>OU026083.1:5117500-10117500 GCA_907269075.1 Idaea aversata
CAATGATTCTATCCCTTTCCCCCGCGCGCCGCGAAATGGCCGTTAACTGTTTTAATGTAGGTAATTAAAAGAGTGAAGAACCATCTTTACTACCTTATGGGATTTGATGTAGAGTTTATGAAAATATAAATTTTGTACTTGTGTTTTCTTTACAATCGGCGTAAAATTGAAAAAGCTTAAAAAATGACGATTTTTGAGGATTTTCACGATTTTTTCCTATATAAATATTACAGGACATTCCACACCTCGACCATCTAGCCCCAAGATGAGTAACTAGACTTGTGTTATGGGTGCTAGACAACGGATATACTTACTACTTACATACTTTTTCTTTTGTAAATATATATACTTATTATACATAGAAACAACCAGACCCCAGACAAATATCTAAGTATAAATACTTGTCTGAGGGGGAATCGAACCCGCAACCCTGTGTTTGGCAGTTCGGCATGGTGACCATCGACCTATCGAGGCAAATCACTCTAAGTAGTGTATGACAATACAAAGCAGTTCTTCACCTTTACGACAGTAGGAATATCATTCTATGGATTTTAGTGTTTGATACCCAAAAACTGTTTCTAAGACACCTCTATCGCGCTTCTGGTCATACCACTTCGGCAGTTTTTTTTTTTGAATGAATGAATGAATGAATGAATGTCATTTATTTGCTTGAAATATGGTACAAAGATGTCACATAAAAATATAGTTCAACATATTTCACCAGCACTTAGCTTAGCATGCAAATATTAAAAGTTAGTTAATTAAAAGTACTCTAATATGATGTCAAAATAATTAATCCAATGTCAATAGTATATTAAAAAAAAAAAAAAATCATTGAAATTTAAATAAAAACAAAACAAAATTAATTAATTAATAAGTCAATAATGGAATACAAAATCATGTCAAATTCAATTTACGTCATCTTTATCATTTATGAATTCTTCAATCGAATAATAGGCCTTATCGATGAGATAATTGTTGACAGCCCGCTTGAACTCTCCAGGACAATCAATTTGTCGTAATGATTTGGGAATTCCGTTGTATATTTCAGAGGCCATACAGAACACGCTAATTCTCATTAGACGAGTATTGCGTGCAACGATTAGAAGATCACCTTTACGTCTTCCACTATCCGCATATCTATTAAAAAGATGCAAATTTTCTTTTACAAATTGAGCCATTTCACTAATGTAAATGCAAGGGAATGTAAGGATTTTTAATTTTTTAAAAGATTCTTTACATGATTCCATTCTACCTAGCTGACATATTGCACGTATGCATCGTTTTTGTGCTATAAAAGGCTTATTTTTGTTTGTAGAGTTTCCCCAAAATATAACACCAAATCTCAATATTGACGCCACATGTCCATGATAAGACGCTAATAGAGCCTTCAAGTTCACTACTTTTTTCAGTTTGTATAATGCATATGAAAATTGATAAATTCTTTTACAAATAATGTCAATATGATTTTTCCATGTCAATTTACTATCTATAGTTAACCCTAAAAACCGTGTGGAGTCAACTTCGTTAATTTTATTGTCATGATAATTTACACTAAGAGTCAAGTTATTATTTCTTTGTCTAAAATTCATTAGGTTAGTTTTATCAATATTTATATTTAAATTATTTAAATTTAACCAATTAATTAGAGATGTCAGAGTTTGATTGATTACGTTCGATAAGTTAGTTTTAGTTTCATTTACAAATAATACCGTGCTATCATCAGCAAACAATGTCATATGATATGGAGTAGTGTCAACAAAATCATTAATATATATATTAAATAATAGAGGGCCTAATACACTACCTTGAGGAACACCATTATATATTTTTCTCAAATCAGATTTAAAAACCAGTTCAGTTTGAGATTGCGGACATACCTTATTTATATGCGTTCTTTGAGTACGGTTACTTAAATATGACTTTATCAGATCGTATGTGTTTCCTCTAACACCATATTTTTCTAATTTTTCCATGAGAATTTTATGATGGACGTGGTCAAATGCCTTACTCATATCCATGAACAAAGCAACAGCAGGTCTCCTAATGTCCATATTTCTAATTACTTTAAATAGAAAATCATAGATAGCCATATTTATTGTTTTATTTTTCCTAAAACCATATTGACTATTTGTAAAAATATTATAAGTTTCAAAGTAATTATATAGCCTTTCATAAATCACTTTCTCAAATATCTTTGAAATGACAGGTAATAATGCTAACGGTCTGTAATTATTTAAAGATTCTTTATTACCTTTTTTGTGTAGTGGTAAAATTATAGTTTTTTTTAAGGAATCAGGAAATATGCCCTGCTCCATAGAAAGATTGATAATGTAACAAAGTACTGGTGCTATCAATATTGCTACATCTTTTAAGATTTTTGTTGTAATACCGTCCCATCCTACACTGTTAGTATTTTTTAATGTTAATATAATTTTATAAATGTCAAAAGGTGTAGTTGGTGTCAGATAAATAGAATTAGGATTATTATGATTAATTGAAATTTTTGTGTCATTTTGAATGTCAGTATTTACCACGTCAATGAAATAATTATTAAAGCAATTTGCAATTTGAATAGGTTCAGTTATAATATTACCGTCAATGTCAAGTTTTGTAACACCTTCTTTTGGGTAACTGTTTTTGTTTTTGTTTATTATCTGCCACGTGGCCTTAGATTTGTTCTTAGAATTATTGATATAAAAATTATTTTGTGATTTCTGCGTTAAATTTATTATTCTCCTATATTTTTTAGAATACTCTTTAAAAGCTGTCTTGTTTATTATAGAGGGATATTTTCTATATTTCCAAAGCAACTGTCTTTTTCTTTTAGAGCATAATTTTATGCCTCTAGAAACCCATCTAATCTTCTTCTGAGTGTATATTTTATATTTTAATATCGGGAAGCATAAATCATAAAACAATAAAAAGTCTTTATGGAATGAATTGAAAGCATCATTTGTATCTCTAGACTCATAAATGTCCTTAAATTGTAGGCTTTTAATGCAATCAACAAATTTCTTTCTATTTTCATTACAATAGTCCCTTTTATATATAAACCAGTATTTCATACAACAAGTTTTTTTAACTCTTATTTTAATTAATTGAGCAGTATGATCTGACAGAGCCAATTCTACCAGTTCACACTTAGCACCTCGGATATTGTGGCAGATGTTATCTAAGCACGTTCCACTGGCAGAACGTGTAACTTCTTTCAATCCGAATTTTAAATTATAACTGAGCAATATTTGTTCAAAGTCATCTGTAATTGTATTTTTTTCTAATATATTTATGTTAAAATCACCACATATCACAATTTTATATCCTGGTTTCGTTCGCAATAAAAAATGTAATATATTGTTTACAACTATTAAAAAATGTTCTTTATTATTTTTTCTTTTTCTCGAAGGTCTATAGATACAAATAATACAGATTTTATGTTCCTTAATTTCAACTGCAGAGCACTCTGCTATATCTGGTACCGACATATCAACTATCGTATCAATGTTCATTGATAAATGAATATTACGAACTACTATACAAGACCCCCCTCGCCTTTGTTGTCTGCAGTAGAATGAAATCAAAGAGAAATTAGCTAAATTAAGACTTTCAAGATCATCTTGCAACATGTTGTGTTCTGTAATGCATACAATATCAACGGACTTACCAACATCATTAAGATTATCCAAGCACACTGTCAACTGATTTGATTTATTTACTAATCCATCAATATTTTGATGTAGGATATATATGCTGTCATACACGAAAAAACTTATGATTGCTTGGCTCGTTATCTACATGTTTCTGCTCATCATCAACAGCCTCTTTACCATCGACAACACAAATATCAATTATATTATGTTCATTATTAACAACAGCATTAAGGTTAACAGGTTCATAGTCAGTTGTTTGTGTAGATTTATCTACGTATTTGATTTGATTTTTTTTAGTCTTCTCTCTTACATATGTATAGAAATTATTTAAATATGTCAAATGTAATATTTCTCTCAATATACACCTAGATACGTATGTTGGAAGAAACTTTTTTCGAGGCCTAACACGACTATAATTCATGTCAATATATATTACATTATTATATTTATTGCAAATAAATTTTAATTCATAATTCAATTTACTTTCGCTGAGATACTTATTAAATGGTATTTCAGTAATTATTACATTAGTATGTTTTAAGGATTTTAATAGGATATTTAAATTGAGGAAAATGTCAAATGGGTTATTGTCATTGGTGCCACATAGAAGAATAACATAGTCATCTTTGGAGAAATAAGATAGTTCAGAGCGACAACAGTTTATAAATTGACTAGTTAATGCACCTGATTTAATCATTGAGGTCACAAAGTAGTCAGAACCTAAAAGACTTTGAAGTATTTGTCTTACATTCCGACCTTGATCGTCACCTAGTATCAATACTTTTCTTTTAATCTTGTTGTAATCGATTGATTGTTGTTGATTTTCTTCTTTATTGTTTCTTTCTTCTGACAACTGTTTCTCCATATTTGTATTAATTTGTACCTCGATTATATTTCTACTAGTAACCGACGTACTTGGGTCAGTTTGATTCTCATCTTCGATTGAGTTATTGTCTATGTCCTTTAAATTCTTATCTTCACTTATGTTATTTGTATTTATGTTATTTCTATCTTCATTTATGTCATTTGTATCAGTGTCGTTTCTGTTTAAATCTTCATTTATGTTATTTGTATTAATGTCGTTTCTGTTTACATCTTCATTTATGCTATCTGTATTGGTATCATTTCGGTTTCCATCTTCATTTATGTTATTTGTATTTCTGTTTACATCTTCATTTATGCTATCTGTATTGGTATTATTTAGGTTTTCATCTTGATTTATGTTATTTGTATCCGTACATATATTTTAAATATTGGCGTCTTTTTTTGTATGTTGTAGTTGGTCATAACTCTCATTGTGTCTCTGTCTTTTCCGTTTCCGCTTGCCCAGTTTTGTTAGGGGACTTTCATATAAGGTGACAGTCTTATAACGTTCTATTATTCTCTTATATTCTTCAATATCTCTGTTCAGTTGTGTATTTTTAATGCTAAGATCATCAATTTCTTGATTTGCCGATTGTAATTGGTTTTTCAGTTTGTATTGTAAAATAAATAGGATAAAAAATGATAATATTTACTTACTGTCAAATATAGAACTCGATGGAGTGCTGCTAATATCGTTGAAGGATCCAGGTGGATAATTATTAGCTGTAACAAAAAGAAAACTAAAAAAAAATCATTCCTCTGGACTGGGGAAGCCGATAAGCATTAATCATTACCTAATATAAAAACAAAGTCGCTTTTTCTGCCTGTCCCTATGTATGCTTAGATCTTTAAAACTACACAACGGATTTTGATGCAGTTTTTGACGTGATAACGTTTTATAAATTGGTGAACACCTGCAATCTCAAAAAAGTGTGACGTCACGCGTCGTTACTGGAACGCCTCATGTTATTGACAAGGTAACTATAGCAACGTTTTATCGTTGACATGGTTACCATCAATATTTTCTTATGACGTTATCACGTAAAATTATCGTCCGGAAACAGACTTTACAGACAACCATTTTTGACGTGATAACGTTTTATAAATTGGTGAACACCTGCAATCTCAAAAAAGTGTGACGTCACGCGTCGTTACTGGAACGCCTCATGTTATTGGCAAGGTAATTATAGCAATGTTTTATCGTTGCCATGGTTACCATCAATGTTTTCTTATGACGTTATCACGTAAAATTATCGTCCGGAAACAGACTTTACAGACAACCATTTTTTTAATAGATAGAGTGATTGAGTGATTCAGGAAGCATCGAATTCCGGAATTCCGGACCTGGATAGAAAAATATTGAAACTCAATTCCGGAATTGAAAAATGGACCGATATTCAAACCCCAATTACGTGAGCCGCGTAATGGATAGCATATAAAACATTATACTTACATGTATCCCTTTCTCTTTCTTCATCATCATATCCTCCGAAGTAGATATTATTAGATTGTCTTCTCACTCTGTCCCTTCTACGGCGACCACCATCGAAGCCATCGGAAAACTGGTAGTCTCTTTCCACTGAAATATTATTAAAAGCCTGTTACTCCCAATGAATCAATGTATCCTCATTCCAAGTTTCATTAAAATCGGTCCAGTAGTTTTGAAGCCTATTCAATGCAAACCATCACATCTTTTTTCTTATAATATTGGTATAGATACAAATTTTAAACCATCACTACATAGTATAAAATAAAGTCACTTTTCGCCGTCCCTATATCCATATGTCCCTTTGTATGCTTAGATCTTTAAAACTACGCAACGGATTTTGATGCGGTTTTTTTAATAGATAGAGTGATTCAAGAGGAAGGTTTATATGTATAATACATGCATAATATAGCCGTGCGAAGCCGGAGCGGGTCGCTGGTAGATACAAATTTAAAAAAATACAGAAATTACATAGTAAATGTTTACAAAACACTCAAGAGCCATACATACATCCTCACATTTTTTTAAGCATTAATTGTAGGCATTAATTACAGAAGACTACGAAAATTAGCTATTTTTATTGATTTGCCGTACTAGATGTGGTACTAGTTTGTTAGATATACCTACTAGGAACTGATTGTCTTTACCAGATTCGTCCAAAAATATCACGTTTTTTATTCAAAATTAACAGGTTTAATCCCTGGTTAGGGTAAAAGTTTCCAAAACAAAAAGTATCATTTGTCGCTATCTTTTTAGCTAAGTCTATGAACTCGGCCAGAAGGCCCATTTTAAAAATTCAAAATTTTGTGCATATCTACCTACACTTTTTTCAAAATTAATTTAATATTTGTATGTATTGCTTTGCCTGTATTTAAATAACTTGCGGTTTAATATTTAACAACATGCTTCCCATAATCTATCTGTTTTTCATACAGTTTTTTATTTAACAATTCAAGGATGCAATTACGTAGGTGTGATCACGTTTTTAGTTAAATACAATAATGTTTTATTTGTTTCTAAGAAAAACACGTGCAAGAGACGTATTAAGTTTGTATGGACACGTCACAGAATCAATCAAACACGCAAAAAATCACCCACCATTCAATTTAATAAATATATATATAAATATTGCAGGTCATTCCACACATCGCCATCTAGCCCCAAGCTAAGTAACTACACTTGTGTTATGGGTGCTAGACAACGGATATCCTACTTATATACTTACTTTTCTTTTGTAAATATATACTTATAATACATAGAAACAACCAGACCACAGACAAATATCTAAGCATAAATACTTGTCTGAGGCGGGAATCGAACCCGCAACCCTGTGTTTGGCAGTCCGGCATGGTGACCATTGTGCCAACTGGGTCGTCAATTTGAAAACGAAATGACTAAAATGAGGGTATTTTAAAACTTTTATTGATACAAAATCGATATTATAACTAGCTGCGCTCCGCGGTTTCACCCGCGTAACCCGTGGGAATATCGGGATAAATTAACACGTTAACAGTGCAGCTACTAAATGTGAGAGGAGCCCCTCACGTGCAAACACGTTTTGTGCAAACAGTTTATTGTTCACACGTGTATGAAAAAAAATTAAAATAGATCACACGTGTAAACTGTAAAAAGTCTTCAAATTTGTATGGAGTCGTGACCCAAATGTGGTGCACGCACGTGTCAGAGTGACCTCACAGTGACCCACATGTGGTGCATGCACAGGGAACGTTACGAGGATGTAAGCTATCCTATCTTTCAAGTTGGATCAAACCGCACACGGTGTGTGCAAATTTGATTGAAATCGGTTAAGTAGTTTAGGAGTCCATCGCGCACAAACAACGTGACACGTAATTTGTATACCTATATTAGATGAAGCTTAACAAGATAACCTAAAGATATGACATTAGTTGCTGCATTAAAATATGTCTACAATAATATTTGTAATCATGCATGACCTTTCCGAGCATGATCACAAAAAAAAACAATATAGTTTATTGTGCTTTCTCATTGGTGGGGGCGCGCGGGCGTTACGAAGACACAAATCATTACAATTTTTTAAGCTATTGCATAGCTTCTATCGCGGCCTTTGAGCGCGGCGACCGAATCAAGAAATTCCGTAACGAAAATAAAACCTAACACCCCCCACTCCGCCTACCATGTAGCTCGTTCTCAGACGATATTAACAAGAAATTGTTTATAACGTTTATCTATAGAAGACAATTATTTCTTGACTAGCTGCACCCCGAGGTTTCACCCGCGTAACTCCCGATCCCGTGGGAATATCAAAATAAAAAGAAGCCTATAAACCTTCTTCGATAAATAGACTATCCAAAACAAAAATATTTTTTTTCAATTTGAACCAGTAGTTCCTGAGATTAGCGCGGTCAAACAAACAAACTCTTCAGCTTTATAATATTAGTATTATAATGAAGTTCTACGGTTCTCGTGTAAACTTCCAAAAATCGTGTGTCAGCAAAGTTCCAAATCTATAAATCCAAAGATTTCTATTCTAACCGCAAAAATAACTTTGTTTTTCACACTAAACCTATGAAAAACAAACTTACATTTACAGTTTTTAAAATTACTTTTTAGGCTTAGGTACTTACGAATATTTCCATCAATATTGTATGATAGTTGCTTCCACGCGAACACTTCCGTCAGGCCACCGACTCGCCTCTGCTGGGCGTCGACTAGCAGAACGCAGGGTAGTACGCAAAGGAGAGGTAGCAGGTTCATTTTGCTAAAAAAAAAAAAGGTAAATAAAAAATAAATAAATAATAGTATATTGCCGTAAAATTACATTTTTTATACAGTAAATAAACTATAAATCAGTAAGACAAAAATAGCAGGCTTAGCATATACTGTGATCGCAGCTGCACAGTCACAGCCCTGTTTTTCAACCTACCCTTTCTCTCGCTGTTTCCCGTATTATTTTAAGGTAGTCATGTACAAAAAAAAAAACAAACCAGAAGGCCAATTCTCGTAAATAAAATTGTTAAAATTACATCTCAATATCATTTCGAACGCATTTCGATCACAAATAACACCCTCAAAGTAGCTAAAAACACCCTCAAAGTTAGCTTTTTGTAAAAAAAAACTGACTTTGAAGGTATCTTTTGCAATCGAAATGCAATCGGGATGATATTGAAATGTAATTTAAACAATGTTATTTACGAGAATTGGCCTTCAGATCATAAAAACCAAATTACAAATGAGCTTAACACCTTAATTTCACTAGAAAAAACCTTAAACGGCTGATAAGATTTTTATGAAATGAATAAAATCTCAGCCACAAAAAGAAGACGGGTCGGAATAGTTTATGTTCCACTCCCGTCTTCCTACCATGACTCGCAGTTCTCGAAGGCCTCCGTTTGTTTGAGGGTCTTTGAGAGGTATCTTCTAGACACCGCGTGCTATATCTTAGACCGCATCCTCACTTACCATCGTGTGACGATAGTGGTCAAACGCTGATCTATCACTATAAAGTATAAAACAAAGTCGCTTTCTCTGTCCCTATGTCCCTTTGTATGCTTAGATCTTTAAAACTACGCAACGGATTTTGATGCGGTTTTTTTAAATAGATAGAGTGATTCAAGAGGAAGGATTATATGTATAATACATGCATAATATAGCCGTGCAAAGCCGGGGAGGGTCGCTAGTTTCATACAAAACAAAGTCACTTTCCGCTGTCTGTCCCTATGTATGCTTAGATTTTAAAACTACCTACGCAACGGATTTTGACGCTTTTTCTTTTAATAGATAGAGTGCTTCAAGAGGAAGGTTTATATGTATAATATACATACATGCATAATATAGCCGTGCGAACCCGGGGCGGGTCGCTAGTTTATTATAAAAAAATGTAGCTATAAGAACAATCACAGAATATTTAGCATTCAGATAAAATGACATACCTACCCTCATTTGCCTCGCGTAGTCGGTTAAAAACTGCATTAAAAGCGGTTAAATCGTTTTAAAGCTACGTTCTTTTGATATTTTATTAGTTTTGACAGTAATATCAATAGAAAAATGCCTAAAAAGGACCCATTTTGAATTTACCGCCACGTGGCATTCGACAATTCAATCGTAAAAACACCATTTTTTGCAAAAGAAATGCCAAGAATGTGTAACACATTTATAAAAAAGCTTGTCAATTAGACAAAAACACCAATTTCAAAAGAAAATAACACATTTCTGACTCTAATAATAACCACGTGGCGAAAAGTGAAAAAAAAATTGATCCTTTTAATTTTTACTAAATAAATAAAAATAAGGTAATAACTTACATTTAAAAAAGCTTGTCAAATTAAATAGTCACCAAATTTTTCTTCTCTTCCAAAAAATAATTATATTTTATGAAAATGAACCGCCTTGCAACGTATTCCGACACTCACTAACGATCTTTTGAAAGCCGTTGGTGGAACTTCGAGAAATCTACAACTACCCTCAAAAAATATAATTGAATTTATTTTAAAGGTATTAGGGTACCGTTCCTGTCTGTCTGTCTGTCATCCGGTTGTATCTTACGAATCGTGATACATAGAGAGTTAAAATTTTCAATGATTATGTATTTCCATTGTCGCTATATAACAAAAACTGAGTAAAAAAAATTGAGTGGGGCTCAAATACAACACGGTACGGAACCTGTCGTGCGTTTGTCACTTTCTGGGCCCCGGCCAAACTGGGACCAGAGACCAGATTACGATTGTAGGAAAGATTCTTTGTGGTAGACTGAACTGACGAAATATCTTGGTTCCTCCTGATGGGATTTTTTTGTAATGTAGAACAAAAATGTTGTCCTAGTTGAGGCCTTTCATTTGAGCTACCACATGAAGGTGTTACACGTTTAATTAAACAGTAATGGCTATGCGTGTTCTATAACTTTCATAGTACGAGACGTTGTATTGATGACGAAATATCTCGATTTCACTGGGTGGGATTTTTTTGCTGCTGTAATATAAAATGGAGTACACATTAAGACCTTTCAAACGAGGCACGACACATTGCAGCGATTTGTTTGGGACAGCGTCCATACTAAATGAGGGATATAGAAACAGGGTTAAATAGGGTTTCGAAAATGGAAACAGAAGGGGATCAAAATGTGCGTTGCTCTTACGATAAAGAGAAACATAGCGAAGAAACCCAACTTAGTTATCTCCCGACGTATTAACAAGTTCTTTTCTCTGGACATGGTCGACTAAGTTTATCACTATCACTATCACTACATAGTATAAAATAAAGTCACTTTTCGCCGTCCCTATGTCCCTATGTATGCTTAGATCTTTAAAACTACGCAACGGATTTTGATGCGGTTTTTTTAATAGATAGAGTGATTAAAGAGGAAGGTTTTTAGATATAATACATGCATAATACAGCCGTGCGAAGCCAGGGCGGGTCGCTAGTACGTTTATATAGGTGCTGGGGAAGCGTACCCCATCATATTCCAGGCACTACAGGCGTGGATTATAAAGCGACGCAGATCGTCCCATTTGCAACTCTTCTACTACGTTCACATTTCGTCGTATTCGACGACCCAGTTGACACAGAACTGCCAAACATAGGGTTGCGGGTTCGATTCCCGCCTCAGACAAGTATTTATGCTTAGATATTTGTCTGTGGTCTGGTTGTTTCTATGTATTATAAATATATATTTACAAAAGAAAAGTATTTATGTAGTTTAACCGTTGACTAGCACCCATAACACAAGTCTAGTTACTTAGTTTGTGGCTAGATGGCGATGTGTGGAATATCCTGCAATATTTATTTCCCATTTATTTGTAACTCGTTTCATAATTACCCATTTAGATAAACACGATCTACTGAGCGATTAAAAAATACTTTATAAAAACAAAAACAGAAAACCTATTCAATAAACTTTTTTCTTATCATTATTGGAAGATTCCGACCAATTAAATAAATACCTACATAATCATATTTAAATATACAGTATAGGCCGGCCAACGAATAATGGCCGCCAGCGGAAATTGGTGGGGATGGTTTGCGAATTACAATCCACGGTCAAAAGTCTCTGCCCACCGTAACGTTTACAATACTGTGCAGCACTATTTGAACATTATAACAACGTAACCTGTGGATCGAACCCACGTCAGTTGGTGTAGCGGGTGGCGGCTTATACTTACCTCTCGGCCAACTAAAGACATAGCTAACATGTTGAAAATAATAATCATACAGAGTACTTTTAATTCAAGTATTTAAGTTTGTGTAACGTCTATTAGAAGAAGGTCGTAACTCCAATACTTATTGATAGTATTATTGTAGCAAACTGATCATTTACTTATGACCCTTTGTACAATCGCGCACAGAATTATTACAGCCTAATCGTCATACATTTAATATTTTGCCCAATCCGAAAAACATTCCATTAAATTAGAAAATTAGGCAATGTATTTCACTGGAACTAAAATGACATTGAATTTTAATGCATTAGGTTATCCAATTTTTCAATTTAGACTTAGGCAAAGTTAGGTGTGTGTGGGTTTTATGTGCGCGACAGTACTTAGACGACTAAATACGTGAGCGGGACAGAGCGCGGCTAGAGACGTGTGTGCGGAACAGAGAGCGGTGATGTGAGCAACTGACCCTCCCTTCACTAAGTCCCCCGCCAAACAGACCTAAAAATTGAGTACGGCGCATACCCCTTCCACTTTCCGCCGGCGGCCATCATTCGCTGTTTGACCTACATAAACATATTTATGAACATATAATCGTACACATTTGCGTCTATTTTGTTCCTGTATATAACCATAAAATTTATTCTAAACCATCAAAACCTATTAATTGACTTGTTTTTAAAAATAAAAGTTATATTTTGACGACCCAGTTGGCACAATGGTCTGCCTAACACAGGGTTGCGGGTTCGATTCCCGCTTCAGACAAGTATTTATATGCTTAGATATTTGTCTGGGGTCTGGTTGTTTCTATGTATTATAAGTATATACGTACAAAAGAAAAGTATATAAGTAGTATATCCGTTGTCTAGCACCCATAACACAAGTCTAGTTACTTAGCTCGGGGCTAGATGGCGAGGTGTGGAATGTCTTGCAATATTTATTTATTATATTTGAAATGAAGCAATTAAAGTCAGGTCCAGTCCTTGGTTGGGTCTTTATTACTAAGGTACGACGAATTATCATAGAGCGCGCCTCCTGCGCACAATTTCTGTTTTATAAAATTTAATAAAACCGAAAAAACTATCAAATATTTTAACTGTTTTCTAAAAAGTTTTTGATAAGGCGAAGATATTTACTTAAATCGTGTTTCCATCCATAATTGTCAAAATATGTTAAAAACATACTAGCTGAGCCCCGCGGTTACCTGCGCAATAATTTTCTACGCAATTTTTTTATTATTTTGTTTTAATGTTGTAATAACAAACATAGCAAATTTTTGTTTCTAGAAATTTATCTCCATCAACAACACTCTCGATTGATACAAAAAATGGAGTGAATATTTTTAAAAATAATTAACTGGTTCGATTCCCGGCTAGGGTATTGACTTTTCCAAAAATCCAATGTTGCAGTTTTATTTTTTGTCAAAATCGGGCACGCATCTCCTTTCAGCATTTTCGCTATCTCTTATAGTTTAGGATATAGCCTTGAAGGCCTATGTAAAAAAATTACCCTGTATATACTTTCAGCATTTTTCGCTATCTTTATATAATTTACTAGCGACCCGCTCCGGCTTCGCACGGCTGTATTATTCATGTATTATATTTAAAAACTTTCCTCTTTAATCACTCTATCTATTAAAAAAAACCGCATCAAAATCCGTTGCGTAGTTTTAAAGATCTAAGCTTACAAAGGGACATAAGGACAAAGGGACGGCGAAAAGTGACTTTATTTTATACTATGTAGTGATAGTGAAGATGTAGGATATAGCCCTGAAGGACCACGTAAATAAATTACCCTGTTTAAAGATAGATTATACCTATTTAAAAAAAAAAAACCTAACATCCGAATTGAGAACCTCCTCTTTTTTTGAAGTCGATTAAAAAAAGACAAGTAAGTAGGCCGTTGGGGCCGAAAAGTCTTAGATTGGAGACCACGTACCGGAAAGCTCAGCGCGGGACGGCCTCCGACTAGATGGACGGACGACTTAATTAAGGTCGCGGGAAGTCGTTGGATGCAGAGAGCATGCGACCGATCGCTCTGGAAGTCTTTGGGGGAGGCCTATGTTCAGCAGTGGACGTCTTTCGGCTGATATGATGATGATGATGATGAAGTTTAAGTTAAAGCATTAAGTTAAAAAAAAAATAAAAAAAATAGAAGTATACAAACCTAGTTTAGAATGAAATACACAAAAACAAGAAACACAAGACAAAACGACGAAAGGATCTACCTATTTCTTTTTATATCACTTAGTTAATAAAAACATTTTTTTTAAAACCACTCACTTTTTTTTCGAAGGTAGGAACTAATTAAAGTCGTATTAACTTATATTTTTAGAACCGTTAGTTCCGTGCAGTCATTACTTTGACCATCAATATCGTACTGTGATAAATAAAACTTGTCTAGCCGTTAGTTCAAGGTAGCACTTATGTACTCGTAATTACATGGTCATCTTTAACTTAGAAGTAGGTATTTGTAGGTATAGTCCATTACAAAACTAGAGAGAAATCAGGTTATCGACCTGAGGTAGGTACAAGATAGCAATCAGGCATTTAATTAAATACCTAATTAATTGCTATATTACACCAGAATCAGAATAACAACTATATCCTAACCTATTAATATTATAAGAAAGTTTTTGTGTAAAACTAGCTAGTTTTACACAAAAACTGAAAAAAGGTACGGTAAAAAAGGTAAAGGTAAGGTAGCTAGAATAAGGTAAGAAACAGAAGAAAATATTTGCTTCTTCTTCTTACTCGGAGGAGACTAATGGACGAAAGCTGCAATATGACGTGACGTCACATGTCTATTAGGTACATCAGATTATAAGAGAAAAAGACTTGTCAAGGACTTTCTGAAACTACAAAAGCTACGAGTGTGAAACTTCAAAACCCCTTTAAACTTTAAATTCGTAGTAACTATTATGTATTCTGTGTTTGTAGGAAATCAATATTACTGATACTCTAACGCAGTTAGTCTACCTTTCGCTATCACTACATAGTATAAAATAAAGTCACTTTTTGCCGTCCCTATGTCCCTATGTATGCTTAGATCTCTAAAACTACGCAACGGATGTTGATGCGGCTTAATAGATAGAGTGATTATAATACATGCATAATACAGCCGTGCGAAGCCGGAGCGGGTCGCTAGTCTACACTATTTGTTTGATTTTATGTTTGTAACGAAAAGACTTCGAAACTACTGGACCAATTTCTATAAAACTTGGTATGAGGATACATTGATTCATTGGAAATAACATAGGCTACTTTATATTTTGATAATTCTACCGCGTGAAACCGCGGAGCGCTGCTAGTACATTATGGACATATTTTCATACGGTTCTAACACTATCCACCGACTGGCGAGCATTTGGTCTACTGGTTGACAACGGCTATGCGATAATAGTAAGTTAGTATAGATTTGTTCACTCACGAAGGCGTGCCCCTCCAGGGAAAATTTTCTCGGTGTGCATTAATATGAGTGTCGCACGTGCTAACAAGATGTCTTTATCTGTGTGTGAAGACTATCAGTAGAGACAGCATACAACAGAGATAGAGTTATATACAGATTATATTTACAACAACATTCATAAGGTGTGGAAGGGCGCGCCTTCGTGAGTGAACAGATCTGTAATAAGAATTTTTCAGCAAGTGATGTATACTTGGAGAACTGTTTAATCAAATCTGTTGCTGGCGCTGTATAATTCATCTAAATTAAATGAAAAGGCCAATTTGTTATTAACACAGCACCATGTCAATGACCCAATTTCTCTCTGATTTTGGGATAGACTAAAATAATGATAGAAGCATCGATGGGTAGAATTAAGTAAGTTGAAATATATTTCGGTGGTCTGAACTAATATTTAATATGCGAAAGTATGTTTGTTTATTTATTCTAAATTCAAAAATGAAGATTTTTATTCAAAATCTATGTATTTAATTAAATAGTGTAAATACTTACCTCCTTTTTCCTAAGTCGGTTGATAGAAGAGATGGATCAGGACTCCGAGGTTTCTCCCGCGTAACTCCCGATCCCTTGGGAATATCGGGATTAAAAGTGTCTAGTCTATGCCCATGTTACTCCCAATGAATAAATGTAAGTTACATCAAAATCAGTCCAGTAGTTTCGTAGCCCATTCGATACAAACCAAAAAAACAAAAAAAAAATTACTCTTTATAATACCTATATTATACTTATAAATAATTCTCGTGTTGCTAAACACCACCTAAACGGCTGAACCGATTTGTATTAATTTTTTTTGTGTAATCGTTAGGTCTGAGAATCAAACAACATCCATTTTTAATTTACCTACTTTTTTTGTAAGTATATGGCAAAACAAAGTTTGCCGAGACAGTGTTAGTATACATTTTTGGCATAAGACCAAAAAAAAAAACCTTTTTTTCTGGGTGACAAGTCAACCACCTAAAGGTAGACGCAGATTGAGCAGAGCCGAACGAATCGAATTTTTGCCGTGCACGGGAAAAGTACCTTAAATTAATAGAGATAAGGTACATTTATATTCCACCGCCTCTGACGATGCGGTCGACTCTGATGACGTCACCGGAAATATAAATGTAGGTACCTTATCTCTATTTCAATCAATCTACGACCACCTTAAATTTCTCTGTCTCCATCGTTCCATTTATGTTATCTCTATGAAAGTTTCGTTTATTTCAGCATGTAGATATTTATATTGTTTCTGCGAATCGTTGTTGTCGTTGCGTGCATTCTTTTATTCTATTCTTTAATACGCTGTCTTTTATATTTTTTTGTGGGAGCCAATAATGCACAAAACCTATAAAACACAGCACTCTAATGTTCGCCCCTATAATGTACGCCCTGATAATTGTAAGCACCGTGTCAATGACTATCGGGCCGTACAATAAGGTGTCGCAAATTATCAGGGTGGTCATTTTTTGTCCGGGGTGATAAAACACAGACCTATATTGTACGGGCCTCTAATCTGTGACACCAGTGCTTACAATTATCAGGGCGGACATTATAAGGGTGTACAATAACGTGTCAAACATTAATTACACGGGTCAATAATTTCCGACACTATATTGTACACCCTGATAATTAGTAACACCTCGCTGAATGCCAAACTCATGCCTCGTTTGAAGATCGTTCGTTGGTTTAGTTACAAATTCGATCTTCAGTCAAGTCGCTCTGACGAGTGAGTGTTCTTTTTTAAGTACCACCCCAAACTCAATTTTTAAGTGAACTGTTACAGAACCGACATGGATAGGTTAGGTTCATGTTAGAACTGCGACCACAACGCCAGCCAGATCCAAATTCTATCCATGTTCGAACTTTTACATCACTGGTTAGAGTGGCTTGAAAGAATATTAAAAAAAAATTATATCTTTCAAAAATTAAACATCAAAAATAATAACCTAGTCAGTTTTTCTCCTCTAGTAGCATAGACTACTTGCCTACTAAACCTTCCTCAAACAAAGCATCAAGTGCATAGACAAAAGACCGTGGAGCACCAACTGACCAATAAGAGTGGAGAAAAGCGCGGGAAACATCGTCAAGGCCGGTTGTGTTTTCTCGTTAAATTTTTTCAAAATTAATTTAAACTTGTTCAGGAGTTTAGATTGTTGTAATTATCTATACATTTTATCTTTAACTTTTGTAAATATTGTAGTTATAGTGTCCTGTATTTGAGGTAAGTCTGTTTAACAGCTTTTCCTTACTTATGGATGACGCCGATGATCCCGGAGGAGGCTTGCCTCCTCAACCGGGTTTGTTTGTAACAGTAGGTAGTGAATCGGAAATGGACACTGAATTATCCGCGCCGTCGTCATCGGTTGACGGTCGAATTGTGAAGCGCAGTAGGTCATCAGAAAGGTGCAAGAATTGTAGTAAGCGTAAAAAAAAGAATTCCACTAACATAGTGGGTCAGCACATTCACTGTAAATGCTCCCTTGTTGCCGCAGAAACAATTCATGTGAAGCCAGTCCAATCTTCCAATTCTCCATCTACTCCACCTAGTACAGGAAATAATCAAACTGTAATTGATGCTTCCCAATCAGACAACAAGGGAGTCAGTGATGGTACTGCCCCCCGTCCATCCACAGTGTCCAGATCTTTGTTTGAGTCAACTGATTGCTCCCCATTTGTAGTTCATGTACAGAAACTTCAAGCTTCTCCAAATGATGGCACTATGCTTCATCCTGTAATGTTTGGTAAATATTTAAAAAAATATAATTTTCACAATATTATCAACGGCAGTGTAAAAAGAATCGGACGTAACAGGACAGCTTTGGCTTTTTCAAACTATTGCGATGCGAATAACTTTTTAAATCATAACAGTTTACCCTTAAATGACCTTAAAGCATTTATACCTAGCTTCAGCATAACTCGAATGGGTTTAATTCGAGGGGTGCCTTCTGAGTGGTCGGACGATGAAGTAACAGAAAATATTAGTGTTCCAATCGGTTGTGGAAAGGTTCTAAAGGTACGAAGATTGAATTTTAAAGTTATGGTGGATGGCAGGCCAGTTTGGAAACCATCTCAAACAATGGTAATAACATTTGATGGTCAAGTACTTCCGAAACGTATTTTTATTTGTTACAACGCTATAAATGTAGAATTATATACATATCCCACGATACAATGTTTCAATTGCTGCCGATTCGGGCACACTAAGTTGCAATGCCGCTCTAAACCAAGATGCTTTAAGTGTGGTCATGAACACACTGGTGATTCTTGTACAAAAGATGAACAACCGATCTGCTGCCTCTGCTCAGGATTTCATTTTGCTACTAGCAAAACGTCATGTCCTGAACATACCCGCCAAAAACAAATTAAAATTTCTATGGCTGAAAATTGCCTGTCGTATGCTGAATCTTCCAAATTACACCCACCAGTTAATAAATTATATTCAAGTGTAGTTGGGACTTCTCCTCCTGTACCTTCCTCTTTGCCTACATTACATGAAAATAATACCAATACCCCTTCTAACAATAGGTCTTTTAGTTCACACAAAAAAACCGTTTTTATGAAACCCCGTACTCCACCTAGAATGTCAAAAGGATATGACCAGGTGTCACATAGAGAACTTACTAGACATTACGATATGCCTGTGCCTACAAATGGATGTGCATTCATACAGGATTCTCATCTAGAAAATACTGTTTCTATAAATACTGAATCCTCTCCTTCAAACATTATTATTGAACTTATAAGATTTTTGACCACTTCAAAGTTAATACCGTCCAACGATGCCCTTATGCTTGAAACTTTCCTATCAACCTACACAAATGGCCAACTTAGAGGCTATAATTCAGTGGAATTGCCATAGTGCAAGTTCTAGAAAATATGAATTTGTACATATTATAAATAGTTATAAACCTCTTATCTTAGCTTTATCTGAAACCTGGCTCCAGCCAGGTGTAGTTTTTAAGATAAATGGGTATTCATGCCTAAGAGATGATCGTGCCGATGGAAGAAGGTACGGTGGTGCATGTTTACTTATTAAAAATTGTATTCCATTTAGGTTATTTAATTTTCCGCCTCATTCTGATACTTTTTGTATTATAGCTGCATATGTCCTAAATGTATATATTGTGTCTGTATATATTCCTCACCCCAGTGTAAGTATTTTAAATGAAGTTAATTCTATGCTGGCTCTCCTTCCCAAACCCTGTTTAATTTTAGGAGATTTTAACTGTAGACATCTGTCATGGGGTAGTTCAGAAACAGATTGTTATGGCCAACAATTAATGAATATCATAGATTCTCTTAATATGTGTATCTTGAATGATGGGTCGCCGACTCGTCCACCAATTCCTAATGAGGGACCTAGTGCCCCTGATCTTTCGATCTGTTCACCAAATTTGGCTTCATCCCTTTCATGGGAGGTCCTAGATCATTCGTTTGGTAGCGATCACTATCCTATTAAGATTACAACTCCAACATGCAAGATAATTCAACAACCGAGAACTTCTACGTCAAAATATAAAATTATTGATAAAAAATGGAGTGAATTTAATACTAATGTAAATAATAAGGTCCCTAATCTCCCAAATAAATCTACCGATGTTCACATTCGTGCTAAAGCTTTTTCAGATGCTCTTATTGATGCAGCGAATAAGACATTTCCTGTTAAAAAAAATCCTAGCGGGCATTTGCCATCACCACCTTGGTGGGATGATGAATGTGCCAAGTCTTTTAAAATTCGAAAGCAAGCTGAAAAAAACTATTGTAAAAATATGACTACTGAAAATTATACATTATACGAAGAAGCCAAAAAGAACGCTAAAAAACTATTTAAAGAAAAAAAACATAATGGATGGAAAAGATTTTGTTCAACAATAAATCCAAATACACCTCCATCGTTAGTATGGCAACAAATCAGAAGATTTAAGTCAGGTATGAACCCAACCAACACTCCTTCACTTCCGTCTTCGATGGAAAATGAGTTTCTGAGTCAGATAGCACCTTCATATGTTCCTCCTTTGATTGAGTCTGGTCAGAATGAATCCGATGCATGTTTAATAGACCATGATTTTGGCAATTCTTCTTTATCTTGTCTTTTTTCTTTGGAGGAGCTTAGGGGGGTTCTGTCTGGACTTAAAAATAGTGCCCCAGGTATGGATGCTATTCCTTACTCCTTTTTACAACATCTGTCAGAAGAATCTTTGATATACTACTTAGAAATTGTAAATTCCTTTATAACTTCGGGTCATGTTCCTCTGGAATGGAAAACCCAAATAATAATCCCAATACTTAAACCAAACAAAGATCCTAATGATGCATCCTCATATCGCCCTATTGCTTTATCATCAGTTCTTTTGAAAGTAGCAGAACATATGATTAAAAATAGACTAGAATGGTATATAGAACACAATAGTTTTCTATCAAATTCGCAATTCGGATTTAGAAAGGGCTACAGTACTATGGATAGTTTGGGTATATTTGTTACTGATATTAGATTGGCTTTTTCTTATAATAAATCTGTGGTAGCAGCCTTTTTAGACATTAAAGCTGCGTATGACAATGTCAATTTACATATATTAAAAAATAAATTAAATGATTTAAATGTTCCTTCCGTTTTAACAAATTTTATTATAAATATATTGAATGAGAGATCTGTTAAACTCAGTAGTGGTTTGGAAGGTCGCTTCGTCTGGAAGGGTCTTCCTCAGGGATCTGTTCTCAGCCCACTTCTTTACAATATTTATGCACATGATCTAGAGAAAACTTTTGAGGGATTAGTAAATGTTCTGCAATATGCTGATGATTTATTAGTTTATTCTATAGATAAATCAATTGAAACTGCAAGTACTACGCTTACAAATGCACTCGCGCTTCTTAAACTATGGTTAGATAATAATGGCTTAGAATTATCAGTAAATAAAAGTAAAATTGTTGTATTTACAAGGAAACGTTCTATCCCTCCTGTGAATGTATTGTATGATCAAGCTCAAATTCCAGTTAATGAAAGTGCAAAATTTCTAGGCGTGGTTCTTGATTCAAATTTAAAAGGTCTTAAACATTGTGAATATGTGGCATCTAAATGTGAACGCTTGGTAAATATGTTAAGGTGTTTATCAGGAGTTTGGTGGGGCGCCCATCCTTGTTCTCAGAGATTAGTTTATAATGCTTTAGTGAGAAGCATCTTGGATTATGGATCATTTTTGCTAGAGCCTTGCAGTGCAGCTGGACTTAAAAAACTTGACGGCATACAATCAAAATCCTTGAGATTAATTTCTGGAGCGATGAAGTCAAGTCCTATAAACGCTTTACAGGTTGAGTGTTCCGATCCACCGTTGTCACTTAGACGTCAATATCTGTGCGATCGTTATTTCTTTAGAGCATTGCAATTTTCTAACCATCCTTTAATTTCCAAGATTAGAGACCTAAATGATCAAATAGATGTATCTGATTATTGGTCCCATAAAAAAAATCCTTGTTTAATTGAAAGTTATCGGAAGTATTTAGCCATTAATTCTCCAACTTATCGTACCCCTCGACTTTCGCTTTTCGAAAATAACTTTGAATCATTATTAAATTCTCCTAATATATATTTTGACTTAAATTTAACAAAAGAAATGTGTAATGCTGAGGCAGAATTTAGAAATATTGTTGATGAAAAATGACATGGTTGGAACTATATTTTTAGCGATGCTTCTAAGCACAATGATAATGAATGTGTGGGAGTTGGACTCTATCATCAACAATATAAAGTGATCCAGATAACGAAACTCCCACCTGAATCTTCAGTTTTTTCAGGGGAATGTTTAGGCATCTTGCAATCTTTAGAGTATGTAATTCTTATGAAACTTAAGAAAACTGTTGTATTTACCGATTCAAAGAGTTCTTTGCATGCAATAGCCAAATATCCATTTAAATCTCAGCCATATCTACCTGTTTTATTTAGGATCAGACAATTATTACATGAATGCAGGATGAAGAATTATGCTGTGGAATTTGCTTGGATTCCTGGTCACTCGGGAATTAAAGGAAATGTTAAGGCAGATAATTTGGCGAATGATGCTGTAAAGCGTGGTGATCTTTCCATTCCATATTACGCTAATTACTGTCAGGATTTATCCAATTTGCCCACAACCTATATCCAGGACTCCTGGGATAGGATGTGGACTAATAGTGCAATCACTAAAGGAAAATATTTTTATTCAATCCAACCAAAAACATGTAGAAAACCTTGGTTTTGTAAGGCTGCGTTTAGCAAACTTTCAACATCTGTTTTGATTCGAATGAGGCTGGGTCATGTGTGTACGCCAGTACACCTTGAAAGGCTGGGCATTGTGGACTCTTCATCTTGTGAATGTGGCAATGATGTAGGCGATTTAAATCATATAATTTTTTCGTGTCCTTTGTATGATAGATGCGCTTTCTATGATTCCTTGATTTCCTGTAAAGTTCCATTCCCGACCAATATTTTATGTTTATTAATTACAAATGATTTAAACATTTATAGCATAATTGCCTCTTTTATATTTTTTAACAATATTAAAATATGAGTACATATTATAGTATATATTATGCCTTGTATATAAAAATATTTATAAATATGTAGTTAGATTAAATACCTATTCACATAATCTACCTTTACTCCTGATCATCTCCTTAAATCCTCTTCCTATCGTTATGTAGGTATTGTTCCGCGAAAAATGTTTCCCCGTTTTTTGAATTATATAAAAAAAAAAAATATATAACACTAAAAAAGAACATACATAAATTATTTACAAAAGAAAATGTAAAGAAAACAGAAAACAAGATAAGAATAACTCAGAAACAAGAAAAGAAAAAAGAATAACTCAGAAACAAGAAAAGAAAATAGAATAACTTGATAAATGGCAGTTGTGATAAACGAGCCAAATATTCGGTCGCAGAAGTCGAAGACCGAATGGAAAAAAAAAAAAAAAAAAAAGAGTGGAGATATCGTTTAGCCAATAGAACGGTGATCACAATTATTGTGCCGTACAATATTGTCTTGAACTGACTTTTCACAACCAACAATTGCACGACACCCTATTGCTCAGCCTGATAAAACTCCGCACCAGTGCTTCCAATTATCAGGTCGTGCATTATAGGGCTGTACAAAATCGTAACGAGCAATATTTACACGTCATGATAATGCACAGGCTGATAATGTATGACACCCTATTGTACAGCATGATAATTTCTAGCACGGTACGCAAATTATATGCCGTGCAATAAGGTGTTGGTAATGTTGGTCTATTTTAGTCTACTTCAAATTTCCTTACAAATAAAATAGAGATAAATAAAGAACATAATATTTAGTCATCTTATAAAGAGACTAGCGACCCGCTCCGGCTTCGCACGGCTATATTATGCATGTATTATACATATATAAACCTTCCTCTTGAATCACTCTATCTATTTAAAAAACCCGCATCAAAATCTGATCAAAATCCGTTGCGTAGTTTTAAAGATCTAAGCATACAAAAGGGAAATAGGGACATATCGACATAGGGACGGCGAAAAGTGACTTTATTTTATACTATGTATAATAGTGATACTGCTTACTACTTAGAGCTGTACTTTACTTTGTGTATATCGTGTTCTGTTTCTTCTTGTGTTGTACAAATTAAGTTGTCTATCCATCGATCTATCTATTCATGTACTGATTTAAGCTATCTTTTGCTCGCATATTGGTCGGATTTAGTTATAAAGTTTTGTGGTAAATAAATAATTTGATCGAGAACGTAAACAACAAGCGGTGGGCCTCATATTTGTTTGGAACGCAGTCTAATGTTGCGTAATTGTTTTATCTATGAAACCCTTTATATCTTGACCTTTTTAATCTAATAGCGAATCTAATTAGGTGCTTATATCGATCAATAAACATAATAGGTTATTAAAGTCGGTCACGTTTGTTTTTGTATAAGTTTATTAATTACTAGCGACCCGTCCCGGCTTCGCACGGCTATATTATGCATGTATTATACATATAAACCTTCCTCTTGAATCGCTCTATCTATTAAAAAAAACCGCATCAAAATCCGTTGCGTAGTTTTAAAGATTTAAGCATACAAAAGGAAATAGGGACGGCGAAAAGTGACTTTATTTTATACTATGTAGTGATAGTGACTATGCGCCTCGCGGTTTCACCCGCGTAAGTCCCGATCCCGTGGAAATATCGGGATAAAAAGTAGCCTATGTGTTAATCCAGGTCTCCAGCTATCTAGATACCGAGTTTCATCGCAATCGATCGAGTAGTTTTTGCGTGAAGGAGTAACAAACATACATAGTAGTACTAGCTGTCCTGGCAAACGTTGTTTGCAATTTACAAAAAAAAAGTGGCTGTGACATACGGCAGACAGACAGACATGACGAATCTATAAGGGTGTCGTTTTTTGCCATTTGGCTACGGAACCCTAAACCCGAAATTAAAAAAATAGATGTTCGATTCTCAGACCTAACGCATATAACTACACAAAAAAATCATAAAAATCGGTTCAGCCGTTTAGGTGGATGTAACTAACACTGCGACACGAGAATTAAATTAAATTTTATTTATTTTCATTTTGCCATAAAAATTATGTTTTTCAATAGTTTTCGCAGCGCACGCCATACAATATTTTGGGTTTTTCTACCTTGGGTTACAATTTTGCAATTTTCTTACGGATCCCTAATTTTTTTTTCATATTATTGCATATGTTATTCCCTGATAATCTAGCTTTCTATTGGTGAAAGATTTTTGAAATCGTCTTAGTAGTTTCGGAACCTATTCGTTACAAACAAACATAAAATCTGTTTTCTGTATAATTTTAGAGAGCAGATTAGTACCTAACGAAAATACACAAAAAATTTCATACGAATTGGTTCAGCCGTTTAGATGGAGATTGGTAACTAACACCGCGACACGAGAATTTTATATAATAGGGATAGACTAGCTAGCAGCTCCCTGCGAGATTCATTCGTACAAGTGTCGCTGAATTCGTATAAAAAAAAAACAGCGCACTCCGGGAGTGCAGGCAGAAGTGAAAACTGTATATCTGTGTAAAATCTCATATGTCGCGAGAACATACGCAAAAAGAGTTTTAGATGAAAAAAAAAAAAATAGTCGGACAAATTGTCGTCCGACATTTGTCGTCCGTCAATAGTCGTCCGTTAAAAATACCATATGTACGTCTTAATACACTCACAGCCAAATTAAAAACAGTAGGCCCAGGCATACATTTTCGCCGCGCCCGCCGCCCGGCGCCCGTAGAGAGGGGATAGCTGTCTACTCTCCATCCGTCTTACGCTTTTTCGAGGTCACGTGTCCTGACGCGAGTTTAAGATTTTATACCCATTACAGAAAAAGTGCTCAACGCCGCTAAAGAAGTTTTCACTTCAAAAACAAAAAAAACGATCCGGTTCACTACGTACAATTTTTTTTACATCCAAGGTCCGTTTCATGCTTTTCCCAATTCATCCAATTGTCACTACATACATTTTTTGTTATATCTAAAGTCCGTTTCATCCTTTTCCTAATTCATTCTATTCTGTGACGCCTATGAATTATTATAACATATTTAAAAAAAAAATTTTACAGCCATCCTTCTAATATTATAAATGTGAAAGTTTGTGTGTATGTATGTCTGTTACTCCTTCACGCTAAAACCACTAGACCGATTGCGATGAAACTCGGTATGTAGATAGATGGAGACCTGGATTAACACATAGGCTACTTTTTATCCCGATATTCCCACGGGATCGGGACTTACGCGGGTGAAACCGCGGGGCGCAGCTAGTATCAAATATATGTCATTAAAAACGTTCTTCTTTTTTGAAATCGGTTAACACAGCATACATAAACCAAACAAGTACAATAAAAAAAAATCCTGTTATTCTGTTATTTACACGGAGGGGTCACTGACACTAAAATTTTACTTATCTTTTCAATCTAAACCAAAGGGGTTGTGACATTTTGACATAGGCCTTGTTAGATTATTTACGCAGCCACCTTTCTTAAAGTATAGAGGAAATTAAAACAAAAAACGCATGTAACAAAATCTTGTAAAGGTATTCCTAATGTGTTAAATTGCCAAAAAAAAATATTTTTTTTACATAAAGTTTTTACAAAAATTAATAGGTCTAGTCTATGGCAATATTATTTTGGCCATTTTTTTCTAGGTTGATCACACGGTGTTCCTTTGATCATTTCTGGTATCGACCCTCTGGAAAGAAATATAAAAATATGTAATAGTTAAAAACACTTGTAATAGTTAAAAGAGACGGGACCCGTACGCCTGATTATAAGGATTTGATAATGGCTAAAAAAATTGCTTATTTTTTCTATTTAAAAATGGCCTTAATTGACAATCTAGAAACTGAGAAAGACGAAAAAATTAGAAGAATAGTGTCCTCTAATGATTTCTTGTAAAAATACTCTAATAAAGATGCTCTCTTTCTTGTACGGTTTTTCGTAACACGTAACGCGTTACATTTTTTCTCGGCTATGTTCCCTCGCCAACTCCTCGTAAGGAACTTCGTTCCGACAAATATGTAAACATATAGAACTCTTTGTCCTGACTGACTGACAGATCAACGCACAGCCTAAACCGCTGATCGGAGAGTGTTCTTTGTATGACGTAGGCATTCGATAAGAAAGGATTTTCCGAAATTCTACCCTTTAGGGGGTGAAAAACGTTTGTATGGCAGGCAACGTTTGTATGGGACAACGTGATTACTTTGTCTATTTTTTTGACTTCTTCGAAGTCGCGGGCAAAAGCTAGTATTTTTTATATAATACTAGCGACCCGCCCCGGCTTCGCACGGCTATATTATGCATGTATTAAACATATAAACCTTCCTCTTGAATCACTCTATCTATTAAAAAAACCGCATCAAAATCCGTTGGGTAGTTTTAAAGATTTAAGCATACATAGGCATATAGGGACAGAGAAAGCGACTTTGTTTTATACTATGTAGTGATTAATTTAGAAAAATCAACTAACTTGTGTACAAAGAAGTTATCCTCCTTCGGATCTAACGTAGAAAACACGAATCTCGGTATCTGATTGACTAGAACCCAGACATCGTCGCCGTGTATTTTCAAATCTGTAAACAATAAATTACAAAAACAAATAATAGGTCCCAAAACTAAATAAAAAGGGCCCCAAAAATTATAAGGGGTCCTTTTCGATACACAAACCCCAAGCAAATTTTGACGAGATAACGTCTTATAAATCGACTAGCGACCCGTCCCGGCTTCGCACGGCTATATTATGCATGAGTACTATATATGTAAACCTTCCTCTTGAATCACTCTATCTATTAAAAAAACCGCATCAAAATCCGTTGCGTAGTTTTAAAGATTTAAGCATACAAAGGGAAATAGGGACAGAGAAAGCGACTTTATTTTATACTATGTAGTGATAGTGATGAACACCGGCATTCACAAAAAGTGTGACGTTATGCGTTACGTTACGTTGACAAGGTAACCTTAGCAATGTATTGCAGTATGCAAAATGGTAATCAAAAGAGTTCTTATGACGTTATCACGTAAAATTATCGTCCGTATACCGACTTTACAGACAACCATTTTTTTTGAGTTCTTGATTGTCAATTTTAAATACAAACAATATTTACACTTTTCATATTTAAATATTAATTTGTCAGGCAGACCGTTTCTAAAAAAGTTTAAATATTAAATACTATAGGTATTATGCATGTGTTATACATATAAACCTTTCTCTTGAATCACTCTATCTATTAAAAAAACCGCATAAAAATCCGTTGCGTAGTTTTAAAGATTTAAGCATACATAGGGATTTAGGGACATAGGGACAGAGAAAGCGACTTTGTTTTATACTATGTAGTGATAGTGATAGTGATGATAGTGACTATCACTATCACGTGTAATGGTAAAAATCAATGGTAAAAACTAAATAAATAAATGAAGGCACCCATTATTCTTTCAGAGTCTTTGAGGCGTTCTAGGACGCGGTCTAAAAAGATCGCGTCGTCACTTACCATCGTGTGAGATAGTGGTCAAACGTTGACCTCTTTATATTAAAAAACTTACCAGCAATATACACAAGTTTCTCATGATCCTGTGCAATAATAGCGATATGTTCCGGAGTTAGAGGCAGGTCAACATTCCAGCACAAGATGGCGTCTTGAGCGATATTCGCGAATATTAACGTCCTGGTGCCGCTGTGGTACGCGTGGGACCCGCTTTGGGTCTTAGGGCCGCGTGTCCCTTCTGCCTGGAGGTACAAAAGTTGAAAGTTATTAATAACTAACGACCCGCGCCGGCTTCGCACGGCTATATTAAGCATGTATCGTACATATAAACCTTCCTCTTGAATCACTCTATCTATTTAAAAAAAACCGCATCAAAATCCGTTGCGTAGTTTTAAAGATTTAAGCATACATAGGGATATAGGGACAGAGAAAGCGAATTTTTAATTTTTAAGGAGGTTAGGTTTTTGAAGTTCCTATATGTGTAATGGCGTCAGATGCTGATGAAGAAAATGTAAAACATGTGACTTTAATGCTGAAGTATATCTTTTTATTCCACATCTGTTGTCTTTCAGCGAAACATCATTCTGAAAGAAGCTCACGTAAACTAAGACAGATTTCGGCGACAATAAAATGAACAAGTCTTTAGCATTGGTAGGTATGAAAGTGGTCGTCACTTCATATTGGCTGTAGGAAGTATCGAGTGCTCTTTAGCACCTGCTTCATGCTTAATCCTAAAAGGGTCCGAAATAGTAAATGTATCCCAAATGGCCCCCTCACCATAAAAGTTCGATCCACAACGGTTTTGTTCTTCAAGTCAGCAGCACAATACGTACTACTCCTGTGTTGACACCAACGGATGGTAGTAGACCGTCTTGCGTCCGTGACTATGGCTTTATGAAGTGTCAAGTGCTCTTTAGCACTTGCTTCATACTTAATCCTAAAAAGGCGCTAAGAAGTAAATGTATCCCAAACGGCCCCACGCCCTCACCATAAAGATTTTGTCCTTCAAATCGTATACGTACAACTCCTGTGTCGACACCAACGGATGGTTATTCTTCTTGGGTCCGTGACGGTTACGGTCTAATATGGCTATAGAAACTATCAAGTGCTTATTTTCTGCAATTGCTTCATGCTTAATCCTAAAAGGGGGCGAAATAGTAAATGTATTCCAAATGGCCCCCTCACCATAAAAGTTCGATCCACAACGATTTTGTTCTTCATATCAGCAGCATATACGTAGAACTACTGCGTCGACACCAACGGATGGTAGTAGACCGTTTTGCGTCCGTGACTATCCTAAAAGGGTGCTAAGTAGTAAATGTATCCCAAATGGTCATAAAAGTCCGATCCACAACGATTTTGTTCTTCAAATCAGCAGCATATACATAGAACTGCTACGTCGCTACAAACGGATGGTAGTAGACCTTCTCTTAGGTCCGTGACTATCCTAAAAGGGTGCTAAATAGTAAATGTATCCCAAATGGCCTCCTTACCATAAAAGTCCGATCCAAAACGATTTTGTTCTTTAAATCAGCAGCATATACGTAGAACTCCTGCGTCGACACTAACGGATGGCAGTAGACCTTCTTGCGTCTGTGACTATCCTTAAAGGGTGCTAAATAGTAAATGTATCCCAAATGGCCCCTCACCATAAAAGTCCGATCCACAACGATTTTGTTCTTCAAGTCAGCAGCATATACGTAGAACTCCTGCGTCGACACCAACGGATGGTAGTAGACCTTCTTGCGTCCGTGGCGGTCAGGATCAGATACGGCTATACTGAATAGACCGTCTTTCCATGGTATTACGTAGTCTGGAATTTAAGAAATTGGTAAAAATTAGCTACTCAGCGCTCTGCGGCGTCACTCGTGTAACCTCCGATCCCGTTTGAAATCGGGATAAAAGTAGCCTATGTCATTCCCAATGTATCAATGTATCCTACCTACTAATTTTAGTATTAATTTACTAATGTTGTAAAGAGAAAAGATTTGATTGATTGTTTGAATTGAATAGGCTCCGAAACTACTGGACCGATTTTGACGAAACTTGGGATGAGGATACATTGATTCATTGGAAATAACATAGGTCACTTTATCCCCATATTCCAGGATCGAGAGTTACGCTGGTGAAACCGCGGAGCGCTGCTAGTATTTGTGGAAATATGGAACGCATCCAGTTTCTTTGAATATCCCATTTCCGAGATGCTTTACAAGTTTGGTGAGAAGGCATTATTTGTTCGCCATAATGCCCTCTATCGATAGGTATCCATACACTTTTGTAAAACTTGTGTTATGGGTGCTAGACAACGGATATACTACTTATATTCTTATAATACATAGATACAATAAGACCACAGACAAATATCTAAGCATAAATACTTGTCTGAGGCGAGAGTCGAACCCGCAAACCTGTGATTGGCAGTCCGGCATGGTGACCAATGTGCCAACTGGATCGTTAAATAGGTATTGTTGCCAGAAATTTAGGTTTTTTTATTCGAATCTAAAAAGTGTTTCAGTAATAAATATTGGTTATCGTTTAGCCATCTGACAGGAACTAGGGGGCCCCTGTCGATTACAGGGCCCTCCTCGGTGGGAAATAGAGGTCTGTTCGAACCCAAAACTCACCTGCGACGGTAAAATTCAACGAATCCTCATCATGTTTGAAGCTACCATGCTCAATGCTCCAGCTGTCTTTATCTTTCAGAGAGAATACAATCATGGTCTCCGTTGCAAGGTCATTGATGTACGCGTAGGCGTCGTTGCAGGATGACGAGTCTACGTCCACTGTAATTGAAGTTAGACCTGGAGAGGAAGAAATTAACAAAAATTACTTGTTTGCAAGTAGGGTAGGTTCTAGAAGTTCCTATATGTGTGATGGCGTTAGATGTTGATGGAGAAATTAAAAACACGTGCTTGTATCTTTTTTCCTCATATTTTTTCCTCACAGCATAATTGCATACCCACCGTACAGTTCTAAAATCACTTCATAGTATAAAATAAAGTCGCTTTTCGCCGTCCCTATTTCCCTTTGGACGCTTATATTATCTTTAAAACTACGCAACGGATTTTGATGCGGTTTTTTTTAATAGATAGAGTGATTCAAGAGGAAGGTTTATATGTAAAATACATGCATATTATAGCCGTGCGAAGCCGGAGGGGGTCGCTAGTTATTAATATTGGAATGTTTTTATTCTAATAATTATTGTTTATTAAATTGATGAGTTAGAAGACTTTAAACTTCAACTAAAGCAGGTGTCTAGAATGTTGATTGTGTTAAAAACATTCTTATAACAGCCGTTTTGGAGCTCTGCGGTGGGTGGGTCTGCAATTATTCAGCCGACCGTACATTAAATACTATAAACATTGTAATCTAGAAAACCGGAGAATTTTATTATATTTTTTCTATTTGTGGTATAATATGCTCCGTATGCTCAAGTATTGCCATGCCATCATTCGAATTCGAACTTTATTTTACAAATGATAAAAAACAATATTCTTAGCTTTTAAAAAATCACGAAGATCTGGCGGTAGGCGGGATCTTACTCATAACTTTAGTAGTGGAAAACAAAACAGAATCATTCACACCTATGTTAGGGGTAATATATAGGACTTACCGCCACTAGTCCTATTGCTGAGTAGATTGTTAGGTTTCAATTCATACTTCAATAATCTTTGTTTAGTTTTTAAATCGTAGATCACTATAGACGGAGGCTGGACTTGTCTTCGCGCATCTGAAATGTAATAATTAACTTATTGAATTAAGGATAAAAATATGCATCATAAGTCCACTATCAGTTTGCTATCAACAAGTATTGGAGTTATGACCTTCGTCTAATAGACGTTAAACACAAACATAAATACTTGAATTAAAAGTACCTATAATTTTCAACATGTTAGCTATGTGTTTAGTTGTGTGAGTGGTATAAGCTGCCACCCGTTACACCAACCGACGTGGGTTCGATCCACAGGTTACGTTGTTATAATGTTCAAATAGTGCTGCACGGGATTGTAAACATTACGGTGCCGGTGGACTTTTAAACGTTAATTGTACTATTTTATTACTACCCCCCGCAATAATTAATTTCAATCGCGTAGGTCCCGATTCTGTGGGAAAATATGAATTTAAAGTACTCCCAAACTCCCAATGAATCAATGTTTAACGACCAAGTAGGCACAATTATCACCATGCCGGACTGCCAAACACAAGGTTGCTGGTTCGATTCCCGTCTCAGACAAGTGTTTATGCATAGATATTTGTCTGTGGTCTGGTTGTTTCCATGTATTATAAGTAATTTTACAAAAAAGTATATAATTAGTATACAGGGTTATTGGAAATTAATTGACACGGCGTTAAGGCTTCTTCTGTACACCTTAACGATCAACTTTTGTTCTATGACTTTTGTCAAAACTTAATACATATCCCAAAAAAAATATTTAAGTGTTTCTCGTACTGTCTGGTAATTTTCTATGTCTATGCGGCAAGTGCGCGCGCGCGATCGGCACGGGGCGCACTGCGTGCGACCCGATCGGGTTGTACCATACCTACTATGATTGATTCTGTGACGTAGACGTAGAGTTGAGTATTATTTGAACTGTTGGATTTATGTTTTTATTTTTGTATGGAATATTTTTATAATGAATTTCCAAAAGTCGTAGAACAAAAGTTGATCGTTAAGGTGCACAGAAGAAGCCCTTAATGCCGTGTCAATTAATTTCCAATAACCCTGTATATCCGTTGTCTAGTACCCATAACACAAGTGTAGTAACTTAGGTTGGGGCTAGATGGCGATGCGTAGAATGTCCTGCAATATTTATTTATTTATTATTAATGTATCCTCTTGCCAAGTTGCATCAAAACCAGTCATCAAAAAAAAAAACAACAAAACAAAAAAGTTTTATATTCGTATTTTAATGTATAAAAAATTTAAATTCAGATTTTATGAGTTAATCTCTAAACATTCGAAGAATATCTTAAATCTGGTTTCAGAGCTGTTGATGTGTACCTAAAATCTTTGACTCTAATCAGGTAATCTCAATAAGTTTTAACGAATGCAAAAAACAATAGATTTTTTGATATTTTCACACCAGTTTTTTTTTAAATTTAAATATGGACATCTCTGGACGGTCGTTTAAGGCATACATTATGGCCTCATAATAATTGGGGCCGCATAAGTAACACTTCATAATATGGGCCCTAAATTGAAAATCCCAATAGGACCCCTAAAATACACTGAGACAAGGTCCCCACAGTTGGTATCGGGATACGGTTTGAGTAATGGAGACCAGGCATGGTATCCTTACCTGGTACTTCCAATAAGCCGGTATCCACCATCCACAGCCTATTACGCCTATCCACTCGGGGCCTATACACTGAGACAAGGTCCCCACAGTTGGTATCGGGATACGGTTTGAGTAATGGAGACCAGGCATGGTATCCTTACCTGGTACTTCCAATAAGCCGGTATCCACCATCCACAGCCTATTACAGCTATCCACTCGGGGCCTATACACTGAGACAAGGTCCCCACAGTTGGTATCGGGATACGGTTTGAGTAATAGAGACGAGGCATGGTATCCTTACCTGGTACTTCCAATAAGCCGGTATACACCATCCACAGCCTATTACAGCTATCCACTCGGGGTCTATACACTGAGACAAGGTCCCCACAGGTGGTATCGGGATACGGTTTGAGTAATAGAGACGAGGCATGGTATCCTTACCTGGTACTTCCAATAAGCCGGTATCCACCATCCACAGCCTATTACAGCTATCCACTCGGGGTCTATACACTGAGACAAGGTCCCCACAGTTGGTATCGGGATACGGTTTGAGTAATGGAGACGAGCCATGGCGGGAGACGCAGTTCAGTGTTGATGGTATGCCTGTAACATTAGATAACTAAGCTGAGAGGGTGGTACTAGGACAAGTCTACTCCGTCTAATACTCCGTTTAAGTAAAGTTGCTGGCGCTGTTTAAAATAGTTTAGAATAAAGGTGTAAAGACCCATAATAATATTATTATACAGGAAAAGTATTTTTGTAGTGCACATTTTTTTTCTGCTGAATATATGTCGGCAATGGAGTACATTTACGCAAAAAAATAAATAAAAAAAAAAACCAAAACTTAATGTGAAAAACTTCCTGCAATTTCTAAATTATTGGGTATCTCAGTATTGATACACACAGTGACACGTAGGCACATGAGTAGAATGTGACGTAGGTACCTACCTTCCATTAGAGCGCGCTATTAAACTCGCTGGCGCTAGTATTGTGTCCATGGACTTCGTCGTTTTGTTAGAAACACTTAAATGGTTATAGCTCTGAGAGTTTTTGAGTTAGCTCCAAAATAAAAAAAACAGTATTTTTTATTTTAATGTGCTTAAAACATACCGAAATTTGTGCACTACAAAAATACTTTTCCTGTATAACGGGGCTATGGAGCCCCGTTATAGAGCTGAAGCTAACACGTAGAGGCCCTTTACAATGATAACGTTTAATAGCAAAAGTTTGATGTAGATTGGATACCAGTAGATAGATACTATAGCCTATGCCGTACGTAACAGTGTTCAACAAACACCTAAAAATGGCAGGTGGAGACTCTGTAAGAGAATCATTAGTTTTCGATACACGGCGCGAGTAGGTATTTTCAAAAATGACCCGTATCGTGCGATAGAGAGAGTTAAAGTTCGGACGTAATTGCCTTCATTTTGCTTTCAAATAATGTTGCAGGGCGTAACTTTTTTACCCCCTTTATCCTTCACAAAATGAAATAAATTTGGTCTCATTTAATTCACTGCATCTTATTCTAGGTTTATACGTTTTTCTTTTTTGCTAATTCAGTTTAGTCTATTAAAAAACAATTGAAACGCTCGATGAAGTTTTTAAGTCAAAAATATAGATATTTAGATACTAATAACTTTTATCTTAGGCAATATTTCTTTATAATAAAATCGGTTGAACCTAGTTTTGCATTAGATCCAGAACATTTTCAAAAATTATCAAAATCGGACTTCGTTTATGGGGGGGAAAACGTTACCGCTTTTTGTATGGAAATTTACAGCCTCACACTGGTCTTAACTGGACGAAGTCAAACACTTACCAAATCTTCTTCTAGGTACTGTAATGAACACAGCGTCCTCGTAAACCTCAAATCCTATAGGTATATTATTGTATTGTATAAAGAATTTATCCTTGTCTTCGAGGTCTTCGTCGTAGTTTATAGCGTGAGTCTTCTTTTCGTAATTGGAGTCTTTTGTGTCTGAAGATTTAAAGTAAAAATCTTATTAGTAGGGTAAATGAGGGATACTAAACATATTTTCATTTCTAACAAATAAAGTTGACATAGTAAACTGATTCAGTTGGAGTCTTTTAGTAGTTAGTAAAAATCTTATTAGTAGGGTAAATGAGGGATACTAAACATATTTTCATGATTCACGAATAAAGTTGACATAGAAAACTGATTTAGTTGGAGTCTTTTGTGTCTGAAGATTTAAAGTTAAAATCTTATTGGTAGGGTAGGTATATGAGGGATACTAAGTATATTTTCATTTCTAACAAATAAAGTTGACATAGTAAACTGATTCAGTTGGAGTCTTTTGTGTCTGAAGATTTAAAGTAAAAATCTTATTAGTAGGGTAAATGAGGGATACTAAACATATTTTCATGATTCACGAATAAAATTGACATAGAAAACTGATTTAGTTGGAGTATTTTGTGTCTGAAGTTTTAAAGTAAAAATCTTATTGGTAGGGTATAATAATATGAGGGATACTAAGCATATTTTCATTTCTAACGAATAAAGTTGAACTAGGAAACTGATTTAGTTGAAGTCTTTTGTGTCTGAAGATTTACAATAATAATCTTATTAGTAGGGTAAATGAGGGATACCTACTAAACATATTTTCATTTCTAACGCATAAAGTTGACATACAAAAACTGATTTAGTTGGAGTCTTTTGTGTCTGAAGATTTAAAGATAAAATCTTATTGGTAGGGTAAATGAGGGATACTAAACATATTTTCATTAATCAGGAATTAATTTGACATATAAAACTGATTTAGTTGGAGTCTTTTGTGTCTGAAGATTTAAAGTAAAAGTCTTATTAGTAGGGTAAATGAGGGATACTAAACATATTTTCATGATTCACGAATAAAATTGACATAGAAAACTGATTTAGTTGGAGTATTTTGTGTCTGAAGATTTTAAGATAAAATCTTATTGGTAGGGTAAATGAGGGATACTAAGCATATTTTCATGATTCACGAATAAAATTGACATAGAAAACTGATTTAGTTGGAGTCTTTTGTGTCTGAAGATTTTAAGATAAAATCTTATTGGTAGGGTAAATGAGGGATACTAAGCATATTTTCATGATTCACGAATAAAATTGACATAGAAAACTGATTTAGTTGGAGTCTTTTGTGTCTGAAGATTTTAAGATAAAATCTTATTGGTAGGGTAAATGAGGGATACTAAGCATATTTTCATGATTCACGAATAAAATTGACATAGAAAACTGATTTAGTTGGAGTCTTTTGTGTCTGAAGATTTTAAGATAAAATCTTATTGGTAGGGTAAATGAGGGATACTAAGCATATTTTTGGTACTCTACACAGAAAAAAAGGTTTCTTGATGAAAAAAAATAATAAATTATTGGTTTTACAAAAAAAACTTAAAATGAAAAGCAATATTCTCCATTTTTTTTGCAAAATAAACAGGTTCGATTTCTGGCTAGGGTAATTAAAAAAAATCCAATGTTTCAATTTTAGTTTTTGTCAAACACCCGCGTTAAATTTGCCAGAAGGCCAATTCTTGTAAATAAAATTAATAAAATTCCAATTTGCATTTCGATTACAAAAAAATTCTTGAGAAAACCAAAAGCTGACTTTGAGGGTATTTTGAGCTACTTTGAGATTACTTTTCGTAATCGCAATGCAATCGGAATGATAGCAAGTGAATTTTATTGAATAATGTTTATAACGAGAATTGCCCTTCTGAAGGCCTATGTAAAAAATTCACCATGTGTCCCTGTACGGTCGTTTGCATAATTGCAGACCCACCGTAGAGCTTCAAAACGGCTGTTATAAGAATGTTTTCAAGACAAGCAACATTCTAGACACCTGCTTTAGTTGAAGTTAAAAGTCTTCTAACTCATCAATTTATCAACAAAAATTATTAGAATTAAAACATTGCAATAATAGTAATTTTAGAACTCTACCGGGGGCTGCAATTATGCAGATGACTGTACCTATACAGGGTTATTGGTAATTATACTAGCAAGCTATTGAGGGCTACTTCTGTGCACCTTAACAAACAACTTTTGTTCTACGACTTTTGGAAATTCGAAAAAAAAATGAAAATTTTGAGGTTATGTAAATTCGAAAAACAGTTGATTTTTTAAAACAAAGGGCATTCAGACTAAAAACAGTAGATAAAACTTAGAAAATAAGTAAAATTTAAGGGTCAATGACCTCTCCGTGTAAGGAACAGCTGATTTTCAGATAAACCTAACCTCAAAATTTTCGAAAAAAGTTTTAATTTCCAAAAGTCGTAGAACAAAAGTTGTTTGTTAAGGTGCACAGAAGTAGTCGTCAACGGATTGCTAGTATAATTTTCAATAACCCTGTATATTGTTTTTACTTACATTTGACACCATCGAAGTCATATCCAATTTGTTTCCAAACAAAGACTTGTTCCAGCTTCCCATTAGCCACAGCGTTTGCTCCATATTTTATTGTAGATCCAAGTAAAATTAATAATATCAACATTTTTTTGTGTTTTGCCATTTTTAGGATTCCGTCTTTCTGTCCGTGTGTCACTATCGATTTTTTGATGTAATAACCTCTAGTTAATTGATGGAACACCTGCCTGCCTAGCATGAAGACCAAAACACGATACGATAAAGCGATATCACGCGATATAACTACATCAACTCTCAAAATATGATACATAAAGCCGCCATGTTGAATTTTTATCATAAATTGCGATAAAAATTATGATAAAAATTCAACATGGCGGCTTTATCTATCATATTTTGAGAGTTGATGTAGTTATATCGCTTTATCGTATCGTGTTTTGGCCTTCATGCTAGGCTAGCTGCATTCACAAAAAAGCTGACGTTATTGTCACGTTCCGGTGACGTCAATGACGTCACACAGCACGCATGTTTCATAAATATCGCTCATCTGGGCTTGTGTTATGGTGACGAGACGAATGACGTATAGAATACTTATTTAAAGGAAAAAATATACAAATAAAAAAAAATAGAAAATAAAAAAAGGATGATTTTTTTTCAATTTTTCATCGGTTTTTTATGACGTTATCACCTTAGCGTCCGTAAACCGACTTCACAATTTTTTTTAATACTAGGTATTCTAGTGATGTTGTTATTAAATTTTGAATGTCAAAGTGCCACAATTCAGGCAATCACAGATGATTGTGTGGCTGTCCGAGGTTATCGAGGTAAGGTGTGAGCTATTTGCATTTTTATGTATTTTCTTAATCTATATATATAAAATTCAAAGTACGGACTGACTGAACGAACAGCTCAAAAACATTGGACGAATCTATAGTATACTATATAGATATTATAAAGCTAAAGAGTTTGTTTGTTTGATCGCGCTAATCTCAAGAACTACTGGTTCGAATTGAAAAATTATTTTTGTGTCGGATAGTCCATTTATCGAGGACGGCTATAGGATAACTTCTTTTTTATATTCCCACGGCATCGGGCCTTACGCGGGTGAAACCGCGGTACGCAGCTAGTACAGAATAGAGTTATTATGACTTAGGCATCCAAAGGATTTTGGTAAGCATGTATTATACATATAAATAAACCTTCCTCTTGAATCACTCTATCTATTAAAAAAAACCGCATCAAAATCTGTTGCGTAGTTTTAAAGATGCAAGCATACATAGGGACATAGGCGTAAAGTGACTTTATTTTTTATTATGATAGTGATATACTTAGCGAAAATGCTATGTTGTTGCTAAAAACACTTCATCAGATGTTTAACTTAAAGTCGCGGGTAAATTAGTTATAAATAAGTTTTGATAGATTTTTTTCTTGGATTTATCTGTCACTGTTTTCAACGGGACACATTATTTCACTCAAGATCATTATTCAAATCAGACATGGCAGACGGACAAGAAAGTGATCTTATAAGAGTTCCTTTTTTTACCTTATAAGGTACGGAACCCTAAAAATAATACGCGTATTACTTAGTGCTGTTTATCACTTTTTAAAACTATTAATTTCAGATTTTTCACACTTATTTTTGTATGGCTTTATGATAATCTTCCAGTATCACTTCACTACATAGTATAAAATAAAGTCACTTTTCGCCGTCCCTATGTCCCTATTTCCCTTTGTATGCTTAAATCTTCAAAACTAAGCAACAAATTTTGATGCGGTTTTTTAAAATAGATAGAGTGATTCAAGAGTAAGGTTTATATGTATAATACATGCATAATATAGCCGTGCGAAGCCGGGGGGGTCGCTAGTTTTGGTATAAAAAAGAAATCCTAACTGGTTTCGTAATATTCAATATGATTTTTAGCCTTGCCGCGTAAAAATAATTCTTGAAAAATTCACCATAAAACACTTTTTTTATTCGACACGGTTTCGTTGATGCTTTAATTTAAACAAAACTCATTATTTCAAACAAGAAACAATGAATAACTTAGCTTGGCTAGACTTATTATCTGCGACTCTTAGGGCGAATACAGTCTACCGACTAAACATAGACCGACAAGTTCACCGAACTATCAAGGAGGGATTCTGAACTATTCAATAAAAAAAGGATTATTTCAGCAAACAAGTGCAAAAAAGTTTTACTTAGACATTATCATTTTTAAGCTATTGCATAGATTTTATCGCGGGCCTTGGGGGGCGAATCAAGAAATTCCGTAACGAAAAAAACCTAAGGTTTAAAGAATTTATTCTCAAAAAAAGACAAGTACATGTCACTTAATAGAGAATACATGTCGGACGACAAATGTCGGAAGATTTTTTTTTTTATATATATTTTTTTTTATTATTTTATAAGAACATTTACTACGACAAGAAATTATTCTCGATATAGCAATAGCTTTACCGCGGCAGTCCCCGAGTGCCACACGTTTTTTTTTTTCATCAAATTATTTGATATTTTGACTCCACACATTCGGCCTATTTGGGACGTAGGATATGTGACGAAACCATGAATCACTCTACAAAACTTAGATTAAGCTGGAGAACAAAGCAAGCAAACACAATAATGTTGTGTGTAATTCAAAAGTCAAAAGTAAATAAAAAAGGCCAAGATCCACTTTGGGTCGTGGGTATATAGGTATTTCCTACTTCCATGCGAGCCTCAAAGCCTACTCCAAATCTATACTAATATTATAAAGCTGAAGAGTTTGTTTGTTTGTTTGAACGCGCTAATCTCAGGAACTGCTGGTTCGAATTGAAAAATTATTTTTGTGTTGGATAGTCCATTTATCGAGGAAGGTTATAAGCTACTTTTTATCCCGATATTCCCACGGGATCGGGAGTTACGCGGGTGAAACCGCGGAGCGCAGCTAGTTCATAATAAAAATAAAGGAGCCTTTGGGGGCCGCAGGCCCGGCCACCAAACCCAACCCACCCGTAGCAATGGATTTTTTCTAACGAAAAATGGTACGTGACAACGTCACATTGATGGTAACCAATAGCAACGATGATACGTTATTTATTATGGTTACCTTGTCAATAACATGACGCATGACGTCACACTTTTTTGTGAGTGCAGGTGTTCATAGATATAAAATATATGACGTTATCACTTCAAAATTAACATTTTTTAAGTATAGTTTTTCTAATCTTACAATTTGAATCTCTTTCGCAAGGAACTATAGTCCCCCATTTAAATAGAACAAGTTAATAAAAGAACGGATTTTCAAATCCCTAATTGAACGGTCATGGCCGACATAGCCCTCAGGATTGGTAAGCTGAAGTGGCAAGGGGCAGGTCATATAGCTCGCAGAACTGACAACCGCTGGGGAGTAAAGGTTCTCGTGTAGCGGCCGCGATGCAACGCGAAACGGAGTGTTGGGAGACCAGCTGCCCGGTGGACCGACGACATTGTGGCGGTCGCGGGTAGTCGGTGGATGGAGGCGGCTCAGGACCGCTGTTTGTGGCGTCGTATGGGGGAGGCCTATGTCCAGCAGTGGACGTATATGGGCTGACATGATGATGATGAATTGAACGGTAATTTTTTTAAGGCCAATTCCCATAACATTGCAATTATTGCGATTGCATTTCCATTACAAAAAAATACACACAAAGTAGCTCAAAATACCCTCAAAGTCAGTTTTGGTATTGTCAAGAATATTTTTTGTAATCGAAATGCAATCAGAATGATATTGCATTGTAATTCGATCAATTTTATTTACGAAAATTGTAGAAGATAAATCTCCAGTCTATATTAGGCCTTAATTAACTCATGTCATTATAAAGTAGGTAAGTAGATACAATTTTTGTTCACAACAACCAAGATAACCTCTTAAGAATTCACTTTGAGTTTGTTATTCACTTTTCACATCACAACTGTTTAAATAATTGTTTTCTATCAATTTTTTGTTTAAAAGTTGTTTTTGATCAATTTGGTTTCATTTATTTCACTATTTGTTTAATGAAGTGTTTTTAATTGAGATTTTCTTGATTAAAAGTCGTTTTTAATCAAGTTTATTTCGTTTAATTTCACTATTTGTTTAAATATGGGTTTTTTATTAAGATTTTGTTGATTAAAATTAGTTTTTAATCAAATTTATTTCATTTAATTTCACTATTTGTTTAAATAAGTAAATGTTTGTTGATTTATTGAATGTTTTGCCCGTGGAGGTTGAATGGCAAATGAATAAGTAGGTAAGACGGTATTTTATGTTTCGACTTAAATATTTGTGCAGTTTATAGTGGCGCTAGTGTCTTTGTAAAGACTTAAATTATCAATAGAGAAATTTAGTTTTGAATTACACCACCTGTATATAATTAGTTTGTGGTTGTTAATGTATGTTAGTTTTACTTATTTATTTTACATGTTATGATGGCGCTAGTGTCTTTGCAATATTTTAAATTGTTAAAGTAAATAATAGGTTCCAGTTTTGGCCGCGTGAAAATACAAGTTTGTAGCACAGTAATCTTGTGAACTGGTTTGAATGCAGATTTCATTCTGGTTTTGTAAAGAAGATTGGTTTGGTCATTTTGTTTTTTTAATCATGAGGAAAATGCAGTATTAACGCGATTAAGATCGTAATGAACATGGCTAAAAAATGAAAACAATAAATTGAGGGTAGCGGGGTCATAGGTTCTACTCCTGCTAAAAAAAACCGGTCAAGTGCGAGTCGGACTCGCGCACGAAGGGTTCCGTACCATTATCATCACATAATAAAAAAAAATAGATGGCGCTAGTGGTAAAAATACATGAATGACGTATTAAAAAAAACTACTTACCAGATCTCGTTCAAACCAATTTTGGGTGGAAGTTTGCATGGTAATGTATATCATATATTTTTTTTAGTTTCATCATTCTCTTATTTTAGAAGTTACAGTTACACTTCCAAAGTGGTAAAAAGTGTGTCCCCACTTTTTGAAGACCTATGCATAGATGTTGATGAAAAAAAAAATTCAATTTCAGTTCTAAGTATGGATAACCCTAAAATTTTATAGTTTTTTTTTCTATTTTTGTGTGAAAATCTTAATGCCGTTCACAGAATACATCTACTTACCAAGTTTCAATTCAACAGTATAGTTCTTATAGTTTCGGAAAAAAGTGGCTGTGACATACGGCAGACAGACAGACATGACGAATCTATAAGGGTTCCGTTTTTTGCCATTTCGCTACGGAACCCTAACAAGGGTTTTAATCAAAATGTTCTACTAGCTGCAACCCTCGATTTAACCTGCGTTAGTGTCTTATTCAAAGTGAAATCATTATCATTGCATAGTATAAAACAAAGTCACTTTCGCTGTCTTTCATTACGTATGCTTAAATCTTTAAAACTACGCAACGGATTTTGATGCGGTTTTTGACGTGACAACGTTTTATAAATTGGTTTGCCGGGTGACACTTCAAGAAACTGCGTTACGCTCCGCTGACGTTATGCGCTCACAATGAGAGCGAGTGAGAGGCACGCGGGCATGGTTAGCCCGCCTAAGAGCGAGAGAGACAGACATAAAAAGTGAAAGGCACGCGTCCCTTCCACTCGAGCACAGTTGTTGTCACGTAAAACTTTCGCCCGTATACCGACTTTACAGGCAACCAGTTTTTTTATTAGATATTTTTCACATTCTATCACATTTATTTTATAGGTATACAATCTGTGTCCCGCGGTTTCGCCCGCGTAAGTCCCTATCCAGTGGGAATATCGGGATAAAAGGTAGCCTATATGTTAATCTTCTTCGGTCTTTAGCTATCTACATACCGAGTTTTATTACAATCCGTTCAGAGTTTTTGCGTGAAGGAGTGACAATCATACTTAAGAGGAAAGGGTACCGGGGGCTATTTCCATACAAACTATTACAAACGTAGTCGACTGTTTTCTCCCTGGATAATGACACTAGAGCAAATATTTTTGGTGCATAAAACTTATAACTGCCATGACCATGCCCCTATTTTTTGTTTTTATAAATTTTCAAATTTTTTAAATTTTATTTTCTATGATAATTAGAAAATTAAAAAAAACAAAACATAGGGGCATAGTCATGGCAGTTATAGGTTTTATGGCACAAAAATATTTGTGCTAGTGTCATTATCCAGGGAGGAAACAGTCGACTACGTTTGTATGGAGAGCGCGCAGGTACCCTTTCACCTTAAACACACACGCAAACTTTTACATCACTATCACTTCATAGTATAAAATAAAGTCACTTTTCGCCGTCCCTATGTCCCTATTTCCCTTTGTATGCTTAGATCTTTAAAACTACGCAACAGATTTTGATGCGGTTTTTTTTAATAGATAGAGTGATTCAAGAGGAAGGTTTATATACAGGGTTATTGGAAATTAATTGACACGGCGTTAAGGGCTTCTTCTGTGCACCTTAACGATCAACTTTTGTTCTACGACTTTTGGAAATTCATTATAAAAATATTCCATACAAAAATAAAAAATTAAATCCAACAGTTCAAATAATACTCAACTCTATGTCTACGTCACAGAATCAATCATAGTAGGTATGGTACAACCCGATCGGGTCGCACGCATTGCGCCCCGTGCCGATCGCGCGCGCGCACTTGCCGCATAGACATAGAAAATTACCAGACAGTACGAGAAACACTTAAATATTTTTTTTGGGATATGTATTAAGTTTCGACAAAAGTCGTAGAACAAAAGTTGTTTGTTAAGGTGCACAGAAGAAGCCCTTAACGCCGTGTCAATTAATTTCCAATAACCCTGTATATAATACATGCATAATATAGCCGTGCGAAGCCGGAGCGGGTCGCTAGTTAATAATATTAGTAGGATAATAAATTAAAATGAAGACAAATACATAGGTATTGGTATTAGGTACTATTTATATTTTTATGTTTAATATTTATTTATTTTACAAAATTATGTATATTCTATTATTAGGTACATCAAGAATTGTTACAAAAAAAATGTCATGGCACTGGCTATTATTTATTCTGTGGCACAGCTATTTCGTAGATTGGATTCTGCGAACAAAAGATAGGAAAAATTTAAATTATGTACAATCTATTCTAATCTATCATATAAAAATGAATCGCAAAATGTGTTGGTAAGCGCATAACTCAACAACGCCTGGACCGATTTGGCCAATTCTTTTTGACGTGACAACGTTTTATAAATTGGTTTGCCGGGTGACACTTCAAGAAACTGCGTTACGCTCCGCTGACGTTATGCGCTCACAATGAGAGCGAGTGAGAGGCACGCGTCCCTTCCACTCGGGCATGGTTAGCCCGCCTAAGAGCGAGAGAGACAGACATAAAAAGTGAAAGGCACGCGTCCCTTCCACTCGGGCATGGTTAGCCCGCCTAAGAGCGAGAGAGACAGACATAAAAAGTGAAAGGCACGCGTCCCTTCCACTCGAGCACAGTTGTTGTCACGTAAAACTTTCGCCCGTATACCGACTTTACAGGCAACCAGTTTTTTTTTGTTGTGTTTGTTATTGTCAGGAGAAGGTTCTTATGAAAGAAAAAATTAAGGAAATTTCGTAGAAAATTATTACGCGGGTGAAACCGCGGGGCGCAGCTAGTATATAATATAAATTACGTGTCACGTTGTTTGTGCGCGATGGACTCCTAAACTACTTACCGATTTTAATCAAAGCACACTGTGTGCAGTTTGATCCAACTTGAAAGATAGGATAGCTTACATCTTAATTTATCCCGATATTCCCACGGGATCGGGAGTTACTCGGGTGAAACCGCGGAGCGCAGCTAGTATACTTATAATAATAAAATTTGACGTTCGTTTTCTAAGTTTCTTGCTAATACATAGAAACAACCAGACCCCAGACAAATATCTAAGCATAAATACTTGTCTGAGGAATCTAACCCGCAACCCTGTGTTTCGCAGTTTGGCATGGTGACCATTGTGCCAACTGGGTCGTCAGAGAAGAGATAATCAGAAAGTTGAATTAAACAAGAGCCTACCATGTTCAAATAATCCTATTGTTAGGCATGTTTACGTCACGCCATGTCACGAAGTATTGTTTAAAGATGGCCGGCTCCGTGTTTTGGGGGATCTTCTCAACATGGACCTGGAATAGGGGTATAATATTAGATAGATAGATAAACACTTTATTTGTACAACACACAAAACGTTGAAAAAATCAAAGAGGACATGAAAGCTTATTAAATTGTACAAACAGGCGACCTTATCGCTTAAAGCGATTTCTTCCAGGCAACCTTAGGATGGAGAAGGTCTGTTTAGCTTAACTAGTAGGTCGAGTGGTGTAAGAAACACATATATACAATGTGTTTCAGCGAAGGGGTATTAATACGAAAGGGGGTTGTTCTAGGCGTCTAGGTAAACAACTATTGTTCTACGACTTTTGGAAATTCGAACTTTTTTTTCGATAATTCTGAGGGAATTTTTACTTGAAAATCAGCTGTTTCATACAAAAACTTCGAACGAAATGTTTGAATTTTCAACAGTCGTAGAACAAAAGTTGTTCATCTAGACGTCTAGAACAACCCCCTTTCGTATTAATACCCCTTTGCTAAAACACATTGTATAAATACCTACTTAAAATAGATAGTAGTAGTTATTATGATCAGGCCCCTCTTTTCCACTGGGCACAGGGCCCCGTGATCGATAGGGGTTCCTGCCAGAAAATTGAAAACCGGTATTTACTGACGAACATCCGAAAAAAACCCAAAAGATATAAATATTTTTCAAAGATCGTTTCCGAATGTTTGACTATGATTGTTTGACGTTTATTCTACCACATGTCTGTCACGCCTGTCGGCGACGAGTGTTAGAGACCACTCGTTACGATCGAGCGATTTAAAAATAGCGAATTTCCGATGTTGAACGAATATCAGTAGAAATCAGTATCGCGGGGCGAACGATTTAAAAATAGAGACCCTGCATCGTCATTTACCGTCAGACAGACAGTACTATAGTTAAGAAGGTATAGGCCGACATTATAAGAGAAATATATAATAACTTACCCAGGAAGGGTATTTCTTGGACGCCAAATATTCTTGAGCCTTAGTCATTGCCTCTGACTTTTCCTGTAAAATTAAATAATAACTTCTTATTAATATTGAATTGATTTATATTAATTAAGTATTTTTTAATTTTTGTGGTTTATTGTATGAATTTGTATTCTTCTTCTACTCGTATAGTGGTGTGGCTCACCTATTGTTAGAGTTTTCAGATCGCCTTAAGCCCTCTAACTTGACCTAACGACTGCTACTAGAGGTAGCAACCGGGACCAACGGCTTAACGTGCCTTCCGAAGCACGGAGATGCTCACGGAAATACATTTTTGCCACACTAATAATTGGCCACCCATCGAAGTAATGACCGCGCCAGGCGTCGCTTAACCCGCAGCACCGTAAACGATCAGCGAACGTCTTCGCTTATCTGTAAGCCTCCTCAATTTTTTTTGTATTAAAATTAGTAAATTCATGGATATTACTTGATTTTTTTCTAGTTTATTATTTGACTTACCCTTTCCGAAGATTGTTTGCCTGTCCAAACGTAGATGCTGCCGCTAACGGTGTCCAGAATGTAGCTTTCCTGTAAAACAAATTTAAATGTTTTATTTGTAACACGCGACCCCGGGCTCTATTTTTGAATCGCTCGTGTAACAAAGCTTCGTCGTATACGCCTACAAGTCACGCTCGACTTCCAAGTCGCATGACACAAATTTACTGTATTTTTGAATCGTTCGTCGTCGAAATTTAAAATGTCAATTTTTATTCGTTTTACGCAGTTATTTGAAAAGCGGTAATTACTGAAATTATCCCAAAAGATATAAATATTTTTCAAAGACCGTTTCCGAATGTTTGACTATGATTGTTTGATGTTTATTCTACCACTCGCCTGTCGGCGACGAGTGGTGGAGACCACTCGTTACGATGGAGCGATTCAAAAATAGCGAATTTCTGATGTCGAACGAATATCAGTAGAAATCGAGCGCTCGACGCGGGGCGAACGATTCAAAAATAGGGCTCCCGGTCCGGCTTCGCACGGCTATATTATGCATTTATTATACACATAAACCTTCCTCTTGAATTACTCTATCTATTAAAAAACCGCATCATGTCCGTTGCATAGTTTTTAAAAACTATGGAACGGATTTTGATGCGGTTTTTTTTCTGTCCCTATGTATGTCTCTATGTATGACATCATGCTTAGATCTAAGCAAACTTAAGGACAGACAGCGGAAAGCAACTTTGTTTTTGACCAAGATTTGTAAAAATAGCGTTAAACGCGTAGAAGATTAAAATAGTTATAAATAGGATTGGACTAAAGAATCTCATTGTCCCATGCAAACTTTGCCCACCTTTTTAACTCTCTTAGGGGTAGAATTTCGGAAAATCCTTTCTTATCGGATGCCTACGTCATACAAAGAACACACCCTCCAAGTTTCAGGTTTCTACGATCAGCGGTTTACGCTGTGCGTTGATCCGTCAGTCAGTCAGGACAAAGCATTTGTGGTCAACTTCACCCAATTTACCTGGGGTTTGAGCTGTTCCTGCCTGAACGGGCGTGGTAGTGGCGTCACCTTCACTTTCCCACCTGCTTCCGAGACTTCTGACAGGATAGGGGTCTGGCCTTCTTTGCGTTCAAACGCCTAACAAATACAATTTTAATTAGTTCATATTGGATGACTTAATAGACCAACTAGCTGTCCCGGCAAACGTTGTTTTGCCACATACGAAAAAAGGAAAAAAATATAATAGATGTTGTTCGGTTGACGACCCAGTTGGCACAATGGACACCATGCCGAACTGCCAAACTGCCTCAGACAAGTATTTATGCTTGTGGATTCACACAAAAGTGTTATCATAGTAATATGTGGTAATAAATATTATGTGACGTCATGCGTCCCGTTCTCAATGTGTGATGTCATGCGTCATGTTCCGGTTGTTACCGGAACATGACGCTTCCCATGACGTTCCCGTTAGGAAACAAGAGTATTTAATAAAAATATCGCTCATATCATCGTTTTCTTATGACGTTATCACGTAAAATTATCGTCCGTAAAGCGACTTTACAGACAACCATTTTTTTTTACTTAGTTTTCTCTAAGTGCTTATTAAACATATTATATAAACTTTTTTATCACAGTTGCTCATAAAGTGGATCTTATTAAACCGCTTTTAGGCTCATAATGCAACGTAAGTATTATGCACGCGTGAGTTATATATATCCAACTAGTGCTATAATGTTATCCCGATAAGTTAAATACGTATCTTACTGCAAATTACATGTTATAGGAAAATATTGCCTAAAAAAATTGTAAACATAGACTTATTACAAATATTTTGTTATTAAGTATTTTCTTTTATTCGCAACTGTGATAAAAAACGTCGTACGATACGCGTATGGAATTGATCTTTACATCTCGGTTTCTAACACCGCCTCTATGCAAAGATCAATAATTTTGCACACTTATATTCGTTATGTACTATTCTGACACTTCCTCCTTTCTTACTGAACGTTCTATGAACTATAACTACTTTGGCTTATTTTCGTATTTTTTAAAGGTTATACAGGGTTATTGGTAATTATACTAGCAAGCCGTTGAGGGCTACTTCTGTGTACCTAAACAAACAACTTTTGTTCTACGACTTTTGGAAACTCGAAAATTTGTTTTAAATTCTGAGGTTAGGTTTACCTGAAAATCAGGTGTTCCTTACATGGAGAGGTCATTAACATTAAAATTATACTTATTTTTTTAAGTTTTATCTACTGTTCTTTAGTCTGAATGAACTTAGTTTTAAAAAATCCGCTGTTTTTTGAATTTACATAACCTCAATTTTTTTTTACGAATTTCCAAAAGTCTTAGAACAAAAGTTGTTTGTTAAGGTGCATAGAAGTAGCCCTCAACGGCTTGCTAGTATAATTAGCTACCTACTATGAACTTTGACTTATTTTCGTATTTTTTAAAAGGTTTTGTTTTATTTACCAGGTCGTCTCCTCCCGCGCTTTCTTCAGGCACAAGGTCCTTGTTTCCTGATCCCAAAGCGGTGAAGAAGTTCTGAAGTTCCACATCACTGTAGGGCGGTTCTGAATTCAAAAATAAGGTTTTAAACCACTGCGAAGCTGTAAATTTCCATACAAAAAGCGGTAAGGTTTTCCCCCCATAAACGAAGTCTGATTTTGATAATTTTTGAAAATGTTCTAAATCGAATGAAAAACTAGGTTTAACCGTTTTTATTTTAAAGAAATATTGCCTAAGATGAAAGTTATAAGGATCTGAATATTTATATTTTTAGCTTAAAAACTTCATCGAGCGTTTTAATTGTTTTTTAATAGACTAAACTGAATTACCAAAATAGAAAAACGTATAAACCTAGAATAAGATGTAGTGAATTCAATGAGACCAAATTTATTTCATTTTGTAAAGAATAAAGGGGGTAAATACGTTACGTCCCGCAACATTATTTATAAAGCAAAATTTAGGCAATTACGTCCATGAGCGACATGAAATAAATATCATTTTTGAAAATACCTACTCGCGTCGCGTATCGAGAGTTCACGATTCTCTTAATTTAAATTGAAGAAGAAACTGAAGGCCAATTGCAATTGAATGAATTGCAATGTAATTTAATCAATGACATTGACATGACAACGGTTGCATTTCGATTACAAAAAAAGACCCTCAAAATAGCTCAAAATACCAAAAATACCATATCAAAGTTAGCTTTTGGTATTCTAAAGAATATTTTTTGTAATCGAAATGCGAATTGGATTTCAGATTTAAAATTACATAACAATCCTAACTCTACACTCTACCCGATATGATAAAAAGTACAGTCAGAAAGAAAAACATTTAAACGAAATAAAAACGCTTTTAATTATTGTTGTCCCGTGGGATTTTTGAGTGCATTTTAATAAAAATCAGTCGAGCGTTTTAATAACGCCATCTCGAATCGTATCCTAAATAAATGGTCATATACATCTTGAAAAGTTCGTATGGTCAAATGGCAGTTTTAAAAAGACACTACTTTGAATAAGCGTCGTTCAATTCTGCCTTTTATGGGATGATTTACATTAGACCGGCCCGTGTACAGTATGCGTCATATCAGTGTGCTACAATACTACGTTACACACAAATATAAATATACTTGAATTAAAAGTACTCAGTGTGATTATTATTATCAACATGTTATGTATTTAGTTAAGTGAGTGGTATAAGCCGCCACCCGCTACACCAACCGACGTGGGTTCGATCCACAGGTAACGTTGTTATAATGTTCAAATAGTGCTGCACAGGATTGTAAACGTTAAGGCAGAGACTTTTGACCGTTGATTGTACAGTCGACTGCATAATTGCAGCCCCCGGTAGAGTTCAAAAATTACTATTATTGGCATATTTTCATTCTAATATTTTTGATTGATAAATTCATGAGTTCGAAGACTTTAAACTTCAACGAAAGTATGTGCCTAGAATCTTGCTTGTTTTGAAAACATTCTTATAACACCCATTTTGGAGCTCTACGGTGGGGCTGCAATTATGCAGCCGGCGATAGTAGATTCCTAGGTAATTGTGAGTCTTTATAGTAACTTTACCTATCCTCTCCACCCTTCCTCTGCCTCTATGGTCCGTATCTCTGATCTGATTGGCTACCGAGTTTGCTTTCTGTTTCTCTAGGATCCTCGCCTTCTCTCCAATGTATAGGTATATTTCATTGTTTACGTCCAGTATGAAGCAGTCTCCTTTGTTCATTGATGAGATTAGGGGGTCCACCTGTGGAGAAACAACGGTTTTTTTTCAATGTATAGTATTACTAGCGTATTAGACGCGACTAGCGTTACCAGGCGTCCGGATAAAGCCGGACATAGATTTTTGATTGCGTGTACGGCCAAAATAAACAGTGTCTGGCTTGTCCAGCTTTTATTAGGCTTTTTACATTTCGCAAACGAACGAGCGCCGAGCGTGGGGAATGTTGATTTTAGTATCTAGAATTTATCTAATATTTTACTGATTAATGATAAACTACCCACTTAAGGCTGATTTGACATTCGAATTGATTTATTACTAGCTCGGCTCCGCAGTTTCACCCGCGAAAGTCCCGATCCCGTGGTAATTTCCCATTTTTACCTGACTACGACGAAGCCAAAAGGGAGGGTTATGTTTTTGAACACACGGGTTCTTTGTTTCAATAGAGACTTACCTCTCTAACTTTGATCTCCTTCTTCCCTTTGACCTGTATTAGTCGTTTTGTTGCTCCAGCATTTGTGACAACGTGGTTGAATCCTGATGGATTACCACCGGCTAGGTATTGGAGAGCTGGAGAAAAAAAAAAACAAATTTCAATTTAACTAAATTCACGACCAACTTTTTTAACCGACTTTTTTTTACAGGGAAGGGGTTATGTTTTTCGCGCCTTTCTATATACAGGGATATAAGTAATTATATTAGCAAGCCGTTGAGGGCTACTTCTGTGCACCTTATCAAACATTTGTTCTACAACTTTTGAAAATTCGATAAATAAAATTAAAATACGGAGGTTATGTAAATTAGAAAACAGCTGAATTTTTTAAAACAAAGGCCATTCAGACTAAGAACAGTAGATAAAACTTAAAAAATAAGTAAAATTTTAAGGTTAATGACCTCTCCGTGTAAGGAACAGCTGATTTTCTAGTAAACCTAACCACAAAATTTTAAAAAATGTTCGAATTTTTAAAGGTCGTAGAAAAAAAGTTGTTTGCACAGAAGTAGCCCTCAACGGCTTGCTAGTATAATTACCAATAACCCTGTATCTGTTTGTAATATTCTCTCTTTTTTCCAAACCACTCGCTGGATTTCTTTAAAGATATCGTTAGATTCGTTTTATTAGTCCAAGTGTTGTAAAATAGGTGACTTAGATAGAAAAATAAACAAAAGTGAAAATTTAAAAAAAATTGCTATTATTTTTCCTTGCCTAGTCGCCTATTCTTTTTTTGAAGTGAAAACTTCTTATGGGGCGCGTTGGGCACTTTTGTGGGTGAGCATTTTCAGCCGTTCTCGCGACAGACGACAGATTTTCTCGCGACAGATGAGATTTTACACAGATATACAGTTTTTTTTTTCTTTTTTTAATTGCAGAAAAATTGTAGGATATTTCACACAACGCTGGTGTGATAGTGGTGAAACGCTGACGGCCGATAAAACTAAAACAAATAGTTTGATTTTAAGATTACTGACCTCTTCGTGTAAGTAACAGTAGATTTTCGGGCAAACATAAGCTCAAAATCGAAAAATTTCCAAAGTCGTAGAACGAAAGTTAATTGATGTTTTGATTTGCCATACTATCTTCGTTTCCAAGAATTTATCTCTATCCGCAAGACTATCTATTGGTATAAATATAAGTATAGCATGATTTTTTTTTTGTAAAATCAGCAGGTTCGATTCCTTGCTAGGGTAATGACTTTTTCAAAAATCTAATGATGCAGTTTTAGTTTTTGTCACAATTGGACACACAACTGCTTTCAGCATTTTTCGTATAGTTTAGGATATAGCCCTGAAGGCCCGCTTAAATCATCCTGTATAATTACCAATGACCCTGTATATGTAATTTTCAATACAATGGGCCACTGATCGAATGACTCAGGATCAATTGATTCGACCTTGAATCAATTCACAAATACATATCTAACAATCGATGTTTTTTTCTAATTGACTATTGATTATTGGTCTATCCGTCTTTATTAACCGACTGCATGAAAGGGTTATGTTGTTAGCGCCTATCTTTGTATGTTCATATGTTTGTAATCTATACTTCTATACCAATACTAATATTTATATCTATACTAATATTATAAAGAGGTAACGTTGGTAACAAGTTTATATGTTGCTGAGAAAGTTTAGGGGTAGCTGGGTGTCATCTATCCCTATACAATGTGTTACAGCGACAGTTCAGCGAAGGGGTTTTTATACGAAAGGAGGTTGTTCTAGACGTCTACGCGAACAACTTTTGTTCTACGACTTTTGTTCTACGACTTTTGGAAATTCGAACATTTCGTTCGAAGTTTTTGTATGACACAGCTGATTAACAAGTAAAAATTAGCACGCAAATCCTTACAACATTTTTCGCATTCTCTTATAGTTTAGGATATAGCTCTAAAAGCCCATGTAAAAAAAATACCAACTGACCTGATGGGAAGTACCCCAGGAACTGCTGGCTCTCATAGCCTTCCGTCTCCCTATGCTGTACAGCTGCCCCATTGAACTTGTCATCGAGACCGACTGTAAGTATAGCTGCTGCCCCCGACTCGTCCTGCGTTGACTCGCTGCCGATCCAGAAGTGTATGTCCCAGGATAAGTTGCCGCGTTTGTCTGATGTCGTCTATTGATTAAAAAAGAGAGAAAAAATGGAGGCGTGTTACTTTTGTACAGTATGGATCAAATGATCTGTTTGCTACAATAATACTATCAACAAGTATTGGACTAATAGACGTTACACACAAACTTAAATACGTTAATTAAAAGTAGGTACTCAGTGTGATTATTATTTTCAACATGTTAGTTATGTATTTAGTTGTGTGAGTGGTATAAGGGGCCACCCGCTACACCAACCGACGTGGGTTCGATCCACAGGTAACGTTGTTATAATGTTCAAATAGTGCTGCACAGTAAACGCTGTAAACGTTATGGTGGGCAGAGACTTTTGACTGTGGATTGTAAGTGAGAAGTTATACTTCTAGAAGTTATACGTCCGTCTGTCTGTCCGTCCGTCCGTCTGATATTTATTTTGCGGACAGCTTCACCCTGTTCATTAAATGTTACAGTGATGCGCGCGCATCTTATACTTTCACTCCCGCAGCTTCAACAAGTTTATAAGTGAGTCAGGATTTAGAATTTTATATTTATAGATTAAACTTATTATTTTATAACATTTACCTTTAATACGACGTAAGAATCCCCTTTGTGGAATTTACCAAAATCTTTTTGTGACACAGGCACTGGTTCGAAATTCTGAAAAAATAAATGAATTATTGAATTCAAAATGGAACGCACATGCGATTTTAATGATTAAAATATATATACTTAATTGAATTTTGAATTAAATAGAGTAGGTACTCAGTGAAAATTATTAGGTATTTTTTAAAAGTAAATTAATTAATAAATATTGCAAGACATTCCACACATCGCCATCTAACCCAAAGCTAAGTAATTAGACTTGTGTTATGGGTGCTAGACAACGGATATACTACTTATATTATTTTGTAAATATATACTTATAATACATAGAAACAACCAGACCACAGACAAATATCTAAGTATAAATACATGTCTGAGGCGGGAATCGAACCCGCAGCCCTGTGTTTGGCAGTCCGGCATGGTGACTATTGTGCTAACTGGTTCATCAAATTAAAATAAGACTGAAAATTGCCCTAGCCTAAAGAGCTTCTAATCCCGCATGCAATTGCAGGATCTCAATATCGTTGGGATCAAGAATTTTCATTGGTGCAGGATCCCGGTATAACGGGATCCCGCGTTTGTCGATAAGAAATGTTAAAAGTCAGCCAAAGTACTTCATATCTTGTTATGGCGGAATTTAAACTCTGCTCTAGTTCCTCTTGCAATGTCAGCAGTTTGCTTTTGAGACATGTCAGTGACAAAAGCAAAACGACTGAAGGAAGTCAACAATACAGTGCTTCATTTGATGTATACGTCAGGGCGCCGCCATCTTGACTACTGTTTTGTGTCTATAAATAGGAATTAAATGACGGAACGTTGTTCATTCTGTCGCTGTAGCTTCATGATGTCCGAACCTTTTCATGGTCGCACAATTTATTTGAGGTAATTAGTTTAATACCTTTTAGTGAGTGGATAGGGCGTTGTAGTAAAATAACGCTGATGGGTATGTAATTTAAATAATTAAAATATGTTCTGATGATATGTGCCTTTAAATTTATGTAACCCATGCTCAGATTTGGTTAAAATAGCTGGTCCTTTATAGTCAGCAGTTTGATTTTGGACAATGTGTGAGCTATAGCGCTTACGAAAGCACGTGGGCTAGAACTTTTTTAATCTCGCAAGTCCCATGGATCCCGCATTTGGAATCCCGCTGTGATTGGGATTGAGAAGCGGGATCTCGGTATTTCGGGCTCTCGGTGTACCGAGAGTGGAAGCCCTAGTTTGGGCTAATTTTAAAATAAGATGGTACCTGAATTCTCCATATTTCGACTCCAGCCTGCTTACCAGCGTTAGCAAAAGCAGTATGGACTCTTGCCTTCGACCTTGCATCCTGGAAACCATAGCAACAGTATAGTAATTATAGGCCAAGGAATCACGTTGTCCTATACAAACTTTGCCCCCCTTTTTCACCACCTAATTGGTAGAATTCCGGAAAATCCTTTCTTATCGGATGCCTACGTCATACAAAGAACACACCCTCCAAGTTTCAGGTCTCATCGTCGATCAGCGGTTTAGGCTGTGCGTTGATCCGTCAGTCAGTCAGTCAGGACAAAGCATTTTATATGTATAGACTATTTTATGTGTATAGTCAGAACATACATGTGACATACACACGAACAGTAGAATCACTACATAGTATAAAACAAAGTCGCTTTCTCTGTCCCTATGTCCCTATATCCCTTTGTATGCTTAAATCTTTAAAACTACGCAACGGATTTTGATGCGTTTTTTTTAAATAGATAGAGTGATTCAAGAGGAAGGTTTATATGTATAATACATGCATAATATAGCCGTGCGAAGCCGGGGCGGGTCGCTAGTATTATATAAAGAGGACAATTCTACTGTAAGTGTGTATGTAACTGAACTCTTCCTAAACGGCTGGACCGATTTGAATGATTTTTTTGTATGCGTTTGGGTACCCTGGATGGCTTAGATTCACAAATCAGCTCGGCAGATGGCGCTGCAGTCGGTATTTTTTGGCAAAACAACGTTTGTCGGGACTGCTAGTAATATTTATTCTAGTAAAAAGAAAAAAAACAGACACACAGACGGACAAGAGAGTGATCTTATAAGGGTTTTTTTAGGGTTCCGTACATCAAAAGGTAAAAGATACCTTTTGATGTACGGAACCCTAAAAAAACAAGTGGAGGATACTTCCTTCAGCCATAAGAGAAAAAACTCACCTTGTCGGTCAAAGAAGTGATGGGTCCAGATACGGATTGTTGTCGCACTGTTGTCCGGGCGAATACGCACGCGGCCAAAGCCAGGAGCAAAACTATGTTTAGACGAATCATCCTGTGATAAAAAAAATAAAAAAGTAAATAAATAGTAAATACGTAAAACGTAGCTATTTTAGTGAGAAAAGAGTTGTGACATTCTGGAACGCACCTCCGCTCAAATAGTGTCATAACTCAAAAAATGAAAATGTCGAGAAAAAGGTGTGTAAAGTAATAGTCTTCATTTTTCTCGATTTTCTAGTTTTAATTTGAAACTAATAGAATTCATAATTATAAATATACTAGCTGCGCCCCGCGGTTTCACCCGCGTAAGTCCGATGTTTCTCACCGTTTAAACCTTCCCTGGACTACGACAAACATGTCAAAACCAAAATCATATAAATCGGTTCAGCCATTCTCGAGTTTTAGCGAGACTAACGAACAGCAATTGATTTTTATATATAGAGATTTGAACGGATATACAGGAAAAGTATTTTTGTAGTGCACAAATTTCGGCATGTTTTAAGCACATTCAAATAAAAAATATAGTTTTTTTTATTTTGGAGCTAACTCAAAAACTCTCAGAGCTATAACCATTTAAGTGTTTCTAACAAAACGACGAAGTCCATGGACACAATACTAGCGCCAGCGAGTTTAATAGCGCGCTCTAAATGAAGGTAGGTACCTACGTGTCACTGTGTGTATCAATACTGAGATACCCAATAATTTAGAAATTGCAGGAAGTTTTTCACATTAAGTTTTGGTTTTTTTTTTATTTATTTTTTTGCGTAAATGTACTCCACTGCCGATATATACTCAGCAGAAAAAAAATGTGCACTACAAAAATACTTTTCCTGTATTCGCGTTTTTATTTTTATTTAAAACCTGACGTTTCGGGAACTTTGCAAACGCGAATATATCCGTTTAAATATATTTATAATTATGAGTTCAAGTCGCGAAAACCTTAGAGAATACTAATAGAATTAGCGAATTATTTTGGAAACCAAACCGACGGTTATCCCCGTCAGCACTAAAATGCAGACAGAACAAACTATAGGGAAAACTGGACGTGTCTTCATGTAATATCCGAAAGCACCCAAGGGGTGAGTCAATTGCCTTAATTTCGTGTGTTCAAGTTTATTTAGAAAAGGGATAGAAAGAAAAAGCATTTATTGAGTACAAACACAGGAATGAAGAAATGAACAAACAAAGAAAATTAATTAAATAAAAAATAATAAAATGACAAAGAAATAAGCCCTTTCATTTGATACCCCACACGATATATTTTTATTTTTTAATTGATGACTCTGTCCTCTAGAGGGCGCCACATTTAATTTATTGTGACGTCACATAGCCTATAACCAGCGGATCTTTGAGACGCTTCTAACGAAACCTTATTTGTTGAATTATAATAAGTAGTTTTGAAGTTACGTGGGAACAGATGAACATACATATATACATACAGGTCAAACACATAACCCTTCCTTTTGGCGTCGCCGTAGTCGGGTAAAAACAACATAAATGAAGAGTCGTGTGCTGACCCAAATGGGTCGACCTCAGCTAAAAAAAAATTCTTCGCTATTACTTCTTCTATTTCGCAAAGACTTTGGGTTGACATATGACTGGGGCTATCTGTGTTGAGATGGTAGATATAATGGGCCTTTATAATCGTTATAATGCAACAAAGAATAAAGGAAGCCCTTTCATTTGATACCCCACACGATATATTTTATTTATTTTTGTTTTTTAATTGATGACTCTATGTCCTCTAGAGGGCGCCATATTTAATTTATTGTGACGTCACATAGCCTTATAGCCTATAACCAGCGGATCATTGAGACGCTTCTAACGATACCTTATTTTTTGAATTATAATAAGTAGTTTTGAAGTTACGTGGGAACCGATGAATATGTTCATCTGTTCCCACGTAACTTCAAAACATACATACATACAGGTCAAACACATAACCCTCAATATTAGCTTCGCCGTAGTCGGGTAAAAACAACATAAATGAAGAGCCGTGTGTAGACACAAATGGGTCGACTCAGCTAAAAAAAAATTCTTCGCTATTACTTCTTTTAATTCGCATAGAGGTATCTACTTTGGGTTAACATATATGACTGGGGCTATTTGTGTTGAGATGGTAGATATAATGGGCCTTTATAATCTTTATTATACAACCAAGAATAAAGGAAGGAAAAATATCTTAAATTGTGTCATTGTACTTGTTTATTATGTTTCCTTATTATCAAGCAATGATTCAGTCAATGACTAACTAGTAGGCAATTGTAGGCATACTAAATAAAGCATTGTTTGTGTGAGAACTCGGATTATTTAATGGTTTTGTGTATTCAGAGATCCCTTTAAGGACGACCTTCATCGATCTGTTTAATGGATGAAAAGTATTTTATATCAAATTAAATAGGCCAATAAATATATTGCAAATGGGTTGCCTAAAAAAATTCAGTCCAGAATGATTAATATACCTATTTTTTTTAACGTTTCACTGGTTGGTCAATATACTTATTTCGGACCAATGAAATATATAATCTTTATTTTAATAACTTAATTTTAATTCATTAACCAGACCAGTGCAAATGACTAATATCGATTTACATACCCACGAGTTGTGACGGGAAAAAATAGTCAACCTAACGTTTCCATATTCTATAGGCTTCATACTTTCTATTGGTTATGGAATTTGTCTCTTAAACAAGCCACTGAAAGGTTTAAAAAAGAAAACCAAAAATTAAATTGGTAATTAATTATATTTTGGACTTAAGTTTTTTGGCAATCCATTTGCAATATACCTATTTAATTTATTGGCCTATTTAATTTGATATAAAACACTTTTCATCCATTAAACAGATCGATGAAGCTCGTTCTTAAAGGGATCTCCGACTAATAAGAACGTTTGTTGCTTAATTTGAGTACCATGGATCAGCCCCTTAGACAAGATTGCTTTCCATCATTTCCGATATTGCGAAATCGCCAATCTACAATTTTTTTTTGTATGAAATTGGCTTATGATGATCTATTCCTATGTATGCTTAGATCTTAAAAACTACGCAACGGATTTTGATGCGGTTTTTTTAATAGATAAAGTGATTTAAGAGGAAGTTTTATATGTATAATATACATGCATAATATAGACGTGAGAATCCGGGGCGGGTCGGTAATACTATCTAAATTACATATCTGTGAAAATTTCAACGGTTCAATAACGGTTCATGGGATACAGCCTGGTGACAGACAGACGGACAGCGGAGTTTCAGTAATAGGGTTCCGTTTTTACCCTTTGGGTACGGAACCCTAAAAGAGCCAAAGAGACATCATCCCTCCCGCACTTCGCCACTAACCAGAGAACTACTTCAACAATAATTTCGTAAGATTTCTGTTTTATCAAAAGGTTAAGGTCTTCTTACACTTCATTTTACGATAAGATTCTTAATCGACACATGCCTATTTTCGACGTGATAACGTATAATAAATTGATGGAACACCTGCATTCACAAAAAAGTGTTTGACGAAATATTGTGTGAAATCATGCGTCATGGTAAGATGACCATGACGCGACCGTTCCCGTTAGGAAACAAAGTATTTAATAATAATATCACTCATCTGGGCTTGTGTTATGATGACGAGTGACAAATAAAATACTTATTTAGAGGAAAAAATAAATATATGAAAAGAAAAATGAAAAAGATAAAAATGTAAGTATTTAGGAATAACAAAAAAAACTCAGTTTTTATTCGTTTTCTTTTGACGCATTCGTAAACAGACTTTACAGACAACCATTTGTTTTTTAACTAATGTAAGTAGGAACAAAAAAACGATCCTAAAAAAAGTGTTATGTAAAAGAAGTTTTGATGGATAATAACGTTTGAACGACAACAAAGATTTTTTTCTAAATTTACCCACATCTGTCCATAAACCCGCTTATAACTAAAAAACGACTCAACCAATTTCAATTAAACTAACACCAAAATATAGCTGGAAAATTTTCCGATCTAACAATGTAAGTTAAATTCGCAAACGTAATTAAAATCTAAGTGTAAAGTTAAGTTGAACTTACGTGAGTTGACGCGTGGTTGCCGCGTCTGCTACTATGATACACTGGCTCGTGACTGAATCAAATCAAGTTATGTCAATGGTCAAACACAACATGCTTGTTATAAACTAGATTGTGTGCTAGTTAGAGAGTTCGGTTTTGCTTGGCTTCTCAATAAATTGTAATTTATTACTTTAATAGCTAATAAATTATAATATGTAATTAATTGTGTATAAAATCGAATTAAATCACAATAAAAACGGAAAAAACTCAATAGTCGATTGAAATGTTAATTTTATTGGGCTTAGCGTGCATTTGTCAAAGGACGCAATTTTATTTTTTAGATATCAAGGGGGGTAAGTCTAAACTTAATTCCAAGTTTGAGGGATTGTAGCCCTTGTCCCTCGGCCGCCATCTTGGAAAAAGGGATTTAAACTGTTTATTGGTTTATCTGACAAACTATAGGTCTCACAAAAAATCTTGGTCAACATTTTTTGTTGCAAATAAAACTATCTACAACTTTTGTTAAGTAACTTTTGGTCGTAAACCAAAAATAAAAACGTTATAAACGAAAATCCATTACTCAGTTTCAGTACCTAGCTTTTTTTACGATCCCATCTGGCTTTAAGCATGAAACTTGGCATGCATGTAGCTTTTACATAGATCATCACTACATAGTCACTATCACTATCTCTGTCCCTATATCCCTATGTATGCTTAAATCTTTAAAACTACGCAACGGTATTTGATGCGGTTTTTTTTAACACATTAAGTTATTCAAGAGGAAGGTTTATATGTATAATACATGCTTTATATAGCCGTGCGAAGCCGGGACGGGTCGCTAGTATAAAATTAAGTCACTTTTCGCCGTCCCTATGTCCCTTTGTATGCTTAGATCTTTAAAACTACGCAACGGATTTTGATGCGGTTATTTTAAATAGATAGAGTAATTCAAGAGGAAGGTTTATATGTATAATACATGCATAATATAGCCGTGCGAAGCCGGAGCGGGTCGCTAGTAATAAGATAAAGAGGTAGAAACAAGTTGTATGGCGATTGGTTTCCCCCCTTTCCCCCCTTTTGTGTGCAAAATTAAAGTTATATGCATTTTTTATGAAAATGGTTAAAGCTACAACCAAACTGTCAATGAGCAATATATTTTGTACAATATAATATGTAATATATGTATTTGTTGGTAGTATGTATGTTACTAACTTACTTAGTAGGTACTTGTTTTTACAAGCCTTTATTTAACTTGCAATGTTCGTATGTAAGTTGTCCGTCAAAATTTGCAAATTAAATTTGACCCACTTCCCGGTTATTAAAAACTTTAGTCATTTTGGATTTTTTGTTTGTTTTTCTTTACGACATTTTTATCCAAATTCAAAAAAAGGAAAGTTATCACAATTCGCTACTAACATGAAGGCACAATAAACTCATGGTGCATAATTTAGGCTTTACAAAAAAAATAAGCGTAGTGGGGGTGTTAGGTTTTATTTTCGTTACGGAATTTCTTGATTCGGTCGCCGCAATTTCTTGATTCGGTCGCCGCGCTCAAAGCCCGCGATAAAAGCTATGCAATAGCCTAATTATATGTGTAAACGGACAGACACTTTTCTAAGTTTTATATAAGTTTCCGTTTATCTTTTTATTAAGAAATACATAATTTAAGTTATCAAAACAAACTTAGGTAAATATAGTTTAATTACGAGTAATTCTATAAATTAACAGGAAACTTATTATTTTCTGTTTGTTCTTGTTTGTCATTATTTACTTACAAAAAAGTATGTTCTGTTCGACTACAAAAATTAGCTATTCCTTTTAAATTGCCATACTATGTTTTTTTCCAGGAATTAATCTCCTATAGCAACACTATCGATTGGTACAAAAATATAAGGTGATATTACATTTTTATGGAAAATAAACAGGTTCGATTCCTGGCAAGGGCAATGACTTTGAACTTTTTTGACTTTTTTAACATTTTTGTGACCTCTAGTATAGTTTATGAAATGGCCCTGAAAGCCCATATAAACCAGCTGCGCTCCGCGTTTTCACCCGCGTAAGTCCCGACCCCGTGGGAATATCAAAATGAAAAGTAGCCTATAGCCTTCTTCGATAAATGAACTATCCAACACAAAAATAATTTTTCAATTCGAACCAGTAGTTCCTGAGATTAGCGCGTTCAAAAAACAAACTTTTCAGCTTTATAATATTAGTATAGACCCCAGATTTATTTTATTTTATGTATGATCACCGATTACTCGAAGACGGCATAGCCGATTGATATGATTCTTTTTTTATTTGAAAGAGGATACCTCAATGGTGGTCTCATAAAAATTTGGTGAGGATCTGTTATGGATCTTCGGAGTGATGAATAGAATTGCATCTCCAGTCTGCAGCAAATTGCTCAGTTTCAGAAATCTATACCTAATTTATTCATGGTTCTGTAGTGCCTGGGGCATGTGTTGAATCGAGTAGTTTTGCCTAAAACTTGTACCCCCATAGCTTAGTCGACCGTATTCAGAGGACAATATATTGGTTATTTAACGATTTTTTGAAGTGAAGACTTCTTTTAGCGCGGTACGCATATTTTTAGATGAGATAAAATCTCTGAACTCGTGACACCGTTACGAGACGCAGCTACAGTGTGTGCATATACAGGGTTATTGGAAATTATACTAGCAAGCCGTTGAGGGCTACTTCTGTGCACCTTAACAAACAACTTTTGTTCTACGACTTTTGGAAAATCGAACATTTTTTCGAAAATTTTGAGGTTAGGTTTATCTGAAAATCAGCTGTTCCTTACACGGAGACGTCATTAACCTTAAAATTTTACTTATTTTTGAAGTTTTACGTATTGTTCTGTCTGAATGACCTTTGTTTTAAAAAATCAGCTGTTTTTCGAATTTACATAACCTCAAAATTTTCATTTTTTTTTATGGGTGCTAAACAACGTATATACTAGGTACTTATATACTTTTCTTTTGCAAATATATACCTATAAAATACATAGAAACAACCAGACCACAGACAGATATCTAAGCATAATTACTGGTCTGAGGCGGGAATCCAACCAGCAACCCTGTGTTTGTCAGTCCGGATTGGTGACCATTGTGCCAACTGGGTCGTCAACTTTAATCTTATTTCATTTACGAGTAGAACCATGGGGCATAGTTAGTAAAAGAATAATCCATAAATGCCTATCTCTTCTCCGAACTATTAGTCAATTGAGTTCAATTAATCATAAATTCATAACATTAAATTCATAACTTTATTTTATCCATAAATGGACTTTCCTGTTTGGTGCTTCTCGGAATCTTCTATAAATATAAACAAAAGAGAAAAAATAAAAACAAATGGTTGTCTGTAAAGTCGGTTTACGGACGATAATTTTACGTTTGCACGTATACACAGGGAAACGATGAAATGTTAAGATTGTTTTTATTCCTTTACCTAATATTAATATTTTCTTTTTAAGCTATTGCATAGCTTTGAGCGCGGCGACCGAATCAACAAATTCCGAACGAAAATAAAACCTAACACCCCCCACTCCGCCTACCGTGTAGCTCGGCCGAGCGTTCGCTTATCGTGTATGTACCTATATTTCAATTCGAACCAGTAGTTCCTGAGATTAGCGCGTTCAAACAAACAAACAAACAAACTCTTCAGCTTTATAATATTAGTAACTAGCAACCCGCCCCGGCTCCGCACGGCTATATTATGCATGTATTATACATATAAACCTTCCTCTTGAATCACTCTATCTATTTATTAAAAAAAACCGCATCAAAATCCGTTGCGTAGTTTTAAAGATTTAAGCATACATATGGATATAGGGACAGAGAAAGTGACTTTGTTTTATACTATGTAGTGATGATTATAGTGAAGATATGGACTTTCCGCTTCGGTTTTTCCAAGAATTACTTAATTATTATTGTTTTTAAGTACTGAATTCCATGTTTTGGGTATTAGAGGTGAATGTGTCAACGATAACTTACTATTCTACTTTATCTACAGCTAAAAATGAGCGTTAGGTTAAACATTATGTCACTCACTATCAGCACATCTCAAAATAATAGCCTTAAGAGGAAAGGGTACCGGGGGCTGTCTCCATACAAACGTAGTCGACTGTTTCCTCCCTGGATAATGACACTAGCACAAATATTTTTGTGCCATAAAACCTATAACTTGTCATTTTAAGTACAGCAGGCTCATTCACAAACCATCGGAAGGCTACCGAAACGAATAAAACTGAAAATAATATATAATACTAGCGACCCGCCCCGGCTTCGCACGGCTATATTATGCATGTATTATATCTAAAAACATTCCTATTTAATCACTCTATCTATTAAAAAAACCGCATCAAAATCCGTTGCGTAGTTTTAAAGATTTAAGCATACATAGGGATATAGGGACAGAGAAAGCGACTTTGTATACTATGTAGTGATATAATAATATCTAATCTACATTTTATGTTCTTAAACTAGTAGTAAAATATAAATAAACTGGGAAACTACAAAACGGTTCTAGGTTCATGGAGCCACTGTTGATAGAATGAACCACGCTCCGTCATGTTATTCTATAAAGCCAACAATAATAAATAACTGACAGATGGACAAGTGATCTGATAAGGGTTTTTTTATTACATTTTCAGGTACGGTACCCTAAAGATTAACTAAAGTTAAGTATAATGTCACTTTTTAATAGCACATCTCATAATAATAGCAATTAAATACCTATCAGTTGACGACCCAGTTGGCACAATGGTCACCATGCCGGACTGCCAAACACAGGGTTGCGGGATGGATTCCCGCCTCAGACGAGTATTTATGTTTAGATATTTGTCCGTGGTCTGGTTGTTTCCAAGTATTATAAGTATATATTTACAAAAGATAGTATTTATGTAGTTTATGAGTTGTCTAGCATCCATAACACAAGTCAACTTAGCTTGGGGCTAGATGGCGATGTGCGGAATGTCCTGCAATATTTATTATTATTCTCAGGATATTTTACTTGTACTATACTCAATCTATAGTATTCTATACTCTATTTAGACTAGTCGTAAACACAAATAAACTGGGACACCTCTAACCGGTTCAGATATTATGAAGCCTCTGGCGCCTTACAAGCCTTACAACTTTTAAGTGATCTTTACCTATGTAACATATCTTTACCTATGATTTAAAAAAAAACAGTTTTATACTCGTTAAGTCCTTAGTAGGAACTTTTTTATTTAAAAAAAAATACAAATATCGCTCATCTAGAGAAACATCGGCTTAACTTACATTTAGTGAATTTTACAGGAACAAGGTTTAAGTGGTCCTGAAATATAGACATAGGTTTATTATAAGTTCTATTGCGTTTTCTACCCATAGGACATCATTACATAGTATAAAACATAGTCACTTTCCGCTGTCTGTCCCTATGTATGCTTAGATCTTTAAAACTACGCAACGGATTTTGATGCGGTTTGTTTTAAGTAGATAAAGTGATTCAAAAGGAAGGTTTATATGTATAATACATGCATAATATAGCCGTGCGAAGCCGGGGCGGGTCGCTAGTATATTTAAAAAAATATTACGATAAATTTTAATTATGCATTTTAAAGTCAGTTTTGGATTTTAAGGGGGCTCTCTACGCCAACGACCTTGGTACACAGCCTACTAAATAGTTACTACCGACACCAGTCGCCTTCGTTGGTGAAAATTGTTGATTGTAACGAATGTGTTTTGTTTCTCCCAAAAGTGCTGAGATGGAATTGTAGGTGAGATTTTTACAGATATTTTGGTGTGACTTTGAGCCAAAAATCCCCTATAGTTTTGAAGCTATCCTAAAATAAAGAATTAAAAATAGTCTAGCTTTGAAATGACAAGGAATTTTCGTCTCAAATTTTCCCAAAATATTGGTAACGATTTCACCTATAATTCCATCTCAGCACTTTTGAGAACAACAAAACAGATTCGTTACAATCAACAATGCTAGTTGTAAGCGACGGGTATTTCAGGCGCGTTGCGTTTGGCAGCAGAAATAGCCTTAAGTAAATGTGCCATTGTTTCTCTAGATGTGCGATATGATTCATTATTATAGTTAATTTGTGCATACAAAATATTATAAGAAACATTATAAAACCGCAATAAGAAGCTACGTGCAACGAACATAGACAAACACACATAGAGGTAAATACATAATACTTTTGTCATTAAAAAAACAACAAAAAAAGAATTTCCCAAATCGATCTTTTCTTTGCGTATCGATCAAAATTTTAAGTCCTAAGTAAGGGGCCTTAATCTGCTATTTTGCATTAATGGATTTACCATTGTCATTATATTGAGACTCTATTGATATTATTTCGAGATTGTGACTTTATTTGGTAGTCTGCTAAAGTTTTTATAACATCTTAATAGAATCACTATGGAGTCTCAATGGAATGGTAATAGATACGTTGCAGGTGTTGCCTAGCAACATGGAATATGTTGCTAAGCAATATACCGTTTTGACAACTATCGAGATTCAATTGAGTCACGATTCTAGAGCAGAATACCAAAGTGAGTCAGTTGTGCGTCAGTGGTGTTTCGATAGAATAGTTAAACTTAGAAGAATGCCAATTTGACATGTAATGTCATATTTATGACATTAAATGTCTATTACGATTCTACCGACACACACACTATTGAAACACAATTGTGTTAGCAGACTTAGGCCCCAGATTAGGCCCCTGTCTGATTGACTGACTGAAGCTAATAGTTGCTATCTGAATGATAAATGACGTATAAAGAATTAGGTACACCCCTTTGGGTCGGGGGTTCAAAAACAACCGAATCAAGAATCTTCTCCTTTTTTTTAAATCGGTAAACAAAACGGTTGGCGTTTTATTGTCACATTATTAGTTCCAATCTTCGAAATTTTGTTTGAATACAGTCGGCTCCACTCCTTCAGGCACTTTAGAGACGTGTACCTGTAATATAAATAAAATATAGTATAGGATCCCTTTAAAAACGACCTTCACCGAGCTCATTTATATTAGATGAAAAGTATTTTATATCAAACTAGCTGTCCTGGAAAACGTTGTTTTGCCATTTATCAAAAACAAATTTAAAGGCCTATAGGCCAAAACCTATATAAAGGTAAAATGTAGGAAAAAAAATTTTGATGTTGTTTGATTATCAGACCTAACGAATATGCACAAAAAACTCATACAAATCGGTTCAGCCGTTAAGGTGAAGTTTGGTTACTAACACCGCGACACGAGAATAGATAGAAATTAGAAAAATGCGTGCGAAACTTGACTGAGTCGACTGGACTGAGTGTCGTAATTGGTAAGCGCACTTGAACGGTATTCAAGGGATGCTAGTTCGAGTTTCGTCTCATTCGCAATTTTTGAAGACGCATTTTTCCTTAAAAAAGTGCAGGCCAAGCACTTTAAAAAAAATTAAAAATCGAATGGGTTGTCTTAAAAAAATTCGGTCCAAATTGATAACTTACATAATTTTTTAAAGACTTTTCACTTGTTTGGTTAATAGACAAATTATTTATTTAAATAGATTTTAGTTTTATTTTATTTGATTGTAATTAAATACCTACCCAATCAGGATAATCGTGAGATTTCAGATACTGTTCAGCTTTTTTCATAGCCTCTGCTTTTTCCTGCAAATAAAAACGTATAAAATTAGATAGATAGATAAATCATTTATTGCATCACAAAAAGGCACATACATACACATTTATCACTATCGCTAATACTAATTATAATTCTATAAAAGCAACTAATAAATGATAAAAAATAAATTATAATAAAACCAAAAGTGTAATATACATTGAAAACGTGGTGAGCAGTGTGCCGCAGTGATGCAAATGGGCAGTAGCTCAGTGTTGGATTTGCTAAAAGAAGCAAGACACTGATTTTCAGCTATACCCATAGTGTGTGACTTCACGTGACAATTAGACAAAAAACACACAAGATTTGTAAGGTACCTTAGCGTTTTATAGCTACAAATCTTTGCAAAGGGTTTTTTAGATTTTCTGCCACTAACACCCTTAGCGGACAAATTCCACGCAAACCTACTAAGGCTAAAGTGTAGTGTCATGGAAGTGCTACTAACATAGTTTTAAATTATCTATTAACACTTTCAATTTCACTACATAGTATAAAACAAAGTCGCTTTCTACATAGTATAAAACAAAGTCGCTTTCTGAATAGTATAAAACAAAGTCGCTTTCTACATAGTATAAAACAAAGTCGCTTTCTACATAGTATAAAACAAAGTCGCTTTCTACATAGTATAAAACAAAGTCGCTTTCTACATAGTATAAAACAAAGTCGCTTTCTACATAGTATAAATCAAAGTCGCTTTCTACATAGTATAAAACAAAGTCGCTTTCTACATAGTATAAAACAAAGTCGCTTTCTACATAGTATAAAACAAAGTCGCTTTCTACATAGTATAAAACAAAGTCGCTTTCTACATAGTATAAAACAAAGTCGCTTTCTCTGTCCCTATATCCCTTTGTATGCTTAAATCTTTAAAACTACACAACGGATTTTGATGCGATATTTTAAAATAGATAGAGTGATTCAAGAGGAAGGTTTATATGTATAATACATGCATAATATAGCCGTGCGAAGCCGGGGCGGGTCGCTAGTATACCTACTATAAAATATGTATGTTAGTCTATAAGGTATGTATCTATGGGCCTTCGTAGCCTGAAATAAATGATTTATTATTATTAGTTACAATCAACTCTATGAGATGGCATAGTGCTCGCGAACGCATAGCGCCGCAAATAATATACTAGAGTGAAGTAGAGCAGCACAAAATTGACCAATCATAGGGCCGCATTTAGCGCAGTGCGTTCACTTATCCAAGAGCAACTTAAGAGGAAAGGGTACCGGGGGCTCTTTCCATACAAACTATTACAAACGTAGTCGACTGTTTTCTCCCTAGACAATGACACTAGAGCAAATATTTTTGGTGCAAAAAACTTATAACTGCCATGACCAATTGACCATGCCCCTATTTTTAACCGACTTCATTTGTCTTTTTTTTAATTTTAAATGTTTTTAATCTTATTTTTAATGATAATAAAATTAGAATATGAAAAAAAACCAAAAGATAGGGGCATAGTCATGGCAGTTATAGGTTTTTTGTGGCACAAAAATATTTGTGCTAGTGTCATTATCCAGGGAGGAAACAGTCGACTACGTTTGTATGGAGAGAGCGTAGGTACCCTTTACCTATATAACTCGGAATAATATATCTGAAATTTTTAAAAACTTTTTTCTTGTAAAATATTTCAAGAAACATTCTAGAGTATTTGATCCCGATATTTTCTCGGGATCAGGATCAAACCGGGATTTACCTTTTCGTTAGACTCCTTTCCGACCCAAACGTAGATACCGCTGTAGCTACCCGTATCCAATATATAGCATTCCTGAAACAAAAATAAATTTACAATCAAAAAACCTACAAATTATTTAATTATTTATTTAATAAACTAGAAATTATTTTATTAAAAAAAACAGCGCACTCCGGGAGTGCAGGCAGAAGTGAAAACTGTATATCTGTGTAAAATCTCATCTGTCGCGAGAACGGCTGAAAATGCTCACTCGTGTATCAGTGATGGCGCTAGCGTGCGACACGCAGACCATCCACCGAGAGATGTCGCTGTTAACACTGTTGTACAGAAGTGAGTATCGTAGTTCGGCCGTTTGCACAGAGATGGCGCTGTTTTCAATATTGCATAGTAGTAGAAGCACAATAACTGTTAAAATCTCATCTGTCAAAATCTCATCTGTCGCGAGAACGGCTGAAAATGCTCACCCACAAAAGTGCCCAACGCGCCATAAGAAGTTTTCACTTCAAAAAAATTCTAGTTAACATTGCATTGAACAATTGAAAATTATTCCACATGAAATATATATACAGGGTGATTTTTTTACATGGGCCTTATCTTTAACTATAGGAGATAACGAAAAATGCTAAAAGGAGTTGCGTGCCCGATTTTGACAAAAACTAAAACTGCATCATTAGATTTTTGAAAAAGTAATTACTTTAGCCAGGAATCAAAAAAATAATCATATTATATTTTTGTACCAAAAATATATAACTTTGAAAGAATGTACTGAGGATGTATGGCTGATGACGTAACAAACTGCTGCACAAAAAACATAAACTGTTATTTTTTACAATTTAAAGTGATGAAGAGAATTTAGACCCTTTTTAAACGTTAGAAAAATTACGTTTCGTCGCGTTTGGCAAAATCGCAAACGGTCAAAATAGCGATTGGTCCATATCTCTATCTGTTTTTTTTTACAAATTTTAAGTGAAGTAGAGAATTTAGAACATATTAATTTTAATAAAGTTAGCCCTGAAGGCCACATTAAATATTCACCCTGTATACAGGGTTATTGGAAATTATACTAGCAAGCCGTTGAGGGCTACTTCTGTGCACCTTAACAAACAACTTTTGTTCTTATGAACATTTTTTTGAAAATTTTGAGGTTAGGTTTAACTGTAAATCAGCTGTTCCATACACGGTGAGGTCATGATCCTTAAAATATTATTTATTTTTTAAGTTTTGTCTACTTCGGTTGGTCTGAATGACCTTTGTTTTAAAAAATCTGCTGTTTTTCGAATTCACATAACCTCAAAATTTTCTTCTTTTTTTTCGAATTTCTAAAAGTCGTAAAACGAAAGTTGTTTGTTAAGGTGCACAGAAGTAGCCCTCAACAACTTGCTAGTATAATTAATAATAACCCTGTATATTCCAACCATACCTTTGATTGCAACTGTTCCCTGGACAGCGGTTTCGGCAATTTAGTGATCTTCATATTTCCCGTACTGTCTGATATTTCTGCGAGAACCACCTCTTGTGTTGCACCACGTTCGAACTCCTAAACGATAAACAATTATTATTATTATAGTACGGGATCCCTTTAAGGGCGACCTTCATCGAGCTGTTGAATGGATGAAAAGTATTTTATATCAAACTAGCTGTCCCAGCAAACGTTGTTTTGCCATTTAAAAAAAAAAGTAAAGGAAACTAAATAATAAATAGATAGTAGCCGATTCTCAGACCTACTGAATATGCATATAAAATTTCATAAAAATCGGTCAAGCAGATTCGGAGGAGTATGGTAACTAACATTCCGTCGTCCTTAAAGTTTGTTCCTACAGGCATCATAGCACCCATAGTTCCCCAGTATCAAGTAGTTTATCAATACTTCTATCCAAACCGGAGGTTATCCTTGGCTGCATATTACAGTACAAACAGGGATAATTGCCGTTTTGGAATTTATTGAAGAGTTGACAAACACACACGTAAACAAATAAGCATTTAAAAAAAATAGGTTAATTTTCAATGGTAATGTCATACCACATCATCGCCACCCTCTACGGCTTCAGCTACGGAATCCTGGTCCCCACCACCGAGAGCTTCGAAGAATTTCTCGTAGTCACTGCCACTGGAGGCTGCATCTGTAACGCAATCACTTAGAAGTTAAATACTAGCAAGCAGTTGAGCGATTAATTTTAAAAAAAACCAGTCAAATGCGAGTCATACTCGCGCTCCGAGGGTTCCGTACATTAGTTTCAACTCTTTCTCTGCCCTTGCAGTGGTACCAATTAAACTTGACCCCTTTTTCGTTGCGCCCATACAAGTAAGGGTCAATTTAAATTGGGCTAACTATGTATGCATAGGGACACCCTTTAATTCTCAACTTTTTACGTTATAACGTCTAATAAATTGATGGAACACCTGCATTCACAAAAAAGTGTCACATTAATATTGTGTGACGTCATAGAGCTAATTTAACTCTCATTATCAAATTCCTTGTTCCTTACCAATGATCTCGATTTGAGCCCTGCCATTATGATCCTGATCCCTGATCTGGTTAGCAACGTTTATGGCCTTGATCCTCTCTTGTGCGGTTGCCTTTTCGCCGACGTATAGGTAGATCTGATGGTCTACATCCAGGACGAAGCAGTCGCCCTTGTTTAGGGACGCAACTGAAGGGTCCACCTGGAAATTTAAAATTTTGGCACAATGGTCACTATGCCGAACTGCCAAACACAAAGTAGCTGGTTGCGATGCCTCAGACAAGTATTTCATCATCTTCCTGCCCTTATCCCAATTTATTTCGGGTCGGCGCAGTATGACTTTTTCTTCCATTCACTCCTATTAGTCGTCATCTCATCGTTCACATTCATCTCTCTCATGTCTTGTCTCACGCAGTCCACCCATCTTTTTTTCGGTCGTCCTCTTCCTCTCCATCCCTCTACATTCATACTCATCAGTCTTCTAGTCACATGCGTCTCGTCTCTTCTCATCAAGACAAGACAAGACCTCAGACAAGTATTTATGCTTAGATATTTGTCTGTGGTCTGGTTGTTTCTATGTTATTATAAGTATATATTTATAAAAGAAAGTATACATATAAGTAGTGTATCCGTTGTCTAGCACCCATAACACAAGTTAAGTTACTTAGCTTGGGGTTAGATGGCGATGTGTGGAATGTCCTGCAATATTATTTATTTATGATTTCTACCAAAGTCTCAGCTTATTCGACATGTGATGAGGAAAGTATTCCTCAATGCGTCTGAAGCCGAGTAAGCCATGGGTTTTATCACGATGTTTTCCTTCATCGTAAGACCAATGTGAATTTCGTACATATCAGTTCGCCTAAAAAAAAACTCTGTCCAGGCTACAAGTCTATAATTCATGGTGTTCCAATCGCTTCCGAATCGGAAGTTTCGGAACTGGTTCCTTACGAAGCTTTTAATTTGCTTGTATTGAACTGGTCCGATCAAGTAATTACCTGTTTAACCCTAACATTTTTCTTGCCCTTGATCTGGAACAGCCTCTTTTCAGCTCCTTCATTGATGGTGACATGACTGAAGCCTGAAGCGTGGCCACCGTCCAGGTACCTGATCGCTGGAACAAATTAACCGAATTTAAATTGAGACCAGTTAGAAATTTGCGCTTCTCCCCGAGTAGATAGGGACTTCTGTCAGGAATTTCGATTTTCTTTCGTCGCCATTTGGGGACAGCTTTCGGAGACAGACAGAAATGACCTGGCCAAGGTCATTTATATAGGAAGAGGATATATCTAATCGGCACAGGATACCAGTAATGAGGGAAGGATAACAGTAATGGGAAAAGGTAACAGTTACAGGTAAAAGGATAACAGTAATGGTTAAAGGATAACAGCAATGGATAAAGGATTCCAGTAATAGGCAAAGGATAACAGTAATGAACAAAGGGTACCAGTAATGGGGAAGGATACCAGTAATGGGAAAAGGTAACAGTAACGGGAAAAGGATAAAAGTAATGGTTAAAGGATAACAGCAATGGATAAAGGATACCAGTAATAGGCAAAGATTAACAGTAATGGGAAAAGGTAACAGTAACGGTAAAAGGATAACAGTAATGGTTAAAGGATAACAGCAATGGATAAAGGATACCAGTAATAGGCAAAGGATAACAGTAATGAATAAAGGGTACCAGTAATGGGGAAGGATACCAGTAATGGGGAAAGGTAACAGTAACGGGAAAAGGATAAAAGTAATGGTTAAAGGATAACAGCAATGGATAAAGGATACCAGTAATAGGCAAAGGATAACAGTAATGAATAAAGGATACCAGTAATGGGGAAGGATACCAGTAATGGAAAAGTATAACAGCTATGGGGAAAGGATAACAGTAATGGATAAAGGATAACAGCAAATGATAATGGATACCAGTAATGGGGAAAGGATAACAGTAACGGGTAACGGATAACAGTAACCGGAAAAGGATAACAGTAATAGGGAAAGGATAACAGTTATGGGGCTAGGATAACAGTTATGGGGCTAGGATAACAGGGCATAAGATAAATTGTAATGAACTAAGCAGACCATCAACTAACCTGGTTGGAAGTAATCCAAAAACTGCTTGCTCTCATAACCCTGGACTTCCCTGTGCTGCACAGCGGACCCATGAAACTGCTGGTCGTCGAGGTTGACCGTAAGATATGCTGCTGCCCCGGCCTCGTCTTGAGAAGTTGAAGAGCCTAGCCAGAAGTGGATGTCCCAGGATCTACGGGATTCGTCGCCGACCGTCTGAAAATCATAATGGGCTTGACTATAGATTTGTTTGTTAGAGAAACAAGTTGCGAATTACTCGCTGATGCAGAGAGAGAGAACTTTAGTTATAGAAATTATCAACTTTTTTTGACATTGATGGAACACCTGCATCCACAAAAAAGTTGACGTCATTGTCACGGTCCAATTGTGTGACGTCATTGTCACGTTCTGGTGACGTCATGACGCCACACGGCACGCAGCAATGTAAAACAAATCGCGTGCCGCGTCATAAAACAAATGTCATTCCTTTCGAGTAATAAAAAATATGCGTAAAAAAAAGGGTTGTCTGTGAAGTCGGTTAACTGACGATAATTTTACGTTTTATTTTACAGCAAAAGAAATCTATGGAAAATTGTAAAAAAAAAATCATTTTTTTTTTTTTTTAATTTTTAATATTTTTATTACTTAATTTTTCTTTTTTTTATTTACTTATTTAAGTCTTCTATTCGTCACTCGTAACCATAACATAAGCCCAGATCAGCGTTATTATATAAACACAATAAAAACAAACACGAGACGTCTCGTGTTTGTTTATATTACTGCGTGCTGTGTGACGTCATTGTTGAATGACGTCACACAATGGGAACGTGACAATGACGTCCAATTTTTGTGAATGCATGTGTTCCATCAATTTAATAGACTACCTTTTTAACCCCTTTAAGGTCGTATTTCCTTATTAGACTACCTTTTTAACCCCTTTAAGGTCGTATTTCCATAATAGACTACCTTTTTAACCACTTTAAGGTCGTATTTCCATAATAGACTACCTTTTTAACCCCTTTAAGGTCGTATTTCCATAATAGACTACCTTTTTAACCCCTTTAAGGTCGTATTTCCATAATATACTACCTTTTTAACCCCTTTAAGGTCGTATTTCCATAATAGATTACCTTTTTAACCCCTTTAAGGTCGTATTTTCAATAATCCTTACTTAATGTTAACTTACGTTCTAAAAGAAACCCCATACGAAATTTCAAACTCTTAGCTTGTATAGTTTCAGAGATTTGATGAGTCTTTTTACCTTAGTTGGTACTTACACTGAGAACAATGTAGGAGTCACCGGAGTAGAAGTTGCCATAGTACGTAGTAGGAATAGGTACCGGCTCAAAATCCTAAAAAAAAAAAGAACTACCTAGTTAACAAACACAAACTAAAATCAGGAATTGGCAACACTGCTGCCAAGACCCATCACAAATAAATAAAAAATAACACGGTCGCACCAAATGGTTAAAGTTAAAAACTAAAAATGATAAAAAAGTGCGTAAAACGAAAAATTAAATTAGTACTGAAAAGAAAAATACAAAAAATACTTAAAAATGAAAATTCAATAAAAAATGGAAAGGAAAAAACTAGTGCAGGTGTCTATCTATATTATGTTGAGTACCTACTATTGAATAACTGATACCTGGGCAATAATTTCATGATCGATACACTTTAAAAAATAAAATATTCAAAAGCATAGAACATAACGACTTGAAAAGTTGCTTGAATGCTTGATTACTTGAATACCCATTAACATAATATTATAGCATACATACATATTATATATATAACATATTAACCCATTAACCTATCCCTTTCCCACGCGCGCGCCGGGCGATGACTCTATCCCTTTTGATTTGATGTAAAGTTTATGAAAATATAAAGTTTTGTACTGGTTTTTTCTTTACAATCGCCGTAAAATTGAAAAAGCTCAAAAAAATGACGATTTTTAGGATTTTCACGATTTTTTCTATCGAGGCAAATCACTCTTTTCGAAGTGTATGACAATACAAAGCATTTCTTCACCTTTACGACAGTAGGAATATCATTCTATAGATTTTAGTGTTTGATACCCAAAAACTGTTTTTTTTTAATTTTCGTTTTTTGTGTATTGATCACGAAATAATTGCCACAGTATCAGTTATTCAATAAAAGGTACCCAACATATTATAGATAGACTCCTACACTTGTATTTTTCTTTTCAGTTTTTATAGAATTTTCATTTTTACGATTTTTTTAATAACTAGCTGCGCCCCACGGTTTTACCCGCGTTAGTTCCGATCCCGTGAAAATAGATGAGGAAAATTAAGTAGTTTTTGCGTTAATCCAGGTCTGAGGACTCCAGATAACTACAAATAGAGGGGACCCTATCGCTCGCATAATCTTTTTAGCATTATGCCTTAGCATAACAGTTTTAGCCTAAAGTGTTTTCGCATAAATATAATTCTGATAAACGCATAATGGTTTCTTTGGCATAATTATAACTTACTATAATTTTTTTTATCATAATAATTTAAATCATATAATAATTATCGTATATAATCGTATATATCATATATAATTTCACAGATGTCAAAGTGACAGATGTCAATTTTTCGACACTTTTCGTTATATTTTGGACAATCACACAATATCTTTATAAATTATAGTCTATGTTCTATTCTGATGTATAAGCTATATTATTGTAAAGTTTCATTAAAATCCATTCAGTAGTTTTTGCGTTAAAGAGGAACAAACATCCATACATTCATACATACAAACTTTCACGCTTATAATATTAAGTAGGATAGGATTTTTCTTTTGATTTTTTTTTTAATTTTCGTTTTTTGTGTATCGATCACGTAATTTTTTATTGCCACGTATTTGCTTGTCGTCGTCAAGCACCTACCTACCATCCATGACATACCTATCTCACGAGAGAGTTACGACCATCAAAAATAACGAGTAGTTCAATTTAGAAATTGAATCATGAAATAGCACCGGTCAGTAAACTAAAAATAATTTTTACTTTCGTGAAATCGGATAGGTAAGTCTGAAGCTGTGTCTGTTGTTTAGTAAGACATTTTTGCCAAGTACTTTTAATTAAACACTAGCACCGCTCCGTGGTTTCAAGCGCGTAACTCCCGATCCCGTGGGAATATCGGGATAAAGATTAGCCTATGTTACTCCCAATGAATCTATGTATATTCTTAATAAGTTTCATCTAAATCGGACCAGTAGTTTCGGAGCATACCTAAGCAAACAAACAATCAAATAATTTCCTCTTCATCTTCTATTAAACATATAAAATGCTTTGTCCTGACTGACTGACTGACGGATCAACGCACAGCCTAAACCGCTGATCGTAGAGACCTGAAACTTGGAGGGTGTGTTCTTTGTATGACGTAGGTATCCGATAACAAAGTATTAGAGATTGGACTAAGCACTCACGTTTTTGAAACGATAGTTCCTTATCGCGCGTTGCGAAAGGGGGCTAGACGAAAAAAAATTAAGACCAAAAGTTGTAACGACACTTTTTGCTATAGTTGTAAGCCGTGCGGCGTGCGCGTGTTTCTCTGTGTGTCTCTCTCTCTCTCTTTTTCTCATAGAAAGCAAGCCAGTTAATCGAAAGGTACTTTGTTCCATCCGGGTGTCCCTTGACACCTCTCAAGTTTTTTTTTTCATATTTCACGACTTTTTCAAACCCTAATGAGTGAAATTTCGGAAAAACCTTTTTATCGGATGCCTACGTCATACAAAGAACACACCCCCTCCAAGTTTCAGGGGCTCTATTTTTTAATCGCTCGTGTGACATAGCTTCGTCGTATACGCCTACAAGTCATGCTCGACTTCCAAGTCGCATGACACCAATTTTCTGTATTTTTGAATCGTTCGTCGTCTAAATTTGATATGTCCATTTTTATTCGTTTTACGCAGATAATTAAGAAACCGGTAATTACCGACGCACGTCCTAAATAATCCCAAAAGATATACCTACTTAAATATTTTTTGAAAGATCCTTTCCGAATGTTTGACTTTGATTGTTTGACGTTTATTCTACCACTCGCCTGTCGGCGACGAGTGGTGGAGACCACTCGTTACGATCGAGCGAGTCAAAAATAGCGAATTTCCGATGTCGAACGAATATCAGTAGAAATCGAGCGCTCGACGCGGGGTGAACGATTCAAAAATAGGGCTCCAGGTCTCTATGATCAGCGGTTTAGAATATTTAGACAAGACAACAAGTACTATTATTCAGACAAATATTTATGTTTAGATATTTGTCTGTGGTCTGGTTGTTTCTATGTATTAGGTATAAGTATAATATATTTATTACATAAATAGACAAGACAACAAGTACTATTATTCAGACAAATATTTATGTTTAGATATTTGTCTGTGGTCTGGTTGTTTTTATGTATTATAAGTATATATATTTACAAAAGGAAAGTATATAAGTAGTATATCAATATCAGTTGTCTAGCACCAAAAACACAATTCAAGTTACTTAGCTTGGGGCTAGATGGCGCTGTGTGGAATGTCCTGCAATATTTATTTTAATTTATTAAGTACCATTGTGCCAACAACTAGTCCTAACCACTGTCCTAATTAGGTTACCTATAATATTTAGCGTTCTAATCAAAAATAAATACCCTAATTAGGTCCTCTTGATAAACCTAATTAAATTAATGAGGTAAAATAAATGGAAAATGTTTATTAAATTGGTACCTACTGAGTATTTGTTATTTCAAATTGTTGATAGCAATTTTAAAAAGCTGATGAATATGGATATTAATTAATAATAACTAGCGACCCGCCTCGGCTTCGCACGGCTATATTATGCATGTATAAACCTTCCTCTTGAATCACTCTATCTATTAAAAAAAACCGCATCAAAATCCGTTGCGTAGTTTTAAAGATTTAAGCATACAAAGGGATATAGGGACAGAGAAAGCGACTTTGTTTTATACTATGTAGTGATAACACAGACTTGTGGCAAGGATGCAAATAAAATCAAATTAATAAATCAAATCTTTTTTCAGGCAAAATGAGATAAGTACATGAAAATACAACAAAAATATAAATTCAACAAATATTTATCATGTCAATCATAAAAAATAATAATAAAAACATAGCAAAAAATTAAAAAGCTTAACCGACCGAGGCTGTATTTTTGAATCGTTCGTACATAGCTTCGTCGTATACCTACGCCTACAAGTCATGCTCGACTTCCAAGTCGCATGACGCCAATTTTCTGTATTTTTGATTCGTCCGTCGTCGAAATTTAAATGTCAACTTTTATTTGTTTTACGCAGAAAATTGATAACCAGTAATTACCGACGAACATCCGAAATATTCCCAAAAGATATAAATATTTTTCAAAGATCGTTTCCGAATGTTTGACTATGATTGTATGACGTTTAATTCTACCACTCACCCGTCGCGTCGGCGACGAGTGGTGGAGACCACTCGTTACGATCGAACGATTCAAAAATAGCGAATTTCTGATGTCGAACGAATATCAGTAGAAATCGAGCGCTCGACGCGGGGCAAACGATTAAAAAATAGGGATAGTCCAAACGACAATCTGCGTGTGTGAGCAATTCTTTATGGAAGCTCAAGTGAAGGCGAAGTAATTCGCCAGAGAACTAAAGTGATCGACATAGCTCAACGGATTATCAAACTGAAGTGGCAGTGGGCTGGTCATATCTGCCGCAGGACTGATAATCGTTGGGGTAAACTTGTCCTGGAGTGGAGACCGCGAATTGGCAAACATAGTGTAGGACGCCCAGTGACCAGGTGGAGCGACGACATACGCAAAGCGGTGGGCAATGGTGAAGAAGAGCCGAAGATCGGGCTCAGTGGCGAATCTTGGGAGAGGCCTACGTCCAGCAGTGGACTGACACCGGCTGATGATGATGATGATGAAGTGAAGGCTACACCTAAAGCCGCAAGGACTTGTTTTGAGGCTAGATCCAAACATAAAGGACTTAGTTAAGAAAGTATAGGTAAACTAACCTCAATCCTCCAAATCTCGAGTCCCTCCTTCTTGCCCGAATTCGCAAACGCGGCGTGTACTTCCGGCATTCTCTGTCAACAAAAACTATTATTAAAATAGAAAAAAAAATGTCAGACAAATTAAAAAGCTACTGACTGTGAAAATTGCATATTTTTTGAACGTATAAACCAATTTTCATCAGCTAAGAACCATGGACGTATTATATACCTATACCTACTACACTATTAATACGTCCATGCTAAGAATACTCCTAACTATTATAATTCTCCTATCAAACAAAAAAAAACAACAAAATCAAATTCGATTCATCCGACCCTTGACTTAGTTTGTCGATTTTATTGAAGTGAAAACTTCTTTAGCGGCGTTGAGCACTTTTTCTGTAATGAGTATAAAATCTTAAACTCGCGTCAGGACACGTGACTGATCGAAAAAGCGTAAGACGGATGGAGAGTAGACAGCTATCCCCTCTCTACGGCGCGGCGAAAATGTATGCCTGGGCCTACTGTTTTTAATTTGGCTGTGAGTGTATTAAGACGTACATATGGTATTTTTTAACGGACGACTATTATTGACGGACGACAAATGTCGGACGACTATTGACGGACGACAAATGTCGGACGACTATTTGTCGGACGACTATTGACGGACGACAAATGTCGGACGACTATTGACGGACGACAAATGTCGGACGACAATTTGTTGGACGACAAATGTCGGACGACTATTTGTCGTCCGACTATTTTTTTTTTTTCATCTAAAACTCTTTTTGCGTATGTTCTCGCGACATATGAGATTTTACACAGATATACAGTTTTCACTTCTGCCTGTTTTTTTCATTCTGACAATATGTGGCACTGGTGTGAATTTTGATGTCTTTAGCGAAACTCGCAAGGTTAAGACGAATTGATTGCCGTCATCATCATCATCATCATCATATCAGCTATAACACGTTCACTGCTGAACATATACAGGGTTATTGGTAATTATACATACTAGCAAGCCGTTGAGGGCTACTTCTGTATCGTATATAATTCTGTATGTTCGAAAAATCGATATGAAAATTTTGAGGTTATTAAAATTCGAGAGGTAATTAACCTTAAAATTTTACTTATTTTTTAAGTGTCATCTACTGTTCTTAGTCTGAATAACCTTTGTTTTAAAAAATCAGCTGTTTTTCGAATTTACATAACCTCAAAATTTTCATTTTTATTTTCGAATTTCCAAAAGTCGTAGTTTAAAAGTTGTTTGTTTATGTGCACAGAAGTAGCCCAGAACGGCTTGCTAGTATACTTACCAATAACCTTGTATATTATTTGTGGTAAATGTGTAATTTTGTCTATTTATAAAAAGTATTTTTATATTTCCTTCCTGAATTATGACTATATTAGCAATATTTTTACCGCAATACCTAGGTTTAATTTATACAATGCACATGCCCTCTGTTTTCCTTTTTTAACAACTATGATTAACATAAACCTGTACCTACTTATAATATACGGGCTTTTTTCCGCAATAGGACCTCTTTGGACTAGGCTTGCCCGGCTCTATATCTATTTTTGGGCTTGCATTCGAATATTCGAATAATGCGAATAATAATATGGTAAACTACTTACCACTTTTCGTTGTAATTTTATAATAGAATAGAATAGAAAAACATTTATTTGGACAAGCACACGACAAAAACATATTTAGCACAGAACGGAACGGGCTCACCTATCCAAACCAAATGTTTAAGCTATTTGTTTTGTTTTGTATTCTGAGGCTATTTAGTAGATGGTTTATGTGAAGTTTGCACAAAATCGGTCGAGCGGTTCTTCATTTATCACATTTTTTTTGTAACAAATGAATTCAATAAATGGCGGATCATTTTGCTAATGGGGATTTTGCTGTCAAATTGAAACTTTTTTCAGTATTTGTTCGTTTATATGATTATATCTTTAAAACTACGCAACGGATTTTGATGCGGTTGTTTTTAATAGATAGAGTGATTCAAGAGGAAGGTTCCTTTTAATTAATTAGTGAAGGAATAATAATCATTTTTTAAAATCTTTTTTAAACTTTTTCTTTTATTTATTTTTTTAAATCATCGTCGCGACACCACACTGTTCAATGCGAAATAGAAAGACGAAACGAAAATAACTGGCTTGCTTTCTATGCAAAAAGTGTCGTTACAACTTTTGGTCTTAATTTTTTCCGTCTAGCCCCCTTTCGCAACGTGCGATAAGGAGCTTTCGTTCCAAAAGAGAGGACATAAAGTCACAGACTACATAATTTTTAGAAGCTAGTTTAGAATAACATAGAACTAAACGTTTTTACAACACATCAGTCAACAGTATGAAGCGATTAAAACTTATGTTTATTTATAAAGACCGAGTAGTAGAGCATTTACGAATCAAATGGACATCGCTGGTTGCTTTGATAGAAAACATATGGGGCTGGTGATGGACATCGGTTTATGTATGACCTAGAATAGATATTAGAACTAGCTGCCCGCGGTTTCACCCGCGTAAGTCCCAATCCCGTGGGATTATCAAAGTAAAAAGTAGCCTAAAGCCTTTCTCGATAAATGGACTATCACACACAAAAATATTTTTTCAATTCGAACTAGTAGTTTCTGAGATTAGCGCGTCCAAACAAACAAACAAACTATTCAGCTTTATAATATTACTAGCGACCCGTCCCGGCTTCGCACAGCTGTATTATGCATGTAGGACTGGTAGGTATTATGTATTATATCTAAAAACCTTTCTCTTTAATAACTCTATCTATTTAAAAAAACCGCATCAAAACCTAAAGATAACTAAAGAATAATGTTTCGGTTTTAGTAAAAAAAAACCGGCAAAGTGCGAGTCCGCCTCGCACATGAAGGGTTCCCAACCATGTTGTATGTGAGCGTCACCTATTTTTTATATATATAGCGACAACAGAAATACATCATCTGTGAAAATTTCAGCTGTCTAGCTATCACGGTTCATGAGATACAGCCTGGTGACCATCGAATGCTGGTGACAGACAGACGGACAGCGGAGTCTTAGTAATAGGGTCCCGTTTTTATCCTTCGGGTACGGAACCCCTCGTGCGCGACGACTCGCACTTGGCCGATTTTTTTAAATTAAATAAGTACTTAAATAAAAAAAAATATTGAACATTCCACACATCGCCATCTAGCCCCAAGCTAAGTAACTAGACTTGTTATGGGTGTAGACAACGGATATAATTTTCTTTTGTAAATATATACTCTTATATAATAGAGACAACCAGACCACAGATAAATATCAAAGCATAAATACTTGTCTGAGACGGGAATCGAACCCGCAACCCTGTGTTTGGCAGTCCGGCATAGTGACCATTGTGCCAACTGGGTCGTCAGCGTCACCCACCAAAACTCTGTCGATGCTTGAGCCACTAGTTTTTCTGGTTACTTCACTACATGGTATAAAACAAAGGCGCTTTCTCTGCCTCTATATGTCCCTATTGTATGCTTAAATATTTAAAACTTCGAAACGGATTTTGATGCGGTTTTTTTTAATAGATAGAGTGATTCAAGAGGAAGGTTTATATGTATAATACATGCATAATATAGCTGTGCGAAGCCGGAGCGGGTCGCTAGTCTGGTCTAAAGATGAAATGAACCGCAGTTTCAAATATGCTACAAGTATCAGAAATCATGACCGCAAGTCGTAAAAACTGTTTAAACTATGAAGTCATACAAACCTTGAGATCATGGGACTCTTGGGTGATTGATGATTAGATTCGGGTTTTGTGAGCTATTTTTGGATAGGATGAATAAACTGAACGGCAACATGAGGTGGAGAGCTTTGCTACGTTTACAATAATCAAAATCTACCTACATAATACTAGCCCTCCCGGCAAACGTTGTTTTGCAATATAAAAGAAAAGAACAAAAAATAGATTTTTTTCCATTCTCAGACCTAACACAAGAATTTTATTTACTGGGTGATTTTTTTACGTGGGCCTTTATGGCTATATCAGTCCCGGCAAATTAAGGTTGTTTTGCAATATTTCAAAAAAAAACGTGTGGCACTCGGGGAATGCCGCGGTAAAGCTATTGCACCATATACATACACGTTAAGCGAACGCTTGGCTGAGCTACATGGTAGGCGGAGTGGGGGGTGTTAGGTTTTATTTCCGTTACGGAATTTCTTGATTCGGTCATCGCGGTCAAAGCCCGCGATAAAAGCTAGCAATAGCCTAAAAAATCAATCTATCTCAATGAAAAAATAGACGTTTTTCCATTCTCCGACCTAACGCAATACTTACACAAAAAAATCGGTTTAGCCATTTAGGTGGACTAGTAACTAACACCGCGACACAAGAATTTTATTTACAGGGTGAATTTTTTACTTCGGCTTTTAGGGCTATATTCTCAACTTTTTCCTTTCAGCATTTTTTGCTTAGAGAAAACAAAAAATGCTGAAAGGAATTGCGTGCCCGATTTTGACAAAAACTAAACTAAACAATTTTCAGTTTTCCGTCTCTGGCAAAACAATATTTAATATCTAATTTTTTTAATATGTTCTAAATTCTTTGAATCACTTAAAATTTGAAAAAAAAAACACTATGTTTTTTGTGAAGCAGTTTGTTACGTCATAGTCATATACCTCCTCACTACATTTTTTCAGGGTACGGAACGGCAGGTATGAAAATTACAGAAGACTACAAAAATGAGCTATTTCCATTGATTTGTCATACTATATTTGTTTCCAGGAATTGATCTCTCTCGGCAACACTATCGATTGGTATAAAAATATATGTGATTTTTTTATGCTATTGTGTAGCTTTTATCGCGGGCTTTGAGCGCGGCGACCGAATCAAGAAATTCCGTAACGAAAATGAAACCTAACACCCCCCACTCCGCCTACCATGTAGCTCGGCCGAGCGTTTGCTATGCAATAGCTTTACCGCGGCAGTCCCCGAGTGCCACACTTTTAAGCTATTGCATAGATTTTATCGCGGGCCTTGGGGGGCGAATCAAGAAATTCCGTAACGAAAAAACCTAACACCCCCGACAAATGACGGACGATTATTTATGGAGGACTATTGACGGACGACAAATGTCGGACGACTTCTTTTTTTTTTTACGACAAATGTCGGACGACTATTTTATTTTTTTATTATTATTTTAATAGAACATTTACTAAGACAAGAAATTATTCTCGAGCGTTTAAAGGAACTATAGGAAGAGGGATTACTTCTTGCTTCAAGAAACCTTTTTATGCAATAGCTTTACCGCGGCAGTCCTCGAGTGCCACAATTTTTTTTTCGACTTTTTCAAAAATCTTATGATGCAGTTTTAGTTTTTGTTAAAATTGGGCACGCTACTCCTATAAGCATTTTTGATATCTCTTATTATAGTTTAGGATATATAGCCCTGAAGGCCAGGTAAAAAAATCACCGTCTCTTATAAAGAGGCAAAATTTTTTTTTTGTAACGTATAGGCTCCGAAGCTAAAGGACCGATTTTGATGAAACTTGGGGCTCTATTTTTGAACCGCTCGTGTGACAAAGCATCGTCGTATACGCCTACAAGTCACGCTCGACTTCCAAGTCGCATGACACAAATTTACTGTATTTTTGAATCGTACGTCGTCGAAATCGACAAAAACACAAGCTCCCTTATTCCAAAACGAGATTTAAGGATAGTCCGAGATGTGGATTTAAACCTTAGATTTAGACACAGATTTACTCGTGAACTATAGTCTAAACACTATCCCTATATAGGGACGTGAACTATAGTCTAAACACTATCCCTATATAGGGATAGTGTTTAGACTATAGTTCACGAGTCCACATCTCGGACTATCCTTAAATCTCGTTTTGGAATAAGGGGGAAAGTGTGGGAGCTTCTCTGTTAAGTTCATAGAACTTGTGTTAGAGGAGTCCCCTCTTTGCTGTGGTCCGTAATATGCACAACAATGCACTTAAATTAGCTAAAAGATTAATATACTTACTAACATACTTTACAATTATAAGTAAAAGGAAATCAACTTTTCTTCAAAAATAATCTTCAAATCAAAATAATAAAGAACACATGAATTCTGTGAACCGCATTAAGATTTTTACACAAAAGTAGAAAAAAAAACAATAAATTTTAGGGTTCCCCATACTTAGAACTGAAACTCAGATTTTTTTTGTGTGGGGTATCTATGGATTGGATAGGTCATCAAAAATGATATTGAGGTTTCTAATATCATTTTTTTCTAAACTGAATATTTTACGAGAAAGACACTTCCAAAGTGGTAGTGAGTAGCAAGTTACAGGGGGGGGGGGGGGTGAAAATGGCGGCATTTCATTTGAACTATGTAAATGTTTGTTTAATTGCGACGACTGTATTAAAATTTAAAAAAAGAACATACAAGTTTATGCTAGTTCATCATGTCTAGTATTCGTCTGATGAATAAGTGGTCGGCACGCCTGATTTCTGTCATCTTGAAGCCGAAGATGTCGTACAAAAATGTTTTATTTACCTCGCATGAATGATGTAAAATAGTATACCTACCTCGGTTGTAAGTAGCTATTACACCCTCGAACTATATTCGCCCTCGCTCGCTCGTGCGTCTAAATATCTCGGGTGCACTCGATCCATAGCGCCCTTTGCGAGCTGCGCTCGCACGGGCGCCATATTGGGTCTTGTTCTGTAATAGCTCGCTTACATACCTTGTGTAGTAAACTACTATTACCACTAAGGCCATCTATTTTTTTATTGACTCCTATTTAACAGACGTAATTTTTATGTGATGATAATGGTACGGAGCCCTACGTGCGCCAGTCCGACTCGCACTTGGCCGGTTTTTTATGAATTAGGCCAGGCTGCGTTCGACCTAACCTCAAGGGGAAGTGGGGGGACGGAGACCATTCCCACACATAATAATTACATTAAATTCTCAAGGACTTCAAGTAACTTCTTATTTTACCGTGAATGTGTTGTTTCTCTTTCTGTTTTCAGTGTTTTAGAAAAGGATAGGATTACAACCTTTGTATCGCGGGCCAGCAGTTTTTATTACAATCATTGTTTAAGTTTTTAATCAGAATTTTCATACTTTAAAGTGAATTTTACCAGAAAATAATTATTCACAGAAAAAACTGGGCCAAGTGCGAGTCGGGCTCGCTCACGAAGGCTTCTGTACCATTATATTCTGTTTTTAACAACCGACGTAAAAACAAATGGAAAAAATACCCTAAAAATATTGTATGTCAGACAAGGCTGTATAGGTTAAAAGTCTTTTGCCTGAACTTTCGGGAGTATAATCAACTAAAAATATTGCCTATCAAATAGTAGATTATGCATCAAGGGCATAAAGCAATGTCTTATGTTGTGGGTGGCATATTGAAGTTCAAGCCGCCCAAGACGAAGACATGCTTTATCCCGAGGTGCATACTCTACTTTTCATACCGTCTATCCAATGTTTTTTCTAATTCTTGTGGTGACCAGTTCCCTGGCCACTTCAAAAAAATCCACTATAAAAAAAATGGGGTAATTGCAATGATATGGTAGCATGATGGTAAATATTTGGTAGGTATTATAGGCAAAACCTATAATACCTACCAAATATGCTTAGACCTAACGTAACAATCAAAATAAAAACATAAATCGTGGCCTGCTAGATTTTTGTAGACCAATCAAATTACTTATTATAAATAAAACCTATTTGATGAGACTTTCAAAATTAAAAACAAAAGTTTTCACACGAATTTCAACGTTCCAAAATCAAATCACTTTATTCCCTTGGGAGTTTTATACAACATTATCTCCCTTGGGAATAAAGTCTTGCTTTAAGTTGAGGTTAATAGGGCTTTAATCCGTGATTAAAGTGCTGCAGGTGTGAAAATAATGTTTCGTCTATATTAACGTATATATTAAAGTATATAAGTAGTTTATCCGTTATCTGGCACCCATAACACAAGCATTAAGTTGCTTAGCTTGGGGCTGGATGGCGATGTGTAATATGTCCTGAAATATTTATTTATTTATTTATTTTATTTATTTATTTATTAACACACACGCCATATTTCAAAAAACTCTGTTTTCTGTGGCAGGGTTATCTTGTATCTACTATCTAGGTACCAAGTACGTATGGGTATAATGAATGAATGGTAGGTAAGAGGTAGGTACTTTAATAGGTAGACATACGCGACACTTAATTTTATCTTGATTTGTAAACAAACGTATCTTAAGAACCTTTTATCTATTTACCTAGTTAAGGTATACGCTAGGCCGGGACACGCTTGTATGATTTTTTTTTTAATTTTTAATTTGTAATAGCGCTGAAAATTGGTTGGTATAAAGCCTATTTAAAAGTTTCATAGCAATTAGAAAAAAGTCAAAAGTCATTGTTTTTATTTCTTTGGATGCTTAATACATTAAAATTTGTATGAAGACCACTTAAAATCGTCTTAAAAACTAAGTTAGGATGTGTGCCTTCGGAACGCGCCCACCAATGAGAAGAAGGCACAAGAAACTCATGGGGTTTTTTTTTCATGTGACTAGGTACTATCTTCTGCCTTCGAATCAACTTTGAATTTTTGAAAATTAATCAGATGTACATGAATCTATAATATGTTATAGGCAAATACTTTCGCTATTACAATATAAAAATCGAAAAATTGTTTATTCATAAATTGTAATGTACGCTATTTTAAACCGACTTAAAAAAAGGAGAAAGTTCTCAATTCGACTATAAATGTTTTTTATTAATGTAAGTAAGTGACACGACCATTTGAAGAACGTTAAACCGATTGAGATGATTCTTTTTGTGTTAGAAAGGAAATATCTCAGGGGTGGTCCCATAAAAATTTGGTGAAGATCTGATGAGGATCTTCGGAGTGATGAACAGCATTGCACCTCAAGAGTGCTGCAAATTGCTCAGTTTTCAAGACCTAGGATTTTAAGGTTACATCTACTCAAAAATCAATTGAGTTACGACTACATTTTTTTATAAATAAAAATAAATAAATAAAATAAATATTGCAGGACATTCCACTCATCGCCATCTAGCCCCAAGCTAAGTAAGTAGACTTGTTTTATGTTATTAATAGTCTTTATTGCCGTAAACAGCTGATTTTCCAGTAAGTGTAACAAAAACTCTAAAAGAACAAAAAATCTTGCCGCTTTATAATATTTGTGTAGATATTAATAGTTCCTACCTTAGTCAGTTGATAAATAAACTAAAACATATAATTTCATAATACGACTGGCAAAGAAAACAATGTGGAAAAAAGAATTAGAGCAAAACCCGCATACAAAGCCAACATAATCAGAATCTAGCACGATAAAAAAAAAACAAAATACATCTTTCCATCGCTGAATAATGTGTTGCTGAGCGTAAATCTCAAAAACAGCTGAACATATTCCGTTAATTCTTTTTTGTCGTGTTTGTTATTGTCAACATAAGGTTCTTATGAAAGAAAAAATAAAAAAAATCACGCAGACAATTACTACGCGGGTGAAACCGCGGGGCGTAGCTATTTTCCAATACTTATAAAACATAGCGCCAGTTTTACCCTTATAACCCTAGATTCCATGAGAATATCGGGATAAAAAAATATTATGTTAATCCCAATGAATCAATGTATCCTCATACCAAATTCCATCAAAATAGGTCCAGTGGTTTCGGAGCCACGGGATCGGAACTAAACCAGATAAAACCAACGGACTCAGTTACAAATGCTACGATAGCTATCTTTCTTTTTCCATTTTTTGCCTCTGACCATGAAAACTAAATCACCGAAACGATATAAAAAATATCCCTAAGCTAAAAACTTAAAGTTCTTAAGCCAAAGCTCAAACCAATGGATGAATTTAGATTTTGAAATAATTTTGGATCCATCACTATCACTACAATAGTATAAAACAAAGTCGTTTTCTCTGTCCCTTTATCCCTATTTATGCTTAAATCTTAAAAACTACGCAACGGATTTTGATGCGGTTTTTATAGATAGATAGAGTGATTCAAGAGGAAGGTTTATATGTATAATACATGCACAATATAGCCGTGCGAAGCCGGAGCGGGTCAATATTTAGAAATAATTTTGGAAAATTCTACCCCTACGCGAACAAAGTCGCGAGTATAAGACCCAAACAAAAAAAACATTGGCCGTTAAATCCAATCTATATATTTTAAACATCATCAAAGATTTTAAGAGGAAAGGGGACCGGGAGCTCTTTTCATACCAACTATTACAAACGTAGTCGACTGTTTTCTCCCTGGATAATGACACAAGAGCAAATATTTTTGGTGCATAAAACTATTAACTGCCATGACCCTATTTTTAGTTTTTTTTTAAATTTTGTTATACTTAATTTCTATGATAATTAGAAAATAAAAAAACCAAAACATAGTTGCATAGTCATGGCAGTTATAGGTTTTATGGCACAAAAATATTTGTGCTAGTGTCATTATCCAGGGAGGAAACAGTCGACTACGTTTGTATGGAGAGAGCGCAGATACCCTTTCACATTACTTCCCGCTATTCAAGAAACTGTAGTCCCTACTACATTAAATATGATAAAAAAACTTACCTATTAATAGAAAAAAAAACGTCCGGTATAAAATAAAAATACTGTTTGTCTGTATGACAACACGTCTACACTGTTTCGTATTTGTTTTGATACTGCCGGATTGACTCAGATGCCGGCATCACAAGCATGACATAATGGCTGTCTCAAACTGGAACTACGTAACCGGCTGATGTGGGTTAGATTTTTAATGCGATAATTATTGTGTAAACAGCTCTGAAAGACTAGTATATTGTTTTACTAGACTGCGAAACGCAAAAGAGGGTAATGTATTTGTCGGTCTATGTATGAAAAAAAAATGAAAAATACTTTTATTTACCTACAGCACAAACACATATTATAAGTTACACATAGTACTTATATTCTACAAACAAAGTATATTGATGACCCAGTTAGGGTCGGTCCAAACACAGGGTTGCGGGTTCGATTCCCGCCTCAGACAAGTATTTATGCTTACATATTTCTGTGGTCTAGTTGTTTCTATGTATTATAAGTATATATTTGCAAAAAAAAAAGAATATCCGTTGTCTAGCACACATCACACAAGTCTAGTTACTTAGCTTTGGGCTAGATGGCGATATGTGAAATGTCCTGCAATATTTATTTATTTATATTCGATCTATCTATACTAATATTATAAAGCAAAAGAATGTGTTTGTTTGAACGCGCTATGCTCAAGCATCTGTTGGATAGTCCATTAATCGATGAAGGATATAGGCTTTTATATTTCGATATTCCTACGGTTGGGCTTCCGCGGGTGAACTCGCGGAGCGCTGCTAGTAGTGTATAAAAAAGTGTAAGTGCTGAGAGACAACCCTATGAGATTGCACAGTGCGCGTGAACGCTTAGAGCCACAAATAAGACACTGATTTGCTAGAGTGAACAGAGCAACACAAAATTAGCCAATCATAGGGGCACATTTAACGCAGTGCGTTCACTTATCCAAGAGCAACTTAAGTACTGGTTGTGAATACGGGCATAAGTCGTATCACCAAGCGCACTTGTTTCGTGTTCCGACACATAAAAAGGACGGACGGCCTTCATTCGTGTCCCTCGAAGGCCCCAATTAATTACATAGTATAAAACGAAGTCACTTCCCGCTGTCTGTCCCTTTGTGTGCTTAGATCTTTAAAACTACGCAACGGATTTTGATGCGGGTATTTTTAATGGATAGAGTGATTCAAGAGGAAGGTTTATATGTATAATACATAAATAATATGCCGTGCGAAGCCGGGGCGGGTCGCTAGTAGTTTTATGTCGTCAAGTCACGAGTGAACAGGTGTCTTATGGACGCGTGTACCTAATACCAAGTACTTTTGAAGCCTATATTCATTCAATTATATATGTATAATACATAAATAATATGCCGTGCGAAGCCGGGGCGGGTCGCTAGTAGTTTTATGTCGTCAAGTCACGAGTGAACAGGTGTCTTCTAGACGATTGTAATACCAAGCACTTTTGAAGCCTATATTCATTCAATGCAAACAAATAATCAATCAAATCTTTCCAAATTAGTATAGATATAAATAGATAGATAAATCCCTATATATATAAAAAAGGGACCGGCTCCCGGCTTCGCACGGCTGTATTATGCATGTATTATATCTAAAAACATTCCTCTTTAATCACTCTATCTATTAAAAAAACCGCATCAAAATCCGTTGCGTAGTTTTAAATATCTAAGCATACAAAGGGACATAGGAACATAGGGACGGCGAAAAGTGACTTTATTTTATACTATGTAGTGATAGTGATTTACGTGTCACGCTGTTAGTTGCCAAACTCCACTTTAACGGTTGAACTGATTTGTTTGATTTTTTTTGTGTACTTACTTATATATTCGTTAGGTCTGAGAATCGAAAACATCAAATTTTTTTTTTGCTTTTTTTTGTATCCCCAAATGAAGACACCCAAATTGTATACGTCAGCAAAGATGAAATTAAACTGAGTAAGTGTAGGTACTACAGTACAGAACATGGATCTTTTCTTTCTCTTACCCCGTTCTGAATTACAACACTGAAATCTCGTATTCTCTCAAATCTACATACATAACTACTAAATAAACTAATCTATTTATATCTGTAAATAGGAAAGTTAATATCATTATATTAACTACTACGCTACGCTCACTGACAGACAGATATTGTTGCTAAAAGGTGTACCTAATTTAGCTGTGCCCCGTGTTTTTTTTATTTTTGGTTGGCAAGGGGACCTAGACCAAAAAAATTTTTATTTTTGGTTGGCAAAATGACGGGCGGCCTTCATTCGCGTACCTCGAAGCGTTGGGGACCTAGCCCAGAAAAAATGTAATGCATTACGAAAAACCGTTAGATATAGGTACCTATATTTTTTTCATACGTGTATACCATTCCTACTCATGTGTACCTACTTCACACATGTCAGTGTTCTTCCTACCATGTCAGTTTCTAATGTTTTTGTTTTGTCAACAACTCTCAACTGTTTTATATGTTTTGTCGTGTGCTTGTCCAAATAAATGTGTTTCTATTCTATTCTACTTCAAATTTAAAAAAAGGTAATGCTTCCTTTAACGTCGACATCAGATGCATCGGCGGACGTCGCGTCGGCTGATGCGTCTGCTGATTAGAGCACGACGATCCGTCTACACGTCTGTGGATCAATCAGTTTGTGCTGGTTCTCGACAGATGCAACTCGCATTCACGCAACTATAGTGAATCTTGAAGAGGTTACAGCTGCTGCTGTTTATTTGTTTGGTACTTTTAATTACTACTCGCAGTTAAATTATCAAAAAAAAATGGTCAAGAATGAAGAACGCGTACTCTCACTTGTAACTGCTCTTGCACTGATGCATCGGCAGACTTGTGGACGAATAGCTTCTACACACGTCCCGATTTGGTCGGGTCCGACGGAACCCTAGAAACTACTTAATGACCACGATGTGTATTAATGTACTCTCTGAATCGTATCCGACCAAATCGTAGCGTGTGTACCGATACCCGATTTGGTTGTGTCTACACACACGATTTGGTGCTTCTACACACACGATTTGGTGCTTCTACACACACGATTTGGTGCTTCTACACACGTTACAATTTGTTCGTCCCGACCAAATTGTAACGTGTGTAGAAGCCAGAAGGTTGCGCCGAAAGCCTTTGTTGCGTGCATTGCAGCCAACCCTACAGTTTTAACTGTAGATTGACAGTTTTTTAGTTTAGGCCTCAAAATCTACAGTTTTTTTTTGCTTAAGATGCTAGCGCCATCCATTAGTGACCTTGTTTAATTGTTATAAATAAGCTACCTCAAAAATAGCTGGTCACATTTCCTGAAGTGTTGCAATACTAGCTTTTAAATATTACTATTTTTATTTGACTTAATGTATCTCTATGACTTTTAATATTTAATTTTATTAAAACTTTGATAATTACATGATTTTTCTTGTTTTTAATTCGCTCTATAAAATGTATTCTATTTATTACCATCATTAAATAATAAAAAGATAAAGCTGTAGATTTACTGTTTTTTAATTTTATATTTACAGTTTTCTTCTGGCATATCTACAGTTTAGCTCTCTGCTGAGGTTGGCAAGACTGGTTGCGTGCCAAAAAAACCGACAACAAACGGATTGGTTGCAGACGCATCTGCTGACGATACCTACCACAGATAAGCAGATACTCCCCTCTACACGTTGGCAGATGCTTCTGCAGAAGTCATCTGTCGATGTGTAGAGGGGGCATAAGATGTAGCACGCGGTGTTTAGAAGATACCTACGCCTCGCCTGTGACTTAAAGACCACCAAATCAACGGAGTATAATAGAGTGAATACTGAATAGGGAACGCTTTCCATCAAAGAACATAATTTATTGTCAAGTCGTTTCTTCCTTTAATATAAATACGCATTTTCAGGTAAGTAATTATAGAATTTTGGAACTATGCCCGTTTCTGGTTTTCTTGTTTACATGCTGTCAAATCGAATTTCGTGTGTGAAAAAAGTTTAATAGATTAATTAATTCGACAAGTGGATTTAATTAGTTAATGGCCGAACTGTTAGCTTATATTAGTTTATACCTCTATATCTTGATTGTCATCGATATAGATCTATGTAGGTATGTATATCCTAAACTTATAAACAATGTTTGGTATCGAGGTCTTTAAAAAACTCACACTTTGCAGAGTGTGAGTTTTTTTAATTAATTTTTTAATTAAGAGAAGGTTATTGTTGTGAGGATGCCCTCTTTTTGGGGAAAGATGTTGTGATGATGACATCTTTGGATTGTTGTCAATATGTCAATAAAGACAGTTGATGCTTGGTTGTCGTTTCATTAACAGTTATGGGTTCGATTACCGCTATAGAACGTACATTAAATTAATTGCATGCAAATAATTAATTACAATAAAAGGACTGGAAAAGGATTGTCAACACAATCAATAAAGTTCAATTTAGATTTAAACAACTTCTCCCGTGAGAATTTTGTGTGACGCTGTGCGCGCGCATCGTAAAATTTCACTCTCATCATTTTTTCATAACGCGCCTAAAGAAGTATAACTTCAAAAATTCAACTACACTCATAAAATAAAGACGAAATATTTTTTCTTTGTAACGAATAGGCTCCGAAACTACTGGACCGATTTTAATGAAACTTGGTATGAGAATACATTGATTCATTGGGAATAACATAGGCGACTTTTATCCCGATATTCCCACGGGACCGGGAGTTACCCGTGAAACCGCAGATCACTGTTAGTAATAAATATTTGCTACCTTTAAAATTACCAATTCGAAAACCGTCAACGGCCGCTTAAAGCCGGCTTTTAAAAGTTAATAAAAGCGAATGACCTTTTCAGAAATCATGCGGGAGTTTCAATAAAGATAACACAAATTAATTGAAGTAGTTTCTATTGATCCATGGCGGCATTTTCCATGGCCTTGTGGCACCCCTCTGTGACGTCATCACACCATGAATAATGGGCTTTATATGCTTTTATACGAGTACCTACTATACAATGTGTTTCAGCAAAGCGGTTCCAATACAAAAGGGGGTTGTTCTAGACGTCTAGGCGAACAACTTTTGTTTTACGACTTTTCGATTTTCGAAAATTTCGTTCGAAGTTTTTGTATGAAACCGCTGATTTTCAAGTAAAAATTTCCTCAGAATTATCGAAAAAAAAGTTCGAATTTCCAAAAGTTGTTCGCGTAGACGTCTAGAACAACTAATACTCCATGGTAGAAATAATACATTATTTTAGAACTTTGGTTACTTACCATAAAAATAGTTATAGTGAGTCAACCTATTATCCCGATTTTTCTCCAAGATTCTGAACTGACGCAAGTAACACTGCGGGACGCAGCTTGAACTAACTATAATAATATCTCTATCCAACATTATTGGACTGATTTGGATAAAACCGTTAATTGCGCGAGTGAAACCGCGAACGCACCTATAGTATTTAAATTCTCTTTGCACCTAGTTATTATTGAATTCTACATTCCTATCACGGAAGTAGAATTATCCAAAAACACATAACAAGTTTCATCGCAATCGTTGGTCCAGCGTTTGGATCCAAGATTCCAGCTAAATATTCGAAATCCATAGCGGAGCCCATATCTACGCGTAAAACGTAACGCTTGCGCGATTCAGAACCCCGCACAGTAGCGCCATCTAGTTTCAGATTGAGTAATCAGCTGAGCAACTGTTTGTTAGAAGTTACCCTACTGCAAAGAAAGGACTATGGTTTTTAATTTTGTTTTTCTAGCAGCGCGCCCTGCGATTTCACCCGCTTAAAAGTAACGATCTTTAAGAACTTAATAAATACGTAAAAAAATCTCTTTAAAATATTTAACTTTACTCTGGAGATTGTTCGCTGAATTTTTATAATTTGAAACAATTTGAATTTTGTAATAACTGATTTTTGTAATTGAATCGCTCCATCGTAACGAGTGGTCTCCACCACTCGTCGCCGACAGGCGAGTGGTAGAATAAACATCAAACAATCATAGTCAAACATTCGGAAACGGTCTTTGAAAAATATTTATATCTTTTGGGATAATTTCGGATGTCCGCTGGTAATTACCGCTTTTCAAATAACTGCGTAAAACGAATAAAAATTGACATTTTAAATTTCGACAACAAACGATTCAAAAATACAGTAAATTTGTGTCATGCGACTTGGAAGTCGAGCGTGACTTGTAGGCGTATACGACGAAGCTTTGTCACACGAGCGATTCAAAAATAGAGCCCCTGGATGGTTAAGGTTCACAAATTATTAGTATTTTTGGAACGAAAGTTCCTTATCGCGCGTTGCGAAAGGGAGCTAGACGGAAAAAATTAAGACCAAAAATTTTAACGACACTTTTTGCATAGAAAGCAAGCAAGCAGTTATTTTCGTTTCGTCTCTCTATTTCGCATTGAACAGTGTGGTGTCACGACGATAGTTTACAAAAAAATAAATAAAAAAAAAGATAAAAAATTATATAGGTACTTACTTAATAAAATAAAAAAAATTATTACAATTCCTTCACTAATTAATCGAAAGGAACTTCGTTCCATCCGGGCGTCCCTTAAAGGCTTTTACACACGTTACGATTTGGTCGTCCCGACCAAATTGACACAACCAAATTGGGTATCGATACACACGCTACGATTTGGTCGGATACTATTCAGAGAGTACATTGATACACATCGTGGTCATTAAGTAGTTTCTGGGGTTCCATTCCTCAGGGGGAAAAACGGGACCCTATTACTAAGACTTCACTGTCAGTTCATCAGTCCGTCCGTCTATCAGTTCCATCCGTCCGTAAATCCGTCCGTCCGTCTGTCTGTCTGCCTTTCTGTCCGTCTGTCATCCGGTTGTATCTCATGAATCGTGATGAATAGAGAGTTAAAATTTTCACAGATTATGTACTTCATTAGTGTCGTTTTACCAACAACAACTAAAAAAAGAAAAAAAGGAAGTGGAGCTCAAATACAACATGATACGGAACCCTTCGTGCGGGAGTCCGACTCACACTTGTTTGTTTCGAACACGAAGTTGGGTCCGATGCGTACACACGTCCCGATTTGGTCGGATACAACCAAATTGGGTGGGCGTATCCAATTTGATCAATTAATAATAATTAAGTCTGCCCGACCACGATACACACGTCCCAATTTGGTTGTACACTCGACCAAATTGTATGTCGGACCCGACCAAATTGGGACGTGTGTAAAAGCCTTAACACCTCTCAAGTTTTTAAGCTATTGCATAACTTTTATCGCAGGCTTTTTTTTATTATTATTTTTCTATTCTTTATTATGGCAAAACAACGTTTGCCGGGACAGCTAGTATATTAAATATAAGGAAGGAAAATTAAAAAATGAACAAATAGAGAATATTTTTTAATTTCAGTTTCAATTAATTAACAATAACTAATTTTATTCTTGTAAACAAACACTTCACACCCTTTAAAACATAACTAGGAACTTTTTATTTTTAAGTTTAATTATTTAAATTTAAAATGCATTTGGTGAATTAAACCTATATTCTATAAACTACTATAGGGATATTTAAGTTGACGCTTAACATCTCCCCTAACGGATCCTCTACTCTCAACGGACCCCCTGCCTGACAAGAACTTTTCACGCTAATCGTCCCCCCTGAACTAAGGTACACGATAAGCGCTAATTTAAACTTAGATCGGATGGTCTCGCGGATCCCCTAAGCTGCCCTAGTGGAGACGTTAAGAGTTGAACTATTAAGATTATCTCAATCTCATCGGATCCCCTTGTCCACGAAAAACAAAAACCAAAAGACGATCGGAAAAAAACAAAAGACGATCGAAAAAAAAATTAAGTACTTAAAGAAGATTAAAAGAAAACAAAAAACGTTACGTAACGAAACGGCATCGAAATATCGAGCTTCATAAAATAGTAGTATTTTTTACCTCGCTCGCTCCCAAAACCATACATAATAAATTTCATGAAAAACGTTGGAGCCGTTTCCGAGATCCTGATTTCACAAGTAGGTATACCCCACGCAGCGAATGATGACCTCTGATGGAAAGTAGAAGGGGTATGCGCAGAACTCAATTTTCATATAAATAACGAGTTCTGCGCATACCAATTCCACTTACCGCAGAGCTCATCATTCGCTGCGCGGGGTATACAAGAATTGCTCGTTTTATAATAATATATTAGATAAACTAATAACATAATATTAAATATCCCGTTTACAAAAAAAATATTTGAGAAAATGACAAGATAATTGTATAATTCTTCATTCTATAACAAGTTTGATCAAAGATTCAATTAACAGATGGCGCTGTTTTCAATAGTGGTAAAAGTCAGTCAAAAACATTTTATTTCTATTTAGCTGAAGATACATTGCACGTAGGACATCGCTGTCACCTCCATGTAAAGCAAATGTATGGAAATAGTGTCACCTCCATGTAAAGCAAATGTTTGGAAATAGTGTCACCTCCATGTAAAGCAAATGTATGGAAATAGAGGCGCACGCGCATGCCAAAAGATGCATCACTGCACATTAATTAAGTTTATCTATGTGATCTGGCTACGCGTGGTAGTTTTGTTTTATACACTAAAACCTTCGCCGAGAACTTCTCTATCCATTGGTGAAAACAGCGAACATACAGACAAACAGACGCGGCGGAGGACTTGGTTTTATAATGTGATAATATTTGGATAGAACCGCGAGGCATTAATTCCTAACAAGTTACCATTCTAAATTATTCCTATAAGAATCTTTAAAGGTAACGCTATTTTCGCTGTAAAACTGCGAGAACCAGCTTCTAAAGGCTCGTATAGTTTTGTCGGCTTTCACATAAGCTGGGGCTGAGACGAATATCTTGCTGTTCCATATCTTTATGTCTCTTTCTATCTGAAATGTCAAAAATTGGGAGGTCAGTAAAGCCCTTAGCATCTAGGGTGTGTGAGGCTCCTGCTGATCTGATGGTGGAAGGTGACTAAAATCAAAATCAATATTTTTATTCAATAGGATTTATGCAGTGCATTACATGACATTGAAGCGTCTTAAAAATTAGGTTATATTAGATTACATTAAAACGCCTTGAAATGAAGTTAGGATGTAATGCCTTCGGAACGCGCCCACCAATGAGAAGAATGCCCAAGAAACTCAAATTGGATGGTGGGATTTTGGGATTTTTTCTTTTTTGTGATCATTGCTCACAAAGGACAAGATAACAAATATCTTTGAAGATATATTTGAAATGGAGCAATTAAAGTTAAGTCCATGGATCTTTTTCTTTTATTTTTTGTTAGATACGCCATTTTTCGAGGAAGGCTATTTTCATTTTGATATTCCTTATATTATAATTAAGGCATACATTCTTAGCCTTTTGCCGTTGTTTCTTTACGCGAGTAAGACCGCAAGCCGCAGCTAGTTAAGAATCAATAACTTATAAATCTTACCATTCTTCCCTCTTGAACAACGAAGTACCTTCCAAAAGCAGCATTATAAGTTGGAGAGTATATTCTATCGACAACTTTCTGCAGTAGAGGACCTAGTGGAGTCACCGACTGAGAGATGAGGATAGGACCGAGTGGTGTCTTTACGTGAAGACGCACGTGGCCGGGACCCAGCTGGAAAAAAATGGTTGTCTTTAGAGTCGGTTTTCGGACGATAATTTTACATTCATAATATTTACATTTCAAACTCTTTTGTATCGTTAACATTACCATTTTTCATACTTCAAAACGTTTCTATGGTTACTTGTCAATAACGTTTTTATAGTTAGTTGTCAATAACGCATGACGTCACATTTTTTTGAGAGTGAAGGTGTTCACTAATTTATAAAAAGTTGTCACCTCCAAAAATAATTAGTTTAAGACTATTCGGGTTCTGTGGCAGTCTGTCTTATTAGTAGTGAGGTACGAACGTTAAATTCTATGAGCGTTTTTTAACCGACTTCAGAAAAAGAAGAGGTTCTCAATTCGTTTGAGTCACCCGAAATAGATTATTTTTCACTTTTAAGTTTTTTTTAGTTTTTGTTTTCAGGTTTTTTTGAAGTCGGCTTTTAATTTTTATTTTTATTTTTTTATTATAGACTAGCTGTGCCCCGCGGTTTCACCCGCGTAATTCGCGATTCCGTGGGAATAACGACATAAAAAGAAACCTATCTGTTCAGCTATCTACATCTCGAGTTTCAACGTAATCGGTTTAGTAGTTTTTGCGTGAAGGAGTAACAAACATACAAAACTGCCAAAGTAATACTAACTTTTGCCCGCGACTTCGTTCGCGTAGAAGTTGAAAATGATTCTAATATCAACTGCGAAACAAATCACTCCCAAAATAACTTTCTACCCCTCTTTTTAACCCCGTTAGGTGAAACATTTCAATAAAATACGAAGCACGTATTCCATAAATTTTAATAAAGAATGTTTAAATACAAAATTTGAAGTAGATTGGTCCAAGGAATCACGTTGTCCTATACAAACTTTGCCCTCCTTTTTTAACCTCTAAGGGGAAGAATTTAAAAAAATCCTCTCTTATCGGATGCCTACGTCATACAAAGAACACACCCTCCAAGTTTCAGGTCTAGGAAATAGAAGATAAGTAGGATAGGAATTGATAGGATGACGATGATGGCATCCATTTTCATTTTTTGTTGAATAAACATTGTTGTATACCAGATAATGATACTGTTAGCGGAATGAAAATAAGCCAAACTAAAGCTGGGGACACATTGCTCCGCAGCCGCGACTTATAGGCATCTGTCTGTATAATGTAAATGTATGTAACTGTGCACACTATCGGACGTAAGTCGCGGACGTAACTTTGGGCCGCTCTTGAGCGTTCGGACGTCCGCGGACGTCCTAGAGCATCTGGGCCGCTGGATGCCAAACGACCGTTCACACTTATCAGTCGCGGCTGTCGGACGCGGATAATATTATATGTCCCCAGCTTTACTGTGGATGTTAACGATCCCCACCATCGCCTATAAGAGCGAGCGCTCAGGCTATTATGGGGTCTTTCGCTGCTCAGTCGTCAGTCGGTAAGGTGGTTGGGTTCGACGATGCATACAGTAAGACTATTCCACATTTTTAATATATTTCTTGTCTAGTTTGTTGAAGTTAACAGACGTTGCTTCGAAATAGTTGATGATTTAGTAGTATATCAGTTGTCTAGCACCCATAACACAAGTCTTGTTGCTTAGCTTGGGGCTAGATGACGAGTTGTGGAACGTCTTGTAATATTTATTATTTATCACTATCACTACATAGTATACACACATACACATAGTATATACACATATAAACAAAGTCGCTTTCTCTGTCCATATGTCCCTATATGCCTATGTATGCTTAAATCTTTAAAACTACGCAACGGATTTTGATGCGGTTGGTTTTTTTTAATAGATAGAGTGATTCAAGAGGAAGGTTTATATGTATAATACATGCATAATATAGCCGTGCGAAGTCGGGACGGGTCGCTAGTTTATTAATAAAAGGTGAAATGTTCACTTCACCGCCCACGTCAGTGGTTCATGTTGGAACCTTTTTATCATGTTACCAGTTATTTGTGTTCCAAGAGATCTAACTTCTATTTGCAAGAAGCCTTTTCTCCAACCTACCTGTGTGACATCGATATCAGTGTGCAGTATTCTCATCCCCAACCACTCGTATTGGTGCGTGAGCTTCATGGTGGCGGTGTGATCGGTATTGCTGGCCCATGTCGCTGCCCATATGTGATGCCCTGAGCAATTACAAATCACTATCACTATCTGTGATCAATCACTACATAGTATAAAACGAAGTCGCATCCCATGTCCCTATGTATGCTTAGATCTTTAAAACTACGCAACGGATATCGATGCAGTTTTTTAGATAGATGGAGTGATTCAAGAGGAAGGTTTATATGTATAATACATGCATATTATGTATAGTCGTGCGAAGTCAGGGCTACATCCATTTTACCCGCATTAGAGTCTCTTTAGGGTACCGGGGGTTCTCTCAATACAAACTATTACAAACGTAGTCGACTGTTTTCTCTCTGGATAATGATACTAGAGCAAATATTTTTGGTGCATAAAACTTATAACTGCCATGACAATGCACCTATTTTTTTTTATTTTTTTTTTCATTTTATAATAATTATGAAATGAAAACCAAACAAAAAATAGGGGGTTTTTTTTCTTCATTTTATAATAATTATAAAATGAAAAAAAAATAGGGGCATGGTCATGGCAGTTATAAGTTTTATGCACCAAAAATTTTTGCTCTAGTGTCAGTATCCAGGGAGGAAACAGTCGACTACGTTTGTAATAGTTTGTATTAAGACAGCCCCCGGTACCCTTTCCTCTTAACGTGGATTTTTATGCGTTCAATACATTAGGTTTGATCGAGTGCGTAAGCGACGTGCTCGTGGCACATGATTTATTTACTCATGTCCTCGAGGTAAAGCTAAAGCTTCTGTGTGGTGTTATCTATCTTACTACTAACGCCATCTAGTATTTGCAGAACGCAACTTTAAAGTTTTGGATGCATAGAGCACGCGATCGATCGCTCTGGAAGTATTTGGGGGATGCCTATGTTCAGCAGTGGACGTGTTATAGCTGTTATGATAATAAATTTGAAGGAACCTAAACTCTTACCAATGAATTTGTTCAAAAACGAGAACTTTTCTCCGAGGCTTACTATCACAGAATCCGCGTGAACCGCTTCTAAATGCATCACATCTGCACCGTTTTCCGGTATCTCCTGGAAACACAGTAAAAAAGTGACATCTAGTGGTAAGAAGAATTTAGAAGTTTGGAACGAACGTTCCTTATCGCGCGTTGTCAAGGGACACCCGGATGGAACGAAGTTCCTTTCGATTAATTAGTGAAGGAATTGTTATTTTTTTTTGTAAATAATCGTCGCCACACTGTTCAATGCGAAATAGAAAGAGAAAACGAAAATAACTAGCTTGCTTTCTATGCAAAAAATGTCGTTACAACTTTTGGTCTTAATTTTTTTCTGTCTAGCCCCCTTTCAAAAAGTAACGATTGTTATTACCTGTACATGAGCGCTGACATAGAACTCGTTCCGTCCCCTGTAGCCCCAGGAGCTACAGACGGGGTCTTGGAGTAGAGGCCAGGCTGGTGGGCGTCGCTCCGCGTCGTACCAGACCCACACTGCGCCTTCCGCTTCTACCGTGTACCATGTACGGATTGATACGCCTTTTGGTGCTGGAAGAGTGATTTTGATTAGGGTTTCTGGAAGGACCATGTTAAAGTCAAAAAAGCTATTGAATCGTGCGAGCTTCGTACATTCGTACTATATACATACACGTTAAGCGAACGCTCGGCCGAGCTACATGGTAGGCGGAGTGGGGGGTGTTAGGTTTAATTTTCGTTACGGAATTTCTTGATTCGGTCGCCGCGCTCAAAGGCCGCGATAAAAGCTATGCAATAGCTTAAAAAATTATTCATTTAGATGCTTAATACATTTGTACACTGATCACATAGTCTTAAAAACGAAGTTAGGATGTGTGCCTTCGGAACGCGCCCACCAATGAGAAGAAGGCACAAGAAACTGATTTACAAGAATATAAAGTTTGCCATAGGTACTATCTGTACTAATATTATAAAGAGGTAAAATTTGTGACTATGGCATAAAGATAGTTTGGGGGTAGCGTTATAGGCAACTTTTTTGTATCCTGGAATTCCCTTGGGATCGGGCCTTACGCGGGTGTAATTACGGTGCGCAGCTATTTAATAAAAGAGAAAAATATTCATCAAAAAATCTCTGAAATTACAAGAGCTACCAGTCTGAAAATTCGCATGGGGGTGCAAAAAGAAACGCCATCAGGGGTAGTTCAATCCGTGCGTAGGTATTTATCGTCGTTTACGTCCGGACGGAGACGCTCGAGCCATATCAAACAAAAGCCGCTCGCCAGGCGCGATCGCCTATTGATACCCGAGGTTCTGTATGTATAAAGCTCGCTCTCGCGCCCGACTCGTGTGTGTCCATAGTTTCCCAGTTTCCAGTCTACTGCCATCCCATCGCAGTAGCCTACGTAGTTTTCTCCTGTAGTTTATCAATTGTTCTATCCAAACCGGAGATTGTCCTTGGCTGCATCGTAGAGTCCAGACAGGAATAATCGCCGGTTTGGTGTCCACATCATACTTTGCCATTAAACTTGTAAAGGGCCTCTACGTGTTGGCTTCGGCTCCACGCACGCCTTCCAAAGGTCCGGGCTCCATAGCCTAATGGAACACCATAAAAGACAATTTTTCACTAACCTTTCTCAGCGCCCGGCACGTAAACACACTGCCCCTGGCTATCGAACCTCCACTTATGGAATGGACATTGGATGTGGTCTCCACAGACGAGCCCGCCGACCGCGAGGTGAGCTCCGAGATGTGGGCAGTACGCGTCCACTACATGCGCCGTGCCATCTGTGGCGCGGTAAACGCATAGATTCTCACCTGGAATAATTAACAGAGCAATCAAGTCTCTTAAACAGTTAAGAGGAAAGGGTATCGGCGCTCTTTCCATACAAACGTAGTCGACTGTTTCCTCCCTGGCTAATGACACTAGTCTTGTCTTGTCTTGTCACTATGTCTTGGTTTTTTTTAATTTTCGAATTATCATAGAAAGTAAGAGATAAAAAACAAAACATATTTAAAAAATAAGACATAGGGGCATGGTCATGGCAGTTATAAGTTTTATGCTACAAAAATATTTGTGCTATTGTCATTATCCAGGGAGGAAACAGTCGACTGCGTTTGTATCCCTTTCCTCTTAATTAAGATCGATGGCAACATTAGTGACGAAACGAACTTAAATTGTGGAGTCCCACAGGGTAGTATTTTGGGCCCGACCTTGTTTGTGCTTTATAAAAATGACCAGTGTGAGTGAACTGGTATAAGCTGCGAATTTTTTACGTACGAAGATAGATTCCGAGTTCAAGTAGTTTGTTGAGTGCAGCGTCGCTTCTTGTACCATGCTGTGTTTACTCGTCGCTAGATGTCGCCACATTGTAACTTGAATTTTAAGTTAGGATACGGAGGTGGTAGTTTGTTCCCGACTCGGCGCAGAACTTGACGATAGATGTCGCTATTTGTACCTACCTACCATGTCATCTCTACTCGCTGTTAGATGTCGCTACGCAGTAGTACCATGTCTACTCGCTGTTAGATGTCGCTACTAGTCCATGCCATCTCTACTCGCCGTTAGATGTCACTACTTGTACCATGCCATCTCTACTCATCACTAGATGTCGCTACTAGTACCATGCCATCTCTACTCGCCGTTAGATGTCGCTACTTGTACCATGCCATCTCTACTCGCCGCTAGATGTCGCTACTAGTACCATGCTATCTCTACTCGCCGTTAGATGTCGCTACTTGTACCATGCCATCTCTACTCGCCGTTAGATGTCGCTACTTGTACCACGTCATCTCTACTCGCTGTTAGATGTCGCTACTAGTACCATGCCATCACTACTCGTCACTAGATGTCGCTACTAGTACCATGCTATCTCTACTCGCCGTTAGATGTCGCTACTTGTATGCCATCTCTACTCGACGGTAGATGTCGCTACTAGTACCATGCTATCTCTACTCGCCGTTAGATGTCGCTACTTGTACCATGCCATCTCTACTCGCCGTTAGATGTCGCTACTTGAACCATGCCATCTTTACTTGACACTAGATGTCGCTACTTCTACCATGCCATCTCTACTCGCTGTTAGATGTCGCTACTAGTACCATGTCTACTCGCCGTTATAATTTGTCGCTACTAGTTAAGTACCATGCCAGAGATGGCATGGTACTACTTTACTTGCAACTAGATGTCGCTACTTGTAACATGTCATCTCCACTCGACAATAGATGTCGTTACTTGTACCATGTCATCTCTACTCACTGTTAGATGTCGCTACTTGTAACCTGTCATCTCTACTCGTCACTAGATGTCGCTACTTCTACCATGCCATCTCTACTCGATGTTGGATGTCGCTCTAGTCGCTACTAGTACCATGCCATCTCTACTCGCCGTTAGATGTCGTTACTTGTACCATCCCATCTCTACTCGACGCTAGATGTCGATACTTGTACCACGTCATCTCTACTCGCTGTTAGATGTCGCTACTAGTACCATGCCATCACTACTCGTAACTAGATGTCGCTACTAGTACCATGCTATCTCTACTCGACCTTAGATGTCGCTACTAGTACCATGCCATCTCTACTCTTCACTAGATGTCGCTACTTGTAACATGTCATCTCTACTCGCCACTAGATTTCGTAACTTGTACCATGTCATCTCTACTCGCCGTTAGTTGTCGTAACTTGTACCATGTCATCTCTAGATGTCGTCACTAGATGTCGCTACTTGTAACATGTCATCACTACTCATCGTTAGATGTCATTAGTTGTACCTTGACATTTGTCTATATCTGCTTACCTAACGCATCGACTGCCAGTGTCCCTTCAACGGGCAGCTCAGCGGACTCGGCTACAGCGAACCATCCGTTAGGATAGGGAGGTGGTAGTTTGTTACCGACGCGGCGCATCGCTTGAGCTCTGGCAATGCGACGATCTCGGTCAGCGCCCGCTGGTATGTGTTCGAAACCTACTTCTGTTAGATCCTGGAAATGATTTAAATTAGGTAGGTATTTCGAAATTATTTCGATAGATGGCGCTATTTTAATGTTAAATTTTTCTGACAAAATTAAGGATCGGTTTTTCTTCCGGCAAGTCAATGAAGAATATTCTTACATATTTTTTTCTAGACTAGTTCTAAATCGCTCGATATAATAATATGGTGGAGTTTATAGCCACCGTTGTCTCTGGTCATGTGATTTTTTCCCCGGTCAGGGAAGGCAAAAATTGCTAAGTGAGTATACCCCGCGCAGTGACTGATGAGCTCTGACGGAAAGTAGAAGGGGTATGCGCAGAACTCAATTTTAATATAAATTTCAAGTTCTGCGCATACCCCTTCCACTTACTCCACCGCTCATCATTCGCTGCGCGGGGTATACATACAGCCTCTTCACAAACTTTGTCGTTTTTTACTGGTGATACCATAGACAGAACAAATATGATAGGTATATCTATAGGTGATATTTAGAAATCTTTCTGTTTGTTTTACCTCCATTAGAGATGCTACTGCCATCTATCAAGCATCTAGAACTTATCCAATTTTTCGTTTAGATAAACCAATTGTGCATATCGGATTCGGCCTTTGGTTTTAAACTCAATTTACCTCCCACCAATGGGTTTTTCCTTATCGCCAATTGACATTGCTCTTACGGTGAAGGAAAACATCGTGATGAAACCCGCGGCTTAGTTGGCTCCAGACGTATTGGCTAGTTCTTTCTTTTGGACATGGTCGGCTAAGCTGAGAGGGCATATTCTACTCCATCCTCACGCAAAAAGGACCCACCTAAAGTAGCTCTAGTTGCAAAAAAAAGCTTGTTTACAGGTCTAAGTACCGATTAGCAAAAACTTCTTTAAAATATTAAAATTTATTTAAAAACTCACCTTTTTATACAAAATGGGGTCCCAATAAACTTTATACAGATAATAAATTATTATTGATAGAATCACAAAGAAAAAAACAGTAGAGAAATATTCTGTGAAAACAGTATGCAGTATTTCAAATATGGAATTTGAATAGATCAATATGTAGGGATTGAAAACATTTACGTCAGAGACGTTCGAGTTATGAAATTTAAATTTGGAATCGCACGTTTTGTCTTTGGAATAGTTTTGTGCCAGCATCTGTGGACAAAAAAGAACAGTATTAATTTGTTTTCATGTAAGACGTTCATAAATGTTTCATTTTAAGTAAAAATATTTCATTCATTCATTTTTCTTACGTACTTTTGTCTATTAGGTATAAAATTTAAATATGGTTATAGAATTTTTATGAACAACTAGCAACTAACACGGTCGGCAAGGTTTAAATTTTCCAAAATCCGTTCTTAGCGGATGCTTATACAGGGTTATTGGTAATTATACTAGCAAGCCGTTGAGGGCTACTTCTGTGCACCTTAACAAACAACTTTTGTTCTACGACTATGATAAGACTACGATAAGTTTTATAGCACACAAATATTTGTGCTAGTGTCATTATCCAGGGAGGAAACAGTAGACTAAGTTTGTATGGAGAGAGCGCCCGGTACCCTTTCACCTTAACATAACAAAATCTTATATATAAAAATGAATCGCAAAATGTGTTGGTAAGCGCATAACTCAACAACGCCTGGACCAATTTGGCCAATTCTTTTTTTAGAATATTCCATATGGTACGAGGATGGTTCTTACGGAGAGAAAATTTTAAAAAATTGCCTGAAAATGTCTAAAAACAACACTTTTCTATACTCCATACCATACAAACGATTCGTAATAATACAAGTCAATAAGAACTTTAATACCATAACATAAAGTTCAAGTTTTAATGGAGAGGTGCCGGGAAGGCAAAACAATTGAGTGACGTATAAATATTGATGTCAATCGTGCCGCGGTGTTAGTTGCCAAACTACACCTAAACGGCTGAACCGATTTGTATGATTTTTAACCCCCGACGCAAAAACGACGGGGTGTTATAAGTTTAACGTGTCTGTGTGTGTGTGTCTGTCTGTGGCATCGTAGCTCCCGAACCGATTTTGATTTAGTTTTTTTTATATGGCAAAACAACGTTTGCCGGGACAGCTAGCAGCAGCAGATAACTCAACAACGCCTGGACCAATTTGGCCAATTCTTTTTTTGTTGTGTTTGTTATTGTCAGGAGAAGGTTCTTATGAAAGAAAAAAATAAGGAAATTTCGTAGAAAATTATTACGCGGGTGAAACCGCGGGGCGCAGCTAGTAAATTAATAAAATTAATTTTAGACTTGAATTGAGAAAAGACCCATCTAATGGCGAGTAGGGGCACAAGTCAATGGTTCAATTTGTCGAAAGGCTCAGAGTTCTATTTTTGAATCGTTGATCGAGATTATGTTAATAGTTTTATTTTTCACATTTCTTTAAGTCGATTTGTTAATTTTTTTAAAATTTTTAGTCCATGTTTTTACTGTCTCTGAAATTCTATTAGATAATAGGCAAAAAAGACCAGGGGCTCTATTTTTGAATCGCTCGTGTGACAAAGCTTCGTCGTATACGCCTACAAGTCACGCTCGACTTCCAAGTCGCATGACACAAATTTACTGTATTTTTGAATCGTTCGTCGTCGAAATTTAAAATGTCAATTTTTATTCGTTTTACGCAGTTATTTGAAAAGCGGTAATTACCAGCGAACATCCGAAATTATCCCAAAAGATATAAATATTTTTCAAAGACCGTTTCCGAATGTTTAACTATGATTGTTTGATGTTTATTCTACCACTCGCCTGTCGGCGACGAGTGGTGGAGACCACTCGTTACGATGGAGCGATTCAAAAATAGCGAATTTCCGATGTCGAACGAATATCAGTAGAAATCGAGCGCTCGACGCGGGGCGAACGATTCAAAAATAGGGCTCCTGATTGAAGAATTTTGTGTTAGGGTTCCGTACCCAAATGGCAAAACGGGACCCTATTACTAAGACACCACTGTATGTCTGTCTGTCTGTCACCAGGCTGTATCTCATAGACCGTGATAGCTAGACAGTTGACATTTTCACATATTATGCATTTCTGTTAACTAATAGGCTTTTTTTATCCCGATATTCACACGGGATCCGGACATAAGCGGGTGAAACCGCGTGGCACAGACACGTCATTAACTTTAAAAACTAAATATAAAAAATAAACAATTAAAAGAGGGAAAAAAAGAAGAAAAAACTATATATAAAACGGAATCGACACGAAAAGAAGAAGAAGAAGTCATAAACTTACTAAAAAGTACCAGCAACTATTTCAGGTGTTTAATACACGTCCCTATTAGTAAGACTTCACTGTCAGTCCGTCAGTCCGTCCGTCTATCAGTTCCGTCCGTCCGTCTGCCTGTCTATCCGTCTGTCATCCGGTTGTATCTCATGAATAGTGAAGCTTGAGAGTTAAAATTGACACAGATTATACGTATTTTCGACGACCCAATTTGCACAATGGTCACCATGCAAGACTGTCAAACACAGGGTTGCGGGTTCAATTCCCGCCTCAGACAAGTATTTATGCTTAGATATTTGTCTGTGGTCTGAAGGCCAATTCTCGTAAATAATATTGTTTAAATTACATTTCAATATCATCTCGATTGCATTTCGATTGCAAAAGATACCTTCAGAGTCCGTTTTTTTTTACAAAAAGCTATTTAAGGGTATTTTGAGCTACTTTGATGGTGTTATTTGTGATCGAAATGCAATCGAAATGATATTGAAATGTAATTTGAACAATGTTATTTACGAGAATTGGCCTTCTGGTTGTTTCTATGTATTACTAGCGACCCGCCCCGGCTTCGCACGGCTATATTATGCATGTATTATACATTAAAAACCTTCCTCTTAAATCAATCTATCTATTTAAAAAAACCGCATTAAAATCCGTTGCGTAGTTTTAAAGATTTCAGCATACATAGGGAAATAAGGACAGAGAAAGCGACTTTTTTTTATACTATGTAGTGATAAGTATATATATTTACAAAAGAAAATTATATACCTAAGTAGTTTAGCCGTTGTCTAGCACCCATAACACAAGTCTAGTTACTTAGCTTGGGGCTAGATGGCGATGTGTGGAATGTCCTGTAAGTATATTTATTATTATTTCTATTGTCGCTATAACAACAACAACAAAAAAATTGAGTGGGGCTCAAATACAACATAGTACCTACGGAACCTTTCGTGCGGGAGTCCGACTCGCACTTGTTCGAAATTGGACGTCGGACCCGATCAAATCGGGACATGTGTTCATACTATAAAATAAGTAGGTACAATCAACGGTCAAAAGTCTCTGCCCACTGTAACGTTTACAATCCTGTGCAGCACTATTTGAACATTATAACAACGTAACCTGTGGATCGAACCCACGTCGGTTGGTGTAGCGGGTGGCGGCTTATACCACTCACACATAGCTAACATGTTGAAAATAATAATCACACTGAGTACTTTTAATTCAAGTATTTATGTTTGTGTGTAACGTCTATCAGAAGAAGGTCGTAACTCCAATAAATAAATATTGCAGAACATTCTACACATCGCCATCTAGCCCCAAGCTAAGTAACTAGACTTGTGTTATGGGTGCTAGACAACGAATATACTACTTATATACTTTTCTTTTGTAAATATATACATATAATACATAGAAACAACCAGACCACAGACAAATATCTAAGCGTAAATACTTGTCTCAGGCGGGAATCGAACTCGCAGCCCTATGATTGGCAGTCCGGCATGGTGACCATTATGCCAACTGGGTCGTTCTTATAGTATTATTGTAGCAAACTGATCATTTACTTACGACCCATACTGTACCTAAAGCCAATTGTCAGTAAAAATTGTCTATAGTGCACATTTTTTTGTCATTGTCAAGGCCGCTTCATTCGCTGTCCGTATTTCCAAAAATTCTACATTGTTATTAGACAAAAATATAGGTGAGTAAATAATTAAAAATATTAACTTACGCAGTTTTGAGCTCTAGACCTAGTTAAAGAACTAACTCAGACTTAAGACTATTCCATCGTGCGATTTTATTTTTAAGGTGAAAGAGTACAAACGTAGTCGACTGTTTCCTCCCTGGATAATGACACTATAGCACAAATATTTTGCCATAAAACCTATAACTGCCATGACTATGCCCCATGTTTTAATTTTTTTCATTTTCTAATTAAGTATCATAGAAATTAACATTTAAAAAACAAAACATAGCGTCATGGCAGTTATAAGTTTTATGCAACAAAAATATTTGTTCTAGTGTCATTATCCAGGGAGGAAACAGTCGACTACGTTTGTATGGAGAGAGCGCAGGTACCCTTTCACATTAATTTTGATTTTGAAAATATTTTTTTTTAATCGGCCAAGTGGTTCCGTACCCAAAGGGACCAACAGGGCCTAAGACTGCACTGTATGTCTGTCACCAGGCTGTATCTCATGAACCGTGATAGCTAGACAGTTGAAATTTTCACAAATCATGTATTTCTGTTGCTGTTAACATATCCTGAAAATAGAATATAATGGTACGGAACCCTTCTTTCTCGAGTGCGACTCGCACTTGGCCGGTTTTTAGTAAGTATTTGCTGTTAAAACGGCAACAGAAATACATTGTCTGTGAAAAATTAAACTGTCTAGTTATTACGGTTCATGAGATAAGTACAGTTTTTACCCTTTGGATACGAAACCCTAAAAAAAAAAAGAAATAAGCTATCGCCCGATCTAAAAGTATGTTATTTGCGTTCATTTTATTATTTTACTAGCAGCGCTCCGCGGTTTCACCCGCGTAACTCCCGATCCCGTGGGAATATCGAAATAAAAAGTAGCCTATGTTACTTCCATTGAATCAATGTATCCTCATACCAAGTTTCATCAAAATCGCTCCAGTAGTTTCGGAGCCTATTCGTTACAAACAAAAAATCTATCTTTATAATATTCACGTAGATCATAAAAGTGTTTTGTTTCTATTGAACGTACGCATTAATCGACCTCATTTATTTAGGAAATCAGCATTTAATTAAACAACAAAAATAATGTTACTTACGTCATAATAATTATTAGAAATTGGGTGCGTTACAGATTTTAACAGTTGGAGAATTAAGAGGAAAGGGTACAGGGCATTCTCTCAATACAAACGTAGTCGACTGCTTCCTCCCTGGATAATGACACTAGAGCATTCTACAAACTTTCTTTAAAGTTTGGTGGATTTTTTGTAATCTTTGCCTATTTTCTTTTAATAAACGATTTATTTATCATTATATTTTTTTTGCATAAAACTTATGACTGCCGTATCGTTTTTTTGTGTTGTTTTTTATATCTTAATTTCTATGATAATTAGAAAATGAAAAAAACCAAGACATAGGGGCATAGTCATGGCAGTTATAGGTTTTATTAAAAAAAAATATTTGCTCTAGTGTCATTATCCAGGGAGGAAACAGTCGACTACGTTTGGATGGAGAGAGCGTCGGTATGTACCCTTTGCTCTTAATTCTCCAACTGTTAAAATCTGTAACGAACCCAATTTCAAATAATTATGACGTAAATAACATTATTAATTAAAGTAAATTTTCCAAATCCTTTCTTATCGGATGCCTACGCGTCACTACTTATAAACATAGTCGCTTCCCGTTCTCTGTCTATCGCTTGCTTAGATCTTTAAAACCAACGGATTTTGATGCGGATTTTTCAATAGATAGAGTGATTCAAGATAAAGGTTTCTAGAATATAAAAACAAAACTACCAAGTCGCGGGCAATAATTGCTGAATTGTTTTCGCTAATTATTTTTTGTTGTGTTTAATAATGTCAAGAGAAGGTATTTATGAAAGAAAAAAATTAAGAAAATTGCGTAGAAAATTATTACACGGATGAAACCGCGGGGCGCAGCTAGTCTAAACCTAATCTTAGTTAATTTCTATTCATGTACGGTCGGCTGCATAATTGCAGACCCACCGTAGAGCTCCAAACCGGCTGTTATAAGAATATTTTCAACAGAAGCAAGATTCTAGACACCTGCTTTAGTTGAAGTTTTAAGTCTTTTAACTTATGAATTTATCAAACAAACATATCACTACATAGTATAAAACATAACCCTCCCTTTTGGCTTCGCCGTAGTCGGGTAAAAACAAAGTCGCTTTCTTTGTCCCTATATCCCTATGTATGCTTAAATCTTAAAAACTACGCAACGGATTTTGATGCGGTTTTTTTAATAGATAGAGTGATTCAAGAGGAAGGTTTATATGTACATGCATAATATAGCCGTGCGAAGCCAGGGCGAGTCGCTAGTTATAATTAAAATATGCCATTAATAGTAAATTTTTTAACTATACCAATGGCTGCAATTATGCAGTCGACTGTACATTCGATTTTGTAGTTAAACTAATTGACTTACCATTTTCATTTTCCCCGAATTTCACAAATAAAACTTTTAGATATATTTTTTTAATATTTTAGGCAAAGAGCCGACGCACACATGCAGCCTGGGCTAAGGTAGAGAACACAATGTTTGGTTTATAGTATAAATTATGCAATAAGACTCTTTATTATGCAGTCTACGAGACGCTTTATTGAGGATTTGCCCGTGACTTTGCTTGTAAAATGAGATGGTGAAATGAAATGATGAGGTACCCGGCACTCTCTCCGTACAAATCTAGTCGACTGTTTCCTCCCTGGATAATGACACAAGATCAAATATTATAGTTGCAAATATTATTGTTGACGACCCAGTTGGCACAATGGTCATGCCGGACTGCCAAACATAGGGTTGCGGATTCGATTCCCGCCTCAGACAAGTATTTATGATTAGATATGTTTCTGTGCTCTGGTTGTTTCTATGTATTATATGTATATATTTACAAAATAAAAGTATGTAAGTAAATAAATAAATAATAAATAAATAAATATTTCAGGACATATTACACATCGCCATCCAGCCCCCAAGCTAAGCAACTTAATGCTTGTGTTATAGGTGCCAGATAACGGATAAACTACTTATATACTTTTTTTTTTTTTGTAAATATATACATATTATACATATAGGAAACACCCAGAACCAGAAACAAGAATTTATGGTCAGCATAAATACTTGTTCCCGGCGGGAATCGAACCCGCAACCTTCTGCGTCGCAGTCGGGTGTTCGCCCGACGCGCCACAGAGGTCGTCATAAGTACATAGGTCGTAAGTAGTATATCCGTTGTCTAGCACCCATAACACAAGTGTAGTTACTTAGCTTGGGGCTAGATGGCGATGTGTGGAATGTCCTGCAATATTTATTTACCTCTAAAAAACCTATAACTGCCATGACTGCCATGCTATGTCTTGTTGTTTTTAATTTTCTAATTATCATAGAAAGTAAGAGTTTAAAAAACAAAATATATATAAAAAAAAACTGGTTGCCTGTAAAGTCGGTATACGGGCGAAAGTTTTACGTGACAACAACTGTGCTCGAGTGGAAGGGACGCGTGCCTTTCACTTTTTATGTCTGTCTCTCTCGCTCTTAGGCGGGCTAACCATGCCCGCGTGCCTCTCACTCGCTCTCATTGTGAGCGCATAACGTCAGCGGAGCGTAACGCAGTTTCTTGAAGTGTCACCCGGCAAACCAATTTATAAAACGTTGTCACGTCAATAAGACATAGGGCTGCTAAACAGTCGAACCTACGTTTGTATGGAGAATACCTTGCTATGGTGACCTTGTCAACAACGGAACGTGAGCGATGACGTCACACATTTTTGTGAATGCAGGTGTCAAAAAAAATTTTTTTTGGTTTTGTCTGAATCATTACAGCATTTTGAACGGCATGGCTTAGATATAGAACCTCCTCTTTTTTAAGTCGGTTCAAAATTAGTAAACTCAAGAGTTTCGAATTATTGGTTCATTGTGTCAAGGCCAATAATTTTTGTTTTTGCCAGTAGAGGCATCCCTACCACGACTTGCTCACGTACTCGATCAAACAGATCGTATTTAGTATCTCATACTTATATGCAATGTGTATGTTATAAATAACTAGCGACCCGCCCCGGCTTCACACGGCTATATTATGCATGTATTATAACATATAAACCTTCCTCTTGAATCACTCTATCTATTAAAAAAAACCGCATCAAAATCCGTTGCGTAGTTTTAAAGATTTAAGCGGTCAAAGGGAAATAGGGACAGAGAAAGCGACTTTGTTTTATACTATGTAGTGATGATAATTATTAAAATAATTAACGAATATATTTATCGTTGAAAATAATTCATTTTGTTTATTAATTTTTGTTTATTAGTGATGTTATTGTACTTAGTTTATTCAAATGTTATTAGCTGTTGCGTGGTAGTTTCGTTTTATGTACTCAAACTTACCTCTTGAATTATTTTTATCATTATCACTGAAACTACATGGTACCTACCTATAAAACAAAGTCGCTTACTCTGTCCCTATGTCCCTATGTATCTTTAAAACTACGCAACGGATTTTGATGCGGGTTTTTTGAAATAGATAGAGTGATTCAAGTGGAAGGTTTATATGTATAATACATGCATAATATAGCCGTGCGAAGCCGGGGCGGGTCGCTTGTTTATTTTAAAATGAAGTCATACTAAAACATTGATGGTAACCATAGCAACGATAATACGTTGCTATGGTTACCTTGTCAATACGTGATGACGTCACACTTTTTTGTGAATGCTGCCGGTGTTCATCGATTTATAAAATTAGTTTGAAAATTCTACCTCAACGCGGGCGAAGTCGCGGGCAACAACTGGAGTATTACGTAGGTCGACAAATTCCCCCTTATTCCAAAACGAGGTTTAAGGATAGTCCGAGATGTGGATTTAAACCTTAGACTTAGACACAGATTTACTCGTGAACTATAGTCTAAACACTATCCCTATAGATTATAGTTTAGTTTAGTTTAGTTTTACGGGGTAGCCTCATTATTTGGGCCATTGTGCGTCCCTATAGATTATAATAGGGAACTATAGTCTAAACACTATCCATAAAGATTATATAGGGCTAGTGTTCAGACTATAGTTCACGAGTAAATCTGTGTCTAAATCTAAGGTTTAAATCCCCATCTCGGACTATCCTTAAACCTCGTTTTGGAATAAGGGGGATTATGTTTGATAGAGAATTTAAACAACTTGTGCTAATACCTCAGTATTTTGTGCTAGATAGCAATTGTTTGAGATCTATAATATTATTATTAAATGCATACTAATGATTAATGATAATAGTAAGTAATTAAAATAATTAACGAATATATTTATCGTTGAAAATAATTCATTTTGTTTATTAATTTTTGTTTATTAGTGACTAGCGACCCGTCCCGGCTTCGCGCGGCTATATTATGCATGAATTATACATATAAATCTTCCTCTTGAATCACTCTATCTATTAAAAAAACCGTATCAAAATCCGTTGCGTAGTTTTAAAGATTTAAGCATACATAGGGATATAGGGACAGAGAAACCGACTTTGTTTTATACTATGTATAGTGATGATGTTACTAGCGACCCGCCCCGGCTTTGCACGGCTATATTATCCATGTATTATACATATAAACCTTCCTCTTGAATCACTCTATCTATTAAAAAAACCGCATCAAAATCCGTTGCGTAGTTTTAAAGATTTAAGCATACAAAGGGATATAGGGACAGAGAAAGCGACTTTATATTACAATGACGTCACACAGCACGCAGCAATATCGCTTATCTGGGCTTGTGTAATGGTGACGAGTGACGAATAGAAGACTTGTATATAAAGAAAAAAAAGAAAAAGAAAATGAAATGAAAAATAACGGAAAAATTTATATAGGTACCTACCTACTTACTTACTAAAAGGAAAAACTAAAAAAATCTCATCAATCTTATCACGTAAAACTATTGTCCGTAAACCTTCTTTACAGAAAACCATTTTTTTATTTACCTATTTATTTGGCAAAACGTTTTAATATAATATTGTGTTGTTATCTGCACAGAATTCTTTTAATAACAGGTAATAGTACGGAACCCTTCATGCGCGAGTCCGAATCGGACTTGACTGGTTTTTTTTGTGTTTTTATCAGACAATTGAAAAAGATTATATCCCTCATGATTTATTTAAACACATATTTTATAAGCAACGGAAATGGATAAAATTATGAAGTATAATTTCGTCTACGCCCTTTTTTATGCAACAAATGAAAAACTTCGTTTGAATAACAGACCTAAATTTGTATACGGGTTGTTTTTCGCAACTCTTTTTAGTTGGGTCCTTTTTTGTGAGCATGGAGTAGACTATGTACAGTATGGGTCATAAGTAAATGATCAGTTTGCTACAATAATAATATCAACAAGTATTGGAGTTACGACCTTCTTCTAATAGACGTTACACACAAACATAAATTCTCGAATTAAAAGTACTCAGTGTGATTATTATTTTCAACATGTTAGCTATGTGTTTAGTTGTGTGAGTGGTATAAGCTGCCACCCGTTACACCAACCGACGTGGGTTCGATCCACAGGTTACGTTGTTATAATGTTCAAATAGTGCTGCACAGGATTCTAAACGTTACAGTGGGCAGAGACTTTTGACCGTTGATTGTACCTAATTTTTGACGTAAACCTTGTTACTGTGATTTTCGAATTTTCGACCTATATTGGTTTCGAGAATGCCTCTTAGGAATTTCTTATCTTAGGAATGTGTAATTTAATTTTTATTTGTGTGTTTTTAATTTAAATATGTTATTTACCAGATTGTGACATTTTCTAAATAAAGTAAGTATATAGAAACTCGAGATTATCCTGCTTCGGAAAACCTAAAGGTACTTAGGTGTTTGGAATAAAATGAAACAAATCAAATTAATTTGCAAATAAAAACTATAATTTCAGATCTCTATTAAAAAAAAAATCTACAAAATCACAATTATAATATTAAAACTAAGTTAAGACTAAAATCTATGATAAAGGTCGACGCCCACTTTATAGTATCACTAATGGGAATAAAAATAAAAATAAAAATTTCATTTTTTTATAATAGTTTGACCACTATCTTACATGATGATAAGTGACGATGCATCCTAAGATGTAGCACGCATACATTAAATACATTTGTAAAGGGGTTGATATATTTTGGCATAGTAAACAGGTGACAAAGTTTTGGCTGGAAATGCGATAAGCTAAAACACCCTGCACATGTGTTATTAATATTATAATAGGTAAATATTTTTTAAAGAAATGCAAACGTTAATTCAAAGTTCGAGAAAATTACGGGAAATTTAAGGATTTTCTCCAAAAGTCTGAGTAAATTAGAAAATAATGATGATTTTTCTTTATTTAAAAAAAAAAATATTGGTTTGGTCCTGCATTTACAGTGGCAAAATAATATAAAAAATTGTTCAGAATTTAGTTGCAAAACTTGCAAGGAAATGACAGCTAATAAGTTGCAATAACCATACCTATTTTTTTTAAATATTTTTTTCCAAATTATTTTACGACTACTTCTATGTTGATTATAAGAAAAGAAACGCGGTGGCCATGACTGTGACGTCACATTTTGAACCAAAAGTATAATACCGAAAAAAAATTACAAACCTCCATGAGCTGCTAAAGTATGAAGTGTGACGTCACAGACCGTTTTCACACGACATTTCAAATTATTCAAGACAATTTTTTTTACAATTATTCAACACTTTTAAAAAAATATATAAAATAAAAAAACCCTTTTTATAAAGTCGATTTAAATGATAAAATAATAGAGTAAGAGATAAATAATTGCAACTTTTAAAATATATCTTTAAAAACTTTACAGCTACCAAATTGTCTTGGATTTTCTAAATTCTGTGCCAATTTTAGCAAGATATACACAAAGAAATTGAAATTACAAGACAAAGATTACATACTTAATTTATTCATTAAAAAAACTTTGTCTTTGTTGATCTCTAAGCAAAATACAAACGTCACATGGACTTGCGACCCGCCCCGGCTTCGCACAGCTATATTATGCATGTATTATACATATAAACCTTCCTCTTGAATCACTCTATCTATTTAATTAAAAAAACCGCATCAAAATCCGTTGCGTAGTTTTAAACATTTAAGCATACAAAGGGAAATAGGGACGGCGAAAAGTGACTTTATTTTATACTATGTAGTGATAGTTAGTAGAAGATTTTATGACTATATTTATTGAAAGTCTTTTTAGATATGTTTAACGTTCATTTGGCTTAGATTATATATGAAAGAATAATTCGTAAATTAATATCAATCGAGAGAAACAACGAAAAACAAATCTGAAATAGAAAAACCTCTAAAGTTACCAGTGGAATTTAAGGTCTAAAATAAGTGGCAATTTCTATTCATAAGAAAATAAGGGTTTTGTTTTTATGTATTTTACTGATTTTGACAGTTATAAAGTGGGCGTAGACCTTGTTTCGCAGAATTCAAGATACCAAGGGTCAGCCATTTTTCATTTTTAAAAACTAGAGATTCACAAATGCGTAAATACATAGAAGCAAGAAGCAAAATGCCTTTCACCTATAGCTAAAATTTTAAGAAAATTTTAAGCGTTTCTAGGTATCTTTTTCTACATTTTGGTATAATTTATAGACGAAAACTTTTAAAAAATTTTTATGGAACCAACTTCGAACTAAAAATTAAAAAAAAAAATTGCATACCGAGTGAAGTAAAACATATTAATATAAAACTAACGCGTCGAATTAAGACCTCCTTTTATAAATTTTCAGTAAAAAAAATAGGTGTTTCTTGACTTAAATTGGATAAGAAACGACAAAAAATTTCGTCTTTAAATTATAACAAAATATAGGAAAATAACTCACACCAACAACGCATAATTTTACAATTCTATCAATTTTAGCTCTCGGTGACAGGCTTTTTGCTTTTGGCCCCTATTCGCCTTAAGTGTCCATTTAAAAATATAAATAAAAACTAAATACAAAGGGCATTATTCATAAATGTTTGGGCGATGGTTATAGTCCATTTCTTAAGTACATCACATATTGGTTCCTAGACCAAATAGGTATAATATTTATGAAGAAAAAAAACACATTAATTTTACATAATGAAAAAAGTGCCAATTAAAAAAAATATATAACTAATAAAATGTAATGAAGAACATCTGGGTCTCGATGTTTCGGCACTATTATAAGTGCCATGTTTACGAGATCAATGGGATGTAAATAAGTACCCCATTTTGAATGACTTTAAGAAATAAAGTTGAATTTATTTTCAAAAAATTCTTGTCCCCGCTGGGATTTGAAGCCACGACCTCTATTTCACCGCCCTGTTTCCGCTGTCGTTTTCCTTCAAATCTCAGGGAAGACAAAAAGATTTTTAATTGTTAACATCCCGAAACGTGGGTTTAAAACACAGTCCAGTAAACTTTAGTACTAAAAATAACAAGTTTAGTTTAAAATACTAAAAAGTACCTAATATAAAAAATGCATTTTTTGTATTTTCTTTGGTCTAACTACATAAAAAAAATAAAACTAAATCAGAAACTTTCATTGAAGACCGTAAATGCACATAATTCAATAAAACAAAGCACAAAGGGGTTGTTACATTCTGCATAGTAGACGATCAGCCATTTTTAGGATTCCGTACCTCAGAAGGTAAAAAATGGAACCCTTATAATTTTTTTTATTTGCCCGCCTTTAAAACCTATGGCAATAGGGAACATTTAATTTAAACAATAAATGCCATGTACCAAATCCTGTAAAGTTTACCTGTAACTTGATGTTATAAAAATATGTAGGTACAAGACTTGATGAAGATTTTTTTTATTTGCCACAACCTGACATTTTACGAATTTTTTTTGCATGGCATTTGTTGTGTGTATTAAGAGAAAAGAGTACCGGCTCTCTCTCCATACAAACGACTGTTTCCTCCCTGGCTAATGACACTCGCACAAATATTTTTGTTGCATAAAACCTCCAAATGCCATGACTATGCCCCTATGTCTTGGTTTTTTTTTCATTTTCTTATTGTCATAGAAATTAAGAGTTAAAAAACAAAACTTAGGGGCATGGTCATGGCAGTTATAAGTTTTATACTAAAAAAATATTTGCTCTAGTGTCATTAATATTCAGAGAGGAAACAGTCGACTACGTTTGTATGGAGAGAGAGCCGGTACCCTCTTCTATTAATGTCCTCTATACATGGCATAGGTATGAAGGATAGTCGCGCAAAAAACATGACAAAAACAAGACTGAGGCGACTACTATGGCATCTCCCAGTCTCCATACCTATATGCTACTGCCCCTTAATTTTAATGTTTACTTTCCTACAGCTACGGAAAAATAAACTTAAACATTTCGAATTTCATACCACAAAACACTACGAAAATTTAATATTTTTATTGCTTAATAATTATATATAGATTACCAAATAGATTCCATTTGTAGAACAAAAGTTGCCCGCAACACATACTTGTACTTGTATACGGGCTGTTTTCCGCAATTAGACCCTTTTTAGTTGGGTCCTTTTTGCGTGAGGATTAGGGCTTGAATATCGGTCCATTTTTCAATTCCGGAATTCAGTTTCAATATTGATCTATTCAGTTCCGGAATTCCAGAATTCGATGCTTCCCTTAAACTTATCATACAAAATACAAAATGCATAATATTTATTGAATAACTGATGTTATCGAAATGTATTATTGTAGGGGTATTTTAGGTAGGAAATAATAAATCCATTGATATAGCTGTTCAGAACTGTAATTGACAGTGCATTCAAGCTGTTGTCTGTTAGAGAACTTCTTACACGATTACAAATGTAAGAAACTGGTGTAAAGTAGCGTTCAGCGTCGACACTAGTAGGCGGTATTGTTTTTAAATACTTAAAGCATTGTCCTCTATCGCCGCCGTCTTAGAAAATCGCCTTTTCGACTCTTAACAAACAATATCGAAATTCCGGTTTTGCTCTCACCAATTCCGGTATTACAAAGGATACTGAAATAAGTCGGAATTCCGGAATTTTGTTAATATTGGAATTCCGGAGCTCAAGCCCTATTGAGGATTGAGTAGGCTTGCCCAGCACCTACTACCATGTCCAGAGGAGAGAACTTGTCAATACTTCTGGAGTCAACTAAAGCGCGGGTTTTACTAAGCGAATAAGCGAGAGCAACTAAGCGATTAAGACCCGGGAAAATAATTACTCAAACAAATCAAAACAAACCAAATCGTGTGAGTTTAAAAAGTTTTTAGCTAACTTATAGATAACCTTATGGGCCGTTATATGCTAGCTGTGACCCATAGATATGGGCAAATTCTTCACCCAAATTGTTATTTTTTGACCCCTCAAACTCATGCCCCATGACCCATGCGTACGCGTGAGATGAACCCAAGGGTCACTCAAAGCTAGTATGTGTTGCGCGCTCGCATCTTTTGTTTTATACGCTGCATCTATTTGGTCTTTAACTTTTTATGAAAATCCATGTACCTCCATAGTACAAGTACGCTAGACAGGCGACTATCTATACATATAATAAATCTGTAGACATAAAAAAATCTGTAATTGTAAAATATCAAGAAAAAAAATACACTGGTGGTCTTAGAATCGTTAGCTGAACACGACAGGGTAGTTTTTAGAATTTTTGTTTGTCATTCATTAAAAAAATGGTCCGATTTTCGCCATTTTGTCGCTGAGAACGGAAATTACTTGGAACTAATACTAATCATGTCAACAATCGACTTTTGATATCGAAAATATTCAAACCCTCCCGGACAGAGACGCAGACCAAAGCCAGTCTATTATAAAATATAGGTAATAGTCGGAGATCCCTTTAAGGACGACCTTCATCGATCTGTTTAATGGATAAAAAGTATTTTGAGTATTTATTTCACTACATAGTATAAAACAAAGTCGCTTTTTCTGTCCCTATTTCCCTTTGTACGCTTAGATCTTTAAAACTACGCAACGGATTTTGATGCGGTTTTTTTAATAGATAGAGTGATTCAAGAGGAAGGTTTATATGTATAATACATGCATAATATAGCCGTGCGAAGCCTTGGCGGGTCGCTAGTTAAAAATATATCAAATTAAATAGGCCAATAAACAAATAAACATATTGCAAATGGGTTGCCTAAAAAAATTCAGTCAAGAATATGATTAAAAATACCAATTTAATTTTGTTTTACTTTGATTAAGCACAAAATATAATTTAGTTTTTATATGCAATACCAAATCTAGCGTACTTGTATTATAGAATATCATAGAACCACAATGAAAATGAAATAAACAAAATGGCGGAATAAATTATACATTTGGAAATAAAGAAATAAATAACTTCTATTTGAGCTAGTCTTTTTGCATTTTGATTTGCATTTGATTTTGCATTAAAACATCTAAATACTAAAAAAACTCTACTGATAGAAAACTAACCAAACTTCCAAAGAGCAACCAATAGTAGCAAATCAGAACAAAAAGATTTAAAAATCTATATTTTAAGTTTATTTTCTTGGTAGGAGATAGAGACTGTAAGTTTCTTTAGGTAAGGCAACACACGCAGGTTTTTGTATTAAGTCTTTCTCATCAACAGCTCTTACATCAAAATCTTGTATAATATTCGCGAACATAACAAAAGACATTGTCGTCACAAGAGTTTGTCCTATACATGTTCGCTTCCCTATACTAAAAGGTAAGAAATGCGGAATATTTCTCTTAACAGATAAAACCTCTTTTTCTACTTCTGTTGTTTTATTCAAAGGACCGTTCCTTTCACTGTCTGATTCCATACCGGAATCGCATTGAGAATTCCTCCTCGTTCTAACTTTGGTACGTTCTAGGAATCTACTCGGATCAAATTTCTCAGGCTCATCCCAATATTGATCTGAAGTATTTAATTCGTAATTATTTATAAATACAATAGTACCTTTTTCGATGCCGTAACCAGAGACTGCAGCGTTTTCAGTCGCAACGTGAGGGACAATTGGTGAAGAAGCATATCTTAGACATTCTAGAACTGTAGCTTCAGTTAGAGGAAGACTGCTTCTATCAGTGAGGCTGATAACTCTTTTGCCTTTGGTTACAGCATCAATTTCGCTTTTAATCTTCTTTCCAAGCTCAGGGTCTCTAGCTACAGCTGTAAGACACAACATAACTAAATTACCAACTGAAGAATGACCTCCTAAAAAGTCTTCAAGCATAAAAATGATCGTATTTCTGTCCACAGACGGATCATCATGTAAAACTCTAAGAAGACCATCTAGAAAATCTTTCTCAGGCACTTCTAAATCCAGTTCACTTTCTCTCTGCTCCACGATTCTAGATAAAATGAAAGATCTGATATCCTGAGACCAGGATGACAGTTTATCCATATGCTTCTTGTAAAAAGGGCTGAGCCAAGGTAGAAAATCAACAGCATAACCTTGATTGATTTCCCAGAAAATTTCATCAAAATGATCGACAATTTTACGAAATTCTGCATCTGTTTCATCGAATCTGATATTACACATGTAATGAGAGAACATATTCATAGCTGTAGACATTAAAATAGGTTTGATATCAACTAAATTAGATTCTTTAACTTTAGATTTTAGTTGGGAAAGGAGTTCGATTGATTCGAATGTAGCAACGGATCCAATTCGGGCGAAGTTGTCGGTGTGCTGTTTCGGTCCACAGTGTCGCCTGGCTAGGTTCCTTCGTCGAGTTTGAAGGTTTGACCAATCGCAGAGGGCCAGAGCTGCAACAAGAGAAAATCAATAGGTTAGTACCGAAATGACCCGATCCCCAAAGGAACCGTCCCGGAGGCTCCAATCACATTTTGTTTTGTAATTTTTCCAAAAAAAAATTGTTTATGGTTCTTTGAAAATAAACTTATTTGTATTCGTGCAATTAGCATTTTTTACAATAGTCGGAGATCCCTTTAAGGACGATCTTCATCGACTACATCGATCAATCTTTAAGGTCGTCCTTATTGATATAAAATACTTTTCTTCCATGGATGAAAAGTATTTTATATCAAACTAGCGACCCGCTCCGGCTTCGCACGGCTATATTATGCATGTATTATACATATAAACCTTCCTCTTGAATCACTCTATCCATTAAAAAAAACGCATCAAAATCCGTTGCGTAGTTTTAAAGATCTAAGCATACAAAGGGAAATAGGGACATAGGGACGGCGAAAAGTGACTTTATTTTATACTCCGAAACTACTGTACTGATTTAGATGAAACTTGGTACGATGATTCATTGATTAATTGGAAGTAACATAGGTAACTTTACATCCCAATATTCCACCGGGAAAACCGCAGACAGCAGCTAGTTTGAACGCGCTAATCTCAGGAACTACTGGTTCGAATTGAAAAAAATACTTTTTTTTGGATAGTCCATTTATCGAGGAAGACTATAGGCTACTTTTCATTTTGATATTCCCACGGGATCGGGAGTTACGCGGGTGAAACGGCAAGGCGCAGCTAGTATTCAATAACGATACCGAAATTTGACGACATAGCGCATGTAAACTTATTACCTAAGTATAATAACACTTTATTCTTCTATTAAGCTTTAAGTTACAAATTGACATTCATACATTAGTTATTCAAAAATGATCCGTAAAACTAGTAGATAGAGATGAAAATTGAATAGTCTCAAATGTAATCAGAAACTCTTGTAAAAGATAGGTCAAGACAAGAGTCCTTGAAAGAAAGGAGTCACAATGTTACTATTGACCCCAATATGAAACAGAGACGTTACACCGCGATCTAGCCCCAAGCTAAGTAACTAGACTTGTGTTATGGGTGCTAGACAACGGATATCACTACATAGTAATAAAACAAAGTCGCTTTCTCTGTCCCTATATCCCTATGTATGCTTAAAACTACGCAACGGATTTTGATGCGGTTTTTTTCAATAGATAGAGTAATTCAAGAGGAAGGTTTATATGTATAATACATGCATAATATAGCCGTGTGTAGCCGGGGCGGGTAGCTAGTACTACTATATACTTTTCTTTTGTAAATATATAGGGCGAATTTTTTATGTGGGCCTTCAGGGCTATATTATCCTAAACTAGAGATAGTGAAAAATGTGGAAAGGAGTTGCGTGCCCGATTTTGACAAAAACTAAAACGGCATTATTAGATTTTTGAAAAACTCGCCAGGAATCGAACCTGTTCATCATCCAATATTTTTATACCAATCGATAGTGTTGTTGATAGAGATTAATTTCTGGAAACAAACATAGTATGGCAAATTGAAAGAAATAGCTCATTTTTGTATTTTTCTACAATTATCATGTTTCCGTCTCTGGCAAAATATATAGCGTACTAGTGACCCGCCCCGGCTTCGCACGGCTATATTATGCATGTATTATACATATAAACCTTCCCCTTGAATCACTCTATCTATTTAAAAAAACCGCATCAAAATCCGTTGCGTTTTAAAGATTTAAGCATACAAAGGATATAGGGACATAGGGACAGCGAAAGCGACTTTGTTTTATACTATGTAGTGATGAGACATACCTACTCGTAGAGAGAGAGAGAAATCGAAACTGCAGCCCTATGTTTAGCAGTCCGTGACAGACAGTGATGGAGTCTTAGTAATAGGTTCCCTTTGGGTACAGAACCCTAAAATAATCGATTAAGTACTATCTATTTTTTTTCCAGTTTAAACCCAAATTGTTTTGACGATTATTTCTTAGAAAACCTACGCGCATAAAAATAGAATATTTTAATGCAAAAAAATGCTGAATTTCTTTTGTTCTAGTTACGTGTGCTCTATAACTCAAATTTTGATAAAAGCACGCATTTACACTTAGAAACGAAATGACCTTAATTGCAATTTTGTCGTATCAGCTTTTAAACTTAGACTTTTTTTAAATAAAAAATAATTTAGTAGGTAAATTAAATAATTTCTCTAGAGTTATAATTCAAGAAGAAAAAAGGGGGAAATATTCCTTAAATTAAGGCTATATCAAAAAAACCCTTTTTTTTTAAGTTAAGACTCAAATTGTTTAAGAGATTTTTGATTTTTAGAGATTTTTCTTTTTTATGGTTTTTTACATTTTCTAATAATCATAGAAATTAAGATTTAAAAAATAAAAAAACAAAGGCATGGTCATGGCAGTTATAAGTTGTATGCAACAAAAATATTTGCTATGTCATTATCCAAGGAGGAAACAGTCGACTACGTTTGTATGGAGAGAGCGCCCGGTACCCTTTCCTCTTAATGCTCAAGTATTGCCAAGGCAATAACATCATCATCAGGCAATCGATCATTATTTGTGTTTCGTTTTCATGATGATTAATTTTTAACCGACTTCAAACAAAAAAGGAGGAGGTTCTCAATTCGTCGCGTATATATTTTTTTTTAGATGCTATTTGGTGTTTTTGACAAAAATATGTTTTAAGAGAATCATGAGTTTTCGATACGCGTTGCGAGTAGGTATTTTCAAAAATGACCCGTATCGTACGATAGAGAGAGTTTAAGTTCGGACGTAATTGCCTTCATTTTGCTTTCAAATAATGTTGCGGGCCGTAACGCTTTACCCCCTTTATCCTTCACAAAATGAAATAAATTTGATCTCATTTAATTCACTGCATCTTATTCTAGGTTTATACGTTTTTCTTTTTTGGTAATTCAGTTAAGTCTATTAAAAAGCAATTGAAACGCTCGATGAAGTTTTTAAGTCAAAAATAAAGATATTCAGATACTAATAACTTTTAACTTAGACAATATTTCTTTAAAATAAAAACGGTTAACCTAGTTTTCCATTAGATCTAGCACATTTTCAAAAATTATCAAATTCGGACTTCGTTTATGGGGGGGGAAACGTTACCGCTTTTTGTATGGAAATTTACCTCTATATATTTGGAAATCTCTGCTGTAGTGTTTATAGGGTGAGCATTATTTCTTACTTTTCTTCAGTGTACGCGCATAATAATCGAATATAAATAAAAAAATAATAATATATAATGCATGACATTCAACACATCGCCATCTAGCCCCAAGCTAAGTAACTAAACTTGTGTTATGGGTGCTAGACAACGGATATATTACTTATATACTTTTCTTCACTACATAGTATAAAACAAAGTCGCTTTCTCTGTCCCTATGTCCCTATTTCCCTTTGTATGCTGAAATCTTTAAAACTACGCAACGGATTTTGATGCGGTTTTTTTTAATAGATAGAGTGATTCAAGAGAAAGGTTTATATGTATAATACATGCATAATATAGCCGTGCGAAGCCGGGGCGGGTCGCTAGTTTGTAAATAAAATATATACTTATAATACATAGAAACAACCAGACCACAGACAAATATCTAAGCATAAATACTTGTCTGAGGCGGGAATCGAACCCGCAACCCTGTGATTGGCAGTCCGGCATGGTTACCATATCGATACCGATACCGAAAAAAATGAATTTTAAGCAAATGAATTTCAGTTGTTTTATATTTACCTACGTGTTTATTTGAACTGAATTTTGATAAAAGCACGCATTTTCACTTAGAAACGAAATGACCTCAATTGAAATTTTGTAGCATCAGCTTACAATGCGTGCACGCATGTCCAATTTAACAATGCAGGTACGGTCGGCAGAATAATTGCAGACCCACCGTAGAGTTTTAAAATTATTATTATTGGAATATTTTCATTCTAATAATTTTTGTTTGATAAATTCACGAGTTAAAAGACTTTACCCTTCAACTTAAGAGGAAAGGGTACCGGGCGCTCTCTCTATACAAACGTAGTCGACTGTTTCGTCCCTGGATAATGACACTAGAGCAAATATTTCTGTTGCATAAAACTTATAACTGTCATGACCATGCCCCTATGTTTGTTTTTTTATTTTATTGTTTTTTAAATCTTAATTTCTATGATAATTAGAAAATGAAAAAAAAACCAAGACTTAGGGGCATAGTCATGGAAGTTATAGGTTTTATGCAAAAAAAAATTTGCTCTACTGCCATTATCCAGGGAGGTAACAGTCAACTACGTTTGAATGGAGAGAGCGCCGGTACCCTTTCACCTTAAGCAGGTGCCAAGAATCTTGCTTGTGGTGAAAACATTCTTATAACAGCCGTTTTGGAGCTCTACGGTGGGTGTGCAATTATGCAGTCGGCCGTACATATACGTGCCCCGCGGTTTTACGTGCTTATGTATCAATAAATAAAGAGACTGACAAGAAAGTCATCTAATAGGTATTATTTTTACCTTTTGATGTATGGAACCCTAAAAAGGGAAAAAAGGAGGTTTTACTCCCAAAGGTTTATCGTAATCGGTTCAGTAGTTTTTGTGTTAGTGTTGCCAGTCACCAAAAACATTACTTTATTCCTTTAAAATTACTTGAGATTTATTTAGAAAAATTGATTTTTACAATCTTTAGTAAAACAAAATGCAATCAAAGTGTGTACCTCGGAGACGTGGCCCTCGGAGATCGTGGCCCTCGGAGACTAACCCATTTCACAACCTATTGCCTACAATCTCTTTCAATTGTTATAAATTATTAGTGTTCCACGGTTTCATCCTCGTAAAACCCAATCCCGTGGAAATATCGGGATAAAAAGTAGCCTATGTCACTCCCAATCAATCAATGTATCCTCATACCAAATTTCATCAAAATCGGTTTTGTAGTTTCGGAGCCTATTCGTCACAAACAAAAACCTAAAAATCTTCACAGGTGGCGCTATAATATGTTAGTACGACTCCTTAAGGGCGGTCCATACGCCAACGACCTTAGTACACAGCCTACTAAATAGTTAATATTGGCACTGGTCGCCTTCGTTGGTGAAAATTGTTGATTGTTACGAATGTGTTTTGTTTTTCCCAAAAGTGCTGAGATGGAATTGTAGGTGAAATTTTTACCGACATATTGGTGTAATTTTGAGCCAAACATTTCCTATAGTTTTTAAGCTATCCTAAACTTAAGATTTAAAACTAGTCTAGTTTAGAAATGACAAAGAATTTTCGCCTCAAAATTACCCCAAAATATCGGTAAAAGTTTTACCTGCAACTGCATCTCAGCACTTTTGAGAAAAACAAAACTAATTCGTTAAAATCAACAATATTAGTTTTATTAAGCGACGGGTATTTCTGGAGCGCTGCGTTTGGCAACTTAGGCAAGCCTTAACTTAAAATACGGTCCCATCGTGAAGAAAGCATGAAACTTGGCATCAATGTAGCTGTCATATAATATGTGCTTCAATTTCGATATGAAAGCACGACGAGAAATGATTTTTTGTGATTTCATACAAACAATAAAAAAATATATAAAATGAAAATTAAAAAAAAAGATCCAGCCGTTTTGGAGCATATTCAGATATATATATTTTGTTACTAGTTGCGCCCCGCAGTTTCACCCGCGTAAGTCCTGATCTAAGCTTAAATACATGTCTGAGCCGGGAATCGAACCCGCAACCCTGTGTTTGGCAGTCCGGCATGGTGACCATTGTGCCAACTGGGTCGTCTATTTTTACTAATTGACTAACCAACACAATAAGAATTTTTCTATTTAAAATTTTATTTTTCTATTTTAAATTCAACTCAAAAATTTTCTATTTTAAATTCAAGAGGAAGGTTTTTAGATATAATACATGCATAATATAGCCGTGCGAAGCCGGAGCGGGTCGCTAGTTAATAATAATTTATTTAATTTAAATTCACAATCACTACATAGTATAAAACAAAGTCGCTTTTTCTGTCCCTATATCCCTATGTATATGCTTAAATCTTTAAAACTACGCAACGGATTTTGATGCGGTTTTTTAATAGATAGAGTAATTCAAGAGTAGGGTTTATATGTATAATACATGCTTAATATACTCGTGCGAAGCCGGGGCGGGTCGCTAGTAAAGGATAAAAAGGTAAAAAATAAGTTGTTTTTACTTACAATTGTTCCTGTCGCCAGCGAAAAGTTGATGAAATCTCATAAAATCGGGCCTCCCCCCGAAGAACTTCCCATTTTGATTCAAAACCTCTCTGATAAGCTCCAAATTATTAACCACAACGCATTTAGCGCTTCCCAATTTCAAACTGAATATATCGCCATACTCTTTTGCCAAGTCGGTGAAAGCCTGGAACGGTGATTCGCGCTTTCCCAAAAGGTGTAAATTACCTATTACAGGAAAAGCGAAGGGGCCCGGTGGCGTTTTGAAAACAGTAATTTTATTTTCACCGGTTTTCTTTTTATTTTTCTCGATTGCGACTGTTTTTTTCGTTAGAAAATAATATGCCGCGATAGCGAATATAGCGAATAGAAGTATAGCACTCATTTTTTTCTTTTAATAAAAAGAATTATTTCGAGTGGCTACACTGGAGTTTGATCGGGAACGCGCACAGTACGCACTGCGCCTGATCAACTTAATCCGCCATATTTATATTATCCGCCATTGTGATTTACATTATTCTAAATACGAAAAAACAAACCAAACAACAATAATCCACTCTATTTACTTACTTTTAAGATTCATTTCACCTTAAAAGCAAAAGCTTTTGCAGTACAAAGTTATCGATGAAACAATTTTAAGAAAAATGATCTCTAAAATTCAATGGATACGGTTCATATTGAATGGAAACCTAACTTTGTAGATGCTCTTCAGTTAAAGTTTCTGTTTCTGATAAGTGTAATACGATTTAATCTTAATAAATATGACAACTGGCTTCAATTTTGATTGCTTTGTTACTGAAAAATATATTAGGTAAGTTTTGAAACAATCATAAGATATCTTCGGGTCTCCAAAAAGTTTTTTAAAAAACCATGACATTAGTGACAAAATAACAAAAAAATAAACGAATTGTTTTTCAAATCATCACTATCACTTCACTATCACTACATAGTATAAAACAAAGTCGCTTTTTCTGTCCCTATTTCCTTTTGTATGCTTAGATCTTTATAACTACGCAACGGATTTTGATGCGGTTTTTTTAATAGATAGAGTGATTCAAGAGGAAGGTTTATATGTATAATACATGCATAATATAGCCGTGCGAAGCCGGGGCGGGTCGCTAGTTGACAATAAAGCAAATATTTATCCAATGACCTGTACAATCCACGGTCAAAAGTCTCTGCCCACCGTAACGTTTACAATCCTGTGCAGCACTATTTGAACATTATAACAACCGTAACCTGCGGATCGAACCCACGTCGGTTGGTGTAGCGGGTGGCGGCTTATACCACTCACACAACTAAACACATACCTACTAAATTAAAAAAAAAATACAAAAATATTTATTCAGTACGTAAATTGAAATACAACCTACAAGTGTACTGATCTTTATTGTTATAAACTGTGTCGCTGTCTTTAACGCTTTTCCCAAGAGATAAATATATGTTCCAAAAAACAATTGATAGGATAGGTAAGAAGCGGACCTGGGACTGGCTGCGGTGTGGCCCCGTGCCACCCTATTGAAAACGGGGGGAATATTTTTTCCCGGAATGAACGCGGTGCATGGAGGTTCCGGTACTATATTATGCATGTATTATACATATAAACCTTCCTCTTGAATAACTCTATCTATTAAAAAAAAACTGCATCAAAATCCATTGCGTAGTTTTTAAGATTTAAGCATACATAGGGACATAGGGACGGCGAAAAGTAACTTAATTTTATACTAGCGACCCGCCCCGGCTTCGCACGGCTATATTATGTACTAGCTGCGCTTACTGCATTTACTTGTGTTTTGTTTTTATAGTGAAATAAGGTGTTTATCTATCTGTCTATAAATCATGAAAGATAAGACCTCGTCGTCTCCGTAACTTTCTACCTACTTATCTTAGAATATATTCATCCAGCCTTCGACTTGCTTTTACAATGTAGGGCAGATTGAAATTACGACGGGAATAGATGGTACCTTCTTACGATGACGTCACGCAATACATTAATACATAATATTACATATTCTATGGCAATCATAAAATATGTATTATCAAAACGTTAAATAGAAACAACGTATTAAACAATGAAAAAGCCATTTCTCTTTATAAATAAACTAGGTACCTAACTGACGTCACAACTGTCCTACATAGTAACTCAGTCAGGGAATTGACGTCATCACCAAGGATAGTTGTAATTACTGTCATTAGGGCCCTAATGACAACAGTCATTAGGGCCAGACACTGATCAACCAGACACTGATCATCTACAACAGTAGATGATCAGTGTCTGGTGTCAAGGAAAATTTAGGGTACGTCTGTAATTTGGTTGACCCTGCAATTTGTAGTCGTAGGCTCGGATTTTTGACGTCATAACGTTTTATCAATCAATGAGTGATCATTGATTGATAAAACGTTATGACGTCACACCTTTTTGTAAGTGCAGGTGACTGCACTTACAAAAAGGTGTGACGTCATGTCACGTTACCGGTATCAAAATGTATTATGCAAAATAGTAATGTCAACGATAAAAAAGAGTTCTTATGACGTTATCATGTAAAATTATACCTAGTCCGTAAACCGACTTCACAGACAATCGTTTTTTTTAAATTAAATATTTAAAATTTATTTGGGTAAACCCTCAGACCAATAACTAAAGTTATTGTTCTGAGGGTAAACCACAGCCAGTTATATTATTAACAGATTATAGACAAACACCGACTTTACAAAATAGCGTACGTGTATTTTATTAAATGCGTCTGTTACAAATCTAATGAAAATTACAAACTTTTGAAAATTAGTCAAACAGATGGCGTTGTAATAAAGAATTAGAGAATTTTAGGAACGTTTTTACAACTTCATTAAAAGCTATATTTCTTGGTTGTAGCTTAGGTGAGGTGTAAATATCAGTAGCACAATCTAGAAACAAGGAACTTTTTAACCGACTACGACTAAGCCAAAAGGGTAGGTCATGTTTTTGACCAGTATGTTTTTGATGGTTGTCGTGACCACGAAAGAAAATTCGTCTCATTTTTGTACCCATCTGTTGGGGCCTACTCTACATTGCACATAATATAGCAAATAAAAGGTACGTTTTAACCATTTTAATGGGGTTGATTTCGCAATTTCAAAAGTTACTAATTCTTGTTGATTATCTTTATTGTTTGATTCTAAACGTCTTTATCTGGTAATTATTGGCCTGAAATATTTATTTATTTATTGTATGTCAATGCTGTTATTTCATCAACTGCTCCGACAGATGGCGCCATACTAAAAATGTATGAAGAAACCGCCTGGTGGTCAGTTCTGCCAGTAAGCAACCTATAAATATAACTAGCTGCCCAACGCGGTTTCACCCGCGTAACTCCCGATCCCGTGGGAATATCGGGATGTAAGCTATCCTATCTCTCAAGTTGGATCGAACTGCACATGGTGTGCGAATTTTATTATAATCGGTTAAGTGGTTTAGGAGTCCATTGAGGACAAACATTGTGTCACGAGATTTATATATATTAAGAAAATATTGCAGGACATTCCACACATCGCCACCTAGCCCCAAGCTAAGTAACTACACTTGTGTTATGGGTGCTATACTTATAATAACTAGTAGTTCGCCCCGAACTGAGACCTCACGAGTTTTTTTCAAGCGTAAAGTACTAAAATGACGACGAAAGACTCCAAATACGATAGGTCTATCTTATTTGAATGATAGGTGCCTAGTATCGCTATTATCTGACATTGGATGATTTAGAGAATCCAAACACGATAGGCATAACTTGTTGTTGTTGTTGTTAACTTGTTGTTGTTTTTAAGTTCTAAAAGCATAGGTCCAGCTCAATCATTACACCCTGGACATCCGTTGACTCTTTATTTTTACTCAAGACATTTTTAATGTGTCCAACATAATATCCAGAAGATAGTAATTCCTTTCCTTCCTTCCTTATGTATCTACTTATCATAATATTACGTAAGAGGAAACGAGAAGACAAGCTCGAGAACGAGAATATATTACAGAAGTTTGAGAACAATATGTCCTGTAATAAGTCCCTAAACTAAAATATAACAAGTCAATAAAAATTATAAAAAAATTAGTCACTAATTTAATAATGATCAGTCTCTAGATCGGCTAGAACCGAAAATTCCTACTATTTGATACTACCCACCACTATTATTGTAAAACAGCCCATGATTATGAAATAAATAATTATAGGAAATGAAGCAAAGAGAGTTCGGACGATTTGGGGTAAAGTAATAAACTTATATAAATTTTAAATTTAAATAAATTTGGATTAAGAATATTGTAAATAGTAAGCGTGTTACATTGCGATGCTACACCTTCATTATTTTTCTTTTGCAATCACAATGTAACACGCTTACTATTTAAGTACAATATTCTTAATCCAAATTTATTAAATTTTATTTTCAATTTTTTAGTTGGATTTTTTTTAAAGCGTGTTTTTTTTAGTTTTTTAAACTATTAATTTATTTTATACTTTTTGGTCTTTGATAACGAAATATGTTAGATCAGACCCTGGTTACCATTGAAAGACAAACTACTCGTCAAGACGATTCTAACGAGCCTAAACTCGACGGGGTTGTTTCGTTTTATTGTGAAGTTCCTATGACCACCTTCCAGTTCCATCATCAGACCCTGGTTACCATTGAAAGAAAAACTACTCGTCAAGACGATTTTAACGAGCCCTAACTCGATGGGGTTGTGTCGTTTCATTGCGTAGTTCCTATGACCACCTTCCAGTTCCATCATCAGACCCTGGTTACCATTGAAAGACAAACTACTCGTCAATACGATTCTAACGAGCCCAAACTCGATGGGGTTGTGTCGTTTCATTGCGAAGTTCCTATGACCACCTTCCAGTTCCATCATCAGACCCTAGTTACCATTGAAAGACAAACTACTCGTCAAGACGATTCTAACGAGCCCAAACTCGATGGGGTTGTGTCGTTTCATTGCGAAGTTCCTATGACCACCTTCCAGTTCCATCATCAGACCCTGGTTACCATTGAAAGACAAACTACTCGTCAATACGATTCTAACGAGCCCAAACTCGATGGGGTTGTGTCGTTTCATTGCGAAGTTCCTATGACCACCTTCCAGTTCCATCATCAGACCCTGGTTACCATTGAAAGACAAACTACTCGTCAAGACGATTCTAACGAGCCCAAACTCGATGAGGTTGTGTCGTTTCATTGCGAAGTTCCTATGACCACCTTCCAGTTCCATCATCAGACCCTGGTTACCATTGAAAGACCAACTACTCGTCAAGGCGATTCTTGACGAGTAGTTTGAATGAATGAACTATGAAGTATGGATAATGAGATAACTCCTGCTCTTTCATCAGATCAGCTCTATCATCAGATCAGTTCCATGGTACCATATTATTGTCACCGAAGTTACGCCCTTTTATTTGATACCCCACTCGGATATATTTGCCCTATAGTTTGTGTGCCATATAGGTAGATCCCCTTTTGGACCCCTATCTCCGTAACCCCCTGACCGATCCTGCTCATGTTCGAACTTAAAAATTCTATGGACCTCAACTACTTGTATACCAAAAATCATGAAGATCAGAGCAACGGTACTCAAGTTATCGTCGAACAAACATACAAACATACAAACATACGAGCGACCGACCCTTCTCAACACTAGACCTCTCTCGCTTCGCTCGTTCGGTCAAAAAGAAACAACCAGACTACAGACAAATATACACAAGCATAAATACTTGTCTGAGGCGGGAAACGAACCCGCAACCCTATGTTTGGCAGTCGGCATGGTGGCCATTGTGCCAACTGGGTCGTCAAACTTTTTTTTTGGCATCGGTAAACCCGGTCAGATACCACTCCGTTGTTGGAGCCAACGAAATGGTTATGTCGAGCTCCAACCGATTAAAACCGGAGCACCCTAGTGCTCCGTCTCGATGCTGATTGTCGGGGCTACCGAGATAGCTTTCGCTTGCAACAACAGTCCCGGCGGCATTTGTCCGTGAGGACCCTCCTCTTAGTAGGCTTTCGCCCCGCTCTCCTTGTTGCGACGCACCAGAGCACATGGCATGTCGCAACCTCCTTCTCGGGGACCAAGCGGATAGACGCCAGACAGCCCCATATCTGGACGCCCGTGGTCCCCTGCGAAGGGTCAGATAAGTAGCCCCATCGCCAGCCACTCCGGTCGCAGAGGACAGGGAATCGGCAACGACACGCCGACAGTCCTTTTCCTCTGCGACCCTACCGCGTCCACCATCTAAAGGTGGCGGCCCCGTCAGGGCCACGGAAGGTAGGGGAAACGGCTCACCGCAATTCCGGCAACCTTCTCCCACCGTGGCCCTTAGTCTTTAGTTGCGGTGCAGCCCATAACTACACCGCAACCCGCCTCAGTCGCAGTACCGCCCATACAGCACTGCGACCTACCTCTCGTACCGCTCACACCGGACTTTGCGAGGAAGTCGGTGGAGCGGTCCCTCTCGGGCTAGTCAGCTCCTCCTGCCTGGTTTGGCCCTGGGTTCCTCTTGGCTTCATCATTCCCGCCGCAGACATGTCTTTATGCTTAGATATTTGTCTGTGGTTGTTTCTATGTATTATAAGTATATATTTGCAAAAGAAAAGTATATAAGTAGTACCTATATCCGTTGTCTAGCACTCATAACACAAGTCTAGTTACTTAGCTTGCGGCTAGATGGCGATGTGTAGAATGTCCTACAATATTTATTTATTACCTATTTATACTTGTAACGTCCATGGCGACCTGTTAAAAAACAACATTTTTCATGGCTTTTTCTCAAAATTTCTAGCACTTTGCATTGCCCTATAAAAAGAAATCATGTTTAATTCAAATAAAATCCTAAAAATTCATAAACTGTTCTCGTTTTGGACAGTTGGAGAGTGCCAACTTTAAGTCGGGCGATTGCTTCAAAAACCTAGAGGAAAGCGGTGTTGGCTTAGTGGTAGATACCTCTACTTTCATTCTGAAGGTCGTGGGTTCGAATCCTTTGAGAAAATTATGTGCGCTAATTGACAGTGCTCTGACGGTGAAGGAAAAATCGTGATGAAACCCGCGGCTTAGTTGGCTCCAGAAGTATTGACAAGTTCTCTCCTCTGGACATGGTCGACTAAGCTGAGAAGTGCTGGGCAAGCCTTTTTTTTACGAGGGGAAATGCGCCTTATGCACCGTCCCACCGCTCCGGGGGGAGCGGCGGGGATGTGTGGGGCTCCCTGCTGGCCTAAGATGGTGGGCGGCCATAGGTTTACCCACTAAAACCCCTCGGTGTCCTCTCTCCGCCGTATGTGCCGGAGACACAGGAGCGCTTGCGCATTCATCTGCTGCCCCACGGCGGCGGCTGGTGTCGTCAGATCCCGTCTATAAAAAACCCGTGTGATACAGGAGAAAAAATCAATCTCGAGAGGCGGCGTAGGACATACCGCCGCCATCTTAGGCCTATGATCTGGAGACGAACCCCCCCGAGTCCGCCTCCACAGGCCACTTTAGGGTGGCAAATGGTCGTTGTGAACCGTCAGCCTCCTGTTGCGCCTTGCGCGCGTCGGTTCCACGGAGAGGAGTTCACGGAGAGGGATCTCCACGGCCTCCTTGGTGGACATAGCTATTTCGCAGAACGTGCGAAACGCTTGCCACGTTTCATCGCTGTCAACAATGGCTCGCACCACTGCTGACGGCGACAGATCGGGTCCAATCGCTGCGTCAAAGCACGTCGCGGCTCCTCCCAAGCCGGACATTCCGACAATGTGTGCCAGACGTGTCACAATCTGATTTGCAATGGTGGCACCTTTCGGAGGGCTCTCTCCTAATCCGACACAGGTACTTCCCGAAACAAACCGTGTTCGGAGAGCACCTGTGTCAGACGAAAGGACAGAGCCCCGTGGCTTCGCTGGAGCCACTCATCCAATACTGGCAGTATAGCTGCTATGATTTGGCGTCCATAATTTGGACACTCCAAACGCGCTCGCCAATCTGCCACTGCGACTTGGTGAAGCTCCTCCCGGCGCCCCTACACCTCCCAGAGCGCCAGTCGGTTGCCTCGACTTCGCGCATCCCCGCGCCACTGGTACAGTGACGCGAGGGATTTCGCCTCGACGTCCCAGGGGAGACTTCCCGCCAGAACGCAGGCTGCTTCTCTGGACACCGTGCGGTATGCCCTCACGACTCTAAAGGGCATTGTCTTCTGAACATTATTAAGAGCGACAATGTTGCCATTTGACAGAGTCGGGGCTAGAGGATTCGATCCCGGTCGATTTTTCTAGTCCCTTGATTCGGAATTATCAACAGTTAATACCGAGATCCCGGGATAGTCCCGGGATTGTATTGGTAATAGAAAGTGGTAGCAAAAAGAAAGTGAAACATAAAATATCAAAATCAACCTTTTATTTTAAATCTTTACTTCTAATAAAATTAAAAAACTAGGCCCTTATAAAATAGTTTAATGAATTATTGCTTAGTTTGTTTATTTTGTTTTACAATAAACTTAAAAAAATCTACTTCTTAAAATTTGTCAAAAGAGATTAATGTTAATAGGACTCATATTTTAAATCAAATAGACTAGAAACTATAATTTACTTATTCCACGAAAATAAAATCTAAGAAATAACAACGCATCCAACGTCTCATCAGAAACTTAATTTGTTGCACAAATATAAAGCAGCGGAAAACGCGCGAGGCTCGATGGAAGTTGGAGAAATCGTCAATAAAGTTTTATAAGCCTTCTCCAAATTATAACCTCGTGTGGAACTAGCCTCATAAAGATTCATTTCTTGGTTAATGATCTTAGAAAGATCAGTTTCTTTATATGGTTCAGGATTTATAGTCCGGAAAATCCTGGGATTCCGAAAATTTCGGGACTAAAATATGATCGGGATCCCGGGATCGAATCCTCTAGTCGGGGCCCACACCGGCGAACCATATAACGCCATAAAACGTAGGACTCCAAGATAGAGGCGTCTACAGGAGACGTTAGGGCCGCCTATGTTGGGTAGCAGACGAGAGAGTGCACCCGCCGTCTTCATCAACTTCGGCACGAGTTGGACGAACTGAGCATTGAAGGTCCATCTGCTGTCTAAGACCAGCCCAAGGTATATGAGCGTGGCCCCAACAGCGATGCGAGCCTCCTCAATGACAATAATAATATGGAAGTCGGGAGGAGGCCTGTTCTGAGGCCCATGGAAACAAACCGCTTCCGTCTTTCCTAATGCCACCTCCGACGTCACGGTGGCGGAGACTTTTGGCCGTTGATTGTATGTATTTTATTTGTTTGTTTAGCCTACGGAGTTGAAAATTTGGCAAGATGTCGGACGACTAAAATCTTTAGTCTAATAAAACCTTGTCGCTTGACCAATTACAGAGAGACAGCAGGCATTTTCCTTATGTTAGAAAGAGATGGAAGATGATGAATGAATGACACGAGGAAAACAAAAATGGGGCAATCTTACCTAGATTTTTGTTAAAAAGAAGGTTGCAATGGCCTGGTGAACTAATTGCGCTTTGCGTTTTCAAAGAATGAAAAGTGTCTATATTTGAAGACATCTGTAGCGTGGTAAACGAACACTCACCTGTGATATAGAAAGTTGCAGCCTGCCTAGCATGAAGACCAAAACACGATACGATAAAGCGATATAACTACATCAACTCTCAAAATATGATAGATAAAGCCGCCATGTTAAATTTTTATCATAGTTTTTATTGCAATTTATAATAAAAACTCCAACAATAGGTGAGCCACACCACTAAACAAGAAGAAGAAGACCAACCCAAACCCTTTCACCTTTTTAGTAACTGGTGCAGACTTCCTTTATTAAACTCGTTCCTTATTTTAACCAGTCATTTCTACCTAGCAACGCTTCAGTAGTTAGCAACGCTTTTATTTCATTGAAAGTTTTAGTAATATGAAGCTGAAGTACCAGGCGTTATAAATTATAAGAAGCTCTTTAAAAAAAAAAACGTGTGGTACTCGGGGACTGCCGCGGTACAGCTATTGCATAAAGAACGCTCGGCCGAGCTACATGGTAGGCGGAGTGGGGGGTGTTAGGTTTTATTTTCGTTACGGAATTTCTTGATTCGGTCGCCGCGCTCAAAGCCCGTGATAAAAGCTATGCAATAGCTTAAAAAGAAAGAAAGAAAAAACATTTATTTGGAACAGGCACACGACAACTTTTGAATTAACACACACAAAGAAATAGGTAACTTATACAACGAAGAAATAAGGAAAAAACATACATTAAACTTAAGAATATTTAAGAAGCCATGTGCTGCCCAAATGGGTCGACCTCAGCTGTAAGCCACAGTCAAGCATAACTTCCGTTACTTTGGTCATCTCCACTGCATGCAATCTTCTTTCATTCTTCTTCAATCTCAGTAGTTATTTTACACAAAAAAATATCGAACAGTAGGTTTTGTATGTATGTATGTATTTTGCTTTTCTAAAAACCTATTTTGTTATGTATTAATCGAATTTTACCATAATTTTGTACGTCGAATACATTTAAGACTGTCATGGCGGTTTGACTGACGTCATGCCTTGCTGATCATTCTAAACAGCTGCTCAGAAACGTTAGAAAAACTTATGAAAAACTTAAGGAATACCTATATGTCTAAAAAACAAAAAGTTGAATGGTTTTCTGTAAAGTCGGTTTACGGACGATAATTTTACGTGATAACGTCATAAGAAAACGATGAAAAATTTAGTTTTTTATTATTGCTTTTTCTTAACTACATAGTATAAAATAAAGTCACTTTTATTTAATATACTAAATTAATTTGGATTCCACGATACAGGCATAGCCTAGTGTGGAATCTACCGCATGTTCTGTATAATATAATTTTCTTTTTTGGTTAATAAATTATTTATTTATTTATTTATTTTCGCCGTCCCTATGTCCCTATGTCCCTTTGTATACTTAGATCTTTAAAACTACGCAACGGATTTTGATGCGGTTTTTTTATAATAGATAGAGTGATTAACGAGGAAGGTTTTTAGTTACTTAGTTACTTTTAGTTAAAAAAATAATTGTTTTTCACAAAACTAATAAAAGTAGGTAGATTCTTTCCATCAATAACCATCTCAAAATGTGTTTTTTAAACGCAAAGTTAAAGATTGATTTCTATCAAGCCGACTTTTTCTAATTATGATTCGGTTTTCATAATGTGTTTTGAAAACATTTACTCGATATTATTTATTTCATTTGAGCCGATAAAAATTGTTTTTTTTTAACAAAACTAAGGTCAAATCATCTAAAATCGTTCGATTTGAGAACTTATCATTATCAACATTACATAGTATAAAACAAAGTCACTTTCCGCTGTCTGTCCCTATGTATGCTTAGATCTTTAAAACAACGCAACGGGTTTTAATGCGGTTTTTTAATAGATACCTAGAGTGATTCAAGAGGAAGGTTTATATGTATAGTACATGCATAATATAGCCGTGCTAAGCCGGGGTGGGTCGCTAGTGCATAATTAGACGTGCGAGCCGGGGCGGGTCGCTAGAGCATAATATAGACGTGCGAAGCCGGGGCGGGTCGCTAGTTTATAATAAAGTAAGACTTGTATAATTAACGAAATAAATCATTGTACGCCTAGCAATGCAATACGGATTTTTTTTCTTGTTCCATTGTTGCACTCATCTCGTACTTTCAGTAAATATGTAACTACTTACGAGATTTCACGTACCTACGTCTGGCAACCCTAGGTATTCGAGTAACAAAGCATTGTCTTACTAAAGTTTGACTGAGAAACGCGTCCAAGTGCGACCGATATCTAGGTACAAATACCTACTTATTTGAATTAGATAAAACGCAAAGCTGTTACGACGAAATAACGTAAAAACAACAGATTTGACCCAATTTATTCCGAATTTGAATTTTTACAGAAAAAAAAAAAGAATAATGGCCATTTTAACATTGATTAAAGGTTCTGTATAAAATTAATATTTAAATACATAAAATTAGCGACAATAAATGAAAATATATATACAATCACTGCATAATAGGTATAAAATGAAGTCGCTTTCTCTGTCATATCCCTATGTATGCTTAAATCTTTTAAAACTACGCAACGGATTTTGATGCGGTTTTTTTTAATAGATAGAGTGATTCAAGAGGAAGGTTTTTATGTATAATACATGCGTATTATAGCCGTGCGAAGCCGGGGCGGGTCAATAAAACATGAGTATTTTGGATTTTCGGGATAATTAAAACACTTTTTTTATCACAGTTGCTCATAAAGTGGATCTTATTAAACCGCTTTTAGGCTCATAATGCAACGTATTATACACGCGTGCGATATAAAAATATCCAACTAGTGCTAAAATAATACGTTATCCCGATAAGTCAAATACGTATCTTACTGCTAATGACATTTTAGGTAGATGAAACATTCGCCGCCTGCCATCCCCAGGCCGAATTAAGCCCAACATGCCCTCGAATTAAGCCCAACATGCCCTCGCCACCCCCTCTGGATGGTGGAATGACGCAGTTATTTAATTTATCTGGGTTATACTGTTTTGATGTATAGAAAAAAGGTACCATCAAAGAGTTTTTAAGCCTTGCTGGCTTAGAACTCTTTGTTGGTACCTACCTTTTTTCTTCTTTTCAAAAGGTTGTCTCTAAAGTCTGTTAACGAACGATAATTTTACGTGTTATCGTCTTTGAAATTAATTAAAAGTTGAGTTTTGTTTTTATTTTGTTTTTTCTTGAGGTAGGTATATTTTATTTTTTCTTACCATTATATTCTGTTTTTAACCGCCGACGCAAAAACAAATGAAAAAATACCCTAAAAAAATATTGTATGTCAGACGAGGCTGTATAGGTTAAAAGTCTTTTGCCTAGCCTTTCGGGAGTGTAATTAACAAAAAAAAGTAAACTTAACCTAAAATTCTAAAAAACTTTTTATTATTATATCAAGTCTTTTTTTATTCGTAACTGTGATAAAAAACGTCGTACGATACACGTGTGGATTGATCATTCCATCTCGGCTTTTGCCAATATAAACCGCCTCTATGGAATGATCAACTTTTCACACTTGTATCGCAATGTACTATTAAATATTTGTTCTATTTTGTTGATATTTGGTGTATAATTTAATTTTTTCGTATTATCCATTCGTTGTTTTTTTTGTTTGAAAGGTGAATTAGTTGGTGTAATGAAACTTTATAGTAATTTTTTCTATAGGTTGGTATTATTTATTGTTTGTTGTGTGTGCCATATCACGGGGCTATGGAGCTCCGGACCTTTGAAAGGCGTGCGTGGAGCCGAAGCCAACACGTAGAGGCCCTTTACAATAACAACGTTTAATGGCAAAGTGTGATGTGGACACCAAACCGGCAATTATCCCTGTCTGCAGCCAAAGACAACCTCCGGTTTAGATCGAACTATTGATAAACTACAGGAGAAAACTATTTGGGCTACTGTGATGAGATGGTAGTGGCCTGGATATTAAACTATTGATACTATGGCGCCTGCCGTAACAATGTAAAATTTTAATATATATAAATCTCGTGTCACAATGTTTGTCCTCAATGGACTCCTAAACCACTTAACCGATTATAATAAAATTCGCACACCATGTGCAGTTCGATCCAACTTGAGAGATAGGATAGCTTACATCCCGATATTCCCACGGGATCGGGAGTTACGCGGGTGAAACCGCGGAGGGCAGCTAGTAAATAATAAATATTGCAGGACATTCGACACATCACCATCTAGCCCCAAGCTAAGTAACTACACTTGTGTTACTGCTAGGCAACGAATATACTACTTAAATACTTTTTTTATGTAAATAAATACTTATCATACAAAGAAACAACCAGACCACAGACAAATATCTCACAGACTGTGTTTGGCAGTCCGGTATGGTGACCATTGTGCCAACTGGGTCGACGAAATGTCCAAAAAACACTAAAAAAATGTTATTTTTTCGAAAATATAGAAAATCTTGTGTAAAAATCCCATAGACCCCCATTCCCTCACACGGAAACAAACCACAGATAAATAATTTAACACAATGCAAAAACATCCTGACCTTCTACGACAAAAAAAGCTGTCGCACGAATATTTTCGGCCATTTCGTGAATAAATTGCAAAGTTGAATATATTCATTTTTTTTTCTCATGTTCCTTGTATTTCAGACGTTTCCGGGTTTTTTTTGTAATTTTTTTTGATGACGATCCCTAAAAACAGAGGCAATAATGGGTAAAAAAAAATTATTACAAATATTTTAATTTACTTACTAATAGAGTTTATTCTTTTAAAAGAACCTACTTATTGCATGCCCGCAATGGGTAAATTGTTATGATTTAATTTTATAACTACCTACCATCCATTATACACAATTCATGCAATAAACATTCTTATAGTAGAAGCCAAGTTGATAAATTTCAGTTTCCGTAGGACTGGACAGTTTTATAACGACAACAGGTATCGTTGGAATCAGCGTGGCTTACTGATTATCAAAATCCATGTTGTCGCTTCCTAAAGAGGTGGGGGTGCCATCTATGACGTCACAAAGATGGGTTAGATTTTGTTGATTATTACGATAACCATTCATCCGATTTGAGCAAACTAGGTATCTAATGAAAGGCAATAAAATTTCTAACAAAACATCCAAACTCACTTTTATTGTAGATATTATACTTTGAACAATATTTAATAAAAAGTAAAAAAAAATCGGGTTTTTCGAAAGCTAATAAGTTTGCTAGGCAATATACCCCATTAATGTTTAAATTAGATTATCATTTTGGCAATAACTAATTAGCTACATTTTCTTAATATTCTGTAAAGCTTCAATTTTCCAAATTGCTGTAAAATTAACGAAGTTTAATGCATTGTGCTAGTTACGTGTTTAGAATTTTTTTTCTTAAAAAACGTCTCTTTTTTTAAATATTGTTTAAGATATAATACCTACAATAAAAGTGACTTCGCATGTTTTGTTACAAATTTAACTACCTCTCATTTGATACCTAATTTGCTCAAATCGGATAAATGGTTATCCCAATAACCGACAACATCCGAACCTATTAGGCGCCACCTTTGTGACGTCATAGGTGGCACCCCCACCACTTAGGACAACGACAACATGCGTGTTGATAATCAGTAAGCCACTCTGATTCCAACGATATCTATTGTCGCTATGTTAAGTGGTGAGAGTGCCATCTATGCCGTCACAAAGATGAGGCCCTGACAGGTTTAGATTTTGTCGGCTGTCGGTTCAGGCGCCATCTTTGTGACTTCATAGATAGCCCCCTAACCAATTTAGAAAGCAACAAAAGGTATCGTTGGAATCGGTGGGGCTTACTGATTATAAAAATCCATGTTAACACTGCCTAAAGTGGTGAGGGTGCCTATCTATGACTTCACAAAGATAGCACTTCATAGGTTTAGATTTTGTCGGTTATTACGATAACCATTTATCCGATTTAAGCAAACTACGCATCAAACGAGAGGTAATAAAATTTCTAATAAAATATGCAAAATCACTTTTATTGTAGGTATTATATTTACGAATTTACTGTCCAGTTACGAATTAACATAACCTCCAAATTTAAGTATACATTTTTTAATCGAATTTCCAAAAGTCGTAGAACAAAAGTTGTTCGTTAAGGTGCACAGAAATAGCCCTCAACGGCTTGCTAGTATAATTTCCAATAACCCTGGAAAAGTTTTTTTGCAACAAAAATATTTAGTTTCATTATCCAGGGAAGAAATATTCGACTACGTTTGTATGGAGAGAGCGCCCCCAACCTTTCCTCTTAATGTTTTTGTTTAAAAAAACTACATAAACCAAGAATATAATTTCGCAATATTGCAGTCTAAAACAATACTAAGTATAGCACCTATACGTGACTAAAGTCAAACGTATTCAAACAACAAACTCTGACGCAGATTTATCATAAATATTGTATTGCGGCGCGATTGGTTATGCCATCTCTTTATAGAGTTACTTCGGACATTCATTGGATAACCAAATACCTACTATAGAAGTGTATTCGATGAGAGGTTGCGGGTTCGATTCCCGCTACCTAGTAGAATGTAATAGAATTGATTTAGAAAACATGGTTGTCTGTAAAGTCGGTTTACCGGACTTGTTCGTCGTGTTCAGTCGTAACGTCGAAAACGATAAAAAACTTAGATATTTTTTTGGTTTTCCTTTATATTTTTTTTTCCTTTATAGTTTCACCCACGTAAGTCCCGATTCTGTGGGAATACCGGGATAAAAAATAGCCTATAGCCTTCCTCGATAAATGGACAAAAATATTTTTTCTATTCGAACCAGTAGTTCCTGAGATTAACGCGTTCAAACAAACAAACTCTTCAGCTTTATAATATAAGTATAGATACTTAATATTATTCATCTGGAAAGTTAAAAAATGAAAAACAAAAGAAAAAGAAGCTGGTTTAGCTTCTAGCTTTAGCATCGTGCTGAGAACGAAAACTTTTTTCTGGGCGCTGTTCTACTTTATTTTTGTGCTTTTATATGTGTCTAATTTTTTTGTGTTCAGAAAATAAAATTTTATTTCTTCTTCTTTTTTTCTTTCAAGAAGGAAAAACAAAAAAGACCTCAAATTTTTAAAAGGCGTTATATCACTTGAAATTATCGTCCGCAAACCGACTTTACAGACAACCATTTTTTTAAACTTTAAATGTACGGAACCAATAAAAAGTTCGCATACAAATCAAACCTAGCGAAGGAATGAAAGACAACAAGATGGCGGCGTCTCGCCGACGCCGCTAACGGACCGATGTCATGAAAACAACGTTTTACATAAACTAAATCGAGCATCCATGAATACTGGACCAACATTCATTTATATTTTCGATTTGAAATAGACGTAGGTGTCGACCTATATGAAGAAGGATTGAGAGAAGATTGCAGTGCATGCAGCGGAGATGAGAATGTTGAAATGCATCTGTAACGAGTAATGGATAAAATAAGGAATAATATACACGGTTATTTGTGATCTTCACTATCACTACATAGTGTAAAACAAAGTCGCTTTCTCTGTCCCTATATCCCGCGTACGCAACGGATTTTGATGCGGTTTTTTCTAATAGATAGAGTGATTCAAGAGGAAGGTTTATATGTATAATAAATGCATAATATAGCCGTGCGAAGCCGGGGCGGGTCGCTAGTATTAAATAAATAAATATTGCAGGACATTCCACACATCGCCATCTAGCCCCAAGCTAAGTAACTAGACTTAATGTTATGGTTGCTATACAACGGATATACTTTTCTTTTGTAAATATATACTCATAATACATAGAAACAACCAGACCACACACAAATATCTAAGCATAAATACATGTCTGAGGCGGCAGTCCGGCATGGTTGACCATTGTGCCAACTGTGACGTCATATTACTAATTGGTTGAAAGCCACTTCTGTGCATCTAAAGAAACCATTTTTGTTCTACGACTTTAGGTTTGAACATTTTTTTGATAAAAAATAAATTAAAATTTAAAAAACCGACTTCAAAAAAACCTGAAAAGAAAAACTAACAAAACCTGAAAAAAAAAAAAAAGTGAAAAATAATCCATTTCGGGTCACTAAGACAGCAGATAACTTAAACATAAGTACTTACTTGGAAGTCTGACTGGGTTAGATTGAATCTTGAGAGGTATAAAGAAAACATGGTTACTACCCAGTCCGACTTCCAAGTAAGTACTTATGTTTAAGTTATCTGCTGTCTTAGTGACCCGAAATGGATTATTTTTCACTTTTTGTTTTTTTTCAGGTTTTGTTAGTTTTTCTTTTCAGGTTTTTTTGAAGTCGGTTTTTCAAATTTTAATTTATTTTTTATTTAACCATTTTTAGTGCCACTGTCACTGAAAATTCTACTCCATGAGGCGAAAGCGACTGTTTCTTCAAATTGCAACCTGTACCTAATCGTAACCAATTGAAGAGTTTTCTGATGAAAAGGTGGTTTCAGATATTCCATTTATCGGTAACTATTCGTTTATGGACCAATTCTACTGATGGAAGTCGAAAAATGAGCAATTTGCTGCACTCTCGAGGTGCAATTCTGTTCATCACTTCGAAGATCCTCATCAGAACTTCATTTAAGATAGGGTTCTCTATATACATTAATTCAAACCCAGTCCCGCGACTAAATTCGACTAAATTCTTCAAATTGTAACCTGTAATCGTAACCAATTGAAGAGTTTTCTGATGAGAAGGTGGTTTCAGATATTCCATTTATCGGTAACTATTCGTTTATGGACCAATTCTACTGATGGAAGTCGAAAAATGAGCAATTTGCTGCACTCTCGAGGTGCATTTCTGTTCATCACTTCGAAGATCCTCATCAGAACTTCATTTAAGATAGGGTTCTCTATCAACATTCATTCAAACCCAGTCTGGCGACTAAATTCGACTAAAATCTTCAAATTGTAACCTGTAATCGTAACTGATTGAAGAGTTTTCTGATGAGAAGGTGGTTTCAGATATTCCATTTATCGGTAACTATTCGTTTATGGGCCAAATCTACGGGTGGAAATCGAAAACTGAGCAATTTGCTACACTCTCGAGGTGCAATTCTGTTCATCACTCCGAAGATTCTCATCAGATCCTCACCAAATTTTTATGGGACCACCCCTGAGGTATCACTTTTCGAACACAAAAAGAATCATCTCAATCGGTTAAGCCGTCTTCGAATGATCGCGTAACATAAAAAAAAAAAAAAAAAAAACGAATTGAGAACCTCCTCCTTTTTTGAAGTCGGTTAAAATTGTGGTTATTTTTACCTGAAAATCAGCTGTAATTTACCATACCCATTTTAATTAGACCTACATAGTATAGAACAAAGTCGCTTTCTCTGTCCCTTTGTATCCCTTTGTATGCTTAAATCTTTAAAACTACGCAACGGATTTTGATGCGGTTTTTTTAATAGATAGAGTGATTCAAGAGGAAGGTTTATATGTATACCTAATACATGCATAATATAGCCGTGCGAAGCTGGGGCGGGTCGCTAGTTTCAAATATAAGTAGGCATTCATTTAGGCTTAAAAACGTCTCTTAAATTACATAGGTAATAAGTGCCTATATTCATTTTAGCTTTGTCAACAAAATGGTGACCGAAATACTTTTCGTGCGTGATAATATCGAATATCAACTTCCGTGTAAACTCAGCTGAAAAAACTGTTTTAATGGGGCGGATTAGGTTCGCTGTTTTAGAGTTCCGTACCTCAAAAGGTAAAAAAAGGAACCCTTTTATGATCACTATCGTGTGTCACCGTCACCACCGATTTTCTCGGGAACGGGTGGACCTAGCAAGTTGAAATTTATACCAGACTAGCGACCCGCCCCGGCTTCGCACGGCTATATTATGCACGTATTATACACATAAACCTTTCTCTTGAATCACTCTATCTATTAAAAAAACCGCATCAAAATCCGTTGCGTAGTTTTAAGGATTTAAGCGTACAAAGGGAAATAGGGACAGAGAAAGCGACTTTGTTTTATACTATGTAGTGATACTGAGGTCTACCTACAGTCCCTATTATGTGTATAAAAAAACCGGTCAAGTGCGAGTCGGATTCGCGCACGAAGGGTTCCGTACCATTATCATCACATAAAAATCACGTCTGTTAAATAGGAGTCATAAAAATAAATGGCGCTAGTGGTAAAAATACATGAATGAAGGGTAAATGGCGGTTTACATTAAAAAAAGCTACTTACCAGATCTCGTTCGAACCAATTTTGGGTGGAAGTTTGCATGGTAATGTATATCATATATTTTTTTTTGTTTCATCATTCTCTTATTTTAGAAGTTACAGGGGGGGGGACACTTTTTACCACTTTGGAAGTGTCTCTCGCGTAAACTATTCAGTTTAGAAAAAATATATATTAGAAACCTCAATATCATTTTTGAAGACCTATCCATAGATACCACACACGTATGGGTTTGATGAATAAATAATTTTTGAGTTTCAGTTCTAAGTATGGGGATTGGGGAGCCCTAAAATGTATTGTTTTTTTTTTCTATTTTTGTGTGAAAACCTTAATGCAGTTCACAGAATACATCTACTTACCAAGTTTCAACGGCAGACAGACAGACATTCAGACATGACGAATCTATAAGGGTTCCGTTTTTCATCCATTTTTTTATATTATAAACACGCAAGTAGGTACTTTTTACCTACCTAAATATCTAGAGTAAGAGCTACCCATAGTAGGTCTAGTCAAAAAACAAAAAATAACATTCTGGTCTGAAATTTTTAGACAACCCATTTGCATTATACTTATTTATTGACTATAAAACACTTTTCATCCATTAAACAGCTTGATGAAGGTCGTTCCTAAAGGGATCTTAGGTTATTAGCCATGAAATTTTTTCCTTGCTTCATGTTATTAGCACTTTTCATAGCTATTCCGGCCAAAAAGTTTAAATCATTTTTTAACTTTATTATTGAAACTAGCGACCCGCCCCGGCTTCGCACGGTTATATTATGCATGTATTATACATATAAACCTTCCTCTTGAATCACTCTATCTATTAAAAAAAACCGCATCAAAATCCGTTGCGAGTTTTAAAGATTTAAGCATACATAGTATAGGGACAGAAAAAGCGACTTTGTTTTATACTATGTAGTGATGTGATACTAGCTGGTTTAAATTAAAAACTTTTTAAATCTAAAAACTCACATTTTAATTAACATTCTTTATATGAATGTTAGTTTCTTAATCAAACCTTTTCGAATTGAATAGTTCAAGAAACTGTTACTAGATGGCGTTGTGCATTTTGTTGGAATTTCTGAATCGCGCTATCGTTGTGTTTACACATTTTATCAACAATCTTGAGAGATTTTGTTCAGGCAAGCCATTTGGCTCACCTGATGTTAAGTGTATTTTTCTCGCTTCCTTGTACTTAAAAGTACAAAAGGAAGTTAAAAAATTGTTAACATGGAAATAACCTAAAATTCTTAAAAAACCAATTCAAAAAATATTTACTTATTTATATATTTACTAAAAATAATAATTAAGTAAAATACCTACTCTTTTACTTATAGATAAATTCAAAGGCATATGGGGATGAAACCCGTCAATACGTCAGGAGTACAAATACAAATAAATAAATACAAATATATTTATTACTAGCGACTCGCCCCGGCTTCGCACGGCTGTATTATGCATGTATTATAACTAAAAACCATCCTCGATAATCACTCTATCTATTAAAAAAACCGCATCAAATCCGTTGCGTAGTTTTAAAGATCTAAGCATACAAAGGAACATAGGGATATAGCGACGGCGAAAAGCGACTTTGTTTTATACTCTGTAGTGATTATCTAAAAATCTCCTTTAAGGTTTTGTTAAAGTACTTAGCTAGGAAACGGGCCATGATTTGATGCAAAATAACTTGATACCGACTATATGCAGAAGCCGTGCGAAGCCATAATTTGTTTAAAACATCGGACGGACAAGAAAGTGATCTTAAAAAGGATTCCTTGTTTTACCTTTTGAAAATGGAATGGATACCTAAAAAATACATACAAACGAATTGAGAACCTCCTCCTTTTTTTGAAGTCGGTTAAAAATGGATTTTAGTCTTTAATTTAAACACTGGGCGACTTATAACACAATCTTTATTTAAAAAAAAATGCTGGCATATCGTTCGTGGGACCAAACAAGAGAGAGAGAAAAAAGTGCAAATTAAAAAGCATTATTTAACTTTTCAGCTGGCCGAGGTGGCGCCCCCTAGTAGCGGTAGACTGGCCAAGTCGAAAAAAAAATGGCCGCTTGAAGGGGGCAGACCCGTTTATTTCATACTAGCTGACCCGTGCCCACTTCGTTGGTCATTTATTTTATTAATATTAAAAATTAAATTATCTATACTAATATAAAAAAAATACTTTTTGTAACTAAAATATAAAAGTTAGACATATGCTGTCGTTGACTTTTTTGTAGACATTTTCAAGCTCCACATCTTTTCTATAGAACTCAAAAATATATCTTTCATAGTTAAGGCAGCGTTCGTAAGAAACGCTTTCATTTGACCGTTTTTTCTCCGATTCACTTTGCAAAACGGACTACCACGTAAAAGCCTTTTTATTTTTCGGTTTTTTATATAACCTATGACACTCAGCAATAATGTGGCTTTCTATTGGTGAAAGAATTTTTAAAATCGGTTCAGTAGATCCCGAGATTACCCCTTACAATTTAACAAATATACAAACACACAAACTTTACTTCTTTATAATATTAGTATAGATATAGATAAAAGCATATAAATTAATTTTGGTTTGACTAATTCATAACATTGATACCTTTCTGCATTCAGAATGAAATTTCCTATTTAGATGACATAGTTTAAATAGTAGTACTTGAACAAATAATGTGAGTAATTGCAGAGTGAAGTGCAAATTTGCAAAATGCACTTGTAAAAAAATTGCAAAAAAAATTCGTAAAGAAACTAATATCTCCCGCGAAATTTATGAGTTAATATGGCTGCATACGTTTTGGAACTACCACAAAACAAATGGACAGACCGATATCAAACGTAAGTAAACACAAATATTATAATTATTACAACGCATTCTTTTTTCATTGGGGGTGTTTTCAAACTGTCGGCCATTTTTATTTGTTTTTAGTTTTGCGGCCACTTTTTTAAAATATGGCAAAACAACAAATGTCATGTAACAAAAGTTTGAGAAATAATTAATAACGATTAGCAAGAGAAAGCATGTTTAGTCTTAGGACCTTTATTGATCATTTTCGACCGCGTGTTTTTATCTAGGATCGCTTGCGGACCGGAATTCAGCGTAATCAATGAATCCGTCGTTGTTTTTATCTGACATTTTGAGTGCGTTGTCCACCATATCTTGGAGGTCTTCGTCTTTGTAGTTGATCACGTGGTCGATCTCCTTGCCTTTCTCATCTGGAAATGTTTTGATAAAGGAACGTAAAAAAAAAACCTAAATGAAACGCTTTTATAGAAAATCCAACTAAAATGACTCAATGTATCCTCATACCAAGTTTCATCAAAATCTGACCATTTCATCAAAATCTGACCGTTACAAACAAAAAATATTAGTAAAAATAAAAGAGTGTGTGTGAAAAACTTTCTGTGGTACTACCACAGAAAGCCAATTTACAGGATTTCACGGATAGAAAATTATGTAAATTCCACAAAAACCTGCATTTTTTTTTGCGTCAAATAGCCATGAATTAGTCTATGAATACAAATTACATTTTACCTTAGAAAATCTGAAAATAAGAATAATAAACATAGGTACTTATTAAGTAAGAAGGTAGGTACTTCTGAAATAAAAAACGCATGAACAGTTCAAAAAATTTAATAATCAAAAATATAAAAAACAAATTAAACACAATTATCATAAACTATCATAGACTAAGGATTTCATAATTATACACATACTAGCGACCCGCTCCGGCTTCGCACGGCTATATTATGCATGTATTATACATATAAACCTTCCTCTTGAATGACTCTATCTATAAAAAAAAACCGCATCAAAATCCGTTGCGTAGATTTAAAGATCTAAGCATACAAAGGGACATAGGGACGACGGCGAAAAGTGACTTTATTTTATACTATGTAGTAAAAAGTTGTTTTTTTTGTGTGACTTTTTTGGTCAAAAGGGGTTATTGCACATTCGCCACAAAGTAAACTCGTCACATTTTTGTACACTGCATACATTGTTTTATTTATGCATAAATATGATACTCGTACTTCGCCACAGGCCCGTTGCATATGCCGTTCTTTTGTATATTTTAAAGTTAATTAACTATTTAGGTGGCACAATGGTCCCCATGCGGTAGGTACTGCCAAAAACAGGGCTGCGGGTTCGATTACCACCTCAGACAAGTATTTACGCTTAGATATTTGTCTGTGGTCTGGTTGTTTCTATGTATTATAAGTATATATTTACAAAATAAAAGTATATAAGTAGTATATCCGTTGTCTAGCACCCATAACACAAGTGTAGTTAGGTACTTAGCTTGGGGCTGGATGGCGATGTGTGGAATGTCCTGCAATATTTATTTATTTATAATTAATATTTATTATTTATTTTAGTAATAGTTATTCAGTGGCAACAGTTATATTTTTTTTATTATTATCATTTATTTTAGCCTTAATATTACTGACTCTGTACTCAATAAAGTCAATAAAGCCATCTCTATTTAGATCGGTGTGAGTAAGAGCTGTTTCTAGCAACCTTTCTAGTTGCTCGTCTGTGTATACAACTTCATTTGTGTCTGCAGAATCTGAAAAAAAAAAACGATTTTAGAAAAATCCGGTTTCACCTGCGCAAGCTCCGTGGGTGGAGTGCGAGTTTTTCCGTATAGAAAACGTTACTATCACGTTAGCGTCAACGACAAAATTGTATGGAAAGTTGAAAAGCGCCCCTAGCGGACGTAATGCGAAGCTATAACTTTTCATACAATTTTCTCGTTTACGCTAACGTGATAGTAACGTTTGCTATACGAAAAAACTCGCACTCCACCCACTGATCCCGTAGGAATATCGGAAAAAAATCTGACGTAATCCAACTATCACCCTACTAAGAATCTGACCTACTCAGAAACAGACTTTATCACGAAAATTACTTGAATCTGAATCTTACTACTTCCGAATTCGACTAAGTTAGAATCAAACATCCCCCGCCTAAAACAAAAATTTGGCTTGTGTGTAATTCCAGGACCTATCTTCGTACCAAATTTCACGGCAATCGGTTCAGGGCTTTATTTTTGAATCGTTCGACACTCGTTGAGCGCTCGATTTCTACTGATATTGGTTCGACATCGGAAATTCGCTATTTTTGTTTCGCTCGATAGTAAGAGTGGTCTCCACCGGTCACTCGTGCCACTCGTGCAAACGAATGGTAGAATAAACGTCAAACAATCATAGTCAAACATTTGGAAACGATCTTTAAAAAATATTTATATCTTTTGGGATTATTTCGGATGTTCGTCGGTACTTACCTTATTCCAATTTTCTGCGTAAAACGAACAAAAACTGTCATTTGAAATTTCAACGACGAACGATTCAAAAATACAGAAAATTGGTATCATGCGACATAGCTTCGTCGTAGGTATACGCCAATTTTCTGTATTTTTTAATCGTTCGTCATCTAAATTTGAAATGTCAAATTTTATTCGTTTTGCGCAGAAACCGCGGTAATTACCGACAAACGTCCGAAATAATCCCAAAAGTTATAAATATATTTCAACTTGCGACCCGCCCCGGCTTCGCACGGCTATATTATGCATGCATAAACCTTCCTCTTGAATCACTCTATCTATTTAAAAAAAACCGCAACAAAATCCGTTGCGTAGTTTTAAAGATTTAAGCATACAAAGGGAAATAGGGACAGAGAAAGCGACTTTGTTTTATACTATGTAGTGACTAGCGACCCGCTCCGGCTTCGCACGGCTATATTATGCATGTATTATACATATAAACCTTCCTCTTGAATCACTCTATCTATTAAAAAAATCCGCATCAAAATCCGTTGCGTAGTTTTACAGATCTACGCATACAAAGGGAAATAGGGACAGAAAAAGCGACTTTGTTTTATACTATGTAGTGATATAATTTCGCAATATCGCAATATTGAAGATCGTTTCCTAATGTTTGACTATCATTGTTTGACGTTAAGGTATTCTATCACTCGCCTGTCGGCGACCGGAGTGGTGAGACCACTCGTTACGATCGAGAGATTCAAAAATACCGAATTTCCGATGTCGAACGAATATCAGTAGAAATCGAGCGCTCGACTCGGACGTAAGGCGACCGATTCAAAAATAGGGCTCCAGTAGTTTTTGCGTTAGAGGTAACACCATTCGTGAAAATGGGTTGTGTATTTTGATAATAAATGCTATAATGGCGATTATAAATAAAAAATAGATACACCACTTACCCTCTAGTCTAGAAAAAGGGTTTTTTCCACGTCACAAACACTACACATCGTTTTTAGATGTTTTTTCCACATTACAATCACTGAACATCGAATTTTTGATGTTTTTTTCTACATTACGATCACTGAACATCGTTTTTAGATGTTTTTTTTCCTACTTACATTACAATCACTGAACATTGTGTTCGTGTTTTTTTTACATCATAATTAACTGAACATCGTTTTTAGATGTTTTTTTTTTCCACATTACCATCACTGAACATCGAATTTTAGATGTTTTTTTCTACATTACGATCACTGAACATCGTATTTTAGATGTTTTTTCCACGTCATAATTTAACTAACTGAACATCGTTTTTAGATGTTTTTTTCCACGTAACAATTAATGAACATCATATTTTAGATGTTTTTGCCACATCATAATTTAACTAAATGGACATCGTTTTTAGATGTTTTTGAGTTTTCTTAAGTAAGAGTACCTAACTCAAAATGGACGGCAATAACTCCATGACCATGAGCGTTTAAAAATAAAAGCAACGGCACGGAAAAAATATTCAATAATGAGGGATTCTAAACTTAAATATTAATAGTTCTATAAAGCATCATCAGGTGGCGCTGCTCAGTGTCCACGGAAAGGGGCTGTAACATTTTAGCCTAGTAAATAGTCAGCTATTTTTGTTTTAGTTTAGGTAGTTAACTAATCGCTACAATTTAAAATTTTGCAATGTATAGAAGACATTATTACAAACAAAAAAATGCCATGTGACAAAATAGCACAAGCGCAGATGAGCGATATTATTATTAAATACTCTCATGTTACCATTCCGGGAATGGGACGCGTTATGTTACCGGAACATGACACTTTTATTTGAATGCAGGTGTTTCATCAATTCATTAGACGTTATCACGTCAAAAACAATGGCTGACCGTTTACCGTACAAAACCCTTAGGGGGATTTGACAAGTGATATATCTTAATCGCAAAGAATTTCAGCAGGTCCTTACCTTGTTTACATAGCGCCACCTATTGAGCAATTTGGAACTAATCAAGTAAAAAATCCCCTTTTTGACATACCCTACCAAAAATATGATACCACTACCAAAATGATCCAAACCTGAAACAAATACAGTACAATCTCACTAATCCGGCACTATTAAAAACCGGAGGGTGCCGGATTATTGGAATGTTCGGATTACTGGATTATACTGAAAAAATCACCAATCTCCATTTTATTATTCAAATCTAGTGTCTTGTGTTTGCGTTTATTTGTCATTTTTAACTATAAACTATTCTCACTTGAAAAAAACAAATACGTTAGCACGTGCACGTGATAAGTTTTGAGGTTAGACTGCTAGTCGACGACGCAGCGACCAAGCGCACAGGTATAGAGGGGCGAGGGAGGCGTGGGCGGAGGGTGCCGGATTATTGGACGTGCCGATCTATCGAAGTGCCGGATTAGTGAGATTGTACTGTATAGACAATACAAACATTTGTCCCACGGCGGGAATTGATTCCGCAACCTTCTATATAGCAGGCGAGTGTTTCCCCCACTACGTCACAGTGGCCGTCAAGCTCAAATCATTATAAAATAAAACGAGCTACAATTCCAGACCTTACCAAGCAATAAAAATAACATTTATTTAAAAAATACATTTAATCGCTTACCAATTACTTAATTATTATACAAAAACATAGAATAAACAAACTTGTATTTTAGAGGGGTATAGTAACATATAAGTTTGGAGACTGGCATAGTAGTCGCCTCAATCTTTTTTTTACCTCCTTTCAACCTTTTAAACCTATCGCAATATAAAGAGGACATTTAATACAAATAACAAATGTCATGTAAAGTGTCAGGTTTTCCTGTTATTTGATGTTAACAAAATTATTTACGAATACTTTTTTTTCTATCCTGGTTCTTAAACGCAGGAACCTATAAATGGCTATCCATTTTTAATATATAACTTTACTCTTTGTTAAAGCTGTTGGTTCTCCCAATAAATAAATAAAAATAAATTCAGTTGCTACATAACAGACAAATCCGACACATTACGAAGCATTACATGGCATTTGTTATTGTATGAATTCCACTATAAATTGCCATAGGTTTAAAAGGTGGCCAAGCAACTAAACAAAAAAAATAACACCCGTCTTTTTGACGTGACAACGTTTTATAAATTGGTTTACCGGGTGACACTTCAAGAAACTGCGTTACGCTCCGCTGACGTTATGCGCTCACAATGAGAGCGAGTGAGAGGCACGCGGGCATGGTTAGCCCGCCTAAGAGCGAGAGAGACAGACATAAAAAGTGAAAGGCACGCGTCCCTTCCACTCGAGCACAGTTGTTGTCACGTAAAACTTTCGCCCGTATACCGACTTTACAGGCAACCAGTTTTTTTTTGTACGGAAAATGAAATTACACAAACCCCTTCATTACTTTAAAAAAATCGGTCCCATAGTTTTTGAAAAGGACGGATTCGTAGACCGACCATTTGTTACACAAAAAAATAAAATAATCATAAAGTGCGCGCCAGAAAAGTTTGTGCGTAGTCAAAATCGTAACTAGTCATTAACAGAAGCTGTACGGTCGGAGTCAAAATTGCAGACCCACCGTAGAGATCTAAAGTGACTATTTTTGAATGTTTTTATTCTAATAACTATAATAATAATAATAAATAAGCCCCGGCTTCGCACGGCTATAATATTATGCATGTATTATACATATAAACCTTCCTCTTGAATCACTCTATCTATTAAAAAAACCGCATCAAAATCCGTTGCGTAGTTTTAAAGATTTAAGCATACAAAGGGATATAGGGACAGAGAAAGCGACTTTGTTTTATACTATGTAGTGATATTTATCAATTAAATTCATGAGTTTGAAAGACTTCAAACTTGAACTCGAGCAAGACCTTAGAATCTTGGTTGAGTTGAAAACATTCTAGTTTTGGAACTCTATGGTACATTATTTATGCTCAAATAGATGTCATTCTAAATTATCACTTCACTACATAGTATAAAATAAAGTCACTTTTCGCCGTCCCTATTTCCCTTTCCCTTTGTCTTTAAAACTACGCAACGGATTTTGATGCGGTTTTTTTTAATAGATAGAGTGATTCAAGAGGAAGGTTAATATGTATAAAACATGCATAATATAGCCGTGCGAAGCCGGAGCGGGTCGCTAGTGTACAGTAAACGATGACGCGAAAGAAAAAAATACTCTATCTCTAAGAAAATCTGTGAAATTATAAGAGCTACGAGTCTGAAACCCTCGCATTGATGGAGGTTCCTTTTAAGACGTAGAGGAGCAATAAGAAATGATTTTTGGAAATATCACCTCTAGAGATAAAAAGGGCTGATAACGTTTGTAGTTTTATAGTTACTACTAGCGACCCGCTCCGGCTTCGCACGGCTGTATTATGCATGTATTATACATATTAACCTTTCTCTTGAATCACTCTATCTATTAAAAAAACCGCATCAAAATCAGTTGCGTAGTTTTAAAGATCTAAGCATACATAGGGGCGGACAGCGGGTAGTGACTTTGTTTTATACTATGTCATGATTATGTATTGTGTTTGTAGGAAATAAATCTCTTTTGAAACACTAATGCGGGTATTACCGAGGGGCACAACTAGTAATGATATTACAAATTTAGCACACGCAATGAAAGCGCTACGAATCGCGCACAGACTTATCTGGCACACACTCTACCTAATTATCTATTAATATTCGATTGAATTCGAGAGAAATTATTATAAAAGTCTAAAATATTCGAGAAAACAAAAAACACTTCTTTAAGAAGTTTATGAGCACTAAACACAACCTACCACAAAAAAAAAACAAATATTACAAACTAGCCGAGGTTTCACCCGCATAACTCCCGATCCCGTGGGAATATCGGGATAAAAAGTAGCCTGTGTTACTGTCAATGAATCAATGTATCCTCATATCAAGTTTCATCAAAATCGGTTTAGTAATTTTGCGTGAAAACAAGATTTTTTCACATTATGCGCAGATCGTGTAACATTCATAACAAAAAATTCTCCTCTTTGTTTTTGTTCAATGTTTCACTTTTTATAAGTATTATGAATTAGTGGAAACTTTGTTGGATTAAGGGTTATTTTATATATTGTTATGAATATTTCTATCATAGTTCTGTACTAGCGACTCGCCCCGGCTTCGCACGGCTGTATAATGCATGTATTATATCTAAAAACCTTCCTCTTTAATCACTCTATCTATTTAAAAAAACCGCATCAAAATCCGTTGCGTAGTTTTAAAGATCTAAGCATACATAGGGACATAGAGACGGCGAAAAGTGACTTTATTTTATACTATGTAGTGATGTTTCCCAAATAAACGAAAATAAATAAGTAAAATAATAATTAGTTATAATATCTCTGAAACTACTAAACCGATTCAGACGAAACTCAGTACAAAGATCCATTAATTCATTGACGAAAACATAGGCTACTTTTTATCCCGATATTCCCACGGGATCGGGACATACGGAGGCAAAACCACGGTATCAATAATAATTGGAAGAGATTACAGGCATTTGCCTTTTGATATTGAAAATCTAATTCTGTACAAAAAATTGATAAAAATATTAGAGTATGTAAAATCTCAAGTTATTATAAAGGAATGTCGTCCTGTTTTTGTTGGCTGGCAACACTGAAATATCGTATAAGGCTCGACCATTATTTCTAATTATATGAAAAATGTTGTTTGTTTTTTAATGTAAGTCATTCTGACAGTCTGTCGATAAAACTAGAAAAATAACTGTAATTTTAAAGTCAATGAACTCTCCATGTAAATAACAGCTGATTTTAGAGTAAACTTATCTTCAGAATTTTCTGATTTTTATTTCGAGTTTATTTATTATTATTTATTTTATTTATTGACAAAGATTCTACAGTCATTATAATATTGTAACCTATTGTACACAGAACTTTGACCGTATTGAATCTACAGTTTGTATGCATTTTGTTTTTTGGTTTTAGTTTCAAAAAATCATAGAACAAAAGTTGATAAAGCGCACAGAAGTAACCGTCAACCTCTTTCATTAATAATTACAAACAACCAGCCAACAAAAACTTATTCTAACCTAACCTAATGAGGGATACTCAATTGGCCATTTTTCCAAGCTAGTTCCGAATCGCTCGATAGATGGCGCGCTTTATTACCTTTGTCTTTGGTTAAGAGAATGATTTAATTTTTTACAAATATTGTCGAATTTTATTGGTCATAGACATTTTGACGTGGTAACGTCTAATTGGAACACCATACATTCACACAAAAGTCTCATGTTCCGGTACCATAAAACGTCATGGTAAACGTCACGACGGTCGTCTTGTGTTTGTTTAATAATAATATCGCTCATCTGGGCTTGTGTTTTGGTGACGAGTGACGAATAGAAGACTTATAAAAAAAAAAATAAGAAAAAAAAAGAAGGAAAAACATAGGAAACAAAAAGATTTTTTATCGTTTTCTTATGACGTTATCACGTAAAATTATCGTCCGTAAACCGACAATAAGACAACCATTTTTTTAGTATAATAATATTATTTTGTTTAGGGTTTTTAACTTGAGATCTCACGAATTCAGGTTAACAAGATGTAAATTTCATTTCAAAGACGCTACTGCCATCTAGCGAGGGATTTTGGAACTAGTTTCTTTTGTGTACCTATTTCTGTTTAGGGTTTTTAGCTTGAACTCTCACTAATTTAGGGTAACAATATATCAATTTTAATCAAAGATGCTACTGCCACCTACCGAGCCATTTTGGAACTAGTTTTTTTTTGTAGTATACCTAATTCTGTTTAGGGTTTTTAGCTTGGGCTCTCACGAATTCTGGATAGTCAATATAGCCATCTCTGTTATGATCGTCCATATTTAGAATTGGATCTATTAGATTAATTAATTCTTCATCTTTGAATATCTTCTCTCCGCTCGGCGGCGCGTCTGTGTTCGGTTGTGATTCTTTGTGTTTGTGTTCTTGTTCTGTTTTGCGACAATTACATAGAACAAACAAACAAACATATAAACATTTTGACAAATACACACTTTGACAAATTATATACATTTTGACAAATATACATTTTGACAAACATATATTGCGTCAAATAGTATACATTTTAACAAATACACATTTTGGCAAATATACACTTTGACAAATATACATTTTGACAAATACACACTTTGGCAAATAAATACACACTTTGACAAATATACATTTTGTCAAATTATACATATACATTTTAACAAATATACATATTGTCAAATATACATTTCGACAAATATAATATACTTTGACAATACACTGACAAATACCCTAACATTTTTTTATTCTGTAATTTTTATACTTATGGTATTTTTCATGTTTGAAATGAGGGGTTTTCCGGTCTCTTTTTAAAGTTTAAAGTTCCCAATATGAAAAATTGATAATAGTAAAATCGAGCGTTAACAAAAAACGTTAGGAATAAGATTTAAGCTAATCTAACAAAGCCTATGGAGCTCCTTGCGTTAACTTTTTGACAAATAGTTTGGATTAGCTACCGAGCTTTGCTTCTTTTACCTTCTAATAAGGTTGGATTAGCTAATGAGTTTTTTGCCTTTACTTTCTTACAAAGAGTTTAAATTAGCTACAAAACATTATAGCTTTTCTCTTTAAGAGGTTGGATTAGCTAAAACAAAAAATATTGCAGAACATTCCACACATCACCATCTAACCCCAAGCTAAGTAACTACACTTGTGTTATGAGTGCTAGACAACGGATATACTACTTATATACTTTTCTTTTGTAAATATATACTTATAATATATAGAAACAACCAGACCACAGACAAATATCTAAGTATAAATAGTTGTCTGAGGCGGGAAACGAACCCGGAACCCTGTGTTTGGCATGGTGACCATTGTGCTAACTAGGTCGTCAACCTCTTTCGTAATGCTGTTTGTTAACGCTATATTTTGCTACCCATAACATTTTCACACAGAGTTTTAAGTCAATTCGATTCTAAAGAAAAAACTCTAAAAGAGATTGGGAATTTTTCCATTCACTGAAATAATTGTATCATAATTATTTTAAACGTTCATAATATAAAAATGACAGAATCATGGACAGACATTAAAAAAGCAACAAGTAAATGGAAATATGAAACGAAAAAAAATCCCAAAGAAATATAACATTTAACTCCATCACCTACAAAATAAACTGAACCTATTTGAGTACATTTAAAAAACAAAAACATCAAAACCTATGTTTTTTTTAAATTAAATGTTCAAAAATGTCAAATGTCACAGTCATGTCAAAGTCAAACTTTGGTTATTACAGTTTGAAAGCGTCGTACATTTTGAAATTGAATCATAAGTTACATATATTAATAACTTATTCGTCAACACAGTCAGATTTGAGTATAATGAAGTGACAGTAAAGTCAACACACAAACGTACATGATCACAATCAAATTCAAGTTAAAAATTACAGTCATGTCCAAGTCATAGTTGTTTTTCTTCTTTATATAAATAAATCCTAACTTACCATGGCAATGTATAAGAGACTTGATCAACACACGTCACGATCACAGTCAAAGTCAAGTTAAAATCACAGTCATGTCAAAGTAAATTATCTCTTTAATAAAGCTTCACTCACAATTTCAACGTCGACTTAATCAACACACATCATGATCACAGTCAAAGTCAAGTTTAAATTACAGTCACATCAAAGTCAAGTTAAAAGTCACAGTCATGTGAAAGTCAAAGTTTTCTTTAATAAAGCTTCACTCACCATGTCTACGTTGACTTAATCAACACACCTCATGATCACAGTCAAAGTCAAGTTTAAATTACAGTCACATCAAAGTCAAGTTAAAAATCACAGTCATGATAAAGTCATTTTTTTTCTTTGTATATAAATAAAGAGTAACTTACCGTGCCAATGTATAAGAGACTTGATCAACTCGCAGCCGTCAAGTTTGTTATTATTATCGGCGTCATGCATTTTGAAGTAATGGAACATTAATTCTTGTTCAGACATCTTTGAAGTGTCGATTGGTACGTCCATGTGTTCTTGGATGTGTCTGAAAGATAATTTAAATAATAATAAATAAACAAATAATAAATAAAGTATATCCGTTGTCTAGCACCTATAACACAAGTGTAGTTACTTAGCTTGGGGCTAGATGGCGATGTGTGGAATGTTCTGCAATATTTATTTATTTCTTTTTGTAAATATATCTATACTAATATTATAAAGCTGAAGAGTTTGTTTGTTTGAACGCGCTAATCTCAGGAACTACTGGTTCAAATTGAAAAAATATTTTTTGTTAGATAGTCCTTCTATCGAGGAAGGCTACATAGGCTTCATTTTGATATTCCCACGGGATCGGGAGTTACGCGGGTGAAACCACGGAGCGCTGCTAGTAATAAATATTGCAGGACATTCCACACATCGCCATCTAGCGCCAAGCTAAGTAACTAGACTTGTGTTATGGGTGCTAGACAACGGATATACTACTTACTTATATACTTTTTAATAAATTGATGTAACAACTGCATTTACAAAAAAGTGTCTGTTCCGGTACCATCATGGACGGCGTCATGGTAAAGGTCACACATCTCGTGTTTGTTTTATATTGTTTAATAATAATATTGCTCATCTGGGCTTGTGTTATGGTGACGAGTGACGAATAGAAGACTTAGGTAAAAAATATATAAAGGAAAAAAAACTCAAATTTTCAACGTTATCACGCAAAATTATCGTCCGTAGACAGACTTTACAGACAATCATTTTTTTTGTAATAGGTATACAGTGTTATTGGTAATTATACTAGCAAGCCGCTGAGGGCTACTTCGGTGCACCTTAACAAACAACTTTTGTTCTACGACTTTTGGTTCCTTTTAAGCCGGTACCCTTTCACCTTAAAAGGAACACACTAACTAAAGTAATAAATTATTTTCAAATACTTACTCCCTTTCGTGAGCGATGTTTGTAGGGTTCAATAGCTGGGGATCTGAAATATTAACAAAATATATTTTTACATAAAAATCATATAAAAGTAAATATTGCGAAACATTCCACACATCGCCATCTAGCCCCAAGCTTAGTAACTACACTTGTGTTATGGGTGCTAGACAACGGATATACTACTTATATACTTTTCTTTTGTAAATATTTATAATACATAGAAACAACCAGACCACAGACAAATATCTCAGCATAAATACATGTCTGAGGCGGGAATGGAACCCGCAACCCTGTGTTTGACAGTCCGGCACGGTGGCACGACAATTTGAACCGGATAGGTCGGATACCGAATAGTTACCGGATATCTGCTTCATCACTATCACTACATAGTCACTACATAGTATAAAATAAAGTCGCTTTCTCTGCCCCTATGTCCCTATGTATGCTTAGATCTTTAAAACTTCGCAACGGATTTTGATGCGGTTTTTTTAATAGATAAAGTGTTTAAAGAGGAAGGTTTTTAGATATAATACATGCATAATACAACCGTGCGAAGCTGGGGCGGGTCGCTAGTCTCTAATAGTTACCAAAAACGCTGAATAAGCCATCACTACACAGTATAAAACAAAGTCGCTTTTTCTGTCCCTATATCCCTTTGTATGCTTAAATCTTTAAAACTACGCAACGGATTTTGATGTGGTTTTTTTAATAGATAGAGTGATTCAAGAGGAAGGTTTATATGTATAATACATGCATAATATAGCCGTGCGAAGCCGGGACGGGTCGCTAGTTAATTGATATAAAATCCCATCTCACCGTGTCCGCCGTGAGCGGCATGTTGCTGCGGGGGCTGCTGGAATTGCTGTGCAGGTGGTGCTTGCTGCTGGTACTGTGGCGCTGGCGGCGGAGGAGGTTGGTACTGTTGCTGAAATATTATAATATATATTGACTCCTTTAGTTTTGACTCCATTTAATTTAATTGAAAAATTTTGTTTGACTCAATTTAATTTTAACTAGCGACCCGCCCCGGCTTCGCACGGCTATATTATGCATGTATAAACCTTCCTCTTGAATCACTCTATCTATTAAAAAAAACCGCATCAAAATCCGTTGCGTAGTTTTAAAGATTTAAGCATACAAAGGGATATAGGGACAGAGAAACCGACTTTGTTTTATACTATGTAGTGATAGTGATAATAATAATTTTAATTTCTGTTGTATAATTTTGATTTATATTTTCTTTTTTCATTTATAATAACTGCAATATTTATTTATTTATCTATCTATCTAAAGGTAGAGAGGCTTTTGATTTGCAGTTGGAAAGTGTAGGCTCTTAATAAATTAAATAAATAAATTGTAGAACATTTCACACATCGCCATCTAGCCCATAGCTAAGTAACTAGACTTGTGTTATGGGTGCTAGACAATGGATATACTACATAAATACTTTTCTTTTGTAAATATATACATCATCACTATCACTTCACTACATAATATAAAACAAAGTCGCTTTCTCTGTCCCTATATCCCTTTGTATGCTTAAATCTTTAAAACTACGCAACGGATTTTGATGCGGTTTTTTTAAATAGATAGAGTGATTCAAGAGGAAGGTTTATATGTATAATACATGCATAATATAACCGTGCGAAGCCGGGGCGGGTCGCTAGTAATAAATCAAATAAATAAATTGTAGAACATTCCAAACATCGTCATCTAGCCCCAAGCTAAGTAACTAGTCTTGTGTTATGGGTGCTAGACAATGGATAAAAATACTAAAATAGTTATTAATATGAAATTAGTGTATCTTTGTTACTCCATCACTCAAAAACTAGTAGACCGATTGCTATGAAACTTGGTATGAGGATACATTGATTCATTGACAGTAACATAGGCTACTTTTTATCCCGATGTTCCCACGGGATCGGGAGTTACGCGGGTTAAACTAGTTAGTTATTAATATGAAATTAGTGTATCTTTGTTACTCTATCACTCAAAAACTACTGGACCGATTGCTATGAAACTTGGTATGAGGATACATTGATTCATTGGGAGTACTTGTACTTGTGTATGGCCAGTTTTACGTAATCAGACTATTTTTAATTGGGTCCTTTTTGCGTGAGGATGGAGTAGGCTTGCCCAGCACCTACTACCCTCTCAGTTTAGTCGACCATGTCCACAGGAGAGAACTTGTCAATACTTCTGGAGCCAACTAAGCCGCGGGTTTCATCACAATGTTTTCCTTCACCGTAAGAGCAATGTCAATTAGCACACATAAATTTTTCTTATGAAAATCCCTCGGTGCATGGCCGGGATTTGAACCCACGACCTTCAGAATGAAAGTCTAGGTATCTACCACTAAGCCAACACCGCTCCTCGCTAATTGGGAGTATATTCCAAAACTACTTGACCAATTGCTATGAAACTTGGTATGAGGATACATTGATTCATTGGGAGTATATTCCGACGGGAGTTAGAAATACCTGTTGCTGCATATTATGCTGCTGAGGCGGCGGAGGAGGCGGAGCTTGTTGGTAGTTTTGTTGCTGAAATATTAAAAAACAAGATATTAAATAAATATTGAAAAAAACCGGTCAAGTGCGAGTCGGACTCGCGCACGAAAGGTTCAACAGATATACATCATCTTTGAAAACTTCAACTGTCCAGCTATCACGGTTCATGACATACAGCCTGGTGACAGACAGACGGACAGAGGAGTCTTAGTAAAAAGGTCCCTTTTTTACCCTTTGGGTACCAAACCCTAAAACTATTACCAGAATCAGAATATTTTATTTGTCTAGAATGTAGTTTACATAAGTATGATGTTAGTATGGTTAGTACGTGCTTACATTCTACCAGTCATCTGGTGTACAAATATGTGGGTAGGTAGGATATGACGTTTATAAATATAAAGTGACTTTAAAAATACATCACTACCACTTCACTATCATCACTACATAGTATAAAACAAAGTCGCTTTCTCTGTCCCTATGTATGCTTAAATCTTTAAAACTACGCAACGGATTTCGATGCGGTTTTTTTTAATAGATAGAGTGATTCAATGAAGGTTTGTATGTATAATACATGCACAATATAGCCGTGCGAAGCCGGGGCGGATCGCTAGTTATTAATCATAAATTATAAATAAGATTTACAGTAATTGAGCATTGCACCAGGTCCGATTAAATATAATGTCAAAAAAGAATGGAATCACTATAAATATAAATGTCAAATAAAATTAAAAATGATTATGTCAGTTTTAGCTTCATTTTTCATTTAAAAATCCATTTACACTGTAAAAACATTTGTCCAAAAGCCATTTAGTTAGCTTTTTTTTGAATAGCAGGCAAGGAAGGCTCTTTATCGTGTCTGGTAATTTATTGTATACTTTTATTCAGGATGAAGAAGAAAGAAAGAAAGTACAAACACACGACAAACACAGGAAAGAAGAAATGAACATGACAATGAGAATTAACTACATAAAAAAACAAAAAAGTGACAAAGAAAAAACAACATAGATGAGGAGTCGTGTGCTGACCCAAATGGGTCGACCTCATCTAAAAACTGCAGCCAAGCATGCTTAGCAGCCAAGGATGCTGTAGTATCTAAGGCATAAGGGGGCAAAGACTTGGTAATTACCTGATAATTCTGCGGCGGGACTCCGGGGGCAGTCTTATATTGTTGGGATATAACACACTGCAGCACCCCAGCAAAGAATATTATCTTTAACATTTTCTGTAATAAAATATGTAAATATTAAGCCATCTTGTATTTGTATAAGGGCTGTTTTTCCTAAACTGTCCTGTTTTATTGCGTCCTTTTTGCTTGAGGATGGAGTAGGCTATGTCCAGCTACCTATATCAACCTCTCAGGATAAGCATGGACCGAGGATAAAAATTATGTCCACCCGTTATGTCCTCTGTCAAGGGAGATATTTGTCCACCTGCCAAAGCACAACAAAAGCGGAAAGGATAAGTATATCCCCATTTGACATTACACGTTGACATCTATTCCCCGCCTATAGCATGTTACTTCTATAGCGTTTCCCCCGTTTTGTCTACCGTGGACTATATATCCACCCTTGCGTCCATGCTCGGGGGGTGGACAAAACTGACAGAGGGACAGACTATTTTGTACTTTCCCTGTGGATACAATTTCTCCAGTCATGCTTGCCCTGCAGATTAGTTGGCCGTCTCTAGAGGAAAGAATTTGTCAATACGCTAAAAGCCTGTTTTGATTAACTAAATTGTTTAATTAGTGCATGGAAAATTGTTGTTAAATATTGATGTGTGTACAGTTTCTCGGTGAGTTCTTTTCAAACTTTTAGATTTAATTTAAAGATTAGTTTCTAAGCCCATTCATGTTTGAGTCAAAAAACATCCTATGGTGTCTTGTTTTGACTTATACATTTATTATAGCTGTTGCCCGTGACTTCGTACGTGTGGTAGTTTTGTTTTATATACCAAAACCTTCCTCTTGAATCACTCTATTAAATAAAAAAAAACCACATCAAAATCCGTTGCCTAGTTTTAAAGATTTAAGAATACATAGGGACAGACAGCGAAAGCGACTTTGTTTTATTATGTACACCAACAGTAATACACACTAATGCTAAGAATAGAGAGATACATTACTGAAATTATATTCAATTGTGTTTATCAATAATTTACTTAAGTTTGTATTGGCTTAGTTTAGTTTTACGGGGCTGTTTCCGCACTTTAGCCTCTTCATTTGGGTCATTGTGCGGGTGAGAATATCCTACTTGTCACTTCAACCATCCTAGATCCTTTCAGAAACAGCCTTTTCAGACTGCTGCAGGTCCCCGGAAGAGATGCCAACGATTGAAGAGACCGAGCCTTTGTATTGGCTTAGAAACAGCAAGGCATTTCTTTCATTAATTTATACCAAAATCTAGGAAAAGAACTCTCTAATAAACAGTACATACTTACAACAATTTTACATGTAATAAAAAACAATTTAAGTTAAAGTTGAAAGGCATCTGGCTTTTATTTGCGCCTTGACTTGCCTGCTGAAGCATGACGGGGCTTGAAAAAAGATATTTTGGCTACACTGAACCAGTCACCTATCAATGATAGACAAGTGTTGCTTAACCTGCACGATCTTAACCCACGAGCGCAGCTAGACTTAGCCCTTCTAATTAGTAATTATTAACTTAGCAGCTGTTTGATACATAAAAATACTAAATGAGACGATAACATTTTGGCAAGCATAACCTGATGAAACATGGTAGTTTCTTCAAGAAATAACTCCTGGCTTATAGTATGAACACTAAACTTTGCTATTTAATTTAAAAACACTTGAATTCATAAAACATACCGCGGTTTTTTATCTTTATAAAAGACACTGTCGGCGTCCGTGGAAAATAAGTATTAAAAATCAATTATCACCTGTTTTGGTTTCACTGCTACGTGGATATAGATAAAACAGCTTATCGAATCAATTTTTTGATATAGTCTCAAAGTAAATCGTGTGGTTCTTGCGAATAGCAACGTTTCAAAAAACTAATGAAAACATACACGTCAGAGGAAAATAATTTGACAACTTGACGTTAATTGACGTTTAGAGATTCGTTCAGAAATCGTTTTGTTGAAGTTTCGACCAGCCGTGACCGAGAGCCGCGTTAGTGTGCACGGATGCTTCGGACGCTGTCCGCGGACTCTTCCGAGCGCCTTCCGCCACCAGTGTTGCCAGATTTTTCTACTTTTTGATGTGAAACATCTATAGCCGCACGTAAAACCGATTTCTGCCGTGGCGACGCACAGTGGGTCGAAACTGCAAATGATGGACATAGGGCTGTTTTTCGATGCAGATCGTTAGAGCTCACTATAGCCGCACGTAAAACCGATTTCTGGCGTGGCGACGCATGCCGTGGCGACGCACAGTGGGTCGAAACTGCAAATGATGGACATAGGGCTGTTTTTCCATGCAGATCGTTAGAGCTCACTATAGCCGCACGTAAAACCGATATCTGGCGTGGCGACACATGCCGTGGCGACGCACAGTGGGTCGAAACTGCAAATGATGGACATAGGGCTGTTTTTCGATGCAGATCGTTAAAGCTCACTATAGCCGCACGTAAAACCGATTTCTGGCATGGCGACGCATGCCGTGGCACGCACGCGTCGCCACGCTATATGATGGTATATATATATACAGTCTATATGCAGTAGTGTGTACGGTGTGGCGACGCGTCGCCATGCGCAGTCGACTGCGATTCTATCACAATCTGTTCTTTTCTGCATATTACTTTTACAAAATAATGTCGATGTTTCACATCTGCCAGGCGTCCCGTGACGGCTCACATTTTTTTTATTGGTAGGTAGATTTAAGGCAAAGAGAACGATTGAAGGCCAATTCTCGTAAATAACATTGTTTAAATTACATTTCAATATCATTTCGATTGCATTTCGATTGCCAAAGATACCCAGTTATATTTTACAAAAAGCTAACTTTGAGGGTATTTTAAGCTACTTTGAGGGTATTTTTTGTGATTGAAATGCAATCGAAATGATATTGAAATGTAATTTAAACAATGTATTTACGCGAATTGGCCTTCAGTAGTCAGATAATTTAGTAGGTAAGTACCTACTTTCAGTAGAAAATCGATTTGTAATTTAGTAGGAAATCTATTATGTAATGTAGTAAGTATATTCGTCAAAAAATTCAGTATTTTAGACAATTCAGAAAATGGTTTTCCAAAATGAATATGGAACAGCGCTTGGTAGATTCTGGTAGATTTTATTGCACGCACAGGCAAACTTCTGTCCTTCGGACGCGCGGACGCATCACGCACCCTGTGCACACCATCCGCGGACGTCCGCGGACGTTTTCGGCTGATAGAAACATCCGCGGTGCTATTCACAATTTGTCGGAAGGGCGTCGGTTACGGAAAAAGTCGAACCGACGAAAAACTGCGATTCACAAACCCGAAACCGAAGAATTTTGACAGCTATTGTCGGGTTTTTAGGTGATTATTTTCGGAATGTTACCGACAAGTTTTTGCTGTCGGAGACTCTACCGACATTCGACATTATTGTCCAACACATATATTGCGCGAAGTTAAATTGATATGAATATAATTTTGGCATTGAGGTCGAGAAACAGACGCCGTGGATCGCATTAGAGGGTGCGAACCATCGAAATTCACTATTTAATCGTGAAAATTCCGTTTCCCGGGCCATAAACGAGGTTATACCTAAGTGCCATGAATCACCCAGACATTTAATAAAATGGATTGTGTTCCCAACAAGCATATATAACCCACTTTTAACAAGTAATTACAACTTATTAATTTTGCTGGTGTACCAGGATGTTGAATAATGAATAAAATCAATAAAAAATATATTTATTTATCACTTAATATACTATAATTATGTCACTGGTAAATCACAGATTTGAAGTTAAAGCTAAATTATTTCTCACACTCTCAATACTTAAACCACTAGTTAATAAAAAGCACCCATATACAAGCAACTAAAATATATAATCATCTACCCCATGAGCTTAAGTTATTACATGGAAATATGTTTAAATTCAAACTAAGAAACTGGCTGTTGTCTAGGGCTTTCTATACTGTTGCTGAATATTTTAATGAATAGTAGTACAATATTTAGATATCGACTAAGTGTATGTAATGAACATATAGATATAGGTAGATATATTTTTATAATTGAATATATACTTGATGTACCTTTTAGATTATATCGTGGATGATGATATAATAATATCTAAGCTACTCTCTGTATGCTATTGTGCAATATTATATTAATTAGACTAAGTTATGTTAATTTTTTTAAATAACTATTACTTAATTATTGAACGTCTGGTGCAGACATGTCTGTTGATACCTATTTTTACTATATTACATAACATCTGTAAACCTAACATCATAAGAACACAGTCAATCAATAAAAGATTTCTGATTTCTGATTTCCAAAATTAAATAAATGATTAATACAAATAACAAGATTTAACCATTCTTAGTACTACCTAGACCTACTCAGTCTTAGGTAACAAAGTATAAATTATTTTAGTTGCAATACTTAATATACCACTAGTTTATATATTTTTGTTAATCATTTAATTAATATCTACCCCAAGACGATGCACGTTATATTGTAAAATAAATTATTGATTACAAATAAATAGCTTTTCATTAAAAATCTTTATTTTAAGAAATTAAATTAGGTAATCTATTCATAGCTTATGATGTGCATAGCTGCAGCTATGCCTCTGGGGACCCTGGGGGTGGCAGTGATGTTAGGATAGGTTGGTGGGCTCAGAGTCCGCACTCAAGCATCATTACGCCCACTGTGTGTGATCGTTGCCCGCAACTCCTGCCAACCAGAATTGCAGAATCCTCCCGGGGTCCTCGCACGCCTCTTGGAGTGTTGCCGGGTTGCCAAGTATATCAGCGCCCGGTATGCAGCCAGGCTCTCGCACTCCAGGATTACGTGAGAGATGGTCTGGCAGTCCTATTGCCCTGATGTGCACCAGCTTCGCCAGATGCATGTGTGGGTAGCCTTCTCTTCACCTCCGTTACCCTATGGAGAACCTTAAAATTGAAATAAAAACAAAATAAATAATAAGTATTTATCTCATCAAACCTTAAATAGAATTTCTAGATTGACTGGCTGACATAAAAGGAGGGTGTTCTTTGTAAGGTGTAGGCTAATCAACTAAGGCTTTTTTAAAATCCCTAAGAGGGTGAAATCGCGGGCGAAGTCACGGGCAGAATCTAGTTAAACCATGATACATGTATTATAAATAAAATGTTCACATACCCGATGATCTGCCAATGGGTCTGGTGCATTCAACCCGTCAACCTTTTCTGGGCCATAGATATTTATTAAAATGTCTTTCTCCAATGGAGCTCGAAGTGGAGGTGTAGGGCCACCCCTTGTGCCGACCCCGCCGAGTAGCATTAATGAACACTGCCTTGCTCCTTCCAATTCAGCCATAACTAGAATAAATTTGAACAAATAATTATTAAGAAATACTTACAACAAATTATTACCAAATGAATAGGTAGTCCAACTATTTTTTTGTTTTGACTGAAATCAAAGAGTATTTAAATACTGAAATGTTTGCTAACTTCTTTACACAAAACCCATAGAAATTATTGCAATTAAACTTTGTAGGCACTTAAGTTGATTGGTAAAATAACACAGGCTAGATTTATCTTGATTTTTGTCTGGAACTAGGCGGAGTGTTGCGAAAACATATTTTAATCTTAAATAGGGTATCGCAATTAATCTACAATACACAAAACAATTCAATTCAACTTACTTTTTGTCGCACCATTGTAAATAAACTTTGAAAAGTAAATTCAAACATTTTTAGTTTAGAGTTGCCCATTTATCATTATATTTTTCTCTAAGAATATTTAAATTTTTGGTCAAATTTAAGAAAAAAGTGGACGATGATGCGTAATTCTATTTATCTATTCGATAATTATTAAATTATGGGATATGTCAATAACGACAACACCATTGATCCACATAATTTGAAGTAATTAAATTCAACTCCAATTAGAAGCATGGAATTTGTAGTAAAAGATTTTGTGATTTGTCATGAATATTGCAACACCATTTGCACTGTAAACCACAGACCTAAAAACAACTCATTCAATTATGTCAAAAATATTGTAGATAAGAATTGTCTATGATCTTCCGTCGGTTGGGAATTTCTTCTTTCGGTTGCTGTACCGATGTTATCGGAAACGGATTTGTGAATCGCAATTTTGAATTTTTCGGTTCGTTTGCCATTTTCCGACAAAGTGGCCTTACCGAAACGACTGTCGGTTCGGTAGCTGTGAATCAGGCAGCCGGCTGGCCAGATCGCTGTAGGACGTCCGAACGCTCAAGGGCAGCCCAAGGTCACGTCCGCGACTTACGTCCGATAGTGTGCACGCACAGTTACTTACATTTACATTACACAGATGCCTATAAGTCGCGGCTGTCGGACGCGTCCGTAAGCCGCGTCCGATAATTTGTTCCCAGCTTTATTTGTTAGGAATCACAGAGTAAAAATTATTAATTGCCTCCGCTTGGCCTTTTCCTCAGAACAATAACTAAAGCAATATTGTTCTGAGGCCTTTTCGCACGTTCCGTACAGCCAAGCGGCAAATATCCAATGCAGTTTTTGTTTGTTGTAAAATTCAACATGGGAACCAAAATCTCTACTCGATAGAACAGTAGGTATAACTATTACGTCCATGGATAGAACGGGACTTTTGAATCGATCAAAAATCATCTGCAACATAATGTAGCTAATCTATACTAATATTTTAAAGATGAAGAGTTTGTTTGTTTGAACGCGCTAATCTCAGGAACTACTGGTTCGAATTGAAAAATTATCTTTGTGTGGATAAGTTCATTTATCGAGGAAGGCTATAGGATACTTTTTATTTTGATATTCCCACGGGATTTGGACTTACGCGGGAGAAACCGCGGGGCGCAGCTAGTCTCACACATATTTATCACTAGCTGCGCTCCGCGGTTTCACTCGCGTAACTCCCGATCCCGTGGGAATATCGGGATAAAAAGTAGCCTATAACCTTCCTCGATAAATGAACTTATCCACACAAAGATAATTTTTCAATTTTAACCAGTAGTTCCTGAGATTAGCGCGTTCAAACAAACAAACTCTTCAGCTTTATAATATTAGTATAGATAACTCCACTCCACTGCGGCATTGCAGCGTCCGTTACAGCATACCAACCTTTTCTCTATTATCCTGAATAACTGACTGACGGAGCAACACACAGCCTAAACCGCTGATCGTAGACACCTGAAACTTGGAGGGTGTGTTCTTTGTATGACGTAGGCGTCTGATAAGGATTTTGGATTTAAACCCTACGCGTAAGAAGTTGCAAAAGCTTCTATAAAAATAAAACTAACGTTTCATAAAAAAAATTTATTAGTTAAAAAGTCGTTTTTGGTATACCTACGAAGTTTTACATGTTTGGAATGTACTTAGTACTTAAATTACAACTAAAATTATACCTTACAATTAATAATTACTTAAGGGTCCATACGCCAACGACCTTGCTACACAGCCTACTAAATAGTTACTACCGGCACTGGTCACCTTCGTTAGTGAAAATTGTTTGTTACAAATGTGTTTTGGTTTTCTCAAGTGGAATTGTAGGTGAGATCTTTACCGATATTTTGGGGTAATTTGAGACGAAAATTCCTTGTCATTTCAAAGCTAGACTAGTTTTAATTCTTAATTTTAGGATAGCTTCAAAACTATACGAAATTTTTGGCTCAAAATCACACCAAGATGTCGGTAAAAATCTCACCTACAATACCATCTCAGCACTTTTGAGAAAAACAAAACACATTCGTAACAATCAACAATTTTCACCAACGAAGGCGACCGGTGCCAGTAGTAACTATTTAGTAGGCTGTGTACCAAGCTCGTTGGCGTATGAACCCCCCTTAATAGACAGATTAGATCTACATTTACAACTTAAAACTCTAAATTCTTAATAGTAGCAATGACCAACAATTACTATGAATAGACCCATACAAAACACCGTACGCATTTTAGTAACGCCATCTGATGTCACAAATATAGTGAAATCTATAAGGAAGATAAGGTTAAGACAGTTTTTGACGTGATAACGCCTAATAAATTGATGGAACACCTTCACAAAAAAGATGACGTCATTGTCACGTTCCCATTGTGTGACGTCATTGTCACGTTTTGATTAAGTCATGTCAACATTGACGTCACACAGCACGCAGTAATATAAATGAAAAAAAAAAATGAAAATTGAAAAAAATAAGGAAAAAAATATGGTTTTTTTACGACTTTACCACGTAAAATTATCGTCCGTAAAAAGACTTCACAGACAACCATTTTTTACTAATTAAGCTTTTATTTATTTTAAAAAGAAAAAAATTTCTCGGATATTTAACATTATTTTTGGTCAAAAAAATGGTTGTCTGTAAAGTCTGTTTCCGGACGATAATTTTACGTGATAACGTCATAAGAAAACATTGATGGTAACCATGGCAACGATAAAACGTTGCTATAGTTACCTTGTCAATAACATGAGGCGTTCCAGTAACGACGCGTGACGTCACACTTTTTTGGGATTGCAGGTGTTCACCAATTTATAAAACGTTATCACGTCAAATTAAAATGAAACTTGTTACATGTTTTGGTAATAAAAATGACAGTGGTGCCATCTAGATATAAAAGGTTTAAAACTGTATAAACAGCGACAGAGCCATCTAATAAAAAGAGGATTTATGTGCGACATTATCATTACATACTATAAAACAAAATCACTTTCCGCTGTCTGTCCCTATGTATGCTTAAATCTTTAAAACTACGCAACGGATTTTGATACGGTTTGTTTTAAATAGAGTGATTCAAGAGGAAGGTTTATATGTATAATACATGCATAATATAGCCGTGCGAAGCCGGGGCGGGTCGCTAGTTTATAATAGCAGCCTATATGTAATTGTTAGTCAAAGAAACTTAGTATTATTTTTACGACATTGGCACAACATTCTACTTAGTTTTATCTCTCATACTAAAACCGTATTTATCTTTCCTTCTCTATTTTCTTCCTGACTAGTATAGCAACACTTAAGGTGAAAATACCGACTCTCTCTCCATACAAACGTAGTCGACTGTTTCCTCCCTGGATAATGACACTAGAGCAAATATTTTTGTTGCATACAACCTATAACTGCCATGACTATGCCCCTATGTCTTGGTTTTTTTCATTCACATCACTACATAGTATAAAACAAAGTCGCTTTCTCTGTCCCTATGTCCCTATGAATGCTTAAATCTTTAAAACTACGCAACGGATTTTGATGCAGTTTTTTAAATAGATAGAGTGATTCAAGAGGAAGGTTTATATGTATAATACATGCATAATATAGCCGTGTGAAGCCGGGGCGGGTCGCTAGTTGAAATTAAAAAAACCCAACATAGGGGCATAGTCATGGCAGTTATAGGTTGTATGCAACAAAAATATTTGCTCTAGTGTCATTATCCAGGGAGGAAACAGTCGACTACGTTTGTATGGAGATAGCGTCGGTACCCTTTCCTCTTAAAAAAAACTGTTTACCACTGGTGAATAATATTAACAAATATTTGTTCAAACAATCATAGTCAAACATTCGAAAACAATCTTTGAAAAATATTTATATCTTTTATGGGATTATTTCGAATGTTCGCCAGTGATTACCGGTTTTTCATTTTCTGCTTAAAAACGAATAAAAAAATCAGTGGTGACACAGACAGGCAGACGGACAAGAACGTGATCTTATAAGGACCCTAATGGCATTTCAAATTTCAATGGCAACACCGACGACGAACGATTCAAAAATACAGAAAATTGGTGTCATGCGACTTGGAAGTCGAGCATTGTAGGCGTATACGACGATGTTATGTCACACGAGCGATTCAAAAATAAAGCCCCAGTTCTTCACACCAATCACTTTGCTCTTTCTCGATGCCATCCATTCCTGAGCTAGGTCTTCCCTGTGCTTCTACGTTCTTAATTCCTCTTAACAATAGAAACAGTCTTCCTCTTCCCTTCTCCATTTTCTTCTACCACAAGCCCTGGGAACTGCTTCACGACACTCTTAATACATTCCACCTCATTGGTAGAAGTGCCCACTGGTAAATCAAACCTGGCATGCTCACTTCTACAAGCCAAATCCTGACACATATCCAGGACAACATCTTGAAATTCACTATCGATTTCATAATCAAATTTCGACTTCGCTGATTCACTTTTAAACACCCGTTGCCACATATCAGATTCGTTTTTCGCGGATTTTTTTATCTTTGCATCTAAATCCGCTAATAGATTCCCGATTTCTTTATTATTCGGTTCTAATTTCAGCGCTTTTTTGTAGTATTCGAGCGCGACGTCGCTTTTGCCCAACGATTCGTTCGCTTTGCCGCAGTAAAAAAGCGCTTTGCAATGCGTTTCGATGTCTATTATTTTGTCGATGTTTTCGCACATTAAAAGTACGTATTTCGGTTTGTCTAGTTTGTAGTAACAAACCGCTAAGTTTACGTATATTTTGATTTTCAAATCTTTTATCTCGCTCTCTTCTTGTGGGGTTTCTGAAAGAAAAAAAGGTCTTATTAGAAAGTGGTTTATACCACTTTCTATTGTATTTTAAGAAACAAAAAAGCAAAACATAGGGGCATAGTCATGGCAGTTATAAGTTTTATGCAACAAAAATATTTGCTCTAGTGTCATTATCCAGGAAGGAAACAGTCGACTACATTTGCATGGAGAGAGCGCCGGTACCCTTTCACTTTAAGAGAATCATGAGTTTTCGATACGCGGCGCGAGTAGGTATTTTCAAAAATGACCCGTATCGTGCGATAGAGAGAGTTTAAGTTCGGACGTAATTGCCTTCATTTTGCTTTCAAATAATGTTGCGGGCCGTAACGTTTTTACCCCCTTTATCCTTCACAAAATGAAACAAATTTGGTCTCATTTAATTCACTGCATCTTATTCTAGCTTTACACGTTTTTCTTTTTTGGTAATTCAGTTTAGTCTATTAAAAAACAATTGAAACGCTCGATGAAGTTTTTAAGTCAAAAATATAGATATTCAGATACTAATAACTTTTAACTTAGACAATATTTCTTTAAAATAAAAACGGTTAAACCTAGTTTTCCATTAGATCAAGAACATTTTCAAAAATTATCAAAATCGGACTTCGTTTATGGGGGGGAAAACGTTACCGCTTCTTGTATGGTTTACAGCTTCACAGTGGTTATAAATACCTGGTTGTGATATCAACAGACATGATATTGCCTGTTGGTACTGCTTCACAGCTTTGTGGTACTTATTCCTTTGGAACAGTCCCTTAGCTGTGTTCCTTATCGCGGTCACCATACGTACTGTTGTCACGTATTTTCTCTGTTCTGCTTCCGGTAACGAAGTGAAACTGTAATAAATATATAATTGACAAAAATAAATACGTTTCAGACAAACGTAATTAATGAATTACTACATAGTAAATATAAAGTCACTTTTCGCCGTCCCTATGTATGTTTAGTTAGATCTTTAAAACTGCGCAACGGATTTTGATGCGTATTCAAGAGGAAGGTTTATATGTATAATACATACATAATATAGCCGTGCGAAGCCGGGGCAGGTCGCTAGTAAATAATAATAATAAATATTGCAAGACATTCCACACATCGCCATCTAGCCCCAAACTAAGTTACTAGACGAAACTAACGTTTCGCACGGCTGTATTATGCATGTGTTATACATATTTGAACCTTCCTCTTGAATCAATCTATCTACTTGTACTTGTATAAGGGCTGTTTTCCGCGATTAGACCCTTTTGTATTGGATCCTTTTTGCGTGAGGATGGAGTAGGCTTGCCCAGCACCTAATATGCTCTCAGCTTAGTCGACCATGTCCAGAGGAGAGAACTTGTCAATACTTCTGGAGCCAACTAAGCCGCGGGTTTCATCACGATGTTTTCCTTCACCGTAAGAGCAATGTCAATATAAATTTTTCTTAAGAAAAATGCATCGGTGCACGGCTGGTCGGGATTCGAACCCACGACCTTCAAAATGAAAGTCGAGGTGTCTACCACTAAGCCAACACCGCTCCAATCACTCCATCTATTGAAAAAAACCGCATCAAAATCCGTTGCGTTGTTTTAAAGATCTAAGCATACATAGGGACAGACAGCGGGAAGTGACTTTGTTTTATACTATGTAATGATACTTACGTGTCAGCTATAGCCCGTTCGCCGACGCTGTCTAGAACGATGACAAATAAAGCCGGTTCACGCCTAGAATAAAAAAAAACATTAAGTATGTACCTGAACCAGAAGCCCATTGCTCTGCCACCACAAACAAACTTAACCTCAAAGGGTACCAATGCTATACAACACTCCACCCTGACGGGAAAGCCCACGCTGGTACAGCAGTGATAGTTAGAGATTCGATTAAACACCATATGATGCCAGAGTACAAATCAAACGAGATACAAGCGACAACTATAGCGGTGGAAGACAAAAGCGGCTATCTTAACATTTCAGCAGTCTATTGTCCACCAAGACATTATAAAATAACAGACACTAAGTTTAATACATTTTTCCAAACTCTCGGAAACCGCTTTATAGCCGGAGGGGATTGGAATTGTAAACATACGAGCTGGGGATCTAGATTAATAAATACCAGAGGAAGGAAACTCAAACTTAGTGTAAACGCCAACAACTTGACAACAATATCTACCTGCGAACCTACAAACTTTCCCAGAGATAAAACTAAAATCCCAGATCTTCTGGATTTTTTCGTCATAAAAGGTTTCTCTAGACACTACTTTAAACCAGAACAATGTTATGACAGCTCCTCAGATCACACACCTGTATTGCTCACAATGAGCGATAAACTGATCGAATATGATAGCCCTGTAATACTCTGCAATAAATACACTGACTGGGATATGTTTAGCGAAATTGTGGAAGAAAGGCTAGAACTTCAAGTAGCTCTGAAAACGCCCGAGGATATTGAAAATGCAGTGAGGCACGTCACTACCATCATTCAAGAGGCCTGCTGGATCAGTTCACCAATTCATGTTAACAACAAACGAAGAAACACAAACATACCCCTAGAGATCAAAAATGTGGTTCTGAAAAAACGAAGACTGAGACGGATATGGCACCAAAGTCGGCTGGATGTGGACAAAACCAAATTCAATAGAGAGGCTTCTAAACTAAAGACCCTGCTGCAAAACTGGCATAACACGACCCTAGAAACCAAACTAGAGTCATTGACAGCAACTCCGACAAGCAACTACTCTCTGTGGAAAATTACAAAAGAAATTGACAGACCACAAGTATGCAAACCACCACTAAAATTACCCCAAAAATGGGCGCGCACTTCGCAAGAAAAAGCTAATGCATTTGCTGAACACCTAGCCACAGTTTTCTGCCCTAATGAAATGAACGACACTGACACAGACGCAGAAGTAGATACATTGCTGCTACAAGACTTGCAAATGTCGCTTCCACCGAACCCAGCCACGGTAAGAGAAATCTGCTGGATCATAAGAACTCTTAAAGACAAGAAAGCACCTGGGTTCGACCTAATTACCAAGGAAATACTAACTAAACTTCCAAAAAAAGCTCTAATTTTTCTGACGACTTTATTCAATGGAATTATGAGAGTACAACACTACCCAGATCTTTGGAAGGTATCCCAGATCCTCATGATACACAAACCAGGAAAAAAGCCACATGAATTGACTTCATACAGACCTATAAGTCTTCTACCAATCTTATCAAAGGTATTTGAAAAACTATTACTCCGAAGGATCATACCCATACTAGAGGAAAACAAAGTAATACCTGACCACCAATTCGGATTCAGAAAGAATCACTCTACTACAGAGCAAGTTCACAGAGTTGTGGAAAGAATAAGGAAAACCCTCGAAGAAAAGGAATACTGCTCCTCAGTGTTCTTAGATATCCAACAGGCATTCGATAAAGTTTGGCATAAAGGTCTCCTTTGCAAGGTGAGAGCGTCCCTTCCACACAGCTTCTTCATACTTATGAAATCCTACTTATCAGGAAGGATTTTCCAAGTAAAGGAAGGTGATGCTACGTCAGACTTCCTAGAAATACAAGCTGGAGTGCCACAAGGTTCCGTATTGGGTCCTGTGTTGTACACTCTATATACAGCCGATTTACCTCAATCTGACGGGGTTACTACCGCTACTTTTGCAGATGACACGGCAATATTGGCGAGCCACAAAGATCGAACAACTGCCTCTCTAAATTTACAAAGAAGTCTGGACTTGACAACAAACTGGCTGAAAAAGTGGAAAATTAAAGCAAGCTCCACTAAATCGGTACATGTAACATTTACACTACGAAAAGAAGATTGCCCTCCGGTACAACTGGAAAATACGACACTTCCACATACCAACTGCGTGCGGTATCTAGGAATGCATCTTGATCGACGTCTGACGTGGAGCCAACACATCAAAGCTAAGAGAGCAGAGCTCAACATTCGACATAAAAACTTGTACTGGCTAATGGGACGAAACAGCAAACTGTCGACTGACAACAAACTCCTCATATACAAGTCGATCCTAAAACCTATCTGGATGTATGGCATACAGCTCTGGGGATCAGCCTGCAACACCAGCATTTCTATCTTGCAACGAATGCAAAATGGCATTCTAAGAGCAATGTGCAATCCACCATGGTTCACCACCAACAATGAGATTCACCAACACCTGCAAATGAGCACAGTCAAGGAGGAAATCCAACTTGCTGCACAAACTTACCAAAACAAACTAGAAAGACATCCCAATGAGCTGGCGGCGAATCTCATTAATCGAACCTACAAGAAGAGACTGAAAAGAAAAGACATCCTGGGCTAGAAAAGCTCCAACTACAAAAGGGTAGCTGCCTTCACTGGAAGGCACACTCGCAATGTCACGACCCCACACAACAAATTTGCTTAAAGTGTTAATGCAACTGATTGCAAATAAAACTATTATAAAAAAAAAAAAATAAAAAAAAAAAAAAAGTATGTACCTACTTAAAAATAAAGAAATATGGTTTTAATTATCATTATTTTAAGTAATGTAATAACCAGAATGTTATACCATATTTCAGAAAAAGAAGATTTTTATTGTATAAATTGGTTTTTAATAAATATGTTATGTTCCGAACCCGCGGGGTTTTCAGGATCAAAATTATGCTATGTTCTTCTCTATCTCCTAATCCAAATTTCTCTAGTCGTTTGATCGTGAAGAAGGAACCAAAAAAAACAAACAAACAAATAAATAATGAGTTTCTACAGGGTTATTGGAAATTAATTAGCACGGCGTTAAGGGCTTCTTCTGTGCACCTAAACAAACAACTTTTGTTCTACGACTTTTGGAAATTCGAAAAAAAAAATGAAAATTTTGAGGTTACTGACATCTCCGTGTAAGGAACAGCTGATTTTCAGGTAAACCTAACCTCAAAATTTTCAAAAAATTTTTCGAATTTCCAAAAGTCGTAGAACAAAAGTTGTTTGTTAAGGTTTGGATATTCCCACGGGATCGGGACTTACGCGGGTGGAACCGCGGGGCGCAGCTAGTCTATATTAATATTATAAAGCTGAAGAGTTTGTTTGTTTAAACGCGCTGATCTCAGGAGCTACTGGTTCGAAATGAAAAATTATTTTCGTGTTGGATAGTCCATTTATCGAGGAAGGCTATAGGCTATTTTATATTTCGATATTCCGACGGGATCGGGACTTACGCATCTAGTTTATAAGGACGTACCTTATTCTGGGTAAAGCTCCCATTTCCCCCCACATTACGGCCGGCTGGAGGAGGGCGAGAAAACGAGCTTTCGGCCCTCTCACGTTCCTCAAAGCTATTTCAATACCGGGGAGATATGTTTTTGTGTTCAGCCGGATACGCTGTAAGCATAGAAAAAAATACAAATGGTCATCTGTAAAGTTAGTTTACAAACGATAATTTTACGTGATAACGTCATAAGAAAACGATAAAAAAAATTGGTTTTTTTTGTTATTCATTTTTGTATTGATTTATTTATTATTTAAGTGTTTTAATTTGATTTCTTTAGTTTAATTTGTATTATTTTATTTTGTGTTTTTATGGAATTTGATCTTTAATTGATAGTAGTATATAATTGCATTGATGGGTTAGAAAAGCATAGGAGGATATGATTGGATAGTAGGATAGGACATGATTGATAGTAGGATATAATCGGATTGAAAGTAGGATAAGTTTGGATAGTAGCAGAGGTTGATAGTAGGATATAATTGGATTGCTAGTAGTATATAATTGCTTTAATGGGTTAGAAAAGGATAGGAGGATATGATTGGATAGTAAGATAGGACATGATTGATAGTAGGATATAATCGGATTGAAAGTAGGATAGAATTGGATAGTAGGATGGGACATGATTGACAGTGAGATAGGTTTGCATAGGTTGATAGATAGGGTATAATTAGATAGTAGGATAGGACATGACTGATAGTAGGTTAGGGTTGGATAGTAGGAAAGGATGGAACTTTTTAATTGCCTGAAATAAATCTTCTATAATATAAAAATGAATCGCAAAATGTGTTGATAAGCGCATAACTCAAAAACGCCTGAACCAATTTGGCCAATTCTGTTTTTAGAATATTCCATAAGGTACGAGGATGGTTCTTACGGAGAGAAAAAATTTAAAATTTGCCTGAAAATGTCTAAAAACAACACTTTTCTATACTCCATACCATACAAACGATTCGTAATAATACAAGTCAATAAGAACTTTAATACCATAACATAAAGTTCAAGTTTTAATGGAGAGGTTCCGGGAAGGCAAAACAATTGAGTGACGTATAAATATTGATGTCAATCGTGTCGCGGTGTTAATTGCCAAACTACACCTAAACGGCTGAACCGATTTGTATGATTTTTAACCCCCGACGCACAAACGACGGGGTGTTATAAGTTTGACGTGTCTGTGTGTGTGTGTCTGTCTGTGGCATCGTAGCTCCCGAACGGCTGAACCGATTTTGATTTAGTTTTTTTTTATATGGCAAAACAACGTTTGCCGGGACAGCTAGTATTAAATAGAATTACCCAAGGTCCTCCATTCCCCATGGTGACGCTAGAATCAAATGGTATCGTTGTGTTCTCCCAGTAAGCTGCGTATTGGATCATAACTTCTGCATTGGGTGGCACTAGGGGACCGTCACCTGTAAATATAAATAAATATTGCAGGACATTCACCACATAGTCACTATCACTACATAGTATAAAACAAAGTCGCTTTTTCTGTCCCTATTTCCCTGAATGAATTTGCCACAGGCCTCAAACGGTATAGTTACATAATTGCTGAATGTACAGTATGGGTCATAAGTCCACCATCAGTTTGCTACAATCATCACTATCACTACATAGCATAAAACAAAGTCGCTTTCTCGGTCCCTATATCCCTATGTATGCTTAAATCTTTAAAACTATGCAACGGATTTTGATGCGGTTTTTTTTAATAGATAGAGTGATTCAAGAGGAAGGTTTATATGTAGAATACATGCATAATATAGCCGTGCGAAGCCGGGGCGGGTCGCTAGTAATACTACTTGTACTTGTAAACGGGCTGTTTTCCGCGATTAGACCCTTTTTAATTGGGTCCTTTTTGCGTAAGGATGTAGTAGGCTTGCCCAGCACCTACCACCCTCTCAGCTTAGTCGACCATGTCCAGAGGAGAGAACTGGTCAATACTTCTGTAGCCAACTAAGCCGAGGGTTTCATCACGATATTTCCTTCACCGTAAGAGCAATGTCAATTAGCGCACAAATTTTTTTCTTAAGAAAAATACATTGGTGCACGGCTGGCCGGGATTCGAACCCACGACCTTCAGAATGAACGTCGAGGTATCTACCACTAAGGCAACACCGCTCTACAGTAATACTATAAACAAGTATTGGACTTACGACCTTCTTCTAATAGACTTTACACACAAACATAAATACTTGAAAAGTACTCAGTGTGATTATTATTTTCAACATGTTAGCTATATCTTTAGTTGTGTGAGTGGTATAAGCCATCACCCGCTACACCGACCGACGACGTGGGTTCGATCCACAGGTTACGTTGTTATAAAGTACTACCTTAAAACTATTACAATATAATAATGACTAGTACCTTTTCAAGGTATTAGTCATCAAAGAAACCTATATTATGTCAGGAATATAGGTTTCTTCCTCTCAGTGGGATCACTGCGTTAATCGACCACTTCTTCAAAGAGTAAGAAACATCAAGGTAAGGGTAAACACAAAAGATCCCATTTGGTCGAAGTGTTGCTGGCAATTTGTCAGCCCCCAATATATAAGATAATATACGTTGTTATAATAATAATAATAATTAATTTTATTTACCAAAAAGATTACAGCTTGTGTTTTAGTTGTTTACAATTATTCAAGTAGGTAAGCATGATAATATGTATTTTTAAACTATGGAGTATAGAACATATTATATTATATAAAACAAGCAAGAAATAACAGCGGGTTCTGCACTAAGCAGAATGCTTGAATCGCATGAACCCAGAGTGGATTACTATTATCAAAGAAATTTTATCTGGTCTCGTAAATACACTGCCTTTTGTTGAGGTGGACTATGACAAAAATTATTACAATAAAATAAAAAACTAAATAAACTAAACAATAAACTAACAAATGCAGGTTCAACCAATAACACACGGTATTCACTAGTTTGAAAACAGGTAGGTATTTGTGAATACGTGTATGGGTGTGTGCGTGTGCAAGTGTGTGTATGTGTGTGCGTGTGTGTGTGTTATGTTGTATAGTAATGAGACAATGGTTATAAAACCCAGGAAACTCCCCGTCACCACAGAAACTTAAGATTCTGCGTACGAGGGCCGAAGTTGAAAACCATCAGTGAATGTATTGTGTGTAGTGTAATGTATTATTTACTGAATGAAAACTATTATGTTCGAGAAGTTGGTAAAAGAGATTCCGTCTGCGTATAGTTAAGAGTAAGAAGCCAATTCTCTACAATTCTTTTGACTTGTCGGGTTGTACAAAACCTAATCTGGTTTAATCTTTCGGAAGCAATATTATATAGATACGGGGATATAAACAACGGTAAGCGCTTCGAGAAAGTTTTACGAACCCGGGGTATGTATGTTTTGAAAAGTCTACGTTTAACAAGATTTCCATAATCGTGAGAACAAATAGTGAATTTGTGGGCGGCAGTAACAGTCCGAAGTACAAAGAGCTGTCGAACACTTAATACACCACATTCCTTGTAAAGGCACTCTGTTGGGTAACGGTATGGCTTTTTAAACATCACCTTTAGGACTGCCCTTTGGGCGCGCTCAAGTAATATAATTTTTGTTTTTGCTGCACCACCCCACGCTTTAATGCAGTATAAAATAAGAGCCTGACAGAGACTTTTGTACACCAATAGAAGAGTCTCTTTGTCAGCACACTGGCGTAAAGATTTCATTATGAAAAGTGTTCTTCTTAATCGACCTGTTAGAGCTACGATATGTTTGACAAATGAGAGTTTTTGGTCAATTATAACTCCCAGATATTTGATGCAGTCTGCTTGACTAATGCTATCACAGTCACAGATTATTGGTAAAGGTGAGTCAGAGGCCTGCCCCAAACAAGCTAAGTAGTGTAACTTAAGACTTTGAAGCTGAGGAGGGCTGGATGCCTGCGTTATAAAAAATGTTAGATATTTAGTCTTTTCAATATTCAGTGATAATAAATTTCTATCAAGCCAGTTTGTGACCAGGGCCAGACCTCTCTCAGCAGCCCGATAAACACCTTCCCAACTCTTGTCCTTGAAAAGTAAAACGGTGTCATCTGCATAGCAGATAACCTCTGAATTAATAAGTGGGATATCAAACAGGTCACTTATGTAAAGTAGAAATAGTGTTGGCCCGAGGACGCTGCCCTGGGGCACACCGAACTTAGTGGGTAGCATATCGCTTTTAAACTGACTTACTTTACTTACTTTTATACACTGTTTGCGGTCATTAAGATAGCTTTGGAACCAATTGGAACAAAGACCCCTAACTCCCAAGCTCTCCATCTTCCTGAGTAGAATTGGAACCGAAACGGTGTCGAATGCCTTGGCTAAATCAAGGAAAACGCCGATACAACGGTAGTTTTTGTCCAAAGCAGTCGACACAACGTTGGTCAATTGCAGTACAGCGTCTTCAGTGACTTTTCCACGCTGAAATCCGTACTGCCTTTTCGGAATAATAGCGTGCTTTTCCAGAAATTTAACCAATCTCGTGTTAACTAACCTTTCGAGTAATTTACCAAAAATTGAAAGCAATGAAATTGGTCGATAATTTCCCGGAGTGGACCTATCACCATCTTTATGAATTAATGTCACAGAAGCAGATTTCCAGCATTGTGGGAAAATACCAAAAACTAAGCTTAGATTAAAAATGTGAGTCAGGGGAACTATAATTTCATCTTTGATAGCCTTAATAAGTGACGAACTATATCCATCAAGTCCCGGTGCGCTATTTAATTTCAATTTACATATAAGCTTATTAACTTTTTTAGCGTCTGTTGGAGCCATGAACATGGAATCTGATATTTGTTTTGGTGCTCTGTAGGATGCAGCGAGTTCTGCCTCTGTGACTGACAGTTTGTTCAGTATTTTATTGGCCAAGTTCTGCCCAACCCGGGTAAAGTAATTATTACAATGATCTAAAGAAGATTGTGGATCGCTAGAAATTTTACAGAGTTCGTTTGCGTCTGAGTGATTTTTGTTTAAATGACATATCTGTTTAATGGTTTTCCAAAGTGACTTAAGGTTGTTTTTGTTTTCTAAGAGTTGACTATTTTCATATTGAGACTTTAGCTTTTGTTGGAGGCTTGTAAGAAAATTCCTGTATCTCCGATAAGTTACATTTAATGGTTTATTCATGGGATTGCGTTTTGCGTCTAAGTGAAGCTTATCTCTGATTTTTTGACATTTAACTAATCCAGGAGTAATCCAGGGGCAGATGGTATAACGGTTGCGGCTTATGTGAATACTTTTAGTATTTTTATGAATGACTTGTTTCAGCACATTGTCAAAAAGCTTAGAAGCCTCTTCGACGTCAGAGCTGGAAAGTACATTTGACCAATCGAAATCGACCAATCGTAGGTCGGCAAGGATAGCGTCTGTATCAATTTTGGAATGTATTCTGCTTTTTGGACGTAACTCTGCTTCCGATGATATTCCTAAAAGGCAAATGTTATGATCCGTTATAAATGACTTGCAAACAACGCCAACCGCGGGATTACATTTACCTACAAAGAAATGATCTAAGCACGTTTGTGATTCTTCTCTAGTAGGAGCAGAGATTGCAGGCAAAAGTTTGTGACTATATAAAACGGATAAATAATCATTGCAGTCCTCACTCGGCTGATCTGCACATAGATCGATGTTAATATCTCCAGTAAGTATAATTTTATCGTTCTTACTAAAGCTGAGTAACATAACATCTAATGACGATATAAAAGGCTCTGCGTCTAAAAAACTTGGAGAACGGTATATACCTAATAAATATAAGGTACCATATAAATTGATTTTCAGACAATTACAGTCTTCGAGTTCGACTTCGTTAACGACGGCAGACCATTTGTCTTTAACATAGGCGACCACGCCTCCATTTTGATTTATGAATTTTCTTGTTCGAAAAGTGTTATAGCCAGGTATAGTTTTAACAATAGTATGCTCAGACAGCCAACATTCGCTGAAAACTATGACATCCAAATCAAGATTCAAACGTTTGCAAGTAACCATGAACGAATCAAAATTCTTAGTAAGGCTTCTTATATTCATAGAGAGGAACTTAAGAGTGTACGCAGAGGTTAGAATGTCACTACAACTGTCAACACTATCGAGTGAAACACAATTAATCGAGATGATTTCATCAATATCATCAGCTATATCAACCATCAAATTTAAATAAGATAAAATAATAAAAATTAACCGATGAATTGGACAGTGAAAAATAAAATAAAAGCAGAATAATGAGATAATTGTGTTTCGGTCTGGAAATCTTAGTTGACTATTGGAGAATGTTGATGGGACATTGTTGCTACAGAGTGATAATAATAAGTGATATATGTGTGTGTAAGTATGTTCAGTCATAATGTTCAAATAGTGCTGCACAGGATTGTAAACGTTACGGTGGGCAGAGACTTTTGACCGTGGATTGTACATACCTTCTTCTATCACCCTTATCTTGACAAGACCTCTAGGTATGGTGGGACACTCCACCATGGTAGCAGACAGATCCTCGAAGGATAGGTACTCCGGAGACGAGAGGAGCATCTTCTCGGTCTTCTCTTTAAGGTTCTTGAACACATCTTCATCGTCACTGCTGAAATTTTTTTATAATACTGGTTATCTGTAAGATTGGTTTACAGACGATAAGAAAACATTGACGGTAACCATAGCAACGATAATACGTTGCTATGGTTACCTTGTCAATAACGGAATGTGAGCGATGGTGTCACACTTTTTTGTGAATGCTGGTGTTCATCAATTTTTAAGATGTTTTCACGTCAAAATTATTATTATTGGATTTATTTAATCATCACTACATAGTATAAAACAAAGTCGCTTTCTCTGTCCCTATATCCCTACGTATGCCTAAACCTTTAAAACTACGCAACGGATTTTGATGCGGTTTTTTAAATAGATAGAGTGATTCAAGAGGAAGGTTTATATGTATAACTAGCGACCCGCCCCGGCTTCGCACGGCTATATTATACATATAAACCTTCCTCTTAAATCACTCTATCTATTAAAAAAACCGCATTAAAATCCGTTGCTTAGTTTTAAAGATTTAATTAAGCATACATAGGGATATAGGGACATAGGGACAGAGAAAGCGACTTTGTTTTATACTATGTAGTGATGATTAAGTTTTACATTGCATATTAGCTAATGTTTCTAAGTTACAAGTCTGAGGTTACAAGATGGTTGAAAAGGAAGAATGAATATGTCACTGTCTATGACGTTAAGTACATACATAGAAAAGCACGTATGAATGAAAGAGAACGGCGCGAACACCCTTTATTCAGAATTTAGGTTACATAATAACGAATAACAATGTTGGAGTATTAATCTCTTGGCATAGGCCTCCTCTAGCATTTTCCATTGGGTTCTGTCTCGCGCTACCCTTCTCCAGTTTTAGTTGCTTGTTGCCGTAGACAGATAATAAATTTAGACCCCCTGCTAAAATAATAATAATTACTAGAGTGAGAAGGATTGAACGTCAAATGAGGAAGTGGGAGCAAGACGAAATATAAGTTTTTTGTCTCTATTAGCGTAAGTGTTTTTTTGTTTGCCACCAATGTCGTTGGTGGCAAACAAGTGTATGGTGTCTATCAAAGTTTTGTTTTCTTATCCTGTTGGACTATAATTTGTGTTACTTGTGACTTATGGGATATTAAAAAGGAGTACTAATTATTAGTGTTCACTTGTGCAGTGATGGTTAATTACTGTTTAGTGGCAATTTGACAACTATATACTTATAGGTATGTTGAATTTGCTATATGCTGGTAGCTTGTCTATATTTATTCTCTGTCTACGCTTGTTGCCGTCCTCTGTTGCGTTTGCCGTCTCTGGAGTACCAGTCACATACAGACGGCCAAAAGAGTGATCTTAGGGTTCCTTTTTTACAGGTACAGAACCCTACAAAAGATAAAATTTGACCAACTTACCTATCATCACCATCTGCTTCAAGATCAGCCATCATGTCCCCAAATTCTGTGACGTCTACTTCACCTCCTTGACCCTTGAAATCCATGTCCAAGTGGAACTCAGACTGTGATGTTATCAACTCCCTACAAAGTCAAAATATTTACATTATAAAGCTGAATAGTTTGTTTGTTTGAACGCGCTAATCTCAGGAACTACAGGTTCGAATTGAAAAATGATTTTTGTGTTGGATAGTCCATTTATCGAGGAAGGCTATAGGCTATTTTATATTTTGATATTCCCACGGGATCGGGACTTACGCGGGTGAAACCGTGGAACGCACTCGGCGCAGCTAGTTCTTTACTATTATGGGATCAAGCTATTTGCATCAAGTCACATTGAAACGTCTTAAAAACTAATTTAGGATGTGTGCCGTCGGAACGCGCCTACCAATGAGAAGACTCTTGGGGGTTAACAACAAAAATACGTGTAATTAACAAACAGTAGAAATTATGAATCTTCGGCAGGCATGCTTGATTCGTTTTACGTGAAAACTCACTTTAGGTCAATTCCTTTCGAAAGTTGAACAGGGTTTTTGAAAACTTCTTCCATTCTCGCTCGTTTTAATCGAATTTACAATAGTTTCTAAGAGAATTTGGATTATAAACAAGAACAATAAAATCTCCCTCGATCGATCGATCAAAGAGAATTTAAATACTACGTAAGAAGAGACGGGACAACCATAGATTGCAATAGGATCGATTTACATGGCAATGCAATACCAACATAACAGAAATATATGACGTCATATAACAATACTACCAACCTAACAAACTATCAAATCAGTGCTGCCCGCGATTTTATCGATATCGATATCGATAAAAACAGGACGAGAATCGCTAGCCCCTCCAATGCTACTTTTTTATAATACACATTAGGTAGGTACTTTCGAGTCCACATTATGAATCCAACCTTGTTTATTAAAATTTGAGCACTTTAATTACAAGCTTGGACTTAAATGGGGACTCGAAATAAAATTAAAGACTTTCTTATATACTTGAATTTTATTAATAATGTGAAGGTCTGCCTTAAACAAATATTTATACATATACGTACAGATATTTGTACATAAATTATACGTACAGATATTTGTACATAAATATTTGTAAAAATTTACAAAAGACAATTAGTAACTGGCCATCATAACACAAGCCCAGTTGCTTAGCTTGGGGCTAGATGACGCTGTGTGAAGTGTTCAACAGTGTAGATATATATTTAACTAGCTGTCCCGGCAACGTTGCTATGGTCAATTGTCAATAACGTGTCTATGGTTACTTGTCAATAACGCATGACGACACACTTTTTTGAGAGAGCAGTTGTCTACTACCTTGCACAGATTAATTGTGGAATATGTTAGATGTAATAATATCTAATATTTTGTAATATGTAATATCTTCTAACGATGACAACGGTTAGGGTATTATTGACCGAAAAAACATTGACCGACTAAACATTGACCGAAAAAAACATTGACCGACAAAACATTGACCGAAAAAAATATTGACCGACGAAACATTGACCGACAAAACATTCACCGACAAAACTTTGACTGACAAAACATTCACCGACAAAACATTGACCGACAAAACTTTCACCGACAAACATTGACCGACAGAACTTTCACCGACAAAACATTCACCGACAAACATTGACCGACAAATCTTTCACCGACAAAACATTCACCGACAAACATTGACCGACAAATCTTTCACCGACAAAACATTCACCGACAAAACATTGACCGACAAAAGCATTGAGATGGTGGTCGAATATTTGGTGTGTTCTAAATTCAAACCCACGTTTGATTTTACTTCCATCATCGAATCATAGCTCCACTGCAGCTGCGTCCACTATTTTGGAGTTTGAATTTAGAACACACCAAATATTCGACCACCATCTCAAAGCTTTTGTCGGTGAATGTTTTGTCGGTCAAAGTTTTGTCGGTGAATGTTTTGTCGGTCAATGTTTCGTCGGTCAATGTTTTGTCGGTCAATGTTTTGTCGGTCAATGTTTTTTTCGGTCAATCTTTTTTTCGGTCAATGATTTACCGGTCAATGTTTTTTTCGGTCAAATTTTTTCGGTCAATCTTTGTCGGTCAATGTTTTTTCGGTGAAAGCTAGTGATACGGATGACAACGAAGTCACATATTCCTGAACGAGTGCACCCATCTTACATTTTTAAGTCTTAAAAAACTGTCATTGCATGTTCCGGGAACGCGCCATATTATTGACAAGGTAACCACAGCAACGTTGACACATGATTAAACAAGGACCAGATTGTAAGGTTTCATACAACTCTCTGTGATAAGTACACTACTACAAGCTTGACGCGCGCGCGTGTGTGAGTGACTAGGCTTATGTTATGGTGACGAATACAAGATTCTATATTAAGAAAATAAAGGAAAATATCTATAAAGGAAAAGGAAAAAGAAAAACTTCCATATCGCACATTCCTTGAGAGATACTAAGATTGGTGAAGTCGGTGTTTGAAGCAACATGACACGGGAAAACAAGCAACATTTAATTTTCATCTGGAAACACCTGGAAGTAAAAATTACAGCTCTAAAAATACACATAAAATTACAAAAATAGTTTGATGGAAAAAAGTACGAGTAGGACTAGCGTACCGAGAGTCCCTTTACACGTGTATTTCTAATAGCATTACATTTTGTAGTGGTATGGTGGGTACCAATTTAATATTGAATGATTCAATACTGACTTATTCATAATAATTCAGGTATGAATAAATAAATCATACCTGAATTACTAGGTCCCGCAATTGGTTCAACATGGGGTAGTGAAACTTCCATATCGCATATTCCTTGAGAGATACTAAGATTGATGAAGTCGGTGTTTGAAGCAACATGACACGGAAATTCAAGCAACGCTTCATCTGGAAGTGGAACAGCTTTTAAATTTTTTGATGGCTGACTTTCTTAGGCAATTTTTTGAAGTGAAAACTTCTTATGGCGCGTTGGGCACTTTTGTGGGTGAGCATTTTCAGCCGTTCTCGCGTTTCTTAATAAAAGCTCTGTCGTCGACGTGAGAGCCACACACATATTTTATACTATGCAGCTTTTCTATGGAAACATATATTAAATCTTCTTTGCCCTCAACCTGAACCCACTTCCTGCATCTGAAAATATTTTATAAATTTTTTAATTATAAAACCCGATCGATAATTATATAAAAAGTAAAAATAACCTACATAATCTGAAGTCTAGCTGGTTTACGTGCCTCATTCTTAAGTTGGGTTCGGTTTTTGAATTGAACCGATTTTTATAAAATTTATGTTGGACCAATCTAAATGTAGGTAAGTAGGTAAATCATATCAATAAAAAAAATCAATTTTCGAAATCGGTTGATAAATGACAGTGTTCTAAAGTACCTACCTAACAAACATAAAAAAAAGATTTTTTGAAGTCCGTTACAAATGTAAATAATAGGAGTGAATTAACACTTATGCTACTTTTATCTTAATTACGCTAGTGAAACCACGGGGCGCAGCTAGTACATCAATAAATATAAGCAGTTATCGATAGTTATTAAGACACATCACTAGTAACAAATTAAAGGTTAAGAAAATGTGAATAATGATTATTCCGAAGCTCCTATATTTACATGATATCTAAATACATTTAATTCAATGCTTACCGGGCCTCATCTGAAGGAAATTTCGCCATAAACATCCTGCTTTCGTAATTTGTTCGATTGGATTCCCACAATTTTACATACGTTTTTTTGGTGGCATGTCACTAAAACGTATTTACCAACACGTGCCAACAAAAATAAAACACTTTTCATTTATAATTTCTACTTATTTTAAAAGAAATCAAGCTAAAATATTTTTTACAAAGGAGCTAACCAAAAAATAAACAAACAGTAATCATAGCAATAGCACTGACAGTAATATAACAGGATTAAGAAATGAAAGAGAAACTGTACTGTGGGAGGGTGATAGCAGTATCCGCCATTAATTGCCATGTCAATTCCATACAAAAGTTTTGTTTGTTCCGTGCTTCGATAGGCTGCGATCGATCATGAAAACCGAACTTGTTGTTGTTTTTTCTCAGGATCAGACCACAGAGAATTTTAAATTACAACTTTTTATCTTTCAGATTTCTGAACGAAATTTATTTTTTATCTGTAGAGATGTGACCATGTGTAGCAGATTTTTGCCGATTTGATAGTTTTTGCTTTCGTTATTTTCTCTTTTGTAGAGATGGTTATGGACACATTTGCTGTCTGTCTTGTAAGCATGGTATCTGTGTAATGTAAATGTATGTTACTGTGCACACTGTCGGACGTAAGTCACGGACGTAACCTGGGGTCGCCCTTGAGCGTTCGGACGTCCGCGGACGTCCTAGAGCGATCTGTGCCGCTGGATGCCAAACGACCGTGCACACCAGTCGCGGCTGTCGATGTCGGACTCGTCCGATAATATCTTCCCAGCTTAAGCCGCGTCCGATAATATCTTCCCAGCTATCTTCAAAAAGATTTTTATTAAAAGGCCATGAAAATTAAATAATTAAATTATTATGTACATAGTCTTGATTAATTTTAATAAATTAATTTTTTTTTTAAATTTGTCAGTTTTTATTTTTATGATGGCTACACTTCCACCCACCGTGCGAGCGGAGCGCCACCTCAATTTTTTTCGATCGTGCATTTCACCGTGATTTTTCAAGTTTTTGAAGGTTAAAAGTAAACGCTGTATGTAGTGATTTGTTTTTCTGATTTTTGTCGCCCGTTCTCATTATTCATAACCGTAGCGGTTCTTCATCTGTAACTAGTCACAGGTAAGAAAAACATAAAATACTAAAACAATGCGAAAAAATTCGCATTCTAGTAATTACCAAAAAAACTGTTTTTTTTTCTTAGAAATTAGATCAATTTACAACTACCGCTTCTCAATTTTGCAGTTACAAATAATAACAACCAAAATTAGGGAAAACATGAGACTTGACTTTAGCTCAGGGCTTCCGTATGGTGAGCACAAAAAGCATAATTTTATAGCTTCAAGGGCTAAAAATAAGTAGGAGATAGATGTCTTGACTTCGAATCGTGGATTCCAATAACTATGCTAGCATGCACCAAAGAGTTTTCTTGTAAAATAAACATCACCTATGGTGAAGGAAAAAAAGGACTGTGGCGCGATGGGCGAACACCCGCTTGCGACACAAGGTTGCGGGTTCGATTCCCGCCTCAAACAAATTTCTATTTACAGTATTTGTTTTTGGTCTAGGTATTTCTTTGAGTCTAACTCGCTGCGTTCCCTGGTTTCACCCGCGTAAGTCCCGATTCCAAAAAAGTAGCCTTCCTCGGTAAATGGACTATCTAACACAAAAATATTTTTTCATTTCGAACAAACAAACTCTTCATCTATTAGCAGATATTAGTCTATATAAGTATTTATTTACAAAAGAAAAGTATTAGGTATTTTGTCCGCTAGCATAACACAAGTCTAGTTGCTTAGCTTGGTGCTAGATTGCGTTGTGTGGATTGTCCTAAATTTATACCCTAGAAATTAGGTCTATTCAAAGGTATATGACATTCAGTAACATGGAGTAGGCACCATAGTCTTACAGCCTATGCTATGCCATCTAAGAAGCACCCCTGTTCTGGTAAATATTGCCACTACAAAGGCCTCAATGAGCTGTGTTGGCTTAATGGTAGATACCTCGACTTTCATTCTGAAGGTCATGTGTTCGAATCCCGGCTGGCCGTGCACTGATGGATTTTCCTTAAGAAATATTAATGTGCGCTAATTGACATTGCTCTTACGGTGAAGGAAAACATCGTGATGAAACCCGCGGCTTAGTTGGCTCCAGAAGTATTGACAAGTTCTCTCCTCTGGACATGGCTGACTAAGCTGAGAGGGTAGTAGGTGCTGGGCAAGCCTACTCCTTCCTCACGCTAATAGGACCTAAGTAAAAAGGGTCTAATTGCGGAAAACAGCCCCGTATACAAGTACAAGGCCTTATTTGTCACTAGCAGCAGTCTATGCTTTTACCTGTGGAAGTCCTGTAGGCCTATTCTCTTTCCAGTGGCTAACTTGGACATCAATTTGATATACACTTTGCAGTACCTACATTGCTGCTATGACGTAACGTGGTAATCACCATCATTTTAGGAAAACAGCAATGTACTGCAAAGTGCATATCAAACTGATGTCCACCGAGTTAGCCACTAGATAGAGAATAGGCCTACTGATCCCATTGGAATTTCAACATTATATATCTCCCACACATAAGTTGAACCACCTTCCGAACCGTAATCATCGTGGTACTGCAGCTACAACTAGCTTGAAGGCTCTAGAACCGGTGATTCCTATGTACATATCCCGGTTTAGTAAAAGTACAACTACCAACGACGTACAAGAGTACATTAAGACCAAAGGCCGGAAAAGGCTGGAACAGGAGAAGCTAGACATCAGCCTCGAACTAGTGGAACTGGAATCCCAAAGGAAGACTAACTTTAAGTCCTACGTGTTCCGGATTCCAGCGACGCTGAAGGACATGTTCTTCTCTGCTGAGGCTGTTACCTAAAATAAATGATTTATTATTATTACGTGAAAAACAGACGGACAAGAAAGTGATCTTATAAGGGTTCCTTTTTTTACTTTTTGATGTACGGCACCCTAAAATAAGTAAAGGGACTTTGTTCCAAACGTGTTTGCCGCAACACGTTCCTTTTTAGGGTCCCTTACCTTAAAAAGTAAAAAAGTAATCCTTATAAGACCACTTTCTTGTCTGTCCGTGTGTGTGTCACCATCGATTATCTCAGGAACGGGTGGAGCTAGCAAGTTGAAATTCATACCAGATCAGGTTCAGGTTAGGGGCTCCGGTTTTCCGCACTCAGGCATAAGTCTGCCCATTGCGCGTGATCTTCGGCTGTTACTCCAGCCAACCCAGCTCCGACCAGAAGCGCAGAATTCTCCTGGGGTCCTCGCACGCTTCTTGGAGTGTTGTTGGGTTGCCGAGTATGTCGTCCCTGTATGCAGCCAGGCTCTCGCACTCCAGGATTGCGTGAGCGATGGTCTCCTCTTCCGACAGACACGCTCTGCAGAGTGGGCTGTTGGTTATACCTAAGATATTAAGGTGTTTATTCAATGAGCAATGCCCGGTTATTTTTTTTATTTTTTTATTTTTTTTTTCGGCCTGGGTTGCGGTAGTGCCTCCCTTGATTGTCGACAACTTGTGGTTTGTGCCCATCGTCTGTCATGCTGCGCTTGAGTGCGCGTTCTTAACCATGCCCTTACCTGAGAGAAGGGAAGTGGTACCATTGGGTAAGGCCCCATAGATACGGAGTTAGATCCCCTTCTGGCGAGTTCGTCCGCAGCATCGTTGCCGCTGGAGCCGCTATGCCCTTTAATCCACTGAAGACTTACCTTATGTGTCAGGGCTAGTTTTTGTAGTCCCAGGTGGCATTGAAGTATTAAGCCTGAGTCCATGGTTGTGCTTGTCAAAGCCTTTAGTACAGCTGCGCTGTCTGATAATATTTTGATTTCACTTTGTTCAACCTCCCTGGATTCGATTGCCTCGATTCCATTGATTATGCCTATGCACTCACATTGGAAGATTGACGCGTGCGGTCCCAGGGACATTGAAATATGTATGTTTAGCTCCGGAGAGTAGGTACCTGATCCCGTCCCGTGTTTTGTCTTGGATCCATCTGTGTACATTCTGAGCTCGTTTATGCCGGAGTAATCTTTAGGAGATTCCACCAGTGAGACTTCGTAATTTCGGTCAAAGATATGAGTTTTGGGGATGCGGTCCTTAGGCGCCTCTATGAGGGGTTCCCGCTCGATGGCGTCCTCGTAGATGCGCCTATGACCTACCTTAGCTCGTGTCCATAGTTCAGATGCGTGTAGTCTGGTCGCCGAGGCGGCCGCTTCTTGTTGTATGAACAGGTCAAGTGGGGTTAGGCAGAGCATCGCCTCCATCGCCGCTGTAGGCGTAGTGCGCATACAGCCTGTGATGGCGCAGCAGGCTGCCCTTTGGAACTGTTCCAGTTTTTGTATGATTGTGGTTAATTCGGTTCTGGGCCACCAAACCGTTGCACCATACGTTACCTGAGGTCTTATGACGGTTGTATAAAGCCAGTGTACGATTCTCGGGGAGAGACCCCATTTCTTCCCCAACATCCTTTTGCATTGCCAAAACGCAATTATGGCCTTACCTGTTTTGTATTCTAGATGTTTGTTCCATAGCAGTTTATTGTCTAAAAAGACACCCAGATATTTGACTTCATTTGCTAGGGACAGTTGAGTTCCGAATAGTTCCGGAAGTCTTAGGTTGTCTATTCGGCGTTTATTAGTGAACAGTACCATCTCTGTTTTTCCCGGGTTTACCGTCAGGTTGTGGTTGTCGCACCATTTTTCGACAATTCTCATAGCATTGTCCATTAGGTTGGTTATTGTGTCCAGGAACTTACCACTAATCAGGATGGTGAGGTCGTCTGCATAACCTACAGTAAAGTACCTCTCCCTGTTGAGTTCATCTATGAGCTCGTTCACCACGAGGTTCCACAGAAGGGGGGAAAGAACCCCTCCCTGTGGACATCCTTTGGCTGCGATACCCCTAGATGTTGTATTTACCGTGATCTGTATGGCCCTGAATCGTAACATGTTCACGATCCAACCCGTTAGTGTTGGATGTACTTTGTGGTTTTGAAGGGCTCGTTCTATACTTACAAAAGTTGTTTTGTCGAAGGCTCCTTCGATGTCAATGAAGACACCTAAGGTAGAGGACTTGCTAGTTAATTAATCTTCTATGTACGATACTACCTCATGCAGTGCTGATTCAGTTGATTTGCCGGAGCAGTATGCATGCTGCTTCCTATGCAGAGGTTTACTTCGAAGTGATTTATCCCTTATCTCTCTTTCACATAATCTCTCCAAGGTCTTTAATAGAAAGGAGGTGAGGCTGATTGGTCGGAATGACTTAGGGTGAGTGTAGTCACTCTTACCTGGTTTTTGTTTTGGTATTCATACCAGATACTCTGAGGTCTATAGTCCCTATTATTTATTTATTACGACCCAGTTGGCACAATGGTAACCATGCCGGACTGCCAAACACAGGGTTGCGGGTTAGATTCCCGCCTCAGACAAGTATTTACGCTTAGATATTTATCTGTGGTCTGGTTGTTTCCATGTAATCTCTTAATATATATAAATCTCGTGTCACAATGTTTGTCCTCAATGGACTCCTAAACCACTTAACCGATTATAATAAAATTCGCACACCATGTGCAGTTCGATCCAACTTGAGAGATAGGATAGCTTACATCCCGATATTCCCACGGGATCGGGAGTTACGCGGGTGAAACCGCGGAGGGCAGCTAGTATAAGTATATATTTACAAAAAGGGGAGCGGCGGGGTTGGTACAAATTCGCATTTCGTACAAATCTCATTTCATGTGAATTAGCAATTAGTACAATTGTTGATTTGTTCAATTCTAATTTCGGTCATATGAGCAGTTTGTTCAATTCGCGATTCGTACAATTTCACAATTCGTTCATATTGTAGTATATCTGTTGTCTAGCACCCATAACAGAAGTCTAGTTACTTAGCTTGGGGCTAGATGGCGATGTGTGAAATGTCCTGCAATATTTATTTATTACTAGCTGCATGACTTTTGCCAGATGCCAAAGTGTCAATTTTTAGACACTTTTCGTTATATTTTGGACAATTCACACAATATCTTTATAAATTGTAGCCTATGTTCTATTCTGATGTATAAGCTATATTATTGTAAAGTTTCATTAAAATCCATTCAGTAGTTTTTGCGATAAAGAGTAACAAACATCCATACATCCAGACATCCATACATACAAACTTTCACGTTTATAATATTAGTAGGATAGGATAGGATTTATTAACAGGCAATTATTATCGGCAAGTTGAAATTAATACCAGAGACTGTCGTCTATAGTCCCAATTGTTAATTTTTATTTATTAACAATCTTATTTTATCCTTTTGTAGTTAAAACATGGCAGATCCGAACCCCCACCAAATGATCACATGCCCTTACAACATGGCACACCAAGTTGAGCAGTATAGAATGCATATCCATTTACAAAAGTGTCGCAAACAATATCCGAACCAACGAATGACGACGTGCCCCTTTGACACAACTCATACTATTCACGAGATGGAATTAGATGTAAGTACTTCTTTATTTATCTTTTTCAGTTTCATATTTTGTTTTTTTTTTTTCAGTGTAGTGTCATGGAAGTGCTACTAACATAGTTCTGAGATACCTATTGAGAGGAAAGGGTACCGGGGGCTTTCTCCATACAAACTATTACAAACATAGTTGACTGTTTTCTCCCTGGATAATGACACTAGAGCAAATATTTTTGGTGTATAAAACTTATAACAGCCATGACCATGCCCCTATTTTTTGTTATTTTTTTATCTTTTATTTTTTTAATTTTAATTTCTATAATAATAAGAAAATTAAAAAAAAAACATAGGGGCATAGTCATGTCAGTTATAGGTTTTATGGCACAAAAATATTTGTGCTAGTGTCATTATCGAGGGAGGAAACAGTCCACTATGTTTGTATGGAGAGCTCACAGGTACCCGATGAGTTCATGAGTTAGACTTTAAACTTCAACTAAAGCAGGAATCTTGCTTGTGTTGAAAACATTCTTTATAACAGCCCTTTTGGAGCTCTACGGTGGGTCTGCAATTATGTAGCCGATCGTACCTAAAGGACAAAAACGGAAGCCTATTACAGAGACTCCACTATCTGTCTGTCTGTCTGTCACCAGGCTGTATCTCATGAACCGTGATAGCTAGACAGTTGAAATTTTCACAGATTATGTATTTCTGTTGCCGCTATAACAATTACTAAAAACAAAACAAAATTTAGGTTGCATAATATGACATTTTGCGAATTACCAATTAATTTCATTTGGCGAATTATGAATACGTGTCGTTTTGCGAACAGAGCATTGTATGCCTAATCCCAAGTATTCTACCAGTGTTACCATAATACAAGCATAGTTGAGTAACTTGGGGCTAGATGGCGCTGTGTAAAGTATCCTACAATATTTATTAATCTAATATACTATATAAATTACGTGTCACGTTGTTTGTGCGCGATGGACTCCTAAACTACTTTCGATTTTGGATATTGCCTCATTTAGTATGGACGCTGTCCCAAACAAATCGCTGCGATGTGTCATGCCTCATTTGAAAGTCCTTAATGTGTACTCCATTTTATATTATGGCAGCAAAAAACTCCCACCCAGTGGAACCGAGATATTTCGTCATCAATACAACGTCTCGTACTATGAAAGTTATAGAACTCGCATAGCCATTACTGTTTAATTAAACGTGTAACACCTTCATGTGGTAGCTCAAATGAAAGACCTTAACTAGGACTACATTTTGTTCTACATTACAAAAAAATCCCATCAGAAGGAACAGATATATTTCGTCTTCAATACAACGTCTCGTACTATGAAAGTTATAGAACACGCATAGCCATTACTGTTTAATAAAATGTGTAAGTAACACCTTCATGTGGGGTAGCTCGAATGAAAGAGGTTAACTAGGAATACATTTTTGTTCTACATCACAAAAAAATCCCATCAGGAAGAACCAAGATATTTCGTCTTCAATACTACGTCTGGTAGTAAGAAAGTAATAAATCTCGCATAGCCATTACTATTTAAACATTAAACACCTTTATTAAATACCTCAAATGAAAGGTCTTAAGTAGGACTAGGTACATTTTTGTTCTACATTAAAAAAAACCACCAGGTGGAACCGAGATAAATAATAGTATTTAGCTTTAAAAAGGTAATTGTTTTTTTTTATTACTGTTGCTCATAAAGTGGATCTTATTAAACCGCTTTTAAGCTCATAATGCAACGTATTATACACGCGTGCTATATAAAAATATCCAACTAGTGCTAAAATTAATGTTATCCCGATAAGTTAAATACGTATCTTACTGCTAATTACATGTTAGGGCCCTTGCCCACGGCGACTTTTTGTCGCGATGCAGTCGCGCGTTTCATAAACGCGCGACAGCATCACTACTAACGCACGTTAGTCGCATTTGCAACGCGCTATATACGCAATGCCAACGCGCTACAGCATCGCGACTGTATCGACGCAAACGCGCGACCGTGTCGGCAAAACGTCGAATTAATCATTCTATAACAACTTCTGAATGTATGCTCATAGTTTTTTAGTATTTTAAACGTTGTTACGTAATGTCTACCAAGTAATCTCTCTTTGTTAAATGGGTGCATCCAATTTTGACGCCGCTTTCGTTGCCCACGCTTCGGCTGCTTACAAAGCAGCACCAAAGACAACGTGACTAATGTTGCCTCAACGGAGTCCATCTTGCAACTGTAGCGATCACCACAGGCATTTTTGTGCCGTTACTGAATCGCGTTTGCATCGCGACAGAAGCGCGACGGTATCGCGTTGACATCGCGACTGAATCGTGGTTATGTGGGCGAGGGCACACTGCTAGCGATCGCATCGCGACTGTATCGATGCGAACGCGCGACAGCATCGCTACTGCATCGCTACAAAAAAGTCACCGTGGCCGAGGGGCATTAAGTAGATGAAACATTCTTAATTTATCTGGGTTATACTGTTTTAATGTGTGTGTTTTTAAGCCTTGCTGGCCTCAAAGCTCTTTGTTGGTACCTTTTTTCTTCTTTTTAAAAGGATGCCTCAAAGTCTGATAGCGAACGATAATTTTACGTGATAACGTCTTTGAAAACAATTAAAAATTGAGTTGTTTTTATTTTGTTTTTTTTAGGTACATAAATATATTTTTTCCTTGCCATTATATTCTGTTTTAAGAGATTTGTTGTTGTTTGAGAGAATGGAAAAAACCCTAAAAAAATATTGTATGTCAGACGACGATGTAATAAGACCGATCTTAATGTATGGTTGCGAAGCCTGGACACTAACGCTAAAGGAGGAGAACAAACTCTTGGTAGCGGAGAGGAAGATATTGAGGAGAATTTTGGAACCAACCAAGAGAGAGGACGGCTCATGGAGAGTAAGAAAAAATGTGGAGTTGGAAGAGCTTGTGGCTGAGCCTAATTCGCTGGCTTGGCCACATCGAGAGAATGGAGGAGGATCCAGCGGTCAAAAGAGCATATCTAGGACGACCTCAGGGGAGACGGCCAGCTGGCAGACCTAGGTATCGCTGGATAGACCAACAAGTCCAACAAGACCTGCAAGCCCTTCATGCAGCCGATTGGCTACAAGTGGCGCAGAATAGGGTGCAATGGCGGCTTTTGGTGTCGGAGGCCAAGCTCCACTTCGGGTCGCTGAGCCAGCGTAAGTAAGTAAGTAAGTATGTCAGACGAGGCTGTATAGGTTAAAAGTCTTTTGCCTAGCCTTTCTGGAGTGTAATTAACAAAAAATAGTAAACCTAATCTAAACTTCTTAAAAACTTTTTATTATTTTAACAAGTTTTTTTTATTCGCAACTGTGATAAAAACGTCGTACGATACACGTGTGGATTGATCTTTGTATCTCGGCTTTTTAAACGCCCTCGCATACCGCGCTCGCGCGTGTTAAACCGCCTCTATGCAAAGATCAATTTTCCACACTTGTATCGCAATGTACTATAATAATCGACTTCCAACAATTCCATCTTGTGGAGCCTTATTTGTTATCTTACTGGTCTAGTTGCGGAAAATAGCTATCTCATAATTATAACTATATTTTAAGTGTTCAAAATCCCAACAAATGGATGCCACACAGGTGCAGGTGCAGGTTGACCAGCTCTGTAACTGCGTCATGCAGTGGTAGCTAATGGTGAGGCAGATCCTGGTTAGCGGCACACGACTCCTAAGACTACCTACCTTAATAGGTTTTTTGTGTTTCTGATTATTATTATTTTTTTGTTTTATGTTGTTCATTGTTTTTCTCGTTATAACGTCGTCGTGTGCTTATATAATAAGCGTTTTCTTTTTTTTATATTATTTCAGATTATTTAATATGAAATCGATTAGGCCAAGGCTTTATTTATAACATCGCGCGTCTTTTGCAAGAAGACGACATACTCATATGTTTTTAAATTATTTTTATCACAGTTGCTCTTATAGTAAATCTTATTAAACCGATATTAGGCTCATAATACAAGGTATTACGCACGCGTGCGTTTTACTTTAACGCATAAGTGCTGTAAAGTTATCCCGATAAGTTAAATTAGTATCTTATTGCTAAATTCATGTTATTTAGATCAGATGTAGCTAATCCTACCTCTCTGTTAGAACCTTCTACACAATTCTGGTTTATGTGGCTAATTCAACCTATCTGTTAGAATAGAACCTTTTACACCATTCTGACAGATGTAGCTAATCCAACCTGTTAGAATTATGCAGACAGTTTTAACAGAGAGGTTGGATTAGCTACATCCGTCGTTATTTGAGGTACCACATGAAGGTGTTAATAGTAATGGCTATGCGAGATTTATTACTTTCTTACTACGAGAAGTAGTATTGAAGACGAAATATCTTGGTTCCTCCTGGTGGAATTTTTTTGTGATGTACAACAAAAATGTAGTCCTAGTTAAGCTCTTTCATTTGAGCTACCCCACATGAAGGTGTTACTTACACATTTTATTAAACAGTAATGGCTATGCGTGTTCTATAACTTTCATAATACGAGACGTTGTATTGAAGAAGAAATATAAGTATCTGTTCCTCCTGATGGGATTTTTTTGTAATGTAGAACAAAAATGTAGTCCTAGTTAAAGCCTTTCATTTGAGCTACCACATGAAGGTGTTACACGTCTAATTAAATAGTAATGGCTATGCGAGTTCTTTAACTTTCATAGTAGAAGACGTTGTATTGATGACGAAATATCTCGGTTCCACTGGGTGGGATTTTTTTGTGATGTACAACAAAAATGTAGTCCTAGTTAAGCTATTTCATTTGAGCTACCCCACATGAAGGTGTTACTTACACATTTTATTAAACAGTAATGGCTATGCGTGTTCTATAACTTTCATAATACGAGACGTTGTATTGAAGAAGAAATATCTTGGTTCCTCCTGATGGGATTTTTTTGTAATGTAGAACAAAAATGTAGTCCTAGTTAAGGCCTTTCATTTGAGCTACCACATGAAGGTGTTACACGTCTAATTAAATAGTAATGGCTATGCGAGTTCTATAACTTTCATAGTAGAAGACGTTGTATTGATGACGAAATATCTTGGTTCCTCCTGGTGGGATTTTTTTGTGATGTACAACAAAAATGTAGTCCTAGTTAAACTCTTTCATTTGAGCTACCCCACATGAAGGTGTTACTTACACATTTTATTAAACAGTAATGGCTATGCGTGTTCTATAACTTTCATAATACAAGACGTTGTATTGAAGAAGAAATATATCTGTTCCTCCTGATGGGATTTTTTTGTAATGTAGAACAAAAATGTAGTCCTAGTTAAGGCCTTTCATTTGAGCTACCACATGAAGGTGTTACACGTCTAATTAAATAGTAATGGCTATGCGAGTTCTATAACTTTCATAGTAGAAGACGTTGTATTGATGACGAAATATCTTGGTTCCTCCTGGTGGGATTTTTTTGTGATGTACAACAAAAATGTAGTCCTAGTTAAGCTCTTTCATTTGAGCTACCCCACATGAAGGTGTTACTTACACATTTTATTAAACAGTAAGGGCTGTGTGTTCTATAACTTTCATAATACAAGACGTTGTATTGAAGAAGAAATATATCTGTTCCTCCTGATGGGATTTTTTTGTAATGTAGAACAAAAATGTAGTCCTAGTTAAGCTCTTTCATTTGAGCTACCCCACATGAAGGTGTTACTTACACATTTTATTAAACAGTAATGGCTATGTGTGTTCTATAACTTTCATAATACAAGACGTTGTATTGAAGAAGAAATATATCTGTTCCTCCTGATGGGATTTTTTTGTAATGTAGAACAAAAATGTAGTCCTAGTTAAGGCCTTTCATTTGAGCTACCACATGAAGGTGTTACACGTCTAATTAAATAGTAATGGCTATGCGAGTTCTATAACTTTCATAGTAGAAGACGTTGTATTGATGACGAAATATCTTGGTTCCTCCTGGTGGGATTTTTTTGTGATGTACAACAAAAATGTAGTCCTAGTTAAGCTCTTTCATTTGAGCTACCCCACATGAAGGTGTTACTTACACATTTTATTAAACAGTAATGGCTATGCGTGTTCTATAACTTTCATAATACGAGACGTTGTATTGAAGAAGAAATATAAGTATCTGTTCCTCCTGATGGGATTTTTTTGTAATGTAGAACAAAAATGTAGTCCTAGTTAAGGCCTTTCATTTGAGCTACCACATGAAGGTGTTACACGTCTAATTAAATAGTAATGGCTATGCGAGTTCTATAACTTTCATAGTAGAAGACGTTGTATTGATGACGAAATATCTCGGTTCCACTGGGTGGGATTTTTTTGTGATGTACAACAAAAATGTAGTCCTAGTTAAGCTCTTTCATTTGAGCTACCCCACATGAAGGTGTTACTTACACAGTTTATTAAACAGTAATGGCTATGCGTGTTCTATAACTTTCATAATACAAGACGTTGTATTGAAGAAGAAATATATCTGTTCCTCCTGATGGGATTTTTTTGTAATGTAGAACAAAAATGTAGTCCTAGTTAAGGCCTTTCATTTGAGCTACCACATGAAGGTGTTACACGTCTAATTAAACAGTAATGGCTATGCGACTTCTATAACTTTCATAGTACGAGGCGTTGTATTGATGACGAAATATCTCGGTTCCACTTGGTGGGATTTTTTTGCTGCCATAATATAAAATTGAGTACACATTATGCCCTTTCAAATGAGGTACGACACATCGTAGCGATTTGTTTGGGACGCTAAGCGGCATTATCCAAAGCACACCGTGTGCAGTTGGATCCAACTTGAAAGATAGTATAGCTTACATCTTGATTTATCCCGATATTCCCACGGGTTACGCGGGTGAAACCGCGGAGCGCAGCTAGCTAAATAAATGAAATAAATATTATTGCAGGACATTCCACACATCGCCATCTTGCCCCAAGCTAAGTAACTAGACTTGTGTTATGGGTGCTAGACAACGGATATACTACTTATATATTTTTCGTTTGTACATATCACTACATAGTATAAAATAAAGTCACTTTTCGCCGTCCCTATGTCCCTTTGTATGCTTAGATCTTTAAAACTACGCAACGGATTTTGATGCGGTTTTTTTTAATAGATAGAGTGATTCAAGAGGAAGGTTTATATGTATAATACATGCATAATATAGCCGTGCGAACCTGGGACGGGTCGCTAGGATACGTATAATACATAGAAACAACCAGACCACAGACAAATATCTAACCATAAATACATGTCTGAGGCGGGAATCGAAACCGCAACCCTGTGTTTGGCAGTCCGGCATGGTAACCATTGTGCCAACTGGGTCGTTAATATATAAATTTCTCTCCTCAGTACCACATATCGGTGTGCACGAAAAGGCTAATGTTGGATTCCCAAATCTACGTGGTGGATGACGAACACACTCCGATTGCCAAAGTTGAGACTCCACAGCTGGACCTGCCTACATCTGACGAAAATTGGGACGATGTAAGTATAGGGGGACTTAAACCATTTATTTTACATTCACAAACATATACATAAATACATAGACGACCCTGCATGACACAATGGTCACCATGCCGGACTGCCAAACACTGGGTCGTAAGTATTTATTTTTTGTTTTCTAGGACAACATGACGTCATACAAACCGGACTTCTCTAAGAAAGCAGTTCCAATGATTGCTAAAGCAAAAGGGATGACGCCGTCGCAACGCCGGCAAGCTAGGATAGAAGGTAACTTTTAAATTATTATCTATTGGAACGAAGTTTCTTATAGCGGGTCGAAACTAGCCGAGAAAAAATGTTACGCGTTACAAAATCGTGAAACAGTAAATAAACTAATAATCATCGATATCCCAACCAGTGCCCCACACTGGGTGAAATTTTGAGCCTGCCTTTCATAGGAAAATTGTAAAATTAAGTTGTTTTTTTTCGTGTGTTTTAAGTATGCAGGATTATCGGGGACATCAAAACATTGAAAAATAAGTGTTTCTGGCTCTATGGATTCTGGTTATGTTATTAAAAAAAAACTGCCCTCTGTCATCTGACAGAGACACTTGCCTTTTTTCTAGGTCCATGAGACACTTAAATTGTAGATACATGAACGCTGAGGATATTGATATTGTATGCATAACCGAACATCATCTCCGGACTCACCAGCTCATGTTCAATTTCAGCAACCACCGGGTTGGCAGCGCATTCCGCTCCGCGCTTCCGGGTAGACACGACAAAGGGGGGGTCTCTTATAATTCATCAAGTGGCCGACAGATGGCGCCATATTAAAAATCTATGAAGAAACCGCCGGGCGGTCAGTTCTGCCAGCTGAGAGTGAAATACTATGAAATACTTTCATTTTAATTTACAAAATCCCTATGAAAGGCAGGCTCAAAATTCCGCCCATTGTGAGACGCGGTTTGGGATATCGATGTGTCGGCTTGAAGCCGACGTACTTAGCGCGGTACTTTATATTATTTGTAATGCTGTGAATTAATTAAAGGGTTGCCATAGTAAAAAAAAATGAAAATTTAGTATGAAACCTAATTTCGCTGAACTCGTTAACAACCAGCCTTACGGTGTGAATATGTCCATTATTTTGCATGAACATGAAATCTTGGTTGAGCTGCTGTTGGTGGAGTATCAATTGGATGTTTAATATTTTTTTGTTTTTTTTTTATAGGAAGGCTGGCATACCAAGCTGCTTCGAAATCAAAAGATCAACAGAATTAAACATTTTCTTTGTAATTTAAGAATATATTTTTTTACCAATAGAAATTTGGACTGTTATAAAACTATTAAATAAATGAAAACACTTCCTTAAAGGGGTTGTTACATTTTGGCAAATCTTCTTTAACATTTTTTTAAAACTCAAATATTAGTAATTTGAGGTTTGACTGATATTTGAGTTTAAAAAAAATTAGAACTGTAAATTATAAAAATGTAAACACTTCCATAAAGGGGTTATGACATTTTGGCAAATCTTCTTTAACATTTTCTGTAAAACTCAAACAACAGTCAAAACTGACACTTACGAGTTTTCAAAAGAGACGTTATATTTTGACAAATGTAATAACCTGACTCTTAAAAATATTTTGTAACAGCATTTGTTAAAAAAAAATTAAACTCACACTATTTGTATTTATAGTAAATATTTTCCCGAGTCTCAATCGCATTACTATTTCTCTTACCTCGACGTTTCGACGTATGTTACAACAGTCATGGTCGCGAAGAGACAAAAAAATACGCTATTATTAGCTGTCCCGGCAAACGTTGTTTTGCCATTAAAAAAAACTAAAGGAAACAAAATAAATTAATATAAATAGTAGCCGATTCTCAGACCTACTGAATATGCATTTAAAATTTCATAAAATCAGTCAAGCCGTTTCAGAGTATGGTACTAACATTGTGACACGACAAATTTATACAGGGTTATTGGTAATTATACTAGCAAGCCGTTGAGGGCTACTTCTCTACACCTTAACAAACAACTTTTGTTCTACGACTTTTGGAAATTCGAACATTTTTTTGAAAACTGATGTTAGGTTTACCTGTAAATCAGCTGTTCCTTACACGGAAAGGTCATTAACCTTAAAATTATACAATTTTTTATGTTTGGTCTACTGTTCTTAGTCTGAATGAACTTTGTTTTAAAAAATCTGCTGTTTTTCGAATTTACATAACCTCAAAATTTTCATATTTTTTTTCGTATTTTCAAAAGTCGTACAACAAAAGTTGTTTGATAAGGTGCACAGAAGTAGCCCTCAACGGCTTGCTAGTATGATTACCAATAACCCTGTATATTAGATGACCCGAGAAAATAATTACTATTGCATTTGTTGGTTGTAATTAGAAATTAGAAAGGCGCAAAAAAATAAATATCAAATATTGAATACCATGCCAGTTTCCATACTCAATAAGGCTTGTATATTCGTACTTAGCGCTATCCCTTTCCCACGCGCACCGCGCAATGGCGCTATCCCTTTTCCCCCGCGCCGCAAAATAGCCGTTTTTTAACACAATTGAAAATTCATGAATAAAAAACTTCAATGATTGACAAAACAGCCGGGCAGAAACTAGATTACTGTAACGACTATCTCAACAAGAAAATTTTAAGTTGCTAGTCATTATAGTTTTTACGATTTATCGTAAAATAATTTTAAAAAGCCCAGTTTAAAAAAAAAACAAATCTAACGAAAAAAAAATAATGCTATCATGTTTTCATTCGGGGAAAAACTGCTTAAAGATCTAGAGACATTCTAAATAAAAAAATGTGTTGTAGATGTAGCGAAAGTTACTTAATTTTTCATTTAAAAAGGGACTTTTCAGGTCATACCGGCCCTTAAGTCATACCCCTTTTCCGCATATGCTCTTACCAAAAGAGCTACGGTGATCATCCCCTTAGAAAGTTTTTTCAGTGTATAATTAAAAGCTTAGGAATATTATAAATGTTGTTATGTGAGTATCGAAAAGGGTATTTAAAGATTTAAGGTGATGTTTTAGACTTCTAAACGAACAACTTTTGAAAATCTTTTTATTTATTATCAGGTCAGCTGTTTTTTGAAAATATAGACCTATTTAAAATAGTAGTCCAAACTCAAACTCAACCCCAATTACCTGTATGTAACTTCAAAAAACAGCAGATTTTTTAAACAAAGACACCTTCAACATTTTATAAATAAAATAGTTGGAATTTTTAAAAAAATGTTCGAAATGTCGTCTATAAAAACAACCTTTTTGTTACAAACCCTTCGCGAAAACCCATTGTGTAGATATATCAACTAATATTGACTCAAATGTGGAAGTTTGTGTGTATGATTGTTACTGTTTCACGCTAAAACCACTGGACATGGTCGAATAAGCTGATAGGGTGGTATAGTTGCTGAGTAAGGCCAGCTCTATCAAAATGGACCCAACTAAAAATCTCTAATTGCGATAAAAAAATGTTTGAAAAAATGTCATAAGGAAACATTGATGGTAACCATAGCATCGTATTATCGTTGCTATGGTTACCTGACGGAACGTGAGCGATGACGTCACACTTTTTTGTGAGTGCTGGCCGGTGTTCATCAATTTATAAGACGTTGTCACGTCAAAACAGACCTTACGTGAGCGATGACGTCACACTTTTTTGTGAGTGCTGGCCGGTGTTCATCAATTTATAAGACGTTGTCACGTCAAAACAGACCCTATACAAGTGCTAAAATCGCCAAATAGTTGATACAATCTATATTGTCTATTATGTAATTAGAGTTTAATGAATAAATGTTAAGAGGAAAGGGTACCGGAGGCTCTTTCCATACAAACTATTACAAACGTAGTCGACTGTTTTCTCCCTGGATAATGACACTAGAGCAAATATTTTTGGTGCATTAAACTTCTAATTGCCATAACCATGCCCCTGTTTTTTAATTTTTTTAATTTTAATTTCTCTGGTAATTAGAAAATGAAAAAAAATCAAAACATAGGGGCATGGTCATAGCAGTTATAGGTTTTATGGCATAACATTTTTTGTGCTAGTGTCATTTTCCAGCAAGGAAACAGTCGACTACGTTTGTATGGAGAGCGTAGGTACTCTTTTACCTTAAGAATATGACATTTTGTGTTAAGTTTCTAGTACCATTCTATTCCTCGTTGATCTCAAACCCCCTTATTCCAAAACGAAGTTTAAGGATAGTCCGAGATGTGGATTTAAACCTTAGATTTAGACACAGATTTACTCATGAACTATAGTCTAAACACTATCCCTATAGATTAAATAGGGAACTATAGGCTAAATACTATCCATTAAAATTATTTAAGAATAGTGTTAGTTAAGACTATAGATCACGAGTAAATCTGTATCAAAATCTAAGGTTTAAATCCACATCTCGGACTATCCTAAAACCTCGTTTTGGAATAAGGGGGAAAGTGTTTTATTCTAAAGCATAAAGTAGTCAATTGACCATAAAGTTAAACAATGTGTTTCAGTAAAGGGGTTTGTTTTACACGTCTAGGCGAACAACTTTTGTTCTACGACTTTTGGAAATTCAATTTTTTTTTGGACGAAAGTTCCTTATCGCGCTTTGCGAAAGGGGGCTAGACAAAAAAAAATAAAAAGTTGTAACGACACTTTTTGCTAAAGTTGTAAGCCGTGCGGCGTGCGCGTGTTTCTCTGTCTCTCTCTCTCGATGCAAGCCAGTTATTTTTTACAGTAAGTTTTTCTGAATTCTCAGAATTATCGAGAGAGGTGGGTGTCCCTTGACACCTCTCAAAGCTTGAGAGGTGTCAAGGGACACCCGGATGGAACGAAGTTCCTTTCGATTAATTAGTAAAGTAGGTAATTGTAATAAAATAATCGTCGCGACATCACACTGTTCAATGCGAAATAGAAAAACGAAACGAAAATAACTGGCTTGCTTTCTATGAGAGAGAGAGACAGAGAAACACGCGCACGCCGCACGGCTAGCAAAAAGTGTCCCCTTTCGCAATGAAAATGAGAGCAGCAAAGGTGTGGCTTTTATGGTTCCACCCGGTCTGCAAAAGTGCGTCTTAGGATACAATCCAGTCAACGAGCGTATATTAACCATCAAGCTGAACACGAAGCCTTGCCTTCTTAATATAGTTTTGGTGTATGCCCCTACCTCTACGGGATCCACAGAAGAAGAGATCGAGCTGTTCTACGAGTCCGTATCGTCGACGTTGGCGCAGATCCCCCGTAGGCAAATAACAATGGTGATAGGTGATTTCAACGCGAAGGTAGGAAAGACTGAAAGTGACAATCACCTTCGTAGCATAGTCGGCAAATTTGGCATTGGACAGCGCAGCGATAGAGGAGAGCGACTCTTGCAATTTTGCAGCGAGCAGTGCTTAACGATCACCAACACCTGTTACAAGCACCACATACGTAGGCTCTACACCTGGATATCACCTGGCGACAGAACCCGAAACCAGATAGACTACATTTTAATTAATCAGCGTTGGAGATCGTCGGTTACGAATGTCACCACGTATCCGGGTGCTGATTGCGGTTCTGACCACCAACTTCTTGTCGCTACAGTCAAACTCAGACTCAAAAGGACTATCAAGCCAAAACTCACGCCCAGTTATCACAGAGTTGACATGGATGGCTTCAGATTGACATTTGAGCAGGAACTGCAATGCGGGGGTGGCTTACCTGCCGAACTAGCGTGGGAGAATCTGAAGTCCCGTATCTTGAAGGCAGCTTCCAAGAACAGGTTAACAAAAGTACCTATGAAGGAGTACGTCACATCTGAAACTGCTGAGATAATCCTTGAGAGAAGGCAATTAAAAGAAAGGGGCCTGAGTTCAGTGGATGATCGTGACAGGTACTCACAATTGAGCAGGGAAGTTCAAAGAAGATGCCGAAGGGACCACAATGCCCACATAAACAATATCTGCTTGGAGCTAGAAGAGCATGCCAACAAGAATGAAACAAGGGACCTCTTCCGTAAGATTAAAGACCTCACTGGCAAGCGCAAGGTGAAGACTTGTGCCATTGAAAGTGAAGAGGGACACCTACTCACAGATGTTCATCAGGTATTGGAAAGATGGAGGCAATACTGTGCAGATCTATACCACTTAGATGATACCACAGCGGAAGATGGAGAGTGGTCTCCGGATGAGCCCGACATTCTGCAAGCTGAAATCGAGAAAGCTGTTGAGGTGTTCAAGTGTAAAAAGTCACCGGGTAGAGACGGAATTCCGGCGGAACTATTGAAGAATCTAGGGCCTACTGGCACCACCGCCATCAGAGAGATCTGTAACGCCGTCTGGAGGCAAGCAAAATATTACTACACGTAATTAATAAAGGACTGAGCCACTACCTCTCTCTGCAAATACCACAAGAGCAGGCTGGGTTTGTGAAGGGTAAAGGAACCCGAGAGCAAATCCTCAACAGCCCTGTAATATTGTGCTTCATTGATTATACTAAGGCTTTTGATTGCGTGCAGTGGGGCAAGTTGTGGACCATTCTGACTGAGATGGGGGTCCCTCGACATCTGGTGGGATTGATTCGTCAGCTATACGCTGGTAACCGTTGTTCCGTAAAAGTAGAAAATGAATTCTCAGATATCTTCAAGACGAGAAAAGGTGTTCGTCAAGGGTGTATACTCTCTCCTGCCCTCTTTAACATATATGGGGAATATATCATGAGAAGGACCTTGGAAAACTGGGACAGGGGTTTCAACGTTGGTGGGAAGCGCATATCGAATCTCCGATATGCTGACGATACCGTTTTGCTAGCAACATCCGAAGAAGATATGATGCAGTTGTTCCAAAGACTAGAGAGTGAAAGTGAGAACATCGGCCTCTCAGTCAACAGGGCGAAGACTAAGGTCCGTATTAATAAACCGAACTCAATATCGATTTCAATCTTGAGTTTGCTCTTGAGTTGTTGCGCTGATTAATAAACCTATCTTAAGACGCGATTAAAGAGCGACGTATCACTTGAGTCATACTGTATTAATAAATCAAACTCAGCTCTCAAGATATGTCTCAAGATGTAGTTTCGTGAACTCAAGTCTGATTGCGGGTCATACAAATGTTACATTTTGTAAAATATTTTCACATTAAAACAAGTTGACAGCAAAATATGACGACACTAGCTACCATAGGGTAAGAACATATCATTCGAGGTAAGTACAAAGCGTTACTGTCATTCAAGGTCGCTCTCAAGATCAGTCTCAAATCTCAAGAGCGATATCAGCCTGAGTTTTATCTATTAATTAACGCCTAACTTAAGATAGTGACCACATCTCAAGACTCACTCGATTGATACGCACTCAAGATCGATATTGAGAGCGATTTATTAATACGGGCCTAAGATTATGGTTATAGACCGAGCTGGAGCCTTGACCAACTGCAGCAATATCATTCCTGGAATTGAAACGGTCAATCATTACGTCTATCTTGGATCCCAAATTTGTAATGACGGTAGTTGCGTTCCAGAAATAAAGCGCCGAATCGGGATGGCGAAAGATGCAATGTCTCGGCTTAAGAACATCTGGGCAAAAAGAGGAATCACTACTAACACTAAGATGCGTCTTATCAGGGCGTTGGTGTTTCCTATTTTTCTGTATGGAGTAGAAACCTGGACCATACTGGCTCGAGACAGAGCAAAGATCGATGCGTTTGAGATGTGGTGCTGGAGACGAATGTTAAGAATACCGTGGACCGCCAAACGCACCAACGTGTCGATCCTCTCACAGTTCGGAGTGAAGACGCGCTTGTCCACGATTTGCCACCAACGCATACTGACATATTTCGGTCACGTGATACGGAAGGGCGATGAGAACCTGGAGAAACTCATTGTGGTTGGGAACACAGATGGAAAACGCTCTCGAGGCCGATCCCCAACCAGATGGACGGATTAGATTAAGGACTCATCAGCCGTCAAGTTCCATAATATTGTGAGAGGTGCGATGAATAGAAGCCGTTGGAGACAGATCATCCGATCCAAATGCAGACTTCCCGGTGATGACCACGATCCTCAGTCATGAGGGGCCGACTATAGAGAGAGACTCTTTGCGGAAAACGTTCTTAGGAAACTTTACCCCTATTTTGAGGGTTCCGTACCCAAAGGGTCAAAACGGGGTTCTATTACAAAGGCTTCGCTGTCCGTCTGTCTGTCGCCAGGCTGTATCTCATGAACCGTGATAACTATAGACAGTTGAAAATCTTCACAGATAATGAATATCTAGTAACTAGCTGCGCTCCGCGGTTTCACCCGCGTAACTCCCGATCTCGTGGGAATATCGGGATAAATAGTAGCCTATAACCTTCCTCGATAAATGGACTATCCAACACAAAAATAATTTTTCAATTCGAACCAGCAGTTCCTGAGATTAGCGCGTTCAAACAAACAAACAAACTCTTCAGCTTTATAATATTAGTATAGATTAGTTTCCCGCGAGAAATAAGCAAAGAAGATGAAAAGAAAGCATGTGCTTTACACTTTTTTTTGGAAAACCTTGAAATGGTAGGTAAATCTAAAAGAAACGGTAGGTAGGTACTCATTGCTTAGGAATCTTACTTGAAATTGTCTTTGCTTTACAGACAGCAGAAGACGGTATGCCTGATCGATACTTGGTGACTCATACTCTTACAAAAGATGTCACAAACGAAGACCTGAAGGACTTCCTTCAGGAATCTATCGAAGAATGCTTTCAAATGTTGGATAACGGTAAGTTCAAACAAAGTATGAACAGAAACAAGTTGCAATTTCTTTGTAGATGTAGAGTAGTTAAATGTAGAATATTATTTGGTTTTTCTTACAGAAAACCCAGAAGAAAAGTGTGGATTTTCGAAGAATCTTCTAATGTGTTTGTCCGAGAAAGGTCGCGCAAATTGCGACGATTGGAAAGACGATTTACGGTTTTAATTTTTTTATTTAAGTTCATTTTAAATTTGATTTTTATTAAGTCTTTTTAGAATAATTTTGTGTCGTCAATAAAATTGTGAATTGGAGGTGGATTTTTTGGGATTATTTCAACTCAGGTATCAGTTCAAGGGTCTGCTCTACTCAATTTGTTACCAGCAGCATCAATCAAGCGCTGTATTTCAGCACTACCTACCACTTATCATATCAACTACCTACCGCTGATAACACCTTTTTAGCAAGGTAGGTTAGGTAGTCTAGGCACAGTCTAGGTAGTTAAAATACCGAAACAACATTTGACATAATATTTACCTAAAAGTATAGACAAGATTTCTAAACATTTTAAACAGATATGAAGATGTATGAAATTGTATTTGCATCTATATCTGTGGTATTTGCACTTACTTCAAGTCTAGCGTCATTTTTAGCCGTTGCCCGTTCCATTTCCATTTTTTTCTTATACTGTTCGAAGTCTCGGTGATGAATAAAAGTCACCAGCTTTAATTTAAACTCGGCTTTTTCTTCAGTGTCTGTTATGTAGGTTTCTTCTTTGTCCCAGTTTTCGAGTAGAGTGTTTCTTTGATAGTCATATTCAGTTTGTAGTTTGTCTAAACGTTGAGTCCCAATGGCTATGAAATAAAAGCAATAACCCAACCGGGTTCATGTTGCCTATAACCTTCCTCGATAAATGGACTATCCAACACAAAAATAATTTTTCAATTCGAACCAGCAGTTCCTGAGATTAGCGCGTTCAAACAAACAAACAAACTCTTCAGCTTTATAATATTAGTATAGATTAGCGAATACAATGGTACGGAACACTTCGTGAGCGAGTCCGACTCGCACTTGACCGGATTTTCTAAAGAAACTTTCTATGAACGTTTTTTTCGTTGCTTTGAATCGGATTTAAGACCTGCCTTGTGACCCATCCTCACCCTGGATAACATCTAGGTTTCTCACAGGTTTCTGTTATTAAGTATTTGTTGTAAATATGTAGCTAGGTAGATTTATGTCTTGTGATTTCCTATTAAGTAAATATATACCTACTTGTCTAAATTTGTGTATGGTTATTTTCACCTTTTGAAAAAGCCATATCCATGGAAATACAAAATAGAAAAAGTGGGACAAGCGTTTTTCCCAAATTATATCCCATTATTTCCATTGCGGCAAAAACGCACAGTTTTGTTATTTGAGAATCTGTTTCCACTTTAATATTTATGACGACCGGCGACCTGATAATTGAAAATAGTGGGATACATCCGAAGACGGGGAGCGAAAAGTGCTTGGGGCAGCAAGCAAGCGGTGCTAGCACTATACAAAATACTTAGATAGAGCTTGTACTACCTACATACTTTACAAACAATAAATATGAGTGGCTGCATGGGCTTAACATTTATTATCCCTTCACTAAAAATACATATTAAACTTTTCTAAAACCACAGAACAGAAATAAAACCTTGGAGAGATACGAACGTCAAATTCTATGAAGGGCAACCGAAAAATTGCAAAAAAAAAGCATGCCTTTAATTTTATTATTCTTGTTTCACCTCAGAACAATAATTGCTTTAGTTATTGTTCTGAGTGTTTCACTCGTATTTTACTTATGGCTTTGTTAATCAATGCAAAAAGACTCCAAGACGTGCGAGCAAACGAGGCTGTATCGTTAAAAGCTTTTTGCTTTCCTTATCGTAGAAACAAACAAAAAAAAACAAAGGTCTGATGTCAGGCTGCGGTCCGAAATCGACTTTGAGCGCTGTCAGACGCTCAAACGCGTTCCGAAATGCCGTGAGCGCGCTCAAAAGCGCTCACGAAAGACTGTTATGACGTCATAAATACAAAAGGAAATACGTCATCAACGACGCCATCTTGTGCTTACGACGACCCTGCTCTCCAGCGAAATCTCCGTGAGCGATCTGTCAAGTTGATGTTTGCATCCGTTCTTTTGCGAGCGAAATTCAAATTTGATTATTTTATCATAAGTTTAGAAGTAATTGACGACCCAGTTAGCACAATGGTCACCATGCTGGACTGCAAAAAACGGGGTTGCGGGTTCGATTCCCGCCTCAGACAAGTATTTATGCTTAGATATCCGTCTGTGGTCTGGTTATTTCTATGTATTATAAGTATATATTTACAAAAGAAAAGTATATAAGTAGTATATCCGTTATCTAACACCCATTACACAAGTCTAGTTAATTAGTTTGGGGTTAGATTGCGATTTGTGGAATATACTGCAATATTTATTTATTTATCTCTCTGTGTTTTTAATTAAATGTGAATACCTATGTGTTACAAAGAACGACGACGTAGCAATTTATTAATCGTATTTGCACACAACACTTCAAACAAATAAAGTAAAAAGTATTAAAATCACATTTCAGTAGGCCTATTCTCTATCCAGTTTGTAACTATACTAAAACGCCAACTGGTAAAAGTTTCCATCAGTTGATAGTTGGCGCGCTAAAACCCGGTCCGAAATCTTATACGTAGTGATAGCACCGTAAGCATTTTGAGTCCGCTCACAATATCGGACCGGTAGATTTCATCGTTAGCACTGTCAGTGCTATTACCTGTATTCGGACCGCAGCCTCAATGTCATTTAGAGTTGATCAATTTCACGAAAATGGATTTGTAAACAAAGTTAATTTCCCAAAAAACACTGTAAAAATGACGGTAAAATAGTAATTTTGCTAAAAAATATAATTTACATGTTTTCCTTTAATTAAAATGTAGATTTATATCGTATTACTAACAAAACTCATCACAAAAAATGAAATTACTTTTACTCAATTTAGCATTAATTTTTACTACAATTACTGGAGATTACCTAGTTTTTCAATCAAAATACTCAAGTTCAATGGTGTTTAGAGCGTTTTGTGATACCTCTGTGCATGGGGCTATAGGTTTTCTATCGGCTGTCGTGTTTTTCAATAGAATAGATGTCGATAATCAAGTGTATATTTACAACGTGATATTTTGCACCATACTTTCATCATTGATCGATGTGGATCATTTTATTGTGGCTAGATCTTTTTACTTGAAGGTAAGTTAATTTTATAATAAACCCCGCGGTTTTTCCTGAATAAATATCGATTTAAAGTTCTAATAATGACACAAAAGCGTTAAAGAATTACTAAAAATTGAGTGATGTCTACACCGCACACTTGCAAAGACGACGTTTGTGGCGCAGTGGGCAAAGACCCGCTTGTGAGGCAGAAGGCTTCAGGTTCAATTCCCAACGTTATCCGACTATTATAAATGTGAAAGTTTGTGTTTAAGTATTACTCTTTGTGGTTGCTACTCTGCAATAAACAACTGGAGCATTGAAACTCAATTTAAAATATATACATTTATATACAATTAATTAAGTAATTAGAATTAATTAATTTTAAAATTAATTAATAGGTAGTATAAACAAAGAAATTGAAACTTCCTTTTTTTTAAGTGGGTTTAAACTCACACCATAATGCCTAAGGGTAAATAAATATTGCAGGACATTCCACACATCGCCATCCAGCCCCAAGCTAAGTAACTAGACTTGTGTTATGGGTGCTAGACAATGGATATACTACTTTATATACTTTTCTTTTGTAAAATATACTTATAATACATAGAAACAACCAGACCACAGACAAATATCTAAGCATAAATACATGAGGCGAGAATTGAACCCACAACCCTGTGTTAAGCAGTCCGGCATGGTGACCTTTGTGCCTTTGTGATCAAGTAATTTTAATCTCTTCCAGGCAACTATATTATTTTAAGATATTTTTTTGTGTTTTACAGGACTTAACAAATCTAAAACAAAGAGGAATCTTTCATTGCACTACCTTCTGGACTCTCATTACAATCATCATTTTATTTTACAGTTATATTTTTAAGAAAATTAACTTCTATTTATTATCTTTTATGATATTTTTAGCATTTATTTCACATCATGTAAGAGACGCTAATAGGCGAGGATTCTGGGTGTACCCATATGGTCACACAAATCCAATAAATGAATATATTTATTTATTTTTAACTATATTTATTCCGAATTTATTAGCTACAATTTATCCAATGTTTGAAAAGGGTTTTTATAGAGAAACTGTTTTTTATTATAAAATGGTAATTTAAGAGGATCAGATACTGGTAACACTTAAGAATAGATTAGGCTTTTTGCATCTACCCATAATATGGTCACACTAATCCAATACCTAACTAAATAAGTATATTTATGGATTAATTTATGCATCAATTTAATGGATTAGTGTGTCCATAACCCATAAGGACACACTAATCCATTAAATTAATTAAATAATATCATTTATTTAATGTAAATAAATACTATTATGGTCCTAGAAAAAAGATGTCAATACATTAAATTTAAATAAGTATGTACTTCATTTCTTATATTAATTATTTTTTTATTTATTTATAGGAAATTAAATAAATATAAATGTAGTATTTCGTTAAAATGGCACTCTCAGAATTCCAAATTTATCATGATTTTATACTCTACATCTGAAAAGGGTTTAAACTTTATCCAAATTTTAATGTTTTTAATTTTAAATTATTAAAATTATAGGTACGGATAAAATCTCGGCACAGGCAGACTAAAGTCACCTCATACTGCCTGTGACCATGGTATTTGCAAAGCTCTTGAAACGTTAAGTTTGAACAAAATGCAAAATAAACGCGATTATATCCGTTTAAATAATTTTGACGTGACAACGTTTTATAAATTGGTTTGCCGGGTGACACTTCAAGAAACTGCGTTACGCTCCGCTGACGTTATGCGCTCACAATGAGAGCGAGTGAGAGGCACGCGGGCATGGTTAGCCCGCCTAAGAGCGAGAGAGACAGACATAAAAAGTGAAAGGCACGCGTCCCTTCCACTCGAGCACAGTTGTTGTCACGTAAAACTTTCGCCCGTATACCGACTTTACAGGCAACCAGTTTTTATTATGAGTTCCAGGACCTTAGAAAATACAAATGTAAACGATTCCAAATACATCAGCTTTAATTTATTCAATTTCTAAAAACTTAATAAAAACATCCTAGAGGGCCTCCCTCCTCCAAAAGCCATACATATTTTTTAAATAAAAAAAAAACCAAAGGTACATTTTATGTTTAGAAAAAGAGATGGTTTGGGGAATTCCTCTAAGAAGTATTTTTTATTGTTTTGTTTTTATTAAAATTATGTAATATATTATTATGTATAATCGGTACATATTAAGTGTTTTTAAGTAATAAATGAGATTATTTACATATTAATAATTCTTTATAGAATGGATTAAATGTATGTTTTATTTCAATCTACCCATCGTTCAATAAACACAGAGTTGGTAAATAAAAACCAATAAGTGTTTCTATACTTTTTTTTTGTAAGTAAATACTAGAAAGATGAAGAGTTGATTGTTTGTTTGAACGCGCAAATCTCAGGAACTACTGGTTCGAGTTGAAAAATTATTTTTGGCTAATAGGCTACCTACTTTTTATTTTGATTTTCCCACGGGATCGGGACTTACGCGGGTGAAACAGCGAGGCGGAGCTAGTTAATTATACGTACAGAAATCTTTACCTATATGACAGAAATATCCATACCTATCCTAAAAAAAAGGACAATGCAACTTTTCCCTTATGAGCTGGGCTCACACATCAAATTTTTTTTTATAACTGCCCACACATGAAACCCATGGCAAATGATAGTTATCATTACATTGAGTAACTTTCATTATGGCGGCACCGAAATCGATCCCAGAGAAAAAGAGATATTAAGGCCGGAATATCCCAAATCGACCTATGTTTGATGCAATTTTAAGTTATCAAATATTGATTTTCGTTGGCTGGATAAAAATATATGTTGTAGTTTAATTAAGATCGCAGATAAGATAGCCTCAAAATTAGATGTAAAGAAAGAAAGAAAGAAGATAAACTTTATTTATAATTAGCAACAACAAGCAAGTAAATTATATGTGTAACTAGTAACATTCTGTAGCTGCATTAGTATAAATTTAGATCCCGTAGGAATAAGTATCCTATGCATAAGACCAGGTATTCAGTTGGTTTGTGGTGTAAGTACCTAAATAGGTGAGAATGCAGAAATATTATAATGATGGAATGGAGTGTAAAGATATAAGGTTAGGGAGGCCTACGAATTCCCAGTTCACTCCCTTTCTAGCGTTCATAAGAAGACTGAGCGGAGGTTTGTTTTTGGGTGGACATTTTTTTAATTTTGTTTGTGTATAAAAATAAAAAAGATGAGGATAGGAGCGTAAATAAGCGTATCGGCCCGAGCAGTACTGTGGGTGGAGACGTATGTAATGATACAGCACAAACGCCCCACACAGAGTGCACTGCACTTTGGGCCGGTTGGGGGGGGGGGGTGAACTGGGGATAGGTGTTTGGGAAGATACATGATGTTTGGGATTATATGTGAGGATGGGTGGTTAGTGTCGCCGTGTCTTCCACTCGAAGTGGTAGCGTGGACCACCTTCGAGCCAACAGCATTTGTACCGCCATTCTCTCGTATACAAACAATGCCCAAAGGGCCCGGAACATCGAGGGCCCGAATTGTAGTAGGACAGGTGAGATCCGGGAGGTCCCGAGCAGCAGGGGGGGCCCGGTCCAGAGGAACGGGGGCACAGGAGGGACCCGAGGACAGGGCAGACGCAGAATGGCAGCGCCGCCCATCCGATCTATCATCTAGTCGCTGCTGCATATGGGTTAGGACGGTGAGTATCCCCTCCTGTGTCCGTGCTTGTAGCTCCACCTGAACCCTAAGCGCTTCCACTGCCGCATCCAGCCGCTCGAGCCCCCGCCCAAGCCCCTCAGGCGTCAAGTCCCATTCGTTAGTTGATATGTTGGGCATTTTAATAGTTTCGAGATTCACAAAAGGTCTTGCCACGTGAAAGTCACAGTAGACCAAAGAGAATTTAAATACTAGTAGACAGTGAAATGTTATTATGGCAGGTAAAGAGTGAATGACGCAGCAAAGAGTGAGTATAACAGGTAAAAGGCATAGGTAAAAGGGGAATAAGTATCACGAACAAGCAAAAGCTTTTTGGTAAAAAGCATAAACAATAGGTTAGTGATGCATTGAGGTATTAAGGTGGTATTAAGTACTACGTACTGGAGAAGCTATTTCATACAAAAACAGTGCGCCCATTTGATGACCGCGGGGCATGCGCGGTGCAAGCGGGGGTTGTCATGTTCTCATAGATTATCAATGCGCGCAGATGTGACATAATTTATTATTCTGCCTACTTAATATTGTATCTACGTGTGTTGGTAGTAGAGATGTGCGCCGATGATCTTGTGATCGGCGGCGGTGTCTGACGTAGGTATAATTTGCGGTAGGCGAAAATGAATTCAACACGTAGACGTAGAGGCTTTTTAAAATAACAAATTTATCAGAAAGGTATAATAATGTACTTATTTATTATAAATACGAAAGTTTGTGGGTGTCTAGTGTGTTTGTGTGTCACTTCTTTACGTACAAAATTTGAACCATTTTTTGGCACTGGGGCTAGCTAGTTTAAGGTATAAAAGTAATTAAAATGTTAAATACTGAGTTAATACTTACCTATTATTTAAGGGTTTTTAGGGTTCCGTACTTCAAGAGGAAAAATTGAACCCTTATGGGATCACTCATTTGTCCGTCTGTCTGTTTCTTACATTTGACTGGGTTTTTTATAGGTACCTACTTACATCTATACCTACTAATATTATTAAGAGGTAACATTGATAATATTTATGTTTGTATGTTGGAAGTAATGTCTCAAAGGGAAATATAGGGACTATAATTGGATGGTAACCAAGTCTCTTCACTACGTTGTTTTTGAACAAATTTTATCCATTTTTCCCTATTTTCATACCTTTGACGAGGAAACCTTAAACAGAATAAGCGCAAAACTATACTTATTGTATATGATTTTAATTACAGGTAGTGTAAATATAGTCCAGAGGACGAACCCCCCCCGTTTTGTTACTAGGATTTCAGAAGTTTTACCATGTGTTGCTACTAGGACTATAGAGTTGGTGGCAAAAGATGCAGGGCAACAAGGTCTGACACGAATGTAGGAGCGGAAACTTATGGGTACCTAAGTGATTAAATTTTATCGCAAACAATTTTAGCTTAGGGGCTATCAGTAGATAACTTAGAGACTACCGATTTCAGCATTGTTTCGAGGTAGCAATACCTGCAGGCTTATATTTGGTACTTTTGAGAAGTGGATATATAATCATGTGTCATTTTATCTACCTGGTTCCCGGCCAAACCTCCCTCCGTTCCTGGTTCCTTACAACTTAATATGGACGATAAGGGAATTAGATGCATAGGCACTTTGTCGTTTACTTTGGCTTTGTTTACTGGACTTGATCATTCTAAATACAGTCGAAGATACAATTTTACCAAGCAGCTTCGCAATTTGCATCCTCACATAATTGAAATCATCGAAGCAGCAAGTGGACATGAGGTAAGTCCCTGACTTTAATGTTTTTGTTGTAATTCGATAACTTCTCAGACAAATATAATTTCTATAATAATAATGTATTATGTACCTTCCCATGTACAGCCAGAAAAGGACTAAGGGGTGCGTATTTTAAAGATTTTTTTCAATAACGGTAGTTAACCAGTAACAGTAGTAACAATAACCAGTAACGGTAGTAACAATAACAGTAATTGTTGATTATGCTTTTTGATATTACTAAAGGTTTTGAAATGTTAGTTATTTCATGCAGAATAACTAACACTTACTAAACCGTTTTATTGAAAAAAATAAAACATTAAAATATGCACCTGGTACTGGTACCCTCAGTCTCTTTCTGACTGTACATTATAGTTTCATGATATTCCTGAATAATATTTTTATTAGATCCATAACAGTAAAAACAAAAAATAATTTTAGGACATTTTTTTTTAATGCTATGTTTATCGAGTGTACGTATACTAAATAAATAAATACTATGTATATTTCTCACATGACAATGTGTAGGGGCACATCCTGTAGCCTTATCTGCTCGATAGATTATTTTTAAAATGTAACATTTGACTTATTCTCTTGAGTATAATAGACTAAGATATTAGCACATGAGTTGTGATATTAGTACCTCGTTGCTACATAGTGACACAGCTTATCAATTATTCCTTCAATTATTATTTTCTTTATCATTATTTTTTATTTTATTTTAGATTGCATATAACAACGAAGAATTCGTATGCTACCGTTGTTGGACTCGAACTAGGCGTGGTCGTCTAGCGCCTCGTACCAACAACCCTGCACCAGCGCAACAATCTGATGCAGGGCGTGAAGGAGAAATGGGAGAACAACCCCTGCGCATCCCTATTATTATGTCTGTTGATCCTCAACCAGCTCAAGTTGAAGAGCAAGAACCACCAATAGACAAAAAGTGCGCAGCCCTATTCGTCAACAGCCAGACGAGATATTACCAATTGTGAGAGAGGAGGAAAGGAACCCTGTTGTACCTACCTTCAACCTTCCTGGGTACCGATACATGATCACCGAATGTTGCAAGATCATGTATTTTCTACGGGTGCGTACATATCCGTCAAATCATTCCAGAGAGTGTAAAAATACAACTACTTATGGAAAATAATTTTTACATTCCCCCTGAAGCTCGTGTTTGTATTGAACATTCTGCTACTCACAGTTGGGAGATTTTATTGGATTCTCCAAATAGACGCTATGATTTCAATCCACAATATATGTTAGATATAACTGAATTACTCAAGAAGATGTTAAATATATTATTTTGTTGTTTATTTAATAAAATGCTTTTTATTTCTTGCTACCCAGAAAGTCATACCTATCTTTTTTATTTTTATTTATTCAAACTTCTTTTTTAAAAGTAGTTGTTTACTTATTTATTTAGTTTTCATACACAAAAGTAGGTAAAAGTGCCTTGATAATCTAGAGAGAGAACCTAGAGATAGAGGGCAAAACAAATGGTTATATCTTTTTTCCTCTGGGATGGATTTCTATGGTGCCATAGTAAAAAGTAATTGTAAAGATGTGTTCTTTACGTTCGCGCTTGTTTCATATCTGGGCAACTTTTTTTTTATTTTTTATTTTGAGCCCACTAGGTTGCATTGTCCTTTGTTTATACAAATAATTGTAGAAGTCGGGATTCGAACCTGCAACCTTGTCGCAGGTCCCGCAGTGTGTTTACTAGTCGTATCAAAAGATCGAAGTAAGATAATATCATGAAGTACTTATGCACCTAGTCATGGACTTATATTAAAAAGATGTAGGCATATAGGTACTAACAGAATGATGTAGGTACCTTTTTTATAGGGCCATGGTAGGTACTAGGTATATCAGCACTAGAAGACAGCAAAAACTTTTATCTTTTATTTTTATTTAATAAAAAATCACTAATGGTCAGTCGCGACTTGGGCAGGCTGTATGGCCTAGATACTTTTTGCCTGCCCTCAAATCAGATGTAAGTTTAGTAAACAAAAAAATATTGATTTTGTTAGGAATTTGGCAAAGAGAATTTAAATACTACGAATTTGGTGTAAATTCTCTTTGTTTGGTGTTTATTTTCGTGATTTCTAATCAATTTACCTTTATATCTCTACCAACTAACATGGCTTGGTGTATAATAACGTTTATCAACGATGTCCCTTGATAAATTAAAAGAAACGCGAAGTTTTTATTGAAGAATGTCTTTAGATGCTCGAAGAACTCTACCGATGGCTCAGAGGGTCTGCCGAGTGTGTCTCGCCGGCGACCTGGAGTCCCACCGCATACAGTCGCCGGTTCTACATACGTTTTACGAAACACTTACTCATGTAAAGGTAAACTAATAATATAAATACTTTCGTTATTAGAAATTGTTTTGAGTAAAAACCTCTCAAAACATTCTACTGTGATCGTATCGTTTTAGTAAAAGAGTAAAGTTTCGTTGAAGTAAAAGAGGTTACTCCTTGTGGTTCCAACTTACCACTATCGCCCCTTCCCGTTTGCCCCCATTTACCCTCGGTCGTCCCCCACATACCCTCCGGTTGACCCCACTCACCCCATGGCCCCCACTTAGACCCCGATTTTGCCCACTCTCAGGTCGACCCCAGTCAGCCTATGATCGCTATACACCCCCCCTTCGACTTTTTAGGATACCGTATATCAAACGGTAACGGAATCCTTATAAGATCACTTTCTTGTCTGTCTGTCAGTGTGTCACCACCGATTTTCTGTAGTATTTCCGTTGTCTAGCACCCATAACACAAGTCTAGTTACTTAGCTTGGGGCTAGATGGCGATGTGTGGAATGTCCTACAATATTTATTTATTTATATTCATTTGATTGAAGTAGGTATCTATTTTAAAAAAAATATACTGAAGCTGCATTTTAAAAATATTTTCAATGTTTTAGTTAAACAACGGTGGGCCGGAATCTCTGTGCTGTTACTGCGTTGCAATGCTGCAGAAATGTTGCAAGTTTGTTGAGACAGCTCGACGAGCCAACACCATGTTGGAGCAGTGTTACCATAGACAGACAGATGTAAGCTTCTATCATCACTACATAGTATAAAATAAACTCACTTTTCGCCGTCCCTATATCCCTATGTCCCTTTGTATGCTTAAATCTTTAAAACTACGCAACGGATTATGATGTGGTTTTTTAATAGATAGAGTGATTCAAGAGGAAGGTTTATATGTATATTACATGCATAATATAGCCGTGCGAAGCCGGGGCGGGTCGCTAGTTACTAATATTATAAAACTAAAAAGTTTGTTTTGAATGCGCTACTTGTACTTGTATATGGGCTGTTTTCCGGAAATAGACCCTTTTTTTTAAGTCCTTAGCTTGCCTAGCACCTACTACCCTCTCAGCTTAGTCGACCATGCCCAGAGGAGAGAACTTGTCAATAATTTTGGAGCCAACTAAACCACGGGTTTCATCACGATGTTTTTGTTCACTGTAAGAGCAATGTCAATTAGCGCACATAAATTTTCCTTAAGGTGAAATAGGACCTGAAAACCTCTATCCCGTTCCCTTTTCCCCCGCGCGCCGCAAAATAGCCGTTTAACTGTTTTATGTAATTAAAAGACTCAACATCTATTTTAGTGAAAAACCATCTGTACTACCTTATGGGATTTGATGTAAAGTTTACAAAATTATAAATTTTGTACTTCTATTTTCTTTACAATCGCGGTAAAATTAGAAAACACCAAAAGTCATTTTGAGTTTTTTTAGGATCACGATTTTTTTCTATCGAGGCAAATCACTGTAATCGTGTTTCGAAGTATATGACAATACAAAGCATTTCTTCACCTTTACGACAGTAGGAAAATCATTCTATGGATTTTAGTGGTTGATACCCAAAAACTGTTTCTAAGACACCTCTATCGCGCTTCTGGTCATACCGAAAAATTTATCGGCACACGGCCAGCCGGGATTTCAACCGATGACCTTTAGAATGAAAGTCGAGGTATCTACCACTAAGCCAACACTGCTCTTAATAATGACCTTAGTTGTTACAAAATGCATGCGTATTCAATTTCCGGCATTTTGAGATTCAGTCCTATTGATTAGCTAGACATTTTGGGATTACTTAAGTTCTTATCGACCAGATGCTCTGTTTAGTCCATTGAAAAGTTACATTTGGGGTTGCATTTGTCATAGGACCCAATATTGTTTTATAGATATCAAGATGGGCTTAGTCTAAGCTTAAATCCAAGTTTGAGGGATTATAGCTCTTGTCCCACGGCCGCCATCTTGGAAAAAGGGATTTAAACGGTTTTTATGGTTTATCTGACAAACTATAGGTCTCACAAAAAAATATTATTTAACATTTTTTGTTGCACAAACAAAAAATGTTAAATAATACAATTAATACAATCTACAATTTAAAAAAAATTTGTTAGAGAATACAAAAGAAAAAAAAATACTTGTTTTTTCCAGTGGATCGTGAAACCTCTACACACATACTCAAAAACCGCAGTAAACACACACACATACTTACATAATAATAATGGAAACAACGAGCTGGATATCAAAATTGAACCTGGCAATATCTGTCTAGGTAAGCATAAAACTAGATATGCCACGAATCTATACTAGGTAATATTATAAAGCTGAAGAGTTTGTTTGTTTGTTTGAACGCGCTAATCTCAGGAACAACTGGTTCGAATTGAAAAATTATTTTTGTGTTGGATAGTCCATTTATCGAGGAAGGCTATAAGCTACTTTTCATTTTGCATTTTTGCGGAGCACAGCTAGTATTTGATATTTGGCATTTTTTTCACTATACGATATTCGGCCAAATATTGCGCAATATTCGTTCATGTTTTACCAATTTATTTTTTGCAAGTCCTCCTTGCTTGCTTAAGAGGAAAGGGTACCGGCGTTCTCTCCATACAAACGTAGTCGACTGTTTCTTCCCTGGATAATGACATTAATGACACTAGAGCATATATTGCATAAAACCTATAACTGCCATGACTACGCCCCTATGTCTTGGTTTTTTCATTTTCTAATTATCATAGAAATTACGATATAATATACAAAAAAAAACATAGGGACATGGTCATAGCCGTTATTAGTTTTAAGTATCTTTCCTTTTTCTGAGGTTTTAAGCTACAAAAATATTTGCTCTAGTGTCATTATCCATGGAGGAAACAGTCGACTATTTGAATGGAGAGAGCGTCGGTATGTACCCTTTCCTCTTAATTTTCGATTTATTTATCTTCTAAATAAACTATAATTAGGTACTAAATACTAATATTCACAAAGGTTTTTAAGCTATTGCATAGATTTTATCGCGGGCCTTGGGGGGCGAATCAAGAAATTCCGTAACAAAAAAAAAAACCTAAGGTTTAAAGAATTTATTCTCAATAAAAGACAAGTACATGTCACTTAATAGAGAATACATGTCGGTACTTATTAGTATACCTATAGGTACTTATTTATAGTAGTAAGTAAAAGTAGTAGCTAATAAAGTTGTGGTAGTAGTATAATAGTAGTAATAAATATATTGAATAATAGTTATAATTTACCTACAGATGATGGTGAAAACAACATTAGAACATATTCAGAAGAAATAGATAGAAAACATCATGATATGTATATTGAAACAACTAGGTTTGATCAAGTAGAACCATATATTGGTCTAAAACTTGAATTTGAATGTAATAATGATCAAAAGGATCTTAATCATGATCAAATAGACCCTATTAATGATCAAATAGACCCTAATAATGACGAAATAGACCCTAATGATGATCAAATAGACCCTAATAATGATGAAATATACCTAAATAAAGGTGAAATGGACCCTTATAATGGTGAAATGGACTTTATTAATGGTAAAATGGACCTATCTAATGGTGAAACTGACATAAATAATGATGAAATGGATATTACTAACGATAAAACGAATCTTACTAACGATGAAACAGTTCTTACTAATGGTAAAATTGAAAGAATAAATGAAGTTGACGATGATAATAATCAAACCGAAGGTTTTTATAGTCAAACTAATATAAATACTAACGATCAAACCATAGATAATATACAAGAAACTTTTTCATTTAATAAATCTAAGAACATAAATGCAGTTAATGGTAAAACAAAATCGGATAGTCAAAAACGCATTTACAAAACAATTAACGAAAACTTAATGAAAGAAATCAAAAGAAGAAATACGTTTAACAAAGAAAAGAAATTTCAAGTTGAGAGATATAAGTTAACAAATAAAAAAGAAAAGAAATTATCTTGCGATATGTGTGATTATAAAAGTGTTTCCATGCAATATTTAAATCAACATAAAACTAGGGTGCATTCCATGAGAAAAACAGTACCATGTCCAATTTGCAAAGAGAAATTGAATAATATCACATATTTAAGCGAACATGTAAAGGAAAAGCATAAAGAATCAAATATTAAAGTTAATATTCTATCTTGTGATGTCTGCGATTTTAAATGTTTGAAAAAATCGCAGTTTAGAAATCATATATTGAGGCATAATGGTGGAAAGGTTAAACGTGATAATTGCGACTATTTTGGTTCAGGAAAAGTTATAAGAGGCAAAAGGCATATTGGAGAGAAACGTTTCCCCTGTGATTTGTGCGATTTAGTAGCTGATACTAAACTTAGTCTAATACAACATGGAATTAACTATCATGGAAGTATAGATAAACTGCATTATTGCTTAATGTGTGACTTTAAATTCATCGCTAAATATCAATTGAAGAATCACCTATGGAAACATGGTGAGGAAAACACTTGCACGGAATGTAATAAGGAATTTTCAGATGTATATCAACTAAATGAACATTTAAAACTACATAAAGAGACTATATCTTGTGATAATTGCGACTACAAATGCTCCAATAGAATCAAACTAACCAACCATATAAAAAACCATTCGAAAAAGTTCAAATGCGATTTCTGCGAGCTTAAATTTTCAAAAAAGAATTATTTAAAAGCGCATATTAGAAGCCATAAAGGTGTAAAATCACATGTTTGCGATCTATGCGATTATAAGACAGATTTTCCTAATAATCTTAGAAGACATATCCTAACGCATACGAAAAGAAAACCTCACGCCTGCCCCGAATGCAAAACGAAACATAAAAGCGAAAATCATTTGAAAAACCACATGAAAACCGTACATAATAAATATTACTCCTACAACAGACAATCGTGCAAAAAATGCGATTTTAAATGCGAAAAAATAAGCCAATTAGAAAGGCATAATAAATTAAAACACCCAATAAGACCGTTTAGAAAAAAACCCGGTGAAAAATGCATTTGCGACTACTGCGGCTTAGCAGCTAAAAAGAAAAGCGAATTAGAACGTCATATCTTCAAACATACTGGCTTCAAACCCTACATCTGCCCAGAATGCAAACAAGCATTCAAATGCAAATACTATTTAAAAAAACATATAAACATAAAACATGTTTACGACAAAAAGACATGTCCGAACTGCAACAAACATGTACAAAACGAAACAGAACTTCAATTACATCTAAACGTATGCTTAAAAAAGTTCTTATGCGATATCTGCGGATCAAAATGGAAGAACAGTTTGCTGTTAAAAAGGCATATGATGATACATACAGGGGAAAAACCTTTTGCATGTGAAATATGCCCGTACAGATGCTCTTTAGAAAGCAGCATGGTTAAACATATTAGGGTGCATACAAATGAGAAACCATATGCGTGTGACAAGTGCAGTTACAGATGCGCAGTTAGCAGTAATTTGTTAAGGCACTTAGCTTCTCATAGCGATGAGAAACCTTTCTCGTGTCATATTTGTGACGCTAAATATAAGATTAAAAGGGATTTGAAGAGGCATGTTGCTAGGTTACATGGTTGTTCGGATACAGCCTAAAAGTAGAGCTGCAGGCCATTATTCGTCGGGTTGTAGAAGGCGACTGTGGCCTGGCTTCTGCTGAAAGTTCTGTCTAGGTATTTGTGTAGATCTTTATAAAGGTTGTTCGGGTGCACAATGAAACTTCTTTCGTACTTATGGGTCGTGGATTATAATAACTAGTTCACAAGAGTACGGAGATTATTATGGTTATCACTAACTGGTGGTATTCACATTATTTAGTTATTTTAAGTTGGAGTAGCATAATATAAAACCGGTGATAGAAAAAGTTTTCTCTCGTTTGATGACGTTTCGAAAAGGCGCGTAGTCTTGTGTCAAAAGTGACAGGAAACTGACGGAATGAAGAGAGTGCGTTCCGATTTTTTTTTCTTTGTCCGGTCAGCTCTGTGACCGAACATTTTTGGCCTTTTCCGAATATTTAAATGTGTGCGTCCGAAAATCGAATGCCACAGAGCCTTACATAATTAAAAGCTTTTATTTAACTTGCAATGTATGTTTTTTTAAGCTATTGCATAGCTTCTATCGCTATCGCGGGCTATCGCGGGCTTTGAGCGCGGCGACCGAATCAAGAAATTCCGTAACGAAAATAAAACCTTACACCCACTATCGTCACACGATGGTAAGTGACGATGCGGTCTAAGATGCAGATCTAAATGTTTTTGTTTCTGTTAAAATAGTTATTTATTATTTTGTAAATTGAACAAATGTATTAGAATTAAATAAACTTACTTATTTACTTTTGGCCTAAACTGTGTTTTATTTTTTATTATAAGTACTTAATTTAGGTTGACTAGCAAACTGATTACATAATTTAATTTTATATTAGGTACCTACCCGTTAAATGTGTTTAAGAACGTTGTTTAATGTCATGCAAGCCGCCCTCAATGTAAAAAATACTATAATCACTATCACTACATAGTATAAAACAAAGTCGCTTGCTTTGTCCCTATATCCCTATGTATGTATGCCTTAATCTTTAAAACTACGCAACGAATTTTGATGCGGTTTTTTAATAGATAGAGTGATTTAAGACTGTTCCCCTAAAACTAAAAACTGGAAATCTTCAACTCTTAGAGTGAATAGGTACCTTCAAGGCGAGCATGCTAAAGACGACCCAGTTGGCACAATGGCCACTATGCCTGACGGCCAAACACAGGGTAGCGGGTTCGATTCCCGCCTCAGACATGTATTTATGCTTAAATATTTGTCTGTGATCTGGTTGTTTCTCTGTATAATAAGTTTAAATTTACAAAAGAAAATTATATAAGTAGTAGGTAAGTATATCCGTTGTCTACAACTCATAACACAAGTTTAGTTACTTAGCTTCGGGCTAGATGGCGATCGATGTGTGGAATGTCCTGCTATATTTATTTATTTATTCTCGTCATGGCGACACCATCAATTGAGATTAGGTCAAATGCAAGCCTGATGTGTAAAAAATGGTAAGCAAAGTCTCCGTCAGGTGTAAAGTACGGGAGGCTACAGATTAAGGTGAAAGGGTACCTGCGCTCTCTCCAAACAAACGTAGTCGACTGTTTCCTCCCTGGATAATGACACTAACACAAATATTTTTGTGCCATAAAACCTATAACTCCCATGACTATGCCCTTATGTTTTGGTTTTTTTTCATTTTCTAATTATCATAGAAATTAACACTAAAAAATCAAAATAAAATAAAAAACATAGGGGCATGGTCATGGCAGTTATAAGTTTTATGCACCAAAAATCTTTGCTCTAGTGTCTGTATCCAGGGAGAAAACAGTCGACTTTGACGTTTGTAATAGTTTGTATGGAAAGCCCCCCCGGTACCCTTTCCTCTTAACAATAAAACAACTGGGTATGTATCTATAGTTTCTGAGTATCTAGTCCACTACCATTCTATCACAATAGATCAAGTAGTTTTCTCCTGTAGTTAATCAATAGTTATATCCAAACTGGAGGTTGTCCTTGGCTGTAATATAGTGCAGACAGGGATAATCGCCGGTTTGATATCCACATCATACTTTGCCATTAACGTTGTTATTGTAAAGGGCCTCTACGTGTTAGCTTCGGTTCCACGCACTCCTTTCAAAGGTCCGGGGCTCCATAGCATAAGCAACTGTAAGTAGGTAAGTTTATTTGTCCAAGAATTCGGTAAATTGATCTTAATAATAACATAAGTGCAAGCGAACTCTGCCAGAAAGATGGCGTTCAAATATTAATAGCTAAAGACCATAATCTAATAAGACTAGGTAAAACTATGACTGCTTAGCTTTCTTCTTCTCGTATAGTGGTGTGGCTCACCTATTGTTAAGAGTTTTCAGATCGCCTTAAGGCCTCTAACTTGACCTAACGACTGCTACTAGATGTAGCAGCAGGGACCAACGGCTTAACGTGCCTTCCGAAGTACGGAGGGGCTCACGAAAACACATTTTTGCCACACTACTAATTGGCCACCCATCGAAGTCATGACCGCGCCAGGCGTCGCTTTACCCGCTGCTTAATTGGAGTTACGGAGTAAGGAACTTACGTTCCAATAATTTGTACCTTTAAATTACAAAAAGTGTTTTTTTTATTCTATTCGTTGCCTGTTGCTTAGCTTGGGGTTGGATGGTGCTGCATGCAATGTCCTGGAAGATATTATTCAAATAAAACAATCAGATAGTCGATAAATTATTCTTTATTTCATTTCATAAAGGCATCACAAAAATGCCCAAATACTAATATAATAAAAATCGGGTCTATTAGGGACACAGCTGCGGTGGAGTTCATGAAACACATTTACTAAGGTTAAGGCGACACAATTACACTTAAAAAAAAAACTTTCAATTACTGTATAATAACTAGTGTTGGAAGATTTTAGATAGGTCATTTGAGCTTATTATAAAGGTTCTAATAATTTGTAAATAAAGTTACATTTCGATTACTGAGTTCGTCTTCTAAACAATCAAACATCTAAGATAATAAGTACCTAACATTCAATGATCTACTAAAGTACAAATTTTGTCCTTTCATTTAATACCCTAGTCAGGCATATTTGCCTACATTTGGTTGTCATTCCAACTTTCTCATCATAACTTTCAAACGGCTGGCCCGATTTCAATAAAACTTAACTAAGATAAACTTAAATGTTTCGAATATTCCCAGTGTTTTTCCAAACTTAGTTATTTCACCTTTCAAACAAAATAAACTAAATCAAAATTGGTCCATCCGTTCGCGAGGTATGATGCCAAAGACAGACACCTCTTTTTCGATCCGGGTTAAAAACTTAAAACACTAACGGTTATAATTTTTTATCTGTGAGTTTTTAAATGCCGTTTCATATGACTTTTCGTTGCAAACCTAACATAACATATATGACAAGAGAAAGGTTTTTCACCAGTATGCGTCCTATTATGTTCAACGAGATGAGTTTTTGATGCACATTTCAAACTACAAATATCGCAAGAGAAAGGTTTTTCCACTGTACTATGAATATTAACTATATGTTTCTTCAATGTGCTTCTACATCGGCTTTTATAGTCGCATAACTCACAGGAAAAAGGTCTTTCACCAGTATGCGTCTTCATATGACGTTTCAAAAGGCTGTTAGCTTTCGACTTGTAATTACAAATGTTGCACGAGAAAGGTTTTAGATCTGTATGTATCATAGAATGCCTTTTCAGATTATCTTTGTGAGAGAATTCTGCAGCGCATATATCGCATTTGAAACGTTTAATACGCGTATGGTTAACTTTATGTTTTAACAGATGACTTATTGCTGCGAATCTGTAACCGCAAACATCGCAACAGTAAGGTCTCTCGCCTGTATGAGTCCTAACATGTTTAATCAAAGAATGTTTAAATTTACTTTTGTATTCGCAAATATCACAAGCGAATCGTTTTTCACCAACATGAGTCGCTTTATGAACAACCAATTCACTTTTGGTTTGAAATTCTAATGAACAAATATGACAGTTGATAGGTTTTTCCTTCGTATGCATTCTTCTATTATGAATAACTAACTGATCTCTTCTGATACATTTATATTCACAATTATCACAACTGAAAGGTTTTTCAGTGACATGCTTCCTTTTATGAACATCGAGACTACTTTTTGCTGTGAATTTGCAATGACAAACGTCACAAGAGAAAGGTTTTTCACCAGTGTGACTCCTTTTATGAATAAGTAGAACACTTGGCCGAGTTGATTTAAAATCGCAAGCATCGCAAGCGAAAGGTTTTTCAATAGTATGACTCTTCATATGCCGAAGGAGACCGGATCTTTTAGTTAAGATTTTATTACAAATATTACATACATGCCTTTCATCTAAATCTTTTAGATTATCACAGTTTTTATTAAGATTTTCAGAAGTTAAAGGGTTTTTATTTTTATTAATAATTTCACTATCATTTGATATATTTTCTTGAGGATTTTTTTCACTTTTGCTACATGATTGCAGTTGATCAACTGTTTCTCGACCAGTTTCATGACTTTTTACAGTTGGCGCGTCTTGTCTCAGTCGCTGGTTGGGGTCACCTGTTAGACAAACAGTAGTGTGTTAAAACCGACAATCGATAGCAAAAGTCAGTTGTTGACATGACTAGTATTAGTTCAAAGTATCTTCACCACCTTTTACTACAGCTTTCAACGTAAAAATGGCGAAGATCAAATGGAAGCATTTTTATTAATAACAGTCGCCAGTCCTCTATTTTAAAAATATTACCTAAATTGTGGTGTAAGACAGAAAGGAATTAGTTCTCCTAATTTGTTTAATTTGTACATTAATCGACTCCATTGGAGTCAAAAACATCTTAATAATAGAAGTCGGACGACACATGGTTCTACTGAGTCCATCTGTCAGTTCAGTCTCATAAATGAAATTGTTCAAATTACATTAAAATATCAATTCGATTGCATTTCCATTACAAAGAATATTATTGAGAATACTAAAAGCTGACTTTGAGGGTATTTTTAATAGATAAAGTGATTCAAGAGGAAGGTTTATATGTATAATACATGCATAATATAACCGTGCGAAGACAGAGCGGGTCGCTAGTAGAATAATAAAATAGCCTTTATATTACTCAGATTGGTTTTTTTTCTGAACTATTGGTCCGAATCGTTTGACGGACTGCGCAGAAATCTAAATTCAGAGTTAATTTCTTATTTCAGGTTATTAACGTCTCAGGGACAGCAAAGTTTCAATTTATTAGCTCATCCAGACTCATAACGTAACACTTGGTCGATTTTTACTAATCACAATTTTAATTTTTTAAATCCTGTAGAAAACGTGGTCTACCTACTGATCGAGGCACCTAAAAGTAGTCACTTTTGCATTTTATCTGTGTCTAAATGTTTCTTCAAATAACTTATATCAGTCAGTGAACGGATTATTTCCGTTCACTGATATCAGTATATTTGTAACAGCAAATATTGCAGGAAAATGGTTTTTCACCGGTATGAGTCCTCCTATGAACAACTAGACGACTTTGCCTATTCGTTTTGTAATCACAAAAATCACAAGAGAAAGGTTTTTCACCATTGTGAATCTGTGTGTGCTTTTTTAAATCACTTTTAGTGGCGCTCCTGTAGTCACAAACTTTACAAGAAAAAGGTTTTTCACCAGTATGCGATCGTTTATGAATGACTAAATTACTTTTTCTACCGCACTTAAAATCGCAAACGTCACATGAATAAGGTTTTTCACCAGTGTGGATCCTTTTATGAATAACTAAGCTACTTTTATGAGTGAATTTGATATCGCAAGCGTCACATGAGAAAAGTTTTTCGCCTGTATGAGTCTTGGCATGCCTTTTGAGTACGCATTTACTTGTGCTCCTGTAATTGCAAACGTTACATGCAAAAGGCCTTTCACCAGTATGAATCCTTTTATGAATAACCAAAACACTATTACTACAACATATAAAATCGCAAACGTCACAAGAAAAAGGTTTTTCACCACTATGGGTCGCGATATGTTTCTTGAAATTACTTTTACTACCGCTTTTATAATCGCAAACGTCACAAGAAAAAGGTTTTTCACCAGTATGACTTCTCTTATGAATAACAAGATGGCCTTTCGACGAATATTTTACATTACAAACGTCACAAGAGAAAGGTTTTTCACCAGTATGCGTCCCGGCGTGACTTCTCAAATCACTTTTCCTCCTGCATTTATAATCGCAAACGTCACAAGCGTAAGGTTTTTCACCTGTATGCCCCATTTTATGAGTAACCAGATGACTTTTCGTTGTGCATCTGAACTCGCAAACATTGCAAGAGAAAGGTTTGTCACCAGTATGCGTTCTTATATGCGCTACTAGATTATTCTTTTGTCTGACTCGATATCCACAAATGTCACATGAAAAAGGTTTTTCGTCATTATGAATAAGTTTGTGACTTTGCAAATGTGAGTTTCTATCGGATTTATAATGACATTTATCGCAGGAATACAATTTAAGTTTATCCCGAACAGGTTCATAACTTGTATTAGTTCTCACAGCTTGTCTCGGTAGTGTCTCGTTTGGTCTACTCGTGTGTGCTTTGTGCTCACCTGTGAGACAAACAGAACGTTGCGTTTATATGGGTATTTTTTGATAGGTCAGCGTTTGAGCACTATCACACCAGGTGCCCAACAGCGCTAAGTACTTAAATTAAAAAAATTACCAAAAATAATATGACATTTTTTTTAAAATAACATAACCAGAATAACTTATTTTTGAATGTTTTGATGTCCCAGACGTAAGCGCCTGCTTAGAAAGGAACCCCCATTCGAATTTTCAGACTCCTTAGCTCTTTAGTATAAAAACTATAAGTATTTACAATCTTTCTCAAGAAACACTCCATCCTCAGCGTCCATTGTCTCAGTCTGACTGAGTCAGGTCCCTCTGCCGGATCGTACGGCTCCATCTTGAGCCAGGACTGACTAGGCGCCGTCTTACAGACTACTGGCATTATTATTACTCAATCTATCTCAAGAAACACTCCATCCCCGGCTTCCATTGTCTCAGTCTGACTGAGTCAGGTCTGTCTGCTGGATCATACAGCTCCATCTTGGTCCAGGACTGACTAGGTTCCATCGTACTTACTGGTGATATGGTCATACTTACAATCTATCTCAAGAAACACTCCATCCTCAGCTTCCATTGTCTCAGTCTGACTGAGTCAGGTTCGTCTGCTGGATCATACGGCTCCATCTTGATCCAGGACTGACTAGGCTCTGTTTTACATACTAGTTGTGTTATTATTACTTACAATCGATCTCAAGAAACATTCCATCCCCGGCTTCCATTGTCTCAGTCTTGACTGATGGTACAACAGTCTTGTCAGGTCCATCTGCCGGGTCGTAGGGCTCCAGTTTGATCCAGTACTGACCAGGCTCCGTCTTACAAGCAGGTACATGACAGTCACCACCAGCTTCCTCTTCTGATGTAGCCTCATTTTTGATAATATCTGTAAAAAATTAAAGTATACCCTGATATGTAAATATATTTATTCAGAATGGAATAAGTTGGTCGTCTGGTCTTGCCTGAGGTGTACAATTTGAAGGTCTTTCAAGTGGAGAGTAAACTGGTATCTTTTAGGAAAGTGTGCTAGATCTAAGACCGCATCGTCACTTACGCACAGGTACACAAGGTTAAGCACAGGTGTGATAGTGGTCAAACATTGACGACCCAGTTGGCATATTGGTCACCATGCCGGACTGCCAAACACAGGGTTGTGGGTTCGATTCCCCGCCACAGACATGTATTTATACTTAGATATTTGTCTGTGGTCTGGTCATTTCTATGTATAATATATTTACAAAAGAAAAGTATATAAGTAGTATATCCATTGTCTAGCACCCATAACACAAGTGTAGTTACTTAGCTTGGGGCTAGATGTCGATGTGTGGAATGTCCTGCAATATTTATTATATTTATTTATATTGACCTATAATTTGTAAAAAGTTGGTAATTTACTTAAAAAATGTTTTGTTTTGAATGTAAAACAAAACATTTTTTAGCTACGTTTTATTGCAATTGATTTATTTAGGTTTACTTTTACAAATAATTTTGATGACTACTCTTAATGATTGAAATTAATTTTACTCTACTCTTAATGCACACAAAGGATTTCTTACCATTATATTGTTTTTAGTTTTTGTTGTTATAGCCGCAACAGAAATACATAATTGAAAAAAACTGTCTAGCTATCACGGTTCTTGAGATAACGGCCTGGTGACAGACAGACAGAAGGACAGTGGAGTCTTAGTATGTAAAATGGTCTTGTTTTTTACCCTTTGGGAACCCTTAAATAAAACTTCCTCCAGTCCAGTCACATTAGGCAGTTTAAAACTCTGTATTACCTAATCTAATGCGGGCTTTGCACTTACCTGGCTCCAAATTGAGTTCTTCCTTGATTTCAAGCTTTACTATGACGGGTTTAGACTCCGAAACATCCTGGGCCATTGTGAATAAGTACTAATATGTAAATAATAATGTACTTATGTATAGACGATTTATATGTAGATTTTTCCACAGCACAGAATGTAGATACTGAATGAATACTTTTTTTTCATAAATTATTGGTGGTAGGTGTTTACAGAAAGAGCTCCAAGAGATTAAACATCTAGTCACTTTGTTTATTTTTAAGTTTGCCAGTCCAAGCTGGAAAGTTTATACCTATTAGAGACACGGCAAGGCAGAACAGAAAACGTTTTTTGTTAAATATTGCACTACACACAAAACTGTTTGGTTTTTAGACAGTAAATCCATAAATAAACCTGGTAAAATATTAAAAACCATTAAAGTTTTTTTCCGATTGGAGTAAAGTGCGGCCAACCAACCAAGGTTTCATTTAGTGTTGCCAATTTTGTCTTACGTAAAATATGCCAAAATGATGCTTACAATCGCTTTTATTTTAGTACTTTTAATATGTACTTAGGTAGCTAAGCATACTTGTAAATTACGGGCAGTAATGGGTAAATTGTTTTATCCTAATTTTAAAACTTTTATGAAATAAACTATCTTATTTCTACAAAAGTAAAGTGAAAAAAAATTGCAAATGAATTCTAAAGGAAATGTCTGTTTGTATAATGTTTAATGATTGCGTTAATCAACACTCTAAAAAGTGCTCTACAAGGTGGTTCCTAAGTGCTGGTAATAAAATTTGCTAAACTAGGATCAAAATATATTAAAAGCACCAAAAGTACTAAATTGAGATCACTAAATATATTTTTTTGTGTTTCTCCAAAGAGGCAGGCTAGGCAAAAAGCTTTTAGCTCATACAGTCTAATTGTGCGTAGACTATTTTTTCTCATTCTACGATTTTGTATATTAATTAGGTAATGCAATTTAATCTTGTGTAATATTTAACTAATAAGTGCGCAATATGTGTGAATTTAAATACCTTCTACCCTTCGCCATTTAACTACCTTAGACCATTTCATCATTCCCTTCTACGCATGGACCTAGAAAAACTGGTTGCCTGTAAAGTCGGTATACGGGCGAAAGTTTTACGTGACAACAACTGTGCTCGAGTGGAAGGGACGCGTGCCTTTCACTTTTTATGTCTGTCTCTCTCGCTCTTAGGCGGGCTAACCATGCCCGCGTGCCTCTCACTCGCTCTCATTGTGAGCGCATAACGTCAGCGGAGCGTAACGCAGTTTCTTGAAGTGTCACCCGGCAAACCAATTTATAAAACGTTGTCACGTCAAAAAAGGTTTTACGTGCTTCTACTGACTTAACGCCATCTATTTTTCAATAGTTGCAATAAACAATTCGAAAGTTAAACAAAAGATTGCGCTGTAATAAATATTTATTTAATAATTATGATAAAAAACTTAATTAAAACTATAATCATCGGTCGCGCGAATATTACCGCCATCTAACTTTTCTGCAAGTAGCAGTAACTAATTCGGAATGTAGACAAGAGATGGCGCTGTAATAAATATCTACTCGCCAGGCCAAACTACACTCTCGATCCATGGCAAGTAGGATGCTACTCTAGTGTAGACGGCAGGTCGGCCGCTCTCGGCGCATCTCTTGCCGAATGACGTCACTCCTATGACGTAGAATATACATTGATTGTCTTTGGATACCACTTGGAGGGGAGATCCGGAATCACCCTGAAACAAAAAAAAACAACAAATAGTACCCCTATCACGAGTTGTTAACTCGATAAAACTTATCATAAAGAATGCAGACTGCAGGTCTAAAATAGCTTTTGGAATTGGATTTTTAATATGTGTGTCATTATTATTAGCAGACTTCAAAAAAGTAGATTTTTCGTTTTTTATTTATTTATGTTTTGTGGTGCATAATTAATTATGTACTTTGTAATATTGGTATTGGAACTAATTTAATAGTCAAACTTCTTTATGTGTTCTATAATAGGTAATAGGTACCTATCTATTAACTGTCTGCCAGAATATTTTATATAGAAAATACCAGTTATGCAAAGTAAAGCTTTATAATAGTGAATTTCTTGTTATTTTATTGATAATTTGCTTGTAACTTATTAGTTTCATTAATTGAATTTGTATGTTGTTATTGTACCAAATACAAACAAAAAAATGGGTGCGTGTACTTATGTAAGTTATGTAAGTTCTAGAAGTTATACGTCCGTCTGTCCGTCTGATATTTAATTTGCGAGCAGCTTCAACCTGTTTACTTTTGGGTCACGCAGCTGCAACATGTGAGTTTTGTGTTACAGATCCGCGCGCATCTTATTTCACTCTCATCATTTTTTACATAACGCTCCTAAAGGTGAGCGCACACCTAGCCGCACCGCACGCGCCGCAGTCCCCGCAGTGAAGGAAATCCCCAAGGCGGATGCCGATGATGTCACCAACCCAGCGCTGCGCATACAAACGGAGAATGCGGCGCGTGTGCGGTGCGGCTAGGTGTGCGCTCACCATAAAGAAGTGTAACTTCAAAATAAAAATAAATTCTAGCCCTTTTTTGCGTAAATAAATAAAAAACAAGTACCTGACAAGTATCCTTCCCACCTCTAAGTTCACCAGCACACATCTGTCCATCGGCGAAACCTTTCCAATATCTATTCCTTATTGAAAACAACAGCCGATCGCAATATTCATTATCCAACAGAGATAGGGACACTTTCTGTAACTCTTTTGACACTTTCCGTGATCCTAAAAGTTAAAAGAATGTGAATGTGTGTTAGTGATCAAGTCTCCTTATGGAATTAATTAACAGGTGATTAATTTAGTCAGTCACTTAATAAGTAAGTCAATTAGTCAGTCGGTCAGCCAGACCGTCAGTCGGTCAGCCAGAAAGTCAGTCGATCAGTATTTCAATCAGTCACACGATTATTTAGTTAATCAGTCAGTCGACCAGCCAATTAGTAAGTCAATAAGTCAGCCAATCAGTCAGTTAATAAGTCAGTCGATCAGTTGGTCGATTAGTTAGTTAATTAGTCAGTCGATCAGCCAGTCAGTTAATAAGTCAGCCAAACAGTCAGTCGATCAGTCGGTCGATTAGTTAGTTAATTAGTCAGTCGATCAGTCGGTCGATTGTATGTGTGAGTATCTTTGATCGAGGGCGTAAAAAACTCGTACTAGTGGTACTGTTCCATTCTGAAGTTCCCATACATTTATCACGCAAAACAATTTAGATTTTTGCGCACTTGATGAAAAAGTTAATGGTAAGTTAATGAAAAACATAAGACAGTCAGTCAATCAGACAGTTGATCAGTCGGTCGATAGGCGGTCGATCAGTCAGTCGATCCGTTGGTCAATCAGTCAAGACTCACTAGGATCAATATGCGTGGCGAGTTCTAGCAGCGCTCTGACGCTTAGCTCGGCTAATCAATCAGGCAGTCAGTCAGTCAGTCAGACAGTAGATCAGTCGGTCGATTGGTCAGTCGATCCTTTGTTCGATCAGTCAACAGAATCGAGCGAATAAAAGCCTGAAGACTCACTAGGATCAGTATCAGTGACTCCCCATCCAGTCGCTATAGCTTTATTATTTGTCCCGAAGTCGTGTCGGGACCAGAGGCAGGCGGGACGAACTGCAGCCCGAAACTCGACATCCGTGGCGAGTTCTAGCAGCGCTATATCGTTGTACACGTTTGGCGGTTTGTGCTCGGGGTGGCGAATAGCTCGCCTTATTGGTACCTGGGATAAATAAATAAATATTTCAGGTCATTCCACACATCGCCATCTAGCCCCAAGCTAAGTAGACTTGTGTGTGCTTCGGCTCCACGCACGCCTTCCAAAGGTCCGGGGCCTCATAGCCCCGTGCTATGGAACGTATAAATAAATATTATTAAAATACATTGTTCAAAACGGAGAAGGAAAATATCGTGATCATACCCGTGGCTTAGTTGTCTTCAGACATATTGAAGAGGCCTTTCCTCTGGACACGGTCGACTGAGCTGAGAGGGTAGTTTAGGTTGAGCAAGCTTACTCCACCCTCACGCAAAAAGGCCCCAACTAAAGAGTTCTAGTTGCGAAAACAGCCCGTAGGTATACAAAAACAAGAGTCTAATATAGGTTAACGCTAACGCGGGTGAAACCGTAAGTCATAGCTAGTAATACTCACGTCTACTGGGTCCGCTCCATCATCAACTTGCGGATCAATGTTTTGGTCTCCAAGCCTTACTATCACTGGTGCTGGATCCTAAAGAAACAAAAATTTAGAATTAAAGAAGCCCTGACTTTTATCCCCAATAACTTTCAGACGGCTTAACCGATTTCGATCAAACTACTAAGAACACTCCCAAATAATTCACCTTTCAAACGATAGAAACTAAATCAAAATCGGTTCATCCGTTCGGCAGCTACGATGCCACAGACGCACACACTCAGACACGTTAAACTTATAACACCCCGTTCTTGCGTCGGGTGTGATTAAAGTAATATAAAACGGGATATTTATCATAATGATTGGTTTATTTCTTAATTTGAGCTATTTAAAGCATACACCATGATGATTTCAAATAAATCAATGATACGTAGTTCATCTAGTTTAATTTTTTCTTAATTAACAAAATGGCGTCTGGTTGTCGCCATATTGAATTTTGACAACTGTCATGTCTTAGACGTCTTGCTTTGCTAGCGTAAGGTGCTGTCCGCCATCGCAAGACGGCCTAAATGCTATGAAACTGCTGTCACAATGATCGCACGATCCTGTCAAAATGGTCGTACGATAGCGATTTTCATAGCATTTAGGCCGCATCGGTGGCGCTATGGGCTATTAGGACAGCGCCTAACCCCAGCAAAATATGAATTTTGACGTGATAACGTCTAATAAATTGATGGAACACCTGCATTCACACAAAAGTGTCACGGTAATATTGTGTGACGTCATGCGTTATGTTAATATGACCAGACGCGTCATGGTAACTTAGGAAACAGAGTATTTAATAATAATAGCGCTCATCTGAGGCTTGTGTTATGCTTTGACGAGTAAAGAAAGAAGACTTATGTAAAGGAAAAAAAGTAAAAAAAAACAAAATGAATCTCAATTTTTCATCGTTTTCTTATGACGTTATCCCTGTCTGGTTGCCTGGAAGAAATCGCTTTAAGCGATAAGGTCGCCTGTTTGTACAATTTAATAAGCTTTCTTGTCCTCTTTGATTTTTTCAACGTTTTGAGTATTGTACAAAAAAGTGTTTATCTATCTATCTATCTTTATCACATAAAATTATCGTCCGTAAACCGACTTTACACACAACCATTTGTTTTTTTTAACCGAGTTAAAAAGGAGGAGGTTCTCAATTCGGTTGTATGTATTTTTTTTATGTATGTTCGTGCATATTTACCGATTTATCAATCGATTTTGATGAATCTTTTTCTGTTGTTGTTAATTACAAGAGAAACACTCAAACATTACAAAAATTTCCTAACATTTACTACCTAACTAATTTTCTATGGCCACACAATGAAGAATGTTAATTAATTTTGAATCCACATTCAACCGCTCGATCAATCGCAATTCGCTCTCCATATTCTTTGTCAAAAATAAAAAATACAAGTGAAAGAATTACTTCTATACATCAATTAGTTTCCGATTTAAAGAAGTAAACGTGCGACGCAAACTCATACTCGGTGCGTTAGCGTTACTAAGCGGAGCGATATACATTGACGTCACATGCGGTCACGTTAGTTTATTTCTAACTTGTAAAATCAAAACCTATATGTATTTTTGACTACAGCAAAAACTAGTGTATTTGTTTGTATACTTACAAGCTTTACTGTAACAAACTTTCAACCGATTTGGCATACCTATCATATCATACGATATCATTTTGCTCCAATAAAGCACTCAAACTCGTGTTAGGCGTACAGAATTGTGAGTCAAATGTTCTGACCTGGACAGTAGTATCAGCGAAGTGAAGACAATGTCCAGCAGTGAGCACGAACCGTGGACTTAGCAGGCTGCCTCCGCAGTAGAACGAGTAGCCACCTTCAAAGTTGGCCCATCCCACCGCAGCCTGGGGGAGGTAATCATATTTTATACTAGCGACCCGCCCCGGCTTCGCACGGCTATTTTATGCATGTATTATACATATAAACCTTCCTCTTGAATCACTATCTATTAAAAAAACCGCATCAAAATCCGTTGCGTAGTTTTAAAGATTAAAGCATACAAAGGGAAATAGGGACAGAAAAAGCGACTTTATTTTATACTATGTATATATAATAATAATAGGTACGTATAAACAACCAGACCACAGATAAATAAATAAAACATAAATACTTGACTGAGGCAGGAAACGAACCCGCGACCCTGTGTTTAGCAGTCCGGCATGGTGACCATTGTGCCACCTGGGTCGTCAATCATCAATTATTGCATAGAGGCGGTTTATGACCACCGTGTTCAAAATGCCGAGATGCAATGATCAATATCCACACGCGTATCGTACGACGTTTTTTATTACAGTTGCGAATAAAAGAAAATACTTCAAGAATAAAAAGTTAACAAAATATTTGTGATAAGTTATCACTACATAGTATAAAACAAAGTCGCTTTTTCTGTCGCTATTTCCCTTTGTACGCTTAGATCTTTAAAACTACGCAACGGATTTTGATTCGGTTTTTTTTAATAGATAGAGTGATTCAAGAGGAAGGTTTATATAATGTATAATACATGCATAATATAGCCGTGCGAAGCCGGGGCGGGTCGCTATGTTTACTATGTTTTTTAGGCAATATTTTTTATATTATATTTATATTATACTCCCGAATCAGCTGTTCCATACAAAAACTTCGAACGAAATGTTCGAATTTCCGAAAGTTGTAGAACTTCGTAGAGTTCCGAAGTTGTTCGTCTAGACGTCTAGAACAACCCCCTTTCGTATTAAAACCTCTTCGCTGAAACACATTAAGTAACTCCCGATCCCGTGGGAATATCGGGATAAAAAGTAGCCTATAGCCTTCCTCGATAAATGGACTATCCAACACAAAAAGAATTTTTCAATTCGAACCAGCAGTTCCTGAGATTAGCGCGTTCAAACAAACAAACTCTTCAGCTTTATAATATTAAGTATAGATTTATATTTAATCTTGGTCACGTACCATATGAGGGAACTCCCCCCTCTTGGCGTTCTCCCCCCCTACAATAAGTTCGACCCCGGTGTAGTCGCATTTAGCCGCGGATATTGACAACGTCTCCGGATCCGGTAGCAATGGGATGTAGTCAACTTTCTCTATCACACCTCGGCTGTACTCTTCACATTCTAAAACAAGAAAAAACCGGTCAAGTGCGAGTCGGACTTGCGTGAAGGGTTCCGTACCACGTTGTATGGGAGTTCTACATAAATATATAATTTTTTTTTAAATCAACATGTTCGATTCTTTACTAGGGTAATGAATTTTCCAAAAATCTAATGATGCAGTTTTAGTTTTTGTCAAAATCGGGCACGCAACTCCTATTAGCATTTTTAGCTATAGTTAGGGATATAGCCCTGAAGGCCCACATAAAAATTAACCCTGTATATTTGTCTATAACAAAAATACCTACGTAATCCGTGAAAATATCAACTCTCTAGCTAAGATTCATGATATAAGCCGAGTGATAGACAGACAGACGTCTAGACAGACAGACATTCAGACAGACGGCGGAATCATAATAAAGGCCTATCCGCACAGCACAGTGCCGACACGTGCCGTACCGTGACGTATCCATCAGTGTCAGTGAAAAATTATATTGTTGCATGCATACTTTTTGTACTGGTCAGTTACAGTGATGTTCAGTGCTGTCAGTGCTGCTCCGACGTTGCTCCGACGCTCGTCGTGATAAAGTACTAAAAATCACTGTGCCGGTGCCGTGTCGGTACTGACACTGACATGTACGAGTAGCACGTCACGGCACGGTACGGAACTGTCGGTGTCGTGTTTACCTATTTACCTTTTACCGTATTTACCTTTTTGGTATGAAAAATTACAAAATGTATAACTTACTCCTTTCACTAACTCTTCTATTGCTTCCAGCGACTGTTCCCCAAACTTGTCGAGGACTGAAAAATAATAACCACTATCGTAAAGTGACAACGTGGTAAGTATACGGAATTTTTAAGACTGAATTTTAGTCTAAATCCCTATAAATATAAAATTCTCGTGTCTTGGTATTAGCTGCCAAACTCCACCTTAACGGTTGAACCGATTTGTATGATTTTTTTTTTGTGTATTCGTTAGGTATGCGAATAAAACAAATATCTTTTTTTTATTTAATATGCGCCCCGCGGTTTCACCCGCGTATCTCCCGATCCCGTGGGGATATCAGGATAAAAGGTAGCCTATAGCCTTCCTCGATAAATGGACTATCCAACACAAAAAGATTTTTTCAATTCGAACCAGTAGTTCCTGAGATTAGCGCGTTCAAACAAACAAACAAACTCTTCAGCTTTATAATATTAGTAAGTATAGACTAGCTGCGCCCCGCAGTTTCACCCGCATAAGTCCCGATCCCGTGGGAGTGACCAAATAAATAGTAGCCTATAGCCTTCCTCGATAAATGGACTATCCAACCCAAAAAGATTTTTTCAATTCGAACCAATGGTTCCTGAAATTAGCGCGTTCAAACAAACAAACAAACTCATCAGCTTTATAATATTACTAACGACCCGTCTCGGCTTCGCACGGCTGTATTAAGCATGTATTATATCTAAAAACCTTCCTCTTTAATCACTCTATCTATTAAAACCGCATCAAAATCCGTTGCGAAGTTTTAAAGATTTAAGCATACATAGGGATATAGGGACAGAGAAAGCGACTTTGTTTTATACTTTGTAGTGATGATGAACTCTGCCTGGCTGTAGGTACTTACTCTTCAGTAGAACTCCTTGTAACAGCCTGTAATATATTACCACCATCTCTACAACAGACCAAAGAAGTCCCAAACGCGTTGTACTCACAAAACGTTGCACGGACTCCATTGTTTCTGAAAATAATAAATAAATATTGCAGGACATTCCACACATCCCCATCTAACGCTAAGCTAACTAACTACACTTGTGTTATGGGTGCTAGACAACGGATATACTTACTTATTTACTTAGAATTGGCTACTTACTGGAAATCAACATTAGCAGAGCGACATCTGTCGGCCGGTGTACAAACACCTCCTGACGATGTATATTCGTCCACGCAAGGATCTCCAGCTGAAAAAAAACAACAAATAAATAAAAATGGGTGCGTGTACTTAATATGTACAGTCGGCTGCATAATTGCAGCCCTCGGTAGAGTTCGAACATTATTAGAATGTTTGCATTCCAATAATTTTTGTTTGATTATTGATGAGTTAGAAGACTTTAAACTTCAACTAAAGCAGGTGCCTAGAATCTTGCTCGTTTTGAAAACATTCTTATAACTGCCGTTTTGGAGCTCTACGGTGGGTCTGCAATTATGAAACCGACCGTACCTACGCGCGTGATAAGTTATACGTCCGTCTGTATGTCCGTCCGTCTGATATTTATTTTGCGGGCAGCTTCAACCTGTGACTTTAGTGTTACAGTGATCTTAAAATTTCATTCTCGCAGCTTCGACCTGTTTTACTTTTAGGTTACGCAGCTGCAACATGTGACGTTCGTGCTACAGTGATCTTAAAATTTCATTCTCATATTTTTTTCTATAAAAGAAGTATAATTTCAAAAACGACAAATAACAAAAAACATGTTGGAAAACAAAACATAAGGTAGTTATAAGTTTTATGGCACAACAATATTTGTGCTAGTGTCATTATCCAGGGAGGAAACAGTCGACTACGTTTGTATGGAGAGAGTGCCGGTACCCTTTTACTCTTAAATTGCGGTAGTTTTCTTCTGACGCCTTTCGAAGGCACACATCCTAACTTAGTTTTTATGACGTTTCAATCTGGTTTCATGTAAGTGAGTCTAAATAAAGAAGTTTGACTACATAAGTACTTTATGGGTACCAACCTTTTTTCTGCGCCCGCGCAGACAACACAGCCATCATAAAAACTAATAAATGTGAATTAGCCATACCGCTAATTGTTTTATATAGGTATTATAGTAGGTAAATACCTACATCTGGGTAAAATACCTATTTATAATTTTCTGTTATTCATTTTCCTTGATGTTTTTTTGATCTGTAAACAATCAATTATTTTTAAATGGTCTCTGGAAAAAAAGGTATCTTCAAGCAAGAAATAATCCCTATAAACGCCAGAGTATATTTTTTTGTTTGTAGTAAATATTCTTTGAAAATAATAAGCAGTGGGTATTCGAAATTTATTGCTTTTCGATCAAAAAAAAGTAAAAAAAAACAAGAAATATAAAATGTTACATAAAAGTAAGTAGGTTATAATTATTTCTATTTTTTAATTAAGTATTTATTATTATTATTTTTCTTTTATTTAATAGTTATCTATCTATCTAATACTGATTATCCATAAACAGGGTTATTGGTAATTATACTAGCAAGCCGTTGAGGCCTACTTCTGTGTACCTAACAAACAACTATTGTTCTACGACTTTTGGGAATTCGAAAAAATTAAATGAAGTTGATTTTTTAAAACAAAGGCCGACTAAGAACAGTAGATAAAACTTAAAAAAAAAAGGTAAAATTTTAAGGTTATTGACCTCTCCGTGTATGGAACAGCTGATTTTCAGGTAAACCTAACCTCAAAATTTTCAAAAAAATGTTCGAATTTCCAAAAGTCGTAGAACAAAAGTTGTTTGTTAAGGTGCACAGAAGTAGCCCTCAACGGCTTGCTAGTATAATTACCAATAACCCGTAAATATTAAATTCTCGTGTCACGGTGTTAGTTACCTATCTCCACCTTAACGGCTGAACCGATTTGTATGATTTTTTGTATATTCTGTCTGATAATCGAACAACATCTATTTTTATTTCCTATTTTTTTTAATTGGCGAAACAACGTTTGCTTGTACAGCTAGTCATTTTATAATCACTATTATCACTTCACTTCACTATCACTACATAGTATAAAACAAAGTCGCTTTCTCTGTCCCTATTCCCTTTGTATGCTTAAATCTTTAAAACTACGCAACGGATTTTGATGCGGTTTTTTTAAATAGATAGAGTGATTCAAGAGTAAGGTTTATATGTATAATACATGCATAATATAGCCGTGCGAAGCCGGGGCGGGTCGCTAGTTTTTTAATAAAAGCAAGAAATTATTTTCTGGCGTATAAAGAGAGAAGATTATTTCTGCGCAGAGCGCAGCGTCTGAAAATGCAGTTAATTTCTCACTTATATCCACCAGTGGAATCCGATCTTTAACTACATTTAGGAAAAGATTGATATAGCACTTCAAACTTTTACATCACAAAAGTTCTCAAAGCTTAGGTATCCTCGAGAGGATAAGCTTTGAGTACCTACACTTAGTTTAATGCTTTATGGTAAACTAGCGACCCGCTCCGGCTTCGCACGGCTATATTATGCATGTATTATACATATAAACCTTCCTCTTGAATCACTCTATCTATTAAAAAAACCGCATTAAAATCCGTTGCGTAATTTTAAAGATCTAAGCCTACAAAGGGAAATAGGTACGGCGAAAAGTGACTTTATTTTATACTAGCTGACCCGTGCCCACTTCGTTGAGCATTTATTTTATTAATATTAAAAATTAAATTATCTATACTAATATTAAAAAAAATACTTTTTGTAACTTAAATATAAAAGTTAGACATATGCTGTCGTTGACTTTTTTGTAGGCATTTTCAAGCTCCACATCTTTACTATAGAACTCAAAAATATATCTTTCATAGTTAAGGCAGCGTTCGTAAGAAACGCTTTCATTCGACCGTTTTTCTCCGATTCACTTTGCAAAACGGACTACCACGTAAAAGTCTTTTTATTTTTAGGTTTTTTATATAGCCTATGACACTCAGCAATAATGTGGCTTTCTATTGGTGAAAGAATTTTTAAAATCGGTTCAGTAGATCCCGAGATTACCCCTTACAATTTAACAAATATACAAACACACAAACTTTACTTCTTTATAATATTATTAGTATTAGTATAGAAGTATAGATAGATATAGAAGTATAGACTAGGTATGTAGTGATACTAGGTGCACTCCGCGGTTTCACCCACGTATGTCCCTGTCCCGTGGGAATATCGGGACAAAAAGTATCCTATATGTTAATCCAGGTTTCTAGCTATCTACATACCGAGTTTCAATGCAATCGGTTCAGTAGTTTTTGCGTGAAGGAGTAATAAACATACACATAAACACAACAACAAACACACAAACTTTCACATTTATAATATTAGTAGGATTATGTATTCTGAAATCAATATCATTTTTAACGAGACACTAACCCGGGTCAATCCGTGGGGCACAGCTAGTTAGTCATAAATATGAACTTTAAATTTTTAACTTTTAACTTTAAACGCGGACAAGAAGCACAATCGAGTTGTCAAGCGATACTGACGTAGGAACCTACCAGCCATCTTCGTACTAGTCGGAGATCCCTTTAAAAACGACCATCATCGAGCTGTTAAATGGATGAAAAGTATTTTAAATCAAATTAAATAGGTCAATAAATATATTGCAAATGAGTTGTCTCAAAAAATTCAGTCCAGAATTTGAAAGATTAACAATTTAATTTTTTGTTTGTCTTTTTAACCTTTCACTGGTTATATATCAAATTAAATAGGTCAATAAACATATTGCAAATGGGTTCAGTCCCGAATGATAGTTTTTTTTTAGTGACTTTTCACTGGTTTGTTTAAGAGACAAATTCCATGCCAATAGAAAGTATGAAGCCTATAGAATATTATGCAAATAGGTTGACTATTTTTTTCCGTCACAACTCGTGGGTAGGCAAGTAAATCGATACTAGTCATTTGCACTGGTCTGGTTAATGAATTAAAACTAAGTTAGAATAAAGATTATGTATTTCATTGGTACGGAATTTGTCTATTGACCAAACCAGTTAAAAGTCTCAAAACAAAAAAATAATAATTATGAACTGAAAATTTTCAGGCAACCCATTTGCAATATATTTATTGACCTATTTAATTTGATTTTAAATACTTTTCATCCATTAAACAGATCGATGAAGGTCGTTTTTAAAGGGATCCCGTACTATACCAGATTATTTCTGAGAAACAGGTTAGGTAAGCGAGCTGAGTATACACTGGCGAATTACTTGTTTGCTAAAATAACTACGGAGTAAAAAACCGGTCAAGTGCGAGATGGAGTCGCGCACGAAGGGTTCCGCACCATCACTATCAATACATAGTATAAAACAAAGTCTCTTGCTCTGTACCTATATCCCTTTGTATGATTAATTTTGAATATCTTATTCTGTATTGTTCACTGTCTGCTTTCCGAATAAAATAAAATAAATAAATAAATAAATCTTTAAAACTACGCAATGGATTTTGATGCGGTTTTTTTAATAAATAGAGTGATTCAAGAGGAAGGTTTATATGTATAATATAGCCGTGTGAAGCCGGGGCGGGTCGCTAGTAATTTATAATTTTAAATAATCACAACATAGAGACCGACGTTTAGGAAGTAGAGCTAGAGCCACGACGCCCAGACTTGGACTACCTCACTTGGCGACGGTGTAGCGACGTCACTAGTTTGGAAGCGTAGCCAGCCAGTAGCGTGGTCTCCACCACTAGTCACCGACAGCCGACAGGCAAGTGGTAGAATAAATGTCAAACAATAATAGTCAAACATTCGGAAACGATCTTTCAAAAATATTTAAGTAAGTATATCTTTTGGGATTATTTCGGATGTTCGTCGATAATTAGCGGATTTCAATTTCAGGCGTAAAACGAATAAAAAAATCCAAATTTCGACGAAGAACGTTTCAGAAATACAGAAAATTGGTGTCATGCGACTTGGAAGTCGAGTATGATTTGTAGGCGTATACGACGACGCTAGGCCACACGAAGGATACAAAAATAAAACTCCGAGTAAGGTCCTTTAGCACATGTTTAGCACGAACTCTAGTGTGTTAACACCTTTAATTCTATTTGTATTCAAATAAGCACGTCTGACGTGGGATTACCAGTAACGAAGCTTAGATATGTAATAATCGATGTTTTTTCCTTATAAATCACGCAATTTATGTAAACATATGTCATGAAATTGATAAATAAAACCACAATAGCGTAGAAAAATTGAATTAATAGGAAAATATTGCTACTATAAAAGTATAAATAAGTAATTAAAAACTAAATATTTCATAAAAATTGGGAAAACTACCTAAAAACAGTTGCTTTATTGTCAACTAGCGACCCGCCCCGGCTTCGCAAGGCTGTATTATGCATGTATTATATCTAAAAACCTTCCTCTTGAATCACTCTATCTATTAAAAAATACCGCATCAAAATCCGTTGCGTTTAGTTTTAAAGATTTAAGCATACAAAGGGATATAGGGACAGAGAAAGCGACTTTGTTTTATACTATGTAGTGAAAACTGAGTGAAAATGAAAATAATTTGTTTATTTTCTTGTTTTGTCAATCGTTGACATAGACATCGGTTTTTAAACATACTTCAAAAAATTCGTTTCCTATCATCCTATGTATTTTTTATATCGGTAGGTATATTATGTTCACCGATTACTCTAAAACGCCGATTTAGAAAATTCTTTTTTTGTTTGAAAGCGGATAACTCATGTCATCATAGATTTGGTGTGTTGTCAATCATTGAAAAGTTTTTCAATAATTAATTTTCAATTTTGTTTAAAAATGGCCATCTTGCGGCTTGCGGGGGGAAGCTGAGTTCTAATATAAAACCCATCCTGAACAACTACTTTATGTGAAATAGTTCAGAATGTAGACAAAAGATGGCGCTGTAATAAATATCTACTCACCAGGCAAAACTATAGTAGGTACTCTCGATCAATGGCAAGTAGGACATGGCAAGAAGCTACTCTAGTGTAGACGGCAGGTCGGGAATCGAACCCGCAACCCTGTGTTTGGCAATCCGGCATGGTGACCATTGTGCCAACTGGGTCGTCTATAATATTCGCAAACATCCGGAAAAACAAATGCCTTATAAATAAGTTCACGTATACATTGTTTCAACACAATCTCTGTAAAATAGAGATAAAATTCAATCTATCTTTAATTACCAAGTAAATATTTTTAATCCATTGATAAAGTTTAACTTAGTTGCTAAGTGTAGTATCTACTAGCATTTATCAAACAACAGCTTGAACGCACTGACTTTCTTGAAATTTATCTACTAACTAAAGTTCTAGACGATTGTTTAAAATAAAAGTCCTTAATTTTTTATTATAATAACTAACGACCCGCCCCGGCTTCGCACGGCTATATTATGCATGTATTATACATTTAAACCTTCCTCTTGAAACTGCGGGGCGCAGCTAGTTATCACTTCACTATCACTATCACTACATAGTATAAAATAAAGTCACTTTTCGCCGTCCCTATCTCCCTTTGTATGCTTAGATCTTTAAAACTACGCAACGGATTTTGATGCAGTTTTTTTAATAGATAAAGTGATTCAAGAGGAAGGTTTATATGTTTATTACATGCAAAATATAGTCGTGCGAAGCCGGAGCGGGTCGCTAGTATTAGTATAGACTAGCTGCGCTCCGCGGTTTCACCCGCGTAACTCCCGATCCCGTGGGAATATCGGGATAAAAAATAGCATATAGCCTTCCTCAATAAATGGACTATCCAACACAAAAACAATTTTTCAATTTTAACCAGTAGTTCCTGAGATTAGCGCGTTCAAACAAACAAACAAACAAACAAACAAACTCTTCAGCTTTATAATATTATAGTATAGATTTTACATTAGTTAAAATGACTCAAGAATTGATAACTTTTTTAACTCCTGAGTCACAGAAAGCGGAGTTTTTACGAGTAATATCTTGGTCAGTCATTTCATTAACATAATATCGATATCCTTTAGTTAATCGATGTTATCTTGCAGGTGTCAATCGACTTATTTGTAATAGCTGTAGTGAGTGTTCTTACTAATCTATACATAGATATAATAAAGGAAAGAAGGACAAATCTGTACGTAAAAGCAAAAGGAGTAAAAAAGCAATGTGAAACAAGAAATTCATATTTGAAGTTTGTCTATTTTATCACAGTTGCTCATAAAGTGGATCTTATTAAACCGCTGTTAGGCTCATAATGCAACGTATTATACACGCGTGCGATATAAAAATATCCAACGAGTGCTAAAATAATACGTTATCCCGATAAGTCAAATACGTATCTTACTGCTAATGACATATTAGGTAGATGAAACATTCTTAATTTATCTGGGTTATACTGTTTTGATGTATAGAAAAAAGGTAAGGTACCGACAAAGAGTTTTAAAGCCAGCAAGGCTTAAAAACTCTTTTTTGGTAAAACTCTTTGTTGGTTGGTCTCTTGGTTTGTGGGTTTGGTGGTGGTCTCGGCTTTGTTAAACGCCCTCGCATACCGCTCGCGCGTGTTAAACCGCCTCTATGCAAAGATCAATTTTCTACACTTGTATCGTAATGTACCTACTATTTCATTACTCAAACTCCGAAAGTAGGTCTAAATATGCCTGAAGAGCGTGTAGAAAATAAAACTTTCAGCCCTAGGGAAAGTCGCTTTCACTGACAGCTGTCATGTCAAATTATGGCTTCGCACGGCTTGTGCAATGTGCATGTAGACAGTATCAGTATCATTACGCATTAGGAACTTCAAAAACCTAACCTCCTTGCTTTAAGTAACACCAAAGAATAACTCTACATGTATATAACCTCTTTGGTCCCAACCTTATAAGAGGATCAGGTAGTATAGAGTCTCTCATTCACTCTCGTTGTTAGGAAGAATTTTATGTATTGTTCGTAATGAAAAGCACAGTGTTTACCTCGGGTGAAAGACTCATTTAGTCCCTCGAACTATTAGCGCCCTCGCTACGCTTGGGCGCCAAACTCCGTCTCGGGACTCAATGAGTGACTTTCACACCTAGGGTAAAAATGTACCTACTATTTCATTACTCATACTCCGAAAGTAGGTCTAAGGGATTATTCTCATTAGACCGGGCCGTGTCCGGGGCGTGCCGCATACGTGGCCCGGACGGGACACGGATTTGAAACGTTACATACATTTTATATGAAGCAATTTATATTACACAGTGATTAATCCGTGTTCCGTACGGGCCCGTTTAACACACGGTGTAATATAAATACTACAACACGGGCGAGCTCAGGCCCGTTGCCGCCCCGGCCTCGGCACGCTTTGGACACGGCCCGGTCTAATGAGAATAATCCCTAAATATGCCTGAAGAGCGTGTAGAAAATAAAACTTCCAGCCCTAAGGCTTTTCGCTTTCACTGACAGCTGTCATGTCAAATTATGGCTTCGCACGACTTGTGCAATCTGCATGTAACCAGTATCATTACGCATTAGGAACTTCAAAAACATAACCTCCTTGCTTATTTTTTTACACCACTGAATAATAATTATGGCTTGGCACGGCTCATGCATACTGCCAGAGTTTAGTACTTAGTAACTTTTTTCTCAGTAATCAAATTCAAGTAGGTATATTTAGTTCAAGATATCTTATTTAATAAAATAAATGTAAAGACGAAAATGGTCAAAGCGACCTATGACCATGGGTGACCACGTGGCAAATTTTTTGTTATTTTATTATGTTTTTGTGTTAATCTGGTTTTTATTTACGATTGTGTATTTTGTGTAAATAACATTTTCTAGACAAACCGTGTTACAAAAACTGTAAGTTAAATCTACGGACTTCGCGTCATTTCCCAGTGTTGGATTAACTCATTAATAAAAATTTCTTCGGTAAGTACCGCCGTATTTAAGTATTGAATACAAATAGCAGAAACGTAAAAAAACACTACATAATGTAGGTATAACCTCTTTGGTCCCAACCTTGTAAGAGGATCAGGTAGTATGGACACATGAGTACCTACTCATGTGGTATGGAGTCTCATAGTCTCATTCACTCTCGTTGTTAGGAAGAATTTTATGTATTATTCATATTATTATTATTATTATTTTTTTGTATTATTCGTAATGAAAAGCACAGTGTTTACCTCGGGTGAAAGACTCATTAAGTCCCTCGAACTATTAGCGCCCTCGCTACGCTCGGGCGCCAAACTCCGTCTCGGGACTTGTAATGAGTGACTTTCACACCTAGGATAACAATGTACTATTTTCATTACCTTTACATATATAAGTAAATATATTTTTTCAGTGAATCGAATCAACGGCTGAGCCAATTTTGATTGATAGAAGAGTGAGAATTATGTACCTACGCAAAGCCGCGAGAAAAAGCTACTATGTAATTACTATCTAAATTGTCTAGATAAGGTATAAAACACAGCTGAAAGAGATTATAATTCCAATACTAAATACAATGCAGGTGTTATTCTACTAGCTTGTTAGCTAGGATTAAAAAAAAATCTTTGAAAGGTATATGTACAGTTACATTACCAATTAACTGAACCCCACGTGACCCGGAGCTCAAAAGTAATGTTACCTGATTCTGTTTTTAAACAATCACTACATAGTTTAAAACAAAGTCGCTTTCTTTGTCCCTATGTCCCTATATCCCTATATCCCTATGTATGCTTAAATCTTTAAAACTACGCAACAGATTTTGATGCAGTTTTTTTAATGGATAGAGTGATTCAAGAGGAAGTTTTATATGTATAATACATGCATAATATAGCCGTGCGAAGCCGGGGCGGGTCGCTATGATTGTTAATATGATAAATAAAAAAATTGTATCTACGCAAAGCCGCGACAAAAAGCTACTATGTAATTACTATCTAAATTGCCTAGATAAGGTATAAAAACACAGCTGAAAGAGATTATAATTCCAATACTAAATACAATGCAGGTGTTATTCTACTAGCTTGTTAGCTAGGATTTAAAAAAATTTTTCCTGCGGTTTCCCCGCGTTAGCGTCTCTTTGAAAGTTATATGTACAGTTACATTACCAATTAACTGAACCCCACGTGACCCGGAGCTCAAAAGTAATGTTACCTGATTCTGTTTTTTAAACAATCACTACATAGTTTAAAACAAAGTCGCTTTCTTTGTCCCTATGTCCTTATATCCCTATGTATGCTTAAATCTTTAAAACTACGCAACAGATTTTGATGCGGTTTTTTTAATAGATAGAGTGATTAAAGAGGAAGTTTTATATGTATAATACATGCGAAGCTGGGGCGGGTCGCTAGTAATTTTATAACTCAAGAACGGGCTCACCTATCCAAACCAAATGTATGAGCTTTGTTCGGACTATTTAGTAGATGGTTTATGTGAAGTTTCACAAAATCATATACTATACAATACAATAAGTTTATAATATAAAAAAGTAACAAAATAGGTAAATACTATATTTTTTACAGATATGCGAATGAGCTCTGGGTCACGTGGGGTTCAGTTAATTGGTAATGTGACTGTACTTCCTACAAACACGGAATAACAATAGTTTCTCTCGTAGTTTAAGATATTTCTTGATATTTAATATACAGATGAATTTTTTACATGGGCCTTCAGGGCTATATTCTAAACTATAAGAAATAGCGAAAAATGCTGATAGGAGTTGCGTGCCCGAATTTGACAAAAACTAAAACTGCATCACTAGATTTTTGAAAAAGTCATTACCCTCGCCAGGAATCGTTGTAGTTGTTAATAATAAATATTCCATATTTTTATACCAATGGATAGTGTTGCTGATAGAGATCAATTCTTAGAAACAAACGTAGTATGGCAAATTAAAGGAAATAGCTAATTTTTGTAGTCTTCTGTCTTTCCGTTTTGTTGGAGTGATAACTTATTTTAGCGCGTATTTTTAGATGAGATAAAATCTCTAAACTCGCGACACCGTTACGAGACGCAGTTACAGTGTGTGCATATATGCATCACTACATCACTACATAGTATAAAACAAAGTCGTCACTTAGTATAAAATAAAGTCCCTTTGTATGCTTAGATCTTTAAAACTACGCAACGGATTTTGATGCGGTTGTTTTTAATAGATAGAGTGATTAAAGAGGAAGGTTTATATGTATAATACATGCATAATATAGCCGTGCGAAGCCGGGGCAGGTCGCTAGTACATAGTATAAAACAAAGTCGCTTTCTCTGTCCCTATATCTCTATGTATGCTTAAATCTTTAAAACTACGCAACGGATTTTGATGCGGTTTTTTTTAATAGGTAGAGTGATTCAAGAGAAAGGTTTATATGTATAATACATGCATAATATAGCCGTGCGAAGCCGGGGCGGGTCGCTAGTGCACATATATTTTGTAGTTGTTTAGTAAATAAGATTAATTTGTTTTTTTTTTGTATTAAGTTTTTTTTTAATTAGTTTCACTTCAACGTGAAACCTTTTTTTTTTCCACTTTTTGATCTAGTTTCCCTTTAAATGCCTACATACTTAAGTCATTAAATACTTTCGAAATAAACGAATCTAAATTAATCTAAACTTATCGTAATAATCGATGTTTTATCAATTGACCAGATAAAGTGCCAGTTGTGCCTAAATTATTGTTCTGTGTGTATGTCGAAAGCGGATTTGTTATAATTATTACAATATGAGTGAAAAACTTTCCATTATTTCTATTTTATGTGAGTTTTTTTCATTAATTAACGAATTTAACATTTGATATGACAGTCGCCAAGCGGACTTGTCAGGGTTCCGATACGTAGCTGCAGCCACAGAAGGAGGACGAGTCGGAGAAAGGACATTCAAATCGTACCCAAAAACTAAGTAGCCGGCCAGTGAAAAAAAAATGTTTCTATCTTGTAGAGAATAACATTTTAAACAATGTTTAATAAGGCAACAAAGTGCTACGATCAACCATCGTTGAGTTATTTTACATTGAAAAACCAAAAAAATGCATTTAATAGAGATCCGTTTGACCACTTTTAAGATATTACTATAGAAAAATATAAAAATAATTAGTAAATGGATAAGCTTTGTCTAAATCTATTATTTAAAAAAATCTCGGAACGGGACGCATGACGTCATCTTTTTTGTGAATGCAGGTGTTCCATCAATTTATTAGACTTATCACTTCAAAAAGATCTCTCTCATTTTTTTAAAGGATAGGTTTGTTTTTCGCGCCTACATTTGTATGTTTGTTTATAATATTTTTTTTGGATTTCTTTAATTATTTTACTTTTTTTTTTTTCAGTAATTTTAGCAAGTACGGTGACAGCTCAATGGACGTGTACAACCAACGCTGATTGTTCGGAACTCGAAGGCAGCGTATGTTTGAACTCGGCGTGTCAGTGTCCTGTGGGGGCACAGTCTGCTCTGGGAGGGAGTCGATGTGTTGATAGTAAGTGTTACTACAATTACGCCTATTTTCACAAACAGTACTTAAAGGGAAAGGGTGCGCTCTCTCCATACAAACGTAGTCGACTGTTTCCTCCCTGCATGGATAATGACACTATATCAAATAGTTTTATTGCATAAAACTGATAACTGCCATGACCATGCCCCTATGTTTTGGTTTTAAGCTATTGCATAGCTTTTATCGCGGGCTTTGAGTGCGGCGACCGAATCAAGAAATTCCGTAACGAAAATAAAACCTAACACCCCCCACTCCGCCTACCATGTAGCCGAGCGTTCGCTCAACGTGTATGTTTTTTATTTTTTGTTTTTTAAATCATAATTTCTATGATAATATGAAAAAAATCAAGACATAGGGGCATAGTCATGGCAGTTATAGGTTTTATGCAACAAACATATTTGCTTTAGTGTCATTATCCAGAGAGGAAACAGTCAACTACGTTTGTATGGAGAGAGCGCCCGGTACCCTTTCACCTTAACTTCGCGCCATGGCTTTACGTGACGTCATCACTAACGAAATTAATAAAAATAAGTATTTGTTTACAGTTGCACCATACCATACATCTACGTGCTATGAAGACAGTCAGTGTTCGAGGTTGTTCACCGGGTTTGCATGTAGGAGGACAAACGAAACTATATTGGGTAAGTTTAATGGCCCGGCTACACGCTCCGTCTTGCTTGTGAGCATGCCTGCACAAACCGGTCAGTTTGCACAGGTAAGCGCGTATGCGTGTGGACGCGACGGTAGCTCGCGCAGGCGGCCTGCGGAATCGTTGACTGAAGATTGGACTGCGCGGGCTTGGTTTGTTTTGCCTGCAAGCTTACTTGAGCGTGTGGTCGGTTATTCAAGCCGCGCTTCAGTCCGTCTAAAATAATATAAGGCTGCGTTTAAAAAACCTCTTGAGGCCATATCGTGACGTGACCAGCTCTCAAAACACTATGAGGTTTGCACAGTCCAGCTTACCTGCATGTGTGGCCACTGCATGATGTTTCGTCTTTTTGTACAGTCTTGACTGCACAACCTGGCCTGTGCAGGGAAGACGGAGCGTGTAGCCGGGCCATAAAGGCGGCTACATATCTTCAGTTTTAACTGTACAGTCTGACTGTTCAGTTAAACCGTACATGTGTAGGCAAAACTAAGAACTGTACAGTTTAACTTATAATCTCGAAATATCATTAGATAAAACTGTATAGTTAAAAATGTGCAGTTAAAATTGATGGTGTGTAGCAGAAAAAACTGTAGGTGCAGTTGTCAGTTTTGCTTTGCCTATAGTTATTATTCTAATATTCAATTCTAATTCTAATTCAGATATCAAAGCTCAAGCTAATTTAGATGTATATAAAAGAAATTCTTATTTTATGTCTTTAAAAATATACAATGCCCTACCAGAAAATTTAAAAGTAGGTCCTATTAAAAAATTTAAACATTCACTTCAAGAATATTAAAATGTATTGTTAAATTGTTTTTATTCAGTACAAGAATATTTCGTATAAAATAAAGTCTAATGTTATTAAAATTATAGTTTAGATTTTTATTATAAAATAAAAATAAATAAATAAATAATAGTTTATTAAACAAAAGTGTTACAAAAGTAGGAGCAATAACAACGGACCTCGAACTAGGAATATATCCTGTATCTCGAGTGTCCAGAAAAGATTACAAAAACTTAGCGATTAAAGTGAAACCGTGGAGATTAAGTAATAAACTATTGGTGGTATTGACCATAAATTCTTGTTTCTGGTTCTGGGTGTTTCCTATATGTATAATATGTATATATTTACAAAAAAAAAAAAAGTATATAAGTAGTTTATCCGTTATCTGGCACCCATAACACAAGCATTAAGTTGCTTAGCTTGGGGCTGGATGGCGATGTGTAATATGTCCTGAAATATTTATTTATTTATTGGTTGAATTGTAACAAAGAAAGAAAGAAAACATTTTTAAGACAATAGATAATAAATAGGTAATCACGCTCTGCGGTATGTATGGATGTATGTTTGTGTGTGGGTGTGTATGTGTAATGTGATGTAAATGGTATATGGGACAGGACCTGCCGCCCAATTGCCGTATTCTTATGCAGCGCGTCTTGACTGCGTTTGCGTCATAACCATAGATTTCGTATTGCTAAGACGCACTCGTCACGCACACGTTACGCACTTGTCACGCACTCGTCACGCACACGTTACGCAAACCTAAACCACATGAGTAACTGCGTGACGAGTGCGTCTTAGCAATACGAAATCAAGTCAAGACGCGCTGCATAAGAATACGGCAATTGGGCGGCAGGAAGTCCTCGTCTCTCCAGGGTCATAAGACTCCGGGTACGAGGTCCGAATCTTGTCCATGAGTGTGTGTGTGACTGAAACAGTAGGTACAATGTAAGTGTGTGTATTTGAGTGATGGTGTAATGTATGCGGAGATGAAAGTATGCGGCCGAGTGTATAGATTCACTTCCGTCACCACAATGTTCCTACGATGTTCATCTCAAAGTAAAGGCAAACTATTGTTTTAGAATGGAACTGTACATTATAGCACTTTTTATGGAGAAATAACATTACTAGTTATATCTAGTCCTATTAGGTTAAGTTCTCTAGCTCTAGCTATTATGACAGAGTTTACTCTAGCTATTCTGTATGGCAGAGTTCGCACCCATTGTTATTATACCGAATTCTTGGACAAATAAAAACTTACATACAGTCTTTTGGAGTAATTCTAAGCTCTTCCAGTAAATTAATATGTGTACCTACCTACATAACTATATTGTTTTCTTTGTAATAATTTAATGTTTACACCACATTTTATTCGGTCTTTGTCTTCTTTATTCCAAAATTCACAATAATTCAACTAAACTTCAAGCTGAAACAGAAAACAACTGAAAAAACTGAACGTGTGTGCGTAGACACTAGGTTCGACGATGTGTGATAGTGGTCAAACGCTGTATGCCTAGCATGAAGACCAAACCAAAATAAAGCCGCCATGTTGAATTTTTATCATAATTTTTATCGCAATCATCACTACATGGTATAGTATAAAACAAAGTCGCTTTTTCTGTCCCTATTTCCCTTTGACTGCTTAAATCTTTAAACTACGCAACGGATTTTGATGAGGTTTTTTTAATAGATAGAGTGGTTCAAGAGGAAGGTTTATATGTATAATACATGCATAATATAGCTGTGCGAAGCCGGGGCGGGTCGCTAGTTTATAATAAAAATTCAACATGGCGGCTTTATCTATCATATTTTGAGAGTTGATGTAGTTATATCGCTTTATCGTATCGTGTTTTGGTCTTCATGCTAGGCATACTGACCTGGCTATGTTATAAAGAGGAAATATTTGATTGTTTGTTTGTATTGAATATCCTCGAAAACTACTAGACCGATTTCGATGAAACTCAGTATGAGGATACATTGATTCATTGGGAGTGTTATAGGCTTCTTTTTATCCCGATATTCCCACGGGATCGGGAGTTTTTACAAAAAAAAAAAGTGTGGACTCGGGGACTGCTGCGGTAAAGCTCGTGTGAGCTTCGTACGTCTGTAATCCGTCGTCCGTCATCCGTAATTTGTCGTCCGTCATTTGTCATCCGTCATTTGTCGTCCGTCATCCGTCGTCGTCCGTCGTCACTGGACACTATACACTGCACGCGAACACAGCCGCAGTATAGAAGTAAAAATAAATAGACGGAGTTAGGTTCTTGATTCGGTCGCCGCGCTCAAAGCCCGCGATAAAAGCTATGCAATACCTAGCTTAAAAAGGTGATTACTATATAAATATGTACATGAAAAATAAGGAAAAGTAATTTGTCCTTTATTCAACAGAGGGCACATGTAGCTGTCAAACGGGCCACCACTACTTCCTAGGTCGATGCTGGCAGACCGTAGACTTCGGTGAACCTTGCACGCGAGACGAGGAGTGCTTGACCGTGCCGAGCGATCCTTATAGCTTGACTTGTAGCGAGACTTGCTCGTGTGCGGTGGGATATTACGAGAGGCAGAGGGGAGAGTGTAGGAAGATTGCGAACGGTGAGTAGTTTGTCGATAAAACGACTAAATGGTTCTAATAACGTGATGCAACTGAGGCGGACTGAACCACGTTTCATCTTTTATTTCTCACAATCTGTTACCCGCGACTTCGTACGCGTGGTAGTTGTTTTACATACTAAAACCTTTCTTTTGAACTACTCTATCTATTGAAAAAACAGCTTCAAAATCTGTAGAGAATGTAATAAAGACCTAAGCAAACATAGGGACAGACAGGCACCGGGAAGCGACTTTGTCTTATACTATGTAGTGAAGACCCTTTTACATCAAACAAAACTACAACCAACCTATCCAGTTGGACCTATCGATGACTAAATGGTTCTAATAACGTGATGCAACCGGGGCGGAAAGAACCACGTTTTTTATCCCGATATTCCTACGGGATTGGGACTTAGCTAGTGTTTTATAAAACCCTAATTTTTAAAAGTATTTAACTTAGTCGGGAATCGAACCCGTTATTTAAAACTATTCTTGTTTGGTTACAGCTGTTGGTGAGCGTTGCGTCGTCAATGAAGATTGCCAATTTAATAATGGCGTCTGTGATTTAGGCACTCTATCGTGCATTAGCAGTACTACTGTTAGAAACTACAATTTTATTGGTAAGGCTCGTTACCGCTTCATATTATACTAGCTGTGATTTTTTGCGTGATAGCATCTAATACATTGATGAACACCTGCATTCACAAAAAAGTGTCATGGTAATATGACCATGACGCGACATGGTTACTAAGGAAACAGAGTATTTAATAATAATATCGCTCATCTGGGCTTGTGCTATGATGACGAGTGACGAATAGAAGATAAAGGAAAAAAAAATAAAGGAAAAAAAAAATGAGAAATAAAATTCAATTGTTCATAGTTTTCTTAAGACGTTATCACGTAAAACTATCGTTCGTAAACCGACTTTACAGACAACCATTTGCTTTTTTTTTAAACTCAAATCCGAATGGATTTTCTTTTAAACGTGTGTCACAATTAAATGTAATTTAAATCAAAAGCACTAAGGAGTATTGATATCAACTTCGAAGCAAATCACCCCCCAAAATAACTTTCTACCCCTTTTTAACTCTGTTGTTGGATCAATTTCAATAAAATACGAAGCATACGTCTTCCAATTTCGAGAATGTTTATGCAAAATTTGAAGTAGATTGGACCAAGGAATCAGGTTGTCCCATACAAACTTTGCTCCCCTTTTTTACCACCTAAGGGATAGAATTTTGAAACCCTCCAAGTTTCAGGCCTACGTCATCGTCGGCATCCGATAAAACAGGATTTTCCTTAGGCCTGAAACTTACCGCAGGCCTAAACGGCAGATCGTAGAGACCTGAAACTTGGAAACACCCTCCAAGTTTCAGGCCTACGTCATCGAGGGCCTGAAACAGATAAAACAGGATTTTCCGTAGGCCTGAAACTTGGAGGGTGTGTTATTTGTTCATACAAAGAACACACCCTCCAAGTTTCAGGTCTCTACGATCTGCGGCTGAGTCAGTCTTTCGTTCAGGATAAAGCAATTTAAATGTATAAAAGAATATAGAAGAAGATGATGATGATGATACGAGAAGAAGATAGAAAATAGATTAGCATTTTATTTAAAAAAGTATAATGAAATAATTTCCTCTTTCAGAGCCAAAAACCAATGCCTACAGTAACACGACATTAACTACTGCAAGAGTCACCTTATCCACCGTTGCGTCAGCAGTCAGGCAGGCTGGTCAGGCGTGTGAAACCGCGTGTCCTGATCCTTTCGTCTGCCTGCAGGGCATTTGTGTGTGTCCTGTCGGGTATTACAGTACAGGGACAGGCACCGTGTGTTATGCTGGTAAGTCAGTAATTACTATAACCTTTCCAGATCCCATGGTTACAGGCAGACTAGGGTGACAATTAATTTTACAAAAATATGGATATGGGTTAAAATTCCGATCAATCAAAACGTTCCCTATTTACGCTGAATTTACTAACGGTGTCCCCAGGTTTTGCAGCTGTAATTGCTGTTATAAATATTGATTAAAAATAGTCGTATTTCCATTGAATATACAAAGAAATGTCGTTTTCAGAGTTGGGGTCCCCCTCGACTGCAGAGCAATGTGTCGGACTCCTGGCGGAGGTCGAAGATGGAGTATGCAAGTGTCCAAACAACTTCTTCTATGAGGAGAACATGAGAGATTGTGTTAGAAGTAAGTTTGACAATTACGTCAACTTGAATTAAAGGATGTATCAACATCATAATATCAGCTACATCATGTTCACTGCTGAACAGGGATACTGTCAATGTCATGAGTAGTGGCGTTATTTTATGATTGTGACGTGACAACGTATAATAAATTGATGGAACACCTACATTAAAAAAAAGTGTCATGGTAATATTGTGCGTCCCGTTCCGGTTGTGTGACGGATGCGCATGGTATTATTACCATGGCGCATGACGCGTCCGTTCTCGTTAGGAAACAGAGTATTTAATAATAATATCTCTTATCTGGGCTTGTGTTATGGTGAGTGACGAATAGAAGACTTATATAAAGAAAAAAATTAAAAAAACAAAAGTAATAACAAAAAAAATTCATCATTTTCTTATGACAATACCACGTAAAATTATCGTCCGTAAACCGACTTTACAGACAACCATTTGTTTTTTTTACTATGGTGTTTACCCATAGTAAAAACACGACGGTGTCACTAACACTAATCTTTGCATTGTCTCATTAGTGCACAGGAGGGCGGTGTACATTGCATCATGTGTTTTGGCACAACACTGAATAATTTTCCATGGTTTTGTTAATCAATTTTAGTTATATTTAGGGTACTGATTACGAATAAAATACAATTTATTTATATTTTTCTATTTCTATCTATTTTTATTTATACTACAGTAATTGTTATGGAGTTCTGAAAAGTAACGCCTGACTCAGTCAACTTATATAAGACATGGTTCACTTCGCCCCAGTTGCTTCATGTTATTTGAACCATTTAGTTATTTTGTCGGTAATATTTATGTTTAACATATTGTCTTCCCAGTGACCCGTGTACTATCCGAATCGTGTGTGAACGACAACAACTGTCACACATTCGGTGCTATGGCGCGGTGCGGGGAGCCGGACGAGGACTTCTTCGGGGTGAGGACCTGCGAGTGTGACCCGGAGGAATCCGTCTGGGATGCTACTAGAAACATGTGTAGATTATTCGCAGGTTTGTACAGGATTTATCATATTAGCAAGCGTTTAAGGGCCACTTCTGGGCAGCTAAACAAACAATTTTTGTTTTACGTATTTTGGCAATTGGATTCATCATTTTTTTTTTAATTTTGAGGTTTTGTAAATTCGATAATCAGCTGATTATTTTAAACATCATTCAGACTTAGAACAGTAGATTAAACTTAACAGAACTGAAATAGAACAGCAAATTTTCAGGTAGACATAACGAATATGGTAAATAACACACCAACACCCCAAAAGAGTGCTAAAAGAGGTAGGTCCTAACCTTTTTTTTTACCACTTTTTTGAGGTGTTGGTCGCCTGGAAAAGATAAATACAGGGTTATTGGTAATTGTACCTACTAGCAAGCCGTTGAGGACTACTTTTGTGCACCTAAATAAACAACTTTGTTTTAAGACTTTTGGAAATTCGAAAAAAAAATGAAAATTTTGAGGTTATGTAAATTTATTATCTGACTTTTTAAAACAAAGGTCATTCAGACTAAGAACAATAGATAAAACTTAATAAATAAATTAAATTTTAAGGTTAATGACCTCTACGTGTAAGGATCAGCTGATTTTCAGGTAGGTAATCCTAACCTCAAAATTTTCAAAAAAAAATCGAATTTCCAAAAGACGTAGAACTAAAGTTGTTTGTTAAGGTGCACAGAAGTAGCCCTCAACGGCTTGCTAGTATAGTTACAATACCCTTAAATAATTAAAACCGCATCAAAATCCGTTGCGTAGTTTTAAAGATTTAAGCATACATAGGGATATAGGGACAGAGAAAGCGACTTTGTTTTATACTATGTAGTGAAGTGATAGTGACTATGTTGTGAAGTGATAGTGATTTTCCATTGACAGGTATTGGCGAGCAGTGTCAAATTGATAGCGACTGTCTGGCCGGAGAGTTGGAGGTGCAATGCGTGTCCAACGATGAGGGGCAAGGGTACTGCGCTTGCCCTGACGACTTGGTCGAATTTGAAGGGTTATGTCTCAATATGGGGCTTGGTAAGTGTTACACCTAACACCATAATATCATCATTTATTGTTCTATCTGTGTACATAAGCTTTTAGAAGTTATACGTCCGTCTGTCTGTCCGCCCGTACGTCTTATATTTATTTTGCGGGCAGCTTCAACCTGTTACTTTAGTGTTACAGATGCGCGCGCATTTTAAAATATCACTCTCATAATTTTTTCTTAACGCGCCTAAAGAAGTATAACTTAAAAAATGGTAGACAAGTTTCATCTTACGTCAATTTCATACAAAAATATCTATCGATTAGCGTTATCTCTAATAGAAAGTGATCTTGTTTATGAGGGCTAATGTCTGTTCTATGATCTCTGATCTCTAATTTCGAAACACGGATACCTTTGACTGTAAAAAAAAATCATGTAATAATTTCAGGATTGAACGAGACATGTCAATCGTCAGTGGAATGCAGTGCTGTGGACAATACGGCTTGTATCCAAGGTGTTTGTGATTGCGTCAACGGCTACATACAGGACAACGGGACTTGTGCTCCAAGTATGTATCCCCCAAAAATCTAATAGACGATACCACACTCCAAAATCAGAGTGGCATTCAGATGTCAATCATTTTCGATCTTCTTTTGTTTTTTTGCGATCGTCTTTTATTTATGTTTTAGATCAGCTATTTTTCTGCTTCGATAGTCTTTTATTTCCATTTCGTCTTTTGTTTTTTTGATCGTTTTAGTTTCCATTTCGACTTTTCCAAATCTAGTTCTATAAACGGATACGATAATTACTTGATCGGAACCCAGTTCAATGCAAGGAAATTAAAATCCTCGATCGAAACCAGTTCCATACAAGTAAATTAAAAGACTCATTCGGAACGGCCGAAGCGATTACAATCTTTATTTTCCGCTACAACAGCAGTGGCCTCCGTATAAGCCATTGAATTTAGATCTAAGCCAGGTAGAGTTTTTCTATTTAAAACTAGCTTTCGCGAAGTTGAAAATGGTTCTAATAGGATTTTTAATTGGTTTAAATATTCCTTTCTTTTATTATATTACGGTGACTTTCGAGATATTCCAATTTTAAAGAGTATTTGCATTGCACCAAGCTTTTATGTGAGTTAAACCTTTATTGAATAAAATCAGATTGAGTTTTCATACATGTGTCAAAATAACATGTAATTTAAATCAAAAGCACTATGAAGTACTGATACTAACTTCAAAGCAAATCACTCCCAAAATAACTTTTGCATAACATACGAAGCACATCTTCTATTAATCTGTTAAAGAATGTTTATGCAAAAGTTGAAGTAGATTGGACCTAGGAATTACGTCCCAAACAAACTTTGCCACCATTTTTCATCCCCTAAGGGATCGTCATACAAAGAACACACCCTCCAAGTTTCAAGTCTCTGTGAAACTTGTCATTTGAAAGTTATGCAAGTTCTAATTCTTAATTTTAGGATAGCTTCAAAACTATAAGGAATTTTTGGCTTAAAGTCACACTAAAATGTCGGTAAAATCTCAGCACTTTTGAGAAAAACAAAACACTTTCGTTACAATCAACAATTTTCACCAACGAAGGCGACCGGTGCCAGTAGTAACTATTTAGTATCTTCCTCTCAGTGGGATCGCCGCGTTAATCGACCACTTCTTCAAAGAGTAAGAAACATCAAGGTAGGGGTAAACACAAAAGATCCCATTGGGTCGAAGTGTTGCTGGCAATTTGTCAGCCCCCATTATCTATACTAATATTATAAAGCAGAAGAGTTTGTTTGTTTGTTTGAACGCGCTAATCTCAGAAACTGCTGGTTCGAATTGAAAAATTCTTTTTGTGTTGGATAGTCCATTTATCGAGGAAGGCTATAGGCTACTTTTTATCCCGATATTCCCACGGGATCGGGAGTTACGCGGGTGAAACCGCGGAGCGCAGCTATATAAGATAAGAACATAACTATTTAGTAGGCTACACAGCAAGGTCGTTGGCTTAAGGACCCCAATGGAACGGACTGTTTTAAACCCTTCATTCTTTGTCCCCAGCAATCGGCGGTACTTGCACTTTAGACGAGGACTGCGTCATAGACAACACTGTATGCGTCAACGTCACGGATAATTTCACATGCCAATGCAATAGCAGTTATGTTGCTTACGACGACGTTTGTTGGCCGCGTAAGTATAGAATAGAATAGAATATCATAGAATAGAATAAACTATCATAGAATAGAATAAACTATCATAGAATAGAATAGAATATCATAGAATAGATTATCATAGAATATAATATCATAGAATATAATATCATAAAATTGATTATCATAGAATAGGTTATCATAGAATAGATTATCATAGAATAGAATATTATAGAATAGAATATCAGAGAATAGATTATAATAGAATAGAATATCATAGAAAAGAATATCATAGAATATAATATCATAGAATAGACTATCATAGAATAGAATATCATAGAATAGAATATCATAGAATAGATTATCATACAATAGACTATCATAGAATAGATTATCATAGAATAGAATATAGTAGAATAAAGAAAAAAGGCCACTAAAAGTCATTGAGATAACTAAAAGTAGGTGTTTTTAAAAACCTTGATATTAGTGACAAAATAACAAGATAATAAACAAATTAATTGTTTTTGATATTGACAATAACGCAAATATTTATCTAATGACCTGCTTTAACCCAGTTTACTCTATAATCACGAAAAATTGATTTTCGAAAAAAAAGGAATTATGATTTTGTTCGGTATTTCAGTATCGCCATCGCACAGTTCCAGCTGTAACATCACAGCTCAATGTACACAAGCTCTCGGACACAACAGCGTGTGTCTAAACGAGCAATGTGTCTGTGATACGGCACACCATTATAGGGACGGATGGTGTTGGCCTGAAATTGGTGAGTCTATAATACTTTAAGGAGGAAAGGGTACTGCGCGCTCTTTCCATACAAACGTAGTCGACTGTTTCCTCCCTGGATAATGAAACTAGAGCAAATATTTTTGTTGCATTAAACTTAAAACTGCCATGACCATGCCCGAAAACTGTAAAAATCTAATAATTATTGGATTTTTACAGTGGATTTTATTGGATATCGTAATTAAGCCTAGCACAGCCTCAGGGATGATTCTCATTAGACCGGGACGTGTCCGGGGCGTGCCGTGTACGGGTCCCGGACGGGGCACGGATTTGAAACGTTTTGTATGAAGTACCTAATTTATATAACACCGTCCATGATCCATATCCCGTCCGTGTCCGGACGATGTGACGTCTGTCTACTCTACGGATCTGCCCCGTGTCCCCTCGGCGGCTGTTTACCCGGTGTAATATAATGTGTTTCAGCGAAGGGGTTTCAATACTAAAGGGGGTTGTTCTAGACGTCTACACGAACAACTTTTGTTCTACGACTTTTGGAAATTCGAACTTTTTTTTCCGATAATTCTAAGGGAATTTTTACTTGAAAATTAGCTGTTTCATACAAAAACTTCGAACGAAATGTTCGAATTTCCAAAAGTCGTAGAACAAAAGTTGTTCGCCTAGACGTCTAAAACAACCCCCTTGTGTATTAAAAGCCCTTCGCTGAAACACATTGTATAAACGTGCAACGTGCTCCGGACTCGGCACGCTCTAATGAGAATCACCCTTAACCTCTGAACATTTTGGTTTTACAGATTTATTCCAATCATGTTCCCGTACAAGCGAATGCTTCCTCGCAGAACGTTCCGAGATGGTTGTATGCAGGAACAGCCTCTGTCAATGTGACTTCGACTTTCCATATTCTGAAGAACTTAGGACATGCTGTAAGTATTATCCATAGGAAATGTTAAGTGTTTTCAGGGTTCCAACTCAAAGCAACTCAAACTAGGCACTAAACGAGAAATGAATGTGGTAAACCAGTATAAAAAGTGCTTCAATTTGCACCAAAAGAAATCGACTTCAATGTTAAAATATCCTTTGTTATAAGTAAATGATCAGTTTGCTACAATAATACTATCAACAAGTATTGGAGTTACGACCTTCTTCTAATAGACGTTACATACAAACATAAATACTTGAATTCAAAGTACTCAATGTGATAATTATTTTCAGCATGCAGCAGTTAGTTATGTGTTTAGTTGTGTGAGTGGTATAAGCCGCCACCCGCTACACCAACCGATGTGGGTTCGATCCACAGGTTACGTTGTTATAATGTTGTTAAATTTTCGGTTAGCATCTTGTTAGCATTCTGGATTAGATCCTATTGCATTTCTCTTAATCTATACTATAATATTATAAAGCTGAAGAGTTTGTTTGTTTGTTTGTTTGTTTGTTTGAACGCGCTAATCTCAGGAACTACTGGTTCGAATTGAAAAATTATTTTTGACGTGACAACGTTTTATAAATTGGTTTGCCGGGTGACACTTCAAGAAACTGCGTTACGCTCCGCTGACGTTATGCGCTCACAATGAGAGCGAGTGAGAGGCACGCGTCCCTTCCACTCGGGCATGGTTAGCCCGCCTAAGAGCGAGAGAGACAGACATAAAAAGTGAAAGGCACGCGTCCCTTCCACTCGAGCACAGTTGTTGTCACGTAAAACTTTCGCCCGTATTCGGTATACGGTATACTTTACAGGCAACCAGTTTTTTTTTTTTATCGAGGAAGGCTATAGGCTACTTTTTATCCCGATATTCCCACGGGATCGGGAGTTACGCGGGTGAAACCGCGGAGCGCTGCTATAAATATATATTGCAGGACATTTCACACAGCGCCATCTAGCCCCAAATTCCAGCCCTAGGCTTGTGTTATGGTGGTCAGCCAACAGATAGAATACTTCAATATTTTTCTTTTATACAAATACTTTTTTAATACTTCTTTTTTTTTGTTGCAGTGTCTTCGGCTTCGAGCGTCTTTATAAGCGTCACATTATTATTAACAAGTGTAATTTATACCTTGTTGTGTTAATTAGATTTTAAGAACTAAGTATTACATTAAGTAATTACTACTTTTGGCTTAAAATAAAAATGTACCTGCCGTTTTTTATAATTCTCATAAGAAAGGTTGTTTTATTTTTAAAATATTTTCCAACGCCAATTCCCTGAGTTTTTGACGTGATAATCTAATATCTTTAAACGAGCATTTCCTGTATACAAGGTGTCCGGTAATGGATGGGTGACCATACATTTTTTTTACACCGTGATAGATTAAAGTTTCGTCAAATAAATTCAAAAATCATGAAGTTTGAGTTAGATCTTAGTTTAACAAAAACTTTCGATGTGTCATAAAAATAATTGTTGGCATGCAATAGCACTTAATCCTGGAATACCATACAAAAAACAGATTGTGATAATTTCTTAATTTGCAGTTTTGGCATCAAAAACATAGAAAAGGAGTGAAATTTATAAAAAAATTAAAATGGCGGATATCTCGGAAACCGAGAGACTTTCATAGAACATAACTTTCATTTTTCTGAACCGGCACAGTGTCCTCTATACGTAGGTGCCCGCTTATCCATTCATTACCGGACATCAGGATTTCATGAAAATTATGCGGGGGGTTTTCGGCTCAAGGAATCCATTTATTGAGGTTCCAGGGCCGAGAAAAGCTCGGTTACCAAGATATAGGCATTTGAAAAATCGTGTTATAGGAAACTATAGGTATGGAAACTATTAGCCATAAAATTTGAGTTCGTACCTCACAACCTATCTGCACATGAGTAGGAATCAGCGCCATGAATGACTTAATAATATGACAGATGCAGACAGGGTAAAAAAGTAAAAAACTCTTTCTACTCGATACCATCTCGATATATACATCGAGCTTTCTAAGCTAGAAATTAATCCATTATTAAATGATTATTAAATACTGGCCGGTATTGTGAAAAAAAAGTTGCTGTCATTGATTGTCAAAGTCAAAACTGCCGCTCTAAAAGTTGTAGGTTTCGAACTTCAGCTGAGTTTTATTGTGAAACTAGCTGCGCCCCGCGGTTTCACCCGCGTAAGTGCCGATCCCGTGGATGTATCGGGATAAAAAGAAGCCTATGTGTTAATCCAGGTCTCCAGCTATATAGATACCGAGTTTCATCGCAATCGGTCCTGTAGTTTTTACGTGAAGGAGTAACAAACATACACACACACACACACACACACAAACTTTCACATTTATAATATTAGTAGGATAGGATATTGGATTTGTGTTTAGAAAAAAAAATCGGAAGTACATATTAAGTACCTAATACTTTTTAATTTGTAAGTTTAACTATATTGTATACTAGCTTTTGCCCGCGACTTCGTCCGCGCAGGAGTCGAAAATAGTTAAAATAGGATTATTTTTTGTTGATTTCAAATTAGATTGAGTTTGAAACATGTGTGTCAAAATAAAATGTACTTACTTAATTTAATCAAAAGCACTAAGGAGTTCGAGTCGAAGTAAATCGCCTAAAATAACTTTCTACTCTTTTTTAAACCCGGTAGGTAATTAATTTCGTAAAATCCTTTCTTATCGGATGCCTACGTCATACGAAGAACACACCCTACAAGTTTCAGGTTTCTACGATTTAGGCTGTGCGTTGATCCGTCAGTCAGTCAGGACAAAGAATTTTATATGTATAGAGAAGATAGATTTTTGAATGAGATGTATTTTAACTTGGAACACGAAAACCTCGGGTGCACCCAATTCTCTTGGGATGGGATCCAAAATGGGTATACGTCTAAGTACCTAAAGTTCTAAACCAAAAAAATGAATTCTTCTATTTCTGTCTTTCTAACACAGAGCCAATAATGCACAAAACTCTACGATTACCACATGAGTAAATCTTTAATCATATCGTGCTAATTAGTAATTACCTATCTATCATAGTCATCTTTTGTGTTTTTAGGGTTCCGTACCTTAAAAGGTAAAAAAGGAACCCTTATAAGATCACTTTCCTGTCCATTTTAAAAATGAAAAAGGTGCAAAAGTCCTATTCATTTGTTTAGGTATTTTCGTATTCATAACAAAAGATATTTCTTTTAAATTACTTAATAATTAGTATCTACTAACTTTGGGAACTGTGACTTTTGGCAAATTGTTCAAAATTTTATTATTACGTAGGGCTGAACAGTTGCGCAGAGAGTAATTTTGGCGTATCCTAATAAAAATATAGAGTTTTAAGTGATTCAGTGGCTATCCTATAACAGTTCTATGTTTTAACAAATATCCCGTCTCCGAGATGGTTTAGAAGTTTGGTTAGAAAGCATTATTTGTGCACAGCGCACTTTTGATAAAATCTTAGTCATAACGTTTGGTCAAATACCCCATTTCCGAGACGCCTATGAGATTTGGTGTAAAGGCATATTTCATTTGCCGTAATGTCCTCTATCGACAGGTATTAGCAAACGTATCGCGCAACAAAAAAAAATACTATGTCAAGTTCCCAGTACTAAATGGCAAGACACCTTTTTTCAGTTTAATGTTCGAAGTTTTCAACCTCTTAGGTTTTACGTTAACGCTGTCAGCTTGAATCATCATAGATTAATGAGTATGTTACCAATCTAATCAAAAGCATTAAAGAGTATTGATATCAACTTCGAAGCAAATCACTCCCAAAATAATATTTTTCCCCTTTTTAACCCCGTTAGGGGATGAATTTCAATAAAATACGAAACACGTGTTCCATTAATTCTGTTAAAGAATGTTTACGCAAAATTTGAAATAGATTGGACTAAGGAATCACGTTGTCCAATACAAATTTTGCCCCCCCTTTTCACCCCTTTAGGGGTAGAATTTCGGAAAATTCTTTCTTATCGGATGCCTACGTCATACAAAAAACACACCCTCCAAGTTTCAAGTCTCTACGATCAGCGGTTTAGGCTGTGCGATGATCCGTCAGTCAGTCAGGACAAAGGATTTTAAATGTATAGACTAGCTGCGCTCCGCGGTTACACCCGCGTAACTCCCGATCCCGTGGGAATATCGGCATAAAAAGTAGCTTATAACCTTCCTCGATAAATGGACTATCCAACACAAAAAGAATTTTTCAATTCGAACCAGCAGTTCCTGAGATTAGCGCGTTCAAACAAACAAACAAACTCTTCAGCTTTATAATATTAGTATAGATAAGTATTGAAAATCTATACAATGCCGTTACTTCAGCATAACATTAAAAAAGGCTATTTTATTTAATACTAAAAATGCTTTTTTATTACTTGAATACCATGAAAAGTGTTAAAAATCGTGTAGTTTATCCTTGATAGCATGTGTAATTAGATGTCAGTCAAGAAAACAGCTCGGACATGCAATGCGGGTAGTTTTGAATTAAATATAGGTAAGTATTCGATGGTAGATTCAAAGAGGCTTAAAATAAAAGTGAAAATTTCTATGCAATAAATCGCTTATTTGACAACTTTTTATAAATTTTGGTATTTTATGAATACTTTGCCTACTTCGCCCCTTTTTAACACAAAAAGAATCAACTCAATCGATTTAACAGTCTTCGATATATCTATGAACATAAGTAGGTACCTACTTAAAGAAAAATCACTACATAGTATAAAATAAAGTCACTTTTCTCCGTCCCTATATCCCTATGTCCCTTTGTATGCTTAGATCTTTAAAACTACGCAACGGATTTTGATGCGGATTTTTTTTAATAGATAGAGTGATTCAAGAGGAAGGTTTATATGTATAATACATGCATAATATAGCCGTGCGAAGCCGGAGCGGGTCGGTAGTATTGTATATAGCAGGGGCTCCGTGATTTCACCCGCGTAACTCCCGACCCCGTGGGAATATCGGGTTAAAAGGTAACCTATAACACTTCCAGTGAATTAATGTATCCTCATACCAAGTTTCATCAAAATCGGTCCTGTAGTTTCAGAGTCTCTTCAATTCAAACATACAAACAATAAAATCTTTTCCTCTTTAAAATATTAGTACCTATAAACAAAGGCTTCCCGTGAATTCGATGATAGAAAAAATAAAACAGCGCACTCCGGGAGTGCAGGCAGAAGTGAAAACAATAAACTTGTTATTTCTCATAGAATATTTCTTGAAACGATCTGCTACTGCCATCTATTAGCACTCACTTAAACAAATATAGTTTATTTTTTATTCGCTAGATGGCAGTATAAAAATTAAATCAGCGCCATCTACATTCGAATAGCGGTCTTTCTAGAAACTAAGTTTCTCAATTTGTGTAATAGATGGCAGTATAAGTTAAACAAAAAGACTAACACAAATAAAATCTCATCTGTCGCGTCAAAATCTGTCGCGAGAACGGCTGAAAATGCTCACCCACAAAAGTGCCCAACGCGCCATAAGAAGTTTTCACTTCAAAAATACATTTTTTTATGGGACGACCCCTGATGTAAGTATAGCCTTTTATCACAAAAATAATCATCTTAATTGGTTGAGCCGTCTTCGAGTAATCGATGAATATACTTAAAAATATAATCCTCTTACCAAATCATTATCAAATTGTGTCCAGTAGTTTCGGAGCCTATTCAATTCAAATAAACAATCAAATATTTCTTCATAATACAAGTGTAGATAAATACGCGACGAATTATTGAGAACCTCTTCCTTTTTTTGAAGTCGGTTTTAAAAGAGAATTGAAATGGAAACCAAAGTGGATCACTTGATGGTCTTTTGTTTCCGTTTCGATCGTGTTTTGCTTCCGTTCCTCTTTTGAAGCCCTTAAAATTAGGTATTAAATGTCTTAGATGTTTTCCAATTTGTCTACCAAATTAACTAGCACATACCTAAACTGTAAGCCCGACGCTTAGAAAACATTTTTCCAATAAATTCTAATACGTTACTTATGCTTAACAATCTGACCTTTGCCATAACACGAACCCTTAAAAAAAATAAAAGCCGTGAATTCTCCACGTAGTATATTCAACCTTCTTGCTACAAAACTAAGTTAATTTTCAAAAGAGGATCGAACAAAGAAGTTTTCCTTATTTTTTTAATCGGCCTTCTTTGGTGGCGTGTCGTGCGTGATTGCCCTTTTAATTTGAATTTTGGTTCGAGTGTAAAATATTTAACGTTGGAAATTGGAGTTAAAATCTAGGCGACGCGATAGAATTAAATAACTACATTTATGTCACCGTCCATTGTACTGAACTTGTATTGCGAAGTTTGATGTAAAAAAGCCTTTAAAATGGGATTTTCTCTAAGTCCCAAGCTTGCTCTATGCTCTATGTATCTATCTTAATAACTAAAAATAAATCGCCTAAATGTATACAGGGTGATTTTTTTTTATGTGGGCCTTCAGGGCTATATCCTAAACTATAAGAGATAGCGAAAAATGCTGAAAGGAGTTGCGTGCCCGATTTTGACAAAAACTAAAACTGCATCATTAGATTTTTGAAAAAGTCATTATCCTAGCCAGGAATCGAACCTGTTGATTTTGCAAAAAAATAATCACCTTTATTTTTATACCAATGGATAGTCTTGCTGATAGAGATCAATTTTGGTGAACAAAATTAAATATAGTATGGCAAATGAAAGGAAATAGCTAATTTTTGTAGTCTTGTGTAATTTTCATACATCTGTCCCTGAAAAATGTCGTGGAGGTATGGCATCACGTAACAAACTGCTGCACAAAAAATAAAAACTGTTTTTTTTTGTCAATTTTTGAGTGATGTAGAGAAATTAGAACATTTTTTTTATAGTTAGAACAATATTACTTCCCTTTTATGCCTCCCGCTATTATTTTGCCAGAAACGGAATAATGAAAATTGAAGAAAACTACAAAAAGGAGCTATACCTTTGATTTGCCATACTATGTTTGTTTCTAAGAATTGATCTCTATCATCAAGACTATCCATTGATATAAAAATATAGGATGATTATTTTTTTGCAAAATCAACAGGTTCGATTCCTAGCTAGGGTATTAACTTTTCCAAAAATCTAATGATCCAGTTTTAGTTTTTGTCAAAATCGGGCACGCAACTCCTTTCAGCATTTTTCGCTAACTCTTATAGTTTAGGATATAACCCTGAAGGCCCACATAAAAAAATCACCCTGTATACGCGCATAACTTTCAGACGACTGCACCAAATTGGATAATTCTTTTCTTGTGTTCGTTATTGTCAGAACAAGTATTGTATAAAAGAAAATTTTAAAAATCGAACGCTGGTGAAAAATCGGGTCGCAGATAGTAAATAAATATTGCAGCAGCCCTAGACAAGATTACTTTCTAACTAACGATATGAGTTTTGGCGGGAACGAGCCAACAACATGTCGTGCTGCAGTTTTATTTACACGAAACTTAGTTGTAAACCGAGTTAAATTGTATAATTCTGGTGGAAAGTTATCTAATTTAGTTCCGTGAAAGTGCACAAGTGTAGTGAAAGTAAAAATCAGTGTCAAACATGGACTTTTCTCGTTGCCTCCAAAATCTCCTACAAGGTTATAGTAAAGTAGCCACCGCTTTACTATGACCCCTGACTTGACAAACTGTGACTTGACGACTTGACCATCTTGAAACACTTTGAGCCCGATTTCTGTAAATCGGGCCATAACTTGATGCAAAATATTACTTGATACTGGCTATATGCACAAACCGTGCGAAGCCATAACTGAGAAAAAAAAAAAAACCCGCTGAAAATGAAGAACAAGATGAAAATGGCATAACGTTGTGGGGCCAAACAAGAGAGAGAAAAAAACTAACGATATCGCAAATCGATAGATTTTTTTTGTATGAAATTGACATAAGCCAACGCAAAGTCACGTGGTATTGCGTTAAAGAACAGGACATTCGACACAGCGCCACTAGCCCCAAGCTAAATAACTAGGCTTGTGTTATGATGGCCAGATAACGGATTAGAATACTTATACTTTTCTTATAAAAAAACATAGATCCTTCACTATCACTATCACTATCATCACTACATAGTATAAAATAAATAAAACTAAATAAAAACTAATAAATAAAGTCACTTTTCGCCGTCCCTATGTCCCTGTGTCCCTTTGTATGCTTAGATTTTTAAACGTACGCAACGGATTTTTACGCGGTTTTTTTTAATAGATAGGTTTTTAGATATAATACATGCATAATATAGCCGTGCGAAGCCGGAGCGGGTCGCTAGTATTACATAAAGAAACACCCAAATCAGAAACAAATATCAGCTTTTAACTGAGGTCGACCCATTTGGGTCAACACACGACTCCTCTTTTGTTTTTTTTTTGTTTTTATGTCACTTTTCTGTTTTTTTTCGTGATAACGTCTAGTAAATTGATGGAACACCTGCATTCACACAAAAGTGTCATGGTAATATTGTGTGACGTCATGCGTCCCGTTCCCGATGTGTGACGTCATGTGTCATGTTCCGGTAACATGACGCGTCCAGTCCCGTTACGAAACAAGAGTATTTAATAATAATATCGCTCATCTGAGCTTGTGTTATGGTGACGAGTGATGAAAGAAAATACTTATCAATCATCAAAAATCTCAATTTTTCATCGTTATGATTTTATCACGTAAAATTATTGTCCGTAAACCGACTTTGCAGACAACCATTTTTTTTTGTTTTTAAGCCACCTTTCTGTTTTTTATGTAATTTTTTAATTGTCATGTTCAATTCTTCCCTCCTGTAATTTTCGTGTGTTCGTACTCAATGAATGCTTTTCTATCTTTCAAAAATGCTTGTATGAGGCAGGAATCGAACCCACAACTTTCTGCTTTGCAGGCAAGTATTCACCTGCGTAAAGTAGGGAGAGAAAATAAAAAAAATGATCAAGTTATTACGAGGTTTTTGAATAATAAAATTACTGCAATGGAATGTTTGATACGTTTGGCCAAAGTTAATAAACTAATTAAATAACTTTAAAAAATTATTGTGGCTTCTGTGTGTATCTGTACTTCTGCCTTTATGCTAATCTGTCCTTCTGCTAATCTGGGATTTTGCTATTCCGGAATTTTGCGTATCTGTCCTTCTGCTACAGAGACAAAGTATCGAATGCATTTGACAATGAGCTGTCAATTCACGTAATGGCCGCCGCGCCGGAAGTAGAAATAACAAAGATGGCCGTGTTGTTGGCGGGAAACGAAGGGTAAATCAACATTTACTTTGCTATCAAATTGATTAATGTAGTACGTTATTCTATTTCTGGATATGAAAGTAAACTTTAGCTTTTATTAATTTAATTTTTACAAGTAGTACTATAAGTATAATTAAAACGTCTCAGGCTGCTTTTAAGCACGTGGTTTCCGTGTGCAGCTCATAGCGAGGCTGGCCCCAAAGTTTTTAGTCTTTTGGTTTTCTGTGTTAAATTCTTTTGACGTGACAACGTCTTATAAATTGGTTTGCCGGGTGACACTTCAAGAAACTGCGTTACGCTCCGCTGACGTTATGCGCTCACAATGAGAGCGAGTGAGAGGCACGCGGGCATGGTTAGCCCGCCTAAGAGCGAGAGAGACAGACATAAAAAGTGAAAGGCACGCGTCCCTTCCACTCGAGCACAGTTGTTGTCACGTAAAACTTTCGCCCGTATACCGACTTTACAGGCAACCAGTTTTTTTTTTTTTTTTTTTAAACACATCCCTTATCAGTAGGTACTTTGGTTTACATTAGGGGCATCTACGTGTTAGCTTTGTATCCATGCACGTCTTTCAAAGGTCCGGGTCTCCATAGCCCCGTGTTATGGGACACTTAACAGAAAAAATACACAAATGAATTGTTTTTTTTTATCGGCAGCTGCCATATATTCCATATATCCCAGTAACCAGTCCACTACCATTCCATCACAATAGCTCAAGTAGTTTTGTCCTGTAGATTATCAATAGTTGTATTCAAACCGGAGGTTGTCCTTAGCTGCTGTAATATAGTGCAGACAGGGATAATCGCCGGTTTGATAACGACCCAGTTGGCACAATGGTCACCATGCCGAACTGCCAAACACAGGTTTCGATTCCCGCCTCAGACAAGTATTTATGCTTAGATATTTGTCTGTGGTCTGGTTGTTTCTATGTATTATATGTATACTAGCTGCGCCCCGCGGTTTCACCCGCGTAAGTCCCGATCCCGTGGGAATATCGGGATAAAAAGTAGCCTATGTGTTAATCCAGGTCTCCAGCTATTCTAGATACCGAGTTTCATCGCAATCGGTTCAGTAGTTTTTGCGTGAAGGAGTAACAAACATACATACACACACACACACACACAAACTTTCACATTTATAATATTAGTAGGAAGGATATTTACAAAACAACAGTGTATAAGTAGTATATACGTTGTCAAGCACCCATAACACAAGTGTAGTTACTTAGCTTGGGGCTTGATGGCGATATGTGGAATTTCCTTGCAATATTTATTATTGGAACGCAAGTTCCTTATCGCCCGTTGCGCAAGGGGGCTAGACGGAAAAAATTAAGACCAAAAGTTGTAACGACACTTTTTGCTATAGTTATAAGCCGTGCGGCGTGCGCGTGTTTCTCTGTCTGTCTCTCTCTCTCATAGAAAGCAAGCCATTTATTTTCGTTTCGTCTTTCTATTGAACAGTGTGGTGTCGCGACGATTATTTACAAAAAAAAAAATTACAATTCCTTCACTAATTAATCGAAAGGAACTTCGTTCCATCCGGATGTCCCTTGACACCTCCTCTACGTGTTGGCTTTGGTTCTACGTACGTCTTCCAAAAGTCCGGGGCTCCATAGCCCCGTGATATTGGACACAATAATACATTATACTTATGTACTTATTTCCTTAAAGGTCAGATATAAGAAGTAGTATCCAGTAGTAGAATTAGATTGCATGTCTCTAATGACTTAGTTACTTGTGTTATATAGGAAACGGGTAGGGCCATACTGCTGGAGGGAAATGTAAAAATATTATAAGGAATTCAATAGTGGACCTTTTGTACCCTTACACCAATCAAAGTCTTATAAAACTCCAGATAAAACCACTTAAGTATTTTTTTTTCCAAAATATAATGTTTACATTATCTTTGAATGGTTCTAAAAAATATACACACATCAACAAAGTCTAGGGAACACGGGTAAAATTGTGTTTTTGGGGAAAAATTGTATTTTTTTTGGTGTTTTGTGTTGAGTGTCGTATGGCAATAGAAGCGGATTAAGAGGAAAGGGTACCGGGGGCTCTTTCCATACAAACTATTACAACCGTAGTCGACTGTTTTCTCCCTGGATAATGACACTAGAGCAAATATTTTTGGTGCATAAAACTTATAACTGCCATGACCATGCCCCTATTTTTAGTTTTTTTTTATTTTTTATATTTTAACTTCTATGATAATTAGAAAATGAAAAAACCAAAACATAGGGGCATAGTCATAGCAGTTATAGGTTTTAAGGCACAAAAATATTTGTGCTAGTGTCATTATCCAGGGAGGAAACAGTCGACTACGTTTGTATGGAGAGCGCGCAGGTACCCTTTCACCTTAAATACTCTTTTTATCACTTTATTTCAATAATAAAGGCCTCATACCACCTTTCAAAAAGTTGAAAATAAAGGTAAATGGTACTTACAAATTTTTCGTGAAAATGAAAATTTGCCGATATCTTTTTACCGTGTTTACTCAGGACCTTGATTTTTATACAACTACTAGCTGCCCTACGCGGTTTCACCCGCGTAACTCCCGATCCCGTGGGAATATCGGGATGTAAGCTATCCTATCTCTCAAGTTGGATCGAACTGCACATGGTGTGCGAATTTAATTATAATCGGTTAAGTGGTTTAGGAGTCCATTGAGGACAAACATTGTGACACGAGATTTATATATCTATATAAATAAAAATCAATTGATGTTCGTTAGTCTCGCTAAAACTCGAGAATGGCTGAACCGATTTAGATGATTTCGGTTTTCAAATGTTTGTCGTAGTCCAGGGAAGGTTTAAACGGTGAGAAAGATCGGACTTAAGCGGGTGAAACCGCGGGGCGCAGCTAGTATTAAGATTAAAGATTATAGACCTCAGTATCTGGTATGAATTTAAACTTGTTAGTTCCCCCCGTTCCTGAGATAATCGGTGATGACACACGGACAGACAGACAGACAAGAAAGGGATATTATGAGTTCCTTGTTTTACCTTCTAAGGTACAGAACCTTAAAAACGAAATATTTCGTAAAAATAGGGAAATCTACTTCAAAACAGGCCATATTATGAATATTTGCTTTATTGTCAATCTACTTGTACCTACTTGTATACGGCCTGTTGTTTCGCTGCTTGACCTCTTTATTTGGGTCCTTTTTGCGTGAGGATGGAGTAGGCTTGCCCAGCGCCTATATTACCCTCTCAGCTTAGTCGACCAAATGTGTTAAACACGATTGGTAATTAAGTCGTTTCCGCCATTTTTCACGAATCGCGATTCGTGTAAACACACTACCTATTCATTACTAACTAACATACAAAGATAGGTGCGAAAAACATAACCCTTTCCCTTGCAGTCGGGTAAAAACCATTGCTGCACCGTCAAAAACAGATCACGGAACGGAAAAAAAATAGGGTAAAAACATACAAAAATACAAAGACAGGCGCGAAAATCATAACCTTTCCCTTCCAGTAGGGTAAAAACCATTGCCGAGTCGTCAAAAATAGATCACGAATCGTAAAAAAAATGGGGTAAAAACATACAAACATACAAAGGTAGGCGCGAAAATCATAACCCTTTCTTTGCAGTCGTTTAAAAAGACGAATCGCTCTTAGATTTCCCGCCCTAACTCTGCCCTGAACCAACAAAATTACAAGTTTCCCTCTGTAATATATAACCCAACGTCCGGATACCTATTTATAACGATACCTACTCGCCAGCCGACGCGACCCCGACGTCGTCGTGGTCACTCTATAGGTTAGGTATTATGTGACGTCATCACTGACAGTCGCAGTGTCGGAAATAGAAAGTCTGACGGACATCGGAAATGAAATGAAGAAAGGAAGAAAGAAAAAGCATTTATTGAATACAAACACACGACAAACACAGGAATAAAGAAAGAAACATGACAATGAAAATTAATTAAATAAAAAACAAAAAATGACAAAGAAAAAACAACATAAATGAGTCACTGTCGTGTGCTGACCCAAATGGGTCGATCTCAGCTAAAAACAGCAGCCAAACATGCTTAGCCGCAGCGCTGGTCTTCCGGCCAGACCCATCTAGCTAGAAAGCTAGATTTAAATAGCGCTTAATAAATAAAAAAATGGTTGCTGAAAAAATGGATAATTTTATGTCTCTTCTAATAAGAACTCTTTTGTTTCGTTGTTTACCATTTTGCATACTTCATACGTCACTATGGTTACCTTGTCAATAACATGACGTTGCTATGGAACGCGCTAAGGTCATCTTTTTTGTGAATGCACGTATTCCATCAATTTATTAGACGTTATCACGTCAAAAAATCAAGAATATTTTTTTTATTCATTTAGAATCATACAATGTGCATTGCATCACTTTGAAGCGTCTTAAAAATTAAGTTAGGACTAGAAACTTATAGGGGTATTATGAAACTGAATGAGAAACTGATGAATGTCGGAAAACCTGATAGCTAGTGTTTTATTAGACTTTAGACTAGGTAGAAAAGATGACCAAGTAGACCAGATGGAAAAAACGCACTCCGGGAGTGCAGGCAGAAGTGAAAACAATAAACTTGTTATTTCTCATAGAATATTTCTTGAAACGATCTGCTACTGCCATCTATTAGCACTCACTTAAACAAATATAGTTTATTTTTTATTCGCTAGATGGCAGTAAAAAATTTAAATCAGCGCCATCTACATTCGAATAGCGGTCTTTCTAGAAACTAAGTTTCCCAATTTGTGTAATAGATGGCAGTATAAGTTAAACAAAAAGACTAACACAAATAAAATCTCATCTGTCGCGTCAAAATCTGTCGCGTCAAAATCTGTCGCGAGAACGGATGAAAATGCTCACCCACAAAAGTGCCCAACGCGCCATAAGAAGTTTTCACTTCAAAAATAAAAAAAGTAAATGTAAAAGTCGAAGAAAAGTCTGTTCTTAAATTGGAAAAACATTTTGTTTTTAGACATCTCATTGTACGATAACTAAAACTGAAAAAAGAGGTTTAAAGTTGAAGTCAAAAATAAAAATATTAATCGAATTTTTTTTATAAAGAAAATAGAAAAAAAACTGTCAGTCGAGTGTCGGAAAAAAATCTTACTATTTGTGAGTAAAACTTTACGAGACGCAGTATTGCTATTTTTTTATCGAAAAATCCATACATTTATTGACGATCGCGGCAGTATCGAAGAATAATAATAATTAAAGTCGAAAAGAGTCAGTCGAACGTCGGAAAAAGGAATTAAATAAATACCACAATTTCCGAATTAAACTTCATTGCTATTTTTTCGTCGAAAAATTCATATTTTCTTTTGCTAAAACAATCAGTTAGGCTACGTATTCAAAAATGGCGGTCGAAACTACGCATTAAGGTAACAAAAGGCGGTCTTTGGGTGAGTGAAGTGGGAGGGAGGGCTTAATATAATGGCAAACCATAGGGTGTTTCAAAACTATAAGATTTTCATGTTAAAAACTAGGTTTCGTATACCATCTTCTTCTCTATACCTACATATAAATGCTTTGTCCAGAATTACTGACTGACGGATCAACGCACAGCGTAAACCGCCGATCGTAGAGACCTGAAACTTGGAAAGTGTTCTTTGTATGACAAAAAAAGGGTTTTTCGAAATTCTATCTCTTAGGAGGTGAAAAAGGGGGGCAAAGTTTGTATGGGACAACGTGATTCCTTAGTCCAATCTTCTTCAAATTTCGCAAAAACATTCGAATTCTACGCGGACGAAGTCGCGGGCAAAAGCTAGTTATGCAAATAAATGACTAGCTGATGCCTGATTCAACAGTAGTACAGGCTACGAACCATTTGCTACGTCCGTAGCTGATCTGATTCTACAGGCTACGAGCAAACTTTTGCTACTTATTGCTACATCTTTATCATCGGCTGGTTTGATAGCTGAAGCCTGATTCAACAATAGTACAGGCTACGAACCATTTGCTACGTCCGTAGCTGAACTGATTCTACAGGCTACGAGCAAACTTTTGCTACTAATTGCTACTTACATCTTTAGCATCAGCTGGTTTGATAGCTGATGCCTGATTCAACAGTAGTACAGGCTAAGAACCATTTGCTACGTCCGTAGCTGATCTGATTCTACAGGCTACGAGTAAACTATTTGCTACAGAGAAAGTGCTACGCTACATAATATTGTAGCGATTGTAGGTCGTAGCTTTGTCGTAGCTTTTTGCCGCTTATAGTAGGTGACTTGCGCTGATTTACGGGCGCAGGACAAACCACCTAACTAACAATCTTTGGAGAAATTATAATAATTTGAAAAAATGGTTGTCTGTAAAGTCGGTTTACGGATTATAATTTTACGTGATAACGTCATAAGAAAACGATAAAAAATTGTGGTTTTTTTTGTTTTACCTTTATATTTTCCTCATATAAGTCTCCTATTCGTCTCGTCACCATAACACAAGCCCAGATGAGCGATATTATTATTAAACAAACACGAGACGTGTGACGTTTAAATTACCACGTACCGGTACCGGAACATGACACTATTTTGTGAATGCTGGTGTTCCATCATTTCACTAGTCTTTATTATGTCAATTTTTTTTATAAAAACTAAGAGTTTGGGTTTTTTTAAGAATTAGATAATATATTTATTTGTAGGTACATTATATAAATAGAACATTACTTAAAATCCTTCCTCTTTAATCACTCTATCTATTAAAAAAACCACATCAAAATCCGTTGCGTAGTTTTAAAGATCTAAGCATACATAGGGACATAGGGACGGCGAAAAGTGACTTTATTTTATACTATGTAGTGATTTTTTAGGTAGGAGTGGATCCAAATGCGACAAGTAGTAATATTTAACCTTTACCTAAGTCAAACACTCTGTATAACCCCGCCGGCTTCGAAGCGACTACCTATACTCGCTCAGTATCGCGTTCCGAACCTACAAGTCAACATCAATTGTAACTATCTTGAAAATATTTAAAAAAATACACGTGTGACTAAAATACCCTACTAAAAAAGGACTAAAAACTAAAAATCAACGTCAAATAAAGCAGTTTTAAAAGAAGTTTTTTAAAAAAAACGCTTTCGGCACCGCTTTTTTGCACTTTTTAAGGTTTTTTTGGTACTTATTTAGTTTTTTGGAATAGTGTTTTTGATTAAATTTTAAAGGTAAGACAGGTAGCGTGTTTTAATGTATATTTAATAATAGGCGTTAATTATTTTAAAGTGCATATTTGAATTAATTTAGAATTTTTGAAAACCTAAGCTAACCTATTTTTTATATTTTCTAGATGCGGTAGGTAACTAAAAATTGAATGTAACTCAATTTTAACTTACCTACTTCAAGAAAATATTTTTTTAAAATAAATAATAAAAAGATTTTTTGCAATAAATATTTCGTAATAAACTTTCTAATACTTTCATTTTCTATTTATACTATATCTTTTCTAGAAAGAAAAAAAACTCATTATTTTCGAAAAAAAATGATAGGTCCTAGCTAGAGCATAATTATTTAAAAACGTTGAATTTTATTTAAATTTTGACTTCAAAAACAAAATAGATTTTCATAGAATTTCCACTGTTCCTTAATGCTCGGAATCAATTATCTATCTATCAGCTACCAAGGATTGAGCTGCCTTTTTGGACAGCTTTGCTTTAGGAAAGGTGTCAATTAACCCCAAGTACCCAGCAAATAGATTATTTTTAATTATAAGTTGAGAAATCCAATAAAAACAAGCGGACAAGAAAGTGATCTTATTAGGGTTCTTTTTTTACTTTTTGAGGAACGAAACCCTAAAAATTGCAAATAAAAAAACATAACTTTTCATATTGTATTCTTTAAAGTTCTTAGTTCATAAGGTTTTGTTTTTAATTCGTCCCGGCGGAATTCGAATCCGCAGACAAAGGGTCACAGGTTCGAAACCCGCCAGGACACGTATTTTTTAAACACTGCTGCTGCTTATCACATCTCGCTTTACCCAATTTGCAATGCAATTGTAAAAAAAATGATGACAGTTTTTTTTTATTAACCAATAAATTTGTAGCAAAACGTTTGAATTGATTTTCTTTAATGACTTACAATGTCCGTGGTTTCAACTGCGTAAGTCCCGATCCCGTGGGAATATCGAAATAAAAAGTAGCCAATGTTACTTTCAAGGTTTTAATCTATTTTCATACTAAATTTTATCAAAATCAGTCTGTAGTTTCGGAGTCTATTCGTTACAAACAAAAATGAAATATCTCTATTTTATTATTAAGTAAAACTTTTTTTTAATTCTTATTTATTTTTATTGCATTAGGCTATAAAACTACTGGACTGATTTTGATAAAATTTAATATAAGGATACATTGAAACCTTAGCAGTAAAAAGGCTATTTTTTATCTCAAAATTATTTTTAGCTATTCTTAACTTTAGCGTTGGAGTTACCGTAAAAATTAAAAAAATTCTGTCATTTCACACATTCATTCTTATAATAAGACAAAAAACTCGTGTTTGAATTTAAATAGGTTTTTTCTAATAAGATTATTAGTAAGAGATTAAATTTCTTGTATATTATATACGAACATATTCAACCCTATTTGTTTTTGTAATATAAATAAACATATAGCCCCAATCTAAGCAAAAAAGCTTGTGTTATGGTGACCAGATAAAAAATATACTTAATATTCCATATAGTTTTTTAATTTAAAATTGATTATTAAATCAAAGCCGAGTTTTTAACTTTAAAATTAAATAATATTAATTTATTTAATAAAATAATGACCATATTTTTTAATAAAAATCCTAAATAAGTAATAAAAATTTTAGTCAATAATTTTGTACAGAAATGGTCATATTTTTATTAAATTTACTTTTAATTTTTAGTCCCTATGTAGTAATTTTTATGTAATTATGCATAAGATTTTCCAAAAAGATTTTAGTATGTGTTTTTCAAAATTATTATTTAATAGTTGTGCCCCATGGTTTCACCTGCGTTCCCAAGATGCCAAGTTTCATCGTAATCAGGGGGTCTAATAAAGCCACTTTCGATAAATCGTTTTTTAATCGTAATACGAATTGAATTTTACCTATTTTGTGTGTGATTTTGAATAAAAACCGAATCGCGTTTTGTATGACAATTTATTGTAAACTAGCTGCGCTTCGCGGTTTCACCCGCGTAAGTCCCAATCCCGTGTTAACAACAAAATGAAAAGAAGCCTATTATAGCATTCCTCGCTAAATGGACGATCCAACACAAAAATATTTTTTCAATTCAAACCAGTAGTTCCTTAGATTAGCGCGTTCAAACAAACAAACAAACAAACTCTTCAGCTTTATAATATTAGTATAGATAAAAGTTTAGATTAATCAAAAAAAATATTTAAATTAAATGACATTTAAGGAATCATTATTGAGTTTTTATATAAACTATCAAATAAAAAAAAGATAAAAAGAAAATTTCCAAGGCATTGAGAATCTCCTCTTTTTTAAAAGCGGTTAATTACACACAAATTAAAAAAAATATTTGTATTACGTTTCGAAAACGATTTGTCTTCAAAAGTAGCTATTTTAGACCTGCAGTTCAGTTGAAATAACAAACATACGCTCAAACTTTCGTATTTGTAATATTGGTATGATAAAATACAGGCACCTTATCCAATGGTAGAAATCAATAACTTATCTATCAGCTACCAAGGTTTAGACTGATATTTTATGACAGTTTTGATTTAGTCTTTCAGAAAAATATCAATTTAACCACCGATAGCCGACAGATATTATGTCAAAGATTTAGGTCAAAATTGGCTTCATTTTCTTTTAGAAGTGGCCTGAATTTTTTTTCTAAATTACAGTATTTTAACTGCGCGTCATTTTCAAATCGCCCGAACCATACGTAACTGTCACTTTTGACTTTGACAGTGACATTCCACTGTTATCATTATTTTTTCTTCGGTTTAGGTCTGTAACCGAATGTTTTGGCCTATAAACTTTTAGTTTTGATTAAATATAAATTAATAACATTCATAACATTATTTAAAACATTTTATGACGACGAATAACAATGAGGCTTTTTTGAAGTAAAAAAAAACTAGTTTCATATACCTTGATAGATGGCACTGCTCAGAAAAGCGACTTAAAACCAACCGAAATATGCTCATTACATATTCTGAATTTTCCAAGATTTAGTAGAAATTAAATCTATCAAAAAATATTGAATTGCCTTTCGTTTTTCTCCAATAAAAGTCAGAGGACCTCATAGGTATAACGGGGGCTAACAAATAGCCAAAAGTACTTCGACCCATTGGGATCTTTAAGAAAAAATATTAAGTATAGTTTAATTCAACTTTTAACTCCCGTTTTCTCCCAAATTAACCAATTCTTTTAACCTTCTTTGATGCAAAAATGCTGCAGCTATATCTATCGAGGCGTTTTGAACTAGTCCTATAAAAATGAAGCCTTAATATTTTAGTATAGTATGTCTTATAAGTGATGGTATTTTTCGAGATGTTTCGGCGGCAGGCGGCTGCGTTATTTATCCCTCTGGTCCTGGCTTCGTTGACTGGTGACTCATCCGAAGCACTGAGTACATTCGGTGTTTCTAACACGAAGCCTCCAGCCGCGAAACCCACAGCGCCACCTGGTAACAATTTTATATAATGGGACCTCACAGCATGATCACACGACCTACTTTCTTGGAAGTCGGTTGACACCACACTGACACTGATCGTTCTAAAGTTCACAAATCAAATTATTTATTCACTAAAGTACAGAAATGTTTCAAAGAATTTCGACCGGTCAAAGTATAAATAAAATAAACCCCTTAAGCGCATAAAGTAGCTACAACCAAAATGTATTACGCCTGTAATTAAAATAGTTAATTATGGTATGAAAAATTGTTGTTACGTGTTGTTATTTGAACCGTTTGTAGGTATTTTCCTACATTTTATTATAATTTAACGACAAATATGTCGTTTCTAAGCTTATCCTGTAATCGAAGACGGCTTAATATATGTATTTAACTTATTGGATATTCTTAGAAACGACAAAGAATTTTCGACTTTAAATTATACCAAAATGTATGAAAAGAAATCACCTATAAACACAGCAACATTTAACAACAATTTTCCATGCAATAATTAACAATTAAAATTATTAGCGGCAGCCATTTTGAGTTCGCCAAAATAAGTTGAAAGATAGTGAAAGGCTTAAAAAAATGTGGGTCTAATTTGACAAAAAAAATCAATTCAAAAGTGAATATAATTATTTAATTTGGTCTGTGAACACTAGAATCACCACAATGTAAAGCACGATTGGTGTTACCTATTATCTAAATTACATTATAGTGTACTAAAATAATTGTCCCGTTATATAAAAACACTACCGGTGGAAAACACTGTATATAAAACACTATATTTATTAATACACTACGAAAAACCTGTATATATTTACTTATTACACAATAAATAAATGTCAAAACATTTGAGATTAAAAGTCACAAAATAGGCGTAAAAATCTTTTAAGGGCAAATTTTATTTTAATTACAAAATTGTAAATGTCAAATTTTACATAAAATTCCAGATCTGTGATTGCTAGCTATCGACGAAAGATATCCGCTAACTTTACACCGCCATTTTCTAATATGAATTTTGTGGTGTTTTTTTTTCATATGCCCTTCGTTGATAATTATTGATCGTGATCGAAAAATTGTATTTTCTCCCCTCTGTAAATATATTTGTAAATTTGAAAAAAAAATGTAACGAAATTTTAGATCAACAATATCAATTATCTATAATATTTCAGATTTGTGACTATCAAATAATTAAATTTCAGATTTGTGACAGTCAAATAAATAAATTTCAGATTTGTGACTGACAAATTTGAACTAAATTGATAGAACATGTCAAAATTAATACTCGTACCCATGCTGTTGCTATTCGGAAATAGTTTAGGAGCATTTAGTCCTGTTTTCGGAGTTGTTAAGACCGAAGCGCCACCATTAAGACCCTCACCAACTCCACCGTCTGGTAAGAATTATATAATGGGACAATATTTTAAGCTCTCCACGAATCGGCACGACCAATCGCGCGACCCAACATGCGCAAATTGACAAAACGCTCAGCGATTTGTCGATTGACGCACGTTCGCGTCGGTTCAGTCGCGCCGTTTTGTGTATAGCATTAAGGTACAAAAATTATGTATAAATACAATGTTTCCACACAAATTGGCTTCTTGTATAATACACAATAATATTGTATAATTTAAAGGAACTCTCTCTAAAAGCAGATCTTTGTCTCATTATATAAAAGGGACACCTGTCACTGTCAAATGGACATATTATTATGATACTTCCTTATATTTAAGGCTGACGACAAATACGCACGAATAGTGGCTCAACTCAAGCGGCGTGACTTGTGTCAAGTGTCAAATCGATTTCAAGTTTTGACACTTAACACAAGTCGAGTCAATGAGCTACGCCGCTAGCCCTGCGAGTTTGTTCGAGCTTAACTTTAAACATAGAACTCATGCATACATCAGGCAAAAGCCTCATACACAACGCTTAAATTAAATTCATTTTTTTATCAGATGTCGTAGATTTATTTGGTTAGAAACATTTTTTCTTACATACTATGCTTAACTGTAACAGCCATACTCATACTCATTGACTTCAAAATAATCGAAGTCCCACTGACTTCAAAAAATAGAAGTCAACAATCTTTTGACAGTACAAAATGGGATTAAAAAACTTGTGTAGTATATTGGTTGTATTGATTATAACTGGCTGGGTGAACGTACAGTCAGCAGAAGGGTTCGGTATATCTTCCTTTGGAAAAGCTCAGACCGATCCGCCGAAACCTGCGACGACTACTGTATCGCCTGGTAAGAGTACTTTTATGTAATGAGACTAGCCGATGAGGTAATAAAGCTTTGTACAGATGAGCACGTGTAGTCGTACAACGCGGCCTAACGACGCGACTTTGTGTCAAAATGTGTCAATAAAGTTTCCTAATAAATAAAAAATATGAACCTTAATAAATGATGCTACTTAGAAAAGCGATGAATTAAAAAACAAAACAACAATTCAACATTCCCAACCTATTCAAGGATTATATCTGAATTTCCGAAGATTATCCGAAGGAAATCCGGACATTGAGACTATCAAAATTATTTTATGCGAACAAAAAATTTTCACCGTTGACTTTGGCCGACCATTAGCCACAAACAATCCCCATCTATTGAGCAATATCAGAACTAGTTTAGTAAAAAAATTGACAAATCACAAATCACGCAATGTCGCGCCGGTTGAGTCGTACGACTAGACGCACTAAGACTTGTTTGTACAAAGTTTCACGCTTGAGAGAAAAGAGGCTTTATGTCAACACAGAATGGCTGACGGCTTAAGTTCGTGTGACAGGCGAACGCATGACACAACACAAACAAATAATACTTAGTTTACATAGATTCACACATAGGTACATACTTATTACTCTAATAAAATGTACATACTATAATTTTCGGCTCTTGACAAATCTTGACAAATAATCACCTTACTCACCGGCGTGATCTACGTCAATTGATAAATCGCAGAAAGTGGTGTTCCAAGGAAAATATTGGCCAATTTTCTCCTAAATAGTACAAAAACACTTAAGCACAATTTTTTTGTAAATATTATTAATTAAAAGGACACCCCTTATCTTGACCCTCATGATTTTATGATAGTTGTAACTAGTACTTTTTTGCTTAGAACGCCACATTTTGTAATTTATAAATTGACGTTTTTCGCGCCTGCCTGTAAGTCAGGTGTGACTTTTTTGTCAAGATTTGTCAAGGTTTTATGACTTGACTTTATACGCTGGTCAGATCTATTAATGTGTAACTAAACTGTCTACACCACATCTTGATAAAACAACAAACAAACGCCCGTAGGATAATTTTTAGTTTAGTCAGTCTAAAAAGTACTTAAGTACTTATTAGTTAGAGTTATGTATCTGTTAAATTCACTTATCAATTTAACAGTAATGAAAAGGTAAGTAGCCTATTCAAATTCATTTCTACTTTATTTAGGTATTGTAGTTTTAACGTTCTTTGGGCAGGCGATTTGAAAATACCGATAAATGGAAAAGTTATATTTATTTCACGTTTTGAGGCAAAATAAAAAAACACAGCAGCACAATTTATCCCGTCACTATTTTTATATGACCAAGAAAGTCACTTCACTTTTTCTAACTAATCAGAATTGAGAAATGAAACTGCGGTATTTTACGGGACTTGCAATCGGTTTACTTTCGATGTTAAAGTGATATTTTAAATTTACATTTTTGACATTGATTCTTAATAATTCCACTTAGAGTGGGTAGAAGTAAAATTTGTGTAAAATGTCAAAAAAGTAATTTCTAATAAATATTTGACTTTCGAAATCAATTTATTGCAACTCCCATTCAAGGATAGCAGATACCAATCAAAATTTAATCGAAAATATTAATAGAATCAAAAATTAACTGTCAAAGTCCAACGGAACTGTCAAATCGACTTCAAAAGTTCGAATTGCGAGTTGAAAAAGCATAGTTATGCATACTTTTTGGCGTGTTGAGATGTGGTGCAGGCGACAGGCTGCTGCGGCCATCTTGCCATTGCTGTTAGCTGGTTGGCTGATGGGTGAAAGCTCTGAAGCTTTGACTACGTTCGGGAAGAGTAATACTCAAGCGCCGAAAGATGTTGCCCCGACAGCGCCACCAGGTATTTCGAAATTTAGAAAAGTTTCAACTGAAATAACGAACCTAAATGAATCTTTTGTCAGTGACGACAGTTTTATTAGTAACTCCGGCTTCGCACGGTTATATTATGCATGTATTATACATATAAACCTTCCTCTCGAATCAATCTATCTATTAAAAAAACCGCATCAAAATCCGTTGCGTAGTTTTAAAGATTTAAGCATACATAGGGATATAGGGAAAGAGAAAGCGACATTGTTTTATACTATGTAGTGATGATTAATGAAAAATAATATACTTAATTCAAAGTAATGAAATATTCCTTCAAAAAAGAAAAAAAAGCGACTGCCGAATACCTAATTTCACTTATGCGAAAACAAATCAAGACGCTGTCCCAAACTTGTGGTTTAGAATTAGAAATTTCTTGTAGGTTGAATAACAGATTCTTATGTTATATGGCTCGTTTTGCAATACCTATTTAGACTTAAGGGTTTTAACCCTTAAGACTTAAGGACTTGTCCTTTTAAAATATATCTTTAACAAAAACCTTTAAAATAGTACTAAAAACTTCAGAAACATCGAATAAAATTGTTACGAAATATTTCAGTTGAAACTTTAGTTAAGGTATTGGTAGTGAAATACCTAGAATACCTACCTACTTCCGAATTGCATGTCGGTATGCTTTACACTTCTTATTCACTGCCTTTCGATGTATTTACACTGAATTTCTTAATTCTTGGTGTTTTTATTAATGTTTTTCTTAAATAGATTTAGGATTAATTCTACAAAAGAGGTGAGTATTCTCTTGTCTATGGTTAATATAAGGAACTTAGTGATTCGGACGGTTACCGGGTAATAAAAGTGGCAAGGTTAGGGCTTTTGCCGAAGATGCATTGCACATCGACATCGAAGTTTTTTATATTATTACTAGCTGCGCTCCGCGGTTTCACCCGCGTTACTACCGATATCGGGATAAATTAGGACGTTAGCTATCCTATCTTTCAAGTTGGATCAAACTGTACACGATGTGCAAATTTGATTAAAATCGGTTAAGTAGTTTGGGAGTCCATCGCGCACAAACAACGTGACACGTAATTTATATTATACTAGCTGCCCTCCGCGGTTTCACCCGCGTAACTCCCGATCCCGTGGGAATATCGGGATGTAAGCTATCCTATCTCTCAAGTTGGATCGAACTGCACATGGTGTGCGAATTTTATTATAATCGGTTAAGTGGTTTAGGAGTCCATTGAGGACAAACATTGTGACACGAGATTTATATATATTAAGATAAACAAGTTATAATTTAAGATTGTGTCTGTACTTTTGCTGCACCACCAGTTTGAGTTGAAAACATTCTATTAATATTAGTTTTACAACTCTACGCTGCCTGGGCCTCCACTTTTGTTGCTTACTGTAACTATGGAACTTCAAAACGTATTAGTTTATTTACTGATGTTAGTTAGGGTGGTACCGGCGCTCTCTCTATACAAACGTAGTCGACTGTTTCCTCCCTAAAGAAGTAAAAAACACTAAAGAAATATTTTTATTGCATAAAACCTATAACTGCCATGACTATGTCTAATTATCATATAAATTAAGATTAAAAAAACAGAAATAAATACATAACATAACAAAACATGGTCATGGCAGTTATAAATATGCAGGGAGGAAACAGTCGACTACGTTGTATGGAGAGAGCGCCCGGTACCCTTTCCTTTTAATTCAATGATAAAAAAGTTGTTAAAATCGATATTCGCTGCGATTTACAGCCCTTACAGACTCAGATGCTTTTAAGGTTTAGTGTGAGGGCATTATTTGTTATTTTATGCCGTCTAGCGATAGGTAAGGGTCGTTTCAGCCAGCTCCATCTATTGGCTTGAACTGTGCATTAAATATAATATCAGTCTTTGATTAGTCTCAAGACTTTGATTTTTATATAAGTTGCTATAGCTGCGCCCCACGGTTTCACCCGCGTAACTCCCGATCCCGTGGGAATATCGGGATAAATTAAGATGTAAGCTATCCTACCTTTCAAGTTGGATCAAACTGCACACGGTATGCAAATTTGATTAAAATCGGTTACGTAGTTTAGGAGTCCATCGCGCACAAACAACGTGACACGTAATTTATATAGGTATATTAGAAGAAGATATAAACTAGCTTTTCCCCGCGACTTCGTCCGCGTAGAATTAGTAGATTGGGCCTAGGAATCAAGTTGTCCCATACAAACTTTGCCCCATTTTTACCCCCTCTTCTTCTTAGTCGGGCACTCTTGACAGAGTGGTCGTGATCATGTCGATGATACACAGGTATCATCACCCTCCTTCCTACCTAGGGCCGCAGCTTTTACCCCCTAAGGAGTAGAATTTCTCTGATGCCTACGACATACAAAGAACACACCCTCCAGGTTTCGGAAAATCCTTTCTTATCGGATGCCTACGCCTACGAACATACCCTCCAAGTTTCAGGTCTCTACGATCAGCTGTTTAGGCTGTGCGTTGATCCGTCAGTCAGTCAGGACAAAGTATTTTATATTTGACGACCCAGTTGGCACAATGGTGATCATGCCGGGCTGCTAAACATAGGGTTGCGGGTTCGATTCCCGCCTCAGACATGTATTTATGCTTAGATATATGTCTGGTTATTTATATGTATGTATTATAATTATAATATTTACAAAAGAAAACTATATAAGTAGTATATCCGTTGTCTAGCACCCATAACAAAAGTCTAGTTACTTAGCTTGGGGCTAGATGGCGATGTGTGGAATGTCCTGCAATATTTATTTATTTTATTAAGCTATTGCATAGCTTCTATCGCGGGCTGTGAGCGCGGCGACCGAATCAAGAAATTACGTAACGAAAATAAAACCTAACACCTTCACCTAAGCTCGGCCGAGCGTTCGCTTAACGTGTAGTGTATGTATAGGTATGGTACGACTGTACGAAGCTCGCACACGTTTATTTTTATTGATAGATCACTCAGTCAGTCTGGACAAAGAAATTTATATGTATTGATGAAGCAATTAAAGTCATATTCGTATATCGACAAGTAAACCATCAATTAAGCAACAATTTGTTAACCTTTAAAGTCAATTCAGCTGTCAAACATGACGTAACGATAGGTTAGTTATGGCGTTGCTATACTGGCTTATGTTGTGACAAGACAATCTATCATCCATTAAAGTAATATTGACGTTTAGAGACAGGATATTAATGATACGAGTAGTTACCGGGCTTTATCTTTATTGAATAGGCATATACCTTCGTCGTTATTTATATTTTCTTTAGTAGCTACCTCAGTGATTTTAAGTTTCGCCGTCTTTCCGTCTCGACTAGGGGGGATGACGGCCGTTAATTTTAAATTAGATTCGAGCGCCTCGCGGATCCCCTATGCTCCCTCAGGGGATTCGTCGGGATTTGAACATGTACTAACCTAATGATTTTTCATTCTGATCGGATCCCCTAGGTCCAAGGAAAACAAAAACAAAAGACGACCGAAATGAAAAAAAAAAGAAATAAGCTAAGTAGCTATACCTATAGGTACATACGTATTGTCTTTTTAACTCCCAACCCGAAAAGAGGGGTTACGCCATGCCATTTAAAAGCGAAATAATCCGTGTTACGTTTCATGAAATTAATAAAGCTGTTAAGAATTTTCATCGTAAAAGTCCCCCAATTATTACTAACAACATGTTCTTATTTCTTACTAGCGATTCGTCCCGGCTTCGCACGGCTATATTATGCATGTTTTATACATATAAACCTTGCTCTTGAATCACTCTATCTATTTAAAAAAACCGCATCAAAATCCGTTGCGTAGTTTTAAAGATCTAAGCATACATAGGGACAGACAGCGGGAAGCTACTTTGTTTTACACTATGTAGTGACGACGACCAAATTGCGTGCGTAAAAGCCAGGGAAAATGTTATATTTAGTAATAATTTGCACAGAACCGCCGCCATTTTCCAAGCTAGGGTTAAATGAACTATTTTCGCATATTAAACTAAGTAGTTACGCCGAAAGAAAGGTAAAATCGATAAACCTTTATGTAGAAACTCTTTTGTATAAGATTCTCTATAATAAAACCTCATTTTGACTAGTCATGTTATGGCACTTTATTATGAAAATGACAGATTGAGTTCGTATTTTGACTTCTAGCATATCACGCAATGTTAAGTCGATGGCATCGAAGCTTAGAAAAAAGAATTGAAGTAGAAGCCATACGGTCGATAGATATAAAATAATTATTATACTGAAACTAGAGCTGAGCTCCGTGGTTCCCGTGAAAAAAATTAACTTCAAAATGGCGGAGATTCCGTCTCCGCCGCGCGCGATTTGTTAAGCTGGAGCACATTGCGTCCGACAGCCGCAACTTAAGGCATCTGTGTAATGTAAATATATGTAACTGTACATTAGTGTACGTACATACTATCGGAAGTAAGTCGCGGACGTAACCTTGGGCCGCACTTGAGCGTTCGGACGTCCGCGGACGTCTTAGAGCGATCTGGGCCGCTGGATGCCAAACGACCGTGCACATTTATCAGTCGCGGCAGTCAGATGCGTCCGCGGATGCGTCCGAGCAATATGTCCCCAGCTTATCATTTTTTCTAGGCTAGGTATCCTCCAGCAATAAGGAACTTTGTTTCAAAAGCCACACTGTAATACAAGAAATATTATTGTTTATAGTTAGCCATAAAAGAAAAACTATTTTATAAATATGTTATAGGTAATTCTAGACTTGCAGACGTAAACGTATAAAAAAGCAATAAATAATTTGCGTTTTATCTATCCGTACTTGTCTCTGCTTTGCTTCAAGGTCTCACGCAAGGTCTGAACAAGGGTAGTTAGATATTAACATAGATTTACTATCTTTAAATACCTATAGTCCATTGAAAATGTTACATTTTTTTGGGCTTACGGTGAAAGGGTAGCTGCGCTCTCTCCATACAAACGTAGTCGACTGTTTCCTACGTGGATAATGACACTAGCTCAAATATTTTTGTGCCATAAAACCTATAACTGCCATGACTATGCAACTATGTTTTGGGTTTTTTACATTTTCTAATTAGCATAGAAATTAAGATTACAAAAATAAAAAAATAAAAAATATATAGGCATGGTCATGGCAGTTATAAGTTTTATGCACCAAAAATATTTGCTCTAGTGTCATTATCCAGGGAGAAAACAGTCCACCACGTTTGTTTGTATGGAAAGAGCCCCCGGTACCCTTTCTCTTAACGTGCATTTGTCAGAGGACGCAATTTTATTTTTTAGATATCAAGGGAAGGGTTTTTAAAGATTATATTGCTCGTTGACAGTTTGGTTGTAGTCCCCGTTTATAGTAAGCAATCAAACACGTCGCGAAACTCCCCATTTTTAAGGGTACGTATAAGTCTTTACAAGAAACCCTTTCCCCTTTATTCCAAAACGAGGTTTGAGAAAAGTCCGAGATGTGAATTTAAACCTTAGATTTAGACACAGATTTACTCATGAACTATTGTCTTAACACTATCTCTATATTATCTATAGGGATAGTGTTTAGACTATAGTTACTATAGACTAGGTATCCCTATAGATTATATAGGGATAAAATCCAATACAGGGTTATTAGTAATTTTACTAGCAAGCCGTTGAGGGCTACTTCTGTGCCCCTTAATGATAAATTTTTGTTCTACGACTTTTGGAAATTCGAATAAAATAATTTAAAATTTTTGGATGTAAATTCGAAAAAAGCAGATTTTTAAAACAAAGGTCATTCAGACTAAGAACAGTAGATAAAACTTAAAAAATAAGTCAAATTTTCCCCGTGTATGGAACTGCTGATTTTCAGTTAAACCTAACCTTTCAAAAATTTCAAAAAAATGTTTGATTTTCCAAAAGTCGTGGAACAAAAGTTTTTTGTTTAGGTGCACAGAAGTAGCCCTCAACGGCTTCCTAGTATAATTACCAATAACCCTGTATAATCTATAGGGATAGTGTTCAGACTATAAGTTCACGAGTAAATCTTTAAGGTTAAAATCCACATCTCGGACAATTCTTAAACCTCGTTTTGAAATACAGGGGTTTATAGTTTTCCTCCAACCTACCTACATTTATCTCTGAAAGCAAGCCACGGAAGTGACCGCGGCCATAAAAGCTGACCTCTCTCGCGACCTTTATTAAAACATACGTTTAGTAATACAGAGATCAAGATAGCGTGGTCGTATGCTACCGTGTTTTATCACTACTACCATCTATGAACAGGCCGCTTAGTTCGCGTGACCGAAAATTAAGTGGTTTGATTTTGAAATAGTCAAAGATTTTCGTGTTATTTAGGTTTGTCCTAATTTCAGTATTAGCGTTTCGATCCCGTGGGAATATCGGGATAAAATTGGCCTATGTGTTATACAGAAGATTTAATATCCCCTGGAAAGTTTCATCAAAATCGGTCCAGTAGTTTCAGAAATATTCATTCTTGATAATTTTGTTTATGAAAAATTCATTGATTGACTGATTTGTTCCATTGTTTGTTTGAATTCTTGTCGGAACAGTTCGCTTTGTCCTTTGTGAGTGGTACCACCAGAGGTACTACTGGGGTACCACGGTAATGAAAAAGTAACCGTAGTACCACTAGTGGTACTACTGGGTGTACCACGGTTACAAAAGGGTGACATTTTGACTTAAGCTTTATGAATTATGGTGTTTGCATGTTTGCATTTACGAGTAGGTATATCAAACTTTTTGAACTCAAACGCGAAGGAGTAATTAAAATTACGCGATTAAGACCCGGGAAAAGAATCACAACGAATTTATCTATCTAACTCGATGCACGAACCCACGACCGTTGGAATTAAAGTCGAGGAAGTCTTTGGCCTAGTAATGTAGGTAGGTATACTTAAACTAGCTATCCCGGCAAAAGCTGTTTTGCCATTAACAAAAAAAAAGGACAAAACCCTAGATGTTGTTCGATTTTCAGAATTCACAATAAATTTCATACAAATCGGTTCAGCCATTCATGTGGAGATTGGTAACTAACACCACGACACGAGAATTTTATATTTAAAGGGATATAGGGATACTTAAATTACTTATAATATAAGAGGACAAAAAGTCTGTAGGTTAGTACTTGGCATCGATCTAGTGGTCGATGGTACTTGGAGACAAATTAAGTCGCTCGAGAAAAACCCCGATGTCCCCGGGCCCTGACGACGCGAACGCGTCCCAGCAAACAAGAAGTCTCAGAATACATAATTTTCACAATACCATAGGGGGTTAAACCACAGTTCGCTGCTAGTATATTAAACGAAGACCTTAACAACGTAAAAAGTAAGAACTTGGAACCGAATACCTTCCGCGTAGCCTTACTGTATAATTCCGGTGCTATTTCACTGTTCTATGGCCTGAGATTTGCATTACGAGTCACGCTAACTTGACGGTACATATGTTTACCCTTGACCTATGTGTACCATGTCTTATTCTATCGAAAGATATTCGTAGTAAGGTTATTTCGACGTACTTGCACGACAATTTCGAAAAAAAAGTAGTTTTTTAGAAATCTAATATAGATTTAACGTTGTATTGCGTTATACTAGGTACTTATAACGCATTTAATTTTTGTTGTGCAAAATTAACAAGTTCGATTCCTGGCTAGGTTATGAATTTTGCAAAAATCTAATGATGCATTTTTAGTTTTCTCTTCGCAACTATTCTCAGCATTTTTTGCTATATCTCATAGTTTAGGATATAAGCCCTGAAGGCCCACCCACTTAAAAAAATCATTCTGTATGACTTACGATTTAAACAAGAGGGTTTTAATAAAACACTATCTTATTAGTTTTTGAAATAAAATTAAATCTATTATAAAATGTATGCCGATATACCGAAACGCCGAAATATAAGTAGGTAGCTTAACTTCTTGACTTCCGAACAACTGCACCAAATTTGCTAATCCTTTTGACGTGACAACGTTTTATAAATTGGTTTGCCGGGTGACACTTCAAGAAACTGCGTTACGCTCCGCTGATTTTATGCGCTCACAATGAGAGCGAGTGAGAGGCACGCGGGCATGGTTAGCCCGCCTAAGAGCGAGAGAGACAGACATAAAAAGTGAAAGGCACGCGTCCCTTCCACTCGAGCACAGTTGTTGTCACGTAAAACTTTCGCCCGTATACCGACTTTTTGTGTTCGTTATTGTCAAGACAAGGTTTTAAAAGAAAATAAAAAAAACCGCGCGTATAGTAAATAAATTATAATAAAGGTAGACCGGACCGTAGAATTTATTACAGATTCACGCAAGGGCGAAGGACTATTGTGCGAATGACGCATGCCCGAGCGTTCATTTGCCCGAATAAATATTGTCATACCATACCTTATATAAGAAACCTCATTTCAATAGTTAAACGATAATACTAGAACATTCATAATGTCGTTAGCGAATATCGATTAATAAACTTTAATTTTATTATTTTGTGGTTACAAAAACCTTTTTTTATTTTAAATTTTTGGCCACCTAAGTGCCAAAAAGGGTTTTAGTGAAGACAAAGACATTAACCAATATCATTTTTTTAATTTAAAATATTATATTATGGATGGAGGATGGTCATAGCTAGAAGTTCTATAATATTTTGATTAGAAGTATCAAAATAACTAAAAGTAGCTAAAAGCTTTAATTTAAGGTTTAAGATTTAAGGTTTAAGTTTTAAAAGTTCTATAATATTTTGATTAGAAGTATCAAAATAACTAAAAGTAGCTAAAAGTTTTAATTTAAGGTTTAAGATTTAAGGTTAATAAAGGTTTAAGTTTTAAAAGTTCTATAATATTTTGATTAGAAGTATCAAAATAACTAAAAGTAGCTAAAAGTTTTAATTTAAGGTTAAAGGTTTAAGTTTTAAAAGTTCTATAATATTTTGATTAGAAGTATCAAAATAACTAAAAGTAGCTAAAAGTTTTAATTTAAGGTTTAAGATTTAAGGTTAAAAGTTTAAGTTTTAAAAGTTCTGTAATATTTTGATTAGAAGTATCAAAATAACTAAAAGTAGCTAAAAGTTTTAATTTAAGGTTTAAGATTTAAGGTTTAAGTTTTAAAAGTTCTATAATATTTTGATTGATACTTCTAATCAAAATATTATAGAACTTCTAGCTATGACCAAAGGGCTGACTCCTACCTCGAACAGCGGGATCACCATCCAACGAGGTAACGCAGCAAGCGTTTTGGGCACACTTCCTAGGGACCCCTATTTAAACTTTGTAGGTTATTTGATTGTTGGGAATATTTTTCTTTTAAAGTTCCTATAAAAATAAATAATTTTAGTAGGTGTAAACATTATTGTAAGTTGAATTCAGGCGTTCCTAAACTATTAAATAGTTTAGTTTAAAACATAATAGCTCGCTGTAATGTTTGACGACCCAGTTGGCACAATAGTCACCATGCCGGACTGCCATACACAGGGTTGCGGGTTAGATTCCCGCCTCAGACAAGTATTTATGTTTAGATATTTGTCTGTGGACTGGTTGTATCACTGGTATGTATTATAAGTATGTATTTACAAAAGAAAAGTATATGTATAAGTAGTGTATCAGTTATCTAGCACCCACAAACAAGTCTAGTTGCTTAGTTTGGAGCTAGATGGCTATGTGTGGAATGTCCTGCAATATTTATTTATTTACTTTCCAGCCCGGCCGTGTTCTCGTCAAGCAGAATGCGCTGGTATCAGCAGTAGCAGTTGCGTGAGGACGCACTACGACTCGGTGACGAGGTGTCTTTGCGGGGACAACCTGCCGCCTGTCAATGGACAATGCGAGGCACAAGCTAAATGTAAGTAACTAGCTTTTGCCCGCGACTTCGTCCGCGGATCGGTCGGAAATTGACCAAGGAATTGCGTTGTCCCATACAAACTTTGCCCCCCTTTTTCATCCCTTTAGGAGTATAATTTCGGAAAATCCTTTCTTATCGGATGCCTACTTCATACAAAGAACACACCCTCAAAGTTTCAGGTCTCTACGATCAGCGGTTTAGGCTGTGCGTTGATCCGACAGTCAGTCAGTCATTCAGGACAAAGCATTTTATATGTATAGATTATATATTTTTTGGCTTTGTCATTCCTTCGCACAGCAAATAAATGGATTCAGTTGCCTGCGTCTGTCTCTCTTCCTGCTGTGCTCAATTTAGGGGTCACAAAAGCCAAAATTACACAGCAACATCTTAGACCGCATCAGGCAGGTGTGATAGTAATCAAACGCTGACCTAAGTTTGTAAGAAAAAATGTTATCTTAGGTTTCAAAAAAAAGGGAGATGGCTAAGGTTTCGTAAAGTTCTTAAATCGTCAATTCTTAGCTTGTCAAATGAGTTCTTATAGTCAAGCATTCTTTAAAAGACTAGCATAATTTTTTTTTAATGTCAATAACTCCAACACGAAATTCGGAAAACCAAAAGGCAGACTTTGACAATAATGATTTTTATTTTTAAAGTGTGTGGCCTGCACTGTCGCTAATGAAACTTAATTCGTTTGATAAACAGGGTTAATCATTCGTTTAAATTCTATCTATGACGTACTTGACTGCGTGGCGCAATTGGTATCCAGCGGTTTCAAGTTCTAATGTCGTCATTGTGTAGTTTTTGGAGACTTATGTTTTCTTAATTTTCAAGTCAAAAGAATAATTTCGAAACTTCGAACAAAAATTACTCGTTTGCAAGGAAGTTAGGTTCTTGAAGTTTTTATAAATGGCGTCAGATGTTGATGAAGAAAATGAAAAATACGTGACTTTAAATGATTATATCTTTTTTCCACATCTAGTTCACGAAATACTATCAATTTCATTTTAACGGAGAATTTTATCATACTTTTTCTACTAGCTGTCTCGTAAGAATATATTTACAAAAGAAAAGTATAAAAGTAATAAAAGTAAGAAAAAAAGAAAAGTAAAAAATACAAGTCTAGTTACTTAGCTTGGGGCTAGATGACGAGGTGTGGAATGTTCTGCATTATTTATTTATTTATTATTTATATTGTGCTCAAGTATTGCCTTGCCATCATTATTCCAACTATGACGTACATACTTGACTGTGTGGCGCAATTGGTATCCAATGGTTTTAAGTTCAAGTCTCGTTTGCAGTTTTTTGGGACATATATTTCCTTGATTTTCAAGACACAATTTTAATGTTTTTCATAACAGAATTAATACTAAAAGTGGTAAAAAGTATAGTTTAGTATAAAATCAATACAAACAGGAAACGTCTCGTGTTACATTCGGCAATTAGCCAAGTTTCGTGCAGATGTAAGATTAAATCGACCTAGCATTAACTAAACTAATCACACTTTTTAAATGTAATTCAAGACCGCAATACTTATATTTCTAATAATTCATGGCTATGTTCTTGGGAAATTATGTATAGTACGTCCACAAAATTAGCACGCTAAAAGTTCAAATACATATCTACATTAAATAATTACAATATAAATATTAAATAAGTAAATAATAAAAAATCAAATTATTACAATTATTAGCAGTGCTCCGCGATTTCACCCGCGTATTTCCCGATCCCGTGGGAATATCAAAATAAAAAGTAGCCTATAGCCTTCCTCGATTAATGGACTATCCAATACAATAAGAATTTTTCGATTCGAACAGTTTTCCTGAGATTAGCGCGTTCAAACAAACAAACAAACTTTCAACTTTATAAAAAAAAATCTTTTAGATATTTTTCCTTTATATTTTTATGCATATGGCAAAACAACGTTTGTCGGGACAGCTAGTATAAAAAAATAAAACATATTAAACTTCTAAAATTAAGGTTGACTTGCACAACAAAAATAAATTGGTAAAAGTTATAGCATTTTTTATGCATAGAGTTTCAAAAACACGAAAAAACAATAGAGATAACTACAACAGCTTTTTGCTGTTAATTATAATAACTTATTAACAAACAACATCGATAAAACTACAAAGTTTCATGTATATTTTGACCAACATACAACAAAAATGGCGGCTCAACTTACTTAGTTAAAGATTTAGATATGCTATCGTACATCGTTCGGCTGACACGCAAGAAATAACTATAAAATAATACAGTTAGAGGTCGTTTCTCCTTTAATAGGTTTTTAAATAACAATGTGACGTAAAAACTATGGTTTATAAGAGTCGACGCCGAAATAACCGTTCTAGTAAGAGGCTGTCCATTACTCACGTGAGGCTCGAAAGGGAGGGGTCCATAAAAAATTACGAAATATCACAGGGGAGGGGAGGATGTAGTTATAACGTGTATTTATTTTTTCGGCTAACGCGCGATACTCAACCGAAAAAATGCGTACAAAATTGAAAGAGGCTTGTAGTGTGACTTTAATTTTTTATAATAAAATTAGATGATTCTTATACTTGTATTTTATAAATATTAAAAACACATTAGGATTCTTTGTAGGTACGTACTAAAAATACATGTGATATAGAGGGTTGTACAATATTGTACAATATTGTACAATATTGTACATATCAACTCGTAAACGTATCAATTCGAGCAGTTCAGTATTCTTTGTATGAAACTCCCTACTGCAACGCACACTAATCGGAATCGTAACGTAATCGCCTCGCCTCGGGACAAGCTCACGAACCGCGGTACGGTGCGTGGTCGACTCTCCGTACCCTAGCTTGCGTTTCTTTGTGTCTACACTTCACGTTCGGATACTGACTAACCGCGAAGCGGCACCCCGCCTAGCCGTAGCCGAGTTGATTCGGAGCTGCTGATCGCTTGGCATCGCGTTTAAGTTAGGTTGACGGCGAGGCGATACGGTGACGATCCTTTTCCGAGTTGATATGTGTGCTACGACCCTTAAACCTCACCGCATATGGCACAGAGCTGACTGGATAAAGAAGGAAAATAACCCCTTCCTTGCATTCGGGTAAACACTCAGAAATAGAAAAATACGGGATAGAATACTATTTTGATAAAAAAAACTAACCCATATATCTCCACGTCTCAGTACTTTTCGTGCTCAGTAATTTTGCGACGTTCCATCGATGTCCAAGCAACAAATCGTACTTATTAGTATTATTGGTAATGCATAAAAGTCGTCTATTATGAAGTTTGAGACATTGCACGCCAAAACTTGGTTAAGTATGAGCACGATCTATGAAATCGTATTTCTCTCTCTTCCAGCCCTGTACCACGTATGTGCGAACAGCGACGAATGCAACGACGGCCTCATCTGCGGCACCCCCAACATCACAGGCACTGCGCCTCCACACCTGCGCGTCCACTCGCCCAGCGAGAAGATATGCCTCTGCGACACCGAGAACGGATTCAAGGAGAAAGAGCACACTTGTAACGGTGAGTTGGTTAGGTTAGAAAAGGTTAGAAAGAGAGCGTAATAAGCGTAATAATAAAATTTAAAGAAGTTCTAAGGCCCATATTCCAGAACATCACTCAAGCTTTGATCTACTTTTAAAAGTAGTTTTAAAAAGAGATAGGATTTTCAATCATATCTTGAGACACGATTCTTGAATCTCGTATCAGCTGAGTGTTGTAACATTGTCAAGTTCAAATCCCTACATGAGTGTTGATTACCGCTCAAGATGCCTTTCAGAATACGAACTAATGTCAAGGCTGAATTCGTTTTCTAGAGTAGTTTTAGGTGAACATTGATCTGATTCGTCTTTTGGAATACGGGCCTTACTGTGTGAGATTTGCGAATAAAACTGAAAAGATAAGGATGGCAACACGTCGAAAGTAGCGAAAGTAAAAGAGCAGCAAATCGTTTTGGTTGCCTTCCAAAGGTTTTTGAAAGGCTAAAATCTAAGAAGAAATATAAACCTTTCTTTGTCTTTGAACGTTTTGAAAGAGCACACTCGAAACGGTAAGTTGGGTTAGGTTAGAAAGAGAGCATAATGAGTGCACGTAAAAGAAAATCGTAGAGTATAGGCGCTTCCCTTACCGTGTGAGAAATTGGCTTTCGAAAATCACTCGATAGATGGCGTTTGTTGATAAGTCAAGAAATCATCAATGATAAAATCTGAGAAGAAATTAACTTTTCTTCGTCTTTGAACGTCTTGTGTGCGCAGTGTGCGGCAATTTCGTGGTCCTTTGCAAGCATAATGCACTTTGTCGTTTTTTTTTTCTAAGACTTTATATTTTTGTTTGTGTTTTTATTCTTTTCTGAGTAGCAATCACAATTTATCGAGACTTACTGGAACCTTACTGGAACAAATCCTTCAGAAACCCTCATTGCCACCTAATTCACTAACTTCTTACTGACGGTTTTTTTTTTCTTTTACAGATGCCGACATTTTGACAACTTCAATGTTTGCCATCGCTTTTGTGTCTCTTTTAAGAAAATTAATGTATTAATCAATTAATATTACACGTTTGCTACTGCCATGCACTCCATCGGCCATCGCTTTATTGGGTTTCGAAGTAATAGTTTTCGGGATAACAATGTTCGAGATTTTGTTATAAATATTGTATTACTAGCTTTACCCCGCGATTTCACTTACTTTAGTTATAAAAATAGCCCATGTTACTCATAAGGATTCAATTTATTCTAATACCAAGTTTTATCAAAATTAGTCAAGACGTAACACACAAACTTTCACATTTGTGTGATATTACATTTATTACTTTTAAATTCATTACCTTAAATAAATAGTTTCGGCTTATCGTTTTTCGACTTTTTATATTAAGAGCCGATTTTTTTTTACAAAACTCTGACGTTTTCAGGCGTAATAAAAAAAATATAAAAAAATGTTATTATTTTTGTAAGCATTTACCTAATAAAAAAAACTCAAGCACGTATACCATAAAATGTAGGTATTTTTAAGAATAAATATTGTTAACGGCACAAGTTTCATTTTTTTAATTTTATAATTTGTGCAGCATTCTAAAATGAATCTATAAAATAACTAAAAAGTCGAATTCACTGCACAAGTGTGTTTAGAAATAATTAGGTCACTGCATTTTGTGTTAAATTGTTAAATTATAACATAAGTCATATTAAATTAATTAATCCGTAACAAAAAGTATAGCCATTATTAGATTGCTGACAGCGCCTCGTGATTCCACCTACGTAAGTCCCATCCCGTGGGAATATCGGGATAAAATGAAGCCCATGTTACTATAAAGAATTTAATGGTATCCCCATACTAAGTTTCATCAAAATCAATCCAGTAGTTTCGAAACCTTGTCATTCAGAAAAAAACAAATTTTACTTTTTATAATATTAATAATTATAGACTATAAAACAGTAATATAATAAGCTTAATAGTAAAATAAGTTTTTCAGCAATTTTCTAATCATGCAATAATATAAACAAAAAGGCTCATCGTTTCCGTCCATTTTGTAAATATTCTAATATTAAAGTGCACTTAAAACGTTCGCAGTAAGTTTTTATTATAGAAATATTGTAGAGGGCGAGGGAAAAATTAAAATCACATCATGCATTTTCCCTTGTTTTTTCCTTAACCTCAATTTATGTGGCAATAGAACCCGCACGTTCTTGCTTATAATCCCACCATTTAAGCAATGCCTCTTTTGCCCGATTTGAGTCTTGAAATTGACTCTTTTTCAAATGGCAGCTATGATGGCTGCTCATTTTTTAAACAAAAGATCAGTATTTGACAGAGTAGTAGTTCACACCTGCCTGATGGTAGGCGTCGATGTGGTCTAAGAACTAGAATGCTTTTCTTGAAGATACCTGTTCACTCGCGACTTGTAGACTCCCAAATTATACTTGTCAGAAAAGATAGATGCAGGCAACTGATTCCATTTCCTTGCTGATGAATAAGGAATACTTAGGGGTCATTAGAGGCATAGCTTTCGTGGTAATTACAGTTACTCTAAGTACAAAATAATACTACCTACTCATATAGTTCAAACACTCATTAAGGAATAATTGTAGTACTTTTGTCACTAAATGTGGTTTGTATAGAAGCAAAATCTATTTAAATACTTAGAAATTTACCGTAATTTTGTAATAGTTACTTTAGTTCAGATCGCGTGGATTTTTAGTCCTTATTTCTTATTTGAAAATTAATAAAAACTGACACTGGATGTGATGTAACTTTGTTGGTTCGAATTCGGGCTAATGGTGTTTCGATATTTCATATTTCGTGTTATTAAAGTCCGTTATTAAACTATTATTTTGACTGTAATAAAATTACTGATATTATAGAATATTAATGACTTATTAAAGATTTTATCCTTAGACTAAGAAATAGATTTTATTCCATTTTTGTTTCAAATACATTGTTTTTGTTACAGAGTGTGATAGAAAATGTGTTAAAGTAGGTAGATAAGTGCGTTTGTTACGGTAAATTGTACTTCAATCAGTTATTTCTTGCTAAATAAACTTTAAAAAATATAAAGTGGTGTTTTATTTTTATGGATAGGTACACGAGGCATGTAGCTAAACAAAAACACCAGAGAAATGAGACCATAACGAGACACTTACCTTGGGTTTATGTACGAATCGTGTAAAGCCATTACTGCAAAACATAGAAATTTAACTGCCACTGCCAATTTAACATTGCTGTCACTGTTACTTTTAATCTTTAACAGTGTTGCCGTTTTATGGACTGTCGCCAGATATAAAACTCTAATAAATACAGCGATACGGTGATGTTATTTGCAATAAAATAAAATGTTCTGTACCACTGCACTGACTAGTGTATGTGTTAGTGTATGTCTTACTCCAATACATAGAAGTTGTTAGTTCCTACATTTAATGGAAGTAAAATTATTTAAGAACGTAACGTAGTTGATGGTACACGTAATCGTAAACGTTATTGTCATGAATTTATTGTTACTTGTTTATTTAAAAAGCGGCAGCACTGAATTCTGATTGTCAATGTCAATATCAATTATTGTAAGTTGATTGAATGGCCATTTACACGTGCCAGTGATTATTTTGTTTACATGTAATTTCCAAAAAAATCCACAATGTCTAATGATCCACTAGATGAATTACTACAATTCCTAAAACCTGAAGCCCGAGTGGATCTTAGACACATCTCACTGGACCATTTAGTGGGCGTTTCAGCGAGCGAAGAGGGTATAAACACTTTACTGCAAAACGAAAACCTTCTCCGAGCTATAATCGAGTTAACTAGCGACAGAGTGGACGAAATTGCTAAAAATGCGCTGTTAATCCTAGTGAATATCACTGCCAACGCAAAAGGAGCTTCGGAAGTATTGAAATTACGTTTTCATCCCCAAAAAAACATTGCGCAACTACTCATAGGTTATGTTTTAGATCCGCAGAAAAAAGACGCGGATGCCGCTTGTATGATACTGTCAAACATAACCAGACTTGAAGATGAATTGGAATCAGTTCTAGACACATTCCTACCTCACTTAAACGATATTTTAAACGTTTTCCTCAACACTAGTTACAATAAAAAAGGTTCTAATTTAAACTACTTAGCGCCTATGTTTAGCAACTTATCACGCGCGCATAAAGTAAGAAAATGGCTAACAGAAGAAAACCCACACATTCCTCTAATCAAACTTTTGCCATTCTGTAACTACGATCAATCAAACATTAGAAAAGGGGGCGCTATAGGCACGATAAGAAACCTATCCTTCGACACCGAGTACCACAACTTCTTACTAACCCAAGATCTTGACTTACTAACATACCTACTAACCCCAATAATGGGTAACGAAGAATACGATGATGATGAAATGGATAAACTACCGATATCCTTACAATTCCTACCGAAAGAGAAGAAACGAGACTCTGACATTGATATTCGTAAAATGATAATTGAAACTTTAAACAAATTGTGTACAAAACGTACCTGCAGGGAGATTTTAAGAGAAAACGGTGTTTATTATGTACTAAGAGAGTACCACAAATGGGAGAAAGATCCAAAAGTTTTACTCGCATGTGAAAATGTAGTAGATATACTTATACAGAAAGAAGATGAAGTTGGGGCTGAAGACTTGTCTACAGTATCTATCCCGAGCGACATGGAAGATAAATTCAGAAAAATGGATGAAGATTATATAGAAAATGTTGAAAATTAACTAATAAGCATAGATGTTTTGTTATCTGGCCACCGTAACAAAATCACGGGGCTAGAGGGCGCTGTGTGGAATGTCCTGCAATATTTATCAATAATGTTGTTTACTTTGATGTAAATTATTCTATAATAAATAAGTTTAAACAAAAGAAAAGTATACAAGTCAATATAACACAAGGCTAGTCGATTAGAATGTCTTGCAATATTTATTTTTAGTATTTTGAAGTGTATTATTTATTGAAATTCATACTTTACGTTCCATAATAATAAATAATTCATATACTGTATAATGAATCTGTATCTACATAAATAATCCTATTCTGAGTACATAATCTTCAACAATTTCTGAAACTACATAATAAGTATCATAATCTCTTTGCACTTCAAATCTAAAGAGTTTTGATAACAAGATGAAAAGTTGTAAAAAAAAAAGTTTCCACAGTACACCCAGGGACTTTCTTTATAGGTCCATGCACCCAGGTGAACAGAGGTGAGCCGTTGTAAAAATAAATCTTTCCACGGTTCACCCAGGTGGACAAAGGTGAACCGTTGTAAAATCTTTCCACGGTTCACCTAGCGGTGGTCTCAGGATGTGGACAGTGGGCAAGAACCGGTAAGTACCTATCTGAAACTTTACATGGGGGTTCCCCGCTGATTGGTTAAAAAAGGCTGTTCAATTTGTATAAATCTGAAAGTTTTGTGTGTGTTTGTTACTCTTTTACGCAAAAATTACTAAAACAATTGCGTTGCAAATCAGTATGTAGGTAGCTGGAGTCCTGGAATAACTCCTTTGCTACTTTTTATCCCGAACCCCGACTCATACGAGTGTGAAATCGCGAGGCACAACAAATAGTAGTTTACATGTAATCTTTAATGAATATAAAGATGATGATAATTTTATGAACTTTAATCCATGTTATTTAAAACGCTTTAGTTAGTGCCTCGGACCCGGACATGGTATTACATGGAAGTAGGTTTGTCTAAAAATCGAAAACAGAACTCTGCGGCTCATCAATACCCACATCTGAAGCCAACTAAGTACCCAAAGAGGATAAAGTACCTACCTAATACTTCATCCTTTAATCCAGCAAATTATGCTATAAATTGGTAGGTAGGTAATAAAGGTATACGTAAATAACCAAGTGTTAGAGTTGCCATCTCTAAAATCTGCGAACCAGGACAATAAGCGTGAAAACCCTGGATTTCGGAGCTTATTAAACCTGGACAATGTCCCAGAAAAAACCAAAGTTTTTACTTTATCGACTTTTTTATTTGTTTTAAACCTAACCTGTAAGAAACTATTAAAGTACCTAGGTAGTCAGTCTTACATTTTTATACAATTATTATAAGTACCTAAATCATAAACCGGCCAAGTGCGAGTCGGACTCGCGCACGAAGGGTTCCGTAACGTATTTTTAGTACCTGTTTGATGTTATAGTGGCAACAGAAATACAGCATTTGTGAAAATTTCAACTGTCTAGCTATCACGGTTCATAAGATATAGCCTGGTGAAAGATAGACAGACGGGCAGTTTTAGTAAAAGGGCCCGTTTTTACCCTCTGGGTACGGAACCCTAAAAATGACCTTGAACGACCAGGGTTTTATTTTACGGTGCGGGCAAAGTGTCTTGAAAACTTAAGTGTAGCGAACGACACTCCCTCGTAATTTTTAGTTTTTTATGTCCCAGCAGTCGAGGTCTCATTTGTCCCGGTTTTACCCGGACTACAAATGAAACCCCGCCCGGACGGTCCCCGGACGCCCTCTAAACAGGACAAATCCGGGGAAACCCAGACGGATGGCAACCCTACCAAGTGTACGACAATCTATCCTCGTGCCGTGCTCGTTTATTTGACCTTGTAACATCAAAATGCTGGCCCCAGACCGCCTTCCTATCAAGCAAGTTTGCAACTCTCACTCAGCTGTCAAACGAATGGCAAGCGACGATGTTCGCACCACAAAATCGTATGTAAAATGTCAGTTGACATTTTCGCAGTGAGTTTTAACGATCGCGAGAGATATCGTGTAGTTTCATTTTTCAACGGCTATCTTCACACTGCGCCTACCGCTCGCCTCTCGATCGCGTATTTTGTTTCAATTGTCTAATTTTTCGATTAAAAACGTTATTTGAACTGCATTAACTGTTAAATAGTGTTTGTGATTCTGTGACACGGTGTTTCGTAATTAAACAATTATTACTGTGTACGGTTTACTTATTTATTAGAATTATTTGACGAATTGAGCATTTTGTAGAAATATAGGTTAAATTTTGATGATAAGATTTACCAAGTACAATCTATCAATAACGGTCTAAATTAACTCCCAGTTGTTAGTTTAACTTCGTTTGGACAAATGTTCAGTTCGTTATTAATTTTGATGAAAAGATATAGCAAGAATCGAATTTGTTCTTTTTATGGGGTTACCTAGCCTAAAATTTTAGTACCTACATAGGCTTCGAGCATTTAGGTGACGAGTCATATTGCATAATATTTTTTCAAGGCGTGTCTTTTAACAAATTTAAAAAAATGGTCTTTCAATTAAGTATTTAGCTTATCAGTCATTAGTAAATCTGATATCTTTATACAGATATGTGAAGGACGTATTTTATTTTATTACATTTATTAAAAAAAAAATTATATTTTTGCTATGACTTTAATATGATGACTGTGTAGGGCGTATTTAATCAGAAGTTCAGTATTTTCAAAATGTAGGCCTACTCATTTTAATAAAAACCCTAAATATTTTTCTACACTTAAAAAATGAAAGATTTTTTTTTAAAGTAATATAATAATAATATAATTATAAGTTAATGGTACATCTAATTAGTACCTAGTTGTGTTATTAAGCTTCAAGTATAAAAAGTTAAATTCATAAAATGTTGAATTCTCATGACGTTTTGAGGCGCCTCGCGGTATTACCCGCGTAAGTCCCGATTACTCCTAGGGATTTAATGTATCCTCATACAAAGTTTCATCAAAATCGGTCCAGAAGTTTCAAAGCATATTCGTTACAAATAAAAAAATATTCTTTAAACCTATACCTATTTTATTAGTTTTTATTTTTTAGCAGAAACTTTGAACCAAATAGCTAAAAACACAATATTAAATGTTAAAATTACTTAATTACATACAAGGATAATATTTACAAAACACAAAAAAATTACCAAAAAGACCATATTTTTATGACGTCATAATTATGACTTCATTTGTTTTTGCAATTTACTCAGTCCTACTCTTGATTTTAGAATAGTTTTTCGACTAATAAATTAAATTTGGCGGGTTTTTAACATCACGCTAACAGTCAATAATAATTTTGACCTAAAATAGACAAATATTATAGAGGAAAGATTTTTTTGTTTGTCATGAATAGGCTTTCGAAACTTGACCGAATTTAGTGAAACTTGGTATGAGGGTACACTGATTCACTGACAGTAACATAGGCTACTTTTTATCCCGATATTCCCACGGGATCAGGACATACGCGCGTAAAACCGCTGTACGCAGCTAATCTAAAACCTACCTACTATCAGTACCTAATGCAGTGTTATCATTAATAATTCTATGAAATAACCGATAAGATTAGCGTGCTACATTACAGCTTTACTAAAGTTTTAGTTTTTACACATTTTTAAGTGAAATAGGCTATTAAAAATAGTTTTTTAAAGTGAAAAAGTAATTAAATAAGTTATTAAAAATGCGTGAAATCGTACATGTGCAAGCTGGACAGTGTGGAAATCAAATTGGATCCAAGGTGAGCATAAAAAAAACAAGCAAACATACAGGTGAAACTAATAAAAGCGTGCTAATAAGAACCTCTTTGCTTAGAACTTGTAGATTATTATTATTTCTCTTACTATAATTAATTCTTCTTCCCTAAAAGTTTTTCTCATTAGGTTACTTCTTCTTAGCTTCTAATCTACTTAGAATTTATAGGTTAGCCAAGATAAGCAAATAGGAACCTCTATGCTTAGAATTTGTAGATTAGTACTATGTTTCCTATATTAAGTAAGTACTTACCTACTTCTTCTTCCCCACTAAAATATTTTATTTGTAAAAATAATTCTCTTACTACCTCTTCTTACCTACATAATTTACTTAGAATTTATAGGTTAGTTGGATCCAAGGTAAACAAATAGGAACCTCTATGCTTAGAATTTGTAGATTAATATCTTAATATATATAAATCTCGTGTCACAATGTTTGTCCTCAATGGACTCCTAAACCACTTAACCGATTATAATAAAATTCGCACACCATGTGCAGTTCGATTCAACTTGAGAGATAGGATAGCTTACATCCCGATATTCCCACGGGATCGGGAGTTACGCGGGTGAAACCGCGGAGGGCAGCTAGTTACTTACTATTTCTCTGACTAATTATTAATTTCTTCTTCCTTACTAATCCATGTTATTTGTAAAAAGGACTATCTCTCTTTCTACTTCTTCTTTACTACTAATCTATTTAGAATTTATAGGTTAGTCAAAGTCAAAATTCTTTATTCAATTGATTCATTTACAGTATGAAATCACATTGAAACGTCTTAAAAATTTAGTTGGGATGCCTTTCAAACGCCAAAGAGAAGAAAAGACAAGAAACTAATGGGTTTTTTTGGAGATTCCTATATAACTTACTAGGTACTTCTTCTTTCCAACTAATCTATTTAGAATTCGTAAGTAGATTCGATTTCTACCTAATAGATTAAGAGGAAAGGGTACCGGGGGCTTTCTCCATACAAACTATATTACAAACGTAGTCGACTGTTTTCTCCCTGGATAATGACACTAGAGCAAATATTTTTGGTGCATAAAACTTATAACAGCCATGACCATGCCCCTATTTTTTGTTTTTTTTAATTTTTTTAATTTTAATTTCTATGATAATTAGAAAATGAACAAAACCAAAACATAGGGGCATAGTCATAGCAGTTATAGGAATTATGGCAAAAAAATATTTGTGCTAGTGTCATTATCAAGGGAGGAAACAGTCGACTACGTTTGTATGGAGAGCGCGCAGGTACCCTTTCACCTTAAGTAAGTATTTAATTTTTGTGAATATTTTTCTTTTAAAACACTTGGGAATAAATGAGAGTAGATTAGACGTATCTATTTTCTTAGATTTCTTATGAAGTAGGTCATAAGAAATAGGAAGAAGAATATATATCACTACATAGTCTAACAAAGTCGCTTTTTCTGTCCCTATTTCCCTTTGTATGCTGAAATCTTTAAAACTACGCAACGGATTTTGATGCGGTTTTTTTTATATAGATAGAGTAATTCAAGAGGAAGGTTTATATGTATAATACATGCATAATATAGCCGTGCGAAGCCGGGGCGGGTCGCTAGTCTACTCTATTTTGCTTACCATCTCTTCCTGTGACTTCTTCTTATGTATCGATTTCCAACTAAAAAAACCAAAATAAGAAAAATATTTTAAAATAATTTTATTCATAGGTACAGTCACATTACCAATTAGCTGAACCCCACGTGACCTAGAACTCACTCGCATATCTGTGTAAACTCCTGTTAAACTGTTTAACTAACAAAGAAAAAAAAAATGGTTGTCTGTAAAGTTGGTTTACGACAATTTTACGTGATAATGTCTTACGAAAACGATGTAAAAATGATTTTTTTTTGTTATGCCTTTAAATATTTTTAAGCTACTGCATAGCTTTTATCGCGGGCTTTGAGCGCGGCGACCGAACTAAGAAATTCCGTAACGAAAATAAAACCTAACAACCCCCCACTCCCCCTACCATGTAGCTCGGCCGAGCGTTCGCTTAACGTGTATGTATATTGTACGACTGTACGAAGCTCGCACGATGCAATAGCTTTACCGCGGCAGTCCCCGAGTGCCACACGTTTTTTTTTTTCGTTTTTTTTTTCGGTATATTTTTTTACTTTTTAAAAGTCTTCTATTCGTCACTCGTCACTATAACACAAGCCCAGCAGGCTCATTCACAAACCATCGGAACGCTACCAAAACGAATAAAACTGAAAAGACAAGTATGGCAACACATCAAAAGTCGCGGCAGTGAAAGAGCAGCAACATTTTTTTTGTTTCGGTTGCCTTTCCGACGGTTTGTGAATCAGGGGGCAGATGCGCGGTATTAGATGCGGGAACGGACGCGTCATGGGCATATTACAATGACGCATAACGTCACGCAATATTACCGTGACACTTTTTTGTGAATGCAGATGTTCCATCAATTTATTAGACATTATCACGTCACAAAGTCAAGAAAAACAAAACTCGGTCAATAGCAGTTGTGATAAACGAGCTAGAATATTCGATCTCAAAACTAACGTAGGCGGCCTAATAACGATGTTTACAAATAAAATAGTTAGACAAAGAAGTAGGTATGTTTGTGTCTAGCGAAGCATCATCTTAGAAATTGGTCATTTCATATGATGTGATCATTCATTGAGTCATATCGGGGGCCATTGGGCCATCACATCACATTATCACATCTATGATACATTTAATGTACGGTCGGCTGCATAATTGCAGACCCACCGTAGAGCTCCAAAACGGCTTTTATAAGAATATTTTCAACACGAGCAAGATTCCAGACAACTGCTCTAGGTGAAGTTTAAAGTCTTCAAAGTCATCAATGAATCAAAAAAGTTTTTTAGAATGCAAACATTCCAATAATAGTGATTTTAGAACTCTACCGAGGGCTGCAATTATGCAGCCGACTGTACACATTATCGACTAGCTAGACATTATCACGTAAAGTTGTCGTAAACCAACTTTACAGACAACCATTTGTTTTACGTTAGTTAAAAAATGTTTATGTTAAAACATTAATAAGTCGCTTATTTTTTGTATTTGCACTAGTGACCCGCCCCGGCTTCGCACGGCTATATTATGCATGTATTATACATATAAACCTTCCTCTTGAATCACTATCAATTAAAAAAACCGCATCAAAATCCGTTGCGTAGTTTTAAAGATTTAAGCATACAAAGGGAATAGGGACGGCGAAAAGTGACTTTATTTTAAACTATGTAGTGATTCGGGGCTGTTTACCGCAACTAGGCCTTTTTACTTGGGTCCTTTTTGCGTGAGGATGGAGTAGACTATGCCCAGGACCTATACCTACTATCCTCTCAACTTAGTCGACCGTGCCTAGAGGAAATAACTTGTCAATACGTGTGGAGATAACACGCGTTTCATCACCATGTTTTCCTTAACATTGCACTAACGAAAACATCGTAATGAAACTCGTGGCTTAGAAGATACCTATAGTTACCCTCGTGACTCCCCATGAGTTTCTAGTGCCTTCTTCTCATTGGTGGGCGCGTTCCGAAGGCACACATCCTAACTTAGTTTTTAAGATTCCATCTCAGCACATTTGAGAAAAACAAAACACAACCGTTACAATCAACAATATTAGTTGTAAGCGACGGGTATTTCTGGCGCGTTGCGTTTGGTAGCATAAGCAGCCTTAAGAAAAAAATTGTGCGGTAATTGACATTGCTCTTACGGTGAAGGAAAACATCGTGATGAAACCCGCGGCTTAGTTGGCTGCAGACACATTGACAAGATATCTACTCTGGACATGGTCGAGTCCACGCAAAAATAACCCAATTAATAAAAAGGGTCTAATTGCGGAAAACAGCCCGTTTACAAGTACAAGTAGATATACTGTTACGGAACCCTTCGTAAGCGAGACCGGCTCGCACTTGGCCGGGTTTTTTTAAATCTATCTATCTATCTATGTCAGCCTTTGTTTGTCCAATCCAGGACGTAGGCCTCCTCCATCCTCTTCTACTCCTGACGGTCTAGACTCTAGAGCCTTTGTCATCCAATCATGACCTGAGTGTCGTTTGATATCGTCTTTCCATCTCATTGGTGGTCTACCACGCGGTCTAGTATGTGTTCGGGGGCGCCACTCTAGCAGTCTTCGAGACCACCTTTCATTGCTTTCTTTTTTTTTAAATACTTATTATTATTTACGACCTCTGTGGCGCGTCGGGCGAACACCCGACTGCGACGCAGAAGGTTGCGGGTTCGATTCCCGCCGGGAACAAGTATTTATGCTGACCATAAATTCTTGTTTCTGGTTCTGGGTGTTTCCTATATGTATAATATGTATATATTTACAAAAAAAAAAAAAAGTATATAAGTAGTTTATCCGTTATCTGGCACCCATAACACAAGCATTAAGTTGCTTAGCTTGGGGCTGGATGGCGATGTGTAATATGTCCTGAAATATTTATTTATTTATTTATTTATTATTTACAGTTCTGGGAGGTGATATCTGATGAGCACGGTATCGACCCCAATGGCATCTATCGTGGAACGAATCCATTACAAAAAGAAAGACTAAATGTCTATTACAATGAGGCTTCCAGTGGTAAGTGTCTACAACCATAGAAAATATTACAACCTACTTCCTACTAATATTATAAATGTGAAAGTTTGTATGTATGGATGTATCGATGTTTGGATGTATGGATGTTTGTTACTCTTTACCGCAAAAACTATTGAATAGATTTTAATGAAACTTTACAACAATATAGCTTATACATCATATATTAGATATTAGCTTAGATATTTGTCTGTGGTCTGGTTGTTTCTATGTATTTTAAGTATATATTTACAAAAGAAAAGTATATAAGTAGTATCTGGGGGCACGGCAGTGCCCCCGCCAAGTCGAGCAAAAAAGCGGCACGGCCGTGCCGTCCTTTTCACGAAACAGTTCAGGCCATTTTCGACCCCCTATAACTTCGTTATGGATAAAACTAAAAGCCTGAATTTTCAGACACCAAGCAAGCATTGTATGAACTCGGTATATTTCAAATTTCATCCAATTTGAATAAGTAGTTTAAGAATTATAACTAGTCAAAATTTCCTAATTTTGTCACTCACTCACTGACCGATCATCAAAAGTCTAAGGCACTTCTAGCAGACATAGAAGCTTCAAATTTTGAATACAATTAGTGTTTAGTGTATAAATCAAGGAAAAATTAAAATATTATGCAATTTCGGTACAGTTTTCCAGCTACACCAACTGCATAAATAACTTTGTAATCCCATATAAATATATAGGATTACAAAGTTATATTTGCAGTCAATGAATCAGTGTACCTGTAAGTATAAGAAAATCCGTTGTAGGCATTCAAGAAGTACAAGGTATCGGAAAGAAAAAAAGTAGGACTATCTACGAATACAAAAAGAAATGAGATCCCATAAAAAACATAACTTGTAAAAAAGACCAAGTCCCGCTAAAGGGACTTTCTGTCTAAGTTATTTCGTAACAGATTGACTTGGCAATCGCATGAAAACACAATGTATCTCGCAAGCAAACCAGTGCGATTGCCAAGTCAATCTATTACGAAATAACTTAGACAGAAAGTCCCTTTAGCGGGACTGAATAAATTAACCGACTTGGTATTACATGGATCTCACAACTTTTTACGGTAGAAGAACTGGGTTGCGAGACTTGGTCTTTTTTATTTACAAGTTATGTTTTTGATGGGAGATCCGTTGTCTAGCACCCATAACACAAGTCAAGTTAGTTAGCTTGGGGCTAGATGGCGATGTGTGGAATGTCCTGCAATATTTATTTATCTACCTAACATGTAATCAGCAGTAAGATACGTATTTAACTTATCGTGATTACTTTATAGCACTAGTTGGTAATTTATAATACGTTGGATTATTTACTACTAAAGTGAGCCTGTATACAGGGTTATTGGAAATTATACTAGTAAGCCGTTGAAGGCTACTTCTGTGCATCTTAAAAAACAACTTTTGTTCTACGTCTTTTGGAAAATCGAAAAAAAAATGAAAATTTTGAGGTTATGTAAATTCGAAACCAGCTGTTTTTTTTAAACAAAGGTCATTCAGACCTAAAACAGTAGATAAAACTTAAAAAAATAAGTAAAATTTTAAGGTTAATGACCTCTCCGTGTAAGGAACAGCTGATTTTCAGGTAAACCTAACCTCAAAATTTTCGAAAAAATGTTCGAATTTCGAAGTCGTAAAACAAAAGTTGTTCGTTAAGGTGCACAGAAGTAGCCCTCAGCGGCTTGCTAGTATTATTTCCAATAACCCATAGAGGTATTTGAGGGTCTCATTGACGATGGTTTCCAGGTAAATACGTGCCCAGAGCAGTGTTGGTGGACTTGGAGCCAGGGACGATGGATTCTGTCCGCTCCGGCCCCTACGGGCAGCTCTTCCGACCTGATAACTTCGTCTTTGGACAGAGCGGCGCAGGTAAGGGACTTACCGTCGCATTCAGAGAAAGCCTTGTTCGCATTAAGAGAATCATGAGTTTTCGATACGCGGCGCGAGTAGGTATTTTCAAAAATGACCCGTATCGTGCGATAGAGAGAGTTTAAGTTCGAACGTAATTGCCTTCATTTTGCTTTCAAATAATGTTGCGGGCCGTAACGTTTTTACCCCCTTTATCCTTCACAAAATGAAATAAATTTGGTCTCATTTAATTCACTGCTTCTTATTCTAGGTTTATACGTTTTTCTTTTTTGGTAATTCAGTTTAGTCTATTAAAAAACAATTCAAGTCAAAAATATAGATATTCAGATACTAATCACTTTTATCTTAGGCATCTTTAAAATAAAAACGGTTAAACCTAGTTTTCCATTAGATCTAGAACATTTTCAAAAATTATTAAAATCGGACTTCTTTTATGGGGGGGAAAACGTTTCCGCTTTTTGTATGGAAATTTACAGCCTCACACTGGTCTTAAGCCGAAGTGGTATGATCAGAAGCGCGATAGAGATGTCTTAGAAACAGTTTTTGGGTATCAAACACTAAAATCCATAGAATGATATTCCTACTGTCGTAAACGACGACGACCTCTGTGGCGCGTCGGGCGAACACCCGACTGCGACGCAGAAGGTTGCGGGTTCGATTCCCGCCGGGAACAAGTATTTATGCTGACCATAAATTCTTGTTTCTGGTTCTGGGTGTTTCCTATATGTATAATATGTATATATTTACAAAAAAAAAAAAAAAGTATATAAGTAGTTTATCCGTTATCTGGCACCCATAACACAAGCATTAAGTTGCTTAGCTTGGGGCTGGATGGCGATGTGTAATATGTCCTGAAATATTTATTAAAGGTGAAGAACTGCTTTGTATTGTCATACACTTCTTAGAGTGATTTGCCTCGATAGAAAAAAATCGTGAAAATCCAAAAAAATCGATGTGTGTTTAAACCTTAGATTTCGACACAGATTTACTCGTGAACTATAGTCTAAACACTATCCCTTTATAATCGATAGGGATAGTGTTTAGACTATAGTTCACGAGTAAACCTCGTTTTGGAATAAGGGGGATTATATTGTTTTATGTTGTAATGTTATGTACCTATATTGTATCCAGGTAACAACTGGGCAAAGGGCCACTACACAGAGGGTGCTGAACTTGTTGACGCAGTTCTAGACGTCATCCGGAAGGAGTCTGAAGGATGTGACTGCTTACAAGGTTAGTCATTTTTAGTTATTTTTCATAGTCATTTAATTTTTATTTTAAATTATAACTTAAGTACAATCTACGGTCATAAGTCTCTGCCCACCGTAACGTTTACAATCCCGTGCAGCACTATTTGAACATTATAACAACGTAACCTGTGGATCGAACCGATGTCGGTTGGTGTAGCGGGTGGCGGCTTATACCACTCATACAACTAAATACATAGTGTGATTATTATTTTCAACATGTTAGCTGAGTTGGCATGGAAATGAATGCTATTTTTAAATCATTGCTAATGTGACAAATGATTTTATTTTTCACAGTAGCATTCAGCTACTGCTACTTTTCACATCTGTGTGAAAAATAGCTTTCACACGGGTGACAATTATTTTTCACATCTGAGTGAAAAATAGCTTTCACACGGGTGACAATTATTTTTCACATCTGATGAAAAATAGCTTTCACACGGGTGACAATTATTTTTCACATGAGTGAAAAATAGCTTTCACACGGGTGACAATTATTTTTCGCAATTTGTCATGGTCTGCTATTTGTGCTAATGTAAATGATTTTTCACTTTGTAATTATTAGCGATTTCAATGAACTTTCCCTCATACTCTAACAGGCTTGGAACTGTCAATGTCTTTTCGCTCTAAATAATAAATCAAAGAATCTTACTTAGAGGCTTGCCGCTAGTCTCATGTTGAGTTAAGCAACAAGCAAATAAAAGCTTAACACGGTTAAAAATACGATTCAACTTCACTTAAGCACTCTCAAATCAAGCAAATCGCATCTTAAACGCGTTGACAATAAGATTCAATTTAATTTGACAACCCGCGCCCGCGGTACATTAACAGTACTCGAGCTACCCAAGATGGTGATTGCGAAAAAAAATAGCAGTAGTAGCAGTCAGAGTGATTTTTTGTAGCATCTGCTACTTGCGATTTTTTTTCACAGTGTGAAATATTGAGTGACATGCTATTTTTGCCATGACTATAGCTGAGTACTTTTAATTCAAGTATTTGTGTCTGTGTGTAACGTCTATTAGAAGAAGATCGTAACTCTTATACTTGTTGATAGTATTATTGTACTAAACTGATTATTTACTTATGACCCATACTGTACCTAACTATTTCATTAATGACTAGTATCGATTTACCTGCCTACCTAAGAGTTGTGACGGAATAAAATAGTCAACCTAACGTTTGCATACTCTATATGCATCATACTTTCGACACGACATAGTTGGCACACTAGTCACAATGCTGGACTGCCAAACACAGGGTTGCGGCTTGGATTCCCGCCTCAGACAAAGTATTTATGCTTAGATATTTGTCTATGGTCTGGTTGTTTCTATATATTTACAAAAGAAAAGTATATAAGTAGTATATCCGTTGTCTAGCACCCATAACACAAGTCTAGTTACTTAGCTTGGGGCTAGATGGCGAGGTGTGGAATGACCTGCATTATTTTATGTATTACAAGCGACCCGCCCCGGCTTCGCACGGCTATATTATGCATGTATTATACATATAAACCTTCCTCTTGAATCACTCTATCTATTAAAAAAAACCGCATCAAAATCTTTTCAATCAAAATCTTTTTTGCTCCGAAAAACCCTTTTTTTCTGTTTACAATCCGCGCGGCGAATGATGATCTCTGCGGGAAGTAGTAGGGGTAATTATGCGCAGAACTCGATATTTATATGAAAATTAAGCTCTGCGCATAGCCCTTCTACTTTCCAACAGAAGTTAAACCTTATTAGATAAATTAGATATATATTGCAGGACATTCCACACATCGCCATCTAGCCACAAGCTAAGTAACTAGACTTGTGTTATGGGTGCTAGACAACGAATATACTACTTTTCTTTTTGTAAATATATACTTATAATACATAGAAACAACCAGACCACAGACAATTATCCAAGCATAAACACTTTTGCTCTAAGGCGGGAATCGAACCCGCAACCCTGTGTTTGGCATTTCGGCAAGGTGACCATTGTGCCAACTGAGTCGTCAAAGAGATATAGGTAAGAGAGCTTACTAACTCAAAAATACTTTAAACTTTATTATTAAAGCTATATTTAACAAGTACAATTTTACTACAGGTTTCCAACTAACTCACTCCCTGGGCGGTGGTACCGGGTCCGGTATGGGCACACTACTCCTCAGCAAGATACGCGAGGAGTTCCCTGACAGAATCATGACCACGTTCAGCGTTGTGCCTTCGCCAAAGGTAACGTATTAGACTCACTCCCTGGGCGGTGGTACGGGCCTAAAATTGAAGCGCGAAAATTGCGTCGCTGCGCCATAAATCTGTTTTCATAAAAGTTTTTTAAGTTTCAATTTTGTTAATTTTTTAACAAAATTATATATTTTTTGTAAGACTCATTGTTACATCAGCGTTGGGATCAGCAAAGTTCTGAAAACGTCAGGTTTTACCAAAAAAACCTTATACTCGTAAACGCGATTATATCCGATAAATGAGTTTCATTATGAGTTCAAGTCGCTAAAAACTTAAATAATACTAACTTCAAACAAGTAAAAAAAAACTGGTTGCCTGTAAAGTCGGTATACGGGCGAAAGTTTTACGTGACAACAACTGTGCTCGAGTGGAAGGGACTCGTGCCTTTCACTTTTTATGTCTGTCTCTCTCGCTCTTAGGCGGGCTAACCATGCCCGAGTGGAAGGGACGCGTGCCTCTCACTCGCTCTCATTGTGAGCGCATAACGTCAGCGGAGCGTAACGCAGTTTCTTGAAGTGTCACCTGGCAAACCAATTTATAAAACGTTGTCACGTCAATAATACTAACTTCAAACAAGTAAAAAAGATATTAATTATAAATACATATAAATAAATTGCTTAAAGTTGATTTAAAAATAACTTTTGTTTGTATGTTTCGCGTACAGGTCAGCGAGGTGGTACTCGAGCCATACAACGCGACACTATCAATGCACCAGCTTGTCGAGAACACGGACATGACCTTCTGTATCGACAACGAAGCGTTGTACAACATCTGCTTCAGGACACTACGGTTGACAAGCCCGAGCTATGGCGACTTGAATCATTTGATATCGGTGAGTTTAATCTAGATAGACTCTCCAACTTTCAGATTGGGGTACCTTAGCTAAGTAAATTACAGCAAGGGGGCAACAGGAACGTGAATGGCTGAAGGATGGAGAGACCTTACTGGATTTTAAACCATCACTTATACCAGTGATTAGTTATTAGATTTGGTATCCATTGGAGCATTTCGATAGATTTCTCAACAACACGTAATAATGGCAGTCGGACACTCGCCAACTCGCAGACCGGGTCACATTAGCTGAGTAAATTACAGCAAGGGGGCAACATGAACGTCAAAGGCTAAAGGATGGAGAGGCCTCACTGGATTTTAAACCATGACTGGTAGTCCGAGCGGGCTAACTAATCACTGACGTTCGGCATCCATTGGAGCATTTCGATAGATTCCCCAACAACACGTAAAAATAGCAGGCGGAGTCTCGCCAACTTTCAGACTGGGCCACATTAGCTGAGTAAATTACATCAAGGGGGCAACAGGAACGTGAGTGGCTTGAAGGATGGAGAGGTCTCACTGGATTTTAACCATTCAACTTCAACTTTTTTGTATGGCTGATTGCTGACATAAAGGCGCAATACTGGTAGTCCAAGCGAGCAGGTCAACTAATCACTGACGTTCGGGATCCATTAGAGCATTTTAAAAGAAATATGGAAAACATTTAAGTAGTAAGGAACAAACATAAAAGCACTGAACATGAAAACACAAAAATAAAATAAGAATAAATACAAAATACCTAATAGTACATTGCGATACAAGTGTGGAAAATTGATCTTTGCATAGAGGCGGTTTAACACGCGCGAGCGGTACGCGAGTGCTTTTAACAAAGCCGAGATACAAAGATCAATCCACACGTATATCGTACGACGTTTTTTATCACAGTTGCAAATAAAAAAAGACTTGATAAAATAATAAAAGGTTTTTAGAATTTTAGGTTATGTTTACAATTTTTTAGGCAATCTTTTTTTGTTAATTATACTCCCGAAAGGCCAGGTAAAAGACTTTTAACCTATACAGCATCGTCTGACATACAAGCTTCAAGCTTAGTTTGGTGGGGAGGACTTCGACCAACAGTTACGAATATCATTAGAAGATTACTTATTTTACCCTAATGTATGAACGTCAAGACTTTAACTAGAATAAGACCTATGTATATTTTTTGGAAAAATAAAAAAATTATTTATTTACAATATTTTTTAGGGTTTTTTCCATTTGTTTTTGCGTCGGGGTTTAAAAACAGAATATAATGGTAAGGAAAAAAATATATTTATGTAAAGGAAAAACATAATAAAAACAAAACTCAATTTCTAACTGTTTTCTGACGTTATCACGTAAAATTTTCGTTCATAAACCGACTTTAGAGACAACCACTTTTGCTAGCTTAAACGTCTTGTTCCGGTAACATGACGCGTCCGTTCCCGATAGGAAAGAAGAGTATTTAATAATAATATCGCTTGTGTTATGGTGACTAGTGACGAATAGAAGACTTTTGTAAAGAAAAAAAAAGACAAAATAAAAAAATACATATATGACGGGGGGGGGGTCTTCCATAATTTGCTGACGTCACCAATCTCATCGTCCACTTGGCGACTCTTCGGTTAGTAGTTTTTGCGAGTGGTTTACGGTTAGAAATAATGATGACGTCAGTGGAGCCGACGTCATCAGGTAAAGCATTCTTCGATTAGTAGCTTCGTCTTCAAATAGTAGCTTCGATGGTGCTGAGTAGAAACCGCAGGTTGTAGGGAGGTCCGCTCGGTCCGAAGTCTAGCGCTGTAATGGCTTTCCTACTGTTTTGCGGCTGTATTTATAGCGATTTTGTGTTAAGTCAATTGAGTGTTTTTCAAACACTAGAATCTTGTTTTTAATAGTTAAATTCAATGTAAATCGATCTATCAATTAAATTCTTAACTGTTTTTTATTGTAGTTTAAATTAACCGTTTGTTTCAAGATTTATTGGAACGAAATGAAAACATGTTATTGCAGAACAACAATATTGTTTTGAATAATCAATAATTTTATTAATTCTAGATGAAAGTTTGTTTTACCAATCAAAGTTTAGGTCAATAATCATAATTGCGCCGATATATATTAATTTTCCATCGTTTTCTTATGACGTTATCACATAAAATTATCGTCCGTGAACCGACTTTACAGACAACCATTTTTATAATGTGTTTTTCTTCTCGCAGTACACAATGTCAGGAGTGACAACCTGCTTCCGGTTCCCTGGACAATTGAACGCTGATCTCCGGAAGTTGGCTGTCAACATGGTGCCCTTCCCGAGGCTGCATTTCTTTATGCCAGGTTATTATTCAATTTTTTTTATTCAATAATAGTCATACAGAAGGCCAATTCTCGTAAATAAAATTGTTCAAATTGCATTTCAATATCATCTCGATTGCATTTTGATCATAAATTATACCCTCAAAGTAGCTCAAAATACCCTTAAAGTTAGCTTTTTGTAAAAAAAAAAACTGACTTTAAGTGTATCTTTTGCAATCGAAATGCAATCGGGATGATGTTGAAATGTAATTTTAACAATGTTATTTACGAGAATTGGTCTTCTGTTCATTACATCACTTTGAAGCGTCTTAAAAACTAAGTTAGGATGTGTGCCTTCGGAACGCGCCCACCGATGAGAAGGTGGCACGATTCCTCATTTATGTTCTTTTTAGAGTTTCGTAGCCAAGTGGCAAAAAAAAAGTGGTAAATATATGAATGAAGGGTAAATGACGGTTTACGGTTTATGACGTATTAAAAAAAACTGCTTACCAGATCTCGTTCAGACCAATTTAGGGTGGAAGTTTGCATGGTAATGTGTATCATTTTATTATATTTTTTTTAGTTTCATCATTCTCTTATTTTAGAAGTTACAGGGGGGACACACTTTTTACCACTTTGGAAGTGTCTCTCGCGTAAACTATTCAGTTTAGAAAAAAAATATATTAGAAACCTCAATATCATTTTTGAAGACCTATCCATAGATACCCCACACGTATGGGTTTGATAAAAAAAAATTTTGAGTTTCAGTTCTAAGTATGGGGAACCCTAAAATTTATTGTTTTTTTTTCTATTTTTGTGTAAAAATCTTAATGCGGTTCACAGAATACATCTACTTACCAATTTTCAACTGTATAGTTTTTATTTCGGAAAAAAGTGGCTGTGACATACGGCAGACAGACAGACATGACGAATCTATAAGGGTTCCGTTTTTTGCCATTTGGCTACGGAACCCTCAAAACCGTATCAAAATCCGTTCTAACAAGATCTAAACATACAAAGGGACATAGGGACGGCGAAAAGTGACTTTATTTTATACTATGTAGTGTTAGTGATTTAATATATATTTTCAGGATTTGCGCCTTTGACTGCGAGAAATTCGGTCGGCTTTAGAGCGGAAACTGTACCAGAACTTATGACTCAAGTAAGTTTAAAACATATAATAACTAGCGACCCGCTCAGGCTTCGCACGGCTATATTATGTATGTATTATACATATAAACCTTCCTCTTGAATCACTCTATCTAATAAAAAAAACCGCATCAAAATCCGTTGCGTAGTTTTAAAGATTTAAGAAAGAAGAAAGAAAGAAAGAAAATACACTTTATTTTGTAATGTAGTGTTAAGCATACAAAGGGATATAGGGACAGAGAAAGCGACTTTTTTTTATACTATGTAGTGATAATAAAATAATAATTTGGGTAATTATGTAAATATTCTATCATCATCACCTTATATTAGTTAAGTTATTCACAACCTACCATAAAAGCTGAATCAGTTCTTTTCCATCCAAAGGTTGCCTGGAAGAAATCTCTTTCAGCGATAAGGCCGCCCATTTGTGCAACTTATACTTTCTAGCTATTATACTTTACTTTGTGTTTATCGTGTTCTGTTTCTTTCTGTGTTGTACAAATGAAGTTATCTATCTATCTTCTCTATATATATAAAATTCTCGTGTCACGGGGTTCGAACTTGAACTCCTCCGAAACGGCTCGACCGATTATCATGAAATTTTGTGAGCATATTCAGTAGGTCTGAGAATCGGCCAACATCTATTTTTTTTTTTGTTTTTTTTTTTTTTGTAAATAGCAAAACAACGTTTGCCGGGACAGCTAGTCTATCTATATTTAACAGCTATCACGGTTCATGAGATACAGCCTGGGGCCTTATTCTGCTATTTGGCCAACCATTGTCATTATATCGAGACTCTATTGATATTATATCGAGATTGTGACTTTATTTGGTATTCTGCTAAAGTTTTAATAACATCGCAATATAATCACTATGGAGTCTCAATGGTATTGTAATATTTACCTTGCAGGTGTTGCCTAGCAACATGGTATATGTTGCTAAGCAATATACCGTTTTGACAACTATCGAGATTCCATTATGCCACGATTGTAGAGCAGAATAAAAAAGTGAGTCAGTGGTGTGTCAGTGGTGTCTCGATAGAATAGTTAACGTTAGCAGAATACCAATTTGACATGTAATGTCATACCTATTTTTGACATTAAATTTCTATTACGATTATATCGACACACTATTCAAACACGATTGTATTAGCAGACTTAGGCCCCTGGTGACAGACAGACGGACGGCGAAGTCTTAGTAATGGGGTCCCGTTTTACCCCCATTATCGAACATCTAATCATGTATTCTTCTTCCTTTAATAACACAAATTGAAATTGATTGAGACGATGGTAACTTACTTAAGTAGTAACAGTGTTGAAGTGTAGCTAATTTTAGCAACTAAATTTTTTTTGTCTTTAGCTAACTATTTCGTAAATGTGGCTAGGTTTAGCTAAAAATTGGCTAAAGTGGCAACACTGATAGCCGGCACAGGTCACGCCACCGATCTACTCGAAACTCGGCGGCCGGGATGACGGTGCACGGGTGACGGACTTGCGGTGGACACGCGGCTATACTATACTCTATTTTGAAAACTTAGATCAAAAATGTAAACAAAGAAATGTCAAATTTTGACAGAAACGCCATTTCGTAAAGGTAGAAAGCCGCTGTAATTGTTGCCAGTGTGTAAAAAAACTACTTGTCAAACTTTAATATTGTAATAACTTTGTTAAAAAAATTATTTTATATAAAATAAACAATCATATTTCATATTGATTTTATTTGCAATCGTATTTTTTAGAAATTGAGGTCATAGTTGTTTTTTTTACAAACACTTCGGTAAAAAAACTACCAAAGCTTGATGTATTTTTTACTCTGATAACAACATTGTTTACATTTTTGATCTAAGATTTACAAATAGAGTATAGTCTATGTTGTATCAGTACCACATGAGTAGTCAGTACTTCAGCCGGCGCCGTCATCTCGTTCTCGTTGACGGTCCGGTGACGGCGCGGCGGTGGACAAACGCAGTGCCGTATTATCCATAAGGCACTTTAGGCCAGTGCCTAGGGGCCCACTATGACCAGGGGCCCAGCACTCCCAATTAAATAAAGAAAAAAAAGGGGATTGTGTGGTTTTATGAAACCACGGTAAAAGTGAAACTTTTTTTCACATTATAAGGTAAAGAGCCCCCATCATTTACACTATAAGAGTGACGGTGAATGTCTGAATTTTTTAATTGTATTGAAATTAATCTAACTATTTTTTTTTGAAGTGAAAACTTCTTATGGCGCGTTGGGCACTTTTGTGGGTGAGCATTTTCAGCCGTTCTCGCGACAGATTTTGACGCGACAGATGAGATTTTATTTGTGTTAGTCTTTTTGTTTAACTTATACTGCCATCTATTACACAAATTGAGAAACTTAGTTTCTAGAAAGACCGCTATTCGAATGTAGATGGCGCCGATTTAAATTTTTTACTGCCATCTAGCGAATAAAAAATAAACTATATTTGTTAAGGTGAGTGCTAATAGATGGCAGTAGCAGATCGTTTCAAGAAATATTCTATGAGAAATAACAAGTTTATTGTTTTCACTTCTGCCTGCACTCCCGGAGTGCGCTGTTTTATTTTTTTTTGTATTAGACACTTTTATTAATTTGTTAACTTAAAGTCTGAAGACTGGAGTCTGTTGTTGATGATGATGGTACCGTCATTCTATTCGTCATGTAGACAGTTTTTCCAAATTGCGTTGTTGTGGTATGAAAAAGGGGGGCCCGAAACGAGCTGCGCCTAGGGGCCCCGAGATGGTTAATCCGGCCCTGGACAAACGGCGTAAAACTAGCACGAAATGCGACAACGAATCCAACCTTAAACCAACAGATGTTCAACGCCGGGAACATGATGACTGCATGCGACCCGCGTCACGGCCGCTACCTCACTGTGGCCACCATCTTTAGAGGACGTATGTCTATGAGAGAAGTCGATGATCAAGTATTAGCTATACAGAACAAGAATACTAGGTAAGTGTTGTATCTCTAACAAAACCCGTGAATTAATTATTACTAGCGACCCGCTCCGGCTTCGCACGGCTATATTATGCATGTATTATACATATAAACATTCCTCTTGAATCACTCTATCTATTAAGAAAAACCGCATCAAAATCCGTTGCGCAGTTTTAAAGATTTAAGCATACAAAGGGATATAGGGACAGAGAAAGCGACTGTTTTATACTATGTAGTGATAGTGATGATAAGTCACAAGTAACACAAATTATAGTCTACCTACAGGATAAGAAAACGAAACTTTAAACGTTTGTTTGCCACCGACGACATTGGTGGCAAACAAAAAAACCTATACGCAAATAGAGACAAAAAATGTATACTTCGTCTTGCTCCCACTTACTCATTAGACGTTCAATCCTTCTCACTCTAGTAATTATTATTATTTTAGCAGCGAGTCCATATTTATTCTGTCGACGTAGCAAACTGATAGTGGACTTATGACGCATACTGTACACGGCCCGGTCTACTGAGAATCATCCCTAATACTACATATATTTTCCACCAGTTACTTCGTAGAATGGATCCCGAATAATTTGAAAGTGGCCGTATGCGACGTGCCGCCCCGCGGACTCAAGATGTCCGCCACTTTCATCGGGAATACGACGGCCATACAAGAGATATTCAAACGTATATCCGAACAGTTCACCGCTATGTTCAGGAGGAAGGTAAGAGGCTAGGGTATACCTCTTTAGAGTCTGGACTCTAAAAAGTTCTTGGTCTTAAGAGCCTAAAGAATTTTCATTGTCAACAGCCATCCAAGAAATATTCAAACGAATATCCGAACACTTCATAACTAGGGTACCTACTGACTCTAAGTAATAGTTCTTGCTCTTAAGAGCCGAAAGAGTTTTTAATTCAACACCCATACAAGAGCATTTAAACGAATAACACCGCCATGTTAAGGAGGAACATAAGAGGCTAGGATACTGACTCTTCAGAGGTCTAGTTGTTTCTCTTAAGTGTTCCGGCTTTTTAGTGTAAAAAGAGACACAGCAGTCACTTCACTTCAGTCCAAAAAAATGACATAAAATAGTTACTGTATGCGAAAATGGCTTTAAAGAGCCGTAGAAACATTAAGAGTCCTGGCTTCTGCATTCTAAGTCATAAAATAAACCTCAAAAGTTGAATCCTTTCAGTTTTTAAAGAATCAAGGGCTTGCAAAAAAACTGAGGCTCTTAAAAGTCAGGAGTCAAAAGAGGCTGGCTGTTTAAATGGAATGATGATACATGTGTATGTTTCCAGGCTTTCCTCCACTGGTACACAGGCGAGGGTATGGACGAGATGGAGTTCACTGAAGCTGCGAGCAACATGGCCGATTTGATCTCCGAATATCAACAATATCAGGTATATATAAAACTATACTAGCTTTTGCCCGCGATTTCGTCTAATAGGATTGGACCAAGGAATCACGCTGTCTTCTACAAACTTTGCCCCCCTTTTTCACCCCCTTAGGAGTAGAATTTCGGTAAATCCTTTCTTATCGGAAGCCGACGTCATACAAAGAACACACCCTCCAAGTTTCAGGTCTCTACGATCAGCGGTTTAGGCTGTGCGTTGATCCGTCAGTCAGTCAGGACAAAGCATTTTATATTATGTATAGATTGCTAGCTGTCCCTGCAAACGTTGCTTTGCCATTTAACTTTCAGCATTTTTCGCTATCTCTTATGGTTTAGGATGGTATACCTGCATTTACAAAAAAGTGTCACGGTAATATTGTGTGACGTCATGCGTCATGACAATATGACCATACGCGTCATGGTAACTTAGGAAACAGAGTATTTAATAATAATATCGCTCATCTGGGCTTGTGTAATGGTGTGACGAGTCACGAATAGAAGACTTATACCTATAAAGGAAAAACAAAAAAAAACTCAATTTTTCATCGTTTTCTTATGACGTTATCACGTAAAACCGACTTTACAGACAACCATTTGTTTTTGAAGTAAAACGTCTTTAGGCGCGACTAGGGAGTAACTCAGATTTGTTTTCTGACGGAAGTAACGCTTACGTAGTTTCCGGTTATATTGACATGTGCTATACTATCTACTTTGTGAAATTAAAAAAGAGGTTGATGGCATGGGTTGGTGGTTGGTTGGAAGACCTTCATTAGTATTAGGAAGTTAGTGACCGTCCGCGATGTTATTCTTCTATCTCTAATTAGATAGTTTGATTATAAGTGACGATTATAAGTGACATGACGACTCAGTTGGCACAATGGTCACCATGCCGGACTGCCAAGCACAGGGTTGCGGGTTCGATTCCCGCCTCAGACAAGTATTTATGCTTAGATATTTGTCTGTGGTCTGGTTGTTTCTATGTATTATAAGTATATATTTACAAAAGAAAAGTATATAAGTATAGTATATCCGTTGTCTAGCACCCATAACACAAGTCTAGTTACTTAGCTTGGGGCTAGATGGCGATGTGTGGAATGTCCTGCAATATTTATTTATTTATTTAAGTAAGAGTAGCGGAAACCTTTGAAAATACTAGATATTTTTGCAAAAATCTATTATTTATTTTGTTTTCTTCAAAATTACGCTTTGAAAAGAAGTTTTACTTCAATCGCGCGTAAAGGTTACACGCTCACACTTTTTTTTTCACATTAGTTTCAAATATTTTTCTACGCTAGGTCCCTCGCCAACCCGCGATAAGTAATTCCGTACTAAAAATATAACTTATTGGAGTTTACTCCTTAAATCGATTTTCATATATAAGGCGCCCGGTATGAGAAAAATGTGAGGAGTAAAATCTACTGATGAATGACCTCGTTACGTTTTTGGTGCGCAACCTATTCTGCGCACCTTTCACTTTTCAATCGTGTGTGTGTGACTAGCTTGTATACTTATGTTTAACCGACATATTGTATGTATTGTATATATGAACATGTGTGCTTTGTGAAGTAAACTCCAATCGTGCGTCGGAGCTGACACACACACTTTTTTTTATATTTACAGGAGGCGACCATTGAAGACGACGACATCTTCGACGAAGAGGAAGAACAAGAAGAGCCATATAGGGATGAGGTCAAAGTTGTTCACGACTTATAAATATAAGGAGAACTTATAGTCTAAGATCCCTCTAACAACTACCTTCACCGAGCTGGTTAATTATCATTATTAATTCCATAGCATACTTACATTAATAAAAATTAAATAGGTACAGTCAGAAAAGGACTGCGGGTAACAGGTACATTTTTTAAAGTTTAATTTTTTTTTAATGACGGTTCAATAAATATTAATTGAACAGTTATTTAAAAAAAAATGGATGCGTGTACTTATTTTGTACGCTCGTGAGATGTTATACGTCCGTCTGTCTGTCCGTCCGTCCACCATCCCATCCCAACTCATCCCTTACCAACTCATCCCATCCCAACTCATCCCATCCCAATTAGTAGGTACAGTCGGCAACAAACGTTGAGGCCCACCGTAGGGTTCTAAATCAAGCCAGGGGCTGCAGCACAAAAATCCGTCAGCCCCTGATTGAAAGCTATGATTAATAATCGGTTTGCGGACAACTTCAACATGTGAATTTTCCGTGTGACGGTGCTGCGCGCGCTTCATAAAAATTCTCTCTCATCATTTTTTCATAACGCGCCTAAAGAAGTATAACTTCAAAAATTTAAACTTTAAACTATGCACCTGTTACCCTCAGCCTTTTCTGACTGTACAAAAATAGCATTAATCATCATAAGACTACACAACACATACTAAGCATCACTGGACATCGAACAACGCTCTCTCCCCTCCCAACAAGATGGTAATCCAGTGTCTGTGAAAAGGGCCATCGTACCTTGACTCAAACATCTTCAGGATACTATTGGCTCTGAACCGTCGGAATAATGAATTAAAAGTATTATATATCAAATTAAATTGGTCAATAAATATGTTCCAAATGGGTTGTAAATTTAGTCCAGAATATGATTACCTAATTAACAAATTTTTTTTACAGTTCTCTGGTTTGGTTTATAGACCAATAGCCAATAGAAAGTATGAAGCCTATAGTATATGCAAACGTTAGGTTGACTATTCTTTCCAGTCACAACTTTTGGGTAGGCAAATCGTTACTAGTAATTTGCACTGGTCTGATTAATGATTTATAGTTAACTCAAAATAAAGATTATGTATTTCATTGGTATGGAATTTGTCTATTGACCAGACCAGTGAAATGTCTACAAAAAAATTAAAATTAAATCATTCTGGACTTTTCATCCAGCCAGCTCGATGAAGTTCGTTCTAAAAGGGATCTCCGACTATTGTTTTTATTACGTCATAACGTCACAGACGTACGGACGGAACAAATTTGATTGTAATGTAAGAAAAATCGTGGTTTTTTTTCAATGGATATCACTATGGGAATAAACCCTGTAATCGCTTTTAAGTATTTGTAGGTTTAGAACAAAATAAAACACGAAAAAATTTAAAATTGATACTAAAATCAAGCTTCTTACAAAATTAAAAATTGGTACCAAAATTAAGCTTAAGGCTACCTGCGCTCTCTCCATACAAACGTAGTCGACTGTTTCCTCCCAGGATAATGACACTAGCACAGATATTTTGCTGCCATAAAACCTATAACTGCCATGACTATGCCACTATGTTTTGGTTTTTTTAATTTTCTAATTATCATAGAAATTAAGATTTAAAAACCAAAAAACAAAACATAGGGGCGTGGTCATGGCAGTTATAAGTTTTATGCAACAAAAATATTTACTCTAGTGTCGACGACTACGTTTGTATGGAGAGAGCCCCCGGTACCCTTTCCTCTTAAGGGCTCGAATGCAAGGCAAATTGTAAGATTTTTTAAATTTTTAACTTGAGCTTTGCTTGTTTTTTAAATCGCCCGTTAGATGGCGCTGAGACCAAAGTCTCCGATTACCTTTGGTTAAGTTAAACCTAGATTTTAAAATTGTCAATGTCAAAATTTGATTTTAATTTTGGTTAGAGTTTGTTTATGTTTTTTATCCACTTGAGCTTTGCTTGTTTTTTAAATCGTTCGTTAGATGGCGCTGAGACAAAAGTCTCCGATTATCTTTGGTTAAGTTAGATTTTAAAAATGTCAATGTCAAAATTTGATTTTAATTTTGTTTAGAGTTTGTTTAAGTTTTATATCCAGTTCCTAGTAATGCCGCCATTAATCGAGGCATTCTATGAAGCTTATTTTTTACCTAATTACTTGATATAAATTGTTTTAACATTAAAAATTGTGTAGGTAATCGCTATTTTGTTTTGTTTCCTAGAAATTTTATCAAATATAAAAACTCCACCGATGTATTTTGTAGTTTTATTTATAGAACTAAAAACTTTTACTTATAGCCTTTTTAAATCTTTTTTTTTTAAACCCTTTATTAGTGCTCGCATAAAAGAAACCCCCATTCGTTTCAGAGATTAATTTCTTAATACCTTACAGTACCATACGTTGCACTCAAATCCAGGCAAAGGCAAGGGGTAATTTTGAAAATAAAATTTCAATAAAACTTAATGAGTTTTTCTCTTTTTATGAGGTTCTCAATTCGTCGCGTAATATAAATATATTTTTTATGTATGTTCGCCGATTACTCGAAAACTCCTGAACCGATTTGGAGAATTCTTTTTTTGTTAAAAAGGGGATAACTCTCAGTTGGTCCCATAAAAATTGAATGAAGATCTGATGAGGATCTTCGGAGTGATGAACAGAATTGCACCGCGAGAGTTCTACAAATTGCTCAGTTGCATTTCCACAAATGTATTGTTTGTAAGTATTAAATTAACGAATTATACGTGGCTTGTTGCAACAAACCACGAAAAGTGTTCCATACATCTTATAAGATACTAGCGACCTGTCCCGGCTTCGCACGGCTATATCATACATGTATTATACATATAAACCTTCCTCTTGAATCACTCTACCTATTAAAAAAACCGCATCAAAATCCGTTGCGTAGTTTTAAAGATTTAAGCATACATAGGTACAGAGAAAGCGACTTTGTTTTATACTATGTAGTGATGTTGGGATAAAAAAACATTATTTAAGTTGCAACCGACCACGAATCCAACACCACATTTCCTTCTGTATAAAGTAGCCATTAGTTTGTAAAAAGTACCTACTAGGCAATCAGAACTTAGTAGAAGGTATAAATCACACTAATTACATTATCTCTCTCTTTCTTTTTTTTCCACGGAACAGAAAAAAGAGGGAAATGGTAAGTGGGCGTGGCAAGGGTTTATAAACTCGTGTCAGTCGACAGTTTTCATTATCAACCTTAGATGGTATAAAATAAAGGTTATAATTGCGTTTACCGATAATAACGCCATCTATGGTAGATTCGCCGAAGTCGTTCATCAATTGAATCTAGTTCGTTGGTACAAAATGTCGTAAATACTTTCTTGTCAATGGTAAAATGAACTTTAACTTCACGTATGAAGGTATATTTTCAGTACGGTCTGTGTGATTTAGGTTATTTTGAGCAACAAAAACAACCAATCATCATGTCACACTAGATATCAGATAGTTTTTTGTGGAATACCTTCTACTGAGTTCTGATAGCCTAGTACTTACAGAACAATTTATCATACAATTTAAACAGTAACGGATTGTGGTGGTGGTGTTCAACGACTTGCTCTTATTCAGATAGTTTTTTGTGGGATACCTTAGTCTACTGAGTTCTGATAGCCTAGTACTTACGGACCAATTACTCTCATACAATTTACACAGTCACGGAAAGTATTGGTGGTGTGTATATGAGTGGGATACCTTCTACTGACTCAGTAGAAGGTATTCCCTGATATCTAATGTGACATCATGCTCGAGATAATTGGATATATTATTCCAGCTTCTTTCATGGACATCACATACTTTGTCAGGAGAAAATTTGAAGAAAGAGAGTAAGAGTTAATGTAATAAGTATGATTTATTTATAACTTCTACTAAGTTCTGCTTGCCTAGTACTTTTTAACTGAAAAAGTAACCTAAGACGAAGTACTATTTTTCCAAAAATAAAACCAAAATTTGACGAAAACCTATTTTTATTATCATAATAAATAATTCTATGCTACATTAAAATCTAATGAGATTACAAAAAAATATTAAATTATCCTTAAAATAAAAAAATCCGCTAATATTATAAAGACGAGACGAAATATTTGATTGTTTGCATTGAATATGCTCCGAAACTACAGGACCGATTTAGATGAAACTTGGTATGAGGATACATTGATTCATTGACAGTAACTTATTATACTTTTTATCCCGATATTCCCACGGGATCGGGAGTTACGCGGGTGAAACCGCGGAGCGCTGCTAATTTTTAATACATTCAATTTATTATGCGTTTATTTCATATTATTATCACAACTATTATCATACAGTGAAAATTATTTAGGGTTAATTTAATTTAAAGTTACCTGCGTATACAGGGTTATTGGAAATTATACTAGCAAGCCGTTGAGGGCTACTTCTGTGCACCTAAACAAACAACTTTAGTTCTACGACTTTTGGAAATACGAACATTTTATTGAAACTTTTGAGGTTATGTTTACCTGAAAATCAGCTGTTCCATACACGGAGAGGTCATTAACCTTAAGATTATACTTATTTTTTAAGAGGAAAGGGTACCGGCGCTCTCTCCATACAAACGTAGTCGACTGTTTCCTCCCTGGATAATGACACTTGACCAAATATTTTTGTTGCATAACACCTATAACTGCCATAACTATGCCCCAATATCTTGTTTTTTTTATTTTCTAAATATCATAGAAAGTAAGAGTTAAAAAAAAAACAAAATATAAAAAAAAATAAGACATGGGGGCATCTTCATGGCAGTTCTAAGTTTTATGCTGCAAAAATATTTGCTCTAGCTGTCATTATCCAGGGACGAAACAGTCGACTACGTTTGTATGGAGAGAGCGCCGGTACCCTTTCTTCTTAAGTTTTATCTACTGTTCTAAGTCTGAATGACCTTTGTTTAAAAAAAATCAGATAATTATAGAATTTACATAGCCTTAAATTTTCAAAAAATGTTTGAATTTCCAAAAGTCGTAGAATAATAGTTGTTTGTTTAGGTGCACATAAGTGACCCTCAACGGCTTGCTCATATAATTACCGATTACCCTGTATAATAACCCCTTTTCTTATTACAAAGCCTTTGTTGGAACACATTATATCAACGTCAAAATATATATAATACTAGCTGCCCTACGCGGTTTCACCCGCGTAACTCCCGATCCCGTGGGAATATCGGGATGTAAGCTATCCTATCTCTCAAGTTGGATCGAACTGCACATGGTGTGCGAATTTTATTATAATCGGTTAAGTGGTTTAGGAGTCCATTGAGGACAAACATTGTGACACGAGATTTATATATATTAAGAAGATAATAATTATCTATACTTCCCTATATCCCTATGTATGCTTAAATATTTAAAACTACGCAACGGATTTCGATGCGGGTTTTTTTAATAGATAGAGTGATTCAAGAGGAAGGTCTATATGTATAATACATGCATAATATAGCCGTGCGAAGCCGGGACGGGTCGCTAGTAATATTATAAAGTTGAAGAGTTTGTTTGTTTGAATGCGCTAATCTCAGAAACTACTAGTTCTAATTGAAAATTCTTTTTGTGTTGGATAGTCCATTTATCGAGGAAGGCTATAGGCTACTATTCATTTTGATATTCCCAGGAGTTACGCGGGTGAAACCACAGAGCGCAGCTAGTATGTATATAAAATTAATATAAATAACACTAAAATATACAATAAATAATTAATAACATAATTCATCGGAAATTTCGTTAAAAATAAACAAAATTATTGTAAAAAATAGTTGTACAGAAAATTAATTCATTGGAAAATTTCGTTAAAAAATAAAAGTAAATAATTGTAAAAAATAGTTTTAAACAGAATTCATTGGGAAATTTCGTTAAAAATAAAGAAAATAATTGTAAAAATCATCAAGACAGGTGAAATTAAATAAAAGCTTGTAAAAACAGTCGTCAGTTTAGGCAGAGTAGGCATCTTATACTTATCGCAGGCACTACAGCATACTGAGGCATCAGTAGCATGCTGCCAGCATATATTAAGCTGGCGTTGTTTAAATTACATGTAATCTATCTATACATATAAAATGCTTTGTCCTGACTGACTGACGGATCAACGCACAGCCTAATCCGCTGATCGTAGAGGCCTGAAACTTGGAGGGTGTGTTCTTTGTATGACGTAGGCATCCGATAAGGAAGAATTTTCCGGAATTCTATCCCTTAGGGGGTGAAAAGGGGGGCAAAGTTTGTGATTCCTTGGTCCAATCTACTTTATGAATTAACATTCTTTTGACTTCTACGCGAAGTCGCGGGCAAAAGCTAGCGGCCATATTATAATGTTTATATCTTAATATTATAATACATTGGTTTATCATTAATTAAGTTAATATCATTGAGTTTAGGGTCGCAGTTCTGCCAGACGGGTGCCATTTCATCGCATAGCTCTTGGTTCTGATTGTGGCCAGGTGGTGGGGTTATCTGGAACAATAACAACATAAAACACATTTCAAATAAATGTTTTTTTATATTCTATCTTTTTGAAAATCGATGGTTTGTTCCTCAATGGGTATGAACAAAGTGGCACTTTGCAGCGCTCGGCAAAATAAAATGCTCGGGCAGTAGAGGTTATTCTAAAACTTTAAAAAATGTTTAAAAATCGATGTTTCGTTCCTTAATAAGTGTGGACAAAGTAGTATTTTGCGGCACTTGTGTGGAGGCAGTAATAGAAATCTGCGATGAGATTGTAGTGGACTGATAAATATCTATACTAAAATTATTAAAGAGGAAAGATTTCTTTGTTTTTATGTTTGAAACAAAACTACTGAACCCATTTAGATGTAACTTGGTATAACGATACATTGATTTATTGACAGTTACATAGGCCCCTTTTTATCCCGATATTGCCACGGGATCGGGAGTATGACTGACCTGTCGTCCGGTCCTCTTCCCCCTCGCCCGTTTAGGCCATGGCTTCTTCAAGTGAACGTAAGTGATATGCGCACGCTTTTCACTCGCGTGCTTGAACCCCTTCCCGCACATTTCACATTTGAACGGCTTCAACCCTGTGTGGATCTGGAATTATTATCATTTTATTAATAGCTAGAAGATTCACTACGCTTTATAGGGTTAGTACCTCTAAAGGTAAAAAATGAACCCTTATAAAATCAATCTCTTGTCTGTGTCACCACCGATTTTCTCAGGAACGGGTGGACCTAACAAGTTGAAATTCATACCAGATACTGAGGTCTATAGTCCCTATCAGGTGTATAAAAATCAAGGTCCTGAGTCAACACTATAAAAAGATATGGGCAAATTTAAAGTTGTTGTAAAACTTGTAAGTACCAAATTTTTTGACGTGACAACGTTTTATAAATTGGTTTGCCGGGTGACACTTCAAGAAACTGCGTTACGCTCCGCTGACGTTATGCGCTTACAATGAGAGCGAGTGAGAGGCACGCGGGCATGGTTAGCCCGCCTAAGAGCGAGAGAGACAGACATAAAAAGTGAAAGGCACGCGTCCCTTCCACTCGAGCACAGTTGTTGTCACGTAAAACTTTCGCCCGTATACCGACTTTACAGGCAACCAGTTTTTATGACGAAAATAGTTCGTTTACGGTTTTTTTTGTTGACTTAAAATCAGATAAAGTTTTCGAACAAGTGTCAAAATTAAATGTAATTTAAATCAAAAGCACATCCACGGCAAAAAAACTTTCTACTCCTTTTTAACCCCGTTAGGGTATAAATTTCAATAAAATACAAAACACGTCTCCCATCAATTTTGTTAAAGAATGCTTATGCATAATTTGAAGTAGATTGGACCAAGGAATCACGTTGTCCCATACAATGTTTGCAGGATTTTCCAAAATTCTTTCTTATCGGAAGCTTACGTCATACAAAGAACACATTCTCCAAGTTTCAGGTCTCTACGATCAGCGGTTTAGGCTGTGCATTGATCCGTCAGTCAGTCAGGACAAAACATTTTATATGTATAGAATATTTGATTAATTTAGGATAAATTCATTGGAAGAATTTGATTAATTTGGGGTAGAATTTAATTAGTTGAATTTGGGGTAGAATTAATTGGTTGTATTTGATTAATTTTAGGTAGAATTTGAAAACTTTATGTTAGAATTCATTGGTGGACTGGTAGAATTAATTGGTAGAATTTGATAAATTTGGGGTAGAATTTAATTAGTAGAATTTGGGGTAGAATTAATTGGTTGTATTTGATCAATTTTAGGTAGAATTTGAGAACTTTATGTTAGAATTCATTGGTGGACTGGTAGAATTTGATAAATTTGGGGTGGAATTCATTGGTGGAATGGTATATTTCATTGGTAGAATTTCATACAGGGGTAGAATTAATTGGTTGAATTTGATATCATAAAAAACGAAAAACTTACAAACATATGCCTCTGCCGATTGCTATGCGTCGTGAAATGCTTCCCACAAACGGTGCAGACGTAGCTAGCTTTCACAGCCGAGTGCACTCGCCTGTGCGCGACCAGACGTTGCTTCATACGGAAACATTTACCGCACTGTTCACATTTGAACGGCCGTTCGCCGGTGTGTGTCCATGTGTGGTCCTTTAGGAGGGCGTAACTCTGGAATTTAATGAGGGAACTTTATAGCTTTGTTTTTGATATATAACTAGCGGCCTGCCCCGGCTTCGCACGGCTATATTATGCATGTATATAAACATTCCTCTTGAATAACTCTATCTAATATTAAAAAAAACCGCATCAAAATCCTTTGCGTAGTTTTAAAAATTTAAGAATACATAGGGACAGACAGTGAAAGCGACTTTGTTTTATACTATGTAATGATGTAATTTATGGTGTGTATAATAAAGAATCTATCTATCTATATTTAGCGGCGGATTGCTGGTTCATAAACAAATCTATCTAAATTCTAGCTAAATGCATTTAACGGGTAATCTAAAATTAAATTTATTTCTATTACCATAAAGTAGATATTATTTCAAGGTCTGAAAACGCTTTTAATTTCTGTTGTGAAAGTCAATCAACCGTAGTGAAGGTTTTTTACATAAATTATTAGGGGTGGAATTCATTGATTGAATTTGAAAAATTTGGGTTAGAATTCATTGATTGAATTTGATAAATATGGGGTAGAATTTATTGATTAAATTTGATAAATTTGGGGTAGAATTCATTGGCAGAATTTAATTAATTTTGGGGTAGAATTCATTGGTATGGAATTTTATAAATTTAGGAGTAGAATTTATTGGTAGAATTTGATTAATTTGGGGTAGAATTCATTGGTAGAATTTGATAAATAAGGGGTAACATTTATTCGGTAGAATGAAAATAATTTGGGGTAGAATTCATTGGTAGAATTGATAAATTAGGGGTAAAAGTTTACAACATCAACATACCTGGAATATTCTCCCACAAAGTTCACACATACACGGCGACTTCATCGATGGGTACTTGGTTCGATTCTTGTCCGGGTGCATACGACGGAAATGTCCGTGGTACGCTCGGGAGTCCTCTAATTGGAGACCACACTGTAATAATAAATAAATAAAAATAAATAACTAAATAAATATTACAGGACATTCCACACCTCGCCATCTAGCCCCAAACTAAGTAACTAGACTTGTGTTATGGGTGCTAGACAACGGATATACTACTTATATAGTTTTTTTTGTAAATATATACTTATAATATACCCCGCGCAGCGAATGATGAGCTCTGACGGAAAGTAGAAGGGGTATGCGCAGAACACAATTTTCATATAAATATCGAGTTCTGCGCATACCCCTTTCACTTACCCCAGAGCTCATCATTCACTGCGCGGGGTAGGTATACATAGAAACAACCAGACCACAGACAAATATCTAAGCATAAATACTTGCCTGAGGCGGGAATCGAACCCGCAACCCTGTGTTTGGCAGTCCGGCATGGTGACCATTGTGCCAACTGGGTCGTCAAAACTTTAAAAAAAACTAAGAACAACTTTTAGAATAAAACTTAAATTAAACCCATTTATGCCCGCCGTACCCAATTGGGTACAGGTATTAAACTACCCGCACTATTTTTAATTATTACTATTTGGTGTATACGAGGCTGTTATTTCGTAGTTAAATAGTGTTTTTTTAATATAATAAGTGTTTTTTTAAGCTTACTTATATAAATTGAATGTTATAGAAGTAAAAGAAAAGTGAATTTTTGAATCGCAGCAGCACAGAGTTGTAAGTATTATATTCCAATTATTTACGTCGCATTATTTATTTGTTTTTGAATGTTTTCTTCAATTACATATCTAAGTTTATAATAAAATTGAAAAACGTTAAAATATAAGGTTATGTGGGACGTGAGGTACTTATTTACCTCGGTGTACCCGTTTGGGTACAATGGTCACATACAATATCATAATTTCGAAATTTTACTTGCAGTTATTCATAAAGTCTTAGATTTGGGCACAAATGGGTTAAAAACATGCCTCAAAAATGTATTGTTCTCGGAGGGGTGAGCAATAAATTTGACCCATAACACTAAAAATATAAACATTTTTAAATTGAAAACACTTTCAAAATTCTCTACTCTCGGTGGGGTTCGAACCCATGACCTACGCTAAGTAAAAATAACACCGAAAATACAACATAATATTTGGTAACATAGGGTTTTTATCCCGATATTCCCACAGGATCGGGACTCAGACGGGTGCAACCGCGGAGCGCTGTTAGCAATAATCACTACATAGTATAAAATAAAGTCACTTTTCGCCGTCCCTGTGTCCCTTTGTATGCTTAGATCTTTGAAACTACGCAACGGATTTTGATGCGGTTTGTTTAATAGATAGAGTGATTAAAGAGGAAGGTTTATATGTATAATACATGCATAATATAGCCATGCGAAGCCGGATACATGATGAGGATACATTGACTCATTGACAGTAACATAGGCTACTTTTTATCCCGATATTCCCACGGGATCGGGAGTTAGACAGGTGAAAACGCGGCCAGATGCTAATTCTAAAATCTAACCTGTTCACAAGGTATAGGCCCTTCAGCCTTCCTCAATTGACTCGGATACCGACGTTTATCTAGATCATCATCTTCTAAGTCTGCACTCGATTTCTCTCTGAAACATAAACCAATATAGTATAGGATCCCTTTAAGTATGACCTTCACCGAGCTGGTGTTTTTTTTGTTAGCATATATTGTCTCACTGCTGGACAAATGCCTCCCTAACATTTTTCCAAGCATTTCGGTCCTGGGCAAGGTTGAGCTAGTCTTTGGCAAAACTTGAGTCTGAACTTTTAATGTTCGGTCAAAGACCAGGGGCCTAACCCCCGAATACTGAAAGGCTACTTAATCTTAAGTGGAGTTTAAATTGAATTTAAGTGTATGTTTTCTATTGAAGCTTACACTTAAATTTCATTTTAAGCGCCACTTAAGATTAAGTAGCCTTTCAGTATTCGGGGGTTAGTCTGCTATCACAATTGTGTTTCAATAGTGTGTCGATAGAATCGTAATAGAACATTTAATGTCAAAAATATGACATTACATGTCAAATTGGTATTCTCCTAACGTTAACTATTCTATCGAAACACCACTGATACACCACTGACTCACTTCGGTATTCTGCTCTAGAATCGTGGCTCGATGGAATCTCTATAGTTGTCAAAACGGTATATTGCTTAGCAACATATGTTGCTAGGCAACACCTGCAACGTATCTGTTACCATACCATTGAGACTCCATAGTGATTATATTGCGATGTTATTAAAACTTTAGCAGAATACCAAATAAAGTAACAATCTCGATATAATATCAATAGAGTCTCGATATAATGACAATGGTAAATCCATTAATGCAAAATAGCAGAATAAGGCCCCTGGTCTGAGCACCGTAGGTTAGGACGGGCAAGATACACATATCGACAAGCATGCGTCATACCAAATGAAATACATAATCTTCATTTTAACTTAACTTTAATTCATTAACCAAACCAGTGCAAATGACTTGTATCGATTTATCTGCCTACGAAAGAGTTGTGACGGAAAAACTAGTCAACCTAACGTTTGCATATTCTATAAGCTGCATACTTTCGATTGGAATGGAGTTTGTCTATCAACCAAACCAGTAAAATAATTTAAAAAAAAAATTACATTGTTAATTAATCACATTTTGGACTTAATTTTTTTAGATAATATTTAATAGCCTATTTAATTTGATATAAAATACTTTTCATCTATTATGCAGCTCTGTGAAGATAGTTTTTTAATGGATCTTCACCACATAGTATAAAACAAAGTCGATTTTTCTGTCCCCATTTCCCTTTGTATGCTTAGATCTTTAAAACTACGCAACGGATTTTGATGCGGTTTTTTTAATAGATAGAGTGATTCAAGAGGAAGGTTTATATGTATATAATACATGCATAATATAGACGTGCGAAGCCGGAGCGGGTTGCTAGTTTGATATAAAATACTTTTCATCCATTATGCAGCTCTGTGAAGATCGTTTATTAAATTGATCTTAGACTATAAACCTGACACTACGTCCCGCCATCTCCTGAAGACCAATTCTCGTAAATAACATCGTTTAAATTACATTTCAATATCATTCCAATTGCATTTCGATTGCAAAAAATATCCTTAAAGTCAGTTTTTTTTTACAAAAAGCTAACTTTGTGGGTATTTTGAGCTACTTTGTGATCTAAATGCAATCGAAATGATGTTGAAATGTAATTTGAACAATGTTATCTACGAGAATTGGCCTTCTGATCCCGTGGCAGGGTCGCCTGCTGTTCGGGACTCGCTCCATGGTGGTTTTAACTCACCTATCTTTAATCTCCCTAGTTTTCCTCTCCTTCTTAGGTTTATGTCCTTGTTCGTTAGTGTTATGCCTCGATGATATGCTCAGATGTTTCCTATAAGCCTCTACAGATGCGAAGCGAACGTTGCAAGACTCGCAATACGGACCATCTTCTGGTATCTATAAATATTACAGGACATTCCACACATCGCCATCTAGCCCCAAGCTAAGTAACTAGACTTGTGTTATGGGTGCTAGACAACGGATATACTACTTATATACTTTTCTTTTGTAAATATATACTTATAATACATAGAAACAACTAGACCACAGACAAATATCTAAGCATAAATACTTGTCTGTGGCGGGAATCGAACCCGCAACCCTGTGTTTGGCAGTCCGGCATGGTGACCATTGTGCCAACTGGGTCGTCAACTAGGATTATGTTATAAATATTGCAGGACATTCCTGCATGATCAATGACTACTTATATACTTTTGTAAATATACATGGTGTCCCGTCATGAATGGATAAGCATGCTCTGGCTCATAAAATAGAAATGAATTTGGTTTTAAATGCTGGGAATACCACATATTATACCTTTTCAGAACCTCAATGAAATAGGCAACTTTTTTAAATTTGGCACCAGGGTGAACATATATTTTTTTTACACCGGGAAAGGTTAAAGTTCAGATTAAAAAATCATGAAGTTTAAGTTAAATCTTAATTTAAAAAAAAACTTTCAATGTGTCATAATAGTACATTGTTACCCTAGGTGTGAAAGTCACCCTCGTCCCTCGAACTATTAGCGCCCTCGCTATAATTTGACATGACAGCTGTCAGTGAAAGCGATTTTCCCTAGGACTGAAAGTATTATTTTCTACACGCTCTTCAGGCATCTTTAGACCTACTTTCGGAGTATGAGTAATGAAAAAAATATTGTTTGCATTCGACAGCATTTATTCTGGTATACTATCAAAAAAAACAGCTTGGAATAATTCCTTCGTTTGCAGTTTTGGCATCAAAAAACATAGAGAACGGAGTGAAATTTTTAAAAATGGCGGATATCTCGGAAACCAAGAGACTTTCATAGAACATAACTTTCATTTTTCTGAACCGGCACAGTGTCCTCTATCCGTAGGTGCCCGCTTATCCATTAATTACTGGACACCCTGTATAAGTAGTATGTCCATTGTCTAGCACCCATAACACAAGTCACACCCGCGTAAATCCCGATCCCGTTGCAATATCGGGATTATAACCCTGTATACATAGATAGGATAAATTATATCAATCATCCTACTATTATAGATGTGAAAGTTTGTGTGTATGTATGTTTGTTACTCCTTCACGCAAAAAATACTGGGACGATTGCGATGAAACGCTGTATCTACATAGCTGGAGACTAGATTAAGACATGGCTACTTTTTATCCCGATATTGCTACGGGAACTTACGCGGGCGATCCTACTAATATTAAAAATGTGAAAGTTTGTGTGTATGTTTGTTACTCATTCACGCAAAAACTACTGGACAGATTGCGATGAAATTCGCTATGTACGGTCGGCTGCATAATTGCAGACCCACCGTAGAGCTCCAAAACGGCTGTTATAAGAATGTTTTCAACACAAACCACATTCTAGACACCTGCTTTATTTGAAGTTTAAAGTCTTCTAACTCATCAATTTATTAAACAAAAAATATTTAAATGAAAACACTCCAATAATAGTATTTTTCGAACTCTACCGATATTCCCACGAGATCGAGACATTATTATATTACAAAACTTACATTTCCATCATCGTTTCTATGCTTTAACTTCTTATGCAGTTCTATTCCCTTAGCGCTGACGAAGGAGTACCCACACAACTCACAGACGAAGTCAGACGGGTGTTTTATACGGATATGGCCCATATATGTTGTGAATTTACTGAAACAAAATCACTACATAGTATAAAACAAAGTCGCTTCCCGCTGTCTGTCAGTCCCCATGTATTCTTAGGTTTAAAACTAACGGATTTTGATGCGGTTTTTGAAGTACTTAATATGTACTTCTTTAGGCGTGTTATGAAAAACTAGCGACCCGCTCCGGCTTCACACGGCTATATTATGCATGTATTATACATATAAACCTTCCTCTTGAATCACTCTATCTATTTAAAAAAACCGCATCAAAATCCGTTGCGTAGTTTTAAAGATTTAAGCATACAAAGGGATATAGGGACAGAGAAAGCGACTTTGTTTTATATTATGTAGTGATAGTGATGATGAGAGTAAAATTTCAAGATGCGTACGCATCTGTAACACAAAATTCACATGTTGAAGCTGCGTAACCGAAAATTAAAACAGGTAGAAGCTGCGAGAGTGAAATTTCAAGATGCGCGCGCATCACTGTAACACAAAATACACATGTTGAAGCTGCGTAGCCAAAAAGTAAAACCGGTAGAAGCTGCGAGAGTGAAATTTCAAGATGCGCGCGCATCACTGTAACACAAAATTCACATGTTGAAGCTGCGTAGCCAAAAAGTAAAAAAGGTAGAAGCTGAGAGAGTGAAATTTTAAGATGCGCGCGCATCACTGTAACACAAAATTCACATTTTGAAGCTGCGTAGCCAAAAAGTAAAAAAGGTAGAAGCTGAGAGAGTGAAATTTCAAGATGCGCGCGCATCACTGTAACACAAAATTCACATTTTGAAGCTGCGTAGCCAAAAAGTAAAAAAGGTAGAAGCTGAGAGAGTGAAATTTTAAGATGCGCGCGTATCACTGTAACACAAAAGTAACAGGTAGAAGCTCGCAAAATAAATATCAGACGGACGGACGGATAGACGGACAGACGGACGAACGGACGTATAAATTCTCACGCGCGTACATAAGTACACACCTATTTTTTTAAATAGAGTGATATAAGAGAAAAGTTTACCGGCTCTCTCTCCATACTATGTATGGAGAGAGAGCCGGTAAACTTTTTTTTTTTTTTTTGGCTATGCCATGGCGGTTATATTCTTACGAGATTGGTACTAAGGCGGGTGAAACCGCGGAACACAAGTAGTCTTCTATCTATCTATACATATAAAATGCTTTGTCCTGAATGAATGACTGACGGATCAACGCACAGCCTAAACCGCTGGTCGTAGGTACCTGAAACTTGGAGGTTGTGCTCTTTGTATGACTTAGACATACGATAAGAAAGGATTTTCCGAAATTCTACCCCTTAGGAGGTGAAAAAGGGGGGCAAAGTTTGTATGAGACAACGTGACTCAATAGTCCATTTTCAACTTCTACGCGGACGAAGTCGCGAACAAAAGCTAGTCACTACATAGTATAAAACAAAGTCGCTTTTTCTGTTCCTATTTCCCTTTGACTGCTTAAATCTTTAAAACTACGCAACGGATTTTGATGGGGTTTTTTAAATAGATAGAGTGATTCAAGAGGAAGGTTTATATGTATAATACATGCATAATATAGCCGTGTGAAGCCGGGCCGGGTCGCTAGTTATAATATAAAGTACTTACACGAAAACCTCCTTGCAATGCGGACATATATACTTGGTACCTTTATGCCATCTCTCATGAAGTCTTGCCGTCTGTCTGTAAACAAATATATTAATATAATATAAATAAATAATAAACATTCCACACATCGCCATCTAGCCCCAAGCTAAGTAACTAGACTTGTGTTATGGGTGCTAGACAACGGATATACTACTTGTCGGCGCATCCGCAATACAGACGGTCAATTGACAGTCAACGTCACAACGAACACCGAACATTGGAGAGGCGGCCATCTTGTTAAAGTGTCATTCTGGTTTGAGTCGAGGCAGAGCGCGCACGCATCCACGTGTTCGGTGGACGTTATCTTAATCTAACTAAATCTAAGTCATCTATAATCATTTCTTTAAGTTGTCGATTGTATAATCTTGAATTATAAGTGAAGTGGTAATCCAAAGCGTTATTTCATTGAAATATTATCTCCCTACCCGACAACTCACGCCTACTGAGATCATGGAGGACAACCCAAGTGAAGGCCAAAAGACTTCATACTTATATACTTTCCTTTTGTAAATACTTATAATACATAGAAACAACCAGACCACAGACAAATATCTAAGCATAAATACATGTCTGAGGCGGGAATCGAACCCGCAACCCAGTTTGGCAGTCCGGCATGGTGACCATTGTGCCAACTGGGTCGACAATTACCTGACGTAAATACAAAGTTATATCATGTAGCTAATTTTATACATAAAACTTGAAACGAACTGAACCAATAAAATCCTCACAATTGGCACCGTGGTCACCATGCCGGACTGCCAAACACAGGGTTGCGGGTTCGATTCTCGCCTCAGACAACTATTTATGCTTACTTATTTGTCTGTGGTTTGGTTGTTTCCATGTATTATAGGTATATATTTACAAAAGAAAAGTATATAAGTATAGTATATTCGTTGTCTAGCACCCATAACACAAGTCTAGTTACTTAGCTTGGGGCTAGATGGCGATGTGTGGAATGTCCTGCAATATTTATTTATTTATTATCACTACATAGTATAAAACAAAGTAGCTTTCTCTGTCCCTATTTCCCTTTGTATGCTTAAATCTTTAAAACTACGCAACGGATTTTGATGCGTTTTTTTTAATAGATAGAGTGAGTCAAGAGGAAGGTTTATATGTATAATACATGCATAATATAGCCGTGCGAAGCCGGGGCAGGTCGCTAGTAAGTATATATTTACAAAAGAAAAGTACATAAGTAGTATATCCGTTGTCTAGCACTTATAACACAAGTGTAGTTACTTAGCTTGGGGCTAGATGGCGATGTGTGGAATGTCCTGCAATATTGATTTATTTATTTATGATTACCTGTGCGTAGTGACGTAAGTGCATTGATTACAACTGAACCTCTGCGTGTGATGTGCGGTTATATGTTTCCGGAGAGCGTGCGATTGTTTGAAATATGTCTTGCAGATATCACATTGATGTTCGCCACATTCCTGAAACAAACAAACATAAGATTAACGCCATATTGCTTAAGTTTAACAGTTTACGGAGCAAATGCAACGGAAACTATCAAAAGGAATAAAAACCCGTTTCTGCAACATATTTTAATACTAGCGACCTGCTCCGGCTTCGCACGGCTATATTACGCATGTATCACTTCACTACATAGTATCACTACATAGTATAAAACAAAGTCGCTTTCTCTGTCCCTATATCCCTATGTATGCTTAAATCTTTAAAACTACGCAACGGATTTTGATGCGGTTTTTTTATATAGATAGAGTGATTCAAGAGGAAGGTTTATAGATATAATACATGCATAATATAGCCGATACCTCGACTTTCATTCTGAAGGTCGTGGGTTCGAATCCAGGCCGGCCGTGCACCAATGTATTTTTCTTAAGAAAAATTTATGTGCGCTAATTGACATTGCTCTTACGGTGAAGGAAAACATCGTGATGAAACCCGCGGCTTAGTTGGCTGCAGACATATTGACAAGATATCTACTCTGGACATGGTCGAGTAAGCTAAGAGCCTCACGCAAAAATAACCCAATTAATAAAAAGGGTCTAATTGCGGAAAACAGCCCGTTTACAAGTACAAGTACAATATAGCCGTGCGAAGCCGGGATGGGTCGCTAGTTATACATATAAACCTTCCTCTTGAATCACTCTATCTATTAAAAAAACCGTATCAAAATCCGTTGCATAGTTTTAAAGATCTAAGCATACAAAGGGACATAGGGATATAGGGACGGAGAAAAGTGACTTTATTTTATACTATGTAGTGAAGAGGAATGGGTACCGGGGGCTTTCTTCATACAAACGTAGTCGACTGTTTCCTCCCTGGATAATGATACTAGAGCAAATATTTTTTTGCATAAAACTTAGAACTACCATGACCATGCAGAGAGAGTGCAGGTACCCCTTTACCTTAGTGCTCCGCTTATATTGGTCGCAGCGTGATGTTATATAGTCTACTAAGTACTAGCTTTTGCTCGCAACTTCGTACACGTAGAAGTCGAAATAATGTTTATGCAAAATTTGAAGTAGTTTGGACCAAGGAATCACGTTGTCCCATAAAAACTTGGCCCCCCTTTTTCATCCCCTAAGGAGTATAATTTCGGAAAATCCTTTCTTATCGGATGCCTACGTCATACAAAGAACACACCCTCCAAGTTTCAGGTCTCTACGATCAGCGGTTTAGGCTGTGCGTTGATCCGAGTCAGTCTAGACAAAGCATTTTATATGTATAGATATAGACTAACTGCGACCCGCGGTTTCACCCGCGTAAATCCCGATCCCGTGGGAATATCGGGATAAAAGTAGGCTATATTTTACAATTCGATGTAGCAGTTCCTGAGATCAGCGCGTTCAAACAAACAACGGAAGTCCTTAAAGATGAATAATTTTCCTCGTTTTTTTTTCCACATTTCCCACTGATTCTTCGCTCCTATTGGTCGAAGCGTGATGTAATATAGCCTAAAGCCTTCCTCGATAAATGGGCTATCCAACGCAATTTTTTCAATTCGAAACAGTAGTTCCGGAGATTAGCGCGTTCAAACAAACAAACTAACTCTTCAGCTATATAATATACTAGCGACCCGCCCCGGCTTCGCACGGCTGTATTATGCATGTATTAGGTATACATATAAACCTTTCTCTTGAATCACTCTATCTATTAAAAAAACCGCATCAAAATCCGTTGCGTAGTTTTGAAGATTTAAGCATATATAGGGACATAGGGACGGAGAAAGCGACTTTGTTTTATACTATGTAGTGATTAGTATAGATACATATATAGATAACAATACTCACGCTCGTGTGTCGAACCATATGCCCGTTATACGCGGTCTGATCCAGGAATCCCTTAAAACACTCCATACATTTGAACACAGCATGCTTGTAATTATCAGTCTCTCTTCGCTTCTCTATTTCTGCAATCTGTTCGTCGTACGTCAGGTCGGTTATAGTGAACAGTGTTTCATTTAGATCCGAATTCAAAAATGGCTTCCTGGAAAAACCAAAATTTATAATTTAAAAACTCCCTATTTTGCTAGCTATCACGGTTCATGAGATACAGGGATACAAAGATATTGGGGAGGACGAGGAGAGAACGGGTGGAGGGTCGGGTGGAGGATTAGGAAAAATGCCGAAATCGAGGAACTGGTGGCGGAGCCGAATATCATCGGCGAGATCAAAGCGCAGCGCCTTCGCTGGCTTGGCCACCTGGAGCGAATGGAAGAGGATCGCAGTGCGAAGAGAGCTTATGTGCGTCGCCCAACCGGTCGAAGGCCGGTGGGGCGGCCCAGGTATCGCTGGAAGGGCACGGCGGAAGCTGATCTGCACGAACTTCAAGTCAACAATTGGCAAGAAATAGCGCAGGACAGGGAGCGATGGAAGACTATCGTTTCGGAGGCCAAGATCCACTTTGGGTCACTGAGCCAGCGGAGTAAGTAAGGTAGTATTACTAAGACTATCTGTCTATCCATCTGTTTGTCTGTCTGTCACCAGGCTGTATCTCATCAACCCCTAGACTGTTAAAATAAAAAAATATTGGAGGACATTCAACACATCGCCATCCAGCACCAAGCTAAGTTACTAGACTTGTGTTATGGGTGCTAGACAACGGATATACTACTTATATACTTTTACTAGCGACCCGCCCCGGCTTCACACGGCTATATTATGCATGTATTATACATATAAACCTTCCTCTTGAATCACTCTATCTATAAAAAAAACCGCATCAAAATCCGTTGCGTAGTTTTAAAGATTTAAGCATATAAAGGGATATAGGGACATAGGGACAGAACAGCGAGTTTGTTTTATACTATGTAGTGATATTACTTACCTACGCCTATCTATTTTAGGTTCGATTTCCTTTATCTTCTTAACCTTCTTTATTTTATGTATCTTTTCGACTTTTCTTTTCTTTTTACGTTTCCTCGTCTCTTCTAAGGGGAGGCTTTCTTCAGAATCGAATTCCTGATTTTCTGCTATTTCTTCATCGTTATATAATTTTTCTGTTATTTCTTCTTCATTATTGTATATCTATAACAAAATGGTTGTCTGTAAAGTCGGTTTACGGACGATAATTTTACGTGATAACGTCTCATAAGAAAACATTGATGGTAACCATAGCAACGATAATACGTTGCAGAACATGACGCGTTCCCGGAACATGATGCATGACGTCACAATTTATTTATTTATTTTCGTCAAATCTACAGCTCTTATGAGGACAATACAACATAAACTATTACAAACGTAGTCGCCTGTTTTCTCCTTGGATAATGACACTAGAGCAAATATTTTTGGTGCATAAAACTGAACCGCGGGATTTATTGTAGCCATTTCACTAAATTAGAGTAATTTGGTGTTGACATATTTTGAAAATTCTATAAATTTTTAGTAAATTAGGGTAATTTGATGTGGCCCCATATCTTGTAAGTACATTAGTTTAATTTTTACTAAATTATTGATATTTAGTGTTACCATATCTTGGAAATTATTTCAATTTTTTGTCAATTAGGGAATTTGATGTTGCCATATCTTGTAAGTACATTCTTTGAATTTTTACTAAATTAATGTTACCATATCTTGGAAATTATTTAAATTTTTTGGTAATTAGGGTAATTCGGTGTTTCCATATCTTGGACATTGTTTTAATTTTTAGCAAATTGGTAGTAGTTTTGTTTTTTTTTTGTTATGGCCTGGGGCTTATTGTTATTACCTAGAAAGCTTAATGTGCTAGGTTTTCTTTACACAGTGTATAATAAAATAAATAACTCACTTTTTCCGTAATTTCTAATTCTTCACCATTATTTACATCCCGGTTAATATCAAATATATTTTCTTCATAATCAAATTCCGTTTCTGATTTCGTCTCCAATTTCTCCGTATTGTCTATGGCATCAAACTGTTCTAGAGACAGATTGTAGTTGTCTATGACAGTTGTCTTTGATAGTTTAAATTGAATATTCTCTATGGATGGGTCTAGATTTTGTATTGAATCTAATGTTAGCTGGAAAATTAAAAATTATTTTCATAAAAAAATATTTTTTTTCTATCGGGATGAAATATACTTAACTATATACTTTTATTTCGTAAATATTTACTAGTTACTAGCTGTTACCCGCGACTTCGTCTGCGTAAAATTACTTAATCGAGTAACCTTTTTTTTTTTAAAGCTTATCTCTTAAATTAAATAAGAAATACATTTAACAACCATTCTCCATTATGTGTGCATGTTATTTTTTTACTCTGATCTTAAAATGGATCCTGGATTCGGAAACAGAACCTCCGAAAACGTATTAAACGACACCCCACTCCAAAATCAGAGTGACCTTTGACAGTGGTCAACTTTGATCTTAAAATGGATCCTCGATGAATATTTTATAGTTTTGTTTCGGAAATATATATTTATTATATTTACAGAACCAAATTTTGGCGGCGGGAATCGAACCCGCAACGTCTGGTAAGATTAACAGTAACATACTTACACAATCTTGTTTATTGAGAATATCCAACATAATATTATTGGCTTGAACACAATTATCTCTAAATACTTTATATTTTTGTAATCTGATCGTACAAAATGTACATAATTTCTGTGGCATCCTGTCGTCTTCATTTACCTGGAAATATTAAAAATATAAATGAAAAAAACCGGCCAAGTCAAATTTAAAACTTTTTTTTTTTTCATTAAGAATCAGTGCATGTGTTCATTATCAGTGCAAGTGTTCAATAGTCTTAAAAACTAAATAAGGCTGTGTGCGAAAATATATTACGAAGAAGAAATTGCAGAAAATCTTGAATTCGATTCTGAAGAGACGAGGAAACAAAAAAAGAAATGTCGAAAAGATACATAAAATAAAAAAGGTTAAAAAGAAAAAAAGATATCGAACCTAAAATAGATAGGCGTAGGTAAGTAATATTAAAAAACCGGCCAAGTGTGAGTCTCACGAGGACTCACGCACGATGGGTTCCGTACCACATTTACCGTTTTTAGTATTTGTTGTTATATCGGCAACAGAAATACATAATCTGTGAAAATTTCAACTGTCTAGCTATCACGGTTCATGAGATACAGCCTGGTGACTAATAAACATGTTATTTTAATATTTTTAGGCCAATTCTAGTAAATAAAATTATTAAAAATTACATTGCAATAATATTCCGATTACATTTTACAAAACGGTAAAATGTAATCGGAATATTTTCGGTATTCGGTATTCTTGAGAATACCAAAAGCTGACTTTGAGGGTATTTTGAGCTACTTTAGGGGTATTTTTGTAATCGAAATGCAATTGGCAATAAAACAACACAATACAAAACAATACAATACAACAACAAGAGTACAACAACATCACATCACAATACAATACAAGAACAACACAACAACAACACTACAATACAATACAAGAACAACACAACAACAACAACACCACAATACAATACAAGAACAACACCACAATACAATACAAGAACAACACCACAATACAATACAAGAACAATATTGCAATGTAATTTAAACATGTTATTCACGAGACTTGGCCTTCTGATCATTTCGATTGAGCTGCACCGATCGTGATCACAAGAAGACCTCCTACTTTCCTGACGAATGTTTTAAAGATGTTAACACTTACATTTAAACCGGTGAGTTCTTCAAATGTCTTTTCTAAATTATATCTTGTTATTGAATACAATTTCTGTGTTATTTTAAGACACATTCTGCAAACCTGAAACCAGAAAATATTGAGTTAAAATTTCAAATATATAAATACGCGTCCGCGTCTTGATCTTGCGGGAATTTCAGAAATAAAAGTATGCTACGCATTTCTAAATCACTACATAGTATAAAATAAAGTAACTTTTCGCCGTCCCTATGTCCCTTTGTATGCTTAGATCTTTAAAACTACGCAACGGATTTTGATGCGGTTTTTTAAATAGATAGAGTGATTAAAGAGGAAGGTTTTTAGATATAATACATGCATAATACAGCCGTGCGAAGCCGGGGCGGGTCGCTAGTCACTAATAAATAAAACCAAAGTCGCTTCCCGCGGCCTGTCCCTATGTATGTTTAGATCAAAACTATGCAACGGAATTTGATGCGGTTTTTTTAATAGATAGTGTGATTTAAGTGGAAGGTTTTAAAACAAAACTACAACGCGAACGAAGTCGCGGGCAAGAGCTAGTAATATTATTTACCTTTAACGAAGCTGGTTCACCAAAATCACTGCTTACTGGGAAATCCTGTAATATAGAATAGAATATAGTTTATCCAAACCAACACACAACAGAGAGAGAAACAATAGGACATGGTTACAGAGAATAGTAAATACAAAACAAAAGACAGAATAAGTATCTGAGAAGTAGTGTGTTGGTGGAATGGGTAAAGCCTCAGCATGTGCTGCAGATACGCACGCACATCTGCAGCGCTGGTCTTCCGGGCGCACCCTGTCTGTGACTTTTCCGCTCCCAAGAAACGGCTAAACAAAATTGATCAAATACTGACTTTATTAGTGTTGATACAGAGGAAAGTTTTTTGTTTTTGTTTGTAACACATAGGCTCCGACACTACTGGACCAATTTAACAAACCCGCGCAAGATGGATGGACTGCGTGAGACAAGGCATGAGAGAGATGAATGTGAGCAATGAGATGATGACTAATTAGGAGTGATTGGAAGAAGAAAACATACTGCGCCGACAAATAGATTGGGATAAGGGCAGGAAGATGATGAGTTGTTAACTAAGGACATCTTTCTTCAAAGTAATTTTTCACACTTTAATTTATTGACGGTGGTCAATCACTTTTGTCCCCTGACTGTACAACACTAAGTTACTTACCAGAGTACCATTCTGAAGGTCTTGGATTCGAATCCTGGCCAGCCGTGCACCAATGAATTTTTGTTAAAATATATGTGTGCTAATTGACATTGCTCTTACGGTGAAGGAAAACATCGTGATGAAACCTGCGGCTTAGTTGGCTCCAGAGGTATTGACAAGTTCTCCTTCTGGACATGGTCGACTAAGCTGAGAGGGTAGTAGGTGCTGGGCAAGCCTACTCCATTCTCACACAAAAGGAACCCAAAGGGTCTAATTGCGGAAAACAGCCCGTATACAAGTACAAGTACTTACCAGTGTAAGAACAGGAACGGCACCAGCTTTTACCTTCCTCAAGCCATTCCTAGTCTCATAGAGGTCTTTGTCTATAAAATGCTCAGAGCATATCGTGCTACGCTCTTTTAGCTGCCAGTGTTCACGGCCGAGCGCACGGAGCCAGGACGAGCGTTGTGTCTTCTCAGTTGGGAACCTAGGTTTGGGGAAAACATAGGCTTATTTTAGAGTGAATAGCTTTTTGTAGGTATTTTTATTAATACCTATATTTTTTAAAGTTTATTGAGAGAATCTTATCGGATGAGATTTAAATCTAATCATCTTTCTTTTAGGGGCTTTCTTACTTAGAAATCTAGCTTTATATCAAGTCAAGTTCCAAATAATAAATTAGTCTTCGAAAAACGTAATATTATTTTGTAAAATTTAGTTTTAACTTACGTGTGAAATGTAATTCCTTGGGATTTGGATATTCGTCGGGAATCATTCTTGCAGCCTGGCACACAGCACCGCATTTTTTAAGCGGCTTTAGGGCGAAAATCAACAAAAACTCGGCTCCAACAAGAGTTGCTGCCATTAGCACAAAACAGGCATCTTTCTGTGTGTTTTATCTAGCAAATCCATTGTAGATGGTAAAGAATGAAACGTTTACCTTTAAATGTGTAATTTTAGACTCATTTTCATTTCAATTTTCAAAAGAAAACCCTTCTATTATTTTTCAAAACCACAACAAAAATGTCGCCGTACTTTTTTTTTCTAATTAGATCCAAAGAGAATTTAAATACTGAAGATCAATCAAACTTTCATTCAGTACAATAGACAATATTTTTGGAATATTTTTAGTTCCACGCGCGTTGTGAATGAGGGCTAGACGGAAAAAATTCTTACGAAAAAATTGTCACGACACTTTTTGCTATAGTAAGCTACTGGAAGCTGTGCGGCGTCGCATGTTTCTCTGTCTGTCTCTCTCTCTCTTATAGAAAGCAAGCCAGATATTTTCATTTCTATTTCGCATTGAACAGTGTGGTGTCGCGACTCATTAAAAAGGTCGTTACAACTTTTGGTCTTAAAAGTGTCGTTACAACTTTTGGTCTTAAAAATGTCGTTACAACTTTTGGTCTTAAAAGTGTCGTTACAACTTTTGGTCTTAAAAATGTCGTTACAACTTTTGGTCTTAAAAGTGGCGTTACAACTTTTGGTCTTAAAAGTGTCGTTACAACTTTTGGTCTTAAAAATGTCGTTACAACTTTTGGTCTTAAAAGTGCCGTTACAACTTTTGGTCTTAAAAATGTCGTTACAACTTTTAGTCTTAAAAGTGTCGTTACAACTTTTGGTCTTAAAAGTGTCGTTACAACTGTTGGTCTTAAAAGTGTCGTTACAACTTTTGGTCTTAAAAGTGGCGTTACAACTTTTGGTCTTAAAAGTGTCGTTACAACTTTTAGTCTTAAAAGTGTCCTTACAACTTTTGGTCTTAAAAGTGTCGTTACAACTTTTGGTCTTAAAAATGTCGAAAGGAACCTCGTTCCATCCGGGTGTCCCTTGACACCTCTCTAGTTTTTTTTATCAATTGATTGCTTCCGAAGATTGCTTGAGTTGATTGATTGACTGACCGTGAATGGAATGTTAATGAAATAAAATTCGATAAAAGAAAAAAAAACTAGTCTGAAAAAAAATAAACAACATGGCGTCCTCATGAATTTTGTTGGGGCAAATATCATTGATTTTTTGGGAAAAGAATCGTTTTGCTGTGTAAAATGCCCTGCAACAAGCAATGTGATATATCAGCTCCATAATATCGAATCGCTTTCACCTCGGCATACATCTGAAAACATAAAAATGGACATAAAACAACCAATTAAAAGTGTCGAATGAAATCCTGTTAGAATTTAATCCAAACAAGATGAAGTGCTGTGTTATTTCCTGTGTAAATGACACGAAACCGACGCCAAAACTTAAAGGAATCACATTCCATGCGTAAGTTCAGCGTAAACTAATTAATTGAGCTTTATGAAATAGTCATAAACAAACGCCCTAAATACAATTTCTATAGTTTGATTTTACGGGAAATTCCAATTCAAGAAGGACATACCAATTAGAAACATTAATTAACCAAAGCTCTCTCTATTCTAATGTACATACTTTCCATCAAAATCGGTCTAATAGTTTCAAAACCTAAAAATACTTAATTCACCCGCGACTGCGGCCGCGTAGGGCTTGAATTTTTCAAAATCTTTTCCCATCAGAGCTCCCCGGCCATGGTCGACTAAGCTGAGAGAGTAGTAGGTGCTGGGCAAGCCTACTCCATCCTCACGCAAAGAGGACCCAATTAAAAAGGAACTAATTGCGGAAACAGTGCGCAATGCTGTTTTTCAGCTGCAACACATTTTTTTTGTTAAATTTAACTTGTAAATATTTTTTTCCAGCATCCCAAAAAACATATTACTAAGATCAAAATGGGCCACATCTCTGGGCAAAGATGCAGATCTGAAACGAGGCGTTATTTGTTCCGAACACTTTGTTGAACATGACTTCTTGTACAACAAGGCTGGTGCGAGGAATGTGAGACGAGATGCTGTACCTCATCTGGTAAGGTTTCTCTCTAAGGCCACAGTTATTTTCGGAGTTCTTCAGCATTTGTTGCTCATTTCCTTTGATTTGCCATACTGTGTTTGTTTCCAGGAATTAATTTATATCGGCAACACTATTTATTAAAAGTTCTAGGTTTTGTGAAATATTTTACCATTTAAACCATTTATTTTCCATAACACAACACATATCGATACCTCGGGGCTCAAAGGGCGTAAGCCCCAAAACTCGACTTTACAGGAGAGCCAAAAAACGAAATATTTTTTTAAATTTTTGACATAACTTTTTTAGTTTTTGGCCTAAATAAACCATTCAAAGATCAAATATCTTAGTTTTATTCAATGCAAAACACGGTAAAATAATATTTCCAATAAAATATACAGATCGATAGAGCAAAAATAAATAAATAGAGCTGCATTAAAAAGTCAATTTCGCCAAAATGGCGCTTACGGCCTTTGAGCCCCGAGGTATCGATATACATAAAATAGATTACAATACATAAGTCATTAAACAACAAGATAATATGTGCGTGCAATGGAGGCTGCAGTCTCAGCAATATGCTGTGAGATGTGTGACCATCTTACCGCTACTGATTTTCAGCCTGCCCCTCACAAGAGCTCTACATAGCGTGTAGCCGACTTAAACTTAGTATGCATTTAGTTATCAATTTCTATTTGGCCTTTCCACACACAGAAAATACTTTTCGATACATACTTTAATACATAATATGTGTATCACTACATAGTATAAAACAAAGTCGGTTTCTCTGTCCCTATATCCCTTTGTAAGCTTAAATCTTTAAAACTACGCAACGGATTTTGATGCGGTTTTTTTTAATAGATAGAGTGATTCAAGAGGAAGGTTTATATGTATAATACATGCATAATATAGCCGTGCGAAGCCGGAGCGGGTCGCTAGTAGATTATAATGGATGATTTTATTCTGTTTCTTTCCTAATTTCAGAGTCCTACAGATTTGGATGAACCGGCAGCTTTTAAAGTAAGTAATTTGTTAACGACATAGACAAAAAAATAGACCGATATTAAATAAAAGCTTGTAAATAGTACAGCAAAAAATCCCTTATATCTAGATGGCGCCACCACTATTTATAGTTTTTAAAGGTTCTGTACCTCAATAGGTGTAAAAAGGAACCCTTATAAGATCACTTTTTTGTCTGTCTGTCTGTGTGTCACCATCGATTTTCTCAGGAACGGGTGGACCTAGCAAGTTGTTTTTTTATTTAGCCTGTTGTTTCACACTACTTGGCAATGGTCGCTCCCATTTTTCTCCAAGTGTCCCGATCTCAAGCTGTTTTTTCACATTTTTTATTTTCAGGTAAACCTAACCTCAAAATTTTCAAATAAAATGTTCGAATTTCCAAAGTAGAACAAAAGTTGTTGCACAGAAGTTAGTCCTCAACTGCTTGCTAGTATGTTTACCAATAACCCTGTATATTAAAGTTCTCCAATTCATTATTGCATATGTACTTATAACATTTCAGGTGTGCAGAATATGTCTGTCTGTCGATAGGAAAATGTACGATCTTGAAGAGTTCAATCTACATAACAGTTACAAACATCTTACTGGTTTACTTGTGAGTATATTTAAACCTATCTTTATTGAGAGTTGGGGGGCTGAGGGTTTGGCATTTGTGAGGGAGATTGGCCGTTCGGGACAGGGGGTCTGATTTGAGTTCCATAGCTTAATTTTTAAATTTGTGTGTTTTAATTTTATTTTTTACTAGCGACCCGTTCCGGCTTCGCACGGCTATATTATGCATGTATTATACATACAAACCTTCCTCTTGAATCACTCTATCTATTAAAAAAACCGCATCAAAATCCGTTGCGTAGTTTTAATGATCTAAGCGAACAAAGGGAAATAGGGACGGCGAAAAGTGACTTTATTTTATACTATGTAGTGATAGTGATAGTGAAGTGATTTTATTGGAACTGTTTTACTGTAGATATTTCTTAAAGCAAATAGCATTATAATAACTGAACGTGTGAGTTTTAATACTTAAAAAAACACCACAGAGTAAAAATTACTATCACACTTGCACCAGGCGGTCGTAGAAAAGGTCCGAAATGGACAAATAGTCGCCCGCGTGCGCCAAAAGCATTATCACTACATAGTATAAAACAAAGTCCCTTTCTCTGTCCCTATATCCCTATGTATGCTTAAATCTTTAAAACTACGCAACGGATTTTGATGCGGCTTTTTTTAATAGAGTGATTCAAGAGGAAGGTCTATATGTATAATACATGCATAATATAGCCGTGCGAAGCCGGGGTGGGTCGCTAGTTTATTTATATTTTGCTACAGATGGACCCCGGGTTGCCGCGCGTTGTGTGTTTCGAGTGTGGCCATCGACTCCGTTCACTCACCACCTTTAGGAACAAGGCTCTGAAATCGCACAACTTACTTACAGACGTGTACATTACTTCTTCTACTAAATATGTAAGTATTATGTAGTTACTAACTTCTGAAGGCCAATTCTCCTAAAATACATTGTTCAAATTGCAGTGCAATATCATTTCGATGGCATTTCAAATACTAAAAATACCCTCAAAGTGGTTACACATTATAATAACTAAGTTCATTATAACTATGTTCGAAATAACTATGGTCGATTCAACTACTATTTAATTTAAGTTTGATTCCACTAAAATTAATTGAGCTAACAAACGCCCGGTACCCTTTCCTCTTAAAGCCGCTAAAGTCTAATTGCGGAAATCAGCCTGTATACAGTCACAATACCAATTAGCTGAACCCGACGTGACCCAAAGCTCATTTGCATATCTGTAAAAAATATAGGATTTACCTATTTTGTTATTTTTTTATATTGTATTATATCAATACATAGTATAAAACAAAGTCGCTTTCTCTGTCCCTATATATATATTTTTTTTTAAACAAAATAGGCTTGCATTTGACCTCATCTCACCTGATGGAAAGCGAAGAAGAGGTCGAAGATGTAACATGCTCGCCTAGAAGGTACCTATTCAATCTAGACTTGAAGACTCCAAGGTTGTAGTTTTGTGGGAACAGCGACGCCGTTAGAGAGTTCCATTTCTTAGCAGTGCGTACGAGAAAGGTGCATGCATGACGCTTTGTGCGCGAAATTGGAACTTTCACCCTATATCCCTATGTATGCTTAAATCGTTAACGGATTTTATGCGGTTTTTTTAAATAGACAGAGTGATTCAAGAGGAAGGTTTAAATGTATAATACATGCATAATATAGCCATGCCAGGCCGGGGCGGGTCGCTAGTAGAGTATATTGTTAAAAAAAACAGAATTAGTTAACATTATTTTACAACCTTCAAGATTTGCGAGTGAGCTCAAGGTCACGTGGGGTTCAGCTAATTGGTAATGTGACTGTACAACTGATAAATATTCCGTATTTAATAACTTTATTTTTTGCAGTTAACACTACATCAAATAAAATCGATAGATAAAACATCTAACAAATTAAATTCATCACTAATACAGACGATTCACAATCAAACAGACTACGATTATGAAATAAAAGACAATATTGTAATAAAATCTGAAACACATAATGATAATTCGCATAACAAAATTGATAATCAAATTGAAAATGACGATAATGAATTTAATGATGATGAAAATGAATTTAACGATGCAGATAATGGAATTAATGATACTGAAAATGGATTTAATGATGCCGAAAGCTCTTTTAACGATGAAAAAGACAATCTACCAATCATAGAAGTTGAAATCAAAGATGAAAGCAATGAAATATATTTTGACGAATACGAAAACGATTTTGAAAGTGATGACGATAAGAAATTAAGTGAAATAAATTCGGAGAAACCTAAATCAAGGTTGAAAATGAAAAAGAAGAAGGAGAAAGTTGAGAAGAAAGTGAAAGTGAAAAGGAAAGATGATGGTGAAAGTGATCCATCAACAACTATGGACAAGTAAGTACTATCAATATTCCGGCAAATTACATCTTATTTCTAGATGGCGCCACCAGTATATTGTTTACAAGGTATAAAAAAGTGGTTGTCTGTAAAGTCGGTTTACAGATGATAATTTTACGTGATAACGTCGTATAAGAAAAATGATGGTCACCGTAGCAATGGTGTTAGTTGCTAAACTCCACCTAAACGGCTGAACCGATTTGTATGATTTTTTTTGTGTATATTCCTTAGGTCTGAGAATCGCGAAAGTAGATAACGCGACGTGACCTCACACTTTTTTGTGAGCGCTGCCGGTGTTCATCAATTAATAAGACGTTGTCACGACAAAAAATGCGGTGGCGCCATCTCATTTTCATTTTTAAATATCACTACATAGTATAAAATAAAGTCACTTTTCACCGTCCGATGTCCCTATTTCCCTTTGTATGCTTAGATATTTAAAACTACGCAACGGATTTTGATGCGGTTTTTTTTAATAGATAGAGTGATTCAAGAGGAACGTTTATATATATAGTACATGCATAATATAGTCGTGCGAAGCCGGGGCGGGTCGCTAGTATACTTATAAAACCGAACCCGCAACCCTGTGTTTGGCAGTCCAGCATGGTGGCCATTGTGCCAATAGTGTCGACTACTCCACGGATCTGGCTCCACTCCGGACTCGGTCCAATCTAATGTAAATCATCCCTAAAACTTTTATTTATCTGTTCCAGATATAAAAACACATACATAAAACGTCGCAGAACAACAGAAGGCCCAGACGAGTCACTGTTCACGATCACAACTATGACATATGACGAACAAATAGCCGAGGTCGAACAAAGACAAGAGAGTAACTCGTATAAGAACTCACCATATAGATGTACTGTGTGCTATAGAGGTTTCATGTTGAAGGATAGATACGATGCACATATTGTTAGACATAGCGAGGTAAGCGAGGGGGGGGGGATTGTACAAGTATAATGCAGGGGTCAACCAGAGGTAGATACAGGAGAGTAACTCGTATAAGAACTCACCGTATAGAGGTTTCATGTTGAAGGATAGATACGATGCACATATTGTTAGACATAGCGAGGTAAGCGAGGGGGGGGGGATTGTACTAGTATAATGCAGGGGTCAACCAGAGGTAGATACAGGAGAGTAAATCGTATAAGAACTCACCGTATAGAGGTTTCATGTTGAAGGATAGATACGATGCACATATTGTTAGACATAGCGAGGTAAGCGAGGGGGGGGGATTGTACTAGTATAATGCAGGGGTCAACCAGAGGTAGATACAGGAGAGTAACTCGTATAAGAACTCACCGTATAGATGTACTGTGTGTTATAGAGGTTTCATGTTGAAGGATAGATACGATGCACATATTGTTAGACATAGCGAGGTAAGCGGGGGGGGGGGGGATTGTACTAGTATAATGCAGGGGTCAACCAGAGGTAGATACAGGAGAGTAACTCGTATAAGAACTCACCGTATAGATGTACTGTGTGTTATAGAGGTTTCATGTTGAAGGATAGATACGATGCACATATTGTTAGACATAGCGTGGTAAGCGAGGGGGGGGGGATTGTACTAGTATAATGCAGGGGTCAACCAGAGGTAGATACAGGAGAGTAACTCGTATAAGAACTCACCGTATAGATGTACTGTGTGTTATAGAGGTTTCATGTTGAAGGATAGATACGATGCACATATTGTTAGACATAGCGAGGTAAGCGAGGGGGGGGGATTGTACTAGTATAATGCAGGGGTCAACCAGAGGTAGATACAGGAGAGTAACTCGTATAAGAACTCACCGTATAGATGTACTGTGTGTTATAGAGGTTTCATGTTGAAGGATAGATACGATGCACATATTGTTAGACATAGCGAGGTAAGCGAGGGGGGGGGGATTGTACTAGTATAATGCAGGGGTCAACCAGAGGTAGATACAGGAGAGTAACTCGTATAAGAACTCACCGTATAGATGTACTGTGTGTTATAGAGGTTTCATGTTGAAGGATAGATACGATGCACATATTGTTAGACATAGCGAGGTAAGCGAGGGGGGGGGGGATTGTACTAGTATAATGCAGGGGTCAACCAGAGGTAGATACAGGAGAGTAACTCGTATAAGAACTCACCGTATAGATGTACTGTGTGTTATAGAGGTTTCATGTTGAAGGATAGATACGATGCTCATATTGTTAGACATAGCGAGGTAAGCGAGGGGGGGGGGATTGTACTAGTATAATGCAGGGGTCAACCAGAGGTAGATACAGGAGAGTAACTCGTATAAGAACTCACCGTATAGATGTACTGTGTGTTATAGAGGTTTCATGTTGAAGGATAGATACGATGCACATATTGTTAGACATAGCGAGGTAAGCGAGGGGGGGGGGATTGTACTAGTATAATGCAGGGGTCAACCAGAGGTAGATACAGGAGAGTAACTCGTATAAGAACTCACCGTATAGATGTACTGTGTGTTATAGAGGTTTCATGTTGAAGGATAGATACGATGCACATATTGTTAGACATAGCGAGGTAAGCGAGGGGGGGGGGGGATTGTACTAGTATAATGCAGGGGTCAACCAGAGGTAGATACAGGAGAGTAACTCGTATAAGAACTCACCGTATAGATGTACTGTGTGTTATAGAGGTTTTATCGCGGGCTTTAAGCGCGGCGACCGAATCAAGAAATTCCGTAACTAAAATAAACCTAACACCCCCCACTTCGCCTACCATGTAGCTCGGCCGAGCGTTCCCCGAGTGCCACACGTTTTTTACGGCTGTAAAAGTTTTTTAAAAATCGGGACATAGACTAAAATGTCGGTCTGCAGCTAGTTATTTAATATTTTCGTGTTCCAGCAATGTGGTGCCTTCGAATGCTTCATATGTAAGACTAGATCAAAAAGTGCGCGAGCTTTACGCAAACATTTAACCGCTCAACATACGGAGAAATACAGCTGTAAGGGATGCCCGTTCACTACCAGGAATCGGTAAATATGATATAAACCAATGTTTGTTCCCCCTAAAGTACAGTCTCATTACCAATTAGCTGAATCCCACGTGACCCAGTCACTAGGGTTCAGCTAATCTCACTCGCAAATCTGTAAGGTTGTAATGTTACCCGATTCAGATTTTTTTAAACAATACAATATACTGCCCCTTAAACTGAAGGGTAAAATCTATACATCCGTGATAAGACCTGTCGTCATATATGGATCGGAATGCTGGGCCCTGACGAAGAAGGATGAGAGAAGATTGCATGCAGCAGAGATGAGAATGTTGAGATGGATGTGTGGAGTAACGAGGATGGATAAAATAATTAATGAGTATATTAGAGGAAGCCTGAAAGTAGCACCGGTTAGTTCAGTTCTCCCACAAATAAACTAACAATTATATGTAATTGAAATAATTATAGGAAAGTAGGTCTGAAGTTGCCGAGGAGCGGGTTGAACTTAATCAACCCGCTCCTCGGCGTATATCAGCGGTATATCGTCTACAGCCACTCAATAACAGCGCGATGTAAAATTGAAATAACATAAAGTTAAAGTAATTTTTTTTTAAATAACATATTATTTGAGCAAAATATTTAAGTACCATTTTTTCAATGATGAAAATAAAAAATAATAGCAAAATAGCTGGGCGGCCTCAGAAAAAAATTATAAAGCGGTAATTCGATCTTTATTTGTTTTATTTTTTCGAGTTTAAGAATGTAGAGTTATATTATGTAGAGTTGTGTATGTTTATACTTCCGTATATCAGAGATTTGTATTAACACAATGAGTTCATCTGATCACAATTTAATGAAAAGCACAGTGTTTACCTCGGTTTAAAGACTTTAGTCCCTCGAACTGTTTCTCGGCACTAAATAAGTTACTTTCAACCCTAGGGTAACAATGTACTAATTTTGATATAATATTATATTTCCAGCGGTGTAGCGAGAGAACACGAAAAATGGCATGCCGGAGCTAAATACCAATGTCCGCATTGCCCTAGCGAATTCGAGTAAGTACCGTTCCGATTCGCACTTGGTCGGCCGGCTGAACCGATTTAGATACGTTTTTGACGTCTAATAAATTGATGGAACACCTGCATTCACACAAAAGTGTCATGGTAATATTGTGTGACATCATTGGTCATGTTCCGGAAACACGACGCGTCCGTTCACGTTAGGAAACAGGAGTATTTAATAATAATTAGCGACCCGCCCCGGCTTCGCGCGGCTTTATTATGCATGAATTATATCTAAAAACCTTCCTCGTTGATCACTCTATCTATTAAAAAAAACCGCATCAAAATCCGTTGCGTAGTTTTAAAGATCTAAGCATACAAAGAGATATAGGGACGGCGAAAAGTGACTTTATTTTATACTAGCGACCCGCCCCGGCTTCGCACGGCTATATTATGCATGTATTATACATATAAACCTTCCTCTTGAATCACTCTATCTATAAAAAAAACCGCATCAAAATCCGTTGCGTAGTTTTAAAGATTTAAGCATACAAAGGGATATAGGGACAGAGAAAGCGACTTTGTTTTATACTGTGTAGTGAAGTGATTATTATTTAATTATGTATAATATGTATGTTTACAGCAAAGTGACAACGTACATGGGTCATATACGTATAAAGCATGTATCAGACTTTGTCTGTCCGTTGTGTGGGTACACGTTCGTCAGCCAGAAGGGTATCGATGTACATAAGAAAAAGAAGCATAGGCTCGAAGATGATACGGTTTGTATACAAAGTTTGTTTGGGGCTAGATGGCGATGTGTGGAATGTCCTGCAATATTTATTATATTTATTTGCAGATACCAGAAGATGGCCCGTACTGTTCAGTTTGCGAAGTGAAGTTTATATCGGAGGAAGCTCACGCGAGGCATTTGAAGCTATCTTCACGGCATATGAGCGATGACGACCCGTAAGTTCTTTTATTGGTACTAGCTGCGCTCCGCGGTTTCACCCGTTTAACTCCCGATCCCGTGGGAATACAAAATAAAAAGTAGCCTATAGCCTTCCTCGATAAATGTACTATCCAACACAAAAATATTTTTTCAATTCGAACCAGTAGTTCCTGAGATTAGCGCGTTCAAACAATCAATCAAACAAACTCTTCAGCTTTATAATATTAATATAGATTTAGGGTACCGAACACAAAGGGACCATTTTACTAAGACTCCGCTATCTGTCTGTCTGTCAGCAGGCTGTATCTCATGAACCGTGATAGTTAGACAGTTGAAATTTTCACAGATTATCTATACATATAAAATGCTTTGTCCTGAATGACTGACTGACTGACGGATCAACGAACAGCCTGAACCGCTGATCGTAGAGCCCCTGAAACTTGGAGGGTGTGTTCTTTGTACGACGTATGCATCCGATAAGAAAGGATTTTCCGAAATTCTACCCCTAAGGGGGTGAAAAGGGGGGGCAAAGTTTGTATTGGACAACGCGATTCCTTGGTCCATTTTCGACTTCTACGCGGACGAAGTCGCGGGAAAAAGCTAGTGTATTACTAAAAACAGAATATAAATAATGATATGGCACCCTTCGTGCGTGAATCCGACTCGCACTTGGCCGATTTTTTTGTATAATAATATTTTGTGTTTTGGATAACATAATAATTTAGAAGTTCTAATCACTACATAGTATAAAATAAAGACACTTTTCGCCGTCCCTATTTGTATGCTTAAATCTTTAAAACTACGCAACGGATTTTGATGCGGTTTTTTTAATAGATAGAGTGATTCAAGAGGAAGGTTTATATGTAAATACATGCATAATATAGCCCTGCGAAGCCGGAGCAGGTCGCTAGTTTGTTATAAAAATGAATCCATATCACAAAATAAAAGAATTAGCGAAATCGGTCCAGCCGTTCACGCGTGATGACGTGACAAAGGGAAATTAACACGATAAAAAGGAATTAATAGCAAATTAGTCAGAAAAAAGGTTCTTATGAAAATTTTTAATCAACTAGACACACTACAACAACTACTAACTAATCAACAACAACTACCACCCGTTCCTGGGATAATCGGTGGTGACACACGGAAAAATCGAACTTGTGTGAAACCGCGTGGCGCAACTGATATAATTTGGTGTGAATTTTTTCATATCTCGATTTTAATCTCTTTATACACATAAAATACACATCTCAGAACTCAATTACCACTTGAAACACAATCTTTAGTCTCTAAGCTAAACAAATTAGTCGTTTGTTGACATAGTAGCCCTTCTCAAGTGATCGTAAAAATTGTTTTTATGATCCTGCGCGTGCGGCTGCCAAATGACGTCATCTCACTGGCACGTGGTACCGTTTTTTTGTTTATCTTTTGCAATTCAATGGCTAATAAATAAACATGTGCAATCCCCAGGAATCGCCTACGGAACGACTCCCAGAGTATGAACACAGCTGGCGGCAACAGTCGTACCGTACGCCGCATAGAACGGAGACCGATCATAAACGAACGTATCACAGACAAGGATGTACCGCAGCCGGGACCGGTCACATGCGAACAGGTCAGTCTCGAGGTTCAATAAAAAAATATATATAAATAAATATTGCAGGACATTCCACACATCGCCATCTAGCCCCAAGCTAAGTAACTACACTTGTGTTATGGGTACTAGACAACGAATATTAGTATATTAACGCACAGCCTGAACCGCTGTACTTATATACTTTTCTTTTGAAAATATATACTTATAATACATAGAAACAACCAGCTAGCCTAGCATGAAGGCCAAAACACGATACGATAAAGCGATATAACTACATCAACTCTCAAAATATGATAGATAAAGCCGCCATGTTGAATTTTTATCATAATTTTTATCGCAATTTATAATAAAAATTCAACATGGCGGCTTTATCTATCATATTTTGAGAGTTGATGTAGTTATATCGCGTGATATCGCTTTATCGTATCGTGTTTTGGTCTTCATGCTAGGCAGGCAGACCACAGACAAATATCTAAGCATAAATATTTTACGGAATTCAGGAGAGTGGGCGTGTAGTTAGAATAAAACAATGCTTGCAGGTTGATACAATGCGTTATGTAATCAGCCCCCTTAGACAAGATTACTTTCTATTAGCGATATCGCCAATCGACAGACTTTATTTTTATGTTTTTTTGTGTGAAATATGATACGTAAGCCAATGAAAAGTCACGTAGTCTTGCGTTAGATTAAAAAAAGGGTGGATAAGTTCCATCCTTTGCTAATTTTATACAATATTTTATGTCAATTTCATATAATTAAATCTATCGATTCACGACATCGCTAATAGAAAGCAATCTTGTCTAAGGGGGCAGAACTATCCCGAACGTGCGACGCGCGCGCTAACAGTATTCTTACTGTCACTATCATAATCCCTGCCGGGAACGCCCTGGCGCAGTAAGATCAATCCTAACGCCGCCTTTTCTAAATATCTCTACGACGATTGGCGGACCAAGTTAGGCCCGCTCCCTGGCCACGCAAAGGCTCACATTATACAGCTATGAATCGATAATATACTAATTAGACTAATTACAATTACACTTTATATTTATACTTAATTATAACAAATACATGTCTGAAGCGGGAATTGAACCCGCAACCCTGTGTTTGGCAGTCCGGCATGGTGACTATTGTGCCAACTGGGTCGTCAACATATAGGAACTTTAAGAACCAAAATGGACTTTAAGAAAAAAGTAATTTTTAAACAAATATAACATATTTAACTCCTCAGTGTGGTATCCAACTGCGTGACCTCCGACTGTACGCGCAGCACTTCCGGCGAGCTCACCCGGACAAGAATCGAACCAAGTACCCAGCTATGAAGACGCCGTGTATGTGCGAACAGTGCGGACGTATCTTCCAAGTAAGAAACGACCTAAGAATGGAGTGGCCTAATATTGAAACTGCGTCGCCGCGCGCTGCGCAGTAAATCTGACTTTTTATTTTTATTTGCATTCTTCGGATAGGCAAATTTAGCGCTTATCGGTCCCCCCAGTGTAGGGGGACCGTTATACCCGGTAAGCCGCCCACGGACGACGAAGTTTCGTTGGAACTTGTATATGATCTTATCTTCAGACAAACTAGAGAACTGCGCGTTTAGAACGGCTCAGTGGCGCCATCTGTTGGTGGCGAGGCGAGGTATCGCCACGCATGTATTTGTAGGTTGTGAACGTACTATTCCAAATATGTATTTTTTGCACCAAAAATATTTGCTCTAGTTTCATTATCCAGGGAGAAAACAGTCTGCTACGTTTGTAATAGTTGTACCCTTTTTTCTTAAAATTAAATATATGTTTCAGAGTATGGCCCTACTAAAGGACCATATGTGGGTCCACACCGGCGAAAAACGATTCAAATGTTCCCGTTGCCCGAAAAGTTTCACACAGAAAACTAACTTGGTATTCCACGAACGTGTCCACAACGCAACCAGACCTACATACGAGTGTCCACTGTGCGGTAAACACTTCGCCTTCTTCAATAATAGAAGACGACATATGTTTGTGAGTATAACTTTCATATAAAACTAACTTGGTATTCCACGAACGTGTCCACAACGCAACCAGACCTACATACGAGTGTCCACTGTGCGGTAAACACTTCGCCTTCTTCAATAATAGAAGACGACATATGTTTGTGAGTATAACTTTCATATAAAACTAACTTGGTATTCCACGAACGTGTCCACAACGCAACCAGACCTACATACGAGTGTCCACTGTGCGGTAAACACTTCGCCTTCTTCAATAATAGAAGACGACATATGTTTGTGAGTATAACTTTCATATAAAACTAACTTGGTATTCCACGAACGTGTCCACAACGCAACCAGACCTACATACGAGTGTCCACTGTGCGGTAAACACTTCGCCTTCTTCAATAATAGAAGACGACATATGTTTGTGAGTATAACTTTCATATAAAACTAACTTGGTATTCCACGAACGTGTCCACAACGCAACCAGACCTACATACGAGTGTCCACTGTGCGGTAAACACTTCGCCTTCTTCAATAATAGAAGACGACATATGTTTGTGAGTATAACTTTCATATAAAACTAACTTGGTATTCCACGAACGTGTCCACAACGCAACCAGACCTACATACGAGTGTCCACTGTGCGGTAAACACTTCGCCTTCTTCAATAATAGAAGACGACATATGTTTGTGAGTATAACTTTCATATAAAACTAACTTGGTATTCCACGAACGTGTCCACAACGCAACCAGACCTACATACGAGTGTCCACTGTGCGGTAAACACTTCGCCTTCTTCAATAATAGAAGACGACATATGTTTGTGAGTATAACTTTCATATAAAACTAACTTGGTATTCCACGAACGTGTCCACAACGCAACCAGACCTACATACGAGTGTCCACTGTGCGGTAAACACTTCGCCTTCTTCAATAATAGAAGACGACATATGTTTGTGAGTATAACTTTCATATAAAACTAACTTGGTATTCCACGAACGTGTCCACAACGCAACCAGACCTACATACGAGTGTCCACTGTGCGGTAAACACTTCGCCTTCTTCAATAATAGAAGACGACATATGTTTGTGAGTATAACTTTCATATAAAACTAACTTGGTATTCCACGAACGTGTCCACAACGCAACCAGACCTACATACGAGTGTCCACTGTGCGGTAAACACTTCGCCTTCTTCAATAATAGAAGACGACATATGTTTGTGAGTATAACTTTCATATAAAACTAACTTGGTATTCCACGAACGTGTCCACAACGCAACCAGACCTACATACGAGTGTCCACTGTGCGGTAAACACTTCGCCTTCTTCAATAATAGAAGACGACATATGTTTGTGAGTATAACTTTCATATAAAACTAACTTGGTATTCCACGAACGTGTCCACAACGCAACCAGACCTACATACGAGTGTCCACTGTGCGGTAAACACTTCGCCTTCTTCAATAATAGAAGACGACATATGTTTGTGAGTATAACTTTCATATAAAACTAACTTGGTATTCCACGAACGTGTCCACAACGCAACCAGACCTACATACGAGTGTCCACTGTGCGGTAAACACTTCGCCTTCTTCAATAATAGAAGACGACATATGTTTGTGAGTATAACTTTCATATAAAACTAACTTGGTATTCCACGAACGTGTCCACAACGCAACCAGACCTACATACGAGTGTCCACTGTGCGGTAAACACTTCGCCTTCTTCAATAATAGAAGACGACATATGTTTGTGAGTATAACTTTCATATAAAACTAACTTGGTATTCCACGAACGTGTCCACAACGCAACCAGACCTACATACGAGTGTCCACTGTGCGGTAAACACTTCGCCTTCTTCAATAATAGAAGACGACATATGTTTGTAAGTATAACTTTCATATAAAACTAACTTGGTATTCCACGAACGTGTCCACAACGCAACCAGACCTACATACGAGTGTCCACTGTGCGGTAAACACTTCGCCTTCTTCAATAATAGAAGACGACATATGTTTGTGAGTATAAAAGTAAATAAATAAAAAATAAATATATATTGCAGGACATTCCACATATCGCCACCTAGCCCCAAGCTAAGTAACTACACTTGTGTTATGGGTGCTAGACAAGTCATATACTACTTATTATACTTTTCTTTTGTAAATAAATACTTATAATACATAAACAACCAGACCACAGACAAATATCTAAGCATAAATACATGTCTGAGGCGGAAATCGAACCCGCAACCTTGTGTTGGGCAGTCCGGCATGATGACCATTGTGCCAACTGGGTCGACAAATTATTATTTAATTAAAACAAATTTATCTTCATTCCAGATACACACCGGTCTTAAACCTTTCAAATGCGACACATGCGGTAAATGTTTCACGACACAGGGGGAGCAACGGGCCCACGTTGAACATGTGCATATGAAGAAACCGTGGCCCAAACGGAGCCGGAGGCGGGACGATAGCTGGCAGGACAAGTGCGCCGAAGACTGAACGATATTATGCTAGTAATGTCAAGTAAAAACACTAATAATGTCAAGTGAAAACAGTAAAAGACTTGTAAAGTATTATGGAAACACCGCAGGACAAGTGCACTGAAGACTGAGCGATATTACGCTAGTAATGTCAAATGAAAACACTAATAATGTCAAGTGAAAACACTTGTAAAGTATCATAGAAACATCGCAGGACAAGTGTACTGAAGACTAAGCGATATTACGCTAGTAATGTCAAATGAATAAATAAATAAATAAATATTTCAGGACATATTACACATCGCCATCCAGCCCCAAGCTAAGCAACTTAATGCTTGTGTTATGGGTGCCAGATAACGGATAAACTACTTATATACACTTTTTTTTGTAAATATATACATATTATACATATAGGAAACACCCAGAACCAGAAACAAGAATTTATGGTCAGCATAAATACTTGTTCCCGGCGGGAATCGAACCCGCAACCTTCTGCGTCGCAGTCGGGTGTTCGCCCGACGCGCCACAGAGGTCGTCGCAATGAAAACACGTGTAAACACTGCAGGACAAGTGTACTGAAGACTGAGCTATATTACGCCAGTAATGTGAAGTATAAACACTCTTAAAGCACCGTGGAAACACCACAGGACATGTGTGTTGCAGACTGAGCGATATTACCTTTATAATGTCAAGTGAAAACATAATTTTTCATAATTAGTGAAGTATCGTGAAAACACCGTAGGACAAGTGTACTAAAGACTGAGTGACATTACTCTTATAATGTCAAGTGAAAACACTTGTGAAGTAGCTTTAAACCACTTGTAATATACCGTAAAAACACCGAAAGACAACCGACTGTAGGATAGAAAGAAAACGCTTGTAAAGTATTGTAAAAACCACTTATAAATAGGTAAACACTATAGGAAAAGTTTCATAAAGACTGAGAGAGAAACATAATGTATTATGAAAACATTGAGAAAGTACAGAGAAAACACAATAAAATAATGTGAAAACAATGTTGAGAAAGTACAGAGAAAACACAATAAAATAATGTGAAAACAATGTTAAAATAGTGTAAAAACATAAGATAATAAAAAACAAATATGTTAAAACATATTTGTATGATTCTGTGTGTATAAACAGTATACGTATTTTCAAAAGAAATATCACTATCACTTCACTACATAGTATAAAACAAAGTCGCATTCTCTGTCCCTATATCCCTATGTATGCTTAAATCTTTAAAACTACGCAACGGATTTTGATGCGGACAGAGAAATCGACTTTGTTTTATACTATGTAGTGAAGTGATATTTACAAAAAATAAAGTTTTCAGTATTCTCTCCGTTGTCTAGTCTCCGTAACACAAGCCTAGTTGCTTAGTTTTAGGCTAGATGGCGCTGTGTGCAATGTTTTACAATATTTATTTTATTTTTGATCTCGAAACATGAATGTCGTAATTTTTAATATGTAAATAGTTAATTTATTATATTAAGTAATGAAATATTTATTAAGACTAGTTATTAGAAAGTAGTAAAATATATTTTTTAGTATTATTATAAAATAGTCACTTTTTCCCGCAGTTTTAACTTAACCCTGTATATCCCTGTACGGGCCAAGCCGTACACTGTCACTAGTATGTAACAAACAACACCTACATGCTGACACCGCAATGTAGTCGTCACGTGGAGCGGCCACGGGACAACCTTTGTACTCACTGCATTCCTTTACCTTATTACAATATTTTAGTTTAAACATGTTATCAAAATTATAATCAGAATTAAATCATCCACGGAACACAGCACTTGTGTCTTTGGTTTAATTTCTCCGGCCGGTCTGGCCGGGCCGGCCGCAACATCATCCTGTGGGAGTCGGCCACCTGGCTCCTACAGTCCCGGTCCCGTGGGAATAACGGGATAAAAAGCATGTGTTAAATTCAAAAAAAAAATACAGTAAACCATGTTTGTTTGTTATCAAATAACTATCTATATGAAATTTTCGTGTCGCGGTGTTAACTGCCAAACTAACACCGCGACCCGACGCGGCCCAGTTGGCCAATGGTCATCATGCCGGACTGCCAAACATAGGGTTGCGGGTTCGATTCTCGCCTTAGACATGTATTTATACATAGACTAGCTGCGCCCCGCGGTTTCACCCGCGTAAGTCCGATGTTTCTCACCGTTTAAACCTTCCCTGGACTACGACAAACATGTCAAAACCAAAATCATATAAATCGGTTCAGCCATTCTCGAGTTTTAGCGAGACTAACGAACAGCAATTGATTTTTATATATAGAGATATTTGTCTGTGGTCTGGTTGTTTCTATGTATTATAAGTATATATTTACAAAAAAAAGTATATAAGTAGTATATCCGTTGTCTAGCACCCATAACACAAGTGTAGTTACTTAGCTTGGGGCTAGATGGCGATGTGTGGAATGTCCTGCAATATTTATTTATTTAAACTCCACCTAAACGGCTGAACCGATTTGTATGATTTTTTTGTATATTCGTCAAACATCTATTGTTTTCTCTTAAATTATTATTTTTAAGTTACTCATGGATTTCTATACTTTTCTTTTATAAATATATATATACTTTTATATAACTAGACAAATATCTAAGCATAAATACTTGTCTGAGGCGGGAATCGAACCCGCAACCCTGTGTGAAAGGATTTGGAAAATTCAATTTCTAAGATAAAGTCGCGTGTTAAACTAACTTTTAGTTTTAAAATTGATGAACTACCATTACTAAGTATGTACCTAGTTAAAATCTGTATTATTTTAAATATAAATTATTAATGAAGTTTGTTGTTTTTTTTTCAATCTCTGAATGTTCGCAGTGTTTTAAAAGTAGCCTATAGCCTTTGATGAGAAAGGTGGGAATTAATGGTGCCCGCACATTGATACGCGCCGAGCGCGCCGAATTTTTGGCGTCCACGGAAAAAGGTACCTTATAATAATAGAGATAAGGTAGGTACATTTATTTATTTCAGAGTCGGCCGCCCGCCTCTGACGATGCGGACGACTCTGATGGCGTCATCGGAAATATAAATGTAGATACCTTATCTCTATTATTATAAGGTACGTTTTTCCGTGGACGGCAAAAATTCGACGCGTGTGGCGCGTATCAATCTGCGTCCACCTAGGAGGCAATGAACGAACTTACCGTTGTTAGATGAGATGGCACGCTGGTTTCCTTATTATCACTCACCACAAAGTCTAAGTTATCTTAATATATATAAATCTCGTGTCACAATGTTTGTCCTCAATGGACTCCTAAACCCCTTAACCGATTATAATAAAATTCGCACACCATGTGCAGTTCGATCCAACTTGAGAGATAGGATAGCTTACATCCCGATATTCCCACGGGATCGGGAGTTACGCGGGTGAAACCGCGTAGGGCAGCTAGTTAGTTTTATATATTTTGTTTACCACGAATACCATCGGTGATAATAATTTATACAGGGTTATTGGAAATTATACTAGCAAGCCGTTGATGGCTACTTCTGTGCACCTTAACAAACAACTTTTGTTCTACAACTTTTGGAAATTTGAAATTTTTTTGAAATTTTTGAGGTTAGGTTTACCTGAAAATCATCTATTCCTTACACGGAGAGGTCATTAACCTTAAAATTTTACTTATTTTTAAGGTTTATCTACTGTTCTTAGTGTGAATGACCTTTGTTTTAATAAATCAGCTGTTTTTCGAATTTACGTAACCTGAAAATTTTCATTTTTTTTTTTTTTTTCCAAAAGTCGTAGAACAAAAGTTGTTTGTTTAGGTGCACAGAAGTAGCCCTTAACGACTTGCTAGTATAATTTCCAATAACCCTGTATTTGTGTATTAGAGAGAATTTCCTTTGTTTTAATTTTGGTAATTTACTTCAAAACTTGTTCGAGTCGAGCGAGAGTTTTTCACACAATGCATCTTAATTTAAAAAAGCTGATTTCGAATTAACATAGCCTTAAAATTTTCAAAAATATTTTAATACACAATGAACAAAAGTTGTTTGTTAAAAAATACAGAAGTAGCCATTAACTAATTTAGTATTTGAACTCACACGGTTTATACTCACTGTCTATTATAAAACGGGTCGCGATCGCGTTTTGGACTTTTATTTTGAAAATTACCTCGACGTTTCGGCAAGAGTTACAACTGCCGTGGTCGCGATCCATAATACAATCGCAACCCGTTGTATTCATATATTATTAAATCTTTTATAGGATCACATTTTTTTTGGTCACCAAATTTTTCAGAGGTGGCTTGGTATCCTTAGTAAAGACTTTCTAACTCTTTCCCTCTCTCTTTCTTTTTTTTCTTTCTAAGCTTGGAAAGATGTTAGGGTGGCCTTGGCCCAGCAGTGAGAATCCTCTATCGAGAGCAGAAAAGTGACGTCACGTCCGTTATTATAAGTCAAACTTGCTGTGTGCAATGCCGATCCCACCACCGCGACCGCCTATAAAAGCGAGCGCTTTTGTGGTAAGCGGGTTCATTCTCTGCTTGGTCGTCAGTTGGTAAGGTGTTTGGGTTCGACGCTGCATACAGTAAGACGTTTCCATTTTTATTGTTAAAGTGTTTTCTTGTTTACTAATTGAAAGCTAACTATTGTTGCTCTTATTTGAAATAGTTTTAGACTCAGTAATTAAAAGGTGATTTATAAGCTAAAACAGTTATTTGTGTCAAATCTACCTTATTACTTATCTACCTATAGGTTTAGCTGCTATTTTGAATGATTATCGCTTCTGATTCCTTAAATCAGCAGTGGCATAGGATCATTCTTCCCCTGATTTCTAACAATAGGATAACAAAAAAAAACTGATTATTTTAAAAAGCGGCACCGGCGTCGCGGCGGTTAATTTTAAGCGGAGCGCGAACGCTTAGTTCGAATCATTATTAGATATTATTTAATTGGAACGATAGTTCCTTATTGCGCGTTGTGAAAGGGGGCTAGACGGAAAAAATTCTAACGAAAAGTTGTAACGACACTTTTTGCTATAGTAAGCTATTGTAAGCCGTGCGGCGTGCGCATGTTTCTCTGTCTGTCTCTCTCTCTCTCTTATAGAATGCAAGCCAGATACTTTCATAAAAATATAGGTATATATATATATTATACAGTGGATTCTCGGTAACTCGAAAAATTTGCATTCCTTTCCGCTAAATTTTTGTGTCTGTTCAGACAATCGGTCTGAAGTAGGTAAACTCCAATCGTGCGTCGGAGCTGACATACACACTTTTGTTTATCTTTAAATTTTTAATTTGTATGTTTATTTTGTGTAAGGGGTCATATCTGCCTGCAATAAATTTATTTTATTTATGTACCTATGTTAATAAGTATGTAGAAAATCCGTCGTTTATTTTTAAAATAATATTTTTTATTTTTATACATCCTACTAATATTATAAATGTGAAAGTTTGTTTATGTGTGTGTGTGTATGTATGTTTGTTACTCCTTCACGCAAAAACTACTGGACCGATTGCGATGAAACTCGGTATATAGATAGCTGGAGACCTGCCGCCCAATTGCCGTATTCTTATGCAGCGCGTCTTGACTGCGTTTGCGTCATAACCATAGATTTCGTATTGCTAAGACGCACTCGTCACGCAGTTACTCATGTGGTTTAGGTTTGCGTAACGTGTGCGTGACGAGTGCGTGACGAGTGCGTAACGTGTGCGTGACGAGTGCGTCTTAGCAATACGAAATCCATGGTTATGACGCAAACGCAGTCAAGACGCGCTGCATAAGAATACGGCAATTGGGCGGCTGGATTAACACATAGGCTACTTTTTATCCCGATATTCATATGGAATCGGGAATTACGCCGGTGAAATCGCGGGGCGCAGCTAGTAAGTACATAAGTATAAAAGAAGACATTTTTACTAAAATTGTAAACGGTTATTTTTACTAAAAATTTAATGCAATAATGGGTTATGGGTTATTTTTACTAAAATTCATAGACCAAGACAACAAGCTTTTATAATAAGTACCTACTTATAAAAGACAAATTGGTAAAAACCCCTTCTCTTGCTAAAGATATCAGCAAACGCATATTTTGTTAATGTATTGGATTGTTATTCCCTTTTTAGGGTTCCGTACCTCAAAAAGTAAAAAAGGAACCCATATAAGATCACTTTCTTGTCCGTCTGTCTGTCTCTGTGTGTGTCACCACCGATTTTCTCAGGAACGGGTGGACCTAACAAGTTGAAATTCATACCAGATACTCGGGTCTATAGTCCCTATCAGGTGTATAAAAATCAAGGTCCTGAGTCAACACTATAAAAAGATATGGGCAAATTTACATTTTCGCGGAAACTTGTAAGTACCAAAATTTAAATTAATTTTCAACTTTTTTTATATTTCGGAATTTTCGCTTTACTTATGCTGTAAGACCTTGTTTTTAATGTAATGAGTGTTTCAGTTTGAATGAGAGACTGAACTTAACCAAAAGAAGATAGAAATATAAGATGACCACCACTTCGAACTCGGGCCTCCAACTAGAGGATCATGATCCATTTTTTTTATAGTTGTATCACGCCACCATCCCGCTATTACTAAAACAGCCCCGAGCGGGAGCCGAAAGAAGAAAAAACTTAAATTAAAAACAAAAAATAATAATTCATTTAAATAAAATATCTAAAATTTGGCGCCATCTGTCTGCCAGTTTATGAATTTATCAACTGGCAGACAGATAGCGCCATAATGAAAATGTATGAATGAACCTTTTCAAGGTCGCGCTGCCAGTTGAGAGGTTCCGGAAACGTTATCGAAACTGTTAAAACAAAACTTGGAAGACATCTAAACGTTCTAATATATATGTAGGAAAATAGAGTAAAATAATTTATATAGGCACTACATTAAATAATTAACAAAAAAAAACTCAATTTTTCATCGTTTTCTTATGACGTTATTGAACTGAAGCGGCTGTCACCCTTCCTAACTCCGCACTCACCGTCCCTGTCTAAACGCTTTCAATCCCCGCGGATTGGGGCCGCGCTGTTTGCGTCCTCGCGGATTTCGCCGTGTCTGAACTGGCTCTTATTCTATCCTCTGATGGAATAAGGCTTGAGCTTGCAGTTGCTGTATACGCAGTTTCTTTGACTTTATGACGAACTAATAAATGTTGTCTTAAATTGCACAACCGATTGCTAGCGTACTCGCAAAAATTACACGTGAAAGGTTTATCATCTCCGTGAATCTTTATATGCCTGTTCACATCACTTAGCCGACTAGATTTATACTTACATAAATCACAAGAATACGGTTTCTCAGTCGTATGAACTTTCGAATGTATTACTAGATGATTTTTTTGCTTACATTTATAATTACAAATATCACAAGAATACGGCTTTTCGTCGGAATGTATCTTTGAATGTGCTATTAAAGTGCCTTTTGCACTACATCTGAAGTCGCAAACTTGACACGAATAAGGTTTTTCACCAGTGTGAATACTGAAATGAGTTGTCAAAGCACTTTTATGAGTTGTTTTATATTCACATAAATTGCATGAGAAAGGTTTTTCACCAGTATGTGTGAGTGAATGACGTTTCAGATAAAATCGTTTTTTAAATTTATAGCCACAAATATCACAAGGGAAAGGTCTCTCATCTGGATTGTAACTCGAATTTTGTTTTAAACTACTTTTATTTAATGACGGTTGTGAACGTTTTTGAGGAACTAATTTGACAGCATTTTTGTTATTGTAAGCTGTATCGGCCGGATGACTTGGTTTCTTCCCGTTCCATGTACGTGTCTCAACGGTGGACTCACCTGAGAGAAAAGAAAAGTATCTTTCAGAAAAAACATATGTTTTATAGGAATTACTTAAGTATATTATGATACGAATTTAAATACTTTCCAAATGTTAACCCCCGGTAAGATTTGAAGCTGCAACCTCTGCTTTTACCAATACGCCACAAGGACATACATAATAATATCCTACTAAGCCAAATAAAGCCTATTAAAAAAAAAGACGAGTTCCATTATAACTCGATAGATCGTACCAGAAGAACGCGTCGCGGGACACGTGTTTGGAACGAAGTCCCTTTACCCTTTTTTAGGGTTCCGTACCTCGAAAGGTAAAAACGGAACACGGTTCGTCCGTCCCTCCGTCTGTATGTCTGTCAAGACATAGGGGTCTCAGGAACGCATGGAGGTATTAAGCTGGACATATCAAATACTTAGGTCTACTGTCCCTTGGAGCTGTGAAAAAATTAAACTTCAACGAAAGCAAAAGATACAGCCGTTTATGACGCAAATTTTCGACACTCGCAAGAGAATCAAAACCTACAGGGTACTTCCCGTGAACTCAGAATCTCGAAATTTGGTACGAAGCAACGCCTAATAGCAAAAAAAGGAAAAATTACAAAAATAAAAAAAGTTGAAAATTATACGATGTCCCTTACATATTAGACCAGGGTCGATAATTAATTTTAAAACCAATAGTAGTTAGGATGAAACCCATTAGAAAAGAAGGGGAATATGATAAAAATGAAAGGAAAAATAAATTACGGTCGATCCGAGTTCGGGAAGTGGGAGGGGGGGGTTTTTAAGGGTAAAAAATGGTTTATCTTGATTTCCGGCAAAACTACAAGTCCTATGGAAAAAAGTTGAATGGCAAAGTTTATGTTTTTTGCAGCAGGCCACGATTTATGTTTTTTATTTTGATTGTTACGTTAGGTCTAGCAAATAGGTTTTGCCTATAATATCTATAGGATTTTAAAAATCCGATTTTACGCACTGTCCCCATACATCCTGCCCCAGTGTGCGACGGTATAAAAAGTAGAGTATGCACCTCGGGATAAAGCATGTCTTCGTCTTGGGCGGCTTGAACCCCTCGCTTCACTCAGGACTCTACTTAGGCTAACTCCCTCGCGATGGCATATTGAACCCTCGTTACACTCGGGGTTCAATATGCCACCCACAACATTGCTTTATGCCCTTGATGCATAATCTACTATTATGTTGCACACGTTGTCCTTTATCAATTCGTAGGAATTGGGATATAAAATGATGTTGCGCCGTCTAAGTGCTACCCATTGGAAAACAAAATTGCTGTTTTATGGTTTTATGCATAAACAAGTTTCCCTTTTGTTAATTGATGGAGAAAGTATAAAAGGCTTAAATCTACAAAAAGTGGCAAAAGAAACAAAAATCTTATTTTTTTTAAATGTTTTTTTGATATCTTATTTATTTTTTTACATTTATTTTGGTTACGCATTCTCTTTTCCCTACTGTAAGCTCTTGTAATATCATCTCTTAAAAAAACTTCGCGACGTCTTTTTTATTTTCACTATCTTTTTATTCTTTTTAATAGGTACCTAACATTTTCAGCGTATAAGTCTTTGCCTTTGTACTGTCGTAGATTTCTGCACAGCAATCCCTTCAAGCAGATTCCTTTCGTTGTTATTTTTACGTGTCTTGTAAAGCTTTTTCAAGAAATTCGTTCCTAGCTTGTAGTTTTATTAAATCTGATTGTAGTGACTCTGTTGTTTCTCTTTGTTTCTTTTGGATGCGATACAGTTTCTTTCTTAAAGCTTCATTTTGGCGTAGTAAAATAGTAATGCGATTTGGAGATGCATTATAGGTAATTATTTCGGTACATTTTCTTAGATCTTTGAATAATTGATGTTCCAGTGATGTCGTTAGTAGTCATGAAGCAGATCTGCTTCATGTTAGTAGTACTTGTTATTTCGGAGCTGTTAGGTGCAACTGTTTATTTATACAGTACTGTTCTCTTTTTTCTTCTGTCGTTGCTTTTGTTCCCGCCATTTTTTTCTCACCTCCGTTTTTTTACTTTCATTTAATTCACTAACTTTTTTATATTTATACTTGGATTTATTTTGTTCTAAGTGTTTTTTTCTGTATTCTTCGAACTTTTGGGGATCTTGTTTAAGGCGCTCCCTATACCGTCTCTGCTTTTCAGCGTTTGTAAGTGGCTTTCTTGAATTCACTGCAAATAATTATTTTTACAGTTAAACCTAGCTAATAACGATCGTAACCTACCTACGTTTAAGTCAAACGAATAAACAAACAAAGTCAGTCATTCGACTCAGTCGGCTCAGACTTAGTCGTTTCTGTCTGGGAATCCAGAGTATAAGCTTTCCTAGCCAAACATCCTAAGGGTCATAGTACACATATCAACTTGTAAACAGAACATAAACGTATCAACTCGAGCAGTTCAGTATTCTTTGTATGAAACTCCTACTACATTTTAAAGTATGTACTTAGTTAAAATCTGTATTATTTTAAATATAAATTATTATTCAAGTTTGTTGTTTTTTTTTTAAATCCCTAATGATCGCAGTGTTTTAAAAGTACTATAGCCGATTTAGGCGGGAGATGTCAGAAACGAAGAAAGTCAATTTAGATTTTAGGTCAATATCTGAAAAGGTGTGTTTCTTATTTTACCACACTTATATCGTAATGTACTATTAACAATTGATGTTGCAGTGATGTTGTTAGTAGTACCTACTTGTTATTTCGGAGCTGTTAGGTGCAACTGTTTTTATAGTACTGTTCTCTTTTTTCTTCTGTCGTCGCTTTTGTTCCCGCCAATTTTTTCTCACTTCCAATTTTTCCCTTTCATTTAATTCACTAACTTTTTTATATTTATATTTGGATTTAATTTTTTCTAAATTTTTTTTTCTGTATTCTTCGAACTTTTGGGGATCTTGTTTAAGGCGCTCCCTATACCGTCTCTGCTTTTCAGCGTTTGTAAGTGGCTTTCTTGATTTCACTGCAAATAATTATTTTTACAGTTAAACCTAGCTAATAACGATCGTAACCTACCTACGTTTAAGTCAAACGAATAAACAAACAAAGTCTGTCATTCGACTCAGTCGTTTCAGACTTAGACGTTTCTGCGAGTAATTCCGATAAACCACCTCAAAAAATCCACCCCCGGGTGGATTTCCGGAATTAGAAAAAAATCAAATGCTTATTCCGGATATCCACCCTGTATGTTCTTAGTGTGTACAGTCGTGTACAAAAATAAAACAAACTTTACCGACAAAAAATATATTGATTAAAGTAATTGCTATTATCATTACTTGCAAATGATCTTATTTTAATCGGTGGTTACAATGAATAGTTTGATGGAGATATAGATGAAGATGAGGAGATGTAGATTAGGACGTCATGTAGATCGCTTTGTAAATAACCCTGATGACTTAATGAGTCAGCCTACACTTTATCTACAGAAATCCTGAGATAAAGTGTGGGCAGACAGCGCAAAGAAAAAGGGCAAATACCTACTTTCTTAACATTAAACCAAAAACTAATAAAAAACTTTGGTTTTATGGCACAAAAATATTTATGCTAGTGTCATTATCCAGAGAGGAAACAGTCGACTACGTTTGTATGGAGAGACTGCAGGTACACTCTCACCTTAATCCGGTCAGTCGTTTGAGCGTGAGGAGTAACATACATGTACATATACACACATACACACCCCCTTACATACAAACTTTCACATTTATTAGTAGAAAGTATAGGAAGGATACTTCACTACATAGTATAAAATAAAGTCACTTTTCGCCGTCCCTATTTCCCTTTATATGCTTAGATCTTTAAAACTACGCAACGGATTTTGATGCGGTTTTTTTTAATAGATAGAGTGATTCAAGAGGAAGGTTTATATGAATAATGCATTACGTGCATGCATTACATGCATAATATAGCCGTGCGAAGCCGGAGCGGGTCGCTAGTTACACAATAAAGACCGTAAAGTTATTATTCAGAAATGCCATTTAAATATATAGGAATAAGTTGAAACAAATAATAGAATAAGTAAATATTCAAATCATTTTTATTACTTAGTAAATATTAAGCGAACTACTCTGAGTCATCATAACTATGGTGGACGCAGACTGATCAGAGCCGAAAGAATCGAATTTTTGCCGGGAAAAGGTACCTTATATCATTAGAGATAAGGTCAATTTATATTTTTATATTTCGCCTCTGACGATTATATTTCGACTCTGGTGACGTCATCGGAAATATAAATGTAGGTACCTTATCTCTATTATTAGGTACCTACGTTTTTACGATTCTTTCGGTTCTGAAGGCCAATTCCCATAAATAAAAATTGTTAAAATTACATCTCAATATCATTTCGATTGCAAAAAATATACTAAACGTCATCTTTTGGTCTTCTCATAAACTAAGATTTCAACATGATATCTGAATTAAATGTTAATTTAATTGAAACGCAATCGAAACTTCATTGACTCTTAAAATGTACATAAAACGGTATTCTCTAAACACAAATGATATCGAAATGTAATCGAACTTTTCTAGACCGTATTCTCGTCGCTTAAGAAACGTCAAATTTGAGATCGAGAGTTGATTGAAATGTACCTAATTGAAATGAAACAACGAATTTACTGTATTTTTAAGGTTAACTTAGTTGGGTTGGTGTGTAAATCTAATAAAAAAAATCATGCGTGTCATTTCCGATGCGCGACTGGAGTAAACTTTTCTTTTATATCGATAAAGAAGGTTACAGGTTCGATTCTCGCCTCAAACAAGTATTTAAGTAAGTAGGCATAAATGCCGTTGGGAAAAAATGGCAGGATATTTTTTTTTGCGCGGCCAGCAACCAAACTCAATAAATTAGTTGTAGAATACTAATACAAACAAGAAATGTTCGAGAGTTTTATATCTAAACTCAGTCGGGGCGGAGTTATATCCATTTTTTTTTTTTTTTTTTTCCATTCGGTCTGCGACTTCTGCGACCGAATATTTGGCTCGTTTATCACAACTGCCATTTATCAAGTTATTCTTTTTTCTTTTCTTTTCTTGTTTCTAAGTTATTCTTATCTTGGTTTCTGTTTTCTTTACATTTTCTTTTGTAAATATTTATATTTATGTATTTTTTTTTATTTTTTTATCAAAAAACGGGGAAACATTTTTCGCGGAACAACAGGTACCTACATAACGATAGGAAGAGGATTTAGGGAGATGATCAGGAGTAAAGGTATGTTATGTGAATAGGTATATAATCACGTAATAATAATTAAGTAGGTACTAACTACATATTTATAAATATTTTTTATATACAGGTAGAACGGCATAATATATACAATAATATGTATAATCATATTTTAATATTGTTAAAAAATATAAAAGAAGCAATTATACTATAAATGTTTAAATCATTCGAAAATAATAAACATAAAATATTGGTCGGGAATGGAACTTTACAGGAAATCAAGGAATCATAGAAAGCGCATCTATCATACAAAGGACACGAAAAAATTATATGATTTAAATCGCCTACATCATTGCCACATTCACAAGATGAAGAGTCCACAATGCCCAGCCTTTCAAGGTGTACTGGCGTACACACATGACCCAGCCTCATTCGAATCAAAACAGATGTTGAAAGCTTGCTAAACGTAGCCTTACAAAACCAAGGTTTTCTACATGTTTTTGGTTGGATTGAATAAAAATATTTTCCTTTAGTGATTGCACTAATAGTCCACATCCTATCCCAGGAGTCCTGGATATAGGTTGTGGGCAAATTGGATAAATCCTGACAGTAATTAGCGTAATATGGAATGGAAAGATCACCACGCTTTACAGCATCATTCGCCAAATTATCTGCCTTAACATTTCCTTTAATTCCCGAGTGACCAGGAATCCAAGCAAATTCCACAGCATAATTCTTCATCCTGCATTCATGTAATAATTGTCTGATCTTAAATAAAACAGGTAGATATGGCTGAGATTTAAATGGATATTTGGCTATTGCATGCAAAGAACTCTTTGAATCGGTAAATACAACAGTTTTCTTAAGTTTCATAAGAATTACATACTCTAAAGATTGCAAGATGCCTAAACATTCCCCTGAAAAAACTGAAGATTCAGGTGGGAGTTTCGTTATCTGGATCACTTTATATTGTTGATGATAGAGTCCAACTCCCACACATTCATTATCATTGTGCTTAGAAGCATCGCTAAAAATATAGTTCCAACCATGCCATTTTTCATCAACAATTTTTCGAAATTCTGCCTCAGCATTACACATTTCTTTTGTTAAATTTAAGTCAAAATATATATTAGGAGTATTTAATAGTGATTCAAAGTTATTTTCGAAAAGCGAAAGTCGAGGGGTACGATAAGTTGGAGAATTAATGGCTAAATACTTCCGATAACTTTCAATTAAACAAGGATTTTTTTTATGGGACCAATAATCAGATACATCTATTTGATCATTTAGGTCTCTAATCTTGGAAATTAAAGGATGGTTAGAAAATTGCAATGCTCTAAAGAAATAACGATCGCACAGATATTGACGTCTAAGTGACAACGGTGGATCAGAACACTCAACCTGTAAAGCGTTTATAGGACTTGACTTCATCGCTCCAGAAATTAATCTCAAGGATTTTGATTGTATGCCGTCAAGTTTTTTAAGTCCAGCTGCACTGCAAGGCTCTAGCAAAAATGATCCATAATCCAAAATGCTTCTCACTAAAGCATTATAAACTAATCTCTGAGAACAAGGATGGGCGCCCCACCAAACTCCTGATAAACACCTTAACATATTTACCAAGCGTTCACATTTAGATGCCACATATTCACAATGTTTAAGACCTTTTAAATTTGAATCAAGAACCACGCCTAGAAATTTTGCACTTTCATTAACTGGAATTTGAGCTTGATCATACAATACATTCACAGGAGGGATAGAACGTTTCCTTGTAAATACTACAATTTTACTTTTATTTATTGATAATTCTAAGCCATTATTATCTAACCATAATTTAAGACGCGCGAGTGCATTTGTAAGCGTAGTACTTGCAGTTTCAATTGATTTATCTATAGAATAAACTAATAAATCATCAGCATATTGCAGAACATTTACTAATCCCTCAAAAGTTTTCTCTAGATCATGTGCATAAATATTGTAAAGAAGTGGGCTGAGAACAGATCCCTGAGGAAGACCCTTCCAGACGAAGCGACTTTCCAAACCACTATTGAGTTTAACAGATCTCTCATTCAATATGTTTATAATAAAATTTGTTAAAGCGGAAGGAACATTTAAATCATTTAATTTATTTTTTAAAATATGTAAATTGACATTGTCATACGCAGCTTTAATATCTAAAAAGGCTGCTACCACAGATTTATTATAAGAAAAAGCCAATCTAATATCAGTAACAAATATACCCAAACTATCCATAGTACTGTAGCCCTTTCTAAATCCGAATTGCGAATTTGATAGAAAACTATTGTGTTCTATATACCATTCTAGTCTATTTTTAATCATATGTTCTGCTACTTTCAAAAGAACTGATGATAAAGCAATAGGGCGATAAGAGGATGCATCATTAGGATCTTTGTTTGATTTAAGTATTGGGATTACTATTTGAGTTTTCCATTCCAGAGGAACATGACCTGAAGTTATAAAGGAATTTACAATTTCTAAATAGTATATCAACGATTCTTCTGACAGATGTTGTAAAAACGAGTAAGGAATAGCATCCATACCTGGGGCACTATCTTTAAGTCCAGACAGAACCCCCCTAAGCTCCTCCAAAGAAAAAAGACAAGATAAAGAAGAATTGCCAAAATCATGGTCTATTAAACATGCATCAGATTCATTCTGACCAAGCTCAATCAAAGGAGGAACATATGAAGGTGCTATCTGACTCAAAAACTCATCTTCCATCGAAGACGGAAGTGAAGGAGTGTTAGTTGGGTTCATACCTGACTTAAATCTTCTGATTTGTTGCCAAACTAACGATGGAGGTGTATTTGGATTTATTGTTGAACAAAATCTTTTCCATCCATTATGTTTTTTTTCTTTAAATAGTTTTTTAGCGTTTTTTTTGGCTTCTTCGTATAATGTATAATTTTCAGTAGTCATATTTTTACAATAGTTTTTTTCAGCTTGTTTTCGAATTTTAAAAGACTTGGCACATTCATCATCCCACCAGGGTGGTGATGGCAAATGCCCGCTAGGATTTTTTTTAACAGGAAATGTCTTATTCGCTGCATCAATAAGAGCATCTGAAAAAGCTTTAGCACGAATGTGTACATCGGTAGATTTATTTGGGAGATTAGGGACCTTATTATTTACATTAGTATTAAATTCACTCCATTTTTTATCAATAATTTTATATTTTGACGTAGAAGTTCTCGGTTGTTGAATTATCTTGCATGTTGGAGTTGTAATCTTAATAGGATAATGATCGCTACCAAACGAATGATCTAGGACCTCCCATGAAAGGGATGAAGCCAAATTTGGTGAACAGATCGAAAGATCAGGGGCACTAGGTCCCTCATTAGGAATGGGTGGACGAGTCGGCGACCCATCATTCAAGATACACATATTAAGAGAATCTATGATATTGATTAGTTGTTGGCCATAACAATCTGTTTCTGAACTACCCCATGACAGATGTCTACAGTTAAAATCTCCTAAAATTAAACAGGGTTTGGGAAGGAGAGCCAGCATAGAATTAACTTCATTTAAAATACTTACACTGGGGTGAGGAATATATACAGACACAATATATACATTTAGGACATATGCAGCTATAATACAAAAAGTATCAGAATGAGGCGGAAAATTAAATAACCTAAATGGAATACAATTTTTAATAAGTAAACATGCACCACCGTACCTTCTTCCATCGGCACGATCATCTCTTAGGCATGAATACCCATTTATCTTAAAAACTACACCTGGCTGGAGCCAGGTTTCAGATAAAGCTAAGATAAGAGGTTTATACCTATTTATAATATGTACAAATTCATATTTTCTGGAACTTGCACTATGGCAATTCCACTGAATTATAGCCTCTAAGGTGGCCATTTGTGTAGGTTGATAGGAAAGTTTCAAGCATAAGGGCATCGTTGGACGGTATTAACTTTGAAGTGGTCAAAAATCTTATAAGTTCAATAATAATATTTGAAGGAGAGGATTCAGTATTTATAGAAACAGTATTTTCTAGATGAGAATCCTGTATGAATGCACAGCCATTTGTAGGCTCAGGCATATCGTAATGTCTAGTAAGTTCTCTATGTGAGACCTGGTCATATCCTTTTGACATTCTAGGTGGAGTACGGGGTTTCATAAAAACGGTTTTTTTGTGTGAACTAAAAGACCTATTGTTAGAAGGGGTATTGGTATTATTTTCATGTAATGTAGGCAAAGAGGAAGGTACAGGAGGAGAAGTCCCAACTACACTTGAATATAATTTGTTAACTGGTGGGTGTAATTTGGAAGATTCAGCATACGACAGGCAATTTTCAGCCATAGATATTTTAATTTGTTTTTGGCGGGTATGTTCAGGACATGACGTTTTGCTAGTAGCAAAATGAAATCCTGAGCAGAGGCAGCAGATCGGTTGTTCATCTTTTGTACAAGAATCACCAGTGTGTTCATGACCACACTTAAAGCATCTTGGTTTAGAGCGGCATTGCAACTTAGTGTGCCCGAATCGGCAGCAATTGAAACATTGTATCGTGGGATATGTATATAATTCTACATTTATAGCGTTGTAACAAATAAAAATACGTTTCGGAAGTACTTGACCATCAAATGTTATTACCATTGTTTGGGATGGTTTCCAAACTGGCCTGCCATCCACCATAACTTTAAAATTCAATCTTCGTACCTTTAGAACCTTTCCACAACCGATTGGAACACTAATATTTTCTGTTACTTCATCGTCCGACCACTCAGAAGGCACCCCTCGAATTAAACCCATTCGAGTTATGCTGAAGCTAGGTATAAATGCTTTAAGGTCATTTAAGGGTAAACTGTCATGATTTAAAAAGTTATTCGCATCGCAATAGTTTGAAAAAGCCAAAGCTGTTCTGTTACGTCCGATTCTTTTCACACTGCCGTTGATAATATTGTGAAAATTATATTTTTTTAAATATTTACCAAACATTACAGGATGAAGCATAGTGCCATCATTTGGTGAAGCTTGAAGTTTCTGTACATGAACTACAAATGGGGAGCAATCAGTTGACTCAAACAAAGATCTGGACACTGCGGACGGACGGGGGGCAGTACCATCACTGACTCCCTTGTTATCTGATTGGGAAGCATCAATTACTGTTTGATTATTTTCTGTATTAAGTGGAGTAGATGGAGAATTGGAAGATTGGATTGGCTTCACATGAATTGTTTCTGCGACAACAAGGGAGCATTTACAGTGAATGTGCTGACCCACTTTGTTAGTGGAATTCTTTTTTTTACGCTTACTACAATTCTTGCACCTTTCTGATGACCTACTGCGCTTCACAATTCGACCGTCAAACGATGACGACGGCGCGGATAATTCAGTGTCCATTTCCGATCCATTATCTACTGTTACAAACAAACCCGGTTGAGGAGGCAAGCCTCCTCCGGGATCATCGGCGTCATCCATAAGTAAGGAAAAGCTGTTAAACAGACTTACCTCAAATACAGGACACTATAACTACAATATTTACAAAAGTTAAAGATAAAATGTATAGATAATTACAACAATCTAAACTCCTGAACTAGTTTAAATCAATTTTGAAAAAATTTAACGAGAAAACACAACCGGCCTTGACGATGTTTCCCGCGCTTTTCTCTATATCCATTTTAAAAATTGTTATTTTGGTAATAATAGGTAGATTGGGAACCATTGATTTTTTTATAATTAAACCTCATTTTATGGATCTCATTACTGGATACTTGGAGACGGTATATCTAGACTCTGTGGTCATAAGATATTTGAAAAAGAGGTTATGATTTAAAAAGTTTGTTTAATGTTTTTTTATTTCGTTTGAGTTGGTACGTATCTAACTATTTTATTTTTTATGAATTAAACCATAATACTGACTGAATATATTTTTCCCGTTATAATACTCGAATGTGGTTGTTTTAAGGTCATCCATTGAGTTGTAACAACTTCAAAGATAATAATTAAATAATACTAGGTAATATATCTTTATCTGCCATTTTTTTAAAATAATTAAAGTTTTATCTTGATTTTCGCCACCTGGTCCTATCTATATGCACTAACCGTGCTAAACCATTTTTTGAAGAGAAAAAAGCCATTGATTATGTTCACACACAAAAAAAAACAAATGGTTGTCTGAAAAGTCGATCTACGGTCGATATTTTTACGTGATAATGTCATAAGAAAACATTGATGGCAACCATAGCAACTATAACACGTTGCTATGGTTACCTTGTTAATAACATGACGCGTTCCCGGAACATTACGCATGACGTCTGTTTTTTTTTGTGAATGCAGGTGTTCATCAATTTATACGTTATCACGTCAAAAGAATATAAGTATTCTATCCGTTGTCTGGTCACCATAACACAAGCCTAGTTGCTTACAATTTAATTTATTTACATCTAGTATTTTCATCTACCTACCGAGCATAAACGAAAAGATTTGTGAGGTCTCAAAGATTAGGGCAGTATGCAATGCACAAAGTCAGGTGCGAAGCCAAAGCCATTAAAAGAAAAAAAAATGGCGCCATTGCAAAAAGTGAAAATGGAAAACACTTTAATTTGCATTCGTAGTTTAAACCGTAGTAATAACAGAACAAGGAGATCATTTTATTTTAAACTAGCGACCCGCTCCGGCTTCGCACGGCTATATTATGCATGTATTATACATATAAACCTTCCTCTTGAATCACTCTATCTATTTAAAAAAACCGCATCAAAATCCGTTGCGTAGTGTTAAAGATCTAAGCGTACAAAGGGAAATAGGGACGGCGAAAAGTGACTTTGTTTTATACTGTGATAGTGATGACCAATTTTTGATAGAACACCCGTATAAATGTTAGGGATTATATTATACTTTTAATCGGTGATTATTGCAGAAATAAGCTAGATGTAGGTAGTATTATATTTAATTAGTCCTTTTCTTGCTTTAGTAAGCATAGGTAGTATTTGTGTTGTCGATAAATATATATTTATTTGATTGATTTTTACGTAATGTAGATCTTATGAATCAATTACAAAGGTATCTGTTTATCAAATAGCCAATATCTATTTATCATGAAAAAATACCTATACCATACCATAACAAAATGTAAGTAGGTAAGTAAGTAGGTACCTACCTACTTTGGAAATCTAATGTATCAAGTTTAACTTCTTCTTCTCTTCATTCATCTTCTTACTTATTATTCTGGTTTCACTAAAGCGAGTGACAATCTCTAATAGAACCATACCCCCAGGTACTTACTACCTAGTTTGTTACTCCTTCACGCAAAAACTACTGAACCGATAGCGTTGAAACTCTGTAACGAGACAACTGATAAACTGGATTAACATAATTATAGGCTACGCTACTTTCATCACAATATTCACAGGGATCGGGACTTACGTGGGTAAATCCTGTAAATAGTTTTTAATAAGTATATAACTATAGATCACCTGAGTTTTTGGTGGCTATATTATGAAAGAAAACGAGACGGGCAGTTTGGTTTTCTTTTTATGAGTACTTCTAACAATGCATGCATGGTCAATAAGTAAGTAATTTAAAAATAGTTTGGTTAACCGAGAATGGTTGGTTATTTTTAATGCAAATTGTATGATTCCAAATGAATAACGAATTAAATTTTTATAACAAAATATTTACTTAAAAATTCTATTTAATTTGCCTTATTTCACACGTAATAAAACTGTCAGTGTTTAAAATATTTCGACCACTTTCTAATAGGTAGTATTTAACCTCACTCATAATATATTATAATATTTACTAGCATAATTGTTTGTTAGTTCGATTGTTAGTTCGTCCGGCTACACTCATACATGTACCAAGAAAACATTTTTTTTTTTGTCCAGTCACATTTTTTTTTAAATTAACATAACAATTTTTTTTTAATCAAAACCTCTTTCGTATCACTCTTGACCACAGACTCTATGCCAAGTCTCCAACTGTCCATTAATGAGTTTCTTATAATGAGGTTTAATTATAAAAAAATCCAACGGTTCCTTTTGTAGGTAGATTAAGTACCAAAATAACAATTTTTAAAATGGATATAACTCCGCCCCGACTGAGTCTAGATATGAAACCCTGGAACATTTCTTGTTTGTATCAATATTCTACAACTAATTTATTCAGTTTGATTACTGGCCGCGCTAAAAAGAAAACCTGCCACTCCGCCTAGTAAAAGTCCCAATGTCATTTGTATGTCTGTACGAATATTAATGACTAGCTGCGCCCCGCGGTTTCACCCGCGTAATAATTTTCTGCGCAACTTTCTAATTTTTTTCTTTCATAAGAACCTTCTCTTGGCAAAAACAAACACAACAAAAAAAGAATTAGCGAAATTGCTCCTGCCATTCACGCGTGATGCCGTGACCAAGTTAAATTGGGATTTTTATATATTTAGATACTTTCATGTAGCTTTGTTTTGACTTCGCTGGAAGCAGATTTTCCATTGCCGATTTGGGATTGTGGTGAATCTCCATTTCATTCTCTGAACCGAAATAATTTTAATAATTAAACGTAGGTATCTATACTAATATTATAAAGCTGAAGAGTTTGTTTGTTTGTTTGAACGCGCTAATTTCAGAAAGTACTGGATCGAATTAAAAAATTCTTTTGGTGATGGATTTATCGAGGAAGGCTTTAGTTAGGCTATATAACATCACATACTGCGACCAATAGTAGCGAAGAATCAGTGGGAAATGTCGAAAATACGGGGAAAATTATTCATCTTTAAGGGCTTCCATTGTTTGTTTGAACGCTCTGACCTCAGGAACTGCTCGATGGAATTGTAAAATATAGGCTACCTTTTATGCCGATATGCCGATAGTCCACCTCTAGGCAGACTTATATTATCAAATGTATTTTCTCCTCGATTTTTTCTTATAAAATCTAATATTTTCGCATAAGCATTTGTACGTTGCTCCACTGGGACGCGATCTAACTCAAAAGCCACCAGTTTTCCAAACACTAAATTTCTTGGATCGCAATTTGAGTCCGTGTCAAGGTCCTTCAATAAGTGTGTTTTTACTCGTACGTCATTGCGATCCCATCCGTTTCGCGCAAATGGTTTTTCACCAGTATGTGTAATTATTATATTATTATGGAGTTCCGAAAAGTAACGCCGGATTCAATCAACTATTTAATTTAGTAAATTTAAAATCACACTTATCGCATGCAAACGGTTTTTCATCAGCATGTTGTGTCAAAGAATGTTGTTTTAAATGGAACTTAAGAGCACATTTATAATTACACTTATCGCAATAAACGGTTTTTCATTATTATGTGTTAATAAATGACGTTTTAAATAAACAAAATTAGTACATTTAATTTATAAGCACATTTATCGGAAGAAAACGGTTATTCACCAGTATGTGTCAATAAATGTTGTTTTAAACGCGCCTTACGACTACATTATAAATTTTATAATCACACTTATCGCACGCAAATGGTTTTTCACGGTAGGTATGGGTAGGTACTTATCTTCGTTTTCCTTACTTGTAATGCGCAGATATATACATATATAATAAGGTATATCGATATTAATTAGTAAGTATTGTTCTTTTAAGTTTTTGAGTAAAAATGTGCGCAAAAATAACAGAAGTTTGGGTGAAGAATACGTATCAGCCCGAGGTAAGAAGTTACCTAAAATGACTTGAAAGTGAATTTGACGAAACTGATTTTAAAAAAAACTTGAGAGGTGTCAGGGACACCCGGATGGAACGAAGTTCCTTTCGATTAGTTAGTGAAGGAATTGTAATATTTGTAATAAATAATTGTCGCGACACCACTCTGTTCAATGCGAAATAGAAAGACGAAACGAAAATAACTGGCTTGCTTTCTATGAGAGAGAACAGAGACAGACAGAGAAACACGCGCACGCCGCACGGCTTAGAGCTATAGCACAAAGTGTCGTTACAAGTTTTGGACTTAATTTTTTCGTGTAGCCCCCTTTCGCGACGCGCGATAAGGAACTACGTTCCAAAAATCTGTTTAAACTTTTCTTTATTTACTTCTGAATAGAAGTGATTCATAAAAGTATCTTAAGTTATTATTTATTTGCCTAAAAACCAGTAATTTTAACGAACGCCCAATTTTTTTACCGGTTGGGTGCAACAAAAGCGGATAACAAGATTTAAAATAAAGTAATTTTCAAAAGAGTCGTATTGTTTTAGAATAATAACAACACCTAAATCATATAGCTAAATCATAGGACTAATAAATAACTAGGCATAAAAGACTCACATTATAAATATTTAAAAGATAAAAGACATTAAAAACTTTATAGCCAATTTTCTCGAAACTCAGTTTTTCTAGATACGCTTTTGTTGTACCCAATGCTTCAATTATGTCCTATTCCAATCGGTCTAGCCTATTATTTCCCGACGCTATCGATTAGCATAGCAACAAATGGGTCAAGTTTAAATGTTTTTTCAAATTGCCCTTACTACTACATGTAAAATCACACTTATGGCACGAGAATGATTTTTCACCAGTGTGTGTCATTAAATGACGTTCAAAATGTCTTTTTTTTATACATTTATATGCACATTTTTCGCACGCAAACGGTTTTTCATCAGTATGTGTCAATAAATGTTCTTTTAAACGCTCCTTACGACTACATTTATAATCACACTTATCGCACGAAAATGGTTTTATACCAGTATGTGTCAATAAATGTTGTTTTATACGCACGCTACGACTGCATTTATAATCACACTTATCGCACGAAAACGGTTTTTCACCAGTATGTGTCATTAAATGACATTTTAAATCGCCTTTTCTTTTACATTTATATGCACATTTATCGCACGCAAACGGTTTATCATATGTATGTTTCAATAAATGTGATTTTAAATTACCGAGTTGAGTAAATGTAAAATCACACTTATTGCAAGCAAACGGTTTTTCACCAGCATGTGTCAATAAATGTTGTTTTAAATGGAACTTAAGAGCACATTTATAATCACACTTATCGCAAGAAAACGGTTTTTCACTATGTGTTAATAAATGACGTTTTAAATAACCAAAATTAGTACATTTATATGCACATTTAACGCACGCAAACGGTTTTTCTACAGAGTGTATCTTTAAATGTCTATGAAATCTATGTTTCATAGTAGTATTATAACTACAGTGACGACATGAGAACGTGTCTACGTTGTGAAGTGCAGCTGCTGGGTCGGTGTTCCCGTACTGGTCTTCCGATGTGATCGGTTTACGTTTCTTGAGAGCAGGGCCACCTGTGAGAGTATTATCATTGATTGGGAAGCTATGTTTCTTCAACTAGTAGACACAGTTAGGGCCATACTTTTATACATAACGAATTTGAAAAATCGTGTCTTAGCAACTACCGAGTGCTTTAGTCCCCATGCGCTTTTCCTATAACTTTCCTGTAACTTTGTAAAAAAAAAACAACGAAGCGTATTTTTTTTAAAACAATCGTATCGATTGGATAAGTTGCGTAATAAACATAAGTACAATATTTGCTATCATCAAATGAATAATCTTATGTATGAAAAAGGTACATTAGTCTCCGCTATTTGAACGTTTAATAATTTACTCACCTCTATACAGGGTTATTGGAAATTAATTGACACGGCGTTAAGGGCTTCTTCTGTGCACCTTAACAAACAACTTTTGTTCTACGACTTTTGTCGAAACTTAATACATATCCCAAAAAAAATATTTAAGTGTTTCTCGTACTGTCTGGTAATTTTCTATGTCTATGCGGCAAGTGCGCGCGCGCGATCGGCACGATCGGGTTGTACCATACCTACTATGATTGATTCTGTGACGTAGACGTAGAGTTGAGTATTATTTGAACTGTTGGATTTAATTTTTTATTTTTGTATGGAATATTTTTATAATGAATTTCCAAAAGTCGTAGAACAAAAGTTGATCGTTAAGGTGCACAGAAGAAGCCCTTAACGCCGTGTCAATTAATTTCCAATAACCCTGTATATAAAAATACTAAACGAAAATATTTTTCGTAATAGGTTAAGAAAATGGTTGATCTAAAACTTTCTATATTATTAGAATATTTTGATTTAGATGTTAACTTCACATAGATTTCCAATTGTTAATATGATTGTTAAGTTTCCCGTTATATTATTCAAATTTTAGTCAATTCATTAGTTTTATTACATATTTTACTAGATCATGAGCTTGATATGGCAGCGCAATATATTGTTCTGTATCTAGTACAAATTAAGTTACTTATGTAACTCATTATTTGTATATCCGGGATGGACAAACTGTTGATACCTACTTACTTTAATTTGACATCTGATGTACACAGTTTTTCAATAAATATTCTTGATTCTACTAATGTAAAATTTGAAAGTTTGTTTGTGTGTTTATTTGTATGTTTGTTCCTAGTTCACGCAAAAACTACTGACTGATTGCTATAAAACTCGGTGAGGTGCAGCTGATATTACACAAAAGAATGATAAATATACATATATTGACTTACACTTTTTGTTTCCACTCAGCCTGACCCTCTTTCTCGATCTGGGTATTTGCAATGAGATTTCTTCATCAGATGATTCATGGTTCCTTCCAACATTCAGAATAGGAGAGGTTTCTTCTCTGACATTGTCTGACATCTCAAATTTAACATCATCTAACGTCTGTGTATTGTTATCAATATCTACCATATCATCGTATACATTGATATATTCAAAATTAGACAACGCTTGTGTATTGTGGCTTTCAATGTTGTCTGACATCTGTGTGTTGTCGTTGTCATCATCACTTGTTGCTTCACACTTGATTACCTCCATCAGGATATTGCTTTCACCATCAGAGGTACCCTTGTTTTGGTGATGAATCATTTCACTAGCTTCATTTTCTGGGAAAGAACACAAAATATGCTCCGTTACTATCATGTTATAAATATTTTATAGGCACTAGGTAGATGTATGTTACCTGCCGTGTCCCTCTCCTGTTTGACTCCTAGCTCCTGCATGCCTGACTCCTGACATGTGATCTCGAAGATCTTCATGCCGCTTTGAGTGAAGGAGAACAGCGGACACTCCGTAAGCTTCAACTGAAAGCACAACCGTCATAAGTAAGTGATAGGTACATGTTGTGGTGTCAGTTGGATTGTGTACTGGTCACTCACAGTGTCTGTATTGGGATGGTTCCGTATCCAGCGGTCCAGCGCGTCGTTGGCTTCCCGCGCAGTGTCAATGAACCGGCGACACCGGCGCAGAGCGGACAGGCACACGCCGCACACGCAGCACGGCCGTCCCTCCACGACCAGCTGTACACACATACATACTCTACTACTTGCACTGCTGTGTTCCACTATCAACCACTCACTACACCGCACAAAGTACATGACAAAGTCATGAAGATGATACCTACAGTACAGATGTTGAAGCTTACCGTCCCGCTGGTTACACGTTGGTACGTCTCCTCGAGCGCCGTGTTCGCGAGACGGTACATCTCGCGGTCGCTCGCTAGGCACACTCTACAAGTAGCCGACAACCACACCGCGGTCATCCTATCCCATCCACTAGTTATACACTGCGCAAGAAATTAATGTTGACTAACGACGCGACGCGCGTTTACAAGTTCCGTGCATACACACAAAGAGGATGTAATCACTACGTTTTGCTTGCCTTGTCTAGGGCGTAGCGTCAATATAACACAGTGTTATACACTCGCAATATTATCACAAACCTTCAGTTTCACATTGAATAAAAACAAACCAAAACAAAATATAACCTTTTTACCACAGAGTATATTTATCTTTTTACTCAAAGATAGTGTTGCCAACAAACCTTACATAAAAGGTACAAAATTACTGTCAAAAATATCCTAAAATAGCATTTTTAGCGGAAATGGCTGTTCGTTTTGCAGTTAACCTTAACTGACACTTCAAAGAAGTGCTAGGTGGAAGACGAGAAACTTACGAGAAATTAATGTGCTAAATAAACCGGAACATGCAACCTCATGAGATAAATTATTGACATTACAGCCCATAGAGAAATAGTACTATAGCTTTGACAAGGGGAACTTTTCTTTAAATTTTGACTTTTGACTATAAACCTTAAAAAGTTACCGACCGATTTCAAAGAGAATTTAAATACTACCGATTTTGAGAATTCTACTACACTACACTCGGTCACGAAAACATGATCAAAAAAATATTTTGTCCTGGGTCTGCCAAGGCATACCCAGGCGGACCTCATTTTTAAAGTTTTTAGGGTAACAAATCAACATCGAGCTATGCTGCGCTGTACTGTGCTGAGTGCTGTGTTTCTTAAGCTACGTTTTTTTAACAATCAACATCAAGCTGTGCTGCGCTTTGCTTAGCTCAGTATAAAAGTAATCAGACGCTCGTGTAGTCGTTTATCTCGTCAAAAATGACTATATTTTCAAAAAAACGTATACTTACGTTGAATTCGACGAAGATGAAAGTGAAGAAGAAGCAAGGCAGAGCTCCATAAAAAACATAGTACAGTTCGGCACAGCGCGGCTCAGCACGGCGGGTATCGTGCCTCGCTCGAGACTGCTGCGTTTTTAAACAGAGCGTAGCCTCACACAGCGCAGCACAGCATGGTTTGTTTGTATCCTCATTAAAATATTAGACGAGCGAGTTGACCAAACATAGCACAGCGCAGCATAGCTCGATGTTGATTTGTCACCCTATAGACGATTTCAGGAACTTCTATAAATAAATACCTAATCCAAAGAATTATATTATTAAACTATAAGATCTCAATCAGATCTATCACTTCTGTAAAAAGACAATCTTTCTAGGATAAATAGTTTCTGAGATGAAGCCGTTTTAGGTTTGACAGCTGTCACCTGAAATGAAGATCTCGATGAGATCTATCGATTCCGCAATGAAACCATCAATCTAGGATCAATAGTTTCTGAGATACAGCTGTTTTAATTTCGACAGCTGTCACCTGTCAATTTGACATCTGTCATTTCTGTTTCCGATCTTTACCATCTTAGGTGCGTTATCTAAATTAATATAATAATCTACATACGGATTTGCACAGTTTTAGTAAATATAAAATGTGTACCTCGTGTTTATGGGTTATTCCTGATCGCCACCCCCAGCAATACCCCCAACGCCACCCTTAATAAAAGTTTACATATAAACTATAGTTTTTCATTTCGAATGACGATGATAGAGTAAGTACCTAATAATAATTGAAGTTGTGTTTATTTAGTTAGTTTAACTTAAAACTTATAGAACTCTGAATAAGAAAGATAACTATCTAGGTTATGTTTATTAGTATAAATTATTATTAAACTACCAAGACTTTTTACAATTTTTATTTTTGAAATCAACAGATTTTAATTATTACCTAATAAAATTAAGAAGTAGGTATGCACTAATTATAATGAGATATTAATAAAATCGCTTCCTCTCAGTAAAATTTGTCATTTATTTAATCAGAATAATATTTACAATACATTGGTTTTACATTAAAAAACTTAAAACTCGGTTTACGGACGATAATTTTACGTGCTAACGTCAGAAGAAACCGATAAAAATTGATTCTTTTTTTCTTTTTTTACCCCTAAATAAGTCTTCTATTTGTCACTCGTCCGTCACCATAACACAATCCCAGATGAGCAATATTATAATTGTTTGTTTTATATTGCTGCGTGCTGTGTGACGTCATTGTTGACATGACGTCACCGGAACGTGACAATGACATCACACAATAGGAACGTGACAATGACGGCAACTTTATATGTTTTATTCCAATCGGTCTAGCCTATTATTTCCTGACCCCATCGATTACTATAGCAACAAATGGGTCAAGTTTAAATGTTTTTTCAAATTGCCCTTACGACTACATTTATAATCACACAAATGGCACGAAAACGGTTTTTCACCAGTATGTGTCATTAAATGACTTACAAAATTGCTTTTTTTTATACATTTAAATGCACATTTTTCGCACGCAAACGGTTTTTCATCAGTATGTGTCAATAAATGTTCTTTTAAACGCGCCTTACGACTGCATTTATAATCACATTCATTGCACGAAAACGGTTTTTCACCAGTATGTTTGAATATATGACTTTTTAGATCGATTTTTCTTTTACATTTATATGTACATTTATCGCACGCAAACGGTTTATCATATGTATGTTTCAATAAATGTTGTTTTAAATTACTGAGTTGAGTAAATTTAAAATCACACTTATTGCAAGCAAACGGTTTTTCATCAGCATGTTGTGTCAAAGAATGTTGTTTTAAATGGAACTTAAGAGCACATTTATAATTACACTTATCGCAAGAATACGGTTTTTCACTATGTGTTAATAAATGACTTTTTAAATCGTTTTTTCTTTTACATTTATATGCACATTTATCGCACGCAAACGGTTTTTCGACAGAGTGTATCTTTAAATGTCTATGAAATCTATGTTTGATAGTAGTAATATAATTACAGTGACGGCATGAGAACGTGTCTACGTTGTGAAGAGCAGCTGCTGGGTCGGTGTTCCCGTGCTGGTCTTCCGATGTGATCGGTGTACGTTTCTTGAGAGCGGGGCCACCTGTGAGAGTATTAACATTGATTGGGAAGCTATGTTTCTTCAACTAGTAGACAACTAGTAGACAACGCCACACTTTTATACATAACGAATTTAAAATATCGTGTCTTAGCGACTAGCGAGTGCTTAAGTCCCCATGCGCTTTTCCTACTAATGTTATAAATGTGAAAGTTAGTTTGTGTGTTTATTTGTATGTTTTTTCCTAGTTCATGCAAAAACTATTGACTGATTGCCATAATACTCGGTATGTAGTTAGTTAGAGACTCCTGATATTCACAGGGATCGGGACTTACATGTGAAATGGAGGGGTGCAGCTGATATTATTCATAAGAATGATTAAACATATATTGACTTACATTTAGTGTCTTCACTCAGCCTGACCCTCTTTCGCGATCTGAGTATTTGCAATGAGATATCTTCATCAGATGATTCATGATTTTTACTAACATTCAATGCACCAGGAGCGGTTTCATCTTTAATATTGTCAAACATCTCCGGAACGTCAAATTTAACAATATCTATCATATCATCATATACATTGAAACATTCAGAAAAGGACAACACTTGTGTATTGTGGCTTTCAATATTGTCATCATCACTTGTTGCTTCACACTTGATTTCCTCTTTCAGGATATTGCCTTCATCATCAGAGGTACCCTTGTTTTGGTGATGAATAATTTCACTAGCTTCATTTTCTGGGAGAGAACACAAAATATTATGCTTTGTTACTATCATGTTATAATTATTTTATAAGCAGTAAGTAGATGCATATTACCTGCTGTGTTCCTCTCCTGTTTGACTCCTGGCTCCTGTATGCCTGACTCCTGACATGTAATCTCGAAGATCTTCATGGCACTTTGAGTGAAGGAGAACAGCGGACGCTCCGTAAGCTTTAACTGAAAGCACAACCTTCATAGGTGATAGGCACATGTTGTGGTGTCGGTTGCGTTGTGTATTGGTCACTCACTGTGTCTGTATTGGGACGGTTCCGTATCCAGCGGTCCAGCGCGTAGTTGGCTTCCTGCGCAGTGTCAATGAACCGGCGACACCGACGCAGCGCGGACAGGCACACGCCACACACGCAGCACGGCCGTCCCTCCACGACGAGCTGTACATACATACAAACTCTACTACTTGTACTGCTGTGTTCAACTCAGTGTTGCCAACGCTACGTCTTTTTACATACATCTACGTACTTGAGGCCTCTCCTGCAAACCTACGAACTTCAGTCCTAGAATCTACGTATTTTTTATCAATTTGTAAAATAACGTGAATGTGCTTAATTTCCTTTTCATTCGCGAAAAAAAGTTCTCATTCCATAGAGCTGTGACTGTGTAAAACGAAGCGTCTCGTCTCACCGCCTTTATTCATTAGGGTTCAAGCATGATTCAAGTCGTTGGGCGCGTGTGATTAGGGGTGGAGGGGGAGAGGTTTTTGTATGGGAACGCCCTAATCACGCGCACCCGACGACTTAAACTTTAGTGAATAATGGCCCTGGGGCTCGCTTTGCAGAAAAACTTAACCTGAAAATATTTCAATTGGAAGGAGTTACTGTTGTTTTGTTCTTTTGTTATCGATCAAATTTGGATTTAATTGAACACAACTAAGGAAATAAATTTAAGAAAGAACTATTTACGTTCCGCGCGCAGGTTAAATGCTGAGTTTGAAACACTCATTTTATTCCTCTTCATTTCATTTAGAAAAAAGTACCTACATAGATCTAACTTTTCTAATGGGGTCTACGCATTTTTCAAAATCTTAGTTGGCAACACTGGTTCCACTATCAACTACTCGCCACACCGCAGTTCACCGCACATAGAACATGCCATCTTCAAGGTACTTACTTAAAGTAAAGTATATGTTGAAGCTTACCGTCCTGCTGGTTACACGTTCGTACGTCTCCTCGAGCGCCGTGTTCGCGAGACGGTAAATCTCGCGGTCGCTCGCTAGGCACACTCTACACGTAGCCGACAACCACACTGCTGTCATCCTATGATATTTCACACAATAAGTAGACACTGCGCATCGATCTATAATACTACGTAACACTGCGCATGAATTTATTGTTACCACGTGACGTTAAGAAGTTCCAACCTACACGCTCAAGTGCACTATTCTAGTCAATACAACACAGTGATGAACAGTGTTAGTAGGTACAGTCGCAATTTTACTTGTACAATATCAAAAACATCAGTTTTCACACTGACACAATAACAAACAAAAATTAAAACAAAACTCCAAACATCAAAACAAAAAAAAAACAGATAGTGTTGCCAACTAAGCTTACATAAAAGGAACTATATTACTGTCAAAAAAATTGCCAAAAATAGCATTTTAAGCGGAAATAGCTGAACGTTTTCCAGTTATATAACACTTCAAAGAAGTGCTGAAAAACTGCTAGGTGCTGGACGAAATATCAATGTGCTAAACCCATGGACCTAGAAAAAGTCTATGGCTAAACCAGTCTATAAAGAGATACACTTAGAACCAAATAAGCTAAATTGACATCACAGCCCATAGACAACAATATCTTTTTTTTTATTCTTCGGTCTGCGACCGACAGCTCAAAATGGCCTGTCACTCCACTATTATGGGAATTCGGATAGAAATCGCAAGCCACAACCATCGATCGGCATATCGGTGATATCTAGCGCGAAACACGACTTTACAAAATAGCGTTTTGGGATTGAAACCGGCGGGCGGCTTAGTTGTCTCCAAAGTTCTTTCCTCGACACGGCCGACTAAATTAAGAGGGTAGTAAAACTGGCTTACACTAAGATGGTCTAAGGGTTCTGTACATAGTCTACTCCATCATTAAGCAAAATGGATCCAACTAGAGAGTCTAGTTGTGAAAAACAGCCCGTATTACAACAAGTACTTACCTACTTACTCTTTGAACTCATTGTAATTTACTTCATCCTCGCCTCTAAGCACAAATCGAAAATTTTATAGATAAGGACTATCAATAAGCAGCGCTTCGCGGTTTCACCCGGGTAACTCCCGATCTCGTTGGAATATCAAGATAAAAAGTAGCCTATGACACTCCCAACGAATCAATGTATCCTCATACGAAGTTTCATCAAAATCGGTCCAGTAGTTTTGGAGCCTATGTGTTACAAACAAAAAAGAAAAACAAATCTTTCCCTTTAAAATATTATTAGTGTAGGTAGGTCTAACAGGTAGGTAGATGAGCGTGCTCATTCACAAACCATCGGAAGGCTACCGAAACTAATAAAACTGAGAAGACAAGGATGGCAACACGTGAAAAGTCGCGGGGGTGAAAGAGCTGCAAAACTTTTTTTCGTTTCGGTTGCCTTCCGACGGTTTGTGAATCAGGGGGGGGGGTGAAGTCCAAATAAAACTTCATAATTACAATAATAATTATATTTATTTTAAGACCACAGTTAATAATTTTGTAATATTCTTTAAGTACCTACCTACTTATAATAAAGGAACAATGTCGTACCAGAGAAATGCTACCCGGTACGAACTCAAATTTTATGTGTCGTACATAAATAGGACATTGTGCGAAAGAGACTTGAAAGAGACAAAGAGAAAGATACATTTTACGACCATATTGCGAAAGAGGCATTCTGCGACTAAACAAAACAAATACAAAATCATTGATTGTATAAAAACAACTATGTTCTTTTATGTGAAGAGCATCAACAACAGAATTAATTTTTTTTACGTGATAACGTCCTAAGAAAACGATGAAAAATTGAGTTTTTTTTTGTATTTATTTATATATTTTTTGACGTGATAACGTCTAGTAAATTGATGGAACACCTGCATTCATAAAAACGGTGACGTTATTGTCACGTTCCGGTGACGTCATGCCAACATGACGTCACAGAGCACGCAGCAATAAAAAACAAACAGTTTTTCATCAGCATCTTACTCCTTCCTACTAATATTAATGTGAACGTTTGTGTGTGTGTGTGTTTGTTACTCCTTCACGCTAAAACTACTAAACCGATTGCAGTGACGACCCAGTTGGCACAATGGTCACCATGCCGGACTGCCAAACACAAGGTTGCGGGTTCGATTCTCGCCTTAGACATGTATTTATGTTTAGATATTTGTCTATGGTCTGGTTGTTTCTATGTATTATATGTATAAATTTACAAAAGAAAAAATATATAAGTAGTATATTCGTTGTCTAGCACCCATAACACAAGTCTAGTTACGTAGCTTGGGGCTAGATGGCGATGTGTGGAATGTCCTGCAGTATTCAGTATTTTATTTAATGGAATTCGGTATGTACTTGTACATAGCTGGAGACCTGGATTTAACACATAGGTTACTTTTTACGACATTCCCACGGGATCGGGACTTACGCGGGCGAAACCTCAGAGCACTGCTAGTGTGTCAATAAATGTTGTTTTAAATTTTCCTTACAACCACATTTATAATCACACTTATCGCAAGAAAACTGTTTCTCCCTAGTATGTGTTGTATATGTCATAACACAAGTCTAGTTACTTAAGGGTACCTGCGCGCTTTCCATACAAACGTAGTCGTACTGTTTCCTCCCTGGATAATGACACTAGCACAAATATTTTTGTGCCATAAAACCTATAACTGCCATGACTATATTTTGGTTTTTTTCATTTTCTAGTTATCATAGAAATTAAAAACATTTAAAAATTAAAAAAAAAAAAAAAAAAAATAGGGGCATGGTCATGGCAATTATAAGGTTTATGCTCCAAAAATATTTGCTCTAGTGTCATTATCCAGGAAGAAAACAGTCTACTACGTTTGTAATAGTTTGTATGGAGAAAGCCCCTGGTACCCTTTCCTCTTAACTTGGGGCTAGATGGCGATGTGTGGAGTGTCCTGCAATTTTTTTTTATGTGTTAACATATGCCTATTTAAATTACTCTTATTATTACATCCATAATGACATTTATCACATAAAAACTGTTTTTCACCAGTATGTATAGATAAATGGTTCTTTAAATCGCGTTTTATTTTACATTTATAAGCACACTTATCGCACGCAAACGGTTTTTCATCAGCATGTGTCAATAAATGTTGGTCTAAATGGCACTTAAGAGCACATTTATAATTACACTTATCGCAAGAAAACGGTTTTTCACTATGTGTTAATAAATGACGTTTTAAATAACCAAAATTAGTACATTTATATGCACATTTATTGCACGCAAACGGTTTTTCTACAGAGTGTATCTTTAAATGTCTATTAAAACTATATTTATTTGTAGTATTATAATTGCATCGGTGGCACGAGAACGTTTCTCCCACGTTGTGAAGTGCAGCTGCTGGGTCGGTGTTCTCGGGCTGGTCTTCCGATGTGATCGGTCTACGTGCCTGGAGTGCAGGACCACCTGTGAGAGTAAGAACTTTGATCAGAAAGTTTATGGGTTCAGAAAAGAGGTGGTGAAAAGATCTGTGTTTGTTCAACTAGTAGGCCACACTTTTAAAAAAAAGAAAACGTGTGGCACTCGGGGACAGCCGCGGTAAAGCTAATGCATAACGAACGCTCGGCTATGTGGTATGCGGAGTGGGGGGTGTTAGGTTTTATTTTCGTTACGGAATTTCTTTTCAGATGCGTAGTTATTGAAGAAGCAGAGATTTCATGAGTTTATTTCTCTTTTATACACAGGATGTGCCGTAATGATTGGATAAGCAGGCACCTAATATATAAAGGATTCATCATCATCATACTTGTATACGGGCTGTTTTCCGCGATAAGACCCTTTTTAATTGGGTCCTTTTTGCGTGAAGATGAAGTAGGCTTGCCCAGCACCTACTACCCTCTCAGCTTAGTCGACCATGTCCAGAGTAGAGAACTTGTCAAAACTTCTGGAGCCAACTAAGCTGCGGGTTACATCACGATGTTTTCCTTCACCATAAGAGCAATTATGTCAATTAGCGCACATAAATTTTTCTTAAGAAAAATACATTGGTGCACGGCCGGCCCGGAACCCACGACCTTCAGAATGAAAGTCGAGGTTTGTACCACTAAGGTAAAATCTAAGACTTCCGGAACTATTCGAAACTCAACTGTCCCTAGCTAATAAAGTCAAATATCTGGGTGTCTTTTTAGACAATAAACTGCTATGGAACAAACATCTAGAATACAAAACAGGTAAGGCCAATAAGGCCATAATTGCGTTTTGGCAATGCAAAAGGATGTTGGGGAAGAAATGGGGTCTCTCCCCAAAAATCGTACACTGGCTTTATACAACCGTCATAAGACCTCAGGTAACGTATGGTGCAACCCCACTTGACCTGTTCATACAACAAGAAGCGGCCGCCTCGGCGACCAGACTACACGCATCTAAACTATGGACACGAGCTAAGGTAGGTCATAGGCGCATCTACGAGGACGCCATCGAACAGGACCCCTCATAGCGCCTAAGGACCACATCCCCAAAACTCATATCTTTGACCGAAATTACGAAGTTTCACTGGTGGAAAACCCACATCAAAATCCGTTGTGTAGTTTTAAAGATTTAAGTATACAAAGGGATATAGGGACATAGAAAGCGACTTTGTTTTATACTATGTAGTGATTATACTTACATTCATTATCTTCACTCAGCCTGACCCTCTTTCCCGATCTAAGTATTTGCAAAGAAATATCTTCATCTGTTGATTCATGGTTCCTTCCAAAATTCAGAACAGGAGAGGTTTCTTCTCTGACATTGTCTAACATCTCAAATTTAACATCATCTAACGTCTGTGTATTGTTATCAATATCTATCATATCATCGTATACATTGATACATTCAGAATTAGACAACACTTGTGTATTGTGGCTTTCAATGTTGTCTGACATCTGTGTGTTGTCGTTGTCATCATCACTTGTTGCTTCACACTTGATTTCCTCCTTCAGGATATTGCCTTCATCATCAGAGGTACCCTTGTTTCGGTGATGAATCATTTCACTAGCTTTATCTTCTGGGAGAGAACACAAAATATGATTTGTTAGTATCTATCATGTTATTAATTATTTTATAAGCACTAAAAGTAGATGTATGTTACCTGCCGTGTCCCTCTCCTGTTTGACTCCTGGCTCCTGTATGCCTGACTCCTGACATGTGATCTCGAAGATCTTCATGGCGCTTTGAGTGAAGGAGAACAGTGGGCGCTCTGTAAGCTTCAACTGAAAGCACAACCGTCATAGGTGATAGGTACATGTTGTGGTGTCAGTTGCGTTCTGTATTGGTCACTCACTGTGTCTGTATTGGGATGGTTCCGTATCCAGCGGTCCAGCGCGTCGTTGGCTTCCCGCGCAGTGTCAATGAACCGGCGACACCGACGCAGCGCGGACAGGCACACGCCGCACACGCAGCACGGCCGTCCCTCCACGACCAGCTGTACACACATACATACTCTACTACTTGTACTGCTGTGTTCCACTATCAACCACTCACCACACCGCACAAAGTACATGCCATCTTCAAGGTACCTACAGTACAGTATATGTTGAAGCTTACCGTCCCGCTGGTTACACGTTCGTACGTCTCCTCGAGCGCCGTGTTCGCGAGACGGTACATCTCGCGGTCGCTCGCTAGGCACACTCTACACGTAGCTGACAGCCACACCGTGGTCATCCTATCCCATCCACTAGTTAGACACTGTGCAAGAAATTAATGTTGGCTAACGACGCGACGCGCGTTTACAAGTTCCGTGCATACATGTTCGAGTGCACTAGCCTGGTCTAGGGAGTGGCGTCAATACAACACAGTGTTATACACTCGCAATACTATCAGAAACGTTCAGTTTTCACATTGAATAAAATAGAAATTAACAAACAATATCCAAAACAAAATTATAACCTTTTTACTCATAGATAGTGTTGCCAACTAAGCTTACATAAAAGGAACTAACTTACTTACTGTCAAAAAAATCGAAAAAAAAAAAAAAAAATTTTAGCGGAAATGGCTGTTCGTTTTTCAGTTAGCTGACACTTCAAAGAAGTGCTAGGTGGTAGACGAGAAATGAATGTGCTTATACAAAAAGGGCTACATTTAGCAACCTCATGTTAGTCCATTGAAATGTAATAGCTTGTACAAACGTTACCAAAGTGGGTATCGCTACTTCGCTACAATTTGGTCGGATACGATTCAGAGAGTACATTGATACACATCGTGGTCATTATGTAGTTTCTAGGGTTCCGTTCCTCAGGGGGAAAAACGGGACCCTATTACTAGACTTCACTGTCAGTTCATCAGTCCGGCCGTCTATCAGTTCCATCCGTCTGTCATCCGGTTGTGTCTCATAAATCGTGATGGATAGAGTGAAAATTTTCTCAGATTATGTATTTCTATTATTGTCGCTTTAACAACAACAACTAAAAACAGAAAAAAATGAAGTGGAGCTCAAATACAACATGATACGGAACCCTTCGTGCGGGAGTCCGACTCACACTTATTTGTTTCGAACACGAAGTTGGGTCCGATGCGTACACACGTCCCGATTTGGTCGGATACAACCAAATTGGGTGGGCGTATCCAATTTGATCAACATTCTGGGATATGGACAATTTGGGACATGGACATTTTGGGATTTGGACTTTCTGGGATATGGTCATTTTGGGATATCGACATTTTGGGACAAGGACATTTTGGGACATGGACATTTTGGGACATGGACATTCTGGGATATGGACAATTTGCACCCTCTGGACATTTTGGGATTTGGACATTTTGAATCTAAACGATAATTAAGTCTGCCCGACCACGATACACACGTCCCGATTTGGTTGTACACCCGACCAAATTTGATGTCGAACCCGACCAAATTGGGACGTGTGTATAAGCTATTACATTTTTTTGGGCTTAGCGTGCATTTGTCAGAGGACGCAATTTTATTTTTTAGATATCAAGAGAGGGTTGGTCTAAGCTTAAATCCAAGTTTGAGGGAGTGTAGCTCTTGTCCCACGGCCGCCATCTTGGAAAAAGGGATTAAAACGGTTTTTATGGTTTATCTGACAAACTATATGTCTCACAAAAAATATTACTTAACATTTTTTGTTGCAAATATGATTATCTACAACTTTTGTCTAGTAACTTTTAATCGTAGAACATAAAACAAAAAGTTATTAGCGAAAATCCATGAAAATTTGAGTTTTTAATTTTTACTAAGAATACTGATTTCGTAGCACTATGGGAGTAGCACAGGGTTTTCAAGGATGTAAACTCAGGTATAGACTACTCTCGGAGGGTCCAAAAACGTATAAAAATGATTACATGCGCTTTTTAGATGTTTACCTTTTTGTGTTAATTTTCAGAAGAAGAAAAGTAAGCATATTTTGAAAATTTTATGTCCTATCAACATACTTTTAAGATAATTATTGTAGACAATTTAATAAAAAACATATCGGTCATTAACAGTTTTGATAAAGCTTTAACTGTTTTTATAATAAAATAAAAAACCGGTAAGGCTGATACAAAACAGGGTTGACGGGGCGTTAAAATCACTTTAAAGCTTTTAAACTATAAGTACGATCTACATACTTCTGAGGTAAATGTTGTAGTGAATATGATAAAGATCAGATTGCTTATTGGCAATTTGGTTATAGCTTTAACAGTTTTCATAAAAAATGCAAAAAACTCTAAATTGGCACACAAGGGGGGTAAGTGGGGAACCAATCGCCATACGACTTGTTTCTACTTCTATATCTTATTATCTATGTAAAAGCTACCTGCATGCCAAGTTTCATGCTTTCAGCCAGATGGGATCGTAAAAAGAGCTAAGGAATCTGAGTAATGGATTTTCGCTTATAACTTTTTATTTTTGGTTTACGACACAAAAATACTTAATAAAAGTTGTAGATAATCATATTTGCAACAAAAAATGTTAAGTAATATTTTTTGTGAGACCTATAGTTTGTGAGATAGACCGTAAAAACCCTTTTTCCAAGACGGCGGCCGTGGGACAAGAGCTACAATCCCTCAAACTTGGATTTAAGCTTAGACTAACCTCCTCTTGATATCTATATAAAAAAATTACGTCCTCTGACAAATGCAACCCCAAATGTAACTTTTCAATGGACTATGTGCTAAATTGACATCACAGTAGGGACAAGTGGGGTTCTTTGAAACGCGGGTTACAATGAAACAATTCAAATAAAATCTTCAATTTTTTAAATTTCCGCTCTTTTTACTCGACCAATAACGTGCTTCGACGGGTTATGCGTGAAGTTAGTTGTATGGAGACTACCTGTTGTTGGTTTGATTTGCGAGCGAATAAATTGTTTTATAGGGTCTAAAGTTGAAAAAACAGTTGAAGATTGGTAAGTGATATGTTTTTCCTAAATTAAACTACATATTTAAGATTTAATTGGGGCACTTTGCAGCCGTAACCTCAGAGTAAAAATATTGATGGTTAGCTTTTGCATTTTTTTGGATGTGATGGGGCACAATCAAACGGGGTTCAATGAAACGGTGTTTCACAGGAATCTCACGGTAGTTAATATTTTTTTATTTATTATCACTTATTGGTGTATTGTATAGGTTATAGCTGTTAGTTATCTATTACTTATTTAATAAGATATTTCATGTTATAGAAAAAATGCACAATGGTGAGAAATAGGCAACGAAAAACTGATAAAAGACTACAATTAGTGAATAAAATATGCGGAAGGCCGTTGAACTGGTGCAAAATGGCATGAGTCTCAGAAATGCATGAGTTTCGATTGTTATAAACGCACGATTCACTGAGCCCTATAACGTTTTATCGCACCCCAGGGGGTGTTTCATTGTATCCCAGATCTGGGGTACATTGAAACAAGAAATGGTTTCCGTAGACCGTAATAAAAATAGGGTTAGAGTTGATTATTGATCTCATTTAAATGACTAATTACTAGTTTAATAAGCAAAGTTTCTAATAGTACAAAAATGAGATTGAGATAATAACTATTGATTAAATAAAACTCAAAAATGCTTTTTTCGTTTCACTGTGCCCCACTTGTCCCTACATAGAGAACAGTACACGGACGTAGCTATAGCACAGCTATAGCTTTGACAAGGGTTCCAAAGTAAAAAAAAAAATAGAGCTCTAAATAGTAGGGAGGCCAATTGACAAAAATTCGCTTATTTACGAAGTTCGTAGGACTGACAAGTTTTATAACGACAACAGGTATCGTTGGAATCAGCGTGTCTTGATTATCAAAATCCATGTTGTCGCTTAATAAAGTGGTGGGGGGGGGGACATCTATGACGTCACAAAGATGGGTTAGATTTTGTCGATTATTACGATAACCATTCATGCGATTTGGGCAAACTAGGTATCTAATGAAAGGTAGTAAAAATTTTAACAAAACATCCAAGGTCACTTTTATTGTAGATATTATACTTTGAACAATATTTAAAACTAAGTAAAAAAAATTCTATTTTTTTTCTAAAGTAAAACGTTTGCTAGTCTATATACCCGATTAATATTTAAATTAGATTATCATTTTGATAATAACGAATTAGCTACATTTTCGTAATATTCTTTAAAGCTCCAATTTTCCAAATTGCTGTAAAATTGACGAAGTTTAATGCATTGTGCTAGTTACAATGTTTCGAAAATTTTTTTCTTAAAAAACGACTTTTTTTTAAATATTGTTTAAGATATAATATCTACAATAAAAGTGACTTTACATGTTTTGTTGCAAATTTAACTACCTCTCATTTGATACCTAATTTGCTCAAATCGGATAAATGGTTATCCCAATAACCGACAACATCTAAACCTATTAGGCGCCACATTTGTGACGTCATAGGTGGCACCCCCACCACTTAGGACAACGACAACATGCATGTTTATAATCAGTAAGCCACTCTGATTCCAACGATATCTATTGTCGCTATGTAAAGTGGTGAGGGTGTCATCTATGACGTCACAAAGATGGGGCCCTGATAGGTTTAGATTTTATCGGCTGTCGGTTCAGACGCCATCTAAGTAACTTCATATATAGCACTTGCACCACTTTAAAAAACGACAAAGTATCGTTGGAATCAGTGGGGCTTACTGATTATAAAAATCCATGTTGATACTGTCTAAAGTGGTGGGGGTGCCTATCTATGACTTCACAAAGATAGCACTTCATAGGTTTAGATTTGTCGGTTATTACGATAACCATTTATCCGATTTGTTAATCAGTAAGCCACTCTGATTCCAACGATATCTATAGTAGCTATGTAAAGTGGTGAGGGTGCCATCTATGCCGTCACAAAGATGGGCCCTGATAGGTTTAGATTTTGGTTATTGCGATAACCATTTATCTGATTTGAGCAAACTAGGGATAAAACGAGAGGTAGTAAAATTTCTAATAAAATATGCGAAATCACTTTTATTGTAGGTAAGTATTATATTTTGAACAATATTTAAAAAGAAGTAAATTATCAAGAGTTTTTCGAGACAGAATACGTTTATTAGGCAATATATCCCATCAATATTTAAATTAGATCATTAATTGGGTGATACGTAGTTAGCTACATTTTCGTAGTATTTTCCAAACTATGAATTTTCTACATTGTTATAAAAGTTACGACCAAAAGACAACACTTCACCAAGAAATTTTACTACCTCTCGTTTGATCCCTAGTTTGCTCAAATCAGATAAATGGTTATCGCAATAACCAAAATCTAAACCTATCAGGGCCCATCTTTGTGACGGCATAGATGGCACCCTCACCACTTTACATAGCTACTATAGATATCGTTGGAATCAGAGTGGCTTACTGATTAACAACATGCATGATGTCGTTGTCCTAAGTAGTAGGGTGGGGGTGCCACCTATGACGTCACAAATGTGGCGCCTAATGAGCTTAGATGTAGTCGGTTATTGGGATAACCATTTATACGATTTGAGCCAATTAGGTATCAAATGAGAAGTAGTATTTGTAACAAAACATGCGAAGTCACTTTTATTGTAGGTATTATATCTTACACAATATTTAAAAAAAGTCATTTTTTAAGAAAAAAATTTCTAAACACGTAACTAGCACAATGCATTCAACTTCGTCAATTTTACAGCAATTTGGAAAATTGAAGATTTAAAGATTTAAAGAATACCTACTACGAAAATTTAGCTAATTAGTTATTGCCAAAATGATAATCTAATTTAAATATTAATCGGGTATATTGCCTAGCAAACGTATTGGCTTTAGAAAAAAACTCGAAAAATATACTTTTTTTAAATATTGTTTAAAGTATAATTCTATAGTATAATTCTATAGTATAATCTACAATAAAAGTGCCTTTGGATGTTTTGTAAGAAATTTTACTACCTCTCATTTGACACCTAGTTTTTTCAAATCGGATAAATGGTGATCCCAATAACCCACAAAATCTAAACCTATTAGGCGCCATCTTTATGACGTCATAGATGGCACCCCCACCACTTTAGGAAGTGACAACATGCATTATGATAATCAGTAAGCCACGCTGATTCCAACGATACCCGTTGTTGTTATAAACCTTTCCAGTCCTACGGAAACTGAAATTTATCAACTTGGCTTCTCTACTATTTACGTCACTCTGTATTTCTTGAGATTTTAATTTATTTTAGCGGTACAATGTGTGCTCTATGCATTTTTGGAAGATCGTTCCACAAAAACCACAAAACATTAAAACAATTTATTTAGTAAATAATAATATAATCAAGAATTAGTGTGTTACAATTACATAAATATTGTTGTTCAGAATATGTTCAGAATAAAGTTATTGATAAAAGACTAATAAAAAAGTTAAAAAGCATTTTTCTCGAGTTTATGGTATTTGAATTCCATAATAGATGTGATGTGTCAAGTTTAAATGTTTTTTCAAATGGACCTTAAAAAAACATTTATAATCACACTTATAGCAAGATAACTGCTTTTGACCAGTATGTCTTGATAAATGTCTTTGTAAATTAGCCTTGGCAGTACATTTATAATCACACTTATCGCACGAAAACGGTTTTTCATCAGTATGTTTGAATAAATGTTTTTTTAAATTGCTTATTTTTTTACATTTATATGCACATTTTTCACACGCAAACGGTTTTTCATCAGTATGTGTCAATAAATGTTCTTTTAAACGCGCCATACCACTACATTTATAATCACACTCATTGCACGAAAACGGTTTTTCATCAGTATGTCTTGATAAATGCCTTTGTAAATTAGCCTTGACAGTACATTTATAATCACACTCATTGCACGAAAACGGTTTTTTACCAGTATGTGTCAATAAATGTCTTTCTAAATGGCTTTTTCTCATACATTTATAAGCACATTGTTCGCACGCAAACGGTTTTTCATCAGTATGTGTCAATAAGTGCTGTTTTAAAATCCTTTTTTGACTACATTTATCGCACGCAAATGGTTTTTCGCCAGGGTATATCTTTAAATGTCTATTAAATCTATGTTTAAGGATAGTATTACAGTAACGGCATGAGAACATGTCTCCCTCGTTGTGAAGTGCAGCTGCTGGGTCGGTGTTTCCGTGCTGGTCTTCCGATGTGATCGGTCTACGTTTCTTGAGAGCAGGGCCACCTGTGAGAGTATTTGATTGGGAAGTTGTGTTTGTTCAACTAGTAGACAACGGTATGGCCACACTTTTATACATAACGAATTTAAAAAATCCTGTTTTAGCAAGTGCTGAAGTCCCAAATGGAACTCCCATGGGATGTTTCAGACTCATGCCTATTGTAGTTTCAGAGATTTAGCGGCTTTTCCTATTAATAATATACATGTGAAAGTTTGTGTGTGTTTATTTGTATGTTTATGCCATTCCCACTCTAAAAAGTTTTATTCACTGTTTTAAGTTAAAAAGGCATTTTAATACCTGTTTTGGTGTTTTTATTTTCCATATCCATCTTAATGGTTATACAACCTTCTTGTGCAAAAAATGTCTGTCTGTCTGTCTCGCCCGTCCGTCTGTCCGTCCATCCGTCTGTCTGTCTGACTGTTCTGCGACTGAATCACTTCCTACGGTCGTGATTCAGTCGTTAGAATCCTTCGCTTGCTCGTGATTCATCTATGGCCCTCGCTTTAAATCCTTCCTTTATTCACTAGTTGCATAATATACTATTGCTCCTACTTCACGCAAAAACTACTGGACTGATTGCGATAAAACTCGGAATGTAGATAGCTGGAGACTTTATATCCCAATATTCATACATCGATCTATAGTAGGTACTTATTCATACGGGATCGGTTGATGTGAAACCATGGGGTGCAGCATGATTAATAAACGGGGTTGTCCGTAATGAACGGATATAGGTCACCACAGACGTAGCTATAATTTATATTAATATACTGAGCTATAAAATACATCTTATAGCAAGGCACCACACACGTAGCGATACTAAAATATATCGACAGTGGAAATTTTGGATGTCGTAAGCGACATTTCGTTAAAGGTGAATGGGCATTTTCGTATAGACGGTGTCCCACCTATTGTATAGAGTCGAATTATATGTCATATGACAGGTCATGACAGTAGCTTTATTTTATTGTTGACACTAATCCTGTAACTCGAATAGGGACGGATCTAGGACGTTTTCAGTTTTGAAAAAAAATGCTTTCTTTTTAGGTCGAGATGTACGTCATTTGAAAGCTCTTGACAGTAGCATTATTTTATTACATGACACTGATCCTGAAATTAGAACAGGGACGGATCTAGAACGATTTTAGTAAAAACGCTGTCCTGCCTGCCTAGCATGAACACCAAAACACGATACGATAAAGCGATATCACGCGATATAACTACATCAACTCTCAAAATATGATACATAAAGCCGCCATGTTGAATTTTTATTATAAATTGCGATAAAAGTTATGATAAAAATTCAACATGGCGGCTTTATCTATCATATTTTGAGAGTTGATGTAGTTATATCGCTTTATCGTATCGTGTTTTGGCCTTCATGCTAGGCTAGCAGATTTATATAGTTTAAAAGGTGGTAACAGTAGCTTTATTGTTTAACACCATTCTAGAGAGATACGAACTGGAACGGATACAGCACATCATGAATTAATTGAAAAAAGAAATGGTTGTCTATAAAATCGGTTTACGGACGATAATTTTACATGATAACGTCATAAGAAAACGATGGAAAATTGTGATTTTTTTGATTAGCTTTTATTTTTATTCTTTTCTTTTATATTTATTTTCCTTTTTTTTTCATATATATTTTTTCTTTTTATACTCAATTCTTCTATTCGTCACTCGTCACCTTAACACAAGCCAGATGAGCGATATTATAATTAAACAATATAAAACAAAATCGCTCGGATGATGATGATACAACAAACACATAACGGCGTCATTAGCATATTGTTACCATGACTCCTGACAACAGTCTTTTTGTGAATGCAGGTGTTCATCAATTCATTAGACGTCATCACGTTAAAAAACTAATCTATTTCAGTTGATTTGATAGTGATTGAAACAAGAATTAACTATTTTCTATGATTTCTCAACTATCTTGTGTCTTGTGGAAAATCTTAAGGAATTGTAATTATTAATTGATTAACCATTTGGTTCTCACCAATAGTATAACTATGACACCAAAGCAAGTCACTAAATGAATTAATCCACATATAAAACCCACTTATATTTGAAGTATAAGAAATGTAATCCATGGTAAGAAAATGAGACTCCAAAAAGTTCTTTTTAGGATCGCCGGACTAGCAGGGTTGTCAAAGTTAGCCTCCTTAAACGAGTAATTTTTTTCCCATTATTGGAGTTAGTTTCAATCCTCTTGTAGAAACAGTTATGAGAGATGTTAGTTAAAAATAACTTTCTGAACTTCAGACATTGTTTTGTTTGAACTTAAATGATGACGACAGATGCATTATTTAGGGTGACATCAACTCGATGGCTATGCAAAGATTTTTTCAGGCAGAAATAGCATACAGCAGCAGACCTATGGTATACATCATGCGTGGGTTGATCCTCTAATCGGAATACCGTTCGTTTTTTCTAAACCCACATTTTATTTTAGTGTTCTGACAGTGCTGTTTAAATTAAACATATTTTGTCTACCACAACGACTTAATATTTTAGAGTTGCTGGTTTTTGTCACCCATCATTTTTAATTTATTTACGTAGGTTAAATGCTCAGAGTTGGTTCTTAGTCGAATTAGTATTTAGCTAGTTCACTGTGTTGTCAGTAACATCCTGGAAGCGTTTGATAAATCCTTCTTCTACGCACTCAAAAGATTTCACCTGCAGGGTGAAACTTATATCATCGGCAAAAAGCTTTAGTGTTTTATGCTTGTGAGTATAGATTCAAAAATTAGGGTCACTATCCTTTGGCAATCCATTGTATTACGCCACATACTAACCCCATTCTGGTAGCAAACTTAGAATGTTTTAAATTGAAGGTTTCCTATTTACTAGGACAAAATAAGGATTTTGAACTGTAGTGAGCAAAAACTTAGGTAATAGTACTCATGTTTATCAGAACAAAGATTTCATTGTCATGAATTAAATCCTGGTTGTTACCTTTTTTGTAACGACCAATATTTAAAAAAGCAGGTATTTTATCTAAAGTTGTATTCAGCCCACTCTTCCACTCTACATTCCTCTAGGTTTAGACTATGACTGCTTTAACCTCCGACAATGAACATTATACCAGTAGCAGTAGTAAGTATACCGGTGGCACTACCATATTGGCAATAAGAAATCTCCAATACGAGTTTAACTCCAGCGATAATCGGTACATTAGATCAAGTAGGTAACATTTCTGATATCTGTAGACGCTTTCGTTTTGTAGCAGTTCGTTTCATGACTTGTTCTGTTTCTTTCGGTTCAGCCCAAGCCAATTATGGTCCCAAAACCAGACATTATAATCTTCCTGCCCTTAACCTAATTGGTTAAGGGTCGGCGCAGTATATCTTCTTTTTCCATTTACTCCTATTAATCATCATCTCATCGTTCACATTTATCTCTATCATGTCTTGTCTCACGCAGTCCATGCATCTTTTCTTCGGTGGTCGTCTTCCTCTCCACTCCTCTACATTCATACTCGTTACTCTTCTAGTCACATGCATCTCTTCGCTTCTCATCACATGTCCATACCAACTCAAACGGTTCTATTTTACTTTATCAGTAAGCGGTGCTACTTTTAGGCTTGCTCTAATTTACACACTTATTTTATCCATCCTCGTTACTCCACTCAATATCCATCTCAACATTCTCATCTCCGCTACATGCAATCTTCTCTCATCCTTCTTCTTCATGGCCCAGTATTCCGATCCATACATGAAGACAGGTCTTATCATGGTTTTATAGATTTGACCCTTCAGTTTAAGGGGTATTCGCGGCTCACAAGTGGTTGATGTGACCTTTCGCCATTTTCACCATCCAGAGTTAATCCGATGTACAACGTCCAAGAACATGGAAGGCGATGGGTTCTCGTGGGCATCTTGACCAACCTCTATAACCGCATACTCGAGACCGCCGAGATCCCTGCTCAATGGAGATTGAGTGTTATTACCCCAGTTTTCAAGGGCAAGGGATCGGTGTAGGAGTGTGGCAGTTATCGAGGTATAAAGGTCATGTCCCACACCATGAAGCTCTACGAGCGGATAGTCGACTCTCGGATCCGACAGAAGTGCACTGTCTCTGGGTGTCAATATGGTTTCCGCCCCGGGCATGGCACCATGGACCCTTTCGCCCTAAGGATCGTTATGGTGAAATACAGCACGAAGAATACGCCTCTGCATTTTCTATTCCTCGCATGATGATCTGGTGGGCGCTGCGGCCCAAATAGGTGCCGAAAGCTTATGGTCAAATCATCAGAGACATGTACCGAAATCCTAATTCCATGGTGCGAACTGCTGTTGGTGACACTAAGTCCTTCCCTGTTACCGTTGGAGTCCACCAGAGTTCCGTCCTAAGCCCGTTCTTGTTCAGCGTAATATTGGATGCACTGTCTGTAGCCATCAGAGATGCACGCGAGCAGCCTCCGTGGCTGCTCATGTACGCTGATGATATTGCGCTGGCGGACTCGGACAAGGGGCGGCTGGTCCGACGTGTACACACGTGGAAGAAGTCACTTGAGAACGGCGGCATGCAACTGAATGTGGCGAAGACAGAGTACTTGGCTTGCATTACCACAGACCCCACACCTGTCTGCGTAGACGGTCATATGGTTGAGCGGACAGACCAGTTTAAGTACCTGGGATCTGTGCTTCACGCGTCCGGCGACGCGACAGATTGCGACGTTAAGTCACGCATTTCAGCGGCTTGGGCCAAGTGGCGTGAGATGACTGGTGTCATTTGCGACCCCAAAATGCCGGTTAAACTAAAGGGACGGGTCTATAAAATCATCATTAGAGCGGTTCTATTGTATGGTAGTGAGGCGTGGCCGGTGCTTGAGCGACATAAGCAGGAACTGCGTGTCACGGAGACAAAGATGTTGCGCTGGATGTCTGGAGTGACGAAAAACTCTCGCATCCGGGGCAGCCTTCATGTCCGAGACATTGCAGATAAAATTGCAAGAATGTCGCCTACGCTGGTACGGTCACGTCTTGCGGAAACTTGCTAGTTACGTGGGGAACAAATGTCTTGCCATGGCGCCTCCGCCAGGTCGTGGCAGACTGGGTAGACCTAAGAAGTGCTGGCTTGACCTCGTAAAAGGTGATATGCGTGCAAATGGCCTCACTAACCGGGATGCCGAAGATCGTGCAAAGTGGAGGCTTGGAAAGCGGACCCCGGGCTCCCGAGAGGGATGCAACCGGGAACATCGCTCGGATGGTGATGATGACAACGTCCAAGACCAGTCGCCAGAAAGAAATCAAGGACAAAACGGGTAGACTCTGTCGAGGACGCAGCCTCAGTATAATTCATAAAACGTTTTATTTTACGTCAAATTAACACGATTCTTATCAGATATATCTTATTCAAAGTCATTGTTAGAAGGTTAGATTAGCTACGTCTTCTTTCCATGCACCCTTTACACGCTATAACACATTTATGATGTAACAACGTTCGTTACATTTAATCTTTACACGTAATTAAACCCCTACTCTTCTGACCGATTTAAAAGATTTATCACGTCAAAAAAGCTTGTTCTAGCGTCTTGACTTATGCTCACGGCAAGGATTCGAGCAGCAAAATAATTGTTTACCCTCCGAAAAGGTCTGCTGCATCAAATAACATACATCTCAGCCTTTCAGATAACGTACATAGCAACATCAACCTGTTCTTCAACTATAAACGTCCTTAATCCGTTCCTGTTCGTATTTCCAGATAGGAGTCACACAATAAAGCTACTGTTACGACCTTTCAAACTATGTTATACATCTCGACAATAATATTTTTTTACTAAAAACATCCTAGATCTGTGCCTGTTTGGATTTCAGAGTGAGTCCGTCACAATACAATTAAGCTACTAACAGTATTTTTCAAATGACATACATCTCTGACGACCTCTGTGGCGCGTCGGGCGAACACCCGACTGCGACGCAGAAGGTTGCGGGTTCGATTCCCGCCGGGAACAAGTATTTATGCTGACCATAAATTCTTGTTTCTGGTTCTGGGTGTTTCCTATATGTATAATATGTATATATTTACAAAAAAAAAAAAAAAAAGTATATAAGTAGTTTATCCGTTATCTGGCACCCATAACACAAGCAATAGGTTGCTTAGCTTGGGGCTGGATGGCGATGTGTAATATGTCCTGAAATATTTATTATTTATTATTATTATTTCTTTGATATATATCCTATATCACGGGACTATGGAGTCCCGGACCTTTGGAAGGCATGCGTGGGGCCGAAGCCAACACGTAGAGGCCCTTTACAATAACAAGTTTAATGGGAAAGTATGATGTGGACATCAAACCGGCGATTATCCCTGTCTGCACTATAAAATGCAGCCAAGGACAACCTCCGGTTTGAATAGAACTATTGATAAACTACAGGAGAAAACTACTACTTGGGCTATTGTGATGGGATGATAGTGGACTGGATACTGGGGAACTATGGGTACTATGGCGCCTGCCGTAACAATGTTCAACAAACATGTAAAAGTGGCAGGCGGAGACTCGCCAACTCTCAAACTGGGCCACCCTAATCGGCTGAGTAAATTACAGCAAGGGGGCAACAGGGGCGAGAGTGGCTAAAGGATAGTGACGCCGCACTGGGTTTTAAACTCAGGTCACGGGCTCCCTGAGGGTCCAGCCTACCTGGCCCACTCACCACTTACGTATGGCATATATCCTTCGAATATACTCTTGCGACTCCACTCTGGACGGCCGGTTAAGGCAAGCCAGAGGCGGGGGACCGCTTCCTCGTCATTGTTCACTCCGATCAGCCAACTAAGGCCAGCCGGAGATGAGGAACGGTTGCTTCCCCCAGGAGCACTCGGGACCGCGGGGTCGCTACTCCCCGTCACCTCGCCTCAAGGTGCCCTGCGGGCTTATTATTATTATTATTATCTCGATCTCAACTTTTTAATGTTTTTAAGTATTAAAAACGTTTTAGATCCGTCCCTGTTCATATTTCAGGACCAGTGTAGTACAATAAAATAATGCTGCTGTCAAGAACTTTCAAATGACGTACATCTCGACCTAAACGGAAAGATTTTTTTTCAAAAACTAAAAACGTCCTAGATCCGTCCCTATTCGAGTTACAGGGTTGGTGTCATACAATAAAATAAAGCTACTGTTATGACGTTTCAAATGACATATAACTCGCATCTATACAATAGGTGGGACACTATGCCCATTCTCTTTTCAAAGTTTTATGTCGTATGATCTTAAAATTTTTGGTTGTAAGTACTTAAACCATTCGATTATTTTAGTGAATATTATGTTGTAAGAGTATAATATTGTAATTATTTGCTGCTACTTACGACAAAGTACATCGAAAATTTCAATAAAATTTCTGGATTGAACTTAAAGGAATCTGTATAAACCAGTGAACGCAAATAAAACATGGAAGTATTCCTTATGCTTTAAAATGACACCACGTAAACTAGACCGCGGTGGGCGGGGCTTAAAAAGTGTACCGTGACACGAATCAGTCAGTTGCACTCGCCCGATAGTCGTTGACTTCAGAAGTATTTATGGAAAAATAATGCATAAATTTAATTTCAAAATGCCTTAATGTGTTGTGAAATGGTGCAGAAGTCTTACGGATCAATCCAAGAGTAGTGGATTAACATTTCACGTGTAAGTAGGTAACATAGATTTCTTAAAAATACAACAATTAATTTTACTTCTCTAGGGATGTGATTATGCATAATGTAGTAATCACAATAAAACTAACAATTATATTAGAGGACTAAATATTTACTAAATTACAAAAAATTTCGGATTTTATTTTGGTTTTTTAATGGGATGGTACTATGCAGTGGCGTGCAATGGATTTCTTTGTGTTTTAATTTAGGTTCCATTCCAACTTTCACTAAACATTACTGTAGGTAAATTTTTTACAGTATATTTTAAATTTGAATTTCCTACAAGTTTTATTTTTAATTTTAGTTTCCCACAAGACCAAAGACGTAGAGATCTGTGGACAAAAGCTGTTCAATTTGAGAGACAGGAAAATGATTGGATTAGCAAGGTTTCAAGAATATGTTCAATTCATTTTAAAGAAGAAGACTTTTATTTATCGAAGAAGGAAGACACCATTTAGATTATTATTTTAAGCTTTTTTTTAATAATTCAGATTAAATTTACTCCATTAAGTTACCTAAGCTTACGAGTAGGTATAGGTAGGTATTATGTATTAAATTACAGAAACATGTTACAATTTTAAATACATTTATTTAAATAATAGGTAATGACTAATGATATGGTTTTAAACAATAAACTAGCTAATATAGGTTATTGGAAATTACACTAGCAAACCGTTAAGGGCTACTTCTGTGCACCTAAACAAACAACTTTTGTTCTACGACTTTTAGAAATTCGAACATTTTTAGAAAATTTTGAGGTTAGGTTTACCTGAAAATCAGCTGTTCCTTGCACGGAAAGGTCATTAACCTTAAAATTTTACTTATTTTTTAAGTTTAATCTACTGTTATTAGTATGAATGACCTTTGTTTTAAAAATCTGCTGTTTTTCGAATTTACATAACCTCAAAATTTTCATATTTTTTTCGAATTATAAAAGTCGTAGAACAAAAGTTGTTTGTTTAGGTGCACAGAAGTAGCCCTCAACGGCTTGCTAGTATAATTTCCAATAACCCTGTATACCTATATTAAGTTAGTGCAAAAAACAATATCTTTTAATGTGACTGGTCACATCATACGTAGTGCATAATACCATCCACGCATCTGACGCACACTTGACAGTGCAACGACGAGCAACCAATGAGCCGTGATCGGGTCATACCAAGAACCAATCACGTTGGGGAACTGCGCATTGCCGCCTTCGTTGTCAAACACGATTGGTGAAAATAATGAACTGTCAAACAAAGGTCTAATTGCTTAGCAAGTAGTGTAGTGTGTGGTTTGTGTATGCATACTTCGTATTTGTGTGAGTTTTGGCGCTGTTATTTTACGTGAATTAGTATGGAAAGGCTTTTTCCATATTTTACTTGCGTTCACTGCTATAAACATATAAAATTCTCGTGTCACGGTGTTAGTTACCAAACTCCTCCGAAACGGTTGAACCAATCAAAATAATAACCTAAATAACATAAACCGATAGAGCATTAATGCTATCCTACGCAATATGAAATGTACTTTCGAGAAAATATCCCTTACGACATTTTAAATTTCCACTGTCGATATATTTTGGTGACGTCATAATACCTAAACTATATCAAAAGATATCTTTGGATATAGTTTTGGTATGTGATATAGTTTCGGTATATCTTTTCAAGGGTTGCCTGGAAGAGTTCGCTTTTAGCGATAAGGCCGCCTATTGTGCCATATTGTAAGGTATTATCTCCAATTCATTTATTTTTCTTAAATTTATTTTTTTATAAAAACAAACTGATTACAAAATATATACATCACTATAAAACTTATAAAATAATTATATCTCTAAGCTAACCTAACCTAAATAAAATTTAATTTACAAGTCTTAAAAATAATGTATAAATTTTGTATATAAAACAGTAAATCATTATAAAAACCTAAACCTAGAAGACCGTCGGCAGCGAGGCAGGGCCCAGGCTATAAGCTAGCTAGCTATTTTTTGTTTTTGCGTTTTTGTTTTTATGGTGCAATAAAGTGTTTATCTATCTATCTATCTTTTCGTATATTTTAGGTAAAAATCACCACTTGCTATAATATTATATACCGTAATAATGGGGTGATTAGAAACGCAGGGGTAGATTGACGACTCAGACAAGTATTTATGCTTAGATATTTGTCTGTGGTCTATGTTTTTCCTATGTACTTATTATAAGTACCTATATATTTACAAAAAGAAAAGTATATAAGTTGTATATCCATCGTCTAGCACTCATAACACAAGTCTAGTTACTTAGCTTGGAGCTAGATGGCGATGTATGGAAAGTCCTGCAATATTTATTTATTTATTAGATACAAAATTAAAAGCACAATATAATGTCCTCTTGACTATTAAAACATATATAAAAACTAGCTGTCCCGGCAAACGTTGTTTTGCTATTTACAAAAAAAAAAAAAAAAGATGTTGGCCGATTCTCAGACCTACTGAATATGCTCACAAAATTTCATGAGAATCGGTCTAGCCGTTTCGGAGGAGTTCAAGTTCGAACCCCGTGACACGAGAATTTTATATTTAAAGAGATGAAGTCAAAGCAGGCCTGATTCACTTGGCACTTTAGATATAACTAGCGACCCGCCCCGGCTTCGTACGGCCTTATTATGCATGTATTATTAAAAACCTTCCTCTTGAACGGACGACCTCTGTGGCGCGTCGGGCGAACACCCGACTGCGACGCAGAAGGTTGCGGGTTCGATTCCCGCCGGGAACAAGTATTTATGCTGACCATAAATTCTTGTTTCTGGTTCTGGGTGTTTCCTATATGTATAATATGTATATATTTACAAAAAAAAAAAGTATATAAGTAGTTTATCCGTTATCTGGCACCCATAACACAAGCATTAAGTTGCTTAGCTTGGGGCTGGATGGCGATGTGTAATATGTCCTGAAATATTGATTTATTATTTATGAATCACTCTATCTATTAAAAAAACCGCATCAAAATCCGTTGCGTAGTTTTAAAGATTTAAGCATACATAGGGATATAGGGACAGAGAAAGCGACTTTGTTTTATACTATGTAGTGAAGTGATAGTGAAGCTGTGTCTGCGTTGGGACGCAGACGCTCGAGCCATATCGAACGACGCCGCCCGCGCCGGCTAGGCGCGATCGCCTACTGATACCGAGGTTCTGTATGTATAAAGTCATACTCATACTTGCTCTGGCGCCCGACTCGTGTGATTTATGTCACCGTATTTACAATATTAATTATTAAAGTACTGATTAGAACGTCAGGTTTAGTTTGATAAGTTTATGCATGAAAGTACTTAGGTAAGTAGAGATGGGCCGACTATGGTATTTGCCGACTAGCCGATCAGCCGACTAATCGGTTTTCAAATTGCCGACTAGTCGGCAGTGCCGATCATTTTAATTCTAGCCTTTCGGAGGTATTCGGACTATGTCGTCATCACTCGGCTCGATCGCGCACGCATACGAGTGGTCGTGACCACGCCGAGCGTGTTGTGACGTGTATTGTTTACATTTTATTTTCAACTATTGCATTGATCAATACTCAATTATAATGACTGACTGATTTCTAACTAAGTTCCGAACTAAGTTTTATGGTACTTTACTAGGTACTTTTATTTAAATATGTAAAATTAAAATAAGTTCAGATAGTTAGGTGTAACTATTAAAGTTTCTACATATAAATAATTGTTTTATTTTACAGGTTAGGTGCCGATTTTAATCGGCATATTTTGCCGATAGTCGTCAACCATATGCCGAATAGTCAGCTTTCCCGACTAGTCGGCAGCTAGTCGGCCCATCTCTAGAAGTAGTATGGAGTAAAGTATTAAGTACAGTACTTAAGTACTAAGTAGGTACCTACTCCTTACTTACTTAAATTGTATTTTAATTATTTCTTGGTACTACCTATAGGTTTTGATGTAAGTATAGACAACAGGGTAAATAGTAGTTATTCGACACTCGTACATCCTTATTTAGGTTTATTTGAAAAGTTATTTAATTGTTGACAAAACTAGGCACATAACTGGTAATTAAATATTCAGATTCATTACATATCACTACATAGTATAAAACAAAGTCGTTTTCTCGGTCCCTATATCCCCATGTATGCTTAAATCTCTAAAACTACGAAACGGATTTTGAAGCCGTTTTTTTAAATAGATAGAGTGATACATGCATAATATAGCCGAGCGAAGCCGGGGCGGGTCGCTAGTATTTAAAAAAAGAGAATCCTAAAACGGTATAGGTATGAGATACGCGAGCAACTTGTAGGTAAATAACGCGGTAGGTTATTAGCGCTGCGCGACTTGTATTTGGACTTTATTGCGCTTTTAGGTTGAGGTTGGGCTTTTTTATTTAAATGAGAAGGTACGTAAAGTGGATCTTCTGTACTTGTAGGTACATATCGTCAGTGGAAAGGCTACTTGGCTAAAGCGCCATATTTGCCAAAATGACTTTTTTATATCATTGGATTTGATTTTTTTTTCTGCGTCGATTGATGTCGGTTTCGAGTCAATCTGAGCACTTTTTTGGCGCTTTAGCAATCCAAAAAATTAAGAAAAATGTTGAATATCAATGACTAAAACAACCTTATTACGTTGATTTTGCAACTGACGTCGCTTAAGAGCTACAATTTTCGGTTTCGTAGCGCCTAAGAGTTTTTTCTTTGCTACATTTTGTTCTCTTCAGTAACATAAGCGTTATATATTTATATATTTTGTGGTTAAAGTCCAAAATTGTATCTATCCACCTCGTTTTACGGTATTTTTTTACATTCATATAAATTATAGCTACGTGTGGTGGTGACCTTAAACCTTCGGATAGAGGACACTGTGCCGGTTCAGAAAAATAAAAGTTATGCTCTATGATTAATTAAACGCTTGAATTACAGACAAGAAGTGACTCTATTTTAAAAACATACAGAATTACATTCTCTATGAAAGTTGGCGCTACTAGTCTGTAACGTGTGATATTGTCGATACAAAAAGGACATAAAATAACACCCCCGCTTATCCCAATATTCACTAAACAATTTTATACAAAATTATTCTATACAAACTTAGCCAAGAAGCAACCATCGTTCGGTTCCGTAAAGCTTTCCTCATACATTTATTTATTGTTTATCAAAATTCAGATTACATTATCACCCCGTCACAATAAACGCACAAAATAAAAGACATTTTTATTTTATTTAATATAATCCACCTTTTTTTTTTGTCCTGGGGAAACCCGGTCGGGTACCACTTCGTTGTTAGGGTGAGGCCAATGAAGTGGTTATGTCGGGCTCCAACCGACTAATACCCCAGGGTGCTCCTTCTCGATGTCTAATGTCGGGGCTAAGGGGATAGCTTTCGCATGCAACAGCAGCCCCGTCGGCATTTGTCCCTCCTCTTACGAGGCTTTCGCCCCTCCCCCCTTGTTGCGACGCACCAGAGTACATGGCACGTCGCAACCTTCCTCTCGAAGCGGATGGACGCCAGACAGCCCCATATCTGGACGCCCATGGTCCCCTGCGAAGGGTCAGATAAGTAGCCCCATCGCCAGCCACTCCGATCGCAGAGGACAGGGAAAGCGCTAAAGACACACCGACAGTCCTCTTCCTCTGCGACCCCACCGCGTACGCCATCTAACTGTGGCGGCCCCGTCAGGGCCACGGAAGGTACGGCAGAAATCCTAGAAACCGAGATTTTCATCATTTTTATTTTTCTGAATCGGCAGTGTCCTTATCTCTAGGTGCCCGCTTATCCATTCATTACAGAACACCCTGTAGATTGTACTTACATTTAGTGTCTTCACTCAGCCTGACCCTCTTTCTCGATCTGAGTATTTGGAATGAGATATCTTCATCGGATGATTCATGATTTTCTTTAACATTCAATGCACCAAGAGCGGTTCCATCTTTAACACTGTCAAACATCCCCGGAACGTGAAACTTAAAAATATCTACCATATCATCGTATACATTGATACATTCAGAATTTAACAACACTTGTGTATTCTGGCTTTCAATGTTGTCTGACATCTGTGTGTTGTTGTTGTCATCATCACTTGTTGCTTCACACTTGATTTCCTCCTTCAGGATATTGCCTTCATCATCAGAGGTACCCTTGTTTTGGTGATGAATCATTTCGAAGGCTTCTATTTCTGGGAAAGAACACAAAATGATATGGTCTGTTACTATCATCATGTTATATTTATTTTATAAGCACTAAGTAGATGTATATTACCTGCAGTGTCCCTCTCCTGTTTGACTCCTAGCTCCTGTATGCCTGACTCCTGACATGTGATCTCGAAGATGTTCATGTCGCTTTGAGTGAAGGAGAACAGCGGGCGCTCCGTAAGCTTCAACTGAAAGCACAACCTTTATAGGTGATAGGTACATGTTGTGGTGTCAGTTGCGTTCTGTATTGGTCACTCACTGTGTCTGTATTGGGATGGTTCCGTATCCAGCGGTCCAGCGCGTCGTTGGCTTCCCGCGCAGTGTCAATGAACCGGCGACACCGACGCAGCGCGGACAGGCACACGCCGCACACGCAGCACGGCCGTCCCTCCACGACCAGCTGTACACACATACATACTCTACTACTTGTACTTCTGTGTTCCACTATCAACCACACACTACACCTCACATAGAACATGTCATCTTCAAGGCACCTACAGTACACTAAATGTTGAAGCTTACCGTCCCGCTGGTTACACGTTCGTACGTCTCCTCGAGGGCCGTGTTCGCAAGATGGTACATCTCGCGATCGCTCGCTAGGCACACTCTACACGTAGCCGACAACAACAGTGTAGACATCATAACCACTACTACGCAATTATTGTTGGCTAGCGACGAGACGTTTACAAGTTCCGTGCCTAAACGCTGCCTGGATTGCACTAGTCTAATCTACATATGAGTGGCGTCAATACAACACAGTCGCAATTTTACTCGTTTACTAACAAAAACATTAGACAAACAAACCAAAATAAAAAACTTGTTTGCCTATAGACAGTGTTGTCAACTAGGCTTACTTTTTTTTTCTTCTAATGGCGCATGCGACTGTGCCACGGAAACAGTGTTGCCAACCTCAGCATAGAGCTAAACTGTAGATATTCTAGAAAAAAACTGTAGAAAACTGTAAACATCAAATTAAACAACAGTAAATCTAATATATTTTAGAGAGGTAATTAAAATCAAGCAAAATCATGTGGTTATCAAAGTTTTATACAAATTAAATATCAAAAGTCATAGAAATACATTATGGAAAATAAAATTACTAGAGAATATTTAAAAGATAGTATTGCAACATTTGCAACACTTCAGTATATATGACCAGCTATTTTTGAGGAAGCTTATTTATAACAGCTTAAAAAAGTCCGTCCATAACAAATAGATGGCGCTAGCAGCATAAGCAAAAAACTGTAGATTTCGAGGCCTAAACTAAAAACTGAGATAATTTCCAAAAAACTGTAAATCTACAGTTAAAACTGTAGGGTTGGCTACCCTGCACGGAAATAGGAAGGGATCTTTTTTTTCTGTTCCGTGGACAATTACATATCATAATAACTAAGTTCACTGTGTTCGAAATAAATACGGTCATAATACCTACTGTTTTAAATACCTAATGGTTGTTTCAAATATTTTTGTTTTAACTAATGAACGAAATACCTATTGCACGAAACAACTACGGTTAATTGAACTATGTTCTTATCTATGTTCGAAATAACTACAGTCATAATACCTACTGTTTAAAAAACCTAATGGACGAAACACCTACGGTTAATTTAACTATAATTAATTCACCTACGGTTTATTCAACTACAATTAATTCATTTATTACATTCACCTACGGTTTAAAAAAAAAACAAATTTAAAAATTACACGCTCCCCAACCAAGTGAAATAGATAGAATTCGTTTCTAGCACTCGCCGGCCGCTGCCGCGGCACCGCTCGCTCGGCTCATGCGTTGTGGTCGCAGTTCTAACATAAACCTAACCTATCCATGTCGGTTCTGGGTAGGAAGTTTTCCGGGTCTTTATATGTTGCCCCGATTTTTATTTATTTGATTTGGTTAAGGCAGCATATTATAAAGGTTCACCCGGAAAACTCCCTACCCAGAACCGACATGGATAGGTTAGGTTTAAGTTAGAACTCCGACCACAACGCACTCTACCTATTTCACTTGGTTAGGCAGCGTGTATTTTATTAATTTGTTTTTTTTTTAAACCATAGGTGCTTCGTACATTAGATCAATCGTTCGTTAGCTCAATTAATTTTAGTTGAATCAAACTTAGGTATATTAAACAGTAGTTGAATCGACCGTTAGGTATTATGAACATAATATGTGTTATTTCGAACATAGTTATATTGAACTTAGTTATTATAATGTGTAGCCGAATCGACCGTTAGGTATTATGAACATAAGTGAATCGACCGTAGTTATAATGAACTTAGTTATTATGATATGTAACCCCGTGGACTGTGCAAGTGCATATTCTATGTTGCACATCTTGCCAGGGTCGAGTATTTTGCTTCTCCCTTCAAATTATTCTTTTCTTGTTTCTTGTGCTCTCTTTTCTTGTGTTTTTGTTGGTTTTAGGATAGTTTTAGGTAATATTTCAGGAAGAGGGAGGAATGACTGATAGTTTTGACAAAAACGGGGAAACATTTCTGCGCGGAAAAGGATACCTAACTCAGGTGACTAACACGTCAAATAAGTACTAAAAACTGTTTGTTCATAAAGGTCTACATTTTAGCACTAAATGGGCAAAATTGACATTACTGAGTGATGTATTATCCATTTCTGAGTGTCTCCTGGACTTTGTAGCTATAGGTTTTTCAAAAGGTAATAGATTAGTGAATAGCCTGACTGGTTCTATAATAGCTTCTATTAGTGTGCATAGCTTAAGCGTAGGTTTATGTCCACCAAATAGAGAGCATAGAGATTATAATCTTTTTTTTTTGTTTTTCTGTCTGCGATCGAAAATTGTGACTGATGGCATTAGTGTTGCCAACTCTACGTCTTTTTACGTAGATCTACGTACCTTAGGCCTCTCCTGCAAACCTACGAACTCCAGTCCTAAAATAACGAAACTCAAAATTCTTTTGTGTTGGATAGTCCATTTATCGAGGAAGGCTCTAAGCTACTATTGATTTTGATATTCCTACGGGATCGGGACTTACGCCGGTGAAACCGCGGAGCGCAGCTAGTGTAAAAATTAAACTACGACATAATGAAAACCAGCTTTATTATCATAAACATAGGAACAAACATGGGTTAAATTATACCAACTCATTTTTACCTGTTTAAAATTATCTATACCTATACGTACCTACTAATAATAAAGAGTAAATATTTTTTTGTTTACAAACAAAAAAATATTTACTCTTCGTAGTTTCGGAGCCTATTCGTTACAAGTAACGAATAGGCTCCGAAACTACTAGATCGATTTTGATGAAACTTGGTATGAGGATACATTGATTCATTGACAGTAACATAGGCTACTTTTTATCCCGATATTCTTACGGGATCGGGAGTTACGCGGGTGAAACCGCGGATCGCTGCAAGTTCTTAATTTACCTACTGCAAGAACATTTAGTTACTTACATACACAATAAGAAATTATTATCTAAACTGATATTTAATGGTGAGCGCACACCTAGCCGCACCACACGCGCCGCAGTCTCCGTTTGTATGCGCGCAGCGCCGGCCGGGTTGGTGACGTCATCAGCATCGACTTTGGGGATTTAACTCGCCCGCGTGCGGTGCGGCTAGGTGTGCGCTCACCTTAAATGTAATTTGAAGAATGTTATTAACAAAAAAAAATGGGTGCGTGTACTTATGTACGCGCGTGAGAACTTTACTACTACTTTGGCACTACTTTTTTCTACTTCTTTGGCATTATTAAAAAAACTCGTCCGACAAAAAACTCGTCCGACGAAAAGTTCGTCCGACAAAATACTCGTCCGACAAAAAAATCGTCCGACAAAAGAATCGTCCGACAAAAAACTCGTCCGACAAAAAACTCGTCCGCCAAAAAACTCGTCCGGCAAAAAACTCGTCCGACAAAAAACTCGTCCGACAAAAAACTCGTCCGACAAAAAACTCTGGACTGGAAAAGGATTGTCAACACAATCAATAAAGTTCAATTTAGATTTAAACAACTTCTCCCGTGAGAATTTTGTGTGACGTGAGAATTTTGTGTGACGCTTTTGTAAAATTTCACTCTCATCATTTTTTCATAACGCGCCTAAAGAAGTATACTTCAAAAAAATAATTGTACGAGAATTCGTCTTCCAATTACATTTACAGTTTTTTTCCTTTGGAGCTAGATGACGTTGTCATACAATATTTATATTACAGACAGACAACGTTATGGACTACAGACGAAAAACCATTCTCTTGTGTAAGATAACGCCTTAACGTAACGCGTTAAGTACGTCTTGGGTAAGGTACGCAGGCCAAACAGTGGGATAGGATTAGTCAGAAAATATTGTTTCTATTAAAAAATACGCGCGTGAGAAGTTATACTTCTTTGGCATTATTAAAAAATAGTTTTTAATTGCATGCAAATAATTAATTACAATAAAAGGACTGGAAAAGGATTGTCAACACAATCAATAAAGTTCAATTTAGATTTAAAAAATTAAATAAATAAATTTTTATTTTCTTACATTAAGTGTAACATAAATTCTCTCATTCGAATATTATTTTTAAATTATGTCCACTGCCATAGCATCTTCCGGTAATGACTGAATCGGAACTTCAGTTATCAGTGGCTTATGATAACTAAAATATGATACAAACAGTTTAGTGTTAACAGCGTTAAGATATCGTGCAAATACAGCATCTATGGTAGTGCTATGTCGTGTTGTAGAAATCAGAGGATCATTATTCATGGCTAGATTCAAATCATTTTGTAGAAAATCAATAAGTGGACGAGCATCTTCACGGGAAAAATTGACGTTGAAGTCCCCACTTAAAATTATCGGTAACTTGTCTTCTCCTCTACCAAGATATTCTCCTCCAGCTGTTGTATATGGCCATAATATTTTTTTCAAAAAATGAATGATGTCCATTTTTTGATTTGGAGTTATATAAATTACCATCAACACAATTTTGTTGCCATCTTCCATTTTGCATTCAGCTGCACAAAACTCACCAACTGATGTCACTGTTGAACTTGCCAGTTCCGCCTGTCTTACAGTCATATCAATGTTTGGGGTAATGATATTGGTAGTGTCGTGCATATTCTGATAAATGGCAACTCCTCCAGCTCGAACGTTTGATCGCTTATATTGTATTATGCAATTGAAATTTGGTATACTAATCAACTCTTCATTGGCTAACCAGGTTTCATTTAAAAGTAAAACATTCGATTTTTGCATAATTGGATCAATGAGATCAATGGAATGAGCACGGAGACTTTGACAGTTAAAAGTATATATTGTCAACCCTCTCCTTTGATTAATGAAATCTAACAGATCATTGGTGATAGTTTGTAAGCGATTAAGCGAGAGTCTACGAAATTCTTTCTGAAGACTATTTATAGCTGTGGATGCTCTTCGGCCATGATAGAAAGTTTTATCATTGTCTTTCGTTGTAATGTACAAACCTTGAAGACTAGTCACCCGCGTCAATGCAACATACACTAATGATAGCTGATGTGTTTTATCATATTCATAAACAATTTCAGGGTATGTACTTCCCTGAGATTTATGAATCGTAGTTGCGCAAGCGCAAACTAAAGGTAGATGAGAACGTTTAACATTTATCGTTTTGTTGTTATTCAGTGGAATAGTTGCAGATCTTCTTCCTATCGGTACAGCAGTTGTACTAATTTGATGAGAAGCCACATGTCCAGCGACTTTTTTCTTTATTTTTTGACCAATTTTTGGTGAATCTGGGAAATCAAGCCATACAACATTCACATCTCCTTCATTATTAAATTCAAGATAAACTAATTTTCCAACAGCTCCATTTGCTAAGCCATCTGACACATCGATGTTTGTTGTAATCATATAAAAAACATTCGGCACAAATACGGTTTCATAAGGCAAACCTCCAGTATCAATGAGCGACATTTTATATAATTTTTGACGTACAAAAGCTGTTTGTTCTGCTGATGTACAACCAACAAATACGTCTTTAGCAATTGAAGTAGTTTTATTTTCAGCAGCACTTAAAATTCGGTTATTATATCTTGTCACAGCCTCGTTTGTATTGAACAATCTGATTCCATGTGGACATTGTACTTCGGCTTCTTGAGTTGTTACAAATCGCGATTCCAATAAAATTAATTCGCGTTCGTCGAGTTGTTGACCGTTCCCAATTTTTGTCAATATTGAAGAAAACTCTTGGTTTGCCTGCCGCATAACTTGATCTAATTCATAAAATTTGAATCCACGCCATAAAATAGGTCCAACAATTTTCTGCTTCTGCTGTTTGTAAATGGGAGTAGCTCGTACTGGTGGTAACTGGCGTAGATTTCCAATCAAAATAACATCTAAACCACCAAAATTAGTTTGAAAATCTCCAGTAATTTGCTTCAATCTAGAGTCAATTTGAAGAAGTAATTCAGCACCAATCATACTTATTTCATCAATGATTAACACTTTGACGTATTTGAACAGTGCTCTATATTGATGTGCTACTTCAGTGCTTAGTGGAAGTAATCTCGACAAAGATATTTTCAGGGCAGTATGTACGGTAGTTCCATCAATGGCAACAGCAGCTTTGCCTGTTGAAGCACAGGCGATGTACGAGAGACAGCATCCATCATTCTCATTATATCGATTATAAATTTCCATGATAAGTTTTATGACGAAAGTCTTACCACATCCAGCTGGACCCGTAAAAAATATTTGAAATGGACTACGGTTTGGAGTTAATAGATTTGAAATGACATGTAGCAAGAGCTCTCTTTGCTTATCATTTGCCATTCTCATCAATTCGTAAAACTCTATATTTGGCATTAAATTTTCTCGTTTTTTAGCAATAGGTCCAAGTTTATTAAGTACAGCTAGACGAAGATCACTATTCATATCGGAAAGAGGATTGTTATATAAATTTTGAAATGGATTTGGTTCAGATGCGATGTTAGCAACATCTTGTACTTCAGTTTCATCATTAAAACCATCTTCTCGGCATAGATTTCGAGAAATTTCAATTACTTTCTGGATATCCAAATTAGATTTAAAGTCTTTTCGATTATTTAAAATTTCATTTTTATTCCTATCATATATATCGATAAATTTCATTTCAGCGAGTATTTCCGCATCTTCATTTCGGAAAGGAATATGTAACGTAACCATTTCACGTTTATATTCATTAAGATCTTGTCCCATATCAAAATTTCGGTATCGGATAACACGTGGCTCTTTTCTTTTTGTGTAAGTACCATCTGCTTTAATGGTATAATTAGCAACAAACTGGGCAAGAGTAATATTTTCCAAATCTTGGTGACGGCGTTCATATTTGTCAAACCAATTTTCTTTCCAAATATTAGTTGAATCTTCTCCTACGCCTATCGCGTCTAATTCTTTTTGAGTTTTTCTTATACGTTGACGATCACATGGCCACATAGTGGGAATAGTGGTGACAACAGTAGAACACTTTGACATCGGCTCTCGCAAGAGATTCCAAGCCGCCTCTTGACTTGTAATCTCAACACTATTGAGCATATTTACACCTATTTTCCTTGTAATTTCAACGACATCAAACTCTGGATGTTCATTCATAGTTTCAATAATCAATCGCTGAAGATGACTAATGCCTCTGTTAGTTTTATTGACATACTCTGCGACGTAACTAGCACATGAATATTCTTCGGTAATGAATTGGATATCCATATTGGATTTAACAATGTTAAATATAAAGGGGTTAAACGGATTATGCCATTTTTCACATGGTTGACGCTTGACAAAAACTCGTGGCCTCTTAATTCCAGCTCGAAGTATATTGTGATAATCATCATCTGAATTAATATTGTTACTCTCATAAAAAGAATCAATATCATGATAATCATTATTTTCCAAATTAATCCGGATATCTTTGTAACGTTTAGCATAATTCTTGAAATTAGGCTCTTCTTTCTGCATAGGTAATAAAATTGTAGTAGATCGGCAAGGCATAAAAGGTGCTTCAAATCTGCAATGCTGAGGTTTATTCGCCACTATTTTCTTATAGCATGTAAATGTATGTTTATGTCTTTGTAATTTAATGTTACCTGATGCTTCTCGAGATGAAACAGATATCAAGTAATCAATTAATGCGATAGCATCCAACCTATTTTTATCAAGTGCATCCATTGGAGCATTAGCTAGCCATAATAGTATATGTGGATGTGGACTACCACGATGCTGGAACTCAATACGTTTAAAATAATGAACAACATAATATTTCCCAAACGGACTGAATTTTGGTGATTGTAAAAGATTCATTAATACATTGACCAATTTGTTAAAATATATAGCACAAGTAACTGCATCCTCATTGACAAGAGTTGTTTTTTGAAGATAATGGAGAAGCTCGGCCATTTCTTCTGAAATAGTTTCACCGTTGTGTTTGAATTTGTAGAGCTTTTGGAGCAGATCGTTCCATCCTATTTCATTGGCACTGACAGTAAGAAATATAGTCGGTTTTCCAAACTGTCTGATCATAGCAAAAAGATCTTTTTTGCGATCCATCCAATACCATGTTGAATTTGGAATTGCTCTTAGAAACGCAAGATTGGTTTCAATACAATTATGAACGTACTGATCATCTTCTATTTGTTTCCGAGTAATTTTAGTATCTTTACCAACGTGTTTAAACGCAACTGTGAGAGAATCACGAACTCGCATCCTCATAATCTTCATCGCCATATATAATAAATGATACGGTGTAACTGCACGACGATCAGATCGTCTTAGCTCACTAGAAGCCATCATGAAAGGAGTTACTTTAACACCATCTCTAAAATTACGGAACTGACCTAAGTAAATTGCGGGAAAGGAAAGTTCCTCTGCATGTTCATCAAATAATAAACTTTCAGGTACATTGTCTTCACCAGGGGCAATACGTAAGTATTGTTCTTCATTCCACAATAATGTCTGCTGTTGGGCCGTAAAACTTTCTTCTATAGGAATATGTTCGCTGAAATCATCTTGCTGAATTTCATCGTGAATTTGATTATCATTAAAGAATGACTCATCAACTTTAATATCGTACATAGTATACAATGGTGACGGAATCAAAAATCGTAGCCAACTTTTAATAGTGCGCTTATTAACAATACTTTGTAAGTAGCTAGATCGATGAATTTTCTTACGTTTGATATGTACATTTATACAATAGTCATCATCAATATTCCTTGGCAAAGATTTAACCATATCATTAACTGAAACAGGAACATTAATTATTTGACCGAAAATACCGTACTGACCATTCACATGCCTCAATCTTCTGATTTGCATGAAAGGAATACGAGGTGAAATTAGTCTTTCAGAAACAAGATCTAAAGGTGGTAGATGTTGAGGTACATCTGGATATTTAAAACCATTGAATGTGGACATTAAAGGAATATTCTTCTTGTTTAACGCTTGCACGCATGTGTTGCAAAGCTTCGTATTTTCCGCTGGTATATTAGGTATATTTTTTGTTAGAATTTCCTTATGTTCAGGAGACGGCCTTTTCAAATCATCTTGAAACCACAACCTGTCACATACTGAACATGGATATCCAAAAGGATTGTCTAGAAACTTTTTTTTAAAATTCCTGATGAGCTATTACTATACGGCAAAGAAGTATCTACGCCAATATCAATTTGTTCATCAATGGGAGTATTAATAAACTGTTCCGGAGAATTGGAATGAATGGCTTGTCCGTCTGATAGAGGTAATTCCTGATCCATAATCGTGTCTTGATTTAATAAATCACGCTCCTGATCGTGTACAATGTCTTGAGTGGATAAAATATGTACATTCGGGGCATCAGCTAATTGCTGAATAGTTTCTTGTGCTTGAATAAGTCGGTTTTGCTCCATGTCTGCTAATAAAGTACTCTCTGATGTACGGTGATTATATAGCATAGGAGAATTAGCCATATGCACCTCAGCTTGTACAATTATAGAGTTGCGATTGTCGTGTGCTGAAGTAGATAAAAACGAATCGTGTAAATTATCACCATCATGATCAGCAATACCAGTACTGGACACCGTAGAAACATCTGGTCGATTTGTACTAGCACTGGTGGTAGCTAACTGAAATGATGGTTCAAAAGTCCTTATTCGTGAATTTGAAGTTGACGGGATAGATAACATCTCAGTCACGGATGATTCGTTTACTTGTGAAAGCATTTTTTTTTTCAGCCTATAAGCACGACTACGTTCTGCTGCTGTTTTTTTTTTAATTGGTTTTTTTACTGACAAGCCTTGCCGATTTAGTTCAGCTTCCTTGGCAGCTTTCTTTCGATAGTAATAGTTTCTACTCCTTTCCGCATCTGGTTTACCAGCAATACCAGTACTGGACACCGTAGAAACATCTGGTCGATTTGTACTAGCACTGGTGGTAGCTAACTGAAATGATGGTTCAAAAGTCCTTATTCGTGAATTTGAAGTTGACGGGATAGATAACATCTCAGTCACGGATGATTCGTTTACTTGTGAAAGCATTTTTTTTTTCAGCCTATAAGCACGACTACGTTCTGCTGCTGTTTTTTTTTTAATTGGTTTTTTTACTGACAAGCCTTGCCGATTTAGTTCAGCTTCCTTGGCAGCTTTCTTTCGATAGTAATAGTTTTTACTCCTTTCCGCATCTGGTTTACCCATCTTGAAAACTGGAATAGAAATTGAATAGTACCATTAATAGTCATCAAATCTAAACTAGAAGAATCTTAGATTGATGAATAAGATTTATTGTAGAGAATTAGATTTTAGAAATTAATAATAAATATTAAAAATTGAAAACTAATAACTTAATATATATATATATATATATATAATTATTAAAAATAAAATTTAGAGAATAATAAATATATACGACGTAATTTGTACTAAATATCATAAGATTCTAAATTTTAAATATTTATTATTGGTTATTAAATATTTTAAAAATAAATTTAATAATAAATTAGATACTTTAATTTAAATTTATTCATTTTAAAAATATTTATTATTTTCTCAATGTAATTTTCGCTTTTTATTTTAGTCAAAGAATTTTTAGTAACTTTCTGTATTTATTATAGAAATGTGTATAATTTTCAAAATTAAATATTTAATAATTCATAGTAAATTTAAAAAATAGAAAATTGATAATTTAACAATATATATATATATATTTATTCAATTATTAAATTTAGAGAATAAAAATTTAGAGAATAATAAATATGTATGACATAATTTGTAATAAATTTTATAAGATTCTTATTTTAAATATTTATTATTGATTATTTAATATTTTAAAAGTAAATAAATAAATTTAATAATAAATTTAAAAATTGAATTTAAGTTTACTTATTTTTTTAAAAATATTTATTATTTATTCAATTTAATATTTACTTTTTCTTTTTATCAAAAAATTTTCATTACATTTGATCATTTATTTTTATAAATATTTATTATTTATTCAATTTAATACTTAATAATAAATATTTTAATTTGATGTTTGATTTTAATTTTGATCACAAATTTTTTATTAAATGTTTTATTAAATTTATTTATTTATTTTGTAAATATTATATAACGAATAAAAATATTTAACATTAATAATTTAATAATATTTAGTATTAATTATATTAAATGATAATATTTTAATTTATATCAATAAATAATACATACGGATAGTTAACCTCAATTATATTGGAGCACTTCAAAAAGTATATAAGCACAATTTTTTTTCACTAATATTGAGGAATAGTAAATAATATTAATTTAAATATTCAATTTAAATCACCACTGAATATAATTCATTAGCACATATTTAATTCGCACTTGTATGAAACTAAAACACGTGTTGAGAATGAAACTAGAAACATGTGGATAAATATTATAAATATGAAAACAGTGATCAGAGGCGACGAGCGTGCCAACATGCGCGACTAATAGAGGTTCTATTTCTATTTTGTTGGTAGCTTTTTTTCGAGACTTACAGCCGCACTCAGAGACGTTTAATGATTACTTAAACTATAACTAAGTAAAGATTTTAAAAAGTTACCTCTCAGAGTCAGTTAATGATTCATTAGTAGGCTTAATGAACCATTAACTTTAAGTAACGGGCAACCCCTACTTAACTACTTAATGAAAGATTTGACATTCACAATTGAGGTTATTTTTCTGTTTTTATTGATGAGTTTGTGTTGATTTTAATAATTTAAATAAAATGTCGGATTTGGAAGAGTTTATTATGCAAGAAAGTATAGAGAAGTAGGACTGAGGCGGTATTTACGAGATTATTCGGACCCCTTTACAAAATACTCAGTCCAAGAATTTCATGCGCAATATAGATTTACACCTGAAACTGTAAAAAGTGTAATATTGCCGAAAACATACTACGCTACGCCGACCGAAAACTTGTTTGACAATGACAATTGACAACTATCGATCAATGACATTTGCAGAAGCAATTTAGGTAAAACCATAGAAAATAAAATAGAAATGTAGTTTACGCAAAAAAATATTTTACTTCTCTTTTTGTTAAAAACTGATAGTAAAATAAGTAATTCTTACTTAATAGATACTTAATAATGCATAAAATTAGGATTTATATGTGTTTTAATAAATATTTTTATTGATTGAAATCCACATTTTTAAGTGCAGCAACACAAGCGCCTTATCGATATTCAATCGATTTTTTTTATTTTTATTTATTAATCATTTACAATAAATCATATAAGCTAACCAAAAATCACAAAGATTTGTCCGGTTTGCCAAAAATAGGTTAAGTTCGTTACAGTAATAAATTATACAAAAAGAAAACAGATAGAATACGACTACTTACATAATTAAAAACGTGAATCAAATAAACAATGAATAAAATAAATAAGTAAGGTAGAAATCAATCGCGTTCAGTCAGCTATCGATCGATAGTCTGTATCACTATGCGGAAAAGAGACAACGCTATCTAACAATCGCGCTGTCTCATCGGTTAAATTAAAAATGTATCTGGCGCCCCGCCCTACGAATACTTAAATCTGTCATTAACTAATGAACACTTTAAATCTGTCTCTGGGATGTGACGACAATTAAAAGATTTAATGTTACTTAGTTAATTACCAATTAGGTCTAATTTAATGAACGTCTCTGAGTGTGGACGTTACTGCCGCACTCAGAGACGTTTAATGATTACTTAAACTATAACTAAGTAAAGATTTCAAAAAGTTACCTCTCAGAGTCAGTTAATGATTCATTAGTAGGCTTAATGAACCATTAACTTTAAGTAACGGGCAACCCCTACTTAACTACTTAATGAAAGATTTGACGTGGATTTGACATTCACAATTGAGGTTATGTTTCTGTTTTCATTGATGAGTTTGTGTTGATTTTAATTATTTACTTCTATAAAATGTCGGATTTGGAAGAGTTTATTGAGTTTGTAAACTGTGCAAGAAGGTATAGAGAAGTAGGGCCGAGACGAGAGATTTTAATATTTTCTAGTTTCTATTTCTAGAGTAATCACAACCAAAACAAAAACACTACGCGACGCCGACCGAAAACTTGTTTGACAATGACAATTGACAACTATCGATCAATGACATTTGCAGAAGCAATTTATGTAATACCATAGGGAAAAAAAAAAAAAAAAAAAAAAAAAAAAACTCATCCGACAAAAAACTCGTCCGGCAAAAAACTCGTCCGACAAAAAACTCGTCCGACAAAAGACTCGTCCGACAAAAAACTCGTCCGACAAAAAACTCGTCCGACAAAAAACTGGTCCGACAAAAAACTCGTCCGACAAAAAACTCGTCCGACAAAAAACTCGTCCGGCAAAAAACTGGTCCGACAAAAAACTCGTCCGACAAAAAACTCGTCCGACAAAAAACTCGTCCGGCAAAAAACTCGTCCGACAAAATACTCGTCCGACAAAAAACTCTGGACTGGAAAAGGATTGTCAACACAATCAATAAAGTTCAATTTAGATTTAAACAACTTCTCCCGTGAGAATTTTGTGTGACGTGAGAATTTTGTGTGACGCTTTTGTAAAATTTCACTCTCATCATTTTTTCATAACGCGCCTAAAGAAGTATAACTTCAAAAAGTGTAAGGTACGTCATGTCACGTTCCCGGAACGTCACAGCACGCAGCAATATGAAAAAAAAGTAAACTTTTTAAACTCACACGATTTGTATTCATAGTAGGTAGGTAAGTAATTATTTTCGCGCGTTTTTTTTATTTCTCTTACCTCGACGTTTCTTCTATGTTACAATAGTCGCGAGGAGACAAGGGGGGGGTTTGTTTTTTAAATCTTAATTTCTATGATAATTAGAAAATAAAAAAAACCAATACATAGGGGCATAGTCATGCCAGTTGTAGGTTTTATGCAACAAAAATATTTGTGCTAGTGTCATTACATTAAAGTCGTCATACATTAGGAAACAGTCGACTACGTTTGTATGGAGAGAGCGTCGGTACCTACCCTTTCACCTTAAGTATAACTAAAAACGGAATATACCTGATACGGACTCAGACTCGCACTTGGCCGATTTTTAATAGATAATTAAAGAGCGGTGTTAGCTTAGTGGTAGATACCTCTACTTTCATTCTGAAGGTCGTGGGTTCGAATCCAGGCCGGCCGTGCACCAATGTATTTTTCTTAAGAAAAATTTATGTGCGCTTATTGACATTGCTCTTACGGTGAAGGAAAACATCGTAATGAAACCCGCGGCTTAGTTGGCTCCAGAAGCATTTACAAGTTTTCTCCTCTGGACATGGTCGACTAAGTTGAGAGGGTAGTAGGTGCTGGGCAAGCCTACTCCATCTTCACGCAAAAAGGACCCAATTAAAAAAAAAGGGTCTAATCGCGGAAAACAGCCCGAATACAAGTACAAGTAATAGAAAACAGCCCGTATACAAGTACAAGTAATAGAAAACAGCCCGTATACAAGTACAAGTAATAGATAATAATAATTTAACTCTCTTTATTTATCTTTTATTTATTCAATGACAGATGAAAAGCGTTTCTCATGTCAAAAGTGCATACAGGCTTCCACTTTGTCCCGAATGACGAATGTACCGGGACGTAGGTTCTATAGTTAACGTCAAATCCCGTTTACCCGGGACTGGGTATTCCTGAGTAATCCCTAGTACCTATTATAAATACTAGCTTTTGCCCGCGACTTCGTCTGCGTATAAGTAGAAAATGGACCAAGGAATCACGTTGTCCCATACAAAATTTGCCCCCCTTTTTCACCCCCTTAGGGGTAGAATTTTGGAAAATCCTTTCTTATCGGATGCCTACGTCATACAAAGAACACACCCTCAAAGTTTCAGATCTCTACGATTAGCGGTTTAGGCTGTGCGTTGATCCGTCAGTCAGTCAGGACAAAGGATTTTATATGTATTTTGACGACCTCTGTGGCGCGTCGGGCGAACACCCGACTGCGACGCAGAAGGTTGCGGGTTCGATTCCCGCCGGGAACAAGTATTTATGCTGACCATAAATTCTTGTTTCTGGTTCTGGGTGTTTCCTATATGTATAATATGTATATATTTACAAAAAAAAAAAAGTATATAAGTAGTTTATCCGTTATCTGGCACCCATAACACAAGCATTAAGTTGCTTAGCTTGGGGCTGGATGGCGATGTGTAAAATGTCCTGAAATATTTATTTATTTTATAGATAATAATAAATAACCTACAGTTAGCATTAGCCTAGTAGGAATCGAGCTTTGGTTTTTTATTTTCTAACAAATTCAATCTCCTGGCATCAGAGAGATGAAAATTACAATAGAGATTAATTTAAGAAATTTTTACTTAATAACCCACAGCCTATTCTTTTGGCCTATCCGCACAGCTCAGTGACGGACGACACAGTGCCGTACCGTGATTTTCCATCAGTGTCGGTGAAAAATGATATGGGACGACCCAGTTGGCACAATGGTCACCATGCCGGACTGCCAATCACAGGGTCGCGGGTTCGATTCCCGCCTCAGACAAGTATTTATGCTTAGATATTTGTCTGTGGTCTGGTTGTTTCTATGTATTATAAGTATATATTTACAAAAGAAAAAGTATATAAGTAGTATATCCGTTGTCTAGCACCCATAACACAAGTCTAGTTACTTAGCTTGGGGCTAGATGACGATTATTATATTGTTTCATACTTTTTATACTAGACCAGGGGTGTCAAACTCGATTTTCCAAAGGGCCATTTCGAAAATTGTAGATGTGTTAGCGGGCCAGACATAAAATAATTAAACACGTACATTTTTTATTAAGTTTTTGGTCAGGTAGGTACCTACTTACATTAATTTGGCACTTTTTAAATAGGTAGGTAGGTAACACTTAAGTTTTTCTAACTGTAGATAGGTAGGTAGGTACTGCAAAAATAATAAAAAATTGTTTTTTTTTTTCATAATATCATTGTTATCAGGTGTCATATTAGTGGTATTTATTTTGAGAATAGACTGAAGATGTTTATCACGTCTTCACCGATATTTGTTCTTATTCATTTTCATAATAGAAAACATTTGTTCACATATACTTATACGAAAAACGAAAAAGGATAGCTAGCCGTTAAAAAACGGACGTCTACAAGTGCTCTAAGGCCGCTTGTAGACGTCCGTTTTTTAACGACCCGTGTTTTTTGCCGGATTTGCGGTGGTGTATGAATTATAATGAATGTGTGTACATGCACCGGACATCGGTCCGGCGAACAATTGTCCGGTGCATGTACACACATTCATTATAATTCATACACCACAGCAAATCCGGCAATAAACACGGTCCGTTATCTGGTGAAAAAAACGGACGTCTACAACCGCTCTTAGTCTTCGTCTTTTTTAAGGGTTAGTGGCGGAGCGCACCGGAGCCTACACATCAGAAGGCCAATTCTCGTAAGTAGCCGGGTCCTGACTGAGCGAGCATCCTCGCGAGACAAACGTCCGAGGCTACCTCGCAAGAATGCGTACGCTGACCCGGCTAATAACATTGTTCAAATTATATTTCAACTAGCGACCCGCCCCGGCTTCGCACGGCTATATTATGCATGTATTATACATATAAACCTTCCTCTTGAATCACTCTATCTATTTAAAAAAACCGCATCAAAATGTTGCGTAGTTTTAAAGATTTAAGCATACAAAGGGAAATAGGGACATAGGGACGGCGAAAAGTGACTTTATTTTATACTATGTACCTAGTGATAGTGATATCATTCTGATTACAACAAAAAATACCCTCAATGTCAGCTTTTGGTATTAAGAATACCAAAAGGGTATTTTATTTACAAGAATTGGCCTTCAGATCTTTTGGTTACGGCCAACACATTTGAAATCAATAACCTGTACCATTATTCACTAAGGTTCAAGTCGTTGGGCGCGCGTGATTAGGGGCGGAGGGGGAGAGGTTTTTGTATGGCAATCTCGCCCTAATCACGCGCGCCCAACGACTTGAAGCTTAGTGAATAATGGCCCTGACTTACTTCAGTCGGTCGCGGATATCTTTTCTGTCGTTTTTACGTCTATATGAAGGCTGCGCTTAGGTGTTATCCTAGAATACCTAGATTAATGACATACGCGATGTACAGGCTAAATTTTTATAGGGTCTTAAAGGGTCACTAATTTCCGTAGACAGAGAATAAATATAGACTCGCTCCTAAAATAATAATACTCGTAATTACTAGAGTGAGAAGGATTGAACGTCTAATGAGTAGGTAAGTGGGAGCAAAACGAAGTATAATTTTTTTATTTCTATTTGCGTATAGGTTTTTTTGTTTGCCACCAATGTCGTCGATGGCAAACAAACGTTTAAAGTTTCGTTTTCTTATCCTGTAGGTAGACTATAATTTGTGTTACTTGTGACTTATAAGATATTCAAAAGGAGTACTAATTGGTGTGCACTTGTGCAGTGATGGTTAATTACTGTTTAATGGCAATTTGACAACTAGGTATATAACGTGATATAACTACTTATAGGTTATGTTATAGGTATGTTGATAATTCGCTGTCTCACACTATACGCTGGTAACTTGTCTATATTTATTCTCTGTCTACGCTAATTTCTAACTTTAAGAGAAGAACTTTTTAAATTTCTTTGAACCTACTAAAAAGGTACAAAGAAATTTAAAAAATCTAGGTACAAATTAAGTAATGATGCTGTTTTAACTTTTGTCAAAAGTCGGACACGCAACTCCTTTCAGCAGTTATCGATATTTCTTAAAGCTTAGGAAACTCTGAAGGCCCTGATAAAAAATACAAAGGTATTTTTAAAATTTTATATTTCTTTTTTAGATAGGTAGGTATATAGGTATAATTAGATAATGATAAATAGACTCAATAATAGATTTGATGTACAGGGCCTATATTCACTAAGGTTCAAGTCGTTGGGCGCGCGTGATTAGGGGCGGAGGGGTTTTTGTATGGAAATCTCGTCCTAATCACGCGCGCCCGACGACTTGAACCTTAGTGAATAAAGGCACAGTTATTTCTCCATTCATTTGATCAAGTGTATGTATCTGATCTGAATCAAATATACTTATAGGTATATTTAATTTTTGTATGTTGTTTATGTTAAACGTCGTGAGTTTTCAAATGTCTGGACAAATCATTTTTACGGCTCGTTTTATAATTACATAAATCACAAGAGAAAGACTTTACACTTATATGAGTTTTAAAATGTACTGTCAAAGCACTTTTATGAGCAGTTTTATATTTACAAAAATTGCAAGAGAAAGGTTTTTCACCAGAGTGAATTAATAAATGAGTCAACAAATGACTCCTCTGATTAAACTTAAAACCGCAAACATCACATTTATAAGGTTTTTCATCAGTATGAGTTCTAAAATGTACTGTCAGAGAACTTTTCCGATCGGTTTTATAATCACAAACGTTGCAGGAAAAAGGTTTTTCACCTGTATGTTTCCTGATATGCCTTCTTAAAGCACTTTGATAAGTACATTTATAATCACAAATATCGCAAGATAAAGACTTCTCGAGTGTATGATTCGATAGGTTACCTCTTTGGTTACAATTACTACTAGATTTACAAGAAAAAGGTTTTATATCCGTACAACTTTTGTTTGTATGAGTTCTCAAATGTTCTACTAAAATATTTTTACGACATGCTTTATATCCACATAAATCGCAATCTAAAGGCTTTTCACTTTTATGAGTTCTGTAATGAATTGTTAGAACACTTTTATGAGCGGTTTTATAATCACAAACACTGCAAGAGAAAAGTTTCTCTCTTGTGTGCGTTAGTAAATGGCTTAATAGACAACTTCTTTGCTTACATTTGTAACCACAGACGACGCACGAATAAGGTTTTTCTCCTATATGTGTCCTTAAATGAACTGTTAGAGAACTATTCCGATCAGTTTTATAGTTGCAAATATTACAAGAAAAAGGTTTTTTATCTGTGTGAGTGAGTAAATGACGCGATAGTTCATAATTGCGCTTAAATTTATAATTACAAACATGACACGAGAAAGGCTTATCGATTGAATGGTTAATCGAATTAAGTGTTAACACTTTTTCATTAAAAAATGAACAAGAATCATTTTTGGAAACTATTTCTACAGTAGCTTTGTCAGCGGTATCAGCCAGTTGACTCGGTTCCTTCCCTTTTCTTGTACGTATCTGTACAGTGGAATCACCTGAGAGAAAAGAAAAGTCTTTTTCAGAAAGATGTCCTATGTTATCCATTTTCATTAGAAATGTGGGTTAGTTTTAAAAGGCTATTAGGTTTATGTTTAAGGATATTTATTCGCAATAAAGACATTTCTGTCGCTTACTTGTGAACATAGTTATTCTTAAAATTTAATACATCAGGTCGGATAACAAACAAAGTAACAATAAACTAAGTACTACCTACCTTACATAGAATCAGATGTTATAGATCTAAGTAATTTGTCATAATTTGTGTTGTGTATTAAAAAAATTAACTTAGAAAGTACTAGGTTTTCTAATTGGACGATTATTTATTAGTTTTTAATTACATCCGAAAGTGGACATAAAAGGAAAAGCCAATGTATCCTCCAGGTACTGCGATGATTGTTTCACTAAAAAACTTATGTAAAACTTATGTAACAATTTTATATTTTTCTAAACTAATATTATCAAGAGGAAAGATTTTTTGTTTGTTTGTATCGAATAGTATTTTATAAAGTTTTACAGATTGAAAATTAAATCGATTTTTAAGAATACTTTTTTTAATACTGTTCTCTAAGCAAGCTCTAACTACTGCTAACATTATGTTTCGTCAGCTCCGACATTAAGTATTTTATATGAATAGTTTAAAAATACCGATAAGGTCCTAGCTCTGAACGAAAATGTGCTTTGTTTTTTTCTTCGAAGTCCTTTCGATTGGGACACCTAGACGGTCAACGTCATGAGTCTTCAAATGTCTTACTAAATCAGATTTTCGACGAGTTTTATAATTACACATAACACAACCGAAGGGTTTTTCACCAGTGTGAGTTCTCAAATGGCATGTCAGTCTACTTTTTTGGTTAGTTTTATAATTACATATATCGCAAATAAAAGGTTTTTCAGCCGTATGAGTTCTGTAATGTATTTTCAGGCAACTTTTATAAATGGTTCTATAATTACAAACATCGCAAGAATAAGGTTTTTTACCTGAGTGAGTGAGTAAATGATGAGATAGATGACTTCTTTGCTTACATTTGTAACTACAAAAATCACAAGAAAAAGGGTTTTCGTCTGTGTGAGTCCTGAAATGCGTAGAGAGAGCACTTTTATAGGCTGTTTTAAAATCACAAACACTGCAAGCGAAAGGTTTCTCGGATGAGTGAGTGAATAAATGCCTCGAAAGATGACTCTTTTGATTACATTTATAACCACAAATATCACAAGAGTAAGGTTTTTCGCCTCTGTGAATACGTAAATGTCGCGAGAGTTCATAATTTTGCTTACATTTATAACTACACAAATCACAACAAAAAGGTTTGTCGTCTGTATGAATGAGTAAGTGACGCGAAAGTTGATAATTTTGTTTAGTTTTATAACCACAAATATCACATGTAAAAGACTTGTCGATTGAATGGTTAATCGAATTTTGTTTTAACCCACTTTTATCTAGAGATGAATGTGAAGTTATTTGGGAAATTATTTCTCCATCACTTCCTCGATTAGCTTCCTTTCCTTTTCTTGTGCGTGTCTGTACGGTGGAGTCACCTGAGAGAAAAGAAAAGTTTTTTTCAGAGAGTAATCGACCTATTATTTGTAGAAATTACTTAGAATTTGCCACTCAAACAAACAAGTAGCCTTAATAGCCGCCTAGGCCAAGTCTTAGAATTGCTATATTCCGTGATGATTTAACGGTATGGTCTAAGAACATTAATTGTTTGTTTAGCTTAACGTTTAATGGCGCGACATGGTGTGTCGTCCTAAGATTATTTAATATGTTTGTCTTTAGACTTCTCCAAGTGTTTGATTAAATCCGTTTTACGAAAAGTTTTATAATTACACATATCGCATGAAAAAGGTTTTTTACTTGTATGAGTACCAAAATGACTTGTTAGAGTACCTTTACGAGCAGTTTTAAAGTGTGTGAGTCCTGAAATGGACTGTTAGCCTATATTTTTGAGAAGTTTTATAATTACAAAAATAGCAAGAATAAGGTTTTTCACTCGTATGAATCCGAAAATGAATTGTTAAAGCACTTTTATGAGTTGTTTTATATTCACATACATTACAAGAGAAAGGTTTTTCACCAGTGTGTAAATGTCTCGACAGATGAGTTTTTTGCTTACATTTATAGTCACAAATACTACAAGCAAAAGGTTTTTCACCTGTATGAATGCGAAAATGACGCAACAATTCATAATTTTGTTTACACTTATAACTACAAATGTCACAAGAAAAGGGTTTTTCGCCTGTGTGTGTGTGTGTGAGTAAATGACGCGATAGATGTTTTTTTTTTTAATTTATGACCACAAATTTTACAAGGGAAGGGTTTGTCCATTGAAGAATTACTCGAATTTTGTGTCTATACTTTATGTATTCAGAAAATAACATTTTACTTCTTTCTTTCTTTCAGAAATTACTAAGTTTAATTTATAATTTTCGTCAATTCAGTATTTCATCGGTTACATTATACTTTTAACATTACGACCCATAAGTTTTGCAGTACCTTATGTAATATTTTAACACTGGACTGAGAAGAAACACGTCGAAAAAATAACCTTCTAGAGACTTTTTGAATTTGATATGAGAGAAAATGTTACTTGAGGAGCGGAGAGAAAGGATTTTACAAAAAAAGGTGTTTGATGAATGAATCTTTTAGGAATGAGTTCTAACATGCCTTGTTAGAGTACTCTTATGAATTGTTTTATAATCACAATAATTGCAAGAGGAAGGTTTCTCACCTGTGAATTATAACATGCTTTGTTAAAGTACTTTTGTAATCACAAAAATTGCAAGAGAAAGGCTTTTCACCCGTGTGAGTTAGAAAACGACCTACTACCTACAAACATGACACAAAAACGGTCTTTTTGTTATGACACTCGAATTTTGTAATAAACCAGTTTTATCTAGAGACGGACTTGTACTTATTTGAGAAACGATTTTCCAGAACTTTTGATTGTGTTAGCGGTATCCGCCGGATGACTAGGTGCCTTTTACTATTATTTTATTATTTATTTTAGCCTATTCCATCCCACTGCAGGGCCTTCCTTCCCTCTTTCTACTCCTCTCTGTCTAGTACCAGCTAGGTCCAGTCCCTACGATGCAGGTCTAACTCGTCCCGCCATCTCCTTCTGTCGCTTCTTTTAGGGACCCAGTTCATGGTGGTTTTGGCCCACATCTGGTCGGACATGCGGCAGATATGGTCAGTCAGAAGAGTTTTTTTGACGAGTTTTTTCTTCTAGACATGGTTGACTAAGCTGAGAGTGCACGACGCAGTGATGCAGTAGCAGCATGATTTATATGAGGTGCATACAAAGGTCATTAAATACATTTCTATAAATTAAGTTTCCTCGTTTAAGCACTAACTTTTAATGAGGCACATATTATAAAATTTATTTCTATAAATTAAGTTTACTCGAGTACTGCAACTTGTAATGCCTTTTGGTAAAGCAATTTAATAAGTACCTAGTTTTATAAAACACTAGCAGCGCTCTGCGGTTTAACTCTCGTAACTCCCGATCCCATGGGAAAATCGAGAAAAAAATAGCCTATGTTACAATGAATCAATGTATCCTCATACCAAGTTTCATTCAAATTGGTTTTGTAGTTTCGAAGTCTTTTCGTTACCAACACAAAAAAAAAATGTGGCACTCGGGGACTGCCGCGGTAAAGCTATTGCATAGCGAACGCTCGGCCGAGCTACATATGGTAGGCGGAGTGGGGGTGTTAGGTTTTATTTTCGTTACGGAATTTCTTGATTCGGTAGCCGCGCTCAAAGCCCGCGATAAAAGCTATGCAATAGCTTAACAAACAAAAACATCTTTCGAAAGAATTTTTACCTAAACGATAGTACTTAACTGCTTACAATTAAGAGACTTTATTTTGATTTCATTTTCTTAAGTTTAATCAACTGGCTAAATGTCATGAGTCTTTAAATGTTTAGTTAAATCATTTCTACGACAAGTTTTATAATTACACTTATCGCAAGCCAAAGGTTTCTCACCAGTATGAGTCATAATATGGCTAATCAGAACACCTCTGCGAGCAGTTTTATAATCGCAAACATTGCAAGAGAAACGCTTTTCACCAGTATGAATCCTAATATGGCTTGTGAGATAACTTTTACAAATAGTTTTATAATCACAAAGATTGCAAGAAAAAGGTTTTTCATCTGTGTGAATCATTAAATGTTTTGTAAGATGAGGTTTTTGATTTGTTTTATAATCGCAAATATGGCAAGCAAAAGGTTTTTCGTCTCCATGAGTGCGTAAATGAAGTGATAGATGACTTCGCTGGTTACATTTGTAACTACATACATCACAAGAAAACGGTTTTTCACCAGTGTGAATAAGTTTATGTCGCGCTAGACTATTTTTTAACTTACACTTATAACTACAAATGTCACAAGAAAAAATATTTTCACATGAATGGATCTTAATATGCCTTGTGAGACCACCTTTACAAGCAGTTTTATAATCACAAACATTGCAAGAGAAAGGTTTTTCACCCGTATGAGTGAGTGAATGACGCGATAAATGATCTCTTCTCTTAAATTTAAAACCACACACTTTACAAGAGAAAGGCCTGACGATTAAATCGTTACTCAAATTTTGCGTTAGATCACTTTTATCCAGTGGTGAACATGAACTTTTTTGGGGTATTATCTTTTCAGCAGTTTTGATATTGATAGCGGTATCAGCCAGTTGTTGACTCGGTTCCTTTCCGTTTCTTGTATGTGTTTGTACGGTGGAGTCACCTGGGAGAAAAGAAAAGTATTTTTCAGAGACTATAAAATCGATTTTTTCAACTTATGTAGCTAAGTCATATTATGATAACTTTAAAAACATTAATAACGAAGTAATTTTTAGCATATCTTTTTTTATTGGGTTCGTAAAGTAACGTAACGAGAGACTGCCGGACCTACAGTTACTGGCAATAATTTAAGTCGGATATGGGCTAAAATAGATGCGAAACTTATTGCGATATTTTTATTATATAGGTACTAATATAAGACCAATCATAAGGCAGAAATTCTTTACAATTTACCACTATTGCAGCTTTATAATAGCAGGTGCACTAATTAATGTCATATAATATCCCTATATATATAAAATTCTCGTGTCACGGGGTTCGAAGTTGAACTCCTCCGAAACGGCTCGACCGATTCTCATGAAATTTTGTGAGCATATTCAGTAGGTCTGAGAATCGGCCAACATCTATTTTTTATTTTGTTTCCTTTTAGTTTTTTTTTTAATGGCAAAACAACGTTTGCCGGGACAGCTAGTTTGTCTATAAATGAAGGTCACTCAATTATTAAGAGTCCTGCAATGTCTTAATAGAGCACTCTTGTAAGTAGATTTATAATTACAAGAGAAAGGTTTCTCACCAGTATGGGTCCTGGTATAAGCCGCTTGCACACTTTTATGAGTAGTTTTATAATCAAAAACATTACAATTGAAAGATTTTTCACCAATATGTGTGAGTAAATGACGCGATAAGTTACTCCATTTCTTAAATAAGAAGAATCGTATATGAAATGTTTTTCACTAATTTAAGAATTATAGGCGTCGTAAGATTATTTTTTTTTAGGTGCTCGGTCGACATGCTAAGAAATCGACTTGATGGGCTTAGCAACACTGCTTCGATGTTCTGGGAATCGACATATAGACCAGGGTAGAAGCCTTTAAAAATAATAAAAAGTGAAAAAAATATATAGTAGGATGAAACCCATTAGAAAAGGAGGAAAATATTATAAAAATGAAAGGAAAAACAATTTACGGGCGATCTGAGGTCCCCTTCCCGACCTCTCAAATACGCTGTAATTTATTTGATTAGAAATATTTATTTTTTCACCTTATTTTGAATTAATATCGAAAATCGATTTACTCGATCGGTTTTTTGCATTTTCTGAGAAGATTTACTACAGTAACATATATATTTTTTTTCATCATCGAAAAGTAGAGATTTTAGCGAACAGAAAGCATACCAACTTTTTTGAAAAACGCTGTTATTTTGACGGGTGAATTTTCGATTGAAAATTAGGGTACTTTTTCGATATTCATTCAAAATAAGGTGAATAAATAAATATTTCTAATCAAATAAATTACAGCGTATTTGGGACATAAAAAGGTAAGTTTTCAACAATTTTCGTGAAAAAATAAACATTTTTGTAAAAGATAAAAATAAAAAACCAAAAACTTGGTTTTTTTTAATTTTTCATATAATGTTTGAGGTTATGTGAAAAAAGTGTGGATACAAAAGTTTTAGATCTTTTTATTACCTACAACTTTGCCATTTGACTTTTTTCCATAGGACTTTTAGTTTTGCCGGAAATCGAGATAAACCGTTGTTTACTCTTAAAAACTCACCACCATCCCCTTCCCGACCTCAGATCGCCCGTAAATTATTTTTCCTTTCATTTTTATAATATTCCCCTCCTTTTCTAATGGGTTTCATCCTACTATTATTTTTTTAGAACAACTCATTTATAATCACAATATTTGAAAGAAAAATATTTTTCAACGATGTAAATGAGGAATTGACAAGCCAGATGACTTCTTCGTTTATATTATTAAACACAAACATCACAAGAAAAAGGTTTTTCGTCAGTGTAAATTCGTAGATACCGCAAAAGTGGATACTTTTAAAATTGTTAGCAGAATCAGCTAGATTACTTAGTTCCTTTCCTATTCTTGTCTGTCATGTCTGTACGGTGGAGTCACTTGAGAGTAAAGAAAAGCATCTACGGTCAGAAAGTAATTGTGGATTTGGACGGAGTTTTGCTTTAGTTTTTGAAAGTACAATCGATTGGGTGGGATTTCAGACACCTTGATCATAAATGACTTTAAAAAAAAAACCCAAAACATACAATTAATAATAATACATAATGGGGTGTAACAAACGGCCGTGTCTATATCACATATGGACACGGCCGTTTGTTGTACGTGTATACGTCTCGTAACGGGTAATAGTTTCTATATAAAATATCATTATTTATGTATGTCATAAGAAGTCCTCTGGGTTTACATGTTTTGTTTATGATGGCAAGGCAACTGTTTACCTTGTTCTCACTGCTTGACTCGGTTATATGGTGTTTTATTGGTACCATTCGATTGCTTTTGAGATACCCTTTCCAACCGTATACGATCTCTGTATTTTTCGATTTGGCTTTTCGAAGCGTATAGGCCGACATTAAATATTTTTTGATATTTTATTTTAACACCTTATTTATTTATAGTCACAATTTTACACTTATGGTTTATATATAATCGATAGATTTTAACGAGAGCTGACGATTGAAACTTGAATGAACGTCGTAGCTTCACTGAGTCGAAAGTTATACTAAATGGAAATCTCAATACGCAGCATAATGACTTTCAAAATGGCGGGGATTCCGCCTCCGCCGCGCGCCATAATATGCTTCCTGTGATATCCTTACTTAGCGTAATATTTTTTTTATTCTTTAGTTATTCACTGGTGTAATTGAAATTTGGATGAGAATGATAGATATGGAGCTGCAACACTGAACTGTACCTATCCCCCGATTTTGTTATCATTCTTTTTTGAATTGCGCCCCTATGGAAGCAATTCTAAAGACGTATCCCCACGTCAAAAAAAAAACAATCTTATTAAGGAACTGTCTTATTGAGAAACAAAAATCGGAATAGCAAGACAAACACATTTTACATTTAAACGTATTCTTTATTGGTTTAATTAAATAGAGATATGTTAAAAAGATACAAAAAGTAGTATTCAGTAATTTGAAACCTTAGGTGCATTTATGACAATTTAAAAGATGTTGTAACAGATTACTTTTCTGCCTGCACTTATAATCACAGAAATCACAAGAGAAAGGTTTTTCACCTGTATGAGTCCTTAAATGCGTTGTTAAAGTATTTTTTTGAGCAGCTTTATAATCACAAATATTGCAAGAAAAAGGTTTTTCACCCGTGTGAGTGTGAATATGATTCCGCAAATTAACTTTTTGTTTACATTTATAACCACAAATATCACAACAGAAACGTTTTATATTAGTAAATTCGGTCCTTTTACTAATTTTATATTTATTACATGGTTCATATGTGTGAATGCGTATATGACGCAACAGTTCATAATTATACTTACATTTATAACTACAAATATCACAAGAAAAAGGTTTTTCGCCTGTATGAGTTCTCACGTGCCTTGTGAGAGCACTTTTACGAGCACTTTTATAATTACAAACATTGCAAGAGAAAGGTTTTTCACCTGTATGCGTCCTTAAATGAGTTGTTAAAGAATTTTTTTGAGCAGCTTTATAATCGCAAATATTGCAAGAGAAAGGTTTTGTGTGAGTGCGTAAATGAGTCGATAGATGATCTCTTTTTTTAAATCTATCCTTACAAACATCACAAGAAAAAGGTTTGTCGATTGAATGTTTACTCGAATTTCGTGATAAATTACTTTTATCCAGAGGTAAACGTGAACTTTTTTGGGATATTATCTTTTCAGCAGTTTTGATATTGATAGCGGTATAGGTTGCCAGTGGATTCGGTTGCTTTCCGTTTCTTGTATTTGTTTGTATGGTGGAGTCACCTGAGAGAAAAGAAAAGTATTTTTCAGAGAGATATTCGTAGTTAAAAGTACCCTACTGAAGATGAATCTGCTATGGTTTCAGTGAGAAATAACATTACCCTTACGTGGTCGGGTAACTGGTAATAAGACTGACAAAAGTGTGACTTATCAGCAGATTCGGACAAGCTTAGGCATCGGTATGAGTCAAGTGCACAAAATTGTCCATGAACACTTAGCGGTCAGGAAGCGGTCAGGAATTTGAGAGACCCAAAAACTCCGTCGTGTTGACGAGTGGGCAAAGTGCTTTTCTCAGTAGTTCAATCGGATGCAGCGATGTATTGATGTAAATAGACACTATTTTGAAAAGATATAATAAAACTAAGAACTTGCTAGTTTGTTCAGTTTTTATTTTCTAAAAACTTTCAGTGTCAGCCTCGTAAATAGACTCAATTTTTTTTTAAAGACAAGTCTTTTTATGTACGTTCTGTAGTCCATTAAATATATGGGTATTGTTACTATAAATACAAATAACGATGGACGCAACATGTTCACTCGTAGGATTTTTACAATGTTTTGCGTAAGCAGTTTTACAAAGTTCTATAATCACGAACATTGCGAGCGAAAGGTTTTTCATCTGAATGAGTGCTTAAATGACGCAAAATTTAATAATTTCGCTTGGTAACAACAAATATCACAAGAAAAAGGTTTTCGCCCGTATGAGTCCAGTCCTGATATGCCTCGTGAGACCACCTTTACGAGCAGTTTTGAACTCATAATGAAACTTTTTAGGGATATTATCGCGTTTTTTTATTTAATGTTTAAGTCTGATTTTTTTAAACTATAAAGCAGCTCTCATCTTATAGTCACAGGCACACTGAAGTGCCACTAGCTAGTCTTACAATATTATTTAATATGCAAAAAAAATTGGCGATTGTATCCGTTAAAAAAATAAGGAACTACGTTCCAATAACAAAATTATTCATTACAAGCACAATGTATTTTTTAAATTATATTTAAATATTGAGCAGATAATAACAATGATTGCAAACACAACAAACGTATAATGGATATTATGAATAAATGAGTATTTGAGTACAAATATCTCATTTTGAATATACGGAGTATGTAGTTGTATGAGAGATGTTATTCGTAATTTAAAATTCTATCTAATTCTATGATGAATGAACAGATGTTTATTAAGGTGAGATTTTTGTCTGCACTTGTAATCGCAGATATTACAAGAGAAAGGTTTTTCACCTGTATAGGTCTTTAAATGAGCTGTCAAAGTATTTTTTTGAGCAGCTTTATAATCACAAACATTACAAGAGAAAGGCTTTTCACCAGTGTGAGTAAGTATATGATAACCTAAATGAGCTTTTCGTTTACATTTATAACCACAAACATCACAACAGAAACGTTTATCATTAGTAGATTCGGTGTGAGTTTTTATATGACTGTTTAAATCACTTTTTACACTAGTTTTAAACTTATTACATAAATCACAAGAGAAAGGTTTTTGACCCATATGATTCCTGCTGACATGTCTCACTAGAGCGCTTTTATAAACTATTTTAAAATTGCAAACATTGCAAAATATATTCTTTTCAGAGTGAGTGAGCATATGACGCGTTAAAGTTTTTTTTGTCTTACATTTATAACCACAAATACTACAAAATAATGGTTTATATTTCTTGTGAGTGCTTAAATGATCCAATAGTTGTCGCCGTTGAATACATTTAAAGTCACATACTTCGCAAGAAAGAAGTATATCGCCTGTATGTGTCCTTATATGCTTTGTTAAAGCACTTTTATAAGCAGTTTTGTGATCACAATAATTGCAAGAGAAAGGTTTTTCGCCTGTGTGAATGCGTAAATGACAAGTTAGATGATCTCTATTATTAAATTTATGACCACAAATATCACAAGAGAAAGGTTTGTTAATTAAATGCTTACTATTTTTTTTCGGTAAACGACTTTTATCTAAAGATGAAAGTAAACTTTTTTGAGAAACAATTTTCTCAGCACTTTTGATATTGCAAGCGGTATCACCAAGATTACTCAGATCCTTTCTTTTTCTTGTACGTGTCTGACTACGTACTGTGGAGTCACCTGAGAGAAAAGCAAAGTATTTTTCAGAAAGGTTATAATTTTTATTTCAACATTAATATTTGTTAGGTTAGCTACGCTACAATTTTTAGAGAAACTAACTATCATCTTATTATTTTTTTGCTGGAACGAGAATTAAAATGACGACTGGCAATCAGACTGAGATCGATATGGGTTAAAGTTGACATGAAAACATTACTTCACTTTGACTACACGCACGACTAAGTACCGCGTAAAATTTTCTAGGGGTCGCGCAAGTCGCGAAGACTTGAACTCATAATTCAACTATTTCCACGGACATTATTCGCGTTTTTTTTTAATTAAACCTTATTTTTCAAAACATAAAGCTCTCGTGGTCACAGGCAGACTGAGGTGACACTAGCTTCAAAAAAAAATATAAATGAAAAAAAAAATACAAAATTAATGCTATTTTATTCGTTAAAATATTTTCTTAATTGTTATTATAGTATTTAGCTAAAAAAAACAATGGTTGCAAACATAATAAATTTATTGTTTTGGTTGATGTTTATCGTAATTTAAAATTTTATGTAATTCTATGATGAATGAACAGATGTTTATTAAGGTGAGATTTTTGTTTGCACTTGTAATCGCAGATATTACAAGAGAAAGGTTTTTCACCTGTATGAGTCCTTAAATGAGCTGTCAAAGTATTTTTTTGAGCAGCTTTATAATCACAAACATTACAAGAGAAAGGCTTTTCACCAGTGTGAGTAAGTATATGATAACCTAAGTGAGCTTTCCGCTTACATTTATAACCACACACATCACAACAATAACGTTTATCATTAGTCGATTCTGTATGAGTCTTTATATGTCTGTTCAAATCACTTTTTACATTTGTTTTAAACTTATTACATAAATTACAAGAGAACGGTTTTTCACTCATATGATTTCTGCTAATATGCGTCAATAGAGAACTTTTATAAACTGTTTTGAAATTACAAACATTGCAAAAGAATTTTTTTTCAGAGTGAGTGAGCATATGACGCGTTAAAGTATTTTTTCCCATACATTTATAACCACAAACACTACAAAATAATGGTTCACATTTCTTATGAGTGCTTAAATGACGCAATAGTTGTCGCCGTTGAATACATTTAAAGTCACATACTTCGCAAGAAAGAAGTATATCGCCTGTATGTGTCCTTATATGCTTTGTTAAAGCACTTTTATAAGCAGTTTTGTGATCACAATAATTGCAAGAGAAAGGTTTTTCGCCTGTGTGAATGCGTAAATGACAAGTTAGATGATCTCTATTATTAAATTTATGACCACAAATATCACAAGAGAAAGGTTTGTTAATTAAATGCTTACTATTTTTTTTCGGTAAACGACTTTTATCTAAAGATGAAAGTAAACTTTTTTGAGAAACAATTTTCTCAGCACTTTTGATATTGCAAGCGGTATCACCAAGATGACTCTGTTCGTTTCCTTTTCTTGTACGTGTCTGACTACGTACGGTGGAGTCACCTGAGAGAAGAGAAAAGTAATTTTCAGAAAAATATTTTTTTTTTTAATTTAACCAATAACGAAGTTTGTGATAAGTTTTATAGGTATATTTTTTATCTGTTCGGTTAGCTTGTAGATACGCTACAATTTTTAATGAGAGTATTATTATATATTTTTGCTGGAACGAGTATAAATTAATATGACAACGGGCAAGCAGACTATGACCGACATGGGCTAAATAAACTTCACATAAACACATTACATACTTTGATTACACGCACACATTGAGCGAGTTTTTATTTTATTTTGAAAACGAGATATTGAAGTATCGTCGAAGTAGTGTTTTCTATCGTTATTCTAATAACGAGCTAAAAATAACAATGATGCAAACACAATTAGTTTTATTAAACGGGATATTATATTGTATAAGCGATGCTAAACGTAATTTAAAATCCTATGTAATTCTATGATGAACGAACAGGTGTTTTCTTAGGTGAGATTTTTGTCTACACTTGTAATCGCAGATATTACAAGAAAAAGGTTTTTCACCTGTATGAGTCCTTAAATGTGCTGTTAAAGTATTTTTTTGGGCAGCTTTATACTCACAAATATTACAAGAGAAAGGCTTTTCACCAGTGTGAGTAAGTATATGATAACCTAAATGAGCTTTCCGCTTACATTTATAACCACAAAAATCGCAACAGAAACGTTTCTCATTAGTGGATTCTGTATGATTTTTTATATGTCTGTTTAAATCACTTTTTACACTAGTTTTATACTTATTACATAAATCACAAAAGAAAGGTTTTTCACTCATATGATTTCTGCTGATATGCGTTACTAGAGCACTTTTATAAACTGTTTTGAAATCACAAGCATCGCAAAAGAATTTTTTTTCAGAGTGAGTGAGCATATGACGCGTTAAGGTATTTTTTGCCTTACATTTATAACCACAAATACTACAAAATAATGGTTCATTTTTCTTGTGAGTGCCTAAATGACGCAATAGTTGTCGACTTTGAATGCATTTAAAGTCACATACTTCGCAAGAAAGAAGTATATCTGTACCTGTATGCGTCCTTATATGCTTTGTTAGAGCACTTTTATAAGCAGTTTTGTGATCACAATAATTGCAAGAGAAAGGTTTTTCACCTGTATGAATGCGTAAATGACTCAGTAGATGGTCTTTTTTAATAAATTTATGACCACAAAAATTACAAGAGAAAGGTTTGTCGATTGAATGGTTGCTAGATTTTTTTGTTAAACGAATTTTATCTAAAGACGAACGTGATATTTTTTGAGAAACAATTTTCTCAGCACTTTTGATATTGCAAGCGGTATCACCAAGATGACTCTGTTCCTTTCCTTTTCTTGTACGTGTCTGACTAAGTACGGTGGAGTCATCTGAGAGAAGAGAAAAGTAGTTTTCAGAAAGATAGGTAGGTAGCTTTCATTTCAATATTAAGCACTAAGTTTATGGTAAGCATGTCATCTGAGGCCTAAGTCTGCTAATACAATCGTGTTTCAATACTGTGTCGATATAATCGTAATAGAAATTTAATGTCAAAAATATGACATTACATGTCAAATTGGTATTCTGCTAACGTTGACTATTCTATCGAGACACCACTGACACACCACTGACTCACTTTTTTATTCTGCTCTACAATCGTGGCATAATGGAATCTTGATAGTTGTCAAAACGGTATATTGCTTAGCAACATATACCATGTTGCTAGGCAACACCTGCAAGGTAAATATTACCATACCATTGAGACTCCATAGTGATTATATTGCGATGTTATTAAAACTTTAGCAGAATACCAAATAAAGTCACAATCTCGATATAATATCAATAGAGTCTCGATATAATGACAATGGTTGGTCAAATAGCAGAATAAGGCCCCTGTTAGCTTGCATCATTTTGCATCCTACAATTTTTGAAGTAATTTTATGTTGTTAAATTAAGCATGATCAAACGTACCTAATTTGAAACATTAGATACATTTATAATAATTTAAAAGATGTTGTAAAAGATTACTTTATGTCTGCATTTATAATCGCAGAAATTACAAGAGAAAGGTTTTTCACCTTTAGAGTTCTCAAATAAGTTATTAAAGTATTTTTTGAGCAGCTTTATAATCACAAACATTACAAGAGAAAGGTTTTCACCAGTGTGTATAAATAGATGATAGCTTAAATGAGTTTTTCGTTTACATTTATAACCACAAATATCACAACAAAAAGGTTTTTCATCAGTAAAATCTGTGTGAGTCCTTACATGTCTGATTAAATAATTTTTTACACTAGTTTTATAATTATTACATAAATCACATGAACAAGGCTTTTCGCTCGCATGATTTCTGTTGATATGAGTCTTAATTTAAGCGGCGAATTTAAGCCTGCCCACGTCATTAAATCTTTCCCTAAGATACCAGTCCGGTAGAGGGCGAGTTGACGAATCTAAAAAAAGTATTAAGTACTTATTCCTTATTGTTATTTACAACAGAAACCCACCGGTAGTTGTTCATGAATACAATTATTGTTGTTCGCAGTATACGTCAGAGAGCCGGTAGCGGCGCCATCTTGTGTAAATTCATGTGTCATAGAATAAAATGACAGAACACGGTTCACTCTCTCTTAGTGGCTTCGTAATATTTGAACCGTTTAGTAGAGTTTTGGAATTTGACATAGTTCAGGTAATCAGTATGCAATTGCTATTATTTTGAAATTGCTGATAGTCGGTGGTAAGTATAAGACCACCAACGCTCCTACTCCAACCTACGCTCATTTTTAGCTAGAAAAAGTAGCATAAATGTTGACATTATTGGTTCTTAGATTTAAAAAAGAACTTGTAGGATAATTATTAAACCAGCTTTTATGATTACTTAGGGCCCTCGCACACGGCGACTTTTTGCAGCGATGCTGTCGCGCGTTCGCATCCATACAGTCGCAATGCGGTCGGTAGCTGTCTGCCCTCGCCCAAACGAGTGCAATGCAATCACGATACTGTCGCGCTTCTTCAGTAACGGCACAGCGTAAGTAGCGCGTCTGCATCGCTTCTGTGTCGCGTTGCAAATGCGACTAACACGCGTTAGTAGCGATGCTGTCGCGCGTCAGCATCGCTACGCGCGCCGTAAAGGCGCCGCGGGGAAGGGTCCTAAAGTAATCGTAAAAGCTGGCACCGTCTACATGAATCAGCCACTGCAACGTCCTAAATAGTAAGAATAGTTGGTGAAGTTGTATAAATTATCTGAATTATATTTTTGTACCTACTAGTAATAAAGACAGAGGAAAGGGTTCTCTCTCTCCATACAAACATAGTCGATTGTTTCCTCCGTGGATAATGACACTAGCACAAATATTTTTGAAGTTATACTTCTTCAGCTGCGTTATGAAAAAATGATGAGAGTGAATTTTTATGATGCGCGCGCACCGTGACACGGAAAATTCACATGCTGAAGTTGTCCGCAAACCGCAAGATGACAGCTGTCATAAAACCAAATAGCTACCTACGTGAAACTGAAAATGAGGTTAGTTCAAAGAGGTACTACTACATAATTATTTTAATGTAATTATTTATTTAGATATTAGGTGACTGGAAAATTATTTCTTAATGATGCCAAAGAAGTATAACTTCTCACGCGCGTACATAAGTACACGCACCCAAATTTTTTTTATTGCATAAAACCTATAACTGCCATGACTATGCTATCTATGTCCGGATTTTTTTCATTTTCAAATTATCATAGAAATTAAGAATTAAAAAAAAACATGGTCAAGGTAGTATTTTTATAGGTTTTATGCTTAAAAAAATATTTGCTCTAGTGTCATTATCCAGGGAGGAAACAGTCGACTACGTTTGTATGGAGAGAGGGCCGGTACCCTTTCCTCTTAAGTATGTAGAATTAATGAAACCCAACGTTCGCACTCGACGAATACGTTTAATATAGTGACAATAAAAGAAAATGCTAGTGTCATTATCCAGCTAGCCTAGCATGACGACCAAAACACGATACGATAAAGCTATATCACGCGATATAACTACATCAACTCTCAAAATATGATAGATAAAGCCGCCATGTTGAATTTTTATCATAATTTTTGTCGCAATTTATAATAAAAATTCAACATGGCGGCTTTATGTATCATATTTTGAGAGTTGATGTAGTTATATCGCGTGATATAGCTTTATCGTATCGTGTTTTGGTCGTCATGCTAGGCAGGCAGGGAGGAAACAGTCGACTACGTTTGTATGGAGAGAGGGCCGGTACCCTTTCCTCTTAAGTATGTTGTATTAATGAAACCCAACGTTCGCACTCGACGAAGACGTTTAATATAGTGACAATAAAAGAAAATGCTAGTGTCATTATCCAGAGAGATGTGTTGGCTTAGTGGTAGATACCTCGAATTTCATTCCGAAGATAGGGGGTTAGAATCCCGGCCGATCGTATACCAATGCATGATTCCTAAGAAAAATGTGCGGTATTTGACATTGCTCTTACGGTGAAGGAAGAAATCGTGAAACCCGCGGCTTAGTTGGCTCCAGAAGTATTGACAAGTTCTCCCCTCTGGACATGGTTGAATAAGCTTGAGAGTGTAGCCAATTAAAGAGTTCTAGTTATGGAAACAGCCCGTATACAAGTACAAAGTAAATGCATAATAAAAAATGCCAATTTATACACAATTATAGAGCTCTCGTGCTTTGGATCTATAGTCCAATTTATGTTGCAATTGTAAAATGTTAGGCAACAGTCGTGCTAATAGTTATGTGGGTGTTCTCTGCCTATAACGATAGGCAAGACATCGTATTGTCACTATAAGACACATTTACTATAAGATCTTTTACTATCAGACCTTTGACAATAATACCTTTCACTATAAGAACTTTGACTATAAGACCTTTCACTATAAGAGCTTTAAGACCTTTCACTTTAATACCTTTCACTATAAGACCTTTCACTATAAGACCTTCAACTATAGGAACTTCGACTAAAAGACCTTTCACATAAAGACCTCTCACTTTAAGACTTTTAACTATAAGACCTTTCACTATAAGAACTTTAACTAAAAGACCTTTCACATTAAGACCTTTTATTTTAAATTAAAACCTTTCACTATAAGACCTTTCACTTTAGACTTTTCACTATAAGACCTTTGACTATAAGACCTTTAACTATAAGACCTTTCACTATAAGAACTTTCACTTAAGACTTTTCACTATAAGACCTTTGACTATAAGACCTTTAACTATAAGACCTTTCACTATAAGAACTTTAACTAAAAGACCTTTCACATTAAGACCTTTTATTTTAAATTAAAACCTTTCACTATAAGACCTTTCACTTTAGACTTTTCACTATAAGACCTTTCACTATAAGAACTTTTACTGTTAGACCTTGCACTAAGACCTTTTACTATAAGACCTTTCAATATAAGACCATAATATCTATGTTAAATAAAAACCGGTCAAATTTTTTATTCTTGCTAGTTTCAATCACATGAGTTTATTTATCTATGTGTTGGCATTCAATTTGAATAAAGCTGCAGATATTTTAACAGCACCTTAGAATACCTTGGTACATAGAACTTACCATATTTCTGAGAGCTGCCTCCAACTTTCTGGTCTTCTTCTGGGACTATGGGCTCTGCCCTCGAGGGTGGCTTATCTCCCGAGGTTGAAGGACCACTGTAGTAGTTAGCCGGGACATCAACTTCTATCTCCACCCATGAGTCTTTGGGCTCGGTTTTGATTTTCACTTGGTCTGGTTCAGTTTTGATTGATACTGGAATTTTCTGATTTTCACTTTCTTCTGCATCAGGTGTTTCATTTTTGATAATATCTGGAGAGACGAAATTGCATCATATTATTTCACCCGCATAAGTCCCGATCCCGTGGGTAAATCAAAATGAAAAGTAGCCTATAGCCTGCCTCGATAAATGGACTATCCAAACAAACATCAGCTTTATAATAGAATAGCAACCCGCCCCGGTTTCGCACGGCTATATTATGCATGAATTATACATATAAACCTTCCTATTGAATCACTCTATCTATTAAAATAACCGCATCAAAATCCGTTGCGTAGTTTTAAAGATTTAAGCATACATAGGGATATAGGGACATAAGGACAGAGAAAGCTACTTTGTTTTATACTATGTAGTGAAGTATAGATTAGTTGGAAGGAAGACCAGCTGCATTGCAGCCTGCAGGTAGGTGTTCTTCCATCAGTAAATAACGAATACTGTCAATTCTGCAATTGTTTACTTGTTCCTGACAAAACTCCATTTGCATAGTGTTTTATTATTACTGCTAGCTGCTAGATAGATATGGAAGATTATTATTTTGTCACAGCACATAATATCTGGTGTTTCAGTTTTTTTTTTATAAATTCCTATATCAGCGTTTGACCACTATCTCACACAATGGTATGGTAAGTGACAATGTGGCACTCTTGGTAGCACAGTACTTACTCTAAATTTTAGGTTTACTTTATATTATCTGGTTATGTACGAACAGTGTATAACTCAAAATATTTTTTTCACACCTGCAGCACTTTAATCACAGATTAAAGCCCTATTAACCTCAACTTAAAGCAAGACTTTATTCCCAAGGGAGATAATGTTGTATGGAACTCCCAAGGGAATAAAGTGATTTGAATTTGGAACGTTGAAATTTGTGTGAAAATTCTTGGTTTTAATTTTGAAGGTCTCAGCAAATAGGTTTTATTTATAATAAGTAAGTTGATTGGTCTACAAAAATCTAGCAGGCCACGATTTATGTTTTTTATTTTGATTGTTACGTTAGGTCTAAGCAAATAGGTTTTGCCTTTAATACCTACCATCATGCTACCATATCATTGCAATTGCCCCATTTTTTTTAAAGTTTCCAGGGAACTGGCCACCACAAGAATTTGAAAAAAATTGGACTGAGACGGTATGAAAAGTAGAGTATGCTTGGGATAAAGCATGTCTTCGTCTTGGGCAGCTTGAACCCCTCGCTTCACTCAGGACTCAACTCACTCCCTTGCTTTGCTCAGGAGTTAACTTTACACTCCCTCGCTGCACTCGAGAGTCCCTCGTTACACTCGGGGTTCAATATGCCACCCACGACATAAGGCATTGCTTTATGCCCTTGATGCATAATCTACTATTTTCTCTATTCTATTTGCCAGCACTATGTGGCTTGGCTGGATGTGGTCAAACGTGTGGTTAGCCGCAACCATAAATATATTTGCATCATAAAAGATTCATACCTGGTTTTAAATCCACTTCTTCTTCTACCATTTCTTCTTCCTCCACTACCTCTATCTTGATCACAGTGACCGCGGGGTCGAGCCCCGAGTCCTGCACGTCCTGCGCCATTGCAGGCGACACAATTAGAGATCAGCACTAAACGTTCACTTAGCTATTGTTAAATCACACGCAGAATACTACATTAAGTAGCATTGTCCAGGTTCTTTCATAGCTAAATACAGCCTGTTGGAATGTTAAACCATGCCAAACAACAATGGACAGGCTCGTAGGTAATCGAAATGTACTAAAACGTAACTATTTTATCACTAATTTACATTTACACCGTTACAGATCCAACAAACAGTTCATAAAAATATTATTGATCGAAGAAAAATTCTCGAAGCATCAGATTCCGCCATATTTTGAATGGAATGGATCATAGATAAACTTGCTTTTTTTTAAGTTCATTCATCCTGTCATCCAGCTGACCACTGGCCACCGAGCTGAACATCTTTGAAAGGGAGCGGCGGGGTTGGTACAAATTAAAACCTGGAGTTTGCCTCTCGCAGTTAGCTAGTTGGCAAACCAACAGACTGAAGAGTTTTTTGCTGCCAAGCAAAAATTGTGTTTCGTCCCTGTGTTTTATTAAAAAAATGAGATTCACTGAATAAATCACGAATAAATCGTCCAAAGACAAAAGCAAAAAAAAAAAAATTAAGTTGATCCTCGCACGGTCCAATTATCAAGCAAATATGATTGATTGATGTTTGATTGACGCCATATTTTTAAATATTCTCCTTGATGAGTTGAGTTGAGTGAAAAAGTGGATTTTTTTACGTAAAACTCATGTAAAACTATTGGTTCTAATAAAAATATTCTAAATATTGTGTCGGTATACTGTGAAATGTCTAATAAAAACTAATACCTAGGTACTAACTTCATCGCAGTGTGTGTAATTTCTCCCGGTGCTACTCGAAAGCGACTTCTGATTGAAGAAATTGAGAAACACAAACACGCTAGTGGTTTCCAACAATGGCGCAGGACGTGAAGGATTCTCTACTCGGCCCCGCACTCCACGAGATCAAGGTGGAAGTGGAAGAAGTTGATATCAAACCAGGTAAATTATCTTTAACTATTTAAAAAAAGAAAGACTCATCAAAAAATCTCTGAAATTAGAGGAGCTAGTGGTCTGAAACTTGGCATGGGGGTTCCTTTTAAAACGTAGGCGAGCACTAAGAAAAGATTTTTAGAAATTAGACTTACTAAAGTGGTAAAAGAAGGTGATATTGTTGGCTTGTGGGATTTCCGTATCAACCTTTTTTTATTTACCTAGCTGCGCCCCGATGTCTCACCAGCGAGCGTATGTCCCGACCCTGTGGAAATATCGGGATAAAAGGTATGCTATATGTTAATCCAGATCTCCAGCTATCTACATACCGAGTTTCAATGCTATCGGTCCAGTAGTTTTTGTGTGAAGGAGTAATAAACATTCTCAGACTTTCACATTTTTTATATTTGTAGGATTCACTACATAGTATAAAACGAAATCGCTTTCTCTGTCCCCATATCCTATGCTTAAATCTTTAAAACTACGCAACGGATTTTGATGCGGTTTTTTTTTATAGATAGAGTGATTCAAAAGGAAGGTTTATATGTATAATACATGCATAATACAGCCGTGCGAAGCCGAAGTGGGTCGCTAGTATGATAATAAAACACATGTACAGTACAGGCTAGCTTAACGTAGCAAACCTCATATCCTTATCATCATATTATTATTGGACCTCATCATGGTCTCCAAAAGCAAAAATAATATCTTTATTATTTAAAAAAAATATTATTATTAATAAATAAAATATTTGTTTGTTAAGTATATGTTCTATATCTCGGGGCTATGAAGCTCTGGACCTTTGGAAGGCTTACATGGAGCCGAAGCCAAAATGTAGACACCCTTTACAATAACAAGTTTAATGGCTAATTACGATGTCAAACTGGCGATTATCCCTGTCTGCACTATAAAATGCAGCTAAGGACAACCTCCAATTTGAATAGAAATACAGGAGAAAACTACTACTTGGGCTATTGTGATGGGATGGTAGTGGACTGGATACTGGGGTACTGTGACGCCGTAACAATGTTAAAAAAACACGTATAAATGCTAGGGGGAGACTCGTCAACTCTCAAACTGGACCACCCTAATCAGCTGTGTAAATTACAGCAAGGAAAGAGCGGTGTTGGCTTAGTGGTAGATACCTCGACTATCATTCTGAAGGTTGTGGGTTCGAATCCAGGCCAGCCGTGCACCAATGTATTTTTATTATTTATCATCTCCAATTCATTTATTTTTCTTAAATTTAAATTTTTATAAAAACAAACTGAAAACAACAAACAAAATATATACATCACTATAAAAACTTATAAAATAATTCTATCTAAGCTTTAAAACCTAACCTAAATAAAATTTAATTTACAAGTTTTAAAAATAATGTATAAATTTTGCATATAAAACAGTAAATCATTATAAAAACCTAAACCTAGAAGACCGTCGGCAGCGAGGCAGGGCCCAGGCTACCGATGGTTAGAGCCGCAGAGAGAGGAATCTTCTGACAATACGTGCCGTATCCAAGATGACTGCCTTCTGGATCTGACCCTTGACCCAACCATCCAGCGAGAGCCTCTTGAGGTGTTGATCAAGGCTCTTCGCTATGAGTCCATTTGCCGATACAACTATCGGAACAATACTACTTGTACTTGTACTTGTACTTGTATACGGGCTGTTTTCCGCAATCAGACCTCTTTAGTTGGGTCCCCTTTGCGTAAGGTTCTACTTGTCAGGGGGAGAACCAGCCCAGCTCTTCCATAAATTTTGCCACAAGATGTGGTTTTTCAAAAATCTTTGGAAGGCTTTTGATGTCACCTAAAGTCCTGAGTCTAATCTCCGTTAGTACCGTGCAGTCCAGCAGCACATGCGCGGTCGTCTCCTCGGCCTCCATGCACGCTCTGCATAGTGGGCTGTCCGTTATGTTCAAGTTGTGAAAGTGTTTGTTGAAAGCGCCGTGACCGGTCAAAGCGATTGTAACCAAGCGCATTTGCGATCGGTTTAAGTTCAAGAGGCGTTTCGTGAGTCTGCTGTTTGTATCGGGGAGTGCTAGTTTAGCTTGCCTACAGCTTTCCGTCGTGGCCCAGAGGTGACGGTGTCGCATTTTGGCGTGGTTGCGGATCCAGGCTCTGAGTTGGTTGGAGGGGATCGGGACGGAGGGCTGAGGCCCGTAACTGACCGCTTCCGCTCCTCTCTTTGCCAGCTCGTCCGCAGCGTCGTTTCCCCTTGAGCCGCTGTGTCCCTTAACCCATTGTAAGGTCAGTCTATTGTGTTCACCTAGTCTGTTGAGTGTCTCGTAACATTCGTAAATCAGGGCAGAACTTATAGTTCTACTGTTCAGTGCATGTAGCACCGCCGCGCTATCGGACAGGATTCTAATGCCATGGCCCGAGACATCGCGATCCAGCGCGGCCCATGCTGCCCTGATTATACCCACACATTCCGCTTGGAAGATTGAGTTGTGGGGGCCTAGAGTTACGCTGAGTTTTATGTTTAGGTCCTCCGAAAAGACCCCGGATCCAGTGCCCGTGTCGGTTTTTGAGCCGTCTGTGTATATCCACGTTTCACTGGGTTGCGGATAGTCACGTTGTCCTTCAGTCATTTGTATGGTGTAGTGTCTTTTAAATTCATGTCTTTTGGGAATTCTATCACTGATCGCTAGCAGCATGGGTTGTTCTGCTGAAAGCTTGGACAGGACCATAGTATGTTTGGCCTTCACATCCCCTTTCCACAGGCCTAAAGAGATCAGTCTTGCAGCACTTGCAGCCGCCTCCTGTTGGACGTATAGATGGATAGGAAGGATGTTGAGCATGGCTTCCATCGCCGCCGTGGGTGTGGTGCGCATAGCGCCGGTGATGGCCATGCAAGCCATCCTCTGAAGGCGAGTCAGTTTAGTCTGTGTAGTTGTTAGTTCCGATCTGGGCCACCAAGCGACAGCGCCATAGCTGATGCATGATCTTATCACTGATGTGTACAGCCATAGAGCTATTTTAGGGATAAGTCCCCAGGTTTTGCCAATCATGCGGTGGCACTGCCAGAAGGAGATGCATGCTTTTTTATAAAGGTAGTCTATGTGGTTACTCCAGGAGAGTTTACTATCCAGGACTATTCCAAGGTATTTGACCTCGTCTGTGAGTTGAAGTCTGGTTCCGAAGAGTCTTGGCGTAGTGAATCTTCCGAGAATTCTTTTGTTTGTGAATAGTATGAGTTCCGTCTTATTTGGGTTTATTGTAAGTTCTACTTCCGAACACCATTTTTCCGTCAATCTCAACGCTTGTTGCATGACGTCGCAGGCGGTGTTAGCCTCCTTGGCTCGGATAAGTATTGTAATGTCGTCGGCATAACCTATTGTAAACAGGCCACGTTGGTTCAGGAGGGTGATGAGTTCGTTCGCTACCAGGTTCCACAGTAGGGGAGACAGTACGCCACCTTGGGGGCATCCCTTTACTACTTTGCCCTTCATGCCCTCGACTTCGTCAACCTGAACGACCCTGAGATTGAGCATGTTTAAAATCCAGTCGATCATGGCTCTGTTTACGTTATGCTTCTGTAAGGCTAGTCTGATGCAGTTGAAATTGGTTTTGTCAAAGGCGCCTTCGATGTCGATGAACGCACCGAGGCATACCTGTTTGTCGGTTAGAGTCGATTCTATCCTACTTACAACGTTGTGTAAGGCAGTTTCCGTCGATTTGCCTGAACTGTAGGCGTGTTGTTGTCTGTGGATTGGGTTTATTACCAGGGCAGTATCCCTAATGTGCCTATCACAGAGCCTTTCTAGGGTTTTTAGGAGAAAGGAAGTGAGGCTTATGGGTCTAAAAGATTTAGGAGCTGTATAGTCGCTTTTGCCTGGTTTGGGTATAAAGATAACTTTTACTTCTCTCCAAAGTTTGGGTACGTATCTGAGGGCTATGCAGGCTCTGAAGATGGAAGTCAGATGCATAACGATGGGTTCTTCGCCCCATTGAAGCAGACCGGGAAAAATTTCATCAGGACCTGCCGATTTAAATGGCATGAAGCTATTTATAGCCCAGGATACTTTGGTGGGTGATATTGTCTCATCAGCGAAGGCTAAGTCCGACTCGCCGGGAGTTTGCGTAGGCGCATCGTCCCAGCGATGGGTATCGGTGATGGAACACCCCGGGAAGTGCGTCTGTAGTAGAGTCTCATAGGTTTCTCTTTTGGTAGTTGTGAAGGAGTTGTCGGGTTTCTTAATGGTTCCTATGGAGCTACGCGGACCGTTGGCCATTATTTTTCTAACTTTTGCGGCTCCGGTACAGGTACCAATATTAGTTGTAAATTTTTGCCATGATCTGCGTTTGACCTGGCGAACTTTCTTTTTATAGTCTGATAGTTTTACTTTGTATGTGTCCCAGTCACCATCATTCCGTGTGTTCATGGCCCTGTTAAAACTTTTTCTCACAGCTCGTTTGAGATTTTCAAGTTCTTTCGACCAGCCTTTTGTGTTTTGACCTTGTGGGTCTGAAAGGGGGCAGGCGCTATGGTAACAGGTAATGATGGAGTTAGTCAGTTTAGTTACTTGGTCCTCTATGCTTTGTTGGTTACATACCTCGGGTATTGATTGTTCCTCCTCCAGGTCACGGAGTATCAGTGTACGATACATACCGCGATCCATGTTACGAGGGTTGCGTTTCAGTTGTGGTGACTCCCTGCTGGCCTGCAGCATGAATCTGATCCATCGATGGTCAGAGCAGGAGGCTTCGGGGGACACATGCCAGTCTGAAATCAATTCTGCTGCTCCTGGTGTGGCCAGGGTTAAGTCTATGATAGTCTGACTATTGCCTCTAACAAAAGTAGGCTGGGAGCCTACATTCATGATGTTAAGGTTAGTAGTAAATAGATAAGTTATTAGGTCATTACCTCTCAAATTATCGCGGTCCATGCCCCAAAGTTGGTGATGTGCATTAGAGTCCGCCGAGATGATGAGGTCCAGATTCAGTCTAGTACAGTGCTGCACCAGTTGCGCCATCTCTGCGGGTGGCACCTCCTCCTCACCTGGCATATACACAGATGCCAGGATGACTCGGTCAGGTAGCCCGGAGTTAGGTGCGTTCTGTATGCATATAGTCGTTACGTCTCTGGAACAGAACTCAGTCAAAGTCAGGAAACTCAGGTTTTTCGGCACGTAGATGCAGGAACGAGGGTTCCTGCATCCACGGTCGAATATGAGCTCACCTCCGATGTTGTTTAGGCCACGGATTCCTTGCCCCCCGACCCACGGCTCCTGGATGAGGGCAATGGCCCTGTCGTGGTTAACCTCCACCCACCGCCTAAGTGAGGCCGTGGCGGCTTCAGAATGGTGGAGGTTGGCTTGGAGGGCCTTAATGCCCTGGGTCGGGGGAGAAGAAGCCATCGTAAGACGACATCCACGCCCTCTCTCCGTCGTAACCGTCGTATCCGTCCGTGACGTCTGTGCCATCGTCTAACAGTTCACACTCCATCTCCGTTGTGGGAGTCTGGACGTCGGGCGTTGGCGGAACAATACTATTATTATGAAAAATTTATGTGCGCTAATTGACATTGCTCTTACGGTGAAGGAAAACATTGTGATGAAACCTGCGGCTTAGTTGGATCCAGAAGTATTGACAAGTTCTCTCCTCTGGACATGGTTGACTAGGCTGAGAGGGTAGTAGGTGCTGAGCAAGCCTACTCCATCTCCACGCAAAAAGGACCCAATTAAAAAGGGTCTTATCGCGGAAAACAGCCCTTAAACAAGTACAAGTACAGCAAGGAGGCAACAGCAACGAGAGTGGCTGAAGGATGGAAATGCCTCACTGGATTTTTAACTCAGTCCAGCCTACCTGGCCCACTCACCACTGACATTCTGCACTAATCCTTCGAGCATTTCTGCTCTTGCAACTCCACTCTGGATGGCCGGTGAAGGCAAACCAGAGATGGGGGACCGCTTCCTCGTCATTTTTCACTACGATCAACCAATTTAGGCAAGCCGGAGATGAAGTACGGTGACTTCCCCCTGGAGCACTCTGAACCGCCTCAAGGTGCCCTGCGGGCTATTATTATTATGAGTCTGTAGTGTCCCACTGCAGGGCAAAGGCCTCTCTACTCCCCTTCCACTGATCACAATCTTGTGCAATGGATTGCCAATCTGCCAGAAATTTGTCCAAGTCCTTATTTAAAAAACGATTAAAAAAAATTATATTAAATTTTCTAATCATTTACCTCGCCAGACATTGTCAAATGTGACATTGAAGAACCTGTGGCAACAGCCAGCGGAGACCAGATCACTCCTGTATCAATCAAAACAGAACCGGACGTGTCTTGGATTAAGATAGAAGTTGATGCCCTACCTGAAACTGAAGAGGGTCCCTCCGGCTTGGGGAGTGATCCGCTGAAGACTGAGTCTCCAGAGTCAACAGAGCCTCAGGAAGATGATGATGAAGACGATGGTAAGTAAATTTTGATTTTTTTTTTTGGGTGATTGGTTTCCAATCCAAAACCCTGGGTGATTCTTCACATCTCCAAAAAATTTGAGTGTTTTTACTGTCTGGCCATTTTCTTTGTCTATGCGGCATAGAATGCGCGCGCGCAATCTTGGTCGGTATATCATCTACACACGAAATTTCATCTAAATCGGTTCAGGAGCTGTGTTGCAAAATAACTTATAAATAATAATAATAAAGACTATGCGGGAATGGGGTATTCGAAAACGCCTCAATTCTATAAACAATAAATATTGCAGGACATTTCACACATCGCCATCTAGCCCCAAGCTAAGTAACTACACTTGTGTTATGGGTGCTAGACTACGGATATACTATTTATATACATTTATTTTGTAAATATATACTTATAATACATAGAAACAACCAGACCACTGACAAATATCTAAGCATAAATTCATGTCTGAGGCGGGTATCGCACCCGCAACCCTGTGTTCGGCAGTCGGGCACGGTAACCATTGTACCAACTGGGTCGTCAAATATATAAAAATAAATAGAGGCATATTAACTAACTTGCTGCGCCCTGAGGTTTCATCCGCGTTAAGTCCTGTTCCCGTGAAAATATTGGGATGAAAAGTAGCCTATGTTTTAATCCAGGTCTCCAGCTATCTACAAACCGAGTTTCATCTCAATCGATCTATTAATTTTTGCGTGAAGATGTGACAATCATAGACACTAACGCACAAACTTTTACATTTATAATATTAGTAGAATAACAATATCATAGCAGCAACAGGCAGTGCTATCAAGGTGGCATTGAAAGATAAATATTTAGGATTTTGTAGGAAAAATCATAATAATAGAGGCTTAAAAGCTCGCTAACTAAAACGCTTAAGCTAAGGAGAAAGGGTACCGGCGCTCTCTCCATACAAACGTAGTCGACTGTTTCCTCCCAGGATAATGTGATCACTACATAGTATAAAACAAAGTCGCTTTCTCTGTCCCTATATCCCTTTGTATGCTTAAATCTTTAAAACTACACAACGGATTTTGATGCGGCTTTTTTTTAATATATAGAGTGATTCAAGAGGAAGGTTTATATGTATAATAAATAACACATGCATAATATAGCCGTGCGAAGCCAGAGCGGGTCGCTAGTAGCTTATAATGTAATAATAATAATGTAACACTAGCACTAATATTTTTGTTGCATAAAACCTATAACTGCCATGACTATGCCCCTATGTCTTGTTTTTTTTTATTTTCTAATTATCGTAGAAGTTAAGATTTAAATTAAAAGAATTTAATTTAATTAAGGTTTAGATTTAAAAAAAACATAGGGGCACGGTTAGGGCAGATTTATGCTTCAAAAATATTTGTGCTAGTGTCATTATCCAGGGAGGAAACAGTCAACTACGTTTGTATGGAGAGAGCGCCCGGTACCCTTTCCTCTTAAGCGCCCCTAGCGGACGTAATGTGAAGCTTTAATTTTCCATATGCGCTTGCGCATACGGGTAGTGAAATTCACTACGGGTACAGTTCAACTAGCAAGGGTAGCGAAAGGGGGGGAGTAGCGAGGGGTCTATGCAACACGATCCATGTCCCTAATTATGTTTCTTTCTAGACTTATCTTTTTTAAAACAACGACAACAAACAAAATAATATCAAATAATTCGGTGAAATTCAATCTCTTGCGTGTTTTATCGGGTTACCTTTAAATAAATTCCATCCCTCGCTACTGATGCTGTCGATCCAATTGAGCCACGCAATCGACTGACAATCAATGTACGCGCGTCTTATTCTATCTATCTGCTACCAGAGGTTACAATCTCGACGTGTTTGTAAACGTCTTTGAATTTCTCATTATAATTTTAATCCTAAATTCGTTATTTAAATTTAAATTCGTTAATCCTAAATAAAAGAAAAATTATAATGAGAAATTCAAAGACGTTTACAAACACGTCGAGATTGTAACCTCTGGTAGCAGATAGATAAGTTATCGAGTTCCGTTGTACTTCTCAGCAATCACCGGATAATATCGAAGAATAAAACTTACAAATGTAACATTTTTGAAATCTTTGCCAATTAACCTCTGGTAGCAGTTAGATAAGTTATTGAGTTCTGGTCTTAGCAACTAGCAACCACTGAATAGATGTCAAATTGAAGAAAAAAACTTAGAAATCTTATTATTTAGAAATGTATTTTTAAAATTTTACAACAACTGGGACTTGCGACCTCCAGCTATGAACGCCGAGTGTCTCTCAACTAGGCAAAAATTAATTAAAATTTAATAAACCTTCAATGAAAAGAGAGAAAATGGGCATTAAATCAATAACATATTGCAAATAGCGCCATCTAGCCCTAAGCTAAGTAACTAGGCTTGTGTTTGATATTGTATGAAAAATGCTATAATTTCATCTCACTTTTTTAATTAACACGCTTTTATTTATCTGTCAGGTGATTCTACTACACCCACAAATATAAGAAACGTGAAGAATCAAAGCCATACAACTGGAAATAGCAATAATAAAACTAAAGATAAAATAGTGAAACTAAAATATCCACGTAATTATAATGAAAAACGTTACGTTTGTAATGTTTGTTTGTATAAATCGTATGAGAAAAATAATCTTGTAATACATATGAGGGTTCATACTGGTGAAAAACCTTTTTCATGTGATATTTGCAATTATAAATGTTCAAGTAAAAGTGCTTTGAATAGACATTCGAAAATTCACGCTGGTGAAAAACCTTTCTCTTGTGAAACTTGCAATTATAGATGTAGGACTAAAACGGATTTGAGAAGTCATACAAAAGTTCATGTCGCTGAAGACCAAACTTTCCCGTGCGACGATTGCGGCTATAAGTTTTTGACTAAAAGCTATCTAATACGGCATAAATTAAAAATCCATACAGGTAAAGATCGTTTTTCTTGTAATCTTTGTGACTACAAATGCAGTACTAAATTTGAATTAATTCGACATAGGAAATGTCATTTAGGTGAAAAACCTTTCTCTTGTGACACTTGCGAATATAAATGTAGCCAAAAAAGTAGTTTAACAATACATTTGAAGTCTCATACTGGTGAAAAACATTTCTCTTGTGACGTTTGCGATTATAAATGTTCACAAAAACATACCCTGGTTGCACATTCGAGGACTCACACAGGTGAAAAACCTTTCTCTTGCAACATTTGCAATTTTAAATGTAGTGTTAAATGGAACTTGATAAGACATTTGAGGATTCATACTGGTGAAAAACCTTTCTCGTGTAACGTTTGCAACTGTAAATTTGCTAATATGAATGGATTAAAAAGTCATTTAAAGAATCACAACGCTGAGAAGCCATTCTCTTGCGAGTTTTGTAGTTATAATTGTAGTTCTAAAACTTGTTTAACAAAACATATAAAGAAGACACATCCTAATTAATGTTTTCATTACAAAATATCACCTCGCCGAATATTTATCCGTTCATTTTCCATAAAGTAAAGTTGGCACAAAATGTCCTTTCCCTCAATTTGGTTCTATTCCCAGATGATCATTAATAACAGCTATCCACCCATCCCCTCTTCGATTTTTTCCCACTCTATAACCATCACTTTTATAAGACTTTAATTTTGGTTCTTGTAAAGTCGAACCACTGGCTGTAAATACATTGATTAATTTACCAAATTACTCATCTTTACACAAGATTAATAAAGATAAACGTAAATACTACATTTGTAATATTTTATCCAAAGTTTCAAAATACAAAACCGGTGTTTCAAATTTATATTTCTAGAGATCATTGAAAAACCTTTCTCATGCAATGTTTGCCATTGTTAGTTTAAATATTGATTGAATTACAAATTGATTTTAAGGATTATAAGGCATTAAATATTCTGTGTTGTTTGGTTTTCAAAAAAATATTTTTAGATGAAGGGGTCAAGATGAACACGTAATAATTTACTGAAAAACTTGTGATGTTAATTATACTTAAATTATTTAAAACGGAATATTTACCATGTTTTTGTTTTTATTTTGTAGAGCTCGATACGGTGAGTTTCGCCTGTCGAGTAAAATGGAGTAACGATTGAGATTAAGAGAATGATGATAATAGGAGAACGAAAATAAACTCGCCCAGTAAACGCATGCAAACGGTAGTCCGATATGGTCGCCTCTAACGACCAAAATCTACCCGCAAACTCCAGTCTCGTGAAAATAGTGCTAAAAACATAGTAAATAAAATACATTGTAAATATTCAGTTTTGTAGTGAAAAATAATTATGGTGGTTTAAATTTTTATACCTGTGATGTTTTCTTTTTATCTGATGCGTGACTCACTTGGTTTTCGAGGGAAAAACAATTTCATATCTTTCCGTTACATGCAACATTTTTTTGCTACAACGCCTAAATAGTTGTGTAAGGCTCCGGCCACGAAGGCAGCGGCGCAGCGGCGGCGCGGGGAGCGGTGCGGTCAGCGGCGCGGCGTCGCAGACCCGGCCACGAAGCCAGCGGGGCGGGAGCGGCGCGGCGAGCGGCGTAGTGTTGTCACGTGTTGTGTTAGGAGAAATTTAATGTCTTGGTCGCGACCGAAATGTCTCAACGGCGACGACAATTTTTTTTGATACCAATTTCTTCGTCAGTCGGTCTGTAGTGTGTAACGACACACAATGACGAATGTTTATAAGAAAGATATTTTGTTTGAGGAGAGGAAAAAAAATTGTATTATGTACTACAAAGTATAAAACAAAATTGCATCCCGCTGTCTGTATGTATGCTCAGATCTTTCAAACTATACAACGGATTTTGATGCGGTTCTTTTAATAGATAGAATGATTCAAGAGGAAGGTTTTAGTATATAAAACAAAACTACCACGCGTACGAAGTCGCGGGCAACAGCTAATTTACATAAATTAAAAACAATGACAAACTCTGTGATTCGATCCATTCCTAGATAAAATAATTAAACTACCTAATTGTTAATTTTCCACACTTTAAAAGCACCTGATTTTCCACCAATAAATCAATTGAAAACCGATAGTCGATAGTTATCGAGTAAAATGAAAAGCACAACACTACGTCAATGCAGTTGACGCGGCACCGCTGCCGCTCGTTCGCCACGCCCGCCCCGCTCGCCGCGCCGCTGCCATCGTGGCCGGTTCCGTCTAAATCCATGCATTGATCGCGCCGCTCGTCGCGCCGTTCCCCGCGCCGCTCGCCGCGCCGTTCCCCGCGCCGCTGTCGCGCCGCTGCCTTCGTGGCCGGGGCCTTAAAGGGAATCAAAAGTACCCTCAACCAGTTGTGCACACTTCCGATTTACATCTGGTTTTCATTATTGGATAACTCTATGTTTCATCAACATTCAACATCAGAATGTGACCAAAATAATCAACGATAAACTGTACCCGCGTTGCGGTTACGAACTATATCCAGATTTTCCTACGGGATCGGGACTAAAGTGGGGTGCAGCTGGTCAATATAGTGAAATTTGGTTTTAAAATCTTATCACTTTCTCTTCTCTTTCTATTTGTATATTCGATACCTGTTTCTTTTTGCCTCAGATGATTTCGCGATACAGACAAGTAAAGGAATCCATACGGAACTAAAGGGTTTACCAGATGCTTCTAACAAGACTGCCGAACAATTGAGTGCTATAAAACGCTTCTCTTGTAATATTTGCAATGATAATTTTTTTTATTATAAATGTCATCTGAACGTTCATTTGAGGCAACATATTGGTGAAAAACCCTTTTCTTGCGATCAGTGTGGTTATAAATGTGGTGAAAGAAGGGATCTAACACAACACTTAAAGATTCATATAAAAGAGGAAAAAACTTTCAGCTGTGATGTTTGCAGTAGTAAATTTAGTCAAAGAAAACACTTAAAACAACACGCCAGGATTCATCGTGATAAACAATTCTCGTGTAATATTTGTAATTCTAAATTAAGCGGAAACGCGGCACTGACTCTTCATATGAGAATTCATACTGGTGAAAAACCTTTTTCTTGCAATATTTGCAATTATAAATGTAGGGGTAAAAATCAATTAAAAAATCACATTAAGATTCATACAAGTGAAAAACCTTTCTCTTGCAATATTTGCAATTATAAATGTAGTGTTAAATGGAACTTGATAAGACATTTGAGGATTCACACTGGTGAAAAACCTTTCTCGTGTAACGATTGCAACTGTAAATTTGCTAATATGGATGGATTAAAAAGTCATTTAAAGAATCACAACGCTGAGAAGCCATTCCCTTGCGAGTTTTGTAGTTATAATTGCAGTACTAAAGCTTGTTTAACAAAACATATAAAGAAGACACATCCTAATTAATGTTTTCATTACAAAATATCACCTCGCCGAATATTTATCCGTTCATTTTCCATAAAGTAAAGTTGGCACAAAATGTCCTTTCCCTCAATTTGGTTCTATTCCCAGATGATCATTAATAACAGCTATCCACCCATCCCCTCTTTGACTTCTTCCCACTCTATAACCATCACTTTTGTAAGACTTTAATTTTGGTTCTTGTAAAGTCGAACCACTGGCTATAAATACATTGATTAATTTACCAAATTACTCATCTTTACACAAGATTCTATTCAAGAAGAATATATAGATAAACAATACTACATTTGTGATATTTTATCCAAAGTTTCAAAATAGAAAACCGGTGTGTTTCAAATTTATATTTCTAGAGATCATTGAAAAACCTTTCACATGCAATTTTTGCCATTGTTATTTTAAATATTGATTAAATTTCAAATTGATTTTAAGTATTATAGGGCATTAAAATTAAATATTCTGTTTTATTTGGTTTTCAAAAAAATGTTTTGAGACAAAGAGGTCATCTCGAAACACTTAATAATTTACAATGCTGAGGAAACTGTGATGTTAATACTTAAGTTATTTAAATCGGGATATTTACCATGTTTTAGTTTTTTTTCTTTCGCCTGTCGAGTAAAAATGGAGTTACGATTGAGATTGAGAGAATGATGATAATAGGAGGACGATAATAAACTCGCCCAGTAAACGCACGCAAACGGTAGACCGTTAAGGTCACCTCTAACTACCAAAACTCTACCCGCAAACTCCAGTCTCGTAAAAATAGTGCTAGAAACAACATCGAAATACGCCAAAGAATAAAAACAAAAAAAGGTAAATATCTCGTTTCAAAATAAGTTTTGTAGTGAAAATAATTATAGTGGTTAAATATTTTATACCTGTGATGTTTTATTTTTATCTGATGCGTGGCTCACTTGGTTTTCGAGGGAAAAACAATTTTATACCTTTCCGTTACCTGCAACATTTTTTTGCCCATAAGCCTAAACAGTTGTGTGAAAGGGAATCAAAAGTACTTACTGCACAACCAGTTGTGCAAACTCCCTATTGAAATCTGGTTTTCATTATTGGACAACATTCAACATCAGAATGTGACCAGGATAATCAACAATAACTATAGCTGAATCGCGGTTACGAACTACATAATAATATATCCCGATTCTCCCACAAGATCGGGATTAAAGTGGGGTACAGCTGGTCAATATAGTGAAATTTGGTTTTAAAATCTTATCACTTGCATTCTTTTTCTATTTGTATATTCGATACCTTTTTCTTTTTGCCTCAGGTGATATCGCGATAGAGACAAGTAAAGGAATCGATACGGAACTAAAGAGTTTACCAGATACTTCTAACAAGACTGCTGAACAATTGAGTGCTAAAAAACGCTTCTCTTGTAATATTTGCAATCTTAAATTTAATTATAAATGTCACCTGAACGTTCATTTGAGGCGACATACTGGTGAAAAACCTTTTTCTTGCGATGAGTGTGGTTATAAATGTGGTGAAAGAAAGGATCTAACACAACACTTAAAGATTCATAAAAAAGCTGAAAAAACTTTCAGTTGTGATGTTTGCAGTTGTAAATTTAGTCAAAGAAAACACTTAAAACAACACGCCAGGGTTCATCGTGATAAACAATTCTCGTGTAATATTTGTAACTCTAAGTTTAGCGGTAACGCGGCACTGACTCTTCATATGAGGATTCATACTGGTGAAAAACCTTTCTCTTGCAATATTTGCAATTATGAATGTAGAGGTAAAAATCAATTAAAAAATCACATTAAGATTCATACAAGTGAAAAACCATTCTCTTGCAATGTTTGCGAATATAAATGTTGGGATAAATATCGCCTTCTACAACATGTAAAAATTCATACAAGTGAAAAACCTGTCTCTTGCGATGTTTGCGATTATAAATGTAAGGATAAAAATCAGCTAACACAACACAAAAAGACTCATGCAAGTAAGAAACCCCTCTCTTGCAATGTTTGCGATTATAAATGTGTGACAAGGAGCCGGCTAAAAAATCACCTAATGATTCATACTGGTGAAAAACGATTCTCCTGCGATGTATGTAATTATAAATGTATTGAAAAAAGACAGCTAACACGACACTTAAAGAATCATACTGATCAAGAACCTTTATCTTGTAATATTTGCGATCACAAATTTAATCGAAAAAATCAGCTAACAGAACATTTAAAGGTTCACACTGATGGAAAGCCTTTTTCTTGCAAATTCTGTCATCATACATTTAGCCAAAAAAGTCAACTAAATGTACATTTAAGGATCCATACTGGTGAAAAACCTTTTTCTTGCGATATATGCGACTATAAATGTGGACAAAAAATACAACTTATATATCACACACGAATTCATACTAATGTGCAACCTCTTTCTTGCGATCTTTGTGCATATAGATGTGTAACAAAAAAAGAATTAATACTTCATTTCAGAACTCATTCAGATAAAAAATAATACTCATGCGATTTTTGCAGTTACATTTAAAAAAATAATAATAAAACATTTGGAAATTCACTCTCAATTCCTTCAATTCCTTTAGTTATGATGTCTATAATCGATAAAAACCGGCCAAGTGCGAGTCGGACTCGCGTACGAAGGGTTCCGTACTATGTTTTATGGGGAGTCCCATTTAATTTTTTTTCTTCTGTTATTAGTATTTGTTTTAAATTTCAACTGTCTAGCTATTACTATAAGACTCAGCCTGTGGCAGACAGACAGTGAAGTATTTATTAGGGTCCCGTTTTTACCCCTTAAAAGCTGATTAAGACAGAGTCGTTTTCTTATGATATTTGCGATTCTTTCAAAGATGTGTATTGTGTTCGCCTTTTGTGATGCGTAGCTCACTCGGTGTTGTTTTCTGCATTATTTAGACAACTACAAAATTTTCATATTTTTTTTAGAATTTCCAAAAGTCGTAGAACAAAAGTTGTTTGTTTAGGTGCACAAAAGTAGCCCTCAACGGCTTGCTAGTATAATTACCAATAACCCTGTATATATAAAAATCAATGCCACTTTTCGCTGTAATTTTATAACTCAAGAACGGGCTCACCTTTTTGCCGTGTTTGCCGGGACAGCTAGTATATTATAAAAATATACGAGGTTTTATCAACCCCGTTCCGACCAGACAGTAAAAAATACCTTTAAGTACGTATAAATTATTACCTGCCAGTACGGGGTTGTGTACTCCTTAGCATTAGTGCTGTCAGTAACTAACGACTTTTAGATATTTTATTCAAAATGAAGCGTTCGCGGTTACATTTGTCATTTAAAAACGTAGTCGAAACTCAAATAAGTAATAAAATCCTCTATTTCAATAAGTGTCAAAATAAGTTGCCTTTTTTTCTTGAATTAAATATATTAATAAACATTCGTTTTATTATAAGTTTCTATTGTTTGTTTTAAGAATACATTTTGATTATGTTGATATTTCCTTAATAGATTCTGGTGAATAACCTTTCTCTTGCTAATTGCGATGTTTGCGATTACAAGTCTAGTAGAAAATACGCAAAAAGAGTTTTAGATGAAAAAAAAAAAATAGTCGGACGACAAATAGTCGTCCGACATTTGTCGTCCAACAAATTGTCGTCCGACATTTGTCGTCCGTCAATAGTCGTCCGACAAATAGTCGTCCGACATTTGTCGTCCGTCAATAGTCGTCCGACATTTGTCGTCCGTCAATAATCGTCCGACAAATAGTCGTCCGACATTTGTCGTCCGACATTTGTCGTCCGTCAATAGTCGTCCGTTAAAAAATACCATATGTACGTCTTAATACACTCACAGCCAAATTAAAAACAGTAGGCCCAGGCATACATTTTCGCCGCGCCGTAGAGAGGGGATAGCTGTCTACTCTCCATCCGTCTTACGCTTTTTCGATCAGGTCACGTGTCCTGACGCGAGTTTAAGATTTTATACCCATTACAGAAAAAGTGCTCAACGCCGCTAAAGAAGTTTTCACTTCAAAAATATCAAATAATACATACAAAAATTCACACAGGATAAATATATTTTTTAAACTAGCATGGTTATTTTCACTACGAAAGTTATTAATAGCGGGATAAGTATTTACCATATTTTTGTTTTTATTTTGTGGAGCTCGATATTTCGATCTGTCGTCTAATGCGTGGCTCATTTGGTATTCAAATTAACAGAGTTTGTTAGTGTCTTCTACATCTATATGAATATAACATAACATGATATAACAGAACATGATATATTCTGTGTTTCATAAATACAGACTAACCTTTTTCTCTCTCTCAGGCAACTCCTCGATAGAGAAGAATTTACCTGCAGATGATGGATTATTGGGTCCCCGAACACTTTTACATGAAGACAAAAATCTCTACGTTTGTAAAGTATATACTGATAAACAGAAACTAGATATTCGTAGACACTCAAAGGCACATACTGGCGAAAAACCTTTTGCTTGCGCTGTTTGCAATCATAAATGTACAAATAAAAGTGACTTGAAAATACATTCAAAGATTCATTCAGTTGAAAAACCTTTCTCCTGCCATGTTTGCAATTATAAATGTAAGCACAAGGTTACGTTAACACAACACTTAAAAATTCATACTGGTGAAAAACCTTTCTCTTGCAACGTTTGTAATTCTGCATTTAGTCAGAAAAGTCACTTAACAGTACATTTAAGAATTCATACTGGTGGAAAACCTTTCTCTTGCGATGTTTGCGATTATAAATGTAGGCACAAGAGTAGTTTAAAACAACACCTAAAAATTCATTCTGGTGAAAAACCTTTCTCTTGCGATGTTTGCGATTATAAATGTTCACAAAAACATAGTCTGGTTGCACATTCGAGAACTCACACTGGTGAAAAGCCTTTCTCTTGCTATGTTTGCGATTATAAATGTAAGCAAAAGAATACCTTAACACAACATCTTAAAATTCATTGTGCTGAAAAACCTTTCTCTTGCGGTGTTTGCGATTATAAATGTAAGCAAAAGGGTACCTTAACTCAACACCTTAAAATTCATTCTGCTGAAAAACCTTTCACTTGCGATTTTTGCGATTACAAGTCTAGTAAAAAAAATTATCTAACAAGACATAGAAAAATTCACACAGGATAAATAAGTTTTTTAAATTAACATGGTTATTTTCACTATGAAAATTATTTAAAGCAGGATAAGTATTTACCATATTTTTTTGTTTTATTTTTACAATATTTGTGATTATAAAACAGCTTTTAAAAGTGCTCTAACAAGTCATTCCATGACTCATATGAACGGGAAGCCTTATTCTTGGGGTCTGTGTGTTTATAAAACTTTTCGGAAGAGTGATAATATTATGGTCTGTCCTTCGAGAACTCATACCAATAAAAAGCTTTTCTTTTGCAATGTTTGTGATTATAAAACTGCTCACAAAAATGCAAGCAATCAAGAATCAAACAAGCAAGTGACTTCAACACCCCATCTCTTGCGGTTATCTTCTGTATTATATAAAATTTATTATATTATGTATAGCTTCTTGTGCCGTGGTGTTAGTTACCAAACTCCACCTAAACGGCTGAATTTGTATATTTGTTATGTCTGAGAATGGAACAACATCAACTTTTTTCCTTTATTTTTCCGTTTTTTTTGGCAATGGCAAAACAAAGTTTGCCGGGATAGCTAGTTTTTTTATAAAAGCGTCAGCAAGATGGTAAATGACGATGTGGCGACGAACATTTTGAGAATTTGTTTATCCGAAAATCAGCTGTTACTTTTACGGAGAAAGACGGAGTCATTAACCTTCAAATTATACTTACTATTTTAAAGTTTATCGATTGTTGTCTGGCTTAATTCTGTAAGTCCAATTAACGTATCTTACGTGGGACACGATTAAAATAAGCTGTATTTAGACAGGGCGTTACTTTTGACATTCACACAGACAGATAGATAGATAACTTTATTTGTACAACACATTAAGGAACATAGAACACGATATACACAAACCAAAGTAGGTAATAGCTAGAAAGTACAAGTTCCACAAATAGGCGGCCTTATCGCTGAAAGCGATTACTTGCTTGCTTGACATACTAACTTGTTCTTTCGCAAAGAGAGTGTGCTAAGAGTTTTAGTTTTCAATTTTATTTATTCGGGCTAGGCAAAGATTGCTAAGTAAGTAAGTAAGATCGTAGACATCTTTCATTTTTGAAGTTATACTTCTTTAGGCGCGTTATGAAAAAATGATGAGAGTGAAATTTTACAAAAGCGTCACACAAAATTTTTACGGGAGAAGTTGTTTAAATCTAAATTGAACTTTATTGATTGTGTTGACAATCCTTTTCCAGTCCTTTTATTGTAATTAATTATTTGCATGCAATTAAAAACTAATTTTTTTTTTTTTTTTTTTAATAATGCCAAAGAAGTATAACTTCTCACGCGCGAACATAAGTACACGCACCCATTTTTTTAATCCGGTACGATGGTACTGCCATCTATCGAGTTATAATGGAACTCTTTTTTTAATGATTAGGTAAGCTTTATTCGGCTTAGTTGAAAGCGTAGGTTGCAGTTTCAAATCTGACCGGGGATGACTTTTTGTAAAGTATCATGATAATATAAGGAATTACTATAAAACATGTTTTTCTGAAAGATACTTTTCTTTTCTCTCAGGTAAGTCCACCGTTGAAACACGTACACGGAACGGGAAGAAACCAAGTCATCCGGCCGATACAGCTTACAATAACAAAAATACTGTCACATTAGTTCCTCAAAAACGTTCACATCCGTCATTAAATAAAAGTAGTTTAAAACAAAAATCGAGTACCAATCCAGATAGGAAACCTTTCGCGTGTGATATTTGTGGCTATAAATTTAAAAAAAGATTTTATCTAAAACGTCATTCATTCACACATACTGGTGAAAAACCTTTCTCATGCAATTTATGTGAATATAAAACAACTCAGGAAAGTGCTTTGACAACTCATTTCAGGATTCACACCGGTGAAAAACCTTATTCATGTCAAGTTTGCGACTTTAGATGTAGTGCAAAAAGCACTTTAATAGCACATTCAAAGAAACATTCCGACGAAAAGCCGTATGCTTGTGATATTTGTAATTATAAATGTAAGCACAAGAGTACCTTAACACAACATTTTAAAATTCATTCTGGTAAAAAACCTTTCTCTTGCGATATTTGCAATTACAAGTGTAGTAGAAAAAATTATCTAACAAGACATACAAAAATTCACACAGGATAAATGTTTTTTTTTTTAACTAACATGGTTATTTTCACTACAAAAGTTATTTAAAGCGGGATAAGTATTTAGGTACCATATTTTTCTACGTGATAACGTCTAATAAATTGATGAACACCTGCATTCACAAAAAAGTTTGACGTCTCATAGTCATAGCACGCACAGCACGCAGCAATATAAAACAAACACGAGTCTCGTGTTTGTGTTATATTGTTTAACTAGCGACCCGCCCCGGCTTCGCACGGCTATATAATGCATGTATTATACATATAAACATTCCTCTTGAATCACTATATCTATTAAGAATAACCGCATAAAAATCCGTTGCGTAGTTTTAAAGATCTAAGCATACAAAGGGAAATAGGGACAAAGGGACGGCGAAAAGTGACTTTATTTTATACTATGTAGTGATAATAAAGCTCATCTGGGCTTGTGTTATGGTGACGCGCGACAAACAAAAGACTTACTAAAGGAAATCACTACATAGTATAAAACAAAGTCGCTTTCTCTGTCCCTATGTCCCTATATCCCTTTGTATGCTTAAATCTTTAAAACTTCGCAACGGATTTTGATGCGGTTTTTTTTTAATAGATAGTGATTTAAGAGGAAGGTTTATATGTATAATACATGCATAATATAGTAAAATATAAAGGAAATACAAAACAAAAAAAACGATATTTTACATCGTTTTCTTAATATGACGTTATCACGTAAAATTATTGTTCGTAAACCGACTTTATTTGTTTTTAGTTTGTGAAGCTCGATATTTCGATTAATCAATCAATCAATCATTTATTTGCGAATAAAGGTACATAGTTTGATGTTAATACAAATTATTTTATAGTTTTCTTTATTCTGCCCAAGAGGCGTGCGTGATCTGTCGTCTGATGCGTGGCTCATTTAATATTCAAATGAACAGAGAGTTTATTGGTCATAATAACTGACCGTGCCCGGTAGTAGGCTCCGGAAAATAAACAGGTCGTTTAATAGCACATTTTGTGTGCTCTATTATAATAAATTACCTAAATATGTATAAGTCATGTCCATTAACAGGTTCAAAACTTTATACAGCATAAATTGTGCAGTAAGGCGTACTATGATACTTCGTCCTACCCTAATGATAAGAAACCATGGACGTGACTTTAGTTGCTCCATTTCAAATAATACTTTCAAATATTTGTAATATTGACCTTTGTGAGCGTGATCACATGAAAAAAAACACTCATAAGTTTCTTGTGCCTTCTTCTCATTGGTGGGCGCGTTTCGAAGAAACACATCCTAACTTAGTTTTTAAAACGTTTCTTGTGATGTGTGTACAAAATGTATTAAGCATCCAAATAAATAGAAACATGACTTTTGTCTTTGTCTTCTACATTTATATGAACTTCTGTGATTCATTAATACATACTTGCCGTTTTCTCTCTCCCAGGCAACTCCTCGATAGAGAAGAATTTACCTGCAGATTATGGATTATTGGTTCCCCGAACACCTTTACATGGAGATAAAAATCTCTACGTTTGTAAAGTATATACTGATAAACAGAAACTAAAATTGGATACGCGTAGACACTCAAAGGCACAAACTAGCGAAAAACCTTTTACTTGCGCTGTTTGCAATTATAAATGTACCAATATAAGTGGCTTAAAAAGACATTCAAAGATTCATTCAGTTGAAAAACCTTTCTCCTTTGAGACACGTACACGGAACGGGAAGAAACCAAGTTATCCGGCCGATACAGCTTACAAAAACAAATATACTGTCAAATTAGTTACTCAAAAACGTTCACATCCGTCATTAAATAAAAGTAGTTTAAAACAAAAATCAAGTACCAATCTAGATAAGAAACCTTTCGCGTGTGATATTTGTGGCTATAAATTTAAAAAAAAATATTATCTAAAACGTCATTCACTTACACATACTGGTGAAAAACCTTTCTCATGCAATTTATGTGAATATAAAACAACTCATGAAAGTGCTTTGACAACTCATTTCAGGATTCACACTGGTGAAAAACCTTATTCATGTCAAGTTTGCGACTTCAGATGTAGTGCAAAAGGCACTTTAATAACACATTCAAAGAAACATTCCGACGAAAAGCCGTATGCTTGTGATATTTGTAATTATAAATGTAAGCAAAAGAGTACTTTAACACGACACCTTAAAATTCATTCTGCTGAAAAACCTTTCTGTAGCGACGTTTGCGATTATAAATGTAAGGAAAAGGGTAACTTAATAAAACATCTTAAAATTCATGCTGATGAAAAACCTTTCTCCTGCGATGTTTGCGATTATAAATGTAAGGAAAGAAGTAACTTAATAAAACATCTTAAAATTCATTCTGCTGAAAAACCTTTCTGTTGCGACGTTTGCGATTATAAATGTAAGGAAAGGGGTAACTTAATAAAACATCTTAAAATTCATTCTGCTGAAAAACCTTTCTGTTGCGACGTTTGCGATTATAAATGTAAGGAAAGGAGTAACTTAATAAAACATCTTAAAATTCATACTGATGAATAACCTTTCTCTTGCGGTGTTTGCGATTACAAGTCTAGTAGAAAAAGTTATCTAATAAAACATACTAAGTTCACACATGAAAATAAAAATAATAACTAACATGGTTATTTTTACTACGAAACTTATTTAAAGCGGGATAATAAGTACTTACCATATTTATGTTTTAATTTTGAGGAGCTCGATATTTCGATCTGTCGTCAAATGTGTGGCTCATTTGATATTTAAATTAACAGAGAGTTTATTGGTCATAATAAGTGTCATCTACATTTATATGAACTTCTGTGATTCATTAATACATACTTATTGTTTTCTCTCTCCCAGGAAACTCCTCGATAGAGAAGAATTTACCTGCAGATTATGGATTATTGGTTCCCCGAACACCTTTACATGGAGATAAAAATCTCTACGTTTGTAAAGTATATACTGATAAACAGAAACTAAAATTGGATACGCGTAGACACTCAAAGGCACAAACTGGCGAAAAACCTTTTACTTGCGCTGTATGCAATCATAAATGTACCAATATAAGTGGCTTAAAAAGACATTCAAAGATTCATTCAGTTGAAAAACCTTTCCCTTTTGAGACACGTTCACGGATCGGGAAGAAACCAAGTCATCCGGCCGATACAGCTTACAATAACAAAAATACTGTCAAATTAGTTCCTCAAAAACGTTCACGTCCGTCATTAAATAACAGTGGTTTAAAAAGACAGTTGACACGGCATGTCAAGGATCATACTGGTGAAAAACCTTTCTCTCGTGATATTTGTAGTTATACTTCGTGGCGTAAATCTCATATGACACAACACCTGAAAATTTATACTGGTGAAAAACCTTTCTCTTGCGATGTTTGTAATTATAAATGTAAGCAAATAGGTCACCTAACGGAACACCTTAGAATTCATTCTAAGGAAAAACCTTTCTCTTGCGATGTTTGCAAACATAAATTTAGTCGGAGTAGTGATCTAACAGTACATTTAAGGGTTCATACTGGTGAAAAACCTTTCTCTTGTGATATTTGTAGTTATACTTCGTGGCGTCAATCTCATATGACACAACACCTGAAAATTCATACTGGTGAAAAACCTTTCTCTTGCGATGTTTGTGATTATAAATGTAAGCAAATAGGTCACCTAACGGAACACCTTAGAATTCATTCTAAGGAAAAACCTTTCTCTTGCGATGTTTGCAAACATAAATTTAGTCGGAGTAGTGATCTAACAGCACATTTAAGGGTACATACTGGTGAAAAACCTTTCTCTTGCGATGTTTGCGATTATAAAAGTAGGCACAAGAGTAGTTTAAAACAACACCTAAAGATTCATGCTGGTGAAAAACCTTTTTCTTGCGATGTTTGCGATTATAAATGTAAGCAAAGAAGTAACTTAATAAAACACCTTAAAATTAATACTGATGGAAAAACCTTTCTCTTGCGATGTTTGCGATTATAAATGTAAGGAAAGGTGTAACTTAATAAAACATCTTAAAATTCATTTTGCTGTAAAACCTTTCTCTTGCGATGTTTGCGATTATAAATGTAAGCAAAGAGGTAACTTAATAACACATGTTAAAATTCATACTGCTGAAAAACCTTTCTGTTGCGATGTTTGCGATTATAAATGTAGGCACAAGATTAATTTAAAACAACACCTAAATATTCATTCTGGTGAAAAACCTTTCTCTTGCGATGTTTGCGATTATAAATGTAAGAAAAGGGGTAACTTAATAACACACCTTAAAATTCATACTGCTGAAAAACCTTTCTGTTGCGATGTTTGCGATTATAAATGTAGGCACAAGAGTGGTTTAAAACAACACCTAAATATTCATTCTGGTGAAAAACCTTTCTATTGCGATATTTGCGATTACAAGTCGAATAAAAAAAGTTATCTAATAAAACATACAAAAATTCACACAGGATAAATAAAGATTTAAACTTCTTTTTCTTCTTCTCGTATTGTGGTGTAGCTCACCTATTGTTAGAGTTTTCAGATCGCCTTAAGGCGTCTAACTTGACTCTAACGACTGCTACTAGAGGTAGCAACCGTTAGGTTGTAATTAAAAAAAATAAACTAACATGGTTATTGTCACTAAAGTTATTTAAAGCGGGATAAGTATTTACCATATTTATTTGTTTTTATGTTTGTGGAGCTTGATATTTCGATTTGTCGTTTAACGCGTGGCTCAATTCATATTAACAGAGAGTTTCTTGATCATAATAAGTGTCTCCTACATTTATAGAAACATATGTGTTTGATAAATACATACCTTACCTACTTACCTTTTAGAACAAAGTTACTTACCGCCGGTTGGCGAGGGAACCTAGCCGAGAAAAAATCTACTTAACGCGTCACGAAAAAAACGTATAGTAAGAAAAATAGAGATTGAAAGAGACCGATAACTAATCTCACATACATTATACTCGTACTAGCTGCTGTTACTGTATAATTACTATATCGAGTAGACTTTTTTCAATGCTTATATCTCGTAAATTAAATAAAAAAATCGTTTTAACCCCGAAAACCTAACTCCAAAATAAAAGTGACATTTGACAGATTTAAACTATGATCTGAAAACGGATCCTGGATTCGGAATCTGCACCCTCGAAAACGTATGAAATGATACTCACTTCAAGATCAGACTGACATTTGATAGATGTCAACTCTGATCTGAAATCGGATAACGGATTCGGAATCAGCACCCCCGAAAACGTATTAAACGACACCACTAAAAATCTGACTGACATTTGACAGATGTCAAAGTTACATAATGACAGATGTCAAAGTGACACATGACAGATGTCAAAACGACATTTGACATATGACAGATGTCAAAGTGACAATTGTCAAACTAATTTTTGTCTTATATTTATCGTTTTATATTATTGAACCAAATCATGATAAAAAGTAGCCTATGTTCTTCTCCAGGGTCACATCTATGTCTGTACCAAAATTCATCTTACTCCGTTCAGCGGTTTAGGTATGAAAGCGCGACAGACAGACAGACAGACAGAGTTACTTTCACATTTATAATATTAGTAAGGATGAAAAAAACCGGTTAAGTGCGAATCGTACTCGGGCGCCGAGGGTTCTGTACATTAGTTTCAACTCTATTTCTCTACCGTTGCAGTGGTATTGTAGTTACTAATTTAACTTGATCCCTATTTCGATTGGGCGCCCATACAATGTAAGGGCCAAGTACAATTGATCCAACTATGTAAGCTACACCGGTTAATTGCTTCCGTTACCGTACCGTTGCTTCGTACCAAATTTCAAGATTCTGAGTTCACGGGAAGTACCCTGTAGGTTTTGACTCTCTTGCTAGTGTCGAAAATTTGCGGAAATTTGCGGCATTAACGGATCTTTTGCTTGCGTTGGCTTAGAAGTTTGATTTTTACACAGCTCCAAGGGAGAGTAGACCTAAGTATTTCATATGTAATACCTCCACGCGTTCCTGAGACATAGGGTCTTGACAGACAGACAGACGGAGGGACGGACGGACCGTGTTCCGTTTTTACCTTTAGAGGTACGGAACCCTAAAAAAGGGTAAAGGGACTTCGTTCCAAACACGTGTCCCGCGACACGTTCTTCCGGTACGATCTATCGAGTTATAATGGAACTCGTCCTTTTTTTTAATAGGCTTTATTTGGCTTAGTAGGATATTATTATGTATGTCCTTGTGGCGTATTGGTAAAAGCGGAGGTTGCAGCTTCAAATCTTACCGGGGTTTAACATTTGGAAAGTATTTAAATGCGTATCATAATATAAGTAATTCCTATAAAACATATGTTTTTTCTGAAAGATACTTTTCTTTTCTCTCAGGTGAGTCCACCGTTGAGACACGTACATGGAACGGGAAGAAACCAAGTCATCCGGCCGATACAGCTTACAATAACAAAAATGCTGTCAAATTACTTTCTCAAAAACGTTCACAACCGTCATTAAATAAAAGTAGTTTGAAACAAAAATCGAGTACCAATCCAGATAGGAAACCTTTCACGTGTGATATTTGTGGCTATAAATTTAAAAAACGATTTTATCTAAAACGCCATTCATTCACACATACTGGTGAAAAACCTTTCTCATGCAATTTATGTGAATATAAAACAACTCATGAAAGTGCTTTGACAACTCATTTCAGGATTCACACTGGTGAAAAACCTTATTCATGTCAAGTTTGCGACTTTAGATGTAGTGCAAAAAGCACTTTAATAGCACATTCAAAGAAACATTCCGACGAAAAGCCGTATGCTTGTGATATTTGTAATTATAAATGTAAGCAAAAGAGTACCTTAACACAACATTTTAAAATTCATTCTGGTAAAAAACCTTTCTCTTGCGATATTTGCAATTACAAGTGTAGTAGAAAAAATTATCTAACAAGACATACAAAAATTCACACAGGATAGATGTTTTTAACATAATTATTTTCACTACAAAAGTTATTTAAAGCGGGATAAGTATTTAGGTACCATATTTTTTGACTATAAAACAAATTCGCTTTCTCTGTCCCTATTTCCCTTCGTACGCTTAAATCTTTAAAACTACGCAACGGATTTTGATGCGGTTTTTTTTAATAGATAGAGTGATTCAGGAGGAAGGTTTATGCATAATATAGCCGTGCGAAGCCACACTACATAGTATAAAACAAAGTCGCTTTCTCTGTCCCTATGTCCCTATATCCCTTTGTATGCTTAAATCTTTAAAACTTCGCAACGGATTTTGATGCTGTTTTTTTTAATAGATAGTGATTTAAGAGGAAGGTTTATATGTATAATACATGCATAATATAGTAAAATATAAAGGAAATACAAAACAAAAAAAACGATATTTTACATCGTTTTCTTAATATGACGTTATCACGTAAAATTATTGTTCGTAAACCGACTTTATTTGTTTTTAGTTTGTGAAGCTCGATATTTCGATTAATCAATCAATCAATCATTTATTTGCGAATAAAGGTACATAGTTTGATGTTAATACAAATTATTTTATAGTTTTCTTTATTCTGCCCAAGAGGCGTGCGTGATCTGTCGTCTGATGCGTGGCTCATTTAATATTCAAATTAACAGAGAGTTTATTGGTCATAATAACTGACCGTGCCCGGTAGTAGGCTCCGGAAAATAAACAGGTCGTTTAATAGCACATTTTGTGTGCTCTATTATTATAAATTACCTAAAGATGTATAAGAAATGTCCATTAACAGGTTCAAAACTTTTATAAAGCATAAATTGTGTAGTAAGGCGTACTATGATACTTCGTCCTAACTAAACTAACTAAAACTAACATGGTTATTGTCACTAAAGTTATTTAAAGCGGGATAAGTATTTGCCATATTTATTAGTTTTTATTTTTGTTGGAGCTTGATATTTCGATTTGTCGTTTAATGTGTGGCTCATTTCATATTCATATTATTAACAGAGAGTTTCTTGGTCATAATAAGTGTCTCCTACATTTATAGAAACATCTGTGTTTGATAAATACATACTTTACCTACTTACCTTTTATAACAAATTTCCTTACCGTCTGTTGGTTGGTTGATCCCTATTTCGTTTGGGCGCCCATACAATGTAAGGGCCAAGTACAATTGATCCAACTATGTAAGGGACACCGTTTAATTTACAACTTTTTTATTTTTGTAATTTTTCCTTTTTGTTTTGCTATAAGACGTTGCTTCGTACCAAATTTCAAGATTCTGAGTTCCGGGAAGTACCCTGTAGGTTTTGATTCTCTTGCGAGTGTCGAAAATGTGCGGAAATTTGCGGCATTAACGGCTGTATCTTTTGCTTGCGTTGGCTTAGAAGTTTGATTTTTACACAGCTCCAAGGGACAGTAGACCTAAGTATTTCATTTGTCCAGCTTAATACCTCCACGCGTTCCTGAGACATAGGGTCTTGACAGACAGACAGACGGAGGGACGGACGGACCGTGTTCCGTTTTTACCTTTAGAGGTACGGAACCCTAAAAAAGGGTAAAGGGACTTCGTTCTAAACACGTGTCCCGCGACACGTTCTTCCGGTACGATCTATCGAGTTATAATGGAACTCGTCCTTTTTTTTTAATAGGCTTTATTTGGCTTAGTAGGATATTATTATGTATGTCCTTGTGGCGTATTGGTAAAAGCTGAGGTTGCAGCTTCAAATCTTACCGGGGGTTAACATTTGGAAAGTATTTAAATGCGTATCATAATATACTTAAGTAATTCCTATAAAACATATGTTTTTTCTGAAAGATACTTTTCTTTTCTCTCAGGTGAGTCCACCGTTGAGACACGTACATGGAACGGGAAGAAACCAAGTCATCCGGCCGATACAGCTTACAATAACAAAAATGCTGTCAAATTAGTTTCTCAAAAACGTTCACAACCGTCATTAAATAACAGTGGTTTAAAACAAAATTCGAGTTACAATCCAGATGAGAGACCTTTCCCTTGTGATATTTGTGGCTATAAATTTAAAAAACGATTTTATCTGAAACGTCATTCACTCACACATACTGGTGAAAAACCTTTCTCTTGCAATTTATGTGAATATAAAACAACTCATAAAAGTGCTTTGACAACTCATTTCAGGATTCACACTGGTGAAAAACCTTATTCGTGTCAAATTTGCGACTTTAGATGTAGTGCAAAAGGCACTTTAATAGCACATTCAAAGATACATTCCGACGAAAAGCCGTATTCTTGTGATATTTGTAATTATAAATGTAAGCAAAAAAATCATCTAGTAATACATTCGAAAGTTCATACGACTGAGAAACCGTATTCTTGTGATTTATGTAAGTATAAATCTAGTCGGCTAAGTGATGTGAACAGGCATATAAAGATTCACGGAGATGTTAAACCTTTCACGTGCAATTTTTGCGAGTACGCTAGCAATCGGTTGTGCAATTTAAGACAACATTTATTAGTTCGTCATAAAGTCAAAGAAACTGCGTATACAGCAACTGCAAGCTCAAGCCTTATTCCATCAGAGGATGGAATAAGAGCCAGTTCAGACACGGCGGAATCCGCGAGGACGCAAACAGCGCGGTCCCAATCCGCGGGGATTGAAAGCGTTCAGACAGGTACGGTGAGTGCGGAGTTAGAAATGGTGACAGCCGCTTCAGTTCAATAACGTCATAAGAAAACGATAAAATTTAGATTGTTTTGTTATTCATTTAATGTAGGTACCTATATAAATTATTTTACTCGTTTTTCCTACATATATATATTTTTTCTGTATTTAAGTCTTCTATTCGTCACTCGTCACCATAACACAAGCCCACATGAGCGATATTATTATTAAATACTCTTGTTTCCTAACGGGAAATGTCTATCCAACGCCGCTCTTCTCCAGTTTTTAAAGCCTTCGGCAACGCGTGCATCCACATATTATGTTTTGTTCTTCTGATCCTTTGTTTACCATTGGTCTCAGGCAAAAGTTTAGGCACCCATGACCAAGCCAGGATAGTATGTTCGTTTTTATTACTTGTGTGATATTAGGAGTACTTGTATAGATGGCAGATTTCATGGTTATACAGTACTTATTTGCCATACACTCAGGCCATACATTATCTTCACAAAAAGGGCCTAAAATCCTTCCCATTCTTAGTATAATGTATTCAGAAGCCAAAACCTAATTAGAGATTTCCTTTACTTTTATTATTTGTCTGTCATAAAAATCTTTGATTTTTATACACCTCATAGGGACTATAGACCTCAGTATCGGGTATGAATTTCAACTTGTTAGGTCCACCCGTTCCTGAGAAAATGGGTGGTGACACACACAGAGACAGGCAGACGGACAAGAAAGTGATCTTATATGGTTTCCTTTTTTTACTTTTTGAGGTACCTACGGAACCCTAAAAAGAGAATAACAATCCAATACATTAACAAAATATGCGTTTGCTGATATCTTTAGCAAGAGAAGGGGTTTTCGCCAATTTGTCTTTTATATTAGAAGGCTTGTTGATTCTAGGGCCCGTATTAATAAATCGCTCTCAATATCGATCTTGAGTGCGTATCAATCGAGTGAGTCTTGAGATGCGGTCACTATCTTAAGTTAGGCGTTAATTAATAGATAAAACTCAAGTTTTAACCAGGCTGATATCGCTCTTGAGATTTGAAACTGATCTTGAGAGGGACATTGAATGACAGTAACGCTTTGTTCTTACCTTGAATGGTATGTTTTTACCCTATGGTAGGTAGTGTCGTCATATTTTGCTGTCAACTTGTTTTTAATGTGAATTTTTTTACAAAATGTAAGATTTTACTACTAAATAATTATATTAATGCGAATGATTTGTTCAAAAAGTCATTAGCATAAAATATCATCATAATAATTGATTTCTGACAAAATTTGTTCTAGCTCCATGTTCCTGAACTACAAAACTAACGAAACAGCTAACTTATGTCATGTATGACCCGCAATCAGACTTGAGTTCACGAAACTACATCTTGAGACATATCTTGAGAGCTGAGTTTGATTTATTAATACAGTATTACTCAAGTGATACGTCGCTCTTTAATCGCGTCTTAAGATAGGTTTATTAATCAGCGCAACAACTCAAGAGCAAACTCAAGATTGAAATCGATATTGAGTTCGGTTTATTAATACGGACCTAGGTCTTTAAATTAATTATGAATTTTAGTAAAAATACCCATACCCATTACATTAATGCATACAATTTTTAGTAAAAATAACCTATTACAATTTTAGTAAAAATGTCTTCTTTTATATGTGCCTACTATAAAAATAACAAATATTATTTTAAAAATAAACGACGGTTTTTCTACTACAAAAATTCTACAAAAATAAAAGTGTTTATTATACAGGGTTATTGGAAATTATACTAGCAAGCCGTTGAGGGCTATTTCTGTACACCTTAACAAACAACTTTTGTTCTACGACTTTTGGAAATTCGAAAAAAAGAATTTTTTTTAGTTATGTAAATTCGAAAAACAGCAGATTTTTTAAAACAAAGGTCATTCAGACTAAGAACAGTAGATAAAACTTAGAAAATAAGTAAAATTTTAAGGTTAATAACCTATCCGTGTAAGGAACAGCTGACTTTCAGGTAGGTACTTAAACCTAAACTAAAAAAATTCGAAAAAATGTTCGAATTTCCAAAAGTCGTAGAACAAAAGTTGTTTTTAAGGTGCACAGACGTAGCCCTCAACGGCTTGCTAGTATAATATTGCCAATAACCCTGTAAGGTAAGTATAGGGTGTTTTTTTTTTATATTATGAGCCTCTTCAGGCCTATATCCTTAACTCAACTTTAAGAAAACGAAAAATGCTGAAAGTATTTGCGTGCCCGATTTTGACAAAAACTAAAACTGCATCATAAGATTTTCGAAAAAGTCAAAAAGCCAGAAATTAAACCTGTTTATTATGCAAAAAAATAATCATTTTTATACCAATCGATATCTTTCTTGTTGCCTCCAAAATAGCTTTATAGCCCTTGATTTAATGAACTATGACAACTTTGACTGTCTTAAAGCACTATGAGTTTCTTTCTGAGTACGATTCCTTATAATCGTTCATGCAAAATATAACTTGATCCTGGCTATCAGAACAAGCAGTGTGAATCCATAATTAGTAAAAGAAAACAAATAATATTACGTTAAGAGGAAAGGGTACCGGGGGCTTTCTCCATACAAACTATTACAAACGTAGTCGACTATTTTATCCCTGGATAATGACACTAGAGCAAATATTTTTGGTGCATAAAACTTATAACTGCCATGACCATGCCCCTATTTCTTGTTTCTTTTTTTTAAATTTCTATGATACTTAATTAGAAAATGAAAAAACCAAAACATAGGGGCATATTAATGGCAGTTATAGGTTTTATGGCACAAAAATATTTGTGCTAGTGTCATTATCCAGGGAGGAAACAGTTTACTACGTTTGTAATGTTTGTATGGAGAGAGCGCAGGTACCCTTTCACTTAATAGGCAGGTATTTATTTATCTGTAAACGAAATTATACTCCAAAATTCGTTAATACATCCGTTCGGATTACAGTGGCCCGAAAAAAGATCTCGCGAACAATATTCATTTAAAATGTAAATCGAATTTGCATATCGGACCCGGTTCGCGTACAGTATGCGTCATAAGTCCACTATCAGTTTGCTACCATAATACTATCAACAAGTATTGGAGTTACGACCTTCTTCTAATAGACGTTACACACAAACTTAAATACTTGAATTAAAAGTACTCAGTGTGATTATTATTTTCAACATGTTAGCTATGTCTTTAGTTGTGTGAGTGGTATAAGCCGCCACCCGCTACACCAACCGACGTGGGTTCGATCCAAAGGTTACGTTGTTATATTGTCTATATTGTGTTGCACAGGATTGTAAACGTTACGGCGTGACTTTTGTACGTTGACGACATCTCGATTTTTTTTCTCCTTTCTTGTGGCTCTAAGCACGACAGTGTCTTGCTAGAGGTAGTTTTCTTGGTCGTAAGTCGTAAGCTGTAACAGTGACAAGAAAAAGGTTTTTCACAACTTACTGAAATGACTAATGGGCTTTACTAAATTGGCTTTCTTTTATATACTAATTATTACTAATTGATTGCGCCGGAATCTAATCTAAATAAATTTTTATTTATTTTACATCATACTGCTCGGTAAGTAGGATTTACTAGTATGGTAAGAGACTGTGTAAGTTGTCATGTGCAACACAGTGCATTGTTTAGATGGAATGTTCCATTTTCAAATCACTTTACCATTCAAGCATAGGGTGAATGCTTGAATTGTAAAGTTCACTTTACCATTCAAGCTATGTCAAACTCCTTGGTTATGTAACCAATCTCTTTTCTTATAAAATGACGAAACTTTTTACTGAAAAAACGCACTCCGGGAGTGCAGGCAGAAGTGAAAACAATAAACTTGTTATTTCTCATAGAATATTTCTTGAAACGATCTGCTACTGCCATCTATTAGCACTCACTTAAACAAATATAGTTTATTTTTTATTCGCTAGATGGCAGTAAAAAAATTAAATCAGCGCCATCTACATTCGAATAGCGGTCTTTCTAGAAACTTAGTTTCTCAATTTGTGTAATAGATGGCAGTATAAGTTAAACAAAAAGACTAACACAAAAAAATCTAATCTGTCGCGTCAAAATCTGTCGCGTCAAAATCTGTCGCGAGAACGGCTGAAAATGCTCACCCACAAAAGTGCCCAACGCGCCATAAGAAATTTTCACTTCAAAAAAACGATAAAAATGGCGGCATTTTATTTCAGTTCAAGCCATGCTAAACTCCTTGGTCAAATATTTTTTTTTTCATAAAATATTTTTTACCTACTGTAAAAAATGAAAATGGCGGCATTCCATTTGAACTAAATGTTTGTTCAGTTGCGACGACAATATTAAAATTTAAAAAAAGAACATACAAGTTTATGCTAGTTCATCATGTCAAGTATTCGTCTGATGAATAAGTGGTCGGCACGCCTGATTTCTGTCATTTTGAAGCCGAAGATGTCGTAGGTACAAAAATGTTTTATTTACCTCGCATGAATGATGTAAAGTAGTATACTTACCTCGGTTGTAAGTAGCTATTACACCCTCGAACTATATTCGCCCTCGCTCGCTTCGCTCGCTCGTGCGTCTAACTATCTCGGGTGCACTCGATCCATAGCGCCCTTTGCGAGCTGCGCTCGCACGGGCGCCATATTGGATCTTGTTCTGTAATAGCTCGCTTACATACCTTGTGTAGTAAACTACTATTATTTATCATACAACCTCTTTACAATTATTGTCGTCGATTTTTACTGATCATAGACTTCATTCTGTTTTTAAATCCGGTACGATAGTGCTGCTATCTATCGAGGCATAAAGGAACTAGTTTCTTTTTTTAATTAAGTCCTAATAAAGATGAAATGACTGTGTCAAATTTTTCGTATTAATTTAAAAGCAAGATTATCAAGGTGTAAAAAATGAATGTACTTAATTAAAGTATTAAAAAATTTTTGGTTTTTCATCAATATGGTGTCTTTTAATGTCTTAAAATAAACAACATTTAATTGTATTTCGAGTTGGTTTGGTAAACCTTTGAAGAGAATTTAAAAAAAATAACCCTTGGAGTCGAGTGATAAGAAAAGAATGTTGCAAAAACACCTCTATACCTACCTATTATAGTTTAAAATGAGTACTTAATTAAAGTACAACTAAAAAAAAATCGCTATTGATCGGGGTGTGTGGAGAGACAAAAGAGAGGCCTTTGCCCAGCAGTATGAAAAAATAGCTAATTTTATTTTATTGAAAATTTAAATAAATTTAATTCACACAATCGATTACAGGCAACAAACTGTAGACCCACCGTAGAGTTCCAAAACTACTTAGTACATAATATTAGAATATTTAAAATATGACTGAATTTCATGAAAACTTAAAATAAAAGAGAAAATTAGGAAGAAAACATTCCAATAATAGTAATTTATGAACTCTACGTTGGGTCTGCAATTCGATTGTCGACTGTACACCGCGACGAAAGCACATGAGTAAGAATCACGAAAGCCCGCAAGGACCACGAACCTAGTAAATCACGTGATGGTGGTGATTTGTTTTCTTGTTTGACCTTTGTATTGTATAAATTGGTTTTGATATTTTGAAATTTAATTGACATTAATGTAATATTTGCACACTTATTTATATTATTACTTGACATTTTTTGTTTAGGTACCTTTATTTGCAAATAAAATTATTGATTGGAACTAAGCGTTCGTGCTCCGCTTAAGATTAACAGCCGCGCCGGTGGCGCTTTTTATTAATATAAGTAATCATTTTTTTTTGTTATTCTATATTGTCTCACTGCTGGGCCAAGGCCTTCCTAACATCTTTCCAAGCTAAGAAAGAAAAAAAAGAAAGAGATAGGGAAAGAGTTACCTCTAAAAAATATAGTACGAAACGTCGAGGTAATTTTCAAAATAAAAGTCCAAAACGCGATCGCGACCCTCTTTATAAAGATAATTAATATAAAACGTGTGAGTTCCAAGAATTAATGGCTACTTCTGTATTTTTTAACAAACAACTTTTGTTCTTTGAGTAGGTATTAAAATATTTTTGAAAATTTTAAGGTTATGTTCATTCGAAATCAGCTTTTTTAAATTAAGATCCATTAGGACTTAATGATAAGTAAAATATTAAGGTCATTGCCCTCTCTGCGTAAGTAACAGCTGATTTTTTTAAATTCCACCTCTAAAGAGGTAAAAACGGCTGTTAAAATTTGTTCGATGAAATTATTAGATATAATCTGTGTTTGTAAATTAATATCACTTTTAAATAGACTCTAAGGGGGTTTTTGGCGGGAACGAGCCAACAACATGTCGTGCTGCAGTTTTATTTACACGAAACTTAGTTGTAAACCGAGTTAAATTGTATAATTCTGGTGGAAAGTTATCTAATTTAGTTCCGTAAAAGTGCACAAGTGTAGTGAAAGTAAAAATCAGTGTCAAACATGGACTTTTCTCGTTGCCTCCAAAATCTCCTACAAGGTTTATAGTAAAGTAGCCACCGCTTTACTATGACCCCTGACTTGACAAACTGTGACTTGACGACTTGACCATCTTGAAACACTTTGAGCCCGATTTCTGTAAATCGGGCCATAACTTGATGCAAAATATTACTTGATACTGGCTATATGCACAAACCGTGCGAAGCCATAACTGAAAAAAAAAAAAAAAAAAAAAAAAAAAAAAGGTAAAGCGTTTGCGAATCTATTTATTACTAAGTACTAATAATTAGATTGTAAGTCGGTTTAATCAGAATTGGAGACCCAAAACTGCTGTTTTTAGAATGTTTTCAACTCAAACAGTGCATTAACCTCGTGCTTGAATTGAACTTAAAGTAAAACATGATCCTAAAGTCTTACTCGAGTTCAAAACATTCTAATAAATCAACTTAAGGTCCCTACTCTACGGTGGGCCTGCAATTATGTTGCCAACTGTACAATCAGGCAACAAAATTGCATACCCACCAACCGTAGAGCTCCAAAACTGCAATTTTTAGAATGTTTTTAACTCAAACAAAATTAAAGTCTTTCAACTAATTAATTTAATATATTTTTTTTTTTATTAGACACTCTATATAGATAAAAACATTCTAATAATAGCAAAGAACTCTACGGTGGGTCTGCAATTATGTTGCTGACTGTACCTGGGTTTTGTTTCACACTAAAATACCGACCTAGATAAGTATATTATGTAGATTTAAATATACATAATTAAAATCAAAGAGAATTTAAATACTACGTAAGAAGAGACGGGACAACCATAGATTGCAATGGGATCGATTTACATGGCAATGCAATACCAACATAACAGAAATATATGACGTCATATAACAATACTACCAACCTAACAAACTATCAAATCAGTGCCGCCCGCGATTTTATCGATATCGATATCGATAAAACCAGGACGAGAATCGCTAGCCCCTCCAATGCTACTTTTTTATAATACACATTAGGTAGGTACTTTCGAGTCCACATTATGAATCCAACCTTGTTTATTAAAATTTGAACACTTTAATTACAAGCTTGGACTTAAATGGGGACTCGAAATAAAATTAAAGACTTTCTTATATACTTGAATAGTAATTTTATTAATAATGAGAAGGTGTGCCTTAAACAAATATTTATACATATACGTACAGATATTTGTACATAAATTATACGTACAGATATTTGTACATAAATATTTGTAAAAATTTACAAAAGACAATTAGTATATAACTGGCCATCACAACACAAGCCCAGTTGCTTAGCTTGGGGCCAGATGACGCTGTGTGAAGTGTTCCACAGGGTAGATATATATTTAACTAGCTATCCCGGCAACGTTGCTATGGTCAATTGTCAATAACGTGTCTATGGTTACTTGTCAATAACGCATGACGACACACTTTTTTGAGAGTGCAGTTGTCTACTAACTTGCACAGATTAATTGTGGGATATGTTAGATGTAATATCTAATATTTTGTAATATGTAATATCTTCTAACGATGACAACGAGTTTTAAGCCATAAGTTTCAAAATAGCAGCGACATTACTCAGCACTTGCGCAGCCTATTTAACTTTCATTTTAGATCTGAATGTAGGGTTCACTTGAAGGGCTGTTAATTTTCTGAAGTGTAAGATACTTTTATTTTATTCCGCCGCATCTACCAAGTAAGACCACTGTCCTTTTTCCCATATATTATAATTTCCCACCACTATGAGAATTATTTTTGACAGATTTAAATAGACGAGGAATATCGAACATTATTAAAAATTTTATATCTTCTAAAAGAAAATAATTATAGATGTAGTTGGGATGCCACACCATTCTCTAAGTAAATTTAAGCTGAAAATGTTTGTGGGTTCTTGATCACATACTGTGGTGACCACAGTAATAACATGATAACGTATAATAAATTGATGAACAGCTGCATTCACAAAAAAGATGATGTCATGCGTCATGTTCCGGGAACGCGCCATATTATTGACAAGGTAACCACAGCAACGTTGACACATGATTAAACAAGGACCAGATTGTAAGGTTTCATACAACGCTCTGTGATAAGTACACTACTACAAGCTTGACGCGCGCGTGTGTGTGACTAGGCTTGTGTTATGGTGACCTTTAAAAAATCTATAAAGGAAAAGGAAAAAGAAAAACTTCCATATCGCACATTCCTTGAGAGATACTAAGATTGGTGAAGTCGGTGTTTGAAGCAACATGACATGGGAAAACAAGCAACATTTAATTTTCATCTAGAAACACCTGGAATTAAAAATTACGGCTCTAAAAATACACATAAAATTACAAAAATAGTTTAATGGAAAAAAGTACGAGTAGGACTAGCGTACCGAGAGTTCCTTTACACATGTATTTCTAATAGCATTACATTTTGTAGTGGTATGGTGGGTACCAATTTAATATTGAAAGAATAAGTAAATCATACCTGAATTACTAGGTCCCGCAATTGGTTCAACATGGGGTAGTGAAACTTCCATATCGCATATTCCTTGAGAGATACTAAGATTGATGAAGTCGGTGTTTGAAGCAACATGACACGGAAATTCAAGCAACGCTTCATCTGGAAGTGGAACAGCTTTTAAATTTTTTGATGGTATGGCTGACTTTCTTAGGCAATTTTTTTTCTTATTAAAAGCTCTGTCGTCGACGTGAGAGCCACACACATATTTTATACTATGCAGCTTTTCTATGGAAACATATATTTAATCTTCTTTGCCCTCAACCTGAACCCACTTCCTGCATCTGAAAATATTTTATAAATTTTTTTATTAAAAAACCCGATCGATAATTATATAAAAAGTAAAAATAACCTACATAATCTGAAGTCTAGCTGGTTTACGTGCCTCGTTTTCAGGTTGGGTTCGGTTTTTGAATTGAACCGAATTTTATAAAATTTATGTTGGACCAATCTAAAAGTAGGTAAGTAAATCATATCAATTAAAAAAAACAATTTTCGAAATCGGTTGATAAATGACAGTGTTCTAAAGTATCTACCTAACAAACATAAAAAAAAATATTTTTTGAAGTCCGTTACAAATGTAAATAATAGGACTGAATTAACATATATGCTACTTTTATCTTAATTACGCTAGTGAAACCACGGGGCGCAGCTAGTACATCAATAAATATAAGCAGTTATCGATAGTTATTAAGACACATCACTAGTAACAAATTAAAGGTTAAGAAAATGTGAATAATGATTATTCCGAAGCTCCTATATTTACATGATAGCTAAATACATTTAATTCAATGCTTACCGGGCCTCATCTAAAGGAAATTTCGCCATAAACATCCTGCTTTCGTAATTTGTTCGATTGGATTCCCACAATTTCACATACGTTTTTTTGGTGGCATGTCACTAAAACGTATTTACCAACACGTGCCAACAAAAATAAAACACTTTTCATTTATAATTTCTACATATTTTAAAAGAAATCAAGCTAAAATATTTTTTACAAATGAGCTAACCACAAAATAAACAAACAGTAATCATAGCACTGACAGTAATATAACAGGATTAAGAAATGAAAGAGAAACTGTACTGTGGGAGGGTGATAGCAGTATCCGCCATTAATTGCCATGTCAATTCCATACAAAAGTTTTGTTTGTTCCGTGCTTCGATAGGCTGATTAAAATTAGAATAAGTCAGTGTAAAAATGCAGGTTAATAAATTCTAGGTTCTTTGGTATTAAAAAAAAACTATTGTCTACTATTTAAAATATTATATAGTTTGTATTCATGAGTTGGTGTTTTATTATTTTAAACTAGCTGCGCCCCGCGGTTTCACCCGCGTAACTCCCGATCCCGTGGGAATATCGGGATAAAAAGTAGCCTATAGCCTTCCTCGATAAATGGACTATCCAACACAAAAAGAATTTTTCAATTCGAACCAGTAGTTCCTGAGATTAGCGCGTTCAAACAAACAAACTCTTCAGCTTTATAATATTAGTATAGATTAAGTACCTACACTTATCGAGTAAAAACCCTAAAACTATTGTAGGTATGTCAGACGAGGCTGTATAGGTTAAAAGTTGCCTGCCCTTTTGGTAGTAAACATGAAAATATCCTAAAATTCATAAAAAGATAAGTACCTACTCAAAAAAATATTTACTTTTTTCTGTTTTTAGTATTTTACATCATCTGAGATTTCAATTCCCTAGCGTTCATGATATAGGATAGGTACGGCCTGGTGACAGACAGACGGACGGACAGCGAATTCTTAGTAATAGGTTTTTTCCGTTATTACCAAAGAGGATATAATTTTTTACATCCATGACAGTGATAGCAAAGCGTCTATCTGTTGTCTGTTGTCCTATGATTTTTCAAAAATGCGCGGTACATTTTGCGATCCATACTTATCGATAAAGGGCATTACGGCGAACAAATAATGCCTTCACACCGAACCTCTTCTAAAGCGTCTCGGCATTATTTGTTCACCGTAAAACCATCTATCGATAGGTATGGGTCTCGAAATGCACCGTGTATTTTTGCAAAATCATAGGACACCACGTTTGGTTCAATAACCCGTTTCCGAGACGCTTTAGTTTCGATGTAAAGACTATATTTGTTTACTGTAATGCCCTCTATCGATTGGCGACGCATGGGTCTCGAAATGCACCGCGCTAAAAAATCACCATACCAAGCTCCAATACTAAATGTTCGGACCACCCGGACCGTAGACAGAGAATAAAATATCTGTCTACGGTCCGGACCCTTTTATCGTGCTAAGCCAAGAGAAAAAAGTTTCGTTGTAAGGCAGTCCTCGCGCGGTCCAATTAGCAAGCAATATTATCAAGCAACTTTTCTAGTTTGTTTGACGCTCAGCGTTGCCAGAAGTTTACTTAAGTAACCTTTATGATTTTAAGCCACGTTACGTTGCGATATTGACTAGGTAAACATAGCGACGTATTGAAGTATGCAAACATGGACCTATCTACTAGTAGTGCCAAGCGGTAGTCCCTAAGAGAATGAACGGAATGTTCTGTTTACATGAAAGGTAACCGTAGCAACAACGTACTTATTCGAGTTTTTTTTTAATTCAGTAAAATTTTGACAAGACCCTGCTGGCAACACTGTTGACGCCATATTATTTAATCCTCTTTGATATGACATGGAGTAGAGTGAAAAAGTGGAATTCTTTTTATTATTCAAAATAAAACTATTCAAAAATTGTTTTTTTATACCTACAGTGAAATGTCTACTAAAAACACTGTGAATGTAAGACGAATACTTTCTGAATCGCAGTGTGTGTAATTTCTCCCGCTGCTACTCTAAAGCGGCTTCTGTTTGCAAGATATTGAGAAACACAAACACTCGTGTAGTTTCCAACGATGGCACAGGACGTGAAGGATTCTCTACCCGGCCCCGCACTCCACGAGATCAAGGTGGAGGTGGAAGAAGTTGATATCAAACCAGGTAAATATAACTACTTATAACATTTACTCGAAGAGAAAGACTCATCAAAAAATCTCTGAAATTAGAGGAGCTATTTTAAAACGTAGGCGAGCACTAAGAAAAGATTTTCAGAAATTAGACTTACTAAAGTGGTAAAAGACGCGGTATTCTTGGCATATGTAGGATGTACCGCGTAAGTTCCGATTCCGTGGGAACATTGGGATGAAAAGTAGCCTATATTTTAATCCAGATCTCCAGCTATCTACATACCGAGTTTCATTACAATTGGTCCATTAGTTTTTGTGGGGGTTCACTATATTAGTAGGATTATGATAAAAGACATGTACGGTTGGCTGCATAATTGCAAACTCACCGTAGAGCTCCAAAACTGTTGTTGTTGGCTGTTATAAGAATGTTTTCAACACAAGCAAGATTCTAGACACCTGCTTTAGTTGAAGTTTAAAGTCTTCTAACTCATCAAAATTAAACAAAAATGATTAGAATGAAAACTTTCCAATACTTAATAGTAATTTTAGAACTCTACCGGGGCTGCAATTATGCAGCTGACTGTACAGGCTAGCTTAACATATCCATCCCTTCCCATCAAATGTAATGAGGTTAAATGAAAGCCAATTTAGTGTCAAAAAAATATTTCTACAGTGCCCTTAACAATATCTTCCCTATATATTTAAAATTCTCATGTCGAAGTGTTAGTGGCCAAACTCCACCTAAATGGCTGAACTGATTTATATGAATTTTTTGTGGATATTCGTTAGATCTGAAAATCGAACACTATTCTAATTTTTGTCCTTTATTTTTTTGTGTATGGCAAAATGTTTGCCGGGCCAGCTAGTTATTAAGGTAAAAGGGTACCTGCGCTCTCTCCATACAAACATAGTCGACTGTTTTCTCCCTGGATTAATTGGATAATGACACTAGCACAAATATTTTTGTGCCATAAAACCTATAACTGCCATGAGTATGCCCCTAATTTATTTTTAGTTTTTTTGTCATTTTCTAATTATTATAGAAATTATGATTAAACAAATAAAAAAAAACAAAAAATAGGGGTCATGGCATTATAAGTTTTATGCACCAAAAATATTTGCTCTAGTGTCATTATGAGAAAACAGTTGACTACGTTTGTAATAGTTTGTATGGAAACAGCCGCCGGTACCCTTTCCTCCTAAATAAAAAAATTACATATAACTTTTTATTATTTACCTCACCAGATATTGTCAAATGTGACATCGATGAACCTGTGGCAACATCCAGCGAAGACCAGATGGCTCCCGTGTCAATCAAAACAGAACCGGACGTGTCTTGGATTAAGGTAGAAGTTGATGCCCTACCTGATAATGAAGAGGGTCCCTCCGGCTTGGGGAGTGATCCGCTGAAGACTGATCCTCCAGAATTAACTGGACCCTTAAAAGCTGAAGTTGAAGACGGTGGTAAGTCTTTTAAAATTAATTATTATTATACAATAAATACTCGTTAATAGAAATAGAAAAACATTTATTCGCAACAAAAACACAGTGAGCTTATGAACTACTAGCTGCGCCCCGCGGTTTCACTCGCGTAAGTCCGATCTTTCTCACCGTTTAAACCTTCCCTGGACTACGACAAACATTTCAAAACCGAAATCATCTAAATCGGTTCGTGCGTTCTGGAGTTATAGCGTCAGGAAGGAAAACCCGACTTATTTTTATATAGTAGATACCTACCCTTGTACCTACTTGTATACGGGCTGTTTTCCGCAATTAGACCCTTTTTAATTGGGTCCTTTTTGCGTGAGGATGAAGTAGGCTTGCCCAGCACCTACTACCCTCTCAACTTAGTCCACCATGGCCAGAGGAGAGAACTTGTCAATACTTCTGGAGCCAACTAAGCCGCGGGTTTCACCGTAAGAGCAATGTCAATTAGCGCACATACATTTTTGTCAAGAAAAACTAATTGGTGCACCTCCGGCTGGAATTTGAACCCACAACCTTCAGAATGAAAGATGAGGTATCTACCACTAAGCCAACACCGCTCTATATAGAGGTGTCCCGTAATGAATGGATAAGCGACTACAGATAGAGGACACCGTTTCGGTTTAGAAAAATAAAACTTATGCTCTATAAAAGGCTCTTGTTTTCGAGAAATCTGCCATTTTCAAAATTTTAAAAATATCATTCCCTTGTCTACTTATTTTGATGCCTGCAAATGAAGGAATTATTCCAATCTGTTTTTTGGATAGTATTCCAGGATAAATGTGCTATCGAATGCAAATAATTATTTTTATGACACTGAAAGTTTTTTAAACTAAGATTTCACTCAAACTTTATGATTTTTAAATTTTTTATCCTGAACTTTTACCTTTCTTGGTATAAAAAAATGTATGGTCACCCTAGTGCCAAATTTTAATAAATGTTGCCTATTTTATTGAGATCCTTAAATGGTATTGCCAGCATTTAATACCAAATTTATTCCTATTAAAATGAGCCAGAGCTGTCATTTTTCCTTAGTGATTTCGGGGAATTTGGAAATCAAATTAATTTAATTGTAATTACAAAACCATTTAGAGAAATAGATTTCTTCTACATTAAAGATAAACATTTAATCAAAATAAACGTTTGATGTAGCATATTATCGATTAAATATATTTGTCCTTCACTTGTACTCTCATGACGTCACCATCGGCGTTATGACGAAATCGACATGTGCCATAATAAATAGCCAACTAATAATATGGACATGTGTTTTTATTTACCTACAAAACTAAGGCAAAGGAACGCCTTACGCCTTTGAAATATTCAAACATTTAAAAAAAATAACTAGTGAGAAATTTCCAAAAATATTCAAAAAAGTATCTTAAATTGACTGTCTAGGTAAGTATACATTTTCACTACATAGTATAAAATAAAGTCACTTTTTCTGTCCCTATTTCCCTTTGACTGCTTATATCATTAAAACTACGCAACGGATTTTGATGCGGTTTTTTCAATAGATAGAGTGATTCAAGAGGAAGGTTTATATGTATAATACATGCATAATATAGCCGTGCGAAGCCGGGACGGGTCGCTAGTATAATATAAAGCTGAAGAGTTTGTTTGTATGTACGCGCTAATCTCAGGAACTACTGGTTCGAATTGAAAAAATATTTTTTGTGTTGTGGTCCATTTATCGAGGTAGGCTACTTTTTATTTTGATTTTCCCACGGGAAAGTTAGTCTATATTTACGGAAAATAATATAGAAACCATAGGTCCGGAAATTTGGACTATCCCAATGAAAAATGGTCTAATTGCGGAAAAACAGCCCGTATATACAGTGGCGGACATAGAATTAGAAACACCTAACTAAACTCCTCTTTTCATTAAAGATTAACCTTGTCTTGTAAAAGAAGGTTTTTAATTTAAGGCCCGTATTAATAAATCGCTCTCAATATCGATCTTAAGTGCGTATCAATCGAGTGAGTCTTGTGATGTTGTCACTATCTCAAGTTAGGCGATAATTAATAGATAAAACTCTACGATAAAACTCAAGTTATAACCAGGGCCTATATTCACTAAGGTTCAACTCGTTGGGCGCGCGTGATTAGGGGCGGAGGGGGGGGCGGTTTTTGTATGGAAATCTTGTCCTAATCACGCGCGCCCGACGACTTGAACCTTAGTGAATAAAGGCACAGGCTGATATCGCTCTTGAGATTTGAGACTGATCTTGAGAGCGACCTTGAATGACAGTAACGCTTTGTGGCCAAAGGGTAAGAACAGACCATTTAAAAAAATAACCTTGAATGGTCTGTTCTTACCCTATGGTAGGTAGTTTCGTCATATTTTACTGTCAACTGGTTTTTAATGTAAAAATCACTATCATCACTACAAAGTATAAAACAAAGTCGCTTTCTCTGTCCCTATTTCCCTATGTATGCTTAAATCTTTAAAACTACGCAACGGATTTTGATGCGGTTTTTTTAATAGATAGAGTGATTCAAGAGGAAGGTTTATATGTATAATACATGCATAATATAGCCGTGCAAAGCCGGGGCGGGTCGCTAGTATTTTACAAAATGTAAGATTAAAGGCCGCACAGTGGGCCTATATTCACTAAGGTACAAGTCGTTAGGCGCGCGTGATTAGGGGCTGAGGGGGGGCGGTTTTTGTATGGAAATATCGTCCTAATCACGCGCGCCCGACTTGAACCTTAGTGAATAAAGGCACGATACAGTGCCGACACAGTGCCGTACCGTGATTTTCCTTTAGTGTCAGTGAAAAATGATATTGTTTCATACTTTTTGTACTAGACTATCCGTACTGGTCAGTGACAGTGATGTTCAGTGCCTTTATACCTTTTTACCTTTAAACAAAGCGCAGTTTCATACTTGACAGTGCGCATTTGACATTTTTCTATGATCAGTCTGTGGTTTTGTTTATGATTCGTTCGTTTCCCGGTTGTTGCCGACAATAGTCGGGTCCTCATAAAATACGGCTTATCGTGAACATAAGATTTCCTTTGGTAAGGTTCGGTCCTTAGGACCTAAGCATAGTTATAAGAAGGGGAGCCACCAAGATTTTCGATGTTAGTTTTTCAGTAGAGTGAAAAGTTGAAAAATTGTAATTTCCGTATGACTGGAAAGTTTTATAACAACAACAGGTATCGTTGGAATCAGCGTGGCTTACCTGATTATCAAAATGCATATCGCCGCTTCCTAAAGTGGTGGGGGTGCCATTTATGACGTCACAAAGATGGCACCTAATAGGTTTAGATTTTGTCGGTTATTGCGGTAACTATTCATCCAATTTGAAAAAACTAGATATCAAAAGAGAGGAAGTAAAATTTCTAACAAAACATGCGAAATCACTCTCATTGTAGGAATCATATTTTGAACTATAATTAAACAAAAATATTTTTGTATGAGTTTTATCTAGACAGAAGTAGTTTGGTAGACAATATAACTAATTAATTTTTTAATTAGATTATCAGTTGGGTAGTAAATAATTAGCTTTATTTTCGTAGTATTCCCGAAACTTTGCTGTTTTAATTTTTAATTTTAAACGCTGCACACGTTTATGCGGTACTTCGAATGAAAGGTCTTAATTAGCACTACAGTTTTTACTACATCATAAAAAAAACCTACCCGGCGGAACCGAAATATTTCGTCTTCAATGCAATATTCGTACTAAGTAATGAAACTCCCACTGTCATAACTACTTTATAAACATTGCACCCCTTCATGTGGTACGAAAGGTCTTAACTAGGGCTACAATTTTGTACTTCACCACGAAAAAATTCTACCATGAGGAACCGAGATATTTCATCATCAATACTACGTCTCATACATTGTTACAAAGCTCCCATAGTTATAACTACTTGATAAATTGTTTTAAACCCTTATGCGGTACTTTAAATGAAAGATCTTAACTAGCACCATTGATTACTATGGAAATTTGTGATTACTTTGGATTTTTTTCAAGTAAATTTTTTATTTTATTTTACATCTGAATCGTGCAAATAATAATCTAAAAATCAATTCCACATCCCCAATTCATACAAATATAATACCAAACTTGACAGCTACCAAGATTTGGTCTCAAATTGTTGTAATTTGTTTGATCAGCTCTTATGCTTTTTAATTTTGTTAACTTGCTTTTACTACAAGAATGTTGTCAAAGTTTATTTTATTATTAGACATTATTTATCCACTAAAATTGTAGAAAATGGAAGTTACAGATAGTAAAAAGTGCAAAATATTTGAAATGTATACTTATCACAATTTTTTAAATTTCGCCCCAAATATTAAATATTACCCAAATATTATACCAGATCTTCGATTTATACGAAAATGATACTAAACTTGACTTAGTACCTAAACTTACGCAGTTATTTACCTAGAATCCCCCCCTCCCCCCTACCCACTTCGAAAATTCAGGTGGCTCCCCTTCCAAAATCCATCTCAAGAATACAAAGAACAAACCTGCCGAAGGAAATCTTTGGTTCAGCAATAGCCGTATTTGACTCTTTTTTTGTCTTGTAGCGACGCAACTACAAGTACATAATTTACAAAACAAAAAAGCGATTATTTCTAAAATGGAGAAGAAACATATTTTTACCTCGATAGAAAAGAAAACTTTTCTAGACATTATAAAGAAGTATAGTGGAGTCATTGAAAATAAAAAGACCGATGGGAGCAGCCTCAAACGAAAGAATGAAGCTTGGGATCGCGTCGCTAAAGAATATAATTCCAGTTCATTTACCACTCAACCGGTAAGTAATAATTGTTACCTAATAATTAATATTATACCTAATAATTATAAAAGTGGCCAGAAGGCCAATTCTCGTAAATAATATTGTTTAAATTACATTTCAATAACATCCCGATTGCAAAAGATACCTTTAAAGTCAGTTTTCTTTTACAAAAAGCTAACTTTGAGGGTATTTTGAGCTACTTTGATGGTGTTATTTGTGATCGAAACAATGTTATTTACAAGAATTGGCCTTCAGTAGGCCAATTATTCTTGTAAATAACATTGTTCAAATTACATTTCAATATCATTTCGATTGCATTTCGATCACAAATAACACCATCAAAGTAGCTCAAAATACCCTCAAAGTTAGCTTTTTGTTTTATTTTCATTTTAGGTTACAACTAAGCAATTACGACGTTTGTGGATGAACATAAAGCAACGCCAAAGAGAGGCAATAACGAAACAGAAGCAGCACTGTATGGCAACTGGAGGAGGACCTTCTGTTAGCGATGCTGACATTGACCCAGACGTAGCCCAAATAACATCTGCGTTGATTGTGGGTGTAGACGAAGCTATTGATTCGAACACACCAGCATCCGGTAGGTACTTCTTCGCCGAGAAGCCTATGTAGGGCTTGAATATCGGTCCATTTTTCCATTCCGGAATTCAGTTTCAATATTGATCTATCCAGTTCCGGAATTCCGGAATTAGATGTTTCCTTTACAAAATGCATAATATTTTTTGATATCGAAATAAAGGGGTATTTTAGGTAGAAATAATAAATCCATTGAAGTAGCTGTTCAGGGGCCCTACCGCGGTAAGTGCGTCGGCTTCAAGCCAACGCGTCGCCTTGCGCCGACCCGCGCCCCACACTGGGCGAAATTTTAAACCTGCCCTTCATAGGAGTTTTGAAAAATTAAGTGGTTTATTTCGTGTGTTTTAAGTATGCAGGATTGTTAGGGACATCAAAACATTTAGAAACAAGTGATTCTGGTTATGTTATTTTAAAAAAACACTTCAAAATATGACTTAGTTTTTTTTTTAAATAATATAACCATAATCACTTATTTTTGAATGTTTTGATGTCCCCGACAATCCTGCATACTTAAAATACACGAAAATACTACTTAATATTTCAAAATTTCTATGAAAGGCAAGCTCAATTTTCCGCCCATTGTGAGACGCGGTTTGGGATATCGACGTCGGCTTGAAGCCTACGCACTTACCGCGGTAGGGCCCCAGAACTGTAATTATAATTAAAAATTATAGATTTCTTAATCTGTAATCTACAACTTTTGTTGGATGTGAACTTCTTACACGATTACAAATGTTAGAAACTGGTGAAAAGGCGCGTTCAGCGTCGACACTAGTAGGCGGTATTGTTTTTAGATACTTGAAGCATTGTCCTCTATCGCCGCCCTCTTAGAAAACTGCCTTTTCGACTCTTAGCAAACGATATCGAAATTCCAGTTTTACTCTCACCAATTCCGGTATTACAAACGATACTGAAATAAGTCGGAATTCCGGAATTTCGTTAAATCCGGAATTCCGGAACTCAATCCCCAATGTCAAAGTCAAATTTCTTTATTCTTTTCGATGTTTATGTATATACACATGATCACTTGGAATAGTCTTAAAAACTAAGTTAGGATGTGTGCCTTCGGAAAGCGCCCACCAATGAGAAGAAGGCAAAAGAAACTCATGGGGTAAACAATGTAAAGTCCATACAAATTGAAAACAGAAATTCTAATTCAGTGATATCTACGCGTTGAAACAGGCTCTAAATTGTCTATAATAATCTATGCGTTGAAACAGACTCTAAATTGAACCATTTTTCTTTACAGACTTAATAGAGAGCTCAACGGAACCTGAAGTGAACGTTTATGAGCTGGATTTTACATCAACAACATCTTTATCCTTAAACGCCTCTACATCCCAACAATGCTTCTTCAACACAGTGCCGCCATCGACACTGAAACTACTAACGCCTACATTAACAACACCACCAAGGACCATGCCTTCACCACCACAAACTGTGTCACGTAACGTTACACAAAAAACAAACGCTATCCTGGAAAAGGAATATCAAGATAGGAAGAAAAGACAAAATGAGTTGCATGAATTACAAAAACAGCTGCTAATGGAGCAAATAAGGGAGGCTAGGGCAAAGGCCGATTTAACAGAATTAATATTACAACAAAATAGAACTGGTAAGTTTTAATAATAGGCCAAAAGATGTCCACTGCTGGGGGCTAATTTCTTAACTCCAATGGTGATTCTTAAGAATCCTTTTAACTTTTAATCAAGTGATAAGCAGGTGCAACTACTGAAGATCATTGTCATGAAGGTTATGGAATCAGTCCCCTGGCCATGAGAGTAATATGGCTGACGCACCTTAGCAAATTAAGTAATACTGTTTACCAAAAATTAGCTCCTTATGAAGGAACTTATAGCAAAATACAGTTACTTACTCCCGCTAAACTGACATTATGATAGCTGGTGTGGATATCTCGTATCTTAAGTAAAAATACTCAGACTTATTTAGCTAATTAGTTCCTATTGTTGAAGCACAATCATATGATTATTATAAACAACATTATAATACAAGTCCTATAGTCCATTGAAAAGTTACATTTGGGGTTGCATTTGTCAGAGGACGCAATTTTATTTTTTAGATATCACAAGGTTTTCGCTTATAACTTTTTGTTTTTTGTTCCACGACTAAAAGTTACTTGACAAAAGTTGTGGATAATCATATTTGCAACAAAAAATGTTAACTAATATTTTTTGTGAGACCTATAGTATGTCAGATAAACCATAAAAACCGTTTAAATCCCTTTTTCCAAGATGGCGGCCGTAGGACAAGAGCTACAATCCCTCAAACTTGGATTTAAGCTTAGACTAATCCCCTCTTGATATCTAAAAAATAAAATTGCGTTCGACAAATGCACGCTAAGCCCAAAAAAATGTAACATTTCAATGGACTACTATTATTATTGTATTTTGCCAAGGACCATATTCGACATAGACATCAGCTCTAATGTAACTAACTACAGACATTATATTGAGGTCTAACATTTTTTTCTTTCTTTTCAGATCAAAATAAGTAAAAAGAGGGTTTAAAAGAATTCAAAATAAAACGAAGATTTCATTGGACTATTTAAATTATTATAATAAAACTATTAACTTTTATAAAAATAAAACTTCAGAAAACTAATTTTATTGTTTACCTAAGTGAAGTAATTTCCAATTATTGAGTTTCTCAAAATAAAACCTGAGGTATAAGGCTGTAATGGGTTATCATCTACAGTATCACCTTCATTCTCCTCCTCTTCATTTTCAAATGGCATTTGGTCATTTAATCCGTTGCAAATGTTGCAATGTTTGTGTTTCAAAGAACTTTAATAATAAAACTTTAACGTGGTTCATTTGAATACCAACATAACAAAGCGTTTATTGGTTATGATAAGTGTCTTCTACAATTTAAATGAACCTCTGTGTTTCATAAATACAAACCTTTTTCTCTCTCTCTCAGGCAACTCCTCGATAGAGAAGAATTTACCTGCAGATTATGGATTATTGGTTCCCCGAACACTTTTACATGGAGATAAAAATCTACACGTTTGTAAAGTATATATTGAAGAAAATAAACTAAAATTGAATATGCGTAGACACTCAAAGGCACATACTGGTGAAAAACCTTTTACTTGCGCTGTTTGCAATCATAAATGTACAAATAGAAGTGACTTGAAAATACATTCAAAGGTTCATTCTGTTGAAAAACCTTTCTCCTGTGATGTTTGCTATTATAAATGTAAGCACAAGGTTACGTTAACAAAACACTTGAAAATTCATACCGGTTTTTCACCTTTCTCTTGCAATGTTTGCAATTCTGCATTTAGTCAGAAAAGTTACTTAACATTACATTTAAGAATTCATACTGGTGGAAAACCTTTCTCTTGCGATATTTGCGATTATAAATGTAGGCACAAGAGTAGTTTAACACAACACCTAAAAATTCATTCTGGTGAAAAACCTTTCTCTTGCGATGTTTGCGATTATAAATGTTCACAAAAACATAGTCTGGTTGCACATTCGAGAACTCACACTGGTGAAAAACCTTTCTCTTGCGATGTTTGCGATTATAAATGTAAGCACAAGCATAGGTTAACACAACACTTGAAAATTCATACTGGTGAAAAACCTTTCTCTTGCAATGTTTGTAATAATGCATATAGGCAGAAAAGTCAATTAACAGTACATTTAAGAAATCATACTGGTGAAAAACCTTTCTCTTGCGATGTTTGCGACTATAAATGTACGCACAAGGGTAGCTTAACACAACACCTAAAAATTCATACTGGTGAAAAACCTTTCTCTTGCAATGTTTGTAATATTTCATTTACTCTTAAAAGTCAATTAACAGTACATTTAAGAAGACATACTGGTGAAAAACCTTTCTCTTGCGATCTTTGCGATTATAAATGTAGCCACAAGGGTAGCTTAATAACACATCAATTAAAAATTCATACTGGTGAAAAACCTTTCTCTTGCGATGTTTGCGATTATAAATGTTTTCGCAAGGGTAGCTTAACACAGCACCTAAAAATTCATTCTGGTGAAAAACCTTTCTCTTGCGATGTTTGCGATTATAAATTTAAGCAGAAGTGTAACTTAACACAACACCTTAAAATTCATTCTGGAGAAAAACTTTTCTCATGTCATATTTGCGACTGCAAGTTTATTAGAAAAACGAGTTTAATAAAACATACAAAAATTCACACAGGATAAATACTATTTATAAACTAACATGTTTATTTTCACTACGAAAGTTATTAAAAACAAGATAAATATCTAATTACCATTTTTTTGTTTTTATTATGTAGAGCTCCATTTTTGAAAGATCTTTAGATAATTAAACTTAAGTAAATTATTATTATTTTTAATTTATGGTAATTTAAGTATTAATAATTGTAATTTGATACAGCAATAAATAAATTAAATATCTTTTTAATAAGCCTCGGAAAAAATATTAATACTAAAAGTAATGTTTGCTGAACTTTGCTGTCGTCCAATGCGTGGTTCATTTGATATTTAACTTGACAGAGCATTTATTGATCAGACTAAGTGTCTTCTACATTTATATGAACTTCTGTATTTCATAAATACAAACCTTTTTCTCTCTCTCTCAGGCAACTCCGCGATAGAGAAGAATTTACCTGCAGATTATGGATTATTGGTTCCCCGAACACCTTTACATGGAGATAAAAATCTACACGTTTGTAAAGTATATACTGAAGAAAATAAACTAAAATTGAATATGCGTAGACACTCAAAGGCACATACTGGTGAAAAACCTTTTACTTGCGCTGTTTGCAATCATAAATGTACAAATAGAAGTGACTTGAAAATACATTCTAAGGTTCATTCTGTTGAAAAACTTTTCTCCTGTGATGTTTGCAATTCTGCATTTAGTAAGAAAAGTCACTTAACAGTACATTTAAGAATTCATACTGGTGGAAAACCTTTCTCTTGCGATATTTGCGATTATAAATGTAGGCACAAGAATAGTTTAACACAACACCTAAAAATTCATTCTGGTGAAAAACCTTTCTCTTGCGATGTTTGCGATTATAAATGTTCACAAAAACATAGTCTGGTTGCACATTCGAGAACTCACACTGGTGAAAAACCTTTCTCTTGCGATGTTTGCGATTATAAATGTAAGCACAAGGATAGGTTAACACAACACTTGAAAATTCATACTGGTGAAAAACCTTTCTCTTGCAATGTTTGTAATAATGCATATAGGCAGAAAAGTCAATTAACAGTACATTTAAGAAATCATACTGGTAAAAAACCTTTCTCTTGCGATGTTTGCGACTATAAATGTACGCACAAGGGTAGCTTAACACAACACCTAAAAATTCATACTGGTGAAAAACCTTTCTCTTGCAATGTTTGTAATATTTCATTTACTCTGAAAAGTCAATTAACAGTACATTTAAGAAGACATACTGGTGAAAAACCTTTCTCTTGCGATGTTTGCGATTATAAATGTAGCCACAAGGGTAGCTTAATAACACATCAACTAAAAATTCATACTGGTGAAAAACCTTTCTCTTGCGATGTTTGCGATTATAAATGTTTTCGCAAGGGTAGCTTAACACAGCACCTACAAATTCATTCTGGTGAAAAACCTTTCTCTTGCGATGTTTGCGATTATAAATTTAAGCAGAAGTGTAACTTAACACGACACCTTAAAATTCATTCTGGTGATAAACCTTTCTCTTGTCATATTTGCGATTACAAGTTTAGTAGAAAAACAAGTTTAATAAAACATACAAAAATTCACACAGAAAAAATACAATTTTAAATTAACATATTTATTTTCACTACGAAAGTTATTAAAAACAGGATAAATAATTATACCATATTTTTTGTTTTTATTTTGTAGATCTCCATTTTTGAAAGATCTTTAATAATTAAAGTTAAATAAATAATTCAAATATCTTTTTAATAAACCTCGGAAAAAAATAATAATCCTAAAAGTAATTTTTGCTGTCGTCCAATGCGTGGTTCATTTAATATTCAACTTGACAGAGCATTTATTGGTCATAATAAGTGTCTTCTACATTTATATGAACTTCTGTGTGTCATAAATACAAACCTTTTTTTCTCTCTCTCAGGCAACTCCTCGATAGAGAAGAATTTACCTGCAGATTATGGATTATTGGTTCCCCGAACACTTTTATATGGAGATAAAAATCTACACGTTTGTAAAGTATATACTGATGAACAGAAACTAAAATTGGATATGCGCAGACACTCAGAGGCACGTACTGGCGAAAAACCTTTTACTTGCCCTGTTTGCAATCATAAATGTACAAAAGATAGAATTGATTTGAAATTACATTCAAAGGTTCATTCAGTTGAAAAACCTTTCTCCTGCAATGATTGCTATTATAAATGTAAGCACGAGGGTAGGTTAACAAAACACTTGAAAATTCATACCGATGAAAAACCTTTCTCTTGCAATATTTGCAATTATGAATGTAGAGGTAAAAATCACATTAAGATTGATACAAGTGAAAAACTTTTCTCTTGCGATGTATGTAAATGTGATACTGATGGACAACCTTTATCTTGTAATATTTGCGGTCAGAAATTTAATCCAAAAAATCAGCTTACAGAACATTTAAAGGTTCATACTGATGAAAAGCCTTTTGACGTGATAACGTCTTGTAAATCGATGAACACCGAACTGCACTCACAAAAAAGTGTCATGTTACGGTCACGTTACGATGTAAGCGAGAGCGCGGACCACGCGATAGAGAGGTACGATCAAAGAGAGACAGCGGCGACAGCACACAAGCTACACGAAAATTGCGGTTTCCATTGTTTATTTCAACAAATACAGCAAAAAAGGTAAATAATTAATTCTTAAATTTTAGGAATTATATTAGCAATATAATCTCATACTTATATTTGTTCTTTGAATATTATTAAAAAGTAAAATATAAAATGGATACTGGATACTTGACACTGAATGCCAAGTATTTTATATTTTACACTGACTGAGATGAAATAAAAAAAGGTAGTTTTTCGTTCAGTTTTGAGTGAAAAAACATTATAACTCATATAAACGATCGTATAAAAAGTCAATTGCTTCTGTTTATTAAAAAAAACCCAGGTGAAACGGCCATATTTGTTGACATGGTAGGTAACCATAGCAACGTATTAAAGTTTGCAAAATGGTAATGTCAACTATATAAAAGAGTTTAATCAAAGAGGTAGGTTGAGAAAGAAGTACCTACATTCTGTAAAATTTTAGCAGAGCGCAGCCGGGTTTTCATCTCATAAAAAAAAATTGTAAACCTAAACTTATTTTAGTACTAGCCGACCCGGCGCACTTCATTATAGCCATTGGTTATATCGAAAATAAGTACTTTTTCTTTGTTAAAATATAAATTATTTACAATTTTATTTGCAGAACTGCTGACGAACTTATGGATCTCACGGAACTGCCATTACCTTCAAGGAGTAATGTACTCACGGAGGCGCAAGACGCTGCCGAATCCACGTCTTCAACGCCATTAGTTGGACCACCAACAATCGCTGCTCCAAACTCGAAAGCACGGAGACAACGCGAATACAGACAGCGTAAAGCAGCATCCAGAACTCTTGCAGAGGCGATAGCTGCGAGGAAAGCGGGTGCCGAAAGACAACGCCTCTGCAAACTACGCAAAGCTGCTAACTCGACTCTTGTCGGTGGTTCATCAGAATCCACTACTGCATCCTCTTCTCATTCATGGGCAAGGTCAAACGACGTCCAGACTGGTATTCTCCTGCCACTACCTTCATGGAGTAATGTACTCACGGAGGTGAGGGAGGCGCAAGACGCTACCGCATCCACGTCTTCAACGCCATTCGCTGAGCCACCAACAATCGCTGCTCCAAAATCGAAAGCACAGAGACAACGCGAATACAGACAGCGTAAAGCAGCATCCAGAACTCTTGCAGAGGCGATAGCTGCGAGGAAAGAGGGTGCCGAAAGACAACGCATCTGCAAACTACGCAAAGCTGCTAACTCGACTCTTGTCGGTGGTTCATCAGAATCCACTACTGCATCCTCTTCTCATTCATGGGCAAGGTCAAACGATGTCCAGACTGGTATTCTCCTGCCACTACCTTCATGGAGTAATGTACTCACGGAGGTGAGGGAGGCGCAAGACGCTACCGCATCCACGTCTTCAACGCCATTCGCTGAGCCACCAATAATCGCTGCTCCAAAATCGAAAGCACAAAGACAACGCGAATACAGACAGCGTAAAGCAGCATCCAGAACTTCTGCACAGGTGATAGCTGCGAGGAAAGCGGATGCCGAAAGACACCGCAACTTCAGACTACGCAAAGCTGCTAACTCGGCTCATGTCAGTGGTGCATTAGAATCGACTACGGCGTCCTCATCTCATTCAGGCGCATGGTCAAGCGACGTCCAAACTGGTACTCAACGACAGCTCACCTACCAACAACGTCAAACTTCAGCAGCAGAACCAGCACAAATGACTGTTCAACAAGGTACTTCTTTGTTTCAAATTGAAGTACAACAGGCACAATCTACCTGGAACACCAAATGGGCATACTCGTCCATGAGATTCAAATCAACTTTTCTGGACAACGATTTTGGCTACGCTTGTTCGGTTTGCGACAGACTGTGGTTTAAGAACGACCTCAAACCCATCACTGCGGCACAGCTGGAGGTGATCTCGGAATGGTTCATCAAAGAAAATCGACAACTGTGCATAGAAGAATATGAATTGGTTTGCAACACTTGCAAGCTTTCACTGAACAAAAAATCGATGCCACTCCTAGCAAAAGGTAATGGATTCTCATATCCAGATCAACCACCAGGCCTCCCACCGTTGGATCCCATCAGTGAACGATTGATATCGCCTCGTCTGCCATTTATTCAAGTGCGTCGTCTGCGCCATGATTTATCTTATGGAATCATAGGGCAAGTGATCAACGTACCAGTAGGCGTCCAAGAAATAGTAAAATGTTTGCCGCGCCAATTAAATGAGGACGACGTCGTCAATGTTAATATCAAGCGAAACCTTGCCCACGAATCGGTCTACATCAGCGAATATATGTCCAAAAGTACAATCAGTGCGTGGCTAACAGTACTGCAGAATTCTACATTATATCGTTTGTACAAAATCAACGTGGATATGTCGAGACTGCATCCAACTGAGCCGTTGCTCGATAACATACATGATGATCCGTCCAACCGTATAGAAAAAATATCCGCTGAAAATGCCCCTGAATCTGAGATTCTCGCTTCAAGACAACATACCATGATGTGGAACGAAGAAGATTGTCTCAATATCGCAGCAGGAAATCAGGCAACACCTCCCATTATCATTTATGACTGTTATGCAGAAGAGTTGTCGTTTCCATCGATATACTTCGGAGAGCCGCGTCAATTCAACAAGGGAGTGACTGTAACACCTCACATGATAGTGACCAGTGAAATACGACGTCGCGACAGACGCGGAGCCACGCCTCAAAAAATCTTGTACGTTGCAATGAAAATATTGCGGCTGCGCATTTACAGCACGTTTCGCAATGTTTCGGTCACGGAGAATGTTACGCGACGTATGTTAGAGGACACAGAATTTCTAAAAGAATATTTCATAGAAAACCTCGCATTCATGAAGACAGTGCCAAACTCCGTCCAATACTGGGCCTCTCGTAAACGAGACCTCTTTGCAATGATTCGTCAACTTGGTAAACCAACCGTCTTCCTCACTATAAGTGCCAACGAAATACGTTGGATGAAACTGCTCACTATACTGCTCAAACTGAGCAAAAAATATCCAGGAAAAACAGCAAAAGATCTCAACACTTCTGAGCGCTGTACTTTAGTGAGCGACGATCCTGTTACGTGCTGCTTATACTTTAACAAGCTCGTTGGTTCCTTGATGAAAATGCTGAAATCCAAACAGTCTCACAATCCGTTTGGCAAGTATTTCGTTAAAGATTATTTCCTTAGCATTGAGTTCCAGCATCGAGGAAGTCCACAGGCGCATATTCTAATGTGGTTAAACGACGACCCACGTGAGACAGTGTCTGAATATATGCCAAAAACGATCGATCTCGTGGAAAAGTTAAGTTCAGTTGTTCGAGATGATGTGCCAAACAATGATATCTACGCCAACCAGATACACAAACATGATTTCACTTGCACAAAGCCAGGCGAGAAAACTTGCAGATTCGGGATGCCATACTGGCCAATGCCCACGACCCTTGTACTGGTTCCGATACCTCAATCTGATGGACGCCGCCAAACGCTACAACAGAAGGCCAATGAGCTGCGGGCCTCTCTCGGTGAACGTCGATACGCATGCATGGATGAGTTTCTTAATGCTAATGGTTTGACTTACGTTTCATACCTCGACATTGTGCGTTCAACGTTGTGCAAACCGACTCTGATGTTCAGACGAAACTTCGACGAACTTATGACAAATACGTTCAATCCATACCTTGCCGGCGAAATCAACTCTTACATCGACATTCAGTTCATCTTGGATGAGTACAGCTGCGCAGAGTATGTCGTAGAGTATGTAAATAAATCCGCCTGTGGAATGAGTAACCTACGTCGTGAGCTTACCACGATGATGCTAGAGCATCCCTATCAGAACGACACAGGCCAATTGGAAGCGTTAAGTATCAAACTGCTTAACGCAGTTGAGATGTCAGCGCAAGAAGCAGCATGGTATCTACTACGACAACCAATGAGTGAGACAAGTCGTCAAGTTGTGTACATCCCGACGGTGTGGCCGACAGAAAGACAACGCTGCCGCAAGCGTCGTCAACAAATGGACCGCGAAGGCATCGATGGAAACAGCACTGATGTTTGGATCAAAAACATAATACAGCGATATGAAGAACGACCTGCATCTTTAGAACAAGTGTATTTGGCTGAGTTTACTTCGTGGTATGCTCACGCTAATGATATCGTTGACGAAGAAAACGACGGGGATGACGATGAAGATTCTCGAGCGAGGTCGTCGAGAGGACCAAAAGAATATCCCAGACGACCGTTCGGACGAGTCATACGATACAGACGCTACGATATTAATGATACTGTCAATTATAAACGCGAGATGGTTCTACTTTACGTACAGTTTCGCAACGAAATGTCTGAGATTGTTGATCAAAATAAATTTTTGCAATTATTTGACGACAACAAAGATGCTATTATGGAACGCCGTAGCCTATTCGAGACTAATTTAAACGTTGAAAACTTTATGAAGGAACTTGAGGAACAATTGGTCGAGTCTACTTCTGATAATATAATTGACTAATACACAAATATACACCCCCTCATTCCAAAACGAAGTCTAGAATTAAACTACGTTTTGTTGAGATTTAAACCATGGACTTCGCTAAATTTTATTACTAAACGAAGTTTTCCTCTAAAACTAGGTTTCTCTGTCCTGTCAAAGACACCCTAGATTAACTACTTCATACTATGTTCAAAACATCAAATTGACGTTCAAATTTTCCTCGTTGCTCGAATTCTCGCTCCATTTTAGAGTTCCGTATCCAAAGAGTAAAACGGTTCAAAACACCGGCCATTTTTTAAGGCTAGACGAATGTTGCCATTCCATGAAATTAAATCATACCCATATTAAATCCATGTTAGAAATAAAAAATAAAAAAATAATATGAATATTTATTACGTGTGAATTTATAATATTAATGACGCGGAGAATAAACATTAGCTGGGGCATATTTTTCGTTAATATTTTGTGGTCGATAATTTAAAATAAATAAATACTTAAATAGTAATTTATCCTAGAATGGTAACGTCAAAACGGCAACTCAACTCCCGCGTTCCGATATACGCTACATAAATTGATGTATTTAAAGACAACCACGTAATCGTCAACATAGAATAACAAATACAGGTTACGGCCATTTCACAATAATTGGGCACACAATTTTAATATTTTTATCACCTAAGTATCGATTCCTTAAATGTTTTAAATATTAACGCTCTTAATAGTACAGTCATTTGTTCGAAAAAATAGAGGTTACCTGGAAAGTTTTCCGGGAGTTTTGAAAATTGGTAATTTTATAGATTTTGACGTGCTCTTTCCGAATTTTAACTTTGCCACCTCGTATCTTTGCCGCTCGCGCCGCCATATTGCAAAAATGGCGCCTAAAAGCAGTTTTTTGATAATAATTCATTTCCGACGCATTTTACAAGAAAAACATATCTATACAAAATAATAGTAGAGAAAATTTCCTACAATTTATATCATAACCTTTTTTTTTTAAAACCAATAGTTTCGGCGTACGAGCGCCGTAAAGTGTAGTTCAACACACGTTTCTGCCTTGAAAAAAAAAAAGGTTATGATATAAATTGTAGGAAATTTTCTCTACTATTATTTTGTATAGATATGTTTTTCTTGTAAAATGCGTCGGAAAGGAGTTATTATCAAAAAACTGCTTTTAGGCGCCATTTTTGCAATATGGCAGCGCGAGCGGCAAAGATACGAGGTGGCAAAGTTAAAATTCGGTAAGAGCACGTCAAAATCTATAAAATTACCAATTTTCAAAACTCCCGGAAAACTTTCCAGGTAAAAATACCAAATGACTGTACTATAACACCATCTTGTGAAAAGGAACGGTGTTTCGAACGCTGAACGAACAAGATAATAGTTTGTTTCAAATTTGCTACCTTTTGTCTATGGTTGCGACTTTAAACAAGGGATCTTCTGGTCCTTGGTCTATTTACTTTTGGTAATATGAATCAATTTTAAACCAAAACTAACACTTGAACCTAGATCTTTTAAGTAGAGGTTTAAACCATGGTTTTGCAGTTTTTTTTTGTAATAAGAGAGACAGTGTTTTAGTAAAAGGTTTGTCGTTTTGAAAAAAACGTGTTTAGAGAGCGTCGAGCGGTAAGAAAATTTCATGAAAAACTTTATGAACGTAATTTATAGCGCCAAATTGTAATGTACCAGGAGCTCTATTTTTGAATCGCTCGTGTGACATAGCTTAAACGTATGACACCAATTTTTTGTATTTTTGAAATCGTCGAAATTTCAAATGTCAACTTTTATTTGTTTTACGCATAATATTGAAACCGATAATTTGCCGACGAACATCCGAAATAATCCCAAAAGATATAAATATTTTTTAAAGATCGTTTCCAAATGTTTGACTATGATTGTTTGACGTTTATTCTACCACTCGCCTGTCGACGACGAGTGGTGGATACCACTCGTTACGATCGAGCGATTTAAAAATAGCGAATTTTCGATGTCGAACAATTATTAGTAGAAATCGAGCGCTCAACGGGGTGCGAATGATTCAAAATTAGGGCTTCAGAACTGATGTTAATTTTCAACAATGTTTAATCGCGTTGCCATCCAAAAAGTAGGAACAAAGGGGATCCAAAAAAACTAAGCAGGTTACACAATAGGAGAGTGCAAAATCAAATCGACATTTTTTTATGGAGGAATGTGACAATAGTACATTTCATACATTTCTTTTCTTTTTTATACAGGGTTATTGGAAATTATACTAGCAAGCCGGTGAGGGCTACTTCTGTGCACCTTAACAAACAACTTTTGTCCTACGACTTTTGGAAATTCGAAAAAAAAATGAAAATTTTGAGTTTATGTAAATTCTAAAAACAGCTGGTTTTTTAAAACAAAGGTCATTCAGACTAAGAACAGTAGGTAAAACTTTAAAAATAAGTAAAATTTTAGGGTTAATGACCTCTCCGTGTAAGGAACAGCCGATTTTCAGATAAACCTAACCTCAAAATTTTCGGAAAAATGTTCGAATTTCCAAAGTCGTAGAACAAAAATTGTTTGCAAAGGTACACAGAAGTAGCCCTCAACGGCTTGATAGTATAATTTCCAATAACCCTGTATAGCTAGTTAATTTATAATAAGTTACGTTAAGTTATGTGTTGATAGAAGTTGATCTCACACACATTTTTCTATCCTGCCCCCTGTGACAAGATGGCTATTAGCGATATCGCCAATCGACAGACTTTTTTTGTATGAAATTGACACAATCCAACGAAAAGTCACGTAGTCTTGCGTTAGAGAAAAAAAAATGGTGGATAAATTCCATCCTATGCTAATTTTATACAACGGTTAAATGTATAGATTGGCGACATCGCATCGCTAATAGAATGCAATCTTGTCTAAGGATTCCTTAACGCGGGAACCTATAATTGGCTTTCCGTTTTTATATATAAGTAGTTAAGTAGGTATACTTATTGTTAAAGCTGTTGGTTAATAAATAAATAGCTATGTTGAAAAAGGTTTGCTATTGATGTAAAGGCTCCACTAAATGTATTCGCCCATTATAGAGTAATTAACGATCTGTTATATACATGCCTTAAACATGTAGGTATATAAGTTGTAAATAAATAAATAATTCAATTAAATTCTTATAAGTATGCAATTTTTTCTTCAATGTTTTCATATGAAGTTATCAATAATTCAATTTTGTCAAAATGTCAATTTTTTCTTGCAAATTTTGTAATCATACATTTAGCCAAAATAGTCAACTGAATGTACGGTCGGCTGCATAATTGCAGACCCACCGTAGAACTCCAAACCGGCTGTTATAAGAATGCTTTCAACACAAGCAAGATTCTAGGCACCTGCTTTAGTTGAAGTTTAAAGTCATGAATCATGAATTTATCAAACAAAAATATTAGAATGAAAACATGCTAATAATAGTAATATTTGAACTCTACCAGGGGCTGCAACTATGCGGCCGACTGTACAGCCAAACTTTTGTACATTTAGTTGACTTTTGCGAAGTTTGCGAAAAAATGCAACTTATACAAATGAAATAAATTTAAAAATTTAAAAAATAGCGGATTTCACGGAAACTGATAGACTTTCATACATAGTATAACTTTTATTGTTCTGAACCCGCACAGTGCCCTCTATCCGTAGGTGCCCACTTATCCATTCATTACGGTTCATGGTGACAGACAGACAGAGAAGTCTCAGTAATAAGGTTCCGTTTTTACCCTTTGCCGTATACTGATCCCTAAAATCTAGTTCAGAATTCATTTAAAAACAACTCTGTTATCGCCACTCGTAAAAGCCGATTAAGACAAACAAAACATTTAATGAGTAACAAAGTCGTTTTATTATGATATTTGCGATTCTTTCAAAAATGTGTATTGTGTTCGCCTTCTATGATGCGTGGCTAACTTAGTGTAGTTTTCTGCAGAGTTGATAACATTATAATAATAATAATTTAACTCTACGGTGGGTCTGCAATTATGTTGCAGACTGTACCTGCGTTTTTGTTTCAAACTGTATGTATAGCTTAGTACCTAAAATACCTAGATAAGTATATTTGGTAACTAGATTTAAGTACTATTATATTAGAATATAAGTAATAAAATAAGTCAATGTACCTAAATGCAGGTTATTAGAGGTACTTTGAAATTTACGATTTAAAAAAAAACTATTGTCTATTATTTAAAATATTATACTTATAGTTTGTACTTATCCATGGTTTTGGTGTTTTATTATTTTAAATTAAGTACCTACCTTCCCTTCACACAAACACATAAAAATACCGAAAAACTTAATAGGTAGTTAAATTACCTACCTACTAAAATTATTAACTTTATGAACAAAAACATAACCCTCCCTTTTGGCTTCGCCTGCCGTAGTCGGCTAAATAAACTCCATAGCCCATTTTCTTGGCTGCGAAATAAAAATAAATATTGTAGGACATTCCACACATCGCCACCTAGCCCCAAGCTAACTATGTATAACTCATGGACTTAATATTATTATGGTATAACTAGACTTGTGCTTTAGGTGCTAGACACTTATTTACACTTACTTTTCGTTTGCCGCCAAAAAATTAAAATCATAGACAAAATATAGCAATCTTTTTTCTTTTTATTCCAAAAAGGCAGGAAATTGGCTTTCCTCCATACAGCCACGTCAGTTTCTTCGATATAGGAGCAGAGTTCAGACTTTCTTACTTTGCCAACTTCTTGTGACAATTTTTAACGAAAACTTGGCGAGGAGTTTTTTTAATAAATATTTTCCTCCTGTTTAGGTACATGTTAGAGTCAGGTCGTCACAGACGTAGCTATATTTTATATTAATATAAAAATACCGTAAAACGGGGTGAATTGACCAGTAATTTTGGACTTTGACTACAGATTATATATCAACCGCTTCCGAGCAACAACTCCTAACTGCCAGTTTTACTCAAAGGTGATTTTAATGCCATCTGTTATAAAAATGTAAGCAACTTTCCTGTGACGAAAATTCGTAACTATCTGACGTTTAAAAGTATTAAAAATACGCTTATAGAAATTCGACCTATCTTATTTAGAAAATATTTTTTTCAGAAATATCTCCTTTCTCAAATTTTGACGCGCAGTTTGAACTGAGAACGTGCTGGGACCTGTTCGTCTTGGCTAAAAGTAAGTTTCTGCATTAAATGTGTTAAGTTCAATGTAAATGTAATAAATTAATCATTATTTTCTTATTATTATTAGTATTGGTTGTTAAATTTAAATGTAAGTGTTAAAATCTTCGTTACAAGTTTCGACTATTATTAGTTACGAGATATTTCCGGAACAAAAATTTTTCTTGTTTTATCACTATTAATTTTTATAAGACGAGAGAGATAGGAGTTATTGTCAATAAAATAAAAAATTAACTGAATTTACTACTTTTTATAACATTCAGATTACACATAGATCCATTATTACACAATTAAATACAAATAAAACCAAAAGTAAAAAAAAAACTAACACTACTATTTTTATTAATTAATCAGGGTCACAAGGAACCAACGAATATTTAACAAGTAGTTATGGCACAAAACACTTCCTTTCACAATGATAACAGTAAATTTTAAATACATTAAAAAAACCTAAAACTTCACTTTCACTTTTTTGTTTTTGTTTTCGGTTTTTTTTAGTTTTTGTTTTCAGGTTTTTTAGTTTTTGGATCAGGTTTAACCATTTTTACTGCCACTGTCGTTCAGGTTTAACCATTTTTAGTGCCGCTGTCACCGAAAATTCTACTCCATGAGGCGAAAGCGACTATTTCTTCATTTCTAATTGCAACGTGTACATAATCGTAGCCCATTAAGAAGTTAGGTGATGAGAAGGTGCTTTCAGATGCTTCATTCATCGATACCTATTAGTGTATGTGCCCATTCTACTAGTGAAAATGGAAAACTAAGCAATTTGCTTAATCTCGCTGTACAGATCTGTTCATCACTCCGAAGATCCTCATCAGATCTTCATTTAGGATAGGGTTTCCTATCAACATTCATTCAAACCCAGTCCGACGAGACGAAAGCGACTATTTTATTTAAATTGTAACCTGTAATCGTAACCGCTGGAAGAGTTTTCTAAAGAGAAGGTGGTTTCAGATATTCCATTTATCGGTAACTATTAGTTTATGGACTTTATAGCCCAATTCTACTGGTGGAAAGCAAAAACTGAGCAATTTCCTGCACTCTCGAGGTGTAATTCTGTTCTGAGAACCTCCTCCTTTTTTTAAGTCTGTTAAAAATGTCTGTATAAAAACATTTTTAGTTTTGTATCCAATAAATAAATAAATATTGCGAACATTCCACACATCGTCATCTAGCCCCAAGCTAAGCAGCAAAAGAAGCAACTTGTATTATGGGTGCTAGACAACGGATAATACTACTAATATACTTTTCTTTTGACGTGACAACGTTTTATAAATTGGTTTGCCGGGTGACACTTCAAGAAACTGCGTTACGCTCCGCTGACGTTATGCGCTCACAATGAGAGCGAGTGAGAGGCACGCGGGCATGGTTAGCCCGCCTAAGAGCGAGAGAGACAGACATAAAAAGTGAAAGGCACGCGTCCCTTCCACTCGAGCACAGTTGTTGTCACGTAAAACTTTCGCCCGTATACCGACTTTACAGGCAACCAGTTTTTTTTTTTTGTAAATATATACGTATAATACATAGAAACAACCAGACCATAGACAAATATCTAAGCATTTGACGACCCAGTTGGCACAATGGTCACCATTCCGGACTGCCAAACACAGGGTCGCGGGTTCGATTCCCGCCTCAGACAATTATTTATGCTTAGATACCCATAACACAAGTCTAGTTACTTAGCTTGGGGCTAGATGGCGATGTGTGGAATGTCCTGCAATATTTATTTATTTATTTAGAAATACTTGTCTGAGGCGGGAATCGAACCCTGTGTTTGGCAGTCCGGCATGGTAGCCATTGTTCTAACTGTAATCACCCCATTTTACGGTATCAAAAGATATATTTTGATATATTTTGATATATTTTAGGTATTTGATGACGTCACTAAAATATGTCGACCGATATAGCTCGACATATTTTATATCGACGGTGGAACTTTAAAATGTCGTAAGGGACATTTTCTCGAAAGTACACTTCATATTGCGTAGTATAGCACATTTCATGCCCTATCGATCTGTGTTATTAAAATTTTGATATCTCTTCAAATATATGGATACTAGCGACCCGCCCCGGCTTCGCACGGCTATATTAAGGATGTTTTGTACATATAAACCTTCCTCTAGGATCATTCTATTTAATAAAAAACAGCAATAAAATCCGTTGCGTAGTTTTAAAAATCTGATTATGACATAAAAAACTTTATCATTATCACTACATAGTATAAAACAAAGTCGCTTTTTCTGTCCCTATTTCCCTTTGACTGCTTAAATCTTTAAAACTACGCAACGGATTTTGATGGGGTTTTTTTTAATAGATAGAGTGATTCAAGAGGAAGGTTTATATGTATAATACATGCATAATATAGCCGTGCGATACCGGGGCGGGTCGCTAGTATAGTATAAAACAAAGTCACTTTTCGCTGTCTGTCCTTATGTATGCTTAGATCTTTAAAACTACGCAACGGATTTTGATGCAGTTTTGACGTGATAACGTTTTATAAATTGGTGAACACCTGCAATCTCAAAAAGTGTGACGTCACGCGTCGTTACTGGAACGTCTCATGTTATTGACAAGGTAACTATAGCAACGTTTTATCGTTGCCATGGTTACCATCAATGTTTTCTTATGACGTTATCACGTAAAATTATCGTCCGGAAACAGACTTTACAGACAACCATTTTTTTTTATTAGATAGAATGATTCATGAAGAAGATTTATATGTATAATAAGTATAATATAGCGTCGCTAGTGATATAATACATCCCATAATATGGGATATATTATATCACTAGCGACGATAAAAAAACCAGTCAAAATAATAACCCATAATAATATTATGGGTTATTATTTTGACTGGTTTTTTTTTTCATTTTTAATTCTGAGATGTCATAAGTCTTTCTATCTGGTATATTTATGTGTTGTAAGGCCCTTACAAAAATAAAAAAGTTCAATTTGACATAAAATATATATTTTTTTTCATATTGAATAAGAATTGGCGTAAGTAGTATTGGGTTCCGTACCACTGTATTCTGTTTTTATTTTTTAACCTCGACGCAAAAACAAATGCAAAAAATAGATGGCGCTAGTGATAAAAATACATGAATGAAGGGTAAATGGTGGTTTACGGTTTATGACGTATTAAAAAACTACTTACCAAATCTCGTTCAAACCAATTTTGGGTGGAAGTTTGCATGGTAATAATACATATCATATATTTAAGTTTCATCATTCTCTTATTTTAGAAGTTACAGACACACTTTTTACCACTTTGAAAGTGTCTCTCGCGTAAACTATCCAGTTTAGAAATATATTTTGAAATGAGAAACCTTAATATCATTTTTGAAGACCTATCCATAGATAACACTTACGTATGGGTTTGATAAAAAAAATTGAGTTTCAGTTCTAAGTATGGAACCCTAAAATTTACTGTTTTTTTTTCTATTTTTGTGTAAAAATCTTAATGCGGTTTACAGAATACATCTACTTACCAAGTTTCAACAGTATAGTTCATAAAGTTTCGGAAACAAGTGGCTGTGACATACGGCAGATAGACAGACATGACGAATCTATAAGGGTTCCATTTTTTGCCATTTGGCTACGGAACCCTAAAAAATGTTGCGTAGTTTTAAAGATCTAAGATACTTTGTTTTATACTATGTAGTTACTATGTAGTTAGTTAACAAAATTAATATGTTTTATTGAAATATAATTTCATGGAAATGACGTCACAGTGGTTCACAGTTTAAAATTCTTTGTAATATTTACTATATTAATCGAATGGTTTAAGTACTTACACCCGAAACATTTTAAAATCATACGACATAAACTTTGAAATTTAACGAAATGTCCCTTACTACATTTAAAATTTCCACCGTCGATATATTTTAGTATATTAATATAAAATATAGCTACGTCTGTGACGACCTTACAAACAATGAATGTTTAGGTATTTTTGTAGGACTCTTGACACGTGAAAGCAGGTAGCACTGACAGAAAATATCTTGACAAAGGCATGTCAATCACTGACATAAAAAATGCACAAAAAACAAAAATATTTTTGCATTTACAGTTTGTTTGTTTGTATTTTTCCGTAAAAGTGAAATACTAAAATTAGGTGGGGCGACTGCATTGACGCTTTCCAATCGCTCACTAAATATACTTTCTCGAGGGTGTAGTGTAGGCACGAAACTAGTAAACGACGTAGGTACTACCTACCTAATGGATAGGATGTCCACGGTGTGGTTGTCGGCTACCTGTAGAGTGTGCCTAGCGAGCGATCGCGAGATGTACCGTCTCGCGAACACGGCGCTCGAGGAGACGTACGAACGTGTAACCAGAGGGACGGTAAGCTTCAACATATACTGTACTGTAGGTACCTTGAAGATGGCATGTTCTATGTGAGGTGTGGTGTGTGGTTGATAGTGGAACACAGCAGTACAAGTAGTAGAGTATGTATGTGTGTACAGCTGGTCGTGGAGGGACGGCCGTGCTGCGTGTGCGGCGTGTGCCTGTCCGCGCTGCGTCGGTGTCGCCGGTTCATTGACACTGCGCGGGAAGCCAACGACGCGCTGGACCGCTGGGTACGGAACCATCCCAATACAGATACGGTGAGTGACCAATACACAATGCAACTGACACCACAACATGCACCTATCACCTATGAAGATCTTCGAGATCACATGTCAGGAGTCAGGCATACAGGAGCCAGGAGTCAAACTGGAGAGGGATACGGCAGGTAACATACATCTAGTGCTTATAAAATATAGAAACCATAAACAAATGTAGAAACAAACACAAATGCTCAATTAACTTTTATATTCTTTTCCAGTAAATGAAAATTCTGACCAAAACAAGGGTACCTCTGCCAATACCCTAATCGTAGAAATTAAGTGTGAAGTAACAAGTGATGATGACAACAACAACACACAGATGTCAGACAACATTGAAAGCCACAATACACAAGTGTTGTCTAACTCTAAATGTGCCAATGTATACGATGATATGATAGACATTGAGATTGATACTAAAGACAAGGGAAATAAAACTGCTCCTGGTGCATCGAATGTTGAAAGTAATTGTGCATCATCAGATAAAGATATTCCTCTACAAAAGCTCAGACCTGGAAAGAAGCTGAATGAAGATACTGAAAGTAAGAACTATTTTGAGTACTATAAGTAGGGTTGCCAAGTTTTTTTTGTACTAATAAAGTATATTGGTTGGTATAGGTAGAAAATATAAAGTACACTGAATGGAAATAAAGTATTTTTTTTACCATTGCTACTAGAAAAGTCACCAAAATAAGTACTAATATTATAAAGAGGAAAGATTTTTTTGTTTGTTTGTAACAAATAGGCTCCGAAATTACTGGTAGTATTTAATTTGTTAATAATAAATAAATAAAATTTAATAACTATTATATACTTACCTACTACTATTTTACAAAAATAAAAATAAAGTATTTAGTAAAATAAAGTATTTTCCCGTACTTTATTTTCCTTATAAAGTATAGAGTAGGTACATTTAACCCGAAATAAAGTAGGTATATCCTTTATTATATAGTACAGTTGGCAACCCTTACTATAAATACTATTATAGTATGATGACCCAGTTGGCACAATGGTCACTATGCCGGACTGCTAAACACAGGGTTGCAGGTTCAATTCCTGCCTCAGACAAGTATTTATGCTTAGATATTTTGTCTGTGGTCTGGTTGTTTCTGTGTATTATCTATACTATTATTATAATGCTAAAGAGTTTAATTTGTTTGAACGCGCTAATCTCAGGAACTACTGGTTAGAATTGAAGAATTATTTTTGTGTTGGATAGTTCATTTATCGAGGAAGGCTATAGGCTACTTTTTATTTTAATATTCTCACGGGATCGGGACTTACGCGGGTGAAACTGTGGGGCGCAGCTAGTAAGTATATATTTACAAAAGAAAAGTATTTAAGTAGTAGGTACAATCAACCGTCAAAAGTGTGTGCCCACCGTAAGGTTTACAATCCTATGCAGCACTATATGAACATTATAACAACGTAACCTGTGGATCGAATCCACGTCAGTTGGTGTAGCGGGTGGCGGCTTATACCACTCGGCCAATTAAAGTCAAAGCTAACATGTTGGAAATAATAATCACACTGAGTAGGTACTTTTAATTCAAGTATTCATGTTTGTGTGTAACGTCTATTAGAATAAGGTCGTAAGTACAATAATAATAGTATTATTGTAACAAACTGATTATGGACTTATGATGCATACTGTACAATATATCTGATGTCTAGCACCCATAACATAAGTCTAGCTAGTTACTTAGCTTGGGGCAAGATGGCGTTGTGTGGAATGTCCTGCAATATTTATTTATTTATTTTACCTGTAGTTCTATTTTATGTATATCGCCTTTGTTCAAAGTTCAATGTTCATTCTCTCACAGGTGGTCCTGCACTCAAGGCACGTAGACCGATCACATCGGAAGACCAGCCCGGGAACACCGACCCAGCAGCTGCACTTCACAACAAGGGAGAAACGTTCTCATGCCATCAATGCAATTATAATACCACAAATAAATTTAGTCTATATGGACATTTAAAGATGCACTCTGTAGAAAAACCGTTTTCGTGCGATAACTGTGATTTTAAATCTAGTAATAAAAGAAGTCTAAAAAGGCATTTAATTGTACACACTGATAAAGAACTGTTTTCGTGTTTTAAGTGTGATTACAAATGCAGTTTGAAAAAATATTTAAAACGGCATTTTTTAACACATTCTAGAGAAAAACAGTTTTCGTGCGATAAGTGTGATTATAAATGTAATAATAAATTAAATTTCAAACAGCATACCGGCGAAAAACCGTTTTCGTGTTGTAAGTGTGATTATAAATGTTGTAATAATAGTAATTTAAAACGGCATTATTTGACACATTCCGGTGAAAAACTGTTTGCTTGCAATATGTGTGATTTTAAATGCGGTATCAAGAGTAATTTAAAACAGCATTTTATGACACACACTGGTGAGAAACGTTTTGCGTGCGATAGGTGCGAATATAAATGTAATCATAAATTCAGTTTAAGACAGCATTTATTGACACATACCGGTGAAAAACCTTTCTCATGTGAAAAGTGTGATTTTAAATGCAATAATAGAAGTAATTTGAAACATCATTTGTTAACACACACTGGTGAAAAACCGTTTTCGTGTGATAAGTGTGATTTTAAATGCATTCAAAAAGGTAATTTAAAACAGCACTTATCGACACATACCGGTGAAAAACCGTTTTCGTGCGATAAATGTGAATTTAAATGTAATTACCGGGGCAGTTTAAAATTGCATTTATTGAGACATGCCAATGAAAAACCGTTTTCGTGTGATAAGTGTGATTTCAAATGTATTCAAAAAGGCAATTTGAAACAGCATTTATTAACACATACTGGTGAAAAACCGTTTTCGTGTGTTATGTGTGATTTTAAGTGTATTCAAAAAGGTAATTTAAAACAGCATTTATTGACACATACCGGTAAAAAACCGGAAACAATAGTAATGTGAAATAGAAGAGAAAATTGTGAATAAGTACTTACTGCGTAGCGTACCTGAGTAATAATAATTAAATTCGTATAAAACCTTTGTTTTATTAAAAGGCAAAAATTTATCGTTTTCATAAATTTTTTTTTTTCATGAATTTAGAATAAGTACCTACCTAGATAACTTTATTTTATCACAGTTGCTCATAAAGTGAATCTTATTAAACCGCTTTTAGGCTCATAATGCAACGTATTATACACGCGTGCGATAAAAAAAATCCAACTAGTGGTATAATAATACGTTATCCCGATAAGTTAAATACGTATCTTACTGCTAATTACATATTAGGTGGATGAAACATTCTTAATTTATCTGGGTTATACTGTTTTTATGTATAGAAAAAAGGTACCATCAAAGAGTTTTTAAGCCTTGCTGATTTGAAACTCTTTGTTGGTACCTTTTTTCTTCTTTTCAAAAGGTTGTCTCTAAAGTCTGATAACGAACGATAATTTTACGTGATAACGTCTTTGAAAACAATTAAAAATTGAGTTTTGTTTATATTTTGTTTTTTCTTTAGGTACATAAATATATTTTTTCCTTACCATTATATTGTTTTTAACCGCCGCCGACGCAAAAACAAATGAAAAAAAAAACCCTAAAAAATATTGTATGTCAGACGAGGCCGTATAGGTTAAAAGTCTTTTGCCTAGCCTTTCGGGAGGGTAATTAACAAAAAATAGTAAGCATAACCTAAAATTCTTAAAAACGTTTTATTATTTTAACAAGTCTTTTTTTTATTCGCAACTGTGATAAAAACGTCGTACGATACAGGTGTGGAGTGATCGTTCCATCTCGGCTTTTGCCACGCTCGCGTTCCGCTCGCGCGTCATAAACCGCCTCTATGGGATGATCAACTTTCCACACTTGTATCGCAATGTACTATTTGTACAACACAGTAAGGAACAGCACGATATACACAAAGCAAAGTAGCTCCATATTAGCTAGAAACTATGGCTAGAAAGTACCTACAAGTTGTTAGGATTAATATTTCGAAGCTGACATTAGGAAATTACTAATAAGTAGGTACTTATTTACATTCATCATTTTTATTACCCTCGAGACGAAGGTAAACTTCCCAGTTCCCGGTCGGAACGATATAGTTAGGAGAAATCTTGAAATACCTAAAATAAAATATAAAAAATCTACCTCGCACTTGGCATGTTAAACATGCGACAGAAATGGCTATATGGGCTAAAAGTCTTTTGCCTGCCCTTTTACAATAAATAAACTATAAGAGTTTGGAATTGACACTGACAGCCAAAAATAACAGCTGACTGTGAATTTGTTTTGATTTGCACGAAGTTGAACTTGAAGGCAGATTTTATTTTATTTCATTTTGCTGTAAATGAATTAATATTAATAACAGTTTGTTTTCTTTTTAGTTGTTAGTTATTTAGTTAACTACCTACTTTCAACTCAGATGCAGCACAAATCTTTAACGCTAAGAGACAAAGAGTAGGTACCAATTTATGTTTACCTTTAGGTAGTTCGAAACAGTACCTATATTAAACAAAAGAAAAACTATTTATAGGTATTCACGGCCTTTCTCACAGAATAATTTCACTTCTAACCTTTTAATGCTGTAAGTATATAAATTACATTTCAGTATTATCCCGATTGCAAAAGATACCTTCAAAGTCAGTTTTTTTGCAAAAAGCTAACTTTGACGATATTTTGAGCTACTTTGAGGGTATTATTTGTGATCGAAATGATATTGAAATGTAATTTGAACAATGTTATTTACGAGAATTGGCCTTCTGTTCACTCACATAAGAAACGATACCATAAAAATATCAGGATAAAAAGATTTCTACATACTTACGTCTTACCACATTTTATCAAAATCGGTTCACTAGTTCTAGAGTCACAAACCAAAATAAAACACAAATATTTTCTGTTTCTTTAAATTGTTTTTGTCTGTGATTATGTTTGTCTCAAATAAACTAATATATTCTTTTTTTTGTGCAGTTTTGGCCCAGAAATGTACTGCCAGAGTGTCACCACAACCATGCCTGCCTATTTTTAACTTTATTATAATCGCTACGAACTAAATTACTGAAATGGATGAAATTGATATTAAAGAAGAACCACTTTATTTTAAAGATGAAGAAGCTAATACAAATGGAAATAACAGTAGAATAACAACAATTAAGGAAGAAAGATTTGATTTTGATGAAACAAGAGAAAATATCTTAAAAGAACCGTTGAATAGTAAAAAGTTAAAACGCCCCAGTGCAAAGACTAAAGAAATAACATGTAACAGTGCAGAAATAAGTTCAGAAACAATTAAAGAGGAAAATTCAGAAGATAAATTAACTTTCAACGATCAGAAATGTGGCTCAAATGAATCTTTAATTATAAAGAAGAAACACCCTAATCCAAAGAAGACTGAACAATCATCACATAATAGTGCAGAAATAAGGTCAATAATCAAAGATGAAAATTCTAAAAAAACATTCGTTTTAAACAAGCAAAAATGTAGCTTAAACGAATCTTTAATTCAAAAGAAGAAACGTCCTAATCCAAAGAAGACTAAACAGTTATCAAATAATAGTGTAGAAACAATTAAAGATGAAAATTCTGGAGATTCATTAACTCTGAACGAGCAAACATGTAGCTCAAATGAATCTTTAATTCAAAAGAAGAAACGGCCCAATCTAAAGAAGACCAAACAATTATCACATAATAGTGCTAAAACAATTAAAGATGAAAATTCTGAAGAATCATTAACTTTAAACGAGCAGAAATGTAGCTTAAACGAATCTTTCATCCAAAAGAAGACACGGCCCAATCCAAAGAAGACTAAACACTTATCACTTAATTGTGCAGAAACAATTAAAGATGAAAATTTAGGAGACTCATTAACTTTGAACGAGCAGAAATCTAGCCTAAACGAATCTTTAATTCAAAAGAAGAAGCGTCCCAATACAAAGAAGATTAAACAGCTATCATGTAAAATGTGTAAATACAAGACAACTCAGCCTCATGTCTTAAAAGACCATGTTGCAAAGCATACGGGAAAGAAAACATATTCCTGCGACGATTGTGGCTATAGTTGTGAACGACAATATCGAATGATGGAGCATTTACGGACACATACCGGAGAGAAACCTTACTCGTGCAAACACTGCGATTATAAATGTAGAAGAAAAGAGCTACTCACCACACATCTGAGGAAACATACTGGTGAAAAAATCTTCTACTGCGACATTTGTGGTTATAAAACTTTGAATAAACCTCGGTTAAGGGAACATATAAGAATCCACACGGGAGAGAAGCCTTTCGTTTGCCATTTATGTACTTTCAAAAGTGCATATGAAAACTCATTAAATAATCATTTAAAGAAACATGTAATTTTGGCTACTAAAGATGGAGACGCCAGAATCAAAGAGGAACCAAGAGATTTGATCGAAATAGATATAGATTTTAATTCGACAGTATATCAATTCTATTGTGATATTTGCAATTACGGGACACGATACAAAAAAAACTTAATACAACACATTTTGAACCATTCAACGAACTTAAAAAAGTATACTTGCAAAATTTGCGGTTTCAAAACTAAAAATTTGAATTATTTAAAATATGTACATAAAAGAAGACATACTGGTGAGAGACCTTTTGCTTGTCATTTGTGTGATTATAAATCGATGACTAAATCCCAGTTAAAGAGGCATATAGAGAAACATATGGAAGGTGAGAAATATAAGAAAGAGAAGCCGTTCAGTTGTGGAGTCTGTGGTTTTAAATGTTCTAATAAGTTACGTTTGATGGTACATGTTAAGATACATGACAATGAAGTTGGAAAAATGTGATATTATAATTAATTTAATTATTATACTTCTATATTAGTATAATTAAAATAGTCATGTATTAATATTTAATTACTTTTTAAGGTGGGTATAGACTAGAGCATTTACTTGTAACAGAACATCGATCATTAGCTGTTTTTAAATCATCTTGAACCACACTCTTGGAACATTTGCCTGTATTATACCATTCGTTAGAATGTTTCATTACATTTAAATGCTCGAGGATATGCTATAGTTTATACTCACATACTCGAACCGCACTTGGAACATTTGCCATGCATTTGCCTGGGGATACCTCTACGTCACTGCGAAAAACTTTTCATCGAATTTTGTTTCTTTAAATACTTTTCATCGATATCTCTATACTGCGACGCCTTATTAAATCGATGTAACGTTACTGCTATGTAACGTTACATCGAAAAACTATTCTGCGAAGACTTGTTTAATCGACAGCTTGTTATTTCGAACTTTCTAAATAATAATTAAATTTAAATTATGTCGTGAAAAATACAGAGTTGTCGGAGAATACCGAGGGGTACCTTATTTACCACTAAAAGATGCGCGGTTTTTTTTTCGATTACGCGTTATTTTTTAAGATCTTTAAAATATTTATTTTTGCATCATAAACATTTTTTTTAGGTTTTTTGTTTTTAAACATTTATGAATTGTTACATTAAATTAAAAAAATAGGACGTCACTTCTCCGACTATCCTGTATAATAACAAAAGTGCAATCATCCTACAGCACGACGAGGATGATCAATACGTGCCTAATTATTTTTTTAATAAATGTACCTACATTAACTGTTGTTAACAAAAACAAAACCTAAATTTTTTTTTATTTAATTAAAGACCACATAAAAAAACCGCAAAACTTTTGGGGGTCAATAAGATATTCCTCGGTATGAGGTACCTAATTTTTACGTCACTTTTCCGACCACCTTGTATTTTTCATGACATATTTTTAATTTAATTAATTTTTGTGAAGGTCGCAGTAACAAGATGTCGATTAAACAAGTCTTCGCAGTATGGTATTTTCGCAGTAAAATCATTCGCAGAATAGTTTTTCGATGTAACGTTACATAGCAGTAACAATACATCGATTTAATAAGGCGTCGCAGTATAGAGATATCGATGAAAAGTATTCGAAGAAACAAATTCGATGAAGTTTTCCGCAGTGACGTCGGTATCCCATTTGCCTGTATTGTACCATTTGATAGAATGTTACATTACATTGAAATGCTCGAAGAAATGCTTTTTACGCAATAATGAAAATTCAGTCTATAAACAACGGTCACGTCTTACCGCGACTATGATCGGTGCAACTAGATCGAAACGCTAAATATTGAAATAAGTAAAGTTATGACGCAATAGCGACCAGTGTTTATAGAAAAAGGGTAGTAACATATTAGTATGGAGACTGGTATAGTGATCGCCTTAACCTTTTTTTTGTGCGCGGCCACCTTTGAAACCTATGACAATCATTGATATCTTGGTTAGCGGCATACGGCTCCTTCGACAACCTAAGTAGGATTTATGTTAATGTTTTGCTTTTTTCTATTTTTCTTTTTTCCCATTCATTGTTTTTTCTCTTTTCTAATGTCAAGTGCTTAGATAAAAGGTATTCTTCTTCTATTATAAACAGACAGACAGACGGACAAGAAAGTGATCTTATAAGGGTTCCTTTTCTACCTTTTGAGGTATGGAACTCTAATAAAGTATATATTTTTTTTCTTGATAAAGTCTTCTATTCGTTACTTGTCACCATACCACAAGCCTAGATGAGCGATATTATTATTAAACAATCACAAGACGCGTGACGTTACTATGACGCGTCACGGTATCGGAACATGACACTTTTTTGTGAATGCAGGTGTTAGATAAATTTTTTGACGTTATCGTTGTCACGTCAATTAGTCTATTAACTCCGTTAGGAGACTAAATGAGTTACTTTCAGGGTAACAATTTACTATTATTTATTAACAAAGAATCATCTTACGACCCAGACGACCCAGTTGGCACAATGGTCACCGGACTGCCAAACACAGGGTCGCGGGTTCGATTCCCGCCTCAGACATGTATTTATGCTTAGATATTTGTCTGTGGTCTGGTCGTTTCTATGTATTATAAGTATATGTTTACAAAAGAATAGTACATTGTTACCCTAGGTGTGAAAGTCACTCATTAAAAGTCCCGAGACGGAGTTTGGCGTCCGAGCGTAGCGAGGGCGCTAATAGTTCGAGGGACTTAATGAGTCTTTCACCCGAGGTAAACACTGTGATTTTCATTACGAATAATACATAAAATTCTTCCTAACAACGAGAGTGAATGAGAGACTTCATACTACCTGATCCTCTTACAAGGTTGGGACCAAAGAGGTTGTATACATGTAGTGTTATTCTTTGGTGTTACTTAAAGCAAGGAGGTTAGGTTATGAAGTTCCTAATGTATAATGATACTGTTACTGGCTATATGTACATTGCACGAGTCGTGCGAAGCCATAATTTGACATGACAGCTGTCAGTGAAAGCGATTTTCCCTAGGGCTGGAAATTTTATTTTCTACACGCTCTTCACGCATCTTTAGACCTACTTTCGGAGTATGAGTAATGAAAAAGTATATAAGTAGTATATCCGTAGTAAAGTATTTTATTGTACACAGAATTTAGACCAAATCGAATCTACATTTTTGTTTTCCTGTTATGTTATAAAAAAAAACTATGTGAGATTATGTATATGTAGTTATTAAATGGCATTTGTGGTTTATGTTAGGTGGCCGCGTAACTGAAAAATATCTAAAAAAAATTGTTTTTTTTGTTTTAGTTGAATGGTAAAAATGGCTGATTGTTTACTGTGCCTAAATGTTACAACCCTTTTAGAACTCTCCTTAAGCATTATTTAATGTTATTAAGTTTTTTAAAATTAATTAATAATAAATTACTTATTTATAATTGTTGATAATTCAGATGTCATGGTGTTCAAACTAATTACTTAGTTATTCTGTATGAAATCAAATATTAAAATATACTTATTTTTTATCGTTCATTTATGTGCTGTTTTATTACATACCAACCTGTCTCGGCTTTGCACATGAAGCAGTGTAAAATCCGCCAATAGTTTTTTCAGCTTACTAGCAGCGCTCCGCTGTTGCACCCGCGTTACTCCAGATCCCGTCGGAATAACATAATATAAAGTAGCCTTAAGCCTTCCTCGATAAATGGACTAACCAACACAAAAATAATTTTTCAATTTGATTCAGTAGTTCCTGAGATTAGCGCGTTCAAACAAACAAACTCTTTAGCTTTATTATATTATATAGCTGCGCCCCGCGGTTTCACTCGCATAAGTCCCGATCGCGTGGTGGAAATATATATAAAAAGTAGCCTATAGCCTTCCTCGATACATTAGTTACCCACCGCACTACTAGTCGACACTACCGGTAGTCTCGTAGGGATTTTTTTCCCTTCTACACTACTAGCCAGAAGTGTTCACATCTCCGTGCGTAATACCAGCTTAGTCAACCATTTGCTTTAAAATAGTCATTGGTCTGTAAAAAGTACCTACTAGGCAATCAGAAGTCAGTAGAAGGTATAAAATCACACTTATAACGTTATCTCTCTCTTTCTTACATTTTTCTCTTTCCCTTATCGTGTAATGTAAATAATTGGCCAGTAAGTACTAGGCAATCAGAAGTTAGTAGAAGGTTTGTATAAAATCACATTTATAACGCTATCTCTCTTTCTTCAACTGCTCGCTTTCCGTTACCGTGTAAATATTGATAGTAATTAGGTCTGCAAGTACCAGGCAATCAGAACTCGGTAGAGGGTATCCTACAAAAAACTGTCAGATATCTAATGTGAAATCATGCTCGAGTTAATTAAATTATTTTTCCACTTTTATTAGGGTTCCGTACTTAAAGAGTAAAAACGGGACACTATTACCACACTATTACTAAGATTTCGTTGTCCGTTCGTCTGTCTGTCACCAAGCTGTATCTCATGAACCATGATAGCTAGAAAGTTGAAATTTATGTTCTATTGCCGCTATAAAAACAAATACTAAAGACTTCCAGAAAAAGTAAATATTTTTTGAGCATGTTTTTATAGAATTTTAGATTATTTTTATGTTATTTATACTATTTTTTTAGGCAATATTTTGTTGTTAATCACTACATAGTATAAAACAAAGTCGCTTTCTCTGTCCCTATATCCCTTTGTATGCTTAAATCTTTAAAACTACGCAACGGATTTTGATGCGGTTTTTTTAATAGATAGAGTGATTCAAGAGGAAGGTTTATATGATACAAACATAATATAATATAGCCGTGCGAAGCCGGAGCGGGTCGCTAGTATTTGTACCTATATTAGGTAGGGGCGTAGGGGCATAGTCATGGCAGTTATAGGTTATAAGCAACAAAAATATTTTAATTGTGCTAGTGTCATTATCCAGGGAGGAAACAGTCGAATACGTTTGTATGGAGAGAGCGCCTGTACCCTTTCACCTTAAGTACCTACTTACCTATTATGAACGACCTTTGTTGCTCGGTGAATACTCGCCTGTTATGCAAAAGGATGCGTGTTCATTGCTTAAATTCCGCCACAGAACAAATTTTTACATATTATGTATTTTGAAACAGAATATAATGACACGGAACCCTTCGTGCGAGAGTCCGACTCACACTTGCCGGTTTTTTTTTGTAAGCCCTATCCAGGTAAGTTATATTAAAAAATAATACACAGGTAAGGTAGCTATTTAATTTCTTTATTGTGAAATAGGTACCTACATGAGAGTCCGTAGTGCGAGTTTTTTTCGTACCTATAGAAAACTTTACTACACGTTTGCGTAAACGAGAAAATTGTGTGGCAAGTCAAAGCTTCGCAATAAATCCGCTAGGGGCGCTTTTAAATTTTCCATACAAACGTAGTAAGTAGGTATAGTTTGTTATAGGAAAAAACTCGCATTACGTGTACAAAAACAAAACATATTCTCCATACAAAAATAAATAGATAATTTCCTCTTAATATTATACGATTTCGGTGTTTTTGTGTAATTAATTCATTATAAACTAGGCTTGCAAGACTTTTTAAATTTCTTAAAAGTTATAGTTAAATTAAAGTTATTACTTTTTAAATAATGAAAAATGTAAACCTAGAATACGAAATAACCAAGCGATTGACATCAATAAAATAACATAGCACTAGGTAGGTACTTGTTATATACATCAAAACAGTATAACCCAGTTAAATTAAGAATGTTTCATCTACATAACATGTAATTAGCAGTAAGATACGAATTAAACTTATCAGGATAACTTATTACATAATACGTGCATAATACGTTGGATTATGAGCCAAAAAGCGGTTTAATAAGATCCACTTTATGAGCAACTGTTATAAAAGAAAAGACGGGAAGCATTCGTTGGTGATAGGCGCGAATTTTCTTGCAAAATTTTAAAAATTAGTTTTCTCTGAATGAAGATCAAGATGAAAATGGCATAACGTTCGTGGGGCCAAACGAGACAAAAAATAAAATAAAAATAACTGTAATAAAAAAAATGTGATTAGCCAACTGCCAAAGTGTGACACTGAATAAATAATAGCAATTTGTTTACACACCCGATTTAATATAAACTCGATTTTATCTTTGTCTAAAATGCACTAGGTAGTAGGTAGGTTAGTCCATTGAAATGTTACATTTTTTTGGGCTTAGCGTGCATTTGTCAGAGGACGCGATTTTATTTTTTAGATATCAAGAGGGGATTAGTCTAAGCTTAAATCCAAGTTTGAGGGATTATAGCTCTTGTCCCACGGCCGCCATCTTGGAAAAAGGGATTAAAACGGTTTTTATGGTTTATCTGACAAATTATAGGTCTCACAAAAAAAATAACTGAACATTTTTTGTTGCAAATATGATTATCTACAACTTTTGTTAAGTAACTTTTAGTCGTAGAATAAAAAACAAAAAGTTATAAGCGAAAATCCATGAAAATTTAAGTTTTTATTTTTACTAAGAATACTGATTTTGTAGCACCATGGGAGTAGCCCAGGGTTTTCAAGGATGTAAACTCAGGTATAGACTACTCTCGAAGGGTCTACAAATGTATAAAAATGATTACATGTGCTTTTTCGATGTTTACCTTTTTGTGTTAATTTTCATAAGAAGAAAAGTAAGCATATTTTGAAAATTATAACTCCTATCAACATTCTTTAAAGACAATAATTATTGTAGACAATTTAATGAAGAACATATCGGTCATTAACAGTTTTGTTATAGCTTTAACTGTTTTTATACTAAAATAAAAAAACTGTAAGGCTGATACAAAACAGAGTCGACTGGGCGTAAACATCACTTTACAGCTTTTAAACTATAAGTCCGATCTACATACTTCTGAGATAAATGTTATAGTGAATTTGATGAAGATCATATTGCTCATTATCAATTTGGTTATAGCTTTAACCGTTTTCATAAAAAATGCAAAAAAACTCTAAATTGCCACACAAAAGGGGGGGAAAGGGGGGAACCAATCGCCATACGACTTGTTTCTACTTCTATATCTTATTATACAGGGTTATTGGAAATTAATTGACACGGCGTTAAGGGCTTCTTCTGTGCACCTTAACAAACAACTTTTGTTCTACGACTTTTGGAAATTCGAACATTTTTTTGAAAGTTTTGAGGTTAGGTTTACCTGAAAATCAGCTGTTCTTTACACGGAGAGGTCAGTAACCTTAAAATTTTACTTATTTTTTAAGTTTCATCTACTGTTCTTGGTGTGAATGACCTTTGTTTTAAAAAAACAGCTATTTTTCGAATTTACATAACCTCAAAATTTTCATTTTTTTTTTCGAATTTCCAAAAGTCGTATAACAAAAGTTGATCGTTAAGGTGCACAGAAGAAGCCCTTAACGCCGTGTCAATTAATTTCCAATAACCCTGTATATGTAAAAGTTACCTACATGCCAAGTTTCATGCTTTCAAAAAGATGGGACCATAAAAAGATCTAAGGAATCTGAGTAATGGATTTTCACTTATAACTTTTTTAATTTTGGTTCACGACTAAAAATTACTTAATAAAAGTTGTAGATAATCATATTTGCAACAAAAAATGTTAAGTAATATTTTTTGTAAGACCTATAGTTTGTCAGATAAACCATAAAAACCATTTAAATCCCTTTTTCCAAGATGGCGGCCGCGGGACAAGAGCTACAATCCCTCAAACTTGGATTTAAGCTTAGACTAAACCCCTCTTGATATCTGAAAAATAAAATTGCGTCCTCTGACAAATGCAACCCCAAATGTAACTTTTCAATGGACTAGGTACCGATATCTCGATTTTCCTAACCTAGTCAAATTTTGTCAAAAATGTATTGACCATACACATTTTTGATATATTTTCGAAAGTCGTGTTTAACTTTCTGTCAAAATTTGTACACTTAAGAGGAAAGGGTACCGGGGGCTCTTTCCATACAAACTATTACAAACGTAGTCGCCTGTTTTCTCTCTGGATAATGACACAAGAGCACATTTTTGGTGCATAAAACTTATAACTGCCATGACCATGCCCCTATTTTTCGTTTTATTTTATTTTTTTAATCTTTATTTCTATGATAATTAGAAAATGAAAAAAAACCAAAACATAGGGGCATAGTCATGGCAGTTATAGGTTTTATGGCACAAAAATATATGTGTTAGTGTCATTATCCAGGGAGGAAACAGTCGACTACGTTTGTATGGAGCGAGCGCAGGTACCCTTTCACCTTAAGGACTAATAAAAATAGTAAAATCAAGCTATTAATTTTTGCTGCAAATGCAAATCCAAATTGGTATTGTAAAGGAAGGAGTAATAGTATCACAATGTTAGTTGGTTCTCAACTCTGAACTGTACTGTCCTTTATTGGGGAAAACTCGTGCTTATATACTAATTATCTTATGTAGGTAAACGTAGTCTGTTATACGTCCTGTATCACGGGGCTATGGAGCCCCGGACCTTTGGAAGGCGTGCGTGGAGCCGAAGCCAACACGTAGAGGCCCTTTACAATAACAAGTATAATAGCAAACAATGAGGTGGATTCTAAACTGGCGATTATCCCTGTCTACACTATAAAGTGCAACCAAGGACAACCTCCGGTTTGGATGAAACTATTGATTATCTACAGGACAAAACTACTTGAGCTATTGTGATGGGATGGTAGTGGACTAGATACTAGGGAACTATGGATACTATGGCACCTGCCGTAACAATGTCCAATAATCACGTAAAAATGGCAGGCGGAGACTCGCCAACTCTCAGACTGGGCCACCCTAATTAGCCGAGTAAATTACAGCAAGGGGGCAACAGGAACGTGAGTGGCTTGAAGGATGGAGAGGCCTTACTGGATTTTAAGTCATCGCTGGTAGTCCGAGCGAGCGGGCCAACTCATCACTGACGTTCGGCATCCATCCTTCGAGTATTTCTACTCATGTGACTCCACTCTGGACGGCCGGTGAAGGCAAGCCAGAGACGGGGGACCGCTTCCTCGTCAATATTCACTCCGACCAGCCAACCAAGGCAAGCCGGAGATGAGGAACGGTGACTTCCCCCTGGAGAACTCGGGACCGCGGGGTCGTTACTCCCCTTCACCTCGCCTCAAGGTGCCCTGCGGGCAACGTAGTCTGTTATTGTTATGATTTGTAGTAAATACAATATTAATTTCCTTTTACATAAACATTTGTCACTAGGTATGTGTCGTCTCCACGTTACGTGTTGACCTATTTAAAATACAATATTAATTTTCTTATTGTAAACATTCGTCATCGTATATGTTACACACTACAGTATGATTAAGATTAAAAAAAAGAGAGCACTCTTCACTATCACTATCATCACAACATAGTAAAAAATAAAGTCGCTTTCTCTGTCCTTATGTCCCTATATCCCGTTGTATGCTTAAATCTTTAAAACTACGCAACGGATTTTGATGCGGTATTTTTTAATAGATAGAGTGATTCAAGAGGAAGGTTTATATGTGTAATACATGCATAATATAGCCGTGCGAAGCCGGGGCGGGTCGCTAGTATATTATATTTACAAAAGAAAAGTATATATGTAATATATAACGATTTGCGCTCCTACAGTACTAACTGTATTGTGAGCGCAATAGAGCGGAACAAGGGCTCCAAGGTGTTCACGAGAGATCTGTCTATGGGACAAAACCGGTTGACAAGGCTGAAGACCGATAGCGGCAGCATCATATCCTCTAAGTCTGAGATCTTGAGAGAGCTTGAAAAGTTTCATGGACAGCTGTACACCTCATCGCAATGCCCTGCAAACAACACGGCGGCGATGCAAGAGCCCGTTTAACCCGATACTATACCGAAGATATCCCGGACGTCAGCCTGTACGAGATAAGGTCGGCTCTCAAACAGCTCAGAAACAATAAGGCACCGGGTGATGACGGAATAACGACAGAACTTCTGAAGGCAGGTGGATCACCGGTACTTAAAGTCCTTCAGAGGCTGTTCAACTCCGTCATCCTTGAGGGACAAACGCCAGAGGTGTGGAACAGGAGCGTGGTGGTGCTGTTCCATAAGAAGGGTGACAAAGCCCTTCTAAAGAACTATAGGCCCATCTCACTGTTGAGCCACGTCTATAAGCTGTTTTCGAGAGTTATCACCAACCGTCTTTCTCGAAGGTTTGACGACTTCCAGCCTCCCGAACAAGCCGGGTTCCGAAAAGGCTTTAGTACCGTAGACCACATTCATACGCTCCGGCAGATTATACAGAAGACAGAGGAGTATAATCGGCCGTTATGTCTTGCGTTTGTGGACTACGAGAAAGCCTTTGATTCAGTCGAAACCTGGGCAGTGCTGCAGTCCCTCCAGCGGTGCCAAATTGACTATCGGTATATCCAAGTGCTGAAGTGTTTGTATAGCAACGCCACTATGTCTATCCGGCTTCAGAACCAGAGCACAAATCCGATCCCATTGCAAAAAGGGGTGAGACAGGGAGATGTTATCTCTCCGAAACTGTTCACCTCTGCATTGGAAGATATATTTAAGCTCTTGGACTGGGACGGATATGGCATCAATATCAATGGCGATTACATCACTCATCTTCGGTTTGCCGACGATATAGTCATCATGGCAGAATCGCTGGAGGACCTCAGCAGGATGCTGAGAGACCTCAACACCGTCTCCGGACAGGTGGGTCTTAAAATGAACATGGGTAAGACAAAGATCATGTCGAACGCCCACTTCGTACCCATACCTGTTCACATTGGAGACGATGTTATCGAAGTTGTTGATCACTATGTCTACCTAGGCCAAATGGTCCAACTAGGTAAATCCAACTTCGATAAAGAGGTCAGCCGACGAATCCAACTTGGTTGGGCAGCGTTCGGGAAGCTTCGCAATATCTTCTCGTCACAAATACCACAGAGCCTCAAGACGAAAGTTTTCAACCAATGTGTGTTACCAGTGATGACATACGGATCCGAGACGTGGTCGCTGACTATAGGCCTCGTTCATAAGCTCAGAGTCGCTCAGCGGGCTATGGAGAGAGCTATGCTCGGAGTTTCTCTACGTGATAGAATCCGAAATACGGAAATTCGTAGAAGAACCAAAGTCACCGACATAGCTCTCAGGATTGGTAAGCTGAAGTGGCAATGGGCAGGTCATATAGCTCGCAGAACTGACAACCGCTGGGGAGTAAAGGTTCTCGAGTGGCGGCCACGATACAACGCGAAACGGAGTGTTGGGAGACCAGCTGCCCGGTGGACCGACGACATTGTGGCGGTCGCGGGTAGTCGGTGGATGGAGGCGGCTCAGGACCGCTGTTTGTGGCGTCGTATGGGGGAGGCCTATGTCCAGCAGTGGACGTGTATGGGCTGACATGATGATATGTAATATATCCGCTGTCTAGCACCCATAACACAAGTCTGATTACTTAGCTAGATGGCGATGTGTGGAATATCCTGTAATATTTATTATTTATTTATTTACTTACTAAAAACAGAAAAAATAGTAGGGTTCTTACAACATAGTAGCCCTTCGCACTTGGCCCGTTTTTATTACTTTCCCGATTGCTTTTTTCTTTTTTCTTTCAAATGAACAAGTTTATTATGTGTAGCCAAAGTGCTTTTCTGAGAGAATCTACGATCACAAACATCACAAGCGTACGGTTTCTCGCCAGTGTGAACTCTCAAATGAATGTCTAAACGAGTTTTCGTCAGAAACTTATGACCACAAAAACTGCAATGATGTTTATAATTCTTTTCATTTTTCCCCAAATGTTTCCGTAAATGTCTGTTTAAAGTATTTTTATAACTACATCTGTAATCACAAATATGGCACAAAAATGGTTTTTCTTTTATGTGTATACGTGCGTAATGGCTCGTCAATCCTCCTTTGTCAGTACTTTTATAATCACACATATTACAACAATGTATCTTTTTACCGACATGTTTTCTTCTAATATGTGCTTCTAACGTCCACTTGTTATTTGTTTTATAACCACAACTATCACAAACATTGCATTTCCTACATCCAGTATGACTATTCATAATATGAAAGAAACGATCATTTTCATTCGGCGCTTCGTAATTACAAAATCGACAATATAACAAAGGATGTTCTCTATGCTTTTGGCGGTTATGTTTACGTAAACTAGATCTGAAAACGTATTTTATATCGCAATGATCACAATGGAAATGTTCTATAGATTTATGCCGCCTTGTATGTTTGCTTAGGCTCCCTTTTGTAGAATAGTTCTTATTACAAATTTGGCATGGGAACCGTACCTTTTCTTTTATCGATGGATCGTGTGTCTCAGCATGCCAACCCAGCGCCCTTTTAGTTGTATATGATTTATTACATAAATAACAGGGAAACGGTTTTTCTCGTTGCGACTGTGTGTCTTGTATTTTGTTTTCTTGTGCCTTTTGTTTTTCTGTTTCCTTCAATTGTTCTTCTGTTGGCGTCATATAATTCTTTGCGGGGGTACCTGTAAGGACGACGTAACATTGGTTATGATTTTTAATATGAAAAAAATAAAAATAAAAAACAGGGTGAATTTTTTATGTGGGCCTTCAGGGCTATATCCTAACTAAACCATAAGAGATAGCGAAAAATTCTGAAAGGAGTTGAGTGCCCGATTTTGACAAAACCTAAAACTGCATTATTAGATTTTTTTAAAAGTCATTACCCTGACCGGGAATCGAACCTGTTCATTTTCCAAAAAAATAATCATTCTATATTTTTGTACCAATCGATAGTGTTGCTAATAGAGATCAATTCCTGGAAACAAACATAGTCTTGCAAATTAAAGGAAACAGCTCATTTTAGTAATCTTCTGTAATTTTCATACAACCATCCCTGAAAAAATGCAGTGAGGAGGTATGGCCAATGACGTAACAAACCGCTGCACTAAAAATATGAACTGTTTTGGCAAATCTTATGTAAAGCACTTAATTTAGAACTTATTTTATCATATTTAAAATAATATGACTTGTCCTCAATGTCTCACACTATTGTTTTGCCAGAGACAGAAAGGTGAAAACTACAGAAAACTACAAAATTCAGCCATTTTCTTTGTTTTGCCATACTATGTTTGTTTCCAGGAATTAATCTCTATCAGCAACACTATCGAATGGTATAAAAATATAGGATGATTATTTTTTTGCTAACAGGTTCGATTCCCGGCTAGGGTAATGGCTTTTAAAAAAATCTAATAATGCAGTTTTAGGTTTTGTCAAAATCGGGCACTCAACTCCTTTCAGAATTTTTCGCTATCTCTTATGGTTCAGTTAGGATATAGCAAACTAAAACTACCGCCACTACACTACTACATATACTACTTGGAACATTTTCACAAGACTGAATATGGTGTCTTAAAATGGTGTTAAAAACAGCATTAAAGTATCGATTTCCACAAAATATAAACAAAACAGCATTAAAGTATCGATTTCCACAAAATATAAACAAAACAGCATTAAAGTATCGATTTCCACAAAATATAAACAAAACAGCATTAAAGTATCGATTTCCACAAAATATAAACAAAACAGCATTAAAGTATCGATTTCCACAAAATATAAACAAAACAGCATTAAAGTATCGATTTCCACAAAATATAAACAAAACAGCATTAAAGTATCGATTTCCACAAAATATAAACAAAAAAGAACATCGTAAACGTTCAATTGTTTATAACTTTAGTAGTTTATGTAAAATACATATAAACCTTCCTCTTGAATAACTCTATCTATTAAAAAAACCGCATCAAAATCCGTTGCGTAGTTTTAAAGATTTAAGCATACAAAGGGAAATAGGGACAGAAAAAGCGACTTTATTTTATACTATGTAGTGATAGTGATATCTAGGTACCTACCTACATATGCAGAGAGCTGCTCTGTGTTTTCTGATCACAATGAGTAAAAACGGGACCCAATTTCTAATGTTTTTGGTGATTATGTTTGCGTTAATGACTTAGTTCTGTAAATGAATTTCATATCACAATAATCGCAATAAAAACATTCCTCGTCTTTATGAAGTCTTGACAACTTAACCGCTTTTGTAGCGTATTTATTATGGCAAATATACCACGGAAATAAAAACTCGTTCTTGGGCGGTGGGACATAATCTTTTTTGTGGATTCTTGTATTCCAACTCAGTCCACTCTTATTGGCATACGATTTGTGACAAATGTCACAGGAAAACTGTTTTTGGAAAATTTGAGCTTTATTTTCTTGGCATTTCTGTTGTTTTGTTTCCAATTCTTGTTTTCAGACTTCACTGTAAATTTCTTCGCGGAAACACCAGCTGTGAGGATCATGTAATATTCGTTATGATCTTTTAATAAACATATATGTGGTAGGTATAGATAGTTTTTTTAATGTAGGATATCCTAACAGCAAAATATGTAAAGTCCTATGACGAAATTAAACTAGACATAAAAAAAACTAGTCTTATAAATTATTGAAATACTACGATGCATTATTCATTGTCCTAGTTATCTTGGAATTAATTCGGCAGGTGACAAAAATTATGCAGTGTAGGTAGACATAATATTTCTAAAAAGGATTAAGTATATTGTATTGGTGGTAAGGCCAAGCAAACACTATACCACTACATGGTGTGCCCCACTACCTTTTTAGCGGAGTACCTGAACAAGGTGTCTGGGAAAATTGTATTTGATGTCTTTTACACGACAGACGAAAAATATTCTTAAGAGTACACTGTTTTTTTTTCTATCTTTAATAGTCTGTAATTTACACTAAGGAGGAGCATTTTTTTTACTTCCCCTATTCCTTTTCTCTTTCTTATGAACAAGTTTAAAATGCGTATCACGAGTGCTGCTCTGAGCGAATCTACGATCACAAACATCACAAGCGTACGGTTTCTCGCCAGTGTGAACTCTTAAATGAATCGCTAAACGAGATTTCGTCATAAACTTATGACCACAAAAACTGCAATGATGTTTATAATTCTTTTCAGTTTTTGTCAAATGGGTCTGTAAATGCTTGGTCAAATCAGTTTTGAAAGAACATCTATAATCACAAATATGGCATAGAAAGGGTTTTTCTTTTTTGTGTTTACGAATATGGTGTTTCGTTAATTGTGCTTTCTCTGTGTACCTGCGATCACAAAGATGACAAGCATGTGATTTTTCACGCACATGAATCCTATTAATATGTGCTTCTAAGCGAGGTTTATTTTTAGTTTTGAAACCGCAGATTGCACAAACGCATTGCTGACATCCAGTATGACTCTTCATAATATGAAAGAAATGATCATCCTCATTCGGCGCTTCGTAATTACAAAAACGACAGTATAACAAAGGATATTCTCTATGCTTTTGGCGGTTATGTTTACGTAAATTACTTCTGAAAATGTATTTTAAATCGCAATAATCACAATGGAAACATTCTTCAGCTTTATGAGACCGTGCGTGTATGCGTAGGGTTGCTTTTGTAGCATATTTCTTATTACAAACTTGACATGGGAACAGTAACTCTTCTTTTTTCGGCGGCGGTTCATCTTTGTGTATCCTTGCATGCCATTTCAGCCCTTTTTGACTTGCATATGATTTATGACATATAACACAAGAAAACGGTTTTTCTCGTGGCGTCTCTATGTCTTGAATTTTGTTTTCTTGCTCCTTTTGTTTTTCTGTTGTCGTCATACGATTCTTTGCGGGAGTACCTGTGAGGACCACGTAACATTGGTTACTAAGGCAGTCTTATCAAATTATATTTATAAGTAAATTATACGTTATTATAATTTCTTTAACACAAACTTGGAATTGTGAAAACTAGTCAAAAGTAATCAACGTTATTGACCTTTACTGCTGTGAAACCGATATTTGAATGATTGTTATTGTCTTTTGTTTCATTGTGCACCTAAAGCCGCCGGTAGCGAGGGGGTACATTTTATTAAAGGTAAGCCGATAATCCATCACAGATTGTTTACTTTGGAATGTATATCTTGAAGTTCCTTACTAAGTAACAACCCAAGTAGGTACTTATTTACAAAATAATAGGTAGTAACCAAGTTTTCTAGTTCTTAGGTAAGTGGGTACAAGGGGCTTAATGTATTCTCGGAATCTACGTAATATTAAGCTATTGCATAGCTTTTATTTAAGTTTAAGCGACGAATCGTGGATTAATTAATGAAACAATAAAAAAAATGTGTATAGTTTTGTATTTTTATACTGAGATAATATTATAACCATACATAGCTAATGATTATTTGTTTAAATTTTTGAATTAAAGGAAAAAAAAATCAAAAAAATTTACACATTATTACAAAAATAATAAGTAGGTACACATTATTACATAACCTCGTACAAAATTGGCATTAACTAATTTGAAATATTTATTTTTCCCACTTATGAACTAAATTAGAATCGAATTTTAAACTACTACATCTGCACTACTGATTGAAAACGGTGTCTCGTTAAAATGGTGTTAGAAACAGCATTGAAATATCGAGTTCCGCAAAATAACAACAAAAAATAACATCGTAAACATCCAATCTTAAATTACTTTAGTATTTTAGGTAAAATTTGTAAGAACAAAATATGCAGAATGCTGCTCTGTGTTTCGTGATCACAAAATATTATGTTAAAAACAAACTGTTCTGCTATTCCTTTCGTGTAATAGGTACTTAAAAAATGTACCTACAACACAATATTTATGTAAGAAAAACTAAATACCTAATTACTTCGTCTAATTATGGAACATGTAGCTACCTACCAACTTAACTTAGGTTATTTATTCTTTGTCGTGAACTCGTTTACGATGCGTTTTTAAAGAGCTTCCCTGTGTGAATTTACGATTACAAATCATACAAGCATACGGTTTTTCTCCCGTATGAACTCTAAAATGTCTAGTCAAAGTCTCTTTTCGTAGAAACTTGTGTTTACAGATGCTGCAACTGTATTTATAATTTTTATCGTCTTTATTTTTATGAACTTCTAAATGTCTCTTTAATCTATCTGTAAAAGCGCACCTATAATCACAAATATGGCAAAGTAACTGTTTCTCTTTGGTATGCACGCCTTTGTTGTGTCTGTAAAGAGATGTTTTATCTACGCACCTATAATCACAAATATCACAAAACATTGATTTTTCACCGACATGTATCCTCCTTATATGTAATTCTATGGTATGCTTCACCTTTGTCTTAAAACCACAGATATCACAAATTAATTGTTTAAAATATATATGATTATTCATTTTATGGAAAAATAGATCATTTTCATTTGATCCTTCAAAGTTACAAATTTTGCAGAATAATGGTGTTTCTTCGCCGTGTACGTCACGATTGTGACGTCTCAAAGCCAAACGATATATGAATATTTTGTCACAATAATCGCACTGTAACCAGTTTGCGTCATTATGACGTCGCTCGTGTAATCGCAGTCCATCTCTGGATGTATATTGTTTTTTACAGACGTTACAGGTAAGTTTCTTTTTTAGTGACGTCTTGGTGACGTTTTCTTGAAGTTTACTTTCCTTTTCGTGTTTTAAAGTTACTACTTGTTTTTCAGACTTGATTGGATTCGATTTAAATTTCTTATTCGCAGGTCCTCCTGCGGACAAGAAATTTAAATGTGAGGACATAATTTTTACTGCGAGTAACACTAACATCGCTACATTATCTTAACATTCTCAAAATTACTAAGTTACCAACGAAGTTTTTTTTTTTAGTTCTCATTTTTAATTTTATATAAAAAACATAACATAAAACTAAATTACTAAGGTTCGCTTACACAACAAACAATAATTTTGTTTAAGCTAAAAGAGCCGGTATGTTGACGCTGACAAGTCCCCGAAGGATGGCATCGTTAATAACAGCGTAATTTGTTTTATTTTTTTTGGAACGAAGTTCCTTATCGCGGTTTGCCGAAAGTAAATGTTACTTACGCGTTACGAAAATGTGAAACTAAAACCCAGAAGAGAAACTGTAAAGGTTTGTACTATTAAAACCAAGGACGGTATATTAAAAATGTATCCTTACATAATTTTCTATACCATTAAACATGCGATGTATTTTAGCCCGAGCACCGCCGGGTTGGGCTGTTAGTAATTATATAAAACACAACCATCTAGTTATGTATCAAAACTTAATACTTATCTGACATTATTGCATACATCTTTAACAGAAACTAATCTCTAACATATTATACACATACATAATTATTATACCTATATTAAAAAAAAGATAAAAAGTAACGCGTGTCCCGCGACAAGTTCATTGTTTTTTATTTTATGTTGTGAACTCTTCTGGTATGCGTTCTTAAAGCACTTTTTTGATTGAATTTTCGACCACAAATTGTACAAGCATTCGGTTTCTCTCCCGTATGAATTCTAAAATGATTAGTTAAAGTGCGTTTCTCTAGAAACTTGCGTCCACAAACGCTACAACTGTGTCTATAATTTTTTTCGTTCTTTTTTTTATGGATTTCTAAATGAAGCTCAAATCTTTCACGTTTCGCACATCTGTAATCACAGATATGGCAAAGATACTTATTGGTATGCACACGGTTGTAGTGATCCTTCAGCAATATTTTATCTACGCATCTATAATCACAAATATCACAAGACATTGGTTTATCATCGATATGTCTCCTTTTTATATGTATTACCAAACATGCCTTTCCTCCTCTAGTATTAAATCCACAGAAATCGCATATTACTTCTTTATAACGAGTATGATGAGTCATTCTATGAGAAATCAGATCGTTTTCATTAAATCCTTCAAAGTTACAAATTTTACAGAGTAATGGTGTTTTGTTGCGGTGTACGTCACGATTGTGGCGTTTTAAAATGACACGATTTTTGAATTTTTCGTCACAATAATCACACTGTAAGCAATTTGCGTTGTTGTGACTTCGCTCGTGTAACCGCAGCCCATCTCTGGATGTATATTGTTTTTTACAGATGTTACAGGTAAATTTCTTTCTTAGTGACGTCTTGGTGACGTTTTCTTGAAGTTTACTTTCCTTTTCGAGTGTTAAAGTTACGACTTGTTTTTCAGACTTGATTGGTTTCGATTTAAATTTCTTATTCGCAGGTCCTCCTGCGGACAAGAAATTTAAATGTGAGGACAGAACTTTCACTGTGAGTAACACTGAACAACATCGCTACATATCATATCTCTAAACTAACTGCGCCCCGCGGTTTCACCCGCGTAACTCCCGATCCCGTGGGAATATCGGGATAAAAAGTAGCCTATAGCCTTCCTCGATAAATGGACTATCCAACACGAAAAGAATTTTCCAATTCGAACCAGTAGTTCCTGAGATTAGCGCGTTCAAACAAACAAACAAACTCTTCAGCTTTATAATATTAGTATAGATTAAACTAAACTAAGTTACCAACCAAGTTTTAAATTTTTTAGGTTCTCATTTTTAATTTTAAATAAAAAATATAACATAAAAGTTCATAAATATAACATCAGTTCAGTTTAGTGTTAACTAAGGTTTGTTTATACAACAAATAATAATTTTGTTTAAGCTAAGTGCCGGTACGTTGACGCTGACAAGTCCACGAAGGATGACATCATTAATAACAGCGTAATTAGTTTTTTGCATTATTCTTTATATATTCTTTATTGTGAATTCTTCTAGAATGCGATTTTAAAGAGCTGTCTGGTTGAATTTTAGATTACAAAGGTTTTCTTACACAACAAATAATAATTTTGTTTAAGCTAAAAGTGCCGGTGAAAACGAAGGATGACATTATTAATAACAGCGTAATTTGTTTTTTTGCATTATCTATTCTTTATTGTGAATTCTTCTAGAATGCGATTTTAAAGAGCTTGTCTGGTTGAATTTTGGATTATAAAGGTTTTCTTACACAACAAATAATAATTTTGTTTAAGCTAAAAGTGCCGGTACGTTGACGCTGACAAGTCAACGAAGGATGACATTATTATTAACAGCGTAATTTGTTTTTTGCATTATCTATTCTTTGTTGTGAATTCTTCTAGAATGCGATTTTAAAGAGCTTGTCTGGTTGAATTTTAGATTACAAACTGTACAAGCATATGGCTTCTCTCCGGTATGGATTCTAAAATGTCTGGTGAAAGCGCCTTTCTCTAGAAACTTGTGTCCACAGACGCTGCAAGTATATTTATAATTTTTTTCGATCTTTTTTTTATGAGTTTCCAAATGGGCCTTTAATCTGTCAGGTGCCACACATTTGTAATCACAGATATGACAAAGACACTTTTTTTCTCTGATATGCAAGCGTCTGTAATGTTTCCTTAGCAATGTTTTATCTACGCATCTATAATCACAAATATCACAAGATACTGGTTTTTCATCGATATGCTTCGTTTTTATATGTGATGCTAAGGATTGCTTCCTGTTAGAATCAAAGCCACAGAAATCGCATATTATTTTTTTGTAACGAGTATGAATATTCATTCTATGGGAAAACAGATCGTTTGCATTATATCCTTCAAATTTACAATTTTTGCAGAGTAATGGTGTTTTGTCGCCGTGTACATGACGATTGTGATCTTTCAAAACATAACTATATATGAATTTTTTCTCACAATAATCACACGGTAACCGATTTGTGTCAGTATGATGTCGCTCGTGTAATTGTAGCGATACTTTGGATATATATTGTTTTTTACAGACGTTACAGCTGAATAACTTCGTCTTGGTGACTTTTTCTTGAAGTTTAATTTCCTTTTTGTGGGTTAAAGTTACGACTTGATTGTCAGACTTGATTGGTTTCGATTTAAATTTCTTGTTCACAGGGCCTCCTGCGGACAAGAAATTTAAACGTGAGGACAAAACTTTTACAGTGAGTAGCACTAACAACAAAAATCTACGACTCGTTTTTCAAACTTGATGGGTTTCGATTGACATGTCTTATTCACAGGACCTGCTGCGGACAAGAAAGTCAAACGCGAGGACAGAATTTTTACTGTGAGTAGCACAAACAACATAAATCTACAACTTGTTTTTCAGACTTGATTGGTTTCGATTTAAATTCCTTATTCATAGGACTTCCTGCGGACAAGAAAGTCAAACGTGAGGACAGAACTTTTACTGTGAGTAGCACAAACAACATAAATCTACAACTTGTTTTTCAGACTTGATTGGTTTCGATTTAAATTCCTTATTCATAGGACTTCCTGCGGACAAGAAAGTCAAACGTGAGGACAGAACTTTTACTGTGAGTAGCACAAACAACATAAATCTACAACTTGTTTTTCAGACTTGATTGGTTTCGATTTAAATTCCTTATTCATAGGACTTCCTGCGGACAAGAAAGTCAAACGTGAGGACAGAACTTTTACTGTGAGTAGCACAAACAACATAAATCTACAACTTGTTTTTCAGACTTGATTGGTTTCGATTTAAATTCCTTATTCATAGGACTTCCTGCGGACAAGAAAGTCAAACGTGAGGACAGAACTTTTACTGTGAGTAGCACTAACAACATAAATCTACGACTGGTTTTTCAAAATTGATTGGTTTCGATTTACATTTTTTATTCACAGGACCTGTCCTGCTGTGGACAAGAAATTTAAATGTGAGGACAGAACTTTTACGGTAAGTAGCACTAACAACATAAATCTACGACTTGTTTCTCAGACTTGATTGGTTTCGATTTAAATTTCTTATGAAGTTTTTGTGAAGAAATTAACATAGGAAGTCATTAAGTACACATTGAACGTCGGTGAAGAATTTAAGATAAGTACCTAGAGTAATAAATAGGAAGATAAATAAAACCAGGTCTACTTTTTAGTAATTTATTGACTTATTAATAATTAACTTTCTATATTTCTTTACACACCTTAGTTACAGAAAGAAGTTCCAGAAAATACAGTTTTACAAGTCATAATGAAAGAATGCATAAAAGTAGATAGGTATTATACACTGTGTATATTTTTCTACGTAAAAAAGAATCTTGTCAGTCTGTCTGTAGATAATGTTAAAAACTTTACATTTTATAAACTTAATCAACTTATTCTCTATGAAATAGTAGTTTTTATAAATCTTATAGACTTATTGTCTATGAAATAATTGTTTTTATAAACACGATAGACTTATTGTTTATGAAATAGTTGTTTTTATAAACATGATAGACTTTTGTCTATGAAATAGTTGATTTTATAAACATGATAGACTTATTGTCTATGAAATAGTTGATTTTATAAACATGATAGACTTATTGTCTATGACATAGTTGTTTTTATAAACATGATAGACTTATTATCTATGACATAGTTGTTTTTATAAACATGATAGACTTATCTATACTTCTATACTAATATTATAAAGAAGTAAAGTTTGTGTGTTTGTTAAATTGTAAGGGGTAATCTCGGGAGATACTGAACCGATTTTAAAAATTCTTTCACCATTAGAAAGCCACATTATTGCTGAGTGTCATAGGTTATATAAAAAACCGAAAAATAAAAAGGCTTTTACGTGGTAGTCCGTTTTGCAAAGTGAATCGGAGAAAAAACGGTCGAATGAAAGCGTTTCTTACGAACGCTGCCTTAACTATGTAAGATACATTTTTAAGTTCTATAGAAAATACTTTTTTTGTAGGCTTGAAAAGTCAACGACAGCATTATGTCTAACTTTTATAGTTAAGTTACAAAAAGTATTTTTTTTCATATTAGTAGGTATAGATAATTTAATTTTTAATATTAATAAAATAAATGCCCAACGAAGTGGGCACGGGTCAGCTAGTTCTCTATAAAAATAATTGTTTTATATAAGTACATAATATCTATCGGTACCTACTTATTCTCTATGAAGTTAGGATTAAGCTTCTTCAATAACATTGACAATGAATGACTTTATGTATTTAAAACTTATTAATAGTACGGGATCCCTTTAAGAACGACCTTTTAATCGAGCTGTTAATGGATGAAAAGTATTTTTTTTGTTTTTAGACATGTCACTGGTTTGATCAATAGACAAATTCCGTACCAAAAAAAATACATAATCTTTATTTTAAGGCTACATATGCAGCCAAACGCAGCGCGCCTGAAATCGCCGTTGCTTACAACAGTAACTAGTATTGTTGATTGTAACAAATGTGTTTTGTTTTTCTCAAAAGTGCTGAGATAGAATTGTAGGTGAAACTTTTACCGATATTTTAGGGTAATTTTGAGGCGAAAATTCTTTCTTCGTTTCAAAGCTAGACTAGTTTTAATTCTTAATTTTAGGATAGCTTCAAAACTATAGGAAACGTTTAGCTCAAAACCATACCAAAATGTCGGTAAAAATCTCACCTACAATTCCATCTGAGCACTTTTGAGAAAAACAAAACACATTCGTAACAATCAACAATTTTCACCAACAATGGCGACCGGTGCCAATAGTAACTATTTAGTAGGCTGTGTTCCAAGGTCGTTGGCGTATGGACCCCCTTAACTCAACTTTAATTCATTAACCAGACCAGTACAAATGACTAGTATCGATTCACCTATCTACCTAACCTAACCTAACGTTTGCATATTCTGATTCATACTTTCTATTGGTATGGAATTTGTCTCAAACAAACCAGTGAAAGGTTAGAAAACAAAACAAAAAACTAAATTGTTTATTAATCATATTCTGGACTGATTTTTTTTAGACAATTTGCAAGAATTTATTGATCTATATTTAGATAGATAGATAAACACTTTATTTGTACAACACACAAAACGTTGAAAAAATCAAAGAGGACAAGAAAGCTTATTATTATAAATTGTACAAACAAGCGACCTTATCGCTTAAAGCGATTTCTTCCAGGCAACCTTAGGATGGAAATACAATACTTTAATTTGATATAAAATAGGTACTTTTCATCCATTAAACAGCTCGATGAAGGTCGTTCTTAGAGGAATTTCCGACTATAAATAAGGTGGGTCCATACGCCAACGACCTACATAGGTTACTAAATAGTTACTACCGGCACCGGTGGCCTTCGTTGGTGAACTGTGAATGGAATTGGAGGTGAGATCTCTAGAAGGGCGTGTTCAGATGACACGCGTCGACCACGCGCATCACACGGGTTGAACACGCTTTGAAATTTGTTCTATGTGCAATTTGAGATCTATTGATGTTGTCATAAGACTCAAATTACATATAGAACAATACATATAGTCATCTGAAGTGTTATTTTGGGATATTCCTTGTCATTTCGAAGTTCTACTAGCCAGTATGTATAGATGACCGTCTACTATGCCAGAATGTTATTTTAGTTGGACCTTTGTTTAGTTCGTACCGCAAGAGCTTTGTTGCTTACGTCTATCGTTCATAACGTGTACAATTTGTGGGTTTTCAAGTCGCAAGTGATTAGGTATCCTCTAGGAAGGCGTGCCACATCTTAGAGTGCATCGTCATCTGCCATTAAGTGGGTGTGGTATTATGTAAATAAAAAAACAAATGGTTGTCTGTAAAGTCGGTTTACGGATGATAATTTTACGTGATAACGTCATGAGAAAACGATGAAAAATTGAGATTTTTTGTTATTCCTTTTTTTTGTTTTCTTTTTTTTTTCTAATAAGTCTTCCATTCGTCACTCGTCACACCATAACACAAGCCTTGATGAGCGATATTATTATTAACTACTCTGTTTCCTAAGTTACCACGACGCATGACGTCACACATTATTACCGTGACACTTTTGTGTGAATGCAGGTGTTTCACCAATTTATTAGACGTCAAAGTTTTCTTACTTATGCAGTTTGACATGACGGTTTAAAGCGCTTTTTTGCGCGAACCTACGATCACATAAACGACACGCGTAAGGTTTCTCACCCGTATGCGTCCTAATATGGTCAATCAAATTGCCTTTGATTTGGGCTTTAAACCCACAAGTTGAGCACGTGAATTTTTTCTCTTTTTTTATTGTATGATTTTTCAAATGAGTAGCTAGTCCGCCTTGGAACCTAAATGTTTTATCGCACATATGACATAAAAACGGTTTCTCTTTAATGCAGTGCCTCGATAAATAATGGCATTTCAAAGTCCTCTTAGCAGCGAATTTGCTATCACATTCATCGCATGAAAATGGTTTTTCACCGAAATGAGTACGTCTAACGTGTAATTTTAAACTGCATTTGGTTAAAGATTTAAAACCGCAAAGCTTGCACATGTACTGTTTCTCATCGGAATGTATCCTTAGATGTACTCTGACGCGTTCCTTCAAAGAAGTTCTAAATCCGCACATGGTGCACGCGAACGGCCATTTTTCGTCATGAATGAAAAGATGATATTCTAACTCGAATTTAAAACCGCATTTGAAATCACAACGGTCACAAGAAAACGAAAGTTTATCAGGATATATCCTCTCGATAAGGTCGTCAACATCTTTATCCACAACTGCTGCAGTAATATTTGTACCGTCACTTTTAGACAGTTCTTCTTTATGAACAGTATCGAGATGAGTTTTCAAAGCATTTTTCCTTGTGAATTTTGTCTCGCAAAGAGAGCACGTAAACGCTTTCGTGCCAGTATGGATCTTTAGGTGCTCTATAAACTCAGTTTTAGAAGAGCTTGCATATTCACAGATGTAACACACGAATTCCTTTCCCTCTTTATGTAATCTAGTCACGTGGGATTCGAGCAAGCTTTTATTCAAAGTCTCATGGTCACAGAAATCGCATATGATCGGTTTCTTGTCACTGTGAAATTTCTGCAGATGTTGCTTTAAAGAATCGGCATAAGAGTAATCGTTTTTGTCGCAGTAATCGCAGGCAAACTTCGTTTTTTCAGAAAATCCTCCTTTTTTCTGACGAGTTATGACTTCAAGTGTGTTAGGTTTCTTGATGTCTGGAGTACCTGTGAGGACCATTGAAGATTTGTTAAAAAAAAAACTTATCAAACCAAACATGCTCATCACAATCACTTTCATGGTTCCTATGTATGCTTAGATCTTTAAAACTACGCAACGGATTTTGATGCGCTTTTTTTTTCATTGATAAATTGATTCAAAAGGAAGGTATAATACATGCATGCATAATACTGGGTTATTGGAAATTATACTAGCAAGCCGTTCAGAGCTACTTCTGTGCACCTAAACAAACAACTTTTGTTCTACGACTTTTAGAAATTAGAACTTTTTTCCGAAAATTTTGAGTTTAGGTTTACCTGAAATTCAGCTGTTCCTTACACGGAGAGGTCAGTAACCTTAAAATTTGACTTATTTTTTATTCTACTGTTTTTGGTCTGCATGACCTTTGTTTTAAAAAATCAGCCGATTTTCGAATTTACAGAACCTCAAAATTTCCAATTTTTTTTCGGATTTTCAAAAGTCGTAGAACAAAAGTTGTTTGTTTAGGTGCACAGAAGTAGCCCTTAACGGCTTGCTAGTTTAATTTCCAATAACCCTGTATAGTAGAGAAACACTGATAATTTTAGAGGTTTCTAAGTGATGTCGTAAATAAACATATTTTGTTGCTCTTATATTGCAAACGCTGGCTGAACCCTACGAGATATATCAAAATAATGTACTACAGTATTGTACACCTTAAAAAAGTCTACAAAAAAGTCCGCGATGGTATATGTCTATCTCGGTCACAATTAACAATTTAATATTAACAACTCTGAGCTCCGCGCTTTCACCCGCGTAATAATTTTCTACGCAACTTCTTAATTTTTTCTTTCATTAAAACCCTCTTCTGAGAATAACAAACACAACATAAAAAGAATTAGCTAAATCGGTTCAGCCGTTCTCGAGATTTGAGCTTAGAAACACATTCAGCGATTCATTATTATATTATAGAAGATTAGCCAGAATTGGTAAGCGGAAGTGGCAATGGGCAGGTCATATAGCTCGCAGAACTGACAACCGCTGGGAAGTAAAGGTTCTCGAGTGGCGGCCGTGATGCAACGCGAAACGGAGTGTTGGGAGACCAGCTGCCCGGTGGACCGACGACATTGTAGCGGTCGCGGGTAGTCGGTGGATGTATAGTCGGAGGCTTATGTCCAGCAGTGGACGTGTATGGGCTGATGATGATGATGAACCATAATAGCATATTTACGAAGCGATTTTGAGCAATACAGCATTAATCCTTATTCAATTAACTACCTTAAATACATTGTGCATTTAATATAGATCAATATGGCCCTTTAGTTAGAGTATGTCATTTAAATGAATATTTTCGAAGATAAAGCAGATTTAAAATGCAGGGACGTAGATGATGCGGCGGTACCGAGCAGGCGGCCGCGGGGCGCTTGCGTACTTTACGAAAAATTAAAAAAGAACATATTCTAATTTGTATGACAGTATTCTTTATACCATTCCCACTCTAAGAAGCTTATTTTATTTACTAAAACAGTGAATAAAAAGACCTGGTAATCACTGTTTTGGTGTTTGAATTTAGGAGGTATTCCCTCTATCCCCCAAAAGTTGACAATGTCTATATTTTCTTTTCTGTCTGACTACAGTCAGTCAGTCCGAACGTCCGTCTGTCTATCCCGCGCCACGTTTTGTTTTTTTCTTTTTCTCGTAGTCATGGTATCACTTCATTACATAGTCATCATCACTACATAGTATGAAATAAAGTCACTTTTCGCCGTCCCTATTTCCCTTTGTACGCTTAGATCTTTAAAACTACGCAACGGATTTTAATGCAGTTTTTTTAATAGATAGAGTGATTCAAGAGGAAGGTTTATATGTACAATACATGCATAATATAGCCGTGCGAAGCCGGAGCGGGTCGCTAGTAAAGTATAGTATGCAACTCTTGAATAAAATACGGATTTAAATTGAGGGCCATGAATCACTCGCGCGCGTCGCTCAGGATTCTAACACTTGATCATCATCATCATCAGTTGTTAGAATCCTTCACTTGCTTGTGATTCATCTAAGGCCCTCGCCTTAAATCCGTCCTTTATTCACTAGTTGCTTAAGTAGTAGACATTTTGTAGTATATTTAGTATCAGCATTGCACCCGTGCGAAGCCGGGGCGGGTCGCTAGTACTTAAATACGGCAATATTTAATGTCAAAGATGACTTAATAGTCATGTTATTACTATTAGGTACTAAGTAAAGTTAATAAAGAAAATAGTAATACCTTTTTCTTTAATATTATTCTGTGTCGCAGAATACTTAGATTGCTATGGTTACATAGGTGGCACATAAATAATACAATTAATCGCATTTATTATTAAATAATTACAATATTCATTCAATGTTTAATAACGAAATAAAAAATTCAATTTTTCATCGGTTTCTTATGACGTTATCACGTAAAATTATCGTCCGTAAACCGACCGATTTCACAGACTTAACAATTTTTTTAATGGTTTAATTTTTGTTGATAGACTTGAAAAATAATGGCGGTATTGTAATGTTTAGTTTTTTACTAGTTAAAATAAATAAGTGGTTTTCCTCATGAATGAATAGAACCTGACAAATGATAACATTTTATCAAATTACCTACTGGCTATGAGTTTTCTTAAAATGTATTCTCAAATAACCCTTATTAGTACATTTATAATCACACATATCACAAGCAATCGGTTTTTCACCAGTATGTGTCATTAAATGCCGTTTCAAACTAGCATTCGAACTACTTTTATAATTACACTTATCGCATAAAAATGGTTTTTCCCCAGTATGCCTTCGGGTATGAAGTTTTAAATCAGATTTCCTCAAACATTTATAGTCGCACGTATCGCAAGAAAATGGCTGTTCACCAGTATGTGTCTTTAAATGCTTCTTCAACGTACCCTTATCACAACTTTTATAATCACACTTATCGCATGAAAACGGCTTTTCACCAGTATGTATCATTAAATGCCGTTTTAAGGCTCCATTTGATATACATTCATAATCACATTTGTCGCACAAGAATGGTTTCGTACCAATATGCGTTATTAAATGCAGATTTAAGTTGCCCTTATTTGTACTTTTATAATCACATTTATCGCAAGCGAACGGTTTTTCACCAGTATGTAACATGAAATGCTGTTTCAAACTTTCTTTTCTAGTACACTTATATTTACACTTAGTACACTTAAACGGTTTTTCGCCAGTATGTGTTCTTAAATGTCTTTTTAAATCAATAGTTTGAGTAGCTTTATAATCGCATTGGTCGCATGCAATCGGTTTTTCACCAGTGTGTGTCATCAAATGCCGCTTCAATCCACCTTTTGTGGCACTCTTAAAATCGCATCTTTCACACAGAAATGGTTTTTCACCGGTGTGAGTCATCAAATGCCGCTTCAGACCACCCTTTCTAGAACTCTTAAAATCACACTTATCGCACATAAACGGTTTTTCATCAGTGTGTCTCAATAAATGTTGTTTCAAAAAACTTACAGCGATAGTTTTATAATCACACTTATCGCACTGAAACGGTTTTTCGCCCGTATGTGTCATTAAATGCTGTTTCAACTGACTTTTTTGAGCAGCTTTATAATCACACTTATCGCATTGAAATGGTTTTTCGCCAGTATGGGACATTAAATGCTGTTTCAGTTGACTTTTTTGAGCAGCTTTATAATCACACTTACCGCACTTAAACGGTTTTTTACCAGTATTGCTTCGTAAATGCAGTTTAAAATTATATTTCCAAGAACTTTTATAATTACTATCAACGCATGCAAACTTATTTCTTTTCACTGGAGCTGCTGCAACTCCATCAGTCGTCGATGTTGATGGTCTGTGTTTCTTGGTCGTAGGAGCACCTGCGAGGAGCATTGATCATCGTTAGTTCATCGTTGTTATCCATGGCTTTATTCACCTAAATATAATATTTTGCATAGCTACAATGAGCAGAGCGAGGGAATTTGAAGTTAACTCCTGAGCGAAGCAGGAGTCATGTAGAGTCCTGAGTGAAGCGAGGGGTTAAGTTAAGCCGTCCAAAACGAAGACATGCTTTATCCCGCGATCGACTCGCAAATATTTTAAGTTTATTTCATTTGATTAATTTGTACAGAAAAAGTAAGAATTTTTATATAAATAGGAATAAAAAATATATTGCACCATTATAATATTGTAAAATCTAAATATGGTCAAGGTTTTCTAAAATTAACAACGCACCGGTATTATAGAAAACATCACACGCAAGGAATAAATTATCAATAACACCAGCTTTGCTTCGAATTAAGTAAAAGTATGTTATTAGTGTCATTTTAGTACTAACTAGGTGCTAGCTAGTTTCAAACAATCCTAAATATAAGCTGCGTTTAGTCCTGAGCTATGTGACCTTATGTTTCTATGGTTATTTACATTTGTGTGCCGTCAAAATTTCCTTTAACTACAATTTTAGTACAGTTACATCAGTGATTATGAATTTTCTTTAAATGTCTTCTTAAATTACTCTTATGAATAGCTTTATAATCACACCTATCGCACGCAAAAGGTTTTTCACCAGTATGCTTTCTTAAATGCATCTTCAATTGACTTTTTCGAATGGCTTTATAATCACACCTATCACACGCAAAAGGCCTTTCACCAGTATGCTTTTTTAGATGCATTTTCAATTTACTTTTTAGAGTACATTTATAATCACATCTATCGCACGCTATCGGTTTTTCACCAGTATGGATCATCAAATGCCGCTTCAAATCGTCATTCGTAATACACTTAAAATCACACTTGTCACACAAAAATGGTTTTTCACCAGTATGTGTCATTAAATGATTTTTCAATTTACCCCGATCACTACTTTTATAATCGCATTTATCGCATGCAAATGGCTTTTCTCCCGTATGTGTCCTTAGATGTTTTTTCAATTTACCCTTTTCAGCACATTTATAATCACATCTATCGCATGAGAACGGCTTCTCGCCAGTATGTATCATTATGTGCCTTTTCAAATCGGACCTTGTAGCGGTTTTAAAATCGCATTGGTTGCACGCAATCGGTTTTTCACCAGTGTGTGTCATTAAATGTCGTTTCAAACCACCTTTTGTAGCACTTCGAAAATCACACCTATCGCACAAAAACGGTTTTTCACCAGTATGTGTCATTTCATGACGCTTTAACGCACACGGTGCAGCAGTTTTAAAATCACACTTATCGCACTTAAACGGTTTGTAGCCAGTATGGCTTCGTATATGCAGTTTTAAACAATATTTCCAAGAACTTTTGTAGTCGCACTTATCGCAAGCAAATCTTTTTCTTCTCATTTTGGTTTCAGCCGCTCCATCAGCCTTCACGGGTCGGTGTTTCGATGTTGTTGGTCTCTCTTTCTTGATTGTAGGAGCACCTGTGAGGAGCATTGATCAGCGTTAGTTCATTGTTCTTACTTGTGGCTTTCTTCGCATTATTAATTACATAGTATATAACAAAGTCGCTTTCCGCTGTCTGTCCCTATGTATGCTTAGATCTTTAAAACTACGCAACGGATTTTGATGCGGTGTTTTTTAAAAGATAGAGTGATTCGTGAGGGAGTTTTATGTACATAAAACAAACATACCACCCGTACGAAGTCGCGGGCAACAGCTAGTTATACTTTATTACATAACTTCGCACGATTCAATTTCATTCCTGTGACAGGTAGGTACAGGTTGTGCAGCGAATGGTGAGCGCTGGCGGAAATTGGTGGGGATGGTTTGCGCATGTACAATCGCGCACAGAATTATTACAGCCAAACCGTCATACTTTGTTTACATACCGTATATGATTTTGCCCAACCAGAAAAACATTCATTTAAATACTATTACTATTATATAGTATATTTATTCACTGTAATTTACACTATTAAACTATAGATAGACTACTAATATGGAACTCAAATTAAATAAACATATTTCCTTTTATTGAAACAACTACCTATTGACTACTGATCTTCTATTGATCGATAATCTGTCACTGTCACTTTAATTAAACTGTCAGATTGCTGTCAAATCTATATTTTCTATTGTTTTTGGCGCGAACTTCAAACCACGGAACTAATACTGTCCTGTACATTTACTGAACAAAGGTACGAACATGGATTTCTATGCCTGCACCAATCTAAATCTGGAAGAAATTGCTTTCAGCGATAAGGCCCATTTGTGCAACTTATACTTTCTAGCTATTACTTTACTTTGCCTTGTGTGTTTATATGTTCCTTACTGTGTTGTACAAATAAAGTTATCTATCTACACCGTAGTAGACCTTCCTTAGACAGCATCGTCTCGGTGTGAAACTTACAGTATTTAAACAGTGTTTCAAATGACATTTTTGCATAGTTATATCTTAATATTTAACGCACGCAATCGACTTTTCACCAGAATACTATTAAATGAATTTCAATGTTCCAAATTCAAATCACTTTATTTATTCCCTTGTGAGTTTCATGCAACATTATTTCCCTTGGGAATAATGTTTTGCTTGTTGAGGTTAATAGGTCTTTAATCCGTGATTAAAGTGCTGCAGGTGTGTTATCACGTTAACCGCTCTAGGTATCCTAAGCGAAAGTGTATTTTTATACGTCATATCGACTAAATAGGTTCAGTCACATTACCAATTAGCTGAACCCCACGTGACCTAGAGCTCACTCGCAAATCTGTAAGGTTGTAAAGTAATGTTACCTGATTCTGTTTTTTTTATAAATAATATACTATACAATACAATATAAAAAATAACATAATAGGTAAATACTATATTTTTTTCAGATGTGCGAATGAGCTCTGGGTCATGTGGGGTTCAGCTAATTGGTAATGTGACTGTACATATTATTGTGTGTTAAATTATTAAATACCAGGATTTGGTGATCTTTGAGTCACGAGCGTATAGGTATCTAGGAAAGCGTGCTACATCTTAGACCGCATTGTCACTAACCATCGTGTTAGATAGTGGACAATCGCTGATAGGGTATGCAGTTACAGTAGAGCCTCGATAATCCGTACTCAGGCTAATACAAACGCCGCTGTTATCCGAACTGCTGACTTGGTTTGGATTGGGCTGATGAAAATGACTTGTCCTTATCCGAAAAGATGATGCTGCGTAATTTGAGGGCTAGAGCCTTTTTTTGGTCAATAAATAGAACCCGCCAAACTAAAATTGATGACTTTATGAATAAGTAACGTATTCTGTTGTTTATATATATATGTTATAATAACCTCAATAAATATATTCTGTCAAAATATACTTGCATTTTTTAACATACTATAATCCGAACGCACCGTGAGTCCGAACAGGGGTTATTTTTTGGTAGTTCGGATTATCGAGGCGATACTGTATTGGTTTCATTCAGGGTTCGAGGATATATATCAATGGATATATATCATGATATATATCCGATATATATCCAGTGGTTTTTTGTGATATATATCAATACAAAAATTGTTTAAAAATTTTGATAAAAATAAGTCAATTTTCGCAGTTATTTGCTGTACTTCTCCATCCTAAATGTAGATGGCGTTGGAGTAAAGTTAAAACATACTCCCTAATAGTAAGTTTAGGTATTAACGTTTAAAGTTTAGGTATTATAAGTATTAGTGTAGGTACACAGAAAATTAATGAATTTGAATAATTGGAATTTATAAGATTTTATCTTTTTGAGTTAATTTTACCTACTGTAGTTTATGATTTTAATTGATTTTTCTGGTTTATAAGAAGATTTTATGTTTTTGAGTTAAATTTTCTTTTATTTATTGTTTTTTTTAATATTTTATTATGTTTATAAAACATAGGTATGCATACAGTATACATAAATAATACACTAAAATAACAATATGGCTGTCATACAAAATGGATAAATATCATGTAAATATCACATTTTTGATATATATCGGATATATATCAAAAAAATCCGATATTTTGATATTTATTATAAATATCGGATATTTTCGAACCCATTTTACTATCCGGAAAAATTCTAAACCCCTATCCGGATAATATGGATACCAGTGATAAAGTTTTAAAACAAACCAACAATAGTGTTTATATTTTTTTTTATTAGAAAATAGTACGAATCGTATCCAAAATAAGAAATAAATTTACTTAAATCACTATTAAAAGCTATAAAATTAACATGTTACTCATCCAGCCATTTTTAGTTTTACACTTAAAAAATTAAAGAAACATAAATGTCAACTAAAGTTTTTAATTATAATAAACTAAAAATAATAAAATGTATCTTATATTATGTGTTTCAGCGAAGAGGTTTTAATACGAAAGGGGGTTGTTCTAGACGTCTAAATGTACCAAATTATGATTGGTACATTTTTTTTCGAGAGGCATATGATGAAAAGTGTAATTAAAATTAATATTAGACAATAAAACAGAAAGACAAAATAAGTATCCGTATTATTAGTTTTATCCGAATATAAATACCAATGATATCCGGATAATAAATACAGCGGATATCACTACATAGTATAAAACAAAGTAGCTTTCTCTGTCCCTATATCCCTATGTATGCTTAAATCTTTAAAACTACGCAACGGATTTTGATGCGGTTTTTTAATAGATAGAGTGATTCAAGAGGAAGGTTTATATGTATATTACATGCATAATATAGCCGTGCGAAGCCGGGGCGGGTCGCTAGTTAATTTTACCTACTGTAGTTTATGATTTTAATTGATTTTTCTGGTTTATAAGAAGATTTTATGTTTTTGAGTTAAATTTTCTTTTATTTATTGTTTTTTTTAATATTTTATTATGTTTATAAAACATAGGTATGCATACAGTATACATAAATAATACACTAAAATAACAATATGGCTGTCATACAAAATGGATAAATATCATGTAAATATCACATTTTTGATATATATCGGATATATATCAAAAAAATCCGATATTTTGATATTTATTATAAATATCGGATATTTTCGAACCCATTTTACTATCCGGAAAAATTCTAAACCCCTATCCGGATAATATGGATACCAGTGATAAAGTTTTAAAACAAACCAACAATAGTGTTTATATTTTTTTTTATTAGAAAATAGTACGAATCGTATCCAAAATAAGAAATAAATTTACTTAAATCACTATTAAAAGCTATAAAATTAACATGTTACTCATCCAGCCATTTTTAGTTTTACACTTAAAAAATTAAAGAAACATAAATGTCAACTAAAGTTTTTAATTATAATAAACTAAAAATAATAAAATGTATCTTATATTATGTGTTTCAGCGAAGAGGTTTTAATACGAAAGGGGGTTGTTCTAGACGTCTAAATGTACCAAATTATGATTGGTACATTTTTTTTCGAGAGGCATATGATGAAAAGTGTAATTAAAATTAATATTAGACAATAAAACAGAAAGGCAAAATAAGTATCCGTATTATTAGTTTTATCCGAATATAAATACCAATGATATCCGGATAATAAATACAGCGGATATCACTACATAGTATAAAACAAAGTAGCTTTCTCTGTCCCTATATCCCTATGTATGCTTAAATCTTTAAAACTACGCAACGGATTTTGATGCGGTTTTTTAATAGATAGAGTGATTCAAGAGGAAGGTTTATATGTATATTACATGCATAATATAGCCGTGCGAAGCCGGGGCGGGTCGCTAGTAATATATAAAACCTTCATTTTAAGTAAATATGACAGTGTTAAAAATTCAGATTAAGTGTGCCCGAGGTCTTAATAAAGATATCAACCATATTATTATTATCAGAAATCAAATTATTAGTCAAAACTACCAAATTATGATTGGCACATTTTTTTCGAGAGGCATATGATGAAAAGTGTAATTAAAATTAATATAGGAAGACAAAATAAGTATTTGTATTATTCGTTTTATCCGAATATAAATACCAATGATATCCGGATAATAAATACAGCCGATATCACTACACAGTATAAAATAAAGTAACTTTTCGCCCACCCTATATCCCTATGTTCCTTTGTATGCTTAGATCTTTAAAACTACGCAACGGATTTTGATGAGGTTTTTTTTAGTAGATAGAGTGATTCAAGAGGAAGGTTTATATGTAACTAGCGACCCGCCCCGGCTTCGCACGGCTATATTATGCATGTATTATACATATAAACCTTGCTCTTGAATCACTCTATCTATTAAAAAAAACCCCATCAAAATCCGTTGCGTTGTTAAGATTTAAGCATACAAAGGGAAATAGGGACAGAGAAAGCGACTTTGTTTTATACTATGTAGTGATAATACATGCATAATCTAGCCGTGCGAAGCCAGGGCGGGTCGCTAGTTTAAAACAATATACATAGTATAATCACTAGCCTAATTTATTGTGGAAAAAATATATAGGTACTATTATAATGTACCGTCGCATTTTTCGTATGTATTTATACGGTCGGCAGCATAATTAGAGACCCACCGTAGACCCAATGTAAAACATTTGGATATAACCTTCGTTAATAATTAAACTAACATACTTTCTCAATGTTGGGAGGAATTTGCTTCCAGTGCGTTTATTAGATTTCATCATACACAAATGTTCGCCACTATGCGACATAAAATGTTGTTTCAAATGATATTATTATTTTTGAGTAGTTTTATAATCACAGTTATCGCGAGCAAACAGCTTTCATAAATCATAAATCATTTATTCACCATGTCATCACATTTCGCAATATTGGCAAGTCAATTACATAGATAATTCAAACACATAAACAGGTAAGTATTAGAGTAACAGTAGTGTTAATTATTAGGTAAATGCTATTTTTTAAAACATTATCTCTGAACAGTAGCAACTTATCACGATTCATGCAAATCAAAAAATGAATACGCCATATACTCAGAAATATTATAGAACGGGTTAAGTTTAAAAAAATATTCATCTTGTTTTTAAATTCAATGTAAGTACGGAAGTTGCCTCACGGTTGCTTCAATGGTCAATGGTTGCTTTTCACCAGTATGTGGAACTGGGATGGTTTCTCGCGAAATGCCTTCTTACATTACCTTTCCAATAACTTTTATAATCACATATATCGCATGCAAATTGCCTTTTTCCAGTATGTATAATCAAATGCCTTTTTAAATTATTTTCTCCAGCACTCCTATAATCACAACAATGACACGCAAATGGTTTTTCTCTAGAACATGTAGTTACTGGTTTAGTAGTTTTATGATCACGCTGATCGCACACAAACGGCTTGTTGCCATTATGTGTCAATAAATGTGCTTTTAAATGACTTCTTTCACTAGCTTTATAATCACACTTATGACACATGCATGGCTTTTTATTAAAATGTCCCAGTAAATGCTGATGAAATAAACTTTTATCAAAAATTCTATAATTACACTTATGGCATGCAAATAACTGCTTTCCCAAAACATGGTTTACTACATGCTGTTTAAATTCAACTTCGTTACGTGTTTTATAATCACACTGATTGCAATTTCTTAACCGAGAATGTAACGTTCTATGTCTCTTTAGATTTGCTTCATAAACAGTTTTATAATCGCAGTCGCCACATGCAAACGTATTTCTATCTATTTGAGCTTGAGATGCTTCATCAGTTTCTACGGGTTGATGTGACGATGTCGATGTTGTTGGTGACCCTTCCTTGGTGGGAGCACCTGCGAGGAGCATTGATCAGCGTTAGTTTATTGTTGTTATCAAATATCAATGGCTTCATATAATTTTAACCTTTTGCCGTTTACCTATGCAACTATGAGTCTCAAAACTTAATTTAGAGAGCCAACCCTACAGATACCTGCCTGGACATGTTTTCGGCCTTTTAGGTACCTACAGAGCAAAAGTTTATATTCACTCACAGAATTTTTAACATTTTTGGGCTTGGCAAAGTATTAAGTTTTATTTTAGTAGTAATAATGTTTACTTTCTTAGCCAAGAAATTCAAAGACAAACCTTGGTAAATAATCAAACTAACACACTTTCTCATTGTTGGGAGGTTTTCCTTCCAGTGCGTTATTATTATAAGATTTCTTCATACAAAACTGATTAATTCGTGATTATGTATCTTCAAATGTTGTGTCAAATTACATTTTTGACTATTTTTATAATCACATTTATATTACATGCCTACGGCTTTTCGTCACTATGTGACTTAAAATGATAGCTTTGAGTAGTTTTATAATCACAGTTATCGCATGCAAACGGTTTTTCACCAGTATGTGTATGTCGTTTTAAACTACTTATTGAAATACATTTATGATCACATCTGTCGCATAAAAACGGTATTTCACCGGTATGCATATTTCAGGAATATTTCCAATTACATTTAAAATCACACTTATCGCACTTAAATGGTTTTTCGCTACTAAGGCTAAGTAAATGCAGTTTCAAATAATATTTCCAGTTTGATAATCACATAGGTATATCACACGTAAACGGCCTCTCTAAAATTTGTTTCATCCAATGCCCATTTAAACCATTTTTGTAGCGCTTCTAAAATCACATCTCTCACACATAAATGATTTTGCCTGTAAGTATCATTAAGTGTCGTTTTAAATTACCTGGTGTAGTAGTTTTAAAATCACACTGATCACCAAGGCGGAATAATCATATTGTGGGCTGAAATTAGTTTGGGTAAAAGAACAGATCTTGTTTTGGCACGAGACACTTTAAACGCACAGCAATAATAATATCGTATTGAGGTTTTGTACTCTATGGTTATACCAACAGCAGCTCAACCAAGATTTTATGTTTATGCAAGATAATGAACATATTCACAGCATAATGCTGGTTGTGGACGAGTTCAGCGAGTACAACATCACGGTATAAGAGTGGCCGGCGCAGTCCGCCGATCTTAATTCCATATGCGTGAGCTTTGCTAGGTAAAATTTTAATAATGAGGAAGAATTTTTTGGCACCTTTTATTTTAAAGAGAATTAATCCCCATACTTAGTATGCCACGTTGCTGCAGAGCCGTCGCGACCAACAGATGGCTTAAAAGTTACTACGACTTTTTTTTAAATTAAATTTAAACTTGTCAATATTTTTTATTTAGACGATTTTTTTTTCTATAACAACACTATTCTATCCTTGTTCCCTAGACTTTGTTGATGTGTGTATTTCTTTAAATGTGTCGAATTTAAGTTTCAACTATTTTTATAGTCTGGGTTTTCGCCAGTATGTGTCAAAAAATGTCGTTTCAAATGACCTATTGAAGAACATTTATAATTACATCTGTCGCATAAGAATGGTCCTTCATCAGGATGTGTTTGCAAATGCCGTTTTAAAGCCTTTTCCCAATTAGATTTAAAATCACACTTATCGCACTTGAATGGTTTTTTGTTAATATGATTACCTATATAATGCATTTTTAATTCATTTTTAGTGTTACTTTTATATCCACATTTATCGCACGCAAAAGGCTTTTCTCCAGTATGTCTCATCAAATGTAATCTTAAAAGGTTTTTTTTAGATGCGCTATAATCACATTTATTGCACATAAATGGTTTTTCATTAATATGTGTCATTAAATGCTGTTCAAAAAAACTTTTGGCAATACTTTTATAATCACACTTATCGCATGCAAAAGCAAATGTTTTCGTTACGAGTTTCAAAACTACATTGATTGCAGTGTCTTAAACGATAGTGTATTTTTTTATGTGTCTCTTTATATTTGATTCATGAACAGTTTTATAATCGCAGTCGCCGCATGAAATCGTATGTCTATCCACTTGAGCTTGAGGTGTTTCATCAGTTTCGACGGGTTGCTGTGTTGATGTTGTCGGTGTCTGTTCCTTGATTGTAGGAGCACCTGCGAGGAGCGTTGAACAGCGTTAGTTCATCGTTGTTATCCGTGGCTTTATTTATCTAAACATAAAACATTGTTACATCGAACAAAGGACGAACTTGAGCCCCACTCGGCCATTTGCATTATGTTTTACACAGCAGATCAATATTGTCTTATTTTAGGGTTGCCATCCGTCGGGGTGTCCCCGTATTTGTCCTAGTTCAGAGGGCGTCCGGGGACCGTCCGAGCGAGGTTTCATTTGTAGTTCGGGTAAAACCGGGACAAATGTGACGCCGACTGCTGGGACATAAAAAACTAAAAAGTACGTATGGGTTGTCCGGGTTTAAGCTCCAAAATCCGGGGTTCACGTTTGTTGTCCTGGTTTACAGATTTTTAAGATGGCAACCCTATCTTATCTTAACATTCATTTGCAACATTTACATTGAGCAGAGAAGAGTTTAGTTCCACTTTGCCTTTTACATTTTGTTTTACCTAACCGGACATACTGTTCCCGGTTTTTCAGATACTGAGCAAAAACAGACTCAAACTCATCATAAACTGTGGTGTTGTTAGAATGACAGAATGGCAGCATGTTAAAAACATTGGTTATAACTTCAGTTTTTTTAAAACTGAATTCAAATTTTAATCACTGGTTTTCACCAGTATGTCTTATTAAATGCTTTTTCAAAACACTATTTGCAATAGTTTTAAAATCACACTTATCGCACTTGAATGGTTTTTCGCCAGTATGGCTTCGTAAATGTATTTTTAAATAATATTTCCAGTAAGTTTTATAATCGCAAATATCGCACGTAAACGGCCTTTGTCCAGTATGTTTCATTAAATGCCCCTTTAAACTACTTTTCTTAGCACTCCTAAAATCACACCTATCACACGAAAATGGTTTTTCGACTGTATGTGTCATTGAGTGTCGTTTTAATATACCTGGTGAAGTAGTTTTAAAATCACACTGATCGCACGCAAACGGTTTGTCACCAGTATGTGCCAATAAATGTGCTTTTAAATGACCCTTTTGAGTAGCTTTATAATCACACCTATTGCACATAAATGGTTTTTCATCAATATGTGTAATTAAATGTTGTTAAAAAAAATTATGGCAAAAGTTTTATAATCACACTTATCGCATACGAATGGTTTTCCTCCGGCATGATGTCCAGTGACGGATTAAGACTACTTGATGCCCTAAGCAATCTATGCCTGTGGGCCCCCCTATCCGTATGTCAACTAGAATCGGTCTTTAAACCTTTACCGCCTTAAAACATTAGTTTTTGTAAAATAAGATGATGAGATGTAACGTACTTTAGAAGTGGAGTATGTGCGACAACAATAAAAACCAAAGCATAATTTATTTATTAAAATGCGCCTTGCGGCTTTTCCGAGCATTCATTTACGCAAGATAGTATTAACGTCTAACGTTTTTAACATATCGGACTCTATGTACAATATCGATAAATTATCGAGCCTTTCTTGTATCATCTTTGTCCCTTTTTCATTTTTTAATATTTTGAATTTTGTTAAAGAACGTTCCGCTTTTTCCAATAAAATTGAACTGTCATATTTTCATGTTACTAAAGCTGAAATTTTTTTACTACGAAGGTACATATTTATTAGATTTTTTTTTAAAGTTCCACGTTAGTTTTATGTAAAAAAATAATAAGTAAGTAATTAATTTTGAAATTCCGAAAAGTTACCTAAAAGTTACCTTTTGGTGGTGTAACCTAAAAGTAACCATACAGGCTCAAAATCACCTAAAAGGTTACGGTTCTGTAAACGCTGATTCGAATTGTCGAATGCACAAGCGGGAGTGGGGTTGGACTCTATGTCAACTTAAAACGCGCGAATTTTAAATTAGTTCTAGAAACTTTTTTTAGTGACGTGAGTGAGACGTGATGCCCTTAAGGGTTAATCCGTCACTGATGACGTCCTATATGTTTATTGAATTTATTTTCGTTACGAGTTTTATAACTACATTGATTGCACTCTCTTAAACGATAGTGTATTTTTATGTGTCTCTTTATATTTGCTTCATGAACTGTTTTATAATCGCAGTCGCCGCATGAATACGTATTTCTATCCACTAGTGCTTGATGTGCTTCATTGGTTTCCACGGGTCGGTGTGTTGATGTTGTACATGTATAAGGTTTTTTGCCAGTATGTGACATGAAACGCTGATTCAAATTATTTTTTTGAGGAGTTTTATAATCACATTTATCGCATGCAAACGGTTTTTCACCAGTATGAGTCAAAAAATGCCGTTTCAAAAGACCTTTTGAGGTACATTTATAATCACATCTATCGCATAAAAACGGTTTTTCACCAGTATGTCTCATTAAATGCTTTTTCAAAACACTAGTTACACTAGTTTTAAAATCACACTTATCGCACTTGAATGGTTTTTCGCCAGTATGGCTTCGTAAATGTATTTTTAAAGAATGTTTCCAGTAAGTTTTATAATCACAAATATCGCACGTAAACGGCCTTTGTCCAGTATGTTTCATTAAATGCCTTTTTAAATTACGTTTCGTAGCACTCCTATAATCACACCTATCACACGAAAATGGTTTTTCGACTGTATGTGTCATTGAGTTTTGTTTTAATATACCTGATGAAGTAGTTTTAAAATCACACTGATCGCACACAAACGGTTTGTCACCAGTATGTGCCAATGAATGTGCTTTTAAAAGAACCTTTTGAGTAGCTTTATAATCACACCTATTGCACATAAATAGTTTTTCATCAATATGTGTTATTAAATGTTGTTCAAAAAAACTTATGGCAAAAGTTTTATAATCACACTTATCGCATGCGAATGGTTTTCCTCCGGCATGATGTCCTATATGCTGTTTGAAGTCATTTTCGTTACGAGTTTTAAAACTACATTGATTGCACTGTCTTAAATTGTGTATTTTTATGTGTCTCTTTATATTTGCTTCATGAACAGTTTTATAATCGCAGTCGCCGCACGAAAACGTATTTTTATCCACTTGAGCTTGAGGTGTTTCATCAGTTTCGACGGGTTGCTGTGTCGATGTTGTCGGTGTCTGTTCCTTGATTGTAGAAGCACCTGCGAGGAGCATTGAACAGCGTTAGTTCTTCGTTGTTATCCGTGGCTTTATTTATCATAACATAAAACATTGTTACATCGAACAAATGATTTATTATTATTATATTAGCTGTCCCGGCAAACGTTGTTTTGCCATATAAAAAAATGTGATAAATGAAGAACCGCTCGACCGATTTCGTGCAAACTTCACATAAACCATCTACTAATATAAATAGTCCGAACAAAGCTTAAACATTTGGTTTGGATAGGTGAGCCCGTTCTTGAGTTATAAAATTACAACGAAAAGTAGCATTGATTTTTATATAATACAGCAAATCAAAAAAAAATGGGTCTGTGGGACTTCGAAAAAGTAGTAGAACAAAAATATATCTGTCTGTCTGTTTGTTTGTTACATAATACACAAATTAAAACGCCTAAACCAAGTGAAATCTGAGGAAAGTCGTGGTATACTTTACATCAAAATCCAATTAGTAGGTGCTGAGTAATCAACAAAAATACCCCCCCGGTCGAACACCTTACAACAAAGACGAACGTCACAGAATACATAATAGTGTATATCCCGATATACCCACGGGATCGGGACTTATGCGGGTTTGAATATGGAATAATTCGTATATAATTTAATTTCACCCGCATAAGTGCCGATCTCGTTTGAATATCGATTAAAAAAAAGAATATTTCGTATATTTAATTTCACCCGCGTAAGTCCCGAACTCGTTTGAAAATCGAAAAAAAAAGAATATTTCGTACGTATATTTAATTTCACCCGCGTAAATCCCGATCTCGTTTAAATAACGAAAAAAAAAATAAAAAAAAAAAGTTACCTATGTCCTTCTCCTGGTTCTAAGCTACCTCTCCATCAATTTTCAGCCAAATCGGTTCAGCCGTTCTCGAGTTATAAATAGTGTAACTAACACGACTTTCTTTTTTATATATAGATTATTAAAGGACGAACTTGAGCATCACTCGGCCATTTGCATTATGTTTTACACAGCAGATTAATATTGTCTTATCTTAGGGTTAACATCCGTCCGGGTTTCCCCGTATTTGTCCTAGTTCAGAGGGCGTCCGGGGACCGTCCGAGCGGGGTTTCATTTGTAGTCCGGGTGAAACCGGGACAAATGTGACCCCGACTGCTGGGACATAAAAAACTAAGAGTACGTAGGGGTTGTCCGGGTTTAAGCTCCGAAATCCGGGGTTCACGTTTATTGTCCTGGTTCGCAGATTTTTAAGATGGCAACCCTATCTTATCTTAACATTCATTTGCAACATTTACATTGAGCAGAGGAGAGTTTAGTTCCACTTTGCCTTTTACATTTTGTTTTACCTAACTGGACATACTGTTCCCGGTTTTTTCAGATACTGAGCATAAACAGATTTTAAAGGAATCTTGAACAGTTTTGAGATTGGCATTATAAGCTGCAGAGAATTTAAATAACAATATACAAACATCGTCATGAGAAAGTAAATGTTCGCAAAACAGATCGATACAAGATCAAACTCATCATAAACTGTGGTGTTGTTAGAATGACAGAATGGCAGCATGTTAAAAACATTGGTTATAACTTCAGTTTTTTTTAAACTGAATTCAAACTTTAATCACTTGGTTCCGAGACGCTTTAGAGGCTGAAAATGTATATAAAAATAGTTATCTGGTAATTTTGTTACGTTTTGTTTACTTTGTAAATATTAATCGGCTTGGAAGTTATTGCTTGAAGGAGTACCAAACGCATTGTAGGAGTACCAAAGGCATTTGCTTCGAATGCATATCATCATCCGCACCTTTACGCAAGTGATTCTTTAGTGATTATGTTTCTTTAAATGTTGTGTCAAATTACATTTTTGACTATTATATTTTTTGACTTTTACTATTTTTATAGTTACATTTGTTACATGCATACGGCTTTTCGCCAGTATGTGACATGAAATGCTGTTTCAAATTATTTTTTTGAGAAGTTCTATAATCACATCTATCGCATAAAAACGGTTTTTCACCAGTATGTCTCATTAAATGCTTTTTCAAAACACTATTTGCAATAGTTTTAAAATCACACTTATCGCACTTGAATGGTTTTTCGCCAGTATGGCTTCGTAAATGTATTTTTAAACAATATTTCCAGTAAGTTTTATAATCGCAAATATCGCACGTAAACGGCCTTTGTCCAGTATGTTTCATTAAATGCCCCTTTAAACTACTTTTCGTAGCACTCCTATAATCACACCTATCACACGAAAATGGTTTTTCGCCTGTATGTGTCATTGGGTGTCGTTTTAAAATACCTGGTGTAGTAGTTTTAAAATCACACTGATCGCACGCAAACGGTTTGTCACCAGTATGTGCCAATAAATGTGCTTTTAAATGACCCTTTTGAGTAGCTTTATAATCACACCTATTGCACATAAATGGTTTTTCATCAATATGTGTAATTAAATGTTGTTAAAAAAAATTATGGCAAAAGTTTTATAATCACACTTATCGCATACGAATGGTTTTCCTCCGGCATGATGTCCAGTGACGGATTAAGACTACTTGATGCCCTAAGCAATCTATGCCTGTGGGCCCCCCTATCCGTATGTCAACTAGAATCGGTCTTTAAACCTTTACCGCCTTAAAACATTAGTTTTTGTAAAATAAGATGATGAGATGTAACGTACTTTAGAAGTGGAGTATGTGCGACAACAATAAAAACCAAAGCATAATTTATTTATTAAAATGCGCCTTGCGGCTTTTCCGAGCATTCATTTACGCAAGATAGTATTAACGTCTAACGTTTTTAACATATCGGACTCTATGTACAATATCGATAAATTATCGAGCCTTTCTTGTATCATCTTTGTCCCTTTTTCATTTTTTAATATTTTGAATTTTGTTAAAGAACGTTCCGCTTTTTCCAATAAAATTGAACTGTCATATTTTCATGTTACTAAAGCTGAAATTTTTTTACTACGAAGGTACATATTTATTAGATTTTTTTTTAAAGTTCCACGTTAGTTTTATGTAAAAAAATAATAAGTAAGTAATTAATTTTGAAATTCCGAAAAGTTACCTAAAAGTTACCTTTTGGTGGTGTAACCTAAAAGTAACCATACAGGCTCAAAATCACCTAAAAGGTTACGGTTCTGTAAACGCTGATTCGAATTGTCGAATGCACAAGCGGGAGTGGGGTTGGACTCTATGTCAACTTAAAACGCGCGAATTTTAAATTAGTTCTAGAAACTTTTTTTTAGTGACGTGAGTGAGACGTGATGCCCTTAAGGGTTAATCCGTCACTGATGACGTCCTATATGTTTATTGAATTTATTTTCGTTACGAGTTTTATAACTACATTGATTGCACTCTCTTAAACGATAGTGTATTTTTATGTGTCTCTTTATATTTGCTTCATGAACTGTTTTATAATCGCAGTCGCCGCATGAATACGTATTTCTATCCACTAGTGCTTGATGTGCTTCATTGGTTTCCACGGGTCGGTGTGTTGATGTTGTACATGTATAAGGTTTTTTGCCAGTATGTGACATGAAACGCTGATTCAAATTATTTTTTTGAGGAGTTTTATAATCACATTTATTGCATGCAAACGGTTTTTCACCAGTATGAGTCAAAAAATGACGTTTCAAATGACCTATTGAAGTACATTTATAACCACATTTATCGCATAAAAACGATTTTTCACGAGTATGTCTCATTAAATGCTTTTTCAAAACACTATTTGCAATAGTTTTAAAATCACACTTATCGCACTTGAATAGTTTTTGGCCAGTATGGCTTCGTAAATGTCTTTTTAAATTATTTTTCCAGTAAGTTTTATAATCACAAACATCGCACGTAAATGGTTTTTGTCCAGTATGTTTCATTAAATGTCTTTTTAAACTATTTTTCGTAGCACTCCTATGATCACACCTATCACACGAAAATGGTTTTTCGACTGTATGTGTCATTGAGTGTCTTTTTAATATACCTGGTGAAGTAGTTTTAAAATCACACTGATCGCACACAAACGGTTTGTCACCAGTATGTGCCAATGAATGTGCTTTTAAAAGAACCTTTTGAGTAGCTTTATAATCACACCTATTGCACATAAATAGTTTTTCATCAATATGTGTTATTAAATGTTGTTCAAAAAAACTTATGGCAAAAGTTTTATAATCACACTTATCGCATGCGAATGGTTTTCCTCCGGCATGATGTCCTATATGCTGTTTGAAGTCATTTTCGTTACGAGTTTTAAAACTACATTGTTTGCACTGTCTTAAAGGATTGTGTATTTTTATGTGTCTCTTTATATTTGCTTCATGAACAGTTTTATAATCGCAGTCGCCGCACGAAAACGTATTTTTATCCACTTGAGCTTGAGGTGTTTCATCAGTTTCGACGGGTTGCTGTGTCGATGTTGTCGGTGTCTGTTCCTTGATTGTAGAAGCACCTGCGAGGAGCATTGTACAGCGTTAGTTCATCGTTGTTATCCGTGGCTTTATTTATCATAACATAAAACATTGTTACATCGAACAAATGATTTATTATTATTATATTATATTATTAAAGGACGAACTTGAGCATCACTAGGCCATTTGCATTATGTTGTACACAGTAGATTAATATTGTCTTATCTTAGGGTTACCATCCGTCCGGGTTTCCCCGTATTTGTCCTAGTTCAGAGGGCGTCCGGGGACCGTCCGAGCGGGGTTTCATTTGTAGTCCGGGTGAAACCGGGACAAATGTGACCCCGACTGCTGGGACATAAAAACTAAGAGTACGTAGGGGTTGTCCGGGTTTAAGCTTCGAAATCTGGGGTTCACGTTTATTGTCCTGGTTCGCAGATTTTAAAGATGGCAACCCTATCTTATCTTAACATTCATTTGCAACATTTACATTGAGCAGAGGAGAGTTTAGTTCCACTTTGCCTTTTACATTTTGTTTTACCTAACTGGACATACTGTTCCCGGTTTTTTCAGATACTGAGCATAAACAGATTTTAAAGGAATCTTGAACAGTTTTGAGATTGGCTATAATGCCAATCTCAAAACTGTTCAAGAGAAGTTCAGAGAGAGAGCTGCAGAGAATTTAAATAGCAATATACAAACATCGTCATGAGAAAGTAAATGTTCGCAAAACAGATCGATACAAGATCAAACTCATCATAAACTGTAGTGTTGTTAGAATGACAGAATGGCAGCATGTTAAAAACATTGGTTATAACTTCAGTTTTTTTAAACTGAATTCAAATTTTAATCACTTGGTTCCGAGACGCTTTAGAGGCTGAAAATGTATTTAAATTACTTATCTCGTAATTTTGTTACGTTTTGTTTACTTTGTAAATATTAATCGGCTTGGAAGTTATTGCTTGAAGGAGTACCAAACGCATTGTAGGAGTACCAAAGGCATTTGCTTCGAATGCATATCATCATCCGCACCTTTACGCAAGTGATTCTTTAGTGATTATGTTTCTTTAAATGTTGTGTCAAATTACATTTTTGACTATTATATTTTTTGACTTTTACTATTTTTATAGTTACATTTGTTACATGCATACGGCTTTTCGCCAGTATGTGACATGAAATGCTGTTTCAAATTATTTTTTTGAGAAGTTCTATAATCACATCTATCGCATAAAAACGGTTTTTCACCAGTATGTCTCATTAAATGCTTTTTCAAAACACTATTTGCAATAGTTTTAAAATCACACTTATCGCACTTGAATGGTTTTTCGCCAGTATGGCTTCGTAAATGTATTTTTAAACAATATTTCCAGTAAGTTTTATAATCGCAAATATCGCACGTAAACGGCCTTTGTCCAGTATGTTTCATTAAATGCCCCTTTAAACTAAAAGTAGTTAAAAGTAGTAGTAGGTGTGATTGTAGGAGTGCTACGAAAAGTCGGTAATCACACCTATCACACGAAAATGGTTTTTCGCCTGTATGTGTCATTGAGTGTCGTTTTAATATACCTGGTGTAGTAGTTTTAAAATCACACTGATCGCACGCAAACGGTTTGTCACCAGTATGTGCCAATAAATGTGCCTTTAAATGGCTCTTTTAAGTAGCTTTATAATCACACCTATTGCACATAAATGGTTGTTTATAAATATGTGTAATTAAATGTTGTTAAAAAAATTATGGCAAAAGTTTTATAATCACACTTATCGCATACGAATGGTTTTCCTCCGGCATGATGTCCAATGACGGATTAAGACTACTTGATGCCCTAAGCAATCCATGCCTGTGGGCCCCCCTATCCGTATGTCAACTAGAATCGGTCTTTAAACCTTTACCGCCTTAAAACATTAGTTTTTGTAAAATAAGATGATGAGATGTAACGTACTTTAGAAGTGGAGTATGTGCGACAACAATAAAAACCAAAGCATTATTTATTTATTACTAGCGGGTCGCTAGTAATAAATAAATTCGGCTTCGCACGGCTATATTATGCATGTATTATACATATAAACCTTCCTCTTGAATCACTCTATCTATTAAAGAAAACCCTATCAAAATCCGTTGCGTAGTTTTAAAGATTTAAGCAGTCAAAGGGAAATAGGGACAGAAAAAGCGACTTTGTTTTATACTATGTAGTGAAAATGCGCCTTGCGGCTTTTCCGAGCATTCATTTACGCAAGATAGTATTAACGTCTAACGTTTTTAACATATCGGACTCTATGTACAATATCGATAAATTATCGAGCCTTTCTTGTATCATCTTTGTCCCTTTTTCATTTTTTAATATTTTTAATTTTGGTAAAGAACGTTCCGCTTTTTTTCAATAAAATTGAACTGTCATATTTTCGTGAGGAGGGCTGTCACGGTCGCCATATGAGGAGGGCTGTTGGCGATGCAAGTAAACAACTCGAGTGTAGACAATAGAATGCATTTTATTTCATTAAAACCTATTCTTATAAAACATTATGTTTGATACCTATGCTAGAAAGTTCTAATAAGTACTTATACTATTTATTTACTCCATACATTTTCATGTTACTAAAGCTGACATTTTTTTACTACAAAGGTAAATATTTATTAGATTTTTTTTGAAGTTCCACGTTAGTTTTATGTAAATAATAATAAGTAAGTAATTAATTTTGTAATTCCAAAAAGTTACCTTTTGAGTGGTGTAACCTAAAATACCTAATACAGGCTCAAAATCACCTAAAAGGTTACGACAGTAACCTTCTGTAAACGCTGATTCGAATTGTCGAATGCACAACCGGGAGTGGGGTTGGACTCTATGTCAACTTAAAACGCGCGAATTTTTATATTAGTTCTAGAAACTTTTTTTAGTGACGTGAGTGAGACGTGATGCCCTTAAGGGTTAATCCGTCACTGACCTTTATGTTTATTGAATTTATTTTCGTTACGAGTTTTATAACTACATTGATTGCACTTTCTTAAACGATAGTGTATTTTTATGTGTCTCTTTATATTTGCTTCATGAACTGTTTTATAATCGCAGTCGCCGCATGAATACGTATTTCTATCCACTAGTGCTTGATGTGCTTCATCGGTTTCCACGGGTCGGTGTGTTGATGTTGTACATGTATAAGGTTTTTTGCCAGTATGTGATATGAAACATTTATCGCATGCAAACGGTTTTTCACCATGAGTATGAGTCAAAAAATGCCGTTTCAAATGACCTATTGAGGTACATTTATAATCACATCTATCGCATAAAAACGGTTTTTCACCAGTATGTCTCATTAAATGCTTTTTCAAAACACTAGTTACACTAGTTTTAAAATCACACTTATCGCACTTGAATGGTTTTTCGCCAGTATGACTTCGTAAATGTATTTTTAAAAAATGTTTCCAGTAAGTTTTATAATCACATTTAGTGCATGCAAACGGTTTTTCACCAGTATGAGTCAAATAATGATATTTTAAATCACCAATTGAAGTACATTTATAACCACATTTATCGCATAAAAACGGTTTTTCACCAGTATGTCTCATTAAATGCTTTTTCAAAACACTAGTTACACTAGTTTTAAAATCACACTTATCGCACTTGAATGGTTTTTCGCCAGTATGGCTTCGTAAATGTATTTTTAAAGAATGTTTCCAGTAAGTTTTATAATCACAAATATCGCACTTAAACGGCCTTTGTCCAGTATGTTTTATTAAGTGCCCTTGTAAACTACTTTTCTTAGCACTCCTAAAATCACACCTATCACACGAAAATGGTTTTTCGACTGTATGTGTCATTGAGTGTCGTTTTAATATACCTGGTGAAGTAGTTTTAAAATCACACTGATCGCACACAAACGGTTTGTCACCAGTATGTGCCAATGAATGTGCTTTTAAAAGAACCTTTTGAGTAGCTTTATAATCACACCTATTGCACATAAATAGTTTTTCATCAATATGTGTTATTAAATGTTGTTCAAAAAAACTTATGGCAAAAGTTTTATAATCACACTTATCGCATGCGAATGGTTTTCCTCCGGCATGATGTCCTATATGCTGTTTGAAGTCATTTTCGTTACGAGTTTTAAAACTACATTGTTTGCACTGTCTTAAAGGATTGTGTATTTTTATGTGTCTCTTTATATTTGCTTCATGAACAGTTTTATAATCGCAGTCGCCGCACGAAAACGTATTTATATCCACTTGAGCTTGAGGTGTTTCATCAGTTTCGACGGGTTGCTGTGTCGATGTTGTCGGTGTCTGTTCCTTGATTGTAGAAGCACCTGCGAGGAGCATTGTACAGCGTTAGTTCATCGTTGTTATCCGTGGCTTTATTTATCTTAACATAAAACATTGTTACATCGAACAAATGATTTATTATTTCTTAATATATATAAATCTCGTGTCACAATGTTTGTCCTCAATGGACTCATAAACCACTTAACCGATTATAATAAAATTCGCACACCATGTGCAGTTCGATCCAACTTGAGAGATAGGATAGCTTACATCCCGATATTCCCACGGGATCGGGACTTACGCGGGTGAAACCGCGGGACGCAGCTAGTTATATTATATTATTAAAGGACGAACTTGAGCATCACTCGGCCATTTGCATTATGTTTTACACAGTAGATTAATATTGTCTTATCTTAGGGTTACCATCCGTCCGGGTTTCCCCGTATTTGTCCTAGTTCAGAGGGCGTCCGGGGACCGTCCGAGCGGGGTTTCATTTGTAGTCCGGGTGAAACCGGGACAAATGTGACCCCGACTGCTGGGACATAAAAAACTAAGAGTACGTAGGGGTTGTCCGGGTTTAAGCTTCGAAATCTGGGGTTCACGTTTATTGTCCTGGTTCGCAGATTTTTAAGATGGCAACCCTATCTTTTCTTAACATTCATTTGCAACATTTACATTGAGCAGAGGAGAGTTTAGTTCCACTTTGCCTTTTACATTTTGTTTTACCTAACTGGACATACTGTTCCCGGTTTTTTCAGATACTGAGCAAAAACAGATTTTAAAGGAATCTTGAACAGTTTTGAGATTGGCATTATAAGCTGCAGAGAATTTAAATAGCAATATGCAAACGTCGTCATGAGAAAGTAAATGTTCGCAAAACAGATCGATACAAGATCAAACTCATCATAAACTGTGGTGTTGTTAGAATGACAGAATGGCAGCATGTTAAAAACATTGGTTATAACTTCAGTTTTTTTAAACTGAATTCAAATTTTAATCACTTGGTTCCGAGACGCTTTAGAGGCTGAAAATGTATTTAAATTACTTATCTTATCTTATTTCCAAAGTAAACAAAACGTAACAAAATTATCTGGTAATTTTGTTACGTTTTGTTTACTTTGGAAATATTAATCGGCTTGGAAGTTATTGCTTGAAGGAGTACCAAACGCATTGTAGGAGTACCAAAGGCATTTGCTTCGAATGCATATCATCATCCGCACCTTTACGCAAGTGATTCTTTAGTGATTATGTTTCTTTAAATGTTGTGTCAAATTACATTTTTGACTATTTTTATAGTCACATTTGTTACATGCATACGGCTTTTCGCCAGTATGTGACATGAAATGCTGTTTCAAATGATTTTTTTGAGAAGTTTTATAATCACATTTATCGCATGCAAACGGTTTTTCACCAGTATGAGTCAAAAAATGCCGTTTCAAATGACCTATTGAGGTACATTTATAATCACATCTATCGCATAAAAACGGTTTTTCACCAGTATGTCTCATTAAATGCTTTTTCAAAACACTAGTTGCAATAGTTTTAAAATCACACTTATCGCACTTGAATGGTTTTTCGCCAGTATGGCTTCGTAAATGTATTTTTAAATAATATTTCCAGTAAGTTTTATAATCGCAAATATCGCACGTAAACGGCCTTTGTCCAGTATGTTTCATTAAATGCCCCTTTAAACTACTTTTCGTAGCACTCCTATAATCACACCTATCACACGAAAATGGTTTTTCGCCTGTATGTGTCATTGAGTGTCGTTTTAATATACCTGGTGTAGTAGTTTTAAAATCACACTGATCGCACGCAAACGGTTTGTCACCAGTATGTGCCAATAAATGTGCTTTTAAATGACCCTTTTGAGTAGCTTTATAATCACACCTATTGCACATAAATGGTTTTTCATCAATATGTGTCATTAAATGTTGTTCAAAAAAACTTATGGCAAAAGTTTTAAAATCACACTTATCGCATACAAATGGTTTTCCTCCGGCATGATGTCCTATATGCTGTTTGAATTCATTTTCTTTACAAGTTTTAAAACTACATTGATTGCACTGTCTTAAACGGTAGTGTATTTTTATGTGTCTCTTTATATTTGCTTCATAGACAGTTTTATAATCGCAGTCGCCGCATGAAAACGTCTTTCTATCCACTTGAGGTGCTTCATCGGTTTCCACGGGTTGGTGTGTTGATGTTGTCGGTGTCTGTTCCATGATTGTAGGAGCACCTGCGAGGAGCATTGAACAGCGTTAGTTCATAGTCGTTATCCGTGGCTACATTCGTTTGCATTGCTTCATCGAGCAGAGGACCAACTTGAGACCCACTCTGCCTTTTGCATTATGTTTAACCTATGAAATTACTACGTGAGTCGCAAAAGTAAGGTAAAGTAGCGATTCAAAAAAAATACTGGTTGTCTGTAAAGTCGGTTTACGGACGATAATTTTACGTGATAATACGTTGCTATGTTTACCTTGTCAATAACAAAACGTGAGCGAAAAACTTTTTTGTGAATGCGGTGTTCATCGATTTATAAGACGTTATCGCGTCAAAATATTATATTATTTGAAGAGAAGAAAAATACTAACTGATTTATTTCACTTACAAATCTCGTTTATTTTAGGTAGGGATAGCAGTGGCGTACAATCAACATCAAAACGCACTAAAACGTTAAAAAAACCCAATGAGTTTCTTGTGCCTTCTTCTCATTGGTGGGCGCGTTCCAAAGGCACACATCCTAACTTAGTTTTTAAGACTATTTCAAGTGATCATGGGTATACCTATACATAAGCATCGAAAGAAATAAAGAAATTTGAAAAATTTGAAATTTGAAATCACTCTTTTTTTATTTTTTCTTTTAGGTCTCTTGCAACTAAAATCATGAAATAAGACGAGAAACTGGGAAAACTTAGCTTCCTTTACTTTATCTACGATTGATTACTTGCAACTTTTGATAGAATTTATCTACTCTCAACCCACGGGAGTGAGACCTGCTGCCTTACTCTTGAATTTAATGTCAATACAAGCTCAAGCTCAATTCAATTCTAATACAAGTCCAATGTTGCCGTCATTTGGTACTCTTGAAATTAATTTTGCCGGGATTGTGTTACCCTTGAGATTGTGACGGGATTGTAAATAAGACATGAAGTTAGTAACATACGTCAAAGTCACAGACTAACAAAGGCCGAAATCGAACGAACGAAACTTAGACCATCTAACTAACCTCTATGGAATGAAAGAATAAAACTTATGAAAAAAATAAGCAAAAAACTATATTTTATTAAAATCATTTATTTTAAATGCTATTTTACAATAAAACCTACCTTATACTCAATATTTAAATGTGTTTACACAAGAATTTAATAAAAAAATGAATGATGGCACTATTGCAAATTGTACGGGGACCATCCAACAAGAAAAAAAATATTTCGTCAAAAAGACAAGTCACGTCAGAGTCCTGTCGTAAAAATTATATTGTTTGTTTTGAAATTATTTTGTGATTATTTTATTAAAATCCCTGCGAAATTGAGGTACGAAATAATTTTTCACAATCTTATATATAAAAATGAATCGCAAAATGTGTTGGTAAGCGCATAACTCAACAACGCCTGGACCAATTTGGCCAATTCTTTTTTTCAAATGTTCGTTGAAGTTCAAAGATGGTTTTTACGGCGAGAAAAATTAAGAAAATTGCGTAGAAAATTATTACGCGGGTGAAACCGCGGGGCGCAGCTAGTGTAAAATAAAATTGTGTGCATGTTTTTGTATGTTTTCTTTTAATTTAGTAAATAAATCAAGTGTAATCACGGTGAATTTATACGAAATGCCTGCCCCCTTCATTGTAGAAAAATGGCAAGCCCACGACCTCCCGTATACATTCCTTGAATGTAAATATTTCCTATTAAAAACCTTTCTTCGTTTTTAGATGGACGTATTACAGCCACATGCATCCCACATGAATGAAGCCTACGCAGGGATGCCAAATTTTTCAGAAAATCTGAAAATGTAAAAATTGTACTCGCTACAGAAGTTATCAAAAAAATAATGTGTAATGCTGAGCTCGATGGCAGGTTCTTAGTAAATAAAATTAAAATTTTTTTACAAACTGTCTTTTATTACGTATTACTTTCTTCTTCAGTTTGTGGAAATTTTACTACAAGTAATGTGTTGAGATGGGGTAGGTGGACTGAATAAGGAACTTTAGAGACTGTGGTCCTTCTGTACTCATGTGCTGTGGCTATAGGGACTGTTACGGTGGCCTACCGTAACAATGTTCAAAACACGTAAAAAATATTAATTATGTACCTTGTATTTTGAGCTTATATCATTTGACTTGTTGTAACTGGCATCAAGGGCTCCAAATTCTTGGTACAATTTACGCAACATTACCTTGGTGATGCCATAGTTCGCCATTCGTCTTCGTTCATAGTAGGTAAGGCTTTATCGATGTAGAGGGCAATCAGACGAAAATGACGTCTTTCTCGTAAATCCATCCTTTTAGGCTTCACGGAGGATAACATTGTGCAATATTAAACGAGCAGTTTTACTTGAAAAATTAAAACTCGCAATTTCAACAAAGTTATCTACACTTTAGTTATTTGGACTATCCGCAATACAAACACAATCCTAATGCAATATTCAGCTGTCAAACTAGCGTCAAGAGTACCGTTCCGCAATCCCGTAATCCAATCCCAATAGCATTTAGTTCCACTAAATGGCCACGCAATTCAATTCCAATGTGGCGCTAGTCTTGTTTTCAAGAGTGCCATTTGACATATTTTCGCTTGAGATTGGGATTGGACATTGAGCTTGTGAGTCAAGAGTAAGGCAGCTGGAGTCCTGAAATACAGGATTCTGACCTAGCTTAGGCTCCAGGCCACCTAGATTAATTATTATTAGTCCTAAGTTTATTATACCTTCTTTGTTTGTTTTTGGTGGTGAAAAATAGTACATTGCGATACAAGTGTGGAAAGTTGATCATTCCATAGAGGCGGTTTATGACGCGCGAGCGGAACGCGAACGTGGCAAAAGCCGAGATGGAATGATCAATCCACACCTGTATCGTACGACGTTTTTTATCACAGTTGCGAATAAAAAAAGATTTGTTAAAATAATAAAAAGTTTTTAAGAATTTTAGGTTATGTTTACTATTTTTTGTTAATTACACTCCCGAAAGGCTAGGCAAAAGACTTTTAACCTATACAGCCTCGTCTGACATACAATATTTTTTTAGGGTCTTTTCATTTGTTTTTGCGTCGGCGGTTAAAAATAATATAATGGTAAGGAAAAAATATATTTATGTACCTAAAGAAAAAACAAAATAGAAACAAAACTCAATTTTTAATTGTTTTCAAAGACGTTATCACGTAAAATAATCGTTCGTTATCAGACTTTAGAGACAACCTTTTGAAAAGAAGAAAAAAGGTAAGTACCAACAAAGAGTTTTTACTCCACCAAAAATAGTTGTCTATAAAGTCGGTTTACGAACGTCAATTTTACGCGATAACGTCTTAAAAAAAATATTTTTAATAATTGTTTAAGACGTTATCACGTAAAAATTTTTTTACTTAACTTAAATATAGTTTTTCCGTACTATTATATTCTGTTTTAACCCCCGAAGCAAAACAAATGGATAAATCCCTAAAAAATATTGTATGTTAGACGAGGCTGTATAGGTTAAAATTCTTTAGCCTGCCCTTTCGGAAGTATATTTAACAAAAAAATATTGCCTAAAAAATAGTAAACATACACAAATATTTTGTTATCGAACATTTCATCATCTTAAACGTCTCGGCTTCTTAACACGCTCGCGTTCCGCTCGCGCGTCATAAACTGCCTCTATGCAAAGATCAATTTACCACACTTATATCGAAATGTACTATTCTGGTTTCCACGTTCACCTTGGAGATATTACGGCATTCATAACTTACGCTATAACATTAGGTACGTTTAAGATGATGTTTCAACAACTAGGTACATTAATCACACTTAAGTACTTCATCGGTGATTATGTCTCAGTAAATGTTGTATAAAATTATTATGTCGACTATTTTTATAATCACACTTATCGCATGCAAATGGCTTTCCTCGACCACGGTGCGCTGTATTAGTATGACGTATGAAGTCATATTCGTTACGAATTTTGTAATCACATTGATTGCATTTTCTTAATCGCAAGTGTATTTTTAGGTATATGTCTCATAATATTATTTGCTTCATGAACAGTTTTATAATCACACTTATCGCATGCAAATGACGTTCCTCTTCGATGTTGGCACTATTAATATGCCGTTTGAAGGCATCTTCGTTACGAGTTTTATAACAACACTAGCTTTTGCCCGCGACTTCGTCCGCGTACCTACAAGTTGAAAATGGACCAAGGGATCACGTTGTCCCATATAAACTTTGCCCCCCTTTTTCACCCCCGTAGGGGTAGAATTTCGGAAAAACCTTTCTTATCGGACGCCTACATTATACAAAGAACTCACCCTCCAAGTTTTAGGTCTCTACGTTCAGCGGTTTAGGCTGTGCGTTGATCCGTCAGTCAGTCAGTCAGTCAGGACAAAGCATTTTATATGTATAGATTGATCGCATTGTCTTACACGAGAGTGTATCATTTTATGCCTCTCTATATTTGCTTCATGAAAAGTTCTATAATCGCAGTCGCCGCATGAAAACATGATATTATTATTTCGCCATCTTTTCGATTTTCGTGGAACTACCATTTTTGCAGTAAATTGTTGATTTGGGTTTGTTCACTTTTTTGTACACTTTTTTTTCGGGAACTAGGAAACAGATTTTAAGACGATCTTCACGAATGTGTTCAGAAAATATCACAAGAGGTATAGGTATTTCTGGCAGATTTATGTTACTTATAAAAATATTAATTTCTTGGCGTAAAAAATAAAACATAATATTTTTGCATGAAAACGTTCAGAACCTCTACAGATCGTATGTCAAAATTGTCATTTTGACATAGGAAAAGTAGTATCTAACGCCAACTTTTTTTATCGTGCATAAAGCCAGTGTCGAGTTACTATTTTATTTATTTATCAAAGAAAATCAAATTCATTGCAGGAGCGGTTTTTTAATTTGGGACATTACAACGCCCCAGCAATGTTGTATGAAACGGCGTGCTGAGGTAATTAAATACTTAAATACTCTTTGATTAGATCTCTTTTATCAAAGTATACCAAAGTATTTGTCATTGCGTTTGCCTTTCAGCACAGATGGTAATATAAATTAAAAAATGCTAGTATAATTATCAATAACCCTGTATATAAAAAAAATAATCCCAATTTCACTTGGTCTCGGCATCACGCGTGAATGGCTGTAGCAATTTCGCTAATTCTTTTTTTGTGGTATTTGTTTTTATCAGTAGATTATTATGAAAGAAAAAAAATAGAAAGTTGCGGGGCGCAGCTAGTATTAATTAATTCGCATTGTTACATTGAAAAGACTAGAGCCACATTCAGCCTTTTAAAATTGGTTTACCGATGTAATTAAATGAGTTCCAATACTTGCAGTACAAATCGTCTAAAAAATCATCATTTAATCATTATCAATTTTAACTAAATCAAAGTACATAGAGAGTCATAAGTACTTATTCAATAACAACTAGGTAAATTGTACCACACTTAGGTACGTGGTTCATCAGTGATTATGTTTCTTTAAATGTTGTATCAAATTACTCTTTTGACTATTTTTATAATCACACTTATCGCATGAAAAAGGTTTTTCGCCGGTATGTCTCATTAAATGCTGTTGTAAATGGCTTTTTCGGGTAGTTCTATAATCACATTTATCGCATGCAAATGGCTTTTCACCAGTATGTATCAATAAATGCCGTTTCAAATGACCTATTGAAGTACATTTATAATCACATCTGTCACATAAAAAAGGTCTTTCGCCAGTATGAATCATTGAATGCCTTTTCAAAGCACTAGTTGCAATAGTTCTAAAATCACACTTATCGCACTTAAATGGTTTTTCGCCAGTGTGGCTTCGTAAATGCAATTTTAAAGCATATCTCCAATAACTTTTATAATCACACTTATCGCACGCAAACGGTTTTTCTCCTCTATGACGTCCTAAATGTTGTTTAATAGTCTGTTTGTTATTAGTCGTATAATTGCATTGATCGCACGAAAACTGTTTTATGCCAGGGAGTATGTTAAAATATGTTTGCATAGTTTCTTTATTTGTCCTTTTACAGTATATGATATTTTCTTCAGTTTGAGCTGCTCCATCAGTTTCCGTGGGTGTATGTGTTGATGTTGTGGGTCTTTGTTTCTTTCGTGATGGAGCACCTGTGAGGAGCATTGATCAGCGTTAGTTTATGGTTTACTCGCTGTTTCGTATGGGGTGTTTAGGTTTACTCAATCCGAACTTTTGTATTTTGACTTGGCGTAACAGTATTTAGGAGATTGTTAATATATCAATCTAAACTGAATTTATTGTAGGTAAGGTCAACTTCAACTAGATGGACGGACAAAGTTTTTTTAATTGTCAATAACACTCCCGTAACGTAAGCGTGACGTCACACTTATTTGTGAGTGCAGTACGGTGTTCATCGATTTATAAGACGTTATCACGTCAATAAATAATTTATCACAATCTAGCAGCGAGTTGCGGTTTCATTCGCAAAATCCCTATTCCGTGCGTGAAAAGTAGGGTATGTATTTACAATGATTCAATGTATCCTAATACTAAGTTTCAATGAAATAGGTCCAGTAGTTTCAAATTTAATTCTAAACAAATAAAATTTTGTCGGAGAATCTTTTTATTGACGCTTATTGCACGCAAACGGATTTACTCCAATATGGCGCCCTAAATGAACTTTAAAAATTGACCCGTTACGACATCTTTCCCAATCTTTCTCGCACTTATCTTTAAAGCACGGCTTCGGTGTTTTGTATATCAACGTAGGAGACATTTTACAATATTAGCAAAAAAAAAAAAAACAGCGCACTCCGGGAGTGCAGGCAGAAGTGAAAACTGTATATCTGTGTAAAATCTCATATGTCGCGAGAACATACGCAAAAAGAGTTTTAGATGAAAAAAAAATAATAGTCGGACGACAAATAGTCGTCCGACATTTGTCGTCCAACAAATAGTCGTCCGACATTTGTCGTCCAACAAATTGTCGTCCGACATTTGTCGTCCGTCAATAGTAGTCCGACAAATAGTCGTCCGACATTTGTCGTCCGTCAATAGTCGTCCGACATTTGCCGTCCGTCAATAGTCGTCCGACAAATAGTCGTCCGACAAATAGTCGTCCGACAAATAGTCGTCCGACAAATAGTCGTCCGACAAATAGTCGTCCGACATTTGTCGTCCGTCAATAGTCGTCCGTTAAAAAATACCATATGTACGTCTTAATACACTCACAGCCAAATTAAAAACAGTAGGCCCAGGCATACATTTTCGCCGCGCCGTAGAGAGGGGATAGCTGTCTACTCTCCATCCGTCTTACGCTTTTTCGATCAGGTCACGTGTCCTGACGCGAGTTTAAGATTTTATACCCATTACAGAAAAAGTGCTCAACGCCGCTAAAGAAGTTTTCACTTCAAAAAAAAAAAGCTTGCTGCTTCACCAAACTGTGTTTATTTTATCGAAATCAGTGAATATGTTTCTACAAACGTTGTGATGATAAAAATAGTCAAAAGACAAATTTGTCTTTTGACAATTTTTATAATCGCGTTATTACATGGAAACGATTTTTTGCCCTTATGTGACATTAAATTGTAGTCTAAGATAATGTTTTCTAGTTGCATAATTAAAATTTGTCGATATGTTAATAATTACTTTAAGTTTATTTCAACGAACACTTTTGAGATAAAGACAGCATAGGAACAAGACTAAGTAATCCTTACTAATATTATAAATTCGAAAGTTTGTTTGTTTCTGTCTTCGCTCTTCGCGGTTAATCGACTGGGCCGATTTGGATGAAAATCAGCATAGTGGTAATTTGGAGGGATGGAGAAGGACATAGGATACTTTTGATCCCGAAATTTCTACGGGATCGGAACTTACAAGGATGAAACCTTAAGGTGCAGCTAGTATACATATGAATACTTGTAAGAAATCATAGGTACTTATCATCGATGCTTAACAAGATAAACAAATTACTAACAATAATTGTGTGCTTGTGAGATATACTCGTAATTATGGTTTTATTAAAACATTCTTATTCATATAATATGCATAACTATTTTTTAAATATCTACACGTTATCTAACCTACAGTGAAAGTGAAGTGAAGTGACATCCATGCAGCTGAAGGACTATTTTCAATTCTGATATGCAGCGAGGCAGTTCGTTTAATGGAGGACGCAGTGCAAGTTTTTGTGCGCACTTTTTATGAAGAATGGGGTCCAATGGACCTCATGTTACTTAATGAGAAAGTGAAACTGCGAGCGAACGACCCGTCTCTGCATCAAGTCCCGCATTTGTCTTCCTCTGTCAGTATGCTTGCCTGTACTCTTCTATATGTCGTATTTTACAACCAATTTGGACGAAACTCAGTAAATTGCACACTTTTTTTACACGACATAGCTTCGTCTAGGTTGCTCTAGAAACATTCTTCACTCTAGAATTGAAGACTCCAGGTTTTGGGGAACAGCGACGCGGGCAGAGTGTAGGATTTCGAAGCAGTGCGAGAAAGGCGGAATGCGTGACGAACTTTTACCATGTGTGCCTGGCCATTTTGAATCGGCCTTCTCACACAAAACTCCTTTGTCGGTGCTCCCGAAGTCTATTATTTGCGGAACTGACTATTTTTGACTATGCCGCCTCACGTGTGTATTCAAAGAGCTTTTCTGCGTGAACCTTCGGTCACATACATGACACGCGTACGGCTTCTCCCCTGTATGCGTCCTAACATGCACCGTAAGACTACTACTCCTCAAACTCGTATAACCACAAGTAGAGCATTTATATTTCTTCTCTCCGTTATGTACTATCAGATGCTTGTTCAGGTTACCTTTGGTTGAACAAGTGTAATTACATAGATGACATAGGAAAGGCTTCTCGTTCGAATGTACCGCCATATAATGCCGCTTCAAATGTCCTTTTTCAACACATTTATAATTACACTTATCGCAAGACAACGGCCTCTCGCCAAAATGTACTCTTCGGACGTGAATCTCCAAATTGCGTTTCCTTAAAGTTTTCAAATCGCAGATGCTGCATTGGAATTCTTTCTCATCGTAATGATTTTTGAGGTGCTGTTTCGCGAGATTTCTCGATGAGCTTCTATAATCACACATGTCGCAGGAAAACGGCCATTTGCGTGTATGGCTTAACTCGTGAAACTTCAATGCATACTTATACGCACATTTATAAGGACATACATCGCAAGAATATATCTCAACAGGCGTTATAGGCTTAACTATAGCGTCTAATACTTTTTTACTAATAGGTGCTGCTGAATCGTTGGTTTCGATCACATGGTTTTCATACGAATCATCTTCATTGGCGCTGTCTTTATGAGCTTTATCAATATGGGTTTGCAGAACGCTTTTCCTTGCATAACTGTTACCACATACAGAGCAAAGAAACGGTTTCTCGCCTGTATGCGTCATTTTATGAGTCTTTAAGTTACTACCTTTCCTACATTTATAATCACACTGATCGCAGGCAAATGGTTTTCTATTAGAATGTACTATGGCGTGTTTTTGTAGTACTTGTTTATTTGCAAACTTCCGATTACACGTCTCACATTCGTAACTCTCGCCTAACTTCATTGCTTTCTTTTTTCTATTCAGATTCTTGTAATCATGCGTTGTTTCTCCACTGTGTCCTTGTACACGCGAATTCGTGCTTAATCTGCTTGAATTATCGGGAGAATCCCGCGCATTTTTTTTTGTCAACTCTCTTTGTTTACATTTTTCTTTTCTTTTTGTTACAGGTCCTTTCTTGGTTCTACATCTCTTAACAGCGGTACCTGCGAGGAGAACGGAAGCTTACGTGACATTCTTCCAAATTGAAATGAAAAGGCGAAATAAATGAACGAAACCTAATCAAATAAATCGATCGAATGGTATAGAAAAAAGAATATTACAAACATATAAAGATCGGGAAAAACATAACTCTTTCCTTGCAGATAAAAATAATAGAACGTTGAAATTGAATATTCCACTACAATACCTTAAAAGGAAGTTAACCATAGATAAAGACTAAGTTTCTAACTAAGTTATTAATAAACTGCGTAATAATAAGTTTCTTCAATAGTAAGTTAGTAATATTTTAAATAAAAGATTCCGTATGCATAAAAAATCAAAATTTCCGAATTTAACAGAGTTCTGAAAATATAGTCATTTTAATTGCAATAGTTTAAAAAATTATTAAATTGAGTATCACGAGTCTGTCGACTTTATAATAATATCTATCAACTAACAGAGGTCCTTTTTAAATCTCTTTTTAAGATCTATCAACTAACAGAGGCCCTCTTTAAGATCTGTCAACTCACAAGAACCCTTTTTAAAATCTGTCAACTCATAAAGGCCCCTTTTAAAATATTTCAACTCACAAAAGCCCCTTTTAGGATCTGCCAACTCACAAAAGTCCTTTTTTAAATCTATTAACACACAAAGGTCTTGTTTGAGATCACAAGTGTATTGATTCACAAGTGTTTTTTCAAGATCTATCAAATTATAAAGGCCCTTTTTAAAATCTATCAACTCACAGGGCGCGTTTTTAGGATATCTCCACTCACAAAAGCCCTTTTTAAGATCTATCAACTCACAGGACACCTTTTTAGGATATCTCAACTCACAAAAGCCCCTTTTCAAGATCTTTTTGGCTTTTTTAAAGATATGTCAACTCACAAGGGGTCTTTTTAAGATATTATTATGTCAACTCACAAATGGCCTTTTTAAGATGTATCAACTCAAAAAGGCCCATTTTGTGTCAACCTATTATGTATAACAAGTTTCTATTAATGTTATACATAAAAAACATAAAAAAAACTGGTTGCCTGTAAAGTCGGTATACGGGCGAAAGTTTTACGTGACAACAACTGTGCTCGAGTGGAAGGGACGCGTGCCTTTCACTTTTTATGTCTGTCTCTCTCGCTCTTAGGCGGGCTAACCATGCCCGAGTGGAAGGGACGCGTGCCTCTCACTCGCTCTCATTGTGAGCGCATAACGTCAGCGGAGCGTAACGCAGTTTCTTGAAGTGTCACCCGGCAAACCAATTTATAAAACGTTGTCACGTCAAAAATGATGTATAACATTAATAGAAACTATTTCTAGGTAAAGGGGTTTATATAAACAAGTTGTGTTCTTTAAAGGTCCCGTTACAATTTCTAACAACTCAAGCTCTGTAAGGTGTTATTTAAAAGATTTGGAGTTTAATACTCAGGATTTTTATTTGCCGCCCTTTCGACGTCATAAAAGAATGTTGGCAATTTGGCGCCCCTTTGACGCTATACAAATAATCATGTTGGCAATTCGCCTCCCTTTTGACGTCATAAAAATATTAATGTTGGCAATTTGCCGCCCTTTTGACGTAATGAAAACAATAATGTTGACAATCTGCCACCCTTTTGATGCCATAAAAATAATAATGTTGACAATCTGCCACCCTTTTGATGCCATAAAAATAATAATGTTGACAATCTGCCACCCTTATGATGCCATAAAAATAATAATGTAGGCAATTTGGCGCCCTTTTGACGTCATATAAACAATGTTGGCAATTTGGCGCCCTTTTGACGTCATAAAATTAATAATGCTGATTTCGGTGAGAAAAAACGTATCGATATGAAAAAATTGAGCAAAAAATATATATTGAAAACTACCTTCTTGATAAATTAATTGTCTGAGTGACAGATTTTTTCAAATTTTGCCGCCCTCCTATGGTGGCGCCAGGGGTGGTCCCCCCCCCTCGCTACGCTACTGAAGACCTGTTTAAAGACATGGTGAGGCTATGTAAGTAGGAGTTCTAAAGGTGTCCACCATTACAAGGCCAAAATTTTCGTAAGAACCTACCTACTTCTTAAAGTTTATAGGTAAATTTTCGTAAAACCTACGTACTTCTTAAAGTTTATAGGTAAATTTTCGTAAGAACCTACCTACTTCTTAAAGTTTATAGGTAAATTTTCGTAAGAACCTACCTACTTCATAAAGTTTATAGGTAAATTTTCGTAAAAACCTACCTACTTCTTAAAGTTTATAGGAAAATTTTCGTAAGAACCTACCTACTTCTTAAAGTTTATAGGTAAATTTTCGTAAGAACCTACCTACTTCATAAAGTTTATAGGTAAATTTTCGTAAAAACCTACCTACTTCTTAAAGTTTATAGGTAAATTTTCGTAAGAACCTACCTACTTCATAAAGTTTATAGGTAAATTTTCGTAAGAACCTACCTACTTCTTAAAGTTTATAGGTAAATTTTCGTAAAAACCTACCTACTTCTTAAAGTTTATAGGTAAATTTTCGTAAGAACCTACCTACTTCTTAAAGTTTATAGGTAAATTTTCGTAAAAACCTACCTACTTCTTAAAGTTTATAGGTAAATTTTCGTAAGAACCTACCTACTTCATAAAGTTTATAGGTAAATTTTCGTAAGAACCTACCTACTTCTTAAAGTTTATAGGTAGGTACTTAAATATAGCTAATAATTAAATGATATAGGGATAATATGGACTTAAGTGCTAGATTTACCTTGGAAAATTAAAAATTAGAGTAAAATTCTGATTACTGGATATTCTGTTTATTCGGACTGTGCGTTTTGTGTCAGAATTATTTTATGATTATAATATATATATATGTCGTAGTGAAGAAATGGGACCCTTTTACTTAGAGTCCACTGTTCGTCTGTCTGTCACCAGGCTGTATATCATGAACCGTGATAGCTAGACTGTTGAGATTTTTACAGATGATTAGTTTCTGTTGCCGCTATAACAACAAATACTAAAAACAGAATATAATGCTACGGAACCATTCGTGCGCGAGTCCGACTCGCACTTAGTCGGTATTTTTTTGTATTCCACCAATTTTAGTGACATCTATACTTATTAATACATAGTATAAAACAAAGTCGCTCTCTCTGTCCCTATATCCCTATGTATGCTTAAATCTTTAAAACTACGCAACGGATATTGATGCGGATTTTTTTAATAGATGGAGTGATTCAAGAGGAAGTTTTATGTGTATAATACATGCATAATATAGCCGTGCGAAGCCGGGCGGGTAGCTAGTTTTATTATAAAACAAAGTTCCTTCGCCGTGTCTGTTTGTCTCTAAGTCAGTCAAGAAGAAACCAAATAAGTGGCCTAGTTGCAAAAGTCAGCCCATATACAAATACCAAAAAAAATATCCAGATAATTAAAATTCTACAAGTTCTTAATATAGGTAAATAATTAATTATATAAGCGAAAATATTATGTTTGTTTTGTTGTTTTAAATCGGCAATGGAATATCGAGTTAACATGATTAGAATTGATGTTGGCAGTTTAAAAATGGTGCTGTCGACCGAATTCACCGAAGAAGAAGAAGAAGAAGAAGGGTGTGTTCCACTTAAGGACGTTTTCGACATTTTCGATCACAAACGTGTTCCGCTTATCGAACCGGTCGTTGCGATCGAAGCTAAATAGCCATTTATGACGTCACACTTTGCAACCGCGCGAGCATCGCGTTAAGCCCTCAACGACCGCAAGCAAGAGGTGGGTATCCGTGGGCGTTTTGACTTCTTTTTTAATATTATGATCATAACGCCAGTGTCATCAATGCCGGACTCATTCGCGTTCTTTTTATTCTGTGTTTTTAGGCAGATATAATTATTTCAAATGAATTGTAAACACAAACGAAGAAAGCTTGAAGAGCTTTCAGAACAAAAATAGTTACTTCGACAACGACACAACCTCCATGTCCGCCATATTTTTTACCTATTTTAATTTAGACGCGCGATCGACCGTAGGGCGTTCCACTACACCTTATCGCAGACGACAGATCGCCCACAACGATAATCGTTGGGTGGAATTCGAATTTATGGTCGCCGCTGGCATTCTACGTTTCTATTCTCGATAAGTGGAACGCACCCTTAGTAAACTTGATTCATTCAAGTAATTTCCGGGTGAATTAGGTATTTAACGTAGTAGACTTTATTCTCTCAGGTGATTCATTGGTGTATTAAGTACACAACATAGTGGATTTTTACGTCCGCGCACCGATAATTCTCCGATGATTTACGACCCAGTTTGCCGAGAGTGTATAATTCAACTATACTTTAGTGTAAAATATATTTTTACCGCGTATATTACGCGGGTGAAACCGTCTTTTGCCTGTCAAAAAATATTTGTACTGACCTTTCGGTGTCTTCTCGGAAACAGCTCGTTTCTTCGGCTCCTGCTTCACGACAGGCGGTTCGAAGTCATCGTCTGAAGCCGCTTCGGGTTTCTGATCAGCATCGGGCCAGGAGTCGTCATCCTTAACGAGGGAGTCTTCCATGTTGACGTCGGTGGTGTCCATGTTGACGTCGGCGGTTTCAATGTTGACGTCGGTGGTCTCTTCAGGAACGTAGGGATCGGTTTCGTTTGTGAATTCGATGAACTGGACTTGGTTTATTGTCTCTGTGGAAGGGGAAGGATTTATACGTTTTGAAAGACAGACGGTCAACTATGCACAGCATGCATGGAGGCTGAGACGACCTCGCACGTACTCCCTAGGGCGTCTTGTATAGCCAAATCCGCAGGGTGCGTTTCCACTAATGCGGAGCTGGGCGGAATGGCAAGGTGCGGACTGCGAATTGGTAAATCATAGCAAAACTACTGGACCAATTGTGATGAATCTTGGTATGAGGAAACGTTAAATTCTTAGGTGGAACATATGCCTTTCAGCCCTATATTACCATGAGAAAGGGACTTTTGCAGATGAAACCGCAGACCACTGCTAGATACATATGAAAGAAAACCCACAGCACGTGCTCATACAGTGCAACAGTGCTCGGTCTCAATCGCCGGCATCTAGCCTTGAAAAGGCTGCTAGCCTTTTGGAACTTGTACTTGTATAAGGGCTGTTTTCCGCAATTAGACCCTTATTAATTGGGTCCTTTTTGCGTTAGGATGGATGGAGTAGGCTTGCCCAGCACCTACTACTCTCTCAGCTTAGTCAACCATGTCCAGAGAAGAGAACTTGTCAATACCTACTTATGGAGCTAACTAAGCTGCGTGTTTCATCACGATGTCTTCCTTCACCGTAAGAGCAATGTCAATTAGCGCACATAAATTCATCTTGAGATAAATTCATCGGTGCACGGCCGGCCGGGATTTGAACCCACGACCTACAGAATGAAAGTCGAGGTATCTAACTGAGCCAACACCGCTCCTCATTTAGGATATTCTCATACGCACAATGGCCCAAATGAAGAGGCTTGTGCGGAAACAGCTCCGTAAAACTATGTGGTTATTTGACGACCCACTTGACACCATGGTCACCATGCCTGCCAAACACAGGGTTGCGGGTTCGATACCCGCCACAGAAAAGTATTTATGCTTAGATATTTGTCAGTGGTCTGGTTGTTTCTATGTATTATAAGAATAAATATCTACAAAATAAAAGTATATAAGTAGTATACATATATATCCGTTGTCTAGCACCCATAACACAAGTCTAGTTACTTAGCTTAGGGCTAGATGGCGATGTGTGGAATGTCCTGCAATATTAGTTATTTATCTCTGTAAAACTAAACTCAACTAAGTACGTAGTTATTAGCTGACCTGGTTCATCCGGTTCAATTTTAATCTTAACATCCTTGGCTAGTTCTGGGTCTGGAAATTTACTGGTTATATATTCAACGGTGGTCGTTGAAATCTTGAACTGCTGACGATTCTTCGGTTTACACTGAAAGAGAAAACAAATTCTAGTATAGTAGTAAGTTTTGGAGTATAGATTACTAGCTGTCCCGGCAAATGATGTTTTGTCATTTTACAAAAACGAAAAAAGTTGAGGGGTGTCAAGGGACACCCGAATGGAACAAAGTTCCTTTCGATTAATTAGTGAAGGAATTGTATTTTTTTTGTACATAATCGTCGCGACAAGACACTTTTCAATGCCAAATAGAAAGAGGAAACGAAAAGATATTGCTGTTTTAAGTTTGTCAGCTGTCAGTTAAAATGTAGTCCTCGACGAGACCTATCACTTCTCTAAAGAACCGCCAGCCTAGGACCAATAGCTGCAGAGATATAGCTGTTTTAAGTTTGACAGCTGTCAGTTGAAATGTAGTCCTCGACGAGATCTATCACTTCCCTAAAGAACCACCAGCCTAGGACCAATGGTTGCAGAGAAATAGCTGTTTTAAGTTTGACAGCTGTCAGTTGAAATGTAGTCCTCGACGAGACCTATCACTTCCCTAAAGAACCACCAGCCCAGGACCAACAGCTGCAGAGATATAGCTGTTTTAAGTTTGACAGCTGGCAAAAGTGTCGTTACAACTTTTGGTCTTAATTTTTTTCGTCTAGGCCCAATTCTTCCCAATTCAATCTTTCGCAACGCGCGCTAAGGAACTATCGTTCCAAAAATCCTTTCGCGCACACGCACGCCGCCGCGTCGCACGGCTTACAACTATAGCAAAAAGTGTCGAAAGTGTCGTTACAACTTTTGGTCTTAATTTTTTCAGTCTAGCCCCCTTTCGCAACGCGCGATAAGGAACTATCGTTCCAAAAATAATGAAAAAATGGTGACCAAGTCTCAGACCTAATGATATAGACAAAAAAAATTTTAATACTTGAAGTCAGTTCAACTGCTTAGGTGTAGTTTGGCAATTATCACCGCAACATGAGAATTTTATAATAGTGAAGTAAACTTACATCAATCTCATTCTTGTACCACTGCTCGAGCATGACGTTTGACTCCTGCGTGAGCGCAGCAAACTTCTGAAACTTCCTCAACATGGCCACACACATGTAGCAGAATGTCTCCGGAAGATTACCCTTGCCGAGCTGAAATTGAACAACACGATTTTATAGTTGACGCCTAACATCTAACCTAACACTCATAGGAGGAAGGCTACCGGCTCTCTCTCCATACAAACATAGTCGACTGTTTCCTCCCTGGGGCCTCATTCTGCTATTTTGCATTAATGGATTAACCATTGTCATTATATCGAGACTCTATTGGTATTATATCGAGATTGTGACTTTTTTTGGTATTCTGGTAAAGTTTAAATAACATCGCAATAGAATCGCTATGGAGTCTCAATGGAATGGTAACAGATACGTTGCAGGTGCTACCTAGCAACGTGGTATATGTTGATAAGCGATATACCGTTTTGACAACTATCGAGATTCCATCGAGCCACGATTCTAGAACAGAATACCAAAATGAGTCAGTGGTGTTTCGTTAGAATAGTTAACAATAAAAGAATACCAATTTGACATGTAATGTCATATTTTTGACATAAAATGTCTATTACGATTCCATCGACACTCTATTGAAACACAATTGTGTTAGCAGACTTAGGTCCCTGAATAATGACACTAGAGCACATATTTTTATAGCATTAAAACCTGTACCTGCCATGAGACTATGTCCCTATGTCTTGGTTTTTTTCATTTTCTAATTATCATAGAAATTAGGTGTTAATTAAAAAACAAAAATAAAATAAAACTTATGGGCATGGTCATGACAGTCATCATCATATCAGCCCATACACGTTCACTGCTGGACATAGGCCTCCCCCATACGACGCCACAAACAGCGGTCCTGAGCAGCCTCCATCCACCGACTACCCGCGACCGCCACAATGTCATCGGTCCACCCGGCAGCTGGTCTCCCAACACTCCGTTTCGAGTTGCATCGCAGCGGCCACTCGAGAACTTTTACTTCCCAGCGGTTGTCAGTTCTGCTGCGAGCTATATGACCTGACCATTGCCACTTCAGCTTACCAATCCTGAGAGCTATGTCAGTGACTTTGGTTCTTCTACGGATTTCCGTATTTCGGATTCTATCACGTAGAGAAACTGCGAGCATAGCTCTCTCCGCATAAAAATAAAGAAAATTGCGTGCCGTTTTTATTTGAGTTTTGCTTCTATCCTGGCTCATAAAATCAGGTTGAACCAAATCTTATAGCCCCACACTCGAAGAGTGGCGTGGGAAGTAGGGAAAACAGAAGGCAGAGACGTAGTGTGGCAACGTTACTCGCTATGCCGCAAGTCTAGCTCTTGGACACGCCCACCTTGTCGGTATTTGAGCGCGAGTCAAAGGACCGGCAATATGAGCGCGAGTGGCTGGCCCATGGCTGGCCACATATTCGCGTGGTCGCAGTACGCATCGAGCTCTCACGCAAGACGCACGCGTCATTTTTATCACAGTTGCTCATAAAGTGGATCTTATTAAACGGCTTTTAGGCTCATAATCCAACGTATTATGCACGCGTGCGTTTTACATTACCACTACACACTAGTGCTGTAATAAGTTTTTCTGATAAGTTAAATGCGTATCTTACTGCTAATCACATGTTATGTAGATGAAACATTCTTAATTTAACTGGGTTATACTGTTTTGATGTATAAAAAAAAGTACCAACAAAGAGTTTTTAAGCCAGCACAAATGGTGGTCTGTAAAGTCAGTTTACGAACGATAATTTTACGTGATAACGTCTTAGAAAACGATTAAAAATTGAGTTTTGTTTTTTTCTTTGCTTAAATTTTTTTCCGTACCATTATATTCTGTTTTTAACCCCCGACGCAAAAACAAATGGAAAAAACCCTAAAAAATATTGTACTTATGTCAGACAAGGTTGTATAGGTTAAAAGTCTTTTGCCTGCCGTTTCTGGAGCATAATTAACAAAAAAATAGTAAACATAACCTAAAATTCTTGTGTTATCAAGAATTCTCACTCTTTCAAAAAATATTAATTTTAAACACAAATATTTTGTTAACTTTTTATTATTTTAACAACTCTTTTCTTTTATTCGCAACTGGGATAAAAAAACGTCGTACGATACGCGTGTGGATATTGATCATTGCATCTCGGCATTTTTAACACGCTCGCGTATCATAAACCGCCTCTATGCAATGATCAATTTACCACACTTGTATCGTAATGTACTATTGTATAACATTGATATAATTAGCTATACCAAAAATGCATAGCGCACACGCTGCCTCAGTTTTTACGTCCATTGTATAGCAAATGACAACCCAAGTAGCACGTTAGTGAATTTTGGAACTTATTTTGCAACTGTAGGTAGCATATAAGTGATGCAAGAGTGTATGGTATTACTTAAAGATGCAAACAGCACTCGAATTTGCAAATAAGTAACTCTTATCACTAACGGTTGCTTTTGAGTGATTTTTGTTTCTGCTTTATTACCTATGGTAGCATTAAGCCGAATCTATTACTCATAGGCGCATAAAGACAGTGAGATGTAAAGTTATAGAGTGGTTATGTTCGAACTTCGCATGACTTTAATGTCACACAAACTATGACATATAGAAATCTATACATTTATGCTAGAAAAAAATTGAACGAAAATATTGTTATCTCTTTCTATAATGTCCACGACAATGGGACTTGCGCAATGTTAGAAAGAGATGTCATAATAATTAGAATGCGTGTCATCGTGCACGTCATAAAGTACCTGAGGGGATATAGGGCAATTAGTGGACCAGTGGTTTTTTTCTCCAAATTATTAGCAAGCAAGCTACGATAGCAATCATTTTAATTTCTACAAATAAGTGAATATTTTTCGGATTTGTGGAGGTGGAAGTTCCACATAAACTATATTGATTTTTTTTTAATTAGGCTAATTAATTGTATTTATTGGGTAAAATAAAAATAATAAATAATTAGGTAAATGAAATTTATTCAAATTAAAATTTTTATTGTCCGTAATTGAGAGGTAAAGTTTGCAAGTTTGGATGTATAAAACTAAGAACAACTCAACCTAATAAATGTGATAAATTACGAAACAACGACGAAACAATACCACTCAGTGGTATTGTTTTTAAATACTGTACCTAAGCATTATTCGGAGTCCGTTCGTGATACACCTTTCGTGATACAGGACGTATAACAGACAAATAATATTATGTCTGTTATACGTCCTGTATCACGGGGCTATGGAGCCCCGGACCTTTGGCAGGCGTGCGTGGAGCCGAAGTCAACACGTAGAGGCCCTTTACAATAACAATTATAATAGCAAACAATGGGGTGGATTCTGGTCCATGCGTTAGAGGCGAGTCACCTATCTTCCGCTATTTTACTTTAATGGACGAAATTCACCAAGTCTCAGAAAATTTGCATTGACTTTAAATTTTTACATAGATATCATATTTATATCAGTACATATGTACGACAAATCTTTGAGGATGCTCTGCCTCATCCACGCAGTTTAGGTAAATGGCATGAAAAGACTGATGCCGCACCTGGTTTTACTGCCGAAGCCTTCAACGCTTTGAAGAAAAAGTATTCAGCTACAAAAAAAAAATATGCACACTTGTGGTAGATGAGATGGCCATACGTCAACAATCTATATGGAAGGGTAAGAAGACGGAAGGGTTGGTTGACTACGGTTTTGGGTCAGCGGAAAACGACAAAATTGCATCACAAGCTTTTGTTATGATGCTGGTTAGTCTAGAAGAGAATTGGAAGCTTCCAGTCGCGTAATTTTTTGTCAATGGGCTAACGTCAGAATGCAAGGCAAATTTAATTCGGAGTTGCTTGGCAAAGTGCCATGAAGTAGGAGTCAATAACAAAATACATACTTAAATACACACACATTCACATATCTTCTCACATACAAAAATTCGCAATAAGCTATATCTATTAAATAAAAATGAATCCCTATTTTCCTTGGTCACGGCATCACGCGTGAACGGCTGGACCGATTACGCTAATTCTTTTGTGTTAGCATAATCGGTCCATTATTAGACGTGATAACGTCTAAAAAATTGGTGTAACACCTGCATTCACACAAAAGTGTTATGTTCCGGTAACATGACGCATCCCCGTTCCCTATGTGTGACGTCATGCGTGATGGTAACATTAGGGTATTTAATAATAATATTGATCATCTGGACTTGTGTTATGGTCATGAGTGACAAATAGAAGACTTATATAAAGAAAAAAAACATAAAGGAATAACAAGAAAATCTAATTTTTTCATCGTTTTTTTTATGAAAAAACGATGAAAAAATTAGGAAAGTCACGCAGAAAATTATTACGCGGATAAAACCGCGGGGCGCAGCTAGTACATAGTAATAATTATCAAACAATTAATAACAAACAAATAAATATATGTATATTGCCCGGTTTTTTTAACCCCATTCTCCCCTAGCAAACAACTAAAATGCATGTTGAAACTTTGATTGCTAAAAAATAATTTTAATTAAATTACTCAGTTAATTACGAATGAAATGATATGTTTTTGCCTCTTGTGTTTGCAGTATAATTTGTACATCTCCTGAAAACGCACGAAGGCATGTTGTCTCACGAAAAACTGTGAAATTTATATAAGTGACGTCTTGTGGGCAATCGCAAAAGAGTCTGACAACCGAATGAATCAACTGTTGTCAATTACCTTCCGTTCATGTAGCCAACTTTATTTTGCAAAGACGTATCTACCTCTTGACATATCTCTGCATAAAGGTTTTAATTTTCTCTCTTTTAGAACTCAAAGAGGCATATTACATCTTAAAATCCCCCCTAAAGAACTGTGCCCTAATAGGTGGTATTTTTCCCTCATTTGGCACCTTTAGTACTAAATAAGTAGTATATATGAGTTATTTGTCACTTGTAGTGGCTCAAGAGTTATTATTGCAGCTCATTTGGAACCTTAGTGTAATTGCATTTGTAAGGTCTTATATACTCTTATATGCCACTGTAAAGCGTAGATCGGTTCCATTTTTTTCTCATTTAGAACCACAAGATCTAATTAAAATAATAACGGGTCGAGTGCGAGTCGTACTCACGCGCTGAGGGTTCCGTACATTAGTTTCATTCCAGATAGTTACAGACAGTGTCAGAGAGTTCCAAACAGTTCCAAACAGTGCCAGACAGTACCACACAGTACCAGATAGTACCAGACAGTTCCAGACAGTTTCAGACAGTACCAGACAGTTCCAGACAGTTTCAGACAGTAGCAGTCAGTGACAAACAGTTGTACAGACAGTTGTACAGACAGTTTCAGACAGTAGCAGTCAGTGACAAACAGTTGTACAGACAGTTGTACAGACAGTTGTACAGACAGTTGCACAGACAGTTGCAAAGACAGTTGCACAGACAGTTGCAAAGACAGTTGCACAGACAATTGCACAGACAATTGCACAGACAGTTGTACAGACAGTCCTCGACTTTACAAATTAAGTAAATTTTACTTTTTTTACTTTATTAACATTCACAATGGGTTTTATACCCGTCTTGAGGATCCCCAATTCAAAGTAGAGACAGCAAGACCTGTGAAGTGAAAAATATCACTACTAGGTACTAATGAGTGATTTTTGTGCTTAAGAGTTCCAATAAGGTAACAAATGAGTGAAAATAAGAACTACAAAGTCTACTTTAAATCGCCATGTTTAAAAATAATGACCTTGAAAAGCATTTGTTTAATGGTATTTTATTACAATAACATAAAACTAAAATAAATTTTGATAACTGTTGTGGACATTATACTTTTTGTGAAACTATAATGGTTGGTTAGGTTTTTAACAACCAAATTGTTGTAAAGTATTATCTTATTTATTTGATCAGCTCATATTTTTTAGTATTTTTTGATTAAATTGAAGGCGCATCAAAATTTACTAAGTAAATATACCATGGTTTCACGATAAAAAACCATTTGCAAGGGCTACATGATATTATGCTGCGGTTTACACATACATTTTTAATACTCGCCAAATAGATGCAATATGGCTGTCACAATTAACACAATAGAACAAAGCACACCGTTTTTCGTTTATCTCCGCCGAAAATAAGACTAGTTATGACAAATTAGTCACTTAACGAATGAACGGTATCGCTTTATCGATCAATCATTCATTCACAGCGCGCAATTCGCACCGTTAGTTCCAAGTGCCACTCAGGGTAACAATTCGCTTATGCAACGCTTCTGCAACTATAAATGAGTTGCAATTTTTCTCCCTTTAGTAATATATAGGTTGCATATAGGTTAATCAAGGTGGATTTTATTACTGGTTCCAAAAAAATACTGTATGCAAGTTATTTGTTACCAAATGTGTTACTTGGTAAGTAGTGTTGCCGATTGATAGTCGATTATCGCTGAATAATCGATAGTCTTTCGATAGTTCATTAAAAACCGATAGTCTGGATAGCTCAAAACGAGGCAATAATATAGATATTATCGATAGTATAGTACAAATAAAAAACTATCGCTCGTTTTGAGCTATCGATAGTATCGATACTTTTTCAGGTGAAAACTGATACTTTTTCAGGTGAAAACTATCGATAATAAAAATATCGATGGTTCGGCAACCCTAATGACAAGCCGGAGCGGTGCGATTAATTGCACGATTCATTGTTGCGCGAGTAGAGCAGTGTGTGGGCAGAGCAAGGCAGAGCAAGGGCAGAGCAAGGGCAGACAGGGCAACATCGCGGCAGAGCCAGTGAGATGTAAAGTTATAGAGTGGTTATGTTCGAACTTCGCATGATTTTAATGTGACACAAACTATGACATATACAAATCTATACATTTATGCTAGAAAAAAATTTAACGAAAATATTGTTATCTCTTTCTATAATGTCCACGACAATTGGACTTGCGCAATGTTAGAAAGAGATGTCATAATAATTAGAATGCGTGTCATCGTGCACGTCATAAAGTACCTGAGGGGATATAGGGCAATTAGTGGACCAGTGGTTTATTTCTCCAAATTATTAGCAAGCAAGCTACGATAGCAATCATTTTAATTTCTACAAATAAGTGAATATTTTTCGGATTTGTGGAGGTGGAAGTTCCACATAAACTATATTGATTTTTTTTTTAAATTAGGCTAATTAATTGTATTTATTGGGTAAAATAATAAATAATTATTTATGAGTGAAATAATATACATACTTAAATACACACACATTCACATATCTTCTCACATACAAAAATTCGCAATAAGCTATATCTATTAAATAAAAATGAATCCCTATTTTCCTTGGTCACGGCATCACGCGTGAACGGCTGGACCGATTACGCTAATTCTTTTGTGTTAGCATAATCGGTCCATTATTAGACGTGATAACGTCTAAAAAATTGGTGGAACACCTGCATTCACACCAAAGTGTTATGTTCCGGTAACATGACGCATCCCCGTTCCCTATGTGTGACGTCATGCGTGATGGTAACATTAGGGTATTTAATAATAATATTGATCATCTGGACTTGTGTTATGGTCATGAGTGACAAATAAAAGACTTATATAAAGAAAAAAAAAGAAAAAAACATAAAGGAATAACAAGAAAATCTAAATTTTTCATCGTTTTTTTTATGACGTTATCGCGTAAAATAATAATTATAGAGCAGATCAGCCCCCTGATTCACAAACCGTCGGAAGGCAACCGAAACGAAAAAAAGTTTTGCAGCTCTTTCACCCCCGCGACTTTTTACGTGTTGCCATCCTTGTCTTCTCAGTTTTATTAGTTTCGGTAGCCTTCCGATGGTTTGTGAATGAGCCCGCTCAGCGAATAATTGCGCTAGGAGCATAGTATGGCGGAGCCATTAGGTCTTACCTTGGCATTGGATAATTTCTCATAAGCCTCTTCGTAGGGCGATTCTGTGACGCGATACATAGTGAGATTGTCCACTAGGCACGCTCTACACACTGGTCTTTTAGACATTTTTGCAATTCACAAGAAAACCACAAGATAAAACATCTCTCTACACTGTCACCAAAGTACAGCCAATGTCATGGCAAATTCACTGAATTAGTTGAAACACATTGCACCGGCTAAATATTCACGTCCAAATAAAAATGCTTAGAGTTTTTATTCAGAAATGTTCAAATATTTACTTGTCTTTACGCAATATTATTACGAAAAATAGAGACAAAAATCGGAACCGCGAAAGCGACGCATCGATCGGCCACCATTTTATTTTTCGTATGGTGAGTGTTGCCATGAGTAAATTTTTTCTATGGTTGCCATTTACCAACCATGTAAAGAATTTTATACTTTTTTATTTAAAACAGCATACAAGTTTAAAAAAAACTATTCTAATAAAAACAACGGTAAATCTTAACCTCATCTTTACCACGGACTGCAACAAGTAAATACTTTTATATGGGCAAAACGTAAAACCTCACAGAACAGAAAAACTCCTTCCTTGTTTCGTGTAAAACCTGTAGAGCTTGGTATTGCAACTTGCTGATACACGAAAAAAAATTCAGCAACTAGCAACCCTGCTCTATCTTGATGGTCACGACTAGTATTGCCGAACTGTCGATACTTTTACTATCGATAATTTTATTCTGAAAAAGCCTACTTGTACTAATTGTATACGGGCTGTTTTCCGCGATTAGACCCTTTTTATTTGGGTCCTTTTTGCGTGAAGATGGAATAGGCTTGCCCAGCACCTACTATCCTCTCAGCTTAGTCGACCATGTCCAAAGAAGAGAACTTGTCAATACTCCTGGAACCAACTAAGCCGCGGGTTTCATCACGATGTTTTCCTTCACCGTAAGAGCAATGTCATTAGCGCACACAAATTTTTCTTAAGAAAAATCCATTGGTTCACGACCGGCCGGGATTCAAACCCACGACCTCACAATGAAAGTCGAGGTATCTACCACTAAGCCAACACCGTTCCTCTGAAAAAACCTAAATTATCGATAAAGTCGATACTATCGAAAGAGTCGATACCATCGATAGCACAAAGAAGAATAAAACTATGGTACCTATCGATCGACACCATCGAGAATATTGTTGTTCGTTAGTAAAATACTATCGATAAAATCGATTATTTTTGACTATCGATAGTCTGCCAATTTGCAATAGTATTTGGTACTTATATTTTAACATTAGCTAATGTACAGTCGGAGTCAGAAAGGAGTATCCACCGTAATACTCCTAAACTGCTGCTATTATTAAAATGTTTTCAACTCAAGCAAGATTCTGAAGTGTTCAATTAGTTTAAAGTCGTTTCTAACGAATAAAAACATTCCAATAATAGTAATTTTCGAACTCTACGGTGGGTCTGCAATTCTGACTCTGACCGTAACTAATATAAACAATACTGTTGTTAAATTAGCAGACTATCGATAGTAAAAAAAATGGTTGTCTGTAAAGTCTGTTTCCGGACGATAATTTTACGTGATAACGTCATAAGAAAACATTAATGGTAACCATGGCAACGATAAAACGTTGCTATAGTTACCTTGTCAATAACATGAGGCGTTCCAGTAACGACGCGTGACGTCACACTTTTTTGAGATTGCAGGTGTTCACCAATTTATAAAACGTTTTCACGTCAATAATTGATACATTTTTGATTTCGAGGAAAAATACCATCGATGGTATCGATAGTTTTTTCTTCGCGAGCAACAATAATATCCATACCATCGATGATATTGCCTCGTTTTGAGCTATCGATAGTATCGATAGACTTTGGGTACTATCGTTTTAACCATCGATAGTCTATCGATAATTCAAAATTAGTCGGCTATCGATCAGCAACACTAGTCACGGCACGACACGACACGAACGACACGAATAAAAAAATGGCTGCTTGCTTGGCGTTCTTCTAAATGTTTTCATGTGTAAAATTTCAAAAATATCGAATTATGAACCATATCTGTTAATTTTGAATAGTGTAGACTGTGCAATGGGCCCTAAGTGAAAATTCCAAGACATTGCTCGCCCGTAGCACATTACATCCTGCAATATTTATATTTATTTATTTAAAATAATTTGTTTTCGCCAAAATGGCTCAAGTAACTACGTGTAGAGCGTGTTTAGTGGAAAACCTCACTCTATACCGGATTACAAACTCGCCATACGAAGAAATATATGAAAAACTAACAAATGCAAAGGTAAGGTTAAAATAAAATACCTACTTAAACAAAAAGATTTTTCTACATTCGTTCTTCTTCATCATTGAGCGAGCATAGATACACGACAACCTTGTTGGCACAATGATCAACATGCCCGACTGCCAAACACAGGGTTGCGGGTTCGATTCCCGCCTCAGACAAGTATTCATGCTTAGATATAAAATATGTTTGTGGTCTGGTTGTTTCTATGTATTTATTTATTTACTAAAGAAAAGTATATAGGGTCAACCGGGGCAATCGCGTCTGGCGGGGCAAATGCATCTTTTCAAATTTATTCAATACCTGTACTACAACGCCATCTGTACTAACCGCGGGTAAAATATTTAGTTTAAGCAAATTGCAATTAGATGTCAGCAGTTTACATAGATTCAACAGTTCTTGAATAAATTTGAAAAGATGCATTTGTCCCGCCAGACGCGATTGCCCCGGTTGACCTAAGTAGTATATCCGTTGTCTAGCACCCATAACACAAGTCTAGTTACTTAGCTTGGGGCGAGATGACAATGTGTGGAATGGTATAATAATACCAAGTAATTAATTTGTTATCTATAGTTTGATGACCCAGTTGGCACACTGATCACCATGCCCGACTGCCAAACACAGGGTTGCGGGTTCGATTCCTGCCTCAGACAAGTATTCATGCTTAGATATTTGTCTGTGGTCTGGTTTTATCTATGTATTAGGTATAAGTATATATTTACAAAAGAAAAGTATAAAAGTAGTACTTAATATCCGTTGTCTAGCACCCATAACACAAGTCTAGTTAGTTAGCTTGGGGCTAGATGGCGATGTGTGGAATGTCAATCAATTAATCCCCTGGCGCATTCCCTATTTGGGGTTGGCCCTCCTTATACTAGATCACCACATATTGCGATCTTGAGTCACTGCTGGCGTTAAGCCTAGCATCGTCATATCCTTGGTGATAGTTCTAGTCCAGGTAGTTGGTGGGCAACCTCTGACTCTCTTGCCCTCGTCTATATCCATGACTCATCTCGTCATGTGCTGTTCATCTCTGCGCATCACATGTCCATACCAGTGCAATGGACCTTCTGCATCTTGTGCTGTATATCTGCCACTTTAAAAGTACCACGGGGCACGGATATACTCTTCCGAATTTTATCTAATTGAGTAACACCTCCCGACCATCGCCACATGTGATGTGTGGAATGTCCTGCAATATTTATTTATTTCAGGTGGGCAAGGTGTACCCGGACACATTCTGTTACATATGCATATCTGTGCTTCGGAAGTTCAAGAAGTTTGCAACGCTCGCCCAACATTCTAACATTAAATTGAAACAATGGTACAAAAGTGAAATTGATGTAAGTATTCAATCTATAATTCACTATCACTACATAGTATAAAACAAAGTCGCTTTTTCTGTCTCTATGTTCCTATATCCCTTTGTATGCTAGATCTTTAAAACTACGCAACGGATTTTGATGCGGTTTTTTTTAATAGATAGAGTGAGTCAAGAGGAAGGTTTATATCTATATCTATACTAATATTATAAAGCTGAAGAGTTTGTTTGTTTGTTTGAACGCGCTAATCTCAGGAACTACTGGTCCGAATTGAAAAATTCTTTTTGTGTTGGATAGTCCATTTATCGAGGAAGGCTATAGGCTACTTTTTATCCCGATATTCCCACGGGATCGGGAGTTACGCGGGTGAAACCGCGGGGCGCAGCTAGTGTATAATACATGCATAATATAGCCGTGCGAAGCCGGAGCGGGTCGCTATCTAGGCTAATATTATAAAGCTGAAGAGTTTGTTTGTTTGTTTGAACGCGCTAATCTCAGGAACTACTGGTCCGAATTGAAAAATTCTTTTTGTGTTGGATAGTCCATTTATCGAGGAAGGCTATAGGCTACTTTTTATCCCGATATTTCCACGGGATCGGGAGTTAACGGGTGAAACCGCGGGGCGCAGCTAGTGTATAATACATGCATAATATAGCCGTGCGAAGACGGAGCGGGTCGCTATCTAGGCTAATAATTATTATAAAGCTGAAGAGTTTGTTTGTTTGTTTGAACGCGCTAATCTCAGGAACTGCTGGTTCGAATTGAAAAATTCTTTTTGTGTTGGATAGTCCATTTATCGAGGAAGGTTATAGGCTACTTTTTATCCCGATATTCCCACGGGATCGGGAGTTACGCGGGTGAAACCACGGAGCGCAGCTAGTCATATATAAAACAAATGTAACACTTGCCTATTTCTGAATACAAACTACAGTAGAAGATGTAGCTAAGCGCAACGCTGGGTCTAAGGGCGCGTTCCTACTATGTAGTGACGGTTACGCCTAATGTACAGTCACATTACCAATTAGCTGAACCCCACATGACCCAGAGCTTATTCGCAAATCTAAAAAATATAGTATTTACCTATTTTTTTATTTTGTATTTATACTGTACTATAGCAATTGTTGCCCAAAGCCCAAAAGAGTCGGTTACATACATACAAGCAAGCAAACATACAGGTGAAACTAATAAAAGCGTGTTAAAAACAGAATAAGGTAACATAACTTTACAACCTTACAGATTTGCGAGTGAGCTTTGGGTCACGTGGTGTTCAGCTAATTGGTAATGTGACTGTACAAACAGTACTTAAATAGCTCTTGGATGAGTGAACGCACTGCGCTACGTTTGAATAGCTGAACCACGGAATACTGTGCGATGTTGTCTGTCAATCGATAATGGTTATCTAACAATCACTATGTATTATTTCAGAGCAAGCCGACGACGCAACCATTGTTCACGATATCGACAACAACTGTTGAATATGTAGCGATGATGAACAACGATTGTGAAGATAAGGTTCAGGTTAAAGTGGAAAGCGTTGACGATACTGGTGAGTTGGTTTCGGTTTTATACTAGAAACTAGCTGTCCTATCAAACGTTGTTTTACTATTACAAAAAAATCACTACATAGTATAAAACAAAGTCGCTTTCCGCTGTCTGTCCCTATGTATGCTTAGATCTTTGAAACTACGCAACGGATTTTGACGAGGTCTTTTAATAGATAGACTGATTCAAGAGAAATGTTTTAATCCATATACAAATACAGGGTTGCGGGTTTGATTCCCGCCTCAGATATATCCGATATTTGTCTGTGGTCTGGTTGTTTCTATGTATCACTACATAGTATAAAACAAAGTCGCTTTCTCTGTCCCTATATCCCTATGTATGCCTAAATCTTTAAAACTACGCAACGGATTTTGAGGCTTTTTTAATAGATAGAGTGATTCAAGAGGAAGGTTTATATGTATAATACATGAATAATATAGCCGTGCGAAGCCGGGGCGGGTCGCTAGTTATAAGTATATATTTACAAAAGAAAAGTATTATATCCGTTGCCTAGCACCCATAACACAAGTCTAGTCACTTAGATTGGGGCTAGATGGCGATGTGTGGAATGTCCTGCAATATTTAATTTTATTTAATATATAAAACAAAACTACCATGCGTACAAAGTCGCAAGCAACAGCTAATAACTACATAGTATAAAATAAAGTCACTTTTCCCCGTCCCTATATCCCTATGTCCCTTTGTATGCTTAGATCTTTAAAACTAAGCAAAGGAACTTGATGCGGTTTATTTTAATAGATAGAGTGATTCAAGAGGAAGGTTTATATGTATAATACATGAATAATATAGCCGTGCGAAGCCGGAGCTGGTCACTAGTAATTAATAAGTTTATTTTCTCTCATCCCCAGCTTACGAAGACACAAATCAAATTCAATACATAGAGTACACAAAAGAAACAGACACGTACATACCGCCTGAGGAAGTCAACATAATCGACCCACACATGAGCGGCAACGATTCACAATCAGATGCTTATCTGCAACCCGGAGCGGCTTCGGACGACGAGTACGAAGTGCCAGTCGTGAAGCAGGAGCCAAGGAAACGTCCTGCCAAAACTGAGAAGACACCGAGAGGTCAGTAGTTTTGTTTTTTACTAGCTTTGCTTTGCAGTTTCACCCGTGTAACTCTAGATCCCGTGGGAATATCTGGATAAAAAGTACCCTATCTTCTGGTTATTCTTAGTTTAACTATTAATAGTGAAACTATTTTTTTGAACTGAAAACTATTTTTTTGGCAAATACAACGTTATGGTTTGGCACCCCTCAATTATTTATTAATCAAATAATAAATAATTATTTATTTTTTATACCGTGTCCTGAATGCGAATTACCTAAAAAAAGTACTCTCGATTAATCAATGTTTCCTCATACAAAGTTTTATCAAAATCGGTCCAGTAGTTTCGGAGCCTATTCAATGCAAACAAACTATCTTTTCCTTCTCTTATAATATTAAGAAGAAGTTAAATAAGTAAAATAAGATGAATGCATATTGGGGATTTTCTTGTTTCTTTATGCGTTACTCCATTTTGTAATGATATAAAATAAGCATGCCTCAACTTCTTCCATCCAAAGGTTGCCTGGAAGAGGTCGCTTTGAGCGACAAGGCTGCCCTTTGTAAAACTTTCTCTTGGATAAGTGTACGCACAGCGCTAAATGCGGCCCTATGATTGGTCAATTTTGTGCTGCTCTCTTCACTCTAGGGAATTAGCGTCTTATCTGCGGCTCTATGCGTTCGCGCGCACTATGCATTCTCATAGGGATGATTGTGAATGCGGGTGTTAGATTTAAGCTTTGACAACTATCAGACCTGCCTGATGGTAGGTGACGATGCGGTCTAAGATTTAGGACACAAGACACAAAATGCAAATAAGTTTGTTTTCAAAAAATAAATACAGTTTTTTAAGGGCGCATTTTATAAAAATAAGCTTTACGTGAATTAGCAAAACATGGTGGAAGATTGGTGATATATTTTTGTAGTTTATGGAGTAATTGTGAATATTTATGTCGTATCTTTTTTATTATAATATTTCTACTTTATCGTAGTATATTTTTTTATTATTTGAAATCTTCTGGTTATTCTTAGTTTAACTATTAATAGTGAAACATTTTTTTTGACTGAAAACGTTTTAAACTGAAAACTATTTTTTTGGCAAATACAACGTTATGGTTTGGCACCCCTCAATTATTTATTAATCAAATAATAAATAATTATTTATTTTTTATACCATGTCCTGAATGCGAATTACCTACCTACTAGTTATTTTATTTACCCGACGAACATGGTCTGCGCGTTACGAAAAAACCGGCTAAGTGCGAGTCGGACTCGCGCACGAAGAGTTCCGTACCACTGTTTTTTTAACCCCGACGACGCTAAAACAAATGCAAAAAAAATTATGGCGCTAGTGGTAAAAAAAAACTGGTTGCCTGTAAAGTCGGTATACGGGCGAAAGTTTTACGTGACAACAACTGTGCTCGAGTGGAAGGGACGCGTGCCTTTCACTTTTTATGTCTGTCTCTCTCGCTCTTAGGCGGGCTAACCATGCCCGCGTGCCTCTCACTCGCTCTCATTGTGAGCGCATAACGTCAGCGGAGCGTAACGCAGTTTCTTGAAGTGTCACCCGGCAAACCAATTTATAAAACGTTGTCACGTCAAAAACATGAATGAAGGGTAAATGGCGGTTTACGGTCTAAGACGTATTAAAAAAATCTATTGCTATTGATTGCTATAGACATCAATTGCAATCGTTATCGCGATCGCTTTCATAATTGCTATCTAGAGCATTAGCGCGATTTATCTCATGGACCTTCATATCACAAAGTTTCTTCAAACACACTCCAAAATAAAACAGGCGCCAAATGAAATTCTTTTAAATTTTGTGACATAGCCAACCTAACAAAGCAAAATGAATGAATGACTGAATGATTTTATATCGCAATGTTAGTGAAATGTAACTGAAATGTAATTGTGATTATGGTTAGCAGAATACCAATTGACAGTTAAATTTCAATATCATTTCACTTCGATCAATTTAAGATTGCATTTTGCTATAATTACGAGAATTGACCTTCAGATCTCGTTCAAACCAATTTTGGGTGGAAGTTCGCATGGTAATGTACTATATCATATATTTTTTTTAGTTTCATCATTCTCTTATTTTAGAAGTTACAGGGGGGAGACACTTTTTACCACTTTGGAAGTGTCTCTCGCGTAAACTATTCAGTTTAGAAAAAAATGATATTAGAAACCTCATTTTTGAAGACCTATCCATAGATAATTCCACACGTATGGGTTTGATGAAAAAAAAATTAATTTTTGTATGAAAATCTTAATGCGGTTCACAGAATACATCTACTTACCAAGTTTGAACAGTATAGTGCTTATAGGTTCGGAAAAAAGTGGCTGTGACATACGGCAGACAGACAGACATGACGAATCTATAAGGGTGCCGTTTTTTGCCATTTTGCTACGGAACTCTAAAAATGTGAAACGAAAAACTGATAAACTGTAAAGGTATGTTACTATTAAAACTAAGGACTGTTGTCTAAAATGGATATCCTCTTGTATTTCGAATATGTATATTTTCTTCTCTTTTTCTATAATATAGAAAACTAGCGACCCGCCCCGGCTTAGCACGGCTGTATTATGCATGTATTATATCTAAAAACCTTCCTCTTGAATCACTCTATCTATTTAAAAAAACCGCATCAAAATCCGTTGCGTAGTTTTAAAGATCTAAGCATACAAAGGGAAATAGGGACAGAAAAAGCGACTTTGTTTTATACTATGTAGTGATAAATTGCTGAATGTGTTCCAAAGCGCAAATCTCGAGTTTAGCTAAACCGATTTCGCTATTTCTTTTTTTGTTATTGTCTGAAGAAGGTTCTTATGAAAGGAGTTTCGGAGGAATATGGTTACTAACATTGTGACACGAGAATTTTATATTACACACACACATCAACAAAGTCACAGGAACACGGGTCAAATAGTCTTTTTTGGGAAAAACATTCAAAAATTGTATGGTTTTCGTCTTAGGTTAGCTGTAGGTGGACCAACAGATGGCTAAAAAGTTACTAAGAGTAATTTTTTTTATTAAATTTTAACGTGTCTATAGATTTTTTATTAAAATAAACTGTTTTTCTACTTTTGTTTTGTTTCTCAGTTTCGGCACTATTTTAGTTTTCATACTAAATTTCAATTTTTTCCTATGGCAACCCTTTGATAAAGTCCCAGCATTAAAAAGAGTATAAAATTCCGCTTTTTACTTTCGACACTCAACATAAAACACCCAAAAAAAATAAAAAAATCCCCAAAAAAGACTATTTTACCCGTGTTCCCTAGACTAGCTTTTGCCCGCGACTTCGTACGCGAGGGAGTTATGTTTTATATACTAAAACCTTTCTCTTGAATCACTCTATCTATTTAAAAAACCGCATCAAAATCCGTTGCGTAGTTCTAAAGATACATATAGGAACAGACAGACAGTGGAAAGCGACTTTGTTTTATACTATGTAGTGATATGAATTAAGTTATTAAGTTATACTTTTATACTATTAATGAATATTTAAGCAAGACATACAAATGAAACTATAGTTTTTTAATTTTAACATAATTCAATCACTACATAGTATAAAATAAAGTCACTTTTCGCCGTCCCTATATCCCTATGTCCCTTTGTATGCTTAGATCTTTAAAACTAAGCAAAGGAACTTGATGCGGTTTTTTTAATAGATAGAGTGATTCAAGAGGAAGGTTTATATGTATAATTCATGCATAATATAGCCGTGCGAAGCCGGAGCGGGTCGCTAGTTTTAAATAAATTTGACATAATATAATATTTTATTTTATTTTGACATACTTACCTAAATTTATTTTATTAACATGATACATTAATAGCTAAATGTTTTTTACTTTTTTTTTTTTTTGAAAGTAGACTATACATCGATTGATTATTATCACCTACTATTTGTACGCCATTGTATAGCTAAATATGAAGAAACAATATCCTACTTTGTAACACCACTATGTACCATATTTAAGGCCAGTGTGAGGCTGTCAATAACCATACAAAAAGCGGTAACGTTTTCTCCCCCATAAACGAAGTCCGATTTTGATCATTTTTGAAAATGTTCCAGATCTAATGGAAAACTAGGTTTAACCGTTTTTATTTTAAAGAAATATTGCCTCAGATAAAAGTTTTTAGTATCTGAATATCTATAATTTTGACTTAAAAACTTCATCGAGCGTTTCAATTGTTTTTTAATAGACTAAACTGAATTACCAAAAAAGAGAAACGTATAAACCTAGAATAAGATGCAGTGAATTAAATGAGACCAAATTTATTTCATTTTGTGAAGGATAAAGGGGGTAAAAACGTTACGGCCCGCAACATTATTTGAAATCAAAATGAAGGCAATTACGTCCGAACTTAAACTCTCTCTATTGCACGATACGGGTCATTTTTGAAAACACCTACTCGCGCCGCGTATCAAAAACTCATGATCCTCTTAATGCAAATAAAATAATTCTGATTCCGGTTATTGCAAAAAAAAATCTAATTGTAACACATTGCTCTTACGGTGAAGGAAAACATCGTGATAAAACCCGCGGCCTAGTTGGCTCCAGACGTATTGACAAGTTCTCACCTCTAGACATGGTTGACTAAGCTGAGAGGGTAGTAGGTGCTGGGCAAGTCTACTCCATGGTGACCATTGTGCCAACCGACCCAGTTGGCACAATGGTCACCATGCCGGACTGCCAAACACAGGGTTGCGGGTTCGTTACCCGCCTCAGACAAGTGCTTAGATATTTGTCTGTGGTCTGGTTGTTTCTATGTATTATAAGTATACTAGCGACCCGCTCCGGCCTCGCACGGCTATATTATGCATTTATTATACATATAAACCTTTCTCTTGAATCACGCTATCTATTAAAAAAAAACCGCATCAAAATCCGTTGCGTAGTTTTAAAGATATAAGCATACATTGCTGATTTATGTAAGTATACTAATAGTTATGTTTCTCTAACAAATGAATTGTATTCTTGAGAGAAATAAAGATTCTTAAACCGTATACAAAAGGAAAGTGACTTTATTTTATACTATGTAGTATTACAAAAAAAAAGTATATAAGTAGTATATCAGTTGTCTAGCACCCATAACACGAGTCCAGCTTGGGGCTAGATGACGATGTGTAGAATGTCCTGCAATATTTATTTATTTATTTATTTATTTAAGTATTTAATACAAAAATCCTAATATTTTCGCAAAAATAGCTATATTCATAATTTAAACTTAAGAAATAAGGATGATCTGACCTTGCCCGGTAGTAGGCTCCTAAGTCTTCTATTCACTCGTCACACCATAACACAAGCCCAGATGAGCGATATTATTATTAAATACTCTGTTTCCTAAGTCACCATGACGCGTCTGGTCATATTACCACGACGCGACGTCACACGATATTACCGTGACACTTTTTTGTGAATGCAGGTGTTCCAATAATTTATTAGATGCAGTGAATTAAATGAGACCTTATTTCATCTTGTGAAGGATAAAGGGGGTAAAAACGTTACGGCCCGCAACATTATTTCAAAAGTAAAATGTAGGCATTACGTTCGAACTTAAACTCTCTCTATCGCACGATACGGGTCATTTTTGAAAATACCTACTCGCGCCGCGTATCGAGAGCTCACGATTCTCTTAAGTCGCTGGCGCTTGCATAAATTATCAACAGATTAGATGTTAAATGGCCTTTTTAATTGTAACACATAAGAATACATACCTACTTGTCGCAGGTACGACCGCGGTCAAGAAATGTAAAACGACCAAGAAATGTAATACGACCAAGAAATGTAAAACGACCAAGAAACCAACCGGATCCAAGAGTACCAACACACAAGAATCCAAGCCCATAAAACGTGAACCAACATCGCCTACCCCCGGACAATATCAATGCTTTTTCTGTCCTTGCAAATATGCATTTCGAAAGTCATTAAAAGTACACCTCGTTTCGCGTCATAAAGTTAAATGGATCATATGTAAAATTTGCAAATATAAAGCGGTTAATGAAAATGATTTGTTCTTGCATAATAAGAAGAGGCATGAGAAAGTGAAGCTTTCTTGCACCGTTTGCTCGTACAGTTGTGACTCTAAACACAAATTGAAATTACACGAACTAATACATACAGATGAAAAACCTATCAGCTGTGATATTTGCGATTTTAAATGTAAAAGAAAAGCTGAAATTTTAGTTCACATAGTTAAACACACAGGCGTCAAACCTTTTTCGTGCAAAAAATGCGATTTCACTTGCAATTCTAATAACAAATTACGTAAACACGTTTTAAAAAACCACACAGATCGTAAACCGTTTCTGTGCGATCAATGCGATTTTCATTGCAATTCGAAAGATAAATTACATTCGCATGTTCTTAAAAGGCATACGGATGAGAAGCCTGTTCTTTGCGATGAATGCGATTACAGGTGTAAGACAAAAAAAGATCTTTTCAACCATAAAAGGAGACATTCGGATGTGAAACCGTTTTCCTGCGAACATTGCGAGTACAGAGGCAAAACTAGAGGCAACTTAGAAAGGCATATGCTTGTCCATACGGATGAAAAACCAATTTTCTGTGATAGTTGCTCTTATAAATGTAGGAGTAAAAGCCAATTGATTGCGCATATGCTAGTGCATACTGGGATTAAACCCTATGCATGTGGATTATGCGACTATAGATGCACAAGCAAAAGGATGTTAAAATATCATACAACAGTCGTACATATAAAGGAGAAACCGCATATGTGTCATTTGTGTTCTTTTAAGTTTGTTGATAAATATCGTTTGATGCGGCATCTAGCTATTCACGATGGGGCGGATCTTAGAAGACACGAGTGCCCCGTTTGTGGTAGAAAATTCGCTGAGAAATATAATTTAAATGTTCACATAAGAATACATACGGGTGAAAGACCTCACGTTTGTACAATTTGTGATAGGAAATTTTCACAGAAAAGTGCTTTGAAAACGCATATTAAATTAAAACATAAATAGAGTTTTCGTCGGCATTGTAATACGCATTGTAAAAAAACAATTGATGGTTGCCTATGACAAAAAAAGTTTTTTAATATATAATAGAAGTTTCCTTGGTATTTTTTTAATAAGCAACACAAAAAACAACTGAATGTTGTCTAAGACCAAAAAAAGTTTGTTTAAAACATAAATAGAGGTTTACTTAGGAAAAAAATACAACAGTCGTACATATAAAGGAAAAACCGCATATGTGTAATTTGTGTTCTTTTAAGTTTGTTGATAAATATCGTTTAATGCGGCATCTTTTTGCAATAAGCAAGATAAAAGACAACTGAATGTTGTCTATGACCAAAAAAGAGTTTATTTAATACATAAATAGCGGTTTGCTCAAAAATAATGGACTTATTCCAGATACCTCGATGGCAGCTTTGCGTTAAATAAGTTAAAAAAACTGAAGAGTGTTTAAGAAAATTACAAAATAAAAGGGAACGTCTCAGAATTGATCAAATTAAGCAAGCAATATGATATTATACAGTCAAATAAAAGAATTACTGGCGAAACACATAATAATAAAATAATCAATTCACAATCTTGGCAACTAAGGCTGTATGAGCTCATTCGTCTTTGCCTTTCCTGACCTGGTAAAATAAAAACATAATACAAAAAAGCGCCATATAAACATATTCTAAACTGAAACATAAATAGAGAGTAAAGGTCCAGGTGAGGACGCTTCGATACATGGCAGCTTTGCAATAAACAAGGTAAAAAAAAAAAGGTTTATGACCAAAAAAAAGTTTGCAAAGACTTGGCTGTATGAGCTCACTAAGCAGTCTTTGCCTTCCCTGATCGGGTAAAATTAACAAAATATAAATCATTAGAAAAGCAACTGAAGGTTGTCTATGACCAAAAGAAGTTGCTAAAACTTGGCTGTATGAGGCTTGGCTGTCAGTCTTTGCCTTCCCCGAACGGGTAAAATAAACAAATTTAAAAAATCATTACAAAAACAACTGAAGGTTGTCTATGAACAAAACGCTTAATTTCCCAGAAAGAATAAATAAAAAAACCATTTGTCTGTAAAGTCGGTTTACGGATTATAATTTTACGTGATAACGTCATAAGAAAACATTGATGAAAATACGTGGCTATGGTTACCTACCATGTCAACAGAACGTGACACTTTTTTGTGAGTGCATACGGTGTTCATCAATTTATAAGACGTTATCACGTCAAAAATGTTTGTAAACGCTTGGCTGTATGAGCTCCTCAGCAATATTTGCCATCCCTTATTGGGTAATATAAAAAAAAACATTAGAAAATTTAGTATTTGGCAGTTGAATCGTTTTAGGTTTTTTATAATTATATTTATATATTTATACAATTATATTCATATTTATAGGTTGGAAATGGTAGCTATTAGACTAACAATAACTTTAACTATAACTAAACTTTTACATTAAAATATATTGCATTTTTTATTTCGTTAAATAAGGCACAATTCGCGACTACCACGCCTGTGACGTCACAGGCAAACACCTGCAGTCCATTTTACCGGAAAAAGTACAAAACTCGCACTTATTAACGTTTTTTAAATAAGAAGGAAGATGACATTCCACACATCGCCATCTAGCCCTAAGCTAAGTAACTAAACTTGTGTTATGGGTTCTAGACAACGGAAACACTAATTATATACCTACTTTTCTTTTGTAAATACATACTTATTATAATACATAGCAACAACCAGACAAATATCTAAGCATAAATACTTGTATATTCCCGCATCGAACCCGCAGCCCTGTGTTTGGCAGTCCGGCATAATGACCATTGTCCCAACTGAGTCGTAAAGTCAATAGAGTATCCATAATTAATATGGCGTACTGATTGTACCTACTTGTCGCAGGTACTACCGCGGTCAAGAAACGTAAAACGACTAAGAAAACAAAGGAAAACATCAAGAAAACCGCACAAGAAAACCCATCAAAAACATTAAACGTTGGACAATTTAAATGCAGATTCTGCCCTCTAGAATTCGCAACTCGTCGTCCTTTAAAAACTCATCTCGAAACTCAACATAAAATCGATTGGATCATATGCAAGATTTGCAAATATAAAGCCGTAGACGAATCCGATATGCTTTCACATAATAGAAGACACGAGAAACCGCAACACGTTTGCAAACTTTGCACTTACAAATGCAGATCTAAAAGCGACTTTGCAAAACATGAGCGAGTACATACCGGTTCTAAACCATATTCTTGTCTCCAATGCGAATATAAATGCAAATCCAAAGGCGATTTAAACAGACATGAATTAACACATACAAAACCTTTTAAATGCGATATTTGTGATTATAAATGTTCTACAAGACAAAATTTAAAATATCACAACACAGTGATACATATTAGAGATAAACAATATATGTGTCATATATGTTCTTTTCGTGTCATAGAGAGGTCTCAATTGAGAAGACATTTGCGCACGCATGAAACCGCTGATCGTAGGAAATACGAATGCAATATTTGTGATAGGAAATTTACAGTAAAAAATTATTTAACAGTGCATCTTAGAGTGCATACTGGAGAACAACCTTACTCTTGTAATATTTGTAATAGAAAGTTCTCACAGAAAAGCGCTTTGAATAAACATATTAAGCAAGTTCATAATAAAAGAGAGAATTCTTAAGTTCCAATTTGAGGATAAAACTCACTAAAACTTTATGAACAAAAAAAAGAATGTAATATGTAGGTACTTACTTTTTTATGAATAATGAAAAAGATAATTCTAACATTCTTTTTGTCTGTTCTAGATTTATATTTTAATTATAATTCAACTAGCTGCGCCCCGCGGTTTCACCCGCGTAAGTCCCGATCCCATGGGAATATCGGGATAAAAAGTAGCCTATGTGTTAATCCAGGTCTCCAGGTATCTAGATACCGAGTTTCATCGCAATCGGTCCAGTAGTTTTTGCGTGGAGGAGTAACAAACATACACACACACAAACTTTCACATTTATAATATTAGTAGGATTAGAAGAATATTTTCACGAAAAAGGGCTTTGAGTATAAAAACAAAAAAGATAATTCTAATATCCTTATTCATCTTTTTTCAAATCATAAAAAATAAACAACATTGCACTCCAAACAAACTAAGCTAATATCCTTGTAAATAATGTCAGTGTGGTACCTTAATAATAAGATTATTTATTTTCTTTATACAGTGTGTGACGATAAACCCTAGTACTAGAAGGTTCACCCAGGACATTTCAAAAAAAAATTTTGCTTGGAAATAAAATAGTCATTTCAGATTACGATTCGGCGTTCGGCAAAATTATCATTAAAATCACTGAAAAAAGGAACTTTCAGGATGTGGCATGCAACACTATTATTCGTAGCGAGCCCTTAGGTAAATAATTGTGTTGTCACATTATGAAAATTCCTCAAATTCTAAGGTAAATTAGAGTTATTTTTCCAAATATTGACGACCTCTGTGGCGCGTCGGGCGAACACCCGACTGCGACGCAGAAGGTTGCGGGTTCGATTCCCGCCGGGAACAAGTATTTATGCTGACCATAAATTCTTGTTTCTGGTTCTGGGTGTTTCCTATATGTATAATATGTATATATTTACAAAAAAAAAAGTATATAAGTAGTTTATCCGTTATCTGGCACCCATAACACAAGCATTAAGTTGCTTAGCTTGGGGCTGGATGGCGATGTGTAATATGTCCTGAAATATTTATTATTATTTATTATTAAATAAATAATTTGCAAGATTTGATGACAGACATCGGGACAGGTGAAGCTAAATAAAAGGTTGTAAAATAATCCTTATTTTGAACACTGCTTTATTAGGTCGACCTGTATGGATGTAACTAACTATGTAATTTTAAGATAATTAATCGCGATTTTATCTTGATTTCCGAGAAATCACTCAAAAACATTAGATACCTACTTACTTGCCGTACCTATGCACCAACCGTGCTAAACCATTTTTTTAACACGCTTTTTTTATGGTTAAGGTCAGTGTGTACATACCTAAGAGGGATTACAGAGTTTCTGTTACACACTGTATGTCCTATTTAAGTTTCATATTGTCTGTCGTTTAATCGATTTTTAATGAATTGTCGATATTGCCTATCGATAGCCTATAGTATAATTGTTTTTAATAAACTATCGATGGCCTATCGTTTCATTGATTTTAATGAACGTTCGATAGGCTATCGATACTAAAGTTTAATTGATTTTAATGAACTTTCGGTAGGCTATCGATACTAAAGTTTAATTGATTATTAATGAACTTTCGATAGGCTATCGATACTATCGTTTAATTTATTTTAATGAACTTTCGATAGGCTATCGATACTAAAGTTTAATTGATTATTAATGAACTTTCGATAGGCTATCGATACTATCGTTTAATTTATTTTAATGAACTTTCGATAGGCTATCGATAGTATCGATACTATCGTTTAATTGATTTTTATTCTTTATTAAAAATCAATTAAACGATAGTATCGATAGCCTATCGATACTTTTATCGATAGGCCATCGATACTATTGTTTAATTGATTATTAATGAACTTTCGATAGGCTATCGATACTAAAGTTTAATTGATTATTAATGAACTTTCGATAGGCTATCGATACTCTCGTTTAATTGATTTTTAATAAAGTGTCGATAGGCTATCGATACTATCGTTTAATTGATTTTTAATAAAGTATCGATAGGCTATCGATAATATCGTTTATTCGATAGGCTATCGATACGAAAGTTTAATTGATTATTAATGAACTTTCGATAGGCTATCGATACTATCGTTTAATTGATGTATAATGAAGTATCGATAGGCTATCCTATCGTTTAATGGATTTTAATGAACTATCGGTAGGTTATCGATATTATCGTTTAATTGATTTTTAATGAACTTACGATAGGCTATCAATACTATTGTTCAATTGATGTATAATGAAGTATCGATAGGCTATCCTATCGTTTAATGGATTTTAATGAACTATCGATATGCTATCGATACTATCGTTTAATTGATTTTAATGAACTTTCGAAAGGCTATCGATACTATCGTTTAATTGATTTTAGTGAACTTTCGAAAGGCTATCGATACTATCGTTTAATTGATTTTAATGAACGTTCGATAGGCTATCAATACTATTGTTCAATTGATGTATAATGAATGAAGTATCGATAGGCTATCCTATCGTTTAATGGATTTTAATGAACTATCGCTCGCATTTAACTGACTTTTTAATGAATCATCGAAAGACTATCGTTTCATTGATTTTTAATGGACTATCGATTAGCCTATCGTTTAATAAATTTTTGATGAACTATCGATAGCCTCGCATTTAATTGACTTTTTAATGAACTATCGATAGTCGTCGACTGATTGGCACTACACTCTAGTTTTATACTTTATCTTTGTAAATAGCGGCATAAATCTGAGTAGGTATAAGTCATGGTTTAGGTACAATCTTTTCATGTAATTTATTTGTAAAATAAATCTATTACTAAATTATAAAGATATTACTGTTTTTTCTGTCTATAACGAATAAGCTAGTTGTGGGCCATTTATAAAAGGATATGATCAATCTTTCAGTGTGATATAGGCTTTTTGTCTGTCTGTCTGTCACCAGGCTGTATCTCATGAACCGTGGTAGCTAGACAGTTGAAATTTTTACAGGTTATGTATTTCTGTTGCCGCTATAACAACAAATACTAAAAAAATTAAAAAACCCCCGACAAAAAATAAAAATAAATAAAACCTATTTTTAAAATTAAATAAATTCAGGACATATTACACATCGCCATCCAGCCCCAAGCTAAGCAACTTAATGCTTGTGTTATGGGTGCCAGATAACGGATAAACTACTTATATACTTCAACTTATACTTATGATCAAACATAGCTAAGAACACTCGCGACTAATTCACCTTTCAACCAAAAAAAAAACTAAATCAAAATCTGTTCATCCGCTCGGGAGCTACGATGCCACAGTCAGACACACACACAAACACGTCAAACTTATAACACCCCGTCGTTTTTGCGTCGGGGGTTAAAAACAGAAAAAATAAATAAAGTGGGGCTCCTATACAAAATGGTACTTACAGAACCCTTCGTGCGCGAATCCGACTCGCACTTTGCCGGTTTTTACCGACATCTTCAACAAACATCTTCATATTACTGGCAATTTACACTAAACTTCAATGAATCGTATCCTACTATAATAAATGTGAAAGTGTGTGTGTGTATGTATGTTTACATTTTTACACATGCACAGGCAGTAGCAGTAAATTTCACACCTACAAAAAAATATATCGAAGTAGCAGTGAAATAATAATAGCATTAATTTCAATACTCCGGATTGGCGATTGTTTCATGCTATCGTAACGTGGTGGTAGCTTAGGCCCTTTAGAAGTCTGTCGTTGGTCCGACACCTCCTGGAGGTCGCTGTCAAACGTGTACACGTCTGTCACGGCCTCCTGGAGGTCGATCATTTTGTGCGTATTTCAATGTCGAAGTCAAGCTTTTCACAATATAGCTAGCTTGTTTGAACATAGCTAATGTGAAAGAGAAAACATCAAGTTGTGCATACAGTCTCAAAGCTACCAATATAACAACCGGAAATTTTACAAAATACCTCCTCGCAGGTGTACACTTTAGACACACAACACCGACTACGCAAACCCAAACGCAAATACCACTTACGCAAAATACCAACTAAAGGCATGTCGGTTTCCTCGTGATGTTTCTCTACACCATAAGAGAATGTAATATTAACCACAAAATACCTCATCACAGGTTCACTTTAAACGCATAACGTCAACTACGCAAACCCAAACGCAAATACCACTTACGCAAAATACCAACTTAAGGCATGTCGGTTTCCTCGCGATGTTTCTCTACACCATAAGAGAATTTAATAATAACCACAAAATACCTCCTCGCAGGTACACTGGCTGGCACAGCAGCTGGGGAAACCGGACCCGAAAACCATTACAACGACACCCCGCAACATAATTTAGATAAAGATAGTAAAACGATTGAATCTCATAAGAATTTTGTTTGTGATTATTGTAATTACGAAAGTTTTTATAAAAAAGGACTGAAAAAACACATGGGAACTATGCATGCTAATGAAAAAATAGCTTGTATCTTTTGTTCTTACAAAGGTGTAAATAAAGAGGATTTATTCTTTCATATTATGAAAAAGCATACTGAAGGTGAAAAAAATAACTACGAATGTGATTTATGCCGTTTTAAAACTACAAAAAGATACAATATCCAAACGCATATTAAAGCTCATTATAAAAAGCCGTATTTTTGCCGGAATTGTGATTTTAAATCTCCAATAAAAGCTCTTCTAAATAGACATGTGAACGATGTTCACGTGAGAAATAAGAAGTTTATGTGCGATAAGTGTGATTATCGATGTGCGTCCATGTGTCGATTAACTGCCCATATGCTCACTCATCAAAATAGAGACGAATGGAGGTTCTCTTGCGGTACCTGTAGTCGGAGGTTTCCAAGGAAAGTTAATCTTGATGTGCATATGATATCACATACGGGAGAGAAACTGCACATGTGCGGTGTTTGTGGCAACCGTAAAACGGTTGCCACATTGAAACATAATTTAACTGTTCATATGAAACTGCACAATAAAAAAATTAAAAACGTAAGCTAAAATTACTATACAGGTAGCTGTATGTCCGCAATTATACCTCTTTTTAACCGACTTCAAAAAAAAGAGGAGGCCTTCCAAATAACAATGAATCGCTGAAGTGTACATAATCGCATAACTCGAGAACGGCTGAACCGATTTCGCTAATTCTTTTTTTTAATATTCCTTGAAGTACGAGGTAGGAAATACAGAAAAATTCAAAAAATTACCTGAAAATGTCTAAAAACAACACTTTTCTCTACTCCCAATTCCGATACAAACGATTCTTAACAATACTCAAAAGTCAATTTGAACTTTAAAACCATAACATAAAGATCAAGATTTAGTGGAGAGGTTCCGGAAAGGCAAAACAATTGAGTGACGTCAGTATCGTATAAATATTGATGTCAATCGCGGTATTAGTTGCCAAACTCCACCTAAACGGCTGAACCGATTTGTATGAAATTTTTTGTGTAGGTATATATTTTTTTTATAAGGCAAAACAACGTTTGCCGGGACAGCTAGTTCAATAATGTATGGAAATATATAGTAACTGAATTTATGGAAAGAAATAGAAAAATACCGGAAGAAATGAGGAAGCGCGCGTTGGGGATTAAGTCAATTGGCTAGTTGCACTTTTAATTTTGTACAAGATTAAGTTATTTATAAGTATTGGAATTAATAAAATAAATAAGTGTACTGGAATTTAGCTCCGCAGCAGAGCAGATGACTCCTCGCACGCTGACCTGAGATCTTGTTTTGGCATGAGACAATTTAAATGCAGAGCAATACCGTGCTAAGGTTGTGTACTCTATGGTGATACCCCACCAACAGCAGCTCGACCAATATTTCATGTTCATGTAAGATAATGGACGTATTCCACACCGTAAGGGTGTTTGTGAACGAGTTCAGCGAGTACAATATCACGGTATAAGAGTGGCCTGCGCAGTTTGCCGATCTCAATTCCATTGAATACCTACGCGTGAGCTTTGCTAGGCAGAAGAGCTTTCAGGAGTTTTGCCCAAAATTTTAATACGGAGGAATAACTTTTTTGCACTTTATCAGAGTATAGAGAATTATTCCTCAGACAATGATTTATATCCCCAGACTTAGGGACCAGGTCACCATGCCACGTTGATATAAAGCTGTCGTTAATGCTATAGGTGGACTAACAGAGCTTAGATGTTATGGCCGCTCCACACTTACCCCGCGAATCGCGCGGCGAGAAAGTAGCGCGACATGGACAAGGCTCCACATTTGCAATATTCGCATAGTTTTCACAGTCACGCGCGCTGGCCCTTTGTCGCGGGTTAAAAAACCGACAAAAATCGGAGAACAAGGCGCGAAGCCGCGAAAAAGATGCGACTCGGCTCCACACTACGTGTTCTCACACCTTTCGCGCCTTCTCGCGCGATTCGCGGGGTAAGTGTGGAGCGGCCATTACTAAGAATTTTTAAATAAAATTCTAACTTACGTCTTTTTATTTCGGGACTGTTTAAAATTCATTTCCATTTTTTTCTATGGCAACCCTTTTATTAAATTACAGCATTAAAAAGAGTATAAAATTCCGCTTCTATTGCCTTATGACACTTACGACAAAACCCCCAAAAAATTACTATTTTTCCCAAAATTTTACCCTTGTTTCCTAGACTTTGTTGATGCGTATTTAATTAATATATCCAGTCTTACTAAACTAGCCTCCTCCCAGAGATGACTACTATACTACATTTACGACATTTCTGTTTCTTTTCGATGTTTTCCTACACCATAACAATGAGAATGTGTGAAGTAGTAATATTAACGTCAAAATGCTCCTCGCAGGTACGCCACCTGGCTCTGCAGCAGGGGGCACCGGACCTGAAAACCGTGACAACGGCACCACTAATCAAAATTTAGAGAAAAATACTAAAACAATCCAATCTCAAAAGGAATTCGTTTGCGATTATTGTGATTACGAAATTTCGTACAGAACTTCATTAAGGAAACACATGGAAACGATGCACGCTGACGAGAAAATCTTTTGTAAATTTTGCAAGTTTAGAGGTGTCAATAAAGAAGACTTGTTCTTTCACGTTATGAAAAAGCATACGGAAGGTGATAAAAAACAGTATGATTGTGATCTATGCCGTTATAAAACAAGAACGAAAGTCCTTCTAAAAAAGCATATCAAAGTTCACTATTCAAATCCGTTTGAGTGTACTCAATGTGACTTTAAGGCTCCATGGAAGAATCGCCTAACTGATCATATAAGATATGTGCATGTGAGAAATAAAGAGTTTTTATGCGACAGATGCGAATACCGTTGCACGGCTCGGGGTCGGTTGAATGAGCATATGCGTATTCACCAAAATAAAAACACGTGGAGATTCACTTGTCATGTTTGTACTAAGAAGTTTTCAAGGAAAGATAGTTTAAAGAGTCATATGGTTTCTCACACCGGAGAAAGGCGGCACATTTGTGGTGTTTGTGGCAACCGATTTACGTTAAAACAAAACTTACGTGTCCATATGAGACTACATAATAAAGTTGAAGAACTAAGTTGACCACATGCAACCGAACTGGACGGGTCTTAACAATATAGGTATATTTACAACTAGCTGCGCACCGCGGTCTTACCCGCGTAAGTCCCAATCCCGTGGGAATATCAAAATAAAAAGTAGCCTAAAGCCTTCCTCGATAAATGGACTATCCAACACAAAAATATTTTTTCAATTCGAACCAGTTGTTCCTGAGATTAGCGCGTTCAAACAAACAAACTCTTTAGCTTTATCATATTAGTATAGATATTCTTAAGCTACGTTTGCCCTTAGCCGCAGGTTGCGGTTGCGATTGCGGCTAGCCGCAAAATAGCCTTTTTTGACGATGGACCCCTAGGTAGGTACATTCATTTTCCTTATAACGGCAGTCAAAATATCGGAAATTTTGCGTTTGTTATCTTTGCTCGCTCTCGTGTTTTTACATAATATAATTAAAAAAACCGGCCAAGTGCGAGTTGAAATCGCGCACGAAAGTTATGGTAACCCTAGCGATAGAGTACCTACTAAAAATCACTGTGCCGTCACTGTGTCGTCACTGAGCTGCGCGGATAGGCCTTCACGGTACGATACGGTACGGAACTGGCGTCACTGTGCCGTCACTGTGTCGTCACTGAGCTGTGCGGATAGGCCTTTAGGCAGATGTTAAGCTGGTTATAAAATACTAGCTGTCCTGGCAAACGTTGGGTTGCCATATACAAAAAAAAAGAATAGAATAGTGTTCGATTCTGAGACCTAACGAATATACACAAAAAAACATACAAACAGGTGGAGTTTGGCAACTAACTCCGCGGCACAAGAATTTTACTTATACGGATTTTGCGTTAAAAACCCATTTCAAACATTTAAATTTAAATGTACCTAACCTCACATTAATTTATTTTAAAATAAATTAAATTATCTCAAATTTAAATTTCTTATCCGCAGGAGTTCCTGTGAACAAGAAATTTAAATTAAACGCTATACAGTCTGATCACGCATACTGTATAAACCCGGTGGAAGAACAAGAAAATCAGACTGCCCCAAAAAAGCTATTATCATGTAATGTTTGTAAAAAGGAATATAAAAATAAAGGAATGCTAAAAATACACATGAGAAGTCACAATGAAGCCGATTACCTTCAGTGTGACTATTGTGCACTAAAATTTGTAAGCAGATTAGCTCTGAAACGTCATAACCGAATGAAACACATCGACAAAAACCCAATAGTCTGCAAGCATTGTTACTTCGCAGCTGCTAATTCAAACGATCTCTTCCTCCATAAAATGGATTGCCATACTAACCTATGGAAAAAATATGTATGCGATTATTATAATTGTGGTCATAAATCTATGCTGAAGAAAGCATTGGAACTTCATATAAAAAAAGAACATCTTACCAAAAAACTTAAAATTTTAAGACAAAAGATTTATCTCAAAGAGGCGTGTGACTATTGTGAACTCAAATTCGTAAACAAAACAGCTCTGAAACGTCATAACCGAATGAAACACAGCGACAAAAATTCAATAGTCTGCAAGCACTGTTACTTCGCAGCTGCTAATTTGAATGATCTCTTCTTCCATACAATGGATTGTCATACTAACCCATGAAAAAAAAAGGTATGCGATTATTGTGGTCATATAACTAAGCGGAAAATAGTATTAGAAAATCATATTATAAATAAACATCTGAACGAAAAAGTTGACAATATTGAGGCGTGTGACTATTGCGAACTTAAATTCGTAAACAAAACAGCTCTAAAACGTCATAACCGAATGAAACACAGCGACAAAAATCCGATAGTATGCAAGCATTGTTTCTTCGTAGCTGCTAATTTTAACGATCTCTTCTTCCATACAATGAATTGTTATACTGAACCATGGAAAAAATGTGTATGCGATTACTGTGGTCATATAACTACGCAAAAGAAAGCATTAAAACTTCATATTAGAAAATAACATCTTACTAAAAAAGTCGAAAATGTAAGACAAAAGACTTGTTATCTCTGTGATGCGTGTGATTATAGAACTTATAATCAAAAGGAGTTTAACAGTCATTACTTGATACATAAGGATAAAGTTGAGAAGAACAATCACATTTGCGATGAATGTGGTGAAACGTTTTCACGAATAGGCGATTTAGTATTACACATGAGAGTCGTCCACGCGGTTAAAAAACCGTTCCCTTGCACTTATTGTGATCGGAGATATTCACAAAAACGCACTTTGATTCGTTCATGAAAGAAAAATGCAATACAAATCTACTGTGATCAAAGGCTTAGGCCAACATAATGTTGGACTAATACATATACGCGAAAAACCATATGCTTGTGATCAGTGTGATTTCAAATGTACAGAAAAAAGTGGACTAATAGGGCATTGTGCACGCATCCACAGCAAAGAAAAAGAAAAGGCATATCTATGCCATATGTGTGATTACAGAAGTTATGTCAAATCATATTTGACCAGCCACATGAAAGTTCATGAAGCTAAAACTGAAAAAATTTACAAATACATTTGTAATATTTGCGACAAGAAGTTTCTACGATCAATCACTTTAACGGAACATCTAAAAACTCATTCAGGAGAGAGACCATTTGCATGTCCTACCTGTGATAGGAGATTCGCACAAAATAGCAGCTTAAAGAAACATATTCAAGTTATTCATGAAAAACAAGAGAGAAAAAAGGTATGGAAAAGCCTAGTTAAGCCAGGTCTACATTATAATGATATTGGATTGATTGACCTACAGGAGCAATCATTTGCTTGCGATAAGTGTGATTTAAAATATGCAACCAAATCTCGACTAACAATGCATTGTGCACGCGTCCACATCAAAGAAAAGGAATATAAATGCCATATTTGTGACTACAAAAGTTATGTCAAATCATATTTGACCAGCCATCTGAAAGTTCACGAAGCTAAAACTGAAGAAAGTTACAAATACAGATGTGATATTTGCGACAAGAAGTTTATTAAACGATCCACTTTGACGGAACATCTAAAAACTCATACGGGAGAGAAACGATTTGCATGTCCTACCTGTGATAGGAGATTTGCACAAAATAGCACCTTACAGAAACATATTAAATTCGTTCATGAAAAACAAGAAAAAATAAAGTTATGGAAAAGCCTAATTAAACCAGGTCTACAGTATAATGATGTTGGATTGATTGATCTACAGGAGCAATCATTTGCTTGCGATAGGTGTGATTTGAAATATGCAACCAAACCTGGACTATCAATGCATTGTGCACGCGTCCACGACAAAGAAAAGGTATATATATGCCATATTTGTGATTACAGAAGTTATGTCAAATCATATTTGGCGAGGCACATGAAGGTTCATGAAGAGCAATGCAAACACATTTGTGATATTTGCGACAAGAAGTTTACTCACCGATATAAACTGACTGCACATCTTAGAACTCATACGGGAGAAAAACCATATGCATGTCCTTCTTGTGATCAGAGCTTTACACAAAGTGAATATTTGCGTTCACATATAAGATTCGTTCATGAAAAGCAAAAGAGAAAAAAGGTAGACAAAAGGTTAAGGAAACGAGGCTTACAGTACGAGGATATAGGTTTATTTAATCAACAAGAAAACATATTTGCTTGTAATAAGTGTGTTTTTAAATGCGCAAATAAATATAACCTAAAAAGACATTATTTGCGAGTGCACTTAAAAGCGAAATCGTGTAAGTGCAACCAGTGTGATTATAGATGTCGGTTCCCTAGTGAATTAGCCTTACATTCACAAAAACATAAAGATATAAGTGAGAGGTATTACAAATACAGGTGTAATGTTTGTGATAAAACGTTTACAAGGAACTTTACTTTTAAGAATCATCTAAAAACCCATACACGTGGTAAACGACACGCATGTTCTGAATGTGACCAGTCATTTTCAGTATTTACGGATTACAAGAAGCATTATAGACTTCATAAATTAGAAAAAACACCCAGTCAAGAAAGTGAGCATATAAGGGTTCCTTTTTTTGCCTTTTGATGTACGGACTCTGAAAAACTAAAGTTATTAAAGATAAATTAAGAGACGCGGGTGTTTCAATCGGAGACATATTGATAGGTAAAATTATATTTCTTAAAAACTGCTATTGGTCGAGATATATAACTCGATCTATATACACACGAATGAAGCCGTATCATTTGATACTTCACACAATAGGTTTCAGAAAAAAATAATCTCATACAAACCAATTAATGACATCATTACGCAGGAAGCAAGATGGAGTTTCGGGAAATCATTTGAGACATAATTTTGCATACTTATTCAGATAAATGCTTATTATAAGATATTTTGTGGTAAAAACCAAAAAAGCTACAAACAGCAACATGAATTTCAAGTTTCTCAAATTTAAATTTCTTGTCCGCAGGAGTTCCTGTGAACAAGAAATTTAAATTAGACGCCGTACAGTCTGATCACGCATACTGCATAAACGCGGTGCAAGAACAAGAAAATGAGACGCCACCAGAAAAGCTATTTTCATGTGATGTTTGTAAAAAGGAATATAATTCTAAAGGAAGGCTAAAAATTCACGCGAGATGCCATAACGAAGCCGATTACTTTCAATGTGACTATTGTGCACTAAAATTTATCGACAGAACAGCTCTGAGACGTCATAACCGAATGAAACACATCGACAAAAACCTGATAGTCTGCAAGCATTGTTTCTTCGCAGCTGTTAATTTGAGTGATCTCTTCTTCCATACAATGGATTGTCATACTAACCCATGGAAAAAATATGTATGCGATTATTGTGGTCATATAACTAAGCTGAAAATAGCATTAGAACATCATATTAGAAATAAACATCTGAACGAAAAAGTTGTTAATAATGAGGCGTGTGACTATTGCGAACTAAAATTCATAAACAGAACAGCTCTGAAACGTCATAACCGAACGAAACACAGCAACAAAAACCCGATAGTCTGCAAGCACTGTTACTTCGCAGCTGCTAATTTGAATGATCTCTTCTTCCATACAATGGATTATCATACTAACCCATGGAAAAAATATGTATGCGATTATTGTGGTCATATAACTAAGCGGAAAATAGCATTAGAACTTCATATTAGAAAAGAACATCTTACCAAAAAAGTTGATAATTTAAGACAAAAGATTTATCTTTGTAATGCGTGTGATTATAAAACTTATCGCCGAAGGAAGTTTAACAGACATTCCTTGATACATAAAGATAGAGTTAAGAAGAAGAAAGACATTTGCGATATATGTGGTAAAACGTTTTCACGGAAAGGCTATTTAGATATCCACATGAGAGTTCACACTGGTGAAAAACCTTACGCTTGCACTTCTTGTGATCAAAGATATACACAAAAAAGCGCTTTGAATACTCATATTAGATTCGTTCATGAAAAACAAATAAGAAAAAGGGTATACAAGTCAAGTCAGATATACAAGTCTACTGTGATCAAGGGCTTAGGGCAGCATAATGTTGGACTGATACGTATACGCGAAAAACCATATGCTTGTGATCAGTGTGATTTCAAATGTGCACTGAAAAAAGGACTAAAAAAGCATTGTGCACGCATTCACAGTAAAGAAAAGGCATATCTATGCCATATGTGTGATTACAGAAGTAATGTCATTGAATATTTGACTAGCCACATGAAAGTTCATGAAGCTAAAACTGAAAAAAATTACAAATACATATGTGATATTTGCGACAAGAAGTTTCTACGATCAATCACTTTAACGGATCATCTAAGAACGCATACGGGAGAGAAACCATTTGCATGTCCTACCTGTGATAAGAGATTTGCATACAAAAGCAATTTGAGTTCTCATATTAAAATCGTTCATAAAAAACAAGAACAAAAAAAGGTAGATAACAATTTATCAATTAATCAACGTGCAAAAACATTTGCTTGCGGCCAGTGTGATTTTAAATGTGCAGAGAAAAGCGGAGTAGCAAAGCATTGTGCACGCATGCATACCAAGGAGAAGGCATATCTATGCCATGTTTGTAATTACAGAAGTAATTGCAAGGCATATTTAACCAGCCACATGAAGATTCATGAAGCTAAAACTGATGAGAATTACAAATACATTTGTGATAATTGCGACAAAAAGTTTATTAGACAACACACATTGATAGAACATCTTAGAACTCATACGGGCGAGAAACCACTTGCATGTCCTTCTTGTAATCAGAGGTTTGCACAACAAAGCGGTTTGCGTACACACATTAAATTCGTTCACGAAAAACAACAGAGAAAAAAGGTAGACAAAAGCTTAGTTAAACCAGGCTTACAGTACAAAGATATTGGTTTGATTAATCAAAGAGAAATAACGTTTGCTTGCGATAAGTGTGAGTTCAAATGTGCAGATCGACGTGGACTTAAAAAACATAATATCCGCATGCACATACGTGAGAAATCGATTATGTGCAGCCAATGTGATTACAGATGTTGCTTCGCCTCTGATTTAGTAAGACATTCACAGAAACATAAAGATAAAAGTGAGAGAAATTACAAATACAGCTGTAATATTTGTGAACGAAAGTTTACATCTCGTTTTATATTAGAGAATCATTTAAAATCTAACGTGCATGAGAAACCACACGCTTGTAGTGAATGTGGTCAGAAATTTACAGCATTAAAGGCTCTAAAGAAGCATTATAATAGATTTCATAAAGTAGAAAAGAAAACTAAAGAATAAACACTGAGGCAGGCGGTCGAATTGGACGAATATAGGTAGGTGTAATTACGTGCCAAATAAACTAAAATTCTACGATCTGTCAACTTAAGACCACTGTGAAGCTGTAAATTTCCACACAAAAAGCGGTAACGTTTTCTCTCTCATAAAAGAAGTCCGATTTTGATAATTTTTGAAAATGTTCTAGATCTAATAGAAAACTAGGTTTAACCGTTTTTATTTTTAAGAAATACTGCTTAAGATAAAAGTTATTAGCATCTGAATATCTATATTTCTGACTTAAAAACTTCATCGAGCGTTTCAATTGTTTTTAATAGACTAAACTGAATGACCAAAAAAGGTATATAAGTACTTAGAATAAGATGCAGTGAATTAAATGAGACCAAATTTATTTCATTTTGTGAAGGATAAAGGGCCTAAAAACGTTACGGCCCGCAACATTATTTGAAAAGCAAAATTTAGGCAATTACGTCCGTGAGCGGCATCAAATATATATCATTTTTGAAAATACCTACTAGCGCCGAGTATCGAGAGTTCACGATTCTCTTAAGAGGAAAGGGTACCGACGCTCTTTCCATACAAACGTAGTCGACTGTTTCCTTCCTGGATAATGACACTATAGCAAATATTTTTGTTGCATAAGACTTATAACTGCCATGACCAAGCTCCTATGTTTTGTTTTTTTAATTTTTTAAATCTTAATTTCTATGATAATTAGAAAATGAAAAAAAATGGTTGTCTGTAAAGTCTGTTTCCGGACGATAATTTTACGTGATAACGTCATTAGAAAACATTGATGGTAACCATGGCAACGATAAAACGTTGCTATAGTTACCTTGTCAATAACATGAGGCGTTCCAGTAACGACGCGTGACGTCACACTTGTAACTTTGCGGTTGAAGAAGAAGCCTTATGACTAATAAATAAGAATTAATTTAAGTTTGGCATCAGTGAATTTTAAGGGGCCTTTTAATGTAAATAAACGTATTTTAGGCACTTTATATTTGTTCAACTCACATTTCCTCCCCGAATAATGCCTCTGGCGCTTAAAGCAATATTTTTTTTTATATGAAACCAATGGTTTCTGAGGTATGCTTTTTTGACGTGATAAACAACATCTATTAGATCCATTAACACCGGCAGCATTCACAAAAAAGGTGACGTCAACGCTCACGTTACCGCCCACGTTCCGTTATTGACAAGATAATTTACAGGCAACCATTTCTCAAGTCTCAATTATTTAATCAATGTTTTCTTAAGTTTTTGTAGGGTCATAATGTTTCCTTTAGTTCTTCGATAACAAGAGAACAGGTACATGTGTAGGTACCTACACCAAACCTTAGTTTTATGTAAAAACAATGATTATGTGCCTACTTTATTTTTAAGCATTATTCAGGGAGAAAATATGATTAATAACGAATTATACAGGGTTATTGGAAATTATACTAGCAAGCCGTTCTGTGCACCTAAACAAACAACTTTTGTTCTACGACTTTTGGAAATTCGAACATTTTTTCGAAAATTTTGAGGTTAGGTTTACCTAAATATCAGCTGTTCCTTGCACGGAGAGGTCATTAACCTTAATATTTTACTTATTTTTTAAGTTTCATCTACTGTGCTTAGTCTGAATGACCTTTGTTTTAAAAAATCTGCTGTTTTTCGAATTTACATAACCTCAAAATGTTCATTTTTTTTTTCGAATTTCCAAAAGTCGTAGAACAAAAATTGTTTGTTAAGGTGCACAGAAGTATCCCTTAACGGCTTGCTACTATAATTTCCAATAACCCTGTATAAGAAAGCGATTGAGGGCTATTTATGTGCATCTTTACAATCAACTTTTGTTTTACGACTTTTGGGAAAACGAACATTTTATCGAAAAGAGGTTATGTTACACGAAAATCAGCTGTTATTACACGGAGAGGTCATTAACCTTATTAAGTTTTATCGAATGTTCTTAGAGAGAAAATCAGCTGATTTCAAACTAACCTCAATCATTTACAATTTGAATTCCCGAAAGTCTTAGAACAAAAGTTGGTTATTTGGGTGCACTGAAGTAGTCTTCAACCGCTTTCTTGTCCAAATTTCCTGTCCTATAGTTTTTTATATTATTTCCCGTAAATATAGACTAATTTAAGATGAATGAGATATTAATTTGAATAGGTATTTCTAAACTTTGACACGTGATGACGTCACCAAATCCGTAATATCATTGCCTAATGTGTGTAAAAAAATGTGTGTCCATATCATGGACGTACACACATCAACAAAGTCTAGGGAACCCGGGTAAAATAATGTTTTTTGGGGGAAAATTGTGTTTTTTTGGGTTTTTTGTTTTGAGTGTCGTATGTCGATAGCAGCAGAATTTTATACTCTTTTTAATGCTGTAATTTAATTAAAGGGTTGCCATAGTAAACAATGTAAATTTAGTATGAAAACTAATTTCGCTGAACTCGTTAAAACAACCAGCCTCACGGTGTGAATACGTCAATTATTTTGCACGAACATGAAATCTTGGTCAAGCTGCTATTGGTAGGGTATCACCATAGAGTACAAAACCTCATCATAGTATTGCTCTGCATTTAAAGTGTCTAGTGCCAAAACGAGATCTGTTCTTTTACCCAGACGAATTTCAGTCCACAACATGATTATTCCGCTTTGGTAGGGATGAACTTCCTGTAGATTATGAAGTCAACTCTGGTGACCAGGAATTCGCCAAACACGTGCTCTCCTTAAATGAGAATAAAATTCGAAGCAAGCCTTTTATTAAATCATCGCATTAAAAAGAGTATAAAATTCCGCTTCTATTGACATACGACACTCATGACAAAAACCGCAAAAAAATACAATTTTTTTCCCAAAAAACACTATAATACCCGTGTTCCCTAGACTTTGTTGATGTGTGTATTAACTGTCATTTAATTTTTTTTATTTATTAAGGCACATGTCGATTTCGTCATAACGCCGATGGTGACGTCATCAGAAGGCCAATTCTCGTAAATAACATTGTTCAAATTACATTTCAATATCATTTCGATTGCATTTCGATCACAAATAATACCCTCAAAGTAGCTCAAAATACCCTCAAAGTTAGCTTTTTGTATAAAAAAAACTGACTTTGAAGGTATCTTTTGCAATCGAAATGCAATCGGGATGATATTGAAATGTAATTTAAACAATATATTTACGAGAATTGCCCTTCAGAGTGCAAGTAAAGGTCAAACATATAAATGTAAAAGAAGAGTATTTCTCATAATAGTTTTGTCATTTTAATTTAAAAAAATGAACATTCCCAATAAGCTGTACCAGAATACCAGCTTGTTCTTTATAGAGTTTAATGTACCTATATAGTTTTTGCGTTATAGGACCTGATGATAGAACTCGTCAGATTTAAAGGTAATTTTTAATGGGGTTTGTTATTAACTATTTGTAAGTATGTACGTATAGGTCTTGGATAATTTAATAAGTACGGTCGGCTGCATAATTGCAGAGCCATCGAAGAGCTCCAAAACGGCTGTTATAAGAATGTTTTCAACACAAGCAAGATTCTAGGCACCTGCTTTAGTTGAAGTTTAAAGTCTTTTGAACTTATGAATTCATCAAACAAAAATTATTAAAATGAAAACAGTCCAATAATAGTAATTTTAGAACTCTACGGTGGGTCTGCAATTATGCTACTGACCGTACCTATCTTTTTTTGTAACTCTAATATTATAGTCGTATGTCTTTAATATTTATAATAAACATTTTCAAACAAAATTTGTGTTCATTTTGTTCGGATTCAGTGGGAATATCGGGATAAAAAGTAGCTTAAAGTTATTCCAAGGTTATATGCGACTCATGCCACTAAGAGTAGTGCCGTGGGAGCCGTCTTTATGGAATATGTACATTTCAACATTCAGTCATACCAGACCGCAAACGAAACAAAGAGACGATCAAAAATTGACAGCTGTCACTCTGATTTCGGAGTGGGGTACAGACAGAGTGATATTTGACAGCTGTCGAATGTCACTCTGATTTCGGAGTGGCGTACAGACAGAGTGATATTTGACAGCTGTCGAATGTCACTCTGATTTTGGAGTGTGGTACAGACAGAATGACATTTGACAGCTGTCGAATGTCACTCTGATTTCGGAGTGTGGTACAGACAGAGTGATATTTGACAGCTGTCGAATGTCGCTCTGATTTCGGAGTGGGGTACAGACAGAGTGATATTTGACAGCTGTCGAATGTCACTCTGATTTCGGAGTGGGGTACAGACAGTGATGTTCGACAGCTGTCGAAAGTCACTCTAATTTTGGAGTGGGGTACACTATATTCATATAAATAAAATTAAACTTTAGTAGGTATATTTTATGTATAATATTTTATGTTTGGGTATACAGGGTTATTGGTTTCCAATCCAAAACCGTGCAGGGGGTGGTTCTCCGCATCAAAACGAATAACTTTTGTTCTACGACTTTTGTCTATTCTTTCATTTTTTTTCATACAAAAATAAAAAAATAATATTCTGTTCTGTACGCGCTATAAGATCTGTAGTAAAACATAGGTAGGTAGACGGCACGCGCCCAGCGCCGCGCGGCTTGTCGAAAGGGGTAGCGGTGCGCGGGAGCAGAGAGGTGGGGGGGGGTATGTATGACGAACGCGTGACGCAGTGCTTAGCCACTTTAGTCTCTATTTAGCGCACGCGTAGTAACTACATGCCGGACCGCGCGCCGCCCGCGCACCGCACCGCCGCGACCGCCGAAAATCGCGTTTAGTTAATCTTAACAAGTGCCTACCACCCGCGCTACCATGCCATACCGGTATAGTAACCTGGAGTACACTGAGATGGTCCGACTGTTGGCAAGGTGTAATAGGTAATAGGTGCACGTAGTTATGTAGGTAAAAACCTAACACATAATAGGTAGATAGGTATCGTGTGTAATAAATAATATTTTTGACGTATTTCTTTAAGTAGGTATGTTTCAATTATTTTACCTATTGATATGAGTACAGCGACCTGGGCGTGGGGGCGTGAGGAGTGCGCGGTCGGGGCCGATCGACGTTCGAGTGAGTCGAGCGCGCGCGGTCGCGTCTACGCGCTCGCAACTACCTATTTAGTCCATAGACCTAGCAAATGTTGAGAATTACTCGCAGAACTTCAATACATTTTTCAAAGCTAAGTAGTAGGTTTTGACAAAAGTCGTAGAACAAAAGTTATTCGTTTTAATGCGGAGAATCACCCCCTGTACGGTTTTGGATTGGAAACCAATAACCCTTTTGATTTAACATTGAGTTTTTGTTTAAGGGTTTATTTGGTTATTTATATACTTAGATATATAATATTGTGTGTTGTCTATTTAGTTATATGTGTTGTGTTGTCCTTTTAGAGCAAAACATCACTGCGCTGTGTCCTCAGTCATCATTTACCGAACAATCTTCATCGTTTTGCTGTTCAACCGACCATAAGACCAATATTACAAGTGGAATCTCTATACTTACACCGCACACCACGATATACACCGTACAATTGCTACACAAACCTGAAGTTCCACACCACCTCCAGTATTTGGCTAAATTGCGGCTTTTTGGCGTGCAGAAGCTATTAATTAAGAAGAAGGAGAGTGATATTTGACAGCTGTAAATTTTCGATCGTCTTTTGTTTTCGTTCCAACCGAATGCCAGGTAGAATAGTAGGGTCACGGTAAAGAAAAATATCCCACGGCGCCATTTAGTAGTGTCAAACGTCCAGATTTACTCATAGACCATAAACAAATAGCCACCTATATTTTTAGGAGATATACAGTGTGTCCCGTAATTAATGGATAAGCACCTACGAATAGAGGATACGGTGCCGTTTCAGAAAAGTTATGCTCTATGAAAGTCTCTCGGTTTCGGAGATATCCGCCATTTTAAAAATTTCACTCCGTTCTCTATGTTTTTGATGCCAAAACTGCAAATGAAGGAATTATTCCAATCTGTTTTTGGATAATATTCCAGGAAAAATGTACTATCTAATGCAAACAATTATTTTTATGACACATCGAAAGTATTTTTAAACTAAGGTCCGTATTAATAAACCGAACTCAATATCGATTTCAATCTTGAGTTTGCTCTTGAGTTGTTGCGCTGATTAATAAACCTATCTTAAGACGCGATTAAAGAGCGACGTATCACTTGAGTCATACCGTATTAATAAATCAAACTCAGCACTCAAGTCTGATTGCGGGTCATACAAATATTACATTTTTTTAAATATGTTCACATTAAAAACAAGTTGACAGCAAAATATAACGACACTACCTACCATAGGGTAAGAACATATAATTCAAAGTAAGAACAAAGCGTTACTGTCATTCAAGATCAGTCTCAAATCTCAAGAGCGATATCAGCCTGGTTAAAACTTGAGTTTTATCTATTAATTAACGCCTAACTTAAGATAGTGACCACATCTCAAGACTCACTCGATTGATACGCACTCAAGATCGATATTGAGAGCGATTTATTAATACGGGCCTAAGACTTCATGATTTTTCAATTTTTTAACCTGAACTTTAGCCTTTCCTGGTATAAAAAAAACGTATGGTCACTCTAGAGCCAAATTTAAAATTTTTTTGCCAAATACATTGAGATTCTGAAATGGTACAATATGTGGTATTGTCAGCATTGAATATTCTATTAATTTCTACTAAAACGAGCCAGAGTATGCTTTTGCAGTTATAATATTAGTATATTATATTAGTTTATATCTGAATAATCATTAATGTAGACAATACTTCTAACAGGTCGCCCCGGAGTCAAGAAAGGATCTACAAAACGTAATAACGAAAACAAAAACCAGAATGTTGTAGAAAAGAAAAACAAGAAAGCTGTAGAAAAGAAAAACAAGAAAGTCGCAGAAAAGAATAACAAGAAATTAATAGAAATAAAAGAAAAGTCGTTTTCGTGCCATTTCTGCGATTATAAAGCTCATAGAAGATGTAGCGTATTGCATCATTTGCAAAAGAAACACGAAAATAAAGAGATTAGTGTAGAAGACAAGGGCCAAAAACATATCGCCTTGAAAACCCCTCTAGTGGCTACAGATGGGGGCACTGTCAAGTCTTGTATACGCAGAATTTTGTGCGATTTTTGTGATTACGGAACACAAAAGGCACTTAGACTCAAAATCCATATGAAAAATAAACACAGTGACATAGAATTAACATGTAAATTTTGCAATTACGAAGCCTATTCCCAGACAGATCTATTCTCACACAAAATAAAACATCATATTATAGATAAAGAATTTATTTGCGATATATGCGGCTTCATAACCTGTGCCAAAAGTAATGTTGAAAAACACATGCAAATACACTCCGAAAAGAAGATTAAGTGTAAATTTTGCAATTATAAGTGCTCCCGCAATCAAAATCTAGCACATCATGTAGCAGTTGTGCATAGTAAAGATAAAAAATATATGTGTCATATATGCCATTATAGATGTTCTGTTTCGTCACGTTTGTATACGCATCTAAATATACATAAAACGATTGGTGAAAGGAAATTGAAATGTGAATATTGTGAGAAGAGGTTTACGAGAAAACAACATCTAATAAGGCATATTAGGATACATACGGGAGAGAAGCCGTTCGCTTGTTCTGAGTGCGGGCAGAAGTTTAACCAAGATAGCGCTATGAAACTACATTTAAAACGACATTTCAAATAATTATTGGGATTAAAATAAAAAATATACAGGGTATTGGAAATTATGCACCTTAACAAACAACTTTTGTTCTACCCCAATGGTTTCTTGTGCCTTCTTCTCATTGGTGGGCGCGTTCCGAAGGCACACATCCTAACTTAGTTTTTAAGACGTTTTTATGTGGTCCTGTATACTTTTAAGTATTAAGTATCCAAAGAAATAAAGATATTTGATTTGATTTGATTTGACGACTTTTGGAAATTCTAAAATAAATTTAAAATTTTGAGGTTATGTAAATTCGAAAACCAGAAGATTTTTTAAAACCAAGGTCATTCAGACCAAGAACAGTAGATAAAACTTAAAAAATAAGTAAAATTTTATGGTTACAGACCTCTCCGTGTAAGGAACAGCTGATTTTCAGGTAAATCTAACCTCAAAATTTTCGGAAAAAAATTCGAATTTCCAAAAGTCGTAGAATAAAAGTTGTTTGTTTAGGTGCACAGAAGTGAGCCTCAACGGCTTGCTAGTATAATTTCCAATAACCCTGTATTAGTCATTATTTAAAAGTTTTTTCCTAAGACACAATACATTTGGGTGGTAGGCAATATATCTACCCAATTAATATTTAAGTTACATTAGCATCTGGGTAGATAATAACTCGCTACATTTTCGTAGTGTTTCCCAAACTTTGAAATTTTCAAATTGCTATAAAAATTACGAAGTTGTGACAAAAATGAGCACGGTCTCTTTCATCCGAGTTTGATGTACTGCGCTAGTTACCTACGTGCCCAGCCCAGAACGCCCCCCGCCCCTAACCGCTTTATCACTTTTATATTTAGCGTACCTCATTCAAGAGGTCGTGATGACTACTTCATTTTATACTATAGGGCAAAAAGATCCCACTAAGTGGAACGGAGATATTTCGGTGTCAATTATTTAGTTTTATACTAAGAAAGGGATGAACTAAAACGCTGTAAACCTTTTTGCGGTAGGTAGATACTTCGAATAAAAGTCTATTTATCGTGCAAATAATAATCTAAAAATCAATTCGACAACCCTAATTCATACAAAAATTTAATACCAAACTTGGCAACTTTCAAGATTTGGTCTCAAATTTTTTAATTTGTTTAGAATTTGTTCAGCTTTACACGCTTTTTAAATATTTTAACCTACCTTTATCTAAACTAGGTAAGTGCTACACCTTGAAAACATTTTTATATTCACTAAAATAAAAATAAAAAAGTTACAGATAAGTAATATGTGCAAAATACTTGAAATGGATATCACTATGTTTTAAATTTCGCATGCGTTTACTATACAGGGTGAATTTTTTTATGTGGGCCTTCGAGACTATATCCTAAACTATTAGAGATAGCGAAAATCCTGAAAGGAGTTGCGTCCCCGATTTTGACAAAAACTACAACTGCGTCATTAGATTTTTAAAAAAATCATTAGGTACCCTAGCCAGGAATCGAGCCCGTTGAAAACCTTTTGCAAAAAAATAATTATTTCATATTATATTTCCTTTGATTTGGCATACTATGTTTTTTTCCTGGAATGAATCTCTATTGGCAACACTATCGAATGGTATAAAAATATAGGATCATTATTTTTTTGCAAAATCAACAGTTTCGATTCCTGGCTTTTCAAAAATGACCTTTTCAAAAATCTGATGATGCAGTTTTAGTTTTTTTGTTTTTGTCAAAATCGGGCACGCAACTCCTTTCAGGATTTTTCGCTATCTCTTATAGTTTAGGATATAGCCCTGAAGGCCCACATAAAATTTTTCACTCTGTATAATAATATACTGCCCCAAATATTATACCAGAATTGAAATCCAGACATTCGATTGAAATGAAAATGATACCAAACTTGGCTTAGTACCTAAACTTAGGCAGATATTAACCTAGAACTCCAACATTAAAAATTCAGAAGAACAATACCGCCAAAGGAAATCTTTGGTTCAGCAATAGCCGTTTTTGACACTTTTCGGTCGGGTACCGACGCACCTCTAGGTTCATAAAGTTCCTTTATTTATACTATGTAATTTGATTGGTCTACAATAATGTAGCAGGCCACGATTTATGTTTTTATTTTGATTGTTACGTTCGTTCTAAGCAAATAGGTTTTGCCTATAATACCTAGCAAATATTTACCATAATGCTACCATCTTATTGCAATTGCCCATTTTTTTTTAAGTGGAATATTTTTCAAATAGGCCACTGGCCAACACAAGAATTAAAAAAAAAATATTGGACTGACGGTATGAAAAGTAGAGAATGCACCTCGGGATAAAGCAAGTCTTCGTCTTGGGCGGCTTGAACCCCTCGCTTCACTTTGGACTCTACTTAACTCCCTCGCTTCGCTCAGGACAGGAGTTAACTTTAAACTCCGTCGCTCCGCTCGGGAGTTAACTCAAGAATCCCTCGTTACACTCGGGGTTCAATATGCCACCCACAACATAAGACATTGCTTTATGCCCTTGATGCATAATCTACTAATATGTGTTATGGCATCAGATCACAGATGCAGATGAAGAAAATGAAAAACACGTTACTTTAAATGCTTATATCTTTTTTCCACATCTAGTTCACGAAATACTGCCTAGTTATCAATTTCATAGTAATCTAGAAAAATAGAGTTCACCATATTATATTTTCCATTTGTGTACTTATGTAATATGCTTGAGTATTGCCTTGCCAAAATTATTTTTGTGTCGATAGCTGAAATAGACAGCGCAATAGAGAAAGAGATACTGCTTTCTCGCGGCTCGCGTATAAACTGATTCTAGTCTTAAAGTTTTATGGTAAAAAGTAAACGAAGAAAAAAGAAACGTTTTACGTTTTATGTCTCCCCTGGACTGGGGGAGCCGATAAGCGCTGATTTAAAATAAGTTTGGAATGTGGAAAACTTTAAGCGCTGAAATGTTTTAGAAACAGACTTAAAATTCTTAAAGCAGATTTTACCTAAAATTTTAATTTACTTGATTTATTTCTAACATTACATCATCATTACATTTATAATATTAGTAAGATTTCTCTGAATAATCATTAATGAAGACAATACTTCTAACAGGTCGCCCAGGAGTCAAGAATGGATCTACAAAACCTAATAACGAAAAGAAAAACCAGAATGTTGTAGTCAAGAAAAGCAAGAAAGCCGTAGAAAAGAAAAACAAGCAAGTGGCAGAAAAGAATAACAAGAAATTATCAGAAATAAAAGAAAACTACAAGAAACAGAACAAGTCGTTTTCGTGCAATTTCTGCGATTATAAAACTCTGAGAAGATATAGGGTATTGAATCATTTGCAAAAGAAACACGAAAATAAAGAAAATAGTAAAGAAGACGCTGGAAAAAAAGATATCGCCTCGAAAACTGGGAAGTCTTATGTACGTAGAAAGATTACTTGCGATTTTTGTGACTACAAAACAATAATCGCACTTAGACTCAAAATCCATATGAAAAAAAAACACAGCGACATAAAATTAACATGTAAATTTTGTAATTACGAAGCCTATTCCCAGACAAATCTATTCTCACACAAAATAAAACGTCATATTAAAGATAAAGAATTTATTTGCGATATATGCGGCTTCATAACCTGTGCCAAAAGAAATATTGATAAACACATGCAAATACACTCCGAAAAGAAGATTAAGTGTAAATTTTGCAATTATAAGAGCTCCCGTAATGATAATGTAGCAAATCATGTAGCAGTAATGCATAGTAAAGTGAAAAAATATATGTGTCATATATGCCATTATAGATGTTCTGTTTCGTCACGTTTGTATACGCATCTAAATATACATAAAACGATTGGTGAAAGGAAATTGAAATGTGAATATTGTGAAAAGAGGTTTACGAGAAATGAACATCTAATAAGGCATATTAGGATACATACGGGAGAGAAGCCGTTCGCTTGTCCTGAGTGCGGGCAGAAGTTTAACCAAGATGGCGCTATGAAACTACATTTAAAACGACATTTTAAGTAATTTTTTATCACGTTGCTCATAAAGTGGATCTTATTAAACCGCTTTTAGGCTCATAATGCAACGTATTTATTATACACGCGTGCGATAAAAAAAATCCAACTAGTGCTAAAATAATACGTTATCCCGATAAGTTAAATACGTATCTTACTGCTAATGTCATATTAGGTAGATGAAACATTCTTAATTTATCTGGGTAGGTATATCATACTGTTTTGATGTATAGAAAAAAGGTACCATCAAAGAGTTTTTAAGCCTTGCTGGCTTAAAACTCTTTGTTGGTACCTTTTTTCTTCTTTTCAGAAGGTTGTCTCTAAAGTCTGTTAACGAACGATAATTTTACGTGATAACGTCTTTGAAAATAATAAAAAAAGTTTTGTTTTCCTTTTTTTTTTCTCTAATATTAACAAAATGAATAATAAAAGTTCGTAAATGAGAGTGTCGTATTTGTTTAAATAAAAAATGATTTTGTTCAAACTGACGTTGTTGTTTTCCATTCGACTGTACTGAATTTATGTCCTACTCAGAATATGGTCTAAATATAGTCTAGTCAAATAAGAATCTGGTGGCCTTACTGGTTTTTAAACCATCACTAGTAGGTACGAGCAAGCGGGCCAACTCATCACTGACGTTTGGCATCTATCCTTCGTGCATTTCTACTCTTTTATACGTCCTACTGTATCACGGGGCTATGGAGCTCCGGACCTTTGGAAGGCGTGCGTGGAGCGGAAGCCAACACGTAGAGGCCCTTTACAATAACAAGTATAATAGCAAACAATGGAGTGGATTCTAAACCGGCGATAATCCCTGTCTACACCATAAAGTGCAACCAAGGACAACATCTGGTTTGGATAAAGCTATTGTGATGGGATGGTAGTGGACTAGATACTGGGGAACTATGGATACTATGTTATGAGCTGGTGCCTCACTGCAGGGCAAAGCCCGCTCTATTACCGTTTCACTGTTCGCGATAATCTGCGACGGGTTGCCAATTAGCTAGAAAAAAATCCAGGAAACCTCGCCACCTTCAACAATGTCTGCCGGGTAGGGCTGTCTTCCGTTAGTTACGGTCCAAAAAATTATAGTTTTGGCCCAAAGTGCTGCGGGCATGCTGGCTGACATGGCCGCCCAATTCCACTTTAATTTGGTGTGTGTAAAAATTCGGGTAGGTACGTAGGCCAGAAAAAGAAGACGAATGGAAAAGTGATTTGTTCCGTCTTCTTACCTTCACTCGCGTCTCTCGAAGCCCCCGTTTATTTAGATATCTTTGAGTCACGAGCGTATAGGTATCTTCTAAGAAAGCGTACCTACATCTTAAACCGCATCGTCACTTAGGTACTATCGTCTGAGATAAGTGGTCAAACACTAACTTAAAAAAAAATCAATGAGTTGGTGCAACGTCTTATCTTACGTCAAATTGATACAATTCTGACGAATGTAGCTAATCTAAACCCTTGAACCTTTTCTGACATCTTTTATAAGTACATGTTATGAGTACCTACTTATGACGTATGGGTTCTTATGATGTTACATTTAGTTTAAGCAAGTGACTTTCGACTAAGTACGTAAACGTAATAGTAAAACAAATCATCTATCATATCACTGAGTTCCAATGGTTCACTGGTTGTGACATGTCAAAAGAAAAAATTGCAGCAGTTTTTGTGGTGCATGAAAGTCGTAGCACATAAATATCAACTCTGAAACGGATTGTCACCGTATCGCCTCGCCGTCAATCTAACGTAAGCGCGTTGCCAACCGATATATAGATCCGTGCTTTTACTAAAATCAACACCTTTTCAACGTTTTCAATTGGGTTTTTAAACCAGAACTTAGTCATAAATACAGGGTGTTTTTTTGTGCTTCAGGGCCTTTTCCTTTGATTTGCCATAGGTACTATGTTTGTCTACGTTTGTTTTAAAGAATTGATCGATCGAGATCGATGAATTGAGCAAGACTATCCAATTTTTTTGTAAAATCAACAGGTTGGATTCCTGGCTAGGGTAATGACTTTTCCAAAAATCTAACGATGCAGTTTTAGTTTCTGTCAAAATCGGGCACGCAACTACTTTCAGCATTTTTCGCTAACTCTTATAGTTTAGGATATAGCCCTGAAGGCCCACATAAAAAAATCACCCTGTATACTCCAAGCAGTAGGTGTGCACTTTTGCTGCCTGGTTGCACACTGAACATGCCTCACAAAATACTGAAATATTATTACCTACTTATGAAATACAATTAAATATTGCAAAACAAAAAATAAATCATAAAAATCCCAATAAGTTTCCTTATGCGCGGTGCCCAAAAGGCTGGCTGAATTTCCTTTTTGAATGGCAATGCCGATCCGTTGGCCAAAGCAGCAGCCAACCCTTTGGTCATCTAAAACGATGCTAGGTACTAAAACATTTAATTAACATTATACACCTACTTCTAACAGGTACTGCGAACGAACCTCGAAAGAAAAACACAAAGAAAAGGCTTTCAGTTGAGAAAACAACAAAGGAAACACTTTCAGTTGAGAAAACAACAAAGGAAACACTTTCAGTTGAGAAAACAACAAAGAAAACACTTCTAGTTGAGAAAATAACAAAGAAAAATCTTCCAGATGAGAAAACAACAAAGGAAACACTTCCTGTTAAGAAAACAACAAAGAAAAATCTTCCAGATGAGAAAAACGAGAAAGAAATACAGAAAACAAACGTTTCGAAAGGAGCGAACGACAAAAAACAGTTTCCATGTGATTACTGTGGTTATAAAGCACCGAGAATATTAAGATTGAGAATACATATGAGAAATCAACATTCCAAAATAAAATTAACATGTTTTTGTAATTACGCGGCCGGATCGCAGGCAGATCTAATATCACACAAAATAAAAACCCACCTGAAACAAAAAGAATGCATCTGTGACACATGCGGTTTCAAAGCATATAGTAGAATAAAACTAATAAGACATTTAAAAATTCATAACCCGAAAACGATCAAGTGCCATCTTTGCAATTACAGATGCTCGGTTAAATCTAATTTGAAAAGCCATTTCATTAGAGCGCACACTAATGAAAAGCCTTATATGTGTGATAAATGCGATTATAGATGTTCTCTTTCGTCACGTTTGTATACGCATATAAAAATACATAAAACGAATGATGAAAGGAAATTCAAATGTGAATATTGTAAGAAGAGGTTTTTAAGAAATGAACATCTAATAAGGCATATTAGGATACATACGGGAGAGAAGCCGTTCGCTTGTCCTGAGTGCGGGCAGAATTTTAACCAAGATGGCGCCATGAAACTACATTTGAAACGTCATTTTAAATAATTATAGAGTTTAAAATTCAAATGTAGTTTACATTTGAAACGACATTATGGTCTTCGACCATTTAACTAAAGGACGTAGCATCGACCAAAATCGCCGTAAAAATATTTCTGCCACTTTTGCGGAGGGCGAGGTAAACAAACACGTATAGCACACAACGTAAATTCGACTGTTGCATACAGAGACAATAATTTATATTCATACAAACTCACACTCTGAAATATTAGCCACACAATAAAAAAACACCTATACAATAACAAAAATGCGTGTTATTACGCAGATGTCTAACGACAAAAAACCAACGTTTTGGTAGGGATCGTAGTGATGGGACACCACAAAGATTCTGATTTTATTCTTCATGTCATGACTGAATGAATGAACGAAATGCTAACTAGATACTTTTTTTGAGTATTTATTTTTGTGAAATGTATTCGACTGATGCTAAGGCTACGCGGATCACTATGTGGTTCGTCCGCAGGATGTGATTGCGATTATGGCTAACCCCCGCGTGACATTTAGCATGGTGCGTGGGCTAGGTAAGTTAATGTTGTCATATTAAGGTTCTGAAAGTTAATTTTGGATCATTTTAAGCCTGTCCAAACTTGGTTCAAACACAAGTACCTAATACAATGAATAGCACATTAATAGAACAGCATATTCGGATAGTGGAACGTCTACGCTGTTATCTGTTTCCGAATCATAGAAAGTAATCGTAACTGACATTGTAAAAGAAACCGAAATAAAGAACTTTTTAAAACTTTTCTTCTAGTCCATTGAAAAGTTACATTTAGGGTTGCATTTATCAGAGGACGCAATATTATTTTTTAGATATCAAGAGGGGGGTTAGTCTAAGCTTAAATCCAAGTTTTAGGGATTCTAGCTCTTGTCCCACGGCCGCCATCTTGTGTTCCCCCCTTTAGTGTGCCAATTTAGAGTTTTTTGCATTTTTTATGAAAACGGTTAAAGCTATAACCAAATTGCCAATGAGCAATATGATCTTCATAAAATTCGCTAATAAACAGGTTGGGACTTGTCGGTACCGATTACGCGGACAGGGTCATACGGGCTTGAACGTTTGTCGGTGTTGGGTGTCTATAAAATGGATATAGCTAACGAAGTTCTCATTGCCTTAGTATTTGAAAGAGCGCCTTTGTGGGATAAAAAAAATAAGTTTTATAGTAACAGAAATGTAACTGACAAGTTTTGGAAGGAAATAAGTTCAGAAATGAAACAAGATGGTAAGTTACTAATTTTATTCATTAGAACCCTATTTTTAAGAATTATTAAAGTTTTCACAACACGACACGCAAAATGTTGATTTTTATAGGCAAAATTTTGATACCTTATATTCATTCATTATCATACAATAATTGGCTGTGTTTGAAATATTGAACAAAATTATATCTGAAATTTGTAGCCAAATTTGAAGGTGGATTCAGTCTTTGATTGTGCCATCTTCCTCGTACAAGTTTTACGGGAGTCAAGTGCCTATCAAATCCCTCTTTATCAATAATTATGCTATGTAACAAACACATCGTTTTAACGAGTTTGTCAGCCAGTTCAGTTTCTATGCATTTAGAAAGCAAGCGCCACTTAGAATATAATCTGCCAAATGCACATTCCACTACTTTTCTTGCTCGAGATAAACGTTTATTGAAATTTTCTTCATCCTCTGTTAGGTTACATCCTCCAAAGGGTTTCATTAAATATGTCGTTAATGGATAGGCCTCATCGCTTAAAAATACATAAGGAACAGACACTTGGGTACCAGGAAGATTAGAGGGTTCTGGAATATCCAATATATTATTATTAATAAACTGACATAACTCTGAAGCTTTAAAGGTGCCTCCATCTCTCTGTTTGCCATAGCCTCCCACCTCTACTATGATAAACTTATAATTGGCATCGGCCACTGCTTGCAATACTATGGAAAAGTACTTTTTGTAATTAAAAAACATAGATCCTGATTTCCTTGGACAGATTATGCGTACATGTTTGCCATCGATACAACCTAGGACGTGAGGAAAGTTCCAGATATTATTAAAATCATTTGATATTGAATAAAACATGTCTTTTGTAGGTATAGGTATATGCAGGGCATGCATTTCTTCCCATATTGCAACTACTGTCTCTTCTATAATTTTTTTGACTGTTGTCTTTCCCATTCTGAAGCTAGTTGAGAGTGATTTAAAAGGTAGCAAGATATATGAAAAAATAATTTAAAAATTGCAAAATATAAGTGACTATGTACTTATGTATGTAGCCACACAATGAATTCACAAATCTATATGACGTTATAAGTTGTTGTGGTGCCTTGAGTTACATCATATGTTTTTTGTTTGATATTTAGGTGAAATACAAAAACTGATATTGTCAATTTTATTTGTGGTAAGTAGGTATATAAAATTTACCCTGTAAAATTATTCAGCCCATAGTACCTACTATTTTTTTTTCTCAAGACGACATAATAAATATAAATTTACCTACTTACCACAATAATAATGTACTTAATATAAATAATAAATGTAGGTACCTATTTTTATTTTTCAGAAAATAAATTGAGAAAAAAATGAAGGGATCAATTTTCTGTAGAGTTTGGAAAGATACCACCTTTTCGCTCAGGGGACGAGGCAAATTCAGTTTGTCCTAAATGGCCTTATTTCAAGTCTCTCCTTTTCCTCAGAGATGTTGTAAAGCCACGATTAGCTACTGGAAGTTTAACTCGCCAAAAATCACTACCGTCACCAGTAACAGATCAAAGTGCTGATTCAGCAGACACTGAAACTAGAAATCCTACACATGACAGTGTTACTTCTCCTTCACCGTCACCAAGGCACCAGGAAGATGATCATGAAAGTGGCCAACCGTCAATGTCTTCGACATCAATGTCTCAGCCCACCTCACAACAAATAAAAAGGCCTAAAACATCAATGAATGCTCAAATTTTGGTCATAGAACAAGAAAAACTAAAACTGTTACAAGAAAAACAAAGATCCCGAAACCGAGCGACTCAACCAAATGAAGATAATGAACATTTATTATTTTTTAAAAGTTTACTACCACATATTGATAAAATTCCCCAGCATATGATTTTATCATTTTTAGAAACAGGATTCAAGGAGTCGTTGAAGAGTTTGCGTACTCATCAAATTCTACAGTTCAGAAACCAACCCGCCGCCGCCGCCCATCACCACGCTGATAGCCAACCCGTCGTCGTCTTCGGCTAGCCAGGATAACCAGAGTTTGGCAGAATTCTACAGTAAGTAGGTAGGTACATACAATAAATTCATTAACTGATTATTATTAATAAATAATTTTGAATCTTGTGAAAAACACTTCATTCGTGTTTGATTTATCATAAATTACAGGATAATAAAACAATACAAAGGGCAAGAACCCTTTAACTAAATTTTAATACAGCCATAGTGTTGAGAAAATAAGTAATTTATTACTTACCTAAGTGTTAGGTACAAGTAATCTTTCTTCAGGTGAAATGGGTTGACGGTGCCAGTTACACCAGTTCTTAATCAAGCGATGTTCTATTTTATTTAAGACGTAGGTAATCGAATGTTTCAAGTGTCATCCTGGTATAATTATTTAGAAATAAATGGTGATATGCATGCCCCATATTTAATTCTTTTACTATTAATATTGGATACTCCAACCGATCTTCTTTTTCTACATTTTAAGTAAACACTTTCCATAAGAAAATCGTCGTCCGACGAACTTGAAGCCATGATGGTCAATGAAGACAGGTTTGCCTGTTTCCTTTATGTAAGGTATCCTGTACCGACCAGTACCGGCATGTCCGTACCGGAAAACCTGCTTCTTTATGTCCTCACCCGTGATTACCTAAAGTCATCATCTAAGTAGGTACCTACTTAGATGTAATAACGGAAGTATTAATATATAGTAGTTTTAAAGATTTAAGCATACTTAAAGGGATACAGGGACAGAGAAAGCGACTTTGTTCTATACCATGTAGTGATAGTGATATAATCGCAGAAACCTACAAAAAGGAGCTATTTCCTTTGATTTGCCATACTATGTTTGTTTCTAGGAATTAATGTCTATCAGCAACACTATCGATTGGTATAAAAATATAGGTGATACTTTTTTTTTTGCTAAATCAACAGGTTCGATTCCTGGCTAGGGTAGGTAGGTACCTAAGGCCTTTCCAAAAATCGAATAATGCAGTTTTAGTTAGTCCTGGCTAGGGTAGTACCTAATGTCTTTTTCAAAAATCTAATGATGCAGTTTTAGTTTTTGTCAAAATCGGGCACGCAACTCCTTTCAGCATAGATCTCTATAGTTGGATCCTTTTTTCCTGAGGATGGAGAAGACTATGTCCCGCACCGATACTACCCCCTCAGCTTAGTCGACCGTGTCCAGAGAAACATCAATCTGGAGACGACTGAGCTGTGGGTTTCATCATGATGTTTTTCTTCACCTTAAGGTGAAAGGGTACTTACCTGCGCTTTCTCCATACAAACGTAGTCGACTGTTTCCTCCCTGGATAATGACACTACAGCAAATATTATAGACACTAGAGCAATTATAAATAATCGACTACGTTTGTATGGAGAGAGCGTCGGTACCCTTTCCTCTTAATAGCAATTTCAATTAGTGCACATAAATCGTGAGTAAATCCATTGGTGCACGGCCGGCCGGGATTCGAACCCACGACCTTTTGGATTATAGTAGAGGTAGGTACCTATCTACCACTAGGTCAACTGCGCTCTTAGCCTGACCTTTATATGCACACTATTATCACTCCCGATCCCGTGGGAATATCGGGATAAAAAGTAGCCTATAACACTCCCAATGAATCAATGTATCCTCATACCAAGTTTCATCTAAATCAGTCCAGCAGTTTCGGAGCAAACAAACAATCAAATCTGTCCTCTTTATCATATCACTACATAGTATAAAATAAAGTCACTTTTCGTCGTCCCCATGTCCCTTTGTATACTTAGATCTTTAAAATTACGCAACGGATTTTGATGCGGTTTTTTAATAGATAGAGTGATTCAAGAGGAAGGTTTATATGTATAATACATGCATAATATAGCCGTGCGAAGCCGGAGCGGGTCGCTAGTTAGTAATATTTAAAAAAAAAATACAACCAAAATAAGTACAAATAGGAAATCAACTTTTATTTCTTAAAACAAATAAGCTACCTTAAAATAAGTACAACCCAAATTTAATAGGTAAGTACAATTATCGTTCAAAAGTACACCGGCGCCGTAAACGTTTACAATCCTGTACAGCACTATTTGAACATTATAACAACGTAACCTGTGGATCGAACCCACGTCGGTTGGTGTAGCGGGTGGCGGCTTATACCACTCACACAACTAAACACATAGCTTACATGTTGAAAATAATAATCACACTGAGTCTTCTTCTAATAGACGTTACACACAAACATAAATACTTGAATTAAAAGTACCTACCTACTCAGTGTGATTATTATTTTCAACATGTTAGCTATGTCTTTAGTTGTGTCAATGAAATAGGCAACTTTTTTATTAAATTTGGCTTTAGGGTGACCATACATTTTTTTACACCGGGAAAGATTAAAGTTCAGGTTAGAAATTAAAAAATCATAAAGCTTGAGTTAGACCTTAGTTTTAAAAAAACTTTCGATGTGTCGTAATAATAATTGTTTGCATTCGATAGCACATTTATCCTGGAATACTATGTAAAAACAGTTTGAAATAATTCCTTCATTTGCAGTTTTGTCATCACAAAACATAGAGAACGGGGTGATTTTTTTTTAAGTGTTAGGTACAAGTAATCTTTCTTCAGGTGAAATGGGTTGACGGTGCCAGTTACACCAGTTCTTAATCAAGCGATGTTCTATTTTATTTAAGACGTAGGTAATCGAATGTTTCAAGTGTCATCCTGGTATAATTATTTAGAAATAAATGGTGATATGCATGCCCCATATTTAATTCTTTTACTATTAATATTGGATACTCCAACCGATCTTCTTTTTCTACATTTTAAGTAAACACTTTCCATAAGAAAATCGTCGTCCGACGAACTTGAAGCCATGATGGTCAATGAAGACAGGTTTGCCTGTTTCCTTTATGTAAGGTATCCTGTACCGACCAGTACCGGCATGTCCGTACCGGAAAACCTGCTTCTTTATGTCCTCACCCGTGATTACCTAAAGTCATCATCTAAGTAGGTACCTACTTAGATGTAATAACGGAAGTATTAATATATACTTAGTAAAAATCCGTTGCGTAGGTAGTTTTAAAGATTTAAGCATACTTAAAGGGATACAGGGACAGAGAAAGCGACTTTGTTCTATACCATGTAGTGATAGTGATATAATCGCAGAAACCTACAAAAAGGAGCTATTTCCTTTGATTTGCCATACTATGTTTGTTTCTAGGAATTAATGTCTATCAGCAACACTATCGATTGGTATAAAAATATAGGTGATACTTTTTTTTTTGCTAAATCAACAGGTTCGATTCCTGGCTAGGGTAGGTAGGTACCTAAGGCCTTTCCAAAAATCGAATAATGCAGTTTTAGTTAGTCCTGGCTAGGGTAGTACCTAATGTCTTTTTCAAAAATCTAATGATGCAGTTTTAGTTTTTGTCAAAATCGGGCACGCAACTCCTTTCAGCATAGATCTCTATAGTTGGATCCTTTTTTCCTGAGGATGGAGAAGACTATGTCCCGCACCGATACTACCCCCTCAGCTTAGTCGACCGTGTCCAGAGAAACATCAATCTGGAGACGACTGAGCTGTGGGTTTCATCATGATGTTTTTCTTCACCTTAAGGTGAAAGGGTACTTACCTGCGCTTTCTCCATACAAACGTAGTCGACTGTTTCCTCCCTGGATAATGACACTACAGCAAATATTATAGACACTAGAGCAATTATAAATAATCGACTACGTTTGTATGGAGAGAGCGTCGGTACCCTTTCCTCTTAATAGCAATTTCAATTAGTGCACATAAATCGTGAGTAAATCCATTGGTGCACGGCCGGCCGGGATTCGAACCCACGACCTTTTGGATTATAGTAGAGGTAGGTACCTATCTACCACTAGGTCAACTGCGCTCTTAGCCTGACCTTTATATGCACACTATTATCACTCCCGATCCCGTGGGAATATCGGGATAAAAAGTAGCCTATAACACTCCCAATGAATCAATGTATCCTCATACCAAGTTTCATCTAAATCAGTCCAGCAGTTTCGGAGCAAACAAACAATCAAATCTGTCCTCTTTATCATATCACTACATAGTATAAAATAAAGTCACTTTTCGTCGTCCCCATGTCCCTTTGTATACTTAGATCTTTAAAATTACGCAACGGATTTTGATGCGGTTTTTTAATAGATAGAGTGATTCAAGAGGAAGGTTTATATGTATAATACATGCATAATATAGCCGTGCGAAGCCGGAGCGGGTCGCTAGTTAGTAATATTTAAAAAAAAAATACAACCAAAATAAGTACAAATAGGAAATCAACTTTTATTTCTTAAAACAAATAAGCTACCTTAAAATAAGTACAACCCAAATTTAATAGGTAAGTACAATTATCGTTCAAAAGTACACCGGCGCCGTAAACGTTTACAATCCTGTACAGCACTATTTGAACATTATAACAACGTAACCTGTGGATCGAACCCACGTCGGTTGGTGTAGCGGGTGGCGGCTTATACCACTCACACAACTAAACACATAGCTTACATGTTGAAAATAATAATCACACTGAGTCTTCTTCTAATAGACGTTACACACAAACATAAATACTTGAATTAAAAGTACCTACCTACTCAGTGTGATTATTATTTTCAACATGTTAGCTATGTCTTTAGTTGTGTCAATGAAATAGGCAACTTTTTTATTAAATTTGGCTTTAGGGTGACCATACATTTTTTTACACCGGGAAAGATTAAAGTTCAGGTTAGAAATTAAAAAATCATAAAGCTTGAGTTAGACCTTAGTTTTAAAAAAACTTTCGATGTGTCGTAATAATAATTGTTTGCATTCGATAGCACATTTATCCTGGAATACTATGTAAAAACAGTTTGAAATAATTCCTTCATTTGCAGTTTTGTCATCACAAAACATAGAGAACGGGGTGATTTTTTTTTAAATGGCGGATATCTCGGAAACCGAGAGACTTTCATAGAACACTAGCTGCGCCCCGCGGTTTCACTCGCGTAAGTCCGATCTTTCTCACCGTTTAAACTTTCCCTGGACTACTTCAAAACCGAAATCATCTAAATCGGTTCGTGCGTTCTGGAGTTATAGCGTCAGGAAGGAAAACCCGACTTATTTTTATAGAACATAACTTTCGTTTTTCTGATCCGGCAAAGTGTCCTCTATCCGTAAGTGCCCGCTTGGCCATTCATTACCGGACGTCCTTTATACATATAGGTATATCTTTGTTGCCTTAGTAAGCATTGTTTAAAATGTTATTCTCTACAAGTTAGAAACATTGTTTTTACTGGCGGCATTTTTGGGTACGATTTGAACGAATGATGTCCTTTACTTATTTATCAATTTCATTTAATTATAACTTAAGGCTGCTTATGCTGCCAAACGCAACGCGCCAGAAATACCCGTCGCTTACAACTAATATTGTTGATTGTAACGAATGTGTTTTGTTTTTCTCAAAAGTGCTGAGATGGAATTGTAGGTGAAATTTTTACCGATATTTTGGGGTAATTTTGAGGCGAAAATTCTTTGTCGTTTCAAAGCTAGACTAGTTTTAATTTTTAATTTAAGGATAGCTTCAAAACTATAGGAAATGTTTGGCTCAAAATCACACCAAAATGTCGGTAAAAATTTCACCTACATTATATCTCAGCACTTTTGAGAAAAACAAAACACATTCGTAACAATAAACAATTTTCACCAACGAATACGACCGGTGCCAATAGTAACTATTTAGTAGGCTGTGGACCAAGGTCGTTGGCGTATGGACCCCCCTTAAAGATAACTTTAACGTAAATGTTTACGCATATGCAAGCTCAAATGATACTTTCTAACGCAAGAATATCCGCATATTTCACACGAGAACGGTTTTTCCCCAGTATGTATTCTACCATGCCTTATAACATCATGCTTATTGACAGCTTTAAAATCACATTTATCACACGAAAATGGTTTTTTACCAGAATGTATCATCAAATGAAACTCTAAACCCCTCTTCGTTGTACATTTCCTATCACAAATTTCACATGTAAATTGTTTTTCACCAGTATGAGTTTTTAAATGTCTATTTAAACCGAACTTATGTCTTGTTGAATAGTCACAATGGTCGCATGTGAAAGGTTTATCTTTGTGTTTGTTTTTATGTTTTTCTAATGTGCTTATGTTTGAGCATTTAAAAGCACAATGCGAGCATGAAAATGCTTGTGTATTATTTTTATTGTTAGTATTTGTATGGAGTCTTGAGATATGTCTTTTTAGATTGCCTAAATGATTAAAATTGTAGCCACAATCATTACACATAAAGTTTTTTTTCTCACTGATCGGACTTAATAATGGTATTTCTAGATTTTCTTGTATTTTAGAACTTTCTTTTCTTGTTTTCACATTTTCTTTAATTTTAGAACATTCTTTTCTCGTTTTTACATTTTCATTTATTTTAGAACAATTTTTTCTTGTTTTAACATTTCCTTGTATTTTAGAACTTTCTTTTCTTGTTTTTACACTATCTTTTATTTTAGAATGTATTTCTTCTTTTTGATAACCAACTAATGAAATGATTTCATTTTCTGGTAAAATTTCTTCTTTAATACATATTTCTGTATTGATTTCATTTTCTTTCCAAAACTCGTCTCTTTCGTGATTTTCTATATTTGTTTTTCTTTTCTTGCATGTGAAACTTGATTCTATAGTTTCTTCAGTGTCTTCTTCATAATTAATTTCTGTGTCCATCAAAAACTGTTCAGTAAAATTAATTTCATTTTTAACAACGATTTCATGATCGAAATTATACTGAAGTTTATTTTTCAAAATATTTTCTTCTGATTCTTTAGAGTTAGAGTAAAAACTATGTTCATTTTTTATGATTTCTTTATCAATAGATATATCTTTCACTTTCTTTCTTTTATTGTTTATATTTTCTTCACCGATAGATATTTCTTTGACTTTCTTTCTTTTATTGTTTATATTTTCTTCATCAATAGATATTTCTTTGATTATCTTTATTTTATGGACGGAAGATATATGATTTCTAGTTTCTAGAGTGTCTAAGGCCATTTGAAATTCACTTTTAACATCTTCATTGATGATATAGTTAGTATTGAAGGGTTCATCATTGATTTGCGTGTTGTATTTAGTGCCGAAAATAACAGCATTGAATTGAGCATCACTTCCATTGCCTAGTGAGTCTTCATCGTTAAATTCTGAAATAGACAAAAATAAAATAAAAATGGGTGCGTGTACTTATGTGTGTGCGTGAGAAGTTATACGTCCGTCTGTCTGTCCTTCTTTTGCGGGCAGCTTCTACCTGTTACTTTAGTGTAACAGTGATACGCGCGCATCTTAAAGTTTCACTCTTGTCATTTTTTCGTAACTAGAATGAACTGAATGTAGTTTTTTTGAATGTCGATAGATGGCAGTGAGCGGTGTTGGCTTAGGCCGGCCGTGCACCAATGTATTTTCTTAAGAAAAATTTATGTGCACTAATTGACATTGTTTTACGGTGAAGGGAAACATCGTGATGAAACCCGCGGCTTAGTTGGCTCCAAAAGCATTGACAAGTTCTCTCCTCTAAACATGGTTGACCAAACTGAGAGGGTAGTAGGTGCCGGGCAAGCCTACTCCATCCTCAGGCAAAAAGGACCCAATTAAAAAGAGTCTGATTGCTGAAAACAGCCTGTATACAAGTACAAGTAGATGGCTTGTAATAAATTAATAAAAAACTTGACTCATGCATGACACATTCAATTATTTTTACCCGACTACGGCGAAGCCAAAAGGGAGGGTTATATACATGAAGCAAGAAAAAAATTTCCGTGCTCAGATGGAGTAGTAATCAAAACGTATTATGGGTGCCGGCTGAGATACAATTTTGTAGCTCACACACACATTCACACTTTTCCTTCAAATAGTCGTTCATGGCGTGTGACATGGACATCACCTCTGTCATAAAATATTACAAATAAAATATTACATTAACAAAATGGGCAGTGAAATTATGCAGAAACCATGCCGCAAGCAAAAGTACAAAGCTTTCTGGTATCACATTTTTCTGGTAAGTAATAAACCGCTTGGTTTTTACAATTTTCGTGGTCAAATTTTTGGTAGAAAATATTGTTGTTGATTTTTAGTGATGTGAAGTAGTCGATAAAAAATAATATAGAATCGAATCGTCAGCTTATTATTATTTTATGTCATTTATTTATCGCAGTTTTCTAAAAGATTCTAAGAACTGTAAGATTTTTGTGCTTCAGAGTCAGACAGACCATACTGAAGGAAGAATTGGTGTTTTATTAATTTCAGCATTAGCTCTATATCTAAATAATATATTTTCCTACTTACAGGTTCATGAACAAAAAGTGCTTCCCTCAGATTACGAACTCAACTAAATATTATGTCAATATTAATGATGATTTACGAGAAAAAACAGCTGGTCAAAAGCTATTCTAAACGTAATGTAAATAGTTAAAATATAAATTAAAAATATTGTTTTAAAATTGGTGATGTATTTTTATTTGTATAATTAGTTCTCTACTAGCTGTGCCCGCGACTTCGTTCACGTGGACTGCAGGATATTTCACCATCAACACTATCGACATTTAGTCGTCCATTGCTGGATATAGGCTTCTCCAATACCCAAAAGACACGAATTCAAAAGACATTACACCATACAAATGACTGAAGGACAACGTGACTATCCGCAACCCAGTGAAATGTGGATATACACACCGACGGCTCAAAAACGGAAAAACTGGCCACTGGATCCGGGGTCTTCTCGGAGGACCTAAACATAAATCTAAGCGTAACTCTAGGCCCTCACAACTCAATCTTCCAAGCTTGGCTGCGCTGGATCGCGATGTCTCGGGCCATGACATCAGAATCCTGTCTTGTCCGATAGCGTGGCGGTGCTACATGCACTGAACAGTAAAACTATAAGTTCAGCCCTGATTTACGAATGTTACGAGACACTCAACAGACTAGGAGAACACAATAGTCTGACCTTACAATGGGTAAAGGGACACAGCGGCTCAAGGGGAAACGACGCTGCGGACGAGCTGGCAAAAAGAGGAGTGGAAGCGGTCAGTTACGGGCCTCAACCCTCCGTCCCAATCCCCTCAAACCAACTCAAAGCCTGGATCCGCAACCACGCTAAAATGCGACACCGTGACCTCTGGACCACGACGGAAAGCTGTAGGCAGGCCAAACTAGCACTCCCCGACATAAACAACAGACTCACGAAACGCCTTCTAAACTTAAACCGCCCTCAAATGCGCTTGGTTACAATCGCCTTGACCGGTCCCAGCGCTTTCAACAAGCACTTCCATAACCTGGATATAACGGACAGCCCACTATGCAGAGCGTGCATAGAGGCTGAGGAAACGACCGCGCGTGTGCTGCTGGACTGCATGGTATTGACAGATATTAGACTCAGGACTATAGGTGACGTTAAAAGCCTTCCAAAAATGTTTGAGAAGCCACATCTAGTGGCAAAATTTATGGAAGAGCTGGGCTGGTTCTCCCCCTGACAAGTGGAACCTCACGCAAAAGGGACCTAACTAGAAAGGTCTGATTGCGGAAAACAGCCCGTATACAAGTACAAGTAGGCTTCTCCAATAGCACGCCACTGAACTTGGTCCCCCGCTCTGCACCTCCAACAGCTACTAGTCACTTTGCGAAAGTCTTCACTCCAAGTATTTGGAGGACTTTCTACGCTACATTTGCTAAGGCATGATCTCCACTTAAAATTTGACATGATCTATGCAATTTAGGTAAGTATATTTAATTCCGATAGGTGATAGATTTCATCCTCACCACCTGGATGTCTGATCTTGAACTAAAATAAATACCCCTGAACAATAAAATATAAGTAAATAATCGATAAATATACGTTACGCTTCATACCACATCACATCACTATTTTCAAATTCAGCAACCATGAAGTTCCTTGTTTTTTACATGCCAATAAAGACAAATAAATGTCGTACTTTATTGATATTTTGTTTTTAATTGGTTATGTCATAACATGAATGTTTCTATCTTTATCTAACGTAACGTATATGAAAATATGTGATAGAGATAAAAGACAAACCCTGTCTCCCGCTTCCACCTACCCTCCCACCCCTCTGAGCGGCCGCATAGGTTTCGATACAAAATAGGCATGATTATTACTCCATCTGGGCGGGGAATTTTTTTTTTCCTCCATGGTTATATATTATTAAAATCAATCTGACATTATATACAATAGATTTTTTATTTTATTAAAATACTTAATTATTCAATTATTTTAAATATTTGCATGCCAAGAAAAGTTCTGGTGAAATATGTTGAACTATAATATTACTTTTAAGTGTCATCTTTGTTTGTTGTTCGTTATGTACAACCCACCCATCCCCTTCTTTAATTCTTATCCATCCAAAGGTTGCCTGGAAGAGATCGGTTTTAGCGATAAGGCCGCCCATTGTGCCATATTGTTTTATAGCAGGAGTTTATGTTAGAATTAATAGCTTATACACACGTCCCGATTTGGTTGGGTCCAACATCAGTGTTGCCACATTTCGATTCGACAAATCTGTATCGATAAGTGAAAAAACTGTGTAAAATCTGTATGAGAACAGCTATAATTGTATAAAATCTGGTCTATTCATTTGTAATATTAAATATTATGGCGCGTAGACAGAGAATAACTATTTATTCTCTGTCTACGATTATGAATAGTCCAGATTTTATACAATTATAGCTGTTCTCATACAGATTTTACACAGATTTTTTCACTTATCGATACAGATTTGTCGAATTGAAATGTGGCAACACTGATGTCGCACCCGACCAAATCGGGACATAGATAGATAGATAGATAGATAGAACGCTTTATTGCACACACAAGTTACAGAAAATTAAAAACAAGACAATTAATTTAAATGACATGGGACATGTGTATAAGCCCTAAGGTTTAATGTGGTACAATAAAGTGTTTATTTATCTATCTTTGTAAGTACCATATTTCTTGCAAATAAATCACATTCATTCATTCATTGGCAGTGGAATGAGAACTTTTCCGACTCGTTCTCCTTTTTTGGGAAGGAAAAGATTAGTAGAATCACCTGCTTTAATATCCAGCTCTTCTATTTTGATACCTCGCTCTGAGTCTCCATTTGAAAACTGTTCCATTGTCTCCTGCAATTGGGAACAGCGGTTGGAGTATAAACTACAATTAAACATATAAATAAATGGTTGTCTGTAAAGTCGGTTTATGATCGATAATTTTACGTGATAACGTTATAAGAAAACGATGAAAAATTGAGATTTTTTTACTATTTTTTTCTTTTTTTTTCCTTCATATTTTTAAGCTGTTGCGTATCTTTTATCGCGGGCGTTGAGCGCGGCGACCGAATCAAGAAATTCCGTAACGTAAATAAAACCTAACACCCCCCACTCTGCCTACCATGTAGCTCGGCCGTGCGTTCACTTAACGTTTATCTATATGGTACGACTGTACGAAGCTCGCACGATGCAATAGCTTTACCGCGGCAGTCCCCGAGTGCCACACGTTTTTTTCTTCTATTCCACTCATCACCATAACACAATTTAAGATGAGCAATATTATTATTAAATACTCTTGTTTCCTACCGGGAAGGGATGCGTCATATCACGTGTCACACTATTGTGTGAATGCAGGTGTTTCATCAATTTATTAGACGTTTTCCCGTCAAAAAATGGTTGTCTGTTAAGTTGGTTTACGTATTATAATTTTACGTGATAACATCATAAACATTGATTTCATACGATTATAATTTTCATAAGAAAACATTGATGGTAACCATAGCAATGATAATACGATGCTATGGTTACCTTGTAAATAACACTCACGTTCCCATAACATGACTATATTGCTATAGTTACCTACCATGTCAACAGAACGTGAGCGATGACGTCACACTTTTTTGTAAGTGCACTGTGCAGTCATTTCATTAATTTATAAGACATTATCACGTCAACTATATCATTTATTTTCTTCAAAATATGCTAAACTGTACAGAGAGACTAAATAGTCACCGAAACTTACTGGCAAGCAACTAGTCGAGCCTAAGATTAAAAAAAGGCCTAAGAGAAATGCATCATCTGTGAAAATTTTACCTCTCTACCTATAATAGTACAGATACTGTCAGATACAGACAGACGGACGGACAGCGAAGTCTTAGTAATAGGGTCCCGTTTTAACCCTTTGGGTACGGAACCCCCCTTAAAAGAGCTCCACGAGGGGTTCTCTAAGCTTTGTAGTAGAAAATATAAAAGATGCTCTACGTACCTTGCTACAACAGAAACCCTAGATGTTTGCGTTGCAACGTGATACCTTCGTTTAATGCTCACTCAAATATTAACGGAGGACCTTAAACCCTTCTGTCCGTTAACTAAATTACACTAAAAACCGCGATTTTTACATGATTTTTATTCTTTTTGCAACAATGAACGGCTCACAATAACAAAAATATTATTTAATTTTGACGTTGACAGTGACAGACAAAATATAGTCAAATTGTTTCTCGTTTGTATACCGGGCAGGCAAAATACTTTTGCGCATACAGCCTTTAAGTCCAAACCAAGGAGGTCCAAACAGACCTTCGACCATTTGAAACAACTCATTCATTATTTTTTGAATTACTAATGCTTCGACCATGTAACTACGTTTATGTATATAATACACCCAACCCAACTGCTGCGTCAAAGCCCGTATATTTTTACCTCTATTGCTGTGATATTCAAGATACATAGACATCTTTATGACATTATTGGTTAAAAGATTAGATAGGAGATAGGTACCTACTTACAGAGAAATTAACACAATTCCTACAGTCTTATTTATCAGTTTACACTACTACTACACTACACGAAAGAAGAGAGATAGTAGCGTAACCATACAGTTTGAGAGCCGTGGCAAATTCATTAAACGCACCCCAAATCCACCCCTAAATAAAGAAGCTGAATCAATCATTGATTTATAACTACTTTATCTCAATGGAATTTATTGTACCATTATATAAAAACAATGTAATCTGAATTTTGAATAAATGACCTAATAAACGAAATTAGTATGGAATCAACAATGGTTTTTTGTGTGACATACACACTTGTCAACTAAAAATCTGCAACTAAGTAGGTATAACTAAGTTTCTTTACTAAATGTGTAATAATAACTGTAGGGAGTTGGGATTCTCCTCAGACTCTTCCCGGCTGGGGGGGGCCCGTGGCATTTTGCAGACTTGCCACCCTGTAGTTACGCCACTGACTGGAGAGCCGCCAATTCTTAGAATTAGACAGCTTATCATAGTTTATTTGGGGGCGGCGCAGTACCTATGTCTTCTTTCATTAACTCCTATTAAGTATGTCTTTTCATCGTTCACATCCATGTCTCTAACACATAAATATACCTACTAAGGTATTTAAAAAAAAAAGTAACAACATAAAGATTATAATGATTTATTATAAGATATTAATAAAGATTTGTTACGAGGTAAGTAATATTTCTGTTTAAGTATATTTAACTCATACTTATTGCTATGTAAGATATACCTAAATAAATTAAATCCTTTAAAGCTAAAATACTTATACTAAAATAAGACTAAATCTTAACAAACAACCGAACTTTCATCAAAGAAAAAATAATTATACATAAGAGGATAATGAGTTTTCGATACAAGGGGAGAGTAAATATTTTCAAAAATGACACGTATCGTGCGATAGAGAGAGTTTAAGTTCGGACGTAATTGCCTTTATTTTGATTTCAAATAATGTTGCGGGCCGTAACGTTTTTACCCCCTTTATCCTTCACAAAATGAAATAAATTTGGTCTCATTTAATTTACTTCATCTTATTCTAGATTTATACGTTTTTCTTTTTTGGTAATTCAGTTTAGTCTATTAAAAAACAATTGAAACATTTGATACAGTTTTTAAGTAAAAAATATAGATATTCAGATACTAACAACTTTTATCTTAGGCAATATTTCTTTAAAATAAAAACGGTTAAACCTAGTTTTCCATTACATCTAGAACATTTTCAAAAATCATCCAAATCGGACTTCGTTTATGGGGGGGAAAACGTTACCGCTTTTTGTATGGAAATTTACAGCCTCACACTGGTCTTAACCATTGTTTATGATTTACTGTTTTTGTTTGTTATTCCACTTTATTCTACACTTCCTATTCTTGCTTTATACTACTACTTCTACTGTGTTTGATTAAATGCATATTTAAATGGTCCTTTCGATAACTTTTATAATCACATTTATCGCATGAAAATGGTTTTTCACCAGTATGTCTCAATAAATGACGTTTTAATTTATATTTTACAGTAGTTTTGAAATCACATTTATCGCAACTAAATGGTTTTTCACCCGTATGGATCATCAAATGTCGTTTTAAATTACCTCTTTCTCTACATTTAAAATCACATATATCGCATGCAAATGGTTTTTCACTTGTATGTGTCAACATATGGTTTTTTAAATTACATTTTTCAGTAGATTTATAATCACACATTGTGCACGCGAACGGTTTTTCACCAGTATGACTCATTAAATGACGCTTTAATTGAACCTTCTGAATACATCTAAAATCACATTTATCGCACGCAAATGGCTTTTCACCAGTATGTTGCATAAAATGATTTTTTAAACTACTATTTTCATTACATTTAAATTCACATAAATTGCATTCAAATGGTTTCTCACCCGTATGGATCAATAAATGACGTTTTAATTTTTCTTTGAGAATACATTTAAAATCACATTTGTCGCACGCAAATGGTTTTTCATTTGAATGAGTCATTAAATGCTTTTTTAAATCACCATTTCGTTTACTTTTATAGTCACATTTATTGCAATCAAATGATGTTTTCATATGGGTCGTAATCTTATGTTTCTTTAAGTGAACCTCTTTATTACTTTTAAAATCACATTTATCGCATGCAAATGGTTTTACATCTGTATGAATCAACAAATGACGTTTCAATGTCCTCTTTTGACTAAATTTAAAATCACATTTATCGCATGCATATGGTTTTTCACCGGTGTGTTTCAATAAATGCTTTTTTAAATTGCCTTTCTCATAACTTTTGAAGTCACATACATCGCAAGAAAATCGTTTATCACCTGTATGGGTAATCAAATGCCGTTTTAAACGATCGTTGTTCCTACATTTAAATTCACACGTATTGCATGCGAATGGTTTTTCATCCACATGAATCATTAAATGCCTTTTTAAATAACTTTTATCACTACATTTATAATCACATATAGTGCACGCGAACGGTTTTTCACCCGTATGAGTCATTAAATGCGTTTTTAACTTGCTTTTTAAACTACTTTTAAAATCACATTTATCGCACACAAACGGTTTTTCATCAGTATGAATTAGTAAAGTATGTTTTTTTAATGAAGTCTTTAGACTAAATTTAAAATCACATTTATCGCATACAAATGGTTTCTCGCCAGTGTGTTTCATTAAATGTCTCTTTATTATTCCTTTGTGATGAGTCTTATAATCACATTCCCGGCACGAGAATAAGTTTCCATCCCTGTAGAATGCAGCTGACGGGTCCGTGTTTCCGGGCTGGTCGCTTGCTGTGATCGGTCTCCATTTCTTGAACGCAGGAGCGCCTGTAAAGAGCATTGATAAGCGTTAGTTTCGTTATATCTGACACTAACAACGCACTCTTTGGGAAACGCTGAGTCGGGATAAATAGCAGCCGTAGTGTACACGATCGCCTGAACGTGATAACTTTACTAAGGTACATGATTAATATAAGTACATGTTGGTGTGAAGTGTAAGTATTTTTTTAACATAAAATTAAGATAGGTCAGCGTTTAACCACTATCACACCTGCCTGATGGTAGATGAAGATGCGGCCTAAGATGTAGCACGCTGTCCTAGACGATGCCATTCACTCGATTTGAATACCCCCAAATTGTACACGTCAGGAAAGACAGACGCAGGCAACCGATAACATTACTTGCATCGGTATTGCTTTAAGATGATTGCAAGAGTTGTCTAATTATCAGTACACCAGCGTCCTGATCCAGCTCTTCAATGGGATGTAGACGTGGTAGACATAAGCAATTTTTTAGGATGAGTCGTTTTGATGTTTCAAATCTCATTGAATGTGTCATGAGTCGTTTCTCTCCAAAAAAGATAGGCAGGTAGATAAACGCTTCATTTCCACAACACATCAAACATAGAAAGTTAATACACACAAGTAGAAACATAGAAAATTATAAATAAGAGTCAAATCAGTTTACAATAAAACTAAATTATATTTAGTCACTGTGCGACTTTAAACGCGTTGTTAAATTGTTCTTAAAAAACTTTTAAAATCAAATTTATCGAACGCAAATGGTTTTCCACTAGCATAGGTCTTTAAATGTTGTTTTAATACGCTTTTTATTCTAAATTTATAACCACATGTTTCGCAAGTAAAAGGCTTTTCCCCAGTATGGATCATTAAATGATGCTTTAAATGAACTTTTTGAATACACTGAAAATCACATTGATTGCATGTAAATGGTTTTTTACCCATATGGATCAATAAATGCAGATTTAATTTGTGCTTAACATAACTTTTGTAATCACATTTATCGCATGCATGGTGTTTCATTTGGATGAGTCATTAAATGCGATTTTAAAGCACTTTTTCGAATAGGTACATTTGTAATCAGATTTATTGCAAGCAAATAATTTTTCCTATAAGAATTCCATATGTGTCATTAATGTTGTTTTAAATTACTCTTATTATATGGTTTTTCACCTGTATGGATCAATAAATGCCGTGAAAAACCACTCCTTTGTACACATATTCACATTTATCGCATGAAAATTTATTTTTCCCCGTATGGATATTTAAATGCTGTTTTAATTTGTTCTTAAAACTACTCTTAAAATTACATTTATCGCAAGTAAATGGTCTTTCACCAGTAGGTATGGATTATTAAATGACGTTTCAAATTATATTTATCACTACATTTATAATTACATTTATTGCATGCGAACGGTTTCTCACCGATATGAATCTTAATAATGTTTTTAATGTGCTTTTTCGACTACATTTAAAATTACATTCATCGGAAGTAAATGGTTTTTCACCAGTATGGATTATAAAATGCTTTTTCAAATCCACTTTTAGACTACATTTATAATCACATTTATTGCACGCGAAAGGTTTTTCACCGATATGAGTAATAAAATGTATCTTAATGATTTCTTTGCGTTTAGTTTTATAATCACATTTCCGGCACGTAAACGTGTTTCCTTCCATATTGATTGCAGCTAATGGGTCGGTGTTTTCGGGCTGGTGTCTTGCTGTGATTTGTCGCCGTTTCTTGAGTGCGGGAGCGCCTATTAGGAGCATTGATCAGCGTTAGTTGTGTTGTATCAGCTAATCACTAACTACGCACTCTTCACCGTCGGCATAAATAGCAGCTGCAGTATGAACAAATACTCAGAATTATTTTATCCTTTTTGTTTTGAGGTGGCTGTCACAGGGTCTTACCAGGCAGATGACTATTCGTATATTTTACTAGCTCCTTTGTTTTGAGGTGGCTGACCACAGGTTCATACCAGGCAGATGACTATTCCTATATTTTCCTAGCTCCTTTGTTTTGAGGTGACTGACCACAGGGTCTGACCAGGCAGATGATTATTCCTATATTTTTCTAGCTCTTTTGTTTTGAGGTGGCTGACCACAGGTTCTTACCTGGTAGATGACTAAGTATGCCTTTATTTTCCTAGCTCCTTTGTTTGAAGGTGGCTGACCACAGGGTCTGACCAGGCAGATGATTATTCCTATATTTTTTTCTAGCTCCTTTGTTTTGAGGTGGCTGACCACGGGGTCTTACCAGGGAGATGACTATTCCTATATTTTCCTAGCTCACTTGTTTTGAGGTGGCTGACTACAGGGTCTTACCAGGCAGATGGCTATTCCTATATTTTCCTAGCTTCTTTGTTTTGAGGTGGCTGACCACAGGGTCTTACCAGGCAGATGACTATTCCTATATTTTCCTAGCTCACTGGTTTTGAGGTGGCTGACCACAGGGTCTGACCATGCAGATGATTATTCCTATATTTTTTCTAGCTCCTTTGTTTTGAGGTGGCTGACCACAGGGTCTTACCAGGCAGTTGACTATTCCTATATTTTCCTAGCTCACTTGTTTTGAGGTGGCTGCCTACAGGGTCTTACCAGGGAGATGACTATTCCTATATTTTCCTAGCTCACTTGTTTTGAGGTGGCTGACTACAGGGTCTTACCAGGCAGATGGCTATTCCTATATTTTCCTAGCTTCTTTGTTTTGAGGTGGCTGACCACAGGGTCTTACCAGGCAGATGACTATTCCTATATTTTCCTAGCTCACTGGTTTTGAGGTGGCTGACCACAGGGTCTGACCATGCAGATGATTATTCCTATATTTTTTCTAGCTCCTTTGTTTTGAGGTGGCTGACCACAGGGTCTTACCAGGCAGTTGACTATTCCTATATTTTCCTAGCTCACTTGTTTTGAGGTGGCTGCCTACAGGGTCTTACCAGGCAGATGACTATTCCTATATTTTCCTAGCTCCTTTGTTTTGAGGTGGCTGACCACAGGGTCTTACCGGGCAGATGACTATTCCTATATTTTCCTAGCTCACTTGTTTTGAGGTGGCTGACTACAGGGTTTTACCAGGCAGGTGACTATTCCTTTATTTTCGTGGCTCTTTATCGCGGGTTAGCGGGTGGGGACCTAGCCCAAAAATAAAGTTAAGCGTTTTGAAAAAAATGTGAAACGAATAATCGTAAGATAAACTGTAACCCCCTTATTCCAAAACGGGTTTTAAGGATAGTCCGTGATGTGGATTTAAACTTAGATTTACATACAGATTTACTCGTGAACTATAGTCTAAACACTTCCCTGACCCAGACCCTTCCCTTCGGATCTCGGTTGCGAGCGGACGTGTCCACTCTGTTTCTTATCATTCCGCTAAATAAAAATCGAAAAGTCAACAAAAATATTCAACCAGCACTATACCAGGCTAACATATCAGATGGGAGGTGGATACCAATGAGTGAGTAAGATAGAACGACATAACAACGACGTCACCCATTCACCCTGCTGCTAACTACATGCGCATGCATCTATCTTATAGACACATTGACACTGAGAATCGGACTCCGCCTACCCGGAACCGCCCCTAGACCTGCATACGATCACTGCGCTCCCGCCGGCAGCAATCCATTTGGACCTACATTGCACTTGACATCTATTTATAGGTCAGTAAAATGATAGCCCACACTCCTCCAGAATCAGAAAGCACCCCTGCGGATGCCCAGGGGAGACATAGGGACAAGTTACGGCTACTACAGGGCACAACAGGCCACGAAGAAGGCGCCGCGGATAGTGACTGTGGTCTAGATCAAGACCCCTCATCATCCGCAAGCGAGCTAAATGTGGCTACACAAGGACGTAGGGTCAAACGTAAAATGTGTGGTACCTCATCGGACCTTCATTCATCCATGGCTAAGGTGTTTGAGCTGTTCGAAAAATTTGAACTCCAGCAAAATAGTAAGTTGGAAAGTATGATCGAATCGATTGCCACAATTAAAGAGCAAAACTCCCTAATCCAAGAGAGTATCGGCTTCCTTTCAAGTACCTAAATATGACGAGTTCACAAGCCGATTGACGACCCTGGAACGCGAAAATGCTGGATACAAAAAACAAATAAAACTACTCGAATCTAAATTAGATAACGTTGACCGTAACTCACGTACAACCATGATAGAATTGCGAAATGTACCAATACAACTGCAAGAAAACAAAGATACGCTGCGTACTATCGTCAAAACCATGCGACAAACCATAAACCAACCAATTGTCGACTCGGATATACGAGATGTAATTCGAGGAAAATCTTACAAAGACAAACAGGGGCCAGTTATTGTTGAATTTACAACCACCCTCTCCAAAGAAAACTTCATTAAAAAGAGCAGAACATTCAATAAAAATAACAACAACAAGAAATTAAATACGGAGCACTTACATATCCCTGGGCCTCCACGGCCAATTTACGTTGGCGAGTCACTGACCGCTAATGCTAAGTACTTGTACTACCTAACTCGGCAATTAGTAGCGGCTAAGATCGCCCACAGCTGCTGGACCAATTATGGGAAGGTCTTCGTCAAATTGAAGGATAACTCCAACCCGAATCGACTCCGCAGAAGATTTAAATAAAATACGCACTTCAATCTAAGACGGTCAGGTTACCTATTAATGCAAACTATGCATCTTAGTTACGTAATTAACGTCGCGTCGATCAAACAAACAAAATAACGCTTATCTTTTGTAATTATATACTACTTACTCTAATTAGCCAATTAATACCTGTAAAACCAAATGTCACAACAACCTGTTCACATCTTTTCAATCACTTTTATTACGCAAAAATACACTACTTATCAACAAAACTAAACTATTTACCTACTTATTTCGTCGCACAGTGGAACCCCGTCATACAAGGTAGCGCTCAAAACCCTTAAGTTGTTTATAAAGTTGAATTAAACGATTTTGGCCCAAGAGCCCACGACGGCCAGACCTTCGTTATTTTATAAAAGCTGAAAGTTTTTCTATGCATGTCCCCTATACAGGTAAGAACGACCAGGGAGTATAGAGTTTGGGTTGTGGTTACTTCGGCAGATAACAGGTAGTAAAGGTGTATAAAATAGTAGCTTAAATTCGTTAAAGTATAAAGCTCAATTTTTTTATATGTTCTTCGGGATAACTTTAGAAATCTCGCTATCCATTGCCGGACACTTATGACAGTTGCTACCCCCTGCCAGACACCCCTAAACTTTAATAAATTATAATTATACTTTCGTTATAGTATAAAAGCTGAATTTTATATATGTTACTTGGGGACCTATATAAAAATGTTACCCCAATAGCCGGACAGTTTTAATGGTTTTTACATCTTGCCAGACACATTGAAAGTCCGCTGTAGGTGCGAGCGCGAGGTAACAACTGTTCAAGCGGGTGTGAGTGAGATAGGGTGCTTAGCCTAGGGTGCATGTATTGAGCAGTTCACCAGTAAAATAATTAAAAATTAGAAAAAAAAAATATTAAAATTTCACGTACCGTGTAGACAAATTAATCAAGCGACCACCGCCCGAGTGGTTTTCCACGGCGGCCATCGCTCGATCAAAATGCCTAAACACACGTCCGTGTGGATCATCTGCCCCCATTTTTAGGATGCTGTTGCTACTCTCCCTTGACCTCTTGACCAATGATGCTACTTCAGCCACAGCTTACAGCCATCCGTTCGTGCCCGAGCAAACATTTCGGACGCACTACAATATGGGGGGAGTCTCAACAGCATCCTAAAAATGTTATTATATTGAATACGTAGGGTCTCTAGCGATCTCTTAGCACAGCTGAACCACAGACCGCCCGTGTACAGACCCTGGCAATATGCCTTAAAGAGTGACGTCTTACGATTGATAAATGAGCAGTTTTTTCGTGAAATAAAAGTGTAATTTTAGTAAAAAGTGTTATCATGGCAGATACATTAATTTGTTTCGTTTGTAATAAAAGTGTTGGTAAAATAATATTGTTTTCGGAGGAAACGTTAAAAAAATGTCAAACTATTTTGAAAATCAGAAAAAAACATAACCTCGAATATAAAGACATTATTTTACCTGATGAGTACAATGGTTATCACCGGGAATGTTATACTGGACTTATGAAAAAATACTTAACTTCTGAACCTGAAAATTCGACAAAAACCGTAAAAAACAAAAATCAGCCAGTGGACCTACAGACAATAGCTCAACAACCTCGTCGTTGAGGGTTAGTATCAGACGGTCTAAAACGCAAGTCGTCTTATGTGGCAACTTGTCCTAAAATCATGTGGACTAATGCAACTTGTCTTCAATGTAAGTCGTCTATGAAGCAACTCGACATAATTGTTTTTTGTCAACAGCTCGGTTATCATTACAACATAAATACAAGTCGCCTAAAAAGATAGGTCGCCTATGAAGCAGCTCGTCTATGTTATAATTTGCCTACATATCAAAGTGACAGAATAGCAACTCGTCATTATTCAATCTTCCTATCAGCGGTAGCTTGAAACCCTACATTTATGTTACTTAGATTGTCGAAAATATGCTTGACATCATTGAAAAAAATAAGTAAGTATATGTTTAAATTCCTATATTTTAACTAAGAAATAAAACTAAATTAATATAATTATTCATCTTTATTCCAGAGATACAGTAAATTTTAAATGAGTATAGAAATAATCTCTTCCACAAACGTCCGTGCACCCCCAAAACTAGAAAACCATTTTTTTGTATTTTATAATATTAAAATAACATTTTTTACTTTATATAAATGGCTATGAACGTAATAAAATTATTTTTTTATTGGATATTTTAAAAGATCGCAATCGACTAAGCACTCGCGCTCGCACCTACAGCGGACTTTCAATGTGTCTGGCAAGATGTAAAAACCATTAAAACTGTCCGGCTATTGGGGTAACATTTTTATATAGGTCCCCAAGTAACATATATAAAATTCAGCTTTTATACTATAACGAAAGTATAATTATAATTTATTAAAGTTTAGGGGTGTCTGGCAGGGGGTAGCAACTGTCATAAGTGTCCGGCAATGGATAGCGAGATTTCTAAAGTTATCCCGAAGAACATATAAAAAAATTGAGCTTTATACTTTAACGAATTTAAGCTACTATTTTATACACCTTTACTACCTGTTATCTGCCGAAGTAACCACAACCCAAACTCTATACTCCCCGGTCGTTCTTACCTGTATAGGGGACATGCATAGAAAAACTTTCAGCTTTTATAAAATAACGAAGGTCTGGCCGTCGTGGGCTCTTGCTCTATTATTTACTAAATATGTGTTATATTTGAAAAAAAAAAACAAAGTTGAAAGAAACAAAGAAATATATTTACTAACTGTGCCCTGCGGTTTCATCCGCTTAAGTCCCGATCCCGTGGGAATATCGAAATAAAAAGTAGCCTACGTTTTAATTTAGGTCTCCAGCTGGATACCAATGTTTCATCCCAATCTGTTCAGTAGTTTTTGCGTGAAAGAGTCACAAACATCCATCCATGCAAACTCTCGCATTTATAATCATCATGATTAGTATAGGATAAAGGGAATTGTCTAGTTGTCATCAATTAACAATGCAATTGCCTCAGGATCCAATAATTTTCGATCAAGTACAGGCAGTGAACGTGTATAGGTAATTATTGGATCAGAAGAAATCAAAAGTCTATTAACCACATCCTTCATATTATCTTCTCTGGAACACTTCCTGCTGAAGCGCTCTCGATACACTTTTAATAGTACATTGCGATACAAGTGTGGAAAGTTGATCATTCCATAGAGGCGGTTTATGACGCGCGAGCGGAACGCGAGCGTGGCAAAAGCCGAGATGGAATGATCAATTCACACGTGTATCGTACGACGTTTTTTATCACAGTTGCGAATAAAAAAAAAAGACTTGTTAAAATTTTAATAATAAAAAGTTTTTAAGAATTTTAGGTTATGTTTACTATTTTTTGTTAATTACACTCCCGAAAGGCTAGGCAAAAGACTTTTAACCTATACAGCGTCTGACATACAATATTTTTTTAGGGTTTTTTTCATTTGTTTTTGCGTCGGCGGTTAAAAACAGAATATATTAGTTCCAGGTTTCATTAAAAACAGAATATATAAAAAAAAAATATTTATGTACCTAAAGAAAAAACAAAATAAAAACAAAACTCAATTTTTAATTATTTTCAAAGACGTCATCACTTAATATTATCGTTCGCAGACTTTAGAGACAACCTTTTGAAAAGAAGAAAAAAGGTACCAACAAAGAGTTTTAAGCCAGCAAGGCTTAAAAACTCTTTGGATGGTACCTTTTTCTATACATCAAAACAGTATAACCCAGATAAAGGAGATCATTCATGTTTCTAACAAAAAATACCCACAAAAAAAAATGTCGGCCAGTAATAAAAATTATTTGTATCTTGTAGAGAATAACATTTTAAACAATGTTTACTAAGGCAACAAAGAGCTACGATCAAAAATCGTTGAGTTATTTTACATTGAAAACCCAAAAAATGCATTTTGTAGGGATCCGTTTGACCACTTTTAAGATCCCACTATAACTTCTGAAAGGGTTATTGGATATACCTATGTATATAAATATAATAAAAACAGACAAAACTTATCCATTTACTACTTATTTTTATATTTTTTCTGTAGTAATATCTTAGAAGTGGTCAAACGGATCTCTACAAAATGCATTTTTTTGGGTTTTCAATGTAAAATAACTCAACGATGGTTCATCGTAGCTCTTTGTTGCCTTATTAAACATTATTTAAAATGTTATTCTCTACAAGATAGAAAATTTTTTTTTTGTGGCCGGCACGTTAATTTTTGGGTACGATTTGAACGATGTCCTTAAGAATGTTTCATCTACTATATGTCATTAGCAGTAAGATACGTATTTGACATATCGGGATGACGTATTATTTTCCAACACTAGTTGGATTTTTTTTTATCGCACGCGTGTATTACGTTGCATTATGAGCCTAAAAGCGGTTTAATAAGATCCACTTTATGAGCAACTGTGATAAAAATCTTTATTTCTTGCCTCCTGAGCCTCTTCACTTAAACATCCAATGGGAATTAGGAACTCAGATATGATTTCGCTTCCGTGAATCAGAGTGTACTGTGGTGGTCATAGGACACCAAGGGTATAGCGAAATATAGAGACGAGCAGTTTCATGACAGAATTCTGTAAAGTTTTCTGTATTTATTTTAAAATTACTTGATATCACTTGAAGAATAATGTAAAATCGATAAATACTTTTTTTTTCTAACCCTGTAATATCAGCAGATACATCATAATTTTGAAAAAAATTCTACGCCACATTTCCATCGTTTGTGTTTCCAAACCCTGGCTTGGGTTTGTCTGAATAGTCTTCTTTTAAATTCATTTTGAATTTTATTCTCTTCAATTTGTGCCTTTGTGTTTTTAATTATACGCCATGACTTAACTGGCAATTTATAAGCTACATGTAGACACTCAAATAGTCTTATCCATGAATGTAAAACTGATATAGCAAACGACAAATATTTTCGTCTTATAGGTCTTTCGATTGCATCTGTTAAATTGTTAAACTCTTTTGAGGTAGCTCCACACAAATAACATTTCATTGTTGATTTTGTATATGACAAAGCGTTACAATTTTTTCCGTCCACCATTGTAAAAATTACTTTCGCGTTTTTGCGTTACTTTCGTATCCTGCAATTCATTTATTTGACTATCTATATATGCCTTGCTTGCTTTAGAAAGTTCCGTTGTTTCTTTTTGATACTGCAATTTAATTGGCCTACAGAAACGTGGTAGTTTGGCAAAACCCAAGACCATCTTCAGGTCTTGGGTTTTGCCAAACTACCACACTTTTGTTATTTTCTATCGTAGATAATCGAATAGGCACCAAAGATGTTAAAAACATGTATTTATCATCACTTTCTTCAGAGTTAAATCCTTGCATGTATTGTGTGTGGCTTGACGAGCCATCAAACCCCCATTTGACATGCAATGTGCACTTATTTTCAGGCTTAACCGAGTTGTGGTGTGGTCTAATAGAGATTGCAATGATACTTCAGCTTCGACATCTGAATATTTAATATCTTCAGGATAACTTGCTGCTTTTTCTTTCTCAACATCTTTGTAAGGCGGAAACAAGTCTTTAGCATAATTTCTAATTATACATATTGTATTGTTTCTTTAATAATTGGGCCTCCATCAATAACGATAAAGCCTGCACAGAAGTCAGCTTCTGTAGGCCAGAGTTATCTACGATAGTATTTGCGATATCTGGTTTTATTATTTTTTGGAAGCTTCTGCCGATTTTCCACTTGATCTTAATTTCATCTGTGCAGCATAAGTAAACTCATCAGCTGAATAAGTTTCGCGTAAGTTTGCCGTTTTTCGTCTTTTCGATTGATCACTACTTTCACTAAATTCTTTAGTTGGACGTCCACTTTTCGATGGTAAAATTTGGTAAAATTTTAAACTACATGTATCATTTAGCCATTTTTTTTCAGTTTCCATAAATCTAAGTTTGTATTTGTTGGACTTAGCCCACTTTATCATAAATTGCTGCTTGAAATTTCTCAATGCATGATTAACTTCTTGTTCTTTAGGGCAATTAGTTTCCTTTGAAAGATATTTTGCTAGATGTTGGAATTTACCATCCATCGATTTTAATGGGCTAGCAAACAGTACTTCACACAAAACTTTTCTTTTTATTGTGTAACAGCTCTCGCCTAAAAATAATAACGTAAAAATATTTTAATTCTTCCCTGACTTAAGCCAGGTGCAGCTAGTTAGATATATAATCGTAAAAAAATATCATTCATTTCAAAATCATATGAATTCCACCTGATTTATACATTCTAATTAAGCAACCAAAACACCTGACGAAAATATCATAGCAAAAAAACTCTCTATCTCAAAAACGGGTCACATGCTTTCACTTCTCTCAATGGTTTAGTGTTGTAGATATGTTACATAGCGTTACGCAATAAAGATATTTGCAAGCACTTTACCCGATTTTAAGAAATCAACATTTTCTTGAAAATCTCAACCTTGTGCGATTATCGTGTCAAAAAAAAATATAGAAGAGTGTTGATTAATATTTATTTTATGAAATATCATCTACATACCTTGCTCAATATCAGACATATCGTATTTTTTAAATACCACGCAAAAATCTTGAATTATTTACAGTAAACTAAACACGTATAATAATTTTAACACTAGAATAATGGTTAAATGTCTAACTCTGACGAAGCTACCTACCAAACGATCTATCATACCCTCAGATATATTTCATTACTAAAATTGATGGGATATACCACCTACCCTCATTTAAAAAAATGACTTTTAAGCGGTACCTACTTTGTATGACGGGGTTCCAGTGTGCGTCGGCCAGCAAGTTACACACTAAGTTTTTTATCTCTGTAACCTTTTACTATAATTATGTACCTTTAAACACCATTACTTACACCTGTTCGATTCCTAAAGCTTTAAATTCGATAACATAAACATAAATACCGATCTAGACCAACTAGCTGTGGCTACATCATTAAGTACATCGATTGAAAATTGTGACTACCTAATAAACAAAAATAAAAACACATTTAAAATAATTTCACAAAATATTAGAAGTTTAAACTGTAATCTTCCGAATCTTTTGACATTACATAAAAGGACAAATACAAAATGGGACTTAATTATTTTACGGAATGTTGGCTCTCTTGCACCCACAATATTCCGCACATAGATGGGTACAGTTACCCAACTAAAAACAATATTACACAAAATGAAGGCGTGGTTATCTTTTGTAGAAATACAAGGCAATTTAAAATAGAGGAATTTGATATGTTGGATGCCAACTGCTTAGTTATACAAATTGACCAGAGTACAATAATATTTGCAATCTATAGGCGGTATGGTTATAGAAATACAGCAAGATTTATTGAGTCGTTAGATACTCTACTAAACAAATACTCTTCCTGTTCTAACATACTAATCATAGGTGATATAAATATAATAATTACTCTGCACAATAAGTACTCAATTCAGCGGAGTATCTTAACCTACTAGCCTCTTACGGCATCTTACCAGCACATACAATTACGACGCATGACAAGACGTGCCTAGATCATGTCATGATCAAATCCAAATGTTTAATAGAATGCTTTATTGCTGAGACCACTATAACCGACCACTACACTGTTTCAGTTACTATAGATAAATAATCGAAGTTTCAGCTAACTGTTGATTATTTTCTCGTGAGCGTGAATCTTGCTGTTTTTCTACTGATTAAATATTGTTCGATGTTGAACGATGTTCATACTGCACAGGAGAATTTTCCATATGGACTTCAGCTTGCACAATAATGCAGTTCTTTGTGAGTGTTGTGCACTGAAGTGGACGAAGATGAATCTAGAAATGTGTGAAAATTATGATCAATGTACTTATCAATATTATAAGTTGCATTGTATCGTAATATTTTTAACTATCAATATTATGTTAAATTTAATTATTTAATTAAATAATTAAATGTAACATAATTGAACTAAATTCAGAAAATTAGAATTGAATAATTTAATTAAAATTTTATTTTATGAAGATTGAATTATTTCATAGTTAATAATAATTTAAATAAATAGTTTAATTTGAATTAACTAATTAAATAAAACTATATAATCTCATTATTTATACTTAATTATAACTGTGATATTCCAATTATTTAAATTTTTACCTGTGGTAATAAGCTGAGGTTCAAACGTCATTTGCAAACCTTGATGTTGATGGAGTATGAATAACTTCGTTCTTAGATTGGAGTTGTTGTGCAAGCAATTTTTTTCGTTGTCTATACTGTCGACACTTTTCAGAGTTAGTTTTTTTTTTCACTACCCCCTGATTTGCAGATTTTTTTCGTGAATAATATTTTTTACAGTTTTGTGCATTTCTTTTAGTAATATCTTCAGACATCTCGGAAACTAAAACAGAAATTGAAATTTAATTATGTAGTATTATTAGTTTCAGAGAAACCTGCAAAAGATCATAAGTAGATAGATACGAATTAGTATAGAAAATTATTTATATTGTTCTATTTAAGTTTATTTAAATTTTAAATTTATTTAAGTTTATTTATCAGAAATTTATTTATGATTATTTCAACTACTACTTTAATAAATTGAAAATATATGTTTATATATAAATATATCATGTTAAGCTGAGTGCTCGTTATTTTTAGAGTTATTTAATAAAATTTGTTTGTTATAATAAGAATATAAAAAAATAATTTAAATATCAATAAATCAAATTTTAACAAATGGTTAAGATCAAAGATAGAATAAACACTCAGCATTTAAGGTTAATATAAACAAGTATAGAAAATTAATTAAAAATTTTTATTTACACATAAAATTTGTTAATATACTTACCAGAAATAAAACAAAACGAAAAAAAAATTTTTTTAGATAATAACGTAATAATTTTTAATAAACGATGTTAATAAATTATACATACCGACAATTAACCTCAAATCTATAAATGCACTCAAAACCGCTTATTCGTTCACGTTTATTCAAATCAGTTTTATCACTAATATTCAATAGATATACTTACTAATAAATAATAAATTATTAGTAAATACTATCACCGTCGTATATGAAATTGATTTAATAAAAACACCAAAATAATATTTATTTATTCACACTGTTTAATTGTACTTTTACGAAACACGTGTTCTAAATATAAAAATACTAGAATATACAACTTGAACATAGTTATCAATTTTCATACCACCTAGAACTAACTTTACGATGTAGAATTTAGGTGTCGGTGTGCGCGCGCATCGTAAAAAATCACTCTTATAATTTTTCTCCATCGCACCAAAAGAAGTATAACTTCAAAAAATAAAACAACTTAAAACACACATTTTAAGAAATTAATAAAATTAACTAAGTACTTGCAATTGGACAAAGACATTCAAAGTTTCGATTTCTCACCTATCTACCTTATTAAAGATGCCAATGATGCCATAAAAAATTTTATTGACACCGGAAACAACATTTGTATATCTAACACTAAAGTTATAAAAACATCTTACAGGAAACGAACAACTTAGTAACTTTTAAAAGATACAGAAATTTTTGCCAAATCACATGAGAAAACTAAAAAAAGAATATGAAAGAAATGAATTAGAGAAACTCTGGGAAACTATTAAAAAAGTTACCTTTACAACTAAACATAAAGTCCCACCTTTAGAACTGCTTGCTAACGATGATAAAGAACAAACTGTCAATGACATTAACACATATTTTGTTAATATAGGTAGGGAACTAGCCGAAAGTATCCAAACGGTTAATATACCCAATAATGCAGACGATGTGCATAAACTAAACTCCTTTGTCCTCCTCGAAACTGATAGCAATGAAGTTGACCTTATAATTCGCAATCTAAAAAATAGCACTTCTGGTGGTCGAGACAATATAAATATAAATACTAAGGATACTGGTATCCTTAGTAAAACGACATAGCAAACTAGTTGCACCAGTATTAGCTTATATCTCTAATTTATCGTTTACAACTGGTATCTTCCCAGATATTTTAAAGCTTGCAGAAATTGATCCAATACATAAGGGGGGGGACAGAGACTGTGTCAGTAACTACAGACCGATTTCCGTATTACCCACGCTATCAAAAGTCCTAGAAAAATTAATTAATAATCGTCTCACCAAGTACCTTGAATCAAATCAAATTATTACGGTTTTAGAAAAGGTATTTCTTGTAGGGATGCCGTCAACGAACTAACAAATTTTATTGTAAATAACCTAGATTCCAATCGCAAAGTAGTCGTTATTTTTATTGATCTCGCCAAAGCATTTGACACAGTCTCTGTCAGTCTCCTCTTACACAAGCAACATAATCTTGGCGTCAGGGGCACACGACTAATGCTTTTTGAAAACTACCTCACAAATCGCTTTCAGCGGGTGAAAGTGGGCGATCGGTGTAGTGCTGACCTGAGAATCACCCACGGTGTACCACAAGGCAGTATTATAGGCCCAACGCTATTTTTAGCGTTTGTTAACTATCTCTGCGAAATAAAACTGGAACAGGGCAAAATAATCACATTTGCAGATGACACTGCCTTACTGTTTCAGGGAAAAACATGGGAAGAGGCTCACTCTTTTGCGCAGGCTGGATATAATCGGGTATTTCAATGGCTTGTTCAGAACAAACTTACCCTTAATGTTTCGAAAACCAAGTATATACAATTTTCAATTACAAATAACAAAAGAAGTACCCAACACAAATGCTCCATTATATCCCATAACCCGACATGCCCTCAGTCTATACCATGCAGCTGTCCCAAACTGGGCAAAGTGGATAGCATTAAATACTTAGGTATCCTAGCAGACAACACCTTAAGTTTCAAGTTTCACATTAATATGCTTACAACAACAATACGTAAAATGATCTAACAAAAAGATACTTGAATCTGTTTATTTTGCGCTAGTACACTGAGAAAAATATAGCACTATAAACTATTGTGATTGCACATCTTTCTGACCAATCGTGCAAGCACGTAAAGTTACGATGCCGGCGGTGCACAAAAAAATATGGTGCTACCGTGACGTCAATAATTTAGTGACGTCACAAGCTCATTCGCAGCTCGCACTATAAAATATAGTTCAAGGAATCATAACGTATTGCCTTAAGCAAGAAAACTTGTAGTGCACCGCTTTAAAATACTTAATTTGTAGGCACTTTACATTATAATGCATTGCGATTACTTATAGTTCCTAATCACTAAACTATTATGTGTGTTTGCATTTTATTAATTGGTGCCTATCAGGTCGTGCCCCATAATATTTCATGCCTGCCCTTGATATTATTTGATTCTTTGGAACCATGTTTTTACATGCGAGTGCACTGAATGTTTTAGTGCTATTCTACCTCGGCATCATCCTTTTACGTGCCCGAGCACTTTTTTTCTGCACTATATAATATCGTGATGGCATGGACATTTTTCAGGATTAGCATCAAATCTATATATACAGGGTTATTGGAAATTATACTAGCAAGCCGTACAAACAGGTATTGTGAACTTCAGCATATTTTTTTCTGCACTATATTATGTTGTGATGGTTCGTATACTTATTTTTTCAGGATTAGCAATAAATTATATTTATAATATGTATGGTTCCAGGCTTGCAATTTTCAAGCACATATAGGTGTACAGCTTGAAGCAATGTGATGTGCTATTGTATCGTTTAGTTTATTTGAAAACTTCACAATCCAGTAGTACCTACCTACATCGCATTGCTTCAAGTTGTATATCTATAAGCTTTTGAAATCGCAACCCTGCAATTACATATACAGGGTTATTGGAAATTATACTAGCAAGCCGTTGAGGGCTACTTCTGTGCACCTAAACAAACATCTTTTGTTCTACGAATTTGGATATTCGAACATTTTTTCAAAAAAATTGAGGTTAGGTTTACCTGAAAATCAGCTGTTTCTGAAACGGAGAGGTCATTAACCTTAAATGTTTACTTATTTTTAAAGTTATATCTACTGTTCTTGGTCTGAATGACCTTTGTTTTAAAAAATCAGCTGTTTTTCGAATTTACATAACCTCAAAATTTTCATTTTTTTTTCGAATTTCCAAAAGTCGTAGAACAAAAGTTGTTTGTTTAGGTGCACAGAAGTAGCCCTCAACGGCTTGCTAGTATAATTTCCAATAACCCTGTATATGTAATTGCAGGGTTGCGATTTCAAAAGCTTATAGATATACAACTTGAAGCAATGCGATGTAGGTAGGTACTACTGGATTGTGAAGTTTTCAAATAAACTAAACGATACAATAGCACATCACATTGCTTCAAGCTGTACACCTATATGTGCTTGAAAATTGCAAGCCTGGAACCATACATATTATAAATATAATTTATTGCTAATCCTGAAAAAATAAGTATACGAACCATCACAACATAATATAGTGCAGAAAAAAATATGCTGAAGTTCACAATACCTGTTTGTAGCAGTATGCACCCACAAAGGATAGCTAAGTAAATAATAAAAAAATGTTTAAAATTATACAAACATTTATTTTCTATATACACAAATTATCCGAAGAGTAACTAGTTGAGAAGAGTAACCTAGATTAAAATATTATTTATTATTATTAGATAACCATCATTTGTTATAACAAATAATAATAAGTAAACTTTACCCCCTTTATTCCAAAACGAGGTTTAAGGATAGTCCGAGATGTGGATTTAAATTTCCCCTTCATTCCACAACGAGGTTTAAGGATAGTCCGAGATGAGGATTTAAACCCTAGCTTTAGAAACAGATTTACTCGTGAGCTATAGTCTCAACACTATCCCTTTAGATTATATAGGAAACAATAGTCTAAACACTATCCCTTTAGATTATATGGGGATAGTGTTTAGACTATAGTTCACGAGTAAATCTGTGTCTAAATATAAGGTTTAAATTCACATCTTGGACTATCCTTAGACCTCGTTTTAGAACAAGGGGGTACTTGTTTTACTTGGGTGTCATTAACTATTTTAATAATGACACCCAAGTTAAACAAGTAAAGCACACATATATATATATTTGGACTATTTAAAACATTTATCAATACACAATACTAACGCCACATATGAACAATTTGCAACTATGATAAATAGATTTGCTACATACATACTACAACATACAATGTACAATTTTACACAGACAGACACTTGTCTTAAGAATACACTTTTAAAATTGAAACACAAGTTGCTATGAAATTAAGATCTTAAATCAGTTAACTATAATATAAAATATATATATAAATTGATAAGGTACTTAGACTTCTAAGTACCTTATCAATTTGAATATTATTCGATTGTATTACATAATATTAAAATTGCGACGAAATAAAACGCTATTTTTTGTAGACATTTCACCTAAGTTAAATAATTACAAAATAAAATAAAACATATAGACCAGGGTAGAAGCCTTTAAAAATAATAAAAAGTGAAAAATAATAATAGTAGGATGAAACCCATTAGAAAAGGAGGAGAATATTATAGGAAAGGAAAAATAATTTACGGGCGATCTGAGGTCGGGAAGGGGATGGGGGTGAGTTTTTAAGGGTAAAAAACGGTTTATCTCGATTTCCGGCAAAACTAAAAGTCCTATGGAAAAGAGTCAAAAAAAAAATGTTACAGTAGTAAATCTTTCACCATCGGAAAGTAGAGATTTAAGCGAACAGAAAGCATACCAATTTTTTTAAAAAAGCTGTTATTTTGACGGGTGAATTTTCGATTGAAAATTAGGGTGCTTTTTCGATATTAATTCAAAAGAAGGTAAAAAAATAAATATTTGTCAACAAAAAAAACACAGCGTATTTGGGATATAAAAAGGTAAGTTTCACCAAGTTTCGTGAAAAAACAAACATTTTTGTAGAGATAAAAATAAAAAACCAAAAACTTGGTTTTTTGAAGTTTCCATATAAATTTTGGGGTTATGGTAAAAAAGTGTGAATACAAAAGTTTTAGATCTTTTTATTACCCACAACTATGCCATTTGACTTTTTTCCATAGGACTATTAGTTTTGCCGGAAATCGAGATAAACCGTTTTTTACCCTTAAAAACTCACCCCATCCCCTTCCCGACCTCAGATCGCCCGTAAATTATTTTTCCTTTCATTTTTATAATATTCTCCTCCTTTTCTAATGGGTTTCATCCTACTATTATTTGTTTTGGTTATAAAATTATCGACCCTGGTCTAATACACAATTAAAACTAAGAGAAAGGGAGTTTAGAAAAATATTCCTGTTTTAACACAGCAGGCCATTACTGATCTATATACCATCTGCTAGTAATGTAGTTCATATAATTATATAATATGGTTAGATTATGAGGGAAAGGTGCTAAAGCATCGCTGGCTTTTATACAGTTGTAATTATTAGTTTGTTTGACCTCATAAGCCTGATAATGCTCATTGAATTCAATAGTATCAAATAACCGGCAGTAAAAGTAAACAATATTTGAGGGAGTTACAACTATTGCTTCAATGGCTGCAAAAATAGGCAACTCATGGTCAGGTTCATCAAAATCCACAAATACAATGCAGTGGGGTTTCCAAAGCACACCTGCTATTGTTACTGATGCAACGAAATTTATAGGACTCTCCAGATTAAAACGATCAAGAGGGATGCTCAATCGAATTTTCTTGCCAAACTGAACGGCATCAGGGACAATCTGATTAAAAAGTAAGTTGTTCAATAAAAGTTGATGTCTGATTGCTACGGTTTTAGTTATATTAACACGTGAGGATGTTGATCGAGCCACTAATTTTGAAGTTCTATGCTTTGCTTCAAAACGCATTGCCCAAATGGCTCGTATTGGGCCAAATTTGCGAAACATGGCAGGATAATGAGTAAGTAAATGAAATTTAGGCTTTAATAGTGACCCCGTGAGCTTCATAAACAAAGAGTTAAACTCAAAGATTAAGCAATTCAATTTATCGGCTGTAAAGTCATAGATTCTATAAGCTAACAAAATGTCCAAAATCTTACGTAATAAAGTTAACAATACCCAGTTTTCTTCACCAGTCGGAATATATCGACCAACGATTAGTCCAAAGTACCTTACCAGAACTATCATTTCGGAGGCTGAGCATCTTAGTTTGATTCTAGTCCCTTCAAAAACTAAACAATTACTAGGTTTAGAACTTGAATCAGGGCCGTAATTGAACGATATCAAGGCTTCTTTCAATATATTGGCCTGTAATATACCATTGCTAACATAAAAATTTACTAAGTAAGTCATGACATAGCGACAGACACCTTCCAAAAAATCGTGCATGGCGTCCACTGCGACATTTTCAAAAATATCAAATCCATCTAATTCCAGCCAACAACATTTTTCCTTTATGCCTGTTAAAGATAATTCATTAAGATTTAATTGTTCGTTGTACAATGACATGTTCCTCAGCAAACCAGGATCCTCACGAAGTGACTTTTGCAGTTCTGCCTTGTTAATGTTGCATATTCTGCAGCATTTGTTTGCAGAAAAGCTTTCAGTGAATCCCAGAATAGAATTAAGACCCAAATTATCACCAGTAATTGCAACAACTTTAAATTTTATAACTCCTTTGAATATATCCGTGTTAATGAAAACTCCTGTACTCTGCAACTTATTTAATTCCATAATGGCAGAACGGAAAATGGCTTTATTACCATATTTCGTCTTATAGGAAGAATGACAAAGAGCCAACAGAAATATATGATCTAGCTGGGAAAATAAACGTGGAGGTAGTGCTGGCAGTGAAACATACAAACCCCCAAGCTTGTGAATTCCTGCATGTCCTCCCAACGGGTTCCCGACTTCGAAATCATCATAGTAAACGATAAGAGGCAAAATTAGACTGGCATCTGCTGGCTGGGTTAGCAGGTGATGCCGCCAAAGGGAACCTTGCATCACATTTTCCATACATAGCAATGCACTATCATTGCCAGCGCTCACTTTAACAGCTCCCTGCAAGTGATCCAAATAATCGAAAACTGACTGAAGAATCTCATTAATGGATAAAAACCTACTAAGAACGCTACCGAGAGGAATTACTTGCATGGTACATGGTAAAGTTGACATCGTCATTTCATTTCTAGGAGCTGACAAACTCTGACGATAATCAATTGTAATGGTTGTAGGAGGAATAAAAGTACCCAATTCTTCAAACTTTCGCAACCTCAGAAACTCCGAACGAAAAGGAGTGAGCACTGATGACAAAGACGATGACAATTTGTTAATACAATCTCGTATGCACTTGCTTTCCACTAATTCACCATTTTTAGAATCTATCGAAATCATTGCAGATTCCGCTAAACAAGGAGCTATATCGGTAAGATAGGACTGTAACGATGAAACAAAGCATTGAACAGCTGATCTTGTGACCCCAGGATTGCTATACAGATTTATCAAAAATCTACATGTTAAGTGTTCAAGATTACTTTCAATACTCTCATCGTCAATGCGCAATTCACATTCACTCGTTTCCATAACAGCTGGGGATGGGGGACTAGCACTACTGGTACTAGGCACTGGCTCCGGCAGCATCCCAACAGTTTGATGGAAACGGTGGAAATCAACGATATGCTTTTGGAATTGACGGACATCACTAAAGCATCGATTGCAGTTTCCTTCACCACACTTATAAATATGAGGATCAAAATTTAAAGAACATTCCTTCCTTATATGACGAACTAGTAAAGAGATATGATCAAAAGACCTCTTACAATCGCAACACACTACCATTTTTAATCAATTTTATTATGATTGTTGACAATCTCCGTAGCTCAGTGGTTAGAATGTCTGGCTACTGAGAAGATTCTGGCTCCGGGTTCGAATCCCAAGCCGGGGGTAAAAAAGATCTTCCGTATCTATTTATTTATTATACTTAATATAATATTAATATTTATGTACATACTCAATACATATATTTATTTTAACGAAAGGTATGGCTGTAGTGTCGAAGCAAGACCCAAATCTAGAAGTAGCTCTTTTAGCGATCGGCTGTAGTCGTCATAAATTGTTGTTATGTGATAGAATGCTATTTGAATGGCGAGCCAGGTTGTATAGCATGATGTTGGATATGGACATGCAACTGCGTGAATTATTTTGAAACCCGCGTCAAAAGCTTCAGGAAAGCTTTTGAACTTCCAAAATGTGGATTCGGTTAAGCAAAAGAAAACAGAAGTTATGATGTTGTATGGCTCACCAACTGCAATAAAAAATGGCTGGAAAGAGCCCTGTGTTGCTAAGGCGTGCTCCTGTATCGCCCCAGTGACGTCGTTTTCGGACGGAACGAAAGATACTAGGCTCTTCAGCACTTCGGGTCGGCTTCCAGTACCCCCCTTCCTGCTTGCAGCCGGCGAAATTTTGTAGAGGCAGCCTATCAGTATAATTGCTCCAGTTAACTTGACATCTTCATTATCTGAAAGAAAAATTCATTCAATGAAAACCTTGTTTTCCATTGAAAATATTTCGGAGGTGCCGTTATCTTTATCTGCTACAATTTTTTTTTATAGAGATTGACCTTTTTATAGGCGCAGTCCCCATATCGGGTCTGCCTTAAAAACGTCACTGACCGTCAAACGGCGCTGTCCCGATATGAGGACCAGCGTCTTCACGAGACTATAACCTTTTTTTCTATGAGAATGGTTGCTTTAATCCTATGAACAATGTATTACCGGAAATAGCACATTGAAATTCTCTATGGATTACAATGCTCAAAAGACTTGACGTGGAAACAAAAAAAAATGAGTAATTAATGACAGGTCGCCATTTTTTATTTGTGATTTTTCTGGCTGATTGGTTATGTTTGTGGAAGTGTAAAAATATAGGTAATTTTATTGTTTTATCATATGTTTTGTAGTGTTTGTGATATGGTAAAGCTATTTACGTAATCAGATACGTGAATTTCGTTGTATTTTTATTGCATTCATGATGGAAAGTCGGTAAGGTGTTTTTCCGTTTTTTATGCAATTTCCGTACAAATTTAGCTAAATATAATTGAAAATATGCTGCGTAGTCGAAAATATCTATTTACATCAGACTATCGGATAGGTAAATTATCTAGCTAGCTAATGGTGTTTAAGGAACTATGAGAGGTAGTCTAAATCAATTTTTATAGGTATTTCGCTGACGTGCGCATGATTTGCGAAATTATATCTAGATGCGCGAGATCCGCGGAATGCTGTATATCGACGGTTAGAAAAGACAGGTGTCACTCAGTTGCTTGACAGGTATTAAGTTTTGTTAGTTCAATTATTGAGAAACTCACCACTAATCATGCATTGGTCTTGTATCTTTTTGATGGTGGCAACAACAAATTTATCTTTTAGGCTGCGAATTTTAATTTGTGAGTGCTTAATTATTTGAGGCACCAACTCTTTACAAGTGGCGAGCCCGTCAGCTGCAGCTGGGTAAAGGGCTTCAAAATCTTTAATGAGGAGCCGCCAGCCTTCAGATCCCTTTAGGACGGGATAGCAGTTTAAATATTCCTGAACTTTGCCTGTTTCACGGTAACAAGTATAGAGACGGGCTCTAACTGTCTCCGACCACAGTTTTTCAATTGTAGGCCAGGGGACGCCCACAATGTTTCCTTTGAGTTGGTCTATACTGCTTTCAACCAAGTCAATTTCACCTGAAACAAAATTGAAAATATTAATACAATGTCAGTCTGTCAATGTCTGTGTCTGTCTGTCACAGGCTTTTTTTTTCTTAGAAACTATATTGAAATTTGAGATACAATTGAGACTTGGTAACCGCCACACCCGGCTGCTTTCCGCTGGTAACCGCCACATTTTTAATTGAATTTAATTTTAAAGAAAAGACTGGCTGACTTAAAAAAGCTTACCCGCTTCGAGGTGACTCAGGTCAATTGCAGTTTGGGGATGTGGTGACTGGGGTACGGGTGACCCTGCGGTGTCCGTAGAACTGGAACGACATCGCTTGACTGGTGGTTCTAGGAATCCCAGGCTCACAAGGGCTTTTTTCCTGTTATTTCGTGCATTCACCAGCCACCCTGATGTGTTCTTCCTCGGCGTAAATTTTCCCCTTGCAATGGATGGGCAGTAGTAAAGCGCCGCACTTTCTGAATCACATAGGCGCGCTATATCCTGGCTCATCTGCAAGAGTTGATGGTTTTCAGGCAGCTTTACATTTTCCTCAGCCGGCGTTTGCTGCGTAATTAAATACGCACACAGCTGGTTGCGAAGTTTGGTCTCCAGAGGCCCAGTCTGGCTTGCCCTCTGACAAGCTTTCAGTAAAGCCCTCCCCTGAGGCGTCGCCTCACATAGAGTTACAACCTGAAACAGAATAAATTGGTAAAGATCTGATAAGGATCTTCAGAGTGTTGAGCATTGCTCACTTTTATATTTCTGCCAGTGGAATCGGCCCTTCAACTACTAGGTAGGGATTGACGGAGCACCTGGAGCACCTTCTCAACACAAAGCTCCTCAATAAGTGACGTTACGGGTTGAAATTTTTAGAATTATCTAAAACGAGGCTTTAAAACCAACATTCATGTTAGTTTTGTAAAACGGTCACTAAATGACTACAAGGTAACCACTTTTGGGACTTTTGGGAATATTTTTTTTTCTTATTTTTCTTTAAAAATAAAAAAACAATATTTAAAAATTTTCAGAAATGTGGTACTTGGTACCTACTTGTAAAATTTTTAGGACTTGTAAAATTTTTGAAAATATAATTATTGAAAAATTATATTTTAGACTAGTTTATTTTCGAGTGGAAGTGGTGTTAATCCACTTTTTAAGATGGTAATTGACTAAGGAGACCTCCAGAAACGATGTTTCCATAAACAATTATAAATATTTTTATTAAAAGCCTTCTCTTGTCATCAAAAGCCCCAAAACGGATTAGTAGTGGGTCGTCATAAACGCAAACTCGTCATACTAGCGCAACTCGTCATAAACGCGACTCGTCATTTTCGTAACTCGTCATAAACGCGACTCGTCATTTTCGTAACTTGTCATTTTCGCATCTATTTTCGCATGTAATTTATGATTTTATACTTGATAAATATAATAATAACCCAACAATATTTGTTTTTTATTTTAGCACTAGCTGCGCCCCGCGGTTTCACCCGCGTAAGTCCCGATCCCGTGGAAATTTCGGGATACGAAAAAGCTTATGACAAACAGCTACCCCCAAACGATCTCTATGCAAAATGTCATCCATATCGGTCCAGTGGTTTCGGAGATTATCCCCAACATACATACATGTTACCAACGTTACCTCTTTATAATATTAGTATAGATAAGACTATCGTGCAGGGAGATGAAATATAAAGACAGCTGTAAAATGAGAGATATGTAGTGGTTAAGGTTTTTGTGACGAATTGCGAAAATGACTAGTTGCGAAAATGACGAGATGCGAAAATGACAAGTTACGAAAATGACGAGCCGCGTTTATGATGAGTTGCGCTAGTATTACGAGTTTGCGTTTATGTCGACCCACTACTAATCCATTCGAACTTATCTAAATTATCTATACCTACCCTCAGAAAAAAAAAGTGCTAGATCCGAATTCTACCCGTTTTTTGAAGATTAAAATATTTCAATATTTTGTAAGTCCCAAAATTTTTTTGTAAGTAAAATCTTCTTTTTTTTATTTTAAATTTAAAAAAAATTAAAATTTAACAATTTTTTAAAATTTATTCATTTTTTTTTTTTCAAAATTTTCAAAAAATAACTAAAGTGTTTTAAGTTTCCTATAATTTACCACAAATGACAATTTAAAAAAAGTGGTTACCCTTTGGTACACCCTGACCCTTAGAAGTAAACCATACCTGATTCTCTCGTCGTCGGGATTTAGGAGTGCTGCTATCGACTGGTGGGTTGTACAATTCCTCCAGCAGCGGCAGCGGGCTATCCGGCACTTGAAGGTTGTGACTGTGGCGCTCAGTCAGAGTCTCCAAGTCAATTAAGGGTGTCTCTTCTTGATTTCCTATCTCAAGGAAGTCTTCCTGGTCGTCTCTGCATATAGCAGACCGCAATATCGATAAAAGATCGTTAAAACTGGTACTCGCCTGAAATACCATAATTGATTTAAATTACACAATTAAGAGGAAAGGGTACCAGGGGCTTTCTCCATACAAACTATTACAAACGTAGTCGACTGTTTTCTCCCTGGATAATGACACTAGAGCAAATATTTTTGGTGCATAAAACTTATAACTGCCATGACCTTGCCCCTATTTTTTGTTTTTTTTTATTTGCAAATTTTTTTAATTTTAATTTCTATGATAATTAAAAAATGAAAAAAATCAAAACATAGGGGAATAGTCATGGCAGTTATAGGTTTTTTGGCACAAAAATATTTGTGCTAGTGTCATTATCCAGGGAGGAAACAGTCGACTACGTTTGTATGGAGAAAGCGCCGTTACCCTTTCACCTTAAAACAAAACTTGTTTTCTAAATACCCTACCTACACCGAATGTCTAATTCAATCTAGCTTAATAAGGTTTGATATTTTTACTTTTATGACCCTCAAAGATATTATGTATCATAGAATGAATAAAATATTTTGACTTTACTTTTGACTAACCATTTTTTGCTCTTGTCTATAGAGACTTAAATTATTCTCAAACCGGGATCGTTCCCCAATTTTGGTAAATAATGCGTCTATATGACGCGGCGACAATGCTAAGCACGTTGCTAGGTCAATCCCTTCTCCTAAAACGAAATAAACAATAAAAACTGGTAAATAAGTGCGAATATAAATAAAAATAAATAAATAAATATTGCAGGACATTCCACACATCGCCATCTAGCCCCAAGCTAAGTAGCTAGACAACGGGTATACTACTTACCTACATACTTTTCTTTTGTAAATATATACTTATAATACATAGAAACAACCAGACCACATACAAATATCTAAGCATAAATACATGTCTGAGGCGGGAATCGAACCCGCAACCATGTGTTTGGCAGTCCGGCATGGTGACCATTGGGCCAACTGGGTCGTCCAAATATGAAATAGAACATAAATTAATTGGTTGCAAATACCTATTTCGACATAATTAGGTCGTCGTCAATAAACTAATAATAAAAAATAGGTAAATATTATGTGTACTTACTGGCAAAGTTTTGGACAACTTCTTCACCAAATCCCCATTTTCGAAGCAGGTCTCCCATTGGATCCATATTTTAATTAATGAATACCTAGCACAGAACTTTTCGAAGGTTGTGATTTTTTAAAACGAATCGTCTACGGCAGGTAAGTATATTTTTCACGAAAGTAATTTAGAAAAACACGCACGCACTCACGGTCGAAAGAAAGTCACAATGCGCTCCGGCCGGGCGGCGCAAGGGTTGCCAGATTAGCATTTCTAATTTTCGCCAGATTCAATATTATTTTTCGCCAAAATGATACATTTAAAAAAAAAATCGCCAAGCTTGATTTATCTGAATTAACAAATAAATATAAAGATCATTTGTTGGCCCTTGTTTGTTCACCATTTTTAGGTATATGATATTTTTTTTATTCATCGCAATCGGTTCAGTAGTTTTTGCGTGAAGAGGTAACAAACACACACACTTTCACTCATAATAGTCGAGCTTCTTGAATTTAAACCTTTTTTTTGCACAAGCAACTTTGCATAAAGCAAAGTTCTATTCCTAAGTTGAACGAAAGTAATCTTTTGAACACAATCTTAGGAATTGAATTCGCCTAAATTTCGCCAGGACCAAAATATTTCGCCAGTCTGGCAACACTGCGACTGGACCCCTCACCCACTCCCCGTCGCGGCAGGCCTACGCAATTATGTGCATACGCACGATATATTTATGTGTTTTGCAATAAAATCATAACACGCATAATAAATTTATATGCTTAATGAAACCTTTTAGTGTTACACGATATTTTTTCTCACCTGGCACGATTCTTTAACGTGCACGTATAGAATTTTTTTGTCGTAGGGGATTTTTGATTGGAGGGGTATCTCCCCAAAAAGGGACAAAAAGGGGGCTATCTGTTTTATGAGATCAGATTTCGATAATTCTTTTTTTTATTTGAAAGGAAATGAAAGGAATTGAAATTTTAACTTAGTCTCATATTTTGGTGAAGATCTGATGAGGATCTTCAGAATAGCTCCTCAAAATGCAGTAATTTTTACATGTTCATTTTTATATTTCTATGGAATACAAATCAAAGTACCAATCAAGGTAATCAAGGTACCTACTATCCCTCCTTAAAATTATAGGTATTAGGTAGGTACCTACTTGCGGCAATGAAAGGCACTAAATATTAATATTCCTCTGGAGATTAATGTATGTTTTACAAATAATCAAGGATGGCACTATACCAAATGCTGCGTAGTTTTAAATATATACATGCATGGCAAAAAATGTCATGGTGCAACTCTTCGAACCGTAACTTTCTACGCAAAGAACGATATTCTTAGGTGCATTTGTGACGTCACTAATTTATCTTGCATTGATCACTATAAATTATAATGCTTATTCCACAATTTTACTATGCATAAGTAACGTTATGTCTCTATGGTGCTGTGTGCATAATGTTGTATACTTCTTACACGATAAAAGATAAGCCACTTGTACTTTATATTATGGTGAGGTTTCTTGCACAATGAAGTTTAATGCCCAGCACAATAGATATACATTCGTGTCACTATTTAAAGTATTGCGCACTGTTTTATTAGTGGCAAGCAGTGTATTTTAGAATGTTTGCATCATATTTTATTACGTCGTCTTCAATCCATTTTTCTCAGTGTACAAAGCATACTTACCTACTGCATAAATTCGTGGGGAGGGGCACCCAAAACTACACTGCTTCCACTGGAACGGGCTCAAAGAGCTATCTTAAAAGTGAGTAGGCGATTACCCTTCCGTTTCCCCACAGATGAATTGTATAAATAAAGTGCGGTTTTAACAGTGCGACAGCTATTCATGCGAGATATCGTTATTCAACAACACATAAATAACGATTATAAACCCTACACTAACTAAACTACACTGTCTGTCGAGCGATACGATGCAAAACAAAATTTTCACATAGATTCTTTTGTTATATCAGACCTTACTTGTATAATAAATTCAACCAATTAATTCCTGTCTATTCTCTTACACTCAAGAAATGTAAACGTGAAATAAGTATTTTACTTCAAAAATGAAATTACTATGACACAGAGGAGCTACTAAAGATCTAATGCTAATATAATATCTTTATTGTGATTTCATTCACAAGTAGGTACACATAAATCTCACTTAGACATAAACAATACAACTAACTCACGCACACACCTACTTTCACACACACACACACACACGCGCGCGCGCACACACACACACAACCAGACACAACATGCACATTCATAAATTAACACACCTACACACTTAAACAGGATTTTTCTGATATTGGTTAATATAAAATCGTTAAGTAAATTAAATAATAAAAAAACAATGTATTAAAATATGTAGGTAGGTTTACCTACCTCCATGATATTTATAATACCAGCCTGCCTAGCATGAAGACCAAAACACGATACGATAAAGAGATATACCTACATCAACTCTCAAAATATGATTGATAAAGTCGCCATGTTGAATTTTTATCATAATCTATATCTATACTAATATTATAAAGAGGTAAAGTTTGTGTGTTTGTATATTTGTTAAATTGTAAGGGGTAATCTCGGGATCTACTGAACCGATTTTAAAAATTCTTTCACCAATAGAAAGCCACATTATTGCTGAGTGTCATAGGATATATAAAAAACCGAACCGAAAAATAAAAAGGCTTTTACGTGGTAGTTCGTTTTGCAAAGTGAATCGGAGAAAAAACGGTCGAATGAAAGCGTTTCTTACGAACGCTGCCTTAACTATGAAAGATATATTTTTGAGTTCTAGAGAAAAGATGTGGAGCTTGAAAATGCCTACAAAAAAGTCAACGACAGCATATGTCTAACTTTTATATTTAAGTTACAAAAAGTATTTTTTATTATATTAGTATAGATAATTTATTTTTCAATATTAATAAAATAATTTAAATCGTTAGGTCATATTTATTAGTCATACCCTCCTTTTGGCAGTTAGAAATTAAAACATAACACTCTGTACTAAAAAAGGATTATTAACATTATGCCCAACGAAGTGGGCACGGGTCAGCTTGTTTATAATAAAAATTCAACATGGCGGCTTTATCTATCATATTTTGAGAGTTCATGTAGTTATATCGCTTTATCGTATCGTGTTTTGATCTTCATGCTAGGCAGGCTGGAAAACGCTTTCAAGGGGTAGTTTTTCCTAAAAAACTCAAACACGTGCCAGAATTACGTAGCACCATGGGAGTAGCCCAGGGTTTTCAAGAATGCAAACTCTACTCTCGGAGGGTCTAATAACATATTTTTAAAAAAAACATGCGTTTTTTCGATGTAGGCGTTTTTGTGTCCATTTTTACTGGCCGAATTGAAAGAAAAGTAAGCGTATTTCGAAAATTATAAGTCCTATCAACATACTTTCAAGACAATTATTATAGAGAATTTAATGAAGAACAAATTGGTCATTGACAGTTTTGTTGTAGCTTTAATCGTTTTTATAATAAAATCAAAAAACTCATAAGGGTTGATACAAAACAGGGTCGAGGGGGCGTTAAAATCACTATACAGCTTCTAAACTATAAGCCCGATCTACATACTTCGAAGGTGATTGTTGTAGTGAATTCAATGAGGATCATATTGCTCATTGACAGTTTGGTTGTAGTTTGAACCGTTTTCATTACAAAACGAAAAAAACTCTAATTTGGCGCACAAAAGGGGGGAAATTGGGGGAAACAATAATTTCTCGACGTGCTTCCATATCGAAATTGAAGCACATATATGACAGCTACGTTCATGCCAAGTTTCATGCTTTCTTCACGATGGGACCGTATTTTACGTTAAGGACCTGGACTATTTACAGATAACCATTTTTTAGTTTTTATGCGCTCACAATGGTAAATATTACAAATATTTTAGAAAGTATGTTTGAAATGGAGAAAATACCTAGTTATGTCCAATGTCCAAGGGTTCTTTTATTAGGTACTAGCGACCCGCCCCGGCTTCGCACGGCTATGTTATGCATGTACCTTCTTCTTGAATCACTCTATCTATTAAAAATAACCGCATCAAAATGAAAATCCGGGATATAGGGACAGAGAAAGCGACTTTGTTTTATACTATGTATCATAGTAAGCCTTACTGCACAATTTATGTTTTTTAAATAAACCAGTTAATGGACATGCCATAAACAAAATGTACCTTATTATAATAGGTGTACTATTAAACAAACTGTCTATTTTCCGCCCAAACTACTGGGCACTATCAGATCATGACATTTATTTTTCAAGTTAAAATTATAAATATTGATGACTAATTCAATTTCATAATATATAATGAATATATGTATAATGGATATTTTTAAAATAGTTTTAACATTATGAAATGTGAACCAAATTAATTTAGTTTTGGGTCCAATAATTAACAATATTCTAGAGAAAGCAATGTTCTCATTATCGTTTGACCTTGAACACCTAAGTGTCATCTGTGAACATCACTATCCCATGGTTGTCCCTTACAATGTAAGGCAAGTCATTTACATAAACTAAGAAGAGAAAAGGTCCTAATAACCTAAGCCTAAGGCCTTGAGGAACCCCCATTGCTAACAGTGCATCACTGACAAATAGTAGCGCCAGTATCCTTGAGTCCACAGAGAGCAGAGCAACTCTTTGTCAGTTATACATAGCATAAGCATAGCTTACACAGTCTAACAGCTATATAAATATACTAGCTGTCCCGGCAAACGTTGTTTTGCCATATAAAAAAAATTAAAAACCGCTCGACCGATTTTGTGCAAACTTCACATAAACCATCTACTAAATAGTGCAAACAAAGCTTAAACATTGGGTTTGGATAGGTGAGCCCGTTCTTGAGTTATAAAATTACAACGAAAAGTGACATTGATTTTTATATAAGTATATAGATATATTGACAACCCAGTTGGCAGAATGGTCACCATGCCGGAGTGCCAAATACAGGGTTGCGGGTTCGATTCCCGCCTCTAGCAAGTATTTATGCTTAGATATTTGTCTGTGGTCTGGTTCTATGTATTATAAGTATATAAGTATATTTACAAAAAGAAAAGTATATAAGTAGTATATCCATTGTCTAGCACCCAAACACAAGTCTAGTTACTTAGCTTGGGGCTAGGTGGCGATGTGTGGAATGTCTTGCAATATTTATATATTTTATATATTTATATATGTACTCACTTTTATCCTCAGTCAACTTGACTCCTTTCCAGGATTCAACACGTAAAGGAATATCTTCACCAGATGATGCATGAGATCTTCTAACATTTGATGTACTTGGACCAGTTTCATTTTCTACATTGTCTAACACCTTCGGAATCTCAAGTTTAACATCTTTTAATATATCTGTTTTGGTATCCACATCTATTTCATTGTCAAACACGTTGACACATTCAAAGTTTGGCAATTGTAAATTATGATCAACATCATCATCATCTGAACCATGCGTTTTGTCAATGTCAGAACTGTCTGTCTTTAGTATATTGTCATCATCGAGGTCATCAGTCGCTTCATACTTTATTTCCTCGGTGAAGATATTATCTTCATCATCAGGGGCAGTATCATATTGTACTTGCTGCTCTATTTGATCATCTACATGATCTGCATTGTCGATCTCCTGTTTGATCTGTGGCTGTTGATACAATGGCATGTGATCGATGGCCTCGGTGACAGTCCGTGTGAATGAGAAGAGCGGTGTTTCTGTAAGCTTCATCTGAAACCACAATATTCATACATGTACTATGTTGCATTCCGTAACTGTCAACTGCCGTGCAGCTCAACCATGACGTACCTTCCCGCAAGGGCTTCCGCTCCTGCTCCACCGGTCGAGGGCTATGTTGGCTTGGTGTGCAGTATCAATGAACCGTCGACACCGGCGCAGCGCGGACAGGCACACGCCACACACGCAGCACGGCCGTCCCTCCACGACCAGCTGTACATACACACTGCATTAGATCAGATACTATTACACTGAACCAAGAGCCAACGGCTTCAGTCTTACTTACCGTCTCTCTGGTCACTCGCTCGTAGGTTTCCTCGAGAGGTGTGTCGGCGAGTCGATGCACCGAGCGGTCGCTCGCGAGGCATACTCGGCACAGCGCGCTGCTTTCCATCGTTCCTTGCATTAGCAACGCCTCGCGCCTGCGACCAGCGACTCTATCCACACTTCCTTCACTAATTGTCTGTTTCTAGAAACAAAATAAACTTTTCACTAATTTTCACAATCTTTTAGCTTTTAGCCAGCTGCTACAGATTAAAAAAATGTACTCTGGAGCAAACGTAAATTATTTTATACGTCTAATACGTTTATTGGAATCGCGAACGAAACGCAAAAATATCATTAGCTGGTAATGGAATTTTGGCGGGAACAAATGAGAATTTTAATTCGTGGTGTTTTAATTATTATAGAAAACTCAATTCTTAACTGAGTGGAATTTAATGGGAACTCTTTTTTTGTTAGTCTATGAATGGGAATTGATTACTTTCTTAGCAAAGTATAAAAATAAGGAACTTCGTTCCAATGTAGTATTTAAATTCTCTTTGGTTCCAATAATGATTTGGTGGACCACAGACATTATATCTCTGTGGGTGACTTAATAAAAAGCATACTACAGAGGTTCCGAACGCATCCCTCATCTAACAACAAACACTGTTTTGTTTTTATCAACAAAAAAATCAACAATAATTTAAATCGTGGTTATATCACCTATAAACCATGTCTTCGCTTAAAGTCTGCCGTGTATGTTTAGTAGACAATCTAAACTTATATTTAGTGGTTAATACTCAAATTGTTGATGTCTATGAAATACTAACACAAATAAAGGTAAGTCGTAGATTTCTGACCCAAGTACCCAGGTAAAGAAGTTAAAACCCTAGCTATGACCCTGCTTCTAGGCCTTCGTCTACTAGGTTGAGAAACTGTTGAAATTCAGACTTACAATATAGGTATATAATGTTTTGAGGATAAATGAAGAAATTATAATATTTAAAAGCAAAGTCTCACAGCACAAGTAATGGGAAAATTCCGAAATACCTAGGTAGGTATAAAAAGTTCAAAATTAAGGTAAACTTTGGTACTTATAAGTTTTTGCAAAAATGTAAATTTGCCCATATCTTTTTGTCGTGTTGATTCAGGGTTGATTTTTATACACCTAATAGGGACTATAGACCTCAGTATCTGGTATGAATTTCAACTTGCTAGGTCCACCCGTTCCTGTGTCACACGGACAGACAGACGGACAAGAGAGTGATCTTATAAGGGTTCCTTTTATAATTATATTTTTAGGGTTTAAAAACTTTTTAATAAAAATAAAGACTTTCCGACCCTAAAAATCGGATATACCTACCCATCTATGGACTTATCTATACTAATATTGTAAAGCTGAAGAGTTTGTTAATTTTAAAACACCACAGGCACAAAGAAATAAAAAATTATAATAATAATAAATAAATAATAACAATAATAAATAAGAAAATTTAGGTCTGTTTGTTTGAATGCGCTAATCTCAGGTACTACTAGGTTCCAATTGAAAAATTCTTTTTGTGTTGGATAGTCCATTTATCGAGGAAGCCTATAAGCTATTTTATATTTCAATATTCCCACGGGATCGGGTGTTACGCAAGTGAAACCGCGGAATGCTGCTAGTATTTCATATTTCTGTTGGCGCTATAACAACAAAAACTAAAAACAGTCTACCTATTATATGTAATGGTTTTTGACTCATACAATGGCTACCTTATTGATTACTAGCGACCCGCCCCGGCTTCGCACGGCTATATTATGCATGTATTATACATAAAAACCTTCATCTTGAATCACTCTATCTATTAAAAAAAACCGCATCAAAATCCGTTGCGTAGTTTTAAAGATTTAAGCGTACATAGGTATATAGGGACAGAGAAAGCAACTTTGTTTTATACTATGTAGTGATGATACGATTTGTTTTTAGTTTAAGAATGGTCAACCTGCAATGCTGTGCCACGTATGCCTAACGCAGCTTAGGAAATGTTACCGTTTCAAGCAGACAGCTCAACAATCTAATAATGCACTTGAACAGTGGCAAGCTGACCAGAAAGAGGTATGTACTTAAATAAATCTATACTATAATATTATTAAGCTGAAGAGTTTGTTTGTTTGAATGCGCTATGTACACTTGTATATGGGCTGTTTTCCGCGATTAGACCCTTTTTAATTGGGTCCTTTTTGAAGATGGAGTAGGTTTGCTCAGCACCTATTACCCTCTCAGCTTAGTTGATCATGTCCAGAGGAGAGAACTTGTCAATACTTTTGGATCCAACTAAGCCGCGGATTTCATTACTATGTTTTGTCACCGTAAGAGCAATGCACATAATTTTTTGCGCTAATCTCAGGAACTACTGGTTCGAATTGAAAAATTATTTTTGTGTTGGATAGTTCATTTTTCGAGGAAGGCTATAGGCTACTTTTTATCTCGATATTCCCACGGGATCGGGAGTTACGCGGGTGAAACCGCGGGACGCAGCTAGTAGCCTCATACTAAGTAACTAGACTTGTGTTATAGGTGCTAGGCAACTCATATACTACTTATATACTTTTGTTTTGTAAATATATACTTATAATACATAGAAACAACCATACCACAGACAAATATCTAAGCATAAATACTTGTCTGAGTCGGGAATCGAACCCTCAACGCTGTGTTTGGCAGTCCGGCATGGTGACCATTCTGCCAACTGGGTTGTCATATAAAAATAAATAATCTATACTAGGACAAAAAGTCTGTACTTGGAAGCAAATTTAAAAAAAAAAAGAGTCATATGTCTGGAGATAACTAAGCCGCAAGTCTCATCACAATGTTTTCCTTCAGCATAGGAGCGATTTTTATTAATGCACATAAATTTTCCATAAAAAATCTATAAATGCACGGCCCGGTTTCGAACCCATGACCTTTGGAATGAAAGGGCTTTGTCCCAGTAGTAAGGGGATACATACGTCACTGCGAAAAACTTTTCATTGAATTTTGTTTCTTTGAATACTTTTCATCGATATCTCTATACTGCGACGCCTTATTAAATCGATGTGTTGTTACTGCGATGTAACGTTACATCGAAAAACTATTCTGCGAAGACTTGTTTAATCGACAGCTTGTTACTTCGAACTTTACAAAAAATAATTAAATATAAATTATGTCGTTAAAAATACAGGGTTGTCGGAGAATACCGAGGGGTACCTTTTTTCACCCCCAAAAGTTTCGCGGGTTTTTTCGATTTCGCGTTATTTTTTAAGATCTTTAAAATACTTATTTTTGCATAGTAGACATTTTTTTAAGGTTTTTTGTTTCTAAACCTTTGTTAACTATACATTAATTTTAAGAAATAGGACGTCACTTCTTCGATTATCCTGTATAATAACAAAAATACAATCATCCTACAGCACGACGAGGATGATCAATACGTGCCTAATTATTTTTTTAAGAATGTAAAATAACTGTTGTAAAACAAAAAAGCCAAAAAAAATCTACAATGCAAATATATATATTTTAAATAAAAAAAACCCCATAAAATAAATAACGCAAAAACTAAAAAAAAACTGCGAAACTTTTGGGGGTGAATGAGGTACCTAATATTTACGTCACTTCTCCGACCACCCTGTATTTTTTATGACATATTTTTAATTTAATTAATTATTGTGAAGGTCGCAGTAACGAGATGTCGATTAAACAAGTCTTCGCAGGCAGTTTTTAGCGCGGTACGCATATTTTTAGATGAGATAAAATCTCTGAACTCGAGACACCGTTACGAGACGCAGCTACAGTGTGTGCATATATGCATGTACAGGCGACTGCATAATTGCAGCCCCCGGTAGAGTTCAAAAATTACTATTATTGGCATGTTTTCATTATAATATTTTTGTTTGATTTTATGAGTTAGAAGACCTAAAACTTCAACTAAAACAGGAGGTGCCTAGAATCTTGCTTGCGTTGAAAACATTCTTATAACAGCCGTTTTGGAGCTCTACGGTGGGTCTACAATGCAGCCGACTATATATATTTTGTAGTGGTTTAGTAAATAAGTTTTATTTTTATTTATTATGCTATTTTTAAATTCGTTTTTATTTTAGTTTTCACTTCTGTCGGCACTCTCGGAGTGCAACTTTTTAAGCTATTGCATAGATTTTATCGCGGGCCTTGGGGGGAGAATCAAGAAATTCCGTAACGAAAACACCTAAGACCCCCGAAAAATGACGGACGATTATTAACGGACGACTATTGACGGATGACAAATGTCGGACGACTTTTTTTTTTTTTTTATACCTATTTTTTTATATTTTTTTATACCTATTATTTTTTTTTATTATTTTATAAGAACATTTACTAAGACAATAAATTATTCTCGATATAGCAATAGCTTTACCGCGGCAGTCCCCGAGTGCCACACGTTTTTTTATTTATTATTTGTTTTTTTACAGTTCAAACCTAGTCCACTATTTACTTACTCAACTACAATACCAGAGGTTGTTGATTTTGATGATTTACAAGATGTATCCGAGCAAAATATCAAATTGGAATTGGTAGAAAAAAATGGTGAGAAATACACTATTATTTTAAACTTGCAGCGCTCCGCGGTTTTTCCCGCGTAACTCCCGATCCCGTGGGAATATCGGGATAAAAAGTGGTCTATGTTATTCCCAATTGATCAATGTATCCTCATACCAGGTTTCACCAAAATCGGTCCAGTAGTTTCGGAGCCTATTTCATAGTTCATCGATTGAGCGATACAGTACCTACCTGTTGCCCATGTGCTGAACAATTTGATCCCTGTCGCCCATTAGCTGAGCAGTTTGATCCATATTGCCCATTGGCTAAGTTATGTGCAATTTATTTAATCAGATTTTTGTTCATTTCTCGGAAAATTATTGGTTTTAGAGTGCAATGAAACATCAGATGTAGAAACTGAAAATAATGCAAATAATAGTGAACAAGACACTCAAAATGATGGCGATATAAGTGCCACTGAAAAAACACACATAAGCCATACTGATTCAATATTAACCAGTGCTCAAATAAACATCACTCAAGGAAATTCCAGTGCCCAAAAGAGCAACACTCAAGAAAATTACAGTGCACAAATGAGGAACACTCGAGAAAGTAGCAGTGCCCAAATAAACAACGCTAAATTAAATTGCAGTACCGAAGTAAGCAACATTAAGGGGAATTACAGTGATAAAATGAGCAACACTCAAAGCAGTGATGAAACGAACGACGCTCAAGGAAATTCCAGTGCCCAAAAGAGCAACACTCAAGAAAATTACAGTGCACAAATGAGGAACACTCGAGAAAGTAGCAGTGCCCAAATAAACAACGCTAAATTAAATTGCAGTACCGAAGTAAGCAACATTAAGGGGAATTACAGTGATAAAATGAGCAACACTCAAGGCAGTGATGAAACGAACGACGCTCAAGGAAATTTCAGTGCCCAAAAGAGCAACACTCAAGAAAATAGCAGTGTAAAAAAGGGCAACACTCAACGAAGTAGGTTTGATCACTTTAAAAAGTTCAAAAAGATTTGTTTTACCCAAGAAAAGGACACGGATTATGAACCGTCTTCTGACGATGAATATGACAACAAACCTCTTGCCACGAGGAAACTTAAGGAGAGGTTTGTGAAGACGCAGGCCGAATGTAAGTTACTACAAATACTATGTATTTTTATATTTTACTAGCGACCCGCCCCAGCTTCGCACGGCTGTATTATGCATGTATTATATCTAAAAACCTTCCTCGTTAATCACTCTATCTATTAAAAAAAACCGCATCAAAATCCGTTGCGTAGTTTTAAAGATCTAAGCATACAAAGGGACATAGAGACGGCGAAAAGTGACTTTATTTTATACTATGTAGTGATTGTACCATCAACTTCGTCCGAGTAGAAGTCGAAAATGGTTCTAATAGGATCACACTATCCCATACAACTTTGCCCCCTCTTTTTCACTCCCTAAAGGATAGAATTTCGGAAAATCCTTTCTTATCGAATGCCTACGTTATACAAAGAACACACCCTCCAACAATGGATATTACGCCAATAGTGACGTCACCACGTTTTAAAGTTTAGAAATATTCAAACATATTTTAAAAAAGAACTAGTGAAAAAATCTCAAAAATATCCAAATTAGTGTCCTTAATTAGTCTATATGTACGTAAAATAATATGAAAACCATAGGCCAGGAAATTTGGACGATCCCAATTGCCCATAGGCAGAGCATTCTGCCGTTCAGACCGTGGCGTTACCATCAAGGACATGGGCTACTTTTCATCCCGGTCTTGGACTATTACGAGTAAAACCACAGGGTGCAGCTAGCTAGTTTTCCAATATAAACACGCGAACGTGCGCCCGCATATGAGCTAAGGTCTAAAGAACTCCTCTCCAAACCTTGTCATAATAATAAGTCAGAATCATTACTGATTTTCTTTAAACATGGACTATGTTTAAAGAAAATCAGTAATTGACTTGACTGACCCTTATTCCAAAACGAGGTTTAAGGATAGTCCGAGATGTGGATTTAAACTTTAGATTTAGATACAGATTTACTCGTGAATTATAGTCTAAACCTATCCATAAATAATCTATAGGGATAGTGATTAGACTATAGTTCACTAGTAAATCTGTGTCTAAATGGAAGGTTTAAATTCACATCTCGGACCAACCTTAAACCTCGTTTTGGAATAAGGGGGAGTCTGTCTGTAATTTAATCTCCAGACCAATTAATAAAAGTGATTTTGAAAATTTTCCAGTGATAAAAGCAGCTAAAAAGATGAAAAGGATGAGGAAGAAATCTAAACGAAAACAGGAAATGGAAGAACAACTAACGATAAAAAAACGAAGAGTTGCCATGCCACTAGCTAAATTAACGCCACGAACTAAAAACATGCCAGCAACTACATTTACGCCACGAATAGAAAAAATGCCGCCTACAACATTTACGCCACGGACTGAAAATATGCCAGCAACTACATTTACGCCACGGATAGAAAAAATGCCGTCTACTACATTCACGCCACGGACTGAAAATATGCCAGCAACTACATTTACGCCACGGATAGAAAAAAAGCCACCTACTAAATTTACGCCACGGATTGAAAACATGCCAGTAACGAAATTTACGCCAAGGTTTGAAACGTCACGAACCGAAAACATGCCAAGTACCAAATTTACGCCACGGTTTGAAAGACCACGGACTGTAAACACGCTTGTTACTAAATTTACACCACGATTTGAAAAGCCACAAACTGAAAACATGCCAACAACTATATTTAAATCACGCTTTGAAACGCCACCCACTAAAAAATCGCCACCAGCTAGGAACAACATGGCACAAACTGATGATTTAGTATGGTTAGAAGACATGCCACTAAATGATAGCATACCCCCACATGTAAACATGCCACGAGCTGAAGACGACTTAGTAAATTTAGACGATATTTCACTAAATGACAGTATACCACTGACTGAAAACATGTCGCAAGCTGAAGACGGCATAGTTTGGTTAGAAGACCCACTTAAAGTCAGCATATCACCCACTGATAACATGCCACGAGCTGAACACGATATAGATTGGTTAGAAGACCCACTAAAAGCCAGCATACCACGGACTGATAGCATGCCACGAGTAGAAGAAAACATAGTGTGTATAGACGACATGCCATTACATGATAACATACCGGGACCTAAATACATCATGCCACCAGTTGCCATCATACCGCGAATTGAGAAAATGCCATTTACGGATAGCATATCGCTGGTAAAGTTTATACCACGAATAGAAGACCATATGCTTGAAAACATGTCACAATCTGACAGCATGCCACGGGGCGAAAATATGCCAGGAGCAGACAGCATGCCACATTCGGGCAGCATGTCTCGTTCTGACAACATTACCAGGGTTGCAAACATGCCACAGCCTAACAATATACCACAGTCTGATAATAGTCAACGGACTGAAAATATGCCCCAGTCTGACGGCTTACCACGGACTAAAAACATGCCACAATCTGATAGTAGTGAACATACTGACAACATGCCACAGTCTGATAACATGCCCCAGTCTGACATCTTACCACGGACTGAAAACATGCCACAGTCTGACAACATGCCACGGACTAAAAACATGCCACAGTCTGACAACATGCCACGGACTGACAACATGCCAAAGTCTGACAGCTTACCACGGACTAAAACCATGGCACAGTCTGACAACATGCCCCAGTCTGACAGCTTACCACTGACTAAAATTATGCCACAGTCTGACAACATGCCACGGACTGAAAACATGCCACAGTCTGACAGCTTACCACAGACTAAAAACATGCCACAGTCTGACAACATGCCACGGACTGAAAACAATCCACAAACCGAAAACATGGAAAAAACAGTATTAAGTTTACCATTTAAATGTAAAAAATGTAATTTTAGATGTAAAACTCGTATCGAACTTAACCAACATAATCATAAACATGGACAAAGTCATTTCTGTAGTATGTGTGATAGGATATTTAGTACTGTTGCATCTCTAAGAAAACATGTTATCAAAACGCATTGCTAATTTGAAGCGACCTATGACCATGCCGCACCCGCGCCGCCCGCGCCCTGTCGATGTTGCTGATGTGGCTTTATGCGACCGTATCAGTGTCGTACCTTGAGTAAAAAAAAAACTGGTGGGAAATGCTAGCATTTCCAAATTATTTTAAACGTTCTAATTAGTACAATTTTTAGTTATTTTATTATGTTTTTGTGTTAAGTTTAATCTGGTTTTTCATTTATGATTGTGTATTTTGTGTAAATAACATTTTCTAGACAAACCGTGTTACAAAAACTGTAAGTTAAATCTACGGACTTCGCGTCATTTCCGATGTTGGATTAACTCATTAATAAAAATGTATTCGGTAAGTACCGCCGTATTTAAGTATTGAATACAAATAGCAGAAACCTAAAAAAAACACTACATAATGTATAACCTCTTTGGTCCCAACCTTGTAAGAGGATCAGGTAGTATGGACACATGAGTACCTACTCATGTGGTATGGAGTCTCATAGTCTCATTCACTCTCGTTGTTAGGAAGAATTTTATGTATTATTCGTAATGAAAAGCACAGTGTTTACCTCGGGTGAAAGACTCATTAAGTCCCTCGAACTATTAGCACCCTCGCTACGCTCGGGCGCCAAACTCCGTCTCGGGACTTGTAATGAGTGACTTTCACACTTAGGATAACAATGTACTATTCTTGCCCTATATGTTATTATGACATGTACTTAAATTGTTTTTTTTTTAATAATATTTATGGCATGAAATCGGTTTTTCGTCCGTATTACACATTAAATGTTGTATTAAGTCACTCGTTAATGTGTAATTAGCATGCGATATAATGTGACTGTCTGTTACTTTTACCAGAGCCTACTTAAGTTATGTTTTCAAGTGCTTTTTTAATAAAAACTTACCTACCATAAATGTACTCATTAATCTCTTCCTAGATATGACAACAGCTTCGACCTCCTTGGACAACAGGCGTAACATAAGTCAAAAGAAATCCGTGGATGGGTCTACCACTGTGGGGTCTACAAATTAGTGTTGAGTAAAATTATTATGTACCTTTTAAGTCTATAGGTTTCCTATTTTACTTTTACTCAACTCGTGCCCATTCACTGACCCAATTTGAATTAAAAAAACACCAAAATAACGCAATGCAAGTAATGTTCGTTTTTGTTCGCGCCAAATCTCCGGAGCCAACGTAAGCGTCTACGGGGTGCGTTCAGAACCTTCGTTTGTAATAGTAGGTACAAGGGTAAAAAATAATAGTTTGCGTTTAGTTCGCGATTCAATTTTACATTTATATTTACAACTTAGATCATTTACCTACAGGATACGGCATTAGCATAGCGCGGCGAACAAATTATTGTGTCAATTTTAGCGGGGGACGAGGTAACACACACATAGAAAATCCTAAAAAATGTGCCGTGTCATTACATACCCACACATAGATATTTATGGGGAAACTTACTCACATCCAAAGAATAACGCACACCCTCAATATTTTTTTTCATTCTACAGTGTAGAAATTACCTCAGTGTGCGTAGTTCGCTAGTGCGAGGACTTGTCGATAACGACATGTCGATAAATTTTCAATTTATCGACAAGTCGTACATTTGTAAAGTTGGCTAAAAAGGCTTGCTTGCTTGCAATAAATAAAAAATGGTTGTCTGTAAAGTCGGTTTACGGACGATAATTTTACGTGATAATGTCATAAGAAAACGATGTAATATTTAGATCTCTTTGTTGTTATTATATATTTTTTTCCCTTTTTTTATTTTATATTTTTTCATTTTTATAAGTCTTCTATTTGTCATTCGTCACTATTACACAAGCCCAGATTAACGATATTATTATTTAATACTCTGTTTCCTAACGGGAACGATCGCGTCATGGTTATGTTACCATGACGCATGACGTCACATAATATTACCGAGACACTTTTTTCTGAATGCAGGTGTTCCATCAATTTATAAGACGTTATCACATCAAAAAGGACAAATTTTAATTCGAATGTATATTAACTGTTAAACATCAAACAAAGGTTTACGCTCGTCGGTTACCTTAATGGATCCCCAATTCCCGACCATCGAGAACTTTTTTCATTCTCCGCGGATCCCCAAGTTCAATAAAAAAACAAAAGCTGATCGATAAAAAAAACAAAAAACAATCAAACTGATATGACGATCGAAACAGAAACAAAAGACTAAGTTTGACAGCTATCACTTGTAATGAAGATCTCGATGAGATTAATCACTTCTACAAAGAGACCGTCAATCTAGGATTAATAGTTTCTGAGATATAGCTCTTGTAAGTTTATCTTCACTTACGAAATCCGATTGTGATGATCCTTTTTTATTTATTTTATACAAAAAAAAATTAATCAACTCTATATGGGTCTCAAAAATTTGGTGAATATCTGTTGAGAATCATCGGAGTGGTGAGCTCGTCAAAATGTAATTATCTGTACTGTAATGATTAAATTAAATTCATTTATTTCAGTCTTTCAATTTTATATAATAATAATTCTAAAAAAGTTTGTGTTCGCGAGGTTGTGTTCTGTTCACACTATTATTAGTTAAAATAAGTATCAGTGAACAGTAAAAAATATCTAAATAAATATGTCTAGTTTAGGATCAGATAGCCATGCTGGGTGGCTATGCAAAGTTAGTATTTTTATGTGTAAACACTTACCGTACAAAAAAAAGTCAAGTCACCATAGCACAGGCCTAGGGCTAGATGGCCCTGTGTGCAAAATGCCCGGCAATATTATTTATAATAATAGCTTAATTTTATTATAAATACTCTACCACGGCATGGTTCACACGCTTTCAAATTTAAATATTTCGCTTGTGTGGAACTTTAGTGAATCTAATAAAATCATTAAGAGGCGAGTCCCTAAAAACGTCATTTACTATTTTAAAAATATTGAAGAACTCCCTGCATTGTAAGACACTAAAAAGAATTCTCGATAACTTATTAGATGAGTCTACAGTTTCACTATCAGATATTTTGAAAATAATCCATAGTTTTTGAAAAAACAATTATTAACTTTGATGAAAAACATCGAAATCGACCTTTTCTATTTTAAGTATCTGTGCTACTTCGTTGTTATATTTGAAAATATTTTTGGTTAAATTGTGAGACAAAAGTATAGAGAATGCATTCATTATTGCAGTTTTTTACTTATTGAAACCAAATAATAATAATCAATGCCGAAACATAGATACTTTTTTTGGTTAATATCATTCCTCGCTGCCCATACATTTTAGTATGAAGCCGTAGCTCGTGACATTTTGCTTTATATTAGATGTCGCGGCGCGCAAAAGTGACAGTGTCATCTCAGTATTCAAGGTGAGAGCACGTCCATTTGTTTCCCGACATTTATTGTTTGACCTGGCATAAGGGTGGGGTGCGAGTGTTGCACACGACAACTAATTTGTAATTGTACCTATTCTTCGAGCAAGGAGTCGAAACTAGGTATAATCCGCGCACAATGAGAATAGGATGGAACCTTGTCAAAGTAAATCGAAAATGACAGTTTATAAATACATATATAAATAAATATTGCAGGACATTCCACACATCGCCATCTAGCCCCAAGCTAAGTAACTAGACTTGTGTTATGCGTGCTAGCCAACGGATATACTACATATACTGGGTTATTGGAAATTATACTAGCAAGCCGTTGAGGGCTACTTCTGTGCACCCAAACCAACAACTTTTGTTCTACGACTTTTAGAATAAGAACTTTTTTTCGAAAATTTTGAGCTTAGGTTTACCTGAAAATCAGCTGTTCCTTACACGGAGAGGTCAGTAACCTTAAAATTTGACTTATTTTTTAAGTTTCATGTACTGTTTTTGGTCTGAATGACCTTTGTTTTAAAAAATCAGCAAATACCTACCTACTTATAAAAATTTGTAAATAGGTATATACTTATAATACATAGAAATAACCAGACCACAGACAAATATTTAAGCATAAATACTTGTCTGAGGCGGGAATCGTACCTGTGTGGCAGTCCGGCATGGTGACCATTGTGCCAACTGGGTCGTCTTCAAGTAGCGTTAGCATAAAAGTTCTGAATAATGGGTAATTCGTTTTGTTGTAATTAGTTATTTTTTATTTATTCATATTTAGTGTAGGTAGTGTGTATAGGCATTTCTACTGTATGTGAAGACTTCACGGACAAACATACATACTGACACATATACGGGTCAAACTGAGAACCGCCTTTTTTTGAAGTCTGTTAAAAATACACAAAAATGTTTCATGGTTGTAATCCTTTCAATAATAATGTTTAGGAATCTTTTTTTTAGTTATTCCAATTATTATTCCCCAATGCCACTCATATGTGCTTCATGGGAATCATCATCAGAGCTTTGACTTTCTTCAGAAGTATCGCTTTCTGAAAAAACTTAAGTTGATGCAGCCAAAGTTCCCTCACCTCGGATGCGTGACACCGTGTTTTAGATATGCTTGTTGCTCGTTCGGTTATTGAAGTGAAAACTTCTTATGGCGCGTTGGGCACTTTTGTGGGTGAGCATTTTCAGCCGTTCTCGCGACAGATGAGATTTTGACAGATGAGACTTTAACAGTTATTGTGCTTCTACTACTATGCAATATTGAAAACAGCGACATCTCTGTGCAAACGGCCGAACTACGATACTCACTTCTGTACAAAAGTGTTAACAGCGACATCTCTCGGTGGATAGTGCAGGTTCGCAGCGAGCTGCCGTACGCAGTTCGCGTTGCACGCTACCGCCATCACTGATACACGAGTGAGCATTTTCAGCCGTTCTCGCGACAGATGAGATTTCGACAGATGAGATTTTACACAGATATACAGTTTTCACTTCTGCCTGCACTCCCGGAGTGCGCTGTTTTTTTTTTTTGTATTTTTGAACAAACCCATAGGTTCGTCAAAAAGATCTCTTGACAATGTAATTCCCGAATTACTAGATTCGTGATCCACAGCCAACTATGTCATCATTTTCAATGCGTTAGAAAAACCGACTTCGTTCCTGATCGAAATATCTATCGACTGCCAGAACTATTTGAGGTGGTTGACTATTCAAAGTTTTACCCCATTTTCCACTCATTATCACTAAATCACTAAAATAATCACACAATAATTAATTACATAAATCTAGCATTTATAATAAAACAAACCACAATTTATAACAACACAAACCACGGTCGGAATTTATTATTTGTTTATTTAATCACTTTAATAAGCACAGTCCTTATGTGCTCGTTTTATTTATAATTTTGGAGAAAACATTTTTTTAAATGAAATCGCCATTGCTCCATAGACAATCTACCACAGACAATAATAATTTTTCTTTAAATCAATGGGTCTGTTTCAAATCCGCGACAAATAACTAATTTATACCTAATTATTATTCAGAACTTTTTTCTAACGCTACTTTTCTGTCATTTTCGATTTACTTTGACAAGGTTCCATCCCATTCTCATTGCGCGCGGGTTATAATGTGATATTGATTATTTATTTTAACCTAAGAAATAACTGTTTCTATATTTCATTTTAATTTTTGACATAATTATGACAGGCAAACAGACAAAAAATTAAATACTTCATGGACTGTGGTTTTTTACCTTTCGATATAGGGCATTACAACAAACAAATAATGCCTTCACACCAAACCTCTAAAGCGTCTCGGAAATGGGATATTTGAAGAAACGTCCTACGATTTTATAAAAGTTCGCGGTGCACTTTGAGACCCATACCCTTCGATAGAGGGCATTACAGCGAAAAAATTATGCCTACACAACAAACCTCAAAAGTGTCACGGAAAAGGACGCGGTGATACGTCTTGTAGAAATACTTGGTCACAATGCTTTTATTTGAATATCCCGTTTCTGAGCTGTTTTAGAGGTTTGGTGTAAAGACATTATTTTTTTATTGTAATGCCTTTTATCAATAGGTATGGGTGTCAAACTGCACAGCGGCATTTTAAATTACTATGCCGGTTGTGTCCAAAGATCTTTACATTTCGATCTCTAATTGGATATGTTTTACAAACAATTTGCGGGAAAGACTAGTATTTGACGTTCCTGCCTTTTGCAGGACTTTTTTTTTTTTGTTTTTGTTTTCTCTAAAGAAATTAAAATAGGAATTTATTGAGCTGTCAAAAATTAAATAAAAATATGGAAAAGGTATGATTTAGGTAGGTAGGATGTATTAAAATTGTAGCTTATTTTTATATTTTAATCCTATATATCGTAACTTATTTTTATTCAAGTTTAATAATAATGGGAGAAGTAAAAGGAAATTACTATAAATCCCAAAAAAATAAAGGAAGATTTAAGACAAACCAGTAACTATAATGTACTCATCTTTTTACCCAACTATATCGAATATTATAAAGATTGGTAGGTGTTTTGCCTGAATATTTATATAATAATATATGATGCCGATACCGACACGTTTTAACCTGTTTCTTAGTAGGGCACATAGGTACATACGAACGTTTATGTGTGAATTTTCAATATATAGAGACGGATGTAATAATTATTTCGCATAATTATTATTATAAAAATATATAAATATAAAAATTATTATAGTACAGAACATTTACTTATTGACAATTTCGTTATCAAACAAAATACCCAAAAAACGTACACTCTGACCCCACCCTTTCCCGCCAGCTACTTACTACCGGACTGCAGTTTTGCGATGTGACAAGTTAAATACTACATACATTGCTTGTTTTCTATGATATTCATAAACATCCTACAAAGACGAACGCTTGATGAATATGTAACTTGTACAAAATGTACGATGCATCGAAAGTAGATTTATTTGTTTCCAGGGTGCGTAATTTTAATACTGCGTTGCACCTGTGTGGCTAGAAAATATCAATGTGTGTGTTCTATCAGAAGTTCCCACGGTCAAGGATTACAGGCTTAAAAAACTAATAATTAAGTTTTTTGTCTTCTGTCTATTATCGATAAAATCTATAATAGCAGTCAAATCAAAATATCGATATTCAAGATTGTGGTGCACATCATTATTTTTGTCTAAGTGACACGTAGTGATACCATGTCAGATTCTCGAAATTTCCCAACTTTTGCTTTTGCTAACGTAACGAGAAGATTATTATTTATTACATATTAATTTTTTTTTTTTAATAAAAATCTGATTATTATATTATAAAAGAATTTAAGACAACCAATAACATTAATTTACTAAGTTTTGAAAACAGAAAATGGTACTTAATCCAAGTTTTTTCAGCTCTTATTTTATGATAACGTTATGCGTCCCGTTCCGGGAACGGGACGCGTCATGTTACCGGAACACGACACTTTTGTGTGAATGCAGGTATTTCATCAGTTTCCTTAACGTTATGAGGAGGCTCACAGCTAAGCGACGCTCGCTGATCGTTTACGGTCGTTCGGGTTTAGTGACGCCTAGTACCGCACTAGGCGTCACTAAACCCGTACTTACTTATTACTTCGATGGGTGACCAGTGACCACTGTTAAATTTATCTGTCTAGAAACTATTACCCGTTACGAGACGTATTCACGTTCAACAAACGGCCGTGTCATAACACAGCCACACTCTATTTATTTTTCTCAGTATATTTTGTAAACTATTTACTTACCTATTTTAAATTAAATAATAAAAGCGCGACGTCGAGCTTCCGTAACCAGATTTGTTGAGTTATTTTGTTGATTTGAGTGATATCATAGTATTAAAACAGTAAAAATTGTGTCTCAAAGGAACAGTGAAAGTGCTCGTTTTGACGTGATAACGTCTAATAAATTGATGAACACCGGCAGCATTCACAAAAAAGTGTGACGTTATCGTCAAGGAAAAAAAAATACAAAGGAGAAAAAAAAGGACAAACAAACAAAAAAACCCATTTTTTATCGTTTCTTATGTCGCTATCACGTAAAGTTATCGCTCGTAAACCGACTTTACAGAACCATTTTTAGCACAAGTATAAGTGTTTATTTTTAGCGAAACCATGCTTGTCCTTGAGAACCGATGTTAATTTTGCAATTTTACGTACCTACTAAGTTCTTTAGACACACTGGTACACAGCTTTTACCTACAGTAGGGTAAAACTCCCTACTATTTGTGATAGAACATTAAGTTGGCAACTCTCCATATTTCGTATATTTTCGTAATTTATGCAGAAAATAGCCAATTACGATCAAAAATAATACTCACAGATAAAAGGTAATATCGTACTTTATTACATTTGATGTCTACAATATTTTTTTGCACCCAAAAAACACTGCAAATTGTCATTTTTGCGGGAGCTGCTTCACACGCAAGAGCTATAGTTGATAGTGACAAAAGCGCGATAAAAATAGTTTTATATAAGTAGTAGGTCTTGCGTACTGAGAACTTTTTACAGCGGGGGATGCGCGTAATGGCTACTCTAGTCTGTAATACCTCTATGATTTACAATTAAAATCTGTCTCATTTCTATACTCTCTTCTCCTTCACGCAAAAACAACTGAACTGTAGCATTATTCACTAAGCTTCAAGTCGTTGGGCGCGCGTGATTAGGGGCGGAGGGGGTGCGGTTTTTGTATGGCAATCTAGTCCTAATCACGCGCGCCCAACGACTTGAAGCTTAGTGAATAATGGCGCTGATTATAATAAAACTTGGTATAATCCGCGCGCCATGAGAAGGGGATGGAACCTTGTCAAAGTAAATCGAAAATGACAGAAAAGTAGCGTTAGCAAAAAAGTCCTTAACAATAATTAAAGAAAAATTATTATTGTCTGTGGTAGATTGCCTAAGGAGCAATGGCGATTTCATTTAAAAAAATGTTGTTTCTCTAAATGAAATGAAATGAATAGTTTATTTCCAGACTACTGTCCACACAAATTACAAACTTATTTAAACACACACACAAAAATATTTTTTACAAAATTATACTTACATCTTTAAATTATTAGAAATATAGAATTTGGCCGGCCTAGGTTATGGGGGCATGATAGAACTGCCAGATCCTATGAAGGGGGCTGTCATTCCAATCCCGTACCGCTACGACCAGGGAGTTGTCGGAGCGATGTAGGGCTGTGCGCGCCGCGGCCGACCGGCTTCGCAGCAGCGCTTGCCACGCGGGCGCGCGCCCCTCCGCGAACATCTCGCTGGCGCTGCAGCACCACGGAAGGCGGAACATAGCACGCCACGCGTTGTTGTACTGCACCTTCATCTCTCTCATGGTGCCCTTTGTGTAGTGGGACCAGAGTTCAATCGTGTACACGCTGGTACAGTAACTAATGAAGAGCTGAGCTTTCACAGTGGCGCTGCATCGAGCGAATCTTCTGGCCAGCATGTTACTGCGTACTGCGATTGCCCGGCGCTGCCTCTCTATGTCTGCGTGGTCGGATAGGTCGTCCGATATCATATGCCCGAGATATTTGACGAGATGTACTTGTTCGAGCACTGAGCCGTCTAGCTGAAGCGGTGGCAGGACCGGATAGCTGTTAGTAGCCTGGAAGACCATGTACACAGATTTCTCGGCATTGAACTTCATGTTGTGATCTTCCACATACCCCTCACATATGGCTAGCAGCTTACGCATAGCTGATATCGATGGAGCTAGCAGAACCATATCATCTGCGTAGCAAATATGGTTAGTCATGGTTCCGTTGATGGAACATCCTACACCAGCTTGTACGAGTTTGTCTGATAGACCATCCATGTACAAGTTAAACAGTGCCGGAGACATGCTGCCGCCTTGTCTGACGCCACACTCCAAGTAGATGGGCGCTGACACCTCGTTCCTCCACCGAACACTGTTGGTTTGTTGACGATACCAGTTTTTTTAAACCGTTACTATCTGATGGGGTACTTTGCGATCCAACAGCTTATGCCAAAGCAGGCCATGGTCCATGCGATCAAATGCTTTACTGAGGTCCAGATAACATGCAATTACAATGCTGTTCCTCTGCTCTTGTAGTATTCTACGACTTGCTTCAGCACATAGATGGCGGTACTGGTCGAAGTGCCACTTTTGAATCCATATTGATAACTTGAGGACTCTATGAAGGATGCGGCGTATCCGTGTAACACTTTCTCCAGCAGTTTGGCTATTATATTTGCGAGAGCAATAGGTCGATAGTTACTGGCGCTAGATATATTCTTACGACGGTTTTTGCAAATCGGTATAACTACTGTATCTGTGAGGGATCGTGGCAGATGTCCAGTGTTTATGATTGCCGTCAAAAGAACCGATAGTGCGTGGTACATACTCATATCACCGTAACATATATGTTCTATCGATAGTCCATCAATGCCAGGTGACTTGCCACCGGCAGTCTGCTTTACTACATCGGCAATGTCTTTTAAAGTTACAACTAAATCGCTGTGGCGGGCGTACCGATCGATCCAGCTCCACCTCTAAGTTGTGTAAATCTAAATAAATAAAACGAGCACATAAGGACCGTATATGTGTCAGTATGTATGTTTGTCCGTGAAGTCTTCAGATACAAGTAAAAATATCTTTACTATATACCTACACTAAAGATGAATAAAAAAAATCAAAACTAATTACCAATAGGTAATTAGTTCTGAATAATAATTCAGAACTTTTATGCTAACGCTACTTGAAAACTGTCATTTTCGATTTACTTTGACAAGGTCCCATTCTCATTGCGCGCGGATTATTCCTGGATTAACATAGCATACTTTGTATTCCGATATTTCCAAGGAATCGGGATTTATGCGGGTGAAACCCCGGGGCGCAGCTAGTACGTATATACATAAAAACACTTGCAAAGTTTTCCTATTATTTAATTAGGTTAAAATTAAATCTATTAAAATTTTAAATTGTTTTGTTCCAAAGCGGTCGCTATTCTGAAACAAATATAATATTTTTAGTTTTATAAATATAGTACAGGCTAGATATAAAGACATATAAGCTAGAGTATCAGAGCTAGAGTGGCAGTAGGGTTATATGGAACTAGGGGATAGCTAGACATATAGGCTAGATAGATAGATAGACATACAGTACAGGCTAGATAGAAATACATATACGCTAGAGTATCAGAGCTAGAGTGGCAGTAGGGTTATATGGAACTGGGGGATAGCTAGACATATAGGATAGATAGATAGACATACAGTACAGGCTAGATATAAAGACATATAAGCTAGAGTATCAGAGCTAGAGTGGCAGTAGGGTTATATGGAACTAGGGGATAGCTAGACATATAGGCTAGATAGATAGATAGACATACAGTACAGGCTAGATAGAAATACATATAAGCTAGAGTATCAGAGCTAGAGTGGCAGTAGGGTTATATGGAACTGGGGGATAGCTAGACATATAGGCTAGATAGATAGACATACAGGCTAGATAGATAATGATTGTATACCTCTGAAGTGCTTGTACTTTTGCTTCTTCATTGACTAATTTTCTTTCTTTCAATTCTATCCTTTTTTCTTCTAAAGCGATCTGTCGTCTTCTTAGATCTAAAGTCTCCTTTTCAAAATCGATTAAGCATTGCATTGATTCTGTAACAAAGTATATTAAACTAGCAGCGCTTCGAGGTTTTACCCGCGTTACTCCCGATCTCGTGGGAAAATCAGGATAAATAAAATTTATACTAAGTTCCATCAATTACAATATTTTCAAAAATAAATTTCAAAATTCCAAAAGTCGTAAAACAAAAATTGGTTAGATGCACATAAGTGGCTCTTAACCGTTCGCCAATTACCAATAGTATATTATAACTATCTGCGCCAAGCGGTTTCACCCGCGCGCGTAACTCCCGATCCCGTGGTAATATCAAAATAAAAAGTAGCCTATAGCCATCCTCGATAAATGGACTATCCAACACAATAAAAAAATTTCAATTCGAACTCCTCAATTCCTGAAATTAGCGCGTTCAAACAAACAAACTCTTCAGCTTTATAATATTATAGTATGGATAAGGATTACCTGTTTTACTAGTCTGCTGTAATATTTCACCGTTGTCATCCATAACAATAGGGTTAGTGTCAACAAAAACTGGATTAAACTCGAAGTCCTCTCCCCTATTCTCTTCCGTTGCATCTTTAACGAAACCCTCTTCACTCAACTCCGGCTTCGTGTCCTCTTCAATACTGTCTATAGTGTTTTCTTCATTATAACTAGAATCGAGTTCTTCCATTGAAATCTCCTTTATTTTATCTTTCGTTTCGATTCTTCTTCTTAAATCGCGCCATGTCTGTAAGAGACATAACTATTATTGGTAGAGGATACAGATTCGTGGGTAGAGGATACCGATTCGTGGGCAGAGGGTACCTATTCGTGGGTAGAGGATACCTATTCGTGGGTAGAGGGTACCTATTCGTGGGTAGAGGGTACCTATTCGTGGGTAGAGGGTACCTATTCGTGGGTAGAGGATAACTATTCGTGGGTAGAGGATAACTATTCGTGGGTAGAGGGTACCTATTCGTGGGTAGAGGATACCTATTCGTGGGTAGAGGGTACCTATTCGTGGGTAGAGGATACCTATTCGTGGGTAGAGGGTACCTATTCGTGGGTAGAGGATACCTATTCGTGGGTAGAGGATACCTATTCGTGAGTAGAGGATACCTATTCGTGGGTAGAGGATACCTATTCGTGGGTAGAGGATACCTATTCGTGGGTAGAGGATACCTATTCGTGGGTAAAGGATACCTATTCGTGGGTAGAGGATACCTATTCGTGGGTAGAGGATACCTATTCGTGGGTAGAGGATACCTATCCGTGGGTAGAGGATACCTATTCGTGGGTAGAGGATACCTATTCGTGGGTAGAGGATACCTATTCGTGGGCAGAGGGTACCTATTCGTGGGTAGAGGATACTGATTCGTGGGTAGATGATACCGATTCGTCGGTGGAGGATACCGATTTGTGATACTGATTTGTGGGAAGAAGATACTGATTCGGGAGCAAACATACAGATTCTCGGGGCGTGGATACTGATTTGTAGGCAGGTGCTCCTGATTCGGGAGCAGAGGATATCGATTCTAGGGACGTGGATACCGATTTGTAAGCGTAAGATACTGATTTGTACTAAGATTGAACACCCTACCCTTCACCTTTCTCAACTTCTTTTCCATCCAAAGGTTGCCTGGAAGAGATCGCTTTGAGCGATAAGGTCGCCCTTTGTAGCACTTAGACTTTACAGAAATACAGATTCTCGGGGCGTGGATACCGATTTGAAGGCAGATGCTACCGACTATAGGGCAGAGGCTATCGATTCATAGGACACTGTTTCGGGAGCAGAAGATACTAATTCTTGAGCAGAGAATACCGATTCTCGAGACAAGTTCGTGAGTAGAGGATACTGATTCGGGAGAAGAGTAAACAGATTTTTGAGAAAATACTGGTTGCGTTAATACCGATTTGTGGGCTGGGTGTACAGACCTGTTTCCACTTGGACATCGATTTGCAAGGCGGGCCGAGATCGTTGAGCGACTACGCCAGCTGCGTCCAGTGCGCCTCTAGCCGCATCCGTCTCCGCCACGACCCGTCTCCCGGCCGCGATACCGCCTTCACCGAGTCATGGGGGCCGAGGATACAGACCTGTTTCCACTTGGACATCGATTTGCAAGGCGGGCCGAGATCGTTGAGCGACTACGCCAGCTGCGTCCAGTGCGCCTCTAGCCGCATCCGTCTCCGCCACGACCCGTCTCCCGGCCGCGATACCGCCTTCACCGAGTCATGGGGGCCGAGGATACAGACCTGTTTCCACTTGGACATCGATTTGCAAGGCGGGCCGAGATCGTTGAACGACTACGCCAGCTGCGTCCAGTGCGCCTCTAGCCGCATCCGTCTCCGCCACGACTCGTCTCCCGGCCGCGATACCGCCTTCACCGAGTCACGGGGGCCGAGGATACAGACCTGTTTCCACTTGGACATCGACTTGCGAGGCGGGCCGAGATCGTTGAGCGACTGCGCCAGCTGCGTCCAGTGCGACTCTAGCCGCATCCGTCTCCGCCACGAGCCGTCTCCCGGCCGCGATACCGCCTTCACCAAGTCACCGCCGTATCGTTTCATATGCTCTATTATATGGTCTAATTGTCGTTGATTTATTCTACCTTTAAATAAGAAATACAAATGTTATTTTTACCATTGCCACTCGGAAAAGGGCATTTTATTCATCGATAACAGTGAATAAAACGCTATTTACTCACTGAGTGAATAATAGCATTTTGGGCCAATATTGTGAGGTCACAGAGCTGACTGGACAAAAAAAAAGCATTTTTACTTTGCGACAAGCACGAATATATAAGTAGACACCGCGTGCTACATCTTAGACGTCGTCACTTGCCATCATGTGACGATAGTGCTCAAACGCTGACCTATTTATTTTTATAATAACAATAAAAATATGTACCTAACCTACCATTCCTCACTTTGTTATCTGTCTCTTCACCGCTATCATTATCCTCTTCAGCATTTTTACTCTTCGGTCCTTTCTTTTGTAATTTATATCTAAAGTCACGCCATGTCTGCAAAAATAAAATTAGTAAATGAGATAGGTAAAATGTATGTATGTGTGCTAATTGACATTGCTCGTACGGTGAAGGAAAACATCGTGATGAAACCCGCGGCTTAGTTGGCTCCAGACATATTGACAAGTTTTCTCCTCTGGACATGGTATAGATCACCATCTACCAGCAAGCTACTAAGTAGTTAAGCGCCTGCGTCAGCCGAGCCCACCTCAACTCAGGTTGGGCACGGACCAGCACACCTTCTGGTAGAGGATACCAACCTGTTTCCATTTGTTGACAGTCTTGCAAGGCGGGCCGAGGTCATTGAGCGCCTGCGTCAGTCGAGCCCACCTGGACTCAAGTTGGGCCCGGACCAGCAGACCTTCTTGCAGAGGATACCAACCTGTTTCCATTTGTTGACCGTCTTGCAAGGCGGGCCGAGGTCATTGAGCGCCTGCGTCAGCCGAGCCCACCTGGACTCAAGTTGGGCCCGGACCAGCAGACCTTCTTGCAGAGGATACCAACCTGTTTCCATTTGTTGACAGTCTTGCAAGGCGGGCCGAGGTCATTGAGCGCCTGCGTCAGCCTAGCCCACCTGGACTCAAGTTGAGCCCGGACCAGCAGACCTTGTCCGGTGGAAGGTTGGAACATTTCACTGTTCCTCTTCATATGACGTATAAGGTGATGCAATTGTCGGTTGTTTAGTTTAGCTCGATATGTAGCTGTATGTTAAGTTTTGTCAGAAAAATTATATTAACATCACAATAATTAAGCTAATTAAAACTAAGAGGACTATTTCCAAATGTCTCATTAAATTGGGGCAGCATCTTTATATCAAGGATGGCAAATAAAATTTCTTTCACTAGTAAAAAAAAAAAATTACTAGCTGCTTATCCCCCCGCACCCGGCGGTCGGTTCACTTTGGCTCTGTGTTTATTTGTATTTAAAAAATAGTTAAAGTTAATAAAAACTAAAATAAACATCACAGCAAGTTATTAAATGTTGCAATTATACAGGAAAACTGTTATCTATAAAATCAATCAAGTGTAAAGATCTAAATAAACAGAAATACAAGTGAAGTGATTTTGCAACTGATCAGAAAAAGTGGCGGTGGTTCTAAATTCATAAGATTGAACGGACGCTAGCGCTGTGTCATCGCTTCGAACCGGCTTGATATACCTACTATTGCCGCATTTGAGTAAAGAAGCTAAGCGTTATTTCGGCATCGTTTGTAACGATACATTGGATCAGCGGGCTAACGCACGCTTGTCATTCGGAACTCTGGGAGTTCAATCCCCACGACCGCAAAGTATTTTTGCTGTATATTATTTGTTGGTAGTCATTTAAAATGGATGACGATAACCAAACAAGCTATGTAACATTTCGCAACAAGAGACACAGGGTTAACTTATCGAATATTGAAATTGAATCCATGGTGAGAAGCAGAATTTTGAATCTGATATAAGCGCAGAAAGCTTACCAAACATCTCAAGAGGTGACAACAATTCATTAACAATTGACTTAAAAGAGCAAATCATAAACTTACAAACTGAACTCGACGCGGCACATGAGGAGATCATTAATTTAAATAGCACGAATACCAAGTTACAAGCAACTATAAAAAAATATGAAAAACAGTTAACATTATTTAAAACGGTTTGCATCGACGACGTAGAGGGCTCCAGACAATCGAGCAGAGCGTCAACTCCAAAGTCAGGCACAAGATTTTTCGCACCTACCGTGCAGAGAAATATGATGACAATGAAGAGGGCCTTTTTAACACGAACACCTTATCAGCTGTCTGCTAAATTTTGTAACGATACACTGCATGACACACGAATTAACGACGCCAACAAGGACACATCGGTTACTAGTAATCAGACACCCACGATGAACGACGGCGACGACGGTGAGGGAGTAATCCCGACGACGACGGCACCTAGTGAGGAAAACGCTAAGTTGCAAAGACTGATTGAGGAAGAAGATTTGAAGGAGATTAATAAGCGAACGAAGATAAATGGGAAATCTTTGGGTTCTATTGGTGACCCAAAATGCTTAATAGATGTCGCTACTAGTTTACCAGTTAAGAAAAATAATAATTTTGTATTGGGATCTGAAAGTTTGTCCGGGTTATCGGTAAGCTTGTACAATTCGAGAAATAATAACTGGAACAATAATTACATTCCCTTTGCTTTTATTAAACCACAGGCTAACACATCTCAGATTTTGTCCTTTTGTGACTCCATATGTAAAAATGGTTCGAAGAATGACAAAATTGTACTGGGCGTAGGATGTAATGATTGTAACCCAAATGAAGTAATGTTTGAGCTTTCCGTAGCATTACATAAATTGCGTTGTTTTACTGTATATTTAGTTCCTGTTCTATATAATCGTTGCCTCAATGTTAATATGTTGAATGGTCAGTTAAAGCTCCTAGCGACGAATCATAAGAACTGTATTTTTTTGGACTTACAAAAACCACACTACGATTGTCTATTATTTTTAACTAAAGTATGTAGAGAGATAAATTTTTTGATCGATTGTGCAGATTATGAATTTAAATACAATGTACGGGGAGGTAGATGTAAGTTGCATTTGAGAGATTCTTTAATGGAAATACCAACTTGTCGGTCTGATAACCTAGTTATTAAGGGAAGGTTGGCATTGCCACCTAAAAAGGGTACAATACCTTTTTACTTTAATAAACTTCTTGATAAGAAAAAATGTAATGGGTTATGTAGCCAGAACATGAGCGAACCAACACCTAAGAAAGGAACAATTCCCTTTTATTTTAGTAAAATTTTACCAAAAGTTAAATCCGTTGATAATGTAGTGAATTCTGATCCTAAGGCAAAAAAAGATAGCCAGTTTTTTCGATCACAATAAACAGTTATACAACTTTAGAATATTTTCACAAAATATTGCAGGCGCTATAAATAAAAGAGACAAGTTGCAGATAACCTTATTGGAGCTAAAGGAGAAGGGTCTGACTATAAATGTTATTTGTATGTCTGAAACGAATATCCTATCGGGTGAAGAGAGTAATTTGAAGCTTGACAACTACAAACTATCTTCACATTTTTCTAGGTCAACTCAAAGAAGAGGGGGCGTTTGTATTTTAACAAGGAAAAATATTCATTGTGTCTGCATTAACAGTATTATTGGGGAATTCGCCATAACTAAACACTTCGAATGTTGTGGAATTGAAATACCTAGTAGTAATATTGTTATAATATGTATTTACAGGACCCCTAGATCTGACGTTAATATATTTATGGCTAGATTAAATTCACTTTTAAGTAAATTGGCAATAAAACGTAATCGTAGAATAATTATAGCTGGTGATTTCAATATTAATACGCTGAAAACTAACAACTGTTCTAGAGACTTGATTGCATTGTTGAAGCAGTTTAATATTACCTTACATATTAAAACACCAACAAGGTTGAAGTCGTGTATTGATCACATAGCTAGCAATCTACCAAAAGCTCAGGGTTCGGTGCACGATTTGGGTCTTAGTGACCATACAGGGCAAATCTTAGAATGTCACCTGCGTTTAAAATTACTTGGAGAGACCTGGTTTCAAGAGGCTAGAGATTTCAGTTTAGATAATAACAATAAGTTTCTAAGTCACCTAGCGTCACTGACTTTCTCTGAGGTGTATTCTGAAAAAAATGTTGACAATGCGTTCAATGCCTTTTACGAGATGTATCAATTGTTATATAATTTGTGCTTTCCGAAAATTAATGTAAAAATCTCTAACCGTACAAATAAGGCTCGTTGGATAAGCAAGGGATTAAAAAAATCTGCCTTAACGAAGAGGCGACTTTATCTTATGTCACAAAGATCGGCTGACAACAAACCCTATCATAGAGAGAAGTATAAATCGTATGCTAAATTTTTTAAAAGATGTATGTTAAGGTCACAATCAATTGGTAATCAAAAATGCATAGACATAGCTTCGAATAAATGTAGAGCAGCATGGAATTTGATAAAAAGATATGGTGAGGAGGTGGATGATAATAATTGCATAGATAAAGTAGAATATGATAACTGTTTGATTACGAATCCATCAGATGTTGCATCAACTTTTAACAATCATTTTATAGATGTAACGGCAGGCACTACATCTGAATTCAGTAAGACAGTTCAATTTGATAGTATTCCCTCAAGTATTTTTCTAAAGCCTACATCTCCGGCAGAGGTACATCGTACAATTATGTCTCTAAGAAACTCTAAGTCGTGTGGATATGACGAGCTCACCACATGTGTCATCAAAAAAAGTTCGGAATTTATATGTCATGTACTTTGCCACATCATAAATATGTCATTTTCACAGGGAATATTTCCAGCGAAATTGAAATATTCAATAGTCAAGCCACTTTTTAAAAAGGGAGACAGGTCAAATATAAATAATTATAGACCAGTGGCATTGATTCCAGTTTTATCAAAGGTAATAGAAAAGTTAATGTTAAAGAGATTGAATGATTTTACAAGTAGGTTTGACATTATTAGTTCAGAACAGAACGGTTTTAGAAAAAATATGTCTACGACTTTGGCTATTTTCAAGCTTATTAAATCAGTGATTGAATGTATTGACAAACAAATTCCAGTAGCGGTTTTATTTTTTGACTTAAGTAAAGCATTTGACTTTGTTAATCATGATAAACTACTGAGTGTTTTGTATAAGTATGGTATTAGAGGTACGGCGAATGATTGGTTTGGTAGTTATTTGCGTAACAGATATCAGTGCACCGAGATAGTTACCATCCACAATAAATCAGTTAAATGTAAAATCAGGTCTGAATTTAGAAAGGTAGAGAGTGGAGTGCCGCAAGGCAGTGTTTTAGGTCCGGTGTTATTTTTGTTATACATAAACGAATTATCAAAAAGTACTAGTCACGAATCAATCTTGTTCGCTGATGATACCACCCTGATAATTAAAGGTAAATTAGGCGTTGAGTTCGAGGCGGAGATTAACAACGCAGTGCGTGGGATTGTTTCTTGGTTGGGCAGGAATAACATGAAGGTTAACGTGGAAAAGACTAAGATTATGCAATTGCGGACAATGCAGGCCAAGACTCGAAACTTGTGTATTGAATATAATGGCACACCTATTGAGGAAGTAAACACAACTAAATTTCTAGGAGTCTATATAGATCGTTTTTGTAGTTGGAAAACTCACTGTGAAGAAGTATGCAAGAAACTAAATAAGCCTTAAGAGCCACACCATGAATGTGGCTCTTAAGGCTTACCACGGCTACGTAGCATCCGTTCTACAATACGGACTTATGATCTGGGGTAACGGTGTAGATGTTCGTAAAGTATTCTTAATTCAAAAGAAATGTGTCAGAGCTCTATGTGGTGCAAGTCGCTTGACCCCTTGTAGGCCATTGTTCAAGAAACATAAAATTTTGACTCTGCCGTGTCTCTATATAAAGCAGTTGATAATTTTTGTAAAGCAAAACCCTGAATATTTTGTGAAAAACAAAACTATGCGAAACAGGGAGCAAAGAACTATGCACGCAGATAAGTTGCACTCTCACAGAGTTAGACTAAAGCTTACCAAACGTAATGTTTTTCACATGGCTATTACAGTTTACAACAATACTCCTAGTGATATTACAGATCTTCCTTTGCAACAAATGAAACGTAAGCTTCATAACTGGTTAATCGAAAAGTGCTGGTATTCCGTTAATGAATTTTTAAGCATTTACTGACATGGCGTTGTAATGGGAAGGGAGTTTTAATTTTATTTTATTCTGTTATATTATTAAATTCTGCTTTTATTTTATTTTTACATGTTTAACTATATCGAGTGTTTTTCTGATTTATAACAAATTGACGTATTCAAATAAATTGACAATAAGATAATCTATTATGAACTAATTGACTATAAAATTATGTTGTTATAATGTTTAGACATATTCATTAATTAAATATTTTGATTTTACTTTTCATAAACATTTGCATGCCTTTGTAAGGTAGAACATATGGATCTATTTTTTGTAATTACCATCTAATATTTATACCTGTGTTTTTAGCAAATAAAGATTCTGATTCTGATAAATATCCACGAAGTTTGTAAAGGCTGTATGCTGTAGCAGTATTTGCTCTACTGATTGGGTCAAATTAAAAAATATATATCTTTTTATCTTGGAGCTGGATGCCCACTGCTGTGCAAGGTTTTTCCCCATCTCCGTCAATTGGTCACGCTCGAGGCAGTCCGGGTCGTCTCGCCAACAGTTTCGTGGCCGACGTGAACGGAGGTATTTTGCGGTTACTAGCCCATTTGTCATGAAAAATTTATGTTCACTAATTATTGACGTTGGTCAGACGGTGAAGGAAAAGCATTGTTATTAAACTTGCGGCTTAGTTGTTCCATCATCTGGACATAGTCAACTAATATTGGTGAGAGGGTGGTATAGGTATTGGGCACGCCAACACCATCCTTACAAAAAAAATTAAAGAGGTCTAATTGCAGGTAACAGTCCATACTACCTGATTGAATACATACGTTTTAATTCAAGGGTTTTATCTAACACGTCCTGAGTTTCAGTGCTTGTTGTATCATCTAATAAGAATATATTGAGGCCGGATGTCTGTTCGTTGAAGTCCATCTCCTGTTCGTCTGTTGTAGACGTGTCCCATTCATTTGTCAGACCTTTCTTTCTCATACTATTTTGTATGTCTCTCCAGGTCTGTGAAAATTATGAAAAAATAAATTTGAAGTTATCTATCCTTTTTAGCCGCATTATGAAAAATTATGATATGAGGATTTTTTTTAGGAAAAAAATCTACTTTTGGGTTTTGGGCGGACGGACCACGGACCCCCAATGCTCCCCCAGGGGAACTGTTAAGCGCTGAACTGTTATATTTTTTCAGACTCATCCATCCCCCTAGTCAACGCTTCGAAATAAATCAATGCTTTTCGGTCCCCCCCAGTTCAGAAGAGCCGTTAATGGTGAAAAAGTTCTTGACAGTTTTCCCTAGGGGGATCGTTAGGGGGATGGTTAATTGTGCACCCACAAAAACCTACCTTTTGCCATTGCTGCATGGATTTCTTGGCTCCGTCTATCCCATTAAGTGACAGCGACAAATACTCCCATTTCTCATGAGTCTCTTGCGGTGTGAGGAGTTTCTCTTTCGATGGTCGTGACAGACAGACGTTCTGTCTCATGTATTGCATTAGGAAGTCTATTTGGGGTTGAGACGCTTTCACACGTTCATTCGTTGATTTTGACATTGTAGGGTTTTATGCCTGAAAATAAATCACTACATAGAATAAAACAAAGTCGCTTTCTCTGTCCCTATATCCCTATGTATGCTCAAATCTTTAAAACTACGCAACGGATTTTGATGCGGTTTTTTTAATAGATAGAGTGATTCAGGAGGTAGGTTTATTTGTAATAATACATGCATAATATAGCCGTACGAAGCCGGGGCCGGTCGCTAGTATTTTATAAGTGAAAGTTTGTGCTTGTTTATTCCTCCTTCATACAAAAACTACTGGATCGATTGCGATGAAATTCGTTATGTAATAGCTGGAGACCTGGATTAACACATAGGCTACTTTTTATCCAGATATTCACACTGGATTGGGACTTACGCGGGTGCAACCGCAGGGCGCAGCTTTATTTCATAAATTACATTATTCCTTTGCCGTTTTGTCCCTCGTTGTTTTCACTTTTATATGTTTAAGACACTGATATTCTTTAGTGCTTCGATTATTATCGCCTCTATCGAGTTCCCATAGTGCTAAGATCACCATTAGGCCTCTAATTTAACAATAACAACTGTGTAAAATCGATGCTAAACTCATAAAATAAATACCTAGGTCAATGGGAAAACATTGGTTTTTCGATGTAGTTGAATCAAAACTTCACGACGAGGCCTTGAATATAATTTGTTACGATCTTACCTACTTGTGTTCCGTGAAATCACATAAATAAAGTCAAGAATAAGTCAGGAAAAGCTACATACTAAATACGAGAAAAATAAATCAATAAATAAAATGTTTTCGCACAAGGGGTGGATAACTTAGGGGGGAGGCGAGGCGGGGCGATCTAAGAGAATTTAAATACTAAGAGCTTTTTTTGACGTTTCAATAAGCAAGTAGTCAGTAACTTGAAGCTCTTACCCTAGAAAAAGTCAGTAATAGAACCTCATGGACACAGAACAAATAAGTAGAAATGGTATGTGGGCGTGGCAAGCGTTTATAAACTACGCGTAGTTGTGCGCACTAGAGCTAAGTCGCGATTCAGTCTGCAGTTTTGTGCCGTTATCGAAAATCCGAAAATATGCCGTAATGTTCCATTTTCGAGTGTAAAAATGATAGCAGAAGGAAATCCCTTTTGAAAGGAGGTATTTCGTATCATCGGTAAGTACTATTTCATATTTTTTTTCTAATAAAATAGAAAATTATTTTAGGTTAGCGTAATTTACTAAAAATTCAAGGTAAAATTACTTTTATCTATTGACAATAAAGTTTATTTTTGTTTGATTATATCATCTCGGTTCTCAATTAGTGAAGTAGGCAGTGTGGGGTTGAATTAAAAATCGGATTTTCCAGATTCGATTCTGTAATCGATTCGTGGCAATCGATTCTTTGTAACAAAATTCGTATACAATCGCAAAGGTTGCAAATTGTTCCAGTAGATTCTTGGGGTCTAATATGGCCACTTCCGACAAATCATACCCGAAACGTAACACAAATAGAATTTTACCTATTTGGTGTGTTTTTTATTGTGATATTAAATGAAAACTGAATCGCGTCGCGATCATTGCTATTTTTTTTGACGTTACAGTTACATTTCAGATCGATTCGTTTTTGTTACAATTAGACCAGCTTTTCTCTAGATGTTATTACGTGATAACGTCTTTGACGTCTTTGATTACATGATAACGTCTTTGAAAACAATTAAAAATTGAGTTTTGTTTTTATTTTGTTTTTTCTTTAGGTATACGTAAATAAATATATTTTTTCCCTACCATTATTTTCTGTTTTTAACAGCCGACGCAAAAACAAATGAAAAAATCCCTAAAAAAATATTGTATGTCAGACGAGGCTGTATAGGTTAATAGTCGTTTGCCTAGCCTTTCGGGAGTGTAATTAACAAAAAATAGTAAACATAACCTAAAATTCTTAAAAACTTTTTATTATTTAAACAAATCTTTTTTTTATTCGCAACTGTGATAAAAAACGTCGTACGATACACGTGTGGATTGATCATTCCATCTCGGTTTTTGCCACGCTCGCGTTCCGCTCGCGCGTCATAAACCGCCTCTATGTAATGATCAATTTAACACACTTATTTTGTATTGTACTATTAATAAAATAAACTCACCTTCGTACATATTTTATTTTATATAAAAATAATATTACCTACCTACCTAAAGCTTTTTGCTCACGTGATAGTTTAAATTCCATTGAAACTTTTCAAGATGGCGACCGGTCATGATCATCTCGATTTGTATCAGCCAATCAGCATAGAAATAGCCATGGTCGCGATGCGATTCGTTTTTCATATAAAATCACACGCAAAATGGGTAAAGTCCTATTCGTATTACGATTCGGGTAAGACTCGTCGAAAGTCACCATAATAGAGCCTCTGATATATTGAACATTAGGAGCGCGGCGTTTTAGCCGCTTTGTATAAAGACGTAATAATTACTATCTATCTATATCTAGTATAGCGCTGGCATGGCGAATCTAACGACATGCCACTTATCAAAATCGGCCCACACGTTTGGTTTCAAAGGAACAAACAAACATACATACATAGACTGATAAACACATTACCACTCGTTTCCGTCACGCAGACGGGTGAAAATTCTTTCCAAATTAACCTATCGATTAAGATATCGATCAGTATCGATTATGTAATTTACAAAATATTACCCCTGGTCTAGTCGACTAGAAGAAATATTGAAATTTGACGCCATTATCAACCCTAAGGGGTATGAAATAAAGGTTATAATTGTGTTTACCAAGAATAACGCCATCTATGGTAGATTCGCCGAATTCTTTCGTCAATTGAATATAGTTTGTTGGTTGATTTTAAAATGTCGTAAATACTTTGTAGTCAATGGTAAAATAAACTTTATTATGATGCATGAAGATATAAAATCAAATATACGGTTTGTGTGATATAAGTTAACCACTCCCTTGCTTATGGAAACGATCGTTTCCAATTTAAAGTGTCGAACTTTGCTCATGGAAACAATCGTTTCCAAATATGATTTTTAATTAAACGAATCTGAACTCTATTTTGTAGGGAGTAAGGTCCACCCAAAAACATTTTAAACCATAGACAATGAATTTATCTATCATCGAAACGTAAAATCACAACATTACAAAACGAATTTTTATTAAAAAATACGAAGTGGAGTTTCGAGTCGCCATTTTCTGTTATTGTGTATGAATAGAATAGAATAGAATATCATTTATTGTTCTATCTGTGTACATAAAGATCTTACAAATAATATGGTTCCAACAGATTACTCATTTCGAGCATACAATATTAAAAACATAGATGCTTAAAACTTAAATCACAAATTATACTAAATTGGTACAGGTACATAATACTAATAGTTAATCTATTATTTTTCGTCATTATCGAAAAATTCCGATATGCTATAAAAAACCTTAGATATTAACCAGGATTTTAGTTTTTTATGGAAAATGACACCATTGAGTTCTTTCAAGTGCAACGGTAGATGATTGTAAATTTTAATAGCTGTATAGTATGAACTCTTATAAAATAAACTGTTATTGACTTGAGGTATAAACATATTATATTTGTGTTTATTGCGTTGACTTTGAGACCTGGATGAAATTATGCTAAAGAAATATTCTTTGTTGTTTTTCACGAACAGACATATTTCTAAAATATAAATACAAGTTAAAGTTAAGAAATTTTCGGTTTTAAAAATAAGACGTAAAGTATCTGTTTCTTGTAAATTGTACATAGTTCGAAGACATCTTTTTTGTAACCTAAATGTTGACTGCACTTCGGTAGAATTGCCCCAAAAGATAATACCGTAGCTTAAATGAGGATAAACATAACCATAGTACGCAGTTTTTGCTATGTTCCTGCAAGAAATATTAATTATAACTGATAAACTGTAACAATATTTAGACAAAATGTTATTTACCTTTTTAATTTGTGATTTCCAATTTAAATGACAGTCAATAATAACTCCAAGGAATTTGGTTTCGGTAACTTCGACAACATTTGTGTTATTATGCTGAACATTAATTTTCTGATGTTTTGCTCTGTAACTTTTGAATTGCATGAACATAGTTTTATCTATATTTACTTTTAAATTTAGATTGTTTAACCAATTTATTAACAAATTTAAAGTTTTATTAACTTCTTTTTCAAATTCTGTGTGGGTCATATTATTTTTGGAAATGAACACAGTTACATCGTCTGCAAACATAACAGTTAGATGATTAGTAACAGATGGTAATTCGTTAATATATATGAGGAATAAGAGTGGCCCGACAATACTTCCCTGTGGTACACCCAATACTATATTTTTAGAGTTTGAAGAGATCTTTTCAATAGTCTTGGTTTCTTTATTATATACATCAAGTTGAGTAAATTGAGATCTATCTTTTAAGTAAGACTTTATTAAGGCAAGAGCGTTACCACGTATACCTACTTGTTCCAGTTTATCAAGCTGTACATTGTGAACAACACAATCGAACGCCTTGGATAAATCTAAGAATAATGCTATTCCAGTTTTTTTCCTATTAATATCATCCCAAGCTTGTTTTAGCATTTTAAAGACAGCCAGAGACGTATTTTATCGTGAGTGAGTGCTCCCGCAATAAATGCCGAAAGTGTTTTAATTTATTACTTATTACTAAAGTTTAGCTACCAAATTGATCAAGATGACCTGTTCTATGATATTTTTATAATTGAATCAACGATTATAGGAGTGAAATGTGATAAAATCGTAAAAGCCGAACGCGTGTTTGTTTACGTTGTTTGTTTTCGTATTTCATAGTGTTAATTTATCGAAAATACTTAAAACTACGGGAAACTATGTATGAAATAACAAAGTTTAGATATAATTTTAATCATAAAGTGAAAGTTTTTTTAATAATATCTTGTAGATGTGCTGGATTAAACGAATATTAATGACAAGTAAGTAAATAGTAAACGAAACACCGTCCTGGCAACTATCGTTTCCAGAAGCAAAGTAAGTTTCACTGTCAGGGTTGTCACATACGTACAGGCTTTTCTGAACCGAAGTATTTTAAGTGTATGTTTCTTATGTTTTATTATTATGCACACTGTCCTGAAGATTTTGCACACTACCTATTGTACCTACTACAATATTGACATAGCTTTTTTTGAGATTTTCTCAAACCTTTTATGCAAAATAAATTACTTGGCCAGAGGCAACCCTAGTTTCAAGACGCCATCTTGGCTCATTCAGAGTTGTTTCGAGTTTTTGTACCTAATCTCGTCGTACATAACCAATTACTAAAAAATTTATGGACTTTTGGATATTTTGACATACTTTTATAAAAGCTAATAAACTGGCCTTTCTAATCCTAGTCGTATTTTTGTTCTAGGTTTTATAGTTCTTGTGTAAATTGGCTATGACTGCCAGTCTAGCTTAGAGCGTGAATTGTGCAACTACGTGTTTATGCTCGCAGATTATATTATTGTTTTTATAAACATTTTATTACCAAAATGATTGTTGTTTTATTTTTAATAGTTTAAATAACTATTATATTTTATAAAAATGACCCAAAATTATATACCTATCGCGCATTATTTTTCACAATTTCAATTTATTTGACTACAGTCGCAAAAATATGCTCGACCCTAACTTTAGCCTCAAATAAAATATTATACATGTAACTTTTATTAAATAACAAAAACGTTATTTTATGCGTGTTTTATTGTCTACACAAAAATGTAGTTATATTTACTCTAGGCTACTTGTATCGATTATAAATCAAGTTTTACTGAAGACGGCCGCGCCGCTTGTAACTATCAAATTTCACTAGCAATTCTCGACGTTTTTTTTGCAATCGAGAGCAAGCGAGTGGTTAATTTTGAGCAACAAAAACAACCAATCAAACGAATTGTTTTTAAGTATGCAAAATATGATTATCCATTTAGATGTGTGAGTTTTGCGACATCGGTTCTGATACGAAAAGCCTATACCCCTTCCGTTTACTTCTGTGTTTCGTGCTCATGGAGGTAGATTATGGTCGAAGTAGAACCTCCGTGTCTAGCCAATGAAAAAATATTAGAAGAAAAAGAAAATTTTGACAGCTTCAGTCAGTCATTGTCAATTTCCTTAATTGTATTTTTGTGTGAAATCCGAAAGAAAGAATTTTAATTTATTCCGATTTCTAACGATTCTTGACTACATAGTTCTACTAAATCCAGTCAAATTTTATATTTACGAGCGCCTCTTCTATTATTATTCAGCAAATACACAATCCACAGGCGCCGAGATCGATTATACTACACATAATGTGAACCAATTTTAACACACATCAAATTAACTTTATTTATTTGTAGAAACCAAACAAAAATAATACGAAGGTAAAACATCGAAAATTACCTACAATAGGGTTTTTGGGTAAATAGTGTGGAAGATACGCTTCAGAGGACGTAAAATAAGACTCATCATTCGTCAAAGAAAGTACCTATTATATATTGCTCATACGATACGGTGAAGAAAGGCACCAAAATGCACAAGGAAGAGATATGTAGAGTCTGTTTAGCCGGGAAAGTGAAGATGTACCCCATAACCAATAGCGAAATACAGGAATTATATGAGAAAGTCACAAATGAAAAGGTAAGATGCACCGCAAACTGCAGCCTACGATTTAAACGCATAATAAAGAGCTGAAAATTTATTTTCTGATTTTAACAAAGCAATATAATATAACAAATGTATAATTAAACATTAAATTAATAAAATTAAATATCCACTTATGTTCAATAAAAATTTAAAGTCCAAATGAAGTCCCTATGAAGTTTGCCCAAAAGGCAAATAAATAAATAATAACTTAAGCCCTAGCGGGTATTGAACCCGCAACTTTCTGCATCGCAGACGCTTAAGCAACTGATTCAACTCCCTTGCATATACGAAATGACGAAACAAAACGCTTAATGCGGACATCTGGTATTAACATCAATCTTTTGTCTATTGAAGTATAATGGAATTATTTCTTCTGTTTTCTTCAGCTTGCTGTGGATAATCGACCAGAAACATTATGCTACATGTGCTATGCCGTGTTCAAGAAATGTAACAAATATTACAAGATGGCTCATGAATCTAATAAGATACTACAATACTACACAGAGGTAAGTTTGTATGTTTGTAACTAAAGTGGATCTAACACCCATATTGACATGCAACCCAGTTGTGAAAACTGACATGACTGCTCTAGCGAATCAGCGTCTTATTTGCGGCTCTATGCGTTCGCGCGCACTATGCAATCTCATAGGGATGAATGTCCCTGATATTTGTCTGCGGTCTGGTTGTTTCTATGTATTAGAAGTATATATTTACAAAAGAAAAGTATATAAGTAGTATATCCGTTGTCTAGCACCCTAAACACAAGTCTAGTTACTTAGCTTGGGGCTAGATGGCGATGTTTGAAAAAAAACATTTCAAACATACGAATCATAATGATGTGACCCGCAGTCAGAATCTAGTTCTAATAAAAATAACAGTATTTTTTTAAATCTTCATTTCTCCCGCACTTGCAGTGACCTAAGCTAGCTACAGACGGACAGGAAAGTGATCTTATAAGGATTCGTTTTTTACCTTTTTAGGTTATTTTTACCTTTTGGAACCCTAAAAATGTATTTTATGTCTGGCCCGCTAACACATCTGCAATTTTCGAAATGACCCTATGAAAAATCCAGTTTGACACCCCTGCGCTAGAGTGAAGAGCGCAGCACAAAATTAACCAATCATAGGGCCGATTTAGCGCTGTGCGTACACTTATCCAAGAGCAACTTAAGTACTGCTTGTGAATACAGGCGTAAGTTGCATCGCCAAGTGGATTTGTAACATAAAATACCTTCGGAACCCTAAATTGCGCGTGACCCGACTCGCACTTGACCGGGTTTTTACACCTGTAATAGACATCTTCCATTTTTTTTAGTTTTTCAGGGTTCCATAGCTCAAAAGGCTCAACCCATAAAAGATCACTTTCTTGTGTCTATCTGTCCGTGTGTGACCACCGATTTTCTCCGGAACGGATGGACCTAGCAAATTGTTTGATGTAAAAAAAATGCCTTATTTTCAGGAGAAATTATCTACTACAATAATAGAAAGATCTGCACAGTACACTTTAAGTACGGTAAAATGTTTGTCTGTCGATTATTTCCCGCCGATATCTAAAGTTGAAGTTAAAATGGAATATTCGGGTAAGTTTAAAATATTCGACCGTGTCAAATAAAACTATTACTTATTCCAAAACTAGCGACCCACTCCGGCTTCGCACGGCTATATTATGCATGTATTATACATATAAACCTTCCTCTTGCATCAAAATCCGTTGCGTAGTTTTAAAGATCTAAGCATACAAAGGGAAATAGGGACGGCGAAAAGTGACTTTACTTTATACTATGTAGTGGTAGTGTGTAAAGACAACCCCTCTCAATCTCTCGAACAAGTACCCTTGACCTTAAAAAACGGAAATTATGTATTGTACCCAGAGTAAATTATGTATTGTACCCAGAGTTTTGTAATTTTTAAAAATTTCTTGAATGCACAGTTGGCTTATGTTTTCTGAAAAATTCCGAACTTGATAATAGACTAGCTGCGCTCCGCGGTTTCACCCGCGTAACTCCCGATCCCGTGGGAATATCGAAATTTAAAATAGCCTAAAGCCTTCCTCGACAAATAGACTATCCAACACAAAAAAAAATATTTCAATTCGAACCAGTAGTTCCTAAGATTAGCCCGTTCAAACAAACTAAACTAGCGACCCGCCCCGACTTCGCACGGCTGTATTATGCATGTATTGTCCGTTGCGTAGTTTTAAAGATCTAAGCATACAAAGGGAAATAGGGACATAGGGACGGCGAAAAGTGACTTTATTTTATACTATGTAGTGATTATAGATTGACTAGCAACCCGCCCCGGCTTCGCACGGCTGTATTATGCATGTATTATATCTAAAAACCTTCCTCTTTAATCACTATATCTATTAAAAAAACGCATCAAAATCCGTTGCGTAGTTTTAAAGAACTAAGCATACAAAGGGACATAGGGACGGCAAAAAGTGACTTTATTTTATACTATGTAGTGATAGTGATTTGTTATTTAATTTTCAGATGATGATGATGATAAAACAGATAACTTTATAAATCAAGAGTCGCTACATACAGACAGTGTGGATTTTAGAAAAGATACTATCGAAGGTGATGATAAAAATCAAATATTTGTTGTAATGATGGACAGTAAATTGGATGCAGAAACGTCGGATGATGAAGTTTTAATGCCGAGGGTTGAGAGGGAAGGTGAGTACGAGAGCGTGCTATATTATAATAAATTACCTAAAGATGTATATGACATATTGTCCCTTAATAAATTCAAAACTTTTATAAAGCATAAATTGTGCGGTAAGGCATACTATGATACCTCTTCGTACCTTAATGATAAGAATCCATGGATGTGACTTTAATTGCTCCATTTCATATAATACCTTCAAATATTTTGTAATGTTAACCTTTGTGAGCATGATCACATGAAAAAAAAAACCCCATGAGTTTCTAGTGCCTTCTTCTTATTGGTGGGCGCGTTCCGAAGGCACACATCCTAACTTAGTTTTTAAGACGTTTAAATGTGATCTATGTATACTATATACATAAGTATCGAAATGAATAAAGAACTTTGACTTTGACTTTGGAGTCAATCAAAGCCGTTTTTAACCTATTGCATAGCTTTTATCGCGGGGTTTGAGCGCGGAGACCGAATCAAGAAATACCGTAACGAAAATAAAACCTTACACACTCCACTCCGCCTATCATGTAGCTCGGCCAAGTTTGTGTTGTCTTGTGGCGCAATATGTCGCATTTTTAGATCATTCTCATTTTAAGAGTTGTGGAGTGAATACGTGTTTTAAAATGGAATTGTCTGACAGTGACAGTGATATTCAATTTTTTCTATTGTCTCCTTTTCCTTTTCTTTTTTTTTAGAAGAGTCATTCTTCTAAAAAAAAAGAAAAGGAAAAGGAGATATTGGGTTCATCCCGTAAATAGATTTAGAGAGACTAGAGGCGCATTTCACTGTTTTGTTCGAGAATAAGAAAGTGATGACGAAAGATTCCAACGATATTTCAGGTTTACTAAAATACAGTTTGAGCAAGTACACACTTTAATTGAAAAGGATATCAAAAACTGTGTTCCCTCGCAATAACGCGTCGTAAACGATAGATTCACATTAGTGTGGCGCGACAGATCCCCCACCACCTCTCTGGCGCGATCGGGCGCCGAGCGATTTTACTGCGACAGAACGCGCCACAACACAACACAACCTACTAATGTGAATCTATTCATAGTAAATGAACGTAAGCGATTGCGTTCTGGCGCGCACCGACACACCCCGACACAGCAAAATGAACCTAGCTTAACCTATTGGAGGCCCAGCAGGACAAGCATTGGCCGAGGATAAAAATTATATCCACCAGTTATGTCCTCTGTCAAGGGAGAAATAGTAGATTGTGTCACAAGGTATTAAAATTGTATTTTTAGGGCGAGGGCGTTATTTTGAATCCAGACCGGAGTGAAGGATTCTAGAGTAGAATCCCGAGCGCAGCGAGGGATTCTTATATAGAATCCTGAACGGAGAGAGGGATTCAAAGGAAATCGCCAGAGGAAAAAATAATTTTAATGCCGAGTACTCTACTTTTCATCCCCCTCTATGAGAAAATGAAACAAGAGATCGCTGTAATATATATATTTGTTTTGTTAGTTGTTGCCCGCGACTTCGTACGCGTAGTAGTTTTGTTTTATGTACTGAAACCGTCCTCTATTGAATCACTCCTATCTACTAAAAAAAACCGCATCAAAATCCGTTGCGTAGTTTTAAAGATCTAAGCATACATAGGGACAGACAGACAGCGGGAAACGTCTTTGTTTTATACTATGTAGTGATAAAATATAATACAAACCTAAACATTTATCTTATATTCGAAACATTAGCTATATCCTGAAAGTAAGCCAGGAACACATTTTCAGAAAAGTCTTTGCTCCTTTTGCATTTTTCCAATCGACGAAACTGTTAAGTATTATAGGCTTTTAAATAAATTTCCTGGGATTAAGTGGGTAAAAGATTGTGTATTACATTTTTTGCGTCCATTTTCACGGATTCCGGTGTTAATATTGTGGTCTCTTCACTTCTTGACGAATACATTTTGTGAAATCAATAAAATTGCAATATCAGATAAATAAACATACACAGCACATCAGTTGCCGCCTCTTTTTTTTTTGTTTGGGGTTTGAGTCTCACCGGCCAACTCATACAATTTGTGCAGTATTTGACGTTCGACCTCCTTGGTCGTCTCTGGCGATAGACATTACAAGTTTCATATTCCAAATTCAAAACTCATAACCCGCTGTTTAGCGGGTTATAATGTATTTCAGTACAACTTTTAGTCGCACTTATTGAAGGGAACCTAAACGTACTACTTTAGGTGCACTTATATGCGAATAAAACGTCCGTTTTTTGAATAGATGGGATGAAAATTATTTTAGTCACCTGCCAAAGTACGGCTAAAGGGGAGAGAATAAGTATATCACCATTTCACATGTGGACATCAGTCTATTCCCCGCCTATAGCATGTTACGCCTATAGATCGTAGCACACCTAACAACTCGTAAACGGAACGTAAAGGTATCGCCTCTCCGTCATTCGTTCGTGAGCCTGTCCCGAGGCGAGGTGATTACGTTACGATTCCGAAGTGTGCGTTGCAGTAGGGAGTTTCATACAAAGAATACTGAACTGCTCGAATTGATACGTTTACGAGTTGATATGTGTGCTACGACCTTATAGCGTTTCCCCCGTTTTGTCTACCGTGGATAGTATATCCACCCTTGCGTCCATGCTCGGGGGGTGGACAAAACTGACAGAGGGATAGACTATTTTGTCCTATCCCTGTGGATAAAATATCTCCGGCCATGCTTGCCCTGCTGGGCATATTAGGATAATGGGGCCCCTAGGACTTTGACAGATCACTAAGCTGCGAACGGATATTTGACATTAACAAAATATGTTAAAAATGACGGCAGCCATAATGATCTTTGAGTTTATTTACTTTATGCCACTTGCCCAAAGTGAACAGTGGAAAGAGGGGTGTCTGGGCCAAGTGATAAGTCTGATAAAAATCTATTTTTGAATAAAACTATCGCAAAATTCATGAAACCTCCTTGTTCACAACTCTTTTGAATGTTTAGCTCCAAACGAAGTGAACATGCACGAAACCAATGCCTATTCGAGGGGTTGCTAAAAGGAAATTCCAACGTTCATTTATCATTTAAAGTCAATTGAAAGTTGTTTAAATCTAAAATCTGTTCCCACAGGCCCATCCGCGAAAAAACGTAAGCTCAATCAAAAACGACAGAGGCCGCTCCATTCGTCTTCCAAAAACACAACCTTTGATAGAAAAGACGAAAACTCCAAAAGTAAAAGGAAAAAGGAACAAAGCGTCAGTGAAAAGAGAAAAAAGTTACACAACAGTGAAAAAAGGAAAAAGATACAGAGCAGTGAGAAAAGGAGAAAAGAAATCAGTGAACTTGATAAAAATACAGGTTTAAAACAAAGGATAACTTGCAATGTTTGCCAGAATACATTTGCGACTCGGAGCAGTTTTACAACCCATTTCCGAATACATACTGGTGAAAAACCATTTTCCTGCCACCTTTGCGATTATAAATGTAGAAGAAAATATAACTTGGACATGCATTCGAGAGTCCATAACGGCCAGAAACCTTACAGCTGTCTGTTATGCGACTACAAATGCTCGATAAAGAAGAACCTTAACCGCCATTTGCTTGTACACACTGGTGAGAAACCGTTCTCCTGCGAGCTTTGCGATAGGAAATTCACTCAAAAGTCTTCCCTAACGTGCCATAAAATGAGATTACATTCAAACGTCAGGCCTTTTGCTTGTGATTCCTGTGATAACAACTATGTTAGGAAACAGGATTTAAAAGTGCACAAATTTGTGCATTTAACGGGTAAAACGCCTAGAGAAAAACGTACCAGAACTAAGAAGGAACAAAGAGAAAATACATTCTATCTATGCCATATTTGTGATTACAAATGTGCAACGAAAACAGTATTAAATGTGCATATCGATGCTCATAATGGGATTAAACCTTTTGCATGCGATTTATGCGATTTTAAATGCACATGGAAAGGTACTCTAAAAGCGCATATGCGGAGACATACTGGTGAGAAACCCTTCCTCTGTCACATGTGCGATTTTAAATGTGCGCAGAAGTGTAATTTGATAACGCATATCCGAACGCATACGGGTGAGAAAGCTTATTCGTGTAATATGTGTGATTATAAGTCGACTCAAGGCAGTCATATGAAGCAGCATAAGAAGATTCATACAGGAGAGAAAGGATTTGAATGTTCACTTTGTAGTTACAAGTGTTCATATAAACAAAGGTTGGATAAGCATGTTATGAGCGTTCATAAAAGAGATGTCAAGCCTGATTTGGAAAGAACTTAGGAAGCTTTCTGTAAATAAATATTATGGGACAATTAATACAGCGCCATCTAGCCTCAAGCTGAGAAATTAGGCTTGTGCTATGGTGACCAGATACCTATAGAATACTTATATTATGAGCGTTCATAAAAGAGATTGAGATGAGAGTTGAAGTCGTGTATTGATCACATAGCTAGCAATCTACCAAAAGCTCAGGGTTCGGTGCACGATTTGGGTCTTAGTGACCATACAGGGCAAATCTTAGAATGTCACCTGCGTTTAAAATTACTTGGAGAGACCTGGTTTCAAGAGGCTAGAGATTTCAGTTTAGATAATAACAATAAGTTTCTAAGTCACCTAGCGTCACTGACTTTCTCTGAGGTGTATTCTGAAAAAAATGTTGACAATGCGTTCAATGCCTTTTACGAGATGTATCAATTGTTATATAATTTGTGCTTTCCGAAAATTAATGTAAAAATCTCTAACCGTACAAATAAGGCTCGTTGGATAAGCAAGGGATTAAAAAAATCTGCCTTAACGAAGAGGCGACTTTATCTTATGTCACAAAGATCGGCTGACAACAAACCCTATCATAGAGAGAAGTATAAATCGTATGCTAAATTTTTTAAAAGATGTATGTTAAGGTCACAATCAATTGGTAATCAAAAATGCATAGACATAGCTTCGAATAAATGTAGAGCAGCATGGAATTTGATAAAAAGATATGGTGAGGAGGTGGATGATAATAATTGCATAGATAAAGTAGAATATGATAACTGTTTGATTACGAATCCATCAGATGTTGCATCAACTTTTAACAATCATTTTATAGATGTAACGGCAGGCACTACATCTGAATTCAGTAAGACAGTTCAATTTGATAGTATTCCCTCAAGTATTTTTCTAAAGCCTACATCTCCGGCAGAGGTACATCGTACAATTATGTCTCTAAGAAACTCTAAGTCGTGTGGATATGACGAGCTCACCACATGTGTCATCAAAAAAAGTTCGGAATTTATATGTCATGTACTTTGCCACATCATAAATATGTCATTTTCACAGGGAATATTTCCAGCGAAATTGAAATATTCAATAGTCAAGCCACTTTTTAAAAAGGGAGACAGGTCAAATATAAATAATTATAGACCAGTGGCATTGATTCCAGTTTTATCAAAGGTAATAGAAAAGTTAATGTTAAAGAGATTGAATGATTTTACAAGTAGGTTTGACATTATTAGTTCAGAACAGAACGGTTTTAGAAAAAATATGTCTACGACTTTGGCTATTTTCAAGCTTATTAAATCAGTGATTGAATGTATTGACAAACAAATTCCAGTAGCGGTTTTATTTTTTGACTTAAGTAAAGCATTTGACTTTGTTAATCATGATAAACTACTGAGTGTTTTGTATAAGTATGGTATTAGAGGTACGGCGAATGATTGGTTTGGTAGTTATTTGCGTAACAGATATCAGTGCACCGAGATAGTTACCATCCACAATAAATCAGTTAAATGTAAAATCAGGTCTGAATTTAGAAAGGTAGAGAGTGGAGTGCCGCAAGGCAGTGTTTTAGGTCCGGTGTTATTTTTGTTATACATAAACGAATTATCAAAAAGTACTAGTCACGAATCAATCTTGTTCGCTGATGATACCACCCTGATAATTAAAGGTAAATTAGGCGTTGAGTTCGAGGCGGAGATTAACAACGCAGTGCGTGGGATTGTTTCTTGGTTGGGCAGGAATAACATGAAGGTTAACGTGGAAAAGACTAAGATTATGCAATTGCGGACAATGCAGGCCAAGACTCGAAACTTGTGTATTGAATATAATGGCACACCTATTGAGGAAGTAAACACAACTAAATTTCTAGGAGTCTATATAGATCGTTTTTGTAGTTGGAAAACTCACTGTGAAGAAGTATGCAAGAAACTAAATAAGCCTTAAGAGCCACACCATGAATGTGGCTCTTAAGGCTTACCACGGCTACGTAGCATCCGTTCTACAATACGGACTTATGATCTGGGGTAACGGTGTAGATGTTCGTAAAGTATTCTTAATTCAAAAGAAATGTGTCAGAGCTCTATGTGGTGCAAGTCGCTTGACCCCTTGTAGGCCATTGTTCAAGAAACATAAAATTTTGACTCTGCCGTGTCTCTATATAAAGCAGTTGATAATTTTTGTAAAGCAAAACCCTGAATATTTTGTGAAAAACAAAACTATGCGAAACAGGGAGCAAAGAACTATGCACGCAGATAAGTTGCACTCTCACAGAGTTAGACTAAAGCTTACCAAACGTAATGTTTTTCACATGGCTATTACAGTTTACAACAATACTCCTAGTGATATTACAGATCTTCCTTTGCAACAAATGAAACGTAAGCTTCATAACTGGTTAATCGAAAAGTGCTGGTATTCCGTTAATGAATTTTTAAGCATTTACTGACATGGCGTTGTAATGGGAAGGGAGTTTTAATTTTATTTTATTCTGTTATATTATTAAATTCTGCTTTTATTTTATTTTTACATGTTTAACTATATCGAGTGTTTTTCTGATTTATAACAAATTGACGTATTCAAATAAATTGACAATAAGATAATCTATTATGAACTAATTGACTATAAAATTATGTTGTTATAATGTTTAGACATATTCATTAATTAAATATTTTGATTTTACTTTTCATAAACATTTGCATGCCTTTGTAAGGTAGAACATATGGATCTATTTTTTGTAATTACCATCTAATATTTATACCTGTGTTTTTAGCAAATAAAGATTCTGATTCTGATAAATATCCACGAAGTTTGTAAAGGCTGTATGCTGTAGCAGTATTTGCTCTACTGATTGGGTCAAATTAAAAAATATATATCTTTTTATCTTGGAGCTGGATGCCCACTGCTGTGCAAGGTTTTTCCCCATCTCCGTCAATTGGTCACGCTCGAGGCAGTCCGGGTCGTCTCGCCAACAGTTTCGTGGCCGACGTGAACGGAGGTATTTTGCGGTTACTAGCCCATTTGTCATGAAAAATTTATGTTCACTAATTATTGACGTTGGTCAGACGGTGAAGGAAAAGCATTGTTATTAAACTTGCGGCTTAGTTGTTCCATCATCTGGACATAGTCAACTAATATTGGTGAGAGGGTGGTATAGGTATTGGGCACGCCAACACCATCCTTACAAAAAAAATTAAAGAGGTCTAATTGCAGGTAACAGTCCATACTACCTGATTGAATACATACGTTTTAATTCAAGGGTTTTATCTAACACGTCCTGAGTTTCAGTGCTTGTTGTATCATCTAATAAGAATATATTGAGGCCGGATGTCTGTTCGTTGAAGTCCATCTCCTGTTCGTCTGTTGTAGACGTGTCCCATTCATTTGTCAGACCTTTCTTTCTCATACTATTTTGTATGTCTCTCCAGGTCTGTGAAAATTATGAAAAAATAAATTTGAAGTTATCTATCCTTTTTAGCCGCATTATGAAAAATTATGATATGAGGATTTTTTTTAGGAAAAAAATCTACTTTTGGGTTTTGGGCGGACGGACCACGGACCCCCAATGCTCCCCCAGGGGAACTGTTAAGCGCTGAACTGTTATATTTTTTCAGACTCATCCATCCCCCTAGTCAACGCTTCGAAATAAATCAATGCTTTTCGGTCCCCCCCAGTTCAGAAGAGCCGTTAATGGTGAAAAAGTTCTTGACAGTTTTCCCTAGGGGGATCGTTAGGGGGATGGTTAATTGTGCACCCACAAAAACCTACCTTTTGCCATTGCTGCATGGATTTCTTGGCTCCGTCTATCCCATTAAGTGACAGCGACAAATACTCCCATTTCTCATGAGTCTCTTGCGGTGTGAGGAGTTTCTCTTTCGATGGTCGTGACAGACAGACGTTCTGTCTCATGTATTGCATTAGGAAGTCTATTTGGGGTTGAGACGCTTTCACACGTTCATTCGTTGATTTTGACATTGTAGGGTTTTATGCCTGAAAATAAATCACTACATAGAATAAAACAAAGTCGCTTTCTCTGTCCCTATATCCCTATGTATGCTCAAATCTTTAAAACTACGCAACGGATTTTGATGCGGTTTTTTTAATAGATAGAGTGATTCAGGAGGTAGGTTTATTTGTAATAATACATGCATAATATAGCCGTACGAAGCCGGGGCCGGTCGCTAGTATTTTATAAGTGAAAGTTTGTGCTTGTTTATTCCTCCTTCATACAAAAACTACTGGATCGATTGCGATGAAATTCGTTATGTAATAGCTGGAGACCTGGATTAACACATAGGCTACTTTTTATCCAGATATTCACACTGGATTGGGACTTACGCGGGTGCAACCGCAGGGCGCAGCTTTATTTCATAAATTACATTATTCCTTTGCCGTTTTGTCCCTCGTTGTTTTCACTTTTATATGTTTAAGACACTGATATTCTTTAGTGCTTCGATTATTATCGCCTCTATCGAGTTCCCATAGTGCTAAGATCACCATTAGGCCTCTAATTTAACAATAACAACTGTGTAAAATCGATGCTAAACTCATAAAATAAATACCTAGGTCAATGGGAAAACATTGGTTTTTCGATGTAGTTGAATCAAAACTTCACGACGAGGCCTTGAATATAATTTGTTACGATCTTACCTACTTGTGTTCCGTGAAATCACATAAATAAAGTCAAGAATAAGTCAGGAAAAGCTACATACTAAATACGAGAAAAATAAATCAATAAATAAAATGTTTTCGCACAAGGGGTGGATAACTTAGGGGGGAGGCGAGGCGGGGCGATCTAAGAGAATTTAAATACTAAGAGCTTTTTTTGACGTTTCAATAAGCAAGTAGTCAGTAACTTGAAGCTCTTACCCTAGAAAAAGTCAGTAATAGAACCTCATGGACACAGAACAAATAAGTAGAAATGGTATGTGGGCGTGGCAAGCGTTTATAAACTACGCGTAGTTGTGCGCACTAGAGCTAAGTCGCGATTCAGTCTGCAGTTTTGTGCCGTTATCGAAAATCCGAAAATATGCCGTAATGTTCCATTTTCGAGTGTAAAAATGATAGCAGAAGGAAATCCCTTTTGAAAGGAGGTATTTCGTATCATCGGTAAGTACTATTTCATATTTTTTTTCTAATAAAATAGAAAATTATTTTAGGTTAGCGTAATTTACTAAAAATTCAAGGTAAAATTACTTTTATCTATTGACAATAAAGTTTATTTTTGTTTGATTATATCATCTCGGTTCTCAATTAGTGAAGTAGGCAGTGTGGGGTTGAATTAAAAATCGGATTTTCCAGATTCGATTCTGTAATCGATTCGTGGCAATCGATTCTTTGTAACAAAATTCGTATACAATCGCAAAGGTTGCAAATTGTTCCAGTAGATTCTTGGGGTCTAATATGGCCACTTCCGACAAATCATACCCGAAACGTAACACAAATAGAATTTTACCTATTTGGTGTGTTTTTTATTGTGATATTAAATGAAAACTGAATCGCGTCGCGATCATTGCTATTTTTTTTGACGTTACAGTTACATTTCAGATCGATTCGTTTTTGTTACAATTAGACCAGCTTTTCTCTAGATGTTATTACGTGATAACGTCTTTGACGTCTTTGATTACATGATAACGTCTTTGAAAACAATTAAAAATTGAGTTTTGTTTTTATTTTGTTTTTTCTTTAGGTATACGTAAATAAATATATTTTTTCCCTACCATTATTTTCTGTTTTTAACAGCCGACGCAAAAACAAATGAAAAAATCCCTAAAAAAATATTGTATGTCAGACGAGGCTGTATAGGTTAATAGTCGTTTGCCTAGCCTTTCGGGAGTGTAATTAACAAAAAATAGTAAACATAACCTAAAATTCTTAAAAACTTTTTATTATTTAAACAAATCTTTTTTTTATTCGCAACTGTGATAAAAAACGTCGTACGATACACGTGTGGATTGATCATTCCATCTCGGTTTTTGCCACGCTCGCGTTCCGCTCGCGCGTCATAAACCGCCTCTATGTAATGATCAATTTAACACACTTATTTTGTATTGTACTATTAATAAAATAAACTCACCTTCGTACATATTTTATTTTATATAAAAATAATATTACCTACCTACCTAAAGCTTTTTGCTCACGTGATAGTTTAAATTCCATTGAAACTTTTCAAGATGGCGACCGGTCATGATCATCTCGATTTGTATCAGCCAATCAGCATAGAAATAGCCATGGTCGCGATGCGATTCGTTTTTCATATAAAATCACACGCAAAATGGGTAAAGTCCTATTCGTATTACGATTCGGGTAAGACTCGTCGAAAGTCACCATAATAGAGCCTCTGATATATTGAACATTAGGAGCGCGGCGTTTTAGCCGCTTTGTATAAAGACGTAATAATTACTATCTATCTATATCTAGTATAGCGCTGGCATGGCGAATCTAACGACATGCCACTTATCAAAATCGGCCCACACGTTTGGTTTCAAAGGAACAAACAAACATACATACATAGACTGATAAACACATTACCACTCGTTTCCGTCACGCAGACGGGTGAAAATTCTTTCCAAATTAACCTATCGATTAAGATATCGATCAGTATCGATTATGTAATTTACAAAATATTACCCCTGGTCTAGTCGACTAGAAGAAATATTGAAATTTGACGCCATTATCAACCCTAAGGGGTATGAAATAAAGGTTATAATTGTGTTTACCAAGAATAACGCCATCTATGGTAGATTCGCCGAATTCTTTCGTCAATTGAATATAGTTTGTTGGTTGATTTTAAAATGTCGTAAATACTTTGTAGTCAATGGTAAAATAAACTTTATTATGATGCATGAAGATATAAAATCAAATATACGGTTTGTGTGATATAAGTTAACCACTCCCTTGCTTATGGAAACGATCGTTTCCAATTTAAAGTGTCGAACTTTGCTCATGGAAACAATCGTTTCCAAATATGATTTTTAATTAAACGAATCTGAACTCTATTTTGTAGGGAGTAAGGTCCACCCAAAAACATTTTAAACCATAGACAATGAATTTATCTATCATCGAAACGTAAAATCACAACATTACAAAACGAATTTTTATTAAAAAATACGAAGTGGAGTTTCGAGTCGCCATTTTCTGTTATTGTGTATGAATAGAATAGAATAGAATATCATTTATTGTTCTATCTGTGTACATAAAGATCTTACAAATAATATGGTTCCAACAGATTACTCATTTCGAGCATACAATATTAAAAACATAGATGCTTAAAACTTAAATCACAAATTATACTAAATTGGTACAGGTACATAATACTAATAGTTAATCTATTATTTTTCGTCATTATCGAAAAATTCCGATATGCTATAAAAAACCTTAGATATTAACCAGGATTTTAGTTTTTTATGGAAAATGACACCATTGAGTTCTTTCAAGTGCAACGGTAGATGATTGTAAATTTTAATAGCTGTATAGTATGAACTCTTATAAAATAAACTGTTATTGACTTGAGGTATAAACATATTATATTTGTGTTTATTGCGTTGACTTTGAGACCTGGATGAAATTATGCTAAAGAAATATTCTTTGTTGTTTTTCACGAACAGACATATTTCTAAAATATAAATACAAGTTAAAGTTAAGAAATTTTCGGTTTTAAAAATAAGACGTAAAGTATCTGTTTCTTGTAAATTGTACATAGTTCGAAGACATCTTTTTTGTAACCTAAATGTTGACTGCACTTCGGTAGAATTGCCCCAAAAGATAATACCGTAGCTTAAATGAGGATAAACATAACCATAGTACGCAGTTTTTGCTATGTTCCTGCAAGAAATATTAATTATAACTGATAAACTGTAACAATATTTAGACAAAATGTTATTTACCTTTTTAATTTGTGATTTCCAATTTAAATGACAGTCAATAATAACTCCAAGGAATTTGGTTTCGGTAACTTCGACAACATTTGTGTTATTATGCTGAACATTAATTTTCTGATGTTTTGCTCTGTAACTTTTGAATTGCATGAACATAGTTTTATCTATATTTACTTTTAAATTTAGATTGTTTAACCAATTTATTAACAAATTTAAAGTTTTATTAACTTCTTTTTCAAATTCTGTGTGGGTCATATTATTTTTGGAAATGAACACAGTTACATCGTCTGCAAACATAACAGTTAGATGATTAGTAACAGATGGTAATTCGTTAATATATATGAGGAATAAGAGTGGCCCGACAATACTTCCCTGTGGTACACCCAATACTATATTTTTAGAGTTTGAAGAGATCTTTTCAATAGTCTTGGTTTCTTTATTATATACATCAAGTTGAGTAAATTGAGATCTATCTTTTAAGTAAGACTTTATTAAGGCAAGAGCGTTACCACGTATACCTACTTGTTCCAGTTTATCAAGCTGTACATTGTGAACAACACAATCGAACGCCTTGGATAAATCTAAGAATAATGCTATTCCAGTTTTTTTCCTATTAATATCATCCCAAGCTTGTTTTAGCATTTTAAAGACAGCCAGAGACGTATTTTATCGTGAGTGAGTGCTCCCGCAATAAATGCCGAAAGTGTTTTAATTTATTACTTATTACTAAAGTTTAGCTACCAAATTGATCAAGATGACCTGTTCTATGATATTTTTATAATTGAATCAACGATTATAGGAGTGAAATGTGATAAAATCGTAAAAGCCGAACGCGTGTTTGTTTACGTTGTTTGTTTTCGTATTTCATAGTGTTAATTTATCGAAAATACTTAAAACTACGGGAAACTATGTATGAAATAACAAAGTTTAGATATAATTTTAATCATAAAGTGAAAGTTTTTTTAATAATATCTTGTAGATGTGCTGGATTAAACGAATATTAATGACAAGTAAGTAAATAGTAAACGAAACACCGTCCTGGCAACTATCGTTTCCAGAAGCAAAGTAAGTTTCACTGTCAGGGTTGTCACATACGTACAGGCTTTTCTGAACCGAAGTATTTTAAGTGTATGTTTCTTATGTTTTATTATTATGCACACTGTCCTGAAGATTTTGCACACTACCTATTGTACCTACTACAATATTGACATAGCTTTTTTTGAGATTTTCTCAAACCTTTTATGCAAAATAAATTACTTGGCCAGAGGCAACCCTAGTTTCAAGACGCCATCTTGGCTCATTCAGAGTTGTTTCGAGTTTTTGTACCTAATCTCGTCGTACATAACCAATTACTAAAAAATTTATGGACTTTTGGATATTTTGACATACTTTTATAAAAGCTAATAAACTGGCCTTTCTAATCCTAGTCGTATTTTTGTTCTAGGTTTTATAGTTCTTGTGTAAATTGGCTATGACTGCCAGTCTAGCTTAGAGCGTGAATTGTGCAACTACGTGTTTATGCTCGCAGATTATATTATTGTTTTTATAAACATTTTATTACCAAAATGATTGTTGTTTTATTTTTAATAGTTTAAATAACTATTATATTTTATAAAAATGACCCAAAATTATATACCTATCGCGCATTATTTTTCACAATTTCAATTTATTTGACTACAGTCGCAAAAATATGCTCGACCCTAACTTTAGCCTCAAATAAAATATTATACATGTAACTTTTATTAAATAACAAAAACGTTATTTTATGCGTGTTTTATTGTCTACACAAAAATGTAGTTATATTTACTCTAGGCTACTTGTATCGATTATAAATCAAGTTTTACTGAAGACGGCCGCGCCGCTTGTAACTATCAAATTTCACTAGCAATTCTCGACGTTTTTTTTGCAATCGAGAGCAAGCGAGTGGTTAATTTTGAGCAACAAAAACAACCAATCAAACGAATTGTTTTTAAGTATGCAAAATATGATTATCCATTTAGATGTGTGAGTTTTGCGACATCGGTTCTGATACGAAAAGCCTATACCCCTTCCGTTTACTTCTGTGTTTCGTGCTCATGGAGGTAGATTATGGTCGAAGTAGAACCTCCGTGTCTAGCCAATGAAAAAATATTAGAAGAAAAAGAAAATTTTGACAGCTTCAGTCAGTCATTGTCAATTTCCTTAATTGTATTTTTGTGTGAAATCCGAAAGAAAGAATTTTAATTTATTCCGATTTCTAACGATTCTTGACTACATAGTTCTACTAAATCCAGTCAAATTTTATATTTACGAGCGCCTCTTCTATTATTATTCAGCAAATACACAATCCACAGGCGCCGAGATCGATTATACTACACATAATGTGAACCAATTTTAACACACATCAAATTAACTTTATTTATTTGTAGAAACCAAACAAAAATAATACGAAGGTAAAACATCGAAAATTACCTACAATAGGGTTTTTGGGTAAATAGTGTGGAAGATACGCTTCAGAGGACGTAAAATAAGACTCATCATTCGTCAAAGAAAGTACCTATTATATATTGCTCATACGATACGGTGAAGAAAGGCACCAAAATGCACAAGGAAGAGATATGTAGAGTCTGTTTAGCCGGGAAAGTGAAGATGTACCCCATAACCAATAGCGAAATACAGGAATTATATGAGAAAGTCACAAATGAAAAGGTAAGATGCACCGCAAACTGCAGCCTACGATTTAAACGCATAATAAAGAGCTGAAAATTTATTTTCTGATTTTAACAAAGCAATATAATATAACAAATGTATAATTAAACATTAAATTAATAAAATTAAATATCCACTTATGTTCAATAAAAATTTAAAGTCCAAATGAAGTCCCTATGAAGTTTGCCCAAAAGGCAAATAAATAAATAATAACTTAAGCCCTAGCGGGTATTGAACCCGCAACTTTCTGCATCGCAGACGCTTAAGCAACTGATTCAACTCCCTTGCATATACGAAATGACGAAACAAAACGCTTAATGCGGACATCTGGTATTAACATCAATCTTTTGTCTATTGAAGTATAATGGAATTATTTCTTCTGTTTTCTTCAGCTTGCTGTGGATAATCGACCAGAAACATTATGCTACATGTGCTATGCCGTGTTCAAGAAATGTAACAAATATTACAAGATGGCTCATGAATCTAATAAGATACTACAATACTACACAGAGGTAAGTTTGTATGTTTGTAACTAAAGTGGATCTAACACCCATATTGACATGCAACCCAGTTGTGAAAACTGACATGACTGCTCTAGCGAATCAGCGTCTTATTTGCGGCTCTATGCGTTCGCGCGCACTATGCAATCTCATAGGGATGAATGTCCCTGATATTTGTCTGCGGTCTGGTTGTTTCTATGTATTAGAAGTATATATTTACAAAAGAAAAGTATATAAGTAGTATATCCGTTGTCTAGCACCCTAAACACAAGTCTAGTTACTTAGCTTGGGGCTAGATGGCGATGTTTGAAAAAAAACATTTCAAACATACGAATCATAATGATGTGACCCGCAGTCAGAATCTAGTTCTAATAAAAATAACAGTATTTTTTTAAATCTTCATTTCTCCCGCACTTGCAGTGACCTAAGCTAGCTACAGACGGACAGGAAAGTGATCTTATAAGGATTCGTTTTTTACCTTTTTAGGTTATTTTTACCTTTTGGAACCCTAAAAATGTATTTTATGTCTGGCCCGCTAACACATCTGCAATTTTCGAAATGACCCTATGAAAAATCCAGTTTGACACCCCTGCGCTAGAGTGAAGAGCGCAGCACAAAATTAACCAATCATAGGGCCGATTTAGCGCTGTGCGTACACTTATCCAAGAGCAACTTAAGTACTGCTTGTGAATACAGGCGTAAGTTGCATCGCCAAGTGGATTTGTAACATAAAATACCTTCGGAACCCTAAATTGCGCGTGACCCGACTCGCACTTGACCGGGTTTTTACACCTGTAATAGACATCTTCCATTTTTTTTAGTTTTTCAGGGTTCCATAGCTCAAAAGGCTCAACCCATAAAAGATCACTTTCTTGTGTCTATCTGTCCGTGTGTGACCACCGATTTTCTCCGGAACGGATGGACCTAGCAAATTGTTTGATGTAAAAAAAATGCCTTATTTTCAGGAGAAATTATCTACTACAATAATAGAAAGATCTGCACAGTACACTTTAAGTACGGTAAAATGTTTGTCTGTCGATTATTTCCCGCCGATATCTAAAGTTGAAGTTAAAATGGAATATTCGGGTAAGTTTAAAATATTCGACCGTGTCAAATAAAACTATTACTTATTCCAAAACTAGCGACCCACTCCGGCTTCGCACGGCTATATTATGCATGTATTATACATATAAACCTTCCTCTTGCATCAAAATCCGTTGCGTAGTTTTAAAGATCTAAGCATACAAAGGGAAATAGGGACGGCGAAAAGTGACTTTACTTTATACTATGTAGTGGTAGTGTGTAAAGACAACCCCTCTCAATCTCTCGAACAAGTACCCTTGACCTTAAAAAACGGAAATTATGTATTGTACCCAGAGTAAATTATGTATTGTACCCAGAGTTTTGTAATTTTTAAAAATTTCTTGAATGCACAGTTGGCTTATGTTTTCTGAAAAATTCCGAACTTGATAATAGACTAGCTGCGCTCCGCGGTTTCACCCGCGTAACTCCCGATCCCGTGGGAATATCGAAATTTAAAATAGCCTAAAGCCTTCCTCGACAAATAGACTATCCAACACAAAAAAAAATATTTCAATTCGAACCAGTAGTTCCTAAGATTAGCCCGTTCAAACAAACTAAACTAGCGACCCGCCCCGACTTCGCACGGCTGTATTATGCATGTATTGTCCGTTGCGTAGTTTTAAAGATCTAAGCATACAAAGGGAAATAGGGACATAGGGACGGCGAAAAGTGACTTTATTTTATACTATGTAGTGATTATAGATTGACTAGCAACCCGCCCCGGCTTCGCACGGCTGTATTATGCATGTATTATATCTAAAAACCTTCCTCTTTAATCACTATATCTATTAAAAAAACGCATCAAAATCCGTTGCGTAGTTTTAAAGAACTAAGCATACAAAGGGACATAGGGACGGCAAAAAGTGACTTTATTTTATACTATGTAGTGATAGTGATTTGTTATTTAATTTTCAGATGATGATGATGATAAAACAGATAACTTTATAAATCAAGAGTCGCTACATACAGACAGTGTGGATTTTAGAAAAGATACTATCGAAGGTGATGATAAAAATCAAATATTTGTTGTAATGATGGACAGTAAATTGGATGCAGAAACGTCGGATGATGAAGTTTTAATGCCGAGGGTTGAGAGGGAAGGTGAGTACGAGAGCGTGCTATATTATAATAAATTACCTAAAGATGTATATGACATATTGTCCCTTAATAAATTCAAAACTTTTATAAAGCATAAATTGTGCGGTAAGGCATACTATGATACCTCTTCGTACCTTAATGATAAGAATCCATGGATGTGACTTTAATTGCTCCATTTCATATAATACCTTCAAATATTTTGTAATGTTAACCTTTGTGAGCATGATCACATGAAAAAAAAAACCCCATGAGTTTCTAGTGCCTTCTTCTTATTGGTGGGCGCGTTCCGAAGGCACACATCCTAACTTAGTTTTTAAGACGTTTAAATGTGATCTATGTATACTATATACATAAGTATCGAAATGAATAAAGAACTTTGACTTTGACTTTGGAGTCAATCAAAGCCGTTTTTAACCTATTGCATAGCTTTTATCGCGGGGTTTGAGCGCGGAGACCGAATCAAGAAATACCGTAACGAAAATAAAACCTTACACACTCCACTCCGCCTATCATGTAGCTCGGCCAAGTTTGTGTTGTCTTGTGGCGCAATATGTCGCATTTTTAGATCATTCTCATTTTAAGAGTTGTGGAGTGAATACGTGTTTTAAAATGGAATTGTCTGACAGTGACAGTGATATTCAATTTTTTCTATTGTCTCCTTTTCCTTTTCTTTTTTTTTAGAAGAGTCATTCTTCTAAAAAAAAAGAAAAGGAAAAGGAGATATTGGGTTCATCCCGTAAATAGATTTAGAGAGACTAGAGGCGCATTTCACTGTTTTGTTCGAGAATAAGAAAGTGATGACGAAAGATTCCAACGATATTTCAGGTTTACTAAAATACAGTTTGAGCAAGTACACACTTTAATTGAAAAGGATATCAAAAACTGTGTTCCCTCGCAATAACGCGTCGTAAACGATAGATTCACATTAGTGTGGCGCGACAGATCCCCCACCACCTCTCTGGCGCGATCGGGCGCCGAGCGATTTTACTGCGACAGAACGCGCCACAACACAACACAACCTACTAATGTGAATCTATTCATAGTAAATGAACGTAAGCGATTGCGTTCTGGCGCGCACCGACACACCCCGACACAGCAAAATGAACCTAGCTTAACCTATTGGAGGCCCAGCAGGACAAGCATTGGCCGAGGATAAAAATTATATCCACCAGTTATGTCCTCTGTCAAGGGAGAAATAGTAGATTGTGTCACAAGGTATTAAAATTGTATTTTTAGGGCGAGGGCGTTATTTTGAATCCAGACCGGAGTGAAGGATTCTAGAGTAGAATCCCGAGCGCAGCGAGGGATTCTTATATAGAATCCTGAACGGAGAGAGGGATTCAAAGGAAATCGCCAGAGGAAAAAATAATTTTAATGCCGAGTACTCTACTTTTCATCCCCCTCTATGAGAAAATGAAACAAGAGATCGCTGTAATATATATATTTGTTTTGTTAGTTGTTGCCCGCGACTTCGTACGCGTAGTAGTTTTGTTTTATGTACTGAAACCGTCCTCTATTGAATCACTCCTATCTACTAAAAAAAACCGCATCAAAATCCGTTGCGTAGTTTTAAAGATCTAAGCATACATAGGGACAGACAGACAGCGGGAAACGTCTTTGTTTTATACTATGTAGTGATAAAATATAATACAAACCTAAACATTTATCTTATATTCGAAACATTAGCTATATCCTGAAAGTAAGCCAGGAACACATTTTCAGAAAAGTCTTTGCTCCTTTTGCATTTTTCCAATCGACGAAACTGTTAAGTATTATAGGCTTTTAAATAAATTTCCTGGGATTAAGTGGGTAAAAGATTGTGTATTACATTTTTTGCGTCCATTTTCACGGATTCCGGTGTTAATATTGTGGTCTCTTCACTTCTTGACGAATACATTTTGTGAAATCAATAAAATTGCAATATCAGATAAATAAACATACACAGCACATCAGTTGCCGCCTCTTTTTTTTTTGTTTGGGGTTTGAGTCTCACCGGCCAACTCATACAATTTGTGCAGTATTTGACGTTCGACCTCCTTGGTCGTCTCTGGCGATAGACATTACAAGTTTCATATTCCAAATTCAAAACTCATAACCCGCTGTTTAGCGGGTTATAATGTATTTCAGTACAACTTTTAGTCGCACTTATTGAAGGGAACCTAAACGTACTACTTTAGGTGCACTTATATGCGAATAAAACGTCCGTTTTTTGAATAGATGGGATGAAAATTATTTTAGTCACCTGCCAAAGTACGGCTAAAGGGGAGAGAATAAGTATATCACCATTTCACATGTGGACATCAGTCTATTCCCCGCCTATAGCATGTTACGCCTATAGATCGTAGCACACCTAACAACTCGTAAACGGAACGTAAAGGTATCGCCTCTCCGTCATTCGTTCGTGAGCCTGTCCCGAGGCGAGGTGATTACGTTACGATTCCGAAGTGTGCGTTGCAGTAGGGAGTTTCATACAAAGAATACTGAACTGCTCGAATTGATACGTTTACGAGTTGATATGTGTGCTACGACCTTATAGCGTTTCCCCCGTTTTGTCTACCGTGGATAGTATATCCACCCTTGCGTCCATGCTCGGGGGGTGGACAAAACTGACAGAGGGATAGACTATTTTGTCCTATCCCTGTGGATAAAATATCTCCGGCCATGCTTGCCCTGCTGGGCATATTAGGATAATGGGGCCCCTAGGACTTTGACAGATCACTAAGCTGCGAACGGATATTTGACATTAACAAAATATGTTAAAAATGACGGCAGCCATAATGATCTTTGAGTTTATTTACTTTATGCCACTTGCCCAAAGTGAACAGTGGAAAGAGGGGTGTCTGGGCCAAGTGATAAGTCTGATAAAAATCTATTTTTGAATAAAACTATCGCAAAATTCATGAAACCTCCTTGTTCACAACTCTTTTGAATGTTTAGCTCCAAACGAAGTGAACATGCACGAAACCAATGCCTATTCGAGGGGTTGCTAAAAGGAAATTCCAACGTTCATTTATCATTTAAAGTCAATTGAAAGTTGTTTAAATCTAAAATCTGTTCCCACAGGCCCATCCGCGAAAAAACGTAAGCTCAATCAAAAACGACAGAGGCCGCTCCATTCGTCTTCCAAAAACACAACCTTTGATAGAAAAGACGAAAACTCCAAAAGTAAAAGGAAAAAGGAACAAAGCGTCAGTGAAAAGAGAAAAAAGTTACACAACAGTGAAAAAAGGAAAAAGATACAGAGCAGTGAGAAAAGGAGAAAAGAAATCAGTGAACTTGATAAAAATACAGGTTTAAAACAAAGGATAACTTGCAATGTTTGCCAGAATACATTTGCGACTCGGAGCAGTTTTACAACCCATTTCCGAATACATACTGGTGAAAAACCATTTTCCTGCCACCTTTGCGATTATAAATGTAGAAGAAAATATAACTTGGACATGCATTCGAGAGTCCATAACGGCCAGAAACCTTACAGCTGTCTGTTATGCGACTACAAATGCTCGATAAAGAAGAACCTTAACCGCCATTTGCTTGTACACACTGGTGAGAAACCGTTCTCCTGCGAGCTTTGCGATAGGAAATTCACTCAAAAGTCTTCCCTAACGTGCCATAAAATGAGATTACATTCAAACGTCAGGCCTTTTGCTTGTGATTCCTGTGATAACAACTATGTTAGGAAACAGGATTTAAAAGTGCACAAATTTGTGCATTTAACGGGTAAAACGCCTAGAGAAAAACGTACCAGAACTAAGAAGGAACAAAGAGAAAATACATTCTATCTATGCCATATTTGTGATTACAAATGTGCAACGAAAACAGTATTAAATGTGCATATCGATGCTCATAATGGGATTAAACCTTTTGCATGCGATTTATGCGATTTTAAATGCACATGGAAAGGTACTCTAAAAGCGCATATGCGGAGACATACTGGTGAGAAACCCTTCCTCTGTCACATGTGCGATTTTAAATGTGCGCAGAAGTGTAATTTGATAACGCATATCCGAACGCATACGGGTGAGAAAGCTTATTCGTGTAATATGTGTGATTATAAGTCGACTCAAGGCAGTCATATGAAGCAGCATAAGAAGATTCATACAGGAGAGAAAGGATTTGAATGTTCACTTTGTAGTTACAAGTGTTCATATAAACAAAGGTTGGATAAGCATGTTATGAGCGTTCATAAAAGAGATGTCAAGCCTGATTTGGAAAGAACTTAGGAAGCTTTCTGTAAATAAATATTATGGGACAATTAATACAGCGCCATCTAGCCTCAAGCTGAGAAATTAGGCTTGTGCTATGGTGACCAGATACCTATAGAATACTTATATTATGAGCGTTCATAAAAGAGATGTCAAGCCTGATTTGGAAAGAACTTAGAAAGCTTTCTGTATATAAATATCGACGGACACTTCAGACAGCGCCATCTAGCCCAAAGCTAAGCAATTAGGCTTGTGCTATGGTGACCAGACACCTATAAAATACTTGTATTATGAGCGTTCATAAGAGAGATTACAAGCCTGATTTGGAAAGAAGTTAGGAAGCTTTCTGTTAATAATTATCGTGGGACACTTAATACAGCGCCATCTAGCCCCAAGCTGAGCAATTAGGCTTGTGCTATGGTGGCCAGACACATATAGAATACTTAGATAGGTGTCAAGCCTGATTTGGAAAGACATTGGGGCTGTTTCTATAAATAAATACTAGTTGCGCTCCGCTGTTTCACCCGCGTAAGTCTCGATCCCGGGGGAATATCAAAATGAAAAAGTAGCCTTTAGCCTTCCTCGATAAATGGACAATCCAACACAATATTTTTTTTTCCATTTGAACCAGTAGTTATTGAGATTAGCGCGTTCAAACAAACAGACAAACTCTTCATCTTTAGTATAGATCTGAAAAACAATTTGTTCATATTCTTGTTATTTTGTCACTTATATCAAAGTTGGAAATAAAACAATTTATTTGATGACATAATGAGTTTTATTAGATTTACTTCTTTATTTCTAAACTATGTAGTTCCATTCGCTTTATAGATTGCGCTGGGATCTGACACCCGTATTCACAATTAACCCTATGAGACTGCATAGTGCGCGCGAACGCATAGAGTCGCAAATAATATATAAGAGTCAAGAGAGCAGTACAAAATTGACCAATCAGAGGGCCGCATTTAGCGCTGAGCGTTTACTTATCCAAGAGCAACTTAAGTACTGTTTGAGAATACGTGTCGTCCCGGATTATCCTGACATATATACATAATTTTTAGGGTTCCGTACTTAAAGGGGAAAAACGGGACTCACAGATGTATTTCTGTTCCCACTATACAAATACTTAAGGTGAAAGGGTACCGGCGCTCTCTCCATACAAACGTAGTCGACTGTTTCCTCCCTGGAATTGTACCATAAAACCTATAACTGCCATGACTATGCCCCTATGTTTTGGTGTTTTCATTTTTGAATTATCATAGAAATTAAGATTAAAAATAAAACAAAAAATAGAGGCATGGTCATGGCAGTTATTAGTTTTATGCAACAAAAATATTTGCTCTAGTGTCATTATCCAGGGAGGAAACAGTCGACTACGTTTGGAATAGTTTGTATGGAGAGAGCCCCTGTCCTTTAAACCAAATCGGTTGAAAGTTTGTTACAGTAAAGCTTGTATGTATACAAATACACTAGTTTTTGTTCTAGTCAAAAATACCTATTAGTTTTGATTTTACAGGCGTTTAAACTAACGTGACCGCATGCGACGGCAATTTATATAGCTCCACTTAGTAACGCATCAAGTACGAGTCCGCGTCACACGTTTACTTCTATAAATCGGAAACTAATTGACGTATCGACGAAGTTATTCTTTTACCGATATTTTTTATTTTTGACGAAGAATATGGAGAGCTAATTATCAAAATTAGTTTTCTTCATTCTCTATTTCATATTTGATATTATCTTCTCTCAATTCTCTATTTCATATGCTTCAAATCGGATTGGATTGTTCGAAAAGTGAAGCAGAACCCAAGAAGTTTTCATAGCTTTTCGTTTGATGAAGCTTCATTACATGTTCTCCAAGTGTGTTTCTATCAATACATTTAAAAGTACATTTAGGACACTTCAAACACTTAGCGGCAGTATGCCTTCTCGAATGCCGCTTTAACTCCTGCTTACTTATAGATTTATAATCACACTTATCGCACGAAAAAGGTTTTTCACCGGTATGTATCATCGCATGCCTTTTCAAGTCACCTTTTCTACTGCTTTTAAAATCGCAGTGATCACACGCAAACGGTTTCTCATCTGTATGTATTAAGGAATGCATTTTCAAATTATATTGCTTACTACTTTTATAATCACACTTATCGCATGCAAAGGGTTTTTCGCCGGAATGATTTTTAATATGCTGATCTAATAGTTGTTTAGTCATACCTCTGTAATCACACTTATCGCACGAGTAAGGTTTTTCACCAGTATGCGTTTTTAAATGTCGTTTTAATGCTACTTTTGCTGTTGTTTTATAATCACACTGATCACAAGCAAAAGGACGTTCACCAGTATGACACATTATATGCCTATCTAAATTTTGTTTTAAAGTGCATCTGTAATCACAAAAGTTGCACGCGAAAGGTTTTTCACCAGTATGCGTCATTAAATGTAATTTCAAATTAAACTTTACACTACATTTGTAATCACAGGTATTGCAAGCAAACGGCTTTTCTCCGGCGTGTTTCATTATGTGTGTCTTTAAAAGGTGCTTATAAACTGTTTTATAATCACATTCGTGGCATGAGAACATGTTTCCGTTCTTTTGTAACGCTGATGGGTCGGTGTGAACGGGGGGGTGTCTTGCTGTGATCGGTTTCCGTTTCTTGGATGCGGGAGCGCCTGTGAGGAGCATTCATCAGCGTAAGTTGTCATTACTTTATTTATCTACGTATATTAATATTATAAAGTAGAAAATTTTGATTGTTTGTTTGCATTAAATAGGCTTCGAAATTACTGAACCGATTTACATAAAACTTGGTGAGGATACATTGATTCACTCATTGACAGTAACATATGCTTTTTATCCCGATATTCCCACGGGATCAGGACTTCTGTGAGCGAAATGTGAAATATAAAGAAAGTTTTTAAGTTAAAAAGCTAGCTCTATAAAATAATAAATAATAGGATATTTAGGACGTTTTGCAATTTAGATGGTCTGCTGCTGCCATCTGATAGTTGGTCGTTTTGCTATTTAGATCTTTTAATAAGGCGTCAACAAAAATACGTCACTCAATAAACCCCTCATTTCTAAATTGTTCTACCGCTATTTATACGCTTTATATCTACATGACGCTAAAGTACTTTATTAATACTTAACATAATTTAGACGAGTTTCATTTTATACTTTTCGAGGATTAATAGAAATACTTATGCATGATCATATTGCTTGAATTGAAAAACATTCTAATAATAGCAGTAGTGGAGCTCTACGTTGGGTCTGCAATTTTGTTGCCTGATTGAACCTATACTAAAGCATAGACCTGTGCACCGTTCCTAATTCTGCTAACACAATCGTGTCTCAATAGAGTGTCGATAGAATTGTAATAGACATTTAATGCCAAAAATATGTGGTATTCTCATAATGTAAACTATTCTATCGAAACACCACTGACGAACCACTGACTCATTTTGATATTCTGCTCCAGAATCGTGGCTGAATGAAATCTCGATAGTTGTCAAAACGTTATATTGCTCAGCAACATACACTATCTTGCTAGCTAGGCAACACCAGGGACGTGTCTATAACCATACGATTGAGACTCCATAGTGATTCCATTGCGATGTTATTAAAACTTTAGCAGAATACCATATAAAGTCAGAATCTCAATGGTAGATCCATTAATGTAAAATAGCAGAATTAGGCCCCTGAGCTTTAATAGTTGGTATGTCTCTTCAAATGGCGCTTTAAAGCTCTCCGATCACGACTTTCATATTCACAGATATCACATTTAAACCTATTCTCACCGGTATGAATCTTTAAATGCCGGTTTAATTCACCCTTTCGGCAACTTTTATAATCACACTTATCGCACATGTACGGTTTTTCACCGGTATGTATCATCAAATGCATTTTCAAACTATTTTTAAGGTACGCTTTGAAATCACACTTGTTGCACGAAAACTGTTTATCGCCAGTATGCGTCATTGAATGCTGTTTCAAACTTCCTTTCCGACTACATTTGTAATCACACTTATCGCAAGCAAAAGGTTTTTCACCGGAATGTATCAATAAATGTTGTTTCAAAAGACGCTCGTGATTACATTTATAATCACAGTGATTACAAATAAACTGTTTTCCGCTAGTGTGCTTCATTTGATGCTGTTTCAAATTGCTTTTATAACTACTTTTATAATCACACTTATCGCACGCAAATGGTTTTTCGCCGGTGTGTTTCCTTAAATGTCTTTTGAGATCCGATTTTATACTACATTTATAATCACACTTATCACAATTAAATGGTTTTTCACCGGTATGCCTTGTCAAATGCTTTTTCAATTCACTTTTGCGGCCACATTTGAATGCGCATTTGTCGCACATGAAAGCTTTTTCACCGGTATGGACGATTACATGTTCTTGTAAGTGCCATTTTTTTGTAGTTTTGTAATTGCATTCAAGGCACGCGAACGTTTCTATTTTCTTTTTTTTCTTTTCAGCTGGAGTTTTAGCCGCTCCGGGCTGGCGTCTGGGTAAGATTTGTCGCCGTTTCTTGAGTGCGGGAGCGCCTGTGAGGAGCATTGATCAGCGTTAGTTGTGTTGTATCAGATATTTACAAAGCCGCGACTTAATTGTCTTCAGACAGGCTTCTTTCATCTATATATGGTCAACTAAGCTGAGAGGGTGGTACAGGTTCTCTGCAAGTTATCTAATACATCCCCCAGGTACACATCGCACTGAATAGCATAGATTAAACCGTCATTTTGTTGAGTTTTATTCTAAGTCTATTTATATGTTTGCAATACTTTACATTAATATCGTTTTGTGATCACACTTATCGCATTTCATAATCATACTTATCGCAAATTTCATGATTACACGTATAGCATTTCGTGATCATATTTCTTCTCATTTTCCAGTCAGAGGTGCAACTAAATCAATTAATGATCATCGCATTTTATATACTTAGGTATCGCATTTCATGATCACACTTATAACATTTCATAATCACATTTCTTCTCATCGTCTCATTTTTCATTATAAATTTTATTCATATTAATTTAATTATGATAATTTGTGATCATACTTATCGCATTTAATTACCACTCAGCATTTTATTGATCAAATTTATTTTTATATAGGTACCTACATGATAAATTCAGATAAATTAAATTATGATCACACTTATCGCATTTCATAATCATACTTGTCGCCTTTTATGATCACACTTATAGCATTTTATGATCACAACTACATTGAATTAAATTATAATCACATTTGTAGAATTTTATGATCACACTTGCTACAAACAAACCGAAATGTAATTTTTTTCATGTCATGTGTATAGAGCAGGATTATTATTATTGATTGAGAAAGTGGTTGACGGCTAGTTATCAAAGTGATTTTAATCAGTTTAAAAGATATATTTACTCTTATATTTTTTCTAACAGGAGCTTAATATTATTTATGAACAGGGTAACAAAATAGTGGTGGCGCCACCAAGAAGTAACTGTTTTTTTGCGTTTTTTGTTCATGAGTTAAACAAAACCAACTAAAACGTGGCAAATATCCCTCTTAAAATAACTTTAATGGGAATATCGGGATAAAACGTAGCCTATGTTTTTCCCAATAAATCAATGAATCTTCATACCAAGTTTAATCAAAATCGGTTCAGTAGTTTCGGAGCCTATTCATTACAAAAAAAATCGTTCCTTTTTATAATATTAGTATAGTTTGTCTAAGTTAATATTATATACTGAATCAACTTACTGGTTCCATCATCGTTCTTTGCCCGTTTCTTTGATTTCGAACTTGCTGATGTGACTGCTTTGGATGAACCAGCTAAGGGCTCGCTTTTAACATCATCCAAAACAACTTCGACATAATCTGTGGTGTTTCCATAGTTACTTGATGTTTTCTCATGATAGTCGCCTAGAAATATGTCATGATTTGTAACATTTGGTCTAAGAGTGTCGATTCCGGGATTGTGAGAGAGTTCGCACTTCATTTCCTTTGGGTAAGTGTCTTCTTCGTGAGGCCCACCCTCTAATTGTACTTCGAAGAATGTCTCCGTGTAATCAGAGTGTGTGTTGTCTGAAAAATAAGTTGAAATATACATAATTAGCAGCTCTTCATCCGCTTTACTCCCCATCCCATGGGAATATTGGGATAAATGGTAGCCTATGTGTTAATCCAGGTCTCCAGCTATCTAGATACCAAGTTTAATCGCAATCCGTCCAGTAGTTTTTGCGTGAAGAAGTAACAAACATACATACATACACATACACAAAACTTTCACATTTATAATATTAGTAGGATTATAAAGCTTTTTGCGTTTGATAGTCCATTTATCGAGGAAGGCTATAGGCTACTCTTTTTATTTTAATTCCCACGGGATCGGGACTTACGCGGGTAAAACCGCGGAGCGCAGCTAGTTTATAATATTAGTAGGATAATTAGCAGCACTCCGCGGTTTCACCTCCTGGGAAAAAGTAGCATATTTTATGTTAGCTTGCCGGTACCTGGTTGCTCGCGGCCTGTTTTCAAGGCGCCCGAGAACAATATCAGAGAAGGAATTTACAGATTTTCATCAAGAGAGCGGTGTTGGCTTAGTGGTAGGTACCTCGACTTCCATTCTGAAGGTTGTGGTTCAAATCTCGGGAAGCCGTGCACCAAAATTTATGTGCGCTAATTGACATTGCTCTTACGGACAGACAGTTGGACTAAAAGATGGGGAGGATTACCTGATGTAACATTTTCTTGTTTCACTTTTGTCTCCCCGACATCATCAGATGTAACCTCTATAATATTTACCGGGCTCCGAGTTAATGGATACAACGGTAGTTCCGTAAGCTCACACTGAAAATAGAAAAATTACATCATTTAGATTCACTATTTCACTCATGAACATCTGTGTTGTAAGTAGAAATAAGTGATGTTGGCTTAGTGGTAGATACCCCGACTTTCATTCTGAAGGTTGTGGGTTCAAATCCTGACCCGCTGTGCTGCAATGGATTTTTCTTAAGAAAAATTTATGTGTTGAGACATTTCTCTTACGGTGAAGGAAACATTGTGATGAAACCCACAGTTTAGTTGGCTCCAGAAGTATTGACAAGTTCTCTCATGAGAGGGTAGTAGGTGCAGGGAAGCCTACACCATCCTCACGCAAAAAGGACTCATTTAAAAGGGATCTATTTGAGGAAAACAGCCCATATACAAGTACAAGTAGTAGAAATAATACAAAAAACATGGAACTTACAGTGGCTTGGCTCCTGCTCCACCGGTCGAGGGCTATGTTGGCTTGGTGCGCAGTATCAATGAACCGTCGACACCGGCGCAGCGCGGACAGGCACACGCCACACACGCAGCACGGCCGTCCCTCCACAACCAGCTGGATACACACACTGCATTAGATCAGATACTACACACAACAGAGAGCCAACGGCATCAGTCTTACTTACTGTCTCTCTGGTCATTCTCTCGTAGGTCTCCTCAAGCGGCGTGTTCTGGACCCGGTGCATTGCGCGGTCGCCCGCGAGGCACACTCGGCACAGCGCGCTACTCTCCATTCTTCCATACATTATCAACGCCTCTCGACCGAAGACCACACACTTCCTTTACACACACTGCTTGTTACACTAAATAATATTGTCTATAAGAAGAAAACGAAGCATTGTTTTAACAAAAACAATAGCAACGAAATTTCACATTTTCTTGACATTTCCACAAAGCTTACGTAGTATTTAAATTCTCTTTGCACAAAGCCTAAAGATTAAAAATGTAGGTATCAACCATTATGACAGGACGTAGATTTACATAAACGTCAAACTGCATTGTGAACAAAACGCAATTTCTAGTTATCTCTACTGCTCCTGTTTACGAAGGTTCAGAACGCACCTCTACGGTCAGTTTTGGCGGGAACCATGAAGAACATGACTTATTTACTCACTGTTTACGCTATATTTAGTGTAAATTGCGGTGTTGAATTGCATAATTTTGATTGAAAAGTGCAAAATGACTGCGGAGAAACTACATAGGTATGTAGACAGCAGGAGTCGTGGCGTTACAGATAGGCTATCTACATTTTCACCCTTTTTTATCAAAGGAGGTACCAGATAATTCACATACAGTCAACTCATAATATACTTCTATATAAAATACCGTAGGACATAATTATACACGGCTCGTGGCGCCTAGACTAGACTTGTGTTAATGAGGGTCTGACAAACTGTACTTCACCTGTACTTACTGACTTTATTTCTTTTGCTAAGGGTTTCGGATTTCGGCCTAAAGTTTTATGTAAAAAAAAATAGCAAATTTAGAAATAAAAATAGGTACAAAGCAATTTTTTCTGTTCAAACTTAACATAAAGTGTAACTAACGGTAAACTCTTGAACCACCCTTTAATTTGGGATAATTAGTTTTAAAGCCTAAAATAGGTAGTAATTGGAAAATAAAAGCTAGTTTTTATATATACTTAATGTTTGTATTTTAGTCTGAAAGTTATGTAAGTAAGTATTTATAGTATCGTTTAGATAAGTGTGTCCCACCCATCTTAGACTGCATCTTCACTTTTTATAAAATCTTAACACTTTCAACGGTAGGTAGAGGGATTGCGTTAGGAAACTTGGCCTAATGTACTTATATGGTGGGCCTTGAATTTGAATACATCATCGGTGAAAATTTCATCTGTCTAGCTATCATGGTTTATGAGATAGCTACTGGTGACAGACAGACTGACATGACAGTGCAGTCTTAGTAATAGGGTCCCATACCATTTGCATATGGAACCCTAAAAAAACAGTTGTACTCCGGCAGTGCCGACAGAAGTGATTTATAAAAAAAAATTAAACTTATTTACTAAACAACTACAAAATATATGTACATGCATATATGCACACACTGTAGCTGCGTCTCGTAACGGTGTCACGTGTTCAGAATTTTATCTCATCTAAAAATATGCGTACCGTGCTAAGTTTTCACTTCTAAATGTTTGTATTCTTACTGTGTTTGTTAAAGTCACATTTATCTACAAGCGGAGTATTTTTCACCAGTATGGCTCAACAAATGATGTTTTAATGCCTCCTTCCTTTTACTTTTAAAATCACATTTATTGCATGCAAGTTGTTCTTTACGAGCATGGATACTTAAATGTCTATTTAACTTACTCTTTTCACTAAATTATAAATCACATTCATTGCAAGCTTAAGGTTTTTTACAAGTATGGATACTTAAATGTCTATTTAACTTACTCTTTACACTAAATTTTAAATCACATTCATTGCAAGCATATGGTTCTTTACGAGCATGGATACTTAAATGTCTTTTTAATTTACTCTTTACACTAAATTTTAAATCACATTCATTGCAAGCATATGGTTTTTTACAAGTATGGATACTTAAATGTCTTTTTAACTTACTCTTTACAATAAATTTTAAATCACATTCATTGCAAGCAAATGGTTTTTTACGAGCATGGATACTTAAATGTCTATTGAACTTACTCTTTATACTAAATTTTGAATCACATTCATTGCAAGCAAATGGTTTTTCACCGTTATGAATCATAAGATGGTCTTTTAATGTATCCTTCCTTTTACTTTTAAAATCGCATTTATTACATGCAAATGGTTTTTCAGCAGTATGTATTCTTAAATGTCTATTGAAATTACTTTTAACACTACTTTTAAAATCACATTTATCGCACAAAAATGGTTTTTCACCCGTATGGATCATTACATGAGTTTGTAATATGCTCTTAAGACTACATTTAAAAACACATTTATCACATGCAAATGGTTTCTCGCCAGTGTGTTTCATTAAATGTCTCTTAATTTTTCCTTTATGATTAGTTTTATGATGACATTTCCGGCACGTAAACATGTTTCCATCCCTGTAGAACGGAGCTGATGGGTCAGTGTTCTCGGGCTGGTGTCTTGCTGTGATCGGTTTCCGTTTCTTGAGTGCGGAACTTGCGGAAGCGCCTGTGAGGAGCATTGATCAGCGTTAGTAGTGTTCCATTTGACATTGTTGCAGCGTAAGGGCAATGTTTACCTAATTGCTGCAGTAAAACCATGGCTGGCGCGGCATGGCGCTGTGCATATGTAGTCATTATTTAAAGTAAATTAATACTAAGGAAAAACCACCTACGTTTACAAAAAGGGGGTGAATTTGGACAGACGTGATCAAAAAGACTTAAAAGACGACGAAGTTTCCCAGATGGAATGAAGTAGAGAGAACTTCAGAACAGTCTATGTTGATTGAAGTGAAACCTTTATATATTTTAGATGGGCAAAATCAATAACAACTACTTCAAAAATAGTGATCTGCCAGGAACTACCCTGGGCAGTAGGAAAAAGAGGCCTGTCTCTGCCCTTTAAAAAGGACCATGGGAGGAATTACTGTTCCTATGGTATTGACACAATTTGCTATGGTCACATTTTCGGAGTGTTCTGATGCAATGAGGTGAACTCTATTCTCTCTCTCTCGTCTTCGCAAGTACTTGGCATGGTTTATGTAAGTATAATCTTCTCATGCATCTTTCGGGATGTTGAAGAATGTCTAACTGCTCGTATAACTTTCTCACACTCTGAAAATGTTCCTGAACTATGTGTTTGTTAAGTTTTTGTCCATGTACTGGATTCATAATTTATGACTGGATTTCGTTTCAAAAACTTTCGTAACCACTCAGCACCCGCAATTCTTTTTGTAGTATCGAAATTGTGTTTAATGCCAAAAGTTTCACAGAACATAAAAGCTTGCTTCCTAATAAATTTTGGCGTTAGGGGTACTCCAATTTCCGCAAAGTTCTCGATTCTGGAACACAAATCATTTTCCTGAGTCACTGTTAGAAGAGGTCTTCGTCCCATACGTTTGACATCTTGACCTGTTTTCACATGGTCCCTCAATGTTCTTCGTGGAATTTTGTACTTGAGAGCTATGGCTCGCTGACTAAATTTTCCTTTTTTTACAGCTATCAAAGCAGCTTTTAAATCGTCTTGTGACCAGGACTCCCCTCTCTTGTTACAAGGAGACATTTTCTTGATATCTAAAAATATAAATTAATAAGCGTTGCCTAATATAAGTTAATAAGTTGAATAAACGAAAATATAACAAACCGAAAAATATGTTTCGAAACAAATGGTTGTCTGTAAAGTCGGATTACGGACGATAAATTTACGTGATAACGTCAAAAGAAAACGATGAAAAATTAAGTTTTTTATTTTTGTTTTATTTTTTCCTTCTATGTAATATTTTATTTAATTAATATTTTTTTTCTATTTTTTTCCTTGATATATTTTGTCTTCTATTCGTCACTCGTCACCATAACACAAGCCCAGATGAGCGATATTATTATTAAACAATATAAAACAAACATGAGACGTCTCGTGTTTGTTTTTAACCCCCGACGCAAAAACGACGGGGTGTTATAAGTTTGACGTGTCTGTGTGTGTGTGTGTCTGTCTGTGGCATCGTAGCTCCCAAACGGATGAACCGATTTTGATTTAGTTTTTTTTATATTGCTGCGTTTTGTGACATGACGTCACACTTTTTTTGTGAATGCAGGTGTTCATCAATTTATTAGACGTTATCACGTCAGAACACAGTAATTGTCCAGGAAACTGTGCGCCTGACCCAACTAAGGAGGTCAAGTTGCGACAAATTAGCCTGCAAACAAGTACAACTGTTAAAATATACTCACTTTTCCGGGACCTGAGACTTCGTAGAGGCATATCATCATCTGATGACATGTAATCCCTTCCAACATTTGATGTATCCGGAGCAGTTTCATCTCCAACATTGTCTAACACCTTAGCGTCTTCTAACATCTCCGTCTTCTCATCCCAATCTATTTCATTATCATATTTGTTAACACATTCAACATTTGAATTATCATCATCAGTTGAATGTGTTTTATCACTACCAGCATTGTCATAGATTTGTGTATTATCATTTTCATCATCTGAACCATGTGTGCATTCATCATCTGAATCATGTATATATTCATCATCATCAAGGTCAGTTACTTCATACTTTATTTCCTCAGTGAAGATATTATCTTCATCATCAGGGATACTATCATATTGTTCCTGTTGCAACATTTGATTGTCTACATTAGCTGCATCATCAATCTCCTGTTTGATCGGTGGCTGTTGACACAATGGCATGTGATCAACGACCTCGGTTACAGTCCGTGTGAGTGAGAGGAGAGGTGTTTCTGTAAGCTTGATCTGAAACCACAACATTCAAACATGTAGTCTGTTGCACTTGTCTGTCAACTGCCGTGTAGTCTGTCAGTGAGGTACCTTCGCGCGTGGGCTCCGGCTCCTGCTCCACCGGTCGAGAGCTATGTTGGCTTGGTGTGCAGTATCAATGAACCGGCGACACCGGCGCAGCGCGGACAGGCACACGCCACACACGCAGCACGGCAGTCCCTCCACGACCAGCTGTATACACACACTGCATTAGAGCAGATACTATTACACACAGAGAGTCGACGGCATCAGTCTTACTTACCGTCTCTCTGGTCACTCTCTCGTAGGTCTCCTCAAGCGGCGTGTCCGCGACCCGGTGCATCGCGCGGTCGCTTGCGAGGCACACTCGGCACAGCGCGCTACTCTCCATCCTTCCATACATTATCAACGCCCCGCACCCGCGACTAACGACCGCAAAGTTTACACACACTGCTTGTTTCACTTAATAATATCTCTAGGAAGGCATTGCTAGCTATGTAATAAAAACAAATATAATTTCATCAAGCCAGACTGACATTAGCTACATAAAGTAAACAGATTAAAAATGTTTGAATAAAGTTAAATGTCAAATAGAATCGCGAACGAAACGCAAAGTCCGTTTTCATATACGCTTTGAAGGTTTCGAACGCACCTCTATCACCTACTCTTTTGTTTCCGAGTTGGCGGGAACGTTTGATGGAATTTTAGGTCAGTCAAAGTGCTTAATTATGATTTTAAAAAACTTCACGATAGTTGTAATGTAATTTATGTGTTATTCTATAACATTTTCGATGGAAGCGCAAAACACCTATCTAACATTTTTCCATAGAATTAGAGTAGGTAAGTCAAATTTACAGACAACCATTTTTTGACAAGAGATGGGTAAATAAAAGGCAGTTTTGTCTAAAATTTAGATGTTTAATTTAATACATGACCACTAAACTCCCGGGCTTATGGCCTAGCGCTCTCCGATCGTGCGGGTTACCGGTTAAGCAATGTATAGGACGCCACGCCACTTCAATGGGTAACCATTCAAAACTATATAAAAATAGGCCAAGTGGGCCAAGGGTTCCGTACTATTGTATTGTTTTAGGATTCCGTACCTCAAAAGGTAAAAAAAACGAACCCATAAAATCACTTTCTTGTCCGTCTGTCTGTGTGTCGCCACCGATTTTTTAGTATTTGTTGTTATATCGGCAAAAGAAATACATCATGTGTGAAAATTTCAACTGTTTAGCTATCACGGTTCATGAGATACAGCCTGGTGACAGGCGGACGGACAGTCCCGTTTTTAGCCTTTAAGTACGGAACCCTAAAAATAAATGGTAGCTAGGTACTTATTATTTTTTATGGTTCCGTACCTCAAAAGGTAAAAAAAGGAACCCTTATCAGAAGGCCAATTCTCGTAATTAACATTGTTCAAATTACATTTCAATATCATTTCGGTATCACAAATAATACCCTCAAAGTAGCTCAAAATACCCTCAAAGTTCGCTTTTTGTAAAAAATAAACTGACTTTAAGGGTATCTTTTGCAATCGAAATGATATTGAAATGTAATTGAAACCATATTATTTACGAGGATCACTCTCTTGTCCGTCTGTTTGTCCGTGTGTCACCACCGATTATCTCAGGAACGTGTGAACCTAGCAAATTGAAATTGATACCAGATACTGATTAGGTGTATAAAAATCAAGGTCCCGAGTCAACACGATAAAAAGATATGGGCAAATTTACATTTTCGCGAAATCCTATACCAAAATTTACCTAATTTTTCTATTTATTACGTAAGTAAGTACTCCATTAAGCTGCTTTGATTTAATTTTCGAAAGAGACCAATTCTCAAGGCTATTCTGAGGATTTATACAAGCTGCCCTGCGTCCCTGCGTCCTACAATCTTGCCAAATTATTATTAACCAGTAGCGTAGCGAGGGGGGACAGACCGCCCCGGGCACCATCCATAATTAGGAGGGCAGAGAGATTGAAAAAAAAAAATTGCGGTATTTTTTCGCTCAATTTTTTATACGTTACGTATTTCAACACCAACACCAATATTATTATTTTTATGACGTCAAAAAGGCGGATAATCGCCAAGCTTATTATTTTTAGGACGCCAAAAGGGCAGATAATCGCCAACCTTATTATTTTTATGACGTCAAAAGGGCGGTAAATAGCCAACATTATTATTATAATGACGTCAAAGGGGCAATAAATAGCCAACATTATTATTATAATGACGTCAAAAGGGCGATAAATAGCCAACATTATTATTATAATGACGTCAAAAGGGCGGCAAATTAAGACTCTACTGTAATTAACCCTCTATGAGCCATTGGAATGTACTCTCCTAACGTGTATATTCAAAGCGCCTTTTTGCGTGCTCTTGTAATCACAATATTTGCAAACGAACGGTTTCTCTCCGGTATGTATCCTTGAATGTGCCGTCAAATAACTCCGTCTCGATGTCCTAAAAAAAAGACAAAAATAAAAATTAGTTCTTTCGAAAATAACGATTGAATATGCTCCGAAACTATTGGACAAATTTCCATGTAACTTGGTATGATAGATACATAGATAGATATATAGAAATCTATACTATCACTTCACTATCACTACATAGTATAAAACAAAGTCGCTTTTTCTGTCCCTGTTTCCCTTTGACTGCTTAAATCTTTAAAACTACGCAACGGATTTTGATGCGGTTTTTTTTAATAGATAGAGTGATTCAAGAGGAAGGTTTATATGTATAATACATGCATAATATAGCCGTGCGAAGCCGGGACGGGTCGCTAGTAATATTATAAAGCTGAAGAGTTCGTTTGTTTCAACAGACTCATCTCAGGAACTACTGGTTCGAATTGAAACATTCTTTTTGTGTTGGATAGTCCATTTATCGAGGAAGGCTCTAGGCTATTTCATATTTCGATATTCCCACGGGATCGGGACTTACGCGGGTAAACAAAACAAGAAATTTTTAAGTAATATTAATATTTTTCTTATTTTTTTTCTTTTTGTTAAGTAAGTACTTATCTCTAATTAATTAATTAGTGTAATAATTAAATAAGGAATGCATTACCTAAATTCGCAGAACTCGCAGAGATAGGGCTTCTCATGCGTATGACTCCTCATATGGACTTTGAGGTATGTCTTGTCGGCACAGCGGTACCCACATCGATCGCACGAGTACGGCTTCTCACCTGTTTACAAAAATCAAATCAAATCAAAGTCGCTTTCTCTGTCCCTATTTCCTTTTGTATGCTTAAATCTTTAAAACTACGCAACGGATTTTGATGCGGTTTTTTAAATAAATAGAGTGACCCGGAGCGGGTAGCTAGTAACATATAAAAAAAATATTACATGCGCTTTTTCGATGTATAGCGTTTTTTGTGTCCATTTTTACTGGCCGATTTGAAAGAAAAGTAAGTATTTTTAGAAAATTATAAGTTCTATCAACATACTTCCAAGCAATTATTATAGAGGATTTAATGGAGAACAAATTGGTCATTGATAGTTTTGTTGTAGCTTTAATCGTTTTTATAATAAAATCAAAAAACTGTAAGAATTGATACAAAACAGGGTCGAGGGGGGGGAGGGTAAACTATAAGTCCGATCTACTTACTTTCAAGGTGATTGTTGTAGTGAATTCAATGAGGATCATATTGCTCATTGACAGTTTGATTGTAGTTTGAACCGTTTTCATACAAAATGCTAAAATCTCTAATTTGGCACATAAAAGGGGGGGAAAAAATAATTTTTCGAAGTGCTTCCATATCGACATTGAAGTACATGACAGCTACGTTCATGCCAAGTTTCATGCTTTCTTCAGGATGGGACCATAAAACTGATTTTTGTTAGGGAAGGGAGCTGTACTTTTAACCCGCAATAAGGAAATTAGTTCCAAAAAACTTACCCGTATGCAATTTAATATGCCTCTTCAAGCTACTCCGATCGGCGCATTTGAACTCGCACATCGTACAAGCTAGAGGCTTCACACCAGAATGTACCAATATATGTTGCTTCAAATAACTGGGTTCGGTACATTTATAGTCACATATGTGACAGAGGTAGGGCTTGTCACCTGTATGTCGTCGCAAATGAAGTTTCAATGTCCCTTTTTGTGCACATTTGAAATCGCATAGCTCGCACGCAAAGGGTTTTTCACCTGGAACAATAACATTTATAAAAATAAATAAATATTGCAGAACATTCCACACATCGCCATCTAGCCCCAAGCTAAGTAGACTTGTGTTATGGGTGCTAGACAACGGATATACTACTTATTATACTTTTCTTTTATATGCGTGGAAATCTGTATTTGGCTTTCTATTGTTGTTCTGTTTATATAATTACTAGCTGTCCCGGCAAACGTTGTTTTACCATATAAAAAAATGTGATTAATGAAGAACCGCTCGACCGATTTTGTGCAAACTCCATATAAACCATTTACTAAATAGTCCGAACAAAGCTTAAACATTTGGTTTGGATAGGTGAGCCCGTTCTTGAGTTATAAAATTTACAACGAAAAGTGGCATTGATTTCTATATAATACAGCAAATCAAAAAAAAGGGTCTGTTGGACTTCGAAAAAGTAATAGAACAAAAATATATCTGTCCGTCTGTTTGTTTGTTACATAATCTACAATTAAAAACGCCTAAACCAAGTGAAATCTGAGGAAAGTCGTGGTATACTTTACATCAAAATCCAATTAGTAGGTGCTGAGTAATCAACAAAAAAACTGCAGCCGCTCGAGAAAACCCCCCGGTCGAACGCCTTACAACAAAGACGAACGTCACAGAATACATAATAGTGTATATCCCGATATTCCCACGGGATCGGGACTTATGCGGGTTTGAATATGAAATAATTCGTATATTTAATTTCACCCACGTAAATCCCGATCCCGTTTGAATATCGAAAAAAAAAAAAAAAAAAAAAAAAAAAAAAGTAAGAATCCTATGTCCTTCTCCTGGTTCTAAGCTACCTCTCCATCAATTTTCAACCAAATCGGTTCAGTCGTTCTCGAGTTATAAATAGTGTAACTAACACAACTTTCTTTTATATATTATATATAGAATATGTTGTAGCTATTGATCATAGGCGTGCCCAGAGTTTTGTAAAGGGTTGTAAAGTTTTGTAAAGTGCCCAGAGTTTTGTAACCCTTTACAAGAAGCAAATAAAAGTAAAAAAACTCGATAAGTATGTAGTAGAAAATTATAAATGTTTTTATTTACTGTATTTATTTCGTTAATAATATCGTGGGGGGTTTTGGCTAATTAATCTCTACATGATGGCCCAGTACTAAACCAGCGTGATGACAATGCGATGGTTAAAACGCAACTACACGATGGCCACGTTCAGTTGTAAATTGGAGAAGGACGTGGAAGCAGCCGCAGATGCATACCGCCATCGCTGGCTCACTTCTTTTGATGTGTGACCGAAAAACTGACACCGTGGCCACTGGCCACCTAGTCGCCACCCCACGAACCATAAGCTATCCGACACCACTACGCCCTCTACATGCTGGCTCATATTAGTGGGCCAGCATGATGCATCATCATGAAGAGGGGCCATTAAATTATTTGTCGCGAAGTAGTAGCACCCCTCCCCCCACGCGTCCCTGCTCACTCGCTCACCGGCTAAACAAGTCCGAACCGGTCGATTTAGTCGAGTTGATTAGTTGCCGCCTCATCGTTGCATTCACTTGTAAACTGTACTCGACCAAAGTGCGAACAGTTTTTGGGCAGTAGCGAGTATTTTAGCTACTAAATTACTCGCTACTTGACTAAAATACTAGCTTAATGCGAACTAGGCTTTAGGTAGTGAGGCGAGGAGGGGGTTATTAGTGAAAAATAATCATGGTAGTTTAAAAATCCTATAGCTACGGTGGGTCTCCATTTTTATCACCTCACCTGTATGAACTTTCCTATGTTCCTTCAAACTCCCTTTAATAGCCGTCTGGAAGCTGCACTCATCACATTTATAAGGTTTTTCTCCGCTGTGTGTCCTCAAATAATGATTCTTCAAATACATTTTCTTTGCGCATTTGTAATCGCAAATAGTACATGAAAATGGTTTTGCACCAGTATGCATTTTCAAGTGGTTAGTTAACATATGTTTGAAGGAACATCTGTGAATATAGAAAAATATTTTTTGGCGGCGTAAAATCCATGTAAAGTCACATTACCAATTAGCTGAACCCCACATGACCTAGATCTCACTCGCGTAATGTTACCTGATTCTGTTTTTTAACAATCACTACATAGTATATCAAAGTCGCTTTCTCTGTCCCTATATCTCTATGTATGCTTAAATCTTTAAAACTACGCAACGGATTTTAATGCGGTTTTTTTAATAGATAGAGTGATTTAAGAGGAAGGTTTATATGTATAATATAGCCGTGCAAAGCCGGGGCGGGTCGCTAGTATAATATAAGTACGGTCGGCTGCATAATTGGAGACCCACCGTAGAGCTCCAAAACGGCTGTTATAAGAATATTTTCAACATGAGTAAGATTCTAGACACCTGCTTTAGGTGAAGTTTAAAGTCTTCTAACTCATCAATTAATCAAACAAAACATATTAGAATGCAAACATTCCATTGATAGTAATTTTCGAATTCTACCGAGGTCTGCAATTATGCAGCCGACGTACCTACAATACAAAACACAACATAAAAAAATAATAAAGTAGGTAAATACTATATTTTTAACAGATATGCGAATGAGCTCTGGGTCACGTGGGGTTCAACTAATTAGTAATGTGACTGTACCCATAAACTGCAAAATTTTCAAAAATATTTGATTATCCAAAATCCGTAGAACAAAAGTTGTTTGTTGAAATGGCCCTCAACCACTTGCTTGCTTTGACGACCCAGTTGGCACAATGGTCACCATGCCGAACAGCCAAACACAGGGGTGCGGGTTCGATTCCCGCCTCAAACAAGTATTTATGCTTAGATATTGTCTGTGGTTTGGTTATTTCTATGTATTAAAAGTACATATATATTTACAAAAGAAAAGTATATAAGTAGTATATCCGTTATCTAGCACCCATTACACAAGTCTAGTTACTTAGCTTAGGGCTAGATGGCAATGTGTGGAATGTCCTGCCATACTAATTTATTATAAGTATATATTTACGAGAAGAAAGGTATTTAAGTAGTATATTATTATCCGTTGTCTAGCACCCATAACACAAGTTTAGTTACTTAGCTTGGGGCTAGATGGCGATGTGTGGAATGTCCTGCCATACTTAGTTATTTATTATGAATCAATGTTTCATCAAAATCGGTCCAGTAGTTTCGGAGCCTTTTCGTTACAAACAAAAAAAATCTTTCCCCTTTATAATTTTAGAATAGAATATTATTTACTAGCGACCCGCCTCGGCTTCGCACGGATATATTATGCATGTATAAACCTTCCTCTTGAATCACTCTATCTATTAAAAAAACCGCATCAAAATCCGTTGCGTAGTTTTAAAGATTTAAGCATACAAAGGGATATAGGGACAGAGGAAGCGACTTTGTTTTATACTATGTAGTGAAGTTTACCTGTAAGAACAAAGTTCGCAGCAAAATGGTTTCTCTTTATTATGTACACACATTATGTGCCTTTTTAGGTCCAATTTTCTAGAGCATTTGTACCCACAACCGTCCTGCTGGCATTGAAAGGGTTTAATTTTCGTATGTGTCATTTGGTGGTCATTCAAATGTGATTTTTTCGTAAAAACTTTATCACAGTTGCCGCAAGCGTAAGGTTTTATGCTGGTATGTATTTTTACTATGTGATCTTTCCATTCTGTTTTTATATCGAATTTTACATCGCATTTTGTACAGACAAATGGCTCGGAGTCCGTGTGATATTCAATATGCTTAGTTAAATGTGTTTTCTTTAAGAATCTATTTCCGCAAATATCGCAGTAAAATGGTTTTTCGCCTTCAGTTACGATTTTTGGCTGTGGTGTTTTTTTTCTTGTTTTTTTCGGCTGTTTCGTTTCGGTTTTTGTGATTTTCCGCCGTTTTGTCTCTTTAGGTTCGGCTTTTATTGTTTTCCGACGTTTGGTTGTTGTTGTAGCTGAAAAGGGACATAGGCAGTTAATGGGTTATTCTTGACGACATCTGTGGCGCGTCGGTCGGGTATATAATTCTACTGTACGTGTGTATGTCACTGAACTTCTCCTAAATAGCTGGACCGTTTTGAATGTTTTTTTTTGAATGCGTTTGGGTGACACCCTGGATGGGTTAGATTCAAATACAGCCGGGCAGATGGCGCTGCAGTCGGTATCTAGGTTATTTATCTATACTATAAAACAATGTTTGCCGGGACAGCTTGTTAAGTATACATACTTATATTTAAAAGAAAAAACAATCCAAAACGCCCGTAACACAAGCCTCATTGCTTGTACTTATATACGGGCTGTTTTCCGCACCTTAGACCTTTTTTAATTAGTTCCTTTTTAGCGTGAGGATGGAGTAGGCTTGCCCAGCACTTACTACCCTATCAGCTTAGTCGACCATGTCCAGAGGAGAGAACTTGTCAATACTTCTGGAGCCAACTAAGCGGGTTTCATCACGATGTTTTCCTTCACCGTAAGAGCAATGTCAAAAACGAACATAAATTTTTCTTAAAAAAAATTCATTGCTCGGGATTCGAACCCACGACCTTCAGAATGAAAGTCGAGATATCTACCACTAAGCCAACACCGCTCTTAGCTTAGTTGCTTAGCTCGGAGCTAATGTAAATTTCATCCTTTAACCAACTAAGCTATGTTTGCGTAGATATCTTACCTTTTGCATGACTTGTATCAGTGTCCTCAGCCTTTATATCCATAAAGACCACTTCCTCTAACAGACCGTCTGTGGGATACTGGTCTATATTTGTCTTCAGACTGTCTGTGGGGTACTGGTCTATATTTGTCTTCAGACTGTCTGTGGGGTACTGGTCTATATTTGTAACAGATAATGTATAGAATGGTCTTGTTGTATGGCTTAGTTTCTCCTGAAATATAAATATTTATCAATCAATCAATAATTTGTTCACATTCAATCCTAAAATAGCATTAAAATACAGGCATTTCTGAACTTGTATACAGGGTGAAATTTTTACATGGGCCTTAAGGGCTATATCCTAAACTATAAGAGATAGTAATGCTGAAAGGAGTTGGGTGTCCGATTTTGATACAAACTAAAACTGCATCATTAGATTTTTGAAAACGTCATTACCCTCGCCAGGAATCAAAGCTGTTAATTTCGCAAAAAAAAAAAAATCGTGCTATATTTTATACCAAAGGATAGTCTTGCTGATAGAGATCAATTCTTGGAATCAAAACATAGTATGGCAAATTAAATTAATTAATTTTTGACTTTTTCAAAAATCTAATAATGCAGTTTTAGTTTTTATCAAAATCGTTAAGCATTTTGCACTATCTCTTATAGTTTAAGATATAGCCCTGAAGACCCATATAAAAAATTCACCCTGTATACTAGCAGGTTCTTACATCCATCTGTCCGTGTTGCCATTGCATAAGTATGTCGTTGGATTCGCGAGCTGTTGCCACAAACTTGTGACACCTCCGTAACTGGGCAATGCAGAGGTAACAAAATGTTGAAGGGTGTCCATCTTGTTGCAACTGAAATTATAGAGAGACACATATGTACCTCGACAAGCGACACAGAACAAATCTGCTTATAGTCTGTGACTGATTGCAGATAAAATAAACCAAAATAAAAACATGGTATGTACGGTCACATTACCAATTATCTGAACACCACGTGACCTAGAGCTCACTCACAATCTGTAAGGTTGTAAATCACTGTTACCTAATTCTGTTTTTTTTTCAACAATATACTATCTGTAGGCGACGCTTTGTAATCTTTTACAACCTTGTTTTTATATGTATATAACCTTTTGGATTTTTAAAAATAAACGGGAGCGGGTGACACGGGGGCGGCGGCGAGTTGTCAGTTAGTTTTCCTACGTTCGTAAAAGCGAGCGCCGTCCGTCCTCGCTTCTCCTCGCTCCACCACCCTTTGGAGGCCTATTTGTTTGTAACACTATCAATCTCTATATATATAAAATTCTTGTGTCACGGGGTTCGAACTTGAACTCCTCCGAAACGGCTCGACCGATTCTCATGAAATTTTGTAAGCATATTCAGTAGGTCTAAGAATCGGCCAACATCTATATTTTTTTTCTGTTTTTTTTTTTTTGTAAATGGCATAACAACGTTTGCCGGGACAGCTAGTCTTCTCTATATATATAAAATTCTCGTGTCACGGGGTTCGAACTTGAACTCTTCCGAAACGGCTCGACCGATTCTCATGAAATTTTGTGAGCATATTCAGTAGGTCTGAGAATCGGCCAACATCTATTTTTTTTTTGTTTTTTTTGTAAATAGCAAAACAACGTTTGCCGGGACAGCTAGTCTATATATATAAAAATCAATTGCTGTTCTTTAGTCTCGCTAAAACTCGAGAACGGCTGAACCGATTTAGATGATTTCGGTTTTGAAAAGTTTGTTGTAGTCTAGAGAAGGTTTAAACGGTGAGAATTTAAAGATAAGACTTACGCGGGCGAAACCGCGGGGCGCTGCTAGTACGAAATACAATATAAAAAATATAACAAATAGGTATATGCTATATTTTTTAACGATATGCGAATGAGCTCTGGGTCACGTGGGGTTCAGCTAATTGGTAATGTGACTGTACCTTCTATCAGTTGTCTAACACAAGTCTAGTAACTTGGCTTGGGGCTAGATGGCAATGTGTGGAATGTCCTGCAGTAGTTATTTATTTTATTGTGGAAGACCTAGCTTACGTAAATAAAAGGAATAGTAGTGGCCTAGTGGAAGATAACTAGAAGAAGGTTGTGGCTTTGAGTGGCGGCCATGTAACAATGTTCAATGAAAAATTAGAATAGAATAGAATTTATTCAAACAAACAGACAACATAATTTAGACACAAATAAGAAACAGTAAGAGATAGTTACAGATAAAAGTAATACAAATAAGAAACATTAACAAGATAGTTACAGAGAAAATTAAAAAATAAAATTAAAAAAACGTGTGGCACTCGGGGAAAGCTATTGCATCGTGCGCTTCGTACAGTCGTACCATACATACACGTTAAGCGAACGCTCGGCCGAGCTACATGGTAGGGGGAGTGGGGGGTGTTAGGTTTTTTTTTTCGTTACGGAATTTCTTGATTCGGTCGCCGCGCTCAAAGCCAAAACAACAAGTGCATTGCTCTTACGATGAAGGAAAACATCGTGATGAAACCCACGGCTTAGTTGGCTCCAGAAGTATTGAAAAGACTAAGCTGAGAGGGTAATATAAGTACTGGGCAATCCTACTCCATCCTCACGCTAAAAGGACCCATAAAAGAGGTCAAGAGGTCTACAAGTACTAGTACGAGACAGTAAACTCTTCTTTTATATAAAATTAATCCCTATTTTCCTTGGTCTTCGCATCACGCGTGAACGGGTGGACCAATTTTGCTAATTCTTTTTTTGTTGTGTTTGTTATTGTCAGCAGAAAGTACTTATGAGAGAAAGAATTAAGAAAGTTTCCCAGAAAATTATTACGAGGGTGAAACCACAGGGCGCGTATTTTATACTATTACTAACCTTCCCACAAGTCAGCCGCTCATAAATATCTTCAAGATATGTATCCGCCACACGGTACATAGTCAAATTATCTACTAAACACACACGGCACACCGATAGAGCCGACATTATTCATAAATAAACAAAAACGATTCTGTTGATTCTTTTGAAGCTTTTGAACACTTTAAAACTAGAGGTAAACAAGGTAATTACACTATTGTAGCTTGAGCAACTTCGTAGAGATATTGGTTATTGACATTTTGTTTAAAATACACAAAAATATAATAATTAAATAATGATTTTATAGAAAATTCAAATAATTCTACAAGATTCAGGCGAAAGCCAGCTATGGCTTTTTTGTTTGACATTGACAGCATTACATTTTTGACATCGATAATTAAATCGATGTACAAAAAAAACTCCTTGCTCTAGTCTCATAGAAATTAGGGTAAGAACTTCAAATTATCTACTATACGGTTTCAAAGTGGATGGCAGTCTTAGTCATTATGGCAGTACAAAAACTTTTGCTCAGGACCACAGACTACTATAGATGCTAACGCATCTCAGGACCAAATTATAATTCAATTTTAAAATTATGATTCTACTTGTCAGATTCCCATGAATGAAAGTAACCAATACCTTCCCATAAAATAGAGTCAAATCCCTAATAGCTAGACCTTAAAAGCTAATGAAACAGCCAGCCAAAAAGACAGACAGACATGCATTTAAATTTATTTAGCTTGGTTGTATTAGACCTACCACCTCAACTTTTAAAACCATAATCTTTTTCCTTTCTTTAATAAGTGCTCCTTTTTTATTAGAGATCTTGAGATGATAGAATGGTGTTCTAAGTAGGTCTGGGTACATACAAATTTAAACAACAAAATAAATGCATTTAAACAATCTTAAAATGTTTTATTTAAGTACATATTTAACAATATTACCTTGTGACATTCAATTTCTTAGTCCTAGGTTTTGCTAAAGGTATTTTCAACAATGCTGTAACAACACCATCCTTATTAGCAACATAGCCTCCTATTAAATTGATTTTTGTCGACAATGACTTGAGAGGTTGTTTAGTTTCAACTGCTAACTCACCTAAGTCAAACTTAAAGTTACTTACAATTAATAATGCAACTAAAGCATGACAGATTGCCATATCTTTGTAGTGGATTGGCCGGTTGCGAGCTCGGCCGGAAGCCTGTGTGAAGAATTTCTTTAATATATGCTCGTTTAGTGTTGTCGATGCTGGGCAAGCTACGTATGATTTTATGGCGACTTGAGCAGCTGATAATGATGACATAACAAGTAAAGAATTAGCATATAAGGCTGTTACTATAAGCTCTTTTGACGAGTCTTTCTTTATATATTTTCGTATTGTAGGTAGGAACTTTGTTGTGTCCAGCATTTCTGTTTCTTGGATTATTCGCTCGAATTCGTTATCGGTTAGCAAAGATGATGGTAGATAGACATCTTTAACGTGGCTCGCATCACGATTGCAAAATGGCAGGTAGTCGGTGGTCGTCGTCGTCACGCTCGTATCGAGTGTTGACATGTCTATTTGATCGACAGTTATGTTTTTCGAGATGTTTTTCATTTGTTCAGCTACCGCTTGCTCGTTCAGCTTCAATTTTTCACGCTGTTCCAGTGCTTTTTTAGATTTTTTTGAGCCAAATTTCCGTCCGAGCTCCAAAAATGAGTTGTCTTGATTTGAAAGTGTCTCCAAATCGCTTTTCAGTACCGGTTTCAGGTCGAAAGTTTTTACTTCGATTAATCTTGTTTTTCCAGTGTCACGGTTGCGGACTAGTAGTAATGTCTTACCCAGGGCTTCGGTGTTCTCTTGGCCTGAATAAATAAGGTCTGATACTTGCGTCGCGATTGTTTTTCTACCTTTTTCATCTTCGAGAAGTATAGCGTCTTGTTCTTCAAATTTATCATTTAAGTAACCATTTTGGAAATTTACAAGTCCGATGTTGTATTCGTCCGCTTTATGAACTTCGTCAATAGTAACTTGCGGCATTGTTCACTGGTTTTTAAACTGGTTTAAAGTTTTATTTGTTTCACATGTATTATCAATGTATTATTGTCGTGAGTTTTGAGGTTAGAATTCAACGACCATAGAGTATTGTTGAAGCAAGGACTTTTTGGTGTTACCTGTATTAATACTCTTTGCAATTTTACTTTATATATTTTGACATTGTGTCATATTGTGTTATATTGTGTTTTGTTATTTTTGCACTTCAAGTTTGGTTGTCAAGTAAAATACATGTTTTAGCAAACATTATTTTATTATTTAATTTTACCTGTGTTCGAACACCGTACTCTGTATGATTCGATTGGGTTAACCTATAGGCATAACTAGGGTAACCCACATCAAGTATCCTCTCAAAAATTAAAACAAATCACCTTTTTTTAATGGGTTTTGTACATAGCCAGTGTCAAGAAACAATATATCATTTTAACCAGATTTTAACTACAAAAGTTACAAGGGCACTATGCAAGGGCATTAAAAATATCGGGTGTATCACGGAACTACTGTGGGGTGTATATTATACTTATGGGTTAATAACAAAAGTTCTAATGATCATAATATGGCCTTCTACTATATGCATGTCCTAATTAATATAACCCGTGAATATAACGATTCGCAGCCATATTTTGGTCACCCGAGGTACGAACGTCAAATTCTATAAGAATTCTATGGGTCACCCATACTCTAGGGTCACATCTACGGTGATTCATTTGGAATGCAACAACTGTGCCATTATTCACTAAGCTTCAAGTCGTTGGGCGCGCGTGATTAGGACAAGATTGCCATACAAAAACCGCACCCCCTCCGCCCCTAATCACGCGCGCCCAACGACTTGAAGCTTAGTGAATAATGCTACAGGTATGCATTAGTATGTTAAGTTCAGTAGGTAAGTAATTTAAATTATTATTTTTGGTTTTTATTACATAAGCTATTGCCAGAGAGATTGACATATCTCTGGCTATTGCATAGATTTTATCGCGGGCCTTGGGGGGCGAATCAAGAAATTCCGTAACGAAAAAACCTAACACCCCCGACAAATGCCGGACGATTATTAACGGACGACTATTGACAGACGACAAATGTCGGACGACAATTTTTTTTGTTTATAAGAACATTTACTAAGACAAGAAATTATTCTCGAGCGTTTAAAGGAACTATAGGAAGAGGGATTACTTCTTGCTTCAAGAAACCTTTTTTTTTCTATGTATGACGACCCAGTTGGCACAATGATCACCATGCCGGACTGCCAAACACATGGTTGCAGGGTTCGATTCCAGTCTCAAACAAGTATATGCTTAGATATTCGTCTGTGGTATGGTTGTTTTTTTGGTTTACACCACCCACTCCGCCTACCATGTAGCTCGGCCGAGCGTTCACTATGCAATAGCTTTACCGCGGCAGTCTCCGAGTGCCACACGTCTTTTTATTTAATTGTTATGAAGAATATTTTATACTTACCTTCGATAGATACCTATACTCAAATTAATCAAACTAATGAAATTGTGAAATAAGTGTGAAATAAATAAAACAAGTAAGAACATTAGAATATTTATTTTATTAGACATCTAGTACATATAACATTGCGGTAAGCAAACATTTAGAATAGGTCTACATTTACATTGAAATTAGCTGTTTCATATTGGTTATAACTAACGTGACCATACATCCTGCTTTGGGTGGATACACTTTCAAACTGTCTCCCGATGTCCGTGGTAAAGTAAAAAGTGTCCCGCTTTCATATTCAAGTACCTATCATTTAACGTTGGGATGACTGTAGATAATGTTAATGCAGAACCGACGATCTACACTATTCTACACTAATGTTAGAAACGTGAAACAAATATTTGGCGCTCGTTGTGCTCACGCGTATCCAGTGTCCACGGTTCTAAGAAAGGTAGTAAGGTTAGAAGTTCAAACCTAATTTAACCCACTTTTTCGTCAATAAAATTAGTGTATGATTCCCACACATATCACAGTATTATTTTGTAGATATTTGTTCCAAAATCTATCCCAACATTTTTGATGTGAAACATCTATAGCCGCACGTAAAACCGATTACTGGCGTGGCGACGCATGCCGTGGCGTCCCGTGACGGCTCACATTTATTTTTAACAAAAAAATTCAATTTGTCTCGCTCTGACGATAGAAAATTATGGTCACATTAGTTATATAAAACATTTTGCGAGAGAATAATTATAATTACTACCTATTGTAATTTACACTTCAGTATCATTCATATGAGGAAAATAATGTTTTGATTGTAACGATTAACAAGTAATTAATAACGGTAGGTAAGTATATTAACTATTTTTATTGTTCTTATTTTGTTGAGTTTGATATTTCGATGATTTTACAAGCATCATTTTCAACGGAGTTTGCGGGTAGATCTTGACAGTAAGGACCCAAACCGAGTTCATACAAAATTGACCCATCTCGGGTCCTGCCGCGTGCGATTTTGTATGGACTCGTCGCAGGGCCTGCGTAACGCAGTTTAGGCCCTTAGAGGCAGCCACTTCGCAAAATAAAAACAATAAGTATGGAGAAATCCTATAAATAACCATGGCAGTAATTATATATAGGATTGCTACGAATTTCCTCATATAAGCATGCTTTTGTTACAGGATTTTTGTCATACGAAACGACCTGCCCTTAATAAAATCCTGTAAAATTCCGTAAGTAGGTATTCATAACTTTAATTTCGTTTTAAAATATAACATTAAAAATTGACCGTGTTTAACTTTGTGCCTTTAAAACGTTTTCAGATATTTTTTACAACAATCCGTATCAAACCGTAATATCAGTTAAGGCCACATTTATCACAAATTAAAGACACCCATTGAAAATTCATCGTGATGAAACCCGCTTAGTAATCTCCAGACGTAGTTCTTTCCGCTGGATACGGCCGACTAAGCTGAGAGGGTAGTAGGTGCTGGATGAGCCAACTCCATCCTCACGCAAAAAGGCCCAACTAAAAAGGTCTTACGGAAAACAGCTCGTATACAAGTACATTTCTTAAACTTAAGTTTATCACTGACATGTAAGTTACAACTGGAGATATCATGTCAAAGAAAAATTTGCATCAAGGCGTGGAATATTTGCGCATGTGTTTTATTCCACCACTAGCTTTTGCACGCGACTTCGTCCGCGTAAAAGTCAAAAATGTAACAAGTAATGACGTTTCCCCTCCTTTTTTTTGGTAGAATTTTGGAAAATCCTTTCTCATCGGATGCCTACGTCATACAAAAAAAACACCCTCCAAGTTTCAGGTCTCTAAGATCAGCGGTTTTTAGGCTATGCGTTGATTCGTCAGTCAGTCAGGACAAAGCATTTTATATGTATAGATATAAAAGAAAGACCAGCCTGCCTAGCATGAAGACCAAAACACGATACGATAAAGCTATATCACGCGATATAACTACATCAACTCTCAAAATATGATAGATAAAGCCGCCATGTTGAATTTTTATTATAAATTGCGATAAAAATTATGATAAAAATTCAACATGGCGGCTTTATCTATCATATTTTGAGAGTTGATGTAGTTATATCGCTTTATCGTATCGTGTTTTGGCCTTCATGCTAGGCTAGCAGAGCTGCAGATATGCGATGCGTATCTGCAGCACATCTAAGACTTACCCATTGTAGCATTTGATTGTTTGTTTGAATTGAATAGGCTCCAAAATTATTGAACAGATTTATATGAAACTTGGTATGAGGTTACATTGATTCATTGACAGTAACATAATGCTTCTTTTTATCCCGATATTCCCACCGCGGAGCGCAGTTAGTTCAATCATCACTATCACTACATAGTATAAAACAAAGTCGCTTTCTCTGTCCCTATATCCCTATGTATGCTTAAATCTTTAAAACTACGCAACGGATTTTGATGCGGTTTTTTTAAATAGATAGAGTGATTCAAGAGGAAGGTTTATAGATATAATACATGCATAATATAGCCGTGAGAAGCCGGGGCGGGTCGCTAGTTTATTATACCTAAATTATTATTCATATTTTCTTGTCGAAGCAAGCATTATTTAGCGTTCGACGTCATCAATTAGAATTTTTTCTTTGACATGTCACCACCAACATAAGAACTCAGCGACGAATATTATCTAAAATACACAATAAATGCATTTGAAGCAGGTAAAATGCAATAAGCACTACAATTAGTTGCATTGGTGAACAATATATTAATTACTATTTATTTTATCTCTAAGTATGTATAATGTTACTTTTTTTTTTTTCAAGAAGAATGCCCATTTTCTTAGTGGATTTGGGTCACTGTTTATGTTAACATTTTTGACATATATTTTATGGCGGATGTTCCAAGAAATAACCAAATAATTATATTAACGACTTTTGTTTCAAATTCTAATAATAAAAGAAATATAAATGCAGGAGTAAAACTCAGACGTCTTAGATGTTGATGTTACTAGTTTTTTATTTAGGTAACGCGAAAATTTTAACCAGATTTTCACAAAAAAAAAAAGAAATAAAAAAAAATGTTTGTCCGTAAAGTCGGTTTACGGACGATAAAACGTGATAACGTCACAAGAACTCTTTTGTATCGTTGACATTACCATTTCGCATACTTCAATACGTTGCTATGGTTACTTGTCAATAACGCATGACGTCACACTTTTTTGTGAGCTGCACTCACCAATGTATAAGACGTTTTCACGCCAAAATCAACGTGATGGACGCGCGTTTGGAACAAAATCACTTAAGAACTTTACAATGTTACGGCTGATTAGCCTTACAGTGGACCACTTTTAGGCATTCTCCTTGAAATTCATTGTCTCAATTGCAAGTAAGACACATTTTCTCAATTTCTTGAGACTTACATTTTTTTTGTTCGTTAACATTAAGCTATGACATCGATACACTAATTTCTTAAAACTAAGTTAATATTTTATTATAAACATTCAACTTATTGTTGCAAGAAAACGTTATGACTATCTATTTCGGTAATTTTTTTCAAAAATAATCAAACAATTATTCATATTTTAGTATAGTACAAAATCCGGACGGGGATCCGACGGAATTTTAATGTAGGTAAAGTGAAATATAAGGTGTAATTTAAATTATTCTTGCTACCCCGTGAGGGGTAATCAAAATAATTGATATATTTTTATAAGCTAGTTCAGAATCGCTCAATAGATGGCGGGTTTTATAGTCACCTTAGTCTCTGGTCAAGATATATATTTTTTAATTTTACCTGGTCAGGGAAGGCAAATACTGCTCAGTAAGCCCACACAGGCAGCGTCGGCTTTACAAACCTCGTCAATTTTTACTGGTCATAGACAACTCTCAATTTTTTAATGGCTTGTTTTACATTCCGTGATGTACTGCAGCCAACTGTCAAGGTCTCTGGACCTGGTCCTTTTTAACCGACTTCAGAAAAAAGAAGATGTTCTCCATTCGGCTGTATAGTTAAAAAAAATTATGGCTGTTCAGGCATAATTAAGTAAGCTTTCCTTTACTCAGATACCTATTGTAATTTGACAACATCTCTTGAATCCTGGACAAGACTGATGGACGGTCAATAACTTGACAAAATGGCGTCACAATTACTTTTTATTGGGCTAAAATCCGCTGCGGACTCGTGGTTACATAATTTTACTACACAATGCAAATATTATTATTTCACACTGGCTTTAAGTAGGTATGCATTTAAAAGAAAATAGTAAAAAGAAAATGGCGTCACAATTGCTTTTTTTGGACTAAAATCAATGCAAATATTATTATTTGACACTGGCTCTTAATATACACTTAAAAGAAAAAAGTAAAAAAAAATGGCGTCATAATTGTTTTTTGTTTTTATTTAACTAATGTAAAATAATATTTTTAACATCGTTTTTCTTTTTAATTAAAATGGCACCAAAATAAGGTACGAATCGTTCCCACATCCTCTTAATTAACGAAAAATAAAACTAAAATTGGTTAAAAAATAAAAAAATAAAGTCAATTTATAAAATATAAACCTGTTTAAGTAATATAATAATGAAGCTAAACATAGAGAATGGATAATTAATTTTACAATGTGTAAAGAAACCCTGTCATATCTCATAAGTACACCCGTAAAAAAGTAGCGTACACGTAAAAAAATATTAAAAATAAAAGGCAACTAAGAATTTTATTAGGGTCAGGAAAATTACTTGTTATTGAAAATTTAAGACATTTGCAAAATGTGACAACCTTTACCTACGAGCTTGTTGCCAATATCAGTGTTGCCACATCATAAAAAATTCTTAATTATTTTTAATTTAGCAAATTTTTTGCAACTAAATCACTTATTTGTCGCTCCTACTAGCAATATTAAAACACGTATTTTATTTTCTTGTTTTTAGTGTTCCGTACCTCAACAGGAACCCTTGTCCGTCTGTCTGTCAGTACGTGTATCATTACCGATTTTCACAGGAGCGGGTGGACCTAGCAAGTTATTTACTTAATTCCCTGGTGATACCTACATATTATGCGAAGGACTACAACAGGGTTTTCTTTACACACTGTATTAATTAATAGCATTTCATATTTATTAAGTACGCTTAATTACAAGGACGATTAAAAAGTTCTCTGTATCTCGAATAAAGATTTCGCAGTAATTATTTTAAATTAAATTATAAATATATAAATAACTGGATAAAATCCAGTAATTTAAAATAAATCCAATGTTTTTTTAATTTTTAATAATTTTAAAATTCAATTTACGTCACTGAGTACGCGAACTTTTTAATCTACCCTCGTATATTTACTAAAAATTTTTTATAAAACATGATAATAATTTCATTTGATAAATATTAAAAAAAAAACTTAAATATGGCACTGAAGAGCCAATAATTTCATTACGGTTCTATCTGATTTATTAAGATAAAAAATAACGGAACCTTTTCAAAAAATATTATCCCAGGTAGGGTTCGAACATGCGATCCCGTGGCTTAGTAGCACTGCTACTAAGGTAAAGTGAAGATCCCACGTTCAAAATCTATTGAAGAGATTTTTTTTCAGACAAATTGCAACTGGCAACTTTTAGAAAAATAAAAACATTGCAACAATAAAAAAAGCTTGCAAAAATAATATAAAATTAAATGTCTAAGAAATGGCGTCCTATTTTAAAACCTATAAAAATCCTAAAATATATTAATTTGTAATGGTAAAAACTCGAATCTGAAAATAAAAAAACTTTTTTTACAAAAAAATAATACAAAAAAGTATTTTTTTTATTCGATTGATTTACACTAATATTATATAAACGATAGATTTTTGTTTTTATGCTTGTAACGAATAGGCTTTGAAACTAAGTACTTTGATTCTGTTTGATCAAAACATAGTCGCTTCCCGTTGTCTGTCTGTCCCTATGTATGCTTAGATCTTTTTTAACTACGCAACGGATTTTGATGCGGTTTTTAAATAGATAGGTTAATTCAAAAGGATGGTTTTAGTATACAGGGTTATTGGTAATTATAGGTACTAGCAAGCCGTTGAGGGCTACTTCTGTGCATCTAAACAAACAACTTTCGTTCTACGACTTTTGGAAATTAGAATATTTTTGTGAAAATTTTGAGGTTAGGTTTACCTGAAAATCAGCTACATACCTAGTACATACGTACGAAGGTATTACTACATACCTAGTATAAAATAAAGTCACTTTTCTCCGTCCCTATGTCCCTTTGTATGCTTAGATCTTTAAAACTACGCAACGGATTTTGATGCGGTTTTTAAATAGATAGGTTAATTCAAAAGGATGGTTTTAGTATACAGGGTTATTGGTAATTATAGGTACTAGCAAGCCGTTGAGGGCTACTTCTGTGCATCTAAACAAACAACTTTCGTTCTACGACTTTTGGAAATTAGAATATTTTTGTGAAAATTTTGAGGTTAGGTTTACCTGAAAATCAGCTACATACCTAGTACATACGTACGAAGGTATTACTACATACCTAGTATAAAATAAAGTCACTTTTCTCCGTCCCTATGTCCCTTTGTATGCTTAGATCTTTAAAACTACGCAACGGATTTTGATGCGGTTTTTAAATAGATAGGTTAATTCAAAAGGATGGTTTTAGTATACAGGGTTATTGGTAATTATAGGTACTAGCAAGCCGTTGAGGGCTACTTCTGTGCATCTAAACAAACAACTTTCGTTCTACGACTTTTGGAAATTAGAATATTTTTGTGAAAATTTTGAGGTTAGGTTTACCTGAAAATCAGCTACATACCTAGTACATACGTACGAAGGTATTACTACATACCTAGTATAAAATAAAGTCACTTTTCTCCGTCCCTATGTCCCTTTGTATGCTTAGATCTTTAAAACTACGCAACGGATTTTGATGCCGTTTCTTTTAAATAGATAGAGTGATTCAAGAGGAAGTTTTATATGTATAATACATGCACAATATAGCCGTGCGAAGCCGGGGCGGGTCGCTAGTTTATAATATTAAAATATCCCAAACTCACCTCACTTCATACTCATATTGTTGTAAATATCGAAGTCGTCCAGCTGATCGGGTTCGAAAGCACGTATTTGTTCGAACAATTCGCTGTCCATGTAGCTGTCGTTCTGGGCGGGCGTCTGAGCGATTAGGTAGCTGTTGTGTGTGAGTTGCGTATGTGGTGAGATGGGGATATGGCGTGGTGAGATTGGGATATGGCGTAGTGAGTTGGGGATGATGTGGTGAGATTAGGATAATTGGTTTGTTTAGAATGTGGTTGGTGAGTTGAGGTTATGGTTAATAAGTGGGTAAGGATATTATAGATAAGTTTACAGTTATCGATTTTTACGTAGGACAGTGTCGATTGGTTATGTGTGAATTTAGAAAATAATCGGTGTGTTCATGTTTGGAAAATGTGATTTTTTTGTTTGGAAAATGTGCGTTTGTGTTTGAAAAATGTGTGTTTGTATTTGGAAAATGTGCGTTTGTGTTTGAAAAATGAGTGTTTGTATTTGGAATGTGTGTTTGTGTGTGAAAAATGTGTGTTTGTATTTGGAAAATGTGTGTTTGTGTTTGGATAATGTATGTTTGTGTGTCGCAGCCACGTCGCGTAGTCCACATGTGTCGGTATCGGGAAAGAAAAGAGAAAATGCAACACATTAGAAACGGACGGTCGTAGAAAATAAAAAAAATAAAAAAAAAAACTAACTCTAACCCGACGCCAAAAGGCAGCACAGACAAAAAAAACAAAAATTATAAAAAAAATGCCTTCACTATAATAAAATATAGGTAAATTATTGAAAAAAATATAAAATTACAATTAATATAATAAAAAAACAATAAAAACGACCGTCTGTGTTGCATTTTCGCGATGGGATAGTAAAAAAAATATATCTTTTATTTGTAAATAAAGATATGTTTTTTTTATAAATAAAAACATGGATTTTTTGTCACATTTATAATAATTGTATTACAAATACTTAAGTAGTTCTTATTCAAATTAAACATGTCATGCTTCTTTTAAATATTTTTTTTCGTGATTGAACAAAACTTTTCATTATGAAATAGGAACAAAATAAATAAAAAACGAATACTTATGTCGATTTTCAAACCAAAATATTCTGGATATACGTGCAACCCGTTCGAAGCCAATAGAGAAAAGAAATGTATTTTAAAAAAACTTTTTTTTTTTAATTTACATGACATTGGCAACGTGTGCAAGACGCATGACGTCAAACAGTTAAAATGTACCAAATTAATTTTTTTATGTTTTTGTCCAATCACAATAAAATTAATAAGGCGTTAAATAAACTTAGCACAATTGAATAATTGTCTTATACAAGGTTATTGGTAATTATACTAGCTAACTAGCTAATTTTGAGGTTAGGTTTACCTGAAAATCAGCTGTTTCTTACACGGAGAGGTCATTAACCTTAAAATTTAACTTATTTTTGAAATTTTATCTATTGTTTTTAGTCTTAATGACTTTTGTTTTACAAAATCAGCTGTTTTTCGAATTTACATAACCTCAAATTTTGAATTTTTTTTCGAATTTCCAAAAGTCGTAGAACAAAAGTTGTTTGTTAAGGTGCACAGAAGTAGCCCTCAACGGCTTGCTAGTATAATTACCAATAACCCATACTACAATTGATTTAAATCAGACAAAAAAAACATGTCAAAAATAAAAGATTTAAATTTTTCTAAAATGTGCTTATTTTTTTATTCATGAGTTGAAGGACCTTAACAGGAAAGGTACCCGGCTCTCTCTCCATACAAACGTAGTCGACTGTTTCCTCCCTGGATAATGACACTAGAGCAAATATTTTTATTGCATAAAACCTATAACTGCCATGATTATGACCCTAAGTCTTGATTTTTTTTTCCATTTTCTAATTATCATAGAACTGACAACCGCTGGGGAGTAAAGGTTCTCGAGTGGCGGCCGCGATGCAACGCGAAACGGAGTGTTGGGAGACCAGCTGCCCGGTGGACCGACGACGACATTGCGGCGGTCGCGGGTAGTCGGTGGATGGAGGCGGCTCAGGACCGCTGTTTGTGGCGTCGTATGGGGGAGACCTATGTCCAGCAGTGGACGTGTATGGGCTGATATGATGATGATGAATTATCATAGAAAGTAAGAGTTAAAAAACACAAAAATATAAAAAAATAAGACATAGGGGCATGGTCATGGCAGTTATAAGTTTTATGCAACAAAAATATTTGTGTAAAAATATTTTTGCAACACAAGCAAGATTTTAAAGTCTTGCTCGAGTTCAAGTTTGAAGTGTTTCAACTCATGAATTTATTAGATAAGTACCTACTTAAATATTATTATAATAAAAACATTCCAATAATAGAAAAAGAACTCTATGGTGGGTCTGAACTTCTGTTGTTTGATTGTACAGTCGGCTGCATAATTGCAGCCCCCGGTAGAGCTCAAAAATTACTATTATTGGCATGTTTTCGTTCTAATACTTTTTGTTTGATAAATTCATGAGTTAGAAGACTTTAAACTTCAACTAAAGCAGGTGCCTAAAACCTTGCTTGTGTTGAAAATATTCTTATAACAGTTTTGGAGCTCTACTGTGATTCTACAATTATGCAGCCGACCGTACAAAGCATCTTCGGCATAGCCTTCCCGGGCGAAATATTTTGATTACTAAAAATTTCCATTTTTTATATATTGTATTTTTGTCTGAATTAAATAGTTTTTAAAATCATTATCTTACATAAATAGTCACATCCATAAGTTTTTAAAAATCTTAACTAAAATAACGGGCGCACTCGGAAACCTTCCTAAGTAAATCTTTAGTTAAGGCTTTGTCACATTCACTCAATCAGAAAATCCATTAACTAAACCTTGATCTTAGGTATATTTCTCAGCGCGATCGTTCTTATACTATAAACAACGAAAATATATAAATATAAAATTGTATAAAACCAATTACACATTTTTTTTAAATATAAGTTTAAAAAACATATTATTATGACATTCGAAGCACAAGGCTACGAAAAATATATATAATTCATTAAATATATTTAATAAAAAACTTACATAATTTAAGTCTTAAAATGTCATGTTAAAAAATAATTATAATTCATTAAAAATATCAAAAATTATATGTTTAATTAAGCAAAAATTACGTCAAAAATTAAATTTAAAATCAGTTAAAATGTACTTAAAATAAAAAAGCACCGAAAGTTAATTAGCTTTTACTCCGAAAAACGATAGACCGAAATTTTCAGACCGAAAAAATACAAGATATTTCTACATTAGGAATAACTGACAAAAATATTCTAAATACTAAGTAATATGAGACCAAAATGGGACATTCTATTTCAAATTTTTTGGTCTTTCAATTCCGAATTAACCTACAAACAACCCGGCAAAACTGGTCTACTATTTACTAAATTTTATAAATGTGAAAGTTGGTACGTTTGTTACTGCTACACGCAAAAATACTGAGTTGATTACGATTATACTTTGTTTATTGATAGCTGGAGCCCTGGAATATCACGTAGACTACTAATGGAAAATAACCATGGTGGTTTAAAATCACACGTATACTATGTTTTATTCTGATATTTCTAGGGAATCGAAAATTACTCGAGAACATACGAAGGAAGAATCGGAAACGGGAAAGTCTGTTTGTGAACACTCTTTCCCCACGGTGAAATGGCTTAACTTATTTGGATGAATGAAAATTATCCCTATGTAACCTTTAGTGCAAAATTCATTGAATAATATACAGATACTATTCATCCCAAAATCAAGGGTTCGTTTATATACGCGAATAAAGCCAAGTAAAGACTAGTTTGCTCAGTAGTGCCAGATTGTTCAGAGCCTTACGTTTAAAAACAATACTGATAAATTATACTTTTGTCAGATTTCCGTCACAACATTTAATAAACAGTACTTATACCTAGGTTTTATCATAAAATCACTTAATTCTAACATTCTGTCGGATTAGCGTTAGCCGACAGTATGATTTATCAATGCTAGATAGACATTAAATAAAAATAATACTTTTTTAAAGCGAGAGAGCCAAAGGAAATCTCGAAATGCTTTGTGGACCCGAAGTTAACCAAAAATACTTTTTTATATATAGTAAAATCAATGGCGCGTAGGAATTACAAAGGACGGTAGGTCGAAATTTAATACTATTTTTTTTCAATAAATATTGTTTACAACAATAACACACTATAACATTAAGAGATACATAATTAAATTTTATTTCATATTATATTGAGAAAATTCTAAATATTTTTTGATTGCACCAACCCTAATAGACAACAATTATTTTCTACAATTTGACATCGATTATAATAATTAATTAATATTTTAATACGATAATTCGTTTCTATCGATATGATTTTTTCATCGAAAAATGTTAAGTCGAATCATGATATTTCGAAAAATCATTTTTTTTTCGACCATAATTCAAAAGGGGTTTACGTGACATGGTAGCTTCAAACGGCTTAACCAATTAGAATGCTGTTTGGTGAAAATGAGTTCAGTCGTTTGAATAAATTTATTTTCTATATAATTATTTGATTTTGTCATGATAGTTTTCTCCGCTTCATTTCAACCACTTAGTGCCTGCTTAATACAAGTTTTTTTCCCTAATTTGGCAATTTCTCCCTAAACTTTCAATTTTCATTACTGTAAAATTGGTCCTAATTGTTTTCTTTTCTACGAACCCTGATCATTCTCGTCTAATATTCGTCATTCGTATACATCAATATTGTAAAAACTTTCAAAATTTTACTAGTATTGGAAAAAAATCGATGTATTTTTTCATCAATTTTAGCTAGAATTAACAATTTATCTAAAACCCTTTTTTTCTTATATTTTTGGATTTTTTAATAGCTTTAACCAAGTTGTAACAAAGTAGGACTTTTTTGACGTGATAACGTCTTGTAAATATGAATGCACCCGCAAAAAAGTGTGACTTCATCGCTCCCGTTCTAAACAAGTAACCATAGCAACGTTATTATTGTTTTCTTACGTCTTTTCTTACGTCTTCGTTACGTCACGAAAAATTATCGTCAGTAAGCCGACTTTTATAACACATCAAATGTAACCCAATAATAGTTTAAAGATATAAATATTTTATAGGAAAGCTCGTTAATACATAAATTTGACTTGTTTTATAAACGACTAGGTACTAAATACATAATATTAAAAAATAAGTATCTATATATTTAGTTATTTTGTTATGTTCATTGTCGTAGTATCATGATATTGTATTTATAACAATTTTAATAAGTGATACCGCGAATATTTGCTCGAAATCTGCGCCCTTTTTCCATGTTCCGAAACAACGAATTCGTTTTGAGATCATTTTTTTTTCAATATATTTTTTAACCTAAATACAACATCATTACAAATCAAAAATATCTACTACACATACAAATTTATCTTCGGATATTTGTTATGCCGGGTTTTCACTATGAGTTGACTTGGATATTAAACTAAAAAAAGGATATTAAACTGTTTTAATCTTGTCACTATGAGCAGTAATTTATTGGTATGAAAATGACGTCGTAAGATGTAAACTACAGTCCAAATTGTCTCATAAACGAACTAACTCCGATGAAGCTCTATCAAGTCAACACCTGTACTGAAAACCCTGCATTACCAAAATCGAATTGGGCAGAAATATAAGTAAAATTAACTAACCTACAATCAATTTAAGTTTATTTAAAATCTATAACAATACTGAAAATATAGAACTTACTAATAAATTAAATGCTAGAAGAGTCTAGGTTTACACTGCTATGCGGTTTTTTTTGTTTTTAATAGTCTCCGAAACTACTGGACCGGTTTTGATGAAACTTTGTATGAGGATACATTGATTCATTGACAGTAACATAGGCTACTTTTTATCCTGATATTCCCACGGGATCGGGAGTTAAGCGGGTGAAACCGCGGAGCGCTACTAACCGGAAGAATACAGACATACGACACTACATCCCTTTTGATACATTAAAATCCTTATCACACGGCATTAAGAGGAAAGGGTACCGGGGACTCTTTCCATACAAACTATTACAAACGTAGTCGACTGTTTTCTCCCTGGATAATGACACTAGAGCAAATATTTTTGGTTTAATCTTAATTTCTATGATAATTAGAAACAGAAAAAAACCAAAACATATGGGCATAGTCATTGCAAGTATAGGTTTTATGGCACAAAAATATTTGTGCTAGTGTCATTATCCAGGGAGGAAACAGTCGACTACGTTTGTATGCAGAGAGCGCAGGTACCCTTTCAACTTAAGCGACAAAGTCAGAAACATCAGCGGATCATTAGTTAAGAGGGTATTCTACCACTGCTTTTTATTTCCTTCCCGAATAAAGACTATAGTATTGATTAATAATCCTTTTTTCGTAAAACCGAGGTTTTCTGTACATTTGCCCCTGCCTCATTTCGCTTTTGATGGGTGACATGTGTCTCATTACATAAACTTAAACGTGATTAACTAATGATCCGCTTAGAGGCGTTTCTGAGTACGAGAAAGGTGAGACAAGTCAATTTTAAGTTGAAATAAGACGTTTTTTGTGCAGTTTATGCAGTTGACAATTTAGTTTAGTTTGTTCTCTGTTTAAAGAATTGATATTTTTTATTATGTTTTTTTAAAGTTGCAAAATTGTTGTTCCGCAGCTAAAAAGTAGAAAAAAATGCTTATTATTTTTTGCTAAATACTACCAAAGATGCTCTTACACGAGGAAGGTTTAATTTTGACATAGAAAATAACATTTCGAAATTTTCGTCCTAGCGTGTTTCGAACTTGCATCTTTCGCTGTAACGTAACGTAATTAGCTAGCGAAGGCCACAGGTTCGAATACCGCGTAAGTATTTTTTTATATAAAGTGTCATTTCGGAACCCGTGTAGAAGCATCCTAATAAACTATACTTACTTACCTAAAATTAATTTTATAAAAAAATACAACTATAATAAAAAATTCACAGATTCTTAAAAGCACCTGCAGTTTAAAAATAATAACTGGATGTGACTATGCTATAAAAAAAAACTAAAAATAAAATATATAAAAAAAAATTAAACTAGGTATTTCATATAAAAATACTAAATTATTTAAAAAATAATAATAATAATAATTGCGTCAGTTCTTCGCTTCGGAAATTAAAAATCAATCATGTACCTAAAGGAGAAAACAAATAAACATAAAAACAAAACAAAATATAAAAGTAATAAAAACAACCACAAGAAAAACAATAAATATTGCTGGATATTTTACATAGCGCCATCTAGCTCCAAGCTTAGCAACTAGGCTTGTGTTATGGTGGCCAGACAATGGATAGACTACTTAACTTTTATTTTGTAATAACATGGAGAAACAAATATCTAAATATAAAAAAAAAAAAACATTTATTAAAAGAAAATAGGCAAAGTTTACAAAAAAATCTACCAAACTTTAAAGAAAGTTTGTAGGTGGAAAAATATACTCTCAAGACAAAAAAAAAACATTTGTTCCGGCGGGAATCGAACCTGCAACCTTTTGCATTCTAAGCTTAATTGTATCAGCAGATAAGTAATATTCTATCCGTTGTTTGGTCACTAGATGGCGTTGTGTGAATGTGGAATGGAAAAATAAGTATCTATACTTATATTAATAGGAAAACTTTGAATGTTTGTTTGCATTGAAAAGGCTCCGAAACTACTGGACCGATTTAGATGAAACTTGGTATGAGAATAGATGGATTCATTGACAGTAACATAGGGTACTTTTTATCCCGATATTCCCACGGGATCGGGACTTACGCGAGTAAAACCGCGAGGTGATGCTAGTAAATGCTTGAACTCATCTTAGACCGCATTGTCACCTACCATCAGGCAGGTATGAGCAGGCCTGCCTGATGCCTGACTAGGAAATGCAAATCTTGCGAGACTGGGGCCCAAGTATGGCAAAAAAAAAGCGAAAAACCAAGCGAGATTCCGCAAGTTTATTAATAACAATACTGCCAATTTCGAGTACTCGCGAGATTGACAGTTTTGTGTGTTTTCCACAGATTTCGTTGTTATTTCAAATAGTGCTGCACAGGATTGTAAACGTAACGCTGCTAGTGGACTTTTGAGCGTCGATTGTACATACCTGCTGTGTGCGCTCGGCGTGTTCCTGTGAGTATCCGGCGAGTGAGCGTAGACGGGTGAAGCCATGTACGGAGGCAGTGTCGTCACTAGCACCGGCTTCACGTACCCGTTCTTTAACATCTCGTTCTCTATTGGGGAGTAGATAAGGCACACAGTTTTAGTACTGACTTAATGATTTAAGAGTGACTTAATAGTTGTAGCGACGCTTCACATCGCCACCAACAGATGACGCCACTAAGCCGATCGTAGATCCTAGATCGCGCAAGCGTAGTTTTTCTGAAGATAACCTCATATACAAGTTCCAACGAAACATCCTTGGTGGGCGGCCTACCGGGTATAACACCTGCCCGGTGGAAGATCTTCCCTTTGGAGGTACATACCACAAACTACCTCCAAATAGTGTTCTTTATTTAAAACAGACTGAAAACAGACTGAAAACCGCCTAAATCTATTTAAACCAAACTAAACTGTTCAAATATATTAAGAGCTGACTAAAAACTGACCAAATCTATTTAAAATTGACTAGAAACCGTCTAAATCTATTTAAGACTCACTGAAAACTAATTAAATATATTTAAAACTAACGAAATCTTTTAAATCACTAATTAGGAGCTGACTAAATCTCTTTAAAACTAGAATAAAAACTGCCCAAATCTATTGAAAACTGACTGAAAACTGTCCAAATCTATTTAAGACTCACTGAAAACAGTTAAAATCTCTTTAAAACTAACTAAAAACCGTCCATATCTATTGAAAACTGACTAAACACCGCCTATATATATTTAAATCCGACTCAGAACCGCATAAATATATTGAAAACTAACTAATACCCGCATAAATCTATTGAAAACTAACTAATACCCGCCTAAATCTATTGAAAACTGACTAAAACCCGCCTAAATCTATTTAAAACTAACTAAAAACCGCCTAAATCTATTGAAAACTAACTAATACCCGCCTAAATCTATTGAAAACTGATTAAAACCCGCCTAAATCTATTGAAAACTGACTAAAACCCGCCTAAATCTATTTAAAACTGACTAAAACCGCCTATATCTATTTAAAACAGACGAAAAATATAAAATATAACAAAAAAATATATAAGTACTTACTTAAATAAAAAAATAATATCTATCTATCTATATAAAAATATATCTATATAATATATTTATCTATGAATATAAGTATATCTATCTATCTAAAAAAGCAAGCAAACTCACCAGGTTTAGTATAGTACTTGGAGAAGACATCATCCTTAGCGATGTTGGGGTAGAGGAACTGCAGCTGGGGCAGGTCGAGGACTCTGTCTGCGAGGGAGCGCAGCATGAGGTCGCGGGATGTGAACGGCTGGAGGCTGAATACTTCGTTACCCTCTGTGGGGGGGAGATTGTTGGATCAGCTCGTATCGGGGGCTCTCTCCATACAAACTATTACAAACGTAGTCGACTGTTTCCTCCCTAAATAATGACACTAGAGCAAATATTTTTGGTGCATAAAACTTACATGACCATGCCACTATATCTTAATTTCCATGATAATTAGAAAATGAAAAAAAAAAACAACAAATAGGGGCATAGTCATAGCAGTTATAGGTTTTATGGCACAAAAATATTTGTGCTGACCTTATCCAGGGAGGAAACAGTCGACTACGTTTGTATGGAGAGAGCGTCGGTACCCTTTCCTCTTAATAATAATAATAAATAGTTTATTTCAGGTAACAGCCTTATAAGTACAAACCCATATAAAATAGATACCTTACAGACTAACATACATATAAATAAATAATATTTTATTAAATTTAAGTTATGTTCTAAGATGTGTAGGTTATACGTTTTCCCTACTAAATGTTTTAGAGATTCCTACGTTTTATACTGAGATATTTAACTTATTATGACTTAAAGTAGGCCTAATTTAAGCTATTGTAGGGGCAGACCAAAAATATCACTGTTTAACATCCAGGAAGTACTCTGTTTCAGCGTGAAAAAAGAGACCAATTTTACGTATGTAGTGGTGCACGGTTATATTGACGTATGGTCATAGTGTAAGTGATGCATAGATGTGTGGAAACACGCGACGTTGTCGCGTTGTGTGTGGAAGCAGGAACACGCAATTACGCTAGAGCAGAGCCGCAATACAGTTTGCTGGATAAGGGCGACGTTGCCTCTCCGTCTAATCTGTCTAATAAAAATCAAAATATTTTCAATTGCATGATATTCAACTCAGTGCTGCCAGACCTACACCTGCAAGATTTTATGTAACTTTTGGCACTGTCGCGTCACTTTTGATACTTGAATTATACGTTATTTTGATAGACTTATCAAATTATCACTTTACGTATATAATAAATAAATAAACATTTATACTTGTTTGCATTTAATTAATAGTATAAAAATATAATAAAATATAAATGAAGTATAGTAATTCGCGAGAAAAAAAACCAAGCAGTCTTGTTGTTTTTTTGGTACTGTTTGTTGTACACACTGGCAACATACACCCAGTCGATACTTTGCCTCGCACTAGATGCGCGCTTGTTACCTAGGTAACGGAGAGTCAACAGAGATGTCAAGTAGTCAATAAATAGAAAAACCAAAAATAAAATATTATAATCATTTATTATATTCCTACTATTGTGTTTAAAGTGTCATCCATCTGAGCACCTACTGAAAATAAACCTTGAGGAAATTTTAGTGTCTTGTAAGTGATTGAATTATTAAACACAAGTTGGGCCGTAGGAACAAACTACGACTACTCTGGGTCCCAGGCCATGAAGGAATAGCAGGAAATGAGAAGGCTGATGAGCTGCAAGAACAGGATCGGCAAGTGCTATGCTTGGACCAGAACCATGTACGGGCCTGCCAGCATGCACAATCACAAAGGCCGTAAAGGATTACGTTGATAAGAAACACACGCAAGAGTGGGAAATCAGTGAAGGGCTACTACATTCGAGGAACATAGGATTTTTCCTCTTAGTGGGATCGCTGCGTTAATCGATCCCAAGGGGTCGAAGTGTTGCTGGCTATGTCAGCCCGCGATATAAGATAAGATAGAACTAATTTTAAATAAATAAACCTTTTTGTACATTACTTTGTCTTTATTTTTCTCTTTTCATTCAGACCTAGTACAATTTGCATAGTTCAGAATTCGTCCTAGTTTAAAAAAAAAATGATTACTAACAGTACCTACCATAAAATTGATCCTGTTTTTGAAAATTTATTCAAAAATATATTTTCATTAAAAAAAAATATTTGTATCGAGATTTGAACCGGGGCTCTTCAGAACACTACCCCGCCGCTCTAAATGACTACACCAATCGGTATCTGTAGGACTACGTCAAATATAGTCTATAGTTGCTACAGTTTATTGTTTTGTATGTGTGCGTGTCATTTATATCGTGACAAGAGTTAAAAATTGTACTTTGGAAATACATTAAAATGTGACTTCCAAAAAATTAAATTATGTTTGAAATATGTTCAGAGCAAACTAGAAAACAGGCAATATATATACAAATACTTTAATTCCACGTCAATTATAGCAAAATAAAATAAAACAATACTTTCGGGGAAAACAAGCGCCATCTAGCGGAATACTTTGCTTAGCGATACGAAACATTCAACCTTAAGGTTGAATGTTTCGTATCGCTAAGCAAAGTATTCCGCTAGATGGCGCTTGTTTTCCCCGAAAGTATTGTTTTATTTTATTTTGCTATGATTGACGTGGAATTAAAGTATTTGTATATATGTTGCCTGTTTTCTAGTTTGCTCTGAACATATTTCAAACATAATTTAATTTTTTGGAAGTCACATTTTAATGTATTTCCAAAGTACAATTTTTAACTCTTGTCACGATATAAATGACACGCACACATACAAAACAATAAACTGTAGCAACTATAGACTATATTTGACGTAGTCCTACAGATACCGATTGGTGTAGTCATTTAGAGCGGCGGGGTAGTGTTCTGAAGAGCCCCAGTTCAAATCTCGATACAAATAGAATTTTTTTTTGAAAATATATTTTTGAATAAATTTTCTAAAACAGGATCAATTTTATGGTAGGTACTGTTAGTAATCTTTTTTTTTAAACTAGGACGAATTCTGAACGATGCAAATTGTACTAGGTCTGAATGGAAAGAGAAAAATAAAGACAAAGTAATGTACAAAAAGGTTTATTTATTTAAAATTAGTTCTATCTTATCATCTTATATCGGGGACTGACATAGCCAGCAACACTTCGACCCCTTGGGATCGATTAACGCAGTGATCCCACTAAGAGGAAAAATCCTATGTTTCTCCGGTTTGGGATATGCATTCCCAAGGAGGCCCATGGGTCTCCTTCGCTTCGTCACTAAGACGGCGCATTCACACAGGATGTGCTCCATAGTTTCTCTGACATCACCGCAGGTTCTGCAGTCAATATTAGAAGTTATCTTCATTTTTAAAAGCATGTCATTGGTTTTGTAAAGCCATGTCAAGGCACCAATCACAGCTCGTGCTTTGCTTTTTCCGTTGTTCAATATAAATTTAGAATCCCCTCTGGGCCTGCTACCTATGAATTTCTTCGAATGTAGTAGCCCTTCACTGATTTCCCACTCTTGCGTGTGTTTCTTATCAACGTAATCCTTTACGGCCTTTGTGATTGTGCATGCTGGCAGGCCCGTACATGGTTCTGGTCCAAGCATAGCACTTGCCGATCCTGTTCTTGCAGCTCATCAGTCTTCTCATTTCCTGCTATTCCTTCATGGCCTGGGACCCAGAGTAGTCGTAGTTTGTTCCTACGGCCCAACTTGTGTGGATAGGTTACCCACCTTGAGGGGTATACTTGTGAAATAATTCAATCACTTACAAGACACTAAAATTCCCTCAAGGTTTATTTTCAGTAGGTGCTCAGATGGATGATACTTTAAACACAATAGTAGGAATATATTAAATGATTATAATATTTTATTTTTGGTTTTTCTATTTACTGACTACTTGACATCTCTGTTGACTCTCCGTTGCCTAGGTAACAAGCGCGCATCCAGTGCGAGGCAAAGTATCGACTGGGTGTATGTTGCCAGTGTGTACAACAAACAGTATCAAAAAAACAACAAGACTGCTTGGTTTGTTTCTCGCGAATTACTATACTTCATTTATATTTTATTATATTTTTATACTATTAATTAAATGCAAACAAGTACAAATGTTTATTTATTTATTATATACGTAAAGTGATAATTTGATAAGTCTATCAAAATAATGTATAATTCAAGTATCAAAAGTGACGCGACAGTGCCAAAAGTTACATAAAATCTTGCAGGTGTAGGTCTGGCAGCACTGAGTTGAATATCATGCAATTGAAAATATTTTGATTTTTTATTAGACAGATTAGACGGAGAGGCAACGTCGCCCTAATCCAGCAAACTGTATTGCGGCTCTGCTCTAGCGTAATTGCGTGTTCCTGCTTCCACACACAACGCGACAACGTCGCGTGTTTCCACACATCTATACGTCACCTCACACTATGACCATACGTCAGTATAGCCGTGCACCACCACATACGTAAAATTGGTCTCTTTTTTCACGCTGAAACAGAGTACTTCCTGGATGTTAAACAGTGATATTTTTGGTCTGCCCCTACAATAGCTTAAATTAGGCCTACTTTAAGTCATAATAAGTTAAATATCTCAGTATAAAACGTAGGAATCCCTAAAACATTTAGTAGGGAAAACGTACCACCTTAAGTTGTCTTAATGGTTTTTTTCTTCTTTTTTATGTTACTTTTTCTTTCTAACTTCATGAGTTGTGAAGCGGAGGCTTAAAATACGTTACCTCCGACCCAAGCGATGGTGATGCCCCCCAGTTCGGAGTCAGAGAACCTCAGGAGGAACGTCCCCGGGGGACACTTCGACAGCATCTCCTCGGCTTGCTTCTTTTGTATGAAGCCACGGATCAAACTGTTAAACATAAAATAGGCATTTAATAATGTTGCATTTTTAATTTTTATAATTAAAATAAATAAATAAATATTGCAGGACATTCTACACATCGCCATCTAGCCCCAAGCTAAGTAACTACACTTGTGTTATGGGTGCTAGACAACGGATATACTACTTATATACTTTCCTTTTGTAAATATATACTTATAATACTTAGAAACAACCAGACTACAGACAAATATCTAAGCATAAATACTTGTCTGAGGCGGGAATCGAACCCGCAACCCTGTGTTTGGCAGTCCGGCAGCATTTAATTTTTATAGTGCTTTCATTTAATGTTGCATTTTTAATTTTTATAGAGCTTTCATTTAATGTTGCATTTTTAATTTTTATTTTTTGTAGTGCTTTCATTTAATGTTGCATTTTTAATTATTATAGTGCTTTCATTTAATGTTGCATTTTTAATTATTATAGTGCTTTCATTTAATGTTGCATTTTTATTTTTTGTAGTGCTTTCATTTAATGTTGCATTTTTAATTTTTATAGAGCTTTCATTTTTTATAGTGCTTTCATTTAATGTAGCATTTTCAATTTTTATAGTGCTTTCTTCGCGTCTTTGCGAGGCCACTGGGGACCGTAGGGCCGGTAGTTTCCTTTCCCAGCGTATTAGCCTAACTATCCAGAGGGTGAATGCTGCCAGCTTGCTTGGGACTTTATGTTTTTTGTTTTTGATGTTTACGTGTTTAGATTTTTTTCTTGTTTGTGCCTGTGTTTAATGTTTAGTACTTAATATTTTTAGAACGATGTTTATTTACGCAGGTTGATGAGGGGACCTAGATGAAAAAAAAAGGGTGCGTATACTTATGTACGCGCGTGAAATATATTATACGTCTGTCTGTCTGTCTGTTCATCTGATACTTATTTCGTGGGCAGCTTCAACATGTTACTTTTAGTGTTACAGTATTGGCACCAAAAAGCATGGATAAGGGAGTTAAATTTTAAAAAAATTAAAATGGTGGATATCTCGAGATATCTCGAGATCGAGAGATGGATAACCGAGAGACTTTCATAGAACATAACTTTAATTTATCTGAACCGGCACTGTGTCCTCTATCCGTAGGTGCCCGCTTATCCATTCATTACGGGACGCCCTGTAGATATATGTCTGTCCGTCCGTCAGTCCGTTCGTCAGTCCGTCCGTCTGTCCATCCGTCTGTCCGTCCGTCCGTCCGTCTGTCGAAAGGAACTTCGACACGTTTTGTTTTTCTAAACTCACCGATCGCACCACAGAGTCTTCAAATAGTCCCTGGTAACCTTGACGACCATATAAAACCACTCCCAGAACGTGAAGTTCCGTTCCGGCAGCGCGTCCTTGCAGAACTGAGTCCAAGACACCGCCATTGAGTTCAACTCTATTACGTTCAGGGGAAGGTTCGTTCTGGAACAGATGAGAAGAACAGTCAGTCGTAGGTTTTATAGCGGGCTTAATATAAACAAGCAAAGCATTTTATTTCAAGCGACTTATATTAGCGACCCGCCCCGGCTTCGCACGGCTATATTATGCATGTATTATGTATATAAACCTTCCTCTTGAATCACTCTATCTATTTAAAAAAACAGGATTAAAATCCGTTGTGTAGTTTTAAAAGGGACATAGGGACGGCGAAAAGTGACTTTATTTTATACTATGTAGTGATGATTCAAAATGAGGGTCCCTAGGAAGTGTACTCAATAAATAAATATAGACTTAACATAGCGCCATCTAGCTTGGGGCTTGTGTTATGGTAACTAGACAATGGACAGAATACTTATATACTTTTCTTTTGTAAATATATCTACAGGCAATGGTAAAGTCATAATATTATAAAGAGTAAAGATGTGATTGTTTTGTTTGCATTGAATAGACTCCGAAACTACTGGACCGATTTAGGTGAAACTTGGTATGAGGATACATTGATTCATTGACAGTAACATAGGGTTTTTTCTATCCCGATATTCCCCCAGGATCGGGACTTACGCGGGCGAAACAAAAACACACATAAGCACAATCACAAACAAAAAAAATAAGAAAAAAATACCTACTTATTGTAATCATACCTAAATATCTTTTCGGCTAAGAATCTTAGGTTATCTTCGGAGAGATCGCCGCCTGTTGCTGAACAGAATTTGATGCGAAGCATCTCGGCTAGTTGGCCCCATTGTACCTGGAAAAAGGAATTATTTGAGCATAAAAAAGAAAAAATTAGGTCAACTGAAAGTCGTACTCGCGCGCCGAGGATTCCGTACATTAGTTTCAACTATCTTTCTCTACCCTTGCAGTAGTACGGTAAGTACCAATTTAACTTGAACCCTATTACGTGTGGGCGCCCATACAATGGTAAGGGTCACGTTAAAATGGTTTAACTATGTATGTATGGGGACACCCATTAATTTTTCTTTTTCCAAAATTGATCTTTGTTCCAAAACAGCCCATATACAAAGTGCAAGTAGATGTGTGTTAACACTTACCTTGTCCGGGACATGGAAGGGGACCCGCCCCGGGGCGCTGAACGCGTTGTCCCACGTCACGGTAGCCCACCCGTGGGGCTCCTGGTTGCCGTGCACTATCACTACCACGGGCAGGGACAGTGTCCATACCTAGGGACGAACATAGATATATTAGGGTTTTGATGACCCAGTTGTCACAATGGTCACCTTGCAGGTCTGCCGAATACAGGGTTGCGGGTTTGATTGCCGCCTCAGACATGTATTTATGCTTAGATATTTGTCTGTGGTCTGGTTGTTTCTATGTATTATAAGTATATATTTACAAAAGAAAAGTATATAAGTAGTATATCCGTTGTCTAGCACCCATAACACAAGTCTAGCTTGGGGCTAGGTGGCGATGTGTGGAATGTCCTACAATATTTATTTATTATTTATAATCTCCATTAAATATGAAAAAAATAGCCTATGTTACTGTCAATGAATGAATGTATGTTTATCTTTGTTATTAATTATTCTAAGTTTATACCAATGAAATAAATAAATATTGCAGGACATTCCACACATCGACATCTATTGTGCCAACTGGGTCGTCAAAAATAAAATAAAATAATTATTTAAATCTAATAGAACATAGAATTTTCAAGATAGAGAAATAACATTAAAAACTAAACTCCCTTTTATTATTTTTTTTATTAAAAAATATAAAAATTACTATTATAAAAATAACTACAAACACTCCCTAAATACCCACTTTTGCTCAATAATATCACAATCTTAATAAAAAGCAAGGATTACCAAACAATCTGAACTAACGAGTAAAACTACCAAACACTACTCTAGTGTTACGAACCTGGAAAACAAGTTCACCGCCTCCAACATTGAACTGCGATTGGAACAGAAGCGTCAATTTTTCGTCCATAACACTTTCAGTGCCTTTCTTCTCTGCTCGCTTGATTTTACGCAGTTGCATGTTTCTGAAAGAAATATACATATTTTGTCACCTTTATTAGTTAACCCCATTAAATAAATAATTATTGTAGGGCATTTCACAAAACTTCTGGTCTGGGTATTTATGTATGTATTTACAAAAGAAAGTATTTAAACATTATATCCGTTGTTATTCAATTATTATCTACTTGTAGGCTGGTACTCCATAGCGTCGGTGTTGTTCAATATTTCGCCGCATTCCACTGGTTTCTTGCCTTTACAAGCTTGAGTTTACAGTTTACTTTATTGAAGTGCTTGGTAAAGTTACGAGCAAAGTGTGTGTGGAAATCACTACCCAGCTCGTCAATATCACTACCTAACCTATCAAAATCACTACCTAGCTCGTTAATATCACTACCTAACCTATCATAAATACCTACCTACCTAATAAATTGGACAAAAATGTATGTAGGTACACTTGAAAAGGTAAAATTTAGTCGGAAATAAAATAAGCAAAATTATCTGCTAAAATATGTACCTAAATTTAACATGCAATAAAGTATTTCATTCATTCATCAAAATCACTACCCAGTACGTCAATATCGCTACCTAACCTATCAAAATCACTACCCAGCTCGTTAATATCACTACCTAACCTATCAAAATCACTACCTAGCTCGTTAATATCACTACCTAAGCTATCAAAATCACTACCCAACTCATCGAAATCTCTACCCACACCGTAAAACTCACCTAAAACTAACGCAGAGCTGTCTACTTGTAGGCTGGTACTCCATAGCGCCAGTGTTATTCAATATTTCGCCGCATTCCACTGGTTTCTTGCCTTTACAAGCTTGAGTTTCACTTTTAAGAAGCAATTGGGCTTGTTGTTCAGATATTATAGCCACCTAAACAAATACATAATATAAATGGACTATTATAATTAATATTATTTACATACTAGCTGCGTCCCGCGGTTTCACCCGTGTAAGTCCCGAACCCGTGGGAATATCAAAATAAAAAGTAGCCTTATAGCCTTCCTCGATAAATGGACTATCCAACACAAAAATATTTTTTCAATTCGAACCAGTAGTTCCTGAGATTAGCGCGTTCAAAACAAACAAACTCTTCAGGTTTATAATATTAGTATAGATATTTATGTTGTTCACTCACGAAGGTGCGCCTCCAGGGTACATTTTCTCGGTGTGCATTAATATGAGTGTCGCACGGGTGTGGCACGAACTAACAAGATGTCTTAATGTGTGTGTGAAGACTATCAGTAGAGACAGCATACAACAGAGATATAATTATATACAGATTATGTTTACAACAACATTCATAAGGTGTGGAAGGGCGCGCCTGTAATGCACTTTGTGTGTGTATATAACAAATAAACGTTATATATATCTATCTATTACTTACACTGACTCGTGGCGGTGTCATGTACACGTTGAGTTGGCCACCGACCAACAGACGGACAGTCGCTGTGAATCTATAATATAAAAACATAACAATAAATTAATCAATATTGTCGAACATTTACACAGCGCCATCTAGCCCCAAGCTAGACAACGGATATACTACTTATATACCTTTTTTTGGAACGATAGTTCTTTATCGCGCGTTGCGAAAGGGGGCTAGACGGAAAAAATTAAGACCAAAAGTTGTAACGACACTCTTTGCTTTAGTTGTAAGCCGTGCGGCATGCGCTTGTTTCTCTGTCTCTCTCTCTCTCTCTCACTCATAGAAAGCAAGCCAGTTATTTTCGTTTCGGCTTTCTATTTCGCACTGAACAGTGTGGTGTCGCGACGATTATTTACAAAAAAAAAAAATCCAATTCCTTTACTAATTAATCGAAAGGAACTTCGTTCCATTCGAGTGTCCCTTGACACCTCTCAAGTTTTTTTTAAATATCTATCTCTATATCATAATCTATAACGCGAAAGATTTCTTTGTTTTTCTTTTTTTGTAACTTTTGAGGTAGTTGGTATGTACCTCCAAAGAGAAGATTTTCCACCGGCCCGATAGGCCGCGGCCCAAAAGATGTTCGTTGGAACTTGTATTGTATATGAGCTCATCTTCAGAAAAACTTCGTTTGCGCGATCTAGGATCTACATTCGTATCAGTGGCGCCATCTGTTGGTGACGATGTGAAGTGTCGCCACATAACGAATAGGCTCTGAAAGTACTGGACCGATTTTGATGAAACTTAGTATTAGGATACATTGATTCATTGTGAATAACATAGGTTACTTTTTTCCCTAATATTCCCACGTGATCGGGAGTTACACGGGTGAAACCGGGACGCTGCTAGTACTTAATACACCCAGACCAAAAACAAATATCTATACTAAATATAAGGCACAAATATTTGTTTGAGGCGGGAATCGAACCAGCAGAAAGGGACGCGCCACAGTAGTTGTCAAATAAATAAACACTTAGTGCAAATGGCTAGTATTTCCACTATGAAATCTGCAGTAAAACAGGGTGACTCACCTAGTATTAGTTTTCATAACCTGAGGCGGTTGCTTCTCAATCACAAAGGTTGACGTCACTAATGTCGAGAGTAATCCTGTCACCTATAAGCAAATAAAATAATACACAAATACAATACAAAAATAGTTATTAAGCGATATCCCGGCCCCATATATGATATTGATCATGAAGCGATATCCCACGTCCAGAAACGATCATAGTTCTGAAGCGATATTCACCGCCCATAAATGAAAATATGGCTACGAAGCGATTTACCCCACCCAGAAACAATTAGGCTATGAAGCGATATTCCCATCCCATAAAAGATTATGGCTATGAAATGAGGTTTCCCCAACCATAAAGGATTATGTTTATAAAGCTATATATTATATTCCCCAACCATTAAGGATATGTCTATAAAGGGATATTCCTCACCTATAAATGATTGTGGTTATGAAGCAATATTCCCCACCTATAAACGATTATAGTTATGAAGCGATATCACCCGCCCATAAAGGATTATGGGTATAAAACGATATACACGATTATGGTTAAGCTATATCCCCCGCTATTAAACGATTATGACTATGAAGCGATATCCCTCGCCCATGAATGAATTATGGTTATGAAGCGATATTACCCACCCATAAATAATGATAGTGATGAAGCGATATTCTCCACCCATAATGAATTATGTATGAAGCGATGTCCCTAATAAAATATTTTGGTTATAGAGCGATATTCCTCGCCCATGAATGGATTTTGGTTATGAAGCGATATAATACCTGTTTGGTCATATCGTCGAGCATGTCTGTGAGGTGAGGTTGCGTCAACTCCACAACTGTCTTAGTGTTGTTGATACGGGCTACGTTGTTCACCTGAAACGTACATATATCTATACTAATATTATCTAGAGGAAAGATTTGATTGTTTGTTTGTTTGCATTGAAGAAGCTCCGAAACTACTGGACCGATTTAGATGAAACTTGGTATGAGGATACATTGAATCATTGACAGTAATGTCAGGGACAAAACGAAAACGACTGAAGGAAGTCAACAATACAGTGCTTCATTTGATGTATGCGTCGAGGCGCCGCGCGCCGCCATCTTGACTACTGTTTTGTGTCTATAAATAGGAATAAAATGACGGAACGTGGTTCATTCTGTCGCAGTAGCTTAATGATGTCCGAACTTTTTCATGGTCGTACCATTTATTTGAGTTTTGAGGGTAAAATAATGCTGATGGATATGTAATTTATATGATTAAAATATGTTCTAATGATAAGTGCCTTTATATTTACGTAACCTACCACTCAGATTTGGTTAAAATAGCTGGTCCTTTATAGTAATAAATGTTACTTTTTATCCCGATGTTAACACGGGATCGGGAGTTACGCGGGTGACCCGCGGAGCGCTGCTAGTGAATAAATAAATCTAATATATAAAACTCTCGTGTCACAATGCTAGTTACCATGCTCCTCCGAAGCGGCGTGACCAATTATTATGAAATTTTATATGCATACTAGCGACCCGTCCCGGCTTCGCACGGCTATATTATCCATGTATTATACATATAAAACTTCCTCTTGAATCACTCTATCTATTAAAAAAACCGCATCATAATCCGTTGCGTAGTTTTAAAGATAGTGAGTGATGATTCAGTAGGTCTGAGAATCGACTACTATCTATTTTTTATTTAGTTTCCTTTAGTTTTTTTTTTTTGTAAATGGCAAAACAACGTTTGCCGGGACACCTAGTGTAAATATAAGGGCTTGCGATACACTGCAGATCTGCAACCACTGTATACATTGCAGAACTACTAAAGTCACCTTGGTAGATGGGCCACCTTGGACTCTGCAACCACTGTATACATTGCAGAACAACCAAAGTCACCTTGGTTTTTCTGCAATGTGGCTCCGATTGAAGCAGAGACGCTGCGCTGGTTCTGTCAATAAAATAGGTATTGCAGTCAGGAAATGTTACCTGTTGCCTGGTCGTCCATATGAGATCGGCTAACAGCTCGCACCACTCTTGTATAGTGTTGAGGTTCGATGTCATAGCGACGCCGTTACCGCTCAACTGCTGCTCACGTTTCCATCTATACAAATAAATATATATTATTATTATTACATTAGGCATATAAGGTACCTGGTACCCACACTTTATAGCTATTTTTTTATTACTTTACTTAGTGTATGTCGTGTTTTGTTTCTTCCTGTGTTGTACAAATAAAGTTATCTATCTATCTATCTGGTAATAACCTGCCACCTTAATTAAAAACTAAATATTTTGTAGAAAATAAGGAAAACTATTTAAAAAACAGAAGGCAAATTCTCGTGAGACCAGCGCTACAGAAGAGCATGCTTGGCTGCAGCTTTTAGCTGAGGTCGACCCCTTCTCTTTTAATGGTTTTATTTTTATGTCACAAGTATAAAAAAAATCTCATTGTCATGTTCATTTATTCCTTCCTATGTTTGTCGTGAAATGCTTTCTTTCTTTCTAAATAACATTGTTCATATTTTATTTAAATATCATTTTGATTGCAAAAGATACCCAGCAGCTCAAACGCCGCTTTTTGACAAAAAGACTAGACTTTGAGGGTATTTTTTTAATCGAAATGAAATTATATTGAAACTAGCGACCCGCCCCGGCTTCGCACGGCTATATTATGCATGTATTATACATATAAACCTTCGAAAAAAGTCGAGATGACTTTTTGACACGCTTGCTTTCCGCTCGCGCGTCATAAACCTCCTCTATGCAATGATCAATTTACCACACTTGTATCGAAATGTACTATTGTTGTGTGTTTGTCCAAATAATAGTTTTTTTTTTAATATTATTTTAACAAGTCTTTTCTTTTACTCGCAACTGTGATAAAAAAAACGTCGTGCGATACGCGTGTAGATTATTGATCATTGCATCTCGACTTTTTAACACGCTCGCGTTCCGCTCGCGCTTCATAACCCGCCTCTATGCAATGGTTAATTTACCACACTTGTATCGTAATGTACAGGTGAAACTAATAAAAGCTTGTTAAAAAGGTCGTACGATACGCGTGTAGATTATTGATCAACGCATAGAGGCGGTTTATGACGTTAAAAGCCGAAAATTTACCACACTTGTATCGTAAGTACTATTCTATGAATACAAATTGTGTAAATTGAAATAACTTACTTAATAAGTTCATCATCTAAGACCTGGCTCTGGAGTTGCCTCAGCGTCGCAATGTTCTCCTTCATGTGATCGACCAACTCCATCTGCGACTGGGATATCTGGGCCACCTGATTAAGAATAGGTATTATTACGAATCGTTTGTATGGGAGTATGGAAAAGTGTTATTTTTAGACTTTTTCAGGCATTTTTTTATTTTTTCTCTCCGTAGGAACCATCCTCGTAATTTAAGGAATATTCTAAATAAAAAAAATTGATAAAATGGTTTAGCCGTTCTCGAAATTTGTGCTTAGCAACACATTCAGCGATTCATTGATATAATTATAGATTGACATTGCTCTTACGGTGAAGGAAAACATCGTGATGAAACCCGCGGCTTAGTGGCTCCAGACAGATACATTGATTCATTGACAGTAACATAGGATACTTTTTATCCCGATATTCCCACAGGATCGGGAGTTACGCGGGTGAAACGGCGGAGCGCTGCTAGAGCTCGTTAATAGTCCATTAAGATATTTTTCCTTTCTTATTTGTAACAAAAAGGCTCCAAAATTACTGTACAGATTTAGCTGAAACTTGGTATGAGGATACATTGATTCATTGATAGTAACATAGGCTACTTTTTATCCCGATATTCCCACGGGATCAGGAGTTACGTGGGATGCTACGTACCAGCGTGTTGAGTTTCCTCTCGGTGTCTTCGATCTGGACTCGGAGACAGGCGGCGAGGTCCCGACGTTCAGTTGTCATCGATTGTTGGAGGTAGTTCAAGTGACCTGGTTATATATTAATACAATTATAGGTACAGTAAGGGTCATAAGTAAATGATCAGTTTCCTACAATAATACTATCAACAAGTATTGGAGTTACGACCTTCTTCTAATAGACGTTACACACAAACCTAAATACTTGAATTAAAAGTACTCAGTGTGATTATTATTTTCAACATGTTAGCTAAGTCTTTAGTTGTGTGAGTGGTATAAGGGGCCACCCGCTACACCAACCGACGACGTGGGTTCGATCCACAGGTTACGTTGTTATAATGTTCAAATAGTGCTGCACGGGATTGTAAACGTAACGGTGGGCAGAGACTTTTGACCGTGGATTGTACAGTCAGCAAAGTATTGAGGGTAACAGGTGCATATTGACGTGATAACGTCTAATAAATTGATGGAGCACCTGCATTCATATAAAACCGGTCAAGTGCGAGTCGGACTCGTGCACAAAGGGTTCCGTACCATTATCATCACTATCACTACTAGTATAAAATAAAGTCACTTGTATGCTTAGATCTTTAAAACTACGCAACGGATTTTGATGCGGTTTTTTTTAATAGATAGTGATTCAAGAGGAAGGTTTATATTTATGTATAATCCTACTAATATTATAAACGGGAAAGTTTGTATGTATGGATGTCTGCTAGCCTAGCATGAAGACCAAAACACGATACGATAAAGCGATATAACTACATCAACTCTCAAAATATGATAGATAAAGCCGCCATGTTGAATTTTTATCATAATTTTTATCGCAATTTATAATAAAAATTCAACACGGCGGCTTTATCTATCATATTTTGAGAGTTGATGTAGTTATATCGCTTTATCGTATCGTGTTTTGGTCTTCATGCTAGGCAGGCAGGATGTATGGATGTTTGTTACTCTTTGTTCAGGGGTTCAACCTGTATCTTCAAAAAATCTACTGCTGCCGAGGGTTTACAAAAATAAACACAACGATAGAATAGATAAAAGGTATATTTCTCACAAAGTCAATGCAAGAGGAGAGCGAACAAAAAACATAGCTCAGGCCTAACTAAATTATAAAAACGTAACACTTGCGCGATCTATTTTTACTGGTGGCGCCATCTAGTTTCCTACTTATGAACTAGTGAAATTTATACATTCCGCCCCCAATGAACCAATGTTCATTCACAAGGTTTAACGATCTTAACTATAAAAATCTTAAACTATTAATAAATTGCTTTAACATAGCAGAACTGAGAATAGGTACTTGAACAAACAAACTTAAATAAAAACCAAAATAAGTACAAAACTTAAATAATATAAACTCCTTCTTGTAAAGTAGCACTAGATTTTGACAATTTAGGTACAATTTTATCATTCGGTATGCTTGGGAATGATACAAATTTTAGTTAAAGGTCTTTTTATTATAGAACCTTTACAACGCACACTAACCACACGCGTGATCTTGTCTAAACCAGGGTGTTTGTCAACTATAACTCCGAATAACCAGCGTGCAGGAGGAAGATCATCTTCCATAATAAAAACTAAATCTCCTACGTTAGGTTCTAAAGTTGGTTGTTGCCACTTATATCTATGCAAGAATCGAGTCAAGTATTCTTGGGACCACCTTCGCCAAAAATCCTGGACCATCTTTTGGGTGAGTTGCCAACGCTTTAAGGAAGTAATACTAGAGTTATGATAATTGCTATCTGGAACTAACAAAAGAGGTTCACCAACTAAAAAATGACCGGGCGTCAAGGGATATGGCTCGTTACAGTCACTATCAATTTGAGTTATAGGCCTAGAGTTCAGGCAAGCTTCAATCTGGCAAAGCATTGTCGAAAGTTCCTCGTACGTTAAGGTCGAGGTCCCTATAACCCGTCTTAAGTGGTGTTTTGTAGCCTTGATTCCGGCTTCCCAGAGTCCTCCGAAATGTGGACTATGGGGGGGAATCCGATGGAAATTTGTCCCATTAGTGGCTAGCCAATCTTCAATATCTGCTGCAACACTTGACCTTTCGGAAGCGAAGAGAGACTTAAACTCGCGTTCAGCACCCACAAAATTGGTGCCATTATCGCTCCATAACTCCGCACAATGGCCACGCCGAGCAACGAAACGCTTGAACGCTGCTATAAATGCGTCCGATGTCAAATCGCTGACAACTTCCAAATGTATTGCCCTAGTGGACATACATACAAACAAGCAAATATACCCTTTGGTTGCATGGTGACCTCTACCCTTTGAACTTCTGACCGCTATTGGACCAGCAAAATCAACTCCGCTTCGTTTAAAGGGTCGACTGGGAGTAGCTCGTGCAAGAGGTAGCTGTCCCATTAATGGATTATTGGACCGTGCTGCATGACGTATACAAACAACACACCCATGAATGTGCGACTTTATCATATTCTTGGCGCCAACAATCCAATATTTTGCTCTAATGTAACACAACATTAATTGGGCTCCACCATGTAATGTCTTCTCATGAGCGTCTCCGACGATAAGCTTAGCTAAATGGGAAGATCGTGGAATCAATGCAGGATGTTTACTGTCTTCATTTTTCTCTGCATTCTGCAAGCGACCACCGACTCTAAGAATGTCTTCTGAATCCAGGAACGGGGTAAGTGACTTTAAAGTACTATTCCTTGCTAAGCATCGATTATTTTTTAGATCTTCGATCTCTTTCTGAAAATAACGATTTTGACTATCCTTTATGCTTAACACCATAGCTTCCTTTAGTTCGGTACTAGTCAGCCAAACTGAAAATTTAGGTTTGGGTTTAATAGCTATACTTTTAAAGTATCTTCTGCACCAAGCTATTACTCTTAACTGTTTTCTTAATGTTGAAAATTTAGTAAACAAAGTAGGTTCTTCCTGGATTACTACATTTTTAAAACATTTTACTTTCATTTCTTCCTTCGTTTCGTAGATACCAATAGCTCTATCTTCTTCTTCTAATGGACTGTATATAATATTTTCTTCACTTAACCACTTGGGGCCTTTCTTCCACAACGTGTTTTCAATGAATTCTGCAGGCTTCATACCTCGAGATGCGATGTCAGCAGGATTTTCTTCAGACCGAATATGACGCCAGTGATTACGATTGAAACGAGATATTATTTCGGACACTCGATTAGCCACAAAAGTGTTCCATTTTCTCGGGTGACTACTGAGCCAAGCCAATACAATAGAGGAATCAGTCCACGCATGAATCTGACTCTTGGGAATTCGCAGAACTTGACCTACTTCATCCAACAGTTTGGCCAGTAAGACGGCACCACACAATTCCAATCGAGGAATAGATATTTGCTTAACGGGCGCTACCTTCGTTTTTGACGTAACTAAATTAACATGCACTATTCCGTGGCGATCTACAACTCGAACGTATATCACTGCGGCGTAAGCGTCTTGTGAAGCATCGCAAAATCCCTGTAATTCAACGAACTCATCGTCACATCGCACTTCTATCCAACGCTTGATACTAAAATCGGTAAGTGTAGTAAGTTCATTTCTAAAAACTAACCATTCCTGTAAAAGAGTACTTGGTAATTCCTGATCCCATTCTATTCCGATAATCCATAACTTCTGAATGAAAATCTTTGCGGTTATAATGACTGGGGCTAAAAAGCCTAGAGGGTCAAATAATCGACAGATGTCTGAGATCACTCTTCTTTTGGTAACTGGCAACAATATTTCAGGTAAGTGAACTGAATACTTAAACTCATCTTCTACACTATTCCAATTTAATCCTAATACTTTCCTAACTCCTTCTGTATCCTTCCCTGCTCCTATTTCCATCCCTTTATCTAGCTTACCTTGAGACTCACCTACTTTTTCTAAAAATTCTTTACTATTACTTATCCATTTTTGTAATGTGAAACCTCCTTTCTTTAATAATGAATTCATTTCCTTATATATTTTCAGGGCTTCTACTGGGGTCTGGCATCCCGTCATCAGATCATCCATATAAAAATCCTTCAGGATTTTTTCAGCAGCACATGGATATTTTTCACCTTCGTCGACTGCGAGCTGTTGCAACGCTTTAACAGCAAGATAAGGGGCTGAGGCGGTACCGAAGGTTACTCGAAGCATACGGTAATGTTCTACTACTCCATTCTCGTCTCTCCACAAAAGCCTGAGGAAATCTGAATCTTCATCTGCTATTTTCACCTGTAAATACATTTTAATAATATCAGCGGACAAACAAATAGGATGACGACGCCAGCGCAGAATTAGTTCCCGAAGATCAGGCTGCAACTTTGGACCCACCAATAATTCATCATTTAAGGTGACTCCATTTTTTCCTTTTTGCGAGGCATTGAATACAATCCTTACCTTGGTTGTAGTTTTATCTGTTCTCACGACTGCGTGATGAGGTAAGTAGACCGCTGTCTCTTTTCTTCTCTGCTCTAGCGGGACCAACTCCATATGATTGGATTCCAGGTAAGTGCGCATACCATTTGCGTACTGTATTTTCAAATCTATATTTTTTGTTAAACGTCGTTCTAAACGGAAAAGGCTTACAGTAGCTATATCCCTTAATCCACCATATTTGCAGACAGGATTTTCTTTACTAAACGGTAACTTAACGATATAGCGACCTTCCGTATCTCGTTTCGTCGTCTTCTGAAACAGCTCTTCGCACTTAGTCTCCTCTTCAGTAAGTATATGATTGTGTGTGGAAGGTTCGGCTTCAATCTCCCAAAACTGTCTGAGTAAGTAATCTTCTGGTACATGAGTGAGATAGGAAATATCTACTGCACTATTAACCACTACATTTTCGGTTTCAGAATCAGAAGAATTGGCAAGACCAGATAGGATCCAACCAAATTTCGTGTTCTGCGCAACTGGAAAACCTATAGGACCTCTAATAATACCCTCAAGAATAATTTGACTATAAACTTCAGCACCTAATAAAACCTGGATTTTGTTCGGTACATTGAAACGTGGATCTGCTAACTCCAACGTTTGTAACTCAGGCCACATCTGAACGGCTACCTTATGACGCGGAAGGAATGTTGTCAGTTTACTTAACACGTGCGCTTTTACTTCTACTACACAATTCAAATCATGAATAGATCGAAGTTTTAAATATACTACTGAATCCGCTGAGACTGTACAACCTTCGCTACCAATTCCAGAAATGGAGATCCTAGAATGGCTCCTTCTCAATCCTAGCTTCTGAACCGCAGATTCGGTTATGAAAGAGGCTTGTGACCCCTGATCGACTAAACATCTTAAAGTAACTTCACCACCTGTCTTCGACTGAATGTTGACTAACGCAGTGGCCAACAATACTTGACTCCGAACAGACGAAAAACATGCAGTGACGTCACTAGAATTACAACATCCAACAGTTGCGGATGGATTGGCTTCAACTAACTTCTTCTCCCCAACTGAACCTTCAAATGTACTCGTGGTACTACTCTCTGGGTGCAGTAATAAATTATGCTTCCTCTTGCAAACATTACATCTAATAGACTGTCGACACGCGAATACTGAGTGGTTAATTCCTAAGCAATTGAAACATAACCCATTGGTTTTGACAAAATCATGACGCTTGGCATATGATTCATTTTTAAACAAATAACATTTAGTGATTTTATGGTTACCTTTACAAAATTCGCACTTTACACTACTTGTTGTATGGTTAACATTAACTTCTTCCTCCAATGCATGTAATACAGTTTTAACAGAGTTACCCTTTGGCCTTAGTTTATTACTATCTAAATATTCAAGAGATCTGTATTTATGATTTAAAAATTCTCTGAACTCATCAAGTGTATTTAAGTCAGTTCCTTCTGAGGCTTTTGCTTCCCATTCTTTTCTAGAGTTTGGATCTAGTTTCTGACTCAACAAATAGATAACTATGATATCCCATGATGAAGTGTCTACTCCTATATTATTTAATGCTTGCAAACAATCATCCATATTATCTAGTAGCAACTTAATGGAATTAGCTGACTCGGTTGATAAATTCTTTAGACCCATAAATCTATTTAAAATCTGATTGCTTAAATACTTCTTATTATCATACCTAGACTCTAATTTTTTCCAACAACTGGCATAGTTATCTGCCGTGATAGGTATGAAACGCAACAAACTTTCAGCCTCTCCAGAAATATGACATTTGAGATAATGAAGTTTTTGTACATCGTCTAACTGATCATTTTTATCAATAAGAGAACTAAATAAGTCCCTAAAACTCGGCCATTGCGAATAATCCCCATTAAAATTAGATATATTTACTGCTGGTAACTTAATTTTGCTATGTTTAACTGACTCGACATTTGTGTTTGAACTTGCATTACTCTTTTTTGCCCCGAACTTAAGAATAGTTTCCTTTAACAAAGTTTTATATTCAAAGAACAATTCTTCCGTTAACTCATAACAATTATTTGTATAATAGCTTGTAGTTATAAGCACGGCTTTATCTAAGTTAGAAACTATTTCTTTGTGTGTATTTTCAAAAGCTAACCAAGTTCGCTCTACATTCTCTAATCGTATTTCACAATATGTCGCCGTTAATCTTTCTTTTGATGTTTTCTTAAAATTAACTTTACCTTTCGAAATCATCTCCTTTAACTCATCTTGTAATTTAAGTTTGGCGGTTATTGCATCAGAAATACTCATTTTGAATATAATAAAATTACAAGTTGGAGTCACTAAGTTAAAGAAAACTTTAAATTTTTTACAAAAATCTCTAAGTGTTTTTCTTACTAAAATTTTCTAAGTGTTTGAAACTTATTACAATTCTGTCCAAATTCGGGCATAGGTTCCCCGTCTCAACCAATTTCTTAAAATTATTCTAAGTCTATGAATTTACTATTACAAATTTACTAAGTCCCAAACATGCATTAAAATTTCTAAGTTGAAAGTCCCATACAAATAAAGTTCACTTTTGCTTGAATAAAGGTATTTGATTACTCACAGTTCATGTCCAATGTTATGTTTACACACTCACTCACTGTTGACAACTGATTGATCCTTTACTCCGGTGATGACGTCTTTGGTGTAGTTCCTGTCCTTCGTTCCCTCCCTGTCACAGTTCTCAACTTCCTTCACTCTCCACAGTCAAGTAGCCTCACTGCTGCTCGCTTCACACTGTAGACAATAGTAGCGACGCGGGGGGGTGCAAGGGGTAGGTGAAAGCAATCACTCAAGACCCTATCAACAACGATCAGTTGCCCGTCAGCGTCTTGTCGAACACTGACACGACAGTCATAGACGGCTAATATCCGGCTCGAAGGACCATGTTCAGGGGTTCAACCTGTATCTTCAAAAAATCTACTGCTGCCGAGGGTTTACAAAAATAAACACAACGATAGAATAGATAAAAGGTATATTTCTCACAAAGTCAATGCAAGAGGAGAGCGAACAAAAAACATAGCTCAGGCCTAACTAAATTATAAAAACGTAACACTTGCGCGATCTATTTTTACTGGTGGCGCCATCTAGTTTCCTACTTATGAACTAGTGAAATTTATACACTCTTTAACGCAAAAACTAATTAATGAATTTTTATGAAACTTTACAATAATATAGCTTATACATCAGAATAGAACATAGGCTATAATTCATAAATATATTGTGTGAATTGTCCAAAATATAACGAAAAGTGTCGAAAAACTGGCACTTTGGCATCTGTCAAATGTCATTTTGACATCTGTCACTTTGACATCTACTTAATTTTTGTCATATATTTTCACGGGATCGGGACTAACGCGGGTGGAACCGTGGGGCGCAGCTAGTAAATGCATAATATAGCCGTGCGAAGCCGGAGCGGGTCGCTAGTACTTAATAAAAAATAGATGGCGCTATAGTGGTAAAAATACACGAATAAAGGCTAAATGGCGGTTTACGGTTTATGACATATTAAAAAAAACTACTCGTTCAAACCAATTTTGGGTGGAAGTTTGCATGGTAATGTATATCATATATTTTTTTTAGTTTCATCATTCTCTTATTTTAGAAGTTACAGGGGGGGGGACACTTTTTACCAGTTTGGAAGTGTCTCTCGCGTAAACTATTCAGTTTAGTAAAAAGATGACGTCATGCGTCATGTTCCGGGAACACGTCATGTTATTGACAAGGTAACCATGGCAACGTTAACTTTTGATGACTTAAATTTTTATAGACAACCCATTTGCAATATATTTATAGACCTATTTAATCACTACATAGTATAAAATAAAGTCACTTTTCGCCGTCCCTATGTCCCTTTGTATGCTTAGATCTTTAAAACTACGCAACGGATTTTGATGCAGTTTTTTTTAATAGATAGAGTGATTCAAGAGAAAGGTTACATATAAACCTTCCTCTTGAATCACTCTACAAGCATAATATAGCCGTGCGAAGCCGGGGCGGGTCGCTAGTACAATATATCTACGAAAAATTGCTCTACGTTCACAAAAATCCTGATATTTTCCGTAAAAACAGCGATATTCATAATTTCAACTTAAGAAATAAGGATGAACTAACCGTGCCCGGTAGTAGGCTCCGGAAAATAAACAGGTCGTTTAATAGTACATGTGTACTCTATTATAATAAATTACCTAAAGAGGTATATGACATGTCCATTAACAGGTTCAAAACTTTTATAAAGCATAGATTGTGCAGTAAGGCGTACTGTGATACTTCGTCTTACCTTAATGATAAGAACCCATGGACGTGACTTTAGTTGCTCCATTGCAAATAATACTTTGAAATGTTTTTAATATTGAGCTTTGTGAGCATGATCACATGAAAAAAAAAACCCCATGAGTTTCTTGTGCCTTCTTCTCATTGGTGGGCGCGTTCCGAAGGCACACATCCTAACTTAGTGTTTAAGAGGATTTTATGTGGTCTTTATACAAATTTTAATGTATTAAAGCATCCAAATAAATAAGAAAAATGACTTTTGACTTTTACCTACTTTATACTTAGAGCTACGGGTAAAAAAGCGGCGGGGGGTTGGAAATACTATAATACTAGAAATAACTACTATACTGACCTTTGTTCTTAAGACACTCATGGCATTGCAGCGAGAATGACTCCATGTTGGCTTGGAGCGTGCGGATCTCTTCGCCGACATGGTTCACTTTCTGACGGACGTTCTGGAGACCTGTTATAAGCTAAACAAACACAAAATGTTTTTAGATTATATTTTAATTTAATCGAATTATCATTGAAATGATTGAATAATTAATGTAATTATTAATTAAGTATTGAATTATTATTGAACATCAATAGAATTATTGAATCTCCAATTCATTTATTTTTCTTAAATTTAAATTTTTATAAAAACAAACTGATTACAAAATATATACATCACTATAAAAACTTATAAAATAATTCTATCTAAGCTTTAAAACCTAACCTAAATAAAATTTATTATTGAATTATTGAATTATTATTGTTTTTTTTTTTCATTATTAAATTTTTATCATTACTTACACTAATATATCCTAATTAAAATTCTAAATCCGAAAGTTTGTATATTTTTTCGAACATTTTTTTTGTAAAGAATCATTACCTTCATATGGGCCACCAAACAAATTTTAACACAGGGCCCCGCCTAGGCACGTTACGCCATTGCTTGCCATAATTATTTGGCCTACTGATAGCAATTAAAACGTAGGCAACCCGCTAACAAAGTATTCCTTACCTCGCTATATTTCCTTTCCTGCTGCGGCGGAGCCAGATACTGCGTCCCCATCGCAGACTGGATCACTTCCATCTCCAGCGCGAGGCAGCGGCGCATGAACGCGTACAGCTCGTGCGGCGCGTGGCTGATAACAATAACTATTTTCAAACAAACCCTGCACTTCCATTTACCTCAATTTACCGTAAAAATATTTTGTTTTCCAAGTAAAAGAAAACAGTTATCTATCTATCTATCACCTAATGCATCCTAGTTCCACCCACATTTATTCCAATGTTTGTGCGGCGCATGGCTGATAACAACAACAATTTTCAATCTACCGCCGCTCGTCTATTTATCTCAATTTACCCTAAAAATATTATGTTTTACGAGTAGCCCAATTCTTCCCATATTTAACCCAATTTCACCCATATCTATTCTAATATTCGTGCGGCGCATGGCTGATAACAACAAGCTTCAAATCTAGCTTGCACTTTTTTTGACCTCTATTTACCCTCTTATATTTTTTCTGATTTGTTTTACAAATACTTAACCCAATTTTTCCCATAATTTTCCTTTAACCCATTTCACCTACAAGACAATTTTGCAAATTTCACCCACAACTACCCCAATCCCATCCACAGTCACCCAATGTACCCCAAAATGTATGTCAATTTCTTCCACAACTACCCCAAATCCATCCAAAACCACCTTTATTCCTCCCACATTCACCCAATGCTACCCCACAACTACCCCAATGCCATCCAAAGCTACCCCAATTCCACCCACAATCAGTGCAAGTACAATACCTGTATTGCATATGAAAGTTCTTGCCGGCCTCGAGCAGCTTCATCTTGGTGACGAACATGTCAGGCGAGAGCATCAGGTCGGCGTGCGATTGTATCTCTTGGACAAGTTCATCGACGAAGAAACGCTGTTGCTCGTCCGGTTCCGCCGTCCTGGGGAACATTTATTAATGAATATTGGCAATTCCGTAGAGTGCCATTTAGCCTACAAAACTATGCAACAATGCTATTGTTATCGACAAAAGAAAAAAATGAACGTCTCGCGCTGATAGGAAGTAACATAGTTTTGCGGGACACGCATTTAGAACGAATAGCCTCTATCTTTTTTTTTACTTTTTTTCGCATACGCACATGTGGGAGATTAGTTTCTCATACGGTTTTTCGTTTCACGTTTTCGTAACGCGTAAAAAATATTCTTGGCTAGGTCCCCCGCCAACCCGCGATATGGAACTTCGTTCCAAAAACAACATAAGAAAGTCAGGAATATAGTGGTTATTTGAATAATACGTAAGAGCGCCAGTTGTAGCGCCATCTTGTAATGTTTCAGACTGCCATTTGACAGATGTCAACTCTGATCTCAAAATGGATTCCGTGTTATTCTCCCACACACGACATTGGCAAATCCACGGCATTACTATTAGCCAGTAGAGAGGCCATCAATAAAGTTGAAGTTGAACTAAATAACTGATTAAACGACACCCCACTCCAAAATCAGACTGCCATTTGACCTCAGAGCATTGACAGATGTCAACTCTGATCTAAAAATGGATCCCGAATGACTGAACTTGGTTCATTATGTCGCAGTGGCCTTATGATATTCGAACCGTTTAGTTAGTTGTCTGCAAATTGATTTGTGTTTACTATTCGTTTATGAATAAGATTAGATCAATAATTGGGAGAACGCGAAAACGATGAGGGTCCACGAATGAAGAAAATGTGGAAGTAACAACTTACCAGATCCGACTCTCGATCCATGGAGCGAGACAGTGTCTCACTTCAATCGGGAAATGATCAACGTAGATTGTACGAACCTGCAGACAAACATACAATCTATATATCTATCTCCGACCCTCTCTATCTCGGACGACCCAGTTGGCACAATGGTCACCATGCCGGACTGCCAAACACAGGGTTGCGGGTTCGATTCCCGCCTGTCTGTGGTCTGGGTGTCTGTATGTATATTAAGTATATATTTACAAAAGAAAAGTATATAAGTAGTATATACGTTGTCTAGCACCCATAACACAAGTCTAGTTACTTAGCTTGGGGCTAGATGGCGATGTGTGGAATGTCCTGCAATATTTATTTATTTTTATTTATATTTATTTATCTATATGTACCAAGATGCTCAAGTTCTGTTGCTCGGAGACATTATAATAAATAAAAATAAAAATAAAAATCATTTATTTCAGGCTAGAAAACCCATATTAAACTTAAAAAAAATAATTAAAATTAAAATTAAATTAAATTAGTATTCATGTCATGGTTATTAACTAAAAATTAAGTTTGTAATTAATTTAATTAAGTTAAATATGTTAATTGAATCTTAAACTAAAATCCTACTCAAGCCCAAAAAGAAATATAAATATGTATAGGTGCATCGGGTGAAGCTGTTGCAACGTTTTTACATAAATTCTGTAAGTATACAAAAACAAGTCATGTATAAGACCGAAGACTCCTCTTAGGTTTACAAACATGAAGAGCAGTATAACGACACAGAATATCAGAGTCCATCCTACCAGCTAGCATACTTAGGATGTTGTTGTTGCTTTCTCGCATACGTTTTATTACTGATGCATTCTTCATTCGTATAATACAATAGAAGTCATCTATATGCGCCTCTGCAAACATAGCCGAAGCGCTGCACCAACGAGGCAGCCTCAACAACGCCCTAAAAGCATTGTTATATTGAATACACAAACTTTTGTAGGTCTTTTTCGTAAAACTGGTCCATAAACCACCACAATAAAAACTCTGACAGTAAGCTTTAAAAAGAGTTAATTTTACATCAATTGTACATCTATTGAATCTATGGGCCAGCATATTACCACGCACTGACAATGATCTGCGCTCTCTTACTATATCCTGATCATCACACAAATTCTCAGTAACAATATGACGCAAGTACTTAAACTGAGTCACACGGTTCAAAACTACTCCGTCCAAAATAAGTGGTGGTACATTGCCAGGCTTTTTGTTAGAACCAGTGAAAACCATGAACTCACTTTTTTGTACATTGTACTTCAAACCATGCAACTCAGCATAACCCTCACATACTTTTAACAATTTCCTGATACCAGAGATTGATGGACTCAAAAGGACCATATCGTCCGCATAACTTAAATTATTAAGACTAACATTATCAATGCGACACCCCACATTCAGGTTGGACAAGTTACATATCAATTGATTAATATATAAATTAAAAAGTCTTGTTGAGGTGCAGCCACCCTGCCTTACACCACAATTCAATGAATATTCATCAGACAAAACATTAGCCCACTTTACATAGTTCCTTTGACTACTATACCAGAATGAGAAAATGCCCATTAGTTCTGGTGCAATGCCAGTCTCCTGCAACTTAGCCCAGAGGATGTTATATGGTACTAAATCAAATGCTTTTGACAAATCTAAGAAACAAGCATAAATAGGCGTTTTTCTCCTAGTATAGTAGCTTACAGTGTGTTTAAGGGCTAATATGGCACTTTCCGTTGATAACCCCTGCTGAAAGCCAAACTGGAAATCACTTAGTTTGATGTGTTTACTGAGGTGCTTATCAAGTATTCTATCTAAAACTTTGGCCACAATAGTAGCAAGAGAAATAGGCCTATAGTTACCCTTATCTGCTATATCACCAGTTGCATTCTTAACAAGCGGCACCACTATAGTCTTTGTTAAGTTAAAAGGCAAGTATGAGTGCCGTATACAAAAAGTGAACAACATAGACAAAACCCTATTTATATGAACACCAGCATGCTTTAAGTGCTCCACACTAAGCCCATCATGGCCAGGCGATTTACCCTTTTTCATACTATTCAGAGCTATGCCAACCTCCCTACTAGTTATACTGACAGGATTTTCTACAGACTGCAGGCACTGCTGAACACAGGTATTGGAAACTGATTGCCTAGCTTCAACTTTGAAATGGTTACCAAAAATATTAGCAATTTGCTTAGGATCACAGGTACCAGCTACACTAGCCGGCAGACTAACCTTACCGTTCTGATTTTTAGAACTCTTCCAGAATTTACTAAAATTTTTACTAGAATGCTGAGACGCTAAAATGTTCATCCTAATTTGTTCCTCGTGGTGCTGACAGTACCTAAGCCTTGATTTAAATACTCTCCTACTTTGACACATCCTATCATAGATGGGACCACTGTGCGGACTGCCATGCCAGATGTACAGCTGGTAGTCTAGCCTCGCCTGTTTGTGTGCGTCTGAAACATGCTTATTCCAGCCAAGTTCATGCTTATTGCTGCCTTTTCTACTTGGTATCGGCTTCCCATAAGAAATTGTTGCCGCTCGACTGAGGGAACCAACAACATCAATATTCAGTCTATCTATGACACACCTATGTTCACTGTCATTACACATTCTATCCGCACAGCTTGATAGTTCAGTAGGGAAATCTATTAGTTTTAAAAAGCTATTACATTATAATAATAAATATTGCAGGACACTCCACACATCGCCATCTAGCCCCAAGTTAAGTAACTAGACTTGTGTTATGGGTGCTAGACAACAGATATACTACTTATATTACTTTTCTTTTGTAAATATATACTTATAATACATAGAAACAACCAGACCACAGACAAATATCTAAGCATAAATACTTGCCTGAGGCGGGAATCGAACCCGCGACCCTGTGTTTAGCAGTCCGGCATGGTGACCATTGTGCCAACTGGGTCGTCAATGACTTGTGTACTCGCTAATTTCTTCCGGTTCTAGACCCCCATAAAACACTAGTATTATTTAAGCCGCTACTCACTTCGACCTTCCTTACAACTAAATCTAGTCTACACTGTATTTTCAAAGGATAGTGGTCTGACCAATAAGTACCATAATAACCTAGCGCCAACGCTATACAACTCTATAAATAAAGAGAACAACATCAAAAAACTAGTGAGGCACAAAGCTAAGTCTACAATCCATCTGTGGCTAAATAAACTTGTTGAAAACTTGTGAGGTGGTCTGTGAACTGAAACATTGAGTACATAACACTAGACAACACAATACTTGCCATGGACAGGAGCTGGTCCATCCTAAAGTCTTAAGACACTGGGGTGACGTGGGCAGCTCCTGGCCCAAGACAACAAACATACAAGTACAGCTACGCTACACATACATTAATTTTATTTTACACTCTATTTTATAATTATTATGAGTAAGTGGCAATTTTATGATTTTGCTTTTTTTGTGGAAGAACCTACCTTTTGCAACACAGTTTTCCAACTAACGCAAGAGTTAGAGTCGCATAATTGTTATTTCATAGTTTTTTTTTTGTGGTATAGAGATATTTGATTTGATTTGATCTACACAAGGTGAATTTCTTACAAGCCTACTCCATCCTCACGCAAAAATACCCACATAAAAAGGTACAAGTAGTAGAAACTTCTTAGAACTTAAGCTTAGAGACTAAATTAGGTTGAAGACTACGACCAACCAAACAGACTTGATTACTAGGATCTATAATAATTAAAGTCGTGTTTACCTTTTGAAGGCTCTCGGGTGGCAGCTGCTGCGCCCTAGCCCAGAGCGACATCTTCTGGTCTGACTCAGGACCAATTTCAAACGAATCAATTTTTATTTCTTCTTCTAGCTACCCTGAAATACGTACAAATATTAAATAAGTCAACATCATCCGTCGTGGCTTCTTATCTCAGCGACTCAGTCTAGCTATTCAGCGGGGGAACGCTGCCAGGATTCTAGGGAGAATGCCTGGGGAGGGTGTAGCCGAGGCATAGATTGATTTTTATTTTTATTTTTTTGCCTTCTCATACTTCTCAATCTGTCTCCATCTTTGGGACATTGAGCTGTAGGTGTGGCATCTTTGATATGGCATGATAGGTGAGCGACCCTTGTTGCATTTTATTTTTTAATTTTGTCTAGATCAGGATATCCTGAGGTATTCAGTGCGTCAGACGCCAGTTAATTTTATTCTAATTTTATTTTGTTTGGTTTTATTTTTAATTTCTGGATGGGGGTATTTTTGGCGTCATTTTAGTTTATTGTGTAATTATTTGGCGTCATTTTAGTTTATTGTGTAATTATTTGGCGTCATTTTAGTTAATTGTGTAATTATTTGGCGTCATTTTAGTTAATTGTGTAATTATTATTTTTAGTTTTTGTTTATTTTAATTTGATGTTTTAATTTTAAAATTGTAAACTCATCCATCTCACATAGTGTATTAAACTGCTCGCTCGGCAGAAAACTCAGTAAGTTTCAGTAAGACTCAGGCAAGTATTTTTCCTATAGATACTGTGACCAGTCTATGGCAGACTTTAATCAATATTGTTAGGAGTTGGGTGAGATTTAAGCACAGTAGCCATCGCCAATGCTTCCTCTATGCTTATACAACGTCCAGCCTTTTGTCTTGTTCGTGGAGTCAATTAGCGGAGCAGCAAGGGATTTCGATGGGCAGTGAGGCCCTCAATGTGTCTCCTTTAGAGCGGTGTTGGCTTAGTGGTAGATAACTCGACTTTCATTCTGAAGGTTTGGGTTTGTGGGTATACTTTTCCTAATTAAAATAAAATTTATGTGCGCTAATTGCATTGCTCTTACGGTGAAGGAAAACATTGTGATGAAACCCGCGGCTTACTTGGCTCCAGAAGTATTGACAAGTTCTCTCATCTGGACATGGTCGACTAAGCTGATAGGGTAGAAGGTGCTGGGCAAGCCTACTCCATCCTCACGCAATAAGGACCCAATTAAAAGAGTCTAATGTGGAAAACTGCCTGTATACATGTACAAGTAAGGCGCTCAATATGTCTCCCTTGTTGTTTGGCAATTTTGCCTATGGTTAAGGATGCCTTGGCAAGAACAATGGGACAACATATTGTAGGATCTTAAAGTTGTATGATATTGCCCACAGCGCCATTTAGCCCCAAACTCTGTAAGTTTGTAATATGGTAACTAGACAACAGATAGACTACAATGATATCTTCCTTTATCTTTAACTAGTATCACCTTGCCCAGCTAACTCCCGATCCCGTGGGAATATCGGGATAAAAGTAGCCTATGTTACCCTCAAAAAATCAATGTATCCTCATACCAAGTTGTATCAATATCGGTCAAGTACTTTCTGAGCCTATTCAATACAAACAAACAATCATTCCTCTTAATAATATTAGTATACTAACTGTTGCCCGTGACATCGTTTGCATAGTAGTTTAGTTATGTTTTATGTACCGAAAGCTTCCTCTTAAATCACTCTATCTATTTAAAAAAACCGCATCAAAATCCGTAGCGTAGCGTAGTTTTTAAGATCTAAGCATACATAGGGACGGACAGCGGGTGGCGACTTTGTTATACTATGTAGTGAAGTATAAATAACATGTCCGTTGGGGTTTCTTTGGATCTGAGACTTTGTTTGAATGTGGGCTGGGAGGACTGCCTAAACGATAGTGCGCCTCAGGGCCTGCTTTATATGCCCTGTTATCTGCTCTACAGACAATCTTAATACGACAAAATATAATGCGAATGCCTTGGCTAAGTTCTATGCAAAGGTACTGTGACTAAAATATATTGACGCCGTTGGCACGAAGAAGAATAACATGTCCCAGGAAGTGCGATGATCATTACAAGGTCTAGGAAGTCAAGGTCATGGGAAATCATTGGGAAATATTACAAAATTAATACTAAGGAGGTTGTACAAGTACGACTAGATAATGCAAGCTTAAGTTTAAAGCACTCACTTCCTAGAAAAACACCTTGCTCGGATGAATTTTAATTGTCTAGCACCTCATTGCATAATTTATTTACTTTTATCGTAAAAAACGACGTCGGAAACTTTATCTAATGCGCTGTTATCACTGCACTTGGTATTTTTTAACACTGTACGATGTATCGCGTAGGTTTCAGACAAAGGGGTGCGTAGGTCGCACGTAATAAGTTAAAATTTACCTGTATCGAGCGATCCCAGCTAGTTCCACTGGAGCTAATTCCGAGAATTTTGAATAATAACACACACAATCGCACTTCCTATGCTCGTAAACACTCACACTAACACGATTTAATTTTAGCTTTATCGACGGAATATGACCTTTTGGAAGTTATTTACCGTTTTATATATATTCTACGGTTATTTCTGTACTAGTTTATAATAGTTTTTAACTTTTAAAGTGAAAATATCGTGGTTTTACTTGCCGGTGGCGTGAATTTTGCGATGGTGCGAGCGGGATGCACAACGGAGAATGAGAGAGAAAAGGCAAAATTCAAGGAAAATCGTACAAAAAACAGCCCGCCCCAGATGAGTGCGGTGGAAGGGTTTGACAGGTGAAATGATACCAGCTCGAAATTAGATTTCCTTAAAATTGCAAATTAATTTAGTGATTTTGGACAATCTTCTACTATTTGTTCCATAATTATGTAAGGTGCTATAGATAGCCACTTTAATAATGTTATGCGTTTAGTTATTGGATAGTATAGTTCCAATACAATACAATATAAACAGGACGTTACTATTTAGATAACAAAACTTGGTGAAATGAAGAATTTTAATAGATAATATGTCAAATCGGTTGAAAGTTTGTTACACTAAAGTTTGTATGTATACAAAAGCACTACTTTTTGTTGCAGTCAAAAGTACCTATTAGTTTTGATTTTACATGTGTTTAAACTTACTTGACCGCATGCGACGGCAATGTATATCGCTGCGCTTAGTAACGCATCGAGTACGAGTCCGCGTCGCACGTTTACTTCTATAAATCGGAAACTAATTGACGTATCGAAGTAATTCTTTCACCTATATTTTTTATTTTTGACAATGAATAATATGGAGAGCTAATTTTCAAAATTAGTTAAACATTCTTTATGTTACCATTTTAAATAACATAGCCTGGTATCCCTAAAACTTTTGTTTTAATTATATTCCGATAGATGTCGCTACTTTCACGATCGTTTTGACGTTGAAGACGTTGACGTATTTTTTATTTTGACAACAACTAGTTCCGTTCCGTTTATCTCGCATAGAAACTCATCGATTTTATTTTTAAAATAACATTAAATTAATTTTTATAAAACCAAATTATGATCAGATTATTTAGCTAATAACTTGAATTTTCCTACAAGATTGCGTTTATAATAGAGAATTCAATTAGTGTTTCATTCTATTAATACACTATTCAACAGAGTTGCCAAAATAATCGTCATTCGATCGAAGAAACAACACTACACAATCAAAATTAATCGTTCTACTAAAAACTTGTAAACGATCCGGTATTATTGTTTTGCTACAAATTCAACGAGATTTTCTCAATAATTATCCAATAAAAAACTGCAAAATAAGTTCCTCCACTTAAATATAACTTCTAATTACAAAATGAACTCGTTAAACGAAAGTTTTGTGTTAAGAAAACCGTGATGAAGCCAGATATAAATGACAACAAAAATGTTACCAATAGTCTTATACAACAATAACATGGAGAACTCGGGTAATAATCATAATTTCGGACAATTATACGACGAAAATGTTATACTAAATTGTGTTAGAAGTAGAAAGAAAGTTAGTGAGCTACCTAATTGCCCGGTTTGTAGCTGTACAATACGGCAAGGCGAATTAGATACACATTTATCTCTAGAGGTGGAAAGACTTCAGAAATTATCCTGTGGTAGTAAGAGAAAATTGAGTGCAAGTTCGAATTTAGCAGTACCAGGGTCTAGCACAAGTGCTGATGTGCCGGAAGACCGGGAAATTGACGTATCTGGATGTCCAGGCAGTGATGTTTACCAAGTAAGTTTTATTAGAAGAGATTACAAGCGGTTTCACCCGCGTAAGTCCCGATCCCGTGGGAATATCAAAATGAAAAGTAGCCTATAGCCTTCCTCGATAAATGGACTATCCAAGTTTATCCAACACAAAAAGATTTTTTTAATTTGAACCAGTAGTTATGAGAGAGAGATTTCTTTTAGTCCTTTCTTAGTGCGTAAGGCACCCAATGCAAAGTTCCAAACTATGGGGCTTTAGTTTCAGAGATGTCTTGATGATGGGTCTTTTTAGGATTCCATACCTCAAAAGGTAAAACAAGGAACCCTTATAAGTTCACTCTCTTGTCCGTCTGTCTGTCTGTTTTTATATAAATTGATTTTATTAGGTATAATAATAAAAAGTGTAAGAATATAATAGAATATAATTTATTTGCAACAAAAATACAGTTACAAAGTATCTAAGCTAAGAGCATAATCTTTGTAATTTTCTGTGTGAATTTTTTGATTTCGCTTCAGGACCCATATCTTAACTACTAATATTAATGTGTCTCATAGAACTGATGGCAGTTGGGGCAGAAAAGTCCTAGATTGTAGCTTGGAATAACCTCTGAGTAGATGGACTTACAACTTAAATGATAAAGATGGATTAAATAAATAATAATATTTTTTATTTTGTAGCGGGTACATTCCAACCGGCTCCGACGTCTCCGAGCCCGCCGGCGCAGCCCCCCGCCCGCCGCAGACGGCGAATGCCCCGTCTGTAACACAACCTTACCAATATCAAGGCTGCAGAGACATGCGCTGCGATGTCTGAAGAGGACGGGAGCTAGTCTGGACGAGGATGTGCCTGATACTAGCTCTGAGGAAGGCAGTATCGATGTTGAGGTATGACACGGTTTCAAATATAATCTTTTGCTTTATGACCACATAGCATCCCCTTGCAGCTTAACCCGCGTAACTTCGAATCTCGTGGGAATCTCGGCATAAAAGCTATAACACTCCCAATTAATCAACGTATCCTTATACCAAGTTTCATCAAAATGGGTCCAATAGTTTAGGAGCCAATACAAACAAACAAATGCTATAATATATATAATTTTGAGTTTGTCATCAAAGAGCAAAAAAGATCAGCAATTTGTTTTGTTTTCAGAACGATTCCCCCGGCGGCTTCGGTGCAGAGTACCAGTGGTGTGGCGAGTGGCGAGTCCGAGCGGCCGCCCTGCAGGGCCTGGAGACGAGGTCCGGGGTCTGCGTGCGACGAGCCAGCCACGATCATGCACTGGTAACACTAACACTATACAGATAACTACGTAGTATAAAACAAAGTCGCTTTCTCTGTCCCTATATCCCTTTGTACGCTTAAATCTTTAAAATTACGCAACGGATTTTGATGCGGTTTTATTTAATAGATAGAGTGATTCAAGAGGAAGGTTTATATGTATAATACATACATAATATAGCCGTGCGAAGCCGGGGCGGGTCGCTAGTAAATAAATAAATACTAGCTGCGCCCCGCGGTTTCACCCGCGTAATAATTTTCTGGGTAACTTTCTTATTTTTTTCTTTCGTAAGATCCTTCTCTTGATTTATTATTATTATTTATTATATATATAGATAGATTGCAGGACATTCCACACATCGCCATCTAGCCCCAAGCTAAGTAACTACACTTGTGTTATGGGTTATATACTTTTCTTTTATAAATATACTAGCGACCCGTCCCGGCTTCGCACGGCTATATTATGCCTGTATTATACATATAAACCTTTCTCTTGAATCACTCTATCTATTAAAAAAACCGCAACAAAATCCGTTGCGTAGTTTTAAAGATTTAAGCATACAAAGGGCAATAGGGACAGAAAAAGCGACTTTATTATATACTATGTAGTGATACTTATATAATACATAGAAACAACCAGACCACAGACAAATATTTAAGCATAAAAACATGTCTGAGGCGAGTATCGAACCTGCAACCCTTTGTTTGGCAGTCCGGCAAGGTGACCATTGTGCCAACTGGGTTGTCAATAAACATTAAAATAAATATTACAATGACTTTCAGGTTGTAGACGGCGATGAAGACGCTGAGTTATATGGACCACCACAATACTCACCTTCCAGGATAGATCCAGAGGTAAGATTTATTAAATAACCTCAAATCCTATCCTACTAATGTCCTCCGCGGTTTCACCCGCGTAAATCCCGATCAAAATGGAAAGGAAAAGGAAATATCAAAATGAGAAGTAGTCTTAAGCCTTTCTCTATAAATGGACTATCCAACCAGTGGCGTAACTAGTGGCCCGTGGCAAATTCATTGGATGAAGCCAGTAAAAAAGGGCCGCCGCTGCCTGTCTTTGTCTGATTGACTGACTGACGGATCAACGCATAGCCTAAACCGCTAATCGTAGAGAACTTGGAGAGTGTGTTCTTTGTATGACGTAGGCATTCGATAAGAAAGGATTTTCCGACACCCCTTAAGGGGTGAAAAAGGGGGGCAAAGTTTGTATGGGACAATGTTACTTGTTCCTTGGTCCATTTTCGACTTTTACGCGGACGAATTCGCGGGCAAAAGCTAGTATACAACTATTTTCTTTACTTTGGAATAATAAATGTTAGGAGTTGGGATTATGGGCCCGTGACATTTTGCCGACTTGCCACACTGTAGTTACGCCACTGTATCCTACACAAAAAGATTTTTTCAATTCGAACCAGTTATAATAAATAACGAACGCAGAGTCCCAAGTATGCAGAACTGGCGGACCGTTTCACGTTCGCCCCGTTAGGGGTGGAGGAAGAGCCATAACCCATAACACAAGTCTAGTAACTTAGCTTGGGGGTAGATGGCGATGTGTAGAATGTGTTGCAATATTTATTTATATATTAACAGGCGGAGATAGCAGATAACTCACAGACAGACGAGCAGACAAGCGAGGAGACAGACAAACAAGAGAACACAGAATCTATTCAACACAAACCAAATGGATTAGTTGAAGCCAGCGCTGAGGTATGGAAACAAATGTACTATGCCAAATCTTCATTTGTGATACTCTATTAAGAGGAAAGGGTACCGGGCGCTCTCTCCATACAAACGTTGTCGACTGTTTCCTCCCTGGATAATGACACTAGCACAAATATTTTTGTAGCATAAAACTTATAACTGCATGACTATGCCCCTATGTTTTGTTTTTTCGTAATCCCCTATGTTTTGTTTTTTTATTTTTGTAATCTTAATTTCTATAATAATTAGAAAATGAAAAAATCCAAGACATAGGGGCATAGTCATGCAGTTATAGGTTTTATGCAACAAAAATATTTGCTCTAGTGTCATTATCCAGGGAGGAAACAGTTGACTACGTTTGTATGGACAGAGAGCGCCGGTACCCTTTCACCTTAAAAGTACCGGATTATACTAGCTCCCGGTTTTACCTACGTAACTCCCGATCCCGTGGTAATATCGGGATAAAAAGTACCCTATGTTACTGTCAATGAATCAATGTATCCTCATACCAAGTTTCATCTAAATCGGTCCAGTAGTTTCTCCGAAATACCTATTTATCTATCTATCTTTACATATAAAATGCTTTGTACTGACTGACTGACAAATCAACGCACAGCTTAAACCGCTGATCGTAGAGACCTGAAACTTGGAGGGTATGTTCTTTGTATGATGTAGGCATCCGATAAGAAAGGATTTTTCAAATTCTACCCCTTAGGGAATGAAAATGTGGGGCAAAGTTTGTATGGGATAACGTGATTCTTTGGTCCATAAAACCATGTTGGTGATGTTGATGATGATGAAGAAAACTCTTGTTTGTGGTTAAAGTAGATAACATTTACTTCAATAAATACAATGTCTTGGTATTATGTAGCGCGGTGACAATAGTTGACGTTATCGGTCGGTCGCAAAGTTTGTATGGGATAACGTGATTCCTTGGTCCATAAAACCATGTTGGGGATGTTGATGATGATGAAGAAAACTCTTGTTTGTGGTTAAAGTAGATAACATTTACTTCAATAAATACAATGTCTTGGTATTATGTAGCGCGGTGACAATAGTTGACGTTATCGGTCGATCGCAAAGAGAAAAGTGTTCGAGCTCAGCGCGCAGCGAATATAGGCGCGAGCGAGCCGCGTGTAGTTGTTGACGGATGCGTCAGGAGGATGCGTCAACAACCATTTTCGACTTTTACGCGGACGAAGTCGCTAACAAAAGCTAGTTATAAATATAAAATCTTTCCTCTTTATAATATTAGTCTAAATAACACAAGTCTAGTTGCTTAACTTGGCGCTAGATGGCGCTGTGTGAAATGTCTTACAATAATTATTTGTTATTTTCAGACGAGAATTCAAGCATTGAAAGCGAAAATAAAGGATTTAGAAAAGAAACATAATGGATCTGTCGAGGTAATATAAAGGGGTTGGGACATAAAATACTGGCTTAGTAGCTGCCACAATATTATGTTTTTGACGTGATAATGTCTAATAAATTGATGGAACACCGGCATTCACACTAAAGTGTCATGTCCCGGTAACATGACGCGTCCCGTTCCCGATGTGTGACGTCATGCGTCATGGTAACAGAAGAGTATTTAATAATAATATCGCTCATCTGGACTTGTGTTATGATGGCGAGTGACGAATAGAAGACTTATTTATAGGAAAAAAAAGAAACAAAAAATAAAGAAATAACAAAAAATCTCAATTTTCATCGTTTTCTTATGACGTTATCACGTAAAAATTATCTTCCGGAAACCGACTTTACAGGTAAACACATGTTTTTTTTTTGCGCAGCTTAATTTTAAACCTATGACAATGTATAGAGGCCATTAACAAAAACAACAAATGCCCTTGTAACAAATCTCGTGATGAGAAGTTAAATAAAAACCCTGGCTTAACGCGAGTTAGAGGAGGCTCACAGCTAAGCGACGCTCGCTGATCGTTTACGGTCGTGCGGGTTAAACGACGCCTGGCGCGGTCATTACTTCGATGGGTGGCCAATTAGTAGTGTGGCAAAAATGTGTTTCCGTGAGCCCCTCCGTGCTTCGGAAGGCACGTTAACCCGTTGGTCCCGGTTGCTACCTCTAGTAGCAGTCGTTAGGTCAAGTTAGAAACTCTAACAATAGGTGAGCCACACTACTATGCGAGAAGAAGAAGAATGCGAGTCGGAGTTGCGCACGAAGGGTTCCGGACCATTATATTCTGTTTTTTTTTCTTCAGTTATGGCTTCGCACGGTTTGAGCATATAGCCAGTATCAAGTAATATTTTGCATCAAGTTATGGCCCGATTTACAGAAATCGGGCTCAAAGTGTTTCAAGATGGTCAAGTCGTCAAGTCACAGTTTGTCAAGTCAGGGGTCATAGTAAAGCGGTGGCTACTTTACTATAACCTTGTAGGAGATTTTGGAGGCAACGAGAAAAGTCCATGTTTGACACTGATTTTTACTTTCACTACACTTGTGCACTTTCACAGAACTAAATTAGATAACTTTCCACCGAAATTATACAATTTAACTCGGTTTACAACTAAGTTTCGTGTAAATAAAACTGCAGCACGACATGTTGTTGGCTCGTTCCCGCCAAAACGATATTCTGTTTTTACTATTCATTGTTATAGCGGTAACAGAAATATATCATCTGTGAAAATTTCAACAGTCTAGCTATCACGGTTCATGAGATACAGCCTGGTGACAGACAGACTGACAGTGGAGTTTTAGTAATAGTGTCCCGTTTTAACCCTTTGGGTATGGAACCTTTAAAAATAACAATTTGTTTATATATTTTCAGTCGAAATGCCTCATCTGCCTCGGGCCGTACACTTCGCCGGCTGTTTCTATACAATGCTGGCATGTCTACTGTGAAGTTAGTATCCTAATAAATAAATCATTAAAAATATATATAAAACTAGCGGCCGCCCCGCGGTTTCACCCACGTAAGTCCGATGTTTCTCACCATTTAAACCTTCCCTGGACTACGACAAACATTTCAAAACCGAAATCAACTACGAGTAAATCGGTTCAGCCATTCTCGAATTTTAGCGAGACTCACGATTAGCAATTGATTTTTATTTATATAGATAGCTGTCCCAACAAACGTTGTATTGTCATTTACAAAAAAAAACTAAAGGAAACAAAATAAAAAATAGATAGTAGCCGATTCTCAGACCTACTGAATATGCATATAAAATTTCATAACATCGGAAATGATACCAGCCTTCTTTGAACGAAGTCTCAGGGAAAAGCGTTTCAGGATATTTTTCATTTCAAATTTTATTTCAGTTTCTTGTTTGTATTTTATTTTTAACTAGCGACCTGCCCCGGCTTCATATAAACATTTCTCTTGAAGAATTCTATCTATTAAAAAAAACCGCATCAAAATCCGTTGCGCAGTTTTAAAGATTTAAGCATACATAGGGATATAGGGACATAGGGACAGAGAAAGCGACTTTGTTTTATACTATGTATTATTAAAAATATTTTTTTATAGGTATGCTGGCTTCAGTCATTAAGGGCTAAGAAAATTTGTCCGCAATGCAACGCCATTACAACGGCTGAACATTTGAGAAGAATCTACATGTAAAAATCATCAAAAGAATAAAACACTGACCAAATAAATTTCACCCTGTAAAATGCAGAAGGTTTTATACAGGATGTCTTTTGGTCTTTATTCATAACTAGCAGCGCTCCGCGGTTTCACCCGCGTAACACCCGATTCCGTGGGAATATCAAAATGAAAAGTAGCCTATGGCCTTCCTCGATAAATGGACTATCCAACACAAAAATAATTTTTCACTTCGAACCAGTAGTTCCTGAGATTAGCGCGTTCAAACAAACAAACTCTTCAGCTTTATAATATTGGTATAGATTTACACCGTTATCGTTACCTTAATTTTTATGGTCTTGTGTTTATACAAAGATCTAAAGGATTTTCAGCGAATTTGAAACTTTTCAGGCAAAGGGGTAGTGATATTTGATTATGGGGGCCTGGCACTGTAGTCTCCTTAATTATTTGTTTTTGCACAGCCAAGTTTCTAATATATGACAATGTATAGAAGACATAAAAACAACAAATGCCATGTTAAAGGTGGACGCACATTGATACGCGCCGAACGAATCGAAATTTTGCCGTCCACGGAAAAAGGTACCTTATAATAATAGAGATAAGGTATCTACATTTATATTTCCGATGACGTCATTAGAGTCGTCGCATCGTCAGAGGCGGCCGACTCTGAAATAAATAAATGAATAAATGTATCTTATTTCTATTATTATAAGGTACCTACCTTTTTCCGTGGACGGCAAAAAATCGATTCGTTCAGAGGGGCTGACTGTCCCGGGCGCCACCGTTTGGACGGCGGAAAAATTGGGAGGAAAAAAATGGTTGTCTGTAAAGTCGGTTTACTGACGATAATTTTTCGTGATAGCGTCAGAAAACGATGAAAAATTAATATTTTTTGTTATTCTTTATTTCTTTTTGTCTTTATAACCTTTTTCTTTTTATAAGACTCCTATACGTAGCTATATTTATGAAAAGTAGCCGCGCAATTAGAAAAAAAATACTGCTCATTTCCCATGCCACAATGTTACAACCTCGAAACTTATCACAAAATAAAAATAACTAGACTGATTCTATTGTATAATTATGATCGTAATACCGGAATTACGCGGAATTAGAGTTTTCTTTCGCGCGCATCTGGTACTTATTCATAACTCTTAAGGTGAAAGGGTACCTGCGCTCTCTCCATACAAACGTAGTCGACTGTTTCCTCCCTGGATAATGACACTAGCACAAATATTTTATGTTTGTGCCATAAAACCTACAACTGCCGTGACTATGCCCCTATGTTTTTTTTTTTTTCATTTTCTGGCATGGTCATTATTGGTCATGGCAGTTATAAGTTTTATGCACCAAAAATATTTGCTCTAGTGTCATTATCCAGGGAGATAACAGTCGACTACGTTTGTAATAGTTTGTATGGAGAAAGCCCCCGGTACCCTTTCCTCTCAAGAAATATTGTGTGTATATTCAATATAAAAATTTAATCGCTCGTGTAAGCGTCTTTATATTAAGTATGATTTAAGTTAATTAGTTAGATACCTACCGCCGCGTTCAGAACTAATGTTTCGCTTATAGTACGGGATCCCTTTATAGGACGACCTTCATCGATCTGTTTAATGGATGAAAAGTATCATATATCAAATTAAAAATACCAATATATACATTGCAAATGGGTTGCCTAAAAAAATTAGGTCCAGAATGATAAATATATATTTTTTTGTTTTTAGACTTTTTACTGGTTTGGTCAATAATTCCGTGCCACTGAAATACATAATCTTTATTTTAAAATATTTTTAATTTATTTACAAGACCAGAAGGCCAATTCTCGTAAATAACATTGTTCAAATTACATTTCAATATCATTTCGATTGCATTTCGATCACAAATAATACCTTCAAAGTAGCTCAAAGTTAGCTTTTTGTAAAAAAAAACTGATTCCGATTGCATTTCGATTGCAAAAGATACCCTTGAAGTCATTTTTTTTACAAAAAGCTAACTTTGAGGATATTTTTAGCTACTTTGTGGGTAATATTTTATGATCGAAATGCAATCAAAATGATATTGAAATGTAATTTGAACAATGTTATTTACGAGAATTGGCCTTCAGTGCAAATGACTAGTATCAATTTACCTGCCTACCAACGAGTTGTGACGGGAAAAAAAATCAACCTGAAGGTATCATACTGTCTATTGGTATGAAATTTGTCTCTTAAACAAGCCAGTGAAAGGTTTTAAAAACAAAAAATTAAATTGTTAATTAATCATATTCTGGACTGAATTTTTTAGACAACCCATTTGCAATATATTTATTGACCTATTTATTTTAATATAAAATACGTTTCATCCATTAAACAGCTCGATGAAGGTCGGCCTTAAAGGGATCTCCGACTATTAGGAACGTTATTCAGTGCGGCCGTAATAAGTTAAAATATTATGTGATTTATATATAGAGAAAAGCCTTCTACGATGTTGTACAATAAATAGTACTAAATAAAATAAATGGAAAAGTAAAAGAATATTTTTTGTAGATGTTTAGTTTTATTTACTCTGCCAGCTTTTATATACGTTTAAATCGCGATCCCGTGGGAATGTCTGAATAAAAAGTAGCTTAAATGTTATTCCAGGATTCTAGCTATCTATATACTGAGTTTCATCGCAAACGGTTCAGTAGTTTCAGCTTAAAATTGTAACAGATCCGTACTTAAAAACTTAGTTGGATCAAGGAACTTCTTTAAAGCAAAAAAGGAGGTCGAGTCGGAAAAGTTCTGTTTACTGCCGCCTTCCTACCTTCACTCTTCACTCACGTTCATGGAAGACACCGCTTATTTGGGTGGGTCTTCACGTTTCGGTAAGCGTGTTACAACCATCCATTTTATTAAGTATATAAGTTACATCTTCTTAGACCGCATCGTCAGTCGTCACTTACCATGGGTAAAATCACAAGTGCCTGTAGTGACCGCTAAGTAGGTACCTATCTACTTTTTTTTTTATAAAATAGAAATCTTTGGCATACATTTTTAAATGCGCAAGAAAGAACTAGCACGTAAGGATGAAAGATTCCCTTGGGAATAAAGGGTATACCAAGAACGCTAATTAAATAATTAACTATTTAAAAATCTCAGTGTGCTTGTTTAGGAGGCATGGCTGATTGTAGGGCAAATGATTGGGATAAATAAGCGCGGGAAAATATAAGATAAACGGAAGTGTGCTCTAGTTTGACGTAGGAAAAAAAAGTTTCATCCTCGAAGTCCATAGACAAATATAGAAGTGCTTGCACCGTTCCGTTTCACGTATAATCGAATAAATTATTTTACCGCAATGTTAATTTAGTCTCTGTGCTATTGTAATATGGTCTTAAATGGGTCATAAGTTGTTTACAACTTACAACTATCGACGGGGAGAATGACTACTTATTACAACAAGTAGTCATTTTCCCCGTCGATTATGCATGGTACGAAAATCAGACGTATTTACTGTTGGTACGTCTGTGTGCGTGTACCACACGGAAAAGGGTACCATAGACGAATGACGTCTAAAAGGATACTAAAATCATTAAAATGAAATTACCAATTTAATGTTTTTGATTTTATTTGTATATTATTTTAATCATTTGTTTCTGCGCTGACGAGTGTTTCAACTCCATCTCCGCTATCAGGCTGTAACAAAATAAATATATTTTTTTAAACAACCCACGCACAAAACTTGTTAGGAAATTACTAAATTGACAGAGACATCTGTAACTATAAAATTCAATTCAATTTCCTAACTGACTGAAAAAATATTTTCTATCAACGCACGGCTCAAACCAGTAGACGAATCGAACTAAAACTTTGACATAGGTACAGTAATTTTATTTTTCTGTCCAACTAAGCTTTTGCCCACAACTTCATCCACACTGAGGTGAAATTTGCTTAAAGAACAAAATTCTTTCTTAGCGGATGACGACGTTCTAAAAGGAACCCCCATACGAAGTTCCCAACTCGTAGCTCTTGTAATTTCAGAGATTTCTTGATAAGTATTTTCCTCTTTTTCATTTAGAAGGTAAAAAGAATAATAATTAGTGATAATAATATAATCAGTGATATTATACTTGACCACACGAAAGTAAGGCAATTTACTCATAATGCCTTGGGTTTTTTCGGATATTGTATGAAGACACAATTAATGAATGCGAAATTCAGAGATAACCACTCTCTGTGTGTGATATAATACCTGCATATCAGCGACAGTAAGCGGCGGGTCATCTTCTCTGAGTACAGTTTCTCCGTCAAGTTTCTTCAAGTTAGGCAGCCGGCGAGCGGCCTCCGAGCGCCACGCATCCAGCTCGCATCCGTCGTATAGTGGATTACCCACGAACAACAGGTCTTCCAGGTGTGGCAACTCCTTGGTAACGTAAATAAAGTTTGATCATCTTTATCACAACTGTTACGATAGTTGACTGTATATTAGAGAGGGACGGACGGAGCGAACAAGTTGGATTGTGCTGGTGAGAATTATGTGTATTTTTCAGTACTACTGCCGGGCGTGGAAATCAACGTTAAACCCCAGCGTTCTATGGAGCCGACCACGGCGAGCCGTGTCCTCTGTGTACGAGTATATGGCAGTCACTGCCTACGTACAAAACGGAAAGGCTTAGCTACTTTTATCCCAATATTCAAATGGGATCGGAACCAACGTGGGTGAAACCGTGGAACACAGGAAGTAATATGGTACCTAAATACCTGAAGTTTATTAAATTCGCTCCACTCCTTAACTGAATTGTTGCTCATGTAGAGAACCTTTAGACTCCGCAAAACGTGTATGCCTTTTAGTTTCTCAATCAAATTGTATGAAACCCACAGTTCTTCCAATGAGTCTCCTAAGCATTCCTGAAATTATACATTCTCTATCCCTACCTACATTTAAGACAAAACTAAATAAATTACTAAATGAGTTTCGCAACTCATTTGGCAACTCCTAAATTCAAGGGTCGATTCCTGCCTTAAAACAAACATTTGTGTACCTACATATTATATTTACCTACTTCTGTAAACAAATATTTGTTGTGATCTGGATGTTTACGTACCAAATAAGTGTATTTAGAAAAATAGGTATTCTATCAGTTGTCTGGCTACCATAACACAAGCCTAGTTGCTTAGCTTGAGACTACACTGTGTGTCTTGTGATATTTATTTTTTATTTATTTACATGTACCTAATCATCAATCAGGATTTACTTTCGTTAAAAACACTATTCTTATTTTATTAAATAATTTAAAACATTACCATTCCAGCAAATGATTTAATATAATTTCTCCCTAAAGATAATACTCTAAGTTTCTTCAAACTATTAAGTCCGCTCACTTTTTCAATCGTATTCGTTGACAAACTCAGTTTTCTGTAAGCAAACAGAAAATAGAGAGCAAAAAAAAAAAAAACAGCGCACTCCGGGAGTGCAGGCAGAAGTGAAAACTGTATAAGTATCTGTGTAAAATCTCATCTGTCGCGAGAACATACGCAAAAAGAGATTTAGATGAAAAAAAAAAATTGTCGGACGACTATTTGTCGTCCGACAAATAGTCGTCCGACATTTGTCGTCCGTTAAAAAATACCATATGTACGTCTTAATACACTCACAGCCAAATTAAAAAACTGTATATCTGTGTAAAATCTCATCTGTCGCGAGAAAATCTGTAGTCTGTCGCGAGAACGGCTGAAAATGCTTACCCACAAAAGTCCCAACGCGCCATAAGAAGTTTTCACTTCAAAAACTGACAAGAAAACCACAAAAGAAGAAAACTGGCCAGTTATATTTGTTACAAAACTATTCAAACCCGTTGGGATTAAGGGATCCGCTAGAGGAGACGTTGCGAACTACACTAACGGATCCCCTTGCTGTGTTGCGAATGTAGAATGTTATCTATCAATAGCGACCATGTTACTCTTAGAACTTTTGGGATGATTAACGTCGGCATTAACCTACTCTTGTCAGTGTTCTTAGTTATAAAAGGAAAGAAACGAATAAACATAATATTTTTTTACATCATATTTGAAAACCGGCGAGTACCTGCTGGCCGCAAGGTTTTACTTCGCAACCTTGTTCGCAACTAGGTAAGAAAAAGTAGTGTTGCAGTAAGTTGATTTTAGCAGCAAAGTAGTTATTAAAGTAGGACTTACTCGCAATTAGTAAGAGTAGCCAGCGTATTATCCATTTTCTCAATCGGAGGCCATTGAAATACTAAACTAACGTCTGTGGCTGTTGCCGCTTGTTGTCCTGTTTTCTCTTCCCATTTCTTAATGGCTTCCTTTATTGTCGTCGCTTTTGACATTTTTAATTTAAGAAAAATTACATGGAATTTTTGTTCAAGAATTCAATCATTTCCATGTCAACTAAGTTATTGATGTAACAATATCATAGTAGGTACTTACCTGCTTAAGTTGCGCAGTGTGACGTATTAACATACACGGCCGTCATTGGTCTATGGTACGTGCACACACACCCACACACACACACAGAGATAAACACGTCTCGGCGCGCCATGATCGACGACCGAGACGGGCAGGAGGTTGAGAGAATTTATGTACTTTAATCAAATTATACCTATATTTTCTTCAATATCAATTTACAGATGTTTATTTAAATACTTAAATTAAGATAGGTTACTAATTAATACAAACAAGTTATTAGTTTTCATAATATTCAATCATCATTTTTAAAGAGGGGTTTTGTGTGAATAGTTTAGCAGTTCTCCAAGTTGCGTGGAACGGAACGTAAAATCCATCACCGATTTTGTGAAATCACGAAATGGCGTCCTTTAGACTAGCCACGCCTTGTGACGCGACGTCTAAACATTAATAACTGCGTATTTCACCATATTCTGTATAAATTGTTGTGTATTTCATCAATTTTTGACCTAAAAAATACGTTTTTGAAAATTTTGAGGGGACCTCTAAAGTCGCCATACTTTTTCATTTTTTCTTTTTTCGATTTCTTTCTTTTTTTTAATTAAAAAAAAACAAACGCCAAGCGGAATTAAAAAATTGAAGTTTTCCTTTGAAAAAACTGTGTTTTTCTTTGAATTTTTACTATTTTCTTGGTGCCTGAGTTGGTGAGTGCTATTTTAATATATTTTTAAAAATATTAGAGCCCTTTTCAATATATTTTCTAAATATATTCACCATTTTGCCCTTTTGCCCACTCAAGCGACGCCATAGCCAAGTTTTTTCTTTTTACTTTTTTTATGTTTTTAGGTTTTTAGAAAAAGTTATTACATTTTTTCCCGCTCCGCTTATTGCATTGTTTTGAACGAGTATTTCCAAACATTTATTTAATTTCCTGATTTTTACAGAATTCATGAATAAAGTGTAGAGAGGTTATATCTAAATACGTCCTTAATTTTGCATTGTATGTGGCTAGAGCAAACAATCTAATCTAGGTACTACCTATTTGTGGAAAAAAAAATACGAAAAACAAAGTGTACTTCGATAAATGATTAGTAATTTTGACTTTACTTCTGTGTTTTAGACTAAATACTTACCATGGCGTTATCCCCGATGAAAGGATATCCTCATAAAATTGAGATAAAGGTAAGTTTCATTTATAAACATTATTTCTATACATAACCTATTACACTAATTTAGTACAGTTTTTCGTCAATTCATAAAACGAATTTTACCTTCATTACATAATTAACTACCCCTGTGCTATTTTGGGTCCAAACATGTGTTTGCAGATTCCTTGTTTAGCAATGCTAAATAATGCACTAACGTCTAGTCTAGAGCCTATTTTGTTACAAAGAAAACAATTTTTCCTGTATAACATCAACTAACAGCGCTCCGCGGTTTCACCCGCGTAACTCCTGATCCCGTGGGAATATCGGTATAAAAATAGCCTACTTAACTCGCAATGAATCGAACGTATCCTCATACCAATTTTCATCAAAATTGGGCCAGTCGTTTCAGAGCCTATTCATTACAAACATTTTTTATTTTAATAGTATAGAAGTATATTATTAAAAGAAGACTTGTAATAATCAGTCTTCAGTTAAAAGCCAAGCAAATCTCGGGATCAAAAGTATCCAGTGATGATGATGATGGATGACATGACATTCCACATCTCGCCATCTAGCCCCAAGCTAAGTAACTAGACTTGTGTTATGTGTGCTAGACAACGGGTATACTACTATACTTTTCTTTTGTAAATTTCACTATCACTACATAGTAAAAAAAAGTCGCTTTTTCTGTCCCTATTTCCCTTTGTATGCTTAAATCTTTAAAACTATGCAACGGATTTTGATGCAGTTTGTTTTAATAGATAGAGTGATTCAAGAGGAAGGTTTATATGTATAATACATGCATAATATAGCCGTGCGAAGCCGGAGCGGGTCGCTAGTATACTTATAATACATAGAAACAACCAGTCCCCAGACAAATATCTAAGCATAAATACATGCCTGAGGTGGGAATCGAACCCTCAACCCTGTGTTTTGCAGTCCGGCATGGTGACCATTGTGCCAACTGGGTCAACAGGTAACAAACAAATAAATAAATAAACTTTTGTCTGTTTTTAGGATGAACCACTATCGGACATAGAAACGGAGGTATCATGCAAGATATGCTCCAAACCGTTTGCAAGTGAGATGGCACTACGGAACCATGTCAAAGTGTTTCACATTGAAGTGTACATTAATGGAGATCCCGAACAGTGGACTGATTATGAGGAAGCACCTTCGGTAAGGATAATATTCTGGCTCCACTAATATTATAAATTAGATTTCGCTTGTGGCTTTGTTCGCGTAGTGTTTGAAATTTTCAAAATTCTCATCGGATGCCTACGTAATACAAAGAACACACTTTAACAACAAATATTAAACACAGAATAAAGTAAATATTTTTTGAGCCAAAAAGGCAGGCAAAAGATTTTTAACCTACCTAGCCTAATCTTTTTTTTTATTTTTATAATAGTTTTAGGTACTAGACTAACGAAGAATGTTGAAGTGGGCTTTTTCTCCGGGCCATATCGGGCATTGATTATTTCTCCTAGCCTAATCTGACATACAATATTTTTAGGGTTTTTTGCATTTGTTGGGAGTTGAAACAGAATGTAATGGTACAGAATTATTTGTGCACATGTCCAACTCGCACTTAGCCATTTTAAAATATGAAACCCTTGTTTCCAGGCAAAGAAAGTGAAAGTAAAACAAGAGATATCAAGCCCCAAGCCAATGAGGCGATACAATACCAACTCTCTCCTGACTGTTGCACCAGACATTCTCTCCACACTGACAGCCAAGAATGTCAGCTATATCATATTGAAGGCTGAAAACACAGACGAAGGTAATATGCCTATTTACTTACAACCAACATTGCTCTTATAAACGACCCAGTAATAATAATACAGATTATACTGGGATCGAACCATTATCACAGATAAAACAATCCACTTTTACCGCCCTGACATTACCATCTTTCATAAAACTACTAAAACCGTATATCTAATAGACATAGCCGTTTGCAACACACACAATATACTAACCACTGTAATGATTAATAATAAATGTTTAGTTCGTCTAGTGTGACAAATGTAATACAAAAAAAATTGAATTTAAAAGGAGGAAAAAATGAAAATGTTCCGGGCGCCACACCGGTTTTTAACCGATGAAATTAAAAATAGAAAATTAGAATAAACTTACCACAGATAGAAAGAACTCGTGCCGGAGGCAATAGGATTTTAATCGCAAAGCGGGTAACTAAACCTAGACTATTAAAGCAAACAACCTGTTTAGTTTAAAGTAAAAGGTTTATTGTCCATTGATTTTTGTGATGGAATTTAAAAAAAAAGGAAAAGTCATGTTGACAAAGTTATAAATGTATGAATGTATATAGAAAAGATTTAAATAAACTTAATTTACAAGGAGAAATTTCTATGCTTATTTAATTATGCCCTACTTAAATTTAGGTGACTTAACTATGTGACCTAATTCATTAATTTGTGACCTAACTATGTGAAATTTACGTGACCAGCGCAAAAGGTTATTTAAACTTAATTCATAGTGAATTTAAGAGTAGAAATGTAAATTAGAAGACTAACCTTTCGCGGTATGTATTACCACTCAAACAAAATTATCTGCCATCTTGATTCCTCAAAACCGACGCCAGGGGAATATCCATGTGAATCTCCAAAATCCAGGGAAAACGTAAACAGGAACAAACTCCAATAAAAGTGAAATTGAAAGTTAAGTACAATTAAAGGTTAAACTTAAAAAGTTAACTTAAAACTTAAAACTTAAAAGCGCCATAAAGCGCTTTTTTTAACAAAATGCTAACACATCCTTAGGAATAGGAATATCCTTCAAATCATGTTAAATCAAAAACAGCAAAATATGAGCTAATCCATCTCGGGCTATTCGCTCTTTATATTCGAATTAATTTATTCATCCATTATTTCTGGATGTAATCGGGATTTCTCCAGATTAAAAAATATTCAGGACGACATGTCCGTCAGGTTCCAGTCACCGGAGGAAAGTGCTGTCCCACGCCATAGCTCCATAGGGCGGCTAATTCTTTTCAAAACAATACGTAAGTAGTGACGTTTCGATTCGACTAACTCACGATCGATGCAAAATCGATAATAAAAACGGTAACTATCCGAGAAAAAAACCGGAAGTCATTAACAAACTATTCTATCTGTCAATGTCATCTGACCAAAACAACCAAATAACCTAAAAATTGTTTTTGTTTCAACTAGTGTGTGATGTTGTAAACACAACATTACAATACATCCCCCCTAAGAAAAATAAAAGAAAGGAACTTTCTTTTATGACCAAAACTACAAGACTCTACCAAAGACTCTAACAAAACTCTACCAAAGACTCTACCAAAACTCTACTAAAACTCTACCAAAGACTCTACTAAAACTCTACCAAAGACTCTACTAAAACTCTACTAAAGACTCTACTAAAGACTCTACTAAAACTTTACCAATGACTCTATCAAAACTTTACTAATGACTCTATTAAAACGCCAACAAATAAAATATCAATGACTCTATTATTCTCAAAAGACAATAAACCATCTTCAACTTACCTGATAAATACTAAAAGGAAAATAGATCCAGTTATGGATACTAAAATGAATGTAAATCCAAAATAAAATAAATCCAAACCAAATTAAGCTGAATAAGGAAACACTAAGTTTAGTTCATATGAACGACTCTCCAAAAAAAAATTATGATAATTCCTAAGTAATTTACTACTCTACTAATGTTATTCAAAAATATAAATTTTATCTCTAGGATACAGTTAGACATAATAGTCACCGTTTCCATATCTCTTCCAAAAGGTAAATTTTAACTAACAGTAAAGTTAATTTAGGAAAATCACAAGTTAAGTTAACAAAAGCTAAATTTCAAAATAATAAACCAATAAACCAATGTAATGTTCTAAATAGAATTTTCAAAAAAAAATAGTTTTTAAGTTTCAACTAAGATAAGATAAGAGCAGCTAGATTAATCAATCGCTGTCTATAAAGTAAGCTAGACTGAATATAATAAAAAATATCTTTAAGTAAATTAAATACTAACTAATCTAGTAATGTTTGAGGATCGTTTGGACACTAAGGTCTTCGACTCAGCATTAATAACTAGAAGAAAATATATAAGAATAAAGGTAATCTAGAAAAATTAAGGAATAAGTTTCCAAAAAAATTATTTGTGACCGGCTCAACACCACCGACTTTTCGAACACAAACAAGACAAAACAACCAAAATATTATCGTCTGTGACCAGCCCAACTCCACTGATCTACTGAGCACAGAGATAAAAGAGAATATTAAATTCAAACAAAAGTGACTATTGTGATCGGCTCAACACCACCGACATACCGGGCACAATAACACAAAACAAAATAGACAGGTGTCTAGGAAAAGTTTCCTTGAAAATCAGGGAAAATGATTTTCAAAAAAAAACTTTAGGAAAACCAGGGAAAGTGGTTTCCAAAAGAAAAGCCAAGGAGAACCATGGAAAATGGTTTCCAAAAGGTAAGTATCAAGGACAACCATGGAAAATGGTTTCCAAAAAGGGAAAATGTCAAGGAGAACCATGGAAAATGGTTTCCAAAAGGGAAAATGTAAAGGAGAACCATGGAAATGGTTTCCAAAAGAAAATGTCAAGGAGAACCATGGAAAATGGTTTCCAAAAGGGAAAATGTAAAGGAGAACCATGGAAAATGGTTTCCAAAACGTAAGTGTCTAGTCCGAAATAATATCCTAATTATAAGGGCTAACCTAATAATTAATAAACAAAACTAATAACGAGTACTAAATTTAACTAAAATAAATTAGCTCTAAATATAGCCTCTAAAAATAATAAACCATCGGACTAACAAAACAAATGTACAAAAATATACAACTGTACAAACAAATAAATAATAATAAGATCATTTGCTGTGAATTAAAATGTCCACATCTGAAATTCAACAAAATCCAAAAGTGTCTAAGTTATACTTTAGTTATCCCAAAGCCCGAAATTCAATATCAGTTCTGTACCTAACATACTTCAACTAACATACGGCCATCTCATTCATTCTTCAATCTCATTCATCCCTAACAAAGCCGAGTCTACAAAACAAGACACCAAAATCAAGCCAGAAACAAGTTTTCCTAATAACATGAATTTTAATATTTAATAATATCTTTAACATGGTATCTACCTGAATATCCTTTCTCTAAATCCTTCAAAACGTAAACATTATCAGAAATTTTGTCTAGAATTTCGCATTTAATAAACTTAGGTGCTAACTTAGCCGAAAAATATGCCGGAGCATTTGACTGAACAAAACTTCGTCTCCAAACAATATCACCCACAGCAAACGAAATGACCTTCCTCCCTTGGTTATAGCATCGCGCATTACGCTTATAAGCTCTAACCAAATGATTTTGAACCCTAACAAAAATATCACTAAGCGACTTCAAAGAATAAGCAAAAGAACTTCTTTCACCCAAACTAATATCTTCCAAGTTTTCAAAAGAATTACTAAACCTGTGTAGGGAAGCATCTATAACAACTTCTCTACCAAACATAAGAAAATTAGGAGTATAGTCTGTAGCAAGACTAATACTACTATTCAAAGCTAACTGAATATTAGGTAATAACTTCGACCAAGTACGTTGATCTTCTTTAACAAAACAGGATATACAAGTTTCAATAGTTTTATTATATCTCTCTACAGGATTATTTTGTGGTGTGTAAAGAGTATTGTAAAATATTTTTGTAATATTATAACTTTTCATGAAGTCTACAAAATGTTTAGAAGTAAATTGAGTACCATTATCACAAACTATAATTTTAGGAACACCATATCTAAGAAATATCTCTCTTTCAAAAATTCTACAAATAGATAAGGTAGTAGCCTTAGCCAACGGAAATATCCAACAATATTTAGAAAAGACATCTACTATGGAAAGTATGTATTTGTGACCTGAATAACTTTTAGGTAAAATTCCTATTATATCTACTGAAAGCATCACCATGGGTAAATCTACTTTTTTAGGATTAATCATATGTCCAAAAGGGGCTGAAGTGCTATGTTTATAAGCCTTACAAGTATCACAAGATTTAATATATAAATGAACATCTCTAAACATTCCATTCCAAAAATAATGTTGTTTAAGTTTCTTTAAAGTTTTATGAACTCCAAGATGACCAGAATTAATATCATCATGATTATTACGAATTGTATCCAAAATATGTTCTTTAGGAATAATTATTTTCCAATCTAAACGATTCTCTATACCATATTTATTTTTACAAAATCTATATAATGTTTTATTCTCTACTCTATAATTTTTAAACTTAGTTGGAAATTTCTGGCAATTAATAAATATTCTTTTATACCAGGGATCCTCTATATCATCCTCAGGTAAAACTATCTCAGAAGGAGAAGAAATAATAGCAGCAATCTCTATACGCGATAATGCATCTGGAACTTGATGTAAAGCACCTTTTTTATGAACAATATTAATATTAACTAATATTAATTAACATATTGAACTCGTGCTTAGTAGTAATGTTAAGAAACAATAAAAAATAAATAAAGTACAGCGAGTACTAAACAAGTATAAACCATAAATGTCAGGCACAGTTTAAGTTACCTGAACCAAATACCAAAATAAATGTACTGGTCTTAACAAATAAAGTTTTCAAAAAAAATAAACTAAGTTTTCAAAGAAATAAACTAAGTTTTCAATATAAATACCAAAAATTCTAACAAAATAGTTTGCGCTGGTCATTACACTGAATACTAACAACAAATATTCCATTCAAAAAGCAATGTCAAGTCCCTGTTCGCTCTGGCGACAAATGTAATGTTTAAAAATGTTTTACTTCGTCTAGTGTGACAAATGTAATACAAAAAAAATTGAATTTAAAAGGAGGAAAAAATGAAAATGTTCCGGGCGCCACACCGGTTTTTAACCGATGAAATTAAAAATAGAAAATTAGAATAAACTTACCACAGATAGAAAGAACTCGTGCCGGAGGCAATAGGATTTTAATCGCAAAGCGGGTAACTAAACCTAGACTATTAAAGCAAACAACCTGTTTAGTTTAAAGTAAAAGGTTTATTGTCCATTGATTTTTGTGATGGAATTTAAAAAAAAAGGAAAAGTCATGTTGACAAAGTTATAAATGTATGAATGTATATAGAAAAGATTTAAATAAACTTAATTTACAAGGAGAAATTTCTATGCTTATTTAATTATGCCCTACTTAAATTTAGGTGACTGACCCCCGAATACTGAAAGGCTACTTAATCTTAAGTGGCGTTTAAATTGAAATTTAAGTGTAGGCTTCAATAGAAAGCATACACTTAAAATCAATTTAAGCGCAACTCAAGATTAAGTAGCCTTTCAGTATTCGGGGGTTAACTATGTGACCTAATTCATTAATTTGTGACCTAACTATGTGAAATTTACGTGACCAGCGCAAAAGGTTATTTAAACTTAATTCATAGTGAATTTAAGAGTAGAAATGTAAATTAGAAGACTAACCTTTCGCGGTATGTATTACCACTCAAACAAAATTATCTGCCATCTTGATTCCTCAAAACCGACGCCAGGGGAATATCCATGTGAATCTCCAAAATCCAGGGAAAACGTAAACAGGAACAAACTCCAATAAAAGTGAAATTGAAAGTTAAGTACAATTAAAGGTTAAACTTAAAAAGTTAACTTAAAACTTAAAACTTAAAAGCGCCATAAAGCGCTTTTTTTAACAAAATGCTAACACATCCTTAGGAATAGGAATATCCTTCAAATCATGTTAAATCAAAAACAGCAAAATATGAGCTAATCCATCTCGGGCTATTCGCTCTTTATATTCGAATTAATTTATTCATCCATTATTTCTGGATGTAATCGGGATTTCTCCAGATTAAAAAATATTCAGGACGATATGTCCGTCAGGTTCCAGTCACCGGAGGAAAGTGCTGTCCCACGCCATAGCTCCATAGGGCGGCTAATTCTTTTCAAAACAATACGTAAGTAGTGACGTTTCGATTCGACTAACTCACGATCGATGCAAAATCGATAATAAAAACGGTAACTATCCGAGAAAAAAACCGGAAGTCATTAACAAACTATTCTATCTGTCAATGTCATCTGACCAAAACAACCAAATAACCTAAAAATTGTTTTTGTTTCAACTAGTGTGTGATGTTGTAAACACAACATTACACCACTCACACCGAAAAGATTGCTAAGGACACAGACCTATCTATAGACCTAAGAACACAATGGAATGCAACAAACGTAAAGACTATACCAATCATAATATCATCGACTGGAGTCATCCCCAATACCTTACACACAAGCCTAACTACACTCGATTTGCCTAAATCCACATATGTCTTAATGCAGAAAGCGGTCATCTTAAACACATGCAGAATAGTTAGAAAATTTTTGACTCTTCCAGTCTAGAACGCACTTGGCTTCGGCCCGTGTTAAATTTACCTCTTAAAAACGGAGAAGAAAACTTAAAAAAACGCAAAATAATAATATTAAGAGCGGTGTTGGCCAAGTGGTCTAAGCCAACACCTCGATTTTCAATCTAAAGGTCGTGGGTTCGAATCCAGGCCGGCCGTGCACCAATATATTTATATATGCGATAATTGACATTGCTCTTACTTTTACGGTGAAGGAAAACATTGCGATGAAACCCGCGGCTTAGTGGCTCCAGAAGTATTGACAAGTTCTGATACTGAGGTCTATAGTCCCTATTAAGGTCGTAGAACATATATCAACTCGGAAAAGGATCGTCACCGTATCGCCTTGCCGTCAACCTCCGCAAATCAGCAGCTCCGAATCAAGTCGACCACGCACCGTACCGCGGTTCGTGAGCTTGTCCCGAGGCGAGGCGATTACGTTTCGATTCCGAATAGTGTGCGTTGCAGTAGGGAGTTTCATACAAAGAATACTGAACTGCTCGAATTGATACGTTTACGTTCCGTTTACGAGTTGATATGTGTGCTACGACCCTTAGGTGTATAAAAATCAAGGTCCTGAGTCAACACCATAAAAAGATATGGGCACTTTTTCGCAAAACCTTGTCTTCTTCTTCTTCTTCCGTGCCTTATCCCACTTTAAGTAGGGTCGGCTCTCCTTATCTCACGGCGCCAAGACATTCTGTCAGGGGTTGTCGGGTCGGGTAATTGCGCCTTCTCAAGGAGTTTTGTCATACTGGTCCACCATGTCGAAGGAGGACGCCCTCTGCCTCTCTTGTTCTCTGGTAGGCATAAAGCTGTTTTTACAACATGGTCCTCCGGTCTTCCGATCTTCTTCTCATTTCGCGAAAACTTGTAAGTTTTTTTAATATTATCTTTTTTTTTTTTTCAGCAAATACAGATGAAACAGACGACAATAGAAAGATTATGAAAGGCAAGAAGAAAAAGGACAAAGTTAAGCCGGTTGTAGTTCGAAAACTATCCAATGAGAAGCGAGAGAAGATGACTCAACCAATCACGTAAGCTCTATTCAGCTTACTAAATAAAAAAATAAACCGGCCAAGTGCGAGTTGGACCCGCGCACGAAGGGTTCCGTACCATTATATACTGGTTATAATATATTATATCATCTGTGAAAATTTCAACTGTATAGCTATCATGGTTCATAAGATACAGCCTGGTGAAGAACCAAAGTCACCGACATATTTCTCAGGATTGGTAAGCTGAAGTGGCAATGGGCAGGTCATATAGCTCGCAGAACTGACAACCGCTGGGGAGTAAAGGTTCTCGAGTGGCGGCCGCGATGCAATGGAGTGTTGGGAGACCAGATGCCCGGTGGACCGACGACATTGTGGCGGTCGCGGGTAGTCGGTGGATGGAGGCGGCTCAGGACCGCTGTTTGTGGCGTCTCGTATGGGGGAGGCCTATGTCCAGCAGTGAATGTGTATGGGCTGATATGATGATGATGATGATGACTAAATACAGAATATAATGTTACGGAACTACATCTCGCACTTGTAAATTTGTATACTAAATATCTTATTTATTCCCCCAGTGGTCCATTCGAATGTACGGAACCAGCGACCATGGGCAACGGCGGGGAATGTCACCAGATGTTCTTCTCATGCTGCGAGTACAGTTCACACGTTAGAGCTGAACACTCTAGGAGAAGGAAGACTCTCAGGTGTCAGGTCTGCGAGAGAGCTCTGCCTACTGTAGGGGATGGTATCGCTTGTGAGGTTAGTGTAGCTGTTCTAGCTATCGCACACAATATTTCAAAATAATAACATACTTACTCAGTAATTTTCCATAAACTTTAATGTAAGCAAATAAAACGTTAACATGACGAAATAGCATCTCTTACGCTTAAATAAATAATACTGAATCTGCTCTTGGATAAGTGAACGCACTGCGCTAAATGCGGCCCTATGATTGGTCAATTTTGTGCTGCTCTCTTTACTCTAGCGAATCAGCGTGTTATTTGTGGCTCTATGCGTTCGCGCGCACTATGCATTCTCATAGGGATGATTGTGAATACGGGTGTAAGCCCTGTACAAAACACAAAACTCTATAGAATTTTAACTTACAATCATTCTAAGGAAATAAACTAAGGAAATAAAAAAAAAGTATGAAAATTTGGAGGTTATGTAAATTCGAAAAATAGCAGATTTTTTTAAAACAAAGGTCAGTCAGACTAAGAACAGTAGATAAAACCTAAAAAAATAAGTAAAATTTTAAGTTTAATGACCTCTCCGTGTAAGGAACAGCTGATTTTCAGGTAAACCTCACCTCAAAATTTTCGAAAAAATGTTCGAATTTCCAAAAGTCGTAGAACAAAAGTTGATAACTAGCGACCCGCGCCGGCTTTGCACGGCTATATTATGCATGTATTATACATATTAACCTTCCTCTTGAATCACTCTATCTATTAAAAAAAACCGCATCAAAATCCGTTGCGTAGTTTTAAAGATCTAAGCGTACAAAGGGACATAGGGACGGCGAAAAGTGACTTTATTTTTGATACTATGTAGTGATAGTGATAAAGACATATTATCATGTATATTCCAGACGTGCGGTGAACAGTTTACAAACGCCGATGACCTCCAGGAGCACACGAACGTTGTACATTTCAAACCTAAGAGATACGAGTGCTGTATTTGTCATAAGAAATTCACACAGCAGGTCTGTTTTATTGTTATTTTGACGTGAAAACGTCTTATACGACCCAGTTGGCACAATGTCATGCCGAACTGCCAAGCACAGGGTTGCGGGTTCGATTCTCGCTCAGACAAGTATTTATGCTTAAATATTTCTCTGTGGCTGCATAGCATGCAAATGCGATCGGGATGATATTAAAATGTAATTAAAACAATGTTCAACTTCAACTTTTTTGTATGGCTGATTGCTGACATAAAGGCGCAATTCTGCCAATGTCAAGTGGGTCGAGGAAAAAAACTACAGCAATGAGAGGTTATTTACGAGAATTGGCCTTCTGGACGTCGAACTTTCGTTGCCGTTAAAGTCAGTGTTGCCATCTGGTGGAGAATAGAGACAACTACGCAGCGGGGGTATTATCGATGGCTAATCTGTCACTGTCGATTGTCATTTTCCTGTCAATGTTTGTGTTTAAGGCGCGAATTTTAATTTGATAACTTTTCTATCCTGCACACTCATTGCTATAGTTTTTTTCCTCGCGCACTTGACAATGGCAGAATTGCGTCCTAATGTCAGCAGTCAGCCATACAAAAGCAGTTGAAGTTTGAAGAAGAATAATAATCTTCTCTATATATATAAAATTCTCGTGTCACGGGGTTCGAACTTGAACTCCTCCGAAACGGCTCGACCGATTCTCATGAAATTTTGTGAGCATATTCAGTAGGTCTGAGAATCGGCCAACATCTATTTTTTTTTTGTTTTTTTTTTTTTTGTAAATAGCAAAACAACGTTTGCCGGGACAGCTAGTCTTCTTATATATAAAAATGAATCGCAAAATGTGTTGGTAAGCGCATAACTCAACAACGCCTGGACCAATTTGGCCAATTCTTTTTTGTTGTGTTTGTTATTGTCAGGAGAAGGTTCTTATGAAAGAAAAAATTAAGGAAATTTCGTAGAAAATTATTACGCGGGTGAAACCGCGGGGCTCAGCTAGTAAATAAATATAAATATTGCAGGACATTCCACACATCGCCATCTAGCCCCAAGCTAAGTAACTAGACTTGTATTATGGGTGCTAGACAACGGATATACTACTTATATACTTTTCTTTTGTAAATATATACTTATAATACATAGAAACAATCAGACCACAGACAAATATCTAAGCATAAATACATGCCTGAGGCGAGAATCGAACCCGCAACCCTGTGATTGGCAGTCCGGCATGGTGACCATTGTGCCAACTGGGTCGTCAAAGAAACATACTTTCGATTTTATAATATTAGTAAGGAAGAATTGAATAATTTAATTGTTTATCCCCCAGGCTGGCGTCCAACAGCACATGCGCATGCACACAGGCGACAGACCCTACCATTGCACATTCTGCCCGAAATCTTTCACACAAAAATCAGGACTAGAACAACATCTCCGAACCCACACAAAAATAAAACCCTACAAATGTGTTATCTGTTCAAAAACATTCTGCCAATCAGTACATTTGAAACAACATATGAGAACGCACACAAACGTAGCACCATTCCAATGTGGCATATGCGAGAAGCGATTCAAACAGAGCAGCCATTTAAACTATCATTTAAAGAATCATAACCCGGCTAACTTGACGGATGAACAGAAGGAGAAGTATTTACAATTGGTGGGGAAGCTGAACACTGTTGAGATTGACTCGGAACAGATGATCGCTGAGCAGAGTATCCAGGAAGAGATACAGGAGGATGGCAGCTATGATATAGATGATTCTATGGTGTATATAGAGGTTAATGAGGATGAATATATTGTATAATATATATATTGTAGGTTTGAATGCTGTTCGAGTAGGTTGAATCAATTAAACACTACATGTTCAAGTATGTTGAACACTACACATTCAAGTGCGTTGAATACTACATGTTCAAGACTCAAATGTTTTGAATTCTGATTAAATTAAATCCTGACACTGTTCGTGTTCGATGTTCACGCAAGGGCGGATCCAGGGGGGGGGTCATGGGGGTCATGACCCCCCCCTGAGCTGGTTCCAGGACTTAGGTGGACCACTAATTGAACATAATGATTTTATATTATATTTTATATTTTGTCACCATACAGATTTTATGTAACTACATACCTTCAATATTTAATTACTTAATTTAATATAATAACTTTGTATGATGGCCAACATTTGGGAACGAACGCATCGAAAATTTGAATTTTACCGCGCCATATAACGTCTAGCTAGACCTTACCTCAATCGGTATCGGAACGACTTAACTTCAACGAGATGGCAATATACAGGGTGTCCGGTAATTAATGGATAAGCGGGCACCTACGGATAGAGGACACTGTGCCGGTTCAGAAAAATGAAAGTTATGTTCCATGAAAGTCTTCCGGTTTCCGAGATATCCGCCATTTAAAATAAAATTCACTTCTTTCTCTATGTTTTTTGATGCCAAAGTTGCAAATGAAGGAATTATTCAAATCTCTTTTTTGGATAATATTCCAGGATAAAAACAATAATTTTTATGACACATTAAAAGTTTTTTTTTAAACTAAGACTGAACTCTAACTTCATGATTTTTTAATTTTTTAACCTGAATTTTTACTTTTCCCGGTGTAAAAAAATGTTTAGTCACCCTGGTTCCAAATTAAAAATTATTTTTAACCCTGGTTTCATATTAAAAATTATTTTTAATTTGGAACCATTAGGTATTAAATGCTGGCAATATCACGGTCGTATTATACCATTTTAGAATCTCAATGAAATAGGCAACGTTTTTTTTATATTTGGCACCAGGGTACATTTTTTTACACCGGGAAAGCTTAAAGTTCAGGTTAAAAAATTAAAAAATCATAAAGTGCTAAATAAATAAAAAAGTTGCCTATTTCACTAAGATTCTGAAATGGTATAATATGTGGTATTGCCAGCATTCAATACAAAATTAATTCCTATTCAAGTCGGCCAGAGCTGTCTTTCTTACTTTTTTTCATAGTAAATTCGGGGAATTTCAGAACCAAAATTTCTTGTATATTTTAAGTACAATAAAGTAAATTTGGTACCTACTACTTTTACTTCACAAAAAGCATGCTCTTGCTCATTTTATTAGAAATTAATTTGGTATTAAATACTGGTAATACCATATATTATACCTTTTCAGAATCTCAATGAAATAGGCAAGTTTTTTATTTGGCAGTAGGGTGACCATACATTTTTTTACACCAGGATTGGTTAAAGTTTAGGTTAAGAAATTAAAAAACCATGAAGTTTGAGTTAAATCTTAGTTTTAAAAAAAACTTTCAATGTGTCATAAAAAATATTGTTTGCATTTTTGATAGCACATTTATCCTGAAATACTATCCCAAAAACAGATTGGGATAATTCCTTCATTTGCAGTTTTGGCATCAAAAAACATAGAGAACGGAGTGTTTTTTTTTTTAAATGGCAGATATCTCGGAAACCGAGAGATTTTCATAGAACATAACTTTTGTTTTTTCTGATCCGGCACAGTGTCCTCTATCCGAAGGTGCCCGCTTGGCCAGTCATTACCGGACACCTTGTATGTACAAGTTATTATAATGTGTTAAGTTCTTCAAATGTACAATAAAGAATAAATATTTTTAAGTACAGTACGTACGTACATTAATAAATACCTACTTTTTACTTGTATCTATTACTATCAAAACTAAATTATAAGTTCTTGACTTGACCACAACTATATGTGACCCCCCCCTGGCGCCAAAGCTGGATCCGCCCTTGTGTTCACGTGCGTTGAACGTTCAAGACTCTAGTGCGTTGAACAACTGTTGAAGTAGATTGAACACTGCAGATGTTCACGTGCGTTGAACGTTCAAGACTCTAGTGCGTTGAACAACTGTTGAAGTAGATTGAACACTGCAGATGTTCACGTGCGTTGAACGTTCAAGACTCTAGTGCGTTGAACAACTGTTGAAGTAGATTGAACACTGCAGATGTTCACGTGCGTTGAACGTTCAAGACTCTAGTGCGTTGAACAACTGTTGAAGTAGATTGAACACTGCAGATGTTCACGTGCGTTGAACGTTCAAGACTCTAGTGCGTTGAACAACTGTTGAAGTAGATTGAACACTGCAGATGTTCACGTGCGTTGAACGTTCAAGACTCTAGTGCGTTGAACAACTGTTGAAGTAGATTGAACACTGCAGATGTTCACGTGCGTTGAACGTTCAATACTCTAGTGCGTTGAACAACTGTTGAAGTAGATTGAACACTGCAGATGTTCACGTGCGTTGAACGTTCAAGACTCTGGTGCGTTGAACAACTGTTGAAGTAGATTGAACACTGCAGATGTTCACGTGCGTTGAACGTTCAATACTCTAGTGCGTTGAACAACTGTTGAAGTAGATTGAACACTGCAGATGTTCACGTGCGTTGAACGTTCAAGACTCTAGTGCGTTGAACAACTGTTGAAGTAGATTGAACACTGCAGATGTTCACGTGCGTTGAACGTTCAAGACTCTAGTGCGTTGAACAACTGTTGAAGTAGATTGAACACTGCAGATGTTCACGTGCGTTGAACGTTCAAGACTCTAGTGCGTTGAACAACTGTTGAAGTAGATTGAACACTGCAGATGTTCACGTGCGTTGAACGTTCAAGACTCTAGTGCGTTGAACAACTGTTGAAGTAGATTGAACACTGCAGATGTTCACGTGCGTTGAACGTTCAATACTCTAGTGCGTTGAACAACTGTTGAAGTAGATTGAACACTGCAGATGTTCACGTGCGTTGAACGTTCAAGACTCTGGTGCGTTGAACAACTGTTGAAGTAGATTGAACACTGCAGATGTTCACGTGCGTTGAACGTTCAATACTCTAGTGCGTTGAACAACTGTTGAAGTAGATTGAACACTGCAGATGTTCACGTGCGTTGAACGTTCAACACTCTAGTGCGTTGAACGTTCAATACTCTAGTGCGTTGAACAACTGTTGAAGTAGATTGAACACTGCAGATGTTCACGTGCGTTGAACGTTCAAGACTCTGGTGCGTTGATCAACTGTTGAAGTAGATTGAACACTGCAGATGTTCACGTGCGTTGAACGTTCAAGACTCTGGTGCGTTGATCAACTGTTGAAGTAGATTGAACACTGCAGATGTTCACGTGCGTTGAACGTTCAAGACTCTAGTGCGTTGAACAACTGTTGAAGTAGATTGAACACTGCAGATGTTCACGTGCGTTGAACGTTCAAGACTCTAGTGCGTTGAACAACTGTTGAAGTAGATTGAACACTGCAGATGTTCACGTGCGTTGAACGTTCAATACTCTAGTGCGTTGAACAACTGTTGAAGTAGATTGAACACTGCAGATGTTCACGTGCGTTGAACGTTCAAGACTCTGGTGCGTTGAACAACTGTTGAAGTAGATTGAACACTGCAGATGTTCACGTGCGTTGAACGTTCGATACTCTAGTGCGTTGAACAACTGTTGAAGTAGATTGAACACTGCAGATGTTCACGTGCGTTGAACGTTCAAGACTCTAGTGCGTTGAACAACTGTTGAAGTAGATTGAACACTGCAGATGTTCACGTGCGTTGAACGTTCAATACTCTAGTGCGTTGAACAACTGTTGAAGTAGATTGAACACTGCAGATGTTCACGTGCGTTGAACGTTCAAGACTCTAGTGCGTTGAACAACTGTTGAAGTAGATTGAACACTGCAGATGTTCACGTGCGTTGAACGTTCAAGACTCTGGTGCGTTGAACAACTGTTGAAGTAGATTGAACACTGCAGATGTTCACGTGCGTTGAACGTTCAAGACTCTAGTGCGTTGAACAACTGTTGAAGTAGATTGAACACTGCAGATGTTCACGTGCGTTGAACGTTCAAGACTCTAGTGCGTTGAACAACTGTTGAAGTAGATTGAACACTGCAGATGTTCACGTGCGTTGAACGTTCAAGACTCTAGTGCGTTGAACAACTGTTGAAGTAGATTGAACACTGCAGATGTTCACGTGCGTTGAACGTTCAATACTCTAGTGCGTTGAACAACTGTTGAAGTAGATTGAACACCGTTCATTCAGTAACAAGTGAACATTGTTCACTTGTTTCTACAATTATGTTAATATAAATGTATGTATGTAATGTATATTAAACTACCAGCTTCCCGCGGTTTCACCCGCGTAACTCCCGATCCCTTGGGATTATCGGGATAAAAAGCCTATGTTACTGTCAATGAATCAATCTATCCTCATACCAAGTTTCATCTAAATCGGTCCATTAGTTTCGGAGCCTGTACGTTACAAATAAATCTATACTTAATATTATAAAGCTGAAGAGTTTGTTTGTTTGAACGCGCTAATCTCAGGAAGTACTGGTTCGAATTAAAAAAAAAATTGTTGGATAGTCCATTTATCGAGGAAGGCTATAGGCTACTTTTCATTTTGATATTCCCACGGCATCGGGAGTTACGCGGGTGAAACAGCGGAGCTAGTCTTTCTATAAAAAAATGTAGATTTTTAGTGGTATCCACTTTATACTTTAATTCTCATTATGTATAAGTACTAGGTTTTATATTATTAAATTTAAAACTGACTTTTATCCCCCACTAGCGACCCGCTCCGGCTTTGCACGGCTATATTATACATGTATTATACATATATAAACCTTCCTCTTGAATCACTCTATCTATTAAAAAAACCGCATCAAAATCCGTTGCGTAGTTTTAAAGATCTAAGCGGTCAAAGGGAAATAGGGACAGAAAAAGCGACTTTGTTTTATACTATGTAGTGATTACCTTCAGACGGCTGAACAGATTTCGATCAAACATAGCTAAGAACACTTCCGACTAATTCACCTTTCAAACAAAAGAAATTAAATCAAAATCGGTTCAGCCGTTTGGGAGCTACGATGCCACAGACAGACAGACACGTCAAACTTATTACTTACCTAGGCTTATAATATGGTGACCAAATAGAATACTTTTTTGTAAATATTTAGTGAAATACCCATACCTGAAGTATCTGTAGAAAGTATATTTGTTTCACGGCTGGAATCGAACATGCTACCCTTCAGTGCTGCATGCGGGTGTTTTAGCCCACTAGGCCATAGAGGTATTTAGTATGTAATAAACATTTTTTTAAATTAGTATAATTTTGTGCAATTTTTTTAATAGTATTTTTTAGCGTAGTAACTATGTATAAAATAAATGAATTTTTGCTTCCACTAACTTTATTTCATTATTTTGACATACTTAACACAGTGCCATCTAGCACTAAGCTAAGAGACTAGGCTTGTGTTATGGTAACCAGACGATGGATATAATATTTACATACATTTTGTAAAAACATATAAATTTTTGTTTGCAATATTTTTTTCCCTTCTACACTACTCACCAGTAGTGTTAACATCTCCGTGCATAATACCAGCTAAGTCGACCATTTGCTCTATAAAATAGTCGTTGGTCTGTAAAAAGTACTAGGCAATCAGTATAAAGTATAAAATCACACTTTATCGTTATCTCCATCTTTCTTCAGTTTTCTCTTTCCTTTATCGTGTAAATTGTTTAATAGTAATTGGTCTGTAAGTACTAGGCAATCAGAAGTCAGTAGAAGGTATAAAATTATAAATATAACGTTATCTCTCTCTTTCAATTTTTCTCTTTCCTTTATCGTGTAAATTGTTAGTAATTGGTCTGTAAGTACTAGGCAATCAGAAGTCAGTAGAAGGTATAAAATCACATTTATAACGCTATCTCTCTCTTTCTTCAACTGCTCTCTTTCCGTTACCGTGTAAACTGTTTGATAGTAATTTGGTCTGTAAGTACCAGGCAATCAGAACTCAGTAGAGGGTATCCTACAAAAAAAACTGTCAGATAGATCATAGAAAAGCATGCTCGAGTTAATTCAATTATTTTTCCACTTTTATTAGGGTTCCGTACCTAAAGGATAAAAACGGGACCCTATTACTAAGATTTCGCTGTCCGTCCGTCCGTCTGTCAGCAGGCTGTATAGCTCAGACTACAATAATTTATTGTAGCGTGATCTGGTTATCTGCTTCATGGTGATAGCTAAACAGTTGCAATTTTCACAGGTGATGTAAGTATTTCTGTTGCCACTATATCAACAAATACTAAAAACAGAAAAAGTAAATATTTTTTGAGGATGTTTTTAAGAATTTTAGGTTATTTTCATGTTTACTATTTTTTTGTTAATATATTCACAAAAGGGCAAGCAAAGAGGAGAAAAATTGAAGAAAGAGAGATTACGTAATAAGTGCATAATAAGTGTGATTTGTACCTTCTACTAACTTCCGATTGCCTAGTACTTTTTACAGACCAACGACTATAATATTATGTGATACAAAATGTAATTGAATGTTACAGTACTTAGTATAAATTTTGCGAAAGTATAGAAAATATGAATACCTACTTAAATCTACATAATACATACGAAGAAATTAATAATGACGACCCAGTCGGCACAATGGTCACCATGCTGGAATGCCAAACACAGGGTTACTGGTTCGATCCCCGCCTCAGACAAGTATTTAAGCTTAGATATTTGTCTGTGGTCTGGTTGTTTCTATGTATTATAAGTAGGTATATATTTACAAAAGAAAAGTATATCCGTTGCACCCATAACACAAGTCTAGTTACTTAGCTTAGAGCTAGATAGCGATGTTAGGTGAAGATAGGCGCGAAAAACATGACCCTTACTTCCAGTCGTGTAATAAAAAACAATATTATCAGGTCAACAACATTTTATTTTCAAAATTAATCAACATTTTAAATCTACATTACATTTTTGTACTTCAGTCAAAAGTATTTCACAAAAAACGGGTAGTTAATATTATTTATGGTACCTATCAATATTAAGGATTGATTAATTGATCAAATAATCAATGATAATTAAATAACCATCTGAACAATATCATTGTTAATTAACCAATGTTATGATTGAATAAACACACATAAATTAATAATCATTTGAGCAATATTATTGATTAATCAATTTTATGACTAAGCAATTTTAATAATTTCAAATGATTAAATAACCACCTGAACAATTTCATTGATCAATCAAGTAATGATTAAATAACCATCTGAGAATCATTGATTAATCAATTATTGTTATGATTAAACAATAATTACGCAGAGCAATATCGATAATGTATCAATCAAATAATCATTTCACATGAGTAAATAACCACGTGAGCAATTTTATTGACGAATCAATCAATGTTATGAAATATAATTAAACAATAATTTTATATTATGACCAATAATCATTGACTTGGTTTTAACGAACGACATTTTAAGGACAATAATTGAGCTGCGATTAAATATTCAACAATTTTAATAACCATCAAAAGTTATTTAATATTTAATGATAGGCTTTGCGATTAAATTTATTTAAAAAAAAAATTAATATTTTTTAGTTAATTTTTTCGCAAAAATTACACTGTTGGATCTTCTCTTCGAGTCCTGATTTTGATTTCTCGTATCATACCTGAAAAAAATATTAGTTAGTAGCGCTGCGCGGTTTTACCCGCGTAACTCCCGATCCCGTGGGATATCGGGATAAAAACTACCCTATGTTACTGTCAATGAATCAATGTATCCTCATACCAAGTTTCATCTAAATCGGTCGATTAGTTTCGCAGTCTATTCAATTGCAAACAAAACAATAAAATCTTACAATAATCTATAAACATGTATTGGACTTACGACCTTCTAATAGACGTTACACACAAACATACTTAAATTAAAAGTAGGTAACTAGGTACTCAGTGTGATTATTATATTTGGAATACCGATTCATTCTCCTTGCGGCTCGCGCGGGGAGCGCGCGCGTTCAAGTTATCTGTCCGAGCCCCGCTAGTGCTAACCGGCTAACAAACATAGGGTTGTGGTACGAGTCGATAACCAAGTATCGATAAAACCATCATGGAGAAGTACCTACAAAGGACTTCGTCAGCTGAAAGTCTGACCGGCAAGCGACCTGCAGAAAACTCCTTAGCGAGTCGATCCAAACGTCCAATCCAGAATGCTCCAACAGGCAAACCGATCACCACGTATAATAAATTCGAGTCCCTGGTAGTCGACGATGAAGAAGATCGAGCTGGTGATCCAGTTGCAGTAACTCTCAAGAAAGCGACGAGAAAAAGGCAAGTCGGTCAAATCCCACCAATACTCGTTGAGCTCCTAGGCGATTGGAGCCACAAAAACATCAAAGAAACCATTGAGAAGTACGATAAAGGCTTCCATCTTCAATTCAGAGGGCGTAACAGAGTAAAAGTTCAATGCTACACTGCCAAAGGACATCAACAAGTTAAAGAAGGACTCCTCAAGGAAAAGGTGGCCTTTCACACCTTCTCACGTAAGGACGAAAAATTACCCAAAGCTGTTATTAAAGGACTTCCTAAATTCGTTCAAGAAGATCTCACAGCTGAACTAGCCTCGATGGGCTTCCCTGGAGCCACGATAAGTGAATTAAAAACGCAGAACCCCACCGAGTGCCCACCACTTCTTGTTCAGCTTCCCAGCGGTAGCGAAATGGGCAAGTTCAAACAAATAAGATACCTCTTCAACTGCATTGTGAGTATTGACAAATTTAAGCCTAACAACAAAGCAGGTACCCAATGCTTCCGCTGTCAGGGCTTTGGGCATGCCTCTAAAAACTGTAACAGGCCAGCGAAGTGTGTTAAGTGTGCCCTCGACCACCCAACCTGGGAATGCACAAAGAAAAATAGGGATGAGCCCGCCCTTTGTTGTAACTGCAACATGGCTCATCCAGCAAATTACTCGCAATGCTCCGAAAGAATTAAATACCTTGGTCGCATACAATCGAAACGTGAAGCTCTACGTAAGTCAATCAACACAAACATCGAACCAGCTTCTTCAGTTAACGTAAAGCATGGCACATGGGCCCAGGTAGCTGGCTCAAGTAAAAGCTATTCCGTCGCAACTCCACGGTCTAATGTCACCTACATGCCTGATATCCAGCTTCTACCTACGAGGCGCAGCCAGGGAGAAGTTGTCCCCAATGACAAACAAGTTAAGCCCAATCCGCCAAATGCAGTACTCGTCGAGAAGACGCACATCCATGATTTAGCTACGGCCGAAATGTTAGAAATCTTAAATACAATCAAGACAATCAAAAATGAATTCACCAACTGTAAGACCTTTATGGAAAAGGTTATATTAATACTAACTCACTTGGGCCACTATGTCTGATAAATCTTTCGGTCTAAGAATTCTTTACTGGAACGCTGACGGTGTTCACTATAAGCAGCGGGAACTTATAAACCTGATCGGAGAGTTGAATGTTGACGTTATTGCCATATGCGAAACATTATTAACAAACCGCCTTAAACTCCATATTCGGGGCTTTGCGTGTTACCGCCTAGATAAACACTTTAGTGGTACTGGCCGGGGAGTAGCAATACTTGTCAGAGTGGATCTTAGTCATTCACTTGTTCCTACCCCACCCACGACACATATCGAAGCTGTCGGCGTCTCTCTCAAATTGCCTGGAAATAAAAATATCGTTTTAATGTCTGCATACCAATCCCCCAATAAGCCACTTCTTACAAGGGACCTCGATCTACTTATGGAAACTGGCAACCAAGTAGTAGTCATGGGAGACTTAAATGCTAAACACCCTTATTGGTCGCCGGGACCACTAAACGCCCGCGGTCGTGTGTTGTATGACCACATGCTCGATAGTGACTTCGTAGTTCATAGTCCACAGGACTCGACCCTTGTCCATTACCGTCCTGACTTAACACCGAGTATTCCAGATGTGCTTCTCACTAAAAACTTTAATTTTCTGGACAGTATAGCTACAATACCTGCATTGTCATCGAATCACTTCCCAGTCCTTGCAACCTTCACAACTTACACTTCCCGTAAACCTATAGTTAAGTTCAATTACTCCAAAGCTAACTGGATACAGTATCGTCAGCTATTAAACAATAATATTCACTTGTCATTGCGTGTTTATCGCGATACTAACGAAATAGACTCTGCAATAAATCATCTGCAAGATTCTATTATTCAAGCTAGAAACGAGTGTGTCCCTACCTCCAAATTTGAGCCTTGGCGTCCCTCAGCCACTCCACGCCGCGTAAAGCGGCTAATCCAACAAAAAAACCGCCTCAGGAGGTACGCTTCCATTGAGACGGAGATCAATGTTCGCAAGCATCTTAAAATTATGATAAACATGTTGCAGATAGAGATCAACTCAGCCTTAAAGTCCTATCACGACAGTATCTGGAATAATAAGCTAAAGAAAGTTGATAATCCAAGTTCTGACTTATGGCGACTCGTTAAAGGGTTGAAATCGAATACTAGTCCAACCATCCCAGCACTAAAAACTCATCGCAGCTCGCTTACAAAAGACCAACAGGAACAGTGTAATGTTCTCGCTGATTCTTTCCTGAACAACATGTTACTGACGCATGATTGGCCCAGCGATGAACAGGAAACTGTTGACTGTTCTCTAACTGCTTTGGATAACCATCCATCGGATAAAATAACCCAGTGTGATGTTCGTCCATCTGAAATCAAAACACATATATCGAAATTAAAACCCCATAAAGCGTCTGGTTACGATGAAATTTCTAACCTACTCATAAAGAATATACCTCAAAAGGGCGTAGTTCTACTCACCAAAATTTTTAACGCATGCTTGTCACAACATTACTTTCCCAAAATTTGGAAAACCGCAAAGGTAATCCCAATCCATAAACCAGGCAAAGACGCATCCGAGCCCTCTTCTTATCGCCCAATAAGCCTACTTCCGTGTTTGGGTAAAGTTTTTGAAAAAATAATTTACTCCAGATTAGCTCACGCTACCGAAAACATGCTTCCAGACGAGCAGTTTGGTTTTCGCAGTGGCCACTCGACTGTACAACAGCTGGCAAGAGTCGCTGAGGCTGTGACGCATAACTTGAACCTTCATAACTCAACTGGCATGTTTTTGCTGGACATTGAGAAGGCATTCGACACAGTTTGGCATGAGGCCTTGTTACATAAACTAATTAGCGTAAACACGCCCATGTCATTAGTTAAAATTATCCGATCATATCTCTCTGAGCGCTCATTTAGAGTACATGTTAGCAACTGCTCGTCTCTTTCCAAATCAGTTCCAGCAGGAGTGCCCCAAGGCTCTATTCTCGGTCCATACTTATTCCTCGTCTACCTAAACGATATTCCTAGGCAAACACGAACTAGCTTGGCCTGTTTTGCAGATGATACGGCCTCATATACATCATCTGACGATGTCGACCTGATAATCAGTAGGCTCCAACTATCGATAGATTTATTATCTTCATATTTCAACAAATGGAAACTAAAAATAAATGCGGCTAAAACAGAGGCTATCCTATTTACTAGGAAACGCTCTCCTCCCGTGCGTAAAATTCAAATTGATGGCTTTAGTATACCATGGAGCAAGTCGGTCAAATATTTAGGTTTAACACTAGATAACAAACTGAACTGGACAGAAAACACGTCCAAACTTTGTCAGAAAGGAGCCAAGGCTTTAAATGCCCTTAGCCCAATTTTAAATAGAAGGTCGTGTCTAAGCAACTATACTAAACTGCGCATATATGTCACCTTAATCCGTCCCTGTATTACATACTCATGCCCTGTGTGGAGTAGCACATGCGCCACTAACATCAATAAGTTGCAAATAATTCAAAATAAAGCAATCAAATACTCATTCAATGCACCTCCATATACTAATCTTAAAAAACTACACGATAAAATTGGCCTGCCCAGTCTAAAATCTTATATTTACAAATTATCTAAAACATTTTATCTAATTCGAAATCCAAACAGTAAAAATAAACTAATAAATAATATATGTAAGACTCGTAAACGAAACTTAACTTTTATCGATAAATACAAACGTTACAAACTCCCACATCACTTGTTCCTAGCCGATGAATAGATAAACCGGAGTGACAGCTATTTGCGCGTCGTTGCAGTCCGCAGGTCGGGTGCGCGCGCGCCGTACTCGCCCTTATAACTAGAGACACACGGCGCAGTGTGGCGCGTGCGCGACCGGTTGGTGGTGCGCGGCCGACCGCAAAATATCACTATTAACTTTGTTCCCGCTGCTTGTTGTGAATCACCGTTTCTGCTTGAACAGTAGTCGTTCTTTTAACTAACTACCGCCTTTTATAATAATTAATATTCCCTTTCCTATCGTCAGTTTAAAAATTGTATGCTATTACTAAAGCTACAATACGTAACACTTAATGTAGTGGTTACACGAGGATTATACCTAGAAAGTATTCAATTATGTTCACTTAACTTAGGTTCTACCTTCCAGTTACAAGTTTTTCTTAAAATGCTAATGAGCTTTAAAACGTCTCCAATACCATTATATTGAATTAATAGGATTAACTTACACTATTATTTCAAATGTTTCTTAAGTTTTTATGTTATTAAAGATATTTTCAAAACAAAACAAACAGTGTGATTATTATTTTCAACATGTTAGCTATGTGTTTAGTTGTGTGAGTGGTATAAGCCGGCACCCGCTACACCAACTGACGTTCGACGGGTTCGATCCACAGGTTACGTTGTTATAATGTTCAAATAGTGCTGCACAGGATTGTGAACGTTACGGTAGGCGGAGACTTTTGAAGGTTAATTGTACGATCGGCTGCATAGTTGCAGACCCACCGTAGAGCTCCAAAACTCCGAAATGTTTTTAACACAAGCAAGATTCTAGACACCTGCTTTAATTGAAGTTTAAAGTCTTCTAACTAAAAATCAAACAAAAATTATTAGAATGAAAACATGCCAATAATAGTAATTTTTGATGTGAAACATCTATAGCCGCACGTAAAACCAATTTCTGGCGTGGCGACGCGTCGCCGCGGTATGCGTTCCTATCACAATCTGTTCTTTTCTGCATATTACTTTACAAAATAATGTCGATGTTTCACATCTGCCAGGCGTCCCGTGACGGCTCACATTTTTTTAACTCTACCGGTGGCTGCAATTATGCAGCCGACCGTACATATAAGTAGCATACAAACCTCGTATTATACAAGTTTCCATCATGCATAGAGATCCTGTTATTGATGGGTACAATTTGGACGGGCGACGGTTGTGGCTTTATGTCGATGTGTGTGCTCGGTGATAGCGACAGTTGACGATAATGCCTCTCGAAGGATCGGGGTAGGTGTACGTGGGTCACTTGAGGTGCTTGTATTGCTGGTAGAAAGGTAATTTACAATTACTAAAGGTAATTAATTACAATTACAAGATTATCTGAAGGACAATTCTCGTAAATAACATCAATGTTCAAATTACAGTGCAATATCATTTTGAATGCAATTTTACAAAGAATATACCTATTCTTTGTAAAATTGCATTACACCCTTAAAGTCTTTTCTTTCAAAGTTTTGGTATTCTTGGAATATTTTTTGTAATCGAAATGTAATTGGATTAATATTGCAATGGTATTTGAACAATTTTATTTACAAGACAATTCTCAACATGTTTTCCTTCTGGTTACATGTTGGGCCGCTTGGGCCTTTACTAACCTTTTCTGGAAGACCTGTTCCATTCTTTCTTGACCTCCGTAGGACGATAAGAAGGCTGCAATCTCTTGGATCTCTTCGTTTTAGGATTACTTCTTGGTTGATCTCTGTAACTTGTGTTTTGGGTGCTAGACAAAGGATTGTACTACTTAAATACTTTTCTTTTGTAAATAAATACATGCTTATGATATACAATGGGTTTCAGCGAAGGGGTTTTAATACGAAAGGGGCTTGTTCTAGACGTCTAGGCAAACAACTTTTGTTCTACGACTTTTGGAAATTAGAACTTTTTTTTTCGATAATTCTAAGGGAATTTTTACTTAAAAATCAGCTGTTTTATACAAAAACTTTGAACGAAAAACCGCTTCGCTGAAACAAATTGTAAAGAAACAACCAGACGACAGATAAATCGGGACGGGACGGGAATCGAACCTGCAACCCTGTGTTTGGCAGTTCGGCATAGTGACCATTGTGACAATTGGGTCGTGGCCGTCGCGTCGTGGGGAAGTTTATAAAGCGTAAGCCACAATGCCAGCTAGCAAGCGAGCGAGCTGGCGGGCGAAGCGAGGCGAGGGACACTTCTTTGGCGAGCAGAACTATTGAATCACACCGAAAACTAACAGACGGGCGAGCGAGCAAGCATAATATTAGCTAGCGACCCGCCCCAGCTTCGCACGGCTATAATTATTATGCATGTATTATACCTACATATAAACCTTCCTCTTGAATCACTCTATATAAAAACCGCATCAAAATCCGTTGCGTAGTTTTAAAGATCTAAGCATACCTACATAGGGACAGACAGCGGAAAGTGACTTCGTTTTATTATACTTACTTACTATGTAGGTAATCCTACTAATATTATAAATGTGAAAGTTTGTGTGTGTTTGTTACTCCTTCACGCAAAAACTATTGGACCAATTTAAAATGAAACTCAGTATCTTGATAGCTGGAGACCTGGATTAACACATATGCTACTTTTTATAGCCTTTTTAAACGCGGGGCGCAGCTAGTGAAGAGAAGTGATTTGTAGATTAGTGTAGATAAAGCATAGGTAGTAGGTAAGTATAACGAATTACAATTCTCACTTTACAAGTTTCTGGTGGAATATCCCGTACTTGAGATGTGGTAGCGTTGGATCCGGGCCGCTGAACTGACGCTGCTGGATCATCTGGCGACGCTGACGTTCACGTTGCACCAGCGTATAGCTAGAACTGATATACGCCAGAATACTGAAAAGCTAATCAGACACAAGTCTAGTTACTTAGCTTGGGGCTAGATGGCGATTTTAAACATGAATGGTCTGAAAACAGCTGATTTTCCAGACAGACAGCGGGAAGCGACTTTGTTTTATATTACGTAGTAAAGTGATGACGTTTTCAATGCAGACTGGGTGCCTTTTGGGCTGAGGCTAAGAAGAGAAAAAGACTCCTCACAAAGTCTTTGGAATCATAAGTGCTACAAGTCTAAAACATCGCATTGAGGTTGCTTTTAGAAAGAATGCGAGCACTATAAACTAAAATAATATACCTACCTACCTAAAATATCATCATAATAATTGATTTCTGACAAAATTTGTTCTAGCTCCATGTTCCTGAACTACAAAACTAACGAAACAGCTAACTTATGTCATGTATGACCCGCAATCAGACTTGAGTTCACGAAACTACATCTTGAGACATATCTTGAGAGCTGAGTTTGATTTATTAATATGGTATGACTCAAGTGATACGTCGCTCTTTAATCGCGTCTTATGATAGGTTTATTAATCAGCGCAACAACTCAAAAGCAAACTCAAGATTGAAATCGATATTGAGTTCGGTTTATTAATTACGGACCTATGAGACGATTTTTGGGTGATATTTGTTAATTCTACCTCTAAAGTGAAAAGTTTATGGTTTGATTAGTCACCAATAATTTAAAATACACTAGTTTGATCGAGTGGACAGAGTCCCACATACCCTCGCTGGTCTTCCACGGGAGCGGCGCGGGCGGGATGATGCATACGGGCGCATTTTCTTAACCTTAAAATTTAAAAAAAAGTAAATTAAATTAAGACGTTGGTTGGTCGAACGGTCGTTTTATGACTTTGCTGAATTTTTAAAGTACAAAGCATAGGTAGATTTGAATATTGTTTGACATTGTATTTTGGTTATTTTATTGCTCTAAGTATAAGTGAGTTTACTTTTTATTTAATTTAAGTACTTATTTATTATCCTTGACATGTAATGATTATTTACCAATAAATGAGTATTGAGTATTAAGGGTAGGACAAGGGTTGCCAACTTTTTTTTGTTAGAACATAGTATTTGCTTTAGAAGGTACATTGAAAATCCTTTAATTTGATAAGGTAAATACACCTGTAATCTGTTGGGATAAAAAGGACCCTGCTGTATAGACAAAACTTTCCAATCAAATTTCTTCTATAATATCGACGATTCTGAAAAAAATAATGCATAAATCGAAAGGTACATTGAAAAATGTATCGATTGACATAAGTATTTTTTATTTGTTTTGGTCTGAAAACGGCAGAGGACCCTGCTGGCTGGAATCTAAGGAATTTCACTATATTTAGCTATACGGAGGAGGTACATTGGATCTTATCATCATATTCGGGAGGTACATTGAACATGCTAACCTTCTTCATCACTTTTAAAGGGAGCCCGCTAGATAGAACCACACGAAAAATACTTACAATACTGTTTGGAAATCTGCTGCTCTCGTTTGACAGTGACAAACAAAAAATAAATAAATTTTCGGATTTATTAGTTAGGATAGTACGCTTGGCAGCCCTAGTAAGGACTCGTGACAAGGGCCGTAGTTCTGTGAGGCAACTTGATCGTCAAATAATGAATATTATAATGTTAAATTACCTACTAAAAAAATAAACAAACTATCGGCAAACTTAGTCCGTATAGGTAGCTTTTGTATCCTTATATCTAATCTGTGTGGTTTCCATCCATCTTAATATATATAAATCTCGTGTCACAATGTTTGTCCTCAATGGACTCCTAAACCACTTAACCGATTATAATAAAATTCGCACACCATGTGCAGTTCGATCCAACTTGAGAGATAGGATAGCTTACATCCCGATATTCCCACGGGATCGGGAGTTACGCGGGTGAAACCGCGGAGGGCAGCTAGTATTTTTATATATAAACGATATTTCTGAAGTCGTATGTCGCGATCGATATCAAATAGTATTACGGAATGAGAGTTAATGAGAGCCAAGGAGCGTAATATGCAGTATGATTTTTTTACATGGACCTTTCAGCGTTTGATTTGCCTTAGTATGTTTGTTTCCAGGAATTGATCTCTATCAGCAAAACTATGCCACCCCAGTAGACCCAGTTGGCACAATGGACACCATGCCGGATTGCCAAACACAAGGTTGCAGGTTCGATTCCCGCCTTAGACAAGAATTTATGCTTAGATATATGTTTGGGGTCTGGTTGTTTCTATGTAGGTATTATAAGTTTACAAAAGAAAAGTAGGTAAGTATATAAGTAGTATATCCCTTTTTTAGCACCCATAACACAAGTCTAGTTACTTAGCTTGGGGCTAGATGGCGATGTGTGGAATGTCCTGCAATATTTATTTATTATCGATTGGTATAAAAATATAGAATCAGGATAAGTAATGACTTTAAAAAAAATATAATGATGCAGTTTAGTTTTTAGTAATTACTAGCGACCCGCTCCGGCTTTGCACGGCTATATTATGCATGTATAAACCTTCCTCTTGAATCACTCTATCTATTAAAAATAACCGCATCAAAATCCGTTGCGTAGTTTTAAAGATTTAAGCATACAAAGGGATATAGGGACAGAGAAAGCGACTTTGTTTTATACTATGTAGTGAGTAGTGAAGTGATAGTGATTTTCCCGGGTCTTACTCGCGTATTTCTTATTTTTATTAAGTTTATCAGTTTAGTTTTTGTTTAAATCGGGCACACAACTCCATCAAGCATTTTTCGCTATCTCTTATAGTTTGGGATATAGCCCTGAAGGCCCATGTAAAAAATTCACCGTGTTAATTCTGTGACAAGGAGTGTAGGTACGAGTATATGCTACTCTGCTACTGCTAACCAAGGTTGTTCAAAGTTCCTGCTGCTGAGTGTCCTGATGCAGAGTGTCTTCTCATCTCCCGGAGGCGGAGCGTTCCAGGACCGCGTGTGCGGGGACATACGGACGTTCATTGAACTTCTGCAAGTTTATTATTTAAATAAATAAAATAAATAAATATTGCAGGACATTCCATACATCGCTATCTAGCCCCAAGCTAAGTAACTAGACTTGTGTTAAGGGTGTTAGACAACGGATATACATACTACTTATATACTTTTCTTTTGTAAATATATACTTATAATAAAAAAACCTAGAAAGAAATGTTCCAATTTCCAAAAGTCGTAGAACTAAAGTTGTTCGTCTAGACGTCTAGAACAAACCCCCTTTCGTTTTAAAAACCCTTCGCGGAAACACCCTGTATAGATATTCTAGGATGCATGCAGATTCGTACTTACCCATTTTTCGATTTTTTATAATTTTTCTCCATTCTGTAAAATGATCTATTCATATTTCATATAATTCTAGTATCAAATATTAATTTTCTTTAATTTTTTGACCATTTATTTTCTTATTTTTCAATATTTTTTTTAGATAATTTTTACGTTTTTAAAATAGATTTTGACAATTTATTGACATAATTATAATTGACGTCTTGATGTAAAAAGGAAGAAATAGGTAATGTGAAGGAAGATTTTCGGTAAACCAACTTCAAAAAAGGAGTCAATTCGTCTGTATGTTTTTTCCTCGTTTTTAACCGACTTCAAAAAAAGGAGGAGGTTCTCAATTCGGTTGTAACTATGTATATTTTTTCCATCATAAATTGTTGGTAATTTTTAGGGTTCCGTACCGTATTTAAAGGGTAAAAAAGCCCTTTTACTAAGACTGGAGTCTTGATAGATGTTTTATTTTATCTTAGCCCTTAGTTATTCATTATTAATACTACTGTAATATGGGTACATGCCTGAATTAAATATATTTTTTTATTTATTTTTTATTATTATTTATAAAAGGGTCCCGTTTTCCTATCTTCACTCGCGTCCCTCGAAGGTGTCCGTTTTTTTCGTGGTATTTGAGTGACGAGCGTATAGGTATCTTCTAGACACCGCGTCCTACATCTTACACGTCGGTCGTCACTTGCCATCGTTTGACGATAGTGATCAAACGGTGACTTATCCTACTAATATTATAAATGTAAAAAAAATGTGTTTGATTGTGGGGTCTTTTATAGATCGATAGGTCGTTGGATTGTTAAGATATTAAGAAGGACCACTGGCTTCTGCCAGAATAAGATTTTAAGCACTGAAGTACGCACTGAAGGAACCTTTACACACTTTATGAGGGAGAAACAAAACGATGGCCACTTACCTAGTTCAATCGGCATATGGATGGTAATTTCTTGATCCTCTGCACGTATATAATAATTGTCACTGGCTGTATGATCACTATAAGTCCTAATGCGTCACACGCTTCCGGGTAAGTAGTTCGGTGGAAACACGGCACATACGATGCGCTGCCCTCCGAAGTAAACAATTAACATTCCTTGAGATGACACATTCTACGACGTATATCGCGATATATACACGAATATCCCGGTGAGACTCCCGGCGACAAGACACGTAAGCGTATGTCTCATCTGACGTTGAGGAAGCGAGTGCTCGACCAATGCAATTGACCAAAGCGTAATATTTCTACCCTAAAGTAAAAAAAGTGTATAAGGTTCGAATATTAATCCTTCACGCAAAAACTACTGGACCGATTGCAATGAAATTCGACCAGATAGAGACCAATATTCCCAAAGGGTAAAAAACGGGATCCTTTCACTAAAACTCCACTGTCAGTCTGTCTGTCACCAGGCTGTATCTCATGCACCGTGATAGCTAGACTGTTGAAAACACTGATAATGTAGGTATTTCTGTTGCCGCTATAACAACATATACCTTACCAAAAACAGAAAAAAAATATTAAGGTGAAAGGGTACCTGCGCTCTCTGCATACAAACGTAGTCGACTGTTTCCTCCCTGGATAATGACACTAGCACAAAGATTTTTGTTGCATAAAACCTATAACTGCCATGACTATACCCCTATGTAATAGGCTATGTATTGGTTTTTTCATTTTCTAATTAATAATTATCATAGTAATTAAGATTTAAAAAAAAACATAGGGGCATGGCCATGGCAGTTATAAGTTTTATGCAACAAAAATATTTGTGCTATTGTCATTATCCAGGGAGGAAACAGTCGACTACGTTTGTATGGAGAGAGGGCCGGTACCCTTTCACCTTAAGTGGGGCTCCCATACCACATAATACGGAACCCTTCGTGCGCAAGTCCGACTCGCACTTGGCCGGTTTTATTGTACATTTTCCTACCACATTGTAATAAGTAGGTACTAAAATAAATCGAATAAATTAATTCTTATACATTTATTTCACTAATTTGACATTGTTTATCACTAATGACGCTAATATCTTGTATCCTCTGTTTGTATGAGGGTAGTTTGTAATGTACCCTCGCCACGTGACCCTTCAACGTGTTAGATTGTGTGAACTGCTTCATACACACTTGGCAGGTGTAGGGCTTCGATCCCGTGTGAGTCTGGGAGGGAAAACCGATATTTCATAAGAAAAAAACCGAAGTAAAACAAATTGTGTACAGATTTTTTGGGAGTTTTCCGGTATTTTTTTAAGTTTTAGTAAATTTTTGGGAGTTTAGTAAATTCGTGTGAGGTTCCGTAAGTTTTCTTGGGAGTTTTCGTGGATGTTTGTACATTTTCGGGTGTTTTCGTACATTTCTCTGGAATTGTCAGTATTTTTTTGTACATTTGTATCCTACCAAATTGTAACTAATACAAAAAAATCAAAATAACATAATTAGGTAAAAAAGAAGCCTAATAAGATCACTTTCTTGTCTGTCTGTCTGTCCGTGTGCCACCACCGATTTTCTCAGGAACGGGTGGACCCGAGTTGAAATTCATACCAGATACTGAGGTCTATAGTCCCTATTAGATGTACAAAGTCCTGACTCAACATGATAAAAAGAAAAATGCAAATTAAGTTTCTTAGTGTGTTTTCGTAGATTTTTCGGAGTTTTAGTAAGTTTTAAGAATTTTCGTTAAATTTCGTGAGTTTTTGTACGTTAACGGTTAATTTTCAACACGCAGCCTTCTATATCGCCCGCGAAATAATAAAAACTTCAAAAAATTATGTAAAATCACATGAAAACTTAAAAAAAAAATACAAAATCTCCCAAAAAATTACGAAAAAAACTAAAAATTTACGAAAAATTACCAGAATAAACTCCAAAAAATCTATGAAAACACCCAAAAAACCCACAAAAGACCCAACTTACCCGCATATGCCTATTCAGCGCCGTCTTCTGCGTGAACTTCTTACAGCACTGCTCGCAGCTGTACGGCCTATATCCCGTATGAGTCCTAACATGGAGGTTCAATTGACCTCTCTCATGAAAGCTCTTCGGGCAAGAACTGCATTGATATGGACGTTCACCGGTGTGAATACGGCTGTGTGACGTCAACGAACCTTTTGACTGAAAAAAAAAAAAAAACAATTAAGAGGAAAGGGTACCGAGGGCTTCTGCATACAAACTATTACAAACGTAGTCGACTGTTTTCTTCCGGGATAATGATACTACAGAAAATATTTTTGGTGCATAAAACTTATAACTGCCATGACCATGCCACTATTTTTTGTTTTTTTTTTATTTTTTTTATTTTTATTTCTATGATAATTAGAAAATGAAAAAAACCAAAACATAGGGGCATAGTCATGACAATTATAGGTTTTATGGCACAAAAATATTTGCTCTAGTGTCATTATCCAGGGAGGAATAGGTCGACTACGTTTGTATGGAGAGAGCGCAGGTACCCTTTCACCTTAAGCCAAAGTGGTATGACCAGAAGCGCGATAGAGGTGTCTTAGAAACAGTTTTTGAGTATCAACCGCTAAAACCCATAGCATAATATTCCTACTGCCGTAAAGGTGAAGAAATGCTTTGTATTGTCATACACTTCGAAACACGATTAGAGTGATTTGCTTCGATAGAAAAAAAATGTGAAAGTCGTAAAAAATCCTCATTTTTTGAGCTTTTTCAATTTTACGGAGATTGTAAAGAAAAAACAAGTACAAAATTTATATTTTCATAAACTTTACATCAAGTCCCATAAGGTAGTACATATGGTTTTTCAATAAAATAGATGTGAGTATTACTAGGTACATAGTATAAAACAAAGTCGCTTTCTCTGTCCCTATATCCCTGTGATTTATGTAACTTTAACGCACTATTAAACTATACTTTGTGGACTGTAATGTTCGCACTTGAACGTTTCTCTCATAAGACTACATAAGACTGGCAACGAAGGCTCGACGTCCCGCTTTTATAGAATTTGCCGTTAAGAAAATTCGCGAATACACGGACATTGAGACTGCTCGCCTAGTCTATTTCGGCTACTTCCACAGTGTCATGTCGTACGGCATCCTACTGTGGGGGTGTGCTGCAGATATTGATGCTATTTTCATATTGCAAAAGAGAGCTGTCCGAGCTATCTACAAAATGGGCCCCAGGGAATCACTTAGAGAAAAATTTAAAGAGATAAATATATTAACGCTCTATTCACAATATATCTACGAAAACTTGCTCTACGTTCACAAAAATCCTGATATTTTCCGTAAAAACAGCGATATTCATAATTTCAATTTAAGAAATAAGGGTGAACTTACCGTGCCCGGTAGCAGGCTCCGGAAAATAAACAGGTCGTTTAATAGTACATGTGTACTCTATTATAATAAATTACCTAAAGAGGTATATGACATGTCCATTAACAGGTTCAAAACTTTTATAAAGCATAGATTGTGCAGTAAGGCGTACTGTGATACTTCGTCTTATCTTAATGATAAGAACCCATGGACATGACTTTAGTTGCTTCATTTCAAATAATACTTTCAAATACTGTAATATTGACCTTTGTGAGCGTGACCACATGAAAAAAAAAACCCAATGAGTTTCTTGTGCCTTCTTCTCATTGGTGGGCGCGTTCCGAAGGCACACATCCTAACTTAGTTTTTAAGACGTTTTTATGTGGTCCTTTTAAGTATTATTACTTTAAGTATTATACTTTTAAGTATTATGTATCCAAAGAAATAAAGATATTTGATTTGATTTGATATTATTTTAAAAGTTTTCTACAACTTTCCAGAAAATCCGCGAAATTACCTATCAAAATTCCACAGATAATGAATGTTCTGGACGTTGAACTTTCGTTGCCGTCAAAGTCAGTGTTGCCATCTGGTGGAGAATAGAGACAACTACGCAGCGGTGGTATTATCGATGACTAATCTGTCAGTGTCACTGTCTATTGTCAGTTGTCTGTCAAACATTGTATTTTATTTTGCTTATGGCGCGAATTTTAAATTTATAACTTTTTTGTCCTGCACAATCCCTATGTATGCTTAAATCTTTAAAACTACGCAACGGATTTTGATGCGGTTTTCTTTAATAGATAGAGTGATTCAAGAGGAAGGTTTATATGTATAATACATGCATAATATAGCCGTGCGAAGCCGGGGCGGGTCGCTAGTAATACATAAAAACATATACAAAACATTTAAAACGGCCATTTCGCGGCTCGCGGGGGAAAGGGATAGAGTCATCGCGCGGCGCGCGCGTGGGAAAGAGATAGGGGTTTTCAGGTCCTACTTCACCTTAAGTTTGAGTCCACATATCTCGCATATAAAATGTTCATTATTATCTTTGTTATAATTAATCTTGATATCCATATGTATTCTTTTTATATGTATCCGCATATTACTCTTCTGTGTAAACACTTTTGAACACTGAAAAAATAAAAAAGGCTAAGTGCGGGTCGAACTCGCGCTCGAAAGTTTCCGTACCAGTAAATTTGTTTTTCTGGCAACAGAAATACATAATCTGTGCATAAAAAAACGGTTAAAAATATAAAAAAATAAAAAATATTATCATAAAAAAAATAAACAAAAACGCAAACAAATATTCAAGCAGAAAAACAAAAGACGATTGAAATGGAAAAAAAAATACGATTGAAGTGGAAACGAAAGTCGATTGCAATAGAAAAACAAAAGAATCTAAATAGAAACGAAAGTCGATCGAAATAGAAAAAAAAGGCGATTGAAGTATAAAGAAAGGACAATCGAAATAGAAAAAAACAAAAGACGATTGAAGTAGAAAGAAAGGATGATCGAAATAGACAAAACAAACGACGATCGAAATAGAAAAACAAAATACGATTAAAATAGAAACGAAAGTCGAGTGAAATGGAAAAACAAAATACGATTGAAGTAGAAACGAAAGTCGATTGGAATAGAAAGAAAAGACAAAAGACGATCGAAATAGAAAGAGATGAAACATTTACCTCGTCACATTTCCAAAAGACGATGTTGTTCCCTCTCGCCTCCTTGTTGTAGTTATTGAACAACGTGTCTCTATGTTCCTTCAGGTGTTTCCTCAGTAATATCTTATTTTTCATATCATTGTGACATACGAAGCATATTGTGCTGGAACAAAAGTAAACAATTAAAATATTACATTTTGACGTGATAACGTCTAATAAGTAATAATTAATGAACACCTGCATTCACACAAAAGTGTCACGCATGGTAATATCACGGTAACATGACCATGACGCGTCCGTTCCCGGAAAGGAAACAGAGTATTTCTTAATAATAATATCGCTTATTTGGGCTTGTGTTATGGTGACGAGTGACTAATAGAAGACTCATATAAAGGAAAAAACAAGGAAAAAAAGAGAAATAACAAAAAAAACAGCGCACTCCGGGAGTGCAGGCAGAAGTGAAAACAATAAACTTGTTATTTCTCATAGAATATTTCTTGAAACGATCTGCTACTGCCATCTATTAGCACTCACTTAAACAAATATAGTTTATTTTTTATTCGCTAGATGGCAGTAAAAAATTTGAATCAGCGCCATCTACATTCGAATAGCGGTCTTTCTAGAAACTAAGTTTATCAATTTGTGTAATAGATGGCAGTATAAGTTAAATAAAAAGACTAACACAAATGAAATCTCATCTGTCGCGTCAAAATCTGTCGCGTCAAAATCTGTCGCGAGAACGGCTGAAAATGCTCACCCACAAAAGTGCCCAACGCGCCATAAGAAGTTTTCACTTCAAAAATTCTCAATTTTTCATCGGTTTCTTAAGACGTTATCACGGAAAATTATCGTCCGTAAACCGACTTTACAGACAACCATTTTTTAATTTATTTATTTTATTAGATTACCTGTGTTGCCATGCCTTCTTATGTGTCTGCGAGTCCAACCTGTGCCTATAAAGCGCATCGAGCGATATGAACTTTAGATCACAGTCATGACAAGCTGTTCCCGTTTCTTGGACCGTTGCTTCACCCTGAAATGTTTCAATAAAATAAATAAATAGAATATAAAATAATTCTTTTTAATAAATAACTAGCGGCACCCCGCGGTTTCACCCGCGTAAATCCCGATCCCGCGAGAATATCGGGATAAAAAGTAGTCAGACTTCAGACCATAGAAAAGTGGTCTTCCAGCACGACCCTTAACGGATGAAAACGGCATATCTAGTGTATTGGATGTGCGTATGTGTTTGTTTCTCACCCTATGTACTTTGGCGACATGTTGCAACACTCCCAGACCGCTGACGAAACTTTTACCGCATATCTTACATATATGTCTCGACGCGTGTTTCATACGCACGTGGCTGAAGTATGATGTCCTTTTTCTGTGTAACATAAAAGCCAATCATCCATCAGTCAGTCAGTTAATTGGTTATTTAGTCAGTCGGCCAACCATTCATCAGTTCATTGGTTATTAAGTAAGTCAGCCAATCATCCATCAGTCAGTCAGTCAATTCGTTATTTAGTCAGTCAGCCAATCAATCATCAGTCAATCAGTTATTTGGTTTTTAAGTCAGTCAGCCAATCATCCATCAGTCAGTCAGTTAATTGATTATTTAGTCAGTCAGCCAATCATCCATCAGTCAGTCAGTTAATTCGTTATTTAGTCAGTCAGCCAATCAATCATCAGTCAATCAGTTATTTGGTTTTTAAGTCAGTCAGCGAATCATCCATCAGTTCGTCAGTTAATTGGTTATTTAGTCAGTCAGCCAATCATCCATCAGTCAGTCAGTTAATTAGTTATTAAGTCAGTCAGCCAATCATCCAACAGTCAGTCAGTTAATTGGTTATTTAGTCAGTCAGCCAATCATCCATCGGTCAGTCAGTAAATTGGTCATTTAGTCGGTCAGCCAATCATCCATCAGTCAGTCAGTTAATTGGTTATTTAGTCAGTCAGCCAATTATTCATCAGTCAGTCAGTTAACTAGTTATTTAGTCAGTCAGCCAATCATCCATCAGTCAGTCAGCCACTTATCAATCAATTTCAATTAATCAGTCACTTAGTCAGTCAGCCAACCATTCATTAAAGAATCAGTCCATCATCCATCAATTTAATTTCAATAGTTATTTAGCCAAATCATTCATCAGTCAGTCAGCCAATAATCAATTTCAGTTATTAAGTTATTTAGTCAGTCAGTCAATGATCCATCAGTTAGTCAGCCAATCATTCATCAGTCAGTCAGTGAATTTGTTATTTAGTTATTCAGTAAGCCAGTTGGTCGGTCAATCAGTTATATAGCCATTTAGTGAGTAGTAAGTTAGTTAGTGATTGGCACAGCTTACTTGAATTCCTTACTGCATAATTTACACGAGTATTTTAAGCCTTCATGTTCTCTATTGTGTACTTTTGCTTCATATCTGAAAATAATAAGACATAATTCTTTCTAAGAATGATGACATATTTACAAAAGAATAGTAAATAAGAAGTACTTTTATCCGTTTTCTAGCACCCATGACACAAGTCTAAGCTTGAGGCTAGATGGCGATGTGTGGAATGTCCTGCAATATTTATTTATTTATTATTACTAATATGTAGATCTTTATTCTGGTTCTGATATCGTGTAATAACTGCTTTTTTACCTCAATTTAGTTCCAGTTGTAGATTCCCGTTATTGGCTATCTGATTTTTATTTTTGTTTCTAGTTTGTAGTATTAGCTGTGGGTATTCCTAAGATAATAATAGTACATTGTTACCCCAGGTGTGAAAGTCACTCATTAAATCCCGAGACGGAGTTACAGAGTATAGTTCGAGGGACTAAATGAGTCTTTCACCCGAGGTAAACACTGTGGTTTTCATTACGAATAATACATAAAAATCTTCCTAACAACGAGAGTGAATGAGAGACTCCATACTACCTGATCCTCTTACAAGGTTGTGACTAAAGAGGTTATATACATGTAGTGTTATTCTTTGGTGTAACATAAAGCAAGGAGGTTAGGTTTTTGAAGTTCCTAATGCGTAATGATACTGATACTGGCTACATGCACATTGCATAAGCCGTGCGAAGCCATAATTTGACATGACAGCTGTCAGTGAAAGCGAAAAGCCCTAGGGCTGGAAATTTTATTTTCTACACGCTCTTCAGGCATATTTAGACCTACTTTCGGAGTATGAGTAATGAAAAATAAATTAATAACTTAGTGATACTTACAGTGAGTGTAACATAGTCCCGCAAACATTACACTTGTAAAACTTAGAATGCGTGTTCTCAATGTGTATCCTCAATCTACTTATTATTCTGTATCTGTAGTGGCATATGTCGCATTCGTACTTGCCTGATTTCTACAACAAAAGAAACAAATTGTTGTCTGTAAAGTCGGTTTGCGGACGATAATTTTACGTGATAACGTCATAAGAAAACGATGAAAAATTAAGTTTTTTTTCCTTTAAGTTTTATACAGGGTGAGTTTTTTTATGTGGGCCTTTAGGGCTATATCTTAAACTATAAGGGATAGCGAATAATGCTGAAAGGAGTTGCGTGCCCGATTTTGACAAATAACTGCATCATTAGATTTTTGGAAAAGTAATTACCCTAGCCAGGAATCGAACCTGCTGATTTTGCAAAAAAATAATCTATTCTATTCGTCATTCGTCACCATAACACAAGCCCAGATGAGCGATATAAAATACTCTATTTCCTAAGTTACCATGACGCTATTTCATCAGGTTGTTTTCCGTACGGTTCTCTCCGAACACACTAGCAATCGAAACGTACGTACGGAATCAATTCCGTCCGGAAAAAAAAACACATGTGCGCTGACAGAGCATTTTGTATGATTTGACGTATTCGGGAATGCGTTCCGTATGATGTCCGTATGCGATAACCGCATACGGAAAACGCAAGTATGCGGCCAGGCTAAGTAGGGTTTTGGCAACAATGTCTACTGAAATGGTTCATCTACTCGACGCTAGATGGCGCTAAATCAATATACTGCGCTACCCTACAGTACAGGTGACGTCACGGACGTCTATGTATAAAAAAACTGATCCGCACAATATTATTGTTGTGGCCAGTGGATACCGTGTTGTGGACAGTGGATACCGTGTGTCACTCACCTCCTCGCTATGTTTATACATATGTTTAGTGAATGTTTTAGCCGTAGTGAATCCCCTGTAGCAGTAATCACACTTGTACTCCGAGTGTATGTAGTTGTCAGACTGTGTCCGTGACGTCATATCCTGACGTTGCTGCAGCGTCTCCACTCTCACAATGGACACGTTCAGTTTATTCACTGAAAACATTGAAACAAAATAATAACCAGGATCCTACCCTTTCTTCCGCAAGACAACGAGGTGCACGAAGGCTCGCCATCCACACATGGTGAAAGTTCCAATTTCGCGCACAAAGCGTCATGCATCCACCTTTCTCGTACGCACGCGTACGCTAAGAAATGGAACTCTCTACCTGCGTCGCTGTTCCCACAATACTACAACCTTGGAGTCTTCAAGTCTAGAGTGAATAGGTACCTTCAAGGCGAGCATGCTACATCTTCGACCTCTTCTTCGCGACACCATCAGGTGAGATGAGGTCAAATGCAAGCCTATAATGTTTAAAAAAAAAAAAACCAATACGTTTGCTTTTTTTTGCATTACTAGCTACTATTTACCCTCTCCGGCTTCGCACGGCTATATTATGCATGTATCATCACTATCACTTCATCACTATCACTACATAGTATAAAACAAAGTCGCTTTTTCTGTCCCCTGTTCCCTTTGTATGCCTAAATCTTTAAAACTACGCAACGGATTTTGATGCGGCTTTTTTTTAATAGATAGAGTGATTCAAGAGGAAGGTTTATATGTATAATACATGCATAATATAGCCGTGCGAAGCCGGGGCGGGTCGCTAGTTATACATATAAAACTTCCTCTTGAATCACTCTATCTATAAAAAATCCGCATCAAAATATTGCGTTGTTTTAAAGATCTAAGCATACATACGGACGGACAGCGGAAAGTGACTTTGTTTTATACTATGTAGTGATGATAGGTCCGCGTTTGACGACTATCACACCTGCCTGATGGTAGGTGACGATGCGGTCTCAGATGTAACTTCCTAGAAGATACCTATTCACTCGCGACTTGAAAACCCCCAAATTGTACACGTCAGAAAAGACAGACTCATTGAAATATTACATTTTATTGGGCTTAGCGTGCATTTGTCAGAGGACGCAATTTGATCTTTTAGACATCAAAGGGTCAGTTTAAGGTTAAATCCAAGTTTGAGGGATTGTAGCCCTTGTCCCAAGGCCGCCATCTTGGAAAAAGGAGTTAAAATGGTTTTATGGTTTATCTGACGAACTATAGGTTTCACAAAAAAAAATATTTAACATTTTTTGTTGCAAATAAGATTATCTACAACTTTTAGTCGTAACCCTTTTGTAAGAATTTTAAGGCATGGTGTGCCGTAGTTTATCCAACTTTGTTATAAGATTAACCATCTAACAAAGAGAAAAAAAGGTTAGATTAAATAAATCTTCTTTTGTACTTAACGCTTTTTGTTACGCTATTTTTACTAACTTATATTATATTTTTAGAATTTACTTACATTGGTCCTTTGTAACTAGTCCCTTTGTCTTTCGTTTGAATGATGAAAGGAATTCATCATCGGATGATGAAAAATCATCATTCAACGGATTATCTGAAGGTTCACAATCATTTACCATAGGTATATCATTCGAAACAGTATCATTTAATGGTTTATCATTCAAAAATATTAAACTATTTAATTTTGGCGAATTATCATTTGCTGATTTGCCATTTGATGCCGGTAAATTACGTATGATTGATGATTTAGCAGTTTCATTCAGTGATTTATCATTTGAAACTATATCATTTAACGAGTTATCATTGGTAACTTTATCATTTAATGGTTTATCACTCGTAACTCTATTATTTAATGGTTTATCATCCGTAACTCCATCATTTAATGAATTCTCATTAGATATTAATAAATGACGTAACAATGAAGGCGTTTTCTCTGGGACTGAAGTATCATTTAATGAATTATCATTTTTTAATGAATCCTTTACATTTTTAATTTTGGGTGAATCTGAAAGAAAAAAACATGACAAACTTAAAACCGACATAATTAATCTGATAGGAAATAAAAATCTATAGGTACTATAAGCTGAAGAATTTGTTTGTTTGTTTGAACGCGCTAATCTCAGGAACTTCTGGTTCGAATTGAAACATTCTTTTTGTGTTGGATAGTCCATTTATCGAGAAAGGCTATAGGCTACTTTTTATTTTGATATTCCCACGGGATCGAGAGTTACGCGGGTGAACCCGCAGGCCCAGCTAGTTTATTATAATAGAGCACATCATGTGCTATTAAACGACCTGTTTATTTTCCGGAGCCTACTACCGGGCACGGTCAGATCATCCTTATTTCTTAAGTTGAAATTATGAATATCGCTATTTTTGCGAAAAATATCTAAATACAAATGTAAATAAAACTATCTAATAAAAACAGTCTAATTGCAGTAAAGTACTTTTCTCTTTGAAACTGTTTAGTTTTCATAGCGGGCCTTGAGCGCGGCGACCGAATCAAGAAATTCTGTAACGAAAATAAATAAAACCTAACACTCCGCCTACCATGTAGCTCGGCCGAGCGTTCGCTTAACGTGTATGTATAATAATATGGTACGACTGTACGAAGCTCGCACGATGCAATAGCTTTACCGCGGCAGTCCCCGAGTGCCACACGTTTTTTGTTTCTTGTGTACTGAATATCTATAATATAAAAATGAATCGCAAAATGTGTTGGTAAGCGCATAACTCAACAACGTCTGGACCAATTTGGCCAATTCTTTTTTTGTTGTGTTTGTTATTGTCAGGAGAAGGTTCTTATGAAAGAAAATATTAAGAAAACTGCGTAGAAAATTATTACGCGGGTGAAACCGCGGGGCGCAGCTAGTCTTATATATAAAAATGAATCGCAAAATGTGTTGGTAAGCGCATAACTCAACAACGCCTGGATCAATTTCGATAATTCTTTTTTTGTTGTGTTTGTTATTGTATGAAGAAGGTTCTTATGGAAGAAAAAATTAAGAAAGTTGCGTAGAAAATTACTACGCAGGTGAAACCGCGGGGCGCAGCTAGTCTATAATATAAAAATGAATCGCAAAATGTGTTGGTAAGCGCATAACTCAACAACGCCTGGACCAATTTCGCTAATTCTTTTTTTGTTAGGTTTGTTATTGTGTGGAGAAGGTTCTTATGGAAGAAAAAATTAAGAAAGTTGCGTAGAAAATTACTAAGCAGGTGAAACCGCGGGGCGCAGCTAGTATTAAATAAAATAAAAATAAATAAAGTATACAAGTACCTGCTACCTCCTTTATTTGATTGATCGCCTGTTTAACTCCCTCCTCTGTAGTTCCCGTCTCGCTATCAATCGACAGTACCTCTATGAGGGTACTCTCAAATCTGTGAGGAGGTTCTATATTTGCTAGGTTCGATTTTGTTATCTGAAAGTTACAGAAACATCACTACATAGTATAAAACAAAGTAGCTTTCCGCTGTCTGTCCCTATGTATGCTTAGATCTTTAAAACTACGCAACGGATTTTGATGCGGTTTTTTTAATCACTACATAGTATAAAACAAAGTAGCTTTCCGCTGTCTGTCCCTATGTATGCTTAGATCTTTAAAACTACGCGACGGATTTTGATGCGGTTGTTTTATCACTAGGTACATAGTATACCTAAAACAAAGTCGCTTTCCGCTGTCTGTCCCTATGTATGCTTAGATCTTTAAAACTACACAACGGATTTTGATGCGGTTTTTTTAATCACTACATAGTATAAAACAAAGTAGCTTTCCGCTGTCTGTCCCTATGTATGCTTAGATCTTTAAAACTACGCAACGGATTTTGATGCGGTTGTTTTATCACTAGGTACATAGTATACCTAAAACAAAGTCGCTTTCCGCTGTCTGTCCCTATGTATGCTTAGATCTTTAAAACTACACAACGGATTTTGATGCGGTTTTTTTAATCACTACATAGTATAAAACAAAGTAGCTTTCCGCTGTCTGTCTCTATGTATGCTTAGATCTTTAAAACTACGCGACGGATTTTGATGCGGTTGTTTTATCACTAGGTACATAGTATACCTAAAACAAAGTCGCTTTCCGCTGTCTGTCCCTATGTATGCTTAGATCTTTAAAACTACACAACGGATTTTGATGCGGTTTTTTTAATCACTACATAGTATAAAACAAAGTAGCTTTCCGCTGTCTGTCCCTATGTATGCTTAGATCTTTAAAACTACGCAACGGATTTTGATGCGGTTTTTTTAATCACTACATAGTATAAAACAAAGTAGCTTTCCGCTGTCTGTCCCTATGTATGCTTAGATCTTTAAAACTACGCGACGGATTTTGATGCGGTTGTTTTATCACTAGGTACATAGTATACCTAAAACAAAGTCGCTTTCCGCTGTCTGTCCCTATGTATGCTTAGATCTTTAAAACTACGCAACGGATTTTGATGCAATTTTTTTAATTACTACATAGTATAAAACAAAGTCGCTTTCCGTTGTCTGTCTCTATGTATGCTTAGATCTTTAAAACTACGCAACGGATTTTGATGCGGTTTTTTTTATAGATAAGGATTCAAGAGGAAGGTTTATATGTATAATACATGCATAATATAGCCGTGCTAAGCCGGGGCGGGTCACTAGTTTTTAATAAATCCTAACTTAGTCTACACTAATGTGATAAAGAAGAAAGGTTTTTCCGTTTTTTTGTTTGTAACGAATAGGCTCCGAAACTACTGGACCGATTTTGATGAAACTTGGTATGAGAATATATTGAATCATTGGAAGTAACATAGGTTACTATTTATCCCGATATTCCCACGAGATCGGGACTTACGCGACTGAAACCGCGGAGCGCTGCAAGTCCTACTAATCCTACTATAAATCACTACATAGTATAAAATAAAGTCGCTTTCTCTGTCCCTATTTCCCCTTGAATGCTTAAATCTTTAAAACTACGCAACGGATTTTGATGCGGTTTTTTTTAATAGATAGAGTGATTCAAGAGGAAGGTTTATATGTATAATACATGCATAATATAGCCGTGCGAAGCCGGGGCGGGTCGCTAGTAATATTATAAAGGTGAAAGTTAGTGTATATGTTAGTTACTCCTTCACCCAAAAACAACTAGACCGATTGTGATGTAACTCGGTATGTAGATAGCTGGAGACCTGGATTAACATATAGGCTACTTTTATCCCAATATTCCCACGGATCGTGACTTAAGCGGGTGAAACCGCGCGGGTTTGCTAGTTAAAGCAGAAAGATTTTTTGTTTGAATCGGATAGGCTCTGAAACTACTGGATTGATTTTGATGAAACTTGGTATGAGGATACATTGATTCATTGGAAGTAATATAGGGTACTTTTTATCCCGATATTTCCATGGAATCGGGAGTTACCTATGTGAATCCGCGCGGCGTTGCTAGTTGTAAGTATACAAGACAAAGTAAATCTTACCATGGTCTCCGAACTACTCCATTCCAACAATAATTTGTAAGATTTCAAAGCTGTCTTAGCAAATTTTATACATTTCTTTAAATGTGAATAACAGATGAAGCATATTGACTTAGGAAGGCCGTCTGATAGCTGAAACAAATAAATTTAATTCATTTCATTTCTTTGGTAGATACCTCGAATTTCATTCTGAAAGTCGTGAGTTCGAATCCCGGCCGGCCATGCACCAATGGAAAATTCTTAAGAAAAATTTATGTGCGCTAATTGACATTGCTCTTACGGTGAAGAAAACATCGTGATGAAACCCGCGGCTTAGTTGGCTCCAGAAGTATTGACAAGTTCTCTCCTCTGGACATGGTCGACTAAGCTGAGAGGGTGGTAGGTGCTGGGCAAGCCTACTCCATCCTCACGCTAAAAAGGACCTAATTAAAAAGGGTCGAATTGCGGAAAACAGCCCGTATACAAGTACAAGTAGATATTACAATAGGCATACAAGTTCACACATGAGCCGTCTGCCGGGCATTGCAATTGCGTGCGGTGACAGACAAAGGCTTTTCTTACTATACAAGAAATTAATATTCCAGGACATTCCACACAGCGCCATCTAGCCTTAGACTTTGAAGACCTCTGTGGCCTGCAATGCAGAAGACTGTGGGTTCGATCCCCGTCTCAAACAAGCAGTAAGTACTAGCAGGGCGGGTAAATATCTTATATGAATAGTACCTACTTCAAGAGTTCTAATGTTTTGCTAAGAAAGAAATATGTTAGTTTTACCTTCGTACTAGTTAGTTTCTCGTACATTTCTTGATAGTTTGTGTTCGTCACACAATAGAGAACCGTGCTATCACCCAAACAAACCCGGCATACATTTATTTTGAACATTTTTACGAGTTACGGGCACACAACAATTTGTTGTTTTTTTTTGTAGTTTAGAGTATGTGATTGATTGGTGACCGATAGAACAGCGGCGTAGTAATGTTTTAACAAATAATATATTCTTTTCTGCATGTATTTAGCTCCTGTTTAATTCAGAAAACTAAGTAAATAAACATTGATTTTTACGAAAATAACCAACTGACAAAAGTGCACTTTTTTCTTTTTTTTTGACCTTTGCAGACCATGGCCAATGTTAAAATATTTAAAAAATGCATTTTGTTTTGACATCAATACTAAGTTTGACATTGACGGCAATTTAATTTGACTTTGGGTTGGTAATGGCCGCCTGGCTTTTTGTGGGCTTTTCTTTGATCGATCGGTGGATGTTTGTTTCGTACATTCAGCTCTATTCGCCGGTATCCTTTCAAGTTGTTCTAAATACATAAATATATTTACATACCCAGATCGGTGCCGACTTTGTGTCGGCATTTCTTCGAAACCATGGCTGACGCGTCATTCCCGCTAATACTTGAAACTGGAGAGTCATTTATTGCGAGAGCAGCATATGTTGAATCTCCTCACAACTTCTACGTGATTCCACTGGGACATTTGAGGATTTTGCCCTCGATTGAAATACCTGGAGACCACAAGAAGATGCCATTTCCAGGTAATGTAGTGGTTTTTAGATCTTCAAAACATCAGAAATACATGAGGGGTGAAATTAGACGCATAGAAGCCGTTAACACTTATACTGTTTATGTAATGGACTATGGAGATACTGAAACAGGGGTTAAGTTGGAAGATATATTCGAATATATATGTAAGTATCATCCACCAGTCGCTATACCTTGTGAACTGTTCATGTGTGTACCTAAAGGAGATACTTTCGAGGACGATGCTATAGAGGCATTCAAATTCTATCTCGGCAAAGATGAAAATCTTAAAGTTACAGTCAGAGGTTCCAAAGATGACAAATTGAAGGTTGAGATTCGTAATAGTAACCCCGATGATGTGACCACAATGCTGGCTATCACTGGATACACATGCCTCGGAGGGGCCAGCAATATGGTGCCACGTATAAAACACAAAAAAGATATAACTTGGAAACATCGACAGTATAGAGAAGGGCAAATATTTAACGTGAGACTCCAACTCGGTCCGAGTTTTGCAGAATTATACGTATGCACATTAGAGGACTATAAAGATTACATAGCTAAACGTCGTGATTTCATTGATTATTGTCGCTATGCATATGACATTGAGGAACAAGACCTTGTTGTTGGCAAAGCAGTTGGCGTTAAAGAAGAACTAGACGAGCCATATGAAAGAGCTGTCATTGCTGAAGTAATGGGCTCAGGTAATGTCAGAGTACGGCTTGTCGATTGGGGCAGAGAATCTATAGTTCCCATTAGTCGAGTAAAATTAATAGAAACGGAAATGTTTTCAAATGATCCAGTGCGAGCGATATTCTGCTGTGCGCTCAACGCTGATACTTTCAAGGAGTTTTTGCCCCAAAGCTTGTGTGTCGGTTACAACTATAGGGTTAAAATTATGAAGAAGGGATCAGAATTTGAAATACCTTACTTAGTTATGTTAGGTTAATTTATACAGGGTGTCCCGTAATGAATGGCCAAGCGGGCACCTACGGATAGAGGACACTGTGCCGGATCAGAAAAACGAAAGTTATGTTCCATAAAAGTCTCTCGGTTTCAGAGATATCCGCCATTTTAAAAAATTTAAAAATTTCACTCCGTTCTCTATGTTTTGTGATGCCAAAACTGCAAATGAAGGAATTATCTCAATCTGTTTTTTGGATAGTATTCCAGGATAAATGTGGTATCGAATGCAAACAATATTTTTTATGACACATTGAAAGTTTTTTTTAAACTAAGATATAACTTAAACTTTATGATTTTTTAACCTGAACTTTAATCTTTTCTGGTGTAAAAAAAATGTATGGTCACCCTTGTGCCAAATGAAAAAAAACTTGCCTATCTCATTGAGATTCTGAAAAGGTATAATATATGGTATTACCAGTATTTAATACCAAATAAATCTATTATATAAAAATGAATCGCAAAATGTGTTGGTAAGCGCATAACTCAACAACGCCTGGACCAATTTCGGTAATTCTTTTTTTGTTGGGTTTGTTATTGTGTGGAGAAGGTTCTTATGGTAGAAAAAAATAAGAAAGTTGCGTAGAAAATTACTACGCAGGTGAAACCGCGGGGCGCAGCTAGTTTCTAATAAAATGAGCAAGAGCATGCTTTTTGTGAAGTAAAAGTAGTACCAAAATTTACTTTATTGTACATAAAATAATTCAAGAAATTTTAGTTCTGAAATTCCCCGAATTTACTATGGAAAAAAAGGAAAAAAAACAGCTCTGGCTCACTTTAATAGGAATTAATTTTTGTATTGAATGCTGGCAATACCACATATTATACCATTTCAGAATCTCAGTGAAATAGGCAAGTTTTTTTTTTATTTGGCACAAGGGTGACCATACATTTTTTTTACACCAGGAAAGATTAAAGTTCAGGTTAATAAATTAAAAAACCAGAAAGTTTAAGTTATATCTTAGTTTAAAAAAATGGGTGCGTGTACTTATGTACGCGCGTGAGAAGTTATACTTCTTTAGCATTATTAAAAAAAAAAAAAAAAAAAAAAAAAAACTCGTCCGACAAAAAACTCGTCCGACAAAATACTCGTCCGACAAAAAACTCGTCCGACAAAATACTCGTCCGACAAAAAACTCGTCCGACAAAAAACTCGTCCGACAAAAAACTCGTCCGGCAAAAAACTCGTCCGACAAAAAACTTGTCCGACGAAAAACTCGTCCGACAAAAAAACTCGTCCGACAAAATACTCGTCCGACAAAAAACTCGTCCGACAAAATACTCGTCCGACAAAAAACTCGTCCGACAAAAAACTCGTCCGACAAAAAACTCGTCCGGCAAAAAACTCGTCCGACAAAAAACTCGTCCGACGAAAAACTCGTCCGACAAAATACTCGTCCGACAAAAAACTCTGGACTGGAAAAGGATTGTCAACACAATCAAAACTCGTCCGACGTGAGAATTTTGTGTGAGGTGAGAATTTTGTGTGACGTGAGAATTTTGTGTGACGCTTTTGTAAAATTTCACTCTCATCATTTTTTCATAACGCGCCTAAAGAAGTATAACTTCAAAAAAACTTTTAATGTGTCATAAAAAATATTGTTTGCATTCGATAGCACATTTATCCTGGAATACTATCCATAAAACAGATTGGGATACTTCCTTCATTTGCAGTTTTGGCATCACAAAACATAGATAACGGAGTGATATTTTAATTTTTTTTTAAATGGCGGATATCTCGGAAACCGAGAGACTTTTATTGAACATAACTTTCGTTTTTCTGATCCGGCACAGTGTCCTCTATCCGTAGGTGCCCGCTTGGCCATTCATTACGGGACCCCCTGTATATACCTACTCACATCTTTCTAGTCTTATACACCCGTATTCACAACCAGTAACTTAAGGCTGCTTATGCTGCCAAACGCAACGCGCCAGAAATACCCGTCGCATAAAACTAATACATATAACGAAGGCGACCGGTGCCGGTAGTAACTATTTAGTAGGCTGTTTACCAAGGTCGTTGCCGTATGGACCCCCCTTAAGGTCAAGTAGCCCCCCCCTGTCCCTTTCCCACGCGCGCGCCGCGCTATGAATCTATCCCATTCCCCCGCGCGCCGCGAAATGGCCGTTTTAACTGATTTATGTAGGTAATTCAAAGACTCACATCAAGTGAAAACCTATCTGTACTACCTTATGGGATTTGATGTAAAGTTTATGAAAATATAAATTTTGTACTTGTTCTTTCTTTACAAACGCCGTAATTTTACGGCGTTTCTATTTAGAAAAAACTAAAAAAAAAATGACGACTTTTTAGGATTTTCACGATTTTTTCTATAGACGCAAATCTCTCTAATCCTCTCAAAAACTGTTTCTAAGACACTTCTATCGCGCTTCTGGTCTTACCACTTCGGCTTAAGTGAACGCACTGCGCTAAATGCGGCACTATAATTGGTCAATTTTGTGCAGCTCTCTTCACTCTAGCGAATCAGCGTCTTATTTGCATAGGGATGATTGTGAATACGGGTGATAATCTACTTGTTTAAGTTGTCGCTCCTACTGTTGATTGATTATTGACACCTTATACTCATTTTGACACCTTAATGATTTCAATTCATATGATCTTAATGATTTAATCATTATGATCTTAATGATGTGAATAAATGATTGATTTGATTTATCTTAATGAATCTTAATGATTTAAAATTTCGACACCTTAATGATTTAAATTCATATGATTTTATTGAATCTTAATGATTTAAATCATATGCTCTTATTGAATCTTAATGATTTAAATCATATGATCTCAATGATTTAAATCATATGATCTCAATTATTTAAATCATATGATCTCAATGATTTAATCATATGATTTTAATTATATGATCTTAGTGATTTAAAACATATGATCTTAGTAATTTAAAACATATGATCTTAGTGAATCTTAAAGAGACCTAAACGAATTTAAATCATTAGAGTTCACTTACACAACAAAAAATTATTTGATTTAAGACCTATAAACATGATAAACCGACTGTCAAAGTGTCAAACTGATTTAGTAATATCAACCGAAATTGAAATTTAATTTATTTTATTTCAATTTAATTTTAGTCCGTTAAGGTGAAAGGGTACCTGCGCTCTCTCCATACAAACGTAGTCGACTGTTTCCTCCCTGGATAATGACACTAGAGCAAATATTTTTGTTGCATAAAACCATAACTGCCATGACTATGCCCCTATGTCTTGGATTTTTTTCCTTTTCTAAGTATCATAGAAATTAAGTTTTAAAATATAAAAAAATCGAAACTTAGCGGCATTGTTATGGCAGTTATAAGTTTTATGCAACAAAAATATTTGCTCTAGTGTCATTATCCAGGGAGGAAACAGTCGACTACGTTTGTATGGAGAGAGCGCTCGGCACCCTTTACTTTTAAATGCATTTAACTAATTAGCTAAAATTGTTTTACCAGGATTAAGCCAGGAATTATTTTCCGGATTAATGATTTTTCTTTCCCAACGACACAACGTTTTTTGTTTAACCGATAGGAATATTTTATTAAATTTAGTAGGAAAATACAATAGTAGACTTTTTATTATTTTGTGACATTATTATTTATTACCCGACTGCAAAGAAAAGGAATGTTTTTCGCGCGTATCTTTATATGTTTGTAGTATTCTTTTTAATATGTAGTATATGTACACATTTCAAATGTTTATTCCAAAAAGTGTTAAAATTTTATACATCAATTATTAATTTAAATTACTAATTTAATGGAAATAATAATAAGGGATCTGCGAGTAATAAGAGCCACCATAATTAAAAACTAAATATTTAATAAAAATAGTTAAAAATACTTTAAAAAAAACAGGTAACAATTCATATGTTTTATTAGTTTTTTATTATTGTTTTATTGCTATTGCATAGCTTAGGTATATCGCGGGCTTTGAGCGCGGCGAATCAAGAAATTCCGTAACGAAAATAACCTAACACCCCCCACTCCGCCTACCATTTATACCATAGTTACATTTTAGCATTTATACCATAGTTAGTTAGTACCATACCATAGCTCGGCCGAGCGTTCGTTTAACGTGTATGTATATGGTACGACTGTACGAAGTTCGCACGATGCAATAGCTTTACCGCGGCTGTCCCTGAGTGCCACACGTTTTTCTTTTCTTGTTATTTTTTCACTAATATCAAGGTTTTTAAAATACCTTTTATTGACCCTTATAACTCCAGAAACCTTAATAAGTATAAAAAATCTAGATAAGTTTTCCTTTGTTGCCAAAAAGCTGGCTGCATTGTCTCTTTGGATGGCAATTCGAACTGAAATCATTTAATTCAGACAATAATTACAGTATCCATAGGTTGTTAGTACAAAAACTTACGAAAAGTGGGTATAATTTTACAACTCAATCAAGCGACTACCGCCCCGTGGCGTAGCGTGTGTCACTGTCGCCCGGGGCGGAATTATAATTTACCGCCTTTTTGACGCCATACAAATAATAATAATGGCAATTTGCCGCTCTTTTGTCGTCATAAAAATAAAAATGTTTGTGATAAAAAACTTAACGATAAAAAAATTGAGCGTCAAATATTTATTTCAACACCATGTTGGCAATTTGCCGCATTTTGACGTCATAAAAATAAAAATGTTGGTGTTGGTAAGAAAAAGACGTAACGATATGAAAGAATTGAGCGAAAAATATTTATTTTAAAATATGTTAGAATGCGGGGTGACTCGTGATTTGCAACAACTGTATTGGGGGAAGTGTGTAAGAGCTAATTTCTTGAAAAATTAATTGCTGCGGGGTGACTCGTGATTTGCAACAACTGTATTGGGGGAAGTGTGTAAGAGCTAATTTCTTGAAAAATTAATTGCTGCGGGGTGACTCGTGATTTGCTACAACTGTATTGGGGGACGTGTGTAAGAGCTAATTTCTTGAAAAATTAATTGGTTGATTGACCGCACAAAATATTTTTTTAAGCTACCTATTGCATAGCTTTTATCGCGGGCTTTGACCGCGGCGACCGAATCAAGAAACTCCGTAACGAAAATAAAACCTAACACCCCCCACTCCGCCTACCATGCTCCCAATTTTGCCGCCCACCGGTGACGCCCGGGGCGGTTCGCCCCTCGCTACGCTGCTATCACCGCCCGCCAATGCCGATCCATTGGCCAAAGCAGCAGCCAGCCCTTTGGTCACCTGAAGCTAATACTGATAATTTTGTAATCGTTATGACATGTACCTACTTAATGTACGCCTCTCCATACAAACGTAGTCGACTGTTTCCTCCCTGGATAATGACACTAGCACATATATTTCTTTGCCATTAAACCTTTAACTGCCATGACCATGCCCCTATGTTTTTGATTTTTTTATTTTCTTATTATCATAGAAATTAAAATTATAAAAAAAAATAAAAAAAATAGGGGCACGGTCATGGCAGATATAAGTTTTATGCACAGCACATATTTGCTCTAGTGTCATTATCCAGGGAGAAAACAGTCGACTTCGTTTGTAATAGTTTGTATGGAGAAAGCCCCCGGTACCCTTTTCTCGTAATTATTTAATATAATATGTACTTACATACCTATTTTTTTATTATTTGGAAATCTGTTTGTAGAACGAATCCATGGTCGAATAGGTTTTTGTAAGACCTTTCTATGTATTCTGGCGCCTAGACTTTTAGATCAACCTCCTTACGATGGAAAACATGATTTATAAATGCATTTATTAGTCTTAAGAATATAAAACTTAGAATAATAATAATAGATTAATCGGTGTGGCAATTGCTTTTGAATTAATAATAATAATCCATGTAGTTTTCTCCAGTAGTTTATCAATAGTTCTATACAAAAGCTCATAAATGGTGTGAAAACTTAATTTTATGTTCGATTGGCTGCATAATTGCAGACCTACCGTAGAGCTCCAAAACGGCTGTTATAAGAATGTTTTCAACACAAACAAGATTCTAGTCTAGGCACCTGCTGTAGTTTGAAGTTTGAAGTCTTCTAACTCATCAATTTATGAAACAAAAATTATTAGAATGAAAACATTCCAATAATAGTAATTTTAGAACTCTACCGGCGGCTGCAATTATGCAGCCGACTGTACCTTATTCTGTATTGTTCACTGTCTGCTTGCCAAAAAATAAATAAAATAATAAGATAAATATTCACTTTATTGTCGTTCTGAAAAACAATTCATTTGTTTATTTTCTTGTTATATTGTCACGAATATTATCAATTTATCAAGGTTTTTAAACCTTCCGTTGCCTTTATTACCTGCAAGGTACCTTACTAACTTAATATTCTGTCACTTATTGTACTAAAGTCTGTTCCAAAGATAATGATTATAATTATATTAAATGTAATTACATAAATAAATCAATTGGAAATAAGTTTTAATTTTTTCTTCTTCACCCACCAAAAATCACCCTGAAGTAGGTACCCAGCAACCGCTGGAAGAGCCGCCCTGGCTAGATGTACCTACCCAGCACCCGCGTGACGAGCTGTCTGAAGTACCCAGTAACCGCTGGAAGAGCCGCCCTGGCTAGATGTACCCAGCACCCGCTGGACAAGCTGTCTGAAGTACCCAGCAACCGCTGGAAGAGCCGCCCTAGCTAGATGTACCTACCCAGCACCCGCGTGACGAGCTGTCTGAAGTACCCAGCAACCGCTGGAAGAGCCGCCCTGGCTAGATGTACCCAGCACCCGCGTGACGAGCTGTCTGAAGTACCCAGCAACCGCTGGATGAGCCGCCCTAGCTAGATGTACCTACCCAGCACCCGCGTGACGAGCTGTCTGAAGTACCCAGCAACCGCTGGAAGAGCCGCCCTAGCTAGATGTACCTACCCAGCACCCGCGTGACGAGCTGTCTGAAGTACCTAGCAACCGCTGGAAGAGCCGCCCTAGCTAGATGTCCCTACCCAGCACCCGCGTGACGACCTGTCTGAAGTACCCAGCAACCGCTGGAAGAGCCGCCCTGGCTAGATGTACCCAGCACCCGCGTGACGAGCTGTCTGAAGTACCCAGCAACCGCTGGAAGAGCCGCCCTAGCTAGATGAACCTACCAAGCACCCGCGTGACGAGCTGTCTGAAGTACCCAGCAACCGCTGGAAGAGCCGCCCTAGCTAGATGTACCTACCAAGCACCCGCGTGACGAGCTGTCTGAAGTACCCAGCAACCGCTCGAAGAGCCGCTCTGGCTAGATGTACCCAGCACCCGGTGGACGAGCTGTCTGAAGTTGGAAGATGGTCATGCTAAAGGCAACTGCTGCTGCTGCAGTCAATCGCTTCGACCAGGACTACCTGTCGTGACGATGATGTCACGAAACCATAAATAAATGTACTTAAATAAAAAGTGTAAATAAAAACAATGGCAACATTACACCGGAAGTGAGACAAAGAGGAAATAATGTCTATGAAGGTGAGTGAAACTAGTAGTCTTGATCAACAATCAATCTTGATAAAGTATTTTGTGTTTTGTAGTGCAATTTAAGTTAAAGTGTTCTTCGAGAAAGATAAATTTGGAGGAATTAAGCTAAGTATACACAATTAGGTAATGGTTACAAATAAAATTAAATGGTAAAGTAACATGTAGAATAAAAACAAGGGTTATGGTATCTGAAATACATAAGCTGGATGCAATCCTTGTCCTTGGTACAGAGATTGCATAATTTAAAAGCCTGGCCTATGTGGATATCTTCTCCGGTAGGGTAGAAGATATAATTAAGTCTGGATGCAGTCCCTGGTAAGGGGATTGCATAATTAAACTTGGCCTACTTGGATATCTTCTACGAAATGGTAGAAGATATAATTTAGTCTGGATGCAATCTTTGGTACAGGGCTTGCATAATTTAACAACCTGGTCGATGTGGATACCTTCTCCGAAAGGGTAGAAGGTATAAATAAGAAAGTCAAAGGCGTAAAGTAAGAAAAAACTAAAATTACAAAGGAACTGAATAAAGTATTGAGTACTATCAAGAGCATAAAAAAAATAGAGATAAGTAGGAGTAAGAAATGCAAATACAATAGAAAAATAAGCATGGCTGACAGTAAGAGCACATGTAAGAGTAAGAGAGTATGCGAGAGAGTTTTCTGACTTATCTGTAGGCATATATATTGAAAATACCAATATATCCTTATCTGCTAAGGAAATTTTAATCGCAACCAAACGATCACTCTGACACTGTATAACAGATACCATTTTAAAAACACTATTGCGCCATAATAAAGCCACACCTCCATAGGGTCTTCCCAACAATAACGAGCTAGCTACATCTATCGAAGATTTACCAGTATAACTAAACTCCTTATCAATTTCTCCGAGCAACGGTATATCATTCGGCAACAACCATGTTTCCTGTAAGGCTATTAGATCTACATTTTTACACAGGTTTCTAACACATTGAAAGGATCGCTTTACATTTTTACAATTAAATGAAACTAGTTTTAAAATATTATTATTAAAAGAAGCCATCACAATTAATTAATTTTTAGTTTTTCAGTACAGTTATTACTTTGTTCAGTCTGCTGAGCCTGCTTATTACGAAACATAACAAATTGCCTGAAAGACACACCTTCAGGCCATAGGTCTGCATTTAAGAAAACTGACAGTTTAATTTTAGGTATAAAAAATTTATACGCTTCATACCCTTTTGGTTGCTTCATCTTTATTTTCTCGGGCACTATGACTACATTAGTTTTTTCATAAACATAATCCGCAATATCACTCTCACGCGCCCCATTGTCAACGTTATAGATGTAAAAAGGTATACGCAGATCCGCCGCCTTGAAACGACACTCCGGAGCTGGCACTGCTTTACCCTTAACTCCTGTGAAACGATTCACCTTCTTGTTTTTTGAACCACCGACTTGAATCCATTCACCTTCCTTTGCAATGTTCGCCCATGATTTTGTTGACAAGCTATTCGTACAGTACGCTGCAAACTCCAGCCGCTCCAACTCGCTCGACCGAGCGACGACCTGTTTCTCATCTGTGTTGACGTCACACGGCGCCTCACACTGCGGTTTCCGCAGCGGCGCAGGCGGCTGCATACTCGTAGTCGAAACCGCCGTCCGGCCTGCCGAGGCCTCCACGCGCCGCATATTGTTCGACTCTGCCCGTGCATGCGGAAGCGAGATGGGTTGATTAGCGGTCACAGTAGTGCAGGCGAAACGCGATAACGGTGACGATGCATTCACTCGGCCACGATCGGAGCTTGTCGTCGCAACAGCCGCCGGTGCAACGGTTATGTCGGTTGTTGACCTCGCATCTACCACATTCGCCGGTAATTTTCCATTACATCTCGATTCAACCACTTCCAAGTAAGAACTTTCGTCTAGTATATCTCCACTCCTTTTTGAATTTATATTTTCAATTGGTGAGTGCTCAAGTGTTTGAAAGTCTGGGTACTTAAAAATACTTCGACAAATTTCTTCAACTTGGTTTATCGGCACATAGTTTTCCTTTAGGTATTTCACTTCTGATTGCAATATCAAGATGTTCTTTAAAAATGTCGTGACATCTACATGGTCAAATGTGACTGGTGGAAGTTTTTGCAACTCCCGAGCGACGAAAATTGGTACCAACTCAGGATCCGTTGACTTTAGTAATTCTATAATGTCTTCTAGGTCTCTAATAGATTTTCCTTTATTTTTTCGCACCTTCATTTTCTTACTATTCGGGATAGCTTGCGACAGTAAGCCTTTCGCGCACTGTATTTCATTTTCCGTAAAAGAGCTTTTACAAATTTGAATTAGACTAACTTCGTCCATCACATCCATTTTATTTTGAATGAACGATAGCAATTCACTAATTACCACATTACATTGGTTGCACTTAACAATATTTCGATCCATGACTTATTAGCACGCAACCGGGGTCAGTGACCCACGCTTGATTGATACGATACACACGTCCGCTTACAATGAATGCGATCAGCTGTCTGTAGTATAAGTAGGATACTTTTGATACCGTAATTCCTGCGGGATCGGTATTTACGCGGGAAGGCGTAGGGGGCGCAGCTAGTCTTCTATATAAATAAAAATCAAGAATGGCTGAACCGATTTAGCAAATTTAGGTCTTGAATTATTTGTGGAAGTCCAGCCAGTCCAGGGAAGGTTTAAACGATGAGAAAGATCGGACATACGCGGGGCGCAGCTAGTAATTATTATTATACTTACATAAAGCAGAAAGTTGTTTTTAACGAATAGATTTAGAAAAAACTGGGCCGATTTTGAAGAAACTCTGTATGAGGATATACTTACCTACATTGGGAATAACTTATAATTCCTCTATGGGAATAACATAGGGTATTTTTTGGTACCTACCGATATTCTCAGGGGCGGATCTAGTAGGTAAGGGTTATTCCATGCTCAAGACCTAGGTTTATATATCTATAAATATTAAAAAAACTGAAGAGTTTGTAGATTGTTTGTTTGTTTGAACGCGCTAATTCTCAGGAAGTACCTACTGGTTCGAATATAAAAATTCTCTGTTGGATATAGTTACCTAGTCCATTAATCAAGGAAGACTATAGGCTAATTTTTATTTTGATATTCCCACGGGGGACTTTCGCGGGTGAAACCGCGGAGCGTAGCTAGTAGGTACCTATGTACCTATCTATTAGTTTGTATCTTCGACCCATTTATATTATCGACTAGCTGCGCCCCGCGGTTTCACCCGCGTAAGTACTCACCGTTTAAACCTTCCCTGGACTACAACAAACACAACAAAAAAAGAATTGGCCAAATCGGTCCAGCCGTTCTCGAGTTTTAGCCAGACTAACGAACAGCAATTGATTTTTATATTATAGATAATAACTATGTATACATTACATTTTTCAAAAAGTAAACTTTGAACCAATCTCCTTACACTAAAGTTTATTTGGTAAATCGTATTCTGTCTGGCTCGGCATTTTTCGGATAGAGGACGGGACTTTTTATGGGTCAGAATTGTGGCCAACAGGCAGGTATGGTGGCTCCGTTATGAGCAGAGAAAATTTTTAAGTTATGAGTAATAGTGTTCTGTGCTAGTGGCCAATAACTATGCTAGCGCGAGATTTTATTTTTTTTTCTCTCTTTGGTCATAGACCGAAGTTATGGCTGTGCACTTGCGCGATCTCGTACTGACAGATGACTGACAGTGACAGTCAGTATGTATACTCTGTGCCGCAAACAATCACAAAAACAAAAATCAGAATACATTTTTCATTTTATTTTTCGTAAATATTAACGATAAAGCCTGTTAATTACCACGATATTCAGAAAAATATCTTCTTCCATCAAAGAATAATACTGTGTGGGTGATTGTCTTGTGATTTACATGAAAATTGAAGATGACAAACGCAACCTAGCCTCCTACAATTTGTTGCTGAAAATTACTGTAATTTTGCAACTATCAACAACAGAAAACGTATTAAATCTAAATGGAAATAAGTACAGGTATGTTACAATATGAATGCTGAAAATTACCATTTTGTTTCGTATACCATTTTGTTTCACACACAATCGAAACCGAAATGTTGCAATGTTATTGATTTCCATCTATAACCTACATGTCTACTGCCTGACTAAGATACGTAAAAAATCGGGCTAAGTGCGAGTCGGACTCACGCACTCGGTTCCGTACTAGTTCCGTTTTAGTATTAGTTAGTGCGGTACCTAACAGAAATACATAATCTGTGAAAATTTCAACTGTCTAGCTATCACGGTAGGTATCATGAGATACAGCCTGGTGACAGACAGACGGACAGAGATTCAACGCAATCGGCTCAGAAGTTTTTACGTGAATTAGTAATGAAAATAAACACAAATAATAATAAATATTGCAGGACACTCCACACATCGCCATCTAGCCCCAAGCTAAGTAACTAGACTTGTGTTATGGGTGCTAGACAACGGATATACTACTTATATACTTTTCTTTTGTAAATATATACTTTTAATACATAGAAACAACCAGACCACAGACAAATATCTAAGCATAAATACTTGTCTGAGGCGGGAATCGAACCCGCAACCCTGTGTTTGGCAGTCCGGCATGGTGACCATTGTGCCAACTGGGGCATCTAACCCACATACTGACACACAAACTTTCACATTTATAATATTAGTAGGATAAGATAGTAGGATTTGCATGACAAATTTTGATAAATGGTCTGGTAGGTACAGGAGTAGATAGTAGGCCATAAGCTATTTTTGGTGTTCCATACCTCAAAAGGTAAAAAAATAAACCCTTATAAGATCACTTTCTTGTCGGTCTGTCCGTGCGTCACTACCGATTTTCTTAGAAACGGGTGGACCTAGCAAGTTGAAATTCATACCAGACACTGAGGTCTATTAGACCCTATTAGTTGTATAACAATCTAGGTCCTGAATGAACACGATAAAAAGATGGGCAAAACATTTTCACGAAAATATTTTGTAAGTACCAAAATGGCTACATTTTAATTTAAGGGTAGCTACTTGGTTGTGTCTTGTAGAATGCCCGATCTGAGATGTCTTGCTTCCGTCCCCACTATCTCCATAGCCCCCACCACTGCACCTGCTCATGTGCAATTGACTTATGGCTACTTATGTTGCCATCGCACTCCCCAGAAATACCCGTCGCTTACAACTAACATTGTTGATTGTTACGAATGTCTTTTGTTTTTCACAAAAGTGCATTCTCAAAGTCCTTAACCATAAGAGCACATAAATTGTTTTTATATGAGTGCACATAAATTATTTTTTTTCTTAAGAAAAATACATCGGTGCACGGCCGGCCGGGATTCGAACCCATGACCTTCAGAATGAAAGTCGAGGTATCTACCACTAAGCCAACACCGGGCATGAGGAATATAAGGGCACTTTATTTTAACGAGTTAGTGATAGGTGACAGCCTGAACATTATCACCTGCCTGCTGGTAATTGAGGATGCAGTCTAAGATGTAGCACGCTTTGCTAGAAGATCTAGTTCACTCATGACTTTGTACACGTCAGATTTCATTCGGACGGAATCAGTCCAAACTCCAAACTAAGCAAAACTTCAATGTGGAGTATCTATAGTAATCTTCAATATAACTTCAAATGGATATTTATTGTTTCAGATTTTTTAATCAAAATGAAGAATATTCCGAAGACGGAAAAAGCTGGATAAGGTTAAGCATGTAAATATTTTTCGCAACAAAAGATCTCTTTTTAAATTATTCTATTCTAATAAGATCACATTTTCTGAATCTCAAATATTAGATCTAGTTAGTCTTATATGTAAGTCAAGTAAAGTGTAGGCCCCAATATTTATCCTTGAGGAACAATTTTAAGTATTATCTAGTTATTTGTATAGAAATATTTTAGAGTAAGTTGCAAATATCTGTTTCTGTATTATTTTAACTGTAATTTGTTAATAATGTCATCCCAAATGTACGTAAACCAGTTAGATTTCTTCTGCGACTACTGCAGTCGCTCTTTTACAAGAAAATACAATTTACAAACTCACATAGAAAACTGCCATATCACCAGTTCGAGTTCTTGTGATATTTGCGAACAGAAATTCGGCAGTCCTGCAGGTTTGCAGCTACATTTAACTAGAGGACATAATTCTAATGATCAGCCATTTCCGGAATGCGACATTTGTGGGCGTACGTTCACACGAAAACAAAACATTGTATCCCATATGATAACAGTGCATCTCCAAGGTGTTGGTCCTGTTATCCGTTGCAGTTTATGCGACAAGACTTTTACTACAGATAGGAATTTACGTCGACATGTCAATTTGCTACATAATCCAGATATCGAATATCCAACTTGTGAATTCTGTACAAAAATCTTTAAAAGTAAACATTCACTTTACGCGCACATGGATGCGGTTCATAATGGGGCAGACAAGGCTATAAAATGTTACATATGCGATAAAGTATATACGAATAATAGAAATCTAAAAAGGCATATAGAAATGTTGCACGGTGAGAAGGAAGAGCATAAGTGTGATATTTGTCCTAAAGTATACACTTCTAACCAAAGCTTGAAGAGGCATATAAAGACTAGACACACAGATGATAATACTAAATCTCCAGACGAAGTATTATACGAATCTGATTGTGAAGAAGAAACTATTATATGTGAAACATGCAATAAAACATTCAAAGAGGAATCGTTGTTGCGCCAACATATAAAAAGAGATCACTCTTTTGATATATTTTACGAATACTGCAAGAACTATTTACAGAAACAAGTTTACCAGGAAAACGACTCGAAAAAAGTCACCTATAAATGCGAATTTTGCTTCTCTTCGTTCATAACTGTGTATGAATTGAAATACCATATGCGAGTCAATCATGACACCGAATACAACCTCTCGTCTTGCAATGTTTGTTTCAACAAGTTTTATAGCAAAGAATCTATGATAAAACATAAGATGATGTGCCTTCCGCCACCTAACGCACACTCGTGCAGCCACTGCGATAAATTATTTACAGATATCTCTAGTTTGGAGTTCCACACACGTATATTTCATCCCCAAGCTCAAATAGCCGATTCTAATATAACCTCTACAGATGAAGCTACAGACATAAATCCATTTAAATGCGGACATTGTAACAGATTGTATTACAGCGATAGATCGCTAAAACATCATATTAAGCTAAAACATTCAACTGATGAAGAAGTCGAATGTGAACTTTGCGGGAAACTATGCAACAATAAGTATTACTTAGCATCGCATATAAAAATTGTTCACACAAGTGTTACTTGGTCGAAATGTGATTACTGCGATAAACAATTTAAATCTAAACGGAATATAAGACGCCATATTGAATACACACATTTGGGCATGCAGAGGTACAAGTGTATAGAATGCGAAACTTTATTTAAAGAGAAGAGGAGTCTACGTAAGCATGTCCGGACTAAACATCCTGATTCCACAACATTTCCACAATGCCATTTTTGTCACAAACGCTTCGAGTCAGCGAAATCTTGCAAAATACATTTAAAACTTTTACATTCCTTTAATATGAACACATACCCTTGCGATCTCTGCTCGGTATCGTTCAACTCAAAAGAAGCTTTGAAAATTCATTTGGAAACGAAGCATTTAGCTGAAGATGAGATTTACAAATGCGAGGAATGCAATCTCGTCTTCAAGGGACTGCAGAAGTTCGAGCAACACAACGAAACTCGACATGTCAGCCTAATATCCAGTTTGAAAAACAAATCTTTACCCCTTTGTATAATCTGTATGAAATACTTTAGCACGCGGAAGACCCTAAAGCGGCATATAAAGAAGTTTCACCTAGAGTTTGAGGTAGATGAACTAGCAAACTACGGATCTAAGAAGCAAATCGTCACTGTCGAATGCGAAGAATGCATTAAAAATCTAAACGACGAATATTACTTTACATATTACAATAAGCTTAAATCGACGCGCGAAGCAATAATTTTCAAATGCGAAATATGTAGAACATCTTTTAATTGCCTAGATTACGCGATTCAAAGGCAAAAGTTACTTAATTTTGATACGTCTAAAACTAAAATGGTGTTAAGTGAGCTATGTACGGCTGAAATGAGTGAAGACGAACCTTGTTATTCCGGTTTTGGGACGCTAAAAATGAAGCCGGAAAGTACGACCTCTGATCTGATTGAAAATCTCGACTATGTAATGGCTGACCAAGAAATAAAACAAGAAATAATTGATTTGGATGACTGCGAGGTAAAAACTGAACCGGTGTCTCCTTAGATATTGCTTTTAGGTACAGATCTGTTCATTCACGAAGGCGCGCCCCTCCAGGGTAAATTTTCTCGGTGTGCATTAATATGAGTGTCGCACGGGTGTGGCACGAGCTAACAAGATGTCTTAATGTGTGTGTGAAGACTATCAGTAGAGACAGCATACAACAAAGGTAGAATTATATACCGATTATGTTTACAACAACATTCATAAGGTGTGGAAGGGCGCGCCTTCGTGAGTGAACAGATCTGTACACGTGGCTCCGTTCGCAAATATATTAATATCAGAGTATGAACTGTTAGCAATTGCTCGTAATTCGCTCAAATCGCAAGCTACATTCACTATTTTAGCAGCTGCCTTAGGTGTATCCCCCTATTTCCTAAGCGTTTTTTTTTTTTCAAATAAATCGTATTATTTCCATTGCATAAAAACGCAGTTGTGTTATTTGAGAATTTATTAAGTTCCTAGCTTAATTTTTACGACGCTTCATAAATTTTGTTTTCACTTTAATATTTATGACGGCCTAATAAATTAAATTCTAAAGAGATATTGAGAATTATATCAATAAAATAAAATAAAAAACACGACTGCTTGTTAATAAAAAATAAATAAGTGGAGAACAAATTAACCATCTTCCATTTTGGTGAATAATTCTCCACCAGACTCTACAGTACAAATGAAGTGATAACGTCTAATAAATTGATGAACACCTGCATTCACAATTACCATCAATGTTTTCATAAGACGTTATCACGTTATATTATCGTCTGTAAACCGACTTTACAGACAACCATTTTTTGATGTGAAACATCTATAAATAAATAAATATTTCAGGACATATTACACATCGCCATCCAGCCCCAAGCTAAGCAACTTAATGCTTGTGTTATGGGTGCCAGATAACGGATAAACTACTTATATACTTTTTTTTTTTTTGTAAATATATACATATTATACATATAGGAAACACCCAGAACCAGAAACAAGAATTTATGGTCAGCATAAATACTTGTTTCCGGCGGGAATCGAACCCGCAACCTTCTGCGTCGCAGTCGGGTGTTCGCCCGACGCGCCACAGAGGTCGTCGAATATATCTATAGCCGCACGTAAAACCGATTTCTGGCGTGGCGACGCATGCCGCGCACGCTTTAAGATGGTATAATATATACAGTCTATAAGCAGTAGTGTGTACGGTGTGCACACCGTAATCGACTGTGCGATTCTATCACAATCTGTTCTTTTCTGCATATTACTTTTACAAAATAATGTCGATGTTTCACATCTGCCAGGCGTCCCGTGACGGCTCACAATTTTTTTTTACAAGTTTTTTTGACGCCACCGCCAGCAATGGAAATAGTGAGAGAACCTATCCCAGTATTTCCATCAATGGAAATCCTTATGGGAATAGTGGGATACACCCGCTGCCTTCCCTATTAAGGATGCTATACGCTAGCGTCCGAGTGGATGTATCCCAGTTTCCATTATTAATTTCTATTGATGGATATACTGGCACAGATTATCCTATTATTTCCATTGCTGGCGTTGGCGACAAAAAAACCTTAGTTTTCCTGTGTTCCCATGACCTGTTCCCTCGTGGGAAAAGAGGAAGATTTTTTATAACCCGGCTGTAAGTACCAACCCATGGCCATCATAAATATTAAGGTGAAAGGGTACCGGGCGCTCTCTCCATACAAACGTAGTCGACTGTTTCCTCCCTGGATAATGACACTAGCACTAATATTTTTGTGCCATAAAACCTATAACTGCCATGACTATGCCCCTATTTTATTTGGATATTTTTCATTTTCTAATTATCAGAGAAATTAAGATTAAGAAAAAAAAATTTGGGTCATGGTCATGGCAGTTTTAAGTTTTATGCACCAACAATATTTGCTCTAGTGTCATTATTCAGGGAGAAAACAGTCGACTACGTTTGTAATAGTTTGTATGGAGAGAGCCCCCGGTTCCCTTTCCATTTAAAGTGGTAATAGATTCTCAAATAACACAACTGCGTCTTTTTGCCGCAATAGAAATAATGGGATAAAATTTGAAAAAAAAGGCTTGTGCCACATTTTCCATTTTGTATTTCCATGGAATAAAAGATGTTTCGGCAGATACAAATTGAATCGCTTTTGAGGTGCAATTCTGTTAATCACTCCAAAGTTCCTCGTCAGATCTTCACCAAATTTTTATGGGACCACCCTTGAAGTAGACCCTTTCCAACAGAAAAAGATTCATCAAAATCGGTTGATAAAAAAAGAAGATATGCGCGAACATCCATAAAAAAAAATTAAAAATACATACAACCGAATTGAGAACCTCCTCCTTTTTTTGAAGTCGGTTAAAAAAAGTGGGATACACCCGTCCGAGTTCATGATCTGGTCACGAATGCGGGAAGGCTAGAAACATCAAGATAAGATAATTAAATACAGTGTAAATTAATGTTATATAGACAAGTAATTTACCTAACTACCTATAAGTTTTTTTTTTTAAATCTTACCTACTTTTAATATCTATAACGTACCTACGAATAATTAATCTGTCTCCACAATAAAGATTTTTTTATTACCTAATAGTTTTATTCAAAATATCTAGATCATTTCTTTATTGCACACGCCTTAGATCACAATTAGTTTTCAAATAAACATAAACTTAAATGTAGGTGGCACACAAGATGGCCTTATCGCTTAAGAGCCATCTCTTCCAGACAACCTTTGGATGGGCAAAAGTATATATCTTTTCCGCTTAAAATAAAACGGCGAGTCGATAAAGAGCTATTAACATCTCTCTTTACTTTCATTAGCTATCGTTAATCGTTATTTCTGTAGAAAATAAAACACATAGGAATGAGAAAACCTTTTATAATAGGTAAGTTTCCAGTAAATAAGTTGATATAAATTATCTACCTATGCAGCTATATTACAATTAATAGGAAAGGTACCGGGCTCTTTCTCCATATAGACCAGGGCCGAAGCCTTCAAAAATGGTAAAAAATGAAAATAAATCACAGTAGGATGAAACCCATTAGAAAAGGAGGGGAATATGATAAAAATGTAAGGAAAAATAAATAACGGTCGATCCGAGTTCGGGAAGTGGGAGGGGGTGGGTTTTTAAGGGTAAAAAATGGTTTATCTTGATTTCCGGCAAAACTACAAGTCCTATGGAAAAAAGTTGAATGGCAAAGTTGTAGGTAATAAAAAGATCTACAACTTTAAACAATTTTTTCACATAACCTCAAAATTTAGGTGGAAAAATTCAAATAACTAAGTTTTTGGTTTTTTATTTTTATCTTTTTCAAAAATGTTTTTTTTCTACGATATTTGGTAAAAACTTACCTTATTATGTCCCAAATACACTGTAATTTATTTGATTTAAAATATTTATTTTTTCGCCTTATTTTAACTTAATATCAAAAAAGCACCCTAATTTTCAATCGAAAATTCTCACGTCATGAGAAATATATATATATGTTACTGTAGTAAATCTATATATATATGTTACTGTAGTAAATCTTGTATATGTTATATGTTACTGTAAAAAATATATATGTTACTGTAGTAAATCTTCTCAGAAAATGCATAAAACCGAGAAAATCTATTTTTTTTTTAAATTATTATATACAATTTTGAGCTATTATTAAAATGTACACTTTAATTACTTGAAAAACGTAAGAATACATGTAACATTGATAAAAAAAATTGCAAATCGAAATATACTACTATAATTACGTACACAGTACATTATACTATACAACATCGTACAAAAAAATCCGATTTTCTCTGAAGAGAATTTCTGAGAAGATTTACTACAGTAACATATATATTTTTTTTCACCATCGGAAAGTAGAGATTTCAGCGAACAGAAAGCATACCAACTTTTTGAAAAGAGAATTTTCGATTGAAAATTAGGGTGTTTTTTGATATTAAGTTAAAATAAGGCGAAAAAATAAAGATTTTAAATCAAATAAATTACAGTGTATTTGGGACATAATAAGGTAAGTTTTCACCAAATTTCGTAGAAAAAAAAACATTTTTGAAAAAGATAAAAATAAAAAACCAAAAACTTGGTTATTGAATTTTTCACCTAAATTTTGAGGTTATGTGAAAAAATTGTATATACAAAAGTTGTAGATCTTTTTATTACCTACAACTATGCCATTCAACTTTTTTCCATAGGACTTGTAGTTTTGCCGGATCCTACTGTGATTTTTTTTGGTTTCAAAAATTATCGACTCTGGTCTAATACAAACGTAATCAACCGTTTCCTCGGCGTCTTTACAAAATGTACAGTGCGCGTCATAAGTAGGTACATTATCAGTGTGCTAACTGCTACTCAATAATAATACTATAAACAAGTATTGCACTTACAAACGACCTTATTCTAATAGACGTTACACACAAACATAAATACTTTAATTAGAAATACTCAGTGTTATTATTATTTTCAACATTTTAGCTATGTATTTAGTTGTGTGAGTGGTATAAGGGGCCACCCGCTACACCAACGGACGTGGGTTCGATCCACAGGTTACGTTGTTACACTGCATGTAGTGTTTTAAATAGTGCTGCACAGGATTGTAAACGTTACGCTACTAGGGGACTTTTGAGCGCCGATTGTACATTTGTAGTCAGAAATACAGTATCAATCTGAGATTAGCAGACTTATATTCGCTCACACATACAAAATTTAATTTATTCTTTAAGGACCTGGCGGGGTGTCTTAATGCGGCATCAGATGACCGAAGGGCTGGCGGCTTCTTCACTCAAAGGGTGAGCCTGGCTATCCAGAGAGGGAATGCCGCCAGTCTCTCGGGGACGATGCCGCGTGGAGACTCTCTGGACGGTGTTTTTTATTTGTAATGTGTACCCATGTGTTTTTATTTTTAATTTAAATTTATGTAATTTAATTTAAAAATTTGAAAAAAAAATTGAAGTGCCGTTACAAAAATGTAATTGTGCCAACCAAAATCCAACCGAACGTGGCTTCGATATACAGATTACGTTGTTATAATGTTCAAATAGTGCTGCACAGTATTGTAAACGTTACGGTGGCGGTGGACTTTTGAGCGTCGATTGTACCTTGTGGAGACGCCGCGCCGCACGGTGACGCGGTGATATGATACATAGATACAACCAGACCACAGACAAATATCTAAGCATAAATACTTGTCTGAGACGGGTATCGAACCCTGTGTTTGGCAGTCAGGCATGGTGACCATTGTGCCAGCTTAACTCATTGATATCCAGTTGTCTGTAGAGCTAGTAGAGAAGCTATCACGTCTTGTTCAATGACACCTTAGCCATTTCTAGGGTTATGTCTGGATGAAACTTTCTCATATGCTTATACAGAGCAGACTTCGAAGTATATTTATTGTTTTCACACTTATCGCATGAAAACGGTTTTTCACCATCATGAGTCAATAAATGCCGTTTCAAAGTGCCTTTTTGAATACATTTATAATCACACTTATCGCAAGAAAACGGTTTTTCACCGGTATGCGTCAATAAATGCCGTTTTAAATCGCCTTTTTGTACAGATTTATAATCACACTGATCGCAAGTGAATGGTTTTTCACCAGTATGTAGCAATAAATGTCGCCTTAAATGACCCATTTGATAGCATTTATAATCACACTTATCGCAAAAGAACGGTTTCTCAATGGTATGTCTTAAATAATGCTTTTTCAAACTGCCCTTATAATTACATTTATAATCACACTTATCGCACGCAAACGGTTTAATGCCCGTATGTTTTGTTAAATGTGCCTTCAGAAGCTTTTTGTTTTTAGAATTATAATTGCATTGGTTGCATGAGAACATTTTTCCCTCATTGTGAAGTGCAGCTGCTGGGTCGGTGTTCCCGCGTCGGTGTTCCGATGTGATCGGTCTACGTTTCTTGAGTGCAGGACCATCTGTGAGAGTATTAACATTGAACATAGTGTAGCTATAAGCATACCATACAATATAGTTTGTGTAGTCTAAATGACGCCGTGTACTTAATATGCAACAACCTTTCGTTGAACTTTCTCGTCTCCAAGTTTAATCACAAACAGATCAGTAGTTTTTATGCTAGTGTGGTGGGTGTCCCCATCTATCTCTATTATAATTTTCATCCTAATTGCTTCTGTGGTTTAGGCACGATATAGTCAAAAGAGCTACTTTCGGATATGATAATATTAGTCATTGATTGATTTTAATATTATTTTTGCAGCATTAAAAACTGAAACTTGGAAAAAACACAACAAATGGGGGCCCAAGTCTGCTATTTAGCATTAATGGATCTACCATTGTCATTATATCGAGACTCTATTGATACTTATATTATATCAAGATTGTGACTTTATTTGGTATTCTGCTAGTTTTAATAACATCGCAATAGAATCGCTATGGAGTCTCAATGGAATGGTAATTGATACGTCGCACAAACGGGTATTTGAGTAATCTACGCAGCCAAAATTATTTTATGTTCTAGGTATATCTATTTACAAGGATACAATTTTAAGAAAAAATACATTTTTGGAATTATAAACCCCATTTATTAAAAAAAGAAGCACTATAATATACATCTTCTTAAAATTATTGTTCATCTTCATCACTCTCTAAAGAATTATCATTGGGTTTCGCAGGCACAAGAAGATTGATTGTTTCTGGTAAAAAGGAATTAATTTTTCTTCTTTTTACGTTCCTCATGCTACTTATAAGAGGGTCTGATGTTAAAAGTAACCTATTTAAGATATCTCTGTCTGTTACAAAATTCTGGGGGTGGATAGCAGTCTTGTTTCGCTTTTTGTAACAAAGCATAACATGGAAAAAATTTCTTGTTAGCATTCCTCACTATTTCGTCCAGTTCCAGGTCGAGGTTGTGTTATTACAGGCATTTCAAACGTTCCTTCTAGCCAAGAATGATTGTTTTTGAGAAAAACGTCTGCCTTCTTATGAGCCTTTGTCCATCTCTGCTTAAGTTGCGATTTAAAGTGTGCAAAATTGCGTTTAATGCTCGCGATTTGATCTTCTGTGTAACCTTCCCCTGATATTAGTTTATATCTCAATAAATTTAATTTATCTTCTAAATTAGACAAATCAAAGCTCTGCATTTGATCAAACAAATATTTACGGGTCAATACTCTCACTCCCGAGCCACTTGGTGAACCTAAAACAAAAACATTAGGTTTTATAACACTATTTATGATAGTCTATTTTTTTAAATATTAGATGGCAAAAAATTCAAGGTATCAAAAACATACACATCCGCGGGATTCCGCGGCAAAACTTTTTCTTTTTCACTAATTAATATTTCAAACTTTCGATTTTATTAGAAATAATCACAGGATCTACCTTGATAGGGCATTAAAAACTAACTTAAATGGAATATTTAAGAAAAAAATACTGTCTAAAATGGGAATACATTTAAATTGTTTATGATATCAATAGAAAAATAGAATAAGGATGTGCATTATTACCTGTAGTATTAGGGTCCATCACAAACACTTCCAAAATAAACATAGTAATATTTTTTAAAAGTTAATATTTTTACGGGATCGCCGAGAACAGACACAAACAACAAGTTGAATGATCGGATTCCGAATAAAGCTAAACGAGTTGCATGCGCCAGGGAAAGGTGGAAGGGGTTGGGTATTGTTCTCTAACTATTCTCTAACACAGCCAGGTAGTCGTTTTTTTAACCACCTTTGTACTTTAACCATTTGATTAATGGCCGCGTAGAATGGTCAAATACCCGTTTGTGCGTCGCTGGTGTCGCCTAGCAATATGGTATATGAGCGATATACCATTTTGACAACAATCGAGATTCCAGTGAGTCAGTGGTGTTTAACCAGAATAGTTACCATTTGGAGAATATTTTACATGGACATATTTTTGACATTATTAAGTAAAAAGCAGAGTCCAAGTTTCATTCTTGATTGTTACAAAAATCAATATGTATCTTACTTTTGATGTCCTTACACTTGACATTTGATACACCAGGAGCAGCTTGGCATTTATCATTGCCTAACTTCTTTGGAAGGCCATATTTAACATCATGTAACGCCTGTGGGTCTATTTCAATTTCTATCATTTCATCGTATGCATTGATACTTCCAGAATTAGACAACTCTTGTGTATTGTGGCTTTCAATGTTGTCTGACATCTGTGTGTTGTCGTTGTCATCATCACTTGTTACTTCACACTTGATTTCCTCCTTCAGGATATTGCCTTCAACATCAGCGGTACCTTTGTTTTGGTGATGAAACATTTCACTATCTTCATTTTCTGAAAAAAGAGGAATATATTCACTGATCATTTGTTCCTTTCATGTTGTCTACAGTTTATAAGTACTAAGTAGATGTATGTTACCGGCCATGTCTTTCTCCTGTTTGACTCCTAGTTCCTGGATGCCTGACTCCTGACTCATGATCTCGAAGTTCGTCATGGGGCTTTGAGTGAAGGAGAACAGCGGACGCTCCGTAAGCTTCAACTGAAAGCACAACCTTCATAGGTGATAGGTACATGTTGTGGTGTCAGTTGCGTTGTGTATTGGTCACTCACCGTGTCTGTATTGGGATGGTTCCGTATCCAGCGGTCCAGCGCGTCGTTGGCTTCCCGCGCAGTGTCAATGAACCGGCGACACCGGCGCAGCGCGGACAGGCACACGCCACACACGCAGCACGGCCGCCCCTCCACGACCAGCTGTACACACATACATACTCTACTACTTGTACTGCTGTGTTCCACCATCAAACACACACCACATCATGCCATCTTCAAGGTACCTACAGTAAAGTATTTATGTTGAAGCTTACCGTCCCGCTGGTTACACGTTCGTACGTCTCCTCGAGCGCCGTGTTCGCGAGACGGTACATCTCGCGGTCGCTCGCTAGGCACACTCTACACGTCGTCGATATCGACACCGCGGACATCCTATCCTATTCACTAAGACAACCGCACAAAAACTTATTGATGTTTTACGGCGCGACGTTTACAAGTTCTGTGCCTAAGCGCTGGAGTAGGTACACTTGGCACGGCGATTGGATGGCTTCAATACACACATGCAGTCGCCCAGAAAACTGAATGTCTCCTTAACTTCACAGTAATTATACAAACAAATAGATACCTACACCACACAGAATTCCCAAACCGCGACGCGATATATTCATCTGACAACAACAGCTGTCAAGTCAAACGATGACAGAAGACCTCCTGCTGTCATTCTAGCCACAGACTAAAAAAAACAAGTTTGACAGAGTGCTGTTGTGTTGTCCTTTTAGAGCAAAACATCACTGCGCTGTGTCCTCAGTCATCATTTACCGAACAATCTTCATCGTTTTGCTGTTCAACCGACCATAAGACCAATATTACAAGTGGAATCTCTATACTTACACCGCACACCACGATATACACCGTACAATTGCTACATAAACCTGTGCCATTATTCCCTAAGCTTCAAGTCGTTGGGCGCGCGTGATTAGGACTAGATTGCCATACAAAAACCGCACCCCCTCCGCCCCTAATCACGCGCGCCCAACGACTTGAAGCTTAGTGAATAATGCTACTGAAAAACCGCACCCCCTCCGCCCCTAATCACGCGCGCCCAACGACTTGAAGCTTAGTGAATAATGCTACTGAACTTCCACACCACCTCCAGTATTTGGCTAAATTGCGGCTTTCTGGCGTGCAGAAAACATTAATTATGAAAAAGAAGAAGTCAAGTACGAACTAAATTCTATGGGAGTCAGCATTTAGTCGATTAATCGTTAAAGTTTTGTTCAGCAAGCCACTCGATGCTTAGGCGCTGTTTTTGGGAATTACAAATACGATAAGCGGGCAAAAAGGAGATTTTCGCGCCCCGTAAACAAGAGACCGCTTGCTCCGTGAAAACTTCGACGATTAATCGACTAAATGCTGACTTCACTTTAGCACGCTCTTTGTTTTTTTTAGTCTGTGACTACAATGACAGAGGAAACAGGGCTGTCATCGTTTGAGTTGACAGCTTTGTCAGATGGATAGTAAAAATCGCGTCGCGGTTTGTTTGTTTGTACTACTAAATGTAAAAAGTGAATTAAATAGGAAGACATTCAGTTTTCTGGGCGACTGCATGTGTGTATTGAAGCCATCCAATCGCCGCGCCAAATGTACCTACTCCAGCGTTTAGGCACAGAACGTGTAAACGTCGCGCCGTAAAACATCAATAAGTTTTTGTGCGGTTGTGTCTTATTGAATAGGATAGGATGTCCGCGGTGTCGATATCGACGACGTGTAGAGTGTGCCTAGCGAGCGACCGCGAGATGTACCGTTTCGCGAACACGGCACTCGAGGAGACGTACGAACGTGTAACCAGCGGGACGGTAAGCTTCAACATATACTTTACTGTAGGTACCTTGAAGATGGCATGATGTGGTGTGTGTTTGATGGTGGAACACAGCAGTACAAGTAGTAGAGTATGTATGTGTGTACAGCTGGTCGTGGAGGGGCGGCCGTGCTGCGTGTGTGGCGTGTGCCTGTCCGCGCTGCGCCGGTGTCGCCGGTTCATTGACACTGCGCGGGAAGCCAACGACGCGCTGGACCGCTGGATACGGAACCATCCCAATACAGATACGGTGAGTGACCAATACACAACGCAACTGACACCACAACATGTACCTATCACCTATGAAGGTTGTGCTTTCAGTTGAAGCTTACGGAGCGTCCGCTGTTCTCCTTCACTCAAAGCCCCATGACGAACTTCGAGATCATGAGTCAGGAGTCAGGCATCCAGGAACGAGGAGTCAAACAAGAGAAAGACATGGCCGGTAACATACATCTACTTAGTACTTGTAAAATGTAGACAAAATAAAAGGAACAAATGATCTATGAATATATTGGTCTTATTTCAGAAAATGAAGATAGTGAAATGTTTCATCACCAAAACAAGGGTACCTCTGATGTTGAAGGCAATATCCTGAAGGAGGAAATCAAGTGTGAAGTAACAAGTGATGATGACAACGACAACACACAGATGTCAGACAACATTGAAAGCCACAATACACAAGTGTCGTCTAACTCTGGAAGTATCAATGCATACGATGAATTGATAGAAATTAAAATAGACCCACAGGCTTTATATGATGTTAAATATGTCGTTCCAAAGAAGTTAGACAATGATGAATGCCAAGCTGCTCCTGGTGTATCAAATATCAAGTGTGAAGACATCAAAAGTAAGATACATATTAAATTTTGTAACATTCGACAATGAAACTTGGACTCTGCTTTTTACATAATAATGTCAAAAATATGTCTTTAAATACGTCCTTGTAAAATATTCTCCAAATGGTAACTATTCTATTGAAACACCACTGACTCACTTTGGTATTCTGCTCTAGAATCGTGGCTCAATGGAATCTTGATTCAATAGTTGTTACAACGTTATATCACACTCACTAATATACCATGTTGCTAGGCAACACCAATTCCATTGAGACTCCATGGCGATTCTATTGCGATGTTATTAAAACTTTAGCAGAATACCAAAGAAAGTCAGAATCTCGATATAATATCAATAGAGTCTCGATAGTCACAATCTTAAAATTTATTAATAGTCTCAATATAATGACAATGGTAGATCCATTAATGCATAATAGCAGACTTGGGCGCCCCCATTTGTTGTGTTTTTTCCAAGTTTCAGTTTTTAATGCTGCAAAAATAATTTTAAAATCAATCGATGACTAATATTATCATATCCGAAAGTAGCTCTTTTGACTGTCTATTGTGCCTAAACCACAGAAGCAATTAGGATGAAAATTATAATAGAGATAGATGGGGACACCTACTCACATAAAAACTACTGATCTGTTTGTGAAACTTGGAGACCAGAAAGTTCAACTAAAGGTTGTTGCATATTAAGTACACGGCGTCATTTAGACATAGGGTTACCAAACAAAAGAAATTTTCCAGACAAGTCCTGAATTTTAGCTGAAAGGGGAAATTTAAAATTGTTAGGAATTGAATAGATAAAAAGACGAAAACATTGAGATAAAATGTTAAAATATTTATTTAACTTAAACGATAACAAAAACTAATAATTAACAATCAATTAATGCCAACAATTAAATAAAAGTAAAGTAAGTAATTTAATTTAGGGAAGGAAAAGGTGAATTCTTAAACTGTGAATTAATTTTATCCATTATAACTTTATTAATTCAAATAAACAAATCATAGTAATAAAATGACATAAAATAAAACTAAAAATAAGAAAAATAATACAAAATAAAAAAAAATAAAATAAAAATTACCCACCACCCAAAAATTCAATGTAAAATCAAACCACACAACCATCCATTATTAATATGAAAATTCGTGTTTATTATTGCTGCATATTGCTTTAAGAAATTGCTATTTTCTTTAAAACAGTCTTGTAAAAATCGTCACAAAGAACTTCGCGTTAGATATCGGTATACATGTGTGTGTGACAAGAATGTCAGGATATAATGCAAAATCAGGTATTTTGTCAGGATATTTCATTTTTGGATCTGGTAACACTATTTACACAAACTATATTGCATAGTATGCTTCTTCTTTTTCGTTACATTCTTGAGAGCGGTCGTGATCATCATGTAGCATGGGTAGATGTTGCGGGCTTCACGACACCTCGCCATCTCTCCCTGTTGGAGGTCATCCTGCTAAATTCGTTCAAAGAACCTCCCACTGCAGCCTTGATTTGGTCAGTCATGGTATGCTTATAGCTACTCTATGTTCAATGTTAATACTCTCATAGATGGTCCTGCACTCAAGAAACGTAGACCGATCACATCGGAACACCGACGCGGGAACACCGACCCAGCAGCTGCACTTCACAACGAGGGAAACACGTTCTCCTGCCGTCAATGTAATTTTAACACGACAAACAAATATCGTTTGAATGCACATTTAAAGACACACTCTGGCGTTAAACCGTTTTCGTGCGATAAGTGTGATTATAAAAGTTATCGAAAGAGTATTTTAAAACAGCATTTATTGACACATACTGGTGAAAAACCGCTGTCGTGCGATAAGTGTGATTATAAATGTATACCTAAAAGCGATTTAAAACGACATCTATTGACGCATACTGGTGAAAAACTGTTCTCTTGCGATAGATGTGATTATAAATTTATTCAAAAAAGTGATGTAAAACGTCATTTATTGACACATACAGGTGAGAAACCATTTTCGTGCGATATGTGTGATTACAAAAGTAGTCAGAAAAGCGATTTAAAACGCCATTCTTTAACACATACTGGTGAAAAGCCGTTTTCTTGCGACAAATGTGATAATAAATATACTGCTAAACATTCACTGGATAAACATATGATGAAGATTCATGCCCAGAACATCAACATCACGCGTCGAAAAAGGCACAATAGTTTAACTGATATACAGGATGTCCCGTAATGAATGGTATTCCCAGACATACGCGTTTTTCAAAATGTTCTTGATGCGAAAACTGCAAATGAACGAGTTATTCCAATCTGTTTTTGGATAGTATTCCAGGATAAATGTGCTATCGAATGCAAACAATTATTATATTTATTATTAAGACACATGCAAAGTTTCTTTTTAACTAAGATATAACTCAAACTTCATGATTTTTTAATCTGAATTCCTGGGGTTAAAAATAAGTTATGGTCACCCTAGTGGCAATTTTTTTTAAAAGTTGCCTATTTCTTTATTCTTAAATGGTTTAATACGTGGTATTGTCTGCATTTAATACAAATATAATTCCTATTAAAGTGAGAGATTATGATTTTATCTTTTATTTTTCTGAACCGGCACCCAGTTTAGCTAAACCTAGTATAAATATGTAACAATAAGACTAGCCCGACCCAGTAGCTTAGCGATGGGGTCAATCAGACAATTATTTTTTGGAGGAAATTAATTTATTTTTGGAAGAAAAATAAACTTGAAAATATCTAAAAAAAAACGCTTACCCACATGTACGGTCGGCTGCATAATTGCAGACCCACCGTAGAGCTCCAAAACGGCTGTTATAAGAATGTTTTCAACACAAGCAAGATTCTAGACACCTGCTTTAGTTGAAGTTTAAAGTCTTCTAACTCATCAATTTATCAAACAAAAATTATTAGAATGAAAATATTCCACTATTAGTAATTTTCGTACTCCACCCGGGGCTGCAATTATGCAGCCGACCGTACTTTGATGTCTATCCCGCCCAATACAGTTGTTGCATATCACGAGTCGAACCGCGTCCTTACATGACTTTAAAATATATATTTTTTCGCTCAATTCTTTCATATTGTGTTACGTTTTTTCTCATTAACACCTACATTATTATTTGTATGACGTCAAAAGAATTTTCAACATCGGTTCAGTAGTTCCGGGGATTAGATTTTCTTTTCATATCAAACAAACAAAGAAGATATGCGCAAACATCCATTAAAAGAACATAATTGAGAACCTACTCCTTTTGTTTGAAGTCGGTTAATAAATAAATAAAACTGTTTTTTCTTTCAATTCGATATTTTATTATATAATTTACATTTTTTTTACAATATTATTTACATTTCACATGCATCTTTGGGTTACTTATTATAATAGAGAGACAAGTTAGGTATTTTATTTATTTAGATTTATTAGACTAATTATAATTTCAATTTTTTATATTTTACAATAACATTACATCTTTGGGTAACTTATTATAATGGAGATAAAATTATTATACTATGGAAGTAAATTATTACAATATTTTGTCATCAATTCACAAATAAATGTTTTTATATTTGTATTTGTGACTTTCAAATTCATTAGAGAGTAGGAATTTAGCAACATAATATTACAATCGATACCATATGAGAACCTCCTCCTTATTTTGAAGTCGGTTAATATACTTAATGTTCTTTAATGGTTAATTTTAGGGTGAAGTAGGACCCGAAAACCCCTATTCCTTTCCCACGCGCGCGCTGCTCGATGTCTCTATCCCTTTCTCCCGCGCGCCGCGAATTGGCCGTTTTAAGATGAAAGCGTACCGGGGGCTTTCTCCATACAAACTATTACAAACGTAGTCGACTGTTTTCTCCTTGGAAAATGACACTAGAGCAAATATTTTTGGTACATAAAACTTATAACTGCCATGACCATGCCCCTATTTTTGTTTTTTTTTTAATTTATTAATTTTTTTAATTTTAATTTCTATGATAATTAGAAAATGAAAAAAAACCAAAACATAGGGGCATAGTCATGGCAGTTATAGGTTTTATGGCACAAAAATATTTGTGCTAGTGTCATTATCCAGGGAGAAAACAGTCGACTACGTTTGTATGGAGAGCGCGCAGGTTCCACCTTAACTGTTTTATGTAATTAAGGTGCTGCTGGTCGATCGTGTTTCCATACAAATGAATTTAGAGTGTTATCCATTTATTCTTTATGGCATTCGAAAAAACAAAAGTTAAATCTACATAACAAGTCTATATCTAGCCCATGTAGGCGACGAAATAGACAAATTATATTTAATTTGGAAATTATAGCCATCAAAACTTCTGTATTTTCAGTAAAAATAATGCGCATTTCACGGGTAAAATAGCTACGACGGGAGAAATATAATATCAAATAAGAAACCTACATCATGTAGTAAATTTATCAATTAGTTTAAATAACTTAACTTTCAAAGGATTCATATTGCAGATTTTTCGTATTTTTCTAAATTCGAAAGGTCTGTTTACAAAATTTCCCAGCCTGTATTTTGTTCAAAACATCGTTACCTTTCACCTCTAGAGTAACACCCCGTCACGCGGGTAGCGGGGGGAGATGTAATCCAATGCGCGCTATAGCTTCACGAATACTTTTGTATAACTGGCTTTACCAGCAATGTATACGTAACGATTTAGCATTCAATGTGTGTGTGATGCTATCGACAAATAGTCGTAATGTTTGTCAAAGTCGCACGGGGACCAATGAAGACAAGTGACAGTGATTTTGCCAACCAATAGTGAACTATTATCTGAATCTCGCATCCAATAAAAACAGTTTATACTACGAACCGACGACGAACGAGTACCTACCTACCTAGCTGGTGAATTTCACGTGTCATTTCGGCTCGTGTCATACCGTGAAGGTCATATCGTTCGCGCCAAATTCAAATTGCACAGCGCTAATTACCTACCGCAATATTTACGTACAAGTTGCGTAACTCTTGTACCGTTTGAGGGTTCTCTTTTTCACTATCACTACATAGTATAAAATAAAGTCACAAGTACGAGTGTCTAGTATGTACCTACTATGTACCCTGTTGTCTATTTTTTTTAGTTGTGTAATTTATATTTGCTATAATAGGTATAATAACTAAGATCAAAATATACATAAAAACAAAAAACGTCAACGTAAACATTTTTTGGAACGATAGTTCCATATCGCGCGTTGTGAAAGGGGGTAGACGGAAAAAAATCTCACGAAAATTTGCAACGACACTTTTTGCTATAGTAAGCTATTGTAAGCCCTGCGGCGTGCGCATGTTTCTCTGTCTGTCTCTCTCTCTCTTATAGAAAGCAAGCCAGATATTTTCATTTCTATTTCGCATTTTTTAATTCAAATAGGCTTGTGTTATGGTGACTAGACACGATTAGGCTTGTGTTATGGTGACTAGACCCAACTAGGCTTGTGTTATGGTGACTAGACGCAATTAGGCTTGTGTTATGGTGACTAGACCCAACTAGGCTTGTGTTATGGTGAGTAGACCCAACTAGGCTTGTGTTATGGTGATTAGACGCAACTAGGCTTGTGTTATGGTGACTAGGCGCAACTAGGCTTCTGTTATGGTGACTAGATACAACTATTTCGATGCTTATGTATATATACATAGATCACTTTGAAACGTCTTAAAAACCAAAAGCTGTAACGACACTTTTTGCATAGAAAGCAAGCCAGTTATTTTCGTTTCGTCTTTCTATTTCGCTTTGAACAGTGTGGTGTCGCGACGATTATTTGCAAAAAAATAATACATATTATTAAAAAAAAACGTGTGGCACTCGGGGACTGCCGCGGTAAAGCTATTGCATCGTGCATCAATATTGCATGTCAATAGTCGTCCGTTATTTATCGTCCGTTTTTGTAGTCCGTTTTTTGTCGTCCGTCATTTGTCGTCCGTCAATAGTCGTCCGTTATTTATCGTCCGTTTTTTGTCGTCCGACATTTGTCGTCCGTCATTTGTCGTCCGTCTAGTGTCGTCCGTCATTTGTCGTCCGTCTAGTGTCGTCCGTCATTTGTCGTCCATTTTTGTCGTCCGACATTTGTCGTCCGACATATGTCGTCCGATATTTGTCGTCCGACATTTGTCGTCCGTCATTTGTCATCCGTCAATAGTCATCCGTTCATTATCGTCCGTTTTTGTCGTCCGACATTTGTCGTCCGACATTTGTCGTCCGTCAATATTCGTCCGTCAATAGTCGTCCGTTAATAATCGTCCGTCAGTAGTCGTCCGTAAATAACCGTCATTTGTCGGGGGAGTTAGGTTTTATTTTCGTTACGGAATTTCTTGATTCGGTCGCCGCGCCCAAGGCCCGCGATAAAATCTATTCTTTCACTAATTATTTTTGACACAAAGTGGTACACTAGTTTTGTACCCTAACTTTCTAAAAATCAGTTTTTGTTTGATAAAAAACAATTTTCCAAATCGGTCCAGGCGTCCTCGAGTAATCCGCGAACATACATAAAAAAAATATATATACGCGACGAATTGAGAACCTCCTCTTTTTTTGAAGTCGGTTAAAAATTGTTCCTGATTTTGGTAGGGTAGGCGCTCGTGCCTGGCGGTCGGCGTGCCGCGTGGCGCGAACGGGTCGTAGATTGTCTTCATACCTAACTAGCAGCGCTCCGCGGTTTCACCCGCGTAACTCCCGTTCCAGTAGGCGAGACGCGGATAGAACGCGTCCGGTCGTAAACTCGTGATAACTTCAAAACAAAATGTCCGATTCAAATGAATAAAACAGCAATTTACTGGTTCACTTCCGACGTCTACACTAATATAATTTATGGATCATTATGGATTTATTTCGTATGGTTTCGGACTTTTGAATTAGCATAAAAATAAGTCCGTTTTGTGTAATAAGTTTTAACCGACTTCAAAAAAGGAGGAGGTTCTCAATTCGTCTGTATGTTGTTTTTTTATTATTTTTATTACATATTATAAAGGGCCGATTAGTAACTATTAGTACATAGTACATAGAAACTATTATGTATTCTGTGTATATAGGAAATCAAAATATCATTCATCACCAATTTAAAATTAGAATGCCTATCCAACTTTTGACATAGATAATAATTTAATGCCTGTAGAATAGACAGAACATCGAGAATTTTTTCTGAGCTCTGTGATGTTCCCTCTATTTTAGGTTTTTTTTTTTTCAAATTTCGAACTTACAAAACAGGTATAACGTACGTACTGGTAGGTTTGAGTCATAGAATTTGAAAGTAGAGGAACGCGCGACGACGGGGCGGGGATGTGAGCAACCATGCTATGTTTGTTTGATTTATTCGCAACACCTAAACACTGTTACACCGATTTTGATGAAATGAACGATGGCGCGACTTTCATGATTTTTCTTCTCTGGTAAAAAAGTGCTCAATGCGCCTAAAGAAGTTTTCACTTCAAAAATTGATAAGACCATGGAGACGGTTTTGTCTCGTTTTTATCTGTCTAATAATTAAAGGTACTCAGTGTGACACGCGCGCGCGTTGTGAAAGGAGGCTAGACGGAAAAAATTAAGACTAAAAGTTGTAACGACACTTTTTGCATAGAAGACGAAACGAAAATAACTGGCTTGCTAGCCAGTTATTTTAGTTTCGTCTTTCTATTTCGCATTGAACAGTGTGGTGTCGCGACGATTATTAAAAAAAATTACAATTTATTCACTAATTCATCGAAAGGAACTTCGTTCCATCCGGGTGTCCCTTGACACCTCTCAAGTTTTTTATTTTCAACATGTTAGCTGTCTTTAGTTGGCCGAGTGGTATAAACCGCCACCCGCTACACCAACCGATGTGGGTTCGATCCACAGGTTACATAATGTTCAAATAGTGCTGCACAGGATTGTAAACGTTACGATGGCGGTGGACTTTTGACCGTTGATTGTACACATTCGCACGGCGGCGCTCACCACCGCACCGATCGCAAGCCGAGCACGCGGTGTTTACACTCGCGCAGTTCCGTAAGCTTGTTGTCACTGTGTGTGTGATGTGTCGCGCCGAGTCGCGCGGCGGTAACGACCGAAGCGAGCCCGAACGTGTTTATGTAATGTAGTGTGTGGCAGTGTTCTGACGCTGAAATTGTTGTATGCGTAATATCTTTATACTGCTCTTTACTGAGCCTTTCCTTTTCCTAAACAGTGTAAGGTGAAATAGCTATAATTTTAGCCACGTGCGTCCATGAGTTGAACCCGTCGAACAGGGGATCCTTAAAAGATTCACATCTATTTTAGTGGAAAACAACCTGCACTACTATAAGGGATTTGATGTAAAGTTTATGAAATTTAATTTTTGTGTTTTTTTCTTTACATTCGCCGTAAAATTGAAAAAGCTCAAAAAATTACGATTTTTTAAGATTTTCACGTGTTTTTTCTATCGAGGCAAATCACTCTAATCGTGTTTCGAAGTGTATACAAAGCTTGTCCCGAGGCGAGGCAATTAATTTACGATTCCGATTAGTGTGCCTTGCAGTAGGGAGTTTCATACAAAGAATAATGAACTGCTCGAATTGATACGTTTACAAGTTGATTTGTGTGCTACAACCTTTATGGAGTGCGAGGAGAAAGAAGCGCGGAGAGATGGAAGAAAAAGGGAAGAAAATGTTTACAGTAAACACAAAAATGGCTACTGTTAACATTTTACAGGTATTAGAAAAACCACCTCGGAATATTATTCAAGATACGGAAAAAGACAATAGATTTATGTAGTAAAATGTTTGGGATGAATCATTAGATTCATACCAAGCATTTTACTACATATATCTATTTTCAATCTATTAGAAGTGATCTGTCTGATAAAATAATCGTCATGTGTCTGATTAGATTCCCATTCATTCATAACAAATGAAAAATGGTTCACTCGTCACGCATCCTCTTTCGTCCACGTTTCTTCGTTTCGAAATTGTTGTCAGTGTGCCAAAACTCCCAACAATTTTCGAAACATAAGAAAACGTTACACGTTGTGCATTGAGAGCGCACCGCTTTTCTTTTGTTGTCTTTTGTACTACATACGACACAATTCCTTCTATCGCTTCCAGTTATACACTTTGGGACGTGGCAAATATCCCGCCTCAACCTGGTGACTGTCGAGATGCTTCGATGGACCACTGGTTCAGCGCGCGGAACACGATTAACCATCGGCCATGCTAAGGCATAACGAAACTCACGATGCGTCATTGGCAGTTTATTGCGCCGTCTCAAAGATTCCTCATACATAATGAAAGCATTATGAATGCTTACATTTAACAACCTCTTAAAAATCTTCACATACCATTTCACACATCTCTTTCTCTCTAATAGATACATTGCGAGTTTTTGATCTTTGCGATCAACCCCTCCCATTGTACTATTGTAATCTCTTACACACTTTGGCTTGACAATCGTCTGGCCGGATTTCGTTCCGACGCAAGTCCCAGCATCGTGGTAGGTAGATATAACAGTTACCACCTTGGAGTCCTTCCATGCGACGATGGAAACATCTCCAGAGTGGCGAGCTTTTATAGTCCCCTTCGCAACGTTTGTCGGTATCTTTGCGATCTCCTCAGGAACATGACGACGGTTTGGCCGCAGCGTTCCTAAGCAATCAAACCCCAGGGACTTGAGATATCGTGCTAACGATGGACAATTGTAGAAATTATCCATCGTTACACGATGCCCTCTTCGCTCCAGGCCCTTCAACAGCTCAAGGACTACCTTGGTACTTTTACTACCCAGATCAGCACTAAGAGATTCATCGGTGTGGTTACCATCACTGGTTTTACCAGTATAGATTTGGAATCCAGCCATATAACCTGTGTTCGACTCACACAGTTCATACGACTTGATACCAAATCTCGCAGCCTTTGATCTTATAGTTTGGGCCCAGGATAACCGACCTTTGTATAAGAGCAAAGACTCGTCGATGGCAACGCTTTGCTTTAAATTATAGAGGGACTTAAACTTTTCTTGGAGGTGTTTCAGTAAGGGCCACAGTTTCCAGACCCTCGTACGCATCGCTCTATCTCCAGAACACATATCTTCATTTTGTAGATGATTCTGACGAACGTCAGAATTGTCGACAAAATGAAGGAATTTATTCAGGAGAATGTACCGATTATAGGACATCAAGGACTTGAAATTTGGCATTTCAAGGACGTTCGATGTCCAAAACTCGGCGACCGATGTACGAGGATCCATTCCCATGTACATAAGCACCCCAAAGAAAAGCATCATCTCCTCTACATTGGTGTCTGTCCACCGATTTAGACGAGATGATCTTTTAAGTTCACCCCTACGTTTTAAATCTTCGATAGTTTGCTTGGCATATCGATTAGTTTCGAGGACGATTAACTCGAAGATGTCCCTATCGAATATATCGGTAAAGGCATCAAAGGCCGAATTGTAGTCTTTGACTGGTCCAGGTCGAGGGCCTGAAAATTCCTCAGGAACTCCCCTAAAAGAGTCAAAGTCTTCAACCCAATCGAAACTAGCCGATAGTCCAAGCATACTATCGGTAGCGTCATCCATACCGCGTTCCATCACCTGTATAATGTTCCGAAGTGGTTCATCTAATTCCTCATCATCAGGTATATCTCTTTCTAAGCCTTCAGTGGCTTCGTCATCGAATTCATCATCGAATTCACTGTCAAAGTCACTGCCCGCAGGACACGCTTGCCTCGATGTCGATACTACACCTGACGTTGATGGGCGAGCATCAATGTCAGTTGTAACTACGACATCACCAACTACATTGGAACTCCCGACACAAGTATTCACGCGAACGCCATCGGGATTAGCCAATGTAGATGCAGTAGGCTCATCTGTGAGAGGCACAGAAAGTGATGTTCCGGATGGCAGCCCGGACATCCAACGCCTTACGTGCCAAGGCGCTGACTGAAGGATCTCCTCCGCCTCTTCCTCCTCCACGTCCATCGCCTCTACACGTTCGTAGACACTAGAACTGCAAGAGAACAAATAGTTTAAATTATTAAAACTGTTTAAGGTTTAGAAAAAGTTGCGAGTACAATTCCCACTGGGGACAAGTTTTTGAGTAGCCTAAGAAAAATTTATGTGCGCTAATTGACATTGCTCTTACGGTGAAGGAAAACATCGTGATGAAACCCGCGGCTTGGTTGACTCCAGAAGTATTGACAAGTTCTCTCCTCTGGACATGGTCGACTAAGCTGAGAGGGTAGTAGGTGCTGGGCAAGCCTACTCCACCCTCACGCAAAAAGGACCCAATTAAAAAGGGTCTAATCGCGGAAAACAGCCCGTATACAAGTACAAGTTGAGTAGCCTAATGTTAATTATTTGCTAATGTAGATAATAGCCTAATGTAGATAATTATTTCCAGTTCAGGGTGTTTTTGTATGTATAATACGGTGTATGTATAATAATAAAAGAAAATTTCATCAAAATCGATCAAGTTTTTCGGAAGTTATGGACTGTACAATACGGGTCATAAGTAAATGATCAGTTTGCTTCAACAACATCAACAAGTATTGGACTTACGACCTTCTTCTAATAGATGTTACACACAAACATAAATACTTGAATTAAAAGTACTGTGCGATTATTTTCAACATATTAGCTATGTATTTAGTTGTGTGAGTGGTATAAGGGGCCACCCGCTACACCAACCGACGTGGGTTCGATCCACAGGTTACGTTGTTATAATGTTCTAATAGTGCTGCACAGGATTGTAAACGTTACGGTGGGCAAATACTTTTGGCCGTTGATTGTACATATATTTATATATAAATAGATTAAAATAATATTATACATACCATAGTGGTACGTCGTCCACGACTCGGCGCAAATGATTCCCGCTGGACGTAGACTCCACCGCAACCCGTTCCTCTGTGACGTGTAGCGAGCACCCGGGCGTCTGCGTCACCGCTAGCTCCTCAGTCCTGGGTCTAAAAACTCAACAATCACTACATAGTATAAAACAAAGTCGCTTTCTCTGTCCCCATGTCCCTATGTATGCTTAAATCTTTAAAACTACGCAACGGATTTTGATGCGGTTTTTTTTAATAGATAGAGTGATTCAAGAGGAAGATTTATATGTATAATACATGCATAATATAGCCGTGAAAAGCCGGAGCGGGTCGCTAGTAAAATAATAAATAAATATTGCAATACATTCCACACATCGCCACCTAGCCCCAAGCTAAGTAACTAGACTTGTGTTATGGGTGCTAGACAACGGATATACTACTTATATACTTTTCTTTTGTAAATATATACTTATACATACAAACAACCAGACCACAGACAAATATCTAAGCATAAATACTTGTCTGAGGCGGGAATCGAACCCGCGACCATGTGTTTAGCAGTCCGGCATGGTGACCATTGTGCCAACTGGGTCGTCCCTTCATCATTTAATACGATATTATTATTTCTACTATCACAGTTAGTTTAATACTTAAAAGGAAACTCTGTATACTGTGTAAATCTATGTAATTTGAAATATGTTAATGAAATAAACTTTTTCCCCCTTATTCCAAAATGAGGTTTAAGGATAGTCCGAGATGTGAATTTTAACCTTAGATTTAGACACAGATTTACTCGTGAACTATAGTCTAAACACTATCCCTTTATATTATATAGGGAACTATAGTCTAAGCACTAGCCGTATATATTATATAGGGGTAGTATTTAGTTTATAGTTCACGAGTAAATCTGTATCTAAATATAAGGTTTAAAACCACATCTCGGACTATCCTTAAACCTCGTTTTGGAATAAGGGGGATTGTATTTGTATTTTTTTTGTATTATATTTACCGAGTAGGGAGTGGGGGTGGAACTTCATCGTCCCGCGGCTCAGCTTCAGCCACGAGGCCCAGCATTAGAGCGCAGCGAGCGGCGGACGATCGGCCACGCGCCCTCTCCGCGGCGCTATCGCTCGGGGTCACTGACCTCGAGCGGCCCGAGCAGCTGGGCAGCCTAGCTTGTCTGAAAGACAAAATGATCCCCACTAGAAATGTCTAATTTTTTTCAAATATTCCTAAAATTTCATCTACATAAAACAATAAAATTGTTTCAAGAACAACGCCAAAAATCATGCTTGCATTTATTTTTAACTAGCGACCCGCCCCGGCTTCGCACGGCTATATTATGCATGTATTATACATATAAACCTTCCTCTTGAATCACTTTATCTGTTAAAAAAAACCGCATCAAAATCGGTTGCGTATTTTTAAAGATTTAAGCATACATAGGGATATAGGGACAGAGAAAGCGACTTTGTTTTATACTATGTAGTGTAGTGATTAATTGGATTTTTAAATGTTTTCAAACAACAACAAATAAACAATAAAAACGCACATTAATACAAAATAAATAGAAGTCTCTAGCGAAAACATTTCGGCATCAGACAATTTTTTATGCGATCAGTACTTTACTTCTTGCTGGTGCTACTTTTGCCGTTTCGACTACATCAATAATGATTGTAATAAATCTAAAGTTACTCTTACGTAACTATCGTCTGAATTATGTATAAAAATCACGGATAAAAATATATAATCTAGTTATTTATGAGTATTCCAAGACAAAAAACATGCAATATTATTCGAAAAAGTGACACAATACGGCAAACATGACGGTGAAAAAACGACCTCTCGAAAGTTGTCGGCTTTTTTTCACTAATTATTTCACAATTATTCTACAAAATAACAATATACACATAAACTACAGTTTGGTCGTATTTGTGCGCTAAAATCTACTGTTTAAAGTGAAAGGGTACCTGCGCTCTCTCCATACAAACGTACCTAGTCGACTGTTTCCTCCCTGGATAATGATTAATGACACTAGCACAAATATTTTTGTGCCATAAAACCTATAACTGCCATGACTATGCCCCTATTTTTTTTTTCATTTTCTAATTATCATAGAAATTAAGATTAAAAAAATAAAAACAAAATATAGAGGCATAGTCATGGCAGTTATAAGTTTTATGCACCAAAAATATTTGCTTTAGTGTTATTATCCAGGGAGAAAACAGTTGACTACGTTTGTAATATTTTGTATGGAGAGAGCCCCCGGTACCCTTTCCTTTTAAGAGTATTCATGCATCGCTGAAGATTCGAAAGAAACTCCTAAGGAGAACACGTAGAAGCTCACTGAAAGCGGTATTTGGCTCGTTTTGTTATTCTTTACATGTAGGTATAAAAAGTTTCAAGAAAGTAGGTACATAAGCGCATTTCATTAACCAGTTATTTGCTTCAAACGTGCGTCAATTAGCTGCAATAATTCTGCGGAAACCATGCTTACTTAGTCTTGTCTTGTACTTGTACTTGTTATCCGCGATTAGACCCTTTTTAATTGGGTCCTTTTTGCGTGTCGATGGAGTAGGCTTGCCCAGCACCTACTACCCTCTCAGCTTAGTCGACCATATCCAGAGGAGAGAACTTGTCAATACTTCTGGAGCCAACTAAGCCGCAGGTTTCATCACGATGTTTTCCTTCACCGTAAGAGCAATGTCAATTAGCACACATAAATTTTTCTTAATAAAAATCCATTGGTGCACGGCCAGCCGGGATTCGAACCTACGACCTTCAGAATGAAAGTCGAGGTATCTACCACTAAGCCAACACCGCTCCTAGATCCGCCATATTTAAAATCGAACTTTAAAAGTCTGACTGACAGACAACAGGATAGGTAAATCTTTAGGTAAGCCAATGACATTTATTTATGCTGTTATGATATTTTATTTGAAGTGTAACCTGAAACCGTGAATAAAATAGATTCCTGAATCGAATGACCTTGATATTCTGATTCGCGAAAATTTACAGTAGATATTTTTGGGAAGAGGAGGGGTTAACTTATACATATATTCCCAAGTGGTGACCGGTCATCGCGCCATTTTAATATGGCGCCATACCGTCACACCCCGAGCGATGCCCGGTCCCCGCACTCTCTCCACTTGACTTTGAGCTTTAATACTAGTGGTTACCGTCTACTTTTGTATGAAGAACTTTGACATTATACATCCTTTGATCAATTTTCGCAGTCTGCTATATGTACATGCATATATGCACACTGTAGCTGCGTCTCGTAACGGTGTAGCGAGTTCAGAGATTTTATCTCATCTAAAAATATGCGTACCGTGCTAAAAGTTTTCACTTATAAATACTTTCCTCTTATAATATTAGTGTAGATAACTTACCCAGGCATTGTTTCACTGTTTCTCAATGGAATATCTTTATTTGATGAAGCTTGACTCCTTGCAACATTCGATGCACCACAACAGATTTCATCTCTGACATTGTCTAACCTCTCCGAAATGTCACATTTAACAATATCTATCATATTATCGTATACATTGATACATTCAGATTTAGTCACCATTTGGGTATTGTGGCTTTCAATGTTGTCTGACATCTGTGTGTTGTCATTGTCATCATCACTTGTTACTTCACACTTGATTTCCTTCTTCAGGATATTGCCTTCAACATCAGAGGTACCCTTGTTTTGGTGATGAATCATTTCACTATCTTCATTTTCTGGAAAACAGCATAAAACAATAAATATTGCAAGACATTCCACACATCGTCATCTAGCCCCAAGCTAAGTAACTAGACTTGTGTTTGGGTGCTAGGCTATGGATATACTACTTATATACTTTTCTTTTGTAAATATATACTTATAATTTTATAATACATAGAAAAACAACTAGACCACAGACATACACACATGCATGCATAACATGCATAAATACTTGTCTGAGGCGGGAATTGAACCCGCAACCCTGAATTGGCAGTCCGGCATGTGCCAACTGGGTCATCAAACTTCAGTGATGAGTTTGTTCACTTGGTTGGAGTACCACAGTGTTCGTGAGGCCTTTTCATCCTTTACCCACTCACATTCTCATTGCCCACCTGCCAACCATTCCGTTTGCCTTATTTCGATCGATTGTTTAAAATTATAATACTTATATACTTTTTTTTTGTAAATATATACTTTTATATAATACATATAAACAACCAGACCACAGGCAAATATCTAAGCATAAATACTTGTATGAGGCATGAATCGAACCCGCAGCCCTGTGTTTGACAGTCTGGAATGGTGACTATTGTGCCAACTGGTTACTGGGTCATCAATATATTACTGAGCATTTGTTCCTATCATGTTGTTTATCTATCTCTATCATTTTATGAGCACTAAGTATGGATGTACGTTACCTGCCGTGTCTCTCTCCTGTTTGACTCTTGGCTCCTGGATACCAGACTCCAGACATGTGGGATTGGAGAACTCCATGATGCTTAGCGTGAAGGAGAACGGAGTGGCACTACGTAAGCTTCAACTGAAAGCACAACATTTGAAGGTGATAGATACACGTTGTGGTGTCAGTTGCATCGTGTATTGGGTGATATTGATCACTTAATGTGTCTCGGAAAAATGGTTGATGGTTAGAAGTTAAACTACCATCGCAAATAGCAGTTTTGTTCCTAGGCTTTAACATAGACCCATCCGGAATGCTTTTCAGTTAAAGAACCGACACGGATAGGTTAGATATTTTGACCAAACACGCTCCAACATAGACCTATAAGACGTTATTGCCGGTTTGACGATGAAATGTTTACAAGTTCAGTGCCTACACACGCTCGGCGATTGGATGCTGTTTACATTTCGCCCAGAATTGTGAAAAAACTAAATAAGGTATATTACCTATTACTTTGCCGATTTCAGTATTCAGAATAATTATTGTATTGGAAATACAAACAACAAGCAAATAACACTAGCAAAGAGAATCACTGACTTGTCACTTTGTCAGACACCCACCACGTGTGAAATATCCTCTTTGCCCACCAACCAACCAACCGCCATTCTAGCCAACCACAGACAACAAAAAACAATGAATTAATAAACGAATTTTAGTCGATTAATCGTTTTGTAGCTTTCTCGGTGCAAGCTTCTACGAACGAAGCTTCTCAACTTCAGATGGCGATGTATGCATGTTAAGCACATAGAATTTGACGTTCGTACCTCCTTATAGTTATGCAGTACTTCGAGCTTCACAATTTCAAATTAATCCGATAGACGAAAATGTTTGCAATTATTTTACGACGCAATTCGTGCAATCTTTTTCGAGACGTTTTGTAATATTGACATCACTAGAACTGTCAGAAGTTCTGCGCCTCAGTAGCCACAGACTACAAAAACCAAATATGAGGTTTTGGCGGGATTGGCTAAAGTTTTAAGCTGGGAACAAATTATCGGACGCGGCTTACGGACGCGTCCGACAGCCGCGACTTATAGCCATCTGTGTAATTGAAATGTATGTAACTGTGCACACTATCAGACGTAAGTCGCGGACGTGACCTTGAGCATCCGGACGTCCTAGAGCGATCTGGGACCGTGCACACTTATCAGTCGCGGCAGTCGGACGCGTCCGCGGACGCGTCTGAGCAATGTGTCCCCAGCTTTATTGTATACTTTTATGTAATTAAATTCCGTGCAAGTGCATTAGTAAAAATCAGTGTCTAACATGAACTTTTCTCATACAAAGCCACTATCTGCCGCTGCCTGTAAGAATAACGACATAGGTACTTACTGCGAGATTCTTCAGTTCAAGAACATTTCAAGAGTTAGATTCTCAGACTATGGAAAAGAGCCAGACACCTAGATGGGAGGGATTTTTATAGTTAAGCGGCCGGAGCTTATTTTTTCAAAAGTCGTGGTCACGAGCTGTGCATAACTAAAACAGGTATCGTTGGATTCCTTGAGATCTCTAGATGACGAATTAACCTGTCTTAGTTTCGAAAGCCGGGAACTATTCATAGTAGCATTTATGACGTCATAAATATGGCGGCTCTGTACTTTAGATATTTGCACATTTCTCGAGTTCTATTCAACCAATTTACACGTGTGAGGTGTCACTTCACACCATGTGTCCCGATCTCTAGCTAATTTTGGCCACTCTGCGTCGAATGCATCTAAGTCGTCGTGCCATCGTTTTTTGGGTCTACCTCGAAGACGGCAAGCGTCTTCGAGGTAGTTTAGACTTATCTAGTCTTAATCGGGTTTAATTCTCAAATAAAAGATTTTTTTAGCTAAACATTGTTTTTATTATAAATCTTACCTAAATCTTGTTTTATTTACAAAGCAACAGCCTCCTATACAAATACTAATCATAAATACCCGCCGAAGCAATAACAAATTAAAAAAAAACCTAAATATTATTATATGAAGACGAGGCTGTATAAGTTAAGTCTTGGGTTTGAAAGTAAATACAGTCGGCTGATTGACCTGCAATATCCTAACTTCAACTTACATTTATTAATGTAACAAATTAACAATCGCAGAATTTTTATCAAACTACGCGACGCAAAGGAGTGGTAATGTGTTTATTATAGTTGCCGAATGCAGTTTAAAAGTAATAAAAGTCGAAACAACAGAAACTTCGACCAGCCAATTAAGAGGAAAGGGTACCGGAGGCTTTCTCCATACAAACTATTACAAACGTAGTCGACTCCCTGGATAATGACACTAGAGCAAATATTTTTGGTGCATAAAACTTATAACTGCCATGACCATGAAGCAGATACCCAGTGGAGAGCGCGTAGGTACATTTTTGTAAGGAATACATCTCACCGATTTATGGCGGGGGGAGGGGTAAGTTTATTGGCATCAACGGCGCAGATCGCTAAACATCGCTGGTCCATAAGCTCGTATCGGATCAAACATTAAACTAACTCGGTAATGTATAGCAAGTTCCGTCATTCAAGACATGTGTCAAGGAACCATTGTTTCTCTAGGGGTTCCAAAACACTAATGACCAAAAATAACGATATCGATATTTTTTGCCACAATGTGGGCTCTGTGGAAGAGGACTGATTTTGTCCAGCCGAGCTGTGGACGTTTGCGATGTAAAAAATAAAGATTTTGGTTTGATTAAAAAAAAAACAGGTGATGAAATTTTAATAATCTTTATTTATTAAAAGTAAATAGTACATTGTTACCCTAGGGGTGAAAGAAAAACTACATTAAACTTAACACAAAAACATTTAAAAATAACAAAGATAATACTAAATAATACGTTTAATAGTACATTGTTATCCTAGGTCTGAAAGTCACTCATTACAGGTCCCGAGACGGAGTTTGGCGCCCGAGCGTAGCGAGGGCGCTAATAGTTCGAGGGACTTAATGAGTCTTTCACCCGAGGTAAACACTGTGCTTTTCATTACGAATAATACATAAAAATTTTCCTAACAACGAGAGTGAATGAGACTCCATACCACATGAGTAGGTACTCATGTGTCCATACTACCTGATACTCTTACCGCCCGCCCGCCCCGCCCGCGCCCTGTCGTAACACATCGACAAGGCGCGGGCGGCGCGGCATGGTCGTAGGTCGCTTTGACCATTTTCGTCTTTACATTTATTTTATTAAATAAAATATCTTGAACTAAATATACCTACTTGAATTTGATTACTGAGAAAAATAAGTAAGTACTAAGCTCTGGCAGTATGCATGAGCCGTGCCAAGCCATAATTATTATTCTTTAGTGTAAAAAAAAAGCAAGGAGGTTAGGTTTTTGAAGTTTCTAATGCGTAATGATACTGATACTGGCTACATGCAGATTGCACAAGTCGTGCGAAGCCATAATTTGACATGACAGCTGTCAGTGAAAGCGAAAAGCCCTAGGACTGGAAGTTTTATTTTCTACACGCTCTTCAGGCATATTTAGACCTACTTTCGGAGTATGAGTAATGAAAAATAATTTTAAAAAAATGCAAGCATTTCCCGACAGTTTTTTTGGAACGCAGTTCCTTATCGCGCGTTACGAAACGGAAAAAATAAGATCAAAAGTTGTAACGACACTTTTTGCTATAGTTGTAAGCCGTGCGGCGTGCGCGTGTTTTTTTCGTTTCGTTTTTCTATTTCGCATTGAAAAGTGTGGTGTCGCGACGATTATTTACAAAAAAAAATGTAGGTACTGAGGACCAATATAATCGGCGTCTATTATTTTTTAAATTTTCGTAGCAATCTAGTGTGAAATGTTTGGCACATAATATAACACTGTGTTTTGTTGGGAAATATTTTTCTCTATAAGTGGCGGTGATCCATTATTCTTTTTTCTCGGCGTCGTCGTTCGGAAATCTGCAATGTTCAGAACGTAAAAAAATACATCTATCATTACAAACAACAAACGAGTTTTATTTTAAAAGAAACAAATTATCTTTTTACAAATAAGTTAAAAAATTAACACTTTTGTCGATAAAAATCGTTTAGATGCTGCAAACATCACTAGTGAGTAAGAAAGAGACGACAGCCTAACTGTATAATCAGTGTATCAGAAAGAGACAACATGAAAGCCATCAAAGGGAGCGCCTAAGGAAATTAAAATAAAGGAATATTTTCACTAATTGAACAAAATCACTTATCTGAGAAATGTTATTCCATCCTTTGTGTAACTTTAGGCAGTGGTATACTTTCCACACCATTTAATTGCACAACTAGGCATTTTTTTTGGGCTTTAAAACGGGAACGCGTGACGTGCGTACGTCGCGATGAACTGACACGACTGGCCAAAATTTTCGTTGCATCCGCGCAATATAGCGTACGTTTGGTGAGTGCGGCACCCCCGCACGCTCACTCCACTGGGTATCTGCTTCATGGCCATGACCATGCCCCTATTATTTGATTTTTTTAATTTTTTAATTTTATTAATTTTAATTTCTATGATAATTAGAAAATGAAAAAAACCAAAACATAGGGGCATAGAGATGGCAGTTATAGGTTTTATGGCACAAAATTATTTGCTCTAATGTCTTTATCCAGGGAGGAAACAGTCGACTACGTTTGTATGGAGAGCGCGCAGGTAACCTTTCACCTTAAGCCAAGGTTGAGGCGACCTAGTCTGTTACACCCCCAACACCATTACCACCCCAAAAGCGAGACAAGACAATGGAGACGAGATGTAATGTATTTTGCTATTTAACAATGGGGGCTGTTTAGCTGAGCAAATTATACATAGGATTATAGAAATATCCTAACTTCAACTTACATTTAATGTAAAAATTACAGTATTTTACAATTGCAGAATGCAAATTAAAAGTAAAAACAGTCAAAGCAACAGAAACGCAATTAGTTAAAGAATTAGTGTCAGTGTTCACTTCAAGGGCAAGGCGGCGCCGTCTGTCAGTCTGTCTGTTTGTCTTGTAGGGGATACCATTGGGGGGAGGGAGGGCAACACTAGATGTATTCATTTTAACGATAATTCTAAAAGGGAGCGCGAGAATTCACTTCGATCAGCCAACTAAGGCAAGCCGAAGTGAGACAGATAAATTAGCTGAGGAAATTATAGAAAGGAGGCAAAAGAAAAGCAATAAAGGATGAACGACATTGTGCACTTCGACCAGCCAACTAAGGCAAGACGAAGACGAACCATCGCTGCAAGGGCTGGGGGCAACTTAATATAAAACAAGGATTACAGTACGTAACGTAGGACATTATTAACATAGGGCATCTTAATTAGTTGAGCATTATACGTAGTAAATACTACGTAAATGACAGGAACAGGAACAAAATGGATATACCAATGTACTAAAAACATTACACAACTCCCCATTCCATCGTAGAACATTCACTCGGAATGATAATTGACGTAACACGTCGACCCTTTACCAAAACACAACGCCTTCTCGCATTGTTTACAAAAATAGAAGGTACGTTTTTTGCAAACAACGCAGTTGCGTCTTCGTCTCTGTTTGTGGCCGGCCTCGCCGCCAGGTAGCTCTGGGAGCTCCGTCGGGAAATGGGCTAAGGCGGCGCGCGACAAATTTGGCCGAGCAAAATTAAATGTAAATTGTGGTTGGATTGGTCGAGAAGGCTCTGCGATGGGCTGGCGAATTGTGCAATGTCTTTTTAAGAGCTCCAGGATAAGGTCTTGCCTAAAATCCCGGTGCTCTAAATTAGGATGAAATGTTTTGGCAATTATGTAAGCGTTGAGGACGCTTACATTAAGTAGTCTTCTAAAGAACTTCTTATACCAAACCGCTGTCCGTTTTCTTTCAATGGGGTACATAGACAGCATTTGATCTTTGCGGTCCACGCCACCCATACAAACGTTATAGTCTTTGACCACTATGGGCTTACCATCAGCGACGGCGATCCCATGGTATGTCGAGATCATCGCCACCTGGTTCTGATCTCGCCACACCATCAGATCGACGTCCCCGGAAGTGCAACCACATACCTGGCCAACTGTCATGTTTCCCTTCTTTAAATCGGCAATTTGATTAGGAACAAATTGCCGGTTTGTCCGCAAGGTCCCGACGCAGTCAAGACCAAGCGTTTTTAAGACACGGGCTAAAGATGGGGAATTATAATAGTTATCCATCCATATGGTACGTCCACTGTGTTCAAGTCCCCGCAACAAACGCAGAACCAAGTTAGGGATATCCCCGTTTATAATGCCTACATTATCAGGACGCTGTTCTGTACCCGCATGAATCTCAAATCTCCACAAATAACCTGTGCGGGAATCACAAACCTCGTAGGTTTTGATTCCGACAGCAGATTTTTTGTTGGGGATATATTGTCTTATATTAAGCAACCCCTTCCATTGCGTGAGTGATTCATCTAGCGCGACGTTCTGGTGGATATTATAAAGCGATGAAAACTTGGAATTCAAGTGGTCTACCACCGGTGCCACTTTAAATATTTTTGCCTTTTGTGGGGGCATGTCATCGGTAAGACGCGAGTTATCATTAAAATGAATACATGTATTCAGCAGCTGAAATCTCTTTAGACCCATCTGATGCGAGAAATAAGGAGTCTGAAATATGTTGCCCTCCTTACCCCAATACTCCTCCATTTTCGACTTCACGACAACCCCCATTGCTAAAATAATTGCAAAATATACATACATCTCGTCGACATTCGTGTCCACCCAGGAGGTGATACGGCTGTGCGGGGCCATCAACCCGGCATCGAGTAGCTGGGCCGCGTACTCCTGGGCGTACAAGTTTGTTTGGGCAACAATGTGCTCCATGATGGACCTATCCCAAATCTGTACGAAAATATCATACGGATTTGTTGTAGGTTCCATCACGGGGCCACTGTTGCCAACAAATTTCTCGCGTCGCTCTTGGGGTGGGATGGGGTCGGTGGGGTAACTCTGCCATTCAAACGCGAAGAGCGATACGGGCTCATACGGAACTCCCTCGTCGTCTGCTACTGCCACCTGCGCCAACTCCACGCGGCCAGCAGCTTCGGCGTCCTCGGCCGTATCAGTCTCCGGTTCGAAGAACATACGCAGGGAGCGGGGCACCACCGGCTCATAGTCGTCGTCTTCGTGATCCTCCTCGTTTTCGCTCCCTAAGTAGAAAGATAAAATTATCAGCCATCTAACTAAACATAAATATTAATAGTGTGATAAAAAAATTACTAACCATATTGAAGGAGGTCATTGTTTTCCTCATCACGAGGACGACGACTAGGTTGGGCCTTGGCGAGTTTCCGCGCCCGCGGTTTTTTGGCCGGCGGACATACGGCGTGGCTAAAATAATAAAAATATATTTATTCCTTAAAAATTTTTTATGTTATATCTAAATCCTAAAAAAGACTATTTTACATACACGGCTTGTCAACTTAAAACAGGTAATAGTAGTTTACTACACAAGGTATGTAAGCGAGCTATTACAGAACAAGATCCAATATGGCGCCCGTGCGAGCGCAGCTCGCAAAGGGCGCTATGGATTGAGTGCACCCGAGATATTTAGACGCCCGAGCGAGCGAAGCGAGCGAGGGCGAATATAGTTCGAGGGGTGTAATAGCTACTTACAACCGAGGTAGGTATACTACTTTACATCATTCATGCGAGGGAAATAAAACATTTTTGTTCGACATCTTCGGCTTCAAGATGACAGAAATCAGGCGTGCCGACCACTTTTTCATCAGACAAATAAGTACTTGACATGATGAACTAGCATAAACTTGTATGTTCTTTTTTTAAATTTTAATACAGTCGTCGCAAGCAGTCGCAAGTGAACAAATATTTAGCTCAAATGAAATGCCGCCATTTTCATTTTTTACAGTAAAAATCAATATATGAAAAAAAAAATTGACCAAAGAGTTTTGCATGGCTTGAACTGAAATAAAATGCCGCCATTTTTATTGTTTTATTTTTCAGTAAAAAGTTTCGTCATTTTATAAGAAAAGAGATTGGTTAACCAAGGAGTTTGACATAGCTTGAATCCATCTAAACAATGCACTGTGTTGTAAATGTCAACTTACACAACCTCTTACCATACTAGTAAATCCTACTTACCGAGCAGTATGATGTAAATGTGTTTTACTTACCCAGACGGGCCGGGAACTGGCAAGCACCGCCGCTTAGGCGCGTGTTTCGGCATTTCGAGGGACCGGCCAAGTGGCTGGTCCTCAATTTGGTCTAAGTCGATCCTGTAAAATACGTATGAAAATCCCTGTTTACAATCCCGGTGGAACCTCAGTGCCCATCGATTTAACCCCCTGTATGTGCTGCAATATTAAGTGGTTCAAAAGTTATTGAAATTTTAGGCAAAATCAGATTTCACCCTGAACTTTGCAATTACAGCCAAACTATCAGGTCTGCGATTCTGCCTTTTTTTGTAAAACAAGTTCAATAGTGGACCTTTTGTACCCCTACACCAATCGGAGTCTTAGATTTATAAAACTCAAAATAAAACCATTAAAGTTTTTTTTTTTTTTCAAAATCTAATGTTTACATTATCTTTGTATGGTTCTAAAAAAGTATTTCACAGATAATTTTTGTCTGCAACCTATCTTAAAAACTACTGGCTTTCATTTTTTTCAAGTATAAACCCTGAAAGTTTCATTTGGCTAGAACAAGGGCATCATGTTGAAAAATGTACTTGATAGTCCAAAATGTTAAAATAATCGATATCAGTTCTAGTTTTCATAGATCATCGAACAGTTGTACAGAAACCAAGCCGAATTTGCATCTTAATCTCAACTTAATTTGAATCTTATTCATATAGCAGTATGGCAGGCAACTTTAGTTCGTTTATCGTCACCAGCAAAACAGAGCTTTGTCTAAAACAGACCGACTGACCGCCGTTTACGACCTTTATTACCTATTTCGTATGACATTGAATTATTAAAAATTTTCAACTTCATTCTCTTTTTGCAGTTGTCATACTGTAGATTATGAACAGTTACACTTATTTTTAACTCAGAACCACCGGCAAACGAAAAATGTATGTACATTAGAATGAAAATAGAGACAAAAATGTTGTAAAGAAACTAATTTCCCATGTAATTGAAGAAATAACAATACAAAGCTATAGATGATTTATAGGAAGACTAGCAGTGCTCCGCGGGTTTACCCAAGTAACTCCCGATCCCATGGGAATATCAGGATAAAAAGTAAACTATGTTATTCCTAATTAATCAATGTATCCTCATACCAATTTTCATCAAAATCGGCCCAGTAGTTTTGGAGCCCATTCATTACTTACAAACAAAAAATCTTTCCTCTTTATAATATTTAGTGTAGATAACTCACGCAGGCATTGTTTCACTCTTTCTAGGACTATCTTCATTTGATGAAGCTTGACTCCTTGCAACATTCGATGCACCAGGAGCAGGTACATCTCCGACATTGTCTAACATCTCCGAAATGTCACATTTAACAATATCTATCATATCATCGTATAAATTGATACATGCAGAATTAGACAACACTTGTGTAGTGTGGCTTTCAATGTTGTCTGACATCTGTGTGTCATCATTGTCATCATCACTTGTTACTTCACACTTGATTTCCTCCTTCAGGATATTGCCTTCATCATTAGAGGTACCCTTGTTTTGATGATGATTCATTTCACTATCTTCATTTTCTGGAAAACGAACAATATATTACTGAGCATTTGTTCCTATCATGTTGTTTATCTATCTCTATCATTTTATGAGCACTAAGTAAGGATGTATGTTACCTGCCGTGTCTGTCTCCTGTTTGACTCTTGGCTCCTGAATACCTGACTCCAGACATGTGGGATTGGAGAACTCCATGATGCGTCGCGTGAAGGAGAACGGAGGGCACTACGTAAGCTTCAACTGCAAGCATAACATTTGAAGGTGATAGGTACACGTTGTGGTGTCAGTTGCATTGTGTATTGATCACTTTCTGTCTTTCGGAAAAAAATTGTAGTTGATGGTTATACTACCTTACCAAATGGCGGTTTTGTTCCTAGGCTTCAACATAGACCTATCTGGAATGCTTTTCTGTCAAAGAACCGACACGGATAGGTTAGATATTTTGAACAAACACGCTACAATACAATAACTCAACCTAGACAATAGAAAACGTTAATGCCGGTTTGCCGATGCAATGTTTACAAGTTCCGTGCCTTCACGCGCTCGGCGATTGGATGCCGCCTCAAGAAACACTTCGCCCAGAATTGTAAAAAAACTAAATTATACATTACCTATTACGTATCCAATATCAGTATTTCGAATATTATGTATAATTTTAATGGAAATAGATACAAAGATAACTACCAACAACGAACTCTACAATCTACAAATACAAAAATAAACTGTCAGGCAGACCAATTTGTCAGACAGTCTCCGCCATTCTAGCCACCCAGACGACAAAAAACACGAACTAATTTAGTCGATTATTCGTTTTGTAGCGGTACGTCGCTATTCTCGCAACCCACAGACGACAAAAAAAAAACAAAAATGAATTTAGTCGATTATGCGTTTTGTAGCTTTCTCCCTTTTTTCTAGGTCATACTACCAAAAAAATGAGGGTTTGGCGGGAACGAGGTAGTAACGTTGGCTAAAGTTTTTTGGAGTTGAATTGTATAATTCTGGTGGAATATTATACGATTTAGTTCCGTGCAAGTGCAGTGCAGTAAAAGTCAAAATATCAGTGTCGAACATGGACTTTTCTCATACAAAGCCACTCTAAACTATACATAAGTACCTACTTACTGCGAGTTTCTTCAGTTCAAGAGTTGGATTCTCATGCTATAGAAAGAGTCAGACACACCACCTAGTTGGGCGAGATTTTCAAATAACCTTATAGGTAACCCAATTCATATTTTATTACCTACTTACCTATCTAATTTATCAAAAGCAAAAGATTCCCTAAATTTGTTCAATGTTTTTTAAAACTTAAGGATTCTTCGGGTGGCAATCCGGGAGTGCCGACAGAAAATCTTCTTCAAAAAATGTGTTACAGACATTTTTAAATGGGTGGGATACCTACGTCACTGCGAAAAACTTTTCATCGATATCTCTATACTGCGTCGCCTTATTAAATAGATGTAACGAACGTTACATCGAAAAACTATACTGCGAAGACTGGTTTAATCGACATCTCGTTACTGCGATCTTAAAATTAAAAATATGACATAAAAAAATACAGGGTGGTCAGAGAAGAGACGTAAAAATTTCATCCATTCCAGGTAAAAACCTCATTCACCCCCAAAAAATTTTTTTTTCACTTGCGTTATTTTTTATTTAAAATAAATATAGGTATTTGCATTGTAGATATTTTTTTAGGTTTTTTGTTTTACAACAGTTATTCTAAATTCATTAAAAAAATAATTAGGCACGTATTGATCATCCTCATCGTGCTGTAGGATGATTGCATTTTTGTTATCATACAGGATAGTCGGAGAAGTGACGTCCTATTTTTTAAAATTAATGTATAATTAACAAAGGTTTAGAAACAAAAAAAAACCCAAAAAAATGTCTACTATGCAAAAATAAATATTTTAAAGATTCTAAATAAAATAACGCGAAATCGAAAAACCCGCGAATCTTTTGAGGTGGAAAAAGAAACCCCTCGGTATTCTCCGACAACCCTGTATTTTTCACGACATAATTTAAATTCAATTATTTTATGTAAAGTTCGAAGTAACAAGATGTCGATTAAACAAGTCTACGCAGTATGGTATTTTCGCAGAATAGTTTTTCGATGTAACGTTACATCGCAGTAACAATACATCGATTTAATAAGGCGTCGCAGTATAGAGATATCGATGAAAAGTTTTTCACTGTGACGTAGGTATCCCCAAATGGGTAAGGTACCCATCTAAAAAATTGATATGAATTATAAATTGCATGGGGAATTTAAATTGGGGGGTTATGAATTGCATTTTATTTATAAAATATATTTTATTACTTAATTACTTACTTAAAAGAAACTTTAAACTACATTTAAATATTATTTTATGAATCATCATTAACAATTTCGACAACTCTTGTATCATCAAAATTAGGTACGGTATATTTTTTTATTCATTTAGAATTAGGTATGTACCTACAGTATGTGTACAGTGCATGTGTTCACTTTGAATAGTCTTAAAAACTAAATTAGGCTGTGTGCCTTCGAAACGCGCCCACCAATGAGAAGAAGGCAGGCACAAGAAACTTATGCGATTTTTTTTGTTGTGAACATGCTTACAAAGGTCAAAATTACAAATAAATACCTACTTTTAGATGGTATATTTGAAATGAAGCAACTAAAGTCACGTCCATGGGTTCTTATCACGGAACAATAATGTCATGAACTGTAACATAGGTATTGGAATTGAAATATTTTATTACAATTTGGTACATTGGTTTTTATTAAATCTTTCTGCAAGGGGGATAGAAGATTTTAAAACTTTCGTCAAAGTAATAGCCACATTACTGAAAAAATTCTCAAACTCATTTGCGATAATTATCTTGATTATTATTAGTTAAGTTTCCATACTTTGTTTAAACTCGGTATTTTTTGGCTGCGGACTCCCTGTTTCAGCGATAATTGCTTTCCATGTACCTAGTTTTTATTTTATTATCACTAGTTTTAATGGAGAGAGATTTTGCCAATATACATTGGTAGGTAGGTACTCTTTGAAATATCTTTAAATAGTTTTTAAAGTAAGCTCCAAACTCTTCTTATGTATTAAATCTGTCTTTTCGCGTTCATATAGTTTCTGTCTACTTCGATGAATACCAACCGTTGCCTAGTCACTAAACTCGCTTTTGTCGGAGACCACCATAGATATCGACGTAAAGATAGACTGAAATTGTTTATTAGAAACCGAAAAAAGTTATTTTATAATACACTAGTGACTAGATAGAGTAAATCTCCGATCAAAATAACATCTATACTTCCGAAATCTGTGTTTATTCCTGTTATTTGTTTTAGAAGATTATCAATTTTATGTAGAAGTTCTGCACTAACCATGCTAATTTCATCAATGATCAGTACCTACTCTGACATATCTGAAGAGATATCTATACAATTGCAATGTTTCTGATGAAAGAGACAAAAGTTTTGAAAAATACATTTTGAGAGCTGTATGAACAGTTGTACCAACAATAGCCACGGCAGTTTTGCCGGTTGAAGCACATGTAATATAGGCATTGCAGTAACCATCATTATCAGCGAACCTGTTGTAAATTTCCATAATCAGTTTGATAACGAATGATTTTTTCGTACCAGCAGGTCCCGTAAAAAAATATTTAAAATGGTTCTTGAATTGAAGTTTGTAAATGATGAATTAATAGTCATAAGAATATCTCTTTGTTGATCATTGGCCATTCGCATTAAATCATAGAATTGTTGATAATCTCTTTTTTTTAGCTATAGCGCCAAGTTTACGCAGAGATGCATCAACGTTAGCAGTTGAGTTTGGATCACGTAGCAATAAGTCATAAGGATCTCTTTCATGCAATATTTCACCCGCTCTTAATAATTCTTCGTCTTCTTGTTCTTCATCGTTTTCTCGGCACAACTGTCTACAAATTTCTAAAGTTTTCTCTATGTCCAAATTTGATTCAAATTCTTTCCTACGTTCTAATATCGTATCTTTGTTGTCCTCGTATATTTGAATGAACTTATTTGCAGCAATAATATCATTTACTTCACTTTGAAAAGGAACATGCAACAGAACCATCTCACGCCTATAATCGTTGTAATTGTCAGCCATATCGTAGTTCCTGTATCTTATTATTCTTGCAGTATCTCTTTTACTGTAAGTCCCCTTTTTATTTAGGTAATATTTTGAAACAAATTGTGCTAACGTAACATCGCGGAGTTCTTCAGGTCTTTTCTCGTACTTATCGAACCAATTCTCTTTCTTAACGTTCATACAATCATCATCTAAAGCTTCAAGTTCCTTCATAGATTTTCTAATTCTTGCGCGTTCAGTAGGAAATACCGTTTGAATGTAGACTGTCACCGCCGATGATTTAGCCATAGGTTCTCTTAATAAATACCAAGCAGCTTCTTGTACCGGCATTTCAACAGACTGAAGTATGTCAATACTCATTTTTTTCGTGATATCGACAATGTCGAATTCTGGATGCTCGTCCATTATGTCAATTATTTGTCTTTGCAAATTACTGATCTCTTTATTATGCTTATTGACGTATTCAACAACATACGTTGCACAAGCATATTCATCTAGTATAATCTGAAAATCCATGTTTGATTTCAAATGATGTAATACGAATGGATTGAAAGTGTTGTGCCATTTTTCTGCTGGTGTCCTTTTATAGAATAATTTTGGTCTATTGATACCAGCACGAATAATATTGTAGTAATGATCATCAGAAATAATATCATTATGCGAGTAAAATTCATCAAAATTCGTGTAGTCAACATTTTCGAGATTATTTCTTATAAATTTAAATCGTTTCTTATATTCTTTGAAAAGTGCTTCTGAGTAATCGGAATCAGTGTCTTTCATAGGTATCAAATTAATAGTTTTTTTTGTTGGCATAAATGGTGCACCAAATCTACATTCTTGCTTTTTATTAGGATTCATTTTTTTATAACACGTGAATGTGTGTTTGTGTGTTACGAGTTTTATATTTCCAGACGCCTCTGACGCTGACACAGAAACTAATTCGTCGATTAATTTAATTACTTCAGGATCATTGCTTATTAAATCTTTAGGAACATTTTCCAACCAAAGAAGAATATGAGCATGTGGGCTACCACGATGTTGAAATTCTATTCTTTTGAAATAATGGACTACTCTATATTTTCCGAATGGACTTCTTTTCTTTGATTGCAAAACTTTTAACAGACAATTTACCATTTTGTGAAAATAAATTGCACAAGTTACGGCATCTTCATTCACAAGTTGAACTTTATGCATATAACTCATTTCTGCTAAAAACTCATCTGAAATTTCCGCTCCCTCGTTTCTCAATTTGTACAATAATTTCAACAAATTTTCCCAGCCAGTTTCATTGGCGCTAAGAGTCATAAAAGCAGTTGGTGGCCCTAATTGCCTGATCATTGCAAAAAGATCTTTTTTGCGATCTGACCAAAACCAAGCAGAGTTTGGTATACAGCGTAGAAATGCGAGATTTGTTTCTAAACAATTATTTATATATTCTTCAGATTGAATGGTCTCTTTCGTAATTGAAGTAACTTGTCCAACATGCTTAAATGCAACGTTAACACATCCACTAACTCGTAGCCTCATGATTTTAGCAGCGATGTATAAAAGGTGTTGTGGGTCAGTAGCACGCCTATCAGTACGCCGAAGTTCGCTGGTAGCTTGAATGAATGGAGTAACAGTAACACCATCTCTGTATGTTCGAAACTGACCGCCGTAGATTGTCGGAAAAGATAGTTCTTCCGCATGTTCATCCATTAAAATACTGACCCGCCTGTTATATTCACCGGGTGCTAGACTCAAAAAATAATCATCATTCCACAAAAGAGTTTGTTGCTGCGCAACTAAATTGTCTTCAATTGGCACGTGTTCACTTATTTCATCCATATTCAATTGCGAAGTACGTTCATTGTCGGTAAAAAAGGATTCATCGATTTTAATGTCATGATAAATATAAAGAGGCGTAGAAACTAAATACGACAACCACTCTTTAATATGGCTCTTATTAATAAGCCCGTGGACATCACTAGTTTTGTGAATCAACTTCTTGTTCAAATGCACATAAACGCAATGGTCATCTTGAATGTTTCTTGGCAATTGTTTCACCATTGTATTAACTTCGACAGGAACATTAATTATTTGGCAATAAATACCGTAGTGACCATTGACGTGTCTCAGTCTACGTATTTGCATGAACGGTATTCTCGGTGAAATCAATCGTTGCTCGATAAGATTTAACGTTGGTAAATGTGATGGAATTATCGGATATGCGAAACCATTGTAGGTTGACAAGAGAGGAATTTTATCTTTTTCCAAAGATGTATAACACGTAGAGCAGACTTGAACAGTTTCACCAGGTGTGTAATTCTAAAAAAATCAAATTCGTATTATAAAGATATAGAAAGAAAAATATAAAGTGAATAATCCTACTAATATTATAAACGTGAAAGTTTGTATGTATGGATGTCGGGATGTATGGATGTTTGTTACTATTTAACGCAAAAACTACTGCATGGATTTTAATGAAACTTTACAATAATGTAGCTTTAAAATCAGAATAGAACATAGGTAGGTCATAATTTATAAAGATATTATGTGAATTCTCCAAAATATAACGAAAAGTGAAAAGTGAAAAATTTACACTTTGGCATCTGTCAAATGTCACTTTGACATCTGTCAATTGTCACGGATTTTTTGACATCTGTGAAATTGCTCAGCGTTATGCTTTCAGATTTATGCTGATTAATTATGTTAAAGAAAATTATGGTAAGTTATAATAATTATGCCAAAGAATACACCATAATTTATGCGAAAAAACTTAAGGCTAAAACTGTTATGCCAACCGGCATAATGCTGAAAAAGATTATGCGAGCGATAGGGCTCCCCTCTATTTGTAGATAGCTGGAGTCCTCAGACCAGAATTAACGCAAAAGCTACTTACTTAATTCGTTTTATATTTTCACGGGATTGGGACTAACGCGGATGAAACCGTGGGGTGCAGCTAGTAAACTATATAATTAAGATTACCTGCAGTATTGTTTTCAAAATATTCTCATGTTTACTGGTCGACATTTTCAAGTCTCTTTTCCACCATAGTCTGTCGCAAATATTACAAGAATGACCAAATGAATTACTCGTAAAGTCTTTATAAAAATCAATATGACTTGTACTGTGTTTACGATAATTTGTATAAACTGGAATAGTATCATCAACAATAAAATCCATATTTTCACCAATCCGATCATCTCTATCAATCTCTATTTCAATTTCATGACTGTTATGGTTATCTTCGGTAGGATCTTCATCATAATTGTCACGCAATTTGGCATCAACATGGGTTTCATTTTGTGTAGCGTCTTGTATTGTCTCCAAAAAATCTGATACTTCATGAAACGGTGTGAAATGTTGTTCACGAAGATGAAGATGAATCCAGTTTTGTGTATCATTCGCTTTAAAATGACAAAAGATAGTGTCTTGATTCTTTGTAGTTACGTTGTAAAAACAATAATGAACACAAACATTTTGATTGTACATTTTTGAAAATAAGTACAAACAATCCAAATCTCCGTAATCATTAGTGCTTGATAGAATGTTATATGCTTCTTGCGGATTGTGGCAGGAGTTTAAATAGGGTGATTCGCGTAACTGATTTCTCAAATCACAAGTCTCAATTTGAAGTTGCAAAACACTTATGAGCGAGTGGAATAGACAATTACCATCGCCAGGAATTCCTGTGTTCCTGTGTAGAATAAGTTCAGGAGTAATGCATTCATTACGTTGTTCATAAATTTGAAGTTGTTGGCTGTAAAATTGATTTTCTTGTAGCGTTATATTTTCTATATTTTTAACAGGCCTACATTGCACGACATTCTCTTCATTACTGTCCAATTTTTGTCTTTTCCTGTAAAAAAAATGAGGAAACCGTAAAGTTACTTAAATAATATTGAGGCATATATTACAATTTGTTTTTCAATATTATTAAATCAAATTACATTTTCACGTAAGATTTTTCTGCATTACGTTGACGAAATTCCCTTTGACGTTCAGCATTTGATTTTGGTACTCTATCTTTTTTCTTTCTTTCTTTTTTTATTTTTATTTCATTTTTCTTCAAATCTTTCTGACGCTGATAATATGCCCTTTGACGTTCACGATTTCTTTTTCTTTTTAGCTCTAGTTTTTCTTCTCTATAAAACGAAAATAGCTAGGTATAAATAATTGCCCACAAAAAATTATTCATTCAAAAAATTTGAACAAAAATAACGACATTAAGAGTTTGATCATCGCATTTCGCGCGGTGTAGGTACATTTATGTAGATATAATATCATATCGACACCTGCAATTTAAAACATTGTAACTCACTTTTAAGCGAAAATGACTTTTAAACACAAAAAAAATGCTCTATCTTTTTCGCTTACCCTCGTAACTCAATTCACTCCCGTTGCGATTTTAGCCAGCGTAAAAACATTGTAACTAGTCGTCCACTAACGATGAAAAAAAGGTAAGAATCTTTAGTAACATACACTTGCCCGTGGTAAGTAAAAACCATTTTACAAAACAATAATTGTAACTTATGATACATTTTTTTTCTTGGTTACTTGGTACTTACATAAATGAAAATATTTCGTCAAATTTCATCGAGTTACGATGTTTTCATTCTTAAAAATATAATTATCTCGGCAATATAGAGAAAATATTTAACAAGGAATTTAATATTGAATTTAATAAGCCTAAGAAAGATCAGTGCCCCAAATGTAACATTTTAAAAAACGCTTCTGTAACTGATAAAACTAAGTCAGAATATGATTTTGCTTTACATATCTACACTAATATTATAAAGAGGAAAACTTTGTTTGTTTGTTTGTTTGGTTGTAATGAATAGGCTCAAAAACTACTGGACCGATTTTAAAAATTCTTTCACCATTCGAAAGCTACATTATCCACGAGTAACATAGGCTATATTATATCCCAATACTCCCACGGGAACGGGAACTACGCGGGTGAAACCGCGGGGCGCAGCTAGTGGCTAATAAAGAAATAGTTAGAACATCATTTAAAGAACATTGACAAAAGCCGAGCCAAGAACTCTGATTCTGTTGTAACAGCAGTCTATGATTTACAAAAAAAATTATACTAAATCCTCCACAGTCTGAATTATCAATTTTTTATTACAAAAGAAAACTTGCGACTTATAATTTTACAATTTTTGATATGGGTAAACGTATAGGATATTGCTATGTGTGGGACGAAACTATCGGACGTAAGGGCTCGAATGATATAAGTAGTTTTGTTTTTGACTTTATAAAAATAAATGTTCAGGAAGGTTATACTGAATTCAATTTCTACTCCGATAGCTGTGGTGGTCAAAATAAAAATAGGATAGTATTTGCGATGTACGCGTATGCTAGTAAGATTTTCAATATTACTATAAATCATCATTTTTTCGAAGTTGGACACTCTCTCATAGAGCGGAGAAAAAAATATATAATTATTTATGACGTCCCTCAGCAATGGGTTGCATTGATCAGATGCGCCAAGTCTACAGGTTCAGCTTATGTAGTCTATCTTTTCAAGAGTATATTTTCAAGTGTTCTTTGTAAAGTGGATTCGTTTTTTTCATCGGTATTAAAATCATTGTAGATTTACAAGGCATGAATGGTGCTTCAAATCGGCACTTTTGCACAGAATTAGAGCCAATTTTTTTGTAGCACGTGAAGGTATGCTTATGCGTAAGTAATTTTATGTTTCCCGATGCTTCCGACGTTGATACTGATACTAAACTGTTAATCATTTCTATTGCTTGTTTTTGCTCTTCTCCAAGAATATCTGTGGGAGCATTATCCAGCTATAAAAGAATATGCGCATGTGGACTTCCTCTATGTTGAAATTCAATCCTCAAAAAGTAGTTAATAACTCTAAACTTACCAAAATGACTGAACTTCTTTGATTGTAAAATTTTCACTATTACATTAACTAACTTGTTAAAATAAATAGCACATTATGTTACAGCATCGTTGTTAATTAATGAACTTTTTTTGGATAAAACTTAGTTCCGATGGGATAAAATTTTGCATATCTTCTTTTTCTTCAGCTAATTTATGTAACAATGTTAATAAATCCGGTCACCCTATTTAATTTGCGCTTAGTGTCATGAATTGGCTTCCCTAGCTGCCGAATCATTGCGAATATATCTTTTTTTCTTGCAGACCAATACCAAACTAAATTCGGGATTGACCGTAGAAAAGCTAAATTAGACTCTATGCAGCTATGAATATACTCTTCGGATTGAACTTGTTCCTTAGTCATATTGGTATCTGTCTGTACCAACATGTCTAAACGCGATCGTTAAACGGTCATGAACTCGCAGTCTCATTATTTTTACAGCCATATATAACAAATGATAGGGATTGATTCCTCGCCGATCCTTACGTCGCAGTTCACTATATGCCATCAAAAAAGGTGTAGCTTTGACTGTATCCCTAAATTTTCTTAAGTGTCCCATATAAATACTCGGAAATGATAGCTCTTTAGCATGCTCATCGAATAATAAACTTTGTGGGATATTGTGTTGCCCTGGCGCTAATCTTAAAATATTTTTCTTCATTCCAAACCAAAATTTGTTGTTGAGCAGTTAGGCTTTCTTCAATATCGATGTTTCCACTAAATTCGTCAATGTTCTGTTGTGTAATCAGTGGTGTTTCTTGATTAAAAAATGATTCGTCAACTGTTATTTTATAATGCAGATATTAAGGTGTATGAATCAAACAATCCAACCATTGTCTAATTGATCCGATGCTAATTAGGCCATGAACAAAACTACTTTTATGAATCATTTTTTTTAATATGTACATAAATGCAATGTTCATCATTGACATCTCTTGGAAGTAATCGTACCATTGTATCAACAGAAACATTGATAATTTGCCGAATTGTCCTTGAACGTGCCTTAATCTTCTTATTTGCATAAAAGGAATTCGAGAAGAAATAAGCCTTTCAGTGATGAAATCCATTTTTGGTAAATGTTGTGGCATTTTTGGATAGTGAAATCCATTATAAACAGAAAAATTAGGAATGCTATTTTTATCTAATGCTGATTTACAAGTAGAGCAAATTTTGAGTGCATCCACATTTTGCCCGTTAGTTATTGTGTTAATAATATTTCCAGATGTAGATGATTTCTTTAAATCTTTTTCAAACCAAAGTCGATCGCAGATTGAGCAAGCATGTCCAAATTCATTATTTTTAAAGTTATCGTTAAAATATTCATGAGCTGATTTATGGTATCTAAATTGACTGTAGTTATTCGGAATTTCCGTAGTATTTGCACTTGATTGACTTTGTCCAATTTGCTGAGATAGTTCAACGACTACATGCTGCATTTCTTCTAAACCAGCTACATTTCGAGAATTTCAAGTACTTATTTCATCTTTTATTGGATCGTTAATTATTTCTATAAATTCGAAGTTTGGAGAAGTAGATAATTCTGTAATAACATCTGCATTTTGTAGACGCCTCCTTCTTTCCGCTTCACGTCGTTTCAATTTATCTCTGTTCCGCTCCCTGTATCTTTGTTGACGTTCTCTTTTTTTTTGGAGAGCATTTAGTTTATTACCTTGATCATTTCTTTGAATGGATGATGGTTGTATTTTTTCTGAACCAGATGAACTTTGAGCAGTAATTATTTCATCATTATTCAGTTCTATTCTATTCGTGTTGGAAGAGGTAGATGGTCCGGCAATATTTTGTGAATATTGTATGCGTTCTCTTCTTTCCGCTTCACGCTGCTTCAATTTGTCTCTGTTCTGCTCCCTGTATCGTTTGTGACGTTCTTTTTTATTATTATTTACTCTAAAAAAATATATAAGTGTTAAAATAAAGTTAAATAAAAATTAGTGTATTCTGGTACTATTAGATTAATATAATCTTACATAACATTAATAGTATGTCTTGTGTTTAACTGATCTTGGTGATATCCAGTTTCAATAATAATATTTTGTGACCCCTGTGATGATTGTTGGGTTCTGAAATATTTATAAAAAATATGTTATTAATTTGTAATATGAAATATGATTTGTAATATGTAAATGCACTGTAATTGTGAAGTGTTAAAGATTTTTTAAATGTTTGGTCATAATACACTGTAGTACATAGCTGATCGTTCGTTCCTGCACTCACACTATTGAATTTCATTAAGCTATCGCAAGACGCTTAGATAGGAAAGAGGCTATTATCTTATACTCTTTCACTCATACTGGCGAATGCACCGAACGCAACCCCTTTCCTTCATTGGCTATAAGGGGTATTACACTACACTGATTCAGGGTCCCTAACCTTTAATTAAGAGAGGTGTAATAAGAGTTAGGCAGTAAGGGTCCCTAATTAGTGCGTCAGAGTGGACCCGGTCCGCCTTACTCCCTAACCGCGCTTACTACCGTGCTGTGTAATAATATTTAGGGCCCTTAGCCGCTCATTCGAAACGCTTTTTTTGCTTTTGTTAATACAGGTGGCATGGTGTCAAGCCGCTCCTAGATTCGCTGTCCAACTGAGTTAGGGTCACTTTTTAGTGTAGTGTAATAATCGAGGTAAATAATAAGGTCCCTAACCACCCTAAATTCAGGGACTCTGAATCAGTGTGGTGTAATACCCCTTATGATCGGGTCCCGAGCCGCGCGACCGCGCCGTGCGCCTTCCGCGTCCGCGCGCGTGGCGTGCCGCCGATTACCTACCTACTCTGTTTTCGGTGATAGTTAGGTATGTGTAGATATTAAGTAGGTATGCATGTATTAATAAACCAAATAATAAACAAATGTCATACGAACTTCTATATTTTCTTATTCTAACTTTCCCTTCATACTTTACGGGCTTAGGACCGGCAAAATTACTAAACAAAATTATACTAGGTAAGTAAGTAAGGACCGTAGAGCTCCAAAACGGCTGTTATACGAATGTTTTCAACACGAGCAAGATTCTAAACATCTGTTTTAGGTAAAGTTTAAAGTCGTCTAAATCATCAATTAATCAAACCAAAATTATTAAAATGCAAACATTCCAATATGTAATAGTAATTTTCGAACTCTACCGAGGGCTGCGATTATGCAGCCGACTGTACCTACCTGCTAGTTAGATATCTACATAGTATGCATGATAGGTACGTACTTACATTGTAATAAACACATTTACATAGGTTAGTTACCTAATCTAAAACAAGATAGGTAATAGTAATTTTGGCGTATTTAAAAAGTTAGAATCAGCTATTTACAATGATTGATATTATTTACAAAAAATATTGATTATTTACCTATTTACAGTCTTAGGTGTATTTCAGTAACTGTTCGAAATGTCCACCTTCATTTTCGATGTACAAACGCGGACGTTTTTGTAAATAATTTTTTACACTGGTTAGCACTAAAACCAGAAGTTTAACGTATTCAAATGCGTCTATTATGCGCTGTTTTAGCACTTCCACAGTGTTAGGTTCACTCACATACACGCGTCTTTTAATTTCGCTCCACAAAAAGTAATCCATGGGCGTCAAGTCGGGTGAGCGTGGTGGCCACGGGACCGGACCGCCGCGACCGATCCACCTGTGTCCAAACTGCTCGGTTAAAAATTGTCGCACCGCTCTATGGAAATGTGGAGGGGCTCCGTCTTGTTGGAACCACAAGTGACGCAAGCTCGCCAGGGGAACATCATCCAACATCGACGATACCATCACCCGCAGCAGATCTAAGTAAGTCTCTTCTGTGAGACGTCCTTCAATGAAATACGGGCCGACGAGCTTGTTATTCAGTATTCCAGCCCAAACATTTACACTAAATCGGTGTTGGAATGAATGTTCTCTGGTTAACTTGGGGTTGCGATACGACCACCAACGTTCATTGTGTTGGTTGAATAGCCCGATCCTAGTAAACAAACACTCGTCGGAAAACAATTCTTGGCGCTCTGTCGATAGTCGTCAGTCAGCTCTTGAGTCTTGCGGTAATGATATGGGTGCATTCCAGCTGAGCTCACGAGCTTCCACGCGAAGAACTGGCTGACGCCGAAACAGCGTGCAGCGTCATTAATACTTCTATGCATCGTGTAGGTTTTGCGGGTATGCCGGTCTTCCTCGTCCTGATGTCGATGGTGTAAAAGTACCATGATCTAGGAGAGATTGGTATGCTCTCAACATGGTTGAGTAGTTAGGCTGACGACAGAGTGAGGGGTACAGGTCCCTGTACATTCTCAAGGCGGCACTCACATTTTCTCCACTTAAAAAATACGCGCGTACCATTAATGTGTACTCCCGCGACGTAAACTGATAAAAGGGTAACCACCCTAAATTCATGGACCCAGAATCAGTGTGGTGTAATACCCCCTTAAGATAACCGATCGGCTGCGCACGACTAACTGAGGCGGGGCGCGCGGCGCGTGCAGTGTCGCTGGGGTGCGGAGGAACGAAGCAAGGGTGAGAGAGGGGTAGGTTCGGTGGTCAGAGCTTGAGCATATACGCGAGTTTGCTTTGTTTGCCGGTTTATTTGATTAAATTTTTAGTATTTTTATTTCAAATATGAGTTCAATAACTCCTACAGATATCCCCATTTTTTTTTCTGGTAATTAAAATGTAGTGGTGTATAATTAACTTACTGATGACTTGATAGTGTATCATAGTGTGATTTTGCTTTGCTAATAGGAGTGAATGGAAGAAAAAGACATACTGCGCCGACCCCAAATAAATTGGGATAAGGGCAGGAAGATGATGAGTGTGATTTTGCTTTCTTTGCAGGTCACTTTCACTCTCTAAATTATCACGGTCAGACATTTTATTATCAGAAAAATAATTTGTTTTCAAGTAAAACACAGGTTATGTGTACTGTAGTACACTACGGAGTATACACTATAGTTATCCGAGCTCAGTGTAGCGAGAGAGATGTCGTAGTCGATTGCGTATGGCGACGCGTCGCCACACCGTACACACTACTGCATATAGACTGTATATATACCATCATATAGAGTGGCGACGCGTCGCCACGGCATGCGTCGCCACGCCAGAAATTTTATGTGCAGCTATAGATGTTTCACATCAAAAATGAGTTACAATGTTTTAAATTGCAGGTGTCGATATTATGTACTTTTTCTGCGCGGAATTAATGTGTATTACCTATATACAAAAAACATAGGTACTAAATAGTACACGTGCTTGGTTTAATGGTTTCTATTATATACATACATGAAGAATGTAACATAATATACATACACCTACATACTTTCTCAGAAACAGCTGCTTACATATTCGTCTGATTTCAGAGCAGTTCGTCTTGATCCGTGCAAGCTTCGTATAGTCGTACCATATACATACACGGAAATCGAACACTCAACCGAGCTACATGGTAGGCGGAGTGAGGGTGTTAGGTTTTATTTTCGTTACGAAATTTCTTGATACGGTCACCGCGCTAAAAGCCCGCGATAGAAGCTATGCAATAGCTTAAAAACAATACGTAGTATAATACATTAAAAACAATGTCACAAACTCGATCAAGTTTTACCGGGCATTATACTACGTCGACTGTCAGGATAAAAAGTAACCTATGTTACTCCCAATGAATCAATGCATCCTTATACCAAGTTTCATGAAAATCGGTCCAGTAGTTTCAGAGCCTATTCATTACATACAAACAAACAAAAATATTTCCTCTTCATAATATTACTTTAGATAACTTACTCAGACATTGTTTCACTTTTAGGACTGAGTCTTTTCAATGGAATATCTTCATTTGATGAAGCTTGACTCCTTGCAACATTCGATGCACCAGGAGCGGTTTCATCTCCAACATCTTTTAACTTATTCAAATTGTCAAATTTAACATCATATAACACCCGTGTGTCTATTTCAATTTCTATCATATCATCGTATACATTGATACATTCAGAATTAGACAACCCTTGTGTATTGTGGCTTTCAATGTTGTCTGACATCTGTGTGTTGTCGTTGTCATCATCACTTGTTACTTCACACTTGATTTCCTTCTTCAGGATATTGCCTTTAACATCAAAGGGACCCTTGTTTCGATGAAAAATCATTTCACTATCCTCATTTTCTGGAAAACAGCAATATATGCACTGAGCATTTGTTCCTATCATGTTGTCTATCTATTTCTATAATTAAATGAGCACTAAGTAAGGATGTATGTTACCTGACGTGTCTCTCTCCTGTTTGACTCTTGGCTTCTGGATACCAGACTCCAGACATGTGGGATTGGAGAACTCCATGATGCTTCGCTTGAAGGAGAACGGAGGGCACTACGTAAGCTTCAACTGAAAGCACAGCCTTTATAGGTGATAGGTACACGTTGTGGTATCAGTTGCGTTGTGTATTGGTCACTTACTGTGTCTCGGAAAAATGGTTGATGGTTAGAAGTTAAACTACCATCCCAAATAGCGGTTTTGTTCCTAGGCTTTAACATAGCTCATCCAGAATGCTTTTCTGTCAAAGAACCGACACGGAGAGGTTAGATATTTTAACCAAACACGTTACGATAAATAAACATAAACATAGAAGACGTTATTGATGTTTGCCGATGCAATGTTTATAAGTTCCGTGCCTACACACGCTCGGCGATTGGATGCCGGTGTCGCCTATTGAAACACTTCGCCCAGAATTGTGAAAAACATAAATTGGGTATATTATACCTATCCGATTTCAGTATTCGAAATATTTTTAGGTATTGTATTGGAAATACCGTAGACAGGGAAATACAAACACTACAATTTTAGCACTACCAAAGAGAATTTCACACACTTGTCACTGTCACCATCACCACCATTCTAGCCACCCACAGACAATAAAAAATTACGAATAAATTTAGTCGATTAATCGTTTTGTAGTTTTCTCGGTGCAAGCTACTCAACTCCAGATGGCGATGTATGTATGATGTTAGGGAACAAAAATAGTACCTACAATGTTGTAATATTGACATCACTAGAACTGTCAGAAGTTCTGTCCCAGAAGCCACAGACTACAAAAACCAAACATGAGGTTTTGGCGGGTACGAGCGAGCCAGCAACATTGGCTAAAGTTTTTATTGTTTAATTTTGGTATAATTTTATGTAATTTAGTTCCGTGCAAGTGTAAAAGTAAAATGAACTTTTCTTATACAAAGCCACTATCTGCCGCTGCCTGTAAGAATAACGAAATAGGTACTTTGTAGGGATTCCTGCCTGTTATGATGGTAGTAGGTACCCTGTTGTTAGTTTATAGTTACACCAAACCACGAGGTATTGATTATAAGGATATTTATTGAATCGCACAAACAGTAGGTACGCTAGGCGTCTTAGTTACGACTGACTTATAATTAATGAATAAAATGAGTAAATGCTATACGAGCAATAATTCTGTAGGAAGGTATTGACTCGTACATAGGTACTTACTGCGAGATTCTTCAGTTCAAGAGTTAGATTCTCAGACTATAGAAAAGAGCCAGACACCACTTGGTTGGGAGAGATTTTGTGACCTTATAAGGCGGCGGCGCGTCATTAGGGTTAACCTTATTCATATTTTATGTTAGGTGTATCCCTCTGGTGTATCCTTAGATACCTACCTCTTTCCGTATGTCAAAATGGTAATTTTGACATCATCTCTACGTTCTGTACGTTTTCATGCAAAAAAATTATGGTTTATTTTTTACGCTAAGAAATATCATATTTTTATAAGTACCTACCTAACATAAATCTACCAGAAATACCTATACTTCTTCTGATGTTTTCTGAAAACATTCGTAAATATCGTGTTAAAAAAATCTGTTTCCTAGTTCCCAAAAAAGTGAGCGCACAAAAAAGTAAACAAACCCAAATCAACAATTTACTGCAAAAATGGTAGTTCTGCGAAAACTGAAAAGATGGCGCTAATTAATTGAAATAAAAAAATATCTTATTAAATTACTTAATTAGGTACTTTATTTTTAAGTTACAAATGTGTATATTGCTATGTATTCTTAAATTCATAAGTCTACAAAATTTATAAGCAGAACAAAAAGAATAATTTTAAGAAAACCTGAATCGATTTTTTACTTCCAGAGCTATAATAAGGTTAGCGATTTCTATATTGCTAAGGTCATTAAGGACGTAGAATGCTTATTTCCAAAACTTCAAATTGATTATAGGTATGTATAGATTATAAGAGATTTTGTCGTATTTACTCTACTTACAAACCGGTGGTTGCTGACGGTGGTTGCTACAACCAACTGCGGGGACCTACAAGCTCATCGAACAATGATTGGTTTTATTGTGTAGTGATTTCCTAAGAGGCTGCTTCGAGGTGTGTGATATGACGATGGGCCTCACAGAGCTCCTGCTCCAGGTCGGACATGCGCCGTAAAGCCTGCTCGTATTCTGCACTACAACTATTAAACCCATCTATCAATATTTTGAGGTTATCCCGCTCTGCAGTGACATCTTCTAATTTTAAATTTATTTGTAACAATTTGTTTTTCAATTTTCCGTTTTGTTCAATTGTACTAATAAGTTCTCTTTTATTATCGTCCCGTTCGCTGTTTAATTGAACAACCTGCTCATTTGCGGTCTGTAGTTGTTGTAAAGTCAGTTGCAGTTTGGTCGCTTCCTGACGAGAAGCGACAGCAAAAGCCTTCCTAGTCTGCATTTGCAAAAAACTACAAGCAAAAACGACTGGGGAAAATGAGCAGGCAGATCCTCAAGCATTTAGGTAAGTTGGTTACCGGTATGTCAATTTAAGGCCTATCCGCACTGCTCAGTGACGACACAGTGCCGACATAGTACCGTACCGTGATTTTCCATCAGTGTCAGTGAAAAATGATATTGTTTCATACTTTTTGTACTAGACTATCCGTACTGGTCAGTGACAGTGATGTTCAGTGATGTCAGTGCTGCTCCGACGCTCGCCGTGGTCCGGCATGAATTTGTAGCGGACAATATTTTGCCTGACATGGTCGCAGTGTTTCAAGATGGCCGACGAAAAGTTAATTGAATTGGTTCGTGTGTTGCCCGTATTTATCACGTTTTTTTGACGATCGACCCCTAGGTACATTCATTTTCCATAAAACCGCAGTTAAAATATCGGAAATGTTGCGGTGGTTATCTTTGCTTGCTCTCGTTTTTTTACATCATATAATAAAAAAAAACCGGCCAAGTGCGAGTTGGACTCGCGCATGAAAGTTATGGTAACCCTTGCGATAGAGTACTAAAAATCACTGTAGCGTCACTGTGTCGTCACTGAGCTGTGCGGCTAGGCCTTCACGGTACGGTACGGAACTGTCGTCACTGTGCCGTCACTGTGTCGCCACGCCACTGAGCTGTGCGGCTAGGCCTTCACGGTACGGTACGGAACTGTCGTCACTGTGCCGTCACTGTGTCGCCACGCCACTGAGCTGTGCGGATAGGCCTTTAATGTACTTACATGGAATTTGTCGAAATTAAGTACCTGGATGTTATCAGCGTAGGATATATTGTAACATATATCTATGAGAACAATCGTGTTATAATTTTGATTTGTAAATATTAAATTAAATTACGTTTGTAAATCTCTCAATTTTATTTCGGCCAATTCTTGTGTACGACGTTGACGAGTTTCTTTTTGACGATCACCATTTGGTTTTTTCTCGGGACGTGCGATTTGAGCATCGTATAATTAATCATTCTGTGAATTATACATATTTTTTGTTTGAAACTGTGACATTCTTTTCTTTTCTCTGTAACGTTTACATTTTTCAGCGTTTTTTTGTCTGAAAGACTCAGACACAGTAGCCTCCGCAATCCCACTATTCTTTTTCTTTTCTCTATATCGCCTAGTCTTTTCTCTGTTTTTATGTTTTTCTGCTTCTCTTTTTTCTTCATTAACAGGTATTGCGAGCTTATTCTTTTTATTTTCTCTGTACCGCTTATTCCTTTCTCTCCTTTTTAGTTTTCTTTCTTCATCTTTTTTTTCATCATCAGATGAGTCATTTATCTGTATTTTTCTTTTTCGATCTTCGTGAGAATTAACTGAATATTCTTCCATTTTAACGCTGAAACAGTTTGCGACATTTTACTATGCATTAGAAATACATAAGCAGAGAGAATATGCGAATGCGCTGAATTTTTAAGTTCCCTAAAATGCCAACATGCAAAATGCCTACTAAAGTATTTACACTATAGGTTCAGTTTAGACACATATTATTATAGCTGTATAGATTTATACACATATAGCGGTCTGCTATAATGTGTATATACATTTAGCGCTTTTTCTCGATACCCCTATAATACATTCATAATAATTAGGTACCTACCTATGTGTAAAACAGTTTAGCATAATATGAACGCGTTCATGGTCTCTGGTAGCATAATCAAGATACCAAAATTCATATTAAAAATACACAAAAAAGGCGGGCGCACTCGTAGGTATCTCTCGCGTGTTATTTGTATACAACTATTGGTAACACTGTAGGCAGCAGTTATCAGTGTTACCGACAGTCGTACACATGATCTGCCACGTGTTGCTTTTTCTATTTGTTGAAGTGATCTCTGAACTCACGACTGCATTTTTGCATTTCATTAATTGCACTTTATTTATGAATTGTATTTTATTAATTATTAGAAACTTTAAAATACATTTCACCTGTAAATTTTCGCAAATCAGACTCTCAAGGTCATTGGATTCGCGAATCTATTTTATTATAGAACTATATATAGAACGAAGTTAATTTCGAGTGAAGGAAGATAATAATTTTTTTAAAATTATAATAATAGTTTTTTTATTATTAACAAATATAATGTAATTTAAACTTAATCAGTAGGTTCAATTTTAGTAATAAATCTCTAGTAATAAATCAATGACAGATTTTGCCTTCGTTTCAAGCTTATTTAATGACAATCTGTGAAACTCTTGTACAAGAGATATTGTTGATGAAGCTTGTACCTACTCAAATAATAATATGATGAAATCGAACTCATCATTATCAAATTTAACGATAAATAAACCTTCGCTGCTTGTTACCTACTCGAGAGAGAGCAACATAAACAAGTTGTTGTGGATGTATTTTGTAACAGTAACTGCTTTATTCCTAGTCATGGTAATGTTGGATGTTCGCCATTCAATAGGTACAGCAGCATTATCGACTTTGCTTTGAACAGTTAGTAAAGCAGCTTTTTTTCTTGCTTTTTGCCCAACCTTTGGTGATCCACAGAATTTGAGCCAAACTCTGCTAACTACGTTGTCCTCATTGAAGTCTAGGTGAATTAATTTTGTGATAAGGTCATACTTTCCCTTTACAAAAGTGATTTGGTAAGGTAATCCCCTAGTATCGATGACAGATTTTTTGTGTAGTTGTAATCTAAAAGAAGCTTTTTGTTCTTGATTTAGATCCAGTTATTATATCCTTTGCTATTGAGATGACTTTATATGGAGTGTCTTGCAAAATTGAATTGTTGTACCTATCTACAGCAACATTAGTATAAAATAAACGAACACCATGAGGACTTAATTGTTGAGTTTCTTCTTTTTTGAAAAATCTTGATTCGATAATTTCTACTTGAAACTGTTCCAAAACTTCTCTATTGCCAATTTTTGTAAGTGTCAATGAAAATGCAGCATTAGCCTGTCTCATAACTTGCGTTAGTTCAAAAAATGTAAGACTTCGCCATAAATGTGGGCCAACCATTGTCGTTTTAATAGGTTTATATATCAATGTTGCCCTTAATGGTGGCGCCTGGCGTAAATCACCAATTAAAATGACGTCAATGCCGCCAAAATCAGCATTATGATTTGCAGTCATTTGTTTTAAGTGCAAATCAATTTTGGCTAACAGTTCTGCACTAAGCATGCTGATTTCATCAATAATCAATACTTTGACGTATCTAAAAAGAGATCTGTACAAATGTAACATTTCAGATGATAATGGCAATAGTTAAAAATCGACATTTTAAGAGCAGTATGAACCGTAGTACCATCAATTGCCACAGCAGCTTTACCAGTAGATGTGTAAGCTATATACGAATTACAGTAACCATCATTGTCAGTATATTATTTATTGTGCATTTCCATTATAAGTTAAATAACAAAAGTCTTGCCACTGCCTGCTGGACCAGTGAAAACAACTTGAAATGGTTGCTGATTTTCAGTTTAAAGATGAGATATAATACGCATTAAAAGTTCTTTTTGCTCACTGTTAGCCGATCTCATGAAGTCGTAGAATTGTTGAGTACCCATTATATTTTCTCTTTTTTTTGCAATAGCACCAAGTTTGCTGAGTGTGGCCTTTCGTATTATCAGCATTAACGACAGAATCAACATCCTGTAGTAATCTTGCATATGGTTCTTCTTCAAATATGACATTAGCTTCGTTTCGCAACTGTTCGTCTTCATTGTCATCATCTCTACCTAACTGTCTACAAATTTCAAGTTTTAAATTACATTCAAACTCTTTTGTGCGTTCTAAAATCAAGTTTTTATTATCTTCAGAATTTATTTTCAGCAAGGACTTCATTATCTTCACTTCTAAAAGGAATGTGTAGTAACACCATTTCTCGTCTATAATCGTTGAAATTGTTAGCCATATTATCATAGTTACCGTATCTAATAACTAGACATTTTTTTTTAGTAGGTACTCTCCGTGTTTTCTCATACTATAATTAGCAACAAATTGAGCCAATGTTACATTTTCAAGAATTTCAGGCATTTTTTCGTAGGTAGGTACTTATCGAACCAATTTTACTTCCATAATATATTTGTACAGCCATCATCTAAATCACTTAGCTCTTTTAAAGTTTTCTTATTCTCTGACGTTCTGTTGGGTATAGTTTTAAGTAACTGGTTATGTCTTTTATACTCTTTAAACTGATCTGCAGAAAAATCAGAATCTGTGTCTTTCATCGGCACAATGTTATTGTGTTACGTGACGGTAAAAAAGGCGCTCCAAATCTACAGTTTTCTTTTTTATTAGGATCCATTTTTTATACCATGTGAATGTGTGCTTATGTGTTTGCAGTTTAATATTTCCAGATGCATCTGATTCGGTTATTGAAACTAATTTCTAAACAATTTCATTAAAATCTTTGGAATTATTTAATAAATTTTCTGGAGCATTATCCAACCATAGAAGTACATGAGCATGAGGACTTCCACGGTGCTGAAATTCAATTATTTTAAAGAAATATTTCACACTTTATCTATAAAATGGATTTCCTTTTTTTGATATTCTCAATAAACAATTTACTAACTTATTAAAGTATATTGCACAAGTAACTGCATCATCGTTAACTAATTGAGCTTTGTGTACATATAGCATGTCTTTGAAGGATTCGTCATTAATTTCTACTCCATTATTTTTTAGTTTGTACAAGAGTTTAAGCAAATCTGTCCATCCTGTTTCATTAGCATTAAGTGTCATAATGAAAATGAAAGTTCTTCGGCATATTTATCAAACTAAATACTACGTGGAACGCTTTTTTCGTCTGGTGCCATGTACAACATTTTATTCTCGTCCCACATAAGAGTTTGTTGTTGAGCTGTGACATTATCTTACAATTGAACATGTTTACTAATATTATACATTTTTATTTCTGCATAAATTTGATAAGAATTTAGAACTGCTTCGTTTATTGTTATATTTTCATGAATATAAAGTGGAGTTGTTACTAGATAATTTAACCATTGTTTAATGTGTCCTTTATTAATAAGTCCATGAACATAACTAGTTTTGTGTATTAATTTCTTCTTAATGTGGACATAAAAACAGTGATCATCTTCAATATGTCTTGGCAATTGGTTCACCATTGTATTAACTTCTACAGGAACATTAATAATTTGTCCGTAAATGCCATATTGGTTAACATGTCTAAGTCTCCTTATTTGCATAAAGGGAATTCTCGGTGATGCAAGTCGCTGCTCAATTAGATTCAATTTTGGCAAATGTGGTGGAATTATCTGAAATGAAAAACCATTGTACGTTGATAGTAGTGGATTTTTTCTTTTATCCATAGCCTTCTTAGTAGAGCATACTTGAACAGTAGTACCGCGTACGTAATTGTGAAAAAATAGAATATTTTTTTTATTTTTTTTGTTAAAATACCTATATTAAATCTAGTATAAAATAATTATATATCCAGCAATATCAGTTGTAGAATATCATTATGTACGCCAGTAGTACGTTTCAAGTCATTTTTCCACCAAAGTCTATCGCAAACAGCACAAGAATGACCCAAAGATTTTTTTTGAAAATATTGTAAAATTGCAGATGACCATGGATTTCTTCATAATATTTTGGAACTGTATTATTTAATGTCGTTGATTTGAAAGTTGCAATATTAGCATCATGTTCATTGTTATCATCTCCACTAAATTCATCATCGGAGAATATTTGGGAAGATATTTTTTCTGTACGTTGATTTTCGATGATATTATTGAAACGAAGTTCCAATAATATAGCAGAAAATCGCAGAAAGAAAATGCAGAAGAAACGCAGCAAAATAATTCATTTCACGTTCCATATCAACAGTTTAGAAACTGTGCACAGCCACAAGGATGTTATTACCAAGATGTCGACATTCCTTCAGATGGAAATTGTTTCTTTTTTTAACACGCTTTTATTAGTTTCACCTGTATGTTTGTATGTATGTATGTATGTATGTAACCGACTCCTTTGGGCACGATTTTGCCCTACTTAGAATGATCAGATTTAATTCAAACTTTGCATACTTGTCAAAGACCGATGACAATGCAATATGTATTATGATAACATGGTGCTGATCTGATGATGGAGCTGGAAGGTGGTCATAGGAACTCTGTAATAAAACGACGAAACCCTATCGAGTTTGGGCTCGTTAGAATCGTCTTGACGAGTAGTTTGGCTTTCAATGGTGACCAGGGTCTGATGATGGAACTGGAAGGTGGTCATAGGAACTTCGCAATGAAACGACACAACCCCATCGAGTTTGGGCTCGTTAGAATCGTCTTGACGAGTAGTTTGGCTTTTAATGGTGACCAGGGTCTGATGATGGAACTGGAAGGTGGTCATAGGAACCTCGCAATGAAACGACACAACCACATCGAGTTTGGGCTCGTTAGAATCGTCTTGACGAGTAGTTTGTCTTTCAATGGTAACCAGGGTCTGATCTAACATATTTCGGTAATAAAGACCAAAAAGTATAAAATAAATAATAGTTTAAAAAAACTAAAAAAACACGCTTTAAAAAATCCAACTAAAAAAATAGAAAATAAAATTTAATACATTTGGATTAAGAATGTTGTAAATAGTAAGCGTGTTACATTGTCAATGTCGCCTTTACAAAGGCAACAACTACTTGCTTCGCCCTTCGTCAACTCATGCATCAATCCAAATGGTGAAACAGTGAAACAGAGTATGCAGAAATGGATTGTTTAGAAATATTTGCTAAAGTGTATAATCAGAATGTTTGTGTACATAATTACTATATTAACACTAGAACTATAGAGGAAAGATAATTCCTTCATTTCAGAGTCAATGACTTGCAAAGTTTCGTACATTTACATCTTCAAGACGTATATTTCTCACCATTAATTCAAGTTGAAGAAATGAATATTAAAAGGAATGTCGACATCTTGGTTTCTGCAGTTTCTAAACAGTTTATATGGAACCTGAAATGAATTATTTTGGATGTTTACATGTTTTTGCACTGCAATTATCACGTGATCTAAAATTAACTAATCAAAAAATATTGATCAAAAAGACATCATATTTTACTCCAAAAAATATACCTTAGTAGAAAGATTTAAAAAAAATACTTACGCATCTGAATGATGATTTATTGTGTTTAAAGCCTTAATTTTTTTTTTCCTTTCGTAGTATTCTTTATTTCTTTGTCTAGCAGTTTTAGGTATTTTTTTAGTTCCTTGTTTCTTTAATTTCTGCGCTTCATAATGTTTTTTCCTTCTTTCTGCATTCGTTTTAGGTTTTTTAGCTTGTAATTGATTAGTCTCACTACATTCATCTGGTCTCTCTGCAGTTATGTTTTGTACCATTGTATTTTGTAATTTCTTTCTCTCACGATATTCTCTACACCTTTGTGCATTTGTTTTTTTCCTTTTTGTAATAGTTTGAACCTCATTAGTCGATGCTTTAGTTGATTCGCTATTGAAATAAAAAAAAAGCAAAAAATAGTACATAATTATACATACACACACACACATTATATCCTATCCTACTACTAATATTCCAAACGTGTAAGTTTGTATGTATGGATGTCTGGATGTTTGATCCTCTTTAACGCAAAAACTACTGAATGAATTTTAATGAAACTTTACAATAATATAGTTTATATATCAGAATAGAACATAGGCTATAATTTATAAAGATATTATGTGAATTGTCCAAAATATAACGAAAAATTGGCATCTGTCAAATGTCACTTTGACATCTGTCAAATCTCACTTTGACATCTGTCAAATCTCACTTTGACATCTGTCAAATCTCACTTTGACATCTGTCAAATCTCACTCTGACATCTGTCAAATCTCAATTTGACATCTCTCCAATGTCACTTAAACATCTGTCAAATGTCACTTTGACATCTGGCAAATTTCGTTTTGATATCTGTCAAATGTCACTTTGACATCTGTCAAATGTCGTTTTGACATCTGTCAAATGTCACGTTGACATCTGTCAAATGTCACTTTGACATCTGTCAAATGTCACTTTGACATCTGTCAAAAGTCACGTTTACATCTCTCAAACGTCACTTTAACATCTGTCAATGTCACTAATTTTTTTAATATAGGTATGAACAGATGATGTTTAGGTGCGGTGTTTTTTTATTCGAATTTATATGCATGTTCATATAGCGGTCTGCTATATGACAATGCATATACGCACACACTGTAGCTGCGTCTCGTAACGGTGTCGCGAGTTCAGAGATTTTATCTTATCTAAAAATGTGCGTGCCGCGCTCAAAGAAGTTTTCACTTAAATAAAAGAAAATTACTCGAATTTCACACTCCGCTACCACCTCCACCACGGGTTAACTAACACACACTTTCTAACTACGTTTTAAAAAAAAAGACATATATATTTCCTAAGTGTTTACACACAATCATGTCACATCCAAATGCTACATCTAGTTTTCATAGATCATCGAACAATAATTGTACAGAAACCAAGCCGCATTTGCATTCTCCAGAGCGCCTATGTCCTTACTAATTCAACTTAATTGAACCTTATTCATATAGCAGTATGGCAGGCAACTTTAGTTCGTTTTTCGTCACCGGCAAAACAGAGCTTTGTCTAAAACAGACCGACTGACCGGTTAGGGTATTATTGACCAAAAAACATTGACCGACAAAACATTGACCGACAAAGATTGACCGACGAAACATTGACTGACAATACATTCACCGAAAAAACGAGAGCGAGCAAAGATAACGACCGCAAAATTTCCGATATTTTGACTTGACTTATATGGAAAATAAATGTACCTAGGGGTCGATCGTCAAAAAACGTGATAAATACGAGCAACACACGGACCACTTCAATTAACTTTTCGTCGTCTATCTTGAAACACTGCGACCGTGTCAGGCAAAATATTGTCCGCAAATTCACGCCGGATCACGGCGGGCGTCAGAGCAGCACTGACAGCACCGAACGTCATTGTCACTGTCACTGACCACTACGGATAGCTTATTACAAAAAGTATGCAACAATATTATTTTTCACTGACATGAGTAGTACCTACTCATGTGTCGCAACTCTCTCGTCACTGTGCTGTGCGGATCAGCCTTAACTGTTCATAATCTACAGTATGACAACTGCAAAATGAGAATCAAGTGGAAATTTCTCAATAATTCAAAGTAATACTTGTTTCAAAGTAAAAATGTCGTAAACGGCGGTCCATATCACTAGCTTTCACCGAAAAAACATTGACCGACAAAGATAGACCGAAAAAATTTGACCAAAAAAACATTTGACTGACAAATCATTGACCTTGTTTATTAGGATCAATTTTTTATAGCATAAGAATGTGTGCTTATGTGTTTGCAGTTTAATATTTCCAGATGCATCTGATTCTGTTACTGAAACTAATTTCTCAGTTATTTAATAAATTTTCTGGAGCATTATCCAACCATCCAACCAACCAGAAGTACATGAGCATGAGGACTTCCGCGGTGCTGAAATACAATTCTTTTAAAGTAATATTTCACTATATATCTACCAAATGGATTTCCTTTTTTTGACTCCAATATTCTCAATAAACAATTTATTAACTTATTAAAGTATATTGCACAAGTAACTGCATCATCGTTAACTAATTGAGCTTTGTGTACATATAGCATGTCTTTGAAGGATTCATCATTAATTTCTACTTCATTATTTTTTAGTTTGTACCAAAATTTAAGCAAATCAGTCTATCCTGTTTCATTAGCACTAAGTGTCATAATGAAAATGCATATTCTTCGGCATATTTATCAAACTAAATACTACGTTGAACGCTTTTTTCGTCTGGTGCCATGTAGGTACATTTAATACTCGTCCCATATAAGATTTTGTTGTTAAGCTGTGACATTATCTTCCATTTGAACATGTTCACTACGCCTCAGAGCGAGGTAACGCCGCATGAGTCATGTTTTTTCGTGCGTGCAGCCGGCTCTATCGAATTATAAGACGTTGTCACGTCAAAAAGTAGATTTGAATCTTATGATTGATGATGACCATTTAGTGTTCCAAGTAGATTGTGCTTGAACTTCAATTTGATCTGAAGAAGTACTTGGTTGTACAGTAGTTTCTGCTGGTTCTGTTGCTAAAGTTTGACGTTGTTGGTCGGTAAATTGTCGTTGAGTATCAATATGGACGGTGTTTAACCTTTGCCCTGAACGAGATGAGGATGTAGTTGTCGCGTCTAGAGAACCACTGGCAATAACCAAGTTAGCAGCTTGGCGTAATCTGTTGTTTCGATCTCTTACATTACGTGCTTCTCTTGCAGCTGCTGCCTGTGCAGGAGTTTTGGATGCAGCAATCCGCTGTCTGTACTCACGTTGTATTTGTGCCCTTGTTTTTGGAGCAGCAGTTGTTGGTTCTGCAAATAGCGTCGCAGAGGTAGATGCAACACCTTCTTGAAACTCCATGGGATCAGGAATTGCAGGAAAGAGTGGCTCATTTGTGAGATTGACACGCTCATCAGGTTGATCTGCAGAGGTGGTAGATTGTTGTTGCGCGTGTTGTCGTTGACTTCTAGTTTGGGCATTGCTCGACTCTTCCCCTGAACGAGATGGAGATGTAGTTGTCGTTTCAAGAGAATTACTGGCAATAGCCAAGTTAGCAGCTTGGCGTAATCTGTTGTTGCGTTGTCTTTCGTTTTTCGATTTTCTCGCAGCAGCCGCCTGAGCAGGAGTTCTAGATGCTGTGATACGCTGTCTGTACTCACGTTGTTTTTGGGCTTTCGATTTTGAAGCAGTGATTATTGGCTGCGCGAATGGCGTTGCTAAAGTAGATGCTACAGCATCTTGAACCTCCGTGGTTTCACTCATCGAAGGTAGTGGCTTATTCGTGACATCCTCTGGTTCGTCAGGCTTTTTTTCCATGGTGGGATTGTAAGCGGTTCTGCAAAATAAATCGTCGTTCGAAACAATTTAAAAATTTTTTTCATAAAATCTTCATTCAGAAAATCATTTAAAAAAAAAAAAAAAATACAACAAAATACTTGAATAAAATTTATTGTTTAAATTTCTACTCAATTGTTAAAATTTAAATTTTGATTTTATTATTTTAATAATATAATTAAATTTTTTCAATTAGTTACTTAATTATTTTTGCAATTTAATTGTACTTTGTTATAAAAAAGTAATAATTTTAAATAATTCATTATAAGAATAAACAATGATTAAATTATTGTTTATAAATCTTACATTTAAAATTTAAAATTTGGAACCATAAAATTTTTCGTAAATCTAGTTTTTAAAAAGCCCGCCTCATTGTGTTTGATATAGGAGAAAATGTTCCCTTTGACGGATGGCTGGTCTAACCTGTCATTTCAGACACGTTGTTGTGATAATATGTGGAAGATTTAATATTTATGTTTTAATTTTTTTAAATCATAGCTACGCTCGATAATTATTTCGATTGAATAGTAAAGCCATCGATTTTTTACTCATCGTGAAATAGTTCTGTTAACTTATTGTTTTAATTTTGTCAATTATAGCATAACCTACAATCGCTGCACTAGCGAACCGATGCTATTCATTTTAATGATGAAAGCACTATGATTCGACAATATATCATTGAATATATAATTAATATCGAAAGAATCTTTCCCTTTATCGCTGTAATTATCGTTGCTATAAACAATTGACACCACATTCACTTTTCACTGCACTTGATACTCGATCAAAACATGTAAATGTACTATAGTATAGCAGCTGTCCACGCAGACGCATCGCTCACTCAAGTAGGAGAGAGACGGATGTCGAACGCTGCCGATTGTGCTTCTTTGTCGCTCGTTCCGCGCTCTCGCTTGCACTTCAAGCCTTACATGGAACGCCCCAGAGAGAGGTAACGCCGCCGCATTCAAAACACACCAAATATTCAACCACCATCACAATGTTTTTGTCGGTCAATGTTCTGTCGGTGAATGTTTTGTCGGTAAATGTTTTGTCGGTAAATGTTTTGTCGGTGAATGTTTTTGTCGGTCAATGTTCTGTCGGTGAATGTTTTGTCGGTAAATGTTTTGTCGGTGAATGTTTTTGTCGGTCAATGTTCTGTCGGTGAATGTTTTGTCGGTAAATGTTTTGTCGGTGAATGTTTTTGTCGGTCAATGTTCTGTCGGTGAATGTTTTGTCGGTAAATTTTTTGCCGGTCAATGTTTTGTCGGTCAAAGTTTTTTTCGTTCAATCTTTTTTTCGGTCAATGATTTGTCGGTCAATGTTTTTTTGGTCAAAATTTTTCGGTCTATCTTTGTCGGTCAATGTTTTTTTGGTGAAAGCTAGTAATATGGAACGCCGTTTACGACATTTTTACTTTGAAACAAGTATTACTTTGAATTATTGAGAAATTTCCACTTTATTCTCATTTTGCAGTTGTCATACTGTAGATTATGAACAGTTAAGGCTGATCCGCACAGCACAGTGACGAGAGAATTGCGACACATGAGTAGGTACTACTCATGTAGTTCCGACACGTGCCCAAGGGCGGATCTAGGGGGGGGGTCATGGGGGTCATAACCCCCCCTGAGCTGGTTCCAGGACTTAGGTGGACCACTAATTGAACATAATGATTTTATATTATATTTTATATTTTGTCACCATACAGATTTTATGTAACTACATACCTTCAATATTTAATTACTTAATTTAATATAATAACTTTGTATGATGGCCAACATTTGGGAACGAACGCATCGAAAATTTGAATTTTACCGCGCCATATAACGTCTAGCTAGACCTTACCTCAATCGGTATCGGAACGACTTAACTTCAACGAGATGGCAATATACAGGGTGTCCGGTAATTAATGGATAAGCGGGCACCTACGGATAGAGGACACTGTGCCGGTTCAGAAAAATGAAAGTTATGTTCCATGAAAGTCTTCCGGTTTCCGAGATATCCGCCATTTAAAATAAAATTCACTTCTTTCTCTATGTTTTTTGATGCCAAAGTTGCAAATGAAGGAATTATTCAAATCTCTTTTTTGGATAATATTCCAGGATAAAAACAATAATTTTTATGACACATTAAAAGTTTTTTTTTAAACTAAGACTGAACTCTAACTTCATGATTTTTTAATTTTTTAACCTGAATTTTAACTTTTCCCGGTGTAAAAAAATGTTTAGTCACCCTGGTTCCAAATTAAAAATTATTTTTAACCCTGGTTTCATATTAAAAATTATTTTTAATTTGGAACCATTAGGTATTAAATGCTGGCAATATCACGGTCGTATTATACCATTTTAGAATCTCAATGAAATAGGCAACGTTTTTTTATATTTGGCACCAGGGTACATTTTTTTTACACCGGGAAAGCTTAAAGTTCAGGTTAAAAAATTAAAAAATCATAAAGGGCTAAATAAATAAAAAAGTTGCCTATTTCACTAAGATTCTGAAATGGTATAATATGTGGTATTGCCAGCATTCAATACAAAATTAATTCCTATTCAAGTCGGCCAGAGCTGTCTTTCTTCCTTTTTTTCATAGTAAATTCGGGGAATTTCAGAACCAAAATTTCTTGTATATTTTAAGTACAATAAAGTAAATTTGGTACCTACTACTTTTACTTCACAAAAAGCATGCTCTTGCTCATTTTATTAGAAATTAATTTGGTATTAAATACTGGTAATACCATATATTATACCTTTTCAGAATCTCAATGAAATAGGCAAGTTTTTTATTTGGCACCAGGGTGACCATACATTTTTTTACACCAGGATTGGTTAAAGTTTAGGTTAAGAAATTAAAAAACGACTTAGTCCCATCGGCCCCGCTGGCTCTGCCCCGCTAGCGGGGCAGATGGGAAAAGGTGTTGCATCGGCCCCGCTGAACGCAGACGCGGACGCTAGCGGGGCCGATGAAACAAATTAAGTTTCATTTGCCCCGCTATAGGACTTACTTCCGTCGGGCCCGCTAGCAGATGGGAAAAAGAGATTGATTCATCGGCCCCGCTAGCGTCGGCGTCGGCGTTTTGCGGGGACGATGGGTAGGTACAGATCAAGTTACAAATAGAGGCAATCAATACTTAGGTTGCCGAAAAAGGAATGTCTGTAATTAAAATGGTTTGTATGTTAATCAGTTTTTATTGAGTGCTCAAAATACATAATATTTTAATAATAAAAAAATACACACAACAAGAACATCACATAAACATTTTTTAATTTTCATAATCATAGATGATAGTCACACAAATTACATTAATCAGTCTTCATTAATGAACATTAATGCCTAAACTGCTGACAGTTTTGTAAGATGAATATAATATTTTAGGTAAACAACATAACATAAAAAATACAGTATTTGACAAAAAATCAACGAGAGAAAACATTAACATTACAAACTATGTCAGTGTTTCGAGAAAATGTCTACTGGTTATTGGTCCATTTACAAATTTCAAGATCAAGTTATACTATTTAAATAATCAACAAAAAAAAAACACAAAACAAGGACATTACTTAATAACTAGTTTCTTAATTTTTAATAGAGCCAGCCGGGCCGATGGGAGTAAGTCTAAGATAGTACCAAAAAGTTAAATGCAAACTCAATATTTTCTTTAATATTCTTATAGAAAATCATACACTGCTTAATGGGACACATCACTCTTGATACATTTGCACACTCAAACTTCTAACTTTTAATAGTTTTTTCATAAATGGTCTAACTTTTACAAGAATTAGAGCAGGAATATAAACAATAATTCAGTGCTTTTATTTATGTAATTGTTATCTTGAACAAAATATGTTTATATTACGTAAAAAACAAAAGTCAATTTATGGGACACATCAAAATCAGAATTCAGTTTTTTTTTGAGAATTGCACAATATGTAACAGCTAAAGAGTGACTATCTCCGAACTTCGCTTTACTTTACTGCGACACAATAATTAGTAATTTCACGTTTACACGGTTGTCATGGATTTGACTTCGCGCTGTCTATAGACGCGTTTTGATTTGAGTTGAGTTGAGGTTTGGCGTTGGACCAAAAAGATTTTTAAGTTTTTTAAGATGTCAAAGTGGAAAGTGACAGATGTCAAAGTGACAAATGTCAAAGTGACATCTGTCACTATGTCAAATTAATCAGCCAAACCGAACCGAACAAACACCTTTTTCTCTCACCAAAAAAAAGGGTCCATCTTAAGAAACTTAAAAAACTTTTTGGTCCAACGCCAAACCTCAACTCAACTCAAGTCAAAACGCGTCTATAGACAGCGCGAAGTCAAATTCATGACAACCGTGTAAACGTGAAATTACTAATTATTGTGTCGCAGTAAAGTAAAGCGAAGTTCGGAGATCTTTAGCTGTTACATATTGTGCAATTCTCAAAAAAAAACTGAATTCTGATTTTGATGTGTCCCATAAATTGACTTTTGTTTTTTACGTAATATAAACATATTTTGTTCAAGATAACAATTACATAAATAAAAGCACTGAATTATTGTTTATATTCCTGCTCTAATTCTTGTAAAAGTTAGACCATTTATGAAAAAACTATTAAAAGTTAGAAGTTTGAGTGTGCAAATGTATCAAGAGTGATGTGTCCCATTAAGCAGTGTATGACTTTCTATAAGAATATTAAAGAAAATATTGAGTTTGCATTTAACTTTTTGGTACTATCTTAGACTTACTCCCATCGGCCCGGCTGGCTCTATTAAAAATTAAGAAACTAGTTATTAAGTAATGTCCTTGTTTTGTGTTTTTTTTTGTTGATTATTTAAATAGTATAACTTGATCTTGAAATTTGTAAATAGACCAATAACCAGTAGACATTTTCTCGAAACACTGACATAGTTTGTAATGTTAATGTTTTCTCTCGTTGATTTTTTGTCAAATACTGTATTTTTTATGTTATGTTGTTTACCTAAAATATTATATTCATCTTACAAAACTGTCAGCAGTTTAGGCATTAATGTTCATTAATGAAGACTGATTAATGTAATTTGTGTGACTATCATCTATGATTATGAAAATTAAAAAATGTTTATGTGATGTTCTTGTTGTGTGTATTTTTTTATTATTAAAATATTATGTATTTTGAGCACTCAATAAAAACTGATTAACATACAAACCATTTTAATTACAGACATTCCTTTTTCGGCAACCTAAGTATTGATTGCCTCTATTTGTAACTTGATCTGTACCTACCCATCGTCCCCGCAAAACGCCGACGCCGACGCTAGCGGGGCCGATGAATCAATCTCTTTTTCCCATCTGCTAGCGGGCCCGACGGAAATAAGTCCTATAGCGGGGCAAATGAAACTTAATTTGTTTCATCGGCCCCGCTAGCGTCCGCGTCTGCGTTCAGCGGGGCCGATGCAACACTTTTTCCCATCTGCCCCGCTGGCGGGGCAGAGCCAGCGGGGCCGATGGGACTAAGTCTAAAAAACCATGAAGTTTGAGTTAAATCTTAGTTTTAAAAAAAACGTTCAATGTGTCATAAAAAATATTGTTTGCATTTTTGATAGCACATTTATCCTGAAATACTATCCCAAAAACAGATTGGGATAATTCCTTCATTTGCAGTTTTGGCATCAAAAAACATAGAGAACGGAGTGATTTTTTTTTTTAAATGGCAGATATCTCGGAAACCGAGAGACTTTCATAGAACATAACTTTTGTTTTTTCTGATCCAGCACAGTGTCCTCTATCCGAAGGTGCCCGCTTGGCCATTCATTACCGGACACCTTGTATGTACAAGTTATTATAATGTGTTAAGTTCTTCAAATGTACAATAAAGAATAAATATTTTTAAGTACAGTACGTACGTACATTAATAAATACCTACTTTTTACTTGTATCTATTGCTATCAAAACTAAATTATAAGTTCTTGACTTGACCACAACTATATGTGCACGTGCCGTACCGTGACGTATTCATCAGTGTCAGTGAAAAATAATATTGTTGCATACTTTTTGTAATAAGCTATCCGTAGTGGTTAGTGACAGTGACAGTGACGTTCGGTGCTGTCAGTGCTGCTCTGACGCCCGCCGTGATCCGGCGTGAATTTGCGGACAATATTTTGCCTGACATGGTCGCAGTGTTTCAAGATGGACGACGAAAAGTTAATTGAAGTGGTCCGTGTGTTGTTCGTATTTATCACGTTTTTTGACGATCGACCGACATTTATTTTCCATATAAGTCAAGTCAAAATATCGGAAATTTTGCGGTCGTTATCTTTGCTCGCTCTCGTTTTTTCACATAATATAATTTAAAAAACATACATACAACCGAATTGAGAACCTCCTCCTTTTTTTGAAGTCGGTTAAAAACCAGCCAAGTGCGAGTTGAACTCGCGCACAGTTATGGTAACCCTTGTGATAGAGTACTAAAAATCACTGCGCCGTTTCGGTAGTGACACTGACATGTACGAATAGCACAGTACGGTACGATACGGAACTGTCGTTACTATGCCGTCAATGTGCTGTGACCTTTACACTTATTAAAGTGAAAACTTCTTATGGCGCGTTGGGCACTTGTGTGGGTGAGCATTTTCAGCCGTTCTCGTGACAGATTTCTCGCGACAGATGTGATTTTACACAGTTAAACAGTTTTTTGACCGAACGAGCGAAGCGAGAGAGGTCTAGTGGCGAGACGGTCGGTCGGTTGTACCTATGTATCTATATATCTATGTATGTTTGTTCGACGATAACTTGAGTACCGTTGCTCTGATCTTAATGACTTTTGGTATACGGGTAGTTGAGGTCCATAGAATTTTTAAGTTCGAACATGAGAGGGATCGGTTAGGGGGCTTCGATGATAGGGGGTGCAGTAGGGGATCTACCTATATGACAGGCGAACTATATGGCAAATATACCCAAGTGGGGTATCAAATGAAAGGGCGTAACTTCGGTGACAATAATATGGTACCATGGAAATGATCTGATGATGGAGCTGGAAGGAATCCACAGGAATGTATCGTCTCAGCGGTCATTTTTATATCAAACTCATTTGTATCAAAAAGGAAAAAAACTCTTTGACCTTCATGATTAAAAAATGACAATGTCAAAAATCAAAATGACATGTTTTCTTTCTGTCATTGTCGTAAAAAATATGATTTCCAGATAATTTCAAAACCATTACATATTAACTTAGCTTTGATATTATGATTAAAATTGATAAAAAAGGGTACCTATCTATATAATAATACGGTCATCCTAAATAAAATTCAAATAATTCGTAAAAGTTTAGAGTGCAAAGTCATGCACTCTTGTGTTCGTTCTCGATGGTCTTCGAAGGATCAGTAGCTGCTTGAACCAGCTATTGATCAGCTTAACGGAAGCCGAAGCGAAAATTGGACAATCCTTCTTATTACCGTCGTCTGGGCCACTCAGGATGTACCTACTCACCTACCTTGGGTGAAGACTGTAGATTAAAAGCGTCTACTTATTCTACTTTGCCATATATCGTCAGACCACTCTTTGCTTCATATTCATAATTAATCAAGGGTTGGTTTGGTTAACAATTGTGGTATAGTTTGCTTGCTGATCTAGAGATTCTAATTAAAAAACTTGTGACTAATCTTTTTATTAATTTTATTTAATAATAGGTTAGGGACTTAATATAGGACATAAGTATAATAATAGGGCCACCAATAATATAGGTCTCAAACTTCTCTAATATATTTGTATCGAGGGAAGAGCCTCTCTCCTCTTCACCTCATTCTTTAGAATATGATGAGTACATACTACATAGGTACTAAAAATTTGAGTGTTAAGCCTGATGATAAAGACTCGATGAGAAAGGTGACAATAAGAACTTAACGATCTTGAAAACGAGATAGTCATATCATGTTTGTACTCGTTTAAAGCACCTTGATAAGTAGGTATTCTATAGCTTTTGAAGAATCAGCTGACATCTGGGATCTGGTGATAGAGACGGAAGAAGGCACTCAACTTCAAAGAAATATGAACTCATCTTCTAGACAAGATAAGTCTATCGTTAAAGTTCGTTAAAGTTGTCTTAATAAGTAGGCACTCTAGCTGTTAAACAAGCAACTCATATCTGGGGTTTGGTAATATAGCCGGAAGAAAGCTATATGAACTAATCTCTAGATAAGTTAGGGCTATCGTGTTCACTTGATGAGGAGGTACTCTAGGTACAGACGATATGGTGATATAGAAGGAATAAGGCTATAGGAGTTTTTTAATCATACACGTTCACACACATTCATTGTAGGTACGTATTCTCTCGAGTATCAATAAAACGCGAAATAAAAAAATACGTGATTGAGACCAAGAAAATTAGGCTATGGAACTCATTTTCACCCTAATCATACTTTACGCTGAAAAGTAAAAATCGGTAAAAAAACTCGTGAGGTCTCAGTTCGGGGCGAACTACTAGTTAATTTGGCTAGATGAGATTTTACACAGATATACAGTTTTTTAATTTGGCTGTGAGTGTATTAAGACGTACATATGGTATTTTTTAACGGACGACTATTGACGGACGACAAATAGTCGTCCGACTTTTTTTTTATATTTTTAACTCAGAACCACCGGCAAATGACAAATTTATGTAAATTAAAAAAGAAACAAAAATGTTGTAAAGAAACTAATTTCCCATGTAATTGACGAAATAACAATACAAAGCGAAATGATTTATAGGAAGACTAGGAGCGCTCCGCGGGATTACCCGCGTAACTCTAGATCCTAGCCCATTGTGCCATATTGTACGGTATTATTGTTTTTGTAGCAGAATGTATGTTAGAATTAAGGTTTAATGTTGTACAATAAAGAGTTTATCTATCTATCCTATGGGAATATCGGGATTAAAAGTAACCTATGTTATTCACAATGAATCAATGTATCCTCATACCAAGTTTCATTAAAATCGGTCCAGTAGTTTCAGAGTCTATTCATTACATACAAACAACCAAACAAAAAATCTTTCCTCTTTATTTATAACTAGCGACCCGTCCCGACTTCGCACGGCTATATTATGTATGTATCTATAATATAAAAATGAATCGCAAAATGTGTTGGTAAGCGCATAACTCAACAACGCCTGGACCAATTTGGCCAATTCTTTTTTTAGAATATTCCATAAGGTACGAGGATGGTTCTTACGGAGAGAAAATTTTAAAAAATTGCCTAAAAATGTCTAAAAACAACACTTTTCTATACTCCATACCATACAAACGATTCGTAATAATACAAGTCAATAAGAACTTTAATACCATAACATAAAGTTCAAGTTTTAATGGAGAGGTTCCGGGAAGGCAAAACAATTGAGTGACGTATAAATATTGATGTCAATCGTGTCGCGGTGTTAGTTGCCAAACTACACCTAAACGGCTGAACCGATTTGTATGATTTTTAACCCCCGACGCAAAAACGACGGGGTGTTATAAGTTTGACGTGTCTGTGTGTGTGTGTGTCTGTCTGTGGCATCGTAGCTCCCGAACGGCTGAACCGATTTTGATTTAGTTTTTTTTTATATGGCAAAACAACGTTTGCCGGGACAGCTAGTTACACATATAAACCTTCCTCTTGAGTCACTCTATCTATTAAAAATACCGCGTCAAACTCCGTTGCTTATTTCTAAAGATCTAAGCATACAAAGGGACATAGGGATATAGGGATGGCGAAAAGTGACTTTATTTTATACTAGCTGACCCGTGCCCACTTCGTTGGGCATTTATTTTATTAATATTAAAAATTAAATTATCTATCCTAATATTAAAATGAATAGACATGAAGTATAATAATATAGAAACTATATTCGAAGGAAGTGGTTTTATTTAAATGAGTAAATAGTAAATACAAAATTTATCAATTCTCATCAATAATTTCAACAACTCTTACATCATCATTATCAGCATTTTCATCATTATTATCAGGATTTTCATCAAATTCTAAAACTGAAACAATAGGTCTATGGTAACTAATGTATGAAATGAACAATTTTGATTTAAATCTATTTATATATCTTGTGAATACTGCATCAATAGTAGTTTTGTATTTTGTTGTGCTAAGATTGCGATCATTGGACATCGTTAAATCAAAATCTTCATATAAAAATTCAATTAATTATTGATTTTTGACATCTGCAAAGTTTTTGTTGAAATCTCCACTCAAAATCATAGGATAATGATCAAATCTTCTATTAATTTTCATCATAAATAGTGCGGAAGCAGCTTTAGAATAAATGAATAAATTTGAATACAAGAACTCTCGTATTGCTTGTAAAGACTGTTTTGGGGAAATATAAACGGCAGCCATTATTATTGTTTGTCCATTAGAATGGCATTGGGAAATACATATATCACCAATATTCGAAACATTAGTGCTAAACATACTGGTATATCTCGCATGCACTTCCATATGATCTGTAGAAAATGTGGTCATAGTATCATCGGACCGATGATAAATAGCCACCCCACCTGCTGGACGATTGTCTCTTTTGAAACTTGCTATAAAGTTGAAATTTGGAATGTCAATGGTTTCTTCGTTACTCACATGAGTTTCTGATAATATTAACACACTCATTTTCTCAACAAGAGCATCAACTGATAGGTCATGTACATGTCGTCGTAAGCTTTGACAATTGAATGAAAAAATAGATAACCCTTTTTTTGTAGAAATGAAATCAATAAATGTTTTAGTAACAGTTTGTAAATTATTGTCATGTAATCGTTTCAGTTCGATGGATAAATCATCTCGATGAGTTGTAGATCTCTTTTGGTTTTTGCTTGTGTTTGAATCATCAGTCGGTGCGTTTCCTACTCTGCCATGATGAAATTTCCAGCTCGCTCCTGTATCTTCTTTAGTTAGTAAGAACAAACCTTCTATATTAGTTACTCTTGATAAGGCTACGTAAACCAATTCTCTTGAGTGAGAACGACTGTATTCATAAACAATAGCACCAAAGCCGAAACTAGTGGAAAATGTTTTCTTTTCGCCACTATAGTTTTGTTGCTGTTCAATGGTATTGATGATGTTAGAGCAGAAATTGGCACAACATCTCTGTCGATTCCCAAGCGTTCAATGTCATTTCTTGCCTTAGTTTTGCGCTTTTGACCAGCAGATTTTGGAAACTTTAACCAAATTCTTGTAATTTCATCATTTTCATTTGATTCAATATGAATTAATGTACCTACAGTGCCATTAGATAAACCATCAGCTACATCAATATTTGTAGTTATCATATAAGGCCGGTTAGGAACTAGAATTAATTCGTATGGTAAGCCGCCGGTCTCGTCCGGTTTCATTTTGTGTAACTTTTGTCTAATTTAAATTTTCGCCAAGGTGTTTCGCCTGAAATTCTATTTTTAGTTTGCTTGAAGATTGGCGTAGCTTTTACAGGGGGCAATTGACGAAGGATTACATCCAATCCACCAAAATCTTTTTGAAGCAAGCCAGTTATTTGCCTCAGACGTGCGTCAATTTGCTGTAATAATTCTGCAGAAACCATGCTTACTTCGTCAATGATAACAACATTAACATACTGAAATAGAGCTCTATATTGTTGAGCTTTTTCAACGTTGAGGGGCATTAACCTTGACAGTGTTATACTTAAAGCATTATGCACCGTTGTGCCACCTATGGCTGTAGCAGCTTTTCCGGTTGAAGCACAAGCAATATATGCATTAAAAATTCCATCAGTATCCGAAAATCTATTGTAAATTTCCATAAGCGCTTTTATTACACATGTTTTACCACTTCCAGCCGGTCCAGTCAAATACACGAGCAATGGATCTTTCATCTCTTCGGTTTTCGATATCAAGTGATGCATAGTGTGAAACAAAATTTCTCGCTGTTCGTCATTAGCCTTGCGCATAAGTTCATTCAACGCAAAATTCAAAATTCTTCATATGGTAAAATGTTTTCTTTCTTTTTAGCGATGGCCCCAAGCTTATCAAATAGCGCAAGTCGTAGATCATCACTTAAATCGGCATTTGGATTATCATACAATTCGGCAAATGGATTTTCATCAGGTATTCTACCAACAACCTCATTTATTTCCTCTCCATCAATGTTAATATCTTCGCGACATAACTCTCTGCAGATCTCCAGCGTCTTGCGGATATCCAGATTTGATTCGAACTCTTTTCTTTTCTCAAGTATAAGTGCTTCATTTTCATCATATAGCTGAATATACCGCATTTCCGCAATAATTTCAGCTTCTTCGTGTCGGAACGGCATGTGCAAAGTAACCATTTCTCTCTTGTATTCATTGTAGTCTGTAGCCATGTCATAATTACGATATCGTATGACTTTTGGTTCTTCTCGTTCTACATATTCACCTTTGTTATTTTTGTAATATTTAGAAACAAACTGAGCAAGAGAAACATTTTCTATAGCATCGGGTCTTTTCTCATATTTGTCGAACCAATTTTCTTTCCATATATCTACCGAATCGTCTTCAAGTTCACTCAATTGCTTCATTGTCTTCTTTACTCTGTGCCTTTCGATTGGCCTTATAGTCGGTATAAATTCGATCGCAGTTGAACTTTTTGACATCGGCTTCCTCAATAGATACCATGCAGCTTCTTGACTCGTCATCTCAGTCTGGTTCAAAAGATGGATACTAAGATGTTTAGTAATTTCAAAAATATTGAATTCAGGATGTTCATCCATAACCTCGATGATTTTTCTTTGCAAATTGCTAACGCCCCTATTAGTCTTATTTACGTATTCTACTACGTAAGCTGCACAAGAGTATTCTTCAGTAATAAATTGAAAATCATTATTAGCTTTTACAACATTGAAAATGAATGGATTGAAAGGATTATGCCATTTTTCCGAAGGTTCTCTTTTTATAAAAACTCGTGGTCTATTAATTCCCGCTCGAATTATCCTTACGTATTCCTCATCTGAATCAATATCATTTTCACTGTAAAATGATCCAAAATCATCGTAGTCATAGATTTCGAAATTTTTACGGACTGAATTGTATTTCGCCTTGTAGTGTTGGAAACAATCTTCTGTATCTTTCATAGGTGTTAAAATCATTGTTTCCTTAACAGGCAAAAATGGAGCATCAAATCTACATTTTTGTTGTCTTCTCGATGCTATTCCTTTATAGCAGGTAAAAGAATGCTTATGAGTTTGTAATTTAATATTACCAGAAGCTTCAGTGGCTGATACTGATATCAAAAAATTTATGAGATCGATGGCTTTATTGTAATCCTTGTCAAGAGCATCTTCAGGAGCATTATCTAACCACGCTAAAATATGTGCATGTGGACTACCTCTGTGTTGAAATTCAATTCTTTTGAAGTAATGCAAAACTCTGTATTGTTTAAAAGGACTAAACCTTTTAGATTGTAATATTTTCATAATAACATTGACTAGCTTGTTAAAATAAATAGCGCAAGTTACCCCGTCTTCATTAATGAGAGTACTTTTTTCAATGTAATGCAATTCAGCAGCTTGTTCTGCAGATATTTCCGAATTGTTTTTCAAATTATGCAACAATTGCAATAACTTTGGCCATCCGATTTCATTGGCACTTATAGTAAAGAAAACAGTAGGCTTACCATATTGTCGAATCATTGCAAAAAGATCTCTTTTTCTTTCTGCCCAATAATATGCTGAATTCGGAATTGAGCGAAGAAATGCCAAATTGGTCTCAATGCAGCCATGCATATAATCGTCTGACTGTATTTGCTCTTTAGTAATTGCAATACCTTGGCCAACATGTCTGAATGCTGAAAGAGACTGTTTGATTCGAAACCTCATGATTTTCATCGCCATGTATAGCAAGTGTTGAGGGGTTACACCTCGTCTATCAGATCTCCTAAGTTCACTGGTTGCCATCATGAAAGCTGTGGCAACCACACCATCACGGAATTGCCTAAATTGTCCCAAATATATTTGTGGGAAAGATAATTCTTCAGCGTGCTCATCGAATAGCAGACTGATTGGAACGTTTCCTGAAAAAATACATATGTTTATTTTGCAAATTTAACAAATTAAATGAGAAAAGAACAAAAATAAAATAGAGTACCTTCTCCAGGAGCAATGCTCAAGTACATATTTTCGTCCCACATCAATGTTTGCTGCTGAGCTATTAAACTTTCGCCAATTGGTATCTGTTCTAAAATGTCATTGTCGCCATCTTCATCAAAGACAATATCATCTGCAACTTCGCATTCATTGTTGTCATTCAAAAAACGATCATCAACTGCAACACCGTAGGAAGTGTAAAGAGGAGTGTCTTTCAAATATCGTAACCAAACTTTTATGCTTCTTTTCCTTACTATACCATATACGTAACTAGATTTGTGAATTTTTTTCCGTTTAATATGAACAGTGATGGCATAATCATCATCTACTTGCCTTGGCAACACATTAACCATTGTATTCACTTCAATTGGAACATTAATAACCTGTCCATAAATTCCATATTGACCATGTACATGTCGCAGTCTACGAATTTGCATGAACGGAATTCTTGGAGATATTAACCTTTCAGTTACCAAGTCTAAAGGAAAGTCTTTCAGGGATGCAGGAACAGGTGGATATTTGAATCCATTGTAAACAGACATCGGTGGAATACGTTGCTTTTTAATTGCTGCGTTGCAAGTTGAACATAATTTAATTTCCGGTAAAGCAGTGTTTGAAAGCAATGGTCTTATAAAATCAATATTTTTAGTCGTATCTATATTTTGTAAGTAACTCAAATCCTTTTTGAACCACAGTCTGTCGCAAACATCACAAGCAAGGCCGAATTCATTTGCAACGAAATCTTTCTGAAATTCTTGATGCGCAGAGGAATTTCGTTGAAAAGCAGAGTATGTTTGAACCTGAACATTAGGTAAGGAAGCGTTTACAATCTGAGAGGGAGTTTGACTTGGAACTATTATATCCGCGACATTGTGAATAGGAGGATTATCGTCAGAATGGCTTGGTGGACCTGTAATTTGCTCGTTGTGTATGATTTCTGAATGTATGTCATCTGTGGTAAATGGACCAGACGAATGTATTGCTGTCCGAGGTATATAAGGCACATCTCTGGTAGATGGACCAGCGATTTGAGATGAATTTATTACTGTTGGAGGTACATAAGGCACATCTCTGGTAGATGGACCAGCGATTTGAGATGAATGTATTACTGTTGGAGGTACATAAGGCACATCTCTGGTAGATGGACCAGCGATTTGAGATGAATGTATTACTGTTGGAGGTACATAAGGCACATCTCTGGTAGATGGACCAGCGATTTGAGGAGGTACACTTTGTTGTACAAATGTTTGGTCAGTTGATAATAAATTTAACGTTCTTCGTTTATCTCTGTATCGTTTACAATAATCTTTGTTCGCCAAGTCTGACTTATGTGGGTGTTTCAACGTTTGGTCAGTTGATAATAAATTTAACGTTCTTCGTTTATCTCTGTATCGTTTACAATAATCTTTGTTCGCTTGTTTCGCCAAGTCTGACTTATGTGGGTGTTTCTCTCTGTATCGATTATCATATTCTTTTCTTATAGGAGGATTATCGTCAGAATGGCTTGGTGGACCTGTAATTTGCTCGTTGTGTATGATTTCTGAATGTATGTCATCTGTGGTAAATGGACCAGCGATTTGAGGAGGTACACTTTGTTGTACAAACGTTTGGTCAGTTGATAATAAATTTAACGTTCTTCGTTTATCTCTGTATCGTTTACAATAATCTTTGTTCGCCAAGTCTGACTTATGTGGGTGTTTCAACGTTTGGTCAGTTGATAATAAATGTAACATTCTTCGTTTATCTCTGTATCGTTTACAATAATCTTTGTTCGCCAAGTCTGACTTATGTGGGTGTTTCAACGTTTGGTCAGTTGATAATAAATTTAACGTTCTTCGTTTATCTCTGTATCGTTTACAATAATCTTTGTTCGCTTGTTTCGCCAAGTCTGACTTATGTGGGTGTTTCTCTCTGTATCGATTATCATATTCTTTTCTTTTTTGTTTTCCTTTTTCTACTTCATCCTCATAAGTGGAGTCATCTATCGAGTTTTTTCTTTTTCTTTTTCGAGCATCATTTGAATCATCCGCATCCATTTTCAAGACAAATCTATAATCAAAAATAAAAATGTAGATTTTTTGAAAGCTGTAATCGTAGCATAGGTATATATAAATATTTAAGTTTGCCGATCTTTGAGTATGAAGATGAGCCACATCTAGTATAATGCCATCTTTGTTAGTTCAAGCGTTTGTGATATTGGTACCTACCGCACGAACCTACCTACATAATTTGTGAAGTTATTGTGTGAGATTCGACTGGTTTTTAGTTTTCTTTGTAGTTTTTAGTTTTTCTGGATAAATTACGAGTTTTAAATTGTTACAGTTCTGTGTTAAATGGCCCGAATATAGTTTGATTTGTGTTATTATTTTGTGAGCGTGTGTAGGGTGCAGTAAATGAATGATAAATACCGACCACTAATACCTACCTTGAAGTTTGTGATGTTTGTGTCAATATATTTAAATTGCATAATCCTGGAACTATGTAAGTACTTGTAAATGTTTGAGCGCTTGTTATTGTAAATGTTTTAATTTCCATCAACTTAGGTTTTTTTCGTATTGTGGATAAATAGGATACCTACCTACCTACCTATTTTATTTTGTCTAAGCTTACAAATCTTGTGTTGCCTATTACTTACGGTACATTATATTAATGAAGTACCTACAGTAATTTTTAATTTAATTTAAGTAGGAACATTAAGATTATTATTTAAGTAAATAGAAAATAGTTTAAGGGATGAAGAGCGCTGTAGTCTGAGATACAAGCTTACCGCTTAGTTCAGACACAGATGTAACTGAATATTGTAACTATTTACTGAATAAATTATTATTTATTATTATTATATTTTTTCGGGTTTTCCTACTTTTCAGCCTTTCCCATAATTTTTAGCGATTTTCTGACCGTCGATTCACGTCCCTAGTGAAATTCTCTAATAAATTGAGTATATTTTCGATTTTTCGGGTTTTCCAACTTTTCCGGCTTTCCGATAATTTTTAATTCTTAGCTGAAATGAGCATAGAGTTAATTTTCCTAATTTCCCAAAATTTCGAGATTTTCTGTAATTTTGTAAAAATTTATCAACTTCAAACTTTAAATGCAGCGCCTTTTTAAACGCTAGCGCCAAACTTGTATTCTTGTAATGTAACTGTTGGTAAAACAGGAAGTTGTCTCCCTAGCCGAAGAAAGAGACAACTGATATATACCTATGCGTATACTAATAGTATTGTACGCTATTGTAAACATATATATACCCCACGTAATTTTATTTAATAACGTGTTGCATTTGTTTATGTACGTATCATGTACGTAACAAAATTTAACAAATAAAATAATATTTTACTTACGTGATGACGAGCAGCAGTTGTAATAATGTATACAAAATATAGTAACACTATAGTATACAAAAGCACTACAACAATGTTTTTATTAATTCTATTTACACTTTAGATTTGTTTTTGAAGTGAAAACTTCTTATGGCGCGTTGGGCACTTTTGTGGGTGAGCATTTTCAGCCGTTCTCGCGACAGATGAGATTTTACACAGATATACAGTTTTCACTTCTGCCTGCACTCCCGGAGTGCGCTGTTTTTTTTTAACACAATACCATAGCAGCAACACAAGTCAAATGAAATATTAAAAAAAATATATATGAAAGGTCCAGGCTAATAACCGGCCAATAAAACGTAAACAAAACGGACAGGGTAAAATTTGACAATGACAGGAAGATAATTATTGATTTTTGTAAGGTTATCTGTCACTGTCATGTCGTAATGACAAAAGTTAAAATCTCATCTGTCGCGAGAACGGCTGAAAGAAAAAGGCGGGAAACGACGAAAGAGAGTAGGCGCGTTTTTTAATTGAGAAAATTTTAAAAATTAATATTATTAGTTTTATAGCGATCAGGAGGGTGAAGTTTTTGTTTAATGTTTATATTTTAATAAGCTTAGTTGTTTATGTAAATATTTCTTCTAGTGGGTAAGTTTTTTTAGTATATTTAGTTAGAGGGGGCGGCGATGAACAAGCCGCCCGACCAACCTGACCCCGGAGGTGGATCCATGGACATGGATCCACCTCCTGCGGGATATTACGTGACTTTGTCAGAGTCGGGAATGGAGTCTGATGGCTCTTCCCTAAGTCTGTCACCGGGTCTGCCACAACAAATAACAAAAAAGGTACAAAGAGACAGCGTTTGCATGCTAGCAAAAAATGCAAAACTTGCAGGAAAAAGAAAAAGCTTAGTAAACATTCCAATACAGCTGACGCAAATAGCCTATGCAATTGTTCAGAAAACGATATTATTGTCGAACATCCAGCTCAAAATAAGAACACCACTGCTACACAAAATCTTATTGTTCAACAGTCTACTCCCACCATAGTTGCACCTGGCCCTGCACATACTAATGTAACTAATGATAAAACTGGACGTCCACTGCCTGTTGCTCGTACACAGTATGAGTCTACAGATGTTTCTCCTTTTTTAATTCATGTACAAAAAGATGCCACTAACTTAGATGATAGTTACACATTGCACCCCATTACATTTGGCAAATTTCTAACAAAACATATTTTTTATAACATTGTAAATGGAAGTGTAAAACGTATTGGTCGCAATAGAATGTCCCTCTCCTTTACCAATTATTTAGATGCTAACAATTTTTTGACTAGTACTAAATTACTCGAAAACAAATTTAAGGCTTTTATTCCATCGTTCAACATAACGAGACAAGGAATTGTTCGTGGTGTACCTACTGACTGGACTGACTCAGAAGTTCTGGAAAATATTAACTTGCCATTTGGGTGTGGAAAGGTTTTAAAAATGAGACGCTTAAACTATAAAGTCACTGTAGACGGTAAGCCAACCTGGAAACCGTCCCAAACAATTGTTCTTACTTTCGATGGACAGGTGCTACCAAGACGCATTTACATGTGCTATAATGCATTACCAGTAGAACTATACATTTATCCAACTATTCAATGCTTTGCATGCTGCCGTTTTGGACATACCAAGGTACAATGTCGATCTAAACCTAGGTGTTACAAATGTGGCGAAGGTCACGATGGTTCCTCATGTAAAATTTAAGAAGACCTTGTATCTTGCCTCCTGTGTGGTGGTAGTCACTGTGCTACAAGTAAATCATGTCCTGAATTTTCAAGACAAGCTTCAATTAAAAAAACCATGGCGGACTCTTGTATATCTTATGTCGAAGCGTCCAAGTTACATCCTGCAGCGCATAAGTCGTTTGTAGATGTTTTGAACGGACGGAGGGTCTCTAAAGACCAACTGTCAAATAGTCCACAACATCGTAACTTCACACAAAACACCTCACCCACAACATCATACAAAAAGACAGTGTTTTTAAAACCCCATACCCCTAAAAAATCTTATTCTTCCACTCAATATGATCAAGTTGCCCATAAACAATTAGTTAAAGACTACGACATGCCATCACCCAGTAATGGATGTGCATTGAGATCACCTAATAATAATATGAATGTATTCGATATCATAACTACTTTAATTAACTCTTTCTCTCAGTCCCACCTCATTAACCCTGACCACGCTGCCATTATGATTGAAGCTATCAATAAAACTACGGTACACAATGGATCACAAAATCCACAAAATACTACAGTGGAATTGCCGTAGTATTAGAAGTAAGAAAAGTGATTTCACTTTTCTTCTTAATAAGTACAAACCATCAATAGTTATTTTGAATTAGACCTGGCTAAAACCAGGTTCTACATTTAAAGTATCTGGCTATTCCTGCCTGCGCAGTGATAGGCCAGATGGTTGCAGTGGTACTGCACTTCTTGTAAGTAGTAAAATTTCTTTCAAACTTCACCCTATCCCTTCTTCTAATAATGGCTTTTGTATAGTAGCAGCTATTGTAAATAATATATGTATAGTATCTATTTATATATCTCATCCTTCACAAAATATTTTCCTTGAACTTAATAATATTATTCATAACTTACCTAAACCTCTTATGTTGTTTGGTGATCTCAATGCACATCATACATTGTGGGGGTGTTCTAAGACAGATTCATATGGTAACCTCGTTGTAGATATACTCGATAATTATGATTTATGTGTGTTGAATACTGGCTCTCCAACCCTCAGAACAAAACCTACAGAAGCTATAAGTGCAATTGACCTTTCACTCACTTCCTCACAGTTCTCTGGTCTATTAACTTTGGAAACTCTTTCATCATCTTTTGGCAGCGATCACTTCCCTATACTAATTACATTCCCAAACAACAATATCCAGCATAATGTTGACCCTAACCCACGTAAAAGATACAGAATACCAGATAATAGTAAATGGCATTTATTTAGAGATTATGTAGAGAATAATATATTTCAAATTTCAAATTTCTTTATTTCTTTCAATGCTTATGTATTTACATACACATGATCACTTGAAATAGTCTTAAAAACTAAGTTAGGATGTGTGCCTTCGGAACGCGCCCACCAATGAGAAGAAGGCATAAGAAACTCATGGGGTTTTTTTTTATGTGATCACGCTCACAAAGGTCAATATTACAAATATTTGAAGGTATTATTTGAAATGGAGCAATTAAAGTCACATCCATGGATTCTTATCATTAAGGTACGAAGAGGTATCATAGTATGCCTTACCGCACAATTTATGCTTTATAAAAGTTTTGAATTTGTTAATGGACATGTCATATACATCTTTAGGTAATTTATTATAATAGAGCACACATGTACTATTAAACGACCTGCTTATTTTCCGGAGCCTACTACCGGGCAAGGTCAGCTCATCCCTGTTTCTTAAGTTGAAATTATGAATATCGCTATTTTTGCGAAAAATATCAGGATTTTTGTGAACGTAGAGCAAGTTTTCGTAAATATATTGTGAATAGAGCGTTAATATATTTATCTCTTTAAATTTTTCTCTAAGTGATTCCCTGGGGCCCATCTTATAGATAGCTCGGACAGCTCTTTTTTGTAATATAAAAATAGCATCAATATCTGCAGCACACCCCCACAGCAGGATGCCATACGACATGACACTGTGGAAGTAGCTGAAATAGACTAGACGAGCAGTCTCAATGTCCGTGTATTCGCGAATTTTCTTAACGGCGTAAGCGGCAGAACTAAGTCTATTGGACAATGCTTCCACATGCGGGCCCCACTGAAGCTTAGCATCTAAAGTTATACCTAGAAAGACAGCCTTACTGACTAATTCAACTTCCTCATCATTAATCTTTACAACAGTTTTTACTTGTTTTACATTTGGAAGTGTGAATCGAATTAATTTAGTTTTGGATCCATTCAGTAATAAATTATATCTAGCTTACCTTCAACATCTAACTCCTCTGAAGAGGTTTGTTCTGATGCTTTTTCTAACTTAATCATAGAATCAGCTGATAATGTTTATACTACCAGAAGTAAGTCCCAATTAATTCCTTCACCCCCATGGTGGGATAGCGATTGCACTGCAGCAGTAAAGCAAAGAAAGAAAGCTGAATTAAAATATAAAAATGAAATGACACTTGAAAATTTTAATAGTTTAATGGAAGTGTTGAGTACAACTAAAAACCTTTTGAAAGAAAAACGTTTCTTGGGCTGGAGATCGTTTTGTTCTTCAGTCTCTCCGAATACTCCAGCAAGTATAGTCTGGTCTAATATCAGAAGGTTTAAAGGTGCGATGTCTGAGAAGTCCTTCACTACGTTACCACCATCTCAAACGTCTGAATACCTGGACAGTTTGGCTCCTCCTTTTGTACCAGAAGCAGAGTTAGTCATTCCACATAGACTACAAAGCCTTAGTGACGATACTACTGGCCTTAGCTCTCCTTTTTCGTTAGAGGAGCTGAAAGGCATTTTATCTTATCTCCGTGATTCAGCACCAGGAGAAGATGGCATAATTTATAGTTTTATCTCGAATCTTGCAGAAAACAGTTCAAAATATTTTCTTGACATTATCAATTCTGTCATATTGACAGGTGGCATTCCGACAACGTGGAAATCTCAATTAGTGTTGCCCATTTTGAAACCTCATAAATTACCGTCAGATATATCCTCGTTCAGTCAGAACAATAGCGCTTTCGTCAGTTATTGTGAAAGTGGCTTATTATCTTGTGAAAAATAGGTTAGAATTTTATATTGAAAGCAATAACTTGTTAGCAGATTCACAATACGGATTCCGTAGAGGAAAGAGTACCTACACTAGACAACTTAAGCATTTTTGTTACTGATATTAGACTTGCTTTTACACAAAATCATTTCGTTGTTGCCGCCTTTTTAGACATAAAATCCGCATATGATAACGTTCTTTTAACCGTCCTAAAGAATAAACTTCATAATTTGAATGTCCCTATTTTACTAATCAATTTTATAATCAACATACTATCTGGCAGACAATTATCCCTAAATTCTGATCGCCGAACTCTTTGGAGAGGTCTACCTCAAGGCTCAGTACTTAGTCCTCTGTTATATAACATTTACACCAATGACCTTGAGAATTCATCATATAAATCGGCTAATATTTTGCAATATGCAGATGACTTGTTATTGTACTGCGTGAACCAGTCTGCTACTCAAGCTTGTTCAGATCTAACGAACTCACTAACTTATTTGAAGTCGTGGTTGAACAGCAACGGCTTGGAACTATCAATAAACAAGAGTTCTGTAGTTTGGTTTACTCGACATAGGAATCCACCTCTTCTAGAAGTGAAATACGATAATACAGCTTTACCAGTCGTGTCACATGTTAAACTCTTAGGTGTAGTGTTAGACTCAAAATTATCAGGGTCTCAACATGTTGATTACCTAGTGAATAGGTGCGAACAGACTTTGAACATCTTGAGATGTCTTGCTGGGGTCTGGTGGGGTGCCCACCCTTACTCCCTGAAACTTATTTATAATGCCCTCATTAGAAGTGTTTTGGATTACGGAACCTTTTTGTTAGAGCCTTGCAATCAAACTGCTTTAAAACAAAAACAGCGCACTCCGGGAGTGCAGGCAGAAGTGAAAACTGTATATCTGTGTAAAATCTCATATGTCGCGAGAACATACGCAAAAAGAGTTTTAGATGAAAAAAAAAAAAATAGTCGGACGACAAATAGTCGTCCGACATTTGTCGTCCAACAAATAGTCGTACGACATTTGTCGTCCAACAAATTGTCGTCCGACATTTGTCGTCCGTCAATAGTCGTCCGACAAATAGTCGTCCGTCAATAGTCGTCCGACAATCGTCGTCCGTCAATAGTCGTCCGACAAATAGTCGTCCGACATTTGTCGTCCGACATTTGTCGTCTGTCAATAGTCGTCCGTTAAAAAATACCATATGTACGTCTTAATACACTCACAGCCAAATTAAAAACAGTAGGCCCAGGCATACATTTTCGCCGCGCCGTAGAGAGGGGATAGCTGTCTACTCTCCATCCGTCTTACGCTTTTTCGATCAGGTCACGTGTCCTGACGCGAGTTTAAGATTTTATACCCATTACAGAAAAAGTGCTCAACGCCGCTAAAGAAGTTTTCACTTCAAAAATTAGATAGTATTCAAGCTAAAGCTCTAAGAATTGTTGCAGGGGCTATGAAGTCCAGCCCTCTAAATGCCTTAAGGGTAGAATGTGCAGATCCACCCCTTCACCTAAGACGACAATTTTTATGTGATAGGTTCTTTTATCGTGTCCTTCAATTTTCCAATCACCCATTAATTCCCAAGCTTTATAACTTATCTCAACAATTAAATACTCCCTATTGGACACACAAAAAAACTCCATGCTTATGTATTAGTTGGGAAAGATTTCTATCCATCCAAGCACCTACTTACATGTCACCTCGTTTACCTATTTTCAATAGTAATTTTAAAGCCTTAACCTCTCCTCTAAAAGTTTATGACAATATAGGTATTGGCAAAGATACTCCTAACGCTCAGCAAGAATTTAACTTTGCTGTCGATTCTGAATGGCCACATTGGCATCAAATTTTCTGTGATGCTTCGAAATTATCACGCGAGGGCTGTGTTGGAGTTGGAGTATTTCACAAGCAGAGTAACATAGTTCAGAAAATCAAATTACCTCCTAAATCGTCAGTCTTTACTGGGGAATGCTTTGGAATACTTAAATCCATTGAATTAATTTTGCTCATGAAACTTAAAAAAACAGTTGTCTTTACAGATTCTAAAAGTGCTCTTCTAGCTTTAAAACGTTTCTCACTTAAATCTTGTAAGTATTTTCCATTAATTTTTGAGATAAAGGATAAAGTGTACGAATGTACTTTGAGGGGACTTTCTGTTGTTTTTGTTTGGATTCCCGGACATTCTGGTATTCATGGGAACTATAAGGCTGATGTTCTAGCCAAAGATGCGGTGCAATGTGGTGACTTATTTCCGTACTTAAATTATCCCTCTGATTAAGCATCAATACCCTCTACATACATGTATCATGCCTGGAACGAATTATGGATAGATAGTGTCCGGAAAAAGGGCAGATACTACTATCAAATTCAACCGTCAATTTCGAATAAACCATGGTTTTTTAAAATAAAACTTTCCAAGACTTCCACTACAATTTTAACAAGAATGCGTCTCGGTCACGTTTGTACACCATCTCACCTTGCCAGACTTGGTATTGTGCAGAGTGCCGCGTGTGACTGTGGGGAGGAGGATAGCGATGTCAACCACATTTTCCTTAATTGCCCGTTGTTCGATAATAGTTTTCTCTACGAAACGTTGGAATCTTTACATGTGGCTTTACCTACACAATTAAACATCTTACTTTCCACCAATGACCCGCATATATATCTAGCATTATCTAATTATATATCCTTAAATAATATTAAAATATAAACTTTTATTTAAATATTTATACACTCTATCTTTGTAAATATTGTAAAAATTTGTTTTGTAGTTCTTAATTTATTTATATTATTTCTAGGTCAATATCTTATTCCTTTCCTGATCCTATCCTACTCGTTTTTCCGGTTTTTATGTAAATAAACGATTCCCTAATTTAAAAAAAAAAAAAAAAAAAAAAACCGTATCCCAAATTAAATCCTTGCTCCTTCGCAAATCCTTCCCAAAACCCAAGAAGACTTGAGATTTTTACGAAGAAAACTAGAAAACTCATAAGATAGAACATGATAATGAAAATCACGAAAGAGACTGGACATTGGCGTGCAAGTGCACAGCCATAACTTCGGTCTATGACCGAAGAAAGAAAGAAAAAAAAAACAAAAAAAAAAACGGCTGAAAATGCTCACCCACAAAAGTGCCCAACGCGCCATAAGAAGTTTTCACTTCAAAAAATACTTTTTGTAACTTAAACATAAAAGTTAGACATATGCTGTCGTTGACTTTTTTGTAGGCATTTTCAAGCTCCACATCTTTTCTATAGAACTCAAAAATATATCTTTCATAGTTAAGGCAGCGTTTGTAAGAAACGCTTTCATTCGAACCTTTTTCCTCCGATTCACTTTGCAAAACGGACTACCACGTAAAAGCCTTTTTATTTTTCGGTTTTTTATATAACCTATGACACTCAGCAATAATGTGGCTTTCTATTGATGAAAGAATTTTTAAAATCGGTTCAGTAGATCCCGAGATTACCCCTTACAATTTAACAAACTTTACTCCTTTATAATATTAGTATAGACTATGTAGTGATGGTGATATAAGTTTAGATAACTTACCCATGCATTGTTTCAATATTTCTGGGACTGAGTCTTTTCAATGGAATATCTTCATATGATGAGGATTGACTTCTTTGAACAGTCGATGCACCAGGAGCGGTTTCATTTCTGACATCTTTTAACTTATTCGAATTGTCAAATTTAACATCATATAACACCCGTGTGTGTATTTCAATTTCTATCATATCATCGTATACATTGATACATTCAGAATTAGACAACATTTGTGTATTGTGGCTTTCAATGTTGTCTGACATCTGTGTGTTGTCGTTGTCATCATCATCACTTGTTACTTCACACTTGATTTCCTTCTTCAGGATATTGCCTTCATCATCACTTGTTACCTCACACTTGATTTCCTTCTTCAGGATATTGCCTTCATCATCACTTGTTACCTCACACTTGATTTCCTTCTTCAGGATATTGCCTTCATCATCACTTGTTACCTCACACTTGATTTCCTTCTTCAGGATATTGCCTTCATCATCAGAGGTACCCTTGTTTTGATGAAAAATCATTTCACTATCCTCATTTTCTGGAAAACAGCAATATATGCACTGAGCAAATGCCGGTTAAACTAAAGGGACAGGTCTATAAAACCATCATTAGACCTGTCCTTTTGTATGGTAGTGAGGCGTGGCCGGTGCTTGAGCGACATAAGCAGGAGCTGCGTGTCACGGAGATGAAGATGTTGCGCTGGATGTGTGGAGTGACGCGAAAAGATCGCGTCAGGAACTCCCGCATCCGGGGCAGCCTTCATGTCCGAGACATTGCAGATAAATTGCAAGAATGTCGCTTACGCTGGTACGGCCACGTCTTGCGAAAACCGGCTAGTTACGTGGGGAACAAATGTCTTGCCATGGCGCCTCCGCCGGGTCGTGGCAGACTGGGTAGACCCAAGAAGTGCTGGCTTGACGTCGTAAAGGGTGATATGCGTGCAAATGGCCTCACAACCCAGGATGCCGAAGATCGTGCAAAGTGGAGGCTTAAAAGTAGGAAAGCGGACCCCGGGCTCCCGAGAGGGATGCAACCGGGAACATCGCTCGGATGATGATGATGCACTGAGCAAATGCTCAGTAGAGATAGATAAACAACATCATAGGAACATTTGTTCATTTGTTGTTATCTCAATAATTAAATTAGCACTAACTATGGATGTATGTTACCTGCAGTGTCTCTCTCCTGTTTGACTATTGGCTCCTGGATAACAGACTCCAGACATGTGCGATTGGAGAACTCCATGATGCTTCGGGTGAAGGAGAACGGAGGGCACTAGGTAAGCTTCAACTGAAAGCACAACCTTTATAGGTGATATGTACACGTTGTGGTGTCAGTTGCGTTGTGTATTGGGTGGTATTGGTCACTTACTGTGTCTCGGAAAAATGGTTGATGGTGGAAGTTAGACTACCATCCCAAATGGCGGTTTTGTTCCTAGGCTTTAACATAGACCCATCCGGAATGCTTTTTTGTTAAAGAACCGAGATAGGTTAGATATTTTGACCAAACAGGCTCCAATGAATAAACATAGAAAGCGATAATTGATGTTTGCCGATGCAATGTTTATAAGTTCCGTGCCTACACACGCTCGGCGATTGGATGCCGGTGTCGCCTATTGAAACACTTCGCCCAGCCCAGAATTGTGAAAGAACTAAATTGTGTATTGTGAGTATTGTATTGGAAATACAAACACTACAACTACAACTCACTAGGTTGTATTATTTACTCATGTGCTAGGTACAAAGAGAATTTCACTCAATTTTCACTGTCACCATTTCGGGTTACTATAATGGCCGACACTGGATTGTACAACCCAATAATTGCCAACACCTTATTGCACGGCATATAATTTGCGTACCGTGCTAGGAATTATCATGCTGTACAATACGGTGTCATACATTATCAGCCTGTGCATTATCATGACGTGTAAATATTGCTCGCTATGATTTTGTACACCCCTATAATGCACGACCTGATAATTGGAAGCACTGGTGCAGTGTTTTATCAGGCTGAGCAATAAGGTGTCGTGCAATTGTTGGTTGTGAAAAGTCAGTTCAAGACAATATTGTACGGCACAATAATTGTGATCACCGTTCTATTGGCTAAACGATATCTCCGCTCTTATTGGTCAGTTGGTGCTATCCTCCACGGTCTTTTGTCTATGCACTTGATGCTTTGTTTGAGGAAGGTTTAGTAGGCAAGTAGTCTATGCTACTAGAGGAGAAAAACTGACTAGGTTATTATTTTTGATGTTTAAGTTTTGAAAGATATAATTTTTTTCTTATATTCTTTAAAGCCACTCTAACCAGCAATGTAAAAGTTCGAACATGGATAGAATTTGGATCTGGCACTCGCCGGCCGCTGCCGGGGCACCGCTCGCTTCGCTCGCTCGGCTCGTGCGTTGTGGTCGCAGTTCTAACATGAACCTAACCTATCCATGTCGGTTCTGTAACAGTTCACTTAAAAATTGAGTTTGAACTTAAAAAAGAACACTCACTCGTCAGAGCGACTTGACTGAAGATCGAATTTGTAACTAAACCAACGAACGATCTTCAAACGAGGCATGAGTTTGGCTTATGTCCGCCCTGATAATTGTAAGCACTGGTGTCACAGATTAGAGGTCCGTACAATATAGGTCTGTGTTTTATCACCCCGGACAAAAAATGACCACCCTGATAATTAGCGACACCTTATTGTACGGCCCGATAGTTATTGACACGGTGCTAACAATTATCAGGGCGGACATTATAGGGGCGAACATTAGAGTGCTGTCTTTTATAGGTGTTGTGCATTATTGGCTCCCACCATTTCGACCATTTGCTCGAAGTGTCACCACCATTCTAGCCACCCACAGACAATAAGAAACAAGAATTAATCAACGAATTTTAGTCGATTAATCGTTTTGTAGCTTTCTCGATGTAAGCTACTCAACTCTAGATGGTAATGTAGGTACCTATGTTTAACGAAATTTTTTGCAAAAGTTTTACCATTTTTGATGCAAGTATCATTTGAGCAGTGTTTATCAGAAAGCGACCATCGACGATTTTTGCGAAATTGACTTAAATTGCCTACGGGCCAAGGTGCATGTTCCTTCACATTCTCCGCTTACATGGGACCTTCTAGCTTGTTTCAATCCCAAGATATTAAACGGTCAAATAAGACCATTGAGGTTTTGACTCATTTTTGGTGCAAAAAAAGACCAACCTAGCCGGCTGGCTGCAGCAAGTATTGATTTATTGATTAAATGGAATTATGCAAAAGCCGACCATTTGTTTGGCTGGCTTCTACAATAAAAAAATCACTGAATAAAATTTCATTATTACTTTGCAGAAGGCGACCACTCGATGGTCGCTTTCTGCAAAAATAGTTTTAATCAATGTATCGTTTCCCATACAAAAATCTACTGTTTTGATACGAAATCATGTAATTTTTTTAACCAAACTTTATTTTGCAGAAGCCTACCAACATTATTATACAATTCAGTTTACCAATAGATTTTGAACTGTGAGGTGTGAATAGTGTGTGAGTGTGTCCTAGTTCGTTTCGGGTTGATTGTAGGCGTAGCCTCCTTCTCCTGAAGGTTGATCGTAGGCATAGTCTTCTTCACCTGCTTACAGTCCTCATGTTTTGTCCACATAGTACCATGCAGTGACCTGGTACGCTCCTTGATCAGAGATCTTGCTATGCTGAAGGGTAGTGGCACGTCCGGTCTACTAACTTCTGTCTGACCCTCTATGCGCAAGCTCATCACTGCATCGATACCTCTTTAGCTACTGTGTCCCTTGATCCACTGCAGAGTCAGTTGTTTGTTCTCACTGACTGTTTATAACATTTGTAGCCAAGCTCTTGAGTTTACAATGTGACAGTCCAGAGTTTGCAATACCGATTTCTTGTTGGAAAGGATGCGAATGGATAGGTCCCTTACTTTCCTGACGGCAATGGCCTGCGCTGCTTTTATGATTCCCATACACTCCACTTGAAAGACGGTATTGTGAGTTTTTATATCTAGCGAAGGTGAAAATTTTATGGATCTGTTTTGGACCCATCTGTGAAGATCGTCAGCTTCTTGGGATTGAGACCTTGCCAGTTGTCGTCCTCATGCAGTAGTATTTTGTATTTTTACTAATTACATACCTCTTGGGGACCTTCGTTGAAGATAGGAAAATGCTTATAGGTACCCATGAGTATCTGGGAGTGAGGACCCCTGTCATTTCTCTATAGGTCTTATTCATATTCTTGACTTATATGGAGATGTAATGGTGGCAAATGAAGCCTGAGTTTTAGGGCGCCGGTGCCGTTCTAAGACAGCCCTGTTATCGCCCTACAAGCCATTTTTTGTTGTTCCGTTGTTTTAGTTGTTCCACTACCGTGGTCAGGCTGGGTCTTGGCCATCATACCAACGCACCGTCGCGGAGTCAAATGATTTTTGTGTTTGAGCCACAGGATGATTTAGCTAGCATTCTTCGATAATGCCAGAGAGCTATACTGGCTTTGTCGATTTTGTTGCCTAAGTGGCTACTTCAATTGAGTTTGCAATATAGTATGATACCAATATATTTTACCACCAGTGATAGCTGGAGTTCAGTCTGGGAGAGCCTGTATTCATCCTAGCCCGCTTGTTTGTAAACATAATTACTACTTCTGTTTTCGTAGGATTGACTGAAAGGTCATACTCCTCGCACCATCGCACGATCTATCTTCTTCCAGATTGGGAGAGATAGCAGACAGCGCTAACTAATTTACCTCAGACGAGTATGACCAGATTGTCAGATAACTGTAAAGTAGCGATTATTGTTTAGTTTGGTGATTCGATCATTGAAATGACCAAGTTCCACCGCAGTGGCAATAGCACTCCCCCTTAGGGAGAGCTTCTTATCACTGGAGCCGCCACTGATTCCCTGACCTGCAAGCGCACTATTCACTTGTTTAACATGTTGTTGACCCAGCGAATGGTAGTAGGGTATACACTGTATCTCGGTAGCGCAGCTATTATACTACAGAAGTGGGTCCTGCTGAAGGCCTCCACGTCAATGATCAGTCCCGATACAAATCCCCTTCTGGTCAATGGCCTCCTCAATACTATTTACCACAGTGTGAAGTGCTGATTTTGATTTCTCAGCCCTGTACGCGTGTTGATTACAGTGCATGGGCAAATTGTAAAGCGGCCTATCTCTCAGCTTTCTGTTACACAGCTTCTTCATTGCTTTTAACAAGAAGGAGATGAGACTGATCGGCCTGAAGGATTTAGTAGTGTAGTCACTCTTACCAGGTTTAGGTATGAATACCACGTTTACCTCTCTCCATTTAGGTGGGATGTACCCATGGTGGAGGCATGCTCTCATTGCTTTGGGAAGTTGGTCTTCTCTCCATTGCAAAAGGGCGGGGAATATCCCCGGCAGGCCCGGCAGATTTAAAAGATTGAAAACTGCTGATAGATCATTTGAGATTTTCATAGGTTATGATATAACTGCAAAAGTCAAAGTCAGGATGTATACGTACCATCGGGTTTACGGATAGATCCGAGCACTGCAGTAAACTGCAAAACCAAGACCTTTCTAACTCGATTTGCTTCGCAAAAGTCCCTGGATCCTCTGGATCTTGCTTGTTGCTTATTGTATAGGGTCTTAAAAACAATGCTTTAACAAGATTATACATTTTATTTATTTATCTGATTTTGACACTTTTTCGCAAGTAGACCATCGGAGATGGTCCTTTTATTCAATTAACTAAAATGTTTTTTGCAGAAAGCATCTACTTCGATGGTCTACTTCTGCAAAATACATATTTCAAAAAAGGGTTATAAAGTCAAACGAGACTATTACTAAAAACGTTTTTTTACATAGTAAATAAAGGGTTTTGATAAAGTTAGATAGCTGAAGTGATAGCTAATTCTATATACAATATTATGCAAATAAATTTTTATCTATTTTATGGCTACAAAAAAAGCTTGACAAAGAAAACATAAAACACGCTCTATCTCAAAACACGATTTTCGTCGATGGTCGCCTTATGCTAGACACTGCTCATTTATTAGGAAAAGTTCTGTAATATTGACATCAGAACTGTCAGAAGTAAGGTAAGTATCCGTTTCCGCGCAGAAAAGTTTCCCCGTTTTTGTTAAAACTCTCAGTCATTCCCCCCTCTTCCTGAAATATTACCTAAAATCCATCCTAACACCAACAAAAACACAAGAAAAGAGCACAAGAAAAGAATAATTTGAAGGGAGAAGCAAAATACTCGACGCTGGCAAGATGCGCAACATAGAATATGCACAGTCGCATCCGCCCATCATACGCCATAAGAAAAAAAAAAAAACCATCTATGATGTTTTGGCGGGAACGAGCCAGCAACAATAACTAAAGTTTTATTGTTTATTTTTTGGTAAAATTTATTGTAATTTAGTTCTTATTTAGTTCCGTGTAAGTGCAGAGCAGTAAAATAAAACGAACATGAACTTACATACAAAGCCACTATCTGCCGCTGCCTGTAAAAAAAAACGAAATAGGTAAGTACTTACTGCGAGTTTCTTCAGTTCATGAGTTAGATTCTAAGACTACATATAGAAAAGAGCCAGACAGACACCACCTAGTTGGGACAGATTTTTTTAAACTTATAACGCGGCTAAAGCTGGGGACACATTGCTGGGACGGGTCCGACAGCCGCGACTTATAGGCATCTGTGTAATGTAAATTAAGGTACTTTTTTTTTTTTTTTCAGTTATGGCTTCGCACGGTTTGTGCATATAGCCAGTATCAAGTAATATTTTGCATCAAGTTATGGCCCGATTTACAGAAATCGGGCTCAAAGTGTTTCAAGATGGTCAAGTCGTCAAGTCACAGTTTGTCAAGTCAGGGGTCATAGTAAAGCGGTGGCTACTTTATTATAACCTTGTAGGAGATTTTGGAGGCAACGAGAAAAGTCCATGTTTGACACTGATTTTTACTTTCACTACACTTGTGCACTTTCACGGAACTAAATTAGATAACTTTCCATCAGAATTATACAATTTAACTCGGTTTACAACTAAGTTTCGTGTAAATAAAACTGCAGCACGACATGTTGTTGGCTCGTTCCCGCCAAAACTCCCAAATGTAGGTACTTGTATTTTATACGGGCTGTTGTCCGCAATCAGACCTCTTTGCTAGGTCCCCTTTGCGTGAGGTTCCACTTGTCAGAGGGAGAACCAGCCCAGGGGCCTTATTCTGCTATTTGACCAACCATTGTCATTATATCGAGACTATTGATATTATATCGAGATTGTGACTTTATTTGGTATTCTGCTAAAGTTTTAATAACATCGCAATATAATCACTATGGAGTCTCAATGGTATGGTAATATTTACCTTGCAGGTGTTGCCTAGCAACATGGTATATGTTGCTAAGCAATATACCGTTTTGACAACTATCGAGATTCCATTAAACCACGATTGTAGAGCAGAATAAAAAAGTGAGTCAGTGGTGTCTCGATAGAATAGTCAACGTTAGCAGAATACCAATTTGACATGTAATGTCATATTTTTGACATTAAATTTCTATTACGATTATATCGACACACCCATTGAAACACGATTGTGTTAGCCGACTTAGGCCCCAGTTCTTCCATAAATTTTGCCACAAGATGTGGTTTCTCAAAAATCTTTGGAAGGCTTTTAATGTCACCTAAAGTCCTGAGTCTAACCTCCGTTAGTACCTACCATGCAGTCCAGCAGCACATGCGCGGTCGTTTCCTCCACCTGCTTTGCAAGTGCGTCCGAATGACCGTGCACACTAATCAGTCGCGGCTGTCGGACGCGTCCGATAATATATTCCCAGCTCATTAAGGTTAACCTGATTCATATTTAATGTTAGGTATGTCATAATAATAAATCCTTTCAACCGTGTGATTTGCTCACCGCTATAACCCGTCTAAAACAAAATGTATCCCATTTATTCTACATTTGGTACCTATTAACTAATTCATAACATTGATACTTTCCTGCATTGAGAAAGAAATTTCCTATTTAGATTATACTAGCAGCGGTCCGCGGTTTCACCCGCGTAATTCCCGATCCCGTGGGAATATCAAAATGAAAAGTGTATAGCCTTCCTCGATAAATGGACTATCCAACACAAAAATAATTTTTCAATTCGAACCAGTAGTTCCTGAGATTAGCGCGTTCAAACAAACAAACAAACTCTTCAGTTTTATAATCTTCTTAATATATATAAATCTCGTGTCACAATGTTTGTCCTCAATGGACTCCTAAACCACTTAACCGATTAAAATAAAATTCGCACACTATGTGCAGTTCGATCAAACTTGAGAGATAGGATAGCTTACATCCCGATATTCCCACGGGATCGGGAGTTACGCGGGTGAAACCGCGGAGGGCAGCTAGTATTAGTATAGATTTAAATATTAGTATCTGAACAAATAATGTAAGTAAGGGCAGAGTGAAGTGAGTCAAGTTACTCTAGTCTTAATCGGGTTTATTATTTCTCAAATAAAAGATTTTTTAAGCTGAACATTGTTTTTATTATAAATCTTACCTAAATCTTATTTTATTTACAAAATAACAGCTTCCTATACAAATACTAATCATAAGTAACCCCCGACGCAATATCAAATGCAAAAAATCATTAAAAAAAATATTGTATGTCAGACGAGGCTGTACAAGTTAAGTCTTTGCCTGTGCGTTTGGGAGTATAATTAACAAAAAAATATTGCCTAGAAAATAGTAAACATGAAAATAACTTTAAAATCATAAAAACATACTGAAATACTATTAACTTTTGTCTGTTTTTAGTATTTGTTGTTATAGCGGACACACAAATACATCTGTGAAAATTTCAACTGTCTAGCTATCACGGTTCATGAGATAGAGTCTGGCGACAGACAAACAGCGAAGAGTAATACGGTCCCGTTTTTACCCTTTGGGTGCGGAACCCTAAACACAAAAGAACCAAGTTTGAAAGTAAATACAGTCGACTGATTGCCTTGCAATATCCTAACTTTAATTTACATATAATGAAAGACCCAATTGGCACAATGGTTACAGATATGTATTTATGCTTAGATATTTGTCTGTGGTATGTTGTTTCTATGTATTATAAGTATATATTTACAAAAGAAAAGTATCTATGTAGTATTTCAGTTGTCTAGCACCTATAACACAAGTCTAGTTACTTAGCTTGGGGCTAGATGGCGATGTGTGGAATGTCCTGCAATATAATATGTCGTGCAAAATATAAAAAACTGTAACAATCACAGTATTTTTACCCAACCGCGCGACGCAACGGAGTGTTTATTATAATTGCAGAATGCAGTTTAAAAGTAATAACAGAAACTTCTACCAGCCAACTAAGCCAAGGTTGAGGCGACCTAGTCTGTTACACCCCCAACACCATTACCACCCCAAAAGCGAGACAAGACAATGGAGACGAGATGTAATGTATTTTGCTATTTAATAATGGGGGCTGTTTATCTGAGCAAATTATACATAGGATTATAGTAGAGAGTATTAGAGTATAGCAAGAGTAAAAATCACAGTATTTTTACAATTGCCGAATGCAGATAATTTAAAATCAGTTGAAGCAGTTGGAAACGCAATTAGTCAAAGGATGAGTGTCAGTGTTCACTTCGAGCAGCCACCTAAAGCAAGGCGCAGGCGACTTTCAGTTCCGTCTGTCAGTCTGTCTGTCTGTCGCGTGGAAGACACCATTGGGAGAGGGAGGGCAACACTAGATGAGAGACCATTTTAACGATAATTCTAAAAGGGAGCGCGAGAATTCACTTCGATCAGCCAACTAAGGCAAGCCGAAGTGAGAGAGCTAAATTAGCTGAGGAAATTATAGAGAGGAGGCAAAAGAAAAGCAATAAAGGATGAATGACCTTGTGCACTTCGACCAGCCAACTAAGGCAAGACGAAGACGAACCATCGCTGCAAGGGCTGGGGGTAACTTAATATAAAACAAGGATTACAGTACGTAACGTAGGACATTATTAACGTAGAGCACCTTAATTAGTTGAGCATTATATGTAGCATTTACGTAAGGACAGGAACATGAACAAAATGGATGTACCAATGTACCAAAAAACATAACACAACTCATTCCATCGTAGGACATTCCTTCAAGAATGGTATTCGATGTAACACCTCAAATATCGACCAAAACATAGCGCCTTGTCGCACTGTGTGCAAATGTAGCTTGTACGCTTAGTTTTGCAAAGAAAGCACACGCGTCTAAGCGGCTCCCCACAAGGAAGAAGTGGTAGTAGCGACGGAAAATGAGCTAGCACCGCAGGCGGAATTTTTTGAGGAGCCAGTTGGAAAGGCCCTGCTATGGGATGGGAAGTGTTATGTCTTTGTAAGATTGCGAGGATAAGGTCTTGCCTAAATCCCCGGTGATCTATACTTGGATTAAATGTTTTACCTATTATGTAAGCGTTGAGGACGCTTACATTAAGAAGTCTTCTAAAGAACTTCTTATACCAAACCGCTGTCCGTTTTCTTTCAATGGGGTACATGGACAGCATTTGATCTTTGCGGTCCACGCCACCCATACAAACGTTATAGTCTTTGACCACTATGGGCTTACCATCAGCGACGGCGATCCCATGGTATGTCGAGATCATCGCCACCTGGTTCTGATCTCGCCACACCATCAGATCGACGTCCCCGGAAGTGCAGCCACATACCTGGCCAACTGTCATGTTTCCCTTCTTTAAATCGGCAATTTGATTAGGAACAAATTGCCGGTTGGTCCGCAAGGTCCCGACGCAGTCAAGACCGAGCGTTTTTAAGACACGGGCTAAAGATGGGGAATTATAATAGTTATCCATCCATATGGTACGTCCACTGTGTTCAAGTCCCCGCAACAAACGCAGAACCAAGTTAGGGATATCCCCGTTAATAATGCCTACATTATCGGGACGCCGTTCTGTACCCGCATGAATCTCAAATCTCCACAAATAACCTGTGCGGGAATCACAAACCTCATAGGTTTTGATTCCGACAGCAGATTTTTTGTTGGGGATATATTGTTTTATATTAAGGCACCCCTTCCATTGCGTGAGTGATTCATCTAGCGCGACGTTCTGGTGGAGATTATAAATCGATGTAAACTTGGAATTCAAGTGGTCTACCACCGGTGCCACTTTAAATATTTTTGCCTTTTGTGGGGGCATGTCATCACTAAGACGCGAATTATCATTAAAATGAATACATCTATTCAACAACTGAAATCTCATCAGAGTCATCTGAGAGCAGAAATAAGGAGTCTGAAATATGTTGCCCTCCTTACCCCAATACTCCTCCATTTTCGACTTCACGACAACCCCCATTGCTAAAATAATTGCAAAATATACATACATCTCGTCGACATTCGTGTCCACCCAGTAGGTGATACGGCTCCGCGGTCCCATCAACCCGGCATCGAGTAGCTGGGCCGCGTACTCCTGAGCGTACAAGTTTGTTTGGGCAACAATGTGCTCCATGATGGACCTATCCCAAATCTGTACGAAAATATCATACGGATTTGTGGTAGGTTCCATCACGGGGCCACTGTTGCCAACAAATACCTCGCGTCGCTCTTGGGGTGGGATGGGGTCAGTTGGGTAACTCTGCCATTTAAATGCGTAAAGAGATGCGGGCCCATGCGGCACTCCCCCACCGTCGTCAGCTATTGCTTCCGGTGAGGGAGTCACCTCGAAGCGTCCAGCCGCTTCGGCCTCCTGGGCCGTGTCCACCTCCGGCTCAAAAAACATCCGCATGGCGCGGGGCACAATCGGCTCATCGTCGTCGTTTTCGCGATCTTCTTCTTCTTCACTCCCTAGAAAGAAAGAAACAATTATCAGCCATCTAACTAGACATAAAAAATATAAATAGTGTGATAAAAATTTACTTACCATATTGAAGGTCTCTGATTTCTTCATCACGAAGAAGACGACTTTGAGTCCCGGCGAGCGCCCGCGCCCGCGGTTTGTACTGTGCCGGACATTCGACGTGGCTGAAATAATACATATGTATTTATTCCTAGAAAATTGTATTGTTTCATTTAAATCCTTACAAATACTTTAGTTTACTTACACGGCCGCAGATGGTGGATCAATAAATTCGGTGGATCCAGAAGGACCAGGCGTGGGGTCAGTCAGGCATGGGGTAGTTCCCGCGACGCCTCTTGTCAATCTGTAACCGTTAAATATTTAAGTACACATGAATAATCCTAGAAACTAAACACGGGTAAATGTGTTTAACATACCGAGAAGGGCCGGGCGTAGGGTCAGATGTAGGGCCCGCGTCACCGCGTCCCGCTTTCCGCATTTGCCAATGTCTGTCATACCAACAATATATTTGAATACACATGAATAATTCCAACTTAAAACAGGTAAATGTGTTTACTTACCCATGAGGGACTGGGGTGGGCAAACACCGCCGCTTTGGTGGGTGCATCGGCACTTCTAGAGGTCTGCCAGCTGGTAGCTCTTCTATTTGCCCCAAGTTGATGCTGTAAAAATATGTTTTTTTAAAAATCGAATCTAAGGAAAATAAATGAATAAGATAAAATATAATGTAATTACTCAGTTCCGGAACTGCCCGTTCCGCGACTGTCACCGCGGCCAGCACCTCCGCGGGTTCGCATCCCTCTCCCCCTTCTCCCAGTGCGTCCTCCTCGCGTGCGTGCACTTTAAAAGCGAAAAAGTACGTGCAAATGTATAAAAAAAATGAACAAAAATGTTTTTAGTAAATACTTTTTACCAAGTTTACATTTTACAGCATTAAACACTACTACGGCCTCCTCTCCTAACAAAAATCAACCTACTTCCAAGACAATTATTATAGAGGATTTAATTAGGAACAAATTGGTCATTGATAGTTTTGTTGTAGTTTTAATCGTTTTTTTAATAAAATCAAAAAATTCATAAGAGTTGATACCTGTGGTTGATATAAAACACAGGTATCAACTCTGGGGGGGGGGGGGTTAAAACCACTTTACAGCTTCTAAACTATAGGTCCGATCTACATACTTCCAAGGTGATTGTTGTAGTGAATTTAATGAGGATCATATTGCTCATTGACAGTTTGGTTGTAGTTTGAACCGTTTTCATACAAAATGCAACAAACTCTAATTTGACACACAAATGGGGGGAAACAATAATTTCTCGACGTGCTTCCATTTCGAAATTGAAGCACATATATAACAGCTATGTTCATACCAAGTTTCATGCTTTCTTCACGATGAGACCGTATTTTACGTTAAGGACCTGCACTACACCATTTTTAACCGACTTCAAAAAAGGAGGAGGTTCTCAATTCATCGCGTATATATATTTTTATTTATTAATACGTTTTTTTTTTAACTATTGGCTAAATATAATTACGATATGTTTACATACATCAAAATGCCACATCTAGTTTTCATAGATCATCGAACAATCCTACAGAAAACCAAGCCGCATTTACATCCTCGAGGGCGCTAGTGTACTTACTAATCGAACAGTTCAACCTAATTTGAACCTTATTCGTATCGCAGTATGTCAGGCAACTTTAGTCCGTTTTTCCGCCACCGGCAAAACCAAACTATCGATTTTAACTATCGTGTAAAGGTGGACGCAGATTGATACGCGCCGAACGCGTCGGTTTTTGCCGTCCACGGAAAAAGGTACCTTATAATAATAGAGATAAGGTATCTACATTTATATTTCCAATGACGTCATCAGAGTCGTCCGCATCGTCAGAGGCGGCTGACTCTGAAATAAATAAATGAATAAATGTACCTAATCTCTATTATTATAAGGTACCTTTTTCCGTGGACGGCAAAAATTCGGCGCGCTCGGCGCGTATCAATGTGCGGGCACCATAATAGGTAGGTACAGTATGCGACATAAGTCCACTATCAGATAATGTTATGAATATTATTTTCAACATGTTAGCTATGTGTTTAGTTGTGTGAGTGGTATAAGGGGCCACCCGCTACACCAACCGACGTGTGTTCGATCCACAGGTTACGTTGTTATAATGTTCAAATGATGTTGCACAGGATTTTGAACGTTACGGTGGCGGTGGACTTTTGAACGTTGATATTACATCATTTTGTCATTGTAATATCTACGAGCAAACGCAAAATTTTATGTACATTTCAATGATTTTTAATGAAATTTCTGCTGCCCGAACTGGCGCCGATGCTCGCCCAAAAATGTCATAAAAAACTAATTTTCTGCGTAATTGATGAGATAAAAATACAAACTGAGATGATTTATAAGAAGATAACTTACCCAGGCATTGTTTTATCACAAACCGCAACGGTATGTGTCGTTAAATGTGTCTTGAAACTATATTTATTAGTAGTTTTATGATTGCATTGACGGCAGGAGAAGGTGTCTCCCTCGTTGTGAAGTGCAGCTGCTGGATCGGTGTTCCCGCGTCGGTGTTCCGATGTGATCGGGCTACGTTTCTTTAGTGCAGGACCACCTGTGAGAGTATTAACATTGAAAGTGTGAACCTGATTGATCTTGATTCCAAGACCAAGATAGCAGGTAGTGTGACGTTGTATTTGGTACACCGCACACCTTAATTTTTTTACAGATTTGGTTTGAACATTGGTTTTAAATTTACTTTTTACTTTTCGCGCCATTTGAATTTTTTAATGTAATACTTACTTTCCGTGTCTTCACTCCGCTTGACACTCTTGCTAGGTCTGAGTCTCCTCAATGGACTATCTTCATTTGATGAAGCTTGACTCCTTGCAACATTCGATGCACCAGGAGCAGGTACATCTCCGACATTGTCTAACCTCTCCGAAATCTCAAATTTAAAAATATCTATCATATCATCGTATGCATTGATACATCCAGATTTAGTCACCATTTGTGCATTGTGGCTTTCAATGTTGTCTGACATCTGTGTGTTGTCATTGTCATCATTACTTGTTACTTCACACTTGATTTCCTCCTTCAGGATATTGCCTTCAACATCAGAGGTGCCCTTGTTTTGGTGATGAATCGTTGCACTAGCTTCATTTTCTGGAAAAAGAACAGTATTAAAATTTGTTCATATTATCAGCAGATTCAGCGGCAGTGCACATCTTTCACATTTCGGTCAGGGTAACGATCTTAAAACGAGTCGCATAGTTAGAGGGGGGGGAGGGGATGGGGAAGGGGGTTGGCAACCCCCCCCTACCATTTCCCCCCGCCAGAGAGGTACCGTTTTCAGGGGAGGGAGGGGTAAAGATCTGAAAAAAAGTCGCCTGATCAGCGGGCGGGGGCTGTACTCCCTACGCGCCTCCGGGGTCAAATAAGGACACGTAGAGTCGGGGTGGGCAGAGTCGGTTCTGATACCGATAGTGACCCAAAGCTATCCTATTCGGGGTGGGCAGAATCTGTTCTGGTACCGTTACTAAACTAAAAAATGTGAAATAAATATCTGTCATATTTATTACTTCGATTATATTTCCGCTTGCCAAATTTTGACGCGTTTGGGATTGTTTTCCGATGTATTTACAAATACTTATTTTAAAAATTATTTAAAAATATTTCGACCACGCTCCGGCAACTATAATTGAACCTAGGGGTTACAGACGAACCCCCTGAACCCTCCCACAGTAACAGAATTTTCAAAATTACGCGACTCGTTTTAAGATCCGACCATCGGTCAGTGATAGACTTACGTGCCGCAGAGAGCCGCTACCTATATCCTTGGTCTATATTTTAAGAGCACAAAGTAGATGTATGTTACCTGCCGTATCTCTTTCCTGTTTGACCTCTGGCTCCTGGCTCGTAATCTTAAAGAACTCCATGATGCTTCGAGTAAAGGAGAACAATGGGCGCTCCGAATGCTTCAACTGACAACACAACCTTCAAAGGTACACCTATGAAAGGTATGTGAGGTGCTTTTTACGTTTCACAGAACTTTACTTTATGGGACGTCGAGTTTAGGAGGGCCGATGAAGGTCTAGACTTCTACATAAGGCACATTCAAAATGATTTCCTGTCAAAGAACGGATAAATTAGATATTGATAATGTGACCAAACACGCTCCTTTAAAGTCAACATGGACAAGGAAAACGTTATTGATGATAGCGACGCGATGTTTTAAGTTTCGTGTCTACACACGCTCGAGTACACTCGGCAATTATGATTATATGTTATATGGCGTCAATACATACCCAGTCCGCCCAGAATTATTGTGATATGATAATAAATATATAATGATATTATATTATAAATAAAGTGATGTTATAAATTATTGTGTACAAAAACACATGACTGAATGAAGTGAAATTAGTCGATTATTCGTAAGCTTTCTCGGAGCAAGCTATTCGACTACAGATGGCGCTATATCAATATAGCGCTTTTAAATCGGTACATCATGGCGGTAAATATACAAATTTATACGAACACTATGAAAAAGGTACGTATGTACATACTTAAATACACGATAGGTGATTAGTTATTATTTTATAACACGCTTTTTTTTTAAGTTATTATATATAAGTTTCACCTGTATGTTTGTATGAATGTAACACCGAGAGCGGTGTTGGCTTAGTGGTAGATACCTCGACTTTCATTCTGATGGTCGTATCCAGGCCGGCCGTGCACCAATGTATTTTTCATAAGAAAAATTTATGTGCGCTAATTGACATTGCTCTTACGGTGAAGGAAATCATCGTGATGAAACCCGCGGCTTAGTTGACTCCAGAAGTATCGACAAGTTCTCTCCTCTGGACATGGTCGACTAAGCTGAGAGGGTAGTAGGTGCTGGGTAAGCCTACTCCATCTTTACGCAAAAAGGACCCAATTAAAAAGGGTCTAATCGCGGAAAACAGCCCGTATACAAGTACAACTTAATGTAACCGACTACGACTCCTTTGGGCTCGATTTTGCCCTACTTAGAATGAGGCCGTTAGATTCCAAACGATCAGTCGCGGGCGTCGCGGCAGTCAGACGCGTCCGAGCAATGTGTCCCCGGCTTTACGTCAATAATCAGACGAGTTAAGTAGCGCCGCGGCAGCTCTTTTGTTGGCTAAATAGCCCTATGCGCGAGCGCACAGATCAGCCACACTTCGAGCTAATCAATGAGGTGGAAGTAGTTGGCTGGTCAGTGGCAGTGGCCGACAAAATGTTCGAAGAGACCCTCGAACATTTTGTCGGCCAGAGGGGCAAACCAGCCCGCCCTGATTCACAAACCGTCGGAAAGCAAAAGAAATGAAAAAAAAAGTACAAAATGGTTATCTGTAAAGTCGGTTTACGGACTATAATTTTAATTTCAATTTCATTTATTCACAAATAGAGTATGGGATGTACAGATGTCATAAATATTGATTAAGTCCTATGCTATTTAACCTACTTTAGGTATGTGAATTACAATCGAATGAATTTAATATGGTGAAGTCAAATTATGAAATTAAAAAATGTTAGTTGAAACATAAAAATATAAAAAATATATAAGTAAGTACATGTCGCAAATAATAAAATGTCAAAATGATGATATTTAAACTTGTCACAATTAAAAGTCAAAAAGAAAATAATAATTAATTAATATCAATTTAAGTCTAAAAAATGCATTGGCTTAGCAGATAAATCCGATCCTAGAGAGGTAAATAGTATATAAGGCTATAGAAGGCTTTCCGTGGCAGGAAACTGTGGAGTTCCCTTTTGAAAAGACTGAAGTCTTCTAGTTTACGAGATAACGTCATAAGAAAACGATTAAATAAGTATATGTTAAATACTCAGAATACAGAAATATTCTGAGGTTAAATATTGAGTTTTTTTTGTTATTCCTATATAATATTTATATGTATTTTTTTAGCTATTTTTAATTTCTATTATATAAGTCTTCTATTCGTCACTCGTCACCATAACACAATCCTCGATGAGCGATATTACCCAAGTAACACATTTGGTAACAAATAGCTTGCATATAGTATTTTTTTGGAACCTTTAGTAATAAAATCCACCTTGATTAAGTTCTATATAGGTGGTTAGAACCTATATGCAACCTATATATTACCAAAGGGAGAAAAATTGCAACTCATTTATAGTTGCAGAAGCGTTGCATAAGAGTTCGAATTGTTACCCTGAGTGGTACTTGGAACTAACGGTGCAAATTGCGCGCTGTGAATGAATGATTGAACGATAAAGCGATACATTCATTCGTTGAGTGATTAATTTGTCATAACTAGTCTTATTTTCGGCGGAGATAAACGAAAAACGGTGTGCTTTGTTCTATTGTGTTAATTGTGACAGCCATATTGCATCTATTTGGTGAGTATTAAAAATGTACGTGTAAACCGCAGCATAATATCACGGAGCCCTTGCAAATGGTTTTTTATCGTGAAACCATGGTATATTTACTTAGTAAATTTTGATGCGCCTACAATTTAATCAAAAAATATCAAAAAATATATGCTGATCAAATAAATAAGATAATACTTTACAACAATTTGGTTGTTAAAAACCTAACATTATAGTTTCACAAAAAGTATAATGTCAACAATAGTTATTAAAACTTATTTTGTTAAATGTTATTGTAATAAAATACAATTAAACAAAATGCTTTTCAAGGTCATTATTTTTAAACATGGCGATTTAAAGTAGACCTTTTAGTTCTTATTTTCACTCATTTGTTACCTTATTGGAACTCTTAAGCCCAAAAATCACTCATTAGTACCTAGTAGTGATATTTTTCACTTCACAGGTCTTGCTGTCTCTACTTTGAATTGGGGATCCTCAAGACGGGTACAAAACCCATTGTGAAGGTTAATTAAGTAAAAAAAAAGTAAAATTTACTTAACTTGTAAAGTCGAGGACTGTCTGTACAACTGTCTGTGCAACTGTCTGTCAACTGTTTGTGCAACTGTCTGTTGTCTGTGCAACTGTCTGTACAACTGTCTGTCACTGACTGGTACTGTCTGGTACTGTCTGGTACTGTCTGGTACTGTCTGGTACTGTCTGGTACTGTCTGGCACTGTCTGGTACTGTCTGGGTCTGTCTGGTACTGTCTGGTACTGTCTGGTACTGTCTGGTACTGTCTGGTACTGTCTGGTACTGTCTGGTACTGTCTGGTACTGTCTGGTACTGTCTGGTACTGTCTGGTACTGTCTGGTACTGTCTGGTACTGTCTGGTACTGTCTGGTACTGTCTGGTACTGTCTGGTACTGTCTGGTACTGTCTGGTACTGTCTGGTACTGTCTGGTACTGTCTGGTACTGTCTGGTACTGTCTGGTACTGTCGGGTACTGTCGGGTACAGTCTGGCACCGTCTGGCACCGTCTGGCACTGTTTGGAACTGTCTGACACTATCTGTAACTGTCTGGAATGAAACTAATGTACGGAACCCTCAGCGCGTGAGTACGACTCGCACTCGACCCGTTATTATTTTAATTAGATCTTGTGGTTCTAAATGAGAAAAAAATGGAACCGATATACGCTTTACAGTGGCATATAAGAGTATATTAGACCTTACAAAGGCAATTACACTAAGGTTCCAAATGAGCTTCAATAATAACTCTTAAGCCACTACAAGTGATAAATAACTCATATATACTACTTATTTAGTACTAAAGGTGCCAAATGAGGGAAAAATACCACCTATTAGGGCACAGTTCTTTAGGGGGGATTTTAAGATGTCATATGCCTCTTTGAGTTCTATAAGAGAGAAAATTAAAACCTTTATGCGCCTATGAGTAATAGATTCGGCTTAATGCTACCATAGGTAATAAAGCAGAAACAAAAATCACTTAAAAGCAACCGTTAGTGATAAGAGTTACTCATTTGCAAATTCGAGTGCTGTTTGCATCTTTAAGTAATACCATACACTCTTGCATCACTTATATGCTACCTACAGTTGCAAAATAAGTTCCAAAATTCACTAACGCGTGCTACTTGGGTATTATTACATACTGTTTCCTAACAGGAACAGACGCGTCATGGTTATGTTACTATTTAGCATGACGTCACAGAACGGGAACGGGACGCATAACGTCACACAAGAAACACTTGAATATTTGTTTTAGGATAGTATTAAGGTACCTAAGTATAACAAATGTTGTAGAAATAATTACTTCATAATAATATGTTTATAGTCCCAAGGTTCTTTATTGGTAAAAATGGATTTACAAGTCAGGTATACATTTATAATTAAATAACTTACTGATATTTTAAATTAACTAAATTATGTAACTTTCAAAATTTTCACATAAATGAAATTGGCTGTCAAATGTATATAATACAATGAACCTACTCAATTGCACAGCCATACTTCATAACTTCGGTCTATGACCGAAGAAGAAGAAGAAAAAAAACCTACCTACTCAATAAACTCATTAAATAATTAGAAGGCTTGCTTGATAAGCAATCGTTTTAGTTGCGCTTTAAAGCCGGTGAATGAGGTGGTATTTGTTATATCTACCGGTAATTTATTATATACTGTCGGTCCAATGACCTGAGTTAACTTTGACGACCTGGCCAGAGAGCGCCCTATTGTGGACAGCTTGTCTGCATTGCAGGTGCAGCTTGAGTGTATTTCACCATTTTTTTTTAAACGCATCCAGATTGACTCCAACATAAATCGCCATCTGCATTATTACAATCTCTGTCAGTCCGATTAAAGGCCTGATCGCACAGCTCAGTGACGGCACAGTGACGACAGTTCCGTACCGTACCGTGCTATTCGTACATGGCAGTGCCAGTACCGACACAGCGCAGTGATTTTTAGTACTCTATCGCTAGGGTTACTTACTTGGCCGGTTTTTTTAAATATAATTTGTAAAAAAAAACGAGAGCGAGTAAAGATAACAACCGCAACATTTCCGATATTTTTACTGCGGATATAAGGAAAATGAATGTACCTAGGGGTCGTCCGTCAAAAAAACGTAATATAATACGACAGATAGGTACGTAAGATAATAAAACGTAACATAAATACGGCAACACACGGAACAATTCAATTAACTTTTCGTCGGCCATCTTGAAACACTGCGACTGTGTCAGGCAAAATATAGTCCACTCCAAATTCACGCCGGATCACGGCGAGCGTCGGAGCAACGTCAGACCAGCACTGACAGCACTGAACATCACTCACTGTCACTGACCAGTACGAAGAGCCTAGTACAAAACGTATGCAACAATATCATTTTAACTGACACTGATGGATACGTCACGGTACGGCACTGTGTTGGCACTGTGTCGTCACTGAGCTGTGCGTGCGGATAGGATAGGCCTTTAAGCTGACTTTTAAGTGCGACAGAATTTAATGACACAAGCCTTTCTCAATTTATGCTACCAGGATGAATCTTCTTGATATGATTGTCTAGCTAGATGATGTTTTTCTAAATATTTTTTACACTTATTGCAAGAAAATGGTTTTTTACTAATATGTGTACATAAATGCCTTTTTAAATCGCCTATTTGGGTGCATTTATGATCACACATATCGCAAAAAAACGGTTTTTCACCAGTATGTTTAAAAAAATGCTGTTTTAATTCATTTTTTCTTTTACAAATTATAGCCACACTCATCGCACGAAAACGGGTTTTAACCAGTATGTGTCAATGCATGCTGTGTTAAACTCATTTTATAATTAGACTCATAATCACACTTATCGCAAGAAAACGGTTTTTCAGCAGTATGTGTCAATAAATGCCTTTTTAAATTCATTTTCCAAGTACACTTATAATCACACTTATCGCACGAGAACGGTTTTTCACCAGTATGTGTCAAAACATGCTGTTTTAAACTCATTTTATAATTAGACTCATAATCACACTTATCGCAAGAAAACGGTTTTTCAGCAGTATGTGTCAATAAATGCCTTTTTAAATTGATTTTCCAAGTACACTTATAATCACACTTATTGCACGAGAACGGTTTTTCACCCGTATGTGTCAATAGATGCTGTTTTAAACTCATTTTATAATTAGACTCATAATCACACTTATCGCAACAAAACGATTTTTCACCCGTATGTGTCAATATATGCTGTTTTAAAGTGTATTTTTGGAAACATTTATAATCACACTTATCGCACGAAAACGGTTTTTCAACCGTATGTTTCAATAAATGCTGTTTTAAATTGGCTTTTAAACTACATTTATAATCACAGGTCTTGCACGAAAACGGTTTTTTACCTGTATGTTTCAATAAATGCTGTTTTAAATTGCCTTTAACACTACATTTATAATCACACTTATCGCACGAAAACGGTTTTTCACCCGTATGTTTCAATAAATGTTTTTTTAAATTGGCTTTAACACTACATTTATAATCACACTTATCGCACGAAAACGGTTTTTCACTGGTATGTGTCCATAAATGTGCCTTCAAACTATATTTATTAGTAGTTTTATAATTGCATTGACGGCAGGAGAAGGTGTCTCCCTCGTTGTGAAGTGCAGCTGCTGGGTCGGTGTTCCCGCGTCGGTGTTCCGATGTGATCGGTCTACGTTCCTTGAGTGCAGGACCACCTGTGAGAGTATTAACATTGAAAGTGTGAACCTGCGATCGATCTTGATTCTAAGACTGATAGCAGGTAGAAAGCAAGGGGAAAATATTTCTACCAGTGAAATCAGCCCTTTAACTACTAGGTACACAGGCTTAATCATGTAGTTCAGCTGAGGAAAGATGCATAAGATGGAAAACAAAGCAATCTGCTCTTTATCTGAACGTTGGCCAAACTAAATGGGGCCAATAATACTGCCGTAGTTGTAATGCACTATTGGTCAGACAAAGTTTAAGGGCTGTACCATGACACAGATAATAAGAAGAGGCTGTTTTCCGCGATTAGACTCTTTTAACTTGGGTCCTTTTTGCGTGAAGATGGAGTAGGTTTGCCCAGCACCTACTACCCTCTCAGTTTAGTCGACCATGTCCAGAGGAGAGAACTTGTCAAAACTTCTGGAGCCAATTAGGCCGCGGGTTTCATCACGATGTTTTCCTTCAAGAGCAATGTCACTAAATTTTTGTACATAAATGGTTCTTAAGAAAAATACATTGGTGCACGGCTGGCCCGGATTCGAACCCACGACCTCCAGAACGAAAGTCGAGGTATCTACAACTAAGCTAACACCGCTCTTTCCTACCTATAGAGAAGGGTTTGGTAGATAATCAAACAAAGACCAACCAATGTGGGTAAAACCGCGGGGCGCAACTAGGTAGTCTGTTCTGCCGCCATAAGGAAACAGAAAGTTAAAAGCTACAAAAAATATTTTGTATTTTAAACAGAAAATTATTGCTGTGTCCAAGATTATGAAAAAAATTAAAAAAAAATTGTGCATTAGGGTTTCTTGCATCAAACACTTTATGTAATATTAGTAAATATATTAAATTCATATAAATAAAAACAATTTTCCATTTCTTATTAGAAAAAAAATTTAAAAATTCGTAATACGCCAATGAAAAGACTCTTCTGGCTAGATACGTCTTTTCAACTTAGTTCTTTTCTAGTACATGCTAGTACACAGTGTGTTACTAAACTTGAGTTCCCTGAACAAAATAATCGTTTCTGACCACTTACTGTACTTACTATAAATTAAAATTATAATTATTAATTAAAGGTACAAAGGCTCATTTTGTTGGTAAGATACTTATTTTCTGTGTTGATATTAAGATACTATTTTTCATAAAAAAAAGTCTTGAACAAAAATTATTAGCTATTCTAACATAAATTTTAAACTATTTCAAAACTGCGAAAGGGTATCACTTATGCGCACTGCGTCGAAATACATCTACGACAGGATTTCGTAAGATAAATACTCGATTTATTACACTAAATGTTACGCAAATAGATATTTGAAGCGAAAAATGATTTCACACATTCGCAATATTTTTCAGTAACTCTTGGCGATTGCTGAACTGAAATTTGGTGTGAGTTTATAGAATTAATGTCAATTAGCTAAAAAGTAAAATGTGTCCTATTTGACAATGTGTTTGACAGGGTTCTAGTTAGTTTAGAAGAAATTTAAAAAACCAGTCGATGCGGCTTCTTTTTCTGATTCCGAATATGTACCTACTGAACTCAATTTCGCAAAAAATGTTAGATGCGCCTTTTTTCCTTATGACAGCAGCGTTATACAATGTGTTTCAGCGAAGGGGTATTAATACGAAAAGGGGTAGTTCTACGCGTCTAGACGAACAACTTTTGTTCTACGACTTTTGGAAATTCGAACTTTTTTTTTCGATAATTCTGAGGGAATTTTTACTTGAAAATCAGCTGTTTCATACAAAAACTTCGAACGAAATTTTCGAATTTCCAAAAGTCGTAGAACAAAAGTTGTTAGCCTAGACGTCTAGAACAACCCCCTTTCGTATTAATACCCCTTCGCTAAAACACATTGTATAGTATGTAAGTACTTACTTTCTGTGTCTTCACTCAGCTTGACCCTCTTTCTAGGTCTGAGTCTCCTCAATGGAATATCTTCATCTGATGAAGCTTGACTTCTTGTAACATTCGATGCACCAGGAGCGGTTTCATCTCTGACTTTTTCTAACATCTCCGAAATGTCACATTTAACAATATCTATCATATCATCGTATACATTGATACATTCAGAATTAGACAACACTTGTGTATTGTGGCTTTCAATGTTGTCTGACATCTGTGTGTTGTCGTTGTCATCATCACTTGTTACTTCACACTTGATTTCCTCTTTCAGGATATTGCCTTCATCATCAGAGGTACCCTTGTTTCGGTGATGAATAATTTCACTATCTTCATTTTCTGGAAATTAAATAATATTATATGCACTGAGCATTTGTTCCTATCATGTTGTCTATATTTTATGAGCACTAAGTAGATGTATGTTACCTGCCGTATCTCTCTCCTGTTTGACCTCCGGCTCCTGGATACCTGACTCCTGACTCGTGATCTCAAAGAAATCCATGATGCTTCGAGTGAAGGAGAAACACTCTTCTTGAAGCTTCTACGTCGAGTTATAGGGGGCCGGGGAAGGTCTAGGCTTCAACATAAGACACATCCAAAATGCTTTTCGATCAACGAACCGACACGGATAAGTTACATAATGGGACCAAACACGCTCCTAAGTCAAATGGATAAAGAAAACAATATTGTTGTAAGTAGGTATAGCGACGCGATGTTTTAAGTTCCGTGCCGACACGCGCTAGAGTACCTACACTCGGCGATGTCAATTAAATATTAGATGGCTTCAATAAATATCCAATCCATGCAGAATTGTGAAAATAATTCATGGATATAAACACATAAATTAATTGTTTGTTGATACAAAATGAAATCTTCTACACTGTCAAGATATGACAGACCGCGTCAGCGTCACCTAGCCACAGACTATTAAAAAACAAAAATGACAGAGTACTGAAGTCGTAAAGTCAATTAATCGTTTTGAACCTCCTTAGACCAAGCTACTCGTCTTCAGATGGCGCTATATTAAGTGTATTTAAAGGGCTTATATTGTAGGTTTTACGAATAATATTATGACAATAATAAGGCAAAGGTATGCTTTAGCTCTAATTATTAAAATTTAACTTAAGCCTGTAATCCTTGACCGTGGGAACTTCTGATAGAACACACACATTGATATTTTCTAGCCACACAGGTGCAACGCAGTATTAAAATTACGCACCCTGGAAACAAATAAATCTACTTTCGATGCATCGTACATTTTGTACAAATTACATATTCATCAAGCGTTCGTCTTTGTAGGATGTTTATGAATATCATAGAAAACACGCAATGTATGTAGTATTTAACTTGTCACATCGCAAAACTGCAGTCCGGTAGTAAGTAGCTGGCGGGAAAGGGTGGGGTCAGAGTGTACGTTTTTTGGGTATTTTGTTTGATAACGAAATTGTCAATAAGTAAATGTTCTGTACTATAATAATTTTTATATTTATATATTTTTATAATAATAATTATGCGAAATAATTATTACATCCGTCTCTATATATTGAAAATTCACACATAAACGTTCGTATGTACCTATGTGCCCTACTAAGAAACAGGTTAAAACGTGTCGGTATCGGCATCATATATTATTATATAAATATTCAGGCAAAACACCTACCAATCTTTATAATATTCGATATAGTTGGGTAAAAAGATGAGTACATTATAGTTACTGGTTTGTCTTAAATCTTCCTTTATTTTTTTGGGATTTATAGTAATTTCCTTTTACTTTTCCCATTATTATTAACCTTAAATAAAAATAAGTTACGATATATAGGATTAAAATATAAAAATAAGCTACAATTTTAATACATCCTACCTACCTAAATCATACCTTTTCCATATTTTTATTTATTTTTTGACAGCTCAATAAATTCCTATTTTAATTTCTTTAGAGAAAACAAAAAAAAAAAAAAAAGTCCTGCAAAAGGCAGGAACGTCAAATACTAGTTGAGTTTTTCTTTCCCGCAAATTGTTTGTAAAACATATCCAATTAGAGATCGAAATGTAAAGATCTTTGGACACAACCGGCATAGTAATTTAAAATGCCGCTGTGCAGTTTGATACCCATACCTATTGATAAAAGGCATTACAATAAAAAAATAATGTCTTTACACCAAAGCTCTAAAACAGCTCAGAAACGGGATATTCAAATAAAAGCATTGTAACCAAGTATTTCTACAAGACGTATCACCGCGTCCTTTTCCGTGACACTTTTGAGGTTTGTTGTGTAGGCATAATTTTTTCTCTGTAATGCCCTCTATCGAAGGGTATGGGTCTCAAAGTGCACCGCGAACTTTTATAAAATCGTAGGATAAACGTTTCTTCAAATATCCCATTTCCGAGACGCTTTAGAGGTTTGGTGTGAAGGCATTATTTGTTTGTTGTAATGCCCTATATCGAAAGGTAAAAAACCACAGTCCATGAAGTATTTATTTTTTTGTCTGTGTTTGCCTGTCATAATTATGTCAAAAATTAAAATGAAATATAGAAACAGTTATTTCTTAGGTTAAAATAAATAATCAATATCACATTATAACCCGCGCGCAATGAGAATGGGATGGAACCTTGTCAAAGTAAATCGAAAATGACAGAAAAGTAGCGTTAGAAAAAAAGTTCTGAATAATAATTAGGTATAAATTAGTTATTTGCACGGTCATAGTGTCGCGGATTTGAAACAGACCCATTGATTTAAAGAAAAATTATTATTGTCTGTGGTAGATTGTCTATGGAGCAATGGCGATTTCATTAAAAAAAATGTTTTCTCCAAAATTATAAATAAAACGAGCACATAAGGACTGTGCTTATTACAGTGATTAAATAAACAAATAATAAATTCCGACCGTGGTTTGTGTTGTTATAAATTGTGGTTTGTTTTATTATAAATGCTAGATTTATGTAATTAATTATTGTGTGATTATTTTAGTGATTTAGTGATAATGAGTGGAAAATGGGGTAAAACTTTGAATAGTCAACCACCTCAAATAGTTCTGGCAGTCGATAGATATTTCGATCAGGAACGAAGTCGGTTTTTCTAACGCATTGAAAATGATGACATAGTTGGCTGTGGATCACGAATCTAGTAATTCGGGAATTACATTGTCAAGAGATCTTTTTGACGAACCTATGGGTTTGTTCAAAAATACAAAAAAAAAACAGCGCACTCCGGGAGTGCAGGCAGAAGTGAAAACTGTATATCTGTGTAAAATCTCATCTTTCGAAATCTCATCTGTCGCGAGAACGGCTGAAAATGCTCACTCGTGTATCAGTGATGGCGGTAGCGTGCGACGCGAACTGCGTACGGCAGCTCGCTGCGAACCTGCACCATCCACCGAGAGATGTCGCTGTTAACACTGTTGTACAGAAGTGAGTATCGTAGTTCGGCCGTTTGCACAGAGATGGCGCTGTTTTCAATATTGCATAGTAGTAGAAGCACAATAACTGTTAAAATCTCATCTGTCAAAATCTCATCTGTCGCGAGAACGGCTGAAAATGCTCACCCACAAAAGTGCCCAACGCGCCATAAGAAGTTTTCACTTCAATAACCGAACGAGCAACAAGCATATCTAAAACACGGTGTCACGCATCCGAGGTGAGGGAACTTTGGCTGCATCAACTTCATTTTTTTCAGAAAGCGATACTTCTGAAGAAAGTCAAAGCTCTGATGATGATTCCCATGAAGCACATATGAGTGGCATTGGGGAATAATAATTGGAATAACTAAAAAAAATATTCCTAAACATTATTATTGAAAGGATTACAACCATGAAACATTTTTGTGTATTTTTAACAGACTTCAAAAAAAGGCGGTTCTCAGTTTGACCCGTATATGTGTCAGTATGTATGTTTGTCCGTGAAGTCTTCACATACAGTAGAAATGCCTAATACTATATATGTAGCTACACTAAATATGAATAAATAAAAAATAACTAATTACAACAAAACGAATTACCCATTATTCAGAACTTTTATGCTAACGCTACTTGAAGACGACCCAGTTGGCACAATGGTCACCATGCCGGACTGCCACACAGGTACGATTCCCGCCTCAGACAAGTATTTATGCTTAAATATTTGTCTGTGGTCTGGTTATTTCTATGTATTATAAGTAGGGTTGGGTGGGCAACAGTGAGCCAGGTGAAAACAATGAGCCACCCCACCTAACTAAAAAAAGCGAGGTTGCCGCTCGTATGCATTACGCAGACACGAACGCCATTATAGCTACGTCCCTTACTACCCAGTTTCCAACGAGATCCTGAGTGAAGTGGACGGCACAGTAGCATTTTTTAATTTTAATATCGGAAATCGAACAAAAAATGTAAGTACATCGTTTGATTTATTTCATTTCTTATGAATTATATTATAATTGGTGTTCGTTACATATAATATACGTTTAATTGTTCTTCATTTAAGAGTTTTACCACTGCCGGCATGTATTTCGTTTGGTTGCTACATAATCTCAAACTTTATTTGATACGGGGTGTACTCATTGGGCCAATGTATAGACGTCAACAATGAGACAGTGGCTCATTGAGTACTACGTGTGGCTTATTGTATGCAATATACATTATGTATATGGTTTCTTACCAAATAAGTTGCTTTAATTAATCCTAAAGTTAGTAAAATAGGAAGTGGTAAGGTACCTACTAACCGCTACAAACGCACCGCCTATAAACATCGCATACAATGCTGCATGTAGATGCTAGTGCTTTGTTTGTGATCTTAATTTTTGATCCTGTGTTGTGTCGACAGCTGATGTTTGCTTGGTTTTTATGCTAAGAATATTATATTTATTTCTTTACAGCATGCCTCGACCTAGTGGATATTTCCTCAGTCGCAATGAAACGTGCTATAGATCTTCATTTGAATAGTCATAGCATTTGACAAGCTGCAAAGGAGTCCCACATACCATACCAGACCCTACAGAGATACGTCGAAGAATAAAAAAAGAGCCACTGATAAGATTTGAGCCAAACTGTTTTAAAAAATTGTGAAAAACTTTCTTTTATTGCCAAAAAACAATACGATTTTATTAATAATAGATTAAAATTGTGTTTTGAATACTTTATATTTTCCTGTTGAATATTTCTAATAAATATTTTTCTATAATTTTACCTATTGATTTAAGTTTTCGTGCCACAACTAATTAGTTGTGGCACGAAAACTTAAATCTTTTTTTAAAATATGAATATTTTTGTTTATATTTGGTTTATAATAAAAAAAAATTTAAGTCTGATTAATATTTGTTTCCTTATTTATTAGTTCTTCGGTAATAATAGGGAATTCTATGTCAACTGTTGTGCACCGACCCATTGAGTACTACCTGGATCATTGTGTACCACCCCCTATGCTCATTGTGTACCACTGGGTGTAAACAATGAGCCACTTTCCCACTTTTTTAAATTACATTTTGTAGCTTAGTGTGTACTTTTTATGGGAATTATAAGCATGCCACTTTAAAACCAATGAAATTTCCTATCAAATGGTATATTTGAAGTTACATTTGGACAAGTGGGGGCAGATATATATGATTCTAAACTTTTTATGGCTCATTGTCGACCACTCAACCCTATATATTTACAAATTTTTATAAGTAGGTAGGTATTTGCTGATTTTATAAAACAAAGGTCATTCAGACCAAAAACAGTACATGAAACTTAAAAAATAAGTCAAATTTTAAGGTTACTGACCTCTCCGTGTAAGGAACAGCTGATTTTCAGGTAAACCTAAGCTCAAAATTTTCGAAAAAAAGTTCGAATTTCTAAAAGTCGTAGAACAAAAGTTGTTGGTTTGGGTGCACAGAAGTAGCCCTCAACGGCTTGCTAGTATAATTTCCAATAACCCAGTATAATGTATATCCGTTGGCTAGCACGCATAACACAAGTCTAGTTACTTAGCTTGGGGCTAGATGGCGATGTGTGGAATGTCCTGCAATATTTATTTATATATGTATTTATAAACTGTCATTTTCGATTTACTTTGACAAGGTTCCATCCTATTCTCATTGTGCGCGGATTATACCTAGTTTCGACTCCTTGCTCGAAGAATAGGTACAATTACAAATTAGTTGTCGTGTGCAACACTCGCACCCCACCCTTATGCCAGGTCAAACAATAAATGTCGGGAAACAAATGGACGTGCTCTCACCTTGAATACTGAGATGACACTGTCACTTTTGCGCGCCGCGACATCTAATATAAAGCGAAATGTCACGAGCTACGGCTTCATACTAAAATGTATGGGCAGCGAGGAATGATTTTAACCAAAAAAAATATCTATGTTTCGGCATTGATTATTATTATTTGGTTTCAATAAGTAAAAAACTGCAATGATGAATGCATTCTCTATACTTTTGTCTCACAATTTAACCAAAAATATTTTCAAATATAACAACGAAGTAGCACAGATACTTTAAATAGAAAAGGTCGATTTCGATGTTTTTCATCAAAGTTAATAATTGTTTTTTCAAAAACTATGGATTATTTTCAAAATATCTGACAGTGAAACTGTAGACTCATCTAATAAGCTATCGAGAATTCTTTTTAGTGTCTTACAATGCAGGGAGTTCTTGAATATTTTTAAAATAGTAAATGACGTTTTTAGGGACTCGCCTCTTAATTTTATTACCCAGAAGCATAGACTAACAAAAACCTTGAAGCTGGAAAACGGTTTTTAAACTTTATCACATAACTAGCGACCAGCCCCGGCTTCGCACGGGTGTATTATCATTGTATTATGCATGTATTATATCTAAAAACATCCCGCTTTAATCACTATCTATTAAAAAAAAACAGCATCAAAATCTGCTGCGTAGGTACCTAGTTTAAAAGATCTAAGCATACCTACATATGGACATAGGAACGGCGAACAGTAACTTTATTTTATACTATGTACCTAGTGATTATTATCTAGCTGCTGCAACTACATTAAGTGAAATTGGAGTGATTTTACAGAAATAAATAAATAAAACAACAATCTATTTCAACTATTTTATTTCGCTCGACCATTGATCGATTCGAGTAGGTAACAAGCATATCCAAGGTAACAAATCAGTGTTTGTTTAGCTGGCACTTTTTAAAATTTCAAAATATATTGTTAAAAACAGGGACTCTCAAGCACATTTAGTTTAAGCGTTTTGTCTCGGTTTAGTGTACCTACTTACATGTACCTACTCGGAATGTTTCAACATGTAGGTGTAGGGTTGATGCAACGATGTTAGATTAGTGCATGCGAAGACTCGATTTTAGCGCGCCCCTACCGATCCTCGCGCCCTAGGCTGCAGCCTAATTAACCTAAGGGTTAATGAGGTTCCGCTTAACTTAAAGATATAGTCCTAAAGGCAATTATAAAAATTCAACCTGTCTCTATATACAGTTCAACTATCGTCTCTTTCTCGACGCGTGATGTCGATGTTCTGAGCATGAATCTTCATCATATGTTTATTCAGCGAACGTTTATCACTATATTTATTATCACATTTATCACAAGAAAACGGCTTGAAACCAGTATGTGTTAAAGAATGGCGTTTTAAATCCCCCTTTCTACTACATCTATATTTACACTTGTCGCACGAAAACGGTTTTTCACCAGAATGTGTCAATAAATGACGTTTTAAATAGAGTTTTTGACTAAATTTATAATCACATCTATCGCACGAAAACGGCTTTTCATCAGTATGTGTCAATAAGTGGCGATTTAAACTGTTTACACGAATACATTTATAATCACACTTATCACAAGATAGCGGTTTTTCACCAGAATGTGTCACTAAATGATGTTTAAAACAAATTTTTCGACAGGTTTTATAATCACACTTATCACAAATAAACGGCTTTTCACCAGTGTGAATAAATAAATGATGTTTTAATTGGTCCTTTTGACTACATTTATAATCACACTTATCGCACGAAAACGGTTTTTCACCAGTATGTGAGAATAAATGTATTTTAAAACTACCCTTTCTATTAGATTTATAATCACAATTATCGCACGAAAACAGTGTTTCATCAGTATGTGTCAATAAATGGGCTTTTAAATCGAGTTTCTGGATACATTTATAATTACACTTATCGCACGAAAACGGTTTTTCACCAGAATGTGTCATAAAATGACGTTTTAAATATACTTTTTGACTAAATTTATAATCACATCTATCGCACGAAAACGGCTTTTCATCAGTATGTGTCAATAGGTGGCGTTTTAAATTGCTCATACGAATACATTTATAATCACACTTATCGCAAGATAGCGGTTTTTCACCAGAATGTGTCACTAAATGATATTTTAAACTAATTTTTCGACGGGTTTTATAATCACACTTATCACAAATAAACGGCTTTTCACCAGTGTGAATAAATAAATGATGTTTTAATTGGTCCTTTTGATTACATTTATAATCACACTTATCGCACGAAAACGGTTTTTTACCAGTATGTGCCAATAAATGTTGTTTTAAATTACCCTTTCTAATAGATTTATAATCACACTTATCGCACGAAAACCCTTTTTCATCAGTGTGTGTCAACAAATGGGCTTTTAAATCGCGTTTCTGGATACATTTATAATTACACTTATCGCACGAAAACCCTTTTTCACAAGTATGTCTCATTAAATGTGTTTTTAAAAGATATTTATTGGTAGTATTATAATTGCATTGACGGCAGGAGAACGTGTCTCCCTCGTTGTGAAGTGCAGCTGCTGGGTCGGTGTTCCCGCGTCGGTGTTCCGATGTGATCGGTCTACGTTTCTTGAGTGCAGGACCACCTGTGAGAGTATTAACATTGAAAGTGTTAACCTGCGATCGATCTTGATTCTAAGACTAATAGCAGGTTGTAAGCAAGGGAAAAATATTTCTACTAGTGGAATCAGTGACCGAATTTGGCTTTTGGAACAAATTGGTTCGGTGAATAATCTGCTGTAAATGTGCGCAAAATAAAAAAAAATTGTGCATGTAACCATTGTGGAAAAATACGGGAATAACAAATTCTGCTGGAATGACGTTGCTCCAGCAGGAAGATTTTTAAACGAATGACCGGAGAGGTATTCATCCATAATGATCTTAGCAATCTAGAATTCGCTAACCTTATATAGCTCCGGTAGAAAAAAATCTTGATTGTGCGATTCAGGTTTTATTAAATTTATAAAGTCACAAATTAACTTATTATTCTTTTTGTTCTGCTCAAAATTTTTGTAGACTTATGTATTTTAAGAATTTATAGCAATATACGCATTTTTCAACTAAAAAATAAAGTAATTAATTTATTAACATATTTTTTACAAGCTTTTATTTAACTTGCACTGTTCGTGTGTAAGTAAGTACGTTGTCCGTCAAAATTTGCAAATTAAATTTGACCCACTTTACGACCCACCCATTTTAACAATGACCAAGTTTTTGTAAATGTAAACCATTGCAATATTTGCAACTAAACATTTAAAAAACAAAAACCGGTCACTCATTTTGGTACACGCCCGACAATTGATATACACGGTGTAACAAGGGGGGTGGATCATCGGTTGTTGGGGGTAGGGGACCTCAGTACCTATCGATTTAACCCATGTATGTTCAGCAATATTCATTGGTTCAAAGGTTATTTGGACTTTAGTGAAATTTTAGTCAAAATCAGATTTCACCCTGAACTTTGCGATTCTGCTTTTTTTTGTGAAACAAGTTTAATAGTGGACCTTTTTATTAACCCATAAATCAATCAGAGTCTAAGATTTATAAAACTCAAAATATAACCATTAAAGTAATTTTTTTTCTTCAAAATGTAATGTTTACATTATCTTTGTATGGTTCTAAAAAAATATTTCACAGAATATTTTTTTCTGCAACCTATCTTAAAAACTACTGGCTTTCATGAAGAATAAACCCTAAAAGTTTCATTTAGCTAGAACTAGGACATCATGTTGAAAAATGTACTTGTTGGTCGAAAAAGTAAAATCCGCCGATATACATTACCTACCTCTCCGGTCATTTGTTTAAAAATCTTCCTGCTGGAGCAACGTCAGTCCAGCAGAATTTGTTTTTCCCGTTTTTTTCCTCAATAGCTACAAGCAGATTTTTTTATTTCACGCACATTTACAACAGATTGAGCACTAATTATTAACCAAACCAATTTGTTCCAGAAGCAAAGTTCCTGCTGCACTGACGTACACAGGCTTCATCATGTAGTCCAGCTGAGGAGAGATGAATAAGATGGAAAACAAAGCAATCTGTGCCTTTATTGACTAAGGTTCAAGTCGTTGGGCGCGCGTGATTAGGGGCGGAGGGGGAGAGGTTTTTGTATGGGAACGTCACCCTAATCACGCGTGCCCGACGACTTAAACTTGAGTGAATAAAGGCCCTGATCCACACCATTCCCCCTCAACAAAAAATTGGCCCCAAATTACGACCTGCAGTGGCCTATGTGAAAGTCACTCAACTGACTCCGGGCGAAAGTAGGCTGCTGTAGACTAATATATCATCCGATGGGTTTTAACTTCAGAGGAGCACTATGACTGTGATGGCCCAACAACTGGAGGTTGGACAAATTAAATGGGCCAATGATGCAGCCGTAGCTGTCACTAATTTAATTTAGAACTACTGAACCTATTAAAAACTGGTTTTGATCATTTATAGCTCTATTTCCTCCACCAAGTAGATAATCAAAGAAAGACCAACCAATGTGGGTAAAACCGAAGGGCGCAACTAGGTAGTCTGTTATATAGTATGTACTTACTTTCCGTGTCTTCACTCAGCTTGATCCTCTTTGTAGGTCTGAGTCTCCTCAATGGAATATCTTCATCTGATGAAGCTTGACTCCTTGCAACATTTGATGCACCAGGAGCGGTTTCATGTCCGACATTGTCTAACATCTCCGAAACCTCAATTTTAACATCATATAACACCTGTGTGTCTATTTCAATATCTATCATATCATCATATACATTAACACATTCAGATTTAGTCACCATTTGTGTATTGTGGCTTTCAATGTTGTCTGACATCTGCGTGTTGTCGTTGTCATCATCACTTGTTACTTCACACTTGATTTCCACCTTCAGCTTGTTGTGGTGATGAATAATTTTACTATCGTCATTTTCTGGAAAAAGACCAATAATAATAATAATAATAATAATAAAAAAAAAAAAAAGAGCTGTCATACATGTCATACGCATTTTTTCTCACATATTTTATTTTAATTATTACAAATATATTTCTTAACTTTATTTTACAATATCAAACACGCAGAACAACAACAAGTCACATTATATATAATTCATAACGTTCAAAATCAAAACATGTCAAAGTCAAAAATATTTATTATGATTTCTTAAATTTTGTGATGATAACCAGACAAAAAGTGAAAAATGCAACGACAGGAACAGCTAGACTACACGCACAACCACCAGCCAGGCAGCCCGTGACCAGCCACGAGTCGTCGGATGAGGAGGTGTACTACACACCTCCGGACACTCGCGGCTCCGCCAGTAGCAGTGAATCCGGGCTGTCGTCGCCGACGCCGCCACCACCACCTGCGCGACGACGAGGGCGACCACCGTCGGCACGCTTGGGGCCTGCGGGACACAGCGTTCCGCGCCCGGCCCTCGCTACCGATGGTGTAGTGCGTCGCATGCGATGGTCTCAGACTATGAATGAGAACTGCATGCGCGCCTATTACAGGGCTACAAAGGGAGGAACCTTCATGACTACGTATCGTGACAGGATGCTGCCTTTGTTTCAGGCACTTGAACCAACCGTGTCCGTGTCTGCCCAACGACTGTCGGATCAAGTGAGAGCTATCCAACGGTGTAAGTTGTTGGACGACTCTACTCTTGACCGTCTTCGCACCGAGGCGCTACCTATTGGCATGACTTCGGACTCGCAACGAGATCCGCCTGCCCCGCCGTCACTGACACCGAACCAGGTGTCATTGGCTGTGATGTCCCGGGTGGACCTAGTCGCTGAAGAAGATGATTCTGCTAATATGAGCGTAAGTACCCAGTGCAATGAGCATTTGAGGAGAACTTTGGAGGATGCAATTCAATTGTATAGATCCCCAGCTAGTTCTAGGCCCCGATTGCCTCGTTTGCCTACGCATAGACGTAATTTGGCGTTAGTGGGTGCCCTGGATGACTTACTAGCTCCCTACTTGGGTGCTAGTGAGGATTTAATCGATACTCACTCTATCTTGTATTGCGGGGCTATTACGGCGTGTCGTGTGGCTCGTGTCAGATTTCCGGACCCTGACCGAGCCCCTCGGCCCCCGTCATATGTCCCTGCTTGGCAGGTGCGGATCGAGCGACGTATCGATACATTTAGGACACTCATTGCAAAGCTAATCTGCTTCAGAGGAGGCAACACTCGCCCCCGAGTCATGCGTTTCGTTAACCAAGCCTTTGCTGGGACCGGCATTAGGCCGCAACAGTACATGTCTTGTGTCACGGAACGCATTGACTTTCTGAAGCAGAAAATCTACGCGTGGGCAAAACGCATTCGGCGCTACAGAGAGCGTGTGGATCGATACCAACTGAATCGTATGTTTCAGAGTGATCAAAGGAAGGTATACCGAAGCTGGGAAAAGCCTAGTCAGCGTGTGATTGATGAGCAAAGACCAGATAGCCGAACCATGATTAATTTCTGGCGTGATATTTGGTCGGTGTCCGTCGATCACACCGAGGGTGATTGGATGCGTGTTGTTAGCGACGCGTGTGAGCCGATTGAGACCATGGAGGCCATAAGTATTACACCGTTAGATGTAAAATGTGCGATTCGTACGGCCCAGAACTGGAAAAGTCCTGGACCGGACGGATTGCACAACTTCTGGCTGAAGTGGTTTCGAAGCTCACACGTTCGACTCGCTACACAATTCCAAGAGGCCCTTCAACTAGGTTCTCTTCCGAGCTTCCTAACAACTGGTGTCACCTTCCTGCTCCATAAGTCCGGTAGTACCACGGAAGCTAAGAACTACAGACCCATTACATGCTTGCCTACCATCTATAAGCTCCTCACATCCATTTTGACGGTCAAAATGAATTCGCACATCGTTGCGAATAACATTTTGGCCCCAGCTCAGAATGGATGTAGGGTTGGGTCCCGTGGTACTAAGGAGCTCCTCCTCATAGACATGGCCGTATGCCAACAGGTTCGAAGGAACAGAAGAAATATTTCTACTGCCTGGATCGACTACAAAAAGGCCTACGATTCGGTGCCTCATTCATGGTTAAGAAGGGTCTTAGAGTTGTATAAAATCGATACAACTCTAAGAAATTTTCTTGATTCGTGCATGAGGCAATGGATCACGGTGCTTTGTCAACCAGGCGGTGTAGATACTCTTTCTGAGCCGGAGGACTACATAAGGATTGAGCGGGGTATATTTCAGGGTGACAGTCTGAGTCCCCTGTGGTTTTGTCTAGCACTGAATCCTCTTAGCACTTTGCTTAAGAATTCAGGGTTAGGCTATCGACTACGGAGAGAGGGTGAAATTATTTCTCACTTGCTGTACATGGACGATCTCAAACTTTTCGCTACTAAAAAACCAGAGTTGGTGGCCTTGTTAGAAATTACTCATAATTTCAGCAGCGCCATCAATATGGAGTTTGGTATCGATAAGTGTGCGGTCCTACATGTACAACGAGGGAAAGTTGTAAATTCATCAGATTTGCAACTTTCAGAGACAATATCGCTCAGATCTCTCTCTGAAGGCGAAACTTACAAATATCTAGGTATGGCAGAAGCATTAGCTATTGACGGGGACGTAAAACAGTCAGTGAAAGAGCGTTTCTTTGGTCGCTTGACAAAAGTTCTTAACAGTCTTTTGTCGGGTGGCAACAAAGTGCGAGCTTTCAATGGCTGGGTTATGCCTTTACTCATCTATACTTTTGGCACACTTAGATGGACTCAGACTGAGCTTGACGCCCTGGATCGGAGAGTACGTTCACAGCTGACAGTCCATCGCATGCTTCATCCGCGCTCATCGGTGATGAGACTGTACATTCCCCGAAAGAGTGGTGGTCGAGGCTTTTTAAATGCTAAGACCCTACACAATCGGGAAGTGTGCAGCCTCAGGGAATATTTTCTCGGATCCGAGAGTGGGATGCATTGTGATGTGGTAGCTGTGGATAATAACCTCACTCCGCTCTCCTTGGCAAAAGAGAATTGGCGTAAACCCTCGATACTCAGCGTCGAGGACCGCAAGGACATATGGAAGAGCAAGGAGCTGCACGGGAGGTTTTATCGGGCTCTTACAGATCCCGATGTAGACTTCCTCGCTTCGGTGAACTGGCTACGTTTCGGTGACCTCTTTGGGGAAACCGAAGGTTTTGTTTGTGCAATTGCCGACGAGGTAATGATGACGAACAACTACCGGAAATATATCCTGAAGGACGGTACGGTCGATATTTGTCGGGCATGCCACCGTCCCGGGGAGTCACTCAGGCATATTATTTCCGGTTGTTCTCATCTTGCCAATGGTGAGTATTTGCACAGACATAACCTAGTAGCTAGGATCATCCACCAGCAACTTGCTCTTAAATATGGACTCGTGGACCAAGAGGTGCCATACTATCAATATGCACCCGCGCCAGTTCTAGAAAACGGCCGTGCCATGCTCTACTGGGACCGGTCTATCATCACGGACAGGACTATTGTCGCCAATAAGCCTGATATCGTGATAGTAGACCGGTCGGAGCGACGGGCAATACTCGTCGATATAACAGTTCCACATGACGTTAATCTAGTAAAGGCCGAAAAGGACAAAGAAACTAAGTACTTGGACTTGGCCCACGAGATTACCGCCATGTGGGACGTTGATTCGACGAGTATTGTTCCGATAGTTGTATCGGCAAACGGACTGATAGCGAAGAGCCTTGATCAACATCTGAAGAGGCTCTCGCTGGATGGTTGGGTCAAGGGTCAGATTCAAAAGGCAGTCGTTCTGGATACGGCACGTATCGTAAGAAGGTTTCTGTCTTTGCAGCCCTAACCATCGGTAGCCTGGGCCTTGCTTCGCTGCCGACGGTCTTCTAGGTTTAGGTTTTTATAATAATTTACTGTTTTATATGCAAAATTTATACGTTATTGTTAAGACTTGTAAATTTAATTTTATTTAGGTACCTAGTATGTAAGTGCTTAGATGGAATTTTTTTATAAGTTTATATAGTGATGTATATATTTTGTATTCAGTTTGTTTTTGTAAAAACCTAAATTTAAGAAAAATAAATGAATGAGTGAATAATAATAATAATAATTTATTCATAATTTGTACAACATCAGTTTTTTACAATTCTTCACTTAATAGTAGACTTAATAGTACTTAGTTATTTTTACTGTGTATGGTTGTACATTTACATATATTGTAGACCTACTACTCCTAAGCTAAGCAGAGCTTGTGTTATAGGAGTTAGTAGTTGCTCTTCGTTTGATTTATTTAAGACAACCCAGATTATGGTTAGTTATTTCACTATCTTTACAAGAAGATTCACAAATAATGTGTGAGTGTGTTTAACATAGGTACATTATTGTAGGATACTTAATCTGTTATAAATTTAAATATTTGAATAAATAAGTCGGAAAAGGATAAGTACCTAAACAAATAAATAAATAAGTCGGGAAGGGATATTATGTAAACAAATAAATAAATAAATCGGGAAGGGATATTATGTAAACAAATAAATAAATAAGTTGGGAAAGGATATGTAAACAAATAAATAAATAAAAATATAAATAATAACAAGAATAAATACGTTAGTTAGTATTGTTGAGTGGTTCTGATTACATTATCATATATCTATCTCCAATAACTTCTCTGTCTGATCGTAGTCGAGCGTTAGTAGCCACTTCAGCAATATATTTTTCACCTCATATCTATTTAAATTATAGATTGATAACAACCTATTTGCATCATTATACAACCGTGAACTAGTCGCCTCATCTTGTCGTGTTGAAAAAGCAGTCCTGTTTCTTCTCGCCATACGGATTGTGACGACATCTCCACCTCTGCGCCTGCGGGCTAGTAAGGGATCGAGCGGTAGTTTAGAGTGTCGATGTAGGATCGAGTTTAGAATGTACAACTGCCTAACCGACAGAACGTTACTCTCATTGTATAAGGCAGAAGTGGAGTAGGCACGAGGTTTAAAGTGGATTACTTTTAGTACAGCTCTCTGAGCTTTCTCAAGTTCCATCAAAACTGTTTTATATGTGCCACCCCATACTGTAATGCAGTAAGCTAATACTGACTGACAGAGGGCATGGTAAACGGTACGTATTAGCATAGGATCAGCAGAGGTCCTTAAATTTTTAAAAACATACATAAGCCTTCTGATTCTGCCAGTCAATGCATTAACTTGTGGCCGCCAAGTCAGCTGCTCATCAATCACGACCCCGAGATACCTGACACTAGAAACTCTACTCAATGAAGGGCAGCTACATTTATTTAGACCATCGCAGCTATGGGATATGATACTACTACTTTCTGACTGTGGAGCTTTAGAGTTTGGTAAATAGAATCGAACGAAGGTACTCTTCTTAGTGTTAAGGGTTAGTACATTTGTAGCCAACCACTTAGTAATGACACGTAAACTATTTTCGGCTTTAGTTTTTGCGTCCTTCCAGTTTCGGCCGTACACTAACAGAGCGGTGTCATCAGCGTAAGCGAAAATATCAGTGTTTGGCAGGGTCAATTGACACAAATCATTGATGTATATCAAGAATAATGTTGGCCCTAAGATACTACCTTGGGGAACTCCATAGTTGACCGCTACCTCATCACTAACTACTGTGCCAATTTTGACGCTGTGGGTGCGGCCATATAGGTAATCTTTAAATATACTGAGGGTCAATCCACGAACGCCAACCCTATCTAACTTGTCTATAAGAGTGGAAACAGAGACCGTGTCAAATGCTTTCGATAAATCTAAAAAAAATCCGTAGCATTTATATTTATTGTCTAATCTGCATACTACTTGTTCAGTGAAGGCCGACACAGCTTCCTGGGTACTTAAACCACGCCTAAAACCATATTGATGCTGTGATAATACGTTAAATTTTTCCAGAAAATCAACTAGGCTATTGTTGAGGACACGTTCTAGGATTTTAGACATCGCGCTCAAAACGGATATAGGTCTATAATTGGTGGATTGGTCTCTGTCCCCATCCTTATAAACTGGAGTTATAAGGGCTTTCTTTAGAGCAGTTGGAAAAACTCCAGAACTTATTGCCAAATTACAAGCATGTGTAATAACAGGAGTCAAAGCCTTACTTGATTTTTTAATAATATCAGCTGGTATGTTATCCCAGCCGACAGCACATTTGCCTTTTAGGGATTTAATAATATGTTCAATTTCAACCTCACTAACTGGCAGAATAATCAATGAATTAGACAGCGGGTACCTTAACGAATGGTCCCGGGGCAATGGGGGGGAGTTCGGAATCGAAACATTAGATGCCAAGTTACTACCAATACTAGCAAAGTATTGGTTTACGCAGTTAACCGAGGTTTTTTTATCATTACGTGTTTTGAGAAGGTCCAAAGGAGGTTCAACTTGATTTTTCCTGCCCGAGATACGATTTATAACTTCCCATGTGGCCTTTGGGTTATTTTTGGCTTTATTGAACTCTTCCACCTCATAAGCTTTTTTGAGTCTTTTTAGAAGAGAATTACAGAAATTGCGATATCTTTTATACGTTAGAGCTAGTGTGCAATTGTCGGGGTTTGATTTAAATATTTTGTGCATATTATCACGATTTCTGATGCACCGCACGAGGCCTGGCGTTATCCACGGCTTAATTATTCGTGTCTTCTTAGTAATTTTATGTTGGGTGGAATTTTTTAGTATAATATCCTGCAAAGTGGAAATTAAACAGTCAAAAGCACGATTTGCCTCAGTTTCATTCATAATTTTTAGAAAGTCAAAGTTGTCTATTTCTTTTTTGATAGAAAGATAATCGAACCGGGTTACAGTTTTTGTAATTTGTGGAATCTTAATATTCTTGTCAATACAAAGAATAGTAGGTAAATGATCTGTAATATAGGTGTCTACAATTGCGCATACAGAAGGTAGTTTAGTCTTTAACAGAATATGGTCAAGACAACTTGATTCTCGTGTGGGGCAATAGTGGGCAGGTAAGAAGCCCAGTGACGCAATGAAATCGAGATACATACTACAGTTTTTGTCTAAACTGTTTTCCGAAATATTCACGTTTAGGTCACCCATAATAATAACATTATTGTTACTTCTGTATGATTCGGTAAGATCACTAAGGCTTGTGCAAAAGTCAGTTAAATCGTTACAGGAGGGGGATCGATACATGCCAATGATAGTGATTCCTGCAACTTCACACACTAGACAATTTGCATCAGTCACGATAACTTCCCTAACATTGCATCGAAGACCTATTTTAGTGTATAGAATAACCCCGTCGTTTTGAATAGGATTGTTCTTGGTAGCATACATAGTGTAGCCATTTATCTCAGGTACGGATTTTTCTCCTTTCAGCCAACATTCACTTAAAATAATAACATCAAATGTTATTTTCATTGCAGTATAAGCTACCAAAAACTGATCTAGGTTTTTATTGACACTTCTAATATTCATATGTATGATTTTTAACTTACTGTCAGGAGAAGTAACCACATTGGAGCAACGGTCGAGAGAACACTTAATGCACTTTGATATAGCAAATTGATCCAGTTCATCAGATATATTTTTTATATTGTTAGCCATTTGTAGATCTAAAACTAAAAATATTAGGAAACAAGCGTAGGATAAATTGTGACCTTGTGACCTCGATTGATGACTTTTGCATGATGAGTACATACCCTGCATGATTCATAAAATTCTCGACAATATCACAACAACAATAAGACAGAAGGGCGATAGATATTTTGGTATTATGTGAAGTTATTTGACAGATAATATAAAGAGTGTTAATGACAATATTATGGTGTGGGATATAATAATAAATGATATGGAAAAAATTAATAATAAGATATATTAGTGCGTGATCATTATGTAAATATGTTATGGTAAGAGAAATATAAATCAAATGATATTTCCGGTTACAGTTCAGTTGGACAAAAATAGATAGTCATTTCAGAGTAGCAAGATCCATCAGGCATTTTTCCGATTTTATGGGAATGGGTTTTCCGCCGTCACCTTTCCTCAGGAGTATACGACCGTTTGAAATCCAGCAGTATTTATATGTGTGATTTTTAGCATAATCACGGGCCATTTGGAATAAGCGTCTGGAGTATGGTGTAAGTCGTTCAGCAACGTATAGTGGAACTCTATTCCCTGCGAATCCCAGATGCTCAGTGTGTAGTTTATCCTCAATGCGTTTGTTAAGGTTAAACTCTTTTACCGCCTTTAACACCCTTTTCTTGGCTTGAGTGGAGCCAAGCTCGGCAACAATAGTCCTGTTCATACCTGGTTTACCAGGGACTCGGTAGACATCGCAAAGTTCATTAGGTAAAAGATCTGCATTTACTTTCGCACACAAAGAGCTGACTAAGCCAGACAAAACTACAGGAGTCTCCTTTTCCTTAGAGGGCATGTTCCTGATTTCTATCATACATTTGCAGGCCTGTCTACTTAGTTCTTCTACTTTATTTTGCAGATCATCTATATCCACCCGTGATACGCGGCAATCACGTTCGAGTTTATCCACTTTTTTGATCATGTCTTCATATTGTTGGGTGAAAAATTCCATGGACTTTTCTATATCACCATTTGTTCTATTTATTTCTTCGACTTGACGTTTAATATCAGCTATATCACGCTGCAGATTCGACTGTTTAGAGTTTGCAGCATTCATCCATTCAGAGATCATACCTGTCAGTTCTATTTTGAATTTCTCAAAGTCCTCACGTAGATAGTCTATTGACCGCCGCCGCTTTGTGCCACGACTTAGACCTGCCTGGGGGGGCGTTTTCAACCCGCCATCAGTTTGCCTGTCGGAGTCGGAGTTGTGTGACATTTTGAACATCAATTTTCGACTTTATTGCTTGTAAAAGTCGGGGGTGCACAGCAAAAAAATGTTCTCACTAAAATGGCACACTAAAAAAGGCCCTTGGGTAGCATTCACAGTTTTACGCGAGAAGAAGAGCCTAAGCGCCGTGGAGATTGAGTCGCTTACGCGAATTCGTAAACACAGTTTTTTGTGAGCTACCGGCTGGATTCTTCACTATTGTTTTTGATTTTTAAGGTCCAAAATGGATTTTTTATTGAACAACACTCACATTAATACTTGAGAAAGTCACTAATAAACATGTTTTACACAAAATTTGAACTTAAATTCAACTTTTAACCATATTTTGCAAATAAATACGAGGAACAACTTAACAAACGTATTTAGTGTACGAAATCAGGCGGTAGGATTAGTGTACGAAATCAGGCGGTAGGATAGGAATAAGTATATGCACTGAGCATTTGTTCCTATCATGTTGTCTATATTTTATGAGCACTAAGTAGATGTATGTTACCTGCCGTATCTCTCTCCTGTTTGACCTCTGGCTCCTGGATACCAGACTCCTGACTCGTGATCTCAAAGAACTCCATGATGCTTCCAGTAGAACAACGGGCGCTCTGATAGCTTCAACTGACAGCACAACCTTCACAGGTGATGGGTACACCTATGAATGGTAGGTGAGATGGACCAGCGCGTCGTTGGCTTCCCGCGCAGTGTTAATAAACCGGCGACAATGGAGTCAATACATAAATACCCAGTCCGCCCAAAATTGTGAAAATATCTAAAGGAAATAAACATAAATGTACATCTGTCAATAACTGTCAAAACAGTCAGACCGTCGTCGTCTACCCAGAGACTAAAAATATAACGAATGAATAGAATCACATAATAGGTATAAAAGTGAATTTAGTCGATTAATCGCAATGAGGTTAAATTAATCGTTTTGAAGCTTTCTCGGACCAAGCTACATAAAGCGTCAGAATACCTTTAGAGCTCATAATATGTGCGATTTAAGAATATTACGACTAATAATACATACGGTAAAGGTGAGCTTTAGCTTAATTTGTTAAAATTTAGCTTAATTTTATTGCTTAGAAGCTGAAAAGTTTTGGTTTTTAAACATTAGGTATCACATAATTATCATCTGCTGGAACATGGCGGGAACTACATGAAGTAAAATTAGAGTGTTTTTACAGAAATAAATAAACCAACAATCAATTTCAAATAATTTACTTATTTGCAGGTACTTACCTACCTATGTATATATTATACTACCATAGACTTTTCCAGGTTCATGTGTGTATGTTTGGTTTCAAAAAATTTTATGTAGGTACCTACTACATAAATGAATTTACAATAACGTGTGAATGTAACCTACAATCAAGTCACATCGTTAGCGTGCAAAGTTTCATCTATCTGCTTGCAAGTGTTTACAACCGTAAAAACGTCGGTTCACTCAAACACGCCAATGGCCGTCCCGCGTCGATGTACTTCGCCGTGAGAGATGCCCTCTATAGGTTACGATAGTTTGCCCACCTGGCTTATCAAGCGATGTGTACATAAACTTGCGCCTGTCATGAGTCATATACTTAATAAATTTGTCGTTTAGTGAAGGTACATTTCCAGAACAACTTAAGTTTTCAATAGTAAAACTATTGTTTAAAAAGGGAGATAAGAAATTGTTAGACAACTATAGACCCATAACATTAGTACCTGTTCTATCAAAGGTCGTGGAAAAAGCTAAGTTACGTAGATTAGTGGAGTTCACACAGAGGTTCAGTATCATATCCCAATCCCAACCCAATCAGCATGGCTTTCAGCAGAGCAAATCAACAACTGAGGCAATATTTAAACTTGTACAAAATGTGGTAGAAGCAAAATTACTAAAAATATGCACGTTGCAGCTTTGTTTTTCGACATGAGCAAAGCATTTGATTACGTTCATATGGCAGACTACTTTCCAAACTCTATCAATATGGTATTCGGGGAAACGCGTTTGACTGGTGTAAAAGTTACCTTAAAAATAGATATGCACTGAAGTAATGACTATGCAGTATAACTCCAAACTAGTATCCCATAGGTCAGGGTATAGGTTAAATAATTACGGTGTTCCACAAGGGAGCATTTTGGGACTGCTTCTGTTTTTATTGTATATTAATGACCTACCTTTCTGTACAACTCATGAATGCATATTGTTTGCAGATGACATAACGATACTTGTAAAAAACAATGATAGAAATAATTTTGAAATTTAAATTGATGAAAATATACTTGACATTATAGACTGGCTTGGTAATAATAACTTAAAGGTTAACATTTCAAAAACTAAAATAATTCAATTTAAATCTGTCAGGGCGAAACCAATCCCAGTGATTGGTACTTACATTGATGAACACATTGCGGAAGTTCCGTTTGCTAAATTTCTTGGGGTCACAATTGACAATACTTGTAGTTGGACGGATCATATTGATAATGTGCATTCTAAAATAAACAGATTCGTTTTTGCCTTACGCAGTATTTCACGAAACGTGTCCAGAGGAACGGCACTTCAAGCCTACCATGGCTATGTTGGATCTGTGTTGCAATATGGTCTCATGCTGTGGGGGTATAGTTCGCAAGCGGACAGAATTTTTAAGCTCCAAAAGAAATGTATTCGTGCAATTTGTGGGACTCATTTTCTTGAACCCTGTGGACCGTTATTCAAAGATCTCAAGCTTTTACCTCTCCCTTGCTTGTACATTAAACAAATTTCTATTTTTGTAAAGCAGCATCCTGAATTATTTATTAGAAACGGTCAATGTAGACATAGACAGCTTTGTGATGCCACAAATGATAGGGCATGTGTACCAGTGTGCAAGCGGTCTCTTCAGAAGAATGCTAGCTTCATGGGTGCAATTATTTACAATGACCTACCAGAAGGGTTGAGAGAGCTTGACCTTAAATTATTTAAAATAAAGTTGCACCAATGGTTATTGTCAAAATGTTTTACTCGGTGGATGAGTTTTTTAACAATAATAATAAAAGAGGTCTTACATAATATAATAAGTAAAATCGTTAATTCAATGTTGTTTAAAAATGTTTAATGGATTGATATATTTACAATAAACTACCCTCACAATTAAAAAAATTAGACTCGTTTAACGTATTCAAAAAACAACTTGCGCAACACATTCTCGTTAATTGTTAACTAATTATAATTACTTGTTTCTTGGTATTGTCATCTTAGATTGTATACAACATGATAGTTAAAATTTTTGTATTAATTTATTAGATATTTTTTTAATTTAACATTGCTGTAGGGTACTTAGACTTAGATTTATATTTTTGTTTGTTCTGCGACGAGACGAACGTTTTAAATATTTTTGTTTTAATTAAGTTCTCATGTAAGTGACAGTCATGTCTTTTTTGAGAATAAAGATCTTTAAACCTAAACCTATATTTATTGATAATTTGAACTGAATTCTGTAAACGTATAATTTAATTTTTATTATATTCTAATTAACATTTGCACGCTGATAAAGCAATAACATGTTCTTATACCTACTTAATTATAAACATCTTAATATCATGTTGTACGCAAATAAATGATTAAATCTGAATCTGAATCCCTCTAGCGGAACTAGCACCGTTGCTAGGCAACCGCCGCCACCGCGAGCGAGACGGCTGCCCGCGCGTTACCTTACCAATAATAAAATTATGACCCGCGACCGCAAGGCGTGCAGAAGTCATATTTGTTTAGATTTTAACATTGGGAAATGGTAAATTTGTTTTATTGTGACAAATACATAGTATAACACGTATAAAGTTGTGTTATCACCATCTTAGCCGGTAGGTCGCTTTCTAATAGCCGTAGGTCGCTTTCTAATTTAGTTTAGGATATATAGTCCTAAAGGCAATTATTCAAAAATTCTTAGTACCTAAGTATCTATAGATACAGTTTAACTAAATATCGTCTCGTTCCCGACGCGTGATGTCGATGTTCTGAGCATGAATCTTCATCCTATGTTTATCCAGTGAACGTTTAGCAGTATATTTATTATCACATTTATCGCAAGAAAACGGTTTTCCACCAGTATGTGTTAAAGAATGACGTTTTAAATCGCATTTCTGACTACATTTGTAATCACACATATTGCACGAAAACGGTTTTTCACCAGAATGTGTCAATAAATGACGTTTTAAATCGCTTTTCTGACTACATTTGTAATCACACATATCGCACGAAAAATGTTTTTTACCAGAATGTGTCAATAAATGACGTTTTAAATATACTTTTTGACTAAATTTATAATCACATTTATCACACGAAAACGGTTTTTCACCAGTATGTGTCAAATAATGGCGTTTTAAATCGCCTCTCTGACTACATTTATAATCACACATATTGCACGAAAACGGTTTTTCACCAGAATGTGTCAATAAATGACGTTTTAATTGGCTTTTTCGACTAAATTTATAATCACATTTATCACACGAAAAAGGCTTTTCACCAGTATGTGTCAATAAGTGGCGTTTTATATCGCCTTTAGAAACACATTTATAAACACACTTATCGCAAGATAGCGGTTTTTCACCAGCATGTGTCACTAAATGCTGTTTTAAACTACTCATTCGACAGCTTTTATATTCACACTTATTACAAAAAAAAGGCTTTTCACCAGTGTGAATCAATAAATGCGTTTTTAAATGGCTCTTTTGAATACATTTATAATCACATTTATCGCACGAAAAAGGTTTTTCACCAGTATGTGTCAATAGATGCTTTTTTAAACTGCCCTTACAATTACATTTATAATCACACTTATTGCAAAAAAACGGTTTTTCACCAGTATGTGTTAATAAATGCTTGTTTAAACTGCCTTTATAATAAAATTTATAATCACACTTATCGCACGAAAACGGTTTAACACCAGAGTGTGTCTTTAAATGTGCATTCAAACGATATTTATTAGTAGTATTATAATTGCATTTTCGGCAGAAGAACGTGTCTCCCTCGTTGTGAAGTGCAGCTGCTGGGTCGGTGTTCCCGCGTCGGTGTTCCGATGTGATCGTTCTACGTTTCTTGAGTGCAGGATCACCTGTGAGAGGAAACATTACTATTTTATGTTTTTTTTTCATCCCGTTAAGTACCGTTTTGCCAATTTTCATCCAAATCGGTAGTCGTTTGACCATGAAAGGGAACAAACAAACAAATAACTAAAAAATGGTTGTCTGTAAAGTTGGTTTACGGACGACAATTTTACGTGATAACGTCATAAGCAAACGATTAAAAATTGTATTTTTTTTTGTTATTCCTTTAAATATTTTTTGAAGTTATACTTCTTTAGGCGCGTTATGAAAAAATGATGAGAGTGAAATTTTACAAAAGCGTCACACAAAATTCTCACGTCGGACGAGTTTTTTGTCGGACGAGTTTTTCGTCGGACGAGTTTTTTGTCGGACGAGTTTTTTTGCCGGACGAGTTTTTTGACGGACGAGTTTTTTGTCGGACGAGTTTTTTGTCGGACGAGTTTTTTGTCGGACGAGTTTTTTGCCGGACGAGTTTTTTGTCGGACGAGTTTTTTGTCGGACGAGTTTTTTGTCGGACGAGTTTTTTGTCGGACGAGTTTTTTTTTTTTTTTTTTTTTTTTAATAATGCCAAAGAAGTATAACTTCTCACGCGCGTACATAAGTACACGCACCCTTTTTTTTTCCTTTTTTTTCTTCTAAGTATAGGTAAGTTTTTATTCATAAAAAATTATAAGTCTTCTATTTGTCACTCGTCACCATAACACTGGTCCTGATGACCGATATTATTATTAAATACTCTGTTTTCTAAGTTACCATGATGCGTCTGGTCATATCGCAATGACGCATAACGTCACACAATATTACAATGACACTTTTTTGTGAATGCAGGTGTTTCACCAAATTATAATAAGTTTTCACGTCAAAAAAAATGGTTGTCTTTAAAGTCTGTTTCCGGACGATAATTTTACGTGATAACGTCTTAAGAAAACATTGATGATAACCATGGCAACGATAAAACGTTGCTATAGTTACCTTGTCAACTATCAAAGTATCGTTGGCTCAGAGACAGAATACATGGGCCGGTAGGAAAGGAGGCGCGGGCGGCGGCGGTGGCGGTGGAGGGGGCGGCGGGGGTCGATGAGGCGTTCCAGTAACGACGTGTGACGTCACTCTTTTTTGAACTGGCAGGTGTTCACCAATTTATAAAACGTTATCACGTCAAAAACCTTTCGGATTTTGTCCTGACACAACTGGATGATTCAAAGATTAATTTATTAAGAAACTACAAAAATCTGAGAAACTACAAGGGCTATGAGTATGAAAATTTGCATAGAACGTTTTAAGGATTAGGATTATCAATTTCTGTAATAAAGTACAATACCTTCAGTGTTTTCACTCGGCTTAATCTTCGTTTTGGATCTGAGTTGTCTTAAAGGAATATTTTTATCTGACAAGGGTTGACTCCTTGCAACATTCGATGCACCAGGAGTGGTTTCATCTCCGACATTGTCTAACATCTCCGAAATGTCACATTTAACAATATCTATCATATCATCGTATACATTGATACATTCAGAATTAGACAACACCTGTGTATTGTGGCTTTCAATGTTGTCTGACATCTGTGTGTTGTCGTTGTCATCATCACTTGTTACTTCACACTTGATTTCCTCTTTCAGGATATTGCCTTCATCATCAGATGTACCCTTGTTTTGGTGATGAATCATTTCACTATCTTCATTTTCTGGAAAATAAACAACATCATAATATTTACTGATCATTTAATTTTGTTCTTTTCATGTTGCCTATATTTTATGTGCACTAAGTAAGGATGTTTTGACGACCCAGTTGGCACAATGGTCACCATGCCGGACTGCCAAACACAGGGTTTGCTTCCCGCCTCAGACAAGTATTTATGCTTAGATATTTGTCTGTAGTCTGGTTGTTTCTACGTATTATAAATAGGTATATATTTTCAAAGGAATGGTATATAATGTGGTCTATGCGTTGTCTAGCACCCATACCACAAGTCTAGTTACTTAGCTTGGGGCTAGATGGCGATGTGTGGAATTGTCTTGCATTGTTTTATTTACATATTTATATATGTATGTTAGGTACCAGCCGTGTCTCTTTCCTGTTTGACTCGCGGCTCCTGGATGCTTGACTCCTGACTCATGATCACGAAGGACTCCATAAGGCTCCGAGTTAAAGAGACCAGCGGCTGCTCCGTTAGCTTCAACTGAAAGTACAACAAGACATCCAATTCACTAGGCAGACAGACAGACAACCAAAAAAAAATGGGTGCGTGTACTTATGTACGCGCGTGAGAAGTTATACTTCTTTGGCATTATTAAAAAAAAAAAAAAAAAAAAAAAAAAAAAACTCGTCCGGCAAAAAACTCGTCCGACGAAAAGTTCGTCCGACAAAATACTCGTCCGACAAAAAACTCGTCCGACAAAATACTCGTCCGACAAAAAACTCGTCCGGCAAAAAACTCGTCCGACAAAAAACTCGTCCGACAAAAAACTCTGGACTGGAAAAGGATTGTCAACACAATCAATAAAGTTCAATTTAGATTTAAACAACTTCTCCCGTGAGAATTTTGTGTGACGTGAGAATTTTGTGTCTCGCTTTTGTAAAATTTCACTCTAATCATTTTTTCATAACGCGCCTAAAGAAGTATAACTTCAAAAAGGTTGTCTGTTAAGTCGGTTTACGGACGATAATTTTACGTGATAACGTCAAAAGAACTTTTTTGTATCGTTGACATTACCATTTCGCATAGGTAAGTACCTACTTCAATACGTTGCTATGGTTACTAGTCAATAACGTTTCTATGGTTACAATTTTATTGTCAATAACGCATGACGTCACATTTTTTTAACACGCTTTTATTAGTTTCACCTGTATGTTTGCTTGCTTGTATGTAACCGAGTCTTTTGGGCTTGATTTTGCCCAACTTTGAATGATCAGATTTAATTCAAACTTTGCACACCTGTCAAAGACCGATGACAATGCAATTTCTTTCCTCATCCTTTGCATGAGTAAGAGAGTGCGCGAACTACGCATGCGTAGAGAGTTCCAGGTGGTTCCAGGCTGTGCGTTGCTGAACACCTGCGTTCAGCAATTTATCAGACGTTATCACGTCAAAAACTATAATCTCTTTCAATATTAAGAGTCTAGTTTATCATTAGGTATAACAACTGTCCCGGCAAACGTAGTTTTGGCATATACAAAAAAAAAAGGAAAAAATATATAATAGAATAGTGTTCGATTCTAAGACCTAACGAATATAATATAAGTACAAAAAAAATCATACAAATCGGTTCAGCCATTTAGGTTGAGTTTGGCAACTAACATCGCGACATGAAAATTTTATTATAGGGATGAAGTTTAAACTTACCTAAATAGTACCTTAAGTATATTTTGGCGGTTAATTCGAAATGCTAATGTCAAACAGCTAGCGACAACGGCGCCAACTAGATGGAAATTATAGTTAATAGTATATTGAATAGAATAGAATAGAATATCATTTATTGTTATACAAGTGTGGTAAATTGATTATTGCACAGAAGCGTTTAAAACGCCGAAATACAATCCACAGGCGTATAGTACAACGTTTTTTAATCACAGTTGCGAATAAAAGAAAAGACTTGTTAAATTAATAAAAAGTTAACTAAATAATTGTGTTTAAAAACAGAAACAGTAATACATTACCGTGGTGCCGTTTTGTCACACGATAGATATGTATTTTTGAACACTTAGAACAAAAAAAGTCATTTTCGCATTTTTGGTAGATGTGCCCTGGATGTGCCATTGTTCTTCTGTGCGATTTTTTGTTTACCGACGCTACACACTCTGTGATTGAATGACGTCAATACGTCATGCAGTGGCCCAGGATTAAAAATAACTAAATTGTATTTATTACCCACCTTTCACTATATAAATGCAACCAAATAAAACTTTGTAATTAAAATAAAATAAAACTAAACTTTATGCATCGCAACGCAATTCGCGAGCTTTCTGTCAGGCAAACTTCGCTGTCACTGGACTTCAACTTCACAGAGACTTCAAAAAAAATAATAATGACAGAATGCTGGGCTGGCAAAGTGAATTTAGTCGATTAATCGTTTTGTTGCTTTCTCGATGCAATCTCAAATTCAGATAGCCCTGTATTTATCTAGATCTCTGAACACCTTCGACCATACAACTATACTGACCACTACCTATGCCACTACCTAGAACCAATAACTAACCAATAATTATAAATATTTCTTGCTAGTAACATTTACAAAAAGTTCCAATGAATCCACAGACTAATGGCAAAATGAATTTAGTCGACTATACAAACTTTCTTTGGTATTTGGTGACTCTGTGGCCCTGTGTCACTGCACTATTTTTATTGAGTAAACACAGACGTGACACAGACCAACCTGCCTAGCATGAAGACCAAAACACGATACGATAAAGCGATATCACGCGATATAACTACATCAACTCTCAAAATATGATAGATAAAACCGCCATGTTGAATTTTTATCATAATTTTTATCGCAATTTATAATAAAAATTTAACACGGCGGCTTTATCTATCATATTTTGAGAGTTGATGTAGTTATATCGCGTGATATCGCTTTATCGTATCGTGTTTTGATCGTCATGCTAGGCAGGCAATACCTACCTCTAGTGAAAAAAAGGTTTTTAAAAATATTTTTTAGTATTTTCATAATTCTGCGATGTATAGATTGTGATTGACGTGACGAATCCAATCACGGAGGCACGAAATGACAAAACTAGCAGACGCACGTCGTTATACATAAGTTATTGTGCGGTTGTGTTCCGATATTTAGTGGCCACAGTGGAACGGATGTGTGGTTTTGCTTTTAGTTGAAGCTTACGGAGCGTCCGATGTTCTCCTTGAAGCCCCATGGAGTTGTTCGAGATAATTAGTCCGAATTCAAGCTTCCAGGAGCCGGGACCTAAACATGAAAGAAACAATGGCAGGTAACATACATCCTTATACATAACTAGGTTTCACCCGCGACTTCGTCCGCGTAGGGTTTGAATTTTTCAAAATCCTTTCTTATGGGATGCCTACGTCATACAAAGAACACATCCTCCAAGTTTTAGGTCTCTACGATTAGCGGTTAAGGCTGTGCGTTGATCCGTCAGTCAGTCAGTACAAAGCATTTTATATGTATGACTTTTTTTTTTTTTTTTTTGGATTGCCCTATCCAATCCAATGTATATTAATACCTAATCATATTTTAAACATGGCAGAGGCCATTTCTTTTTTTAGTGAGGAGAGACTGAAAAACAGCTTAGCTGAGTTCCCTTCCTTTACCTAATGTGTAATCACTACATAGTATAAAACGAAGTCGCTTTTTCTGTCCCTATTTCCCTTTGACTGCTTAAATCTTTAAAACTACGCAACGGATTTTGATGGGGTTTTTTTTAATAGATAGAGTGATTCAAGAGGAAGGTTTATATGTATAATACATGCATAATATAGCCGTGCGAAGCCGGGGCGGGTCACTAGTGTTATATAATATATACTTACAACTCTCAAATTAAAATTGTCTTATATCCATCTTTTAACAGAAATATTATAAAAGTATAATCAGTTTCATAATTAATAAAAATTATAGGTAGGTAATAATGTTTGGGTTAAGTTTTGTGTAAATAAACGCCTTATTTATTTTTTATTTTTTTCATCCCCTCGGTGGTTGATAACCTGGTGATATATAAATGTGTAGCGCAGACGGACTTCACCCTGGACATGACCTTTTCTAATGTAAATCATCCCTTTCATAGTGCTTGTTAAATATAGACAACATGATAGTAACTAATTCTCAGTGCATAATATTGCTCTATTCCAGAAAATGAAGATAGTGAAATGATTCATCACCAAAACAAGGGTACATCTGATGATGAAGGCAATATCTTGAAGGTGGAAATCAAGTCTGAAGTAACAAGTGATGATGACAACGACAACACACAGATGTCAGACAACATTGAAAGCCAAAATACACAAATGGTGACTAATTCTGAATTCATCAATGGAATGATAGAAATTGAAATAAACACACAGAAATCATATGATTTTAAATGTGACATTTCGGAGATGTTAGACAATGTTGGAGATGGAACCGCTCCTGGTGCATCGAATGTTGGAAGGAGTCAAGCTTCATCAGATCAATATATTCCTTTAAAACAACTCGGTTCCAAATTGACAATAAAGCAGAATGATGACATCAAATGTAAGTATTGTTTTATGGACATAACACCCAGGGACCCTGCAATATTTATTTGTCCTATATCACGGGACTATGGAGCCCCGGACCTTTGGAAGGCGTGCGTGGAGCCGAAGCCAACACGTAGAAGCCCTTTACAATAACAAGTATAATAGTAATTATTTTCCCTGGTCTTAATCGCGTATTTTTTTTTTGTTTTTATTTCTCTTACCTCGACGTTTCGACTATGTTACAATAGTCATGGTCGCGAGGAGACCGTGACTATTGTCATTGTCATTGTTGGAGGTCGCGTGTCTCCTCGCGACCATGACTATTGTAATATAGTCGAAACGTCGAGGTAAGAGAAATAAAAAACAAAAAAAATGGTTGTCTGTAAAGTCTGTTTCCGGACGATAATTTTACGTGATAACGTCATAAGAAAACATTGATGGTAACCATGGCAACGTTGCTATAGTTACCTTGTCAATAACATGAGGCGTTCCAGTAACGACGCGTGACGTCACACTTTTTTGAGATTGCAGGTGTTCACCACTTTATAAAACGTTATCACGTCAAAAAAAATACGTGATTAAGACCAGGGAAAATAATTACTATGAATACAAATCATGTGAGTTTAAAAAGTTTAACAAGTATAATAGCAAACAATGGGATGAAAAATCATAGGTACACGGCCAGGTAGGATTCAAACCCACAACCTTCTGAATGAAACTCGACCTATCTACCACTAGACCAAAACCACTCCCCCCCTATGTTTTTTTTGTTTTCAAAATATTTTTATTTATCATAAAAAACCTAATTCTATACAATTCAGACTAAAGCATCACCTTATGTCTCTTAATAACTAAAGTTAAGGTTTACTTACATTTTAAAACATGAAGTTATTCACTTACAAATGAGATAACAAGTAAATAGTTGTAAACAACTTTGTGATATAAGCCTTTTGTGCCAAACTTATTTTTGAACAGTTATAATTTTTTACTACTTAAGACATTTTTGAATTTTTCTTTACCTAAAGTTCACAAAATGCTTTACTAGTGTTATTGTATTATGAATTATATGCTTGTGTTAGTGTATTATATGCTTTACTAGTGACCCGCCCCGGCTTCGCACGGCTATATGCATGTATTATACATATAAACCTTCCTCTTGAATCACTCTATCTATTAAAAAAAAACCGCATCAAAATCCGTTGCGTAGTTTTAAAGATTTAAGCATACAAAGGGAAATAGGGACAGAAAAAGCGACTTTGTTTTATATACTATGTAGTGATGTTCAATGTTAATACTCTCACAGGTGGTCCTGCACTCAAGAAACGTAGACCGATCACATCGGAAAACCGACGCGGGAACACCGACCCAGCAGCTGCACTTCACAACGAGGGAGACACGTTCTCCTGCAGTCAATGCAATTATAATACTACAAACAAATATCGTTTGAATGCACATTTAAAGACACACTCTGGTGTTAAACCGTTTTCTTGCGATAAGTGTGATTATAAATGTTATTATAAAGGCAGTTTAAACAAGCATTTATTAACACATACTGGTGAAAAACCGTTTTTTTGCAATAAGTGTGATTATAAATGTCGTCAGATGGCCCATTTACAACGGCATATATTAATACATACTGGTGAAAAACCGTATTTTTGCGATAAGTGTGATTATAAAAGTTGTCGAAATAGTAGTTTAAAACAGCATTTATTGACACATACTGGTGAAAAACCGCTATCGTGCGATAAGTGTGATTATAAATGTATACCTAAAAGCGATTTAAAACGTCATTTATTGACGCATACTGGTGAAAAATTGTTTTCTTGCGATAGATGTGATTATAAATTTAGTCAAAAAAGCGATGTAAAACGTCATCTATTGACACATACTGGTGAGAAACCATTTTCGTGCGATATGTGTGATTACAAATGTAGCCAGAAAAGCGATTTAAAACGCCATTCTTTAACACATACTGGTGTAAAGCCGTTTTCTTGTGATAAATGTGATAATAAATATACTGCTAAACGTCCACTGGATAAACATATGATGAAGATTCATGCCCAGAACATCAACATTACGCGTCGAAAGAGACGCAATAGCGAAACTGCTATATACCTAAACCTAATATAAATAGGTAACAATAACACTAGCCCGACCGGAAGCCAGTCTTGGCCTTCCCATGGTCCCGTGGAATACAATAAATAAGTATTTATCAAGTTCTCTGATATTTGGTTTTAAAACAAAGTTATGTGTACCTACCAAAACTTAGTTCTTGTTTTTTAAAACTCTTTGGTGGGCCTCCACTTTTGTTGCCAACTTTACCTACTAAAGCTATGTCCTTGTTTTTTTTAGAAATTTTCGGTGGGCCTCTACTTTTGTTGCCGACTATACCTACTAAAACTTAGTTCGTGCTTTCTTAAACTTTTCGGTGGGCCTCAGCATGTATTGACACACACTGGTGAAAGGTTCATTGTAACGTACTGCTGAGAAACCGTTTTCTTGCGATAAGTGTTGTTATAAATGTAAAACAAAATAGGAAATTAAACTACATATTTTTATTAAACATACTGGTGAAAAACAGCTTTCGTGCTATAAGTGTGATTATAAATGTAATTTTAAAAGCAATTTAAAACGTAATTTCTTAACAGATACTTGTGAAAAACCGTTTTCGTGCGATAAGTGTGTTTATAAATTTAATCTTAAAAGCAATTTAAAAAAGCATTTCTACTGGTGAAAACACGGTTTCGTGTGAGTATAAGTGTTACAAAAAACTCAATTTAATATAACATTCGTTGACACATACTGGTGAAAAACCGTTTTCTTGCGATAAGTGTGATTATAAATGTAAGAGAAAAAGCGAATTAAAAGGGCATTTTTTGAGACATACTGGTGAAAAATCTTTTTCGTGCGATAAGTGTGATTATATGTATATGCATCGAAAAACGCGACTTAAAAAGGCATTTATTAACACATACTGGTGAAAAACCGTTTTCTTGCAATACGTGTGATAAAAATATACAGAAAAACGCGATCTAGATGTGTCTAGATAATCATATCAAGAAGATTCATGCTGGTAGCTATTGATTCAAAAATTGAGAAAGGCTTGTGTCATTAAATTCTGTCAAACTTAAAGTCAGTTTTATCAAACTGACTGAACAACATGTATGTACTTATGGGTCATAAGTAAATGATCAGTTTGCTACAATAATACTATCAACAAGTAGTGGACTTATGACCTTCTTCTAATAGACGTTACACACAAACATAAATACTTGAATTAAAAGTAATCAGTGTCAGTGTGATTATTATTTTCAACATGTTAGCTATGTGTTTATTTGTGTGAGTGGTATAAGGGGCCACCCGCTACACCAACCGACGTGGGTTCATCCACAGGTTACGTTGTTATTATGTTCAAATAGTGCTGCACAGAAACAATCCTGTGCAGCACTATTACGTTTACAAAAACGTTATGGTGGGCAGAGACTTTTGACCGTGGATTGTACAGACCAGAGAAATAGAACCTTATAGTATAACTAGCGCTCCGCGGTTTCACCCGCGTAACTCCCGATCCCGTGAGAATATCGGGATAAAAAGTAGCCTATAACCTTCCTCGATAAATGGACTATCCAACACATTGAGATAGATATTAGGAGTGGTCAACGCCGTACACTGCCTCATTCCGTCCATTTGTGATGATATCACACAGTATTACGTAGTACTATAGATCGATGATCCAACACAAAAAAAAAATTCAATTCGAACCAGCAGTTCCTGAGATAAGCGAGCTGCCTACGAACAGGTCACCTCGCTATCGTGCAAGTGTTTGTATCAATGTCCACCGTGGATGGCGAGAGACGTGCAGTGGTCGGCGCTGAACCTGGCACGCTAGTGGGGCGAGATGTTTCTAGGTCACATTCTCACATTATTGTATAGGTATCTCAAAACTACTTATTTATACTTATTAATATGTCTACTGTTCCAGTGTTCACCAAAACTAGGTACCTACTAAGTACTTACCTGCCTACTTATAAATGTAAGAAAATCAACATAATACTTAATGTTTGAAATCAAATGTTGTTTTATTTATTCCTGTAAAAAACACTCCACCTCATGTAACGAAAAAATCTTATGCAGTTTTAGTTTTTGTCATAATCGGGCACGCAGCTCCTTTTAGCATATTTCGCTATCTCTCATAGTTTAGGATAAAGCCCTAAAGGCTCATGTAAAAGTTTCACTTTGTTTAAGACTAGATGCGCTCCGCGGTTTCACCCGCGTATCTCCCGATCCCGTGAAATTATCGGGATAAAACGTAGCCTATGTTATTCCCAATGAATCAACTTCATCAAAATCGGTCCAGTAGTTTCGGATAACCTATTCGTTACAATCTTTCTTCGTTATTATATTGGGATAGGTACACCTAGTGCAACGAATGGTGATCGCTGGCGGAAATTGGTGGGGATGGTTTGCGCATGTACAATCGCGCACAGAATTATTACAGCCAAACCGTCATACTTTGTTTACATACCGTACCTATATGATTTTGCCCAACCAGAAAAACATTCATTTAAATAGGTACTATTACTATTATACAGTATATTTATTCACTGTAATTTACACTATTAAACTATAGATAGACTACTATAAGGAACTCAAATTAAATAAACATATTTTTTGGTATCTTTTAATGTAATTACCTTTTATTGAAACAACTACCTATTGACTACTGATCTTCTATTGATCGATAATCTGTCACTGTCACTTTAAACTGTCAGATTGCTGTCAAATCTATATTTTCTATTGTTTTTGGCGCGAATTTCAAACCACGGAACTAATTCTGTCCTGTACATTTACTGAACAAAGGTACGAACATGGATTTCTATGCCTGCACCAATGATTAGCAGTTTTTCTGTATAAAGTTGAATTTTCGATCTGGGTAAAGTTAGCTACACGGCTGCAATGTTAACCGAGTGATGTTAAATTTTTATGTGCGCGACAGTACTTAGACGTGCGGGAGCGGGACAGAGCGCGGCTAAAGACGTGTGTGCGGAACAGAGAGCGATGACTGACCCTCCCTTCGCTCCTGTCCCCCCGCCAAACAGACCTAAAAATTGACTTCTGCGCATACCCCTTCCACTTTCCGCCGGCAGTCACCATACGTTGCACAGGCTATACCTACCTACGCCACTGCCTAAAACGTTTTATCATGGTTTTATCGAATTTTGTTTTTTTTTTTTCAAATACTTACCATCATAGTATCTCTACAGGTTGATTTTTTTACATGGGCCTTCAGGGCTATAGGTATCCTAAACTATGAGTTAGCGAAAAATGCTGAAAGAAGTTGCGTGCCCGATTTTGACAAAAACTAAAACTGCATCATTAGATTTTTGGAAAAGTCATAACCCTAGCCAAGAATTGAACCTGTTGATTTCGTAAAAAAATAATCACCTATATTTTTATACCAATCGATCTCAGACTAAAAGAGTTATTTATTGTAGTCTGAGCAATCGATAGTCTTGCTGATGACAGATATTTTTTTGGAAACAAACATAGTAACCTACCTATGGCAAATCAAAAGAAATAGCTCTTTACATAAAAGCCCTATTTAACGCCATCTGAGGTCGAGTAGCTTGCTCCGAGAAAGCTTATTAACGATTAATCGACTAAATTTATAGAACATTCATATTTTTTTGTCTGTGGCTAGCCACAATCAATCTAGATTGACAGCGACTGTCGTCTTGACAGATGTAGATTGCAATTTGGTAGGTTACATGTGTTTATTTTCATGAGTATTTTCGAGGTATTTTCACAATAATTCTGGGCGTAGGTGTGTATTGACGCCATCTAACATTTAATCATAATCACCGAGCGAGTTTAGGCACAGAACTTGAAACGTCGCGTTGCTATACATCAATAACGTTTTATTTGTCCATGTTGACTTTTAGGAGTGTGTTTGGTCACATTTAGCTAACTTATCAGTTCTTTAACAGAAAAGCATTTTGAATAAATAATAATAATAATCGTTTATTTCTTCCCACTTATAACAAAGAACACAAGAATTAAAGATAAACAAGAAAGATGATAGTGGGAAGCAGGTGTCTGAAATAGGCACTAAACCTGTGATACAGATCACCTGGTCCCACCCCATGGAAATTTGGTAAAACTTAAATTTAATAAGTTTGCTTTACTAAAGAAGAAATAACCTAACTTATAACAATAATAATAGAAAAAGAGATAAGTTAATAGTGGAAGTAGGTATAGGTGTGATATATTGGATGAAAATAATGAGTGACGGCACAAAATAAGTCTATTAACTAATGTGAATGTGTACCTATGTATAATTGTGAGAACGCAAGGTTGCGGTGTGTAAGAGAGTCCACAAAAATTATTCAGCAAGAGGAGAAGGCCAATAGATAAAGGAAATGTAATGTAAAAAGTTAAAAAGACTGAGTAAGAAAAGCGAGCACACATTTGAGAGTGTGTCAAGGTAGGTACGTTGTATACCTACTTGAGAGAGGCGACCTCCCTCGCGACCAGCCTCTTAAGAGTCTGTCATCGGGGAGCCACCTCTTGCAATGAATGCCAGTTCATTGACACTGCGCGGGAAGCCAACGACGCGCTGGACCGGTGGATACGGAACCACCTCACCTACCCTTCATAGGTGTACCTATCACCTGTGAAGGTTGTGCTGTCAGTTGAAGCTATCAGAGCGACCGTTGTTCACTCGAAGCATCATGGAGTTCTTTGAGATCACAAGTCAGAAGTCTGGTATCCAGGAGCCAGAGGTCAAACAGGAGAGAGATACGGCAGGTAACATACATCTACTTAGTGCTCGTATAATATAGACAACATGATAGAAACAAATGCTCAGTGCATAGAATATTATTTCTTTTCCAGAAAATGAAGATAGTGAAATAATTCATCACCAAAACAAGGGTACCTCTGATGATGAAGGCAATATCCTGAAGGACGAAATCAAGTGTGAAGTAACAAGTGATGATGACAACGACAACACACAGATGTCAGACAACATTGAAAGCCACAATACACAAATGTTGTCTAATTCTGAATGTATCAATGTATACGATGATATGATAGATATTGTTAAATGTGACATTTTGGAAATGCTAGACAATGTCGGAGATGACACCGCTCCTGGTGCATCGAATGTTACAAGGAGTCAAGCTTCATCAGATGAAGATATTCCATTGAGGAGACTCAGACCTAGAAAGAGGGTCAATCTGAGTGAAGACACGGAAAGTAAGTACATAATATATAGCATATTAGTTGGGTTGCGGTTTTATCCACTTTGGTTGGTCTTTGATTATCTACTTGGCAGATTTTGCTGTAAAGTATACCACAACCTTCCCAGAAAGTAGAGCTATCCAATGATCAAAACCATTTTTCAATAGGTTCAGTAGTTTTTAATTAAATAAAACAGAGCAACAAACCGACAGATATAAATTGTATATAGTTTAATTAACTAATATTAAACCTGGCAAGCCCAAACTTTGGGAAGTTTTGTTTGAGAAGGTGGTTAAAGTGCTTCATGAATCCCTACCAAGTAATCTTCTTCTGGTTTTCGTGTCAGGGTACAGCCTTTAAATACTGTCTGACCAATATTGCGCCACAGCTACGGCGGCATCATTGGCCCTGTGTAAGTCGTCCAACGTGCAGGTGTTGGGGCACAGTGGACATTGGAGGAGGTGATCCATGGATTGTGTTGGGGCACCACATTTGATATCATAGGCCACTGCAGGTCGTGGCTTGGGGGAGTTTCTTGTTATGGGGGGAATTGTGTGAGCAGATGGCTCTGTTTTCCATTTTATGATTCTCTCCTCAGCTTTTAGTAAAAGAAAGGTTAAAGGGCTGATTCCATTGGTAGAGATAATAATATATTCCCCTTGCGTCCTACCTGCCATCAGTCTTGGAATCAAGATCGATCGCAGGTTCACACTTTAATGTTAATACTCTCACAGGTGGTCCTGTACTCAAGAAACGTAGACCGATCACATCGGAACACCGATGCGAGAACACCGACCCAGCAGCTGCACTTCACAACGAGGGAGACACCTTCTCCTGCCATCAATGCAATTATAATACTACTAATAAACATTGTTTGAAGACACATTTAATGACACATTCCGGTAAAAAACCGTTTTCGTGCGATAAGTGTGATTATAAATGTTCTCACAAGGGCAGTTTAACTAAACATTTATTGAAACATACTGGTGAAAAACCGTTTTCGTGCGATAAGTGTGATTATAAATGTTATCGCAAGGGCAGTTTAACTAAACATTTATTGAAACATACTGGTGAAAAACCGTTTTCGTGCGATAAGTGTGATTATAAATGTTCTCACAAGGGCAGTTTAACTAAACATTTATTGAAACATACTGGTGAAAAACCGTTTTCGTGCGATAAGTGTGATTATAAATGTTCTCACAAGGGCAGTTTAACTAAACATTTATTGAAACATACTGGTGAAAAACCGTTTTCGTGCGATAAGTGTGATTATAAATGTTATCGCAAGGGCAGTTTAACTAAACATTTATTTAAACATACTGGTGAAAAAATGTTTTCGTGCGATAAGTGTGATTATAAGTGCAATTATAAAAACAGTTTAAAACTGCATTTATTGAAACATACTGGTGAAAAACCATTTTCATGCAATAAGTGTTATTATAAATGTAAACAAAAAAATGAATTAAAGAACCATTTATTGAAACATTCTGGTGAAAAACCGTTTGCTTGCGATAAGTGTGATTATAAGTGCAATAATAAAAACAGTTTAAAAAAGCATTTATTGACACATGCTGGTGAAAAACTGTTTTCGTGCGATAAGTGTGATTATAAGTGCAATCATAAAAACTGTTTAAAACTGCATTTATTGAAACATACTGGTGAAAAACCATTTTCGTGCGATAAGTGTGATTATAAATGTTATCGCAAGGGCAGTTTAACTAAACATTTATTTAAACATACTGGTGATAAAATGTTTTCGTGCGATAAGTGTGATTATAAGTGCAATTATAAAAACAGTTTAAAACTGCATTTATTGAAACATACTGGTGAAAAACCATTTTCATGCGATAAATGTGATTATAAGTGCAATCATAAAAACAGTTTAAAACAGCATTTATTGATACATACTGGTGAAAACCGGTTTTCGTGCGATAAGTGTAATTATATATGTTATCACAAGGGCAGTTTCACTAAACATTTATTGAAACATACTGGTGAAAAACCGTTTGCTTGCGATAAGTGTGATTATAAGTGCAATAATAATAACAATTTAAAACTGCATTTATTGAAACATACTGGTGAAAAACTGTTTTCGTGCGATAAGTGTGATTATAAGTGCAATTATAAAATCAGATTAAAACAGCACTTATTGACACACACTGGTGAAAAACTGTTTTCGTGCGATAAGTGTGATTATAAGTACAGTTCTAAATTCAGATTAAAACAGCACTTATTGACACACACTGGTGAAAAACGGTTTTCGTGCGATAAGTGTGATTATAAGTGCAATTATAAAAACAGTTTAAAGCACCATTTTTTAAAACATACTGTTAAAAAACCGATAATCAAATCAAGAAGATTCATGCTGGTAGCTGCTGGGCAGTTCTCAGAGGCTCGAAATTCGTGTCTCGCGTCATTACTTCTCAATGGTTCAATATTTTTAAACAAAGAGTACAAAGAGCTTTGTGAACCCAAATGATTAGGTACTCTAAAAGGCAACATTAGCCATATTCAGTTTGAAATAATCAAAAAAGAAAAATTTAGGTAAAACCGTCTAAAATTCCATAATTTTGCATGTCGCTTTAGCTAGTTTTCACACCAATTATCTAACAAAAATATTTATTAACAAAGTAATTTGAATTTTTTAACTGGCTTGTGTTTAACATTGATATAATTCAACTTTGCGTCAGTAAATTGTTTAATAAATGTAACTAGGAATTGGTCAAAAACTGTTTAAAAAATGGTCATAAAATTTTCGTCATTGTCCGCGCTACTACTTGATTAACAAATTTTTTACGCGGAGTTACCCGGCTAGGAAACAAACCACCCCACTCCCTATTTGACCAGCAGGCTTCAGACGGGACACACGTGTTGGATTTCGAACTGGTGGGGTCTTGAATTTGATTCTCCTAATGTGAGCATTTCAATCGTCATTTGTATCTTGACGACCCAGTTGGCACAATGGTCACCATGCCGGACTGCCAAACATAGGGTTGCGGGTTCGATTCCCGCCGCAGACATGTATTTATGCTTAGATATTTGTCTGTGGTCTGGGTGTCTGTATGTATATTAAGTATATATTTACAAAAGAAAAAGTATATAAGTAGTATATCCGTTGTCTAGCACCCATAACACAAGTCTAGTTATTTAGCTTGGGGCTAGATGGCGATGTGTGGAATGTCCTGCAATATATATATATATCTTTAACCAAAACTTTCAAGTCGTGAGTGATTTCGAGATTATAATAAGATATATAAGCAAACTGTTGCGTATTCTTTAACGAGCTAATGTTTTATTCCATTTAAAATCATGTTTTAATATGTGTAGAATTAAATACTAAGAACAATCGTGTTATAAGCTTAAGTTTAGTTTAGTTTTACGGGGCTGTTTCCGCACCATAAGCTTAAGTTTTGCAAACACGAAACTAGATGGCGCCACATGTAAAATTGAATCGCGCTATCGATGTGTTTTGCGTTTTTTGTTAGACAAATTCCTAATTTTTAATAATTACTTTTTGGAAACATAACAGCTGTTTCATTTGACTGAGGTAGGTACCTACCTATAAGTACGAATTTGTACAATATGTTTTGACATGATTTTTGTAAATGTATCATTGTTCTCAACGTCATTGTCAGCAACAAGGGAGAAGAAGACAATGACACACGTTGAGAATAATGACGATGTACTAAGAAGACTACTTCGGTCTATGACCGAACAAAGAAAAAAAAAAGACAATGAGAACAATGATTTTGGTGCAGACATTTCTAACATCCCAATATACATCAGAATAGCACATAGGCTATAATTTGTAAAGATAAAATTGTCCTGAATATAACGATAACTGATAAGAATGTCCTGCAATATTACAAAAACAGAGGGACAAAATTGACACTTTGACTGTCAAATGTCATTTGAGTTTTGTCAAATGTCACTTTGACATCACTGTCACTATGTTTTTTTACATCTGTCAAATTGTTCAGCGTTCTGTTCTGTTCATAGATGTAAAATCTATGCTGATTAAAATTATGATAAAGAAGATGTCAAAGAAACCATTATATCAGACATTTTTGTCTTTATGCTAAAACTGGTATGCCAAACGACATTATGCTCAAAATGATTATACGAGCGATAAGGCTCCCCTTTATTTACAAATAGCTGGAGTCCTCAGACCTGGATTAACGCAAAAACTACTTTTTTCCTCATATATTTTCACGGGATCGGGACTTCTTCTTCGTGTCAACGGCGTCAATGTATTTTGGTCACAGTACTCTCGCCCAAAACTTAGCCACGGCTGGCAATCACATTATCTGTTGCTCTGCAGGTCAGCTGCAGAGCGGCTAACAGGGCAGAGAGAGCAAGCCGTCAAGTGCGCCATCGTTTACGATTTAGGGACTTCCAGGTTGGCTACTGCCGATCGCCGCCACCAGGCAGGGATTCCGTGGGTGCCATGAAGTCTGGTGAAAGGGGGAATTTGGCAGCCCACATGGACTCAGCAGGGGTGCAGTGTTGTGAGCCGCAGAGAGCTCTTACGGCTGATAACGCGCCGGTATGGAGTTTCGATAAAAATGAAATTCTTTCTTTTCTTTTGTTTCTTTCGTGGTTATGCAGAGGGTGTCGATGATCAATTTCCTGTTTGCGTTTTTCCACTGCACATGCCACTTCACGATGGACGCCGGTTGGAGCTATACCAGCAAGAGGATATAACATCTCCTTGGTGTTCGCTGAACAGTGCCATACGAAGCACACGTATTCACCAAAGGAGAACGAGAGCGCCCGAACGGTCGAGCACATGTGGGTCTGCTCCCCATGATGTTGTTGTGAGGCGCCGTAGTATATTGTTCATCGACCCTATTTTCATGTGTGCATTAGAGTGCTTACAGTACCACTTGTATGTGAGTGTTCTGTCGAGCGTAATCACAAGGTACTGCGGAGCAGGGCAGTGCTCTATTTTCACGCCTCGCCATGATAATTTAAGGGTTCGGTTCGCTAGTTTGTTGCGGAAACGAAATACACAGGACTTCGTCTTCGACGGGTTCGGCCTTAGGGCATTCACGGCGTAGTATGTGTCAAGCTTCTCCAGCGCAATTGTTAGCAGGTTTTCGGCCTCTTCAGAACTTGGTGTCTGAGCTGCTTGTGCGAGGCCATTCACATAGAGGAAGTGTTTGGTGTTTTGAGTCATGGGCTGGTCGTTGGTATATATATTAAATAATATCGGAGCCAAAACACTTCCTTGTGGTAGGCCCTTTTTTTGTATCCCGCCATCTGCTCTTTTTGTTGTTAAGGCAGACCTGGAACCGACGTGACGGTTCCTCAGCATCTCACAGAGACCGGACGCAAACCCTAGGCCATTCGTCATGTGACCGACACTTCTCCAGTAGCCCCGGGTATTGACCGTGTCGTATGCTGCCGACGATTACGACACCGGTGATGTTACGGGTCTCAAACCCCTTCTCAATATGCTGCGTAAGGCTAAGAGTCTGATTTGTGTAGGATTTACCAGGGCGAAACCCTGCCTGTTCGAAGTTCGTTTATTTGGGATCAATGATCACTAGTGACAACGACGTGACTGTTGAAATCAATAGGCGGATAGTGCTCGCGAACCGATGCTGCTTTGGGCTAACCAAACAACTTAAGTCTCGACTGCGCAAGAGTACAAAACTGACACTGTAGTAAACTCTTATACGACCTGTGCTAACTTACGGTTCTGAGACGTATTTACTCAGTAAAAAAGACGAAAATGCTTTGTTGGTCTTTGAACGGAAAATACTGAGGAGGATTTTTGGTCTGGTTTGTGAAGATGGCGTATGGCGAATACTGTAGGTACAACCATGAAGTCTACGATCTGTACAAGGACCCCAACATCATTCAATTCATAAAAACGAATAGACTGTCTTGGCTTGGCCACGTACACCGAATGGAATCAGACCAGGGTACCTAAACGTCTGCTTGAGTCCAACCCAGAAGGAAATCACAGGATTGGAAGACCTAATTTAAGCTGACACGGTTGGATGGAGCTACCCAAAACCTAAAACCCATCGGCTTAAAAACTTAAACGTTCTTTTCGAGATTTTCGTGTTTTTCATTATTTCCAAATAAAAAAAATATCATGCATTTTTTGCTTAAATACCTGAATGTTAAGTAATTTTCAATGAAATTGTCATTATTAGCAACAAAGCGTCATTGTCCTCCGTATTATTGTCATTATTCTCAACAATTATTGTCATTGTCGGCAACAACAAATTTTTCAAAATGTCATGTATTTCTTAAACCACGGCTCTTTTTTGTGGCTTTTAAAGACTAAATAGCTAATTATCAACAAAGCAATGAATTCTAATACATTTTTTAAATCACAAAGAAGTAGGTACCTACGTATAGGTAAGTAGACAATAAGGTACTGCAGGTGCGGCAGTAGGTATAGAGCAAGAGCCCACGACGGCCAGACCTTCGTTATTTTATAAAAGCTGAAAGTTTTTCTATGCATGTCCCCTATACAGGTAAGAACGACCAGCGACTATAGAGTTTGGGTTGTGGTTACTTCGGCAGGTAACAGGTAGTAAAGGTGTATAAAATAGTAGCTTAAATTCGTTAAAGTATAAAGCTCAATTTTTTTATAAGTTCTTCGGGATAACTTTAGAAATCTCGCTATCCATTGCCGGACACTTATGACAGTTGCTACCCCCTGCCAGACACCCCTAAACTTTAATAAATTATAATTAGGTATACTTACGTTATAGTATAAAAGCTGAATTTTATATATGTTACTTGGGGACCTATATAAAAATGTTACCCCAATAGCCGGACAGTTTTAATGGTTTTTACATCTTGCCAGACACATTGAAAGTCCGCTGTAGGTGCGAGCGCGAGGTAACAACTGCAAGCGGGTGTGAGTGAGATAGGGTGCTTAGTCGACTTTAAATTTAAATTTTAAAGAAGCTGTGGATAATTTTTTTATTTCACATTGGGCTACTGATGAAGTGGGTGGTGCCATTTATTGGCAACAAAAGAATATACATCAACTTCAGAAAATGTCATTCATTCACTGTTGATAATTCCAACAAGGTTGTCTCAAGGATTGATGAAGAGTTGTCATGCTCAGCACACGAGGAAGCAGATACGAAGATTGTATACCATGCATGTAGCATCAACTATCAGTAGAAATAGTAATAAGAAGTGCTGATACCGATATTGCGGTTATAATGCTTGGTAACATGCATCACCTTCGACTAAGCACTCGCGCTCGCACCTACAACGGACTTTCAATGTGTCTGGCAAGATGTAAAAACCATTAAAACTGTCCGGCTATTGGGGTAACATTTTTATATAGGTCCCCAAGTAACATATATAAAATTCAGCTTTTATACTATAACGAAAGTATAATTATAATTTATTAGTAAAGTTTAGGGGTGTCTGGCAGGGGGTAGCAACTGTCATAAGTGTCCGGCAATGGATAGCGAGATTTCTAAAGTTATCCCGAAGAACATATAAAAAAATTGAGCTTTATACTTTAACGAATTTAAGCTACTATTTTATACACCTTTACTACCTGTTACCTGCCGAAGTAACCACAACCCAAAATATATAGTCGCTGGTCGTTCTTACCTGTGTAGGAGACATGCATAGAAAAACTTTCAGCTTTTATAAAATAACGAAGGTCTGGCCGTCGTGGGCTCTTGGGCTAGTACTTAGTAGGTGTATAGTAATGTGAGGAGCTGCCTCGGCCGAGCTACATGGTAGGTGGAATGGGGGGTGTTAGGTTTTACTTTCGTTACGGAATTTCTTGATTCGGTCGCTGCGCGCAAAGCGCGCGATAGAAGCTATGCATTAAAAAACTTACCAACGAGAAGAAATATCTATTTACACAACTAAGCTAAATAAAATATTAAATTTAATTTTAAAAAAATCATAAGAAAAAAAACGCGCCTACGTCGTTTCCGCCATTTCGTCAAGTAGCTGACTGCTCCGAGAAAGCTTACGATTAATCGACTAAATTCAGTCATGTTTTTTTGTTGTCTGTGGCTAGAGTGACAGTGTCGGGCAGGTTTGTTTGACCATTTGTTTTGTTTGACATTATGTAGATTGCAATTTAGTACATGCTACATGCATTGTGTTTCTGTTTTCTGATTATTATTATTTTTTCATAATAATTCTAGACGGACTGGGTATGTATTGACGCCATTATATAATCATAATTGCCGAGTGTACTCCAAGCGTGTGTAGACACGGAAATTAAAACATCGCGTCGCTATACATCAATAACGTTTTCTTCGTCCATGTTGACTTTTAGGAGCGTCATCGCGTCAGTAAGAAATCATTTTGGATGTGTCTCAGGTTGAATACTAGACCGTCCCCGGCCCTCCTAAACTCGACGTCACCTAAAGTACAGTTGAGCCTCAGCAGTTAAGTAGGTGTATCTATCACCTGTGAAGGTTGTGCTGTCAGTTGAAGCTATCAGAGCGTCCGTTGTTCTCCTTCACTCGAAACATCATGGAGTTCATTGAGATCACGAGTCAGGAGCCAGAGGTTAAACAGGAGAGAGATACGGCAGGTAACATATGTACATCTACTTTGTGGTCTTAAAATATAGACCAAGGGTATAGGTAGCGGCTCTCTGCGGCACGTAAGTCTATCACTGACCGAAATGTGAAAGATAAAAAAATGTGAAAATAAAAAAACCAACATTAACAACTGCGCAATAACGGTCAGCGCTAAACTTACGTGTCGCTGAATCTGCTGATAATATGAACAAATTTTTATAAGTAAGTACTTTTCTTTTTCCAGAAAATGAAGCTAGTGTAATGATTCATCACCAAAACAAGGCTTCCTCTGATGTTGAAGGCAATATCCTGAAGGAGGAAACCAAGTGTGAATTAACGAGTAATGATGACAACGACAACACACAGATGTCAGGCAACATTGAAAGCCACAATAAACAATTGGTGACTAAATCTGGATGTATCAATGTATACGATGATATGATAGATATTGTTAAATGTGACATTTCGGAGAGGTTAGACAATGTCGGAGATGTACCTGCTCCTGGTGCATCGAATGTTGCAAGGAGTCAAGCTTCATCAAAGGAAGATATTCCATTGAAGAGACTTAGACGTAGCAAGAGTGTCAAGCTGAGTGAAGACATGGAAAGTAAGTATTACTTTAAACTACTTTGAAGAATTCAAATTGCGTTAAAAGTATAAAGTGAAATTCAAAAGTAATGTTCCAGCCAAATCTTATTTAGGAGTGCGGTGTATCAAAGACAACATGACACTACCTGCTATCGGTCTTGGAACCATGATCGATCGCAGGTCCAACCTTCAATGTTAATACTCTCACAGGTGGTCCTGCACTAAAGAAACGTAGCCCGATCACATCGGAACACCGACGCGGGAACACCGACCCAGCAGCTGCACTTCACAATTATAATACTACTAATAAATATAGTTTCAAGACACATTTAACGACACATACCGTTGCGGTTTGTGATAAAACAATGCCTGGGTAAGTTATCTTCCTATAAATCATCTCACATTGTATTATTATCTGATCAATTATGCGGAAAATTAGTTTACGATATTTTTGTGCGAGCATCGGGATCGGCGTCAGTTCGGGCACCGGAAATTTTATTAAAAATCTTTGAAATGTACATAAAATTTTGCAGTTGCTGCTGGTGGTTACTACAACAACAAATTGAGAATAAACTGTCAATAATTCAATGTAAAATCAACGTTTTATGTCTTCAAGCCATTTAAAATATTGCTCTTCAGTCCAACCCCAAGCGGTGACTTGACTTCGAGCTTAATTACAAGCGTTTAGAGTCTACTTTTGTGTATGAAGAAGTTTGATGATATACGTCTTTTGATAAATTTCCTACACCCTGAACAAAAGATAATACTTAGTCTAAGTGAGTTAACGTCGAGAGACTTCGATTGTTGTTCTTGTTAATGATTTTATATTTATTTGTTTTTAAGCTATTGCATAGAGTTTATCGCGGGCCTTGGGGGGCAAATCAAGAAATTCCGTAACGAAAATAAAACCTAACGGCCGAGCTACATGATAGGCGGAGTGGGGAGTCCACTCCGCCTATCATGTAGCTCGGCCAAGCGTTCGCTTAACGTGTATGGATGTATGTATATGGTACGACTGTACGAAGCTCGCACGACGCAATAGCTTTCCGCGGCAGTCCCCGAGTGCCACACGTTTTTATTTATTATAGAATGTCAACTTGGAGACTACTGGATAATGAGGAGCAGCCACCTCAGGACTTCCTCGACCTCCTTTATGATGAGGAAGGAGGAAGCGGCAATGAAGAAGTAGATGATGAGGATTTAGATGAGGGTTCAGATGATGAGGTTAGTAAGTTGGTCGACACATTTAGTTTGCCTTATGACTTGTTTTGATTATAAAATACTAGCGACCCGCCCCGGCTTCGCACGGCTATATTATGCATTATACATATAAACCTTCCTCTTGAATCACTCTATCTATTAAAAAAAACCGCATCAAAATCCGTTGCGTAGTTTCAAAGATCTAAGCGTACAAAGGAAAATAGGGACAGAAAAAGCGACTTTGTTTTATACTATGTAGTGAAGTGATAGTGACTATGTAGTGATTGAATGTGTATATTTTTAAAAGGAAAGTGTTTGCAGTCATATGATGCCGGTTAGTTATTTACTCTTGTTTGGTGTATTACTACTAACACCTTATCGTGTGGGTATTCAAGCCCAGCCTGCCTAGCATGGGGACCAAAACACGATACGATAAGAAGAAGAAGAATAGAAATCATTTAATCATTTTTTTTTTATTATTATTATTTTTTTTATTTTACGATAAAGCGATATATCTACATCAACGAGAGACATAAAGCCGCCATGTTGAACTTTTATCATAATTTTTATCGCAATCCTACTTTCTAATTCTACTAATATTATAAATGTGAAAGTTTGTGTGTGTGTGTATGTATGTTTGTTACTCCTTCACGCTAAAACCACTAGACCAATAAATAAATAAATAATAAATATTACAGGACATTCCACACATCGCCATCTAGCCCCAAGCTAAGTAACTAGACTTGTGTTATGGGTGCTAGACAACGGATAGACTACTTATATAATTTTCTTTTGTAAATATATACTTATAATACATAGAAACAACCAGACCACAGACAAATATCTAAGCACTAGCTGCGCTACGCGGTTTCACCCGCGTAACTCCCGATCCCGTGGGAATATCGGGATAAAAAGTAGCCTATAACCTTCCTCGATAAATGGACTATCCAACACAAAAAGAATTTTTCAATTCGAACCAGCAGTTCCTGAGATTAGCGCGTTCAAAGAAACAAACAAACTCAGCTTTATAATATTAGTATAGATAAATACATGTCTGAGGTGGGAATCGAACCCGCAACCCTGTGTTTGGATGAAATTCGGTATGTAGATTGATGGAGACCTGGATGAACACATAGGCTACTTTTTATCCCGATATTCCCACGGGATCGGGACTTACGCGGGTAAAACCGCGGGGCGCAGCTAGTTTTCTATAAAATTTGGAAATTTCGAAAATTGCTATAAATGCTCTGATAAAAATTCAACATGGTGTCATGGATTTCAGTGGTTTCGAATGCACTTTTTTGTATATTTTAGAATGAACCGCGTGATGGGGAGAGCCATTCGCCCCGTTCCATGCATCGCGGCTCGCCACAAGTGGTAATGCTTTTTTTAGATTGTTTTATTTATTGCTTACTAGCGACCCGTCCCGGCTTCGCACGGCTATATTATGCATGTATTATACATATAAACCTTCCTCTTGAATCACTCTATCTATTAAAAAAAACGCATCAAAATCCGTTGCGTAGTTTTAAAGATTTAAGCATACATAGGGATATAGGGACAGAGAAAGTGACTTTGTTTTATACTATGTAGTGATGGGTTTCAGTGCACTTACATGCTTTTTACGTACGTTTTAGGGTGAAGCAGAGGATGACGTGTCATTGGAGGCTCCATCCTACTCTCCTCTGTCTTCGCCGGAGCGCCGCCGGAGGTCTTCGTCAATAGTAATGCGTTTTTTTTATTGTGTTAATTTTGCGATATCTATGTGTGTTAGGTGCTATATGTATTGTTATTGAATTTCTGTGGGTTCGAATACACTTTTTTGTATGTTTTAGGACGAAATTGCATCGCCGCCCCGTATGGCGTCTTCGTACGACAGACCCCGGTCTCCGCTGGGACCTATTTCGTCGGAATCGTAAGTTTCATTACTGCCCCCTTAGACAAGATTGCTTTCTATTAGCGATATCGCCAATCGACAGACTTTTTATTATTATTTTTGTATCAAATTGACATCTAAGTTAACGAAAAATCACTTAGCCTTGTGTTAGAAAAAAAAAAAGATAAATATGTTATGCCTCTTCTGCCAATTTTATACAATTAAATCTATCGATTGGCGATATCGCTAATAGAAAGCAATCTTGTCTAAGGGGGCTGCTCATATTGTTTGTGATATAGAAACAAATATTATGTCATCTTCCTTATCTTACGATATGAACGTAAATTGAAGATATGTCAATTATTTTTCCAGCTCTGGTGTCGTCCTGCGGATCTTCGACGAATATGGTGTGCCCTTGGATGCTGTTGAAGAGTTTGTAACCCCTGATACCCACGCCTTGTTTTTGCCACCAGAGGAGCATGATAGAGATGAACGTGATGAGATGAGTGTAAGTGGGCGAAGAGGTGAACGAAGTAGAGGGCGAAGAGGTGAACGAGGTAGTGGACGAAGAGGTGTACGAAGAGGTGTGCGAGGACAGAGTGGGTATACAAACCAGGGCCGTAGGGGAAGGAATAGTTGGGTGGTGGGGCAACCTCTTAATGAAATTTGGCTTACTGACGAGGATGTCCCCCCCGAACTGGTAAGTTTGGCGACGGATGTATTTAGGAGACGACAGATGAGTATGCAAGATTCTGCAAGAGCTGAGAGAAACGCTGAACGAGAGGACGATAGCGAGAGCGAGGACGATGAATATTTCGACGCTACTAACGAAGCGGATGATCTCCCTCGACTGGAAGGCCAGAACCTCCACTTTGAATGGTCTCCCATGGATTCCTTTCAAGGTAAGGAGGAACATTTTAGACCGGAGCGTACTGGTTCGGTTCATGTTGTCAATTCGGCGTATGATGCTTTCCGTCTCTATTGGGACGATGACATCTTAGCCCATATTGTGACTGAAACGAACCTTCATGCCACTAAAATTGTATCTGCTGGTTTTCAGTCTGAATGGTTCCCCACTAATTTAGATGAAATTTTATGCCTCTTTTCGTTTTGGATGATGTTGGGGATCGTCAGAATGCCAACTGTAACAAGTTGTTTTTCTGTCGATCCTCTTCTGAGAACAGAAGTTTTCAGGCGCATCTTTACACGGAGGAGGTATGAAATGCTAAATAGAGCATTAAATTTTGTAGATTCTGATCCCGCTATGAATAACTCGAATCCCTTCGATAGTAGCGCTAGAAGCCTTGATCGATTACATCGTTTGAGACCAATATTGACACATTTAAATTCACGTTTTCAGTCTAATTATATTTTAAATAAAGATATTTGCATAGACGAAAGTCTGACCCTATGGAAAGGAAGATTGAACTTTAAACAATATATTCAGAACAAAGCTTCTAAGTTTGGTATCAAGACCTTTGAGCTTTGCGAGAGTACCACTGGCTACTTGTGGTCTTTTATTGTTTACTCCGGTAAACAATCTGCAGACTTGGAGCAGTCGCCCGGTGTACTTAAAAGTACAGCTGTTGTGAAGAAGCTCATTGGTCCTTTATTAAACAAAGGGTATAGATTATTCATGGATAACTGGTATAATTCACCCCTATTAGCTAGGTTTCTGAAGATCAATGGTACTGACTGCGTTGGTACTTTGAGATCTTCACGTAGAGACGTTCCTCTTGTAGTAAATAAGGCTCCGCTTAAAAGGGGAGAGCTCATTGCGAGACATTCGGGGGATGTCACAGTATTGTCATGGCAAGACAAGAAACGAGTAACCATGATATCTACTTGTCATGGTTCATCTACTGCCTTGCCTACAGTCTCTTCCAGACCTAGATCTAAGCCAGTACCATTCAAACCTCAAATGGTACTGGATTACAATAAATTCATGGGGGGGATAGATTTGAAAGATCAGATGCTCGAGCCTTATTTATTGGAAAGGAAACGTTGTGCCAAATGGTACATGAAACTATTTAAACGCCTTCTTAACGTTTCTATCCTCAACTCTCGCACTCTTCTGCAGTCATCAAAACAGAAACATCAAGATCATTTAGCTTTCCGCCTTCAGCTTGTAGATTCGATCCTCACAAATCATCTTTCACATTGCCCCCGGAGCCGTAGGCTTACTGCTTTAATCAATAGGTCTACGCGTCAACAACCTGATAGAATAACTATTTCTACACATTGGCCCGTTCTACTGGAACCGACAGCGAGCAGTTCAGCGCGCAACCGCAACTTCGCCAAGCGTTGTGTTGTTTGCCTTAGGGAAGGTCGTAAGTCGCAGAAGTCAACTTATTGCTGCGAATCCTGTCGCGTGCCACTGTGTATAAATAATTGTTTCAAATCATACCATACATCACCATCGTAACGCTTTTTTCTTCATTTCAATCCTTCCCAATTATCCATTAATAACTATTGTGATAGGTATTGTATGAAACTAGAGTGCAAGGAAATTATGTTTTCTGAATTTGTTTACATTTTTACGTGTAACGTCTTTCTCGTCCATTTTGTTTTGTTGCAATGTTTTGTGTGTTATAAATATAAAGTGTTTATCTATCTATCTATAAATCGATGAACACCTGCACTCACAAAAAAGTGTGACGTCATGCGTATGTTGGCCATAGCAACGTTATTGACAAGTAGCCATAGCAACGTTATTGACAAGTAGGCATCGCAACGTTATTGACAAGTAGCCATAGCAACGTTATTGACAAGTAACCATAACAACTTCATTGACAAGTAACCATAGCAACGTCATTGACAAGTAGCCATAGCAACGTTATTGACAAGTAGCCATAGCAACGTTATTGACAAGTAACCATAGCAACGTTATTGACAAGTAGCCATAGCAACGTTATTGACAAGTAGCCATAGCAATGTTATTGCCAAGGTTTTCTTATGGCTACCATCAATGTTTTCTTATGACGTTATCACGTATATTTTATCGTCCGTAAACCGACTTTACAGACAACCATTTTTTTAACATGAGTCTTAGTAATAGCATAAATACATGTCTGAGGCGGGAATCGAACCCGCAACCCTGTGTTTGGCAGCCCGGCATAGTGACCATTGTGCTAACTGGGTCGTCAAACATACCTACATGTTACTAAAACGTTACCTCTGTATAATATTAGTATAGATAAAATTAAATATTTTTATAATAATAAGTGATAGTAATTAAGATTTGTAAATAAATATCATTTTTTGAATGAGATTGTATTTTTATTCAATACTAGCGACCCGCCCCGGCTTCGCACGGCTATATTATGCATGTATTATACATATAAACCTTCCTCTTGAATCACTCTATCTATTTAAAAAAAACCGCATCAAAATCCGTTGCGTAGTTTTAAAGATCTAAGCATACAAAGGGAAATAGGGACCGCGAAAAGTGACTTTGTTTTATACCATGTAGTGATAATACATGCATAATATAGCCGTGCAAAGCCGGAGCGGGTCGCTAGTAATAAATAACCAAAAACTACAAATAAAAGCAACAGGATATGTAATAATTTTTCAGAAAGTTCTTTTTTTTTTTAAATTTGAGTTGCATATAAATGAAATTCGGTAGGTACAACAATAACATTCGTTTCGATGATTTAGTGGCATTTGCTAAAGTGACTGCTGTTGGAGTTATCTCTGCCACCGTCTCGTCGTCGCGCGTTCTCTGCTATAAATTCTGCCGCCAGCAACCTCCATTATGATGTATTACCATTTTTATAGTCATCGTATTTGTAAAGAGAATAAAAATACTGAGTAGGTATTTGTAAATCCTACTTAGGTACTCGAGGGTGTGTAGACACGAAACTTAAAACATCGCGTCGCTATACATCAATAACGTTTTCTTTGTCCATGTTGACTGTATGGAGCGTGTTTGGTCACATTATCTAACTTATCCGTGTCGGTTCTTTGACAGGAAAGCATTTTGGATGTGTCTTATGTTGAAGCCTAGACCTTCCCCGGCCCTCCTAAACTCGACGTCACCCAAAGTAAAGTTAAGTCCGTGTGTGGTGTGTGCCTGTCCGCGCTGCGCCGGTGTCGCCGGTTCATTGCCACTGCGCGAGAAGCCAACGACGCGCTGGACCGGTGGATACGGAACCATCTCACCTACCCTTCATAGGTGTACCTATCACCTGTGAAGGTTGTGCTGTCAGTTAAAGCTTCCGGAGCGCCCGTTGTTCTCCTTCACTAGAAGCATCATGGAGTTCTTTGAAATCACAAGTCAGTCAGGTATCCAGGAGCCAGAGGTCAAACAGGAGAGAGATACAGCAGGTAACATACATCTACTTAGTACTCGTAAAATATAGACTACATGATAGGAACAAATGCTCAGTGCATATAATATTATATCTTTTCCAGAAAATGAAGATAGTGAAATAATTCATCACCAACACAAGGGTACTGTTCCAACATAAGGGTCTGATGATGAAGGCAATATCCTGAAGGAGGAAATCAAGTGTGAAGTAACAAGTGATGATGACAACGACAACACACAGATGTCAGACAACATTGGAAGCCACAATACACAAGCGTTGTCTATTTCTGAATGTATTAATGTATACGATGATATGATAGATATTGTTAAATGTGACATTTCGGAGATGTTAGACAATGTCGGAGATGACACCGCTCCTGGTACATCGAATGTTGCAAGGAGTCAAGCTTCATCAGATGAAGATATTCCATTGAGGAGACCAGTGAACGGAAATAAAACATGGAAAAAGCCTTTCCATACTAATTCACGTAAAATAACAGCTCCAAAACTCACACAAATACGAAGTATGCACACTCAAAACACACACTACGCTACTAGCTAAGCAATTGGACCTTTGTCTAACAGTTCATTATTTTCACCAATCGTGTTTGACAACGAGGTCGGCCCGGCGGCAATGCGCAGTTCTCCAGCGTGATTGGTTCTTGGTATGACCCGATCACGGCGCATTGGTTACTCGTCGTTGCACTGTCAAGTGTGCGTCAGGGAACCAATAATGCCCATCCATGATAATGGACAGCCTGTTAATTGGCGACCCGGTAATGTACGACCTGATAATTCGTGTACAGGTCCCGTATTAACGGTCCGTGCAAATATTGTACGACCCTATACTCGGCGACCACGTATTTCGAAGCCGGAATCGAAAAATGTGGTCGTACAATATCGGGTCGTGTATTATCAGGCTGTGCAATATCTTATCGTACAGATATTGTACAACCCCGTACTTCGTGTACAACATGGCGGTATGACAATGAATGATTATGACCAATCACATGCCAGTGTGCTTCCTTTAGTTGTTCTTGCTTCCAACTTACTTGTCATAGACTTATCAAACCACAGAGTGTATCAAACTTCTCCATGAACTGTGCTGTCAGTGTGTGGCTATTTTTTTGCGCCATATTGTTTTTGTGATGCAAATGGATTTACATAACTAGTTACATTTATTGAAAGGGAGACGAATTTAAATAATACCTAGCGGCGGAGGCGCCTGGATTCCCCTTCCAGTTTGTTCGTTCCACGTACTCGGCAGCCGGAAAATTAAAATAATGTCTTGATTTGTGTTCAAGATAAATCAAACTAGCAAATTTTGGGACCCAATAACAAGCAAAGCCATTGTGAACAAGTCATGTCCCCCTAAACATGCGAGGGGTGGAACCAGACAAGACAGGATCACCGACGAGATTCGTCACAATCCAACAAAGTAAATGTGGAAATTCTGAATTCTGATTTTGATGTGTCCCATAAATTGACTTTTGTTTTTTAGGTAATATAAACATATTTTGTTCAAGATAACAATAAATGCACTGAATTATTGTTTATATTCCTGCTCTAATTCTTGTAAAAGTTAGATCATTTAGGAAAAAAATATTAAAAGTTAGAACTTTGAGTGTGCAAATGTATGGAGAGTGATATGTCCCATTAAGCAGTGTTTGACTTTCTTTAAGAATATTTAAGAAAATATTGAGTTTGCATTTAACTTTTTGGTACTATCTTACACTGATTATAATCATTTATCACTTGAATAAACAATTATGCGAAAAACAATGCATCATTTTTAAATAATTAATGTTTTTTAACATTCATAAAAAGGTCCTTTTGCGTTTTCCTATTAAGTTACGTGATTAATCGAAAATATTTAAATAAAGTTAGGTAGATTAAGATTTCCTGTGCAATGAAAACATTTGAGAAGAACGTAGCGCAAAGTTATTTTGCGGTAATCTATCAAATTAATTTAAAAACATTGTTTTATTGTGGGGGGCTCGCCGGATTAAAAAAAAAATTCTTCTTAAGTTACGGAAAAACAACAGTAAGTTAATGTCTTTTACGTTTATAGTAATATGAATTGATAATTGTATATTAAGTTTTCGATATCTTATCACAAAACAGTCGATTTTATCAGATTTATTGTAGAAAGATGAAATTAAACTTTCGTTCTCATGTTCGTTACTTCCTCTTAAGTAACTTTTGTAATTGAAAATCGTAAGGCAGAATCCACATTGCATTTTTACCCAACTACGGCAAAATCAAAAGGAGTGTTATTTTTATCTTTATTACTATTGGTATTTAATTCTTCTGTTGAACATACAAGCGTTTGTCAACGAACTCTTCCTAAATAGCTGGACCGATTTTGAACAAATATTTTTTTGTGTGTGTAGATGACTTAGATTAACAATTAGACTCGGTAGGTGGCGCTTTAATCGGGATCTAGGGCTTTCTTATTTTGCATGATTTTTATAGAGGAGGGTAAACCTGATTGTTGGCGTGGCGAGCGTGGCGATAGTCCATGTAAGTAGTATGTGAGATATACAAACACATATTTTTGACGTGCCCTAACCAAAGTAATTTCAAGGTTGCTAATTAACTTTAACTAAAAATTAAAATTAATATTCAATCCTAACATTTTAGTTTTGAGGTTCATTCAAACCTCAGCCTTATAAATTCTTATTAAGTAACCAAAGTTCCTACTATATAACTGTCCTAATGGAGATGATTGACTTTTTCTTTTATTATTTAAAATTTAACAATTTATTATAATAATTAAAAATGTCAAAGTATTGATTGTTGATATATTTAGTGATTTTAATTCAAAAAAGGCTGAGATTCCCCCTGTAAACTTAATAATTTAATATTTTTACCAAGGAGTTGTTCCAAAGGTAACGAAAAGGACAAAATCTAAAGTATTGATCTTTTAATTAATATTTTGTGCTTTTAATCTATATTTTAATTTGTTAATCTAAAAATATATTATAAAGGATTGGAATATTTGACGAGTTTTTATTTTCAGCTAATTTTATTCGGTTACTTATTAGAACATTTTTAGACCATTGCTTACAAAAATTAAACTTTTTTTAAAGAAATATTAACAAATACTGTAATTTTATAAAAAATAATAAACTATGATTATGTCATGTAGGTTATTGTCACCTTTTTAACTAAATTTTTGACGAAAAATTATTTAGTTTTTTTTTAAATTGCAAATAACCACAGTGTAACAGGCAGACAGACAGATTGTGACTTTCGCATAGATAATATCAAGTAGTGATAAAACAAATCAAGACGAATTTTTAAGTCAATGTCAAACAAACGCTTAACGTCAATGTCATGTCAAATATTTTGAAAGAGGTAAGAACTTGGCCAATGTGCAAGACTTGGCCAAGAAATATTTAACACTGGCCACATGCATCCGTTGTACAAAAAAAAATGGAGTATGAAATTGGTCCGATGTCTATGGTCTGGAAGAAGTAGTAAACGAGGCTCCAAAACAAGTAACAAAAATAGTCGACCAATGGGAGTCAAATAATTCGACCAATAGCAGCAAAGCCATGTACACGAAATAGTTCGGGCAATCGCTAAAGGGAAATACGTGACCGTTCCGATATTGCACAACCAGTTAATTCGAAGCCGCCGGTTTCGTAAAACGGGGTCGCCAATTATCTGGTCGTACAATATTAGTTCGTACAATACTGTCGCTGAATTATCATGGAGTACAGATAAAGGACAGTCACGTATTTCGCGACCAGTAATTCGAAACCATGGATTGTACAGCCAGATATTTGGGAGCCATCATGGCTTCCAATTATCGGGTCGTACAATACGTGGCTGTACAATATATGGACTCTGTGCGTCAGATGCGTGGATGGTATTATGCACTACGTATGCTGTGACCAGTCACATTAAAAAAATATTGTTTTTTGCACTAACTTAATATAGGTAGGTATATATTAAGCTAGTTTATTGTTTAAAACTATTAATCATTACCTATTATTTAAATAAATGTATTTAAAACTGTAACATGTTTCTGTAATTTAATACATAATACCTACCTATACCAACCTATACTATGTATATAAGTAACTAAATGGAGTAAAATAAAAAAAAGCTTAAAAAAGTAATTTAATTAAATGCGATATTTTATAATGGCAAAGGATAGGTATTAGGTACTTGGAATAAAACATTTTAATAATGTAGGTATTTAGGTTTTATTTAAAATAATAGAAGAATTATCAGTTTAACATAAATCAAATATTACCTATTTTACAAGCAAATAAAATCAGATGTCAAAGTCAAAGTCAAATTTCTTTATTCATTTCGATGCTTATGTATATACAGTCCCGTAATGAATGGCCAAGCGGGCACCTACGGATAGAGGACACTGTGCCGGATCAGAAAAACGAAAGTTATGTTCTATGAAAGTCTCTCTGTTTCCGAGATATCCGCCATTTTAAAGAAATTTAAAAATTTCACTCCTTTCTCTATGTTTTATGATGCCAAAACTGCAAATCAAGGAATAAAGCCAATCTGTTTTTTGGATTGGAGTGTAATTAACAAAAAATAGTAAACATAACCTAAAATTCTTAAAAACTTTTTATTATTAAAATTTTAACAAGTCTTTTTTTTATTCGCAACTGTGATAAAAAACGTCGTACGATACACGTGTGAATTGATCATTCCATCTCGGCTTTTGCCACGCTCGCGTTCCGCTCGCGCGTCATAAACCGCCTCTATGGAATGATCAACTTTCCACACTTGTATCGCAATGTACTATTGTTGTACTTAAAATAATTCAAGAAATTTTAGTTCTGAAATTCCCCGAATTATTTCACTAGCAATATTTGATAATTTTTTTTGGACATCTACATCAATAAATTTATTGTTTCTCTTTCTCAGTTCTTTAGTTAAGTCTTTTAATGAAACATTATTTTTTATTAGCCTTTCATTTCTCCGTCTTAAGCTCTTTATCTTCGACAACCGCTTTTCAGAGAGTATTGTCTTTTTTCTTACTTCCTGATTTAGTTTTTGGGTTTTTGGTGTATTGAAAGCCGAATCAATATCAGAAGATAATATGTTCAAAGGCGTATTGCAGTCAGCTCTTGTCATTGGAGAAGTTAATTGTCGATGATCGCGTGTCAGATTTGAATCTCCCTCAATTAAATGAGCTGCTATACCAAAGTCATGCCCACAGCTTGGACAAGACACCTAAAAAATATAAATAGGAATTTAAAAAATGCCACGGAAGAATGATTCTGATTCATATTTCAGTCAATTACTTTAATAACTTACCAAACGAGGATTAAGTTTCACAGAAACATTTTCTTTGTCAGAATTTATCTGCATTTTTTTGTAACGGACTCATAAAAAGTACATCTTTGTGTTGTCCCTCCTTAGGGTTTGATTTTTTGAGTGTCGAACTTGACAATACCATCTGAATATAAAACATGAAACTTTTTATAAATAGGTAAGTAAAATAAATTATTTAAAGCGATATTAAATATGTAGGTAGGTACTTGAAATAATTTTAAATAAAAAAATATTTTCAATATCAAATTATCAAACACGCACTGATTGAAGATTATTTATTCTCACCGTACAATAGCGTTTTTTTGAGCTTCTGGTATCCTTTTTTAGACGTATAAAAATCGTCATCTTGGAAATGGACTGAACAAATTCTTGTTGTTTTGCTTGGGGCCCATTGATGTTCCTGCCTTTCCAAGCGAACTGCTCTAGTCCATTCTTCTCTCTGACTCGGATCTTTTGGAAATCTATGAAAGGAATACACATCAGGAATATACAGAATACACAACAAACACATTTTAAACTATAAATATTCAACATGAATTTACTTAGTTCATCGGGCATAACACCATCTTCATAGAAACAAAATTGATCCATGTAATTAATTTATAAAAATAAATTTAGTACTTAACGGGGCTACTTACATGTGATAACTAATTCAAGCATGTTTATTATGCAGATCAGATCTGTTGGTACACCATTTCACCGCGCAAGAAGGCATAATTTACACAATATTATTAATTGTCCAAATACGAACGTTGACATGGACTGCCACAGTCGAACTAAACTGCTTCGCGGCACAATTGACAAGCCCCGCCCACTGCGGCTCAATCTGCGTGGGGTCATTTTTGCGCGCTAGGAATGCTTCCATGTTTTATTTCCGTTCACTGGAGGAGACTCAGTCCTAGAAAGAGGATCAAGCTGAGTGAAGACACGGAAAGTAAGTACATACTATATAACAGACTACTACATTGGTTTGACGTTGATTATCTACTTGTTGGATTTTGCTGTAAAGTATATCACAACCTTCCCAGGAAATAGAGCTATCCAATGATCAAAACCAGTTTGCAATAGGTTCAGTAGTTCTAAATTGAATTAGTGACAGAGCAACTGACAGACAGATAAAAATTGTATAGTTTTACTAACAGTACACATGGCCAGCACAAACTTGAAGGAGTTTTGTGTGAGAAGGTGGTTTGAAGTGCTTAATCAATCCCTACCAAGTAATCTTCTTATTTTCGTGTCAGGGTACCTACAGCTTGTAAATTCTGTCTGACCAATATTGTCACCACAGCTACGGTGGTATCATTGGCCCCGTTTAGTTTGTCCAACCTTCAGTTGTTGGGGCGCCATAGTCATAGCGCTCCTCTGAAGTTAAAACCTACAGGCTGATACATTTCAAGCCTTCTTACTTAGGTACGGAGTCGGTTGAGTGCCTTCCACATAGGCCACTGCAGGTCGTAGCTTGGGGGGAAGGTTCTCGTTAGGAGGGAATTGGTGTGAGGCAGGTTGCTTTGTTTTCCGTGTTATAATTCTGTCTACCTAGTAGTTAGATGGCTGATTTCACTGGTAGTAATATTTATACCTTGCTTTCTACCTGCCATCCGTTTTGGAATCCAGATCGACCGCAGGTTCACACTTTCAATGTTAATACTCTCACAGGTGGTCCTGCACTCAAGAAACGTAGACCGATCACATCGGAACACCGACGCGGGAACACCGACCCATCAGCTGCACTTCACAACGAGGGAGACACGTTCTCCTGCCGACAATGCAATTATAATACTACTAATAAACATCGTTTGAAGACACATTTAATGACACATACCGGTGAAAAACCGTTTTCGTGCGATAAGTGTGATTTCAAATGTAATCGCAAGGACTGTTTAACTAAACATTTACTGAAACATACTGGCGAAAAACCGTTTTCGTGCGTTAAGTGTGATTATAAGTGTAATAATAAAATCAGTTTAAAAAAGCACTTATTGACACATACTGGCGAAAAACCATTTTCGTGCGATAACTGTAAAACCGTTTTCGTGTGATAAGTGTGATTATAAAAGTAGCAATAAAGGTGATTTAAAAAAGCACTTATTGACACATACTGGTGAAAAAGCGTTTTCTTGCGATAAGTGTGATTTTAAATGTAATTATAAAACCAATTTAAAACAGCATTTTTCGAGACATACTGGTCAAAAACCGTTTTCGTGCGATAAATGTGATTATAAATGTATCCAAAAACGCAATTTAAAACTCCATTCGTTTACACATACTAGTGAAAAACCGTTTTCTTGCGATAAGTGTGATTATAAATGTATCAAAAAACGCAATTTTAAATTCCATTCGTTTACACATACTGGTGAAAAACCGTTTTCTTGCGATAAGTGTGTTTATAAATGTATCAAAAAACGCAATTTTAAATTCCATTCGTTTACACATACTAGTGAAAAACCGTTCTCTTGCGATAAGTGTGATTATAAATGTATCCAAAAACGCAATTTTAAACTCCATTCGTTTACACATACTAGTGAAAAACCGTTTTCTTGCGATAAGTGTGATTATAAATGTATCAAAAAACGCAATTTTAAATTCCATTCGTTTACACATACTGGTGAAAAACCGTTTTCTTGCGATAAGTGTGATTATAAATGCATCCGAAAATACTATTTAAAAAGGTATTTTGTGACACATACTGGTGAAAAACCGTTTTCGTGCGATAAGTGTGATTATAAAAGTAGCAATAAAAGTGATTTAAAAAATCATATTTTGACGCATACTGGTGAAAAACCGTTTTCGTGCGATAAGTGTGGTTATAAATGTAGAAGAAAAAATCATTTAAAACACCATTTATTGACACATACTGGTGAAAAACCGTTTTCGTGCGATAAGTGTGATTATAAAAGTAGCAATGAAAGTGATTTAAAAAATCATATTTTGACGCATACTGGTGAAAAACCGTTTTCGTGCGATAAGTGTGGTTATAAATGTAGAAGAAAAAATCATTTAAAACACCATTTATTGACACATACTGGTGAAAAACCGTTTTCGTGCGATAAGTGTGATTATAAAAGTAGCAATGAAAGTGATTTAAAAAATCATATTTTGACGCATACTGGTGAAAAACCGTTTTCGTGCGATAAGTGTGGTTATAAATGTAGAAGAAAAAATCATTTAAAACACCATTTATTGACACATACTGGTGAAAAACCGTTTTCGTGCGATAAGTGTGATTATAAATGTAATCACAAGTGCAGATTAACTAAACATTTATTGACACATACTTGTGAAAAACTGAATTCGTGCGATAAGTGTATAAATGTAGTCAAAAGGCCCATTTAAAACAGCGTTTGTTGATTCACTAAGTGGTGAAAAGCCGTTTTTTTTGTTAAAAACTGTCGAATGAGTAGTTTAAAACGGCATTTATTGGCACATACTGGTGGAAAACCATTTTATTGCAATAATCATAATAATATCAAGAAGATTCATGCTGGTGGCTATTGATTCATAAATTGTGTGTGAATGGCTTGTGTCATTAAATTCTGTCAAACTTAACTGTCAAATTTAATCTGACTGGGTATCTGATATTTAATTAAGAAGAAGACTATCTGATCTGCCTGACTGTACAATATGTATGCAGTTAAAAAGAAAGCTAGACTAGAGAAGGATTTTTGAAGTGAAAACTTCTTATGGCGCGTTGGGCACTTTTGTGGGTGAGCATTTTCAGCCGTTCTCGCGACAGATTCGTAGCAATGAGATTTCGTAGCAAGGTCTACGGGCTGTAGTACCTCTACGAAATTGTTATTTTTAACGGACGACTATTAGTCGTCCGACAAATAGTCGTCCGACTATATTTTTTTTTATTAGTTTTTTTTTAATTTTTTATTAGTTTTCACTTCTGTCGGCACTCCCGGAGTGCAACCTTTTTTTTTTTACATTAGCCTTCAGGGCTATATCCTAACCCAAATTATCTTATAGATACAGCGAAAAATGCTAAAAAGAATTTCGTGCCAGATTTTGGCAAAAACTAAAGCTGCATTATTAGAGTTTTGAAAACGTCATTACCCTAGCCACGAATTGAACCTGTTGATTTTGCAAAATATAAAACACCTATCACTACATAGTATAAAACAAAGTCGCTTTTTCTGCCCCTATTTCCCTTTGACTGCTTAAATCTTTAAAACTACGCAACGGATTTTGATGCGGTTTTTTTTAATAGATAGAGTGATTCAATAGAAAGGTTTATAATAATATGTATTATACATGCATAATAGAGCCGTGCGAAGCCGGGGCGGGTCGCTAGTATTTTTATATAGTAGTGTTGCTGATGGAGATTTTTTCCTGGAAAAAAAAACTTAGAATGGCAATCAAAGGAAATAGGTAGCTCCTTTTTGTAGTTTTCTACAATGTTTATCTTTCTGTCTCTGGCAAAATAATAGCGTATGAGGTAGGTATAGAGGGGAAGTAATATTTTTAGTAAATTATATAGTTAAGAGGAAAGGTTACCGGGGCGGGGGCTCTCTCCATACAAACTGTTACAAACGTAGTCGACTGTTTTCTCCCTGGATAATGACCAAAAATGTTAATGCACCAAAAATATTTGTGCTAGTGTCATAGTCATTATCCAGTGAGGAAACAGTCGACTAGGTACGTTTGTATGCAGAGAGCGCAGGTACCCTTTCACCTTAAGGATATAGCCGGACGTAAGGTATTAATAAATACCTTAAAATATTTTATTATAAATATTACAATAATCCTGTTATGTGTATTAAACTGTACCTACTGTATTAACTTCGGTGTACCGAATTGCTAATAATTACGTCTTAGTTAAAACTCGAAGTGTTTCATTCCATACACAACAAACACGTGGTAGGTACCCAACATCCCAAATACTACCTACCTATCCAATAAGTTTGTTTTCAAAATATCTTTATCTTCTTCTATAATATAAAAATGAATCGCAAAATGTGTTGGTAAGCGCATAACTCAACAACGCCTGGACCAATTTGGCCAATTCTTTTTTTGTTGTGTTTGTTATTGTCAAGAGAAGGATCTTACGAAAGAAAAAAATAAGAAAGTCACCCAAAAAATTATTACGCGGGTGAAACCGCGGAGCGCAGCTAGTCTTCTTATATATAAAAATGAATCGCAAAATGTGTTGGTAAGCGCATAACTCAACAACGCCTGGACCAATTTCGCTAATTCTTTTTTTGTTGGGTTTGTTATTGTATGGAGAAGGTTCCTATGGAAGAAAAAATTAAGAAAGTTGCGTAGAAAATTACTACGCAGGTGAAACCGCGGGGCGCAGCTAGTTTATCATATAAAAACCTAATCCTATACATTTCAGACACAGTCTAATTGTAGGTAGGTATCTTAATTAAGTAATGACTAATCAGGCTAAAACACCTCCATAAGTCTCTTAATAACCAAAGTTAATTAATAATTAAGTACTTACATATTATAACATGAAGTTATTTACTCACAAGCGAGATAACAAGTAAATAGTTATAAATAACGTCATGATATAAGCCTTTTGTGCCAGACTTTTAAGGTCGTCACAGACGTAGCTATATTTTATATTAATATACTAAAATATATCGACGGTGGAAATTTTAAATGTAGTAAGGGACATTTCGTTAAATTTCAAAGTTTATGTCGTATGATTTTAAAATGTTTCGGGTGTAAGTACTTAAACCATTCGATTAATATAGTAAATATTACAAAGAATTTTAAACTGTGAACCACTGTGACGTCATTTCCATGAAATTATATTTCAATAAAACATATTAATTTTGTTAACTACATAGTAACTACATAGTATAAAACAAAGTATCTTAGATCTTTAAAACTACGCAACATTTTTTAGGGTTCCGTAGCCAAATGGAAAAAAATGGAACCCTTATAGATTCGTCATGTCTGTCTATCTGCCGTATGTCACAGCCACTTGTTTCCGAAACTATAAGAACTATACTGTTGAAACTTGGTAAGTAGATGTACATATTCTGTAAACCGCATTAAGATTTTTACACAAAAATTGAAAAAAAAAACAGTAAATTTTAGGGTTCCATACTTAGAACTGAAACTCAATTTTTTTTTATCAAACCCATACGTAAGTGTTATCTATGGATAGGTCTTCAAAAATGATATTAAGGTTTCTCATTTCTAAATATTTTTTTTCTAAACTGGATAGTTTACGCGAGAGACACTTTCAAAGTGGTAAAAAGTGTGTCTGTAACTTCTAAAATAAGAGAATGATAAAACTAAAATATATGATATGCATTATTACCATGCAAACTTCCACCCAAAATTGGTTTGAACGAGATTTGGTAAGTAGTTTTTTAATACGTCATAAACCGTAAACCACCATTTACCCTTCATTCATGTATTTTTATCACTAGCGCCATCTATTTTTTGCATTTGTTTTTGCGTCGAGGTTAAAAAATAAAAACAGAATACAGTGGTACGGAACCCAATACTACTTACGCCAATTCTTATTCAATATGAAAAAAAAAAAATATTTTATGTCAAATTGAACTTTTTTATTTTTGTAAGGGCCTTACAACACATAAATATACCAGATAGAAAGACTTACGACGTCTCAGAATTAAAAATGAAAAAAAAAACCAGTCAAAATAATAACCCATAATATTATTATGGGTTATTATTTTGACTGGTTTTTTTTATCGTCGCTAGTGATATAATATATCCCATATTATGGGATGTATTATATCACTAGCGACGCTATATTATACTTATTATACATATAAACCTTCTTCATGAATCATTCTATCTAATAAAAAAAAATGGTTGTCTGTAAAGTCTGTTTCCGGACGATAATTTTACGTGATAACGTCATAAGAAATCATTGATGGTAACCATGGCAACGATAAAACGTTGCTATAGTTACCTTGTCAATAACATGAGACGTTCCAGTAACGACGCGTGACGTCACACTTTTTTGAGATTGCAGGTGTTCACCAATTTATAAAACATTATCACGTCAAAACTGCATCAAAATCCGTTGCGTAGTTCTATTAAAAAAAACCCCATCAAAATCCGTTGCGTAGTTTTAAAGATTTAAGCAGTCAAAGGGAAATAGGGACAGAAAAAGCGACTTTGTTTTATACTATGTAGTGATAATGATAAAGTTTTTTTATGTCATAATCAGATTTTTAAAACTACGCAACGGATTTTATTGCTGTTTTTTATTAAATAGAATGATCCTAGAGGAAGGTTTATATGTACAAAACATCCTTAATATAGCCGTGCGAAGCCGGGGCGGGTCGCTAGTATCCATATATTTGAAGAGATATCAAAATTTTAATAACACAGATCGATAGGGCATGAAATGTGCTATACTACGCAATATGAAGTGTACTTTCGAGAAAATGTCCCTTACGACATTTTAAAGTTCCACCGTCGATATAAAATATGTCGAGCTATATCGGTCGACATATTTTAGTGACGTCATCAAATACCTAAAATATATCAAAATATATCAAAATATATCTTTTGATACCGTAAAATGGGGTGATTACAGTTAGAACAATGGCTACCATGCCGGACTGCCAAACACAGGGTTCGATTCCCGCCTCAGACAAGTATTTCTAAATAAATAAATAAATATTGCAGGACATTCCACACATCGCCATCTAGCCCCAAGCTAAGTAACTAGACTTGTGTTATGGGTGCTAGACAACGGATATACTACTTATATACTTTTCTTTTGTAAATATATACTTAATATACATACAGACACCCAGACCACAGACAAATATCTAAGCATAAATAATTGTCTGAGGCGGGAATCGAACCCGCGACCCTGTGTTTGGCAGTCCGGCATGGTGACCATTGTGCCAACTGGGTCGTCAAATGCTTAGATATTTGTCTATGGTCTGGTTGTTTCTATGTATTATACGTATATATTTACAAAAAGAAAAGTATATTAGTAGTATTATCCGTTGTCTAGCACCCATAATACAAGTTGCTTCTTTTGCTGCTTAGCTTGGGGCTAGATGACGATGTGTGGAATGTTCGCAATATTTATTTATTTATTGGATACAAAACTAAAAATGTTTTTATACAGACATTTTTAACAGACTTAAAAAAAGGAGGAGGTTCTCAGAACAGAATTACACCTCGAGAGTGCAGGAAATTGCTCAGTTTTTGCTTTCCACCAGTAGAATTGGGCTATAAAGTCCATAAACTAATAGTTACCGATAAATGGAATATCTGAAACCACCTTCTCTTTAGAAAACTCTTCCAGCGGTTACGATTACAGGTTACAATTTAAATAAAATAGTCGCTTTCGTCTCGTCGGACTGGGTTTGAATGAATGTTGATAGGAAACCCTATCCTAAATGAAGATCTGATGAGGATCTTCGGAGTGATGAACAGATCTGTACAGCGAGATTAAGCAAATTGCTTAGTTTTCCATTTTCACTAGTAGAATGGGCACATACACTAATAGGTATCGATGAATGAAGCATCTGAAAGCACCTTCTCATCACCTAACTCCTTAATGGGTTACGATTATGTACACGTTGCAGAAATAGTCGCTTTCGCCTCATGGAGTAGAATTTTCGGTGACAGCGGCACTAAAAATGGTTAAACCTGAACGACAGTGGCAGTAAAAATGGTTAAACCTGATCCAAAAACTAAAAAAACCTGAAAACAAAAACTAAAAAAAACCGAAAACAAAAACAAAAAAGTGAAAGTGAAGTTTTTAGGTTTTTTTAATGTATTTAAAATTAACTGTTATCATTGTGAAAGGAAGTGTTTTGTGCCATAACTACTTGTTAAATATTCGTTGGTTCCTTGTGACCCTGATTAATTAATAAAAATAGTAGTTTTAGATTTTTTTTTACTTTTGGTTTTATTTGTATTTAATTGTGTAATAATGGATCTATGTGTAATCTGAATGTTATAAAAAATAGTAAATTCAGTTAATTTTTTATTTTATTGACAATAACTCCTATCTCTCTCGTCTTATAAAAATTAATAGTGATAAAACAAGAAAAATTTTTGTTCCGGAAATATCTCGTAACTAATAATAGTCGAAACTTGTAACGAAGATTTTAACACTTACATTTAAATTTAACAACCAATACTAATAATAATAAGAAAATAATTATTAATTTATTACATTTACATTGAACTTAACACATTTAATGCAGAAACTTACTTTTAGCCAAGACGAACAGGTCCCAGCACGTTCTCAGTTCAAACTGCGCGTCAAAATTTGAGAAAGGAGATATTTCTGAAAAAAATATTTTCTAAATAAGATAGGTCGAATTTCTATAAGCGTATTTTTAATACTTTTAAACGTCAGATAGTTACGAATTTTCGTCACAGGAAAGTTGCTTACATTTTTATAACAGATGGCATTAAAATCACCTTTGAGTAAAACTGGCAGTTAGGAGTTGTTGCTCGGAAGCGGTCGATATATAATCTGTGGTCAAAGTCCAAAATTACTGGTCAATTCACCCCGTTTTACGGTATTTTTATATTAATATAAAATATAGCTACGTCTGTGACGACCTTCAATTTTGAACAATTATGTTTTTGACCACTTAATACATTTTTTTTTCCAATAAGTACTTTTCAATGTAACATAAACATAATATCTACTTACCCAATGTTTGAAATCAAATGTTTTATTTATTCCTTTAAAAAAAACACTCAAATTTCACTTCATGTAGGAAAGTAAGTAAGTAGGTACCTAGCTATAGTAGTATAGACTAGCAGCGCTCCGCGGTTTCACCCGCGTAACTCGCGATCCCTTGAGAATATCGGGATAAAAAGTAGCCTGCGTCATTATCAATGAATCAATGTATCCTTATACCAAGTTTTAATCAAAATCGTTCCAGTTATTTCGAAGCCTATCCGTTACAAACAAAAAAGTGTTTCCTCTTTATTTTAATAGTGTAGAGGTTGTTACGAAATAAATAAGTAGGCACCTACTTCTTACCCGACTGCAAGGAAAAGGTTATGTTTTTCGCGCCTATCTTTGTATGTTTCCTATAGGTATTATTTTTAAGCTATTGCATAGCTTTTATCGCGGGCTTCGAGCGCGGCGACCAAATCAAGAAATTCCGTAACGAAAATAAAACCTAACACCCCCACTCCCACTCCGCCTACCATGTAGCTCGGCCGAGCGTTCGCTTAACGTGTATGTATATGGTACGACTGTACGAAGCTAGCACGATGTTTAATGAGCCTGGATTGTTTCACACCAAAGGCCTCCCATCACGGTCCCGTGCGACTTCCGGCCAGTTTGGCTCAAAGCGGTCGAGACCGTCTTGCTACCGCCGTTGTCGCGGCCGACCTCGAAATCGCCGAGTATCCGGACCTAGTGTGTAGATGTTGTTGTCCATTCGTCTGGAACTTGTCTGGAGGCATCCTGCAGACATGACCCCTCCCACTACCATTTCAACTTTGCAATCCCGGTTTTATGGCATAGGATGGTATTGCGATGTAAGTACCTACTTATGTTTAAAATAATAAAAACTATACTCTTGCTTGGGTAACAAAATGAATTATATACCTACCTAAGTATATTATTATAATAAACGTATATCTAAGCGTAGATCCTACGTAGACGCCCTATAATAAACTGTACATTTGAACCATGGAATGGACCTATGTAGCGCAGGGACTTATAAAGATTTAACGCCATCTGAAGTCGAGTAGCTGGCTCCGAGAAAGCTTCAAAACGATTAATCGACTAAATTCACTTTCTTCATTCATGGGTTTTGTAGTCTGTGGCTTTGTCAGTTTAATGACAGTGACGGTTTGACTAGTGATTCCGTCTGTCTAGGAGTGATTCTCTAACGAACATTCTCTTGGTCCGATTGTAAAGTTGGAGGTAAATATTTTTTATTATTTAATGAAAATGGATATTTAATAATATAATTTAATTTTTTCACAATTCTAGGCGAACTGTTTGTACGGCTCGCCGAGCTTGTGTGGGAACGGAACTTGTAAACATTGCTTCGACAAACATCACTAACGTGTTTTTTTTATATAATTAAATGAGTGTGTCGGTACTTTGACAGAAAAGCATTCCGGATGGGTCTATGTTGAAGCCTAGGAACAAAACCGCCATTTGGGATCGTAGTCTAACTTCTAACCATCATTGGCAGAATTGCGCCTTTAAGTCAGCAATCAGCCATACAAAAAAGTTGAAGTTGAACCATTCATTTTTCTGAGACACAATAAGTGACCAATACACAACGCTGACACCACGTGTACCTATCCTATCACCTTTTTATGTTGTGCTTTCAATTGAAGCTTACGTAGTGCCCTCCGTTCTCCTTCACGCGAAGCATTATGGAGTTCTCCAATCGCACATGTCTGGAGTCTGGTATCCAGGAGCCAATAGTCAAACAGGAGAGAGACACAGCAGGTAACATACATCCTTACATTGTCATCACTACATAGTATAAAACAAAGTCGCTTTTTCTGTCCCTATTTCCCTTTGTATGCTTAGATCTTTAAAACTACGCTACGGATTTTGATGCGGTTTTTTAAATAGATAGAGTGATTCAAGAGGAAGGTTTATATGTATAATACATGCATAATATAGCCGTACGAAGCCGGAGCGGGTCGGTAGTTATTCATAATGCCCTAATTAATCACTTGATCCTTAACACATTTATTGCTCTTATTCCAGAAAATAAAGACAGTGAAATGATTCATCACCAAAACAAGGGCACCTTTGGTGATGAAGGCATTATCCTGAAGGAGGCAATCAAGTGTGAAGTAACAAGTAATGATGACAACGACAACACACTGATGTCAGACAACATTGAAAGCTACAATACTCAAATGGTGACTAAATCTCAATGTATCAATGTATACGATGATATGATAGATATTGTTAAATGTGACATTTCGGAGATGGTAGATAATGTCAGAGTTGAAACTGCTCCTGGTGCATCGAATGTTGCAGGGAGTCAAGCTTCATCAGATGAAGATATTCCATTGCGGAGACTCAGACCTAGAAAGAGGGTCAAACTGAGTGAAGACACGGAAAGTAAGTACTCTTTATTCTGGCTGTTTTCCGAAATTAGACCATTTAAGCTGTTGCATAGCTTTTAACCCGGGCTTTGAGCGCGGCGACCGAATCAAGAAATTTCGTAATGAAAATAAAACCTAACACCCCCCACTCCGCCTACCATGTAGCTCGGCCGAGCGTTCGCTTAACGTGTATGTATATGGTATTTTAATTAAATCCTTGTGTGAGGATGGAGTAGGCTTGCCCAGCAAGTACTACCCTATCAGCTTACTAGCTATGGTTTGTATATTTTTTCCGCAAATATAGAGTTTAAGATACTAATTTATGAGATTTTCTCACTAAGTAGTTCTTTATTAATATATTTTTTAATATTTCTAAACTTTTAAACGTGGTGACAATAGCATATTATCAATGTCTTCCATTTCCTAAGCTGTCTAAAAAAAAGTGTCCATATCATGGAAGTATAACTGTCATTTGATTTTTTTATTTTTATTATGGCACATGTCGATTTCGTCATAATGCCGATGGTGACGTCATCAGAGTGCAAGTGAAGGTCAAACATATTCAATCAAAGCTGAAGAGTTTGTTTGTTTGAACGCGCTAATCTCAGGAACTACTGGTTCGAATTGAAAAAATATTTTTGGGTTGGATAGTCCATTTATCGAGGAAGGCTTTAGGCTATATAACATCACGCTGCGACCAATAGGAGCATCTAATGAATGTATGGCATAAAAATACCCAAACAATAAAACAAATATTAAAGTTAAGATGAAAATTAATCACTTTGCTTATTGTAGCTTGTCATTATTTATAATGCCTTAAATTATCACTTGATCCTTAACACATTTATTGCTCTTATTCCAGAAAATGAAGACAGTGAAATGATTCATCACCAAAACAAGGGCACCTTTGGTGATGAAGGCAATATCCTGAAGGAGGAAATCAAGTGTGAAGTAACAAGTGACGATGACAACGACAACACACAGATGTCAGACAACATTGAAAGCCACAATACACAAGTGTTGTCTAAATCTGGATGTATCAATGTATACGATGATATGATAGATATTGTTAAATGTGACATTTCGGAGGTGTTAGAAAATGTCAGAGATGACACCGCTCCTGGTGAATCGAATGTTGCAAGTAGTCAAGCTTCATCAGATGAAGATATTCCATTGAAGAGACTTAAAAAGAGGGTCAAGCTGAGTGAAGACACAGAAAGTAAGTACTTGTCATTCTGACTGTTTTCCCCAATTAGACCCTTTTTAATTAAATCCTTGCGTGAGGATGAAGTAGGCTTGCCCAGCATGTACTACCCTCTCAGCTTAGTTGACCATGTCCAGAGGAGAGAACTTGTCAATACTTCTGGAGCCAACTAAGCCGCGGGTTTCATCACGATGTTTTCCTTCATCGTGCGTTGTTGCGTTGTAGCGTGACAGACCAATGTCACGCTACAACGCAATTAAGTCCAAATCCAAGTGGCTCTGCGCTAATTGCCTTTCGGGGTATGGTTACATATTATCACTATCATGTATAAAACAAAGTCACTTTCTCTGTCCCTATATCCCTATGTATGATTAAATCTTTAAAACTACGCAACGTATTTTGATGCGGTTTTTGAAGTGAAAACTTCTTATGGCGCGTTGGGCACTTTTGTGGGTGAGCATTTTCAGCCGTTCTCGCGACAGATTTTGACGCGACAGATGAGATTTTATTTGTGTTAGTCTTTTTGTTTAACTTATACTGCCATCTATTACACAAATTGAGAAACTTAGGTTCTAGAAAGACCGCTATTCGAATGTAGATGGCGCTGATTTAAATTTTTTACTGCCATCTAGCGAATAAAAAATAAACTATATTTGTTTAAGTGAGTGCTAATAGATGGCAGTAGCAGATCGTTTCAAGAAATATTCTATGAGAAATAACAAGTTTATTGTTTTCACTTCTGCCTGCACTCCCGGAGTGCGCTGTTTTTTTTTTTAATACATAGAGTGACCCAAGAGGAAGGTTTATATGTATAATACATGCATAATATAGCCGTGCGTAGCCGGGGCGGGTCGCTAGTTATAACTATGTTCGAAATAACTACGGTCATAATACCTACTGTTGAAAATACCTAATGGACGAAACACCTGCGGTTAACTTAACTATAATCAATTCACCTATGCCCTTATTCTGCTATTTTGCACTAATGGATTTACCATTGTCATTATATCGAGACTCTATTGATATTATATTGAGATCGTGACTTTATTTGGTATTCTGCTAGAGTTTTAATAACATCGCAATAGAATCCCCATGGAGTCTCAATGAAATGGTAATATATACGTTGCAGGTGCTGCCTAGCAATATGGTACATGTTGCTAAGCGATATACCGTTTTGACAACTATCGGGATTCCATTGAGCCAGAGCAGAATACCATAGTCAGTGGTGGTTCAGTGGTGTTTTGATAGAATAGTTAACATTAGGAGAATACCAATTTGACATGAAATTTCATATTTTTGACATATGTCTATTATGGCCGCTCCCCACTTACCCCGCGAATCGCGCGAGAAGGCGCAAAAGGTGCGAGAACAGAGCCGAGTCGCATCTTTTTCACGGCTTCGCGCCTTGTTCTCCGATTTTTGTCGGTTTTTTAACCCGCGACAAAGGGCCAGCAAAGGGCCCGCGAATCGCGCGGCGAGAAAGAAAGCGCGAACACAGCGCGACATGGACAAGGCTCCACATTTGCAATATTCGCATAGTTTTCATAGTCACGCGCGCTGGCCCTTTGTCGCGGGTTAAAAAACCGACAAAAATCGGAGAACAAGGCGCGAAGCCGCGAAAAAGATGCGACTCGGCTCCACACTACGTGTTCTCGCACCTTTCGCGCCTTCTCGCGCGATTAGCGGGGTAAGTGTGGAGCGGCCATTACGATTCTATCGACACTCTATTGAAACACTATTGTGTTAGCAGAGGCCCCTAGTAGCGTGCAACATGACCTTCCCACCACTAGTCACTAACGCACGCTAAAACCCTATGATCAATGTTTGCACCCTTACAGGTAGTTCCCAGAGTCTTCAAGACAAAGACATAAAGAACATACTTAACTTTGGTAAGTAGCTGATTAAGAGGAAAAGTACCCGGCTCTCTCTCCAAACAAACGTAGTCGACTGTTTCCTCCCTGGATAATGACACTAGTACAAATATAATTATAAATATTTAGAACGAAAGTTCCTTATCGCGGGTTGCGAAAGGGGGCTAGACGGAAAAAATTAAGACCAAAAGTTGTAACGACACTTTTTGCATAGAAAGCAAGCCAGTTATTTTCGTTTCGTCTTTCTATTTCGCATTGAACAGTGTCGTGTCGCGACGATTATTTACAAAAAAATAATAATCGAAAGGAACTTCGTTCCATCCAGGTGTCACTTGACATCTCTCAAGTTTTTGTTGCATAAAACCTATAACTGCCATGAATATGCCCATATGTCATGATTTTTATTTTCATATTCTAATTATCATAGAAAGTAAGAGTTAAAAGAACTATATACAGGGTGTCCCGTAATGAATGGCCAAGAGGGCACCTACAGATAGAGGACACTGTGCCGGATCAGAAAAACGAAAGTTATGTTCTATGAAAGTCCCTCGGTTTCCGTTCTCTATGTTTTATGACGCCAAAACTGCAAATGAAGGAATTATCCCAATCTGTTTTTTGGATAGTATTCCAGGATAAATGTCCTATCGAATTCAAACAATATTTTTTATAACACATTAAAAGTTTTTTTTTAACTAAGACTAGCTGCGCTCCGCGGTTTCACCCGCGTAACTCCCGATCCCGTGGGAATATCGGGATAAAAAGTAGCCTATAGCCTTCCTCGATAAATGGACTATCCAACACAAAAATAATTTTTCAATTCGAACCAGCAGTTCCTGAGATTAGCGCGTTCAAACAAACAAACAAACAAACTCTTCAGCTTTATAATATTATTAGTATAGATTTAACTCAAACTTCATGGTTTTTTAATTTTTTAACCTGAACTTTAATCTTTCCCGGTGTAAAAAAAATGTATGGTCACCCTAGTGCCAAATAGAAAAAAAACTTGCCTGTTTCACTGAAATTCTGAAATGGTATAATATGTGGTATTGCCAGCATTCAATACAAAATTAATTCCTATTAAAGTTTAAGTCAATTCTTAATTTAAAAAAAAACTTTCAATGTGTCATAAAAAATATTGTTTGCATTCGATAGCACATTTATTCTGGAATACTATCCAAAAAACAGATTGGGATAATTCCTTCATTTGCAGTTTCGGCATCATAAAACATAGAGAACGGCGTGAAATTTATTTTTTCTTAAAATGGCGAATATCTCGGAAATCGAGAGACTTTCATAGAACATAACTTTCGTTTTTCTGATCCGGCACAGTGTCCTCTATCTGTAGGTGCCCTCTTGGCCATTCATTACGGGACATCCTGTATATATATATATAAAAAAAAATTAGACATAGGGGCATGGTCATGGCAGTTATAGGTTTCATGCAACAACAATATTTGCTCTAGTGTCATTATCCAGGGAGGAAACAGTCGACTACGTTTGTATGGAGAGAGAGCCGGTACCCTTTCCTCTTAAGGTATGATTTATGACGCATACTGTACATGTGTTAGAATTAATTTTGTGTTTTGTTATCACTACATAGTCTATCTATACTAATATTATAAAGAAGTAAAGTTTGTTAAATTGTAAGGGGTAATCTTGGGATCTACTGAACCGATTTTAAAAATTCTTTCACCAATAGAAAGCCACATTATTGCTGAGTGTCATAGGTTATATAAAAAACCGAAAAATAAAAAGGCTTTTACGTGGTAGTCCGTTTTGCAAAGTGAATCGGAGGAAAAACGGTCGAATGAAAGCGTTTCTTACGAACGCTGCCTTAACTATGAAAGATATATTTTTGAGTTCTAGAGAAAAGATGTGGAACTTGAAAATGTCTACAAAAAAGTCAACGACAGCATCCCCCTTATTCCAAAACGAGGTTTAAGGATAGTCCGAGATGTGGATTTAAACCTTAGATTTAGATACAGATTTACTCGTGAACTATAGTCTAAACACTATCCTTATATAATTTTTATGGATAGTGTTTAGACTATAGTTCACGAGTAAATCTGTGTCTAAATCTAAGGTTTAAATTCACATCTCGGACTATCCTTAAACCTCGTTTTGGAAAAAGGGGGCATATGTCTAACTTTTATATTTAAGTTACAAAAAGTATTTTTTTTAATAGTATAGTATAGATAATTTAATTTTTAATATTAATAAAATAAATGCCCAACGAAGTGGGCACGGGTCAGCTAGTATAAAATAAAGTCACTTTTCGCCGTCCCTATATACCTATGTCCTTTTGTATGCTTAGATCTTTAAAACTACGCAACGGATTTTGATGCGGTTATTTTTAATAGATAGAGTGATTCAAGAGGAAGGTTTATATGTATAATACATGCATAATAAAGCCGTGCGAAGCCGGAGCGGGTCGCTAGTTTGTAATAAAAAGTTTTTATCTTTGTGTTTATTACAGGAAGCGATGATGAAGGCTCTGACGATGATGAAGAATTGGCACCCGTGTTCATCCCTAGAGTATATAGGGAGGCTATGGGGAGACTAATGGAGGATGAACCAGAGGATTCTGTACCCATTGCGTTCTCTGCTGAAGAGATGCCTTCAGGTTTAAATAAGTTCGATTGGAGACAGTTTCCGAACCCTCCGATTCCACCAGAATCGAGGAGGGAAACGTTCTCAAATAGTAATGTTGGTCCAACAATTCCTAGTGTCGACCCTTATGATATTTTCATTGCCATATGGGATCGACAGTTTATGGAGTACATAGCCACGGAGACGAATAGATATGCCAAGGACTTTTTACAGCAGAATTTCAAAAGTCGCATCGGCATTTGGCAAGATACAACAGCCGATGAATTATATACTTACCTTGGTGTGGTCACTGCTATGGGGGTCGTTGTCAAATGTAGATTGGAAGAATACTGGGACAAGGAACCAGATCTATTAGTTACCCCAGGTTTTAGTGCCCACATGTCGCTCTATCGGTTCCTTCTCCTACAAAAATTTCTTCGTTTCAACAATGACATGTGTGCACAAACAGCCTCCGAGCCTAAATTATTTAAAATTAAACCCGTGCTGTCACATTTGAGTAGTAAATTTGAGTCACTCTACGTACCCAACAGGAATATCGTTCTCGAAAAGTCACTCTTACAGTGGAAAGGTTGGTGGAGCATCGACCAACTTGATTCCAATGAAGCTGCTACGATGGGGATTCAAACTTACGAGATTAGTGAAGCTCATACTGGTTATATGTATCGGTTTGAGGTTATTGAGAGATCCCCATCGGAGCAGTCGGAGGACAAACTAAATGCATCGACATCGGCTATTGTATTAAGGCTTATACAAGGTCTTGAGAACAAAGGCTACACTTTGTGGATGGATAGTGATTACAATTCGCCATGTCTCGCTCGAAGGCTCAAAGCCTTGGGTTTTGACTGTGCAGGGACACTCCGTACTAATCGTACTTTTGTTCCGGAGACCATTCACAGTCTGACCGAAGACTCGATGAAACCTGGCGAGATATGGGGTCTCACCTCGGGGGACATCGATCTCGTGGTATGGAGAGATAGAAATAGGGTCGCTTTGATCTCTACGTATCACGGGAACGGTGTCCAAAATCACCAAGGTTCCATCAAACCCACCCTGATGTCGGAATACAATATCACGATGGGTGGGATGGATAAGAGAGATCAGATACTCGCCATGTTTCCCATAGAGCGGAAACAAATTAAAACGTGGTACAAGAAATTATTCATCAGACTGCTTAACATTTCTATATTAAATTCCTTCATCATTCATAAACACAATTCATCTGCCCCTCTCTCTCAGCGTAATTTCCGTATGAGCCTTGTAAAGTCACTTCTTACTCCTTACTCTTCTCCTTCGCTTCCTAAAGCCCCCCAGAAAACCCACCACTGCTTGGCTCTCTACCCGATGAGGGGCCACCAGCGCTTGCGACGGGGGTGTGTCGTTTGTAAGAAAAAGGTGCACACATTTTGTGATAAATGCAAGAAGACTGTATGTATAGACCCCTGTTTCTCTACTTTTCATAATATGTTATAATTTATGTACTTTTATATTTATAAATATATATTTCTTTTCATGTATCTATCTATACACACATATCAACAAAATCTAGGGAACAAGGGTAAAATTTTGATTATTCGGTGAATAATAGCACTATTTAAGTTTTCATAATAAACCATTTTTTTTCTATGGCAACCCTCTAATTAAATCATAGCATTGAAAAGAGTATGACCCCAAAAAACCGGCCAAGTGCGAGTCGGACTCGCGCACGAAGGGTTCCGTACCACTATATTCTGTTTTTACCCCGACGCAAAAAAAAAAAATGGCGCTAGTGGTAAAAATACATGAATGAAGGGTAAATGGCGGTTTACAGTTTATGACGTATTAAAAAATACTACTTACCAGATCTCGTTCAAACCAATTTTGTGTGGAAGTTTGCATGGTAATGTATATCATATATTTTTTTAGTTTCATCATTCTCTTATTTTAGAAGTTAGAGGACACACTTTGAAAGTGTCTCTCGCGTAAACAATTCAGTTTAGAAAAAAATTATAATAGTAACCTCAATATCATTTTTGAAGACCTATCCATAGATACCCCACACGTATGGGTTTGATTTTTTTTTTTAGTTTTAGTTCTAATTATGGGGAACCCTAAAATGTATTTTTTTTTTTCTATTTTTGTGTGAAAATCCTAATGCGGTTCACAGAATACATCTACTTACCAAGTTTTAACATTATAGTTTCGGAAAAAAGTGGCTGTGACATACGGCAGACAGACAGACATGACGATTCTATAAGGTTTCCGTTTTTTGACATTTGGCTACAGAACCCAAAAAATACTATTTTTCCCCAAAAACCAAAATTTTCCCTTGTTCCTAGACTTTGTTAATGTGTGTATTTTATGTTTTTTGTACCACATCAAGTTCGTTTCATTGACTTGGCGAATCAATGTAAAATGCTTCCTCTACTATGTGATATGTGTCGCACATTCTTTTTCTTACCTTTTTCTTTCTTTTTTTTTAAGCTATTGCATAGCTTTGAGACGACCCAGTTGCCACAATGGTCACCATGCCGGACTGCCAATCATAGGGTTGCGGGTTCGATTCCCGCCTCAGGCAAGTATTTATGCTTAGATATTTGTCTGTGGTCTGGTTGTTTCTATGTATTATAAGTATATATTTACAAAAGAAAAGTATATAAGTAGTATATCCTGTCTAGCACCCATAACACAAGTCTAGTTAATTAGCTTGGGGCTAGATGGCGACGTGTAGAATGTCCTGCAATATTTATTTATTTTATTTTTAGCTTTTATCGCGGGCTTAGAGCGCGGCGATCGAATCAAGAAATTCAGTAACGAAAATAAAACCTAACACCCCCCACTCCGCCTACCATGTAGCTGGGTCGGCTTTACCGCGGCAGTCCCCGAATGCCACACGTTTTGTCTTCCTTTCTTTCTCTCCTATATTTCTTTCTCTTCTTTCTGGGTATCACGTAGGGTGACATTTTTTTTTTCAATTTTTAATAAAATATTTTTATCCAATTTCAGAACAGATAGCTAACGAACTTTATTATAATTAAAGAAAAATATGTTTTTACAAAATTTATGATAAAAAAGTGATTTAATTTTATCCCAGTTTTAAGTCGCTTTATTTTCATCATTTTTTTTCCAATTTAGCGTTCATGATTTCTTGTTCAATGTGACAGCACTGGGACCTATCCATAATTTATAGCATGTACAGTATGCGTCATAAGTCCACTATCAGTTTGCTTCAATAATACTATATACAAGTATTGGAGTTACGACCTTCTTCTAATAGACGTAACACACAAACTTAAATACTTGGAATTGTTTTAATTTAAATCTTAAAGTACTTCTACCTAAGTATGTGCAAAACGTTTTTAATAAAATGTTTTTATTTTCTGTAATGTAGGTGAATGGGTTATGTTTTTGACGCCTAAAGCTTTGTATGTTTGTTTGTATTTTTTTTAAATATTGACATTTTATGTTAATTTATTTTTATTTTAGTTTAGAAATGACAAAATCGCATAGTAAGATTCTAATTTGTAAGTAAGTATATTTAATATATTTATTTAACAAAAGCTTACATTATATTACAATGTCTATGGGGTCCCGCACGAGGCAGAGCCTGTATCACTTGAATTAAAAGTACTCAGTGTGATTATTATTTGTCAACATGTTAGCTATGTGTTTAGTTGTGTGAGTGGTATAAGGGGCCACCCGCTACTCGATCCACAGGTTACGTTGTTATAATGTTCTAATAGTGCTGCACAAGATTGTAAACGTTACGGTGGCGGTGGACTTTTGAACGTCGATTGTACAATAAAGCAACATAAGTGCAGACGCACGGTAGAGCCCCAAAGCATAGCATTGAATAACAATTCAAGCTATATTAAAGTTTAAAATCTTTCAACTCGTGAATTTATTAGACAAACAGTATTAAAACATTACAATAATATTAATATTAGAACTCTACAGTATTTTATATTTTGTATATTATATTTTTTATAAAATTTATGATGATAGAAAAGTGATTTAACCCTGTTTCAAGTCGTTTTATTTCATAATTTTTTCAATTCATTTCCATTTAGCTTTCATGATTTCTTGTTCAATGCGACAGCACTGGGTCCTATCCATAATTTAAAGCATGTACAGTATGCGTCATAAGTCAATAATATTGTAAACAAATATTTGACTTACGACCTTCTCTGGGGCCTGTAATTCTGTTACCGACTGTACTTAGTTACTCTTATCATTTTTTTTAATTTTATTCATTCCTACATTTTGGCATAGTAACTTAAAATGCTGCGGTGCAATTTGAGACCCATACCAATCGATAAAAGGCATTAAGGCAAATAAATAATGCCTTCACACCAAACCGCTAAAGCATCTCTGAAACGGGACATTTAACCAAACGTGTTGCCGTTGTCCTATGATTTTTCGAAAATGCGCGTTGCATTTTGAGACCCATACCTATCGATAGAAGGCATTTTGGCGAACAAATAATGCCTTCACACCAAACCGCTAAAGCGTCTCTGAAACGGAATTCGATTCGATTGATATCGATTGGTATGGCTCTCGAAATGCACCGCGCATAATAAAACCACTATGCCAAGCTCCCATACTAAATGTTCGGACCCCTTTAGGAATAAGAATTTTTATTGCATAAATTGTATACAATGAATGGTAGGTAGTTTTATAATTAAGTAACAACAATTTACCCATTGCGGGCATGAAATAAGTAGGTAGGTACTTATTAAAAGTACTAAAATAAAATTTCAGAAGAATAACATCATTAACTTATATCACTATCACTACATAGTATAAAACAAAGTCGTTTTCTCTGTCCCTTTAACCCTTTGTATGCTTAAATCTTTAAAACTACGCAACGGATTTAGATGCGGTTTTTTTAATAGATAGTGATTCAAGAGGAAGGTTTATATGTATAACTAGCTGTCCCGGCAAACGTTGTTTTGCCATATAACAAAATCGGTTCAGCCGTTCGGGAGCTACGATGCCACAGACAGACACACACACACAGACACGTTATACTTATAACACCCCGTCGTTTTTGCGTCGGGGGTTAAAAATCATACAAATCGGTTCAGCCGTTTAGGTGTAGTTTGGCAACTAACACCGCGGCACGTTTGACATCAATATTTATACGTCACTCAATTGTTTTGCCTTCCCGGCACCTCTCCATTAAAACTTGAACTTTATGTTATGGTATTAAAGTTCTTATTGACTTGTATTATTACGAATCGTTTGTATGGTATGGAGTATAGAAAAGTGTTGTTTTTAGACATTTTCAGGCAATTTTTTAAATTTTTCTCTCCGTAAGAACCATCCTCGTACCATATGGAATATTCTAAAAAAAGAATTGGCCAAATTGGTCCAGGCGTTGTTGAGTTATGCGCTTACCAACACATTTTGCGATTCATTTTTATATTATAAGATACATGCATAAAGGTGGACGTAGATTGATACGCGCCGAACGCGTCGAATTTTTGCCGTCCACGGAAAAAGTTACCTTACAATTATAGAGATAAGGTACATTTATATTTCCGATGACGTCATCAGAGTCGTCCGCATCGTCAGAGGCGGCCGACTCTGAAATAAATAAATGAATAAATTTACCTTATCTCTATTATACACAGATAGAAATTATATCTTTATTTAAAACGTAAATATATCTTGAAGCATATTTTTTAAAGCAATTATTATATATCTTATCCAAAAATACTTTACTTGGTTCAAATTACAAATCCGCATTGTTTAAAAAAATTTAATTTCTTTTTAGGAATTTCAAAAACAATTAGTACAAAAAATACAGTTTTAAACTGAAAATGACTTTCTTTAATCTACTGCCTATAATTCTTAACATTAAAGTGAACATTCTTAACAATACGTATTTCAATCAAATAATTTTAATTTTGAACGACACATTACCGCATATTTAATTTAATAAATACCTGTCGTCTTTGATAAAGAACGTTGAGTTTCTCTGACCAAAACATTATTTTTAATTTAAAATTCTTGAGTCTTCATTCAAATTTTTTGATTCTAGAATCTAAATGCAACCTTGTCTTTTGCGTCAAGAATTGTTCATTCTTGTTCTAAAACTGATTTTGTGATTATATTTTCAATTAAATATGACCCTGAAATATATTTTGTATCAAGATTCAATGACTCTTGAATAGAAATTTAAGTTTATAAAATAAATCTTGAAATATTTCAGTGTTACCAGTATAATAGCTCCCCCTGAACTTATGGTAAATTTAATAATTAATAATATTACCGTATTAACAATTTATAATTTTTTTTTTTTTCGTAATTATTAACAATTTTGACGCTAGAAACGCCGTCCAGTGTTGCTAAAGCCGCGTGACGCCCAGCCTTAACAAACTTTTAAGTGACATCTTCTTCTTCTTATATATAAAAATGAATCACAAAATGTGTTGGTAAGCGCATAACTCAACAACGCCTGGACCAATTTGGCCAATTCTTTTTTTGTTGTGTTTGTTATTGTCAGGAGAAGGTTCTTATGAAAGAAAAATTAAGGAAATTTCGTAGAAAATTATTACGCGGGTGAAAACGCGGGGCTCAGCTAGTTTGTAATAAATATGTCGCATAAACAGTTCAAAATATATTTTTGAAAATAAGAAAAGAAAAGAAAAGGACGGGTATAATCCTTTTAACACCGTTTTAGTTAGACGTATTTACCGAATAAATAAAAAATCATGCGAGGAACGCAGCCAAACGTGCGATCAGTGTACCTATTATGTCTATTCTGCCAGATTCTGCCTTTTTAAGAAGATTAAACGACATTACCCTACCAAATTAAGAATACACGGGTCGCAGGTTTAGTTGCGTTCCTGGAGTATTTTTTTACAAAGTCGGTTGATATGTCAAACTAAAACGGTACTAAAATGATTGTTCCCGTCCTTTTCTTATTGAAATTGAAAAAAGAGAGGTACTAGACCAAAAAATAGTTAAGTTCATTGCATATAATATATCGAATAAGCACCAATAGTCAACTCACAATAATTTAAAGTCGGTTTTACACTACATCGTGGACAGCACTACATCATATCTTTGATCATTTCAATTTTTATATAATGTAATATAATTGAATCATATAAATAAACTAGTACGGTGGGTGGTGCGCTCGCTGCTGAAGCTGACCGCCAAACTTTGCGTAAAATTTTTCTAAGATCTTTTGGTTGAGTGGGATTTTAATATTTTTCTTAGGGAAAAAATTATTCACAAGGCGGCAACACTGATCACCACCGCTTGATTTGTGTAATGTGTCGCACGCGATAAATGGTTTATCTATGCGCACGCGTTTTAAGGTTTTATACAAGTGGTTTTCCTATTTTCTTTAATGTTACAACGTCCTTGATCTAAGGATTATATTATTCTCATTGTTACTTGAGTGGATAAGAACTCCAATCCAATGGACAAGTGGACATTACTCGAGTCTTGGTGTGTTCCCAGAGAAGTTATTTAAAAATTTCGCGGTAAGTCCACTAAACGACATGTATATTTGCTTATTTTATCTAGATATTTGTTAAACCCAGTTAATTTTTTGTATATAAATAAGGTTGGAGAGATCTATCCAAAAAAGGTACGTTGTAGGTAGACAGGTACCTACGTTGCCGGTTGGAGTGCACCCCAACCGCATAATATGCATTCCCCAACTTAGATGTGACCTTCTGTAAGTGCTTACTTCTGTATGGATCCCATAGATCAAGCCAAGCCGACGCTGTCTTTTGCCATTGTTATAAGGTTCATGCTGATGCGTTAGTTTATTTCGATAAATCTGTGGCCTACGATGTAAACTAATTTGAATTTTGACAAAAGTATAATATTAACTTTGTTCTTTCAGATTAATTTGGATTTCGAAAAATTATATACACAACAGTCATTAAACTTTTACAAAAATTGGCAACGCTTTTTTGGGAAGCTGTTAAAGCTAAAGGAACCCGAAATATCAAATGAAAATGCACTACAAATATTAAATGCTGTCACAGACAATGGTAAGATAATAATATTTAAACAGTGGATGAACACCTGCTGGTATAATTTGACTTTGTTTGTGTTTTAAGACTAGCAGTTATGCTATACTTTTATATTTTTTAGACAAAAAAAATACCACTTCAAATGACCCTGTTCGGATATTTGGCCCCACCCAAAAAAAGATTATCAAGAAAAATAAAATTTTCATCTTCGGAGGCTATTCAAGGATTAATTGTTCAAAGTTCAAACACATGTAAGTAATACTTTTGCCAATTTAGTAAACAAAACTACTATTGTATAGATAGATGATAATATATTCTATAAAATAGTATAAAATAGACGATCTATACAATAGTAGTGTTGTTAGACGACCTCTGTGGCGCGCGTCCGGCGAACACCTGGCTGCGACACAGAAGGTTGCGGGTTCGATTCCCGCCGTCAACAAATGTTTGTGATGGTCTGGGTGGTTTGTCTATGTATAATATTTATTTACAAAAAAAAGGTATATAAGTATTACATTCGTTGTCGGGCTACCATAACACAAGCCTAGTAGCTTACCTTGGGGCCAGATGGCGATGTGTAAATTGTCCCGCAATATTTATTTATTTATTGTAGCTCCAAAAGCGCTTGTGACACGAGCAACCAAGTTTTCTTAGCTATGTTTTAAAAAAAAAACAGCCAGCTGTTCTGAAATTAATAGCTTTCTAGTAAAATAGTGGAAAGGATTCTGTTTCCATTGCACCTTTCCATATATTGTTGGTTTGCAGTACATCCTGTAGAATTATCTGTTTTTTCGAAAGTGGATACAATTATACAATTTCATATTTTTAGTAAGTTGTATTTTTTTGCAATTATTCATAGATTTTTTTTTTTCAGGATGCAGGAGATGTTGACAATGTAATCCAGAAACAAAATCAGCTGTTTTTTTTTTTAATAAATTACATTACTACTTGGAAATATCAATAAAAGTTAAAAAATACGTAAAATCATAAGGTTAATGACCTCACCGTGTCAGTAACAGCTGATTTTCGAATCAACATAACCTCAAAATTTTCGTTTTTTTTTTTTTCGAATTTCCAAAAGTCGTAGAACAAAAGTAGCTTGTCTCAATGATATGAACCACCCTGCAAGATAGCGTGCGCATTTTTCAAATAACCTTGTATATAATGTTATAGATGACGTAAAGTACGAATTTCAAAGCGCAGCAAAAGCGTTTTTATGGTGTCATTTACTTTGTTAAAAGTTACTGTCAGTAAAAACTGTTTTTTTTTTGTTTTTATAGTGTCGTTTTCTTTGTATTATTATTTAAGCAACTGTCAGTAGTGACTGATAAATTTGTTTTTATGTTGTCATTTTCATTGCTATAGTAGATAAGTAAGCACTTAACTGAAAATGTTTGTTTTCAAAATTTCATTTTCTTTGTAATGTTTATTTTTGTGTCTCTTTGTTAAGTAAGTAACTAAGGTTGGATTTTACCATTCATATTTGAACGCGATTACTTCAAGCTAATCTCCGTTTTAGGCCTTCATCTCGTTCAAAACTCCAAATTGGATTTTACCAACGAAAACTGATCACGATTAGAGCTAGAACGCGTTTAATTTCTGAACGCCCAATTTTGGACGTTTAGCGCGTTGAACACGATCAAATGAACTGTCATTGGATCTGTCATCGTGTTGTTAGGTTATTTATCTAACATTATTTACGTATTTTCGAAAACATCGTCTTTTTATTAAAGTAATAGCATGAAAAGGGCTTTAGCGCTCGCATTTGATGAAACCTATGATGAAAATATAGTTCGCCGTCCAAGATGGATCCGTGAACGTGAAGAACATTTTGACACCCTTGATGATAAGGATTTTGTTACAAGATTTCGTCTCACGAAACACACAGTTCTAAACTTATTGGAGTCAATTGAAGATAAACTAGAGTTTCCTACAAATATGTAAGTTCCCTTTTGTAGTTTGTTAGTTCTCACTACCCCGGTATGCGGTTGAACCTATACTTATGTGTTTGTTCTTTTTTAGAAACAACAGTGTATCACCCATCAATCAATTGCTGTGTGCCCTACGCTTCTACGCAACAGGATGTTATCAAATGACTGCAGCAGATTTATGTGGGTTTAGCACTTCTACTGCCCATAGATTTGTGCACAAAGTCAGCGCCGCTATTGCTACACTGCGACCTCGCCACATTTATTTTCCTGAATTACCAGAAGAGATCCGCCAGACACAAATAGAGTTTTATAAGAGAGCTAAATTTCCGAATGTTATAGGTGCTATAGATTGCACTCATGTGAAATTTATAAAATCACCAGGTTAGGCATTGCTTTTTTAATTTTCATGAGTTTCTTAAAATATTGAAGTGCACTATGAAATATACTTACTTACTACTTTTTTTTTCAGGTGGAGATCACCCGGAGATTTTTCGAAACAGAAAACAATATTTTTCTTTAAATGTACAAGCGATCTGTAATGCCAAACTGGAATTCACTGATGTGGTTGCACGATGGCCAGGAAGCACCCATGACTCATACATTTTTAACAACTGTTATAGAAGAGCTATGTTTGAACAAGGACAGTATGGTAATGCTGTTCTTGTTGGAGATGCAGGCTATGCTTGTAACAAATACATGATGACACCATTAGAACAGTGCAATACTGATGCTGAAAACTTGTATAATGAATCTCATATCCGAACCAGAAATTGTGTAGAGCGGCTTTTTGGAGTCTGGAAAAGGCGTTTTCCAGCCATGGCCATTGGCTTAGGAGTGTCAGTAAAAAATTCATTTCCAATAATCATTGCCACAACTGTTTTACACAACATAGCCAGAAGAAGTGGTGAAGAGGCACCACCTAATGATAATGAAGTAATAAATCCAGCATCTTGGGAGGCTATTTTAAATCAAGGAAATATAAATACTGGAAGTGGAGATGGAAGACTACAAAGGACTAATCCAAATCATAGAAGGCGTAATGAATTTGTAACAAACTATTTTGCACGGTAAGTCTACACCTTTTTGAATTTATCAATAACTAGCGACCCGCCCCGGCTTCGCACGGCTATATTATGCATGTATTATACATATAAACCTTCCTCTTGAATCACTATCTATTTAAAAAACCACATCAAAATCCGTTGCGTAGTTCTTAAGATCTAAGCGTACAAAGGGATATAGGGACAGAGAAAACTACTTTGTTTTATACTATGTAGTGACTAGCAAGATTTTCTTTTAATTATATTTTAAAAAAAATGCTATGCTATGTGTACGGACAGAGGAAAGCTACTTTTTTATACTATGTAGAGATCAATGTTAAGACCTTCCTTCAAGCTCAGTCTAGTCAGGGAAAGCTTTTGCTTTTCAAGGCACATGAACTAATTATTTTTATTTCAATATTTATACTCCTAGAAAAGTAGAAAGTAATTCCTATTTTGTATCTTTTCAGATTACCAAGATAATTGAGGGAGAAGGTTGACTATTCCACCTTTTGCTTACTTATTTTAAGTCTCAGCTAGGTACAATCACTAAAATTTTATATGAAATTAAATAACATGCTCAGAACACAATATAAGGGTACAGTTTTATGTATAAACTAGCTGCGCTCTACGGTTTTACCCGATCCCGTGGGAATATCATGAAAAGTAGCATAGAGCCTTCCTCGATAAATGTACTATCCAACACAAAAAGATTTTTTCAATTCGAACCAGTAGTTCCTGAGATGAGCGCGTTCAAACAAACAAACTCTTTAGCTTTATATTATAAGTATAGATTCTGAGCATGTTATAAATTTAAATAAAAGTATCTATAAATATCAATGAAATATATCAATGTGTTTATGAATGTTAAATAAAGATCTATTGTGATTGTAAAATATTAATAAAACAACATTATTTTGTAAAAATCTAGTCTTTTTATTTATTTAGCTGTATTTTTAATATTTCCAGCTTTATTTTTTCCTGCTCTGTTTTGAGCTTTTCCTGTTCTAGTTTCTCTCTTTCCGCCTTCTCCTGAACCTTTAAAATACTCATATTAAGTCGATGCTCCTCCTCCGCAAAGGCATTAGTTGTGAGCAAAGTTTGTATACGCTCATCATTCAAACTTTGCTCCCTTCTAAAAACTGGCCTCCGACGACTGGCCCTGGCAGAGGTAGTAGTTGCACTGAAAAGAACAGAATAAATTAATCTAAGATCACCAGACATGTATATGTGAAAACTTTAATTGTATATACTATTACTACTAGCAGTGCACTGCAGTTTTAATAGTTCCGGTTCCGGTAAAATATAAGAATACTGCCTTTCTCGCTATCCAACACAAAATAATTTTCAATCATATAAATACAGACAGACACACTTGGCGGGGGACTTTGTTTTATAACATGTAGAGATAGAGATTTACTAACCTTAATGGAGTGGGCAGTGGATTCTGAGCCTCTGGCTGCATACGAGGCGAGGGACTCCGGGAGCTACTGCTGCACTGGTACTAGCTTCTGCTGTACTGCTACCAGTTGCTGTAAAAATAATGCACATAAGCTATCGACAAAGTATCAAAAATTTATGATTACCTCATTTATTTAATACTAACTTTTGCCCGTGACTTTGTCTATGTAGAAGTCGAAAATTCAGGACAAAGCATGATATTATTGTATAGATAATATAATACTCACCTAGAACATGAGCGCCATCGGTATCAAATGGATTATCGAAGCCGGTCACTCTTGTTTGTATTATCTCAGATACACGTTCAATGACCGGATCTTCATTTATTATTAATTTTTTTTGGGGGACCTCCACCTATTACATAAAAAATATAAAATATAAATAAATATTGCAGGACATTCCACACATCGCCATCTAGCCCCAAGCTAAGTAGAGAAGGTAAAAAAGAAAAAAGAAGGTAGGTACAGATTGGATAAAGAGAAATTAGAATTACTCAAAGTTTCTAAGGTTTTATGTAGGTACTTTTTAAGTGTACTCACCTATAGCCAAATGATGTTGATTACGCAAGGTTATTAAATTTTTCGCCCTTTTCTTTAAATTCTCCCAACATGTTTTCAGGGATACTGAATCTCTGGGATGGAGATACGACGCAGAATCAAATTCAGTGGCAATTTTTTGCCACTGTTCATTTTTGGCTCGAATTGTAACGTTGTCCGTCTTTTTATTTTCGATTATATCGAAATACTTTTCCACCAACTCTATCAAAGTATTTTTTTCACTGGCGGCAAATGTTGGTTCTCGTTTGCGTTTCATTTTCACTTCACTTCCTCTGCAGTTCGTTTGTAAAAATTCAAATCCGAAAGCACAATCACTCACAATCTCACAATATCAACACCACGGGTCAGCAATTATGACAGAATTTAAAATTTCCCAAATAGCTACGTTGGTATTGCCAGTTATGAATAGAAATATCCACAACAAACATATGATTTCATTAATTTACAATCAATTTCATTATTTTGATAATATTTAAGTATATTATAGTTTATTATTAACAATAATAAATATATTTATAGTGCAGTAATAAAATAATACAATTTAAAATATTATAACACAAATTAAATTTTCCATTTTGTAGTGGAACAATTTTGTGACCTTGTAACAAATTGCAATTGTCAAACTATTCTTATTTTTCCTCTAAAATTTGGCATCGCGTGGCAGCCATTTTGCCCTCGCTCATCATCGTTTTGTCTATGATTGTTTCAATCAATTGCGAGTTTACTTTATTAGGTTGGCGAAAGTTTGGTTTTCATGAACGCGATCAAAATGTAGTCGGTAAAATCCATTTGTACTTGAACCGAGATCGAACGCAATACGAAAACGCGATCAATTTAATCTTCGTTTTATCAATCTCCGATTAGCGTGGCACTGGTAAAATTGGCCCTTAAACATTAAATCAAGAAAGATCATTTCCTAATCAAGAAATAAGAAGTTTTGTTGCGAGAATGTGACCTCTCTCTATCTAAAGTTTTTCAAGCTAAGAATGAAAATAAGTAAGATCAAGAGTCAATAAATTTTATCTTGAAAACGGTACAAATTAAATGCAAATATTATTATTTTTAAACCAAAACTGTTGCGCTCTTGGATTAAATAATTATTTTTTTAAAAAGAGAGTTAACACGCTTTTGTCTCAAATACTATATTGGTTCATTTAAACAATATACTTTGAAACATTTTGTATCTTACTCCGAGTATTTTCTATTTTCCTTATATAGGAAACAGGAAATATCTTGACTCAAGTAAATTTATTTGACTGGAGAACTTTTTTCTTTCTGTGTAATAAGGTACCTTTTTCCGTGGACGGCAAAAATTCGGCGCGTATCAATGTGCGGGCACCATAATATAGCCGTGCAAAGCCGAGGCGGATCGCTAGTAAAATCTATAATTAAATTATAGTGTTTGTTAATATTTTATTTTTAAAATTTTATAACAATAGTAGAGGTAGGTACCATGTAAGGTCGGCTGCATAATTTCAGACCTAGTATTTAAATTCTCTTTGTTCAGACCCACCGTAGAGCTCCAAAACGGCTGTTATAAGAATGTTTTCAACACAAGCAAGATTCTAGGCACCTGCTTTAGTTGAAGTTTTAAAGTCTTCTAACTCATCAATTTATCAAACAAAAATTATTAGAATGAAAACATTCCAATTATAGTAATTTAAAAACTCTACCGGGGGCTGCAATTATGCTGCCGACTGTACCTAATTAAAGCTTGAAGCTAATTATTATATATCCCTATCACTATCGAAGTACTCATTCAGATTGTAAAAAGATCTACTGATTAGCCAGGACTTTTTCCTTTAACCCTTTTTCAATTCATCATTTATACCTATTAACCACTAATAGATTTACTACACTACACTAATAGAAGTATTAAATAAGCTGATTTATTGTTTAAATACAGTTTTTTGATTACCTAATATTTGCGTTTTTATTTTAGTTGCACTTCTTTAGGCAAAAGAACCCATGAGTTTCTTGTGCCTTCTTCTCATTGGTGGGCCCGTTTCGAAGGCACACATCCTTTTCTATGTGATCTGTGTACAAATGTATGCAGCATCCAAATGAATAAAAATACAGCGCACTCCGGGAGTGCAGGCAGAAGTGAAAACTGTAAAGCGAACTGCGTACGGCAGCTCGCTGCGAACCTGCACCATCCACCGAGAGATGTCGCTGTTAACACTGTTGTACAGAAGTGAGTATCGTAGTTCGGCCGTTTGCACAGAGATGGCGCTGTTTTAAATATTGCATAGTAGTAGAAGCACAATAACTGTTAAAATCTCATCTGTCGCGAGAACGGCTGAAAATGCTCACCTACAAAAGTGCCCAACGCGCCATAAGAAGTTTTCACTTCAAAAAAATTGACTTTGACTTGCGTCATATGAAAGAAATCGTTCTGATTGCCTAGTAGGTACTTACAGACCAATGACTATCATACAATGTAAACAGTAACGGAAAGTGGGGGTGGCTTGCTCTCATACGAATCAGTATAAGTACCTCCCACAAAAAAACGGATTATTCCCTACATTTGAGACGTTGCAATGAACCACGAAAAGATTTTTTTTTCACTTTTTTTAAAAATATAATTGATACGGCAGATACGGCGGTAGCTACGCCCCTGCCTGCAGATACGAGCAAGCCCGTACGTACACAGCATCACCACTTTCCGTAACTGTGTAAATGTACTAGGCTATCAGAACTATGTAGGAGGTATACTGCTTCATATAAGATCAAGCCCGTACACAGCACTACCACTTTCCGTAACTGTGTAAATTTACTAGGTTATCAGAACTCTGTAGGAGGTAAACTGCTTCGTATAAGAGGAAGCCCGTTCACAGCACCACCACTTTCCGTAACTGTGTAAATGTACTAGGCTATCAGAACTATGTAGGAGGTATACTGCTTCGTATAAGATCAAGCCCGTACACAGCACCACCACTTTCCGTAACTGTGTAAATTTACTAGGTTATCAGAACTCTGTAGGAGGTATACTGCTTCGTATAAGAGGAAGCCCGTTCACAGCACCACCATTTTCCGTGACTGTGTAAATGTACTAGGCTATCAGAACTCTGTAGGAGGTATACTGCTTCTTATAAAAACAAGCCCGTACCACATGAGTAAATGTAGCCCGTACACAGCACCACCACTTTCCGTGACTGTTTAAATTGTTTGATAGTAACTGGTCCGTAAGAACTAGGCTATCAGAACTCAGTAGAAGGTATCCCACAAAAAACAATCCGATATTTTAATGTGAAATCATGCTCAAAGAAAAATTTAAGAAAGAGACAGATAATGCAATTATAAGACAGACAATGCGGAGCGCATTTTGGAGACAACAATTTAATATAAACCTTAACGACCTTGACATACGGTTGGACGGTACATTATTGGAATGCACACAATATGTTCTTGTAATAGCTTGAGGGCGTTCAGACTTTCGTGTGCGAATTTATTCTAATATTGACCGTATGTCAAGGTAGTTAAGGTTTATATTAAATTGTCTTCAAATTCGCTCTGCCCCGCCTCTAGCGATGTCTGCTGGGCTTTATACCTTCTACTACCTTCTGATTGCCTAGTACTTTTGACTACTACAGGAGAAAAAGTGGTGTTGGATTCGTGGTCGGTTGCAACTCAAATAATGTTTTTTTATTCACAACATCTCAAATGAGATGTGGGCAACACTTTTCGTGGTTTGTTGCCACAAGCTACATCTAATTATGAGACGTAGAGAATAACCCGTTAATTTAATACTTACAAACAATACGTAGGTTGTAAACATTGGCGCCTCACCCGTTGTAAACATAATATATTCCACGTTCCATGGTTGGACCACCAGTCCGCACTCGTTTCATGTTCCAATGGGAAGAACATTTTATAACTTCACGTTATCCCCAATAACAGGAAAGCGTCAATGGGGACAACAGAAATAAATCTAATATTTAAAATTGCTATAACAAAGCTAAGTTACCATACTCCTCCGAAACGGCTTGACTGATTTTTTATGAAATTTTATATGCATTTTCAGTAGATCTGAGAATCGGCAGCTGTTTTCTCGTGATCCCAAGATTTTGTCCCATTAATGGGACCACGAGGGAGAACTATTTCTCGTAGTCCCATTTTTGTGTACCTACATAAAAAAGTATTAATATTAATTTCAATTATTTATTTACTATCAGCGCTCCGCGGTTTCACCCGCGTAACTCCCGATCCCGTGGGAATATCGGGATAAAAAGTAGCCTATAACCTTCCTCGATAAATGGACTATCCAACACAAAAATAATTTTTCAATTCGAACCAGCAGTTCCTGAGATTAGCGCGTTCAAAGAAACAAACAAACTCAGCTTTATAATATTAGTATAGATTACTTCCTAGGTTTACTACTAAGTATCTATTTTTTATTTTGTTTCCTTTAGTTTTTTTTTGTAAATGGCAAAACGTTTGCCGGGATAGCTAGTTAGATATATTTATATTGAGTTCCGCTGTGGGGAGATAGTTAACGGGGACAGCGGGCATACCTACACCAAAAAAAATAGGTACCTAGAAGCTTCGAGAGTGAAATTATAAGATGCGCGCGCATCGCTGTAACACTTAACTGAAAGGTTGAAGCTGGCTTCAAAATAAATATCAGACGGACGTGTAACTTCTCACGCGCGTACATAAGTACAATCCACAGTCAAAAGTCTCTGCCCACCGTAAAGTTTACAATCCTGTGCAGCACTATTAGAACATTATAACAACGTAACCTGTGGATCGAACCCACGTCGGTTGGTGTAGCGGGTGGCCCCTTATACCACTCACACAACTAAACACATAGCTAACATGTTGAATAATAATAACACTGAGTACTTTTAATTCAAGTATCTAAGTTTGTATTGTAGGAAAATGATCATTTATTTATGACCCATACTGTACATGTACCCATTTTCATAGTGGTGGTATGCGGGGGACAAAAGGGTACTAAAAAATAAATAAATACTTAGGTACTTAGGATACTTTTTATCCCGAAACTCCCGCAGGATCGGGACCTACTCGGGTGAAACCACGGCACAGTCGCTAGTTAGAAATAAAAATGCATTTTTATAATATATCACATAATAATATATTTTTTCATCCGACTGCGGGAAGGTTTTTAATTACCAAATTTTTTGCAGTTTTCCGAGTTACAAAAAAAAATAATTTGAGATAGGCCCTATTTTTATTGATTACAAAAACTTATTAATAATTTTTCTAAACCTAAAAAATATTTAATTTTTTAAATTGTAAATTGTTATTTCTATTTTTTTTTTTTATAATATTATTTTAGTTTCTCTTACTTGTAAATTTCATAGTGACCAACTTACATTCAAACTCGATAACTTACCTAACTGCTATCAGAGGTCTCTTATACATTGCATGCAGCGCCATCTATCTCCAAACTAAGCAATTAGGCTTGTGTTATGGTGGAAAGATGGCGGATGGAAAATAAACAGGGTTATTATTAATTATAAGAAAGAGGTTGGCTGCTATTGTGCACCTTACAATCAACTTTAGGTCTTCGTTTGGAAATTCGATTTTTATTTTATTTTTGAAAGTTTTACCCTAAAATCTTGTTACTTACACGAAGAAGTCATTAACCTTAAAATTACACTTATTTTCTAAGTCTTAATGACCCCTTTTAAATTAAAAAAAAAAAAATGGTTGCCTGTAATGTCAGTTTGCGGATAATTTTACATGATAACGCCATAAGAACTCTTTTGTTTCGTTGTCTTTACCATTTTGCATAGTTCATACGTTGATATAGTTACCTTATCAATAACATGACGTTGCTTTGGAACGACGTCATCTTTTTTGTGAATGCAAGTGCTCCATCAATTTATAAGACGTTTTGCACGTCAAAAAACGGCTTATTTACGAATTAATTTAACCTCAAAAACACAAAAAATGTTCAAATTTTCAAAAGTCGTAGACAAAAAGTTAATTATATAATTATTATACATACAGAAGCAAAAAAATATTAGTTTCCAAGGCGGGAACTGAACCCGCAATCATTCAACTTTCTGCATCGCAGACATGTTGTTTTAAATTCTTTCTCAGCTAAGTAAAAGCCGAGTTACTTCCAACCTCCAGCTCCGGTAGCATATAGATAAGTTATAGAGTCCCGCATTTAGACGACACTGGGCTGGTCAAAGACCCAGATTTTTTTTTAAATTACTCAATTTCAGCCTAAACATTTGTTTTAAAACAAAAACGCCGCTAAGCGTGTTATTAATTAAACAAGTCCTTTTAGCGAGGAACATTTAGCGTCAGTGTCAGTGACCAAACTAATTACACGCTTAGCAGCCTTCAGCAATTTAATATAGGTATATCCACACGATACAGAAAAAAAACTGTAAGTGTGAAAATTCCTAACAATTGCAGTGTTGCCATCGCAAAAATCTACCATCCTACCAAGCTGAACTCCGTTGCCAGCTATTATTATTATTTAACACTAAAAAATTACCACAAAACAAAAAACTTATTCATTTTAAAAATACGCTTACAACTCCAATTTATTGCCATTTCAAAAAATTTACGAACAAAAATCGTGTTTTAATTTTTATTTATTTATACACTAAAAACGTTTTTTTTTTTCAATTTTTACACTAACCTACCGCACTCAAAAACTTTTCTAAGCGAAACATTAGTTAAATTCGCTTAGGAAAGTTTCGGAGCGCGGTAAAAAAAACTCTTTTTTTTATTTATACACTAAATGCTAGATAAAATTGAACTTTATTATATATTTTTATATATATACTATAATATTTTGTATTAAAACACTGTCAGGGACTTATAGGTAATATTTATTTACATTTCTAATTCCCGCAAATTTAGTGCCGGGGGATAAGACGCCTTACCAATAAATAATTTATGCAATTCTGTGCAATTTAATACAATTTTCGTACAATAAATCAACTGTGATTGTATAATTAATACAAGTCCGAGCCATTCAATGTAATTCTCGTACAATAAAGCAACTGCGATTGTATAATTAATGCAATTCCGAGCCATTCAATGCTATTCTCGTACAATAAATCAACTGTGATTGTATAATTAATGCAATTCCGAGCCATTCAGTGCAATTCTCGTACAATAAATCAACTGTGATTGTATAATTAATGCAATTCCGAGCCATTCAGTGCAATCCTCGTACAATAAATCAACTGTGATTGTATAATTAATGCAATTCCGAGCCATTCAATGCAATTCTCGTACAATAAATCAACTGTGATTGTATAATTAATGCAATTCCGTGCCATTCAATGCTATTATCGTACAATAAATCAACTGTGATTGTATAATTAATGCAATTCCGAGCCATTCAATGCAATTCTCGTACAATAAATCAACTGTGATTGTATAATTAATGCAATTCCGAGCCATTCAATGCAATTCTCGTACAATAAATCAACTGTGATTGTATAATTAATGCAATTCCGAGCCATTCAGTGCAATCCTCGTACAATAAATCAACTGTGATTGTATAATTAATGCAATTCCGAGCCATTCAATGCTATTCTCGTACAATAAATCAACTGTGATTGTATAATTAATGCAATTCCGAGCTATTCAATGCAATTCTCGTACAATAAATCAACTGTGATTGTATAATTAATGCAATTCCGTGCCATTCAATGCTATTCTCGTACAATAAATCAACTGTGATTGTATAATTAATGCAATTCCGAGCCATTCAATGCAATTCTCGTACAATAAATCAACTGTGATTGTATAATTAATGCAATTCCGAGCCATTCAATGCAATTCTCGTACAATAAATCAACTGTGATTGTATAATTAATGCAATTCCGAGCCATTCAATGCAATTCTCGTACAATAAATCAACTGTGATTGTATAATTAATGCAATTCCAAGCCATTCAATGCAATTCTCGTACAATAAATCAACTGTGATTGTATAATTAATGCAATTCCGTGCCATTTCAATGCAATTCTCGTACAATACATCAGCTGTGATTGTATAATTGATGCAACTCCGTGCCATTCAATGCAATTCTTGTGCAATAAGTCAATTGTGATTGTCTATCTAGTCTAACTTTTAATACAGAAAAAATATCAACTTTATTCTTTTTAAATAAATATTGCAGGATACTTCACACAGCGCCATCTAGCCCCCAAGCTAAGCAACTGCGCTTTTCTTTTTTAAATAAGTAGATACAAACTTCAGAACCGAAAACAAATATTTGTTTGAGGAGAGAATCGAACTCGCAATCATCTCCGACGCAGACAGTCGTCAATTTTTTTAAAGTTACAATTATCGGGGTTTAAGAGATTGATTTTTAAAATGATGTTGAACCTTCGGCCCTAGCCCGTCTAGCCCTCAAACTAAGCAAGTAGTCTTGTGCTATGGTGGCAAGATAACGGAAAACATGGATTATATAATATTATGAGGCCTCAAATGGTCTCTAGAGGCTTCCAGTGCTTTCGGTCTCATGCCCTCTGCATTCAACGACTTCCAGCGACTTTAATTAAGTCGTCTGTCAATCTGGGAGGTTGTTCAGGGCTGCGTGGTCTCCAATGTGGTACTTTGAGACGTTTCAATTACCATGCAATTTGTATGATGTTATGAATAAAGAATTTTGACCCCCATGAGTTTCTTGTGCCTTCTTCTCATTGGTGGGCGCGTTCCGAAGGCACACATCTTAACTTAGTTTTTAAGACGTTTCTACGTGATCTTTGTACAAAATGCAGTATGCATCCAAATGAATAAAGAAATTTGACTTTGCATATTGGGCTGTGTTTGCTTGCTGTGCTTTCTTGCATCACTCGTGCTTCTTTTACAATTCGGAACATGGCATCTTAGTACAATTTATTATAGGAAAATTACATAAAAAACTAGCGCTTCATATTTTTCCCGGGGCCCATACCTCAAAAGATAAAAAATTAACCCTTATAAGATCACTTTCTTGTCAGTCTGTCTGTCCGTGTTTCCATAACACACAATTTTGCCACAACGAAAAAATATATAACAATTTATTGGTAAGGCGATAAAAATTGACAATTTTCTACTATTTTAGTAGAATTTCCCGTATCAAACTTACTTGGTAGAGTTCTTCCTTTGTACAACTTTCTCTTTAGGCAGCGGTTTTTTTTCTAATTTCTCTGTCGTTTTCTGTTTTTCCAGTTTCGACGCGATGGGGTTGATCGTTTTGGTAGGTTCTAACGGTGGGGTGGTAGATTTTTGCTTAGTTTTGGTAGATTTCGCTGCGGCCGCGTAGTTTATCGGCTTAGGGCCGGGCGGGGAGGATTCCTTGCTATCTTTCGTTTCTAATTCTTTAATATCTTCTGATTGCGTCATTTGTGACTGGAAAACAAATAATATAAAATTAATTTAAAGTCAAAACTTTGTTCAGTTCTCTTTGACGACCCAGTTGGTACAATGGTCACCATGCCAGACTGCCAAACACAGGGTTGCGGGCTTGATACCCGCCTCAGACATGTATTTATGCTTAGATATTTGTCTGTGGTCTGGATGTTTCTATGTATTATAAGTATATATTTACAAGAGAAAACTATATAAGTCTTTGTCAAACACCCATAACACAAGTCTAGTTACTTAGCTTGGGGCTAGATGGCGATGTGTGGAATGTCCTGTAATATTTATTTATTCATTTTTATTTGAAAATTTGCCATAATTTTTTTATCCGAATAACGGAACTATAAAAAAATATTACCTTCGGAAGTTCAACAACCGGGAATTCCTTATCATCAATTTTCAATTCACTCTTCACCGCCTTAACTTCCTTCTTCTTACTCGAAGCTTGAACTTTCGTCTCAGATTTCACCACAACCGGTTTAGCTTTCGGTTTTTTCGTGTCAACCTTCTTCGGGGTGTCCTTTTTGGTTTTCGGCGTGACGTCATTACCGGTTGCGCTCACTTCCGGCGGATCTTTTGGCGGCGATACTGGTTCTGAGGGAAAGAAAAGAGTTTTATAAAGTTACTAGCAGCGCTCCGCGGTTTCACCCGCGTAACTCCCGATCCCGTCGGAATATCGGGATAAAAAGTACCCTATGTTACTGTCAATGAATCAATGTATCCTCATACCAAGTTTCATCTAACTCGGTCCAGTAATTATTTATTTATTTTACTTTAAGGAAAGTCTACAGCTAAGTTTAACATAATAAAACAGAAGAAATAAAAACAGAAAGCCAATTACAGACAATCACAAATGGAAACATACTAAAAATACAAAAGACAGCTTATCGAAAAATAGATAGTTATTTATTGCAGGACAGCCCCAAGCTATGTAACTAGACTTGTGTTATGGGTACTAGACAAAGGATATACTACTGATATACTTTTCTTTTGTAAATGTATACTAATAATACATAGAAACAACCGGACCACAGACAAATAATACATGTCTGAGGCGGGTATCGAACCCGCAACCCTGTGCTTGGCAGTTCGGCATGGTGACCATTGTGCCCACTGGGTTGCCATGACTTAGAAGACTTTAAACTTCAACAAAAGCACTAGACACCTGCTTTAGTTGAAGTTTAATCTTGCTTGTGTTGAAAACATTCTTATAACAGCCGTTTTGGAGCTCTCCGGTGGGTCTGCAATTATGCAGCCGATCGTACAAGTGCGTACCTTCAGTATGTGTGTCGTGTGTGTGAGTGACGTCTATGTGTGTGTGTTGAGCCGGGGGAGCTTCCTCTGTCCCTTGGTCGGGGGGTGATTCCTTAGGTACCGCTTCCACTTGCTCTTCTGAAAATAATTAAAAAAATGGTTGCAGGCGGGAAAGTTGAAGGATTAATGAAATGTGTCCTTCGGCGGGTGGGAAAATTGAAGAATTGATGAAATGTGTCCTTCGGCGGGTGAGAAAGTTGAACAATTAATGAAATGTCCTTCGGCGGGTGGGAAAATTGAAGAATTAATGAAATGTGTCCTTCGGCGGGTGAGAAAATTGAAGAATTAATGAAATGTGTCCTTCGGCGGGTGAGAAAGTTGAACAATTAATGAAATGTGTCCTTCGGCGGGTGGGAAAATTGAAGAATTAATGAAATGTGTCCTTCGGCGGGTGAGAAAGTTGAAGAATTAATGAAATGTGTCCTTCGGCGGGTGAGAAAGTTGAAGAATTAATGAAATGTGTCCTTCGGCGGGTGAGAAAGTTGAAGAATTAATGAAATGTGTCCTTCGGCGGGTGAGAAAATTGAAGAATTAATGAAATGTGTCCTTCGGCGGGTGAGAAAGTTGAACAATTAATGAAATGTGTCCTTCGGCGGGTGGGAAAATTGAAGAATTAATGAAATGTGTCCTTCGGCGGGTGAGAAAGTTGAAGAATTAATGAAATGTGTCCTTCGGCGGGTGAGAAAGTTGAAGAATTAATGAAATGTGTCCTTCGGCGGGTGAGAAAGTTGAAGAATTAATTAAATGTGTCCTTCGGCGGGTGAGAAAGTTGAAGAATTAATGAAATGTGTCCTTCGGCGGGTGAGAAAGTTGAAGAATTAATGAAATGTGTCCTTCGGCGGGTGAGAAAGTTGAAGAATTAATTAAATGTGTCCTTCGGCGGGTGAGAAAGTTGGAGGACTAACGGGTAAGTAAGATGGATTTACCTGTGGTCCCACTGGGTGGTGGTGGAGGTACAGTGGCGACAGGGGGCGGCTGCGGCTGCGAGCTCGTGGTAGGGGCAGGGGGCCGCACGGTCGTCGGGACGAACTCGGCGGCGAGCGGGTTGAGGGTAGATCGAGACACGGCCTCCTCTAGGGACACTGACGTGCCGTTACTCGTCCTGGGGACATCAATATATTTTTATCACAGTTGCTCATAAAGTGGATCTTATTAAACCGCTTTTAGGCTCATAATCAAACGTATTATACACGCGTGCGTTTTTCTTTACCATAACGTACAAGTGCTATAATGTTATCCCGATAAGTTAAATACGTATCTTACTGCTAATTACATGTTAGGTAAATGAAACTTTTTTAATTTAACTGGGTTATACTGTTTTGATTTATAAAAAAACTAGCGACCCGCCCCGGCTTCGCACGGCTATATTATGCATGTATTATACATATAAACCTTCCTCTTAAATCACTCTATCCATTTCAAAAAACCGCATCAAAATCCGTTGCGTAGTTTTAAAGATTTAAGCATACATAGGGATATAGGGACAGAAAAAGCGACTTTGTTTTATACTATGTAGTGACTATGTAGTGAAGGTAGGTACTAACAAAGAGTTTAGCTCGCAAAAACAGTTCGAATTTTAAAATAATTGAAGCAAATGGCATTATATAAACTGAAACTAGACCATTAAATTTTTTTATTGCAATTTAAACACAAATATTTTGTTAAGTTTTTATTATTTTAAGAAACGTCGTACGATACGCGTGTGGATTATTGATCATGCTATGCAATGATCATAAATAATAAATAAATATTGCAGGACATTCCACACATCGCCATCTAGCCCCAATCTAAATAACTAGACTTTGTTACGGGTGCTAGGCAATGGATATACTACTTATATACTTTTCGTTTGTAACTATCACTACATAGTATAAAACAAAGTCGCTTTCTCTGTCCCTATAACCCTTTGTATGCTTAAATCTTTAAAACTACGCAACGGATTTTAATGCGGTTTTTTTTAAATAGATAGAGTGATTCAAGAGGAAGGTTTATACTCGTATGTATAATACATGCATAATATAGCCGTGCGAAGCCGGAGCGGAGCGATATCGCTAGTATACTTATAATACATAAAAACAACCAGACCACAGACAAATATCTAAGCATAGATACATGTCTGAGGCGGGAATCGAACCCTGTGTTTGGCAGTCCAGCATGGTGACCCTGACCACTGTGCCAACTAGGTCGTCACATAGATACATGTCTGAGACGGGAACCGAACCCGCAACCCTGTGTTAGGGCTGTGACCCTAACCACGGTGCCAACTGGGTCGTCACTGTAAACCAATACTAACGTGGGATAGTTATGGTTGCTATGGTTTCTCCTCTCCCTCTGTTCGTCTTCCAACATGGCCTCGATGCACTGTTCCATTAAAGCTTCCTCTTCTAGCTGCTGCATCACCTGGAACCGTAGACAATGTAGTTAGATAAGTTAAAAACGTAGACAGAGAATAAATATAGACAAGCTACCAGAGTATACAGTGTGAGACAGCGAATTTCAACATACATAAGTTAAGTATATAGTTGTCAAATTTCCACTAAACGGTAATTAACCATCACTGCACAAGTGCACACCAATTAGTATTCCTTTTTAATCACTTCACTATCACTACATTATATAAAATAAAGTCACTTTTCGCCGTCCCTATGTCCCTATATCCCTATGTCCCTTTGTATGCTTAAATCTTTAAAACTACGCAACGGATTTTGAAGCGGTTTTTTTAATAGATAAGAGTGATTCAAGAGGAAGGTTTTTAGATATAATACATGCATAATATAGCCGTGCGAAGCCGGGGCAGGTCGCTAGTATCCTATAAGTCACAAGTAACACAAATTATAGTATAACAGAATAAGAAAACAAAACTTTAATAGATACCAAACGCTTGTTTGCCACCAACGACATTGGTGGCAAACAAAAAAAAGCATACGCAAATAGAGACAAAAAACTTATACTTCGTCTTGCTCCCACTTACTCATTAGACGTTCAATCCTTCTCACTCTAGTAATTATTATTATTATTTTAGCAGCAGGTCTATATTTATTCTCTGTCCACGATTAAAAAACAAATGGTTGTCTGTGAAGTTAGTTTAAGGGTGATAATTATTTATGTTATTGTAATGTAGATCAGGACAAGACAGATCATTTTTCCTAGAAAAATGGACAAGATCTGTCACAGAATGGTATCCTAGAGGCAGTACCAAAAGCAGGGGCAGGCAGTTCAAGCGATGGGAAGATGACCTCGCAAAAGTAGCCGGACCATGTTGGTCGAGTCCCCATGGAACGAGTCGCAAAGGATAGAACAGAGTGGAAATCTTTAGATGAGGCCTTTGTCGAAAGACAAGCTGTAGACCAAACGGATGCCGATATTATAATATAAAATTAAGCAATAGATTAATATAAAATTACGATAGTTATCTATATAGGGTTAGGTTTAACAAAACTATTAAGTGAAACTGTGAACAGCAATAAAGGCTTATTTATTTTATTTATATGTAGGTTTGCTACGTATGTTTGTCGGACTAATGCGATATTGCAATTGTTTAGAGTCCATATGCGAAAGCTCATAAATGGTGTGTAGAATTAATTTCATATATCATATTCTCTCTGCTTTCCGAAAAAAAAAACAAAAAAAATTACATGATAACGTCATAAGTAAATGATGAAAAATTGACATGTTATTCCTTTAAATATTTTTTCTTTTATATATATTTTCCCTTTTTATACGTCTTCTATTCGTCACTCGTCACCATAACACAAGCCCAGATGAGCGATATTATTATAAAATACGCTGGTTCTTCTAATATGAATCGTCCCTTAGGGTTACAGAATTAAGGTGAAAATACCTGCGGTCTCTCCATACACACATAGTCGACTGTTTCCTCCCTGTATAATGACACTAGCACTAGCAATAATATTTTTGTGTCAAAAAACCTATAACTGCCATGACTATACCTATTCGTAAAGGATAAACTGCTAGGCACTGTATCATATAAAAACAATAACACCATATTGTACCCAGTTCTTCAATAAATATTTTCTGATTCAGATTCTATGTTTTAGAACCAAAACCTAGTCATGGCAGTTATAAGAATAAGAATTTTTATTGCATAAATTGTGTACACTGGATGGTAGGTAGTTTTATAATAAGTACTTATTTAAAGTACTAAAAGTAAGTGTAAGTGTATAAGTTTTATGCACCAAAAATATTAGCTCTAGCGTCATTATCCAGGGAGAGAACAGTCAACTACGTTTGTAATAGTTTGTATGGAGCCACCCTTTCCTCTTAAGACCTGAATAAGTGTAGAGTACCTGTTTGTCAAACTCCTCCTCGTTCTCCATCCACATATAGTCAGAGAAGTCGTCGGGCGGAGGCCCCGGGGCGGGGGCGTGTCCTGCGCCTCCGCCGCCCGGGCCCGAGTACGGGGGGCCGTAGTACGGACCTGCCATTACGTACCCCGCTGGAAAATGGACGACATTAGTACATTACGATACAAGTGTGGTATATTGATCATTACATAGTCCTCTTCCACGCTTCACTAGGGTCTCTACATAACTTCACTCAGGACTCTACATAACTCCCTCGCTTCACTCAGGACTCTACATAACTCCCTCGCTTCACTCAAGACTCTACATAGCTCCCACTCTTCACTCAGGACTCTACATAACTCCCTCGCTTCACTCAGGACTTTACATAGCTCCCTCGCTTCACTCAAGACTCTATATAACTCCCTCGCTTCACTCAAGACTTTACATAACTCTCACGCTTCATTCAAGACTCTACATAACTCCCTCGCTTCACTCAAGACTCTACATAGCTCCCACGCTTCATTCAAGACTCTACATAACTCCCACGCTTCACTCAAGACTCTACATAACTCCCACGCTTCACTCAAGACTCTACATAACTCCCACGCTTTACTCAAGACTCTAAATAACTCCCTCGCTTCACTCAAGACTCTACATAACTCCCTCGCTTCACTCAAGACTCTACAGAACTCTCACGCTTCACTCAAGACTCTACATAACTCTCACCCTTCACTCAAGACTCTACATAACTACCTCGCTTCACTCAAGACTCTACAGAACTCTCACGCTTCACTCAAGACTCTACATAACTCTCACCCTTCACTCAAGACTCTACATAACTACCTCGCTTCACTCAAGACTCTACAGAACTCTCACGCTTCACTCAAGACTCTACATAACTCTCACCCTTCACTCAAGACTCTACATAACTCCCTCGCTTCACTCAAGACTCTACAGAACTCTCACGCTTCACTCAAGACTCTACATAACTCTCACCCTTCACTCAAGACTCTACATAGCTCCCACGCTTCACTCAGGACTCTACATAACTTCCACGCTTCACTCAAGATAACTTCAAATAATGACTGCAGAGCCTGCGGTGATGTCAGAGAAACTATGGAGCACATACTGTGCGAATGCGACGTCTTAGCAGCGAAGCGTATGAGCCTCCTTGGGAATGCGTATCCCAAACCGGAGGAATATAGGTTTCTTCCACTCAGTGGGATCACCGCGTTAATCGACCACTTCTTCAAAGAGTAAGAAACATTAAGGTCCCATTGGGTCGAAGTATTGCTGGCTATTTGTCAGCCCCCAATATATAAGATAAGATAGCTCCCTCGCTTCACTCGGGACTCAACATAACTTCTATGCTTGGCTCGGGAGTAACTTTAACTAACCTGGTGGTATATGTGGCCTGGGCACATGGACAGGGTAGACAGGCCGGTGAATGCCTGCGTCACCGCTTCCAACCACGCCGCCTCCCACACCGTTGTCTATCACAACTCCGTTGGGCTGGAATGATTATTACATAGTAAAAAACAAAGTCACTTTCCACTGTCTGTCCCTATGTGTGTACGGTTGGCTGCATAATTGAAGACCTCCCGTAGAGCTCAAAAACGGCTGTTATAAGAATGTTTTTAACTCAAAGAAGGTTCTAGGCTTTAGTTGAAGTTTTAAAGTATTCTAACTCATCATTTTATTAACCAGAAACTAGAATATGTTAAGGCAAAATTGTGTATACCTATTATTGGTAAACACACTTTATTATTATTTCGGTAATGTTTTTAGTTATACTTAGTATTAGTGTGTGATACTGTATCTAATCACTACATAGCGACTTTGTTTTATAAACAAAGTCGCTTTCTATGTCCCTATTTCCCTTTGTATGCTTAAATCTTTATAACTACGCAACGGATTTTGATGCGGTTTTATTTATAGATAGAGTGATTTAAGAGGAAGGTTTATATGTATAATACATGCATAATATAGCCGTGCGAAGCCGGGGCGGGTCGCTAGTAAATAAATAAATAAGTTAGTCAAAGTTACAGATAACTTACCTGCCACTGTCCGTTCTCATCGTTCCCATAATAAGCTCCAACATTGGCCGAAGTCTCCGGTATCTTCATAATTGCAACACCAAGTCCATACACATACAATAAAAACAACTGGCAACACTGTTAATTTATTGATAAAACTTTTCTTTTGTGACCAGCTGCAGCTATATTCATTTCTGGGGTGCTATAACTGAAAACATACAAAAATACAATTTATTACAAATTCAAAAACTTACATTTTACTTAAAAACTAAAAGTTCAAAATTAAAAAAAAAACTGGCTAAGTGCGAGTTGGACTCGCGTACGAAAGGCTCCGTACCATGAGTTAAACTTAAATATTATTTTTTTCTTTTTTTAGTATTTGTTGTTATAGCGGCAACAGAAATAACAATATGTAAAAATTTCAACTGTCTAGCTATCACGGTTCATGAGATAACAGGTAACAGACATACGGACAGACAGTGGAGTCTTAGTAATAGGGTTCCGTTTTTACCCTTTGGTAACGGAACCCTTAAAACATCCTAATAACATGACATCAGGTTGTTTAAAGATTGCCTGAATGTAACCGCTTTTAGCGATTATAATTAATGTGTTAATTTTTGTTATAATACAGTTGAACTATGGACAGGCGCAAATGATGGGCGCAAATGCTGGGCTCAAAATGAAGCGTGAAAACAGCCCGAGGATGTAGTAAAATGACTATGGTGGAAAATGGTGAGCTGTATCGTTTATAATTTGTATAATGAGCTGAATACTTTCGTAAAAAAGTATAATTACAAAAATATCGCTAGGTTTGAAAAATTTAGAGCCAGGAGTGGCCGATGCAATCAATAATAAAGTGCTAAAATATCTTATCAAAATTGGTGATGCAAGTAGATTAAATCCAGATTTTTACATGGCTGTCTGAAATATTGTTTCTTATGAAAAGTTTTGAATTAGTAATGGTCGCTAGTATGGATATAACAAAGAAATATGCCATATAATTAGCGATGCAAATGGATTAAATTCAGATTTTTTAAAGCTGTATCGTTTATAATTTGTATAATGAGCTGAATATTTCTGTTGTAAAGTATAATTACAATTAAGGCTAGATTAAAAAAAAGTTAAGAGCCAGGAGAGGCCTATGAAGTCAATTAAGTTCTGAAATATTTTATCAAAATTGGGATGCAAGTAGATTAAATCTAGACTTTTACATGGTTGTCTGAAATATTGTTTCTGAAAAGTTTTGAATTAGTAATGGTCGCTAGTATGGATATAACAAAGAAATATGCCATATAATTAGCGATGCAAATGGATTAAATTCAGATTTTTTAAAGCTGTATCGTTTATAATTTGTATAATGAGCTGAATATTTCTGTTGTAAAGTATAATTACAATTAAGGCTAGATTAAAAAAAGTTAAGAGCCAGGAGAGGCCTATGAAGTCAATTAAGTTCTGAAATATTTTATCAAAATTGGTGATGCAAGTAGATTAAATCTAGACTTTTACATGGTTGTCTGAAATGTTGTTTTTATGAAAGTTTTGAATTAGTAATGGTCGCTAGTATGGATATACCAAGGAAATATGCCATATTATAATTAGCGATGGAAATGGATTAAATTCAGATATTTTAGATGTTGCATTTTAGTTTTTGAACAGTTTTGGTCAGAGTAGATAATTGCCGCAAAAAGTGGATTCATGGGTAGATTCATATTTTTGACCAATTAGTCGAGAGTGTGAATTTGCAGATGAATTTATTTTAGTAAAGGTGTACATGCTATAAGATGTTGTGAAATAAACTCGATACGCTGTGAACGCAAGTCATTCTTAAACCGATAATATGGGTGGGGCTTAAATTAATGCTTTTAGGGTTGTGCTGATCCCCCCGCTTACACGCTGTGCATCCTTTTCACTGCTTAGCTGTAGGTGTAGCTTGTAGTTTAAGCCTTTCCTAGGAGATCTTTCCGATATCCTAGGAAGCCAAATGGTCTTAGGGGAGAGTGCTACGGTCATGTTGATCCCTAAGACAAGTCAGAGAGATTATCCTTCACGTGGTGCCACCTGTTTTTGGTCTAATTCCCTCAGAAATAGACGTAACAGAAATCTCCTGGCGGTAAGACCACCTAACCTTCATCCCATCCCAGAATCCCACGACCAATCCCGCATAGCCGAACCGTGGCGGCGCAAAACCACACCAGGCCTGCATGACCTTGGGGCACTAAATCCCCCCAAAAAGAAGCACCATACATGCCTAGGGCGGGCAGTATGGAAAATTATCCTCAGCTCAAAAAATGGACGCACAAAAAAATAGTAACGTACCCCAGGAGGGTACCACTACCAACGGTAGTGGAGAATCCCTCACCGAGCCTAGCTCGGTCTGTCCCTCGTATTCTGGGGGGGACAATTTGTGCTCAGGCTCCAGCCTGGACCTGTCTGGCCTCGCCGAGGCCATGCCAAATCTGACCACAGTGTCACACTGGACCGTAGTCGCGCGAAATCGCAGCGACAAACGAAAACCAACGACACCTGTGGTCATAAAAGAACCTAAAACCCCGAAGGGCCATCCCGAACGCAGTCGCCCCACCCGGCGCGCGAGAAAGGAATCCCCGAGGTACAAAAAAAAACCTAAAAAAGTGACAGCCGACGCAGCAGCGGAAACGCAGCGCGAACCCGACGCAGCAGCAAAAACGCAGCGCGAATCTAACGCAGCAGCAAAAACGCAGCGCGAATCTAACGCAGCAGCGAAAACGCAGCGCGAATTTGACGCAGCAGCGAAAACGCAGCGCGAAGGGCAGGCAACGTCACCAGCACAACCCCTCCCAACACCACCACCTCAATCTCAGCCAAGGTGGAAACGAACATCGAGAGGTTCTCGGGGTAAGCGGACCGCAGCGTCGGCTCCCACTGTTCCTGAAAAGGAACAGCCTGAAGAGAAAGGGCAAGCTTCGTCAAAGCGTTCTCGCCTAGACGACACCCAATCTCCAAGGGGGGATGCCAAACGCGCGAAAACTGACCCGAAGCGGGCGATATGCTACGCAGATGCGGCCCAGTCGCATCTGAGAGTAGCAATTGTCACCAACCCGCTAAGGGACCTCTCGATGGAACAGGCAGAGCGTCTTAGGGAGACTATCGATGATAGCATCCTGAAGGCCGCCCTGTCTCCATCGTCTTCAAGCGCGCAGGCTCCATCTTTCCGCGGCAACCCCTTCCTTAAGGATGGGGCTCTAGCGATGTGGTGTGAAGACGCGAACGCACTCGCCTGGCTGACTGAGGAGGTGAAAAAAATGGTATCACCGATACCCGGCACCAATCTGACTGTTATTAAACAGTCAGAGATGCAAAAGAGGATCAAGGCAGGACTCCTCCTTCACACCCGCATCACCGACTCTGACACACTGCATAGGCTCCTTTGTGCCCAGAATCCCTGGTACAAGGTTGAGACTTGGCAGTGCTACAGTTTAACGGTAAGCGACAACGCCAAGGATCCCGAATCCAAGGCGAAGGCAGTCCACCTGGTCCTCGGAATTCCCGAAGACCAAAAACAAACCATTCATGCAAGAGAACGCCGTGTAGCCCACATGTCCGGGAGTGGCTACATCCGCTTTTTCTCCACGGAGGAAACGGAAACGGCCGAAAACGCGCAGCCTGCGACTGAAGGAACGGAACCTTCCGCTCCTGAGCCGTCCACCTCAGCTCCTCAACCGAGTCCGAGCAAGATGGAAACGAGCTCACCGCGGCGCGCCGAGGGCACTACGAGCGACGAAGATGACGTCCTTCGTAGTCCATAGTTCCCTCAATATATACCAAAACAACCTCCAGCACAAACGAATAGCGGCGGCCACTCTACGCAGAGTGCTGGAGGAAGATCAAAAGGCGGTCGCCCTGATCCAGGAACCCTGGATCAGAAATAACACAATCTGCGGCCTAAATAACATCAGTGGTAAGTTACTTCTGAACATCAACGCAGACAAACCGAGAACGTGTATTGTCATGCCAAAAACTATCGCAAATACCATGCTTAATCAATTCTGTTCTAGAGACCTCACTGCAGTGAAAATCCTAACAGAAAATCAAAAAGTCCTAGTTCTAGCATCAGTGTACATGCCGAGCGAAGGCGAAGTTCCACCAAAAGAACTAGCCGACCTGGTGCAACACTGCGAGCAACACAGCTGGGAACTGATCATCTCCGCAGATTGCAACGCACATCACCCGCTGTGGGGAAGTAAGGACACAAACAAAAGGGGTGAGTTATTAATTGAATATATTTTCCAAACAAACCTGAACATTATCAACAAGGGTACAAAACCCACCTTTGTAAGCTCCAGGTATCAAACTTTAGTTGACATTACACTGGCAACGCACGCGGCGGTTGACCTCATCGAGGGATGGCACGTATCGAGCGAGCCCTCCTTCTCTGATCACCGCCGCGTGTGTTTCCAACTTAAATATAATTTACCAGACCCTGTCCCATATCGTAACCCCCGTAAAACCGATATAACAAGGTACACAAACTCCATAACAAAAACATTAGGTGACGCACAATTAAACGATGTATCACTTAATACTGACAACATAGAATCAAACGTACAGTTCTTAACTGAAACACTTGTGCAAAGTTACGAACAGGCATGTCCTCTTAAGACTCCAAAGCGTCAGGAAAAGAGCACATGGTGGGGGCCAGAACTCGAAAGACTACGCAAGGAACTTAGGACACTCTTCAACCGAGCAAAAAACACCAGAACCACTGTGGACTGGGATAATTACAAAATAGCACAACAACACTACAAGAAGCGAATCAGATTCCGGAGAACGGAGGCCTGGCGCAATTTCTGTAGCAGTATAAACACCACCAACCAAGCCGCAAGAATAAAGAAAATTCTGTCAAAGGGTAACCTGAATCTACTAGGCTCCCTTAAAAAGGAAGACGGCACCTACACACAGACAGACGATGAAACTAGTGCAGTACTGCTGGGAACACACTTCCCTGGATGCCAAATCGCACCTGAGCAAGTGTGGACCGATGAGCACTACGGCACACCAACAACTCAAGAATGGGAAATTGCTAGTAACATAGTAACTGAGGACAGGACTGAATGGGCCCTAAAAAGCTTTAAACCGTTCAAATCCCCGGGGCTGGATGGGATCTTTCCAGCACTACTACAATGGCATTCCCACCAAATAATCAAACATTTAATACCAATCTATAAAGCCTGTATAGCATTCAAATATATACCAAAAATGTGGAGGGAAGCAAAGGTGGTCTTCCTACCAAAACCAGGCAAAGAAGACTACACCCACGCCAAATCTTTCAGACCCATCAGCCTAACGTCTTTCCTTCTTAAGACGCTAGAAAGGCTAGTAGATCGACATCTAAGAGACGGAGCACTGAAAGATAAACCTCTACATCCCCAACAACATGCCTACCAGAAAGGCAAATCGACAGAGTCGGCCCTACATGCGGTAGTGCATAAAATAGAATCAGCAATCACAAATAAACTATCAACACTTGCGGCCTTCATAGACATAGAAGGAGCTTTTGACAAAACAATGCACAAAAGCATCAACCACGCCCTTCAAAAGTTCGAAGTTGAACCGGTTGTGAGAAACTGGATCACAGAACTAGTCAGCAAAAGGGCGGTTCAAATAGTGGTGAACACTACCACAAGAGCTAAAGTAGTCCGAGGATGCCCACAGGGGGGGGGTCCTTTCACCACTCTTATGGAACATAGTAGTAGATAGCCTTCTAAAAAGACTAAATGAAAGAGGATACACTACTATTGGTTATGCAGATGATCTAACAATACTAATAAACGGAAGTGCAGAGAACGTGTTATGTAAAGTAATGCGATCTTCCCTTCAAATCGTTGAAAAATGGTGTGACGAACATCAACTGTCAGTCAACCCTAAAAAGACGGAACTCATCCTTTTCACCAACAAAAGGAAGTTACCAGAACTAGAATTACCAAAACTTTTTAATACTGAACTCTCCCTATCGACACAAGTCAAGTATCTGGGTATCATACTTGACAACAAATTGAACTGGGCGAGTCATATTGATGAAAAAATGAAAAAAGCCTGTATAGCTTTTGGTCAGTGCAGAAGACTTGTTGGCAAGAAATGGGGTCTTAACCCAAAGATCACACTTTGGCTGTACACATCAGTTATCAGACCGTCTTTAACATACGGATCGGTTGTATGGTGGCCCAGGACACAACTGATCACAGTGAAAACAAAACTCCAAAGCCTACAACGCCTAGCGAGTGTAGCAGCTACGGGATGCATGAAAACTACCCCATCAGCCGCACTAGAGTATCTCCTAAACCTGAGGCCTCTAGATCTTATCATTCAGGAGGAGGCTAAGCTAGCCGCTCTAAGATTAAGATCAAACGGACTATGGAAGCAAAACATAGAAACAATGCACACAAGAATTCTACCAAGGACCCTAAAAGAAATTCCACTTTTAGAGGCACCCACAGACAAAATTTTATGCTATCACGTCTTCGATAGAAGTTATAATATCCAACTCATAGCGGAAGCAAAAGATAGCTCTGGCATCAATGAAGTTAGGATATATACCGACGGCTCCAAAACCACTGACGGTACCGGAGCCGGCGTCTTCTCGAACGACCTAAATATCAAAATATCAACCACTTTGGACAAACTAAATTCAATTTTCCAAGCAGAGTGCCTTGGAATTATCAGAGCAGCAGAAGCGGTTGCAGCCAGAGATGTCAGGGATCTTAACATCAAAATTGTCTCTGACAGTGCATCCGTACTCCAAGCGCTACAAAACAATACCTTAACATCTGCCCTAATAATGGAATGTCATAACAAACTCCAATCCATTGCAAATACGAACAGAGTAACGTTGCAATGGATAAAAGGGCATAGTAACTCTTTGGGAAACGACGCAGCAGATGAACTGGCTAAAAAGGGAGCCACGGCAATAGTTTATGGCCCGGAACCTCTATTGCCCATACCCCAGGCCCAAATAAAAACATGGCTACGCCAAAAAACCGAAGAAACACACAAAACAGAATGGAGAAACAGCGAAACCTGCAGGCAAACAAAAAGTGCAGTCCCGGAAGCACCTAAAAAACTTGCCCGCAGCATCATTAGACTAAAAAGAAACGAAATCCGAACGATCATAGGTGTTATAACCGGTCATTGTGCATTAAACAAACACTTATTTACCATAGGTGTTACAGATAGCCCTCTGTGCAGGGGATGCATGGAGGCAGAAGAAAACCCACAGCACGTGCTCATGGAGTGCAGTAGCGTGGCTGATCAACGGGCTCGGTCTCTTCAATCGCCGACATCTCTTCCGGAGGCCTGTAGCAACCTGAAAAGGCTGCTAGCTTTCTGGGAGGACCTGGGATGGTTGGAGTGACAAGTAGGATATACACACACGCACAATGGCCCAAATAATGAGGCTAAGTGCGGAAACAGCCCCGTAAAACTAAAACTAAAAAAAAACCGATAATATAAATCATTCAGATATGGGTGTCTCTCTCTCACAAGTGAAGCGAAATGTTCTTTGTGAGATGTGTAGCGAGAAATCTAGAATGAAGAGATCTGTAAATGTAAAAAGAAATGGCGTTGCAATATGGGTTCTAATGGCAGGAAGAAGAAATAAAACTCAAATTAGAGATTCCCATGCAGTTGCAGTCACTTCAAACATTTTTCCAACAGAAGTAGAGTGACAGAATTGTGTATAGTAACAGATATCCATGGTGAACACTGGTACTTTAAATACATGGCGATACACAACTAAGCTGATATTGAACATCACTTGGTTTAAGCCATTTGGTTGAGTTGGTTGGCCGGCGATGGGATAGCTAGCTCTTCCAAGATTCTGTCCCTTTTGCTCTGGTGTGTGGATGTGGAAGTATTGCGAACTGTAGATGTCTTTTGGTCGAGTTAGTTGGCCGGCGATGGGATAGCTAGCTCTTCCAAGATTCTGTTCTTTTTGCTCTGGTGTATGAATGTAGAAGTATTGCAATCATTTGATGTCTTTTGGTTGGGTTGGTTGGCCGTTTTTTATTAGTTTAATACCTTTTAGTGAGTGGATTAAGCGTTGTGGTAAAATAATGCCGATGGGTATGTAATTTATATGATTAAAATATGTTCTGACGATAAGTGCCTTTAAATTTACGTAACCTACACTCAGATTTGCTTTAAATACCTGGTCCTGGTTACCCATTTGTGCAACTTTGAATCATGTATAATAATTTTCAAATTAAATCTATACTTATACATTGTATATTAAAGCTGAAGAGTTTGTTTGTTGGTTTGAACGCGCTAATCTCAGAAACTACTGGTTTGAATTGGAAAAATCTTTTTTAGTTGGATAGTCTATTTATCAAGGACGGCTTAAGGCTATATAACATCACGCGGCGACCAATAGGAGCGAAAAATCAGTGAAAAATGTTGAATAAAAAATAAATCAATTAAAATTAATCAACTTTGAGGGCTTCCGTTGTTTGTTTTAACGCGCTGATCTCAGAAACTATACTGGTTCGAATTGAAAATTTCTTTATGTGTTGGATAGTCCATTTATCGAAGAAGGCCATAGGCTATTTTATATTTCGATATTCCCCCGGGATCGGGAGTTACGCGGGTGAAATCGCAGAGCGCAGCTAGTGTATAATATATTTCTATATTTTTGGTGTTGTGCATATAAAATGTTTATTTATTTATCTTGTACTAGCGACCCGCCCCGGCTTCGCACGGCTGTATTATGCATGTACAAAAACCTTCCTTTTTAATCACTCTATCTATTTAAAAAAAACCGCATCAAAATCCGTTGCGTAGTTTTGAAGATCTAAGCATACATAGGGACATAGGGACGGCGAAAGTGAGTTTATTTTATACTAGTAGTTCGCCCCGAACTGAGACCTCACGAGTTTTTTTCAGCGATTATTATATTTCAGCGTAAAGTAGGTACTAAAATGTATAATATAACGACGAAAGACTCAAAATACGACAGGTCTATCTTATTTGAATGATAAGTGCCTAGTATCGCTAATATCTGACATTGGATGATTTAGAGAATCCAAACACGACATGCATAACTTGTTGTTGTTGTTGTAAACTTGTTGTTGTTGTTGTTAAGTTCTAAAAGCATAGATCCAGCTCAATCATCACACCCGTTAAATTTGGATTAAGAAGCGTGTTACATTGTGTTGTGATGCTACACCTTCATTATTTTTCTTTTGCAATCACAATGTAACACGCTTACTATTTACAATATTATTAAATTTTATTTTCTATTTTTTAGTTGTTTTTTTTATTAAAGCGGGTTTTTTTAGTTTTTCTAAACTAGGTATCAATTTATTTTATACTTTTTGGTCTTTGATAACGAAATATGTTAGATCAAACCCATTGGCCCAATGGTTACCATTGAAAGACAAACTACTCGTCAAGACGATTCTAACGAGCCCAAACTCGATGGGGTTGTGTCGTTTCATTGCGAAGTTCCTATGACCACCTTCCAGTTCCATCATCAGACCCTGGTTACCATTGAAAGACAAACTACTCGTCAAGACGATTCTAACGAGCCCAAACTCGATGGGGTTGTGTCGTTTCATTGCGAAGTTCCTATGACCACCTTCCAGTTCCATCATCAGACCCTGGTTACCATTGAAAGACAAAGCAAGTCCTCGTCAAGACGATTTTTGACGAGTAGTTTGAATGAATGAACTATGAAGTATGGCTAATGAGATAATTCCTGCAGATTCCTTCCGGCTCTATCATCAGAGCAGTTCCATGGTACCATATTATTGTCACCGAAGTTACGCCCTTTCATTTGATACCCCACTCGGGTATATTTGCCCTATAGTTTGTGTGCCAAAGAGGTAGATCCCCTTTTGGGCCCCCTGTCTCCGTAACCCCCTGACCGATCCTGCTCATGTTCGAACTTAAAAATTTTATGGACCTCAAGTACTTGTATACCAAAAATCATGAAGATCAGAGCAACGGTACTCAAGTTATCGTCGAACAAACATACAAACATACGAGCGACCGACCCGTCTCAACACTAGACCTCACTCGCTACGCTCGTTCGGTCAACTATGGAATGATTAACAGCGCTCCGCGGTTTCACCCGCGTAACTCCCGATCCCTTAACAATATCGGGATAAAAAGTAGCCTATGTTATTCGCAATTAATCAATGTATCCCTCATACTAAATTTATTTTATTTAGTATTTAGTCCCCAAATCCGCCCACTAATTACTAAGTCATGGAAGTCGTGTTATTAAAAGCTTACAAAGAATATTATTTGCGCTATCTTTTTTGTATTTTCCGTCCGTTATCAGTGGCAAAGTTCAAGTTCATAGAAATGTTGGTATTTTTACCCCGACTGCAAGAAAGGGTTATGTTTTTCACGCCAATCTTCATAACATGTTTGTTATTCTTTGAAGTTTGCATGCATGTATACATCTTTTCTTTACATAGTATAAAACAAAGTAGCTTCCCGCTGTCTGTCCCTATGTATCTTTAACTACGCAACGGATTTTGATGCATTTTTTTTTTAATAGATAGAGTGGAAGGTTCAAGGAAGGTTTATCATTTTAATTGGGTCCTTTTTGCATGAGGATGGAGTAGGCTTCCCCAGGACCTTAGCTTAGTCGACCATGTCCAGAGGAGAGAACTTGTCAATATTTCTGGAGCCAACTGAGCCGCGGGTTTCATCACGATGTTTCCCTTCACCGTAAGAGCAATATCAATTAGCACACACAAATTTTTCTTATGAAAAATCTATCGGTGTCTGGCCGGCGGGGATTCGAACCCACGACCTTCAGAATGAAAGTCGAGGTATCTACCACTAAGCCAATACCGCTCTTCAGATGGACTTTTAGTTGTCAGATTAGTTTCCGCAACTCAATGTCTGAATGCTGATGGGAGTGTTTGCTACACAACTCCCCAAGAAGTTGGGGTGGTTCCCTTATGTCTGATTGCTATAGGAAGAGAGAATTTCGCTTATCAATTTCTTTATTATTACAAAGAACGTGAGTCTTGTACTTACTTGAGTACAGATTTTCAGAATTAGTCACAGTACTCAATAACTCTCACTAAGCCAACACTGTTCAATCACTAGGTAGGTAGTTACTGATAATAAACACCTACCTACATACCAACTATGTAGTAAATATTTCGATGTATACATAAGTAGGTACCTATTAACTAAAGATTACTATCAGAATCCATGTCAACAAACCGCCCTAGTTACAATATAATGTATGCAAACTTTCTAATTAATAGCCAAAATACTGCAAAAACTTACACGTAAGCTACTGTTTACATAATTTAGAGCGGGAAATACCAATATAAATGTTATTTCGTATCCGAACCGAAATAGTGCATTCAGTCATTCCAAAAATAGATTTAACCCAGAAATAAAACCTAGTTAATAGTGTAACGATCGATACAAGTGTATAATGGTCTAGGCGGAGTTACGAGTACAAAGTCGACACTAAATTGCACTTTGTAAACGCGTAAATTGAGAAAAATTGAATGTCTTTTAACACGTGCACTATTTGGCTACGTCGCAAGTTGCCATTCGTGGAATAAATACTCACTCAGTTACAGCACTTTGAGTGCTTTTTTGGAAATAAAAAAGTTTCCAATACAATTCCCGATCGTATCTGTTTATTCCAACGCACGATTTTGTTGTTTTTCAGCACTATAACCTAGAATTTTAACAATTTTACACACAAGCCTTGCAGCCAGCTATCGTGGCGCAAATGGCGACCGAAGCGAAATTAGCGCGAAACAAAACGCAAAGTTCAAGAACTTCGTGGCGATTCAAAACCCGGCTTTTTGTAATTTGCAATATTATTGTGAAATTGTTGAAATTTATAGGAAATTACCTTTATATGAGAGAATCATACTCTTGTAAATTTAGATAAGCCAAATTAAAATGCCAAATTGACAAATTATTTTATTTTTCATACATTTGTCATTTCGACAAGGAGGAGTTTCATTTCGATTTGAAGGTGACCATGGTCCTACTAAAATTAATAAAAACTGCTTGATAAAACACCATCATAACCAAGCAAGTAACTACAAATAATAATTAACTTTCACATTAATTACAAAAGCAATGAATTTTAATTAAAACCACAAAAATTCACTTTAGCGTTTTGTTCGTGATAATACACACATAATACACAAAAAGAATCGATACCTAGTTATTATGAAGTTTTATACACAACTGTCATATATTTTATCTGTCAGTGTCATTGTCAAAATGGCAGCAAAACAGCTGACAAAAGTTTGTAATTTTGTTTCGGATTGAATTTTCAGATTTTTCATGGAAAAGGATCACTTTTAACTGTTTTTTCATTAAAAATGAGCGCGCCGTATAGGATAATAGAGCCGCCTATAAGTGAATACTCGTTAGTTTGCCGCGGCTGCCTAGCAGAGAGCGGCGAAATGAAAAACATTAGAGAATGGGGAATGATCGAAGACTTTTACCATGTTACTAACGTTCAGGTAAGTAGGTTCATAATATACATTAAAATACTGTCTCAATTTTAATAGAAACTTACAGTATGGTCGTCAAAACAGAAATTGACTACCTACCTACATTTTTTCTTTCAAATTTTTGCTAATTTTTGTAGTCTTCTGTAATTTTCATACATACCTCCTCCTCATTTTTTCAGGGAGTAGGCTCCCTGAGAAAATGTAGTGAGGACTACAAAAATTAGCTACTTAATTTGATTTGCCATACTATGTTGGTTTCCAAGAATTGATCTCTATCAGCAAGACTATATCCATTGGTATACAAATGTAGGATGATTATTTTTTTGCAAAATCAACAGTTTCAATTTCTGGCTAGAGTAATGACATTTTTCAAAAATCTAATGATGCAGTTTTAGTTTTTGTCAAAATCGGGCACGCTGTTTCTTAAAGTTTAGGATATAGCCCTGACGGCCCACGTAAAAAATTCACCCTGTATACAGTATCCATTAAATAAATACCTATCACAGTCGCTATGATATTTATTTATTACTAGCTGTGCCCCGCGGTTTCATTCGCGTAAGTTCCGATCCCGTGGGAATATCAGTATAAAAAGTAGCCTCTATGTTCATCCAGGTCTCTAGCTATCTAGATACCGAGTTTCATAGCAATCGGTCCAGTAGTTTTTGCGTGAAGGGGTGCCAAACATACAAACACACAAACTTTCACAACACTACATAGTAGTATATAAAAAAAAAATACATACAACCGAATTTCTTTTTCCGAACCTCCTTTTTTTGAAGTCGGTTAAAAATAAAGTCACTTTTCGCCGTCCCTATGTCCCTTTGTATGCTTAGATCTTTAAAACTACGCAACGGATTTATAATATTAGTAGGATTTATTTATTTATGTTTTTCAGTTAAAAACATTTTTAATATTAGTTTATTATTTACTATATTATGCTTGTATTATACATATAAACCTTCCTCTTGAATCACTCTATCTATTTAAAAAAACCGCATCAAAATCCGTTGCGTAGTTTTAAAGATCTAAGCATACAATGGGAAATAGGGACAGAGAAAGCGACTTTGTTTTATACTAAGTAGTGATTTATGTTTTTCAGTTAAAACACACGGATGGTATATCGGAATTGCTTTGCACGTCGTGCGAGGATGCCTTGTTGACGTGTAAGAGGTTCAGGAATCAATGTCAGCAGTCTGACTTCACTCTCAAGAATATTGTTCAGGTTGGTGACGTAGCTTGGGTCGCCCGGGCTGGAAGAGTAGTTTGCCGCCCTTTTGACGTCATCATAACATAGTATAAAAGAGCGGTGTTGGCTTAGTGGTAGATACCTCGACTTTCATTCTGAAGGTCGTGGGTTCGAAACCCGGCCGGCCGTGCATCAATGGATTTTTCATAAGAAAAATTTATTGTCGCTAATTGACATTGGTGAAGGAAAACATCGTGATGATGCTGCTGGGCTGGGCAAGCCTACTCCATCCTAACGCAAAAAGGACCCAATTAAAAAGGGTCTAATTGCAGAAAACTGCCCGTATACAAGTATTGGTACATAGTATAAAACAAAGTCTCTTATGCTGTCTGTGCCTATGTATGCTTAGATCTTTAAAACTACGCAACGAATTTTGATGCAGGTGATATTTATTATTATTTTATTATTATCCGACAATTAATTTGAGCTGAGTGTTGAAGACCCGGTTGACACAATGGACACCATTGGTTTATGACCTATGAGGATCACTACAAAGAATAAAACACATCGCTTCCCGCTGGCTGTCCCTATGTATGCTTAGATCTTCAAACTACGCAACGGATTTTGATGCGGTTTTTTGAAGTGAAAACTTCTTATGGCGCGTTGGGTACTTTTGTAGGTGAGCATTTTCAGCCGTTCTCGCGACAGATGAGATTTTAACAGTTATTGTGCTTCTACTACTATGCAATATTGCCGAACTACGGCCGAACTACGATACTCACTTCTGTACAACAGTGTTAACAGCGACATCTCTCGGTGGATAGTGCAGGTTCGCAGCGAGCTGCCGTACGCATTTCGCTTTACAGTTTTCACTTCTGCCTGCACTCCCGGAGTGCGCTGTTTTTTTAAGAGATAGAGTGATTCAAGAGGAAGATTTATATGTATAATACATGCATAATATAGCCGTGCGAAGCCGGAGCGGGTCGCTAGTAATAAATAAATATAAATATTGCAGGACATTTCACACATCGCCATCTAGCCCCAAGCTAAGTTACTAGACTTGTGTTATGGGTGCTAGACAACGGATATACTACTTATATACTTTTCCTTTGTAAATATATACATATAATACATAGAAACAACCCAGACCACACACAAATATCTAAGGATAAATACTTGTCGTGAGGCGGGAATCGAACCCGCAACCCTGTGTTTGGCAGTCCGGTGACCATTGTGCCAACTGGGTCGTGGGTGAGTTGTTTATTAATTAATTTCTCTTTTTACAGAATCAAAGTGACGAGTTAAACAACGATTCCACACAGAACATCGTAACAGCAAACCTAACTGACAGATCTCTAACTTACAGCATAACCGCCCCAAATATGAACCAGAAAATATACCTATCCTGCCCATATAAATGTATCGACTCATATTATATTAAGAAAAAAGATATATTAACGCATCTTATCAAAAAACATAACATAGACAAAAACTTCATGATCGAAACTAAATACTTTTGTAATTTCGAATGCGATTATCATGTCGATGGTAAAAAATATTTCACAGAACGTAAATTTTTAAATCAACACTTTAATAAAGTTCATAAGAATAAAGATTTCCATTGTGATAGTTGTCAGAATGATTATACAACCGTAACAGAGTTTAATAGACATTTGAAGACATGCAATGTCGTTTTTAATTGCAATATTTGTAATATACAATATAAAACAAATGAGAGATTACTTGTCCATCTAATGCGACACCACCCCGTTTTACATGAGGAATATAAAAACGCTAAAAAAGCAGAAAAAAGAAAATCCAAATCAGATACAGAAGCGAAGAAAGTTAAAACAGATACGTTTAACGAATACCTTATGGATAGCCCTAAAAGATCTTTCGCAACGCAAACTTTAGACCCAACAGATTCAATTAGAAACGATGTAACTCTACCATCGTGGCAGACGCCTTTGAAAACAGACGAGATATCCACGCAAACTGTGTTTGAAGATTTACTATCACTAAAATCTCAGAATAGCGAGGACGAATCAATTTTCTTTTCAGAAACTGTTTCTTTATCAGATATCCAGACTCAGACGTTTCCTGAATTTGGTCTAACAAGGTCTAATAAAGAGACTATTACGGATAACCAAATAGATTTAAGCATAAAAGGGACTCAAACATGTTCCTGCTTTTGTGATTCACCGAAATCGAACTATAGACTTTTCGAAAGCGTTTCGTCAAGTCCCTGTAGTAACTTTACATCGACTGAGACTCAAACGGGTGAATTAAAGTCTAATGTCAAATCTGATGTCATGTTAGGCTTCAGTTCAGCGGAAACTCAGACGTGTTTTGATGAGAGGAGTACATTGTGACGTTGGCATTATGACCATTATAAATAACGTACCTACTTTCATCAACTGGCAGACAGATGGCGTGGATGGCGCCATATTAAAAATGTATAGAGAAACCGCCGCGGCCGGTTTTTCTGCCAGCTGAGATATGACATACATAACTACCGCGGACTATTTTTTCTTTTATGCTGCGCTTCTTGCTTTTTTATATTCAGAGCGGACCAACTGCAGAATTTTGTTATAAAAATGTTGGGCTAGATTTTGAAACAAATAATAATTTCTACGAAAGAATATTATGATATTTTAGTAAGTAGGAACAGTTTTAAGAAAGTTTCAGAGATAGTTAGTCATAAATCCATTTATTCATACACATATTAATCTGATTTCAAATTACAATTTATTAAATTATGTACAAGAAATTAAAAAAAAAGATAATTAAAAAGCCTACTAAAAAATTAGTTAGATAAAAAAAAAGTTAAATTAATGAATTAGATAGTTAGGTTAGAAGTTCTAACCTTACTAACTTTCTTAGAACTTTGGACACGCGTGAGCATAGCGAGCGCCAAATATTTTTCCCCTTGCCAGGGACAGCGGTACACACAGTTTGAAAGAACTTCTAATCTTAGTTTTGAAAGTTAGTTAAGTTTGAACTTCACAGTTTGAAAGTGGGACTGTCCTGCCCAAAGCAGTACGTATGGTCACGTTAGAGCACACACACACGCACACACACACGTCCCGATTTGGTCGGGTCCGACATCAGTGTTGTCACATTTCAATTCGACAAATCTGTATAGATAAGTGAAAAATTCTGTGTAAAATCTGTATGAGAACAGCTATAATTGTATAAAATCTGGACTATTCATTTGTAATATTAGGTATGTCTTATATATTATGGAGCGTAGACAGAGAACAACCATTTATTCTCTGTCTACGATTATGAATAGTCCAGATTTTATACAATTATAGCTGTTCTCGAGTGTAAAGGTTCTCGAGTGGCGGCCACGATGCAACGCGAAACGGAGTGTTGGGAGACCAGATGCCCGGTGGACCGACGACATTGTGGCGGTCGCGGGTAGTCGGTGGATGGAGGCGGCTCAGGACCGCTGTTTGTGGACGTGTATGGGCTGACATGATGATGATAGCTGTTCTCATACAGATTTTTTCACTTATCGATACAGATTTGTCGAATTGAAATGTGGCAACACTGATGTCGGACCCGACCAAATCGGGACGTGTGTTTAAGCTATTAAATAGGTAACGTCAACAGCCTTCCAAAAATCTTCATATTATGTGGATATAATAATAAGAAGATTTTTGAATTTTTTGACATTTGCGTCGATTCACTAAGGTTTAAGTCGTCGGGCGTTTGTGATTAGGGCGCGATAACTTCATAATTCTTTATCTTAAGTCTTATGTGTGTGTCTTAGTTGAATCGAGGCATCTGGTGGCAAAAATGGAAGAGCTGGCCTGGTTCCTTTCCTGACCAGTGTCATCTTAAACCTATTAAAGGCCCTGGGCATATTAGGAGATGTTTTTGCCAGAAAACTTTGTTGCGAACCTCAGAACAGAAAAAAAAATTACGCGTCGCGGGACACGCGTTTTTAACGAAGTTCCTTTCGTATGCAAACAGACAGACAGATTTTTGGATATCTATCCAGTCATTGGTTTTAAAACAAACCTTTAGTTTTTCCTACGGTTTTTCGTTTCACAATTTTTTTTCGTAAAGCTTAAACTGGTTTGAACTGGATTTTTAAGGAATAGGTACCGTCGCTAACCCGTGAAATAAAACTTCGTTCCCAGGGCCCCTGATCCCCTATCGATCAGGGGACCCTGGGCACTTTAGGCAAGTGCCCAGTGGGAAAGAGGGGTCTGCTCCTGACTAGTAGAAACTCGTACAAAAAGGACTAAGCCAAAGTGATAATATAGTTGCGGAAAACAGCCCGTAGGTAGGTATACAAATTAAAGTCCCATCCCATTTATTTAGTAGGTACTAAGATAATTGTAGTAGGTAGGTATATTTTACTATGTGTGTTTGAGTTAAGAGTTCCTAGATATAGTTGAAAATAAATTAAATGCTTAAGAATTTTGTATTTTACTTATCCTTGGTACTTCTCACACACGACAAACACAGGAATGAAGAAATGAACATGACAATGAAAATTAATTACTTAGGTAGGTACATAAAAATCAAAAAAGTGACCAAAGAAAAAGAACATAAATGAGGAGCCGTGTGCTGACCCAAATAGGTCGACCTCAGCTAAAAACTGCAGTCAAACATGCTCTGCAGCGCTGATCTTCCTGCCATTATTTACCGCTGTTTTCTCGTGGTCCCAGACCTATAATAATCCGTCGAAGTAAATAAACCATAAGGGCGAGTCTGACTCACGCACGAAGGGTTTATCAGATTACTTACTTCATAGACACACAATAGATGCTTACTTACTTACTTAAAGTGAATGAACTTAGCGTTTTTACAGGAATACAGTTCTTGCAATTCACGAGTGCGCTCGGCCTTTGTGTGAGTGACCGCAATCAGTTTAAACCGAAGTGGTATGACCAGAAGCGCAATAGAAGTGTCTTGTGAAAAAAAAAACCCCCATGAGTTTCTTGTGCCTTATTCTCATTGGTGGGCGCGTTCCGAAGGCACACATCCTAACTTAGTTTTTAAGACGGTTTCATGTGGTCTTTTTACTAATGTATTAAGCATCCAAAGAAATAAAGAAATTTGACTTTGACTTTAGAAACAGTTTTTGGGTATCAACTACTAAAATCCTTAAAATGGTATTCCTACTGCTGTAAAGGTGAAGAAATGCTTTGTATTGTCAAACTGTTCGAAACGCGATTAGAGTGATTTGCTTCGATAGACATAAATCGTGAAAAATCTTAAATCGACATTTTTTGAGCTTTTTTAATTTTACGGCGATTGTAAAGAAAAAACAGCGCACTCCGGGAATGCAGGCAGAAGTGAAAACTGTAAAGCGAACTGCGTACGGCAGCTCGCTGCGAACCTGCACCATCCACCGAGAGATGTCGCTGTTAACACTGTTGTACAGAAGTGAGTATCGTAGTTCGGCCGTTTGCACAGAGATGGCGCTGTTTTCAATATTGCATAGTCGAAGCACATTAACTGTTAAAATCTCATCTGTCGCGAGAACGGCTGAAAATGCTCACCTACAAAAGTGCCCAACGCGCCATAAGAAGTTTTCACTTCAAAAAACAAGTACACTTACCTACCTACATTTATATTTTCATAAACTTTACATCAAATCCCATAACGTAGTAGGTAGGTACAGACGGTTTTTTACTAAAATAGATTAAGTACCTACCTACTCTAATTGACGACCCAGTTGGCACTATGGTCACCATGCCGGACTGCCAATCACAGGGTTGCGGGTTCGATTCCCGCTTCAGACAAGTATTTATGCTTAGATATTTGTCTGTGGTCTGGTTGTTTCTATGTATTATAAGTATACATTTACAAAAGAAAAGTATATAAGTAGTAGGTATATCCGTTGTCAAGCACCCATAACACAAGTCTAGTTACCTACTTAGCTTGGGGCTAGATGGCGATGTGTGGAATGTCCTGAAATATTTATTATTTTATTTATATATTTAACTAGCTGCGCCCCGCGGTTTCACCCGCGTAAGTACTCACCGTTTAAACCTTCCCTGGACTACAACAAACACAACAAAAAAAGAATTGGCCAAATCGGTCCAGCCGTTCTCGAGTTTTAGCCAGACTAACGAACAGCAATTGATTTTTATATTATAGATTACATAAAACAGTCAAAACGGCCATTACGCGGCGCGCGGGGGTAAACGATAGACCAACGCGCGGCGCGCGCGTGGGATAGGGGTTTTCTTTCAGGTCCTACTTCATTTTAAGTGTCGCTCGCTGCTGACCACTCCATCGGGGACACACACTAACGAACATGACTGTGTTTTTACGATTACCTACAACTACAAACAAAGGCCGAGTGCCCTCGTGAATTGCAAGAACTGTAAATAAAACAATATTTGATTTCAAATAATATAATTGTATGTTCGTGTTTGGTTTATAACATTTATACATTTATTGACAACCCAGTTGGCACAATGGACTGCCAAGCACAGGGTTGCGGGTGCGGGTATGTATACATTTACAAAAAGAAAAGTACCTAGGTATATAACTAGTATATCCGTTGTCTAGCACCCATAACACAAGTGTACTTAGTTTGGGGCTAAATGGCGATGTGTGGAATGTCCTGCAATATTTATTTATCAGTACATAGTATAAAACAAAGTCGCTTTCTCTGTCCCTATATCCCTATGTATGCTTAAATCTTTAAATATATAAATTTTAATAATGACTGCAGAGCCTGCGGTGATGTCAGAGAAACTATGGAGCACATACTGTGTGAATGCGACGTCTTAGCAGCGAAGCGTATGAGCGTCCTTGGGAATGCGTATCCCAAACCGGAGGAATATAGGTTTCTTCCTCTCAGTGGGATCACCGCGTTAATCGACCACTTCTTCAAAGAGTAAGAAACATTAAACTAGGGGTAAACACAAAAGATACCATTGGGTCGAAGTGTTGCTGTCTATTTGTCAGCCCCCAATAGATAAGACTAGCTGCGCCCCGCGGTTTCACCCACGTATTTCCCGATCCCGTGGGAATATCGGGATAAAAAGTAGCCTATAGCCTTCCTCGATAAATGGACTATCCAACACAAAAATAATTTTTCAATTCGAACCAGTAGTTCCTGAGATTAGTGCGTTCAAACAAACAAACAAACAAACTCTTCAGCTTTATAATATTAGTATAGATAAGATAAGAAGAAATCTTTAAAACTACGCAACGGATTTTGATGCGGTTTTTTTAAATAGATAGAGTGATTCAAGAGGAAGGTTTTTAGATATACCTAATACATGCATATTTCAGCCGTGTGAAGCTGGGGCCGGTCGCTAGTTTTATTTTATATTTAATGACAACAAGAAAATGATGGTTTCAAGCGCTGTGCGGCCAATCGCGTGGGCGTTAATTGAACGTGTCGGATAGAGAACGAGTTTCGCAAAAAGTATGAATCTTCTTGATAAGATTTGTTTCACAAAAATGCTTGTATTTTCCGAGACGCACTAACGAGTATTTGAGTGAAAAAATCGGACAAAAATATTTAATTTATTTATATAATTTTATGTGCAATTAAATTAAATAAAACACAAAGTTTGACCAATATAATAATTATATATTTAAAATTTTACATCTTTTTACATTTTTAGGATTCTTCAACTTCTTCTTCGTCGGAACTTTCGTCTTCGCTTTGTCTATTTTTAAATACCGTGCTGGCAGACATCATTTCTATTGCCTCCTTTGAGAAAGGCTGTCTTTTTTTATTTTGCGTCTTTCTGCTGCAGCTGATAAATGGATCTGAACTTAAAAGAAGTCTGTTTATTATATCTATGTTGCAGTCTCTGCGCGAAAATTTGCGGGAAAAATGTAATCTGTATTGCCTAAAATGTTTGTTTCGGGCTTCAGCTGCCTCTTCCGATAACTGGCCAATAGGTAGGAGTGCATGAGCTATTACTTCACCTCCATGTATCAAAATTTTGTGTATGGTTGGTGACATGGGATGCCAACCATACAGATCGACATATATTTTTGCAGTTTCATTTGCGTATGCTTCAAATTTTTCTACATCAATGTTATTGCCACTTGATATTACTTCTAATATAATTTTAAACCTTTTTATTAAATCGACATTGATGCCAGTTATTCTTGAGGAGCATTCCGGATCTGCAAAAAATCTCCTTGACGTGTTCCCGTCATTAGTGTTCCCAAACCCTGCTTTGGGAACATCTACGAGTAATCCCATTTCCTCTTTAAAGGCTTTTTGTAGTTTTTCTTTAGTCTCTTTTACAATTATTTTTTCTTCTGTAGACCGTGCTTGCCATTTTTGTAAAGGCAATTTATAGGCTAAATGTAAAATAGATTCGAAAAATCGAATTCTTGCGTGAAGAATTGATAATCCAAACTTCAACGTTTCTACTTTACTTTCTTTTTTAATTAATTTATTAAAATCCTTCGAAGTCTGTCCGCAAATGTAGCATCTCATTGTAGATGAGGTGTCTGTAGCAGCATTACATACCTTGCCATCAATCATGGTAAGTAACAGTTTATGTTTTATTTTGCTGCCATCAATTTCTGTCTCCTGAAGCTGTTCGGCTTGGTTTTCAATGTATTGTATTTCTTGTTTTGTGATATCTTTTGTTTCATTTATAAATCTTATACGTATGGGTCTGCAGAATCTGACTGAAGACGGAACCGGATTTTGCCAAATGATTTTTTTCTCCTCTTCTTCAATGATAACAGATAGTCTTAGAGGCACTAGTGAGCTTTGAAAAATATTTGCATCACTATCTCCGTGATTTTCGAATTTTTGCTTGTATTGTGTCTGCTGAGATCCGTCACATCCCCATTTCGAAATTAACACCATATTTTGTTTTTCTTCTTCAGTGCATGACGTATTGACAACCTCCGCTATATATTTGTACAAGCGCAATGCAGTGTGATTTAGTAATGCTTGAAGTTTAACTTCTGCGCTTGTCTCAGTGACATGTATTGATTCTTCCTCGGGATAACATTCAATCTTAGCCATTTGTATGACAGAATAGCATGGGTAAATAGCTTTACCAGATCTGTGGATTATTTCCCATTGTCTTCTAGTGAAATCACCTTCAACAAAGATAGCCAGTGCTTCTGCTGGCGTATATTTTTTTACAGTTGTTTGCTTCTTGGTACTAGAAATAACTTTTCTAAGTTTAGTAGCTCTGGTGGGTGAAGCCATTAATTCTTTAATTATTTTTGATGCATCTTTATTTCCTGAAGTGCCCTGACTCACGCCAGCAGCATAAGTCAACTCCTCGACAGATACTTGTTCACGCAGATCTTTTGTTTTTCTCCGTTTGCTACGGTCACACACATCTTCAAATGATTTTTTTGGACGTCCAGGTTTTGGTAAGGTCATTTCAGGCCAGTTAGGTAATTCCATCGAAGAAGTAAGCCACACTTCATTACTTTTTAAAAACCGTTCTTCTTTGTATGAAGCTCCTCTCCACTTCTTTTTGAATTCACTTTTAAAGTGCTTCAAACCATTTACCATTTTATGTTTCTCATGTTCCGGACAATTTGTCAATTGGACAAGTCTATCTTCAAACAATGAAAACTTTTCTTCTATTTTGTGGCCCTTGAATTCATTCAAGATCTCCCACAATGCTCTTCTAGTAAATATCTTGATAGTTCTCGAATTATCTGTACGACAAATAAATAAATATATTAACTTAAAATAATTGTGTAATTTTTACGTACGATTTAAAAGTCATATAAAACAAAATGGCGGACGTAGGCGGATGGTTTTATTATGATTTACAATAGCCAACAAATCAATTATTATATTGTTATAAAAGTTGTAGCCCGACAAGACACGACATATACATAAAAACACGATTGTTTGAAAAAGTAAAGCAAAAAAATGTACCTAAATTGTAACTGTTTTCATATCACATAAAAATATAAATTTTATACGACAAAGTAATCATGTAATATTTTAAAATGTAGTACATACCTTCTTCTGCCATATCCAATAAAAGTTTTTTCTAAATTGAACCACACAAACACACAACTGTGAAGCGAAGTTATAGTGCGAACAAAAGTGCCGAAAACAAAGACATGCGACTCCACGAACGGCTGAGTTTCGACTGATTTGTTAAAACAGGTCTAGAGCGGGGGGATTTTTAATGGCCGCCGTCTAAAAGGTCGGTTACCTGGCTATAGGAACAATAGCTTACATGACACTTTTGACTAAGTTGCACATTTTTACTTATGTCCGATTTTATTGATCTAATAATCGTTAGTGAGACGGTTCGATGTGAAGACAATATTATGTTCACTAATTATGCTCTCTATAAATTGTACTCGAAATGCACCTCGCAAAGAAAAACACTTTGCCAAACTTCCATACTAAATGTCCGGACCCTTCTATGTGATTGTGTCGCACGATCGTGAACGACCCGACCGGCGACCGATCATAGTAGGCACATAGTAGGTAAACAACCGGAGAGTACTAGAAACACTTGAATATTTGTTCTATGATAGTATTATAAGGTTCTAACAAAAGTCGTTAAAATAATCTATACTAATATCATAAAGCTGAAGAGTTTGTTTGTTTGAACGCGCTAATCTGGTTCGAATTGAAAATTATTTTTGTGTTGGATAGTCCATTTATCGAGGAAGGCTTGAGGCTAAATAACATCACGCTGCGACCAATAAGAGCGAAGAATCAGTGGGAAATGTGGAAAACACGGGGAAAATTATTCATCTTTCGACGACCTCTGTGGCGCGTCGGGCAAACACCCGACTGCGACGCAGAAGGTTGCGGGTTCGATTCCCGCCGGGAACAAGTATTTATGCTGACCATAAATTCTTGTTTCTGGTTCTGGGTGTTTCCTATATGTATAATATGTATATATTTACAAAAAAAAAAGTATATAAGTAGTTTATCCGTTATCTGGCACCCATAACACAAGCATTAAGTTGCTTAGCTTGGGGCTGGATGGCGATGTGTAATATGTCCTGAAATATTTATTTATTTATTTTTTATCTTTGAGGGCTTCCATTGTTTGGTTGATCTCAGGAACTGCTAGATCGAATTGAAAAAATATTTTTCATTACTCATACTCCGAAAGTAGGTCTAAAGATGCGTGAAGAGCGTGTAGAAAATAAAATTTCTAGCCCTAGGGAAAATCGCTTTCACTGACAGCTGTCATGTCAAATTATGGCTTCGCACGACTCGTGCAATGTGCATATAGCCAGTATCAGTATCATTATACATTAGGAACTTCATAACCTAACCTCCTTGCTTTAAGTAACACCAAAGAATAACACTACATGTATACAACCTCTTTGATCCCAACCTTGTAAAAGGATTAGGTAGTATGAAGTCTCTCATTCACTCTCGTTGTTAGGAAGAATTTTATGTATTATTCGTAATGAAAAGCACAGTGTTTACCTCGGGTGAAAGACTCATTAAGTCCCTCGAACTATTAGCGCCCTCGCTACGCTCGGGCGCCAAACTCCGTCTCGGGACTTGTATTGAGTGACGTTCACACCTAGGATAACAATGTACTATTTCATTACTCATACTCCGAAAGTAGGTCTAAAGATGCCTGAAGAGCGTGTAGAAAATAAAACTTTCAACCCTAGGGAAAATCGCTTTCACTGACAGCTGTCATGTCAAATTATGGCTTCGCAAGGCTTGTGCAATGTGCATGTAGCCAGTATCAGTATCATTACGCATTAGGAACTTCATAACCTAACCTTGCTTTAAGTAACACCAAAGAATAATACTACATGTATACAACCTCTTTGGTCCCAACCTTGTAAGAGGATCAGGTAGTATGAAGTCTCTCACTCTCGTTGTTTGTTAGGAAGAATTTTACGTATTATTCGTAATGAAAAGCACAGTGTTTACCTCGGGTGAAAGACTCATTAAGTCCCTCGAACTATTTGCGCCCTCGCTACGCTCGGGCGCCAAACTCCGTCTCGGGACTTGTAACGAGTGACTTTCACACCTAGGATAACAATGTACTATTTATGTTTGATAGTCCATTTATCAAGGAACGGTATAGGCTATTTTTAACCGACTTCAAAAAAGGAGGAGGTTCTCAATGCGGATGTATGTATATATATTTTTTATGTTTCGATATTCCCACGGGATCGGGAGTTACGCGGGTGAAACCGCGGAGCGCTGCTAGTAACATTATATAAGGTCCCATTTCTCTTTGACACAATTTAATGACACAAGCCTTTCTCAATTTATGAATCAATAGCTACCAGCATGTATCTTCTTGATATGATTATCTAGATGGCGTATATGTCTATATTGTTTATCACACTTATTGCAAAAAAACGGTTTTCCACCAGTATGTGTCAAATAATGGCGTTTTAAATGGCTTTTCTGACTACATTTGTAATCACACTTGTCGCACGAAAATGGTTTTTCATCAGTATGTGTCAATAAATGCCGTTTTAAATAGCTCTTTTTACTACATATATAATCACACTTATCGCACGAAAACTGTTTTCCACCAGTATGTGTCAATAAATAGTGTTTTAAATAAGCCTTTTTACTACATTTATAATCACAATTATTGCACTAAGACGGTTTTCCACCAGTATGTGTCAAATAATGGCGTTTTAAATGGTATTTCTGACTACATTTATAATCACACTTATCGCACGAAAACGGTTTTCCACCAGTATGTGTCAATAAATGGTGTTTTAAATAAGCCTTTTTACTACATTTATAATCACAATTATTGCACTAAGACGGTTTTCCACCAGTATGTGTCAAATAATGGCGTTTTAAATGGTATTTCTGACTACATTTATAATCACACTTATCGCACGAAAACGGTTTTCCACCAGTATGTGTCAAATAATGGCGTTTTAAATGGTATTTCTGACTACATTTATAATCACACTTATCGCACGAAAATGGTTTTTCATCAGTATGTGTCAATAAATGCCGTTTTAAATAGCTCTTTTTACTACATATATAATCACACTTATCGCACGAAAACGGTTTTCCACCAGTATGTGTCAATAAATGGTGTTTTAAATAAGCCTTTTTACTACATTTATAATCACAATTATTGCACTAAGACGGTTTTCCACCAGTATGTGTCAAATAATGGCGTTTTAAATGGCTTTTCTGACTACATTTGTAATCACACTTGTCGCACGAAAACGGTTTTCCACCAGTATGTGTCAAATAATGGCGTTTTAAATGGTATTTCTGACTACATTTGTAATCACACTTGTCGCACGAAAACGGTTTTCCACCAGTATGTGTCAATAAATGGTGTTTTAAATAAGCCTTTTTACTACATTTATAATCACAATTATTGCACTAAGACGGTTTTCCACCAGTATGTGTCAAATAATGGCGTTTTAAATGGTATTTCTGACTACATTTATAATCACACTTATCGCACGAAAACGGTTTTCCACCAGTATGTGTCAAATAATGGCGTTTTAAATGGTATTTCTGACTACATTTGTAATCACACTTGTCGCACGAAAACGGTTTTCCACCAGTATGTGTCAAATAATGGCGTTTTAAATGGTATTTCTGACTACATTTATAATCACACTTATCGCACGAAAACGGTTTTCCACCAGTATGTGTCAATAAATGCTGTATTAAATAAGCCTTTTTACTACATTTGTAATCACACTTGTCGCACGAAAATGGTTTTTCACCAGTATGTGTCAATAAATGCTGTTTTAAACTAATTTTATAATTACACTTATATTCACACTTATCGCACGAAAACAGTTTTTCACCAGTATGTGTCCATAAATGCTCTTTTAACCTCATATTAGAAAAACATTTATAATCACACTTGTCGCACGAAAATGGTTTTTCACCAGTATGTGTCAATAAATGCTGTTTTAAACTAAATTTATAATTACACTTATATTCACACTTATCGCACGAAAACAGTTTTTCACCAGTATGTGTCCATAAATGCTGTTTTAACCTTCTATTAGAAAAACATTTATAATCACACTTGTCGCACGAAAATGGTTTTTCACCAGTATGTGTCAATAAATGCCGTTTTAAACTAAATTTATGATTACACTTATATTCACACTTATCGCACGAAAACAGTTTTTCACCAGTATGTGTCCATAAATGCTCTTTTAACCTTATATTAGAAAAACATTTATAATCACACTTGTCGCACGAAAATGGTTTTTCACCAGTATGTGTCCATAAATGCTGTTTTAACCTTCTTTTAGAAAAACATTTATAATCACACTTATCGCATGAAAACGGTTTTTCACCAGAATGTATCAACAAGTGTTTAGTTAAACTGCCCTTGTCATAATATTTATAATCACACTTGTCGCACGAAAACGGTTTTTCACCAGAATGTATCAACGAGTGTTTAGTTAATCTGCCCTTGTCATAACATTTATAATCACACTTATCGCACGATAACGGTTTTTCACCAGTATGTTTTAATAAATGGTGTTTTAAACTGATTTTATAATTACACTTATAATCACACTTATCGCACGAATACCGTTTTTCACCAGTATGTGTCAATATATGCCTTTTAAAATTACATTTTCTTTTACATTCATAATCACACTTATCGCACATAAACGGTTTTTCAGAACTATGTGTCAATAAATGCTTTTCAAAATTACCTTTCCTATTACATTTATAATCACACTTATGGCACATAAAGCGGTTTTCACCAGTATGTGTCAATAAATGCTGTTTTAAATAGCTCTTTTTACTACATTTGTAACCACACTTGTCACACGAAAACGGTTTTTCACCAGTATGAGTCAATGTATGCATTTTAAAATTACCTTTTGTATTACATTTAAAATCACACTTATCGCACATAAACGGTTTTTCACCAGTATGTGTCAATAAATGCTGTTTTATGTGGCTTTTCTGACTACCTTTGTAACCACACTTGTCGCAAGAAAACGATTTTTTACCAGTATGTGTCAAAAAATGTGTCTTCAAATGATGTTTAATAGTAGTATTATAGTTGCATTGATGGCAGGAGAACGTTTCTCCCTCGTTGTGAAGTGCAGCTGCTGGGTCGGTGTTCCCGCGTCGGTGTTCCGATGTGATCGGTCTACGTTTCTTGAGTGCAGGACCACCTGTGAGAGTATTAACATTGAAAGTGTGAACCTGCGATGGATCTTGATTCCAAGACTGATAGCAGGTAGGAAGCAAGGGGAAAATATTTCTACCAGTGGAATCAGCCCTTCAACTACTATGTACACAGGCTTCATGTAGTCCAGCTGAGGAGAGATGCATAAGATGGAAAACAGAGCCATCTGCTCACACAATTCCCCCCTTAATGAGAAACTCCCCCAAGCCATGACCTGCTGTGGCCTGTGTAAGTCACTCAACTGACTCCTGACCTAAGTAGGCCGCTTTAGATATATCAACTGTGGTGCCCCAACACAATCCATGGATCACCTCCTCCAATGTCCACTGTGCCCCAACACCTGCACGTTGGACGACTTACACAGGGCCAATGATGCCGCCGTAGCTGTGGCGCAATATTGGTCAGACAGTATTTAGAGTTACAGCCTTTCATGATAAGCAGAAGATTACTTGGTAGGGATTGATGGACCATTTCAACCACCTTCTCACACAAAATTTCTCAAGTTTGTGTTTGCCAGGTCTACTTTTAGTAAAATTATATACAATTTATATCTGTCTGTCTGTGGCTCTATACTAATAAGTCTGTAATATAGTGTGTACTTACTTTCCGTGTCTTCACTCAGCTTGACCCTCTTTCTAGGTCTGAGTCTCCACAATGGAATATCTTCATTTGATGAAGCTTGACTCCTTGCAACATTCGATGCACCAGGAGTGGTTTCATCTCTGACATTGTCTAATGTCTCCGAAATGTCACATTTAACAATATCTATCATATCATCGTATACATTGATACATTCAGAATAAGACAACATTTGTGTATTGTGGCTTTCAATATTGTCTGACATCTGTGTGTCGTCGTTGTCATCATCACTTGTTACTTCACACTTGATTTCCTCCTTCAGGATATTGCCTTCATCATCAGAGGTGCCCTTGTTTTGGTGATGAAACATTTCACTATCTTCATATTCTGGAAAAGAAATAATATTATATGCACTGAGCATTTGTTTCTATCATGTTGTCTATATTTTATGTGCACTAAGTAGATGTATGTTACCTGCCATATCTCTCTCCTGTTTGACCTCTGGCTCCTGGATACCAGACTCCTGACTCGTGATCTCAAAGAACTCCATGATGCTTCGAGTGAAGGAGAACAACGGGCGCTCCGGAAGCTTTAACTGACAGCACAACCTTCACAGGTGATAGGTACACCTATGAAGGATAGGTGAGGTGGTTCCGTATCCACCGGTCCAGCGCGTCGTTGGCTTCCCGCGCAGTGTCAACGAACCGGCGACACCGGCGCAGCGCGGACAGGCACACGCCACACACGGGCTGAACTTTACTTTAGGTGACGTCCTGGTCTGGAAGTCTGGGGAAGGTCCTGGTCTCAACATAAGACATCCAAAATGCTTTTCTAACAAAGAACTGACACGGATATGTTAGCTAATGTTCTAAACACACTCCTAAAAGTCAACATGGACAAGGAAAACAAAGAGACTCTACGTGATGGAAAACACCACGAAAACACTACATGTTTGTGTTTATCAAACCATGCTAGCACAGACTACTATAGATGCTAACGCCATGCTAGCAAATTGCAATCTACTGTCAAGTCAAGCAAGACTGACCGTTACTGTCATTCTAGCCACAGACTAAAAAAAAACTCATAAAGTGAATTTAGTCGATTAATCGTCTAGAAGCTTTCTCGGAGCAAACGTGACTACTCGATAACAGATGGCGTTATTTAAATATATCACGAAAAAAAAAAGGCGGGAAGCGTTCGGTGCGAGTAGGCGGGATTTTCAAGAGAATTTTTTAGAAATTAATTTTATTGATAAAATAGTGGTCAGGAAAGTTATTTTTGTATATATTTTAAGTGTTTAGCGTATCTGTATATATCTACGTGTAGGTAAGTCTTAAATTTAAGTATATAGGTGTAAATACAATGAGGCCGCCGGACCCCGGCGGCGGCGTCGGTAGCAGGGAGGACCTTCACCAGGGTCAGGGTTCTCCTGCAGTAGGTTATAATGTAACTGTATCATCCACAAATGAATCTGGTATGGAATCAGATGGATCGTGTTACCTCAAACGAGGGACATTGGTTGGATCAGATTCTTCAAAATCATTGAAACGTGCAAAACCACACAAGAAAAACTGCAAAACCTGCAATAAACGCAAACGTAAATTTATTAAAAATAAAGATATTGAAGCTAATAGTGACTACGTTTGCAACTGTAACTCAGATAATGACACCATCGAGGAAAGAGTAGTTAAGAAACACGTAAGTACTTACCCTGAAACTAAACCGATGACACCTCCAGCAAACATTACCCCAGTCGCAACCACATCCACACCGGCACCGGCATCGACACCAGCGCCCTCTGATGCGATGGAATTAGGTAGTGAAAAACCGCGTCCCTTTATTGGACGTACTCAATATGAATCTACTGATAGTAGCTCTTACATTGTTCATGTCCAGAGAGATTCAGCACCTAATGATGGGTACACACTTCACCCAATCACCTTTGGCAGATTTTTACAGCGTAATAATTTTAATAATATCATCCTTGGTAGTGTTAAAAAGATAGGTCGTAACAGGATGACTCTTTCCTTTTCGTCACACACTGATGCAAATAGTTTCATAACACAATGCTGTATAATAGACCAAAAATTAAAAGCTTTTATACCTACTTTCAATGTTACACGGATAGGTATAGTTAAAGGTATACCATCCGATTGGTCGGACTTAGAGATTTTGGCAAATGTCAATTTACCCATTGGATGTGGTAAGATATTAAAAATTAGGAGGCTTAATTATAAGGTGATCGTTGATAACACCCCTACGTGGAAACCATCACAGTCAGTTGTGCTCACATTCGATGGCCAGGTTTTGCCAAAAAGAATATTTATTTGCTATAATGCGTTGCCGGTAGAACTTTATACTTACCCTACGATTCAGTGCTACAGCTGTTGCAGGTTTGGTCACACCAAAACACAGTGTAGGTCTAAACCTCGCTGTTACAAATGTGGCCAAGCACATGATGGAGCAAACTGTAATATTGACGAGGATAGTGCATCTTGTTGCCTATGCTCTGGTTTACATTTTGCAACAAGTAAATCTTGTCCGGAATTATTTAGGCAAAGGGCAATAAAAAAGACAATGGCAGAGAGTTGTGTTTCATATGCAGAAGCTAGTAATTTTCATCCAGTTGTTACTAAATCATATGCAGATGTTCTTAATGGTAAAATGGTCACTCGGTTTGAGCAAAATAGTACCCAAAATAGTCAACACTTAGCTTCCAGTCCTTCCACTTCCTATAGAAAAACTGTTACTTTAAAGCCTCGATCACCTTACAAGTCATCTAACTCACATCAATATGACCATGCTGCACTGATGTGGGTTACCCTAGTTATGCCTATAGGTTAACCCAATCGAATCATACAGAGTACGGTGTTCGAACACAGGTAAAATTAAATAATAAAATAATGTTTGCTAAAACATGTATTTTACTTGACAACCAAACTTGAAGTGCAAAAATAACAAAACACAATATAACACAATATGACACAATGTCAAAATATATAAAGTAAAATTGCAAAGAGTATTAATACAGGTAACACCAAAAAGTCCTTGCTTCAACACTCCTCCTCAATTTTAACTTCATACAAACTTTCATACAACTCCCATACTCAACGTACACCACACAAACTTTCCTTTCAGCAATGGTTTGGTCAATGAGTCAGCAACCATACGCTCTGTCTGAACATACTCCAACTCAATGTGCCCATGTTCAACTGCCTCTCTCACAAAATGGTGACGTACAGCTATATGTTTCGTACGCTGATGGTGCACAGGATTGTGCGCAATTGCAATAGCAGACTGGCTGTCACTATAAACCTTGATTGGCAACTCAGTTTGGCCAGTTATTTCAGCCACAAACCTTTTCAAAAATATTGCCTCTCTTGCAGCTTCTGACATTGCAACATATTCAGCTTCAGCTGTAGATAATGCAATGGTCTTCTGCTTCTTGCTTTCCCAGCTGACAGCAGCTCCCATATGCAAGAATACTGCTCCTGAATAAGACCTCTTATCATAGCAGGAGGCATGACTTGCATCTGCATAGCAATGTATTTCGTTTGATGTTCCTCTCTTAAACATCAATCCAAAATCTTTGGTTCCTTTCAGGTATCTTAATACACGTTTCGCAGCAATCCAATGCTCATCACTATAGTTGCTGTTAAACTGACTCAGATAATTAACTACATATGCTATATCTGGTCGTGTGCAAACAGATAGATACATCAAAGAACCAATCACATTTTGATACGGTATGTCAGGATCGGGTGTATGCTCCGGTCCAGGTTTATTAAGATTAAGACCTGTAACTGCAGGCGTCGCTGCTGGCTTGCAGTCCTCCATTCCAAAAGTCTTCAAAACCTTGTTGACATACTTTGTTTGATCTACTTTGATCCCTAACTCACTCTGAGTTATCTGCATTCCTAAAATAAATTCAGCTTTGCCTAAGTCTTTCATTTCAAACTTTGACATGAGATCCTGCTTGACCTTGCGTAGTTCATCAGCATTATTCCAAAATATCAACATGTCATCGACATATACCGCTAATATGATCACACTGTTCCCTTTGGACCTTGTATACACGCAGGGTTCATTCTTTGATCTCTTGAATCCTAGTTGTAATAACTCATTGTTAAGTTTTGTGTTCCATTCCCTTGGGGCTTGCTTCAGCCCATACAATGAACGTCTCAATAAACAAACATGATCTTCTTTCCCTTTTTCTTCGAAGCCTTCAGGTTGTTTCATATAAACAGTCTCGTGTAGTTCTCCATTTAAGAATGCTGTCTTGACGTCCATCTGATCAATCTTGAGTCCTTGTCTCACAGCTTGAGCAATAAGGGCTCTTAAGGAACTATGTCTCACTACAGGCGCGAAAGTTTCTTCATAGTCTACTCCGTGCCTTTGACTAAATCCCCTTGCAACAAGGCGTGCTTTATACCGTCGTCTATTCCCCGCCTCTTCTTTGACTTTGAAGAGCCACTTCGAGTCAACGATGTTATATGCCTTTTGCGGTTTCGTGAGAATCCACGTCTTACTTTTCTTTAGTGCATCAAGCTCCTCCTTAATAGCTTGTTTCCATTTGTCACTATCAGATCTTGATAGTGCCTCACGCACTGTCATCGGATCTCTTTCTGTCTCAACGTGATAGAGTATGTAGTCTGGAAACTCTTTTTTCTGTCTTTCCCTTAGTGGATATCTCCTTTCTCTATCTCGTTGTTCATTTTCGGAATCATCAACTGAGTCACAATCTTCAAAAATTTCAGTTTCTGATTCCGGTATTTCAACTACTGATTCATGCACCGCAACTTCTGGCTCATGAATTTCTGCTTCTGGTTCACGTTCCTCCTCTTCAGGTCTCGGACTCTCTGATCCAAAATGTATCACTTCCACATTCACATTACTATTTGGATCTCCACTGCCAAGGACTCTCTCTGGAGGCGCGTGCACAGACTCCACAGTGTTTCTAGTTTCTTCATTTTCAATTTCAGGAAAAATCATAAACTCTACAAAATTTTCCTCTGGATTTACTGTGACTGTGTATTTGCTATTTTCTAAAAAAATTACATTTCTGCCTTTATACATTTTCCCTGTTGATGGTTCTATGAGACGGTAACCTTTAGAATTATTACAAACGCCAGTGTGAACCAACTCTATGCTCTTCGCATCCCATTTGGTTCGCTTTTGATTGGGTATGTGCATAAAAGCTTTGCACCCAAAAGCTCTCAACATGCTCAAATCACATTTTTTACCCGTCCATTTCTCCTCAGGTGTCATGTTTCTTACAGCAACGGTTGGCGATCTGTTTTTCAGATATACTGAATGACGAACAGCCTCCGCCCAGAACCGTTGAGGCAGACCCGAATCTTGGAGCATGCTCCTAGCTTTTTCGCAAATAGTGCGGTTTGCCCTTTCCGCAACTCCATTTTGCTCTGGCGTGTAGTCAATCTTCAGTTGATGATGAATTCCGTGCGCTGCTAGGAAATCATCCATCCGTTTGTTGACATACTCGGTGCCATTATCCGATCGTAAAATCTTTATCTTTTTGCCCATTTGATTTTCCGCATAAGCTTTAAACTCTTTAAACTTTTCAAAAACTTCACTTTTTTGATTTAAAAAATAAACAAAAGTCTTACGCGATAAATCGTCAATAAACGTAACAAAATAAAGACTTTTACTAAAAGAGGGAACACGCATAGGTCCGCACACGTCCGAGTGTACCAAGCCTAAGACCTCAGTAGCCCTCGAACTTTTAGTAATAAAAGGTTGCCTGTTTTGTTTTCCCATAATGCAAGAAATGCATTCAAATTTGTTAGAATAATTTGGAAAACTCACCCCAGTTGCCATCTTGTCCCTCAGTAACTTCAGGTTTCTCAAGCCTAGATGTCCCATACGCCTATGCCATAAAACCAAGTCATTTGGTTCACTTTCTGATGTAACAAGTGCAGAACCGTATGAACAGTCCTTGATTTTGTAAATACCTCTATCTTCCACACCTGATGCAACATATTCGCCATAGACCTCACATCCGTTACTCTTAAAGATGTCGCACCCGTTCTCTGTAAACACTAACACATGACCTTTCTTAGCTATAGCGTTCACACTTAATAAATTAGATGCTAAATTTGGTACATAAGTCACATCACTTACCGTCATCTTGTCAGACACAACCATACCAACACTTTCACCCATCACCTCGTTTCCATCTGCACACATAACTCTCAAAGGTCTAGGAGTCTTCTTCAAATTCTTCAACCAGGCTTTCGTCTTCGTCATGTGCGTAGAGGCACCAGAGTCGATTATCCAATCTTCTCCAGTTGCAGACTCAGTTGCAGTTCCGAGAGCAAATGCTTGAAAAGCTTCCTTCTTTGAAGTTTCTTTGCGTGGACATTGGTAACACTTGTGAGGACCATCACAGATGTAGCACTTCAATACTTTCTTTGTCTTGGTATTGCCCTTGCTATTTCTGCATCCTTTATTCTTTGTCAGTAGTGCTGATATTGACGTCTGGCTTCCACTATTCGAAGCAGCGTATGTATCTTCCATTTGGAACAGTTTGTTCTTCACATAATCCGACGTAAGTGCAGTCTGACTATTCTCAATAGTTATTTTCAAAGGCTGGAACTCTGACGTAAGACCTTGTAGAAGAAGAGCAGCCAACAGCTCATCATCGACTTCTTTTCCAATGTCTCTTAGCTCCTGAGCTATGGTTAATACTGCTGTAACATATGCCCGTACCGTTGAAAATTGTTCCAATTTGAAACTGACCAATCTGGATAGAAGGCGACAGCGATTATTCACGCCTTTATCCTCAAACGTCTTGCTCAGACTAGTCCAAGCTTCCTTTGCTGTCTTCGCAGACCGTATATGCACAAGACAATCAGGTTGCACCATCATACCTATCTTGGCTTTTGCCTTCTGGTCTCTTTTCTTGGCAGCTGCATCAGTCGGGTCTGGCTCTGAGCTAATAAACTCCCAAAGATCTTCGTAGACAAGTGCCATCTCCATTTGGACTTTCCACGTAGCATAATTGGAGCTACCCTCTAGCCTCGCCATTGGTGGCATGCTTATACCACTAGTACTTGCCATCTCGACTGAACTTCCTTCGTTGTCTCCACCTCCTATGTTCGACATTCAATCTTGCTCTGGGCCCATAACCTGATGTGGGTTACCCTAGTTATGCCTATAGGTTAACCCAATCGAATCATACAGAGTACGGTGTTCGAACACAGGTAAAATTAAATAATAAAATAATGTTTGCTAAAACATGTATTTTACTTGACAACCAAACTTGAAGTGCAAAAATAACAAAACACAATATAACACAATATGACACAATGTCAAAATATATAAAGTAAAATTGCAAAGAGTATTAATACAGGTAACACCAAAAAGTCCTTGCTTCAACATGCACACCAGTCTCTTATAAAGGACTATGACATGCCTGTCTCTGCTAATGGTTGTGCATTGAAGTCACCAAACAACAATAGCAAAAATTCTCTTGATGTCATTCAGATTATTACTGACCTTATAAATTCTCTCTCTCAATCCAACTTAATAGAACCGAACCACGCTGCTACAATAATTGAATCAATCACTAAAACATTTAATCATAATGGCCCAAAGTCCAATCGACAGTCTACTACAATGGAACTGTCGCAGTGTTCGCAGTAGAAAAAGTGAACTCACTTACTTACTTAATAAATACAAACCAACTTTAATTGCATTATGTGAGACCTGGCTTGAGCCAGGTTCCACATTCAAAGTGAATGGGTACTCTTGTCTCCGCGTCGACAGACAAGACCGATATGCTGGAAACGCCCTACTCATTCACAACTCTACCTCTTTTACTCCTTTTACTCTTCCTTCACACAGTGATACTTTTTCTATGATAGCTGTTATTATAAATAATATATGTATAATATCTATTTATATACCTCATCCATCTGTTTCTATTTTTCAAGAGCTTTATAATATATTACTATTTATTCCTAAACCGTTTATTGTTGTTGGTGACTTCAATGCACAGCATGTCTCATGGGGAAGTTCCTCATCAAACTCCTATGGTAATGCTCTTATGAATATTTTAGATGAGCAAAACCTTTGCGTTCTTAACACAGGTGTAGCCACTCGGCGCACAAACCCGAGAGAAGGTAAAAGTGCAATAGACTTAGCAATAACAACTCCAAATTTAGCATCAACATTGTCTTGGTACAGGCTTTCTTCTTCATATGGCAGTGACCACTTTCCAATAATAATTAGATCTCCCTCCAATAGGAACAATAGTGTATCACCACCATCCATAAGTACTAGAAAATATAAATATTGTGATAAAAGTAACTGGAAGGTATTTAGGGAACATATTGAAAACAACATAGGTAACTTACCATCTTTGCTGAACACAACTGAGGAAGTGTGCTCTAATGCTTTTACTCAATTGATAACGGACTCGGCAGATAGAGTATTCCCCATGAAGCAAGAAAAAGTTTTCTGGGCGGGGAATTTTTTTTTTCCTCCATGGTATTCCCAGTTAAAAAGAAATTAAATAAAATTCCTTCGCCTCCTTGGTGGGACAAGGAATGTACTCAGGCGGTTAGGATTAGAAAACAGGCAGAGTTGGCTTACAATTCAGAAATGACTGACGAAAATTTTAATAATTTAATTGAAATCATGAAAAACACAAAGAAATTATTTAAAGAAAAACGCGTCATGGGATGGAGAAGTTTCTGCGCTAGTATTTCTCCTGAGACTCCACCCAGTGTTGTATGGAATAACATGAAACGGTACAAGTGTGCGATGTCAGATTCTAGTTTTTCCACTCTTCCACCTTCGCGTAGCTCAGAGTTTTTGGATCATCTTGCACCGCCTTTTGTTCCGGAGGAGATTTTATCGATTCCTCATGCTTTACCAACACATATTCCACAGAGTGTCCTCAATGGTCCCTTTTCCCTTGAAGAGCTCAAGGGAGTGCTATCGAATCTTCGTGATTCAGCTCCGGGAGAAGATGGCATTCCTTACATTTTTATTTCTAGATTAGGCGATAAAAGCTTGCAGTACTATTTACAAATAATAAACGCTGTCATTTTGACAGGCAACGTTCCAGACTTGTGGAAAACACAGATAATATTACCAATTTTAAAACCAAATAAAAATCCGTCAGATGTCACTTCATACCGCCCAATTGCCATGTCCCCAGTGATAGCTAAAATTGCTGAACATTTAGTAAAAAATAGATTAGAGTGGTATATAGAACACAACAACTTATTGTCTGATTCCCAGTTTGGATTCCGCAAGGGAAAAGGTACCATTGACAGTGTTAGTATCCTTGTAACGGATATACGCTTAGCATTTTCTCGAGAGAGGTCCCTTGCCGCTTCTTTTCTTGATTTTAAATCTGCCTATGACAATGTCCTTTTACCAATTTTAAAAAACAAACTCCAAAATTTAAATGTACCACCCATACTTATTAATTTTATTATTAACATAATGTCAGGAAGGTTAATAAAGTTAGGTTCTACATCTCGGATGCTATGGAAAGGATTACCGCAGGGCTCGGTATTGAGTCCGTTACTTTATAGCATTTATACCTACGACTTAGAAAGATCTCTGAGCGGAATTTGTAATATACTCCAGTATGCTGATGATGTAGTCTTATATTGCGCGGATAAACTTGTAAATGATGCCTGTTCGAATTTGACGAACGCTTTAACACGGTTAGGTCAATGGATGGATAACAATGGGCTACAGTTGTCAGTATCCAAATGTTCCGTAGTGCTTTTTACTAGAAAGAGGTTACCACCTCCTGTAACTGTCAAATATAATAATGATCCATTACCGGTCAGCACTCGGGCTAAATTTTTAGGCATCATACTGGATAAAAAACTCACAGGTCTGCCTCATGTCGAGTATATTAGTACGAAGTGTGAACGCAATATCAACTTGCTCCGTTGCCTTTCGGGTGTTTGGTGGGGTGCTCATCCGTATTCCCTGAAGCTGGTCTACAACGCTCTAATTCGAAGTGTTCTAGATTATGGGACCTTTTTGTTGGAGCCTTGTAGTCAGGCGGCTTTAGGGAAGTTGGATAGTATTCAGTCAAGGGCCTTGAGGGTAGTCACTGGAGCGATGAAATCTAGCCCTATTAATGCCTTACAAGTCGAATGCTCTGACCCACCATTAACTCTGAGACGTCAATATCTTTGTGACAGATTTTTGTACCGTGCTTTGCGATTTTCTGACCATCCAGTTATTTCAAAAATCAATGCCTTATTAGAATGTATCCATCTCAGTTATTGGGCTCATAAGCAATTACCTTGTCTAGTAAGGAGTATGCAAAAGTTTTTATCCATTGAGGCACCTACTCATCGTTCCTCTTGCCTCCCGTTATTTAGCATTTCCTTTGAAGCCCTAATTTTGTCTCCGGGTGTGCATGATAATGTTGATGTTAATAAAAATAGTATTTGTGCTCAGGAAGTATTCAAGATCTCTGCAAACTCCAGATGGGCAAATTGGCATTATATTTTTTGTGATGCATCTAAACTTTCTGTTGATGGATGCGTTGGTGTGGGTGTTTATCACCAACAATATAATATAGTACAAAAAACTAAACTACCACCTCAATCATCTGTATTCACTGGAGAGTGTGTAGGCGTACTAAAGTCGATAGAATATATTCTTTTGATGAAACTCCCAAACACCGTTATATTCACCGACTCGAAAAGCTGCCTGGCAGCTATCCAAAGATTTCCATTCAAAACTAATAATCACTTCCCTGCAGTTTATAAAATAAGAGACAAGTTGCACGAGTGTGTGACGAGAGGGCTTGCGGTCGAACTTGCATGGGTTCCTGGCCACACAGGCATTAGGGGCAATCTCAAAGCGGATGAACTGGCCAAAGATGCCGTAAATGTAGGAGATGTGGATTGCTTTGTAAATAACCCTGATGACTTAATGAGTCAGCCTACACTTTATCTACAGGAATCCTGGGATAAAGTATGGGCAGACAGCGCAAAGAAAAAGGGCAAGTACTTTTTTAACATTAAACCGAAAACTAATAAAAAACCTTGGTTTTATCGCATCAGACTTGATAAGACATCTACCTCAATTTTGATTAGGGCGCGTCTTGGTCATGTTTGCAGTCCTGCTCATCTGGCCAGGATTGGTATCACAGAGGATGCCCCATGTGCTTGTGGTTGTGATGAGGCTGATATTAACCACGTGATTCTTGGCTGCTATCTCAACGATGGTGTTAAACTTTATGAAAGCCTTTTGTCCTTGCATGTTGACCTTCCAACCAATGTCCCGTGTTTGTTGGCATCAAATGATCCCTCCATATATAAATCTTTATCTACGTATTTATCTGATAATAATATTAAACTTTGAGGTTTTTATGGAATATTTATTTATTTTATGTACCTATCTTAAATCTAATATTTAAGTTTATCTACCATTATCCTACTTTCCTGATCCTATCCATTATTTTCCCAAATTCCGTTTTTTTATTATTTTTGTACATAGCTTCCTAGTTCGATAATGTTATACGTATCGTTTCCCTAATTTTAAACAAAAAAAAAAACAAAAATAAATAAATAAAAACAACACAATGAACACAATAAGGAAGAATGAGATTATACTTGACACTAAAGAAGAATGAAAAACCTGACACTGGCAACTGTTGGAAGGAAGGCCAAGAATGTTCGGTCACAGAGCTGACTGGACAAAGGAAAAAAAATAATAATAATAATTATGTCATTAGCAGTAAGATACGTATTTGACATATCGGGATGACGTATTATTTTAGCACTAGTTGGATTTTTTTTTATCGCACGCGTGTATAATACGTTGCATTATGAGCCCAAAAGCGGTTTAATAAGATCCACTTTATGAGCAACTGTGATAAAAAAATAGATACAGACGTGGGAATTATAAACATATGCATAGACTAGACTAAAATAAAACCGTGGGGCACGTCAATTGTCTACAAATTATCGACTTAATGTGCGATAGAAGAATCGCTTAATTCGTCGTTAGGCAGTTGGCCCGCAGACGGTGAGGAAATTACTTACTATTTTTTTGCTCATGGAAATTCCAATAGTTATACACTCCATGTAAATAAAAGAGATGTTTTAACTAGTTTATCGTTGGACATTCACACTGCTGGCTGGCGAGAAATCGTTTCACTGCTCGTAGTTTGTCTTTAATCGACAAAACATATGATAAAAGTACTACTCGCTCAACACTATGAAACCCTAAAACTCGCTTATAATCGAGCTTGCTAGCTTGTTTCCACATTCTAGCCCTACTTATCACACGTCCATCGTTGTCGGTTGACGACCTAACGACGAATTAAACGATTCTTCTATCGCACATTAAGTCGATAATTTGTAGACAATTGACGTGCCCCACGGTTTTATTTTAGTCTAGTCTATGCATATGTTTATAATTCCCACGACTGTATCTATTTTATTATTTTTTGGTTTTTAGTACATTTATCTTAAACATTGCAATGTAGGTATATTTATCATAAAACCGTTTAACTTAAAAAGTTTTTTTACGTATTTTTATTTCTAGTTTTTAGCAGGGACCGAAATGGTATCTCAATAAGCGGTTTTGATCGGTATTTTTAAGTGATACTCGAACGCTTACTTTGCATTTAAGTACCACAAATAATGATATCTATAAATTGCGGTACCACTAGTTTCGGGTACCCAAAATCGTAAGCGGATACCCGAATATTAAACCCTAAAAGTGTCTTCTTGCGCGTTGCCAATTCTACGCGAAAATCCTTTCTCTCTTTTACATATGTCATTAGAAAGGGTTAAACGTAATCTCTGCCGTGCACGTGTATGTTTGTTTATTAATTGTCAATTTCATAGTCTAGGTCGTTTTTAATACAGTAATTTTAAAAATAACTATTCAGAATAATGTTTTCATCATTAAAAATTCAACTTTAAGAAACGGTAAACTATTTCTTTGTTTCTGAGAAAACTGTCAATCCTAGCAGCACCACTTTGGAATCAAATTGAAGGTGATTTTAGTATCTACAAATGTATTTCTAATAGTTTTTCCTATAGGACTTCTCCTATAGGACTAGTTTTCTCAGAAACAAAGAAATAGTTTACGGTTTCTTAAAGTTGAATTTTGTTTAATGATGAAAACATTATTCTGAATAGTTATTTTTAAAATTTCTGTATTAAAAACGACCTAGACTATGAAATTGACAATTAACTTCTCAACTGGCCTACAAACCCCCGAGCGATTTTCTTTTCGGAGCAGAAAGTAGCCGTTGACTGGCCAAGTCGAAAAAAAATGGCCGCTTGAAGGGGGCAGACCCGTTTATGCATATAAATTAATTTTGGTTTGACTAATTCATAACATTGATACCTTTCTGCATTCAGAATGAAATTTCCTATTTAGATAACATAGTTTAAATATTAGTACTTGAATAAATAATGTGAGTAATTGCAGAGTGAAGTGCAAATTTGCAAAATGCACTTGCAAAAAAATTGCAAAAAAAATTCCTAAAGAAACTAATATCTCCTGCGAAATTTATGAGTTAATAATACAAAGTGAGGTGATCTAGTTACCCAGGCGTTGTTTTATCACAAAACACAACACATAAAACAAATGAAAACAATATTAATTAAGTCGAAACGCGCACTGTCCAAAACAAAAACAAACAAACATGGCCGTCAGAGGCAATTGATCGAAGTGACATTGACATTGAACGATTATAACCTTACCAAATTAAGTAGTATGGTTTTATATGCAACTCATGTACATCCCAGAATAGGTTGGCTATACTTGACCTTGACATACATTCATTCATTAGACGTAAACATCAAAATACGCCCGAAACCCCCGAGCGGTTTTGGCCAGTGTAGCGTTTCGGCCGAAAAACCGCTCAGGGGTTTGTAGGCCAGTTGAGAAGTTAATAAACAAACATATAAAACAAACATACCTGGAAAACGCTTTCAAGGGGTAGTTTTTCCTAAAAAACTAAAACACGTGCCAGAATAACGTAGCACCATAGGAGAAGCCCAGGGTTTTCAAGGATGACAACTCAGGAATAGACTACTCTCGGAGGGTCTAATAACATATTAAAAATATATATTTTTTTTTCGATGTATAGCGTTTTTGTGTCCATTTTTACTGACCAAATTGAAAGAAAAGTAAGCATATTTCGAAAATTATAAGTCCTATCAACATACTTCCAAGACAATTATTATAGAGAATTTAATGAAGAACAAATTGGTCATTGACAGTTTTGATGTGGCTTTAATCGTTTTTATAATAAAATCAAAAAACTCATTAGGGTTGATACAAAACAGGGTCGAGGGGGCGTTAAAATCACTTACAGCTTCTAAACTATAAGTCCGATCTACATACTTCCAAGGAGATTGTTGTAGTGAGTTTAATGAGGATCATATTGCTCATTGACAGTTTGGTTGTAGTTTGAACCGTTTTCATACAAAATGCAAAAAACTCTAATTTGGCACAAAAAGGGGGGGAAAGGGGGGGAACAATAATTTCTCGACGTGCTTCCATATCGAAATTGAAGCACATATATGACAGCTACGTTCATGCCAAGTTTCATGCTTTCTTTACGATGGGACCATAAAACTGATTTTTGTTAGGACTGGGAGCTGCACTAGATGTAAATTGCTAGATTCAGTCGAACGAAAAAGCGACGTTGCCATTTTTACAAACATCTCAAAAATACTGTTCATGAACGGTTCATAAACCATTTATTTATAGATACCAAAATTTTGCGATATCATTATTTTTGGGTACCGTAATTCTATTTTAAATTAAGATATCTTTGCATAAGGGTATCTGAATTTCAAGTATCCTAAAATATCGGTTTTTCGGTCCCTGGTTTTTAGTTTTTATTTTGCATTCTGTTTAATTCATTTAGTGCTTCATTATTGCAAGGTTTCTGTCCTCAACACGATACAAAATCTTGACTTGGGTGGTGGATTCAGGCTGGATTAATCAGATACCTAAATTACAGATTCAATTTCTAAATTTAAATCTTATTATTATACGCCATTTAGTGGCTGCGCCCATCTTAAATATTGAGGTTGTATAGTGCACTGTATTCTTCTTGTCAAGCCCTTTTATTTGATACCCATATTGGTGGGATTGATAAAAAATTGTTATCAGCCATTTGGTAGCGGCGGCCATCTTAGATTTCAATTTTGCATAGTAAATTGTATTCTACTTGTTGAGACCTTTCATTTGATACCCATGTTGATGGGATTGATAAAACCTAAGTTATCCGCCATTTTGTAGAGGCCGCCATATTGGATTTTAATTTTATATAGTACATTGTATTCTACTGGTTGAGCACTTTCATTTGATACCCATATTGATGGGATTGATAAAACCTACGTTATCCGCCATTTTGTAGCGGCCGCCATCTTGGATTTCAATTTTTTATAGTATACTAGCTGCCCTCCGCGGTTTCACCCGCGTAACTCCCGATCCCGTGGGAATATCGGGATGTAAGCTATCCTATCTCTCAAGTTGGATCGAACTGCACATGGTGTGCGAATTTTATTATAATCGGTTAAGTGGTTTAGGAGTCCATTGAGGACAAACATTGTGACACGAGATTTATATATATTAAGATTTCACCCGCGTAACTCCCGATCCCGTGGGAATATCGGGATGTAAGCTATCCTATCTCTCAAGTTGGATCGAACTGCACATGGTGTGCGAATTTTATTATAATCGGTTGAGTGGTTTAGGAGTCCATTGAGGACAAACATTGTGACACGAGATTTATATATATTAAGATTGTATTCTGCTTGTTGAGCCCTTTCATTTGATACCCATATTGATGGGATTAATAAAACCTAAAAATTGGGGTTTATTGTATTGATAAAATTAGAAAAGATTGGCATTATAAAAAAAAATCGCATTTTTTGCGGCTACGACCCTTTGGCCTGAAGCCCGCGACTTGTATCGCAATGTACTATTTCCATCGCAGTTATCGTATTTGTAAATAATACATAGAAGCCCTATATATCGCCATCTGATGTCAAGTAGCTTCGGAGAAAGCTTTAATTAATCGACTAAATTCATTAAAGGCTTTTACACACGTCCCAATTTGGTCGGGTCCGACATACAATTTGGTCGGGTGTACAACCAAATTGGGACGTGTGTATCGTGGTCGGGCAGACTTAATTATTATTAATTGATCAAATTGGATACGCCCACCCAATTGTCGGGTGTGAGTCGGAATTGTGTGAGTCGGACTCCCGCACGAAGGGTTCCGTATCATGTTGTATTTGAGCTCCACTTCATTTTTTTAAGCTATTGCATAGATTTTATCGCGGGCCTTGGGGGGCTAATCAAGAAATTCCGTAACGAAAAAACCTAACACCCTTGTCTAATGTAAAACTACCGCTACTCGCTAACAGATGGCGCCACCAGTAAAGTTAGATCGCGCAAGCAACATTCCGCACCGAACTACAAAGTGTAAACTTAACTTTGAATAAATCAACCAATATTTAACCTTAAAGCAGTGTTTCATTTAACACCCTCAAGGACTCCTTAGAGCAATAGCTTGTTCATGGTCCTTCGAGCCGGATACGATTGTTCGTCCGATTTTTGTCGTCATTACTTGCGGACGGTGGATTGTCGTTGCAAACGCAAGTACAGGAGCGGATCGACGCGGGAAAGCATCGACCAGCTTCAGAAGGTGCCTTCGGTGGAAGGTGCAATCAGGAATCACGGTGGGCGGAACCGCCCAAGGAAGCAGTTCATCATCAGCAGTGCTTGAGGAGTCGGCACAGTAGCATCACCTATAGTGCAGTGAGTGAATCATCCATCTGTGAGTACTTTCATACAATTTTCAAACCTTAAAGTTCATCAAGATAAAAGTTAAAGTGTTAAATCATCAGTTGAAAAATTTGGACTTAGAAAAAATTTAAACGTTTACAACACATAGAAGAAATTTGAACAATTTGGGACTTAGAAAATTTAAATGCATGTTAGTTAAGACTTAGAATAATTTCAATAAAAACGAAGGTACGGGGAACCTATGCCCAATTTTACCTTTTTTGAATGTTAAAACACTTAGAAAATTTTCGCTTAAAAAAATAACTTGTAAAATTTTTCTGTTTAGTCACTTGTTTTCACACAAAAAATAACTTGTAAAATTTTTCTATTTTGACACTTGGAAATTCATCAGTTTAATTTTACTTACTATAATGGAATCTTTGATTAATTTTCAAGAAGATATAACTTCACGCATTAATAAAGCCAGAACTAATTATAAAAAGTCCCCTAAAGAGCGCATTATTAAGGAGTATGTCGAAAATAGAATTGAGTCATTAGACCAACTATGGTTTGAATTTTTATCTGGACATAAAGAACTTATGCGTAGCTCCACTCCTAAAGATTTAAACAGTTCTAGTTACATTTCGAATGATGTTTACGATAAGACTGAAGACGTTTACATCTCATACAAAACTGAATTAAAATTAGCATTAAAGAAATTTAATGAAAGCGCTCCAAATGTTAACTCTCATTGTGAGAAACCTATGAGTAATGTAAAGTACCCTAAAATAAATATTCCTAATTTCTCTGGAAATTATTCTGAATGGACAACGTTCAAGCAAATGTTCACATCATTAATAATAAATAATTCTTCATTTGATGATATCCAAAAACTCCATTATTTAAAAAGTTATCTTGTAGGAGATGCTGAACAGTTGCTTAGACACGTTCCCATCGATAATGGTAATTTTACTCGTTCCTGGCAACTATTACAGGAACGTTATAATAATAAAAAATACATTTGTCATCAAACGTTAAAGATACTTTTAAGTCAGAAAAACCTTCAAGTTGAATCGGCCGATGGTTTGAGAGATCTCGTCGATACTACCAATACATGTTTAGCTACACTTCAAAGTTTGGGAATCGATACAAAGTCGTGGGATGTATTGTTGATTCACATCCTCACTTTGAAATTGGATCCAGAAACTAGACGTCAGTGGGAGTTTCATGTAACCAAAACTATCTCTTCTGAAGAACTTCCTACTTATAAACAATTTACCGATTTTTTATCTGAAACTTTCCGCGCCGTAGAGTGTCTCGATCCAAAATCGATGAAAACCCAATCTAATAGTAGCAAGATAAAAGCACTACATGTAACTAATACTAATGTATCTTGTCCATTATGTTCTGATGATCACAAATTATATAATTGTAAACAGTTTCATAAATCGAAAGTGGACGATCGTCGTAAGTTTGTTTACGACAAAAATATCTGTTTCAACTGCATGGGAGGTAATCATTCTGCCAAAGAGTGTCATAGCAATTCACGGTGTCGCATTTGTAAACAAAAACACCATTCACTTCTTCATCCTGGGGGTAAAAACACTGCAAATAATGATAGAGACAACATGCCAAACAGGAGTGTTGTCGCATCTTCAAACGATCCTACCACTTCAAACAATTCAGCATCATTGGTCTCCTGCTTCTCGACAGGTAAAATATTTCAGCAGGTCTTGCTAGCCACTGCGGTAGTCAAGGTCACATCGAGAAATGGGGAAGATTGCAAACTAAGAGCGTTAATCGATCAGGGCTCGCAGTCGTCTTTCGTAACAGAGTCGGCAGTCCAATATCTAGGTTTAAAGAAAAAACCTACCACTAATCTTATTGCAGGATTAGGTGGAGGAAAGGATGTAGTATCAAAGGCTGCAGTCAATTTAACGATAAAATCTATGTATGATCCCACTGTAACAATTTCAGTGAGCGCACACGTTATCAAATGCATAACGTCTCCATTACCGACTGAGAAAGTCGAACCAATGGAGTGGCTAGAACTCAAGCAATTATCGCTAGCTGATCCCGAATATCACACACCCAACAGAATCGATATTCTCTTGGGAGCCGAAGTATATACAAAAATACTTCGTGCAGGAATAAAACGAGTACCGCTTGGTACACCACTGGCTCAATCAACAAGCCTGGGTTGGATTCTCTCTGGAGCAATCGAAACAAATACCAAGCCAGCTAATAACATAAGTGTAATGCATTGTCGTTGCACAACTGATTTAAAAAGATTCTGGGAGCTTGAATCAGATATTCAACTACCCAAGGAAAAACTATTCACAGATGAAGAACATTGTGAACAACATTTTAAAACCAATACTCGTAGAGATAGCGACGGTAGATATATTGTTCGCCTTCCACTTAAAGTTGAAGTTCCTCAAGTCACTTCTTCTCGAGATATCGCAGTAAATCGTCTGAAATCACTGGAACGTAAGTTAGACAAAGATAAAACACTAAGAGTAAAATATCAAGAAGTAATTGATGAGTACCTAAAGTTAAATCATATGGAACTTATATCTACAGAAGAAATAAACAATCCTAAAGCCATATACTTACCTCATCACGCTGTGGTTCGTAATGATAAAGAAACCACTAAAGTAAGAGTAGTCTACGATGCGTCCTGCAAAGGAAAAAACAATATTTCATTAAACGATCAACTAGCAATAGGACCTACATTGCAGCCGGAACTACGGCACATCATAATGCGTTGGAGATCGGCCTCAATTTGCATGACAGCCGATATTGTTAAGATGTACCGTCAGGTGAAAACAGCCAATTGTGACAATGATTTCCAAAGAATTCTGTGGAGAGAAGATCCTACATTAGAAATAAAGCATTATAAACTTACCCGTGTAACTTTCGGTACAGCTTCTGCTCCATATCTCGCAGTCAAGGCACTGCAGCAGGTAGCTCATGATGATGGTGCTAATTATCCAATGGCAGCTGAAAGAACACTGAAAGATTTCTACGTAGATGACTTCATGAGTGGCTGTGAAAATGTCAAACAAGGATATGAAATATTTACACAAATGAATGAACTATTAGGTAAGGCAGGATTCAAACTTCAAAAATGGAATAGCAATAACAACGAACTCTTAGAAATAATGAAAGGGAAAGAGAAGGATAAGGAAACAGGAAAAGTATTAGAAATTGAGGAAGGATTGAGAATCAAGGAAGACGAATTAATAAAAATTATGGGACTCACCTGGAACCGACGCGACGACACTTTTCGCTATTCAGTTAATCTCCCGACGTTGCAGCAACCTGTAACTAAAAGGATGATTATTTCGGATATATCTCGTCTCTACGACCCATTAGGATGGGTAGGACCTAGTTTAATAATAGCAAAAATTATGATTCAAAAGCTTTGGTTAGCAGGATTAAACTGGGATGAAATCGTTCCAGATAATCTTTTAAATGAGTGGTTAACTTACCGCGAAGAACAATTAAAGTTACGTGAAATCCGCATACCAAGATGGATCGGTACACAAACAGATGATCACGAAGTTGAAATTCACGGCTTCTGTGATGCATCGAAGTCAGCATACGCCGCTGTGGTGTATGTAAGAGTAATTAACTCTGAAAGAAACATAAACGTGTCTTTAATCACCGCAAAGACAAAGGTAGCTCCAGTGAAACAAGTCTTAATTCCGAGGTTGGAGTTATGCGGAGCTGTACTGTTAAGCAAATTATTAATAGAAGTAGCAACGGTTTTTTAATATCGAAAAATGCAATATACACGCATGGACTGACTCAACTGTCGTCCTTGCATGGTTGAACAACCACCCAAGTAAATGGAGTGTGTTTGTAGCCAACCGTGTATCAGAAATTCATACAAACCTAGATCCACAAAACTGGTCGCACGTTACATCCAAACAAAATCCCGCAGACTGTGCGTCGCGAGGATTACATCCATCTGAACTACTAAATGCCAAACTTTGGTTCAATGGACCGGAATTTCTCTATCATGAAAACATCACGTACAATAAACCTAAAACTACAGTAACAGATTTAGAAGCATTAAAAATAAAAACAAATTGTGCTGTAGTGGAACATAAAGCAGACATAATATGGGATAAATATTCATCGCTTACTAAAATGACTAGAATAATTGCATACTGTAAGAGATTTATAAATAATTGTAAAAAAATAAATAATTTTTTTTTAAAATATATCACAGCTAAAGAGTTGAAGGAAGCACTTAATTTTTGTATAATAAAAGATCAAAGAAATTATTTTGCAGAAGAACTTAAACTAATATCACAGAAAAAAGACTTACCTAAAGGCAATAACTTTCGCTCATTAAATCCGTTCATTGATCCCGATAATATCTTGAGAGTAGGAGGCAGATTAGGTCTTTCAGACCTCGGTTATAATAGAAAACATCCAATTTTAATGCCTAAACAGTCTCATTTAACTCAACTTATCATAGCTGAGGCCCACAAACAAACCCTTCATGGTGGACCGCAACTTACACTAAACTATATCCAAACTAAGTATTGGATTCTCGGAGCGAAACAGTTGGTAAAATCACATTACCGTAAATGTGTGACTTGTGTTAAGAATGCAGCAGTCACAAAGGCTCCTTTCATGGGACAGGTACCTACTGTCAGAACAACCCCTACACGCGCATTCAAACACAGTGGTGTTGATTACGCGGGACCAATCCAACTGAGAACAACCAAAGGTCGAGGTCACAAGTCCTACAAAGGATATATCGCTTTATTTGTCTGTATGGCCACTAGAGCCATACATTTAGAAGTCGTAAGTGACTTGACTACGGAAGGTTTCTTACAAGCCTTTAAACGTTTTGTGGCCAGACGAGGTAGTTGTTCGAATCTGTGGAGTGACAACGGCACCAACTTCATCGGAGCATCAGGAGAATTAAAGAAATGCGCTATCTCCGAACGCAAACAGATGCTCGCTGAGGTCGCTGAATCGCTGGCTACAAATAATTGCGAATGGCATTTCATACCAGCCCATTCGCCTAATTTCGGCGGATTGTGGGAGGCCGGAGTCAAGTCGGTGAAATATCACCTTAAGAGGACAATCGGAAATTCAACTTTGACTTTCGAAGAAATGGCAACAGTTCTCAGTCAGATAGAGGCTTGCCTCAATTCTCGCCCCCTATCGGTAATCGTAAGTCAATCAGAGATTGGCAATATCTTAACTCCCGGACACTTTCTTATTGGTGAGCCATTACTAACTGCACCAGATCATGATGTTGGGTCTTTGAACGTAGGTTCTTTGAGGAGGTGGCAATACACCCAACGCATGCTTCAATCATTTTGGCAGCAATGGTCAAACGAGTATCTAAACAAGTTCCTGCTGAGATACAAATGGAACAAGCACAATCCTCAACCAAAATTGAATGACGTTGTAGTAGTCAAGGAGGACGGCTTACCTCCATCGCGTTGGCTCTTTGGCAGAGTAATCGCCACCTATCCAGGGGTAGATAACATAGTCCGAGTAGTAGATTTAAAAACTAAAGGTGGTGTTATAAAACGGCCAACTCAAAAGTTGTGCATATTACCTGTAGCCGAATAAATTTAAATGTAAGGGTAGCATAGTTATATATTCCTCAATAGTATATTATTCCTAAACTTAAGACAAATGTAAAACAAAAATGTAATTTGAAGAACAAGGCATAACCTAGTTCTTGGTGGGCGGTATGTCTAATGTAAAACTACCGCTACTCGCTAACAGATGGCGCCACCAGTAAAGTTAGATCGCGCAAGCAACATTCCGCACCGAACTACAAGGTGTAAACTTAACTTTGAATAAATCAACCAATATTGAACCTTAAAGCAGTGTTTCATTTAACACCCTCAAGGACTCCTTAGAGCAATAGCTTGTTCAACCCTCGACAAATGACGGACGATTATTAACGGACGACTATTGACGGACGACAAATGTCGGACGACAAATGTCGGACGACAAATGGCGGACGATAATAAATGTCGGACGACTATTTTTTTTTTGAAGTGAAAACTTCTTATGGCGCGTTGTGCACTTTTGTGGGTGAGCATTTTCAGCCGTTCTCGCGACAGATGAGATTTTACACAGATATACAGTTTTCACTTCTGCCTGCACTCCCGGAGTGCGCTGTTTTTTTTAAGCATTTTATCGCGGGCCTTGGGGGGCGAATCAAGAAATTCCGTAACGAAAAAACCTAACACCCCCGACAAATGACGGACGATTATTAACAGACGACTATTGACGGACGACAAATGTCGGACGACAAATGGCGGACGACAAATGTCGGACGACAAATGGCGGACGACAAATGTCGGACGACAAATGGCGGAATAAAACCTTACACCCCCCACTCCGCCTACCATGTAGCTCGGCCGAGCGTTCACTATGCAATAGCTTTACCGCGGCAGTTCTCGAGTGCCACACGTTTTTTTTTTCTTTTTTCAGTTGTTGGTAAAGCGACACTAATGAAATAGTGAAAATTTTAACTCTCTATCCATTACGATTCATGAGATACAACCGGATGACAGACGGACAGAAAGGCAGACAGACAGACGGACGGACGGATTTACGGACGGATGGAACTGATAGACGGACGGACTGATGAACTGACAGTGAAGTCTTAGTAATAGGGTGTTAAATATCTGACAGTGCATAGGATGCCTGGTAGTATTCACGCAACATGCATAGACTGTTTTAATGACTCGTCTGTCCTATTGACATTGACGTTTTGTAATAAGCGCCTCTTCCATTTTTCTCCCGATGGATAATGGACGTGTATTTATTATCGTTTAGAATCCTAAAGTATTTTGTTGATAAGGACATTTATTTTGAATCAATAAATGCGTCTTTATTGGAACACTGTGTGCGTTTGGTTATTTTCATCTGGCGACCGCCTTCTGCGACACATCACCATACAAGAGGTTTTGGACCCAGAGACGCCTTTTGTTTGTTCGCCGATTTTCCAACGTACGATTGCCTTTCTACTAACATGCCTGACGAGGGGAATGAATCATCGACGTCTGCTACTACATCCCATTCTCATCTACAACAACGTAACGCGAATGGCGGCGCCCACGCCGGCGCGCCTGCCAACAATGGAGGCGGCCATAACCTCAATAGCTTTGAAAAGCTTGAGGGAGTGGCAAACTACCACACATGGAAATTCGCTACAAGGATGATGCTGATCCTGGATGGATACTGGGAATGTGTGACGAGTGAAAATGTTGTTGACCCTGCCCGCGATGAGAGGGCGCTTGCCCGCATCGCTCTTAGCTTAAAATCGCCGGTATATCAGTACATTCGAAATGCCAAGACGGCGAAACAGGCTTGGGATAAATTGAAGGATTCCTTTGAAGACAATGGACTTTACAGACGTGTACTGCTCATGCGTCAGCTGCATAGGAGCGACTATAATGAGTTCAACGACATGAGCAGGTATATAGAGTGTACCATAAACTTAGTGGAGCAGCTCGCAGACATTGGTAAAGTGATTGAAGACACTGAAGTTGCTGAAATCCTGCTGAGCGGTTTACCGCAGGAGTATGACTCCGTGGTATCTAACCTCTCTACGGCAAATTTAACCAAACAAGTGACAAGTGATGTTGTTCGAGCTAGACTTATACAAGAAGAACAGCGTAAAAAGTCTCAAAATCCAGTCGAAACTGCTTTGGTTACAACTAAAAGAAAGATAATTTGCCATTACTGCAGAAAGGAAGGACATGTCAAATCAAAATGCTATAAATTAAAGCGAGACAAGAAGAATAACTCGACAGAAAAATGTATGGCAGCTGCGTTCCTGGCTAAGGCGGAGGACTTTGTGATAGACTCGGGGTGCACTGCACACATGGTCAACAAGTGTACCTACTTCTCAACACTACGACAGACAACATCTTCAGTGACAGTGGCAAACAATGAAGTGTTGAAGTGCGAGGGTGTTGGAGATGTCAGCCTTAGTATTAATGGAAAGGTACTTACTTTGTTTAATGTTTTGTATGTTCCTTTGTTGTCTGCGAATCTTATCTCAGTAAGTAAGTTAGTAGAGACAGGCTTAAGAGTGGTGTTCAATTCGGGAGGATGTTTTGTATGTGGCAAAGATGATAACCTTATAGTTTCTGCTAGGAATGTTAACGGTATATACATATTGAGTAGGAAAAATAGTATAACCTTGCACAATAAGGAGCACTCCTTGTTCCTGCAACCTAGGCAAGAATCACTGAGTGCCGCAGATGCAGCTCACTTGCCAGCTATACAGCTATGGCATCGACGGTTGGGTCATCTCAGTCAGAAAGGTATGTTTAGTATTAGAGATAGGTTAGAGCATGCTGGTCTTATGTTTCAGGATGGTGAAGAAATAAAGAATTGTATACCATGTGTCGCAGCCTAACGCAAAGCTCGCTGCAATCCAAGAATCTTCGTGAACGCCACTGCTGCTTCATTTATACATTTTATTAGGCGTCAAATATATTTTTATAAGTACCTGCAAAACCCTACCCTCTTGTTGGGTACAATTGTCATCTTCTGCGTAGCAGACGTATCTATTTTGTAAAGGCTAATTAAAATACTTCTCTATAACGAATTGGGTTTATTTATCTAGTAATAAATCACCTATGTATCAGCCGAGCGCAGACATATAAGGTTTTTTTTTTGGCGACTCGTTGAAAGGACGACAAGTGTCCATATATTCAACTTCCACTTCGTCGTGACGTGCCAAGTTTCACAATAGAAAACGGCGTCACATACATTCAAGAAGAAGGCCAATATCAAGAAGAAGAACACAATCTCGTTCCCGTCAGGTGCCGGCAGTGCAGCAAGCTTGTAAGACTTCACCAGGACCACGGCTACGATTACGGCACACCGTTCAAAGATAAGTGTCCGTCCTTTGACCTTCCAATCCATCCATCCATACATACATCTCTAATATTTCGAAATATTTGTTATTGTCTCCCCTGTGTACAAATCAATACAAATTACGTGCAAATCTAATCAAAAACATACGAAATAGTGTCCTACGCATACAAATTATTTGCACTTTAATTACAAAGTACCTACCACGTCATTCAATATTGCATCATCCATTTGCAATTCATTTCAACTACTTAACCTACTAATAAAAATCCATAAAATCGAACTATTTACAAGTTGTTTACTAAAATATAATCTTTCCTCAGCATCTATTTAACCTAAACCAGGATTACCAGTCGAAATACAAGGTAAATAAATCAAACACAAACAAATACGAGTCAAATATTGTTACCTACTGTCTTCATACAAATAAATTGCAACTAAATTTGTTAAACCTACTTAATTACAAGCGAACTAACGTCTATTTGTCTAGATCTAGCTACAAACTGCAAGTAATAAACTTTTTGTTGGTAAATACTTATCATACCTATTCATTCATACTAGCAACAACTAGGTATTTATCACAAAACATTGCAATTGTGATTATTTCGTGCTCTCAATCGTTTTAACGGGGAATTCCAGGTTGCCTGCATTGTACTACCGGCTCGACGCGATCAGCTGATAAGGCGAATGACCTAGCCGTGTGCAACCAGTCCAGCGGCCCCGAGTACCACCGAGCGGAGGAGAGTGTGACAAGTTGTATCACCTATCCAATTGCAGCTAAGTCAGAAAGTTTAATTCATTATTCGATATTCAACCTCGCATTATTTATCGTAAAAAACGAAACCAGTTCATTGCATAATATCTACAGTAGGTATATATTCAACGATAGTCCATCATGGCTAATTCTGAAACAGAAAACCAAATTAAAATCCCTAGTTACAAAGAATTATCAACAAAGCGCAGTTCCATAAAAGGACAAATAACTAAATTCAAGAATTATCTTTCGTCATTAGAGTCAATTGAATTGTCAAGCATACAATTGGCTGAATTATCATTAAAACTTACTCGGTTTGAATCGCTTTCCGTCAAGTTTGATAGTCTTCAATCCGAGATTGAAGTCTTTAATTCTAACAATCTAACCGCTGAGCTAGATGAAAGGGATGCTATCGAAGGCGACATTATTTATTGTATAGCTAACGCGAAAAATATAATCGAAGAAAACGATACTCAAATAGAAGCGCGTCGCAAGTCGCTCGCGCCCGAGCTTCCCCTTTGTCATCACAGCGGTCAGGAAGATCCAGACTTCAATTTACCACGTATACAAATACCAAAATTTGATGGGTCATGTTTCAACTGGCTTGAATTCCGTGATACGTTCCAAGACCTTGTCCACAATAACAAACGTATAAATGATATACATAAATTTCGTTATTTAAATTCATATCTTGAAGGTGACGCGAAGGGACTCCTCTCCAACTTCGAAGTGTCATCGTCCAACTACAGTAAGGCTTGGTCACTTCTATGTGAACGTTACGACGACAAAAAGGTACTTATTGATTTTCATTTATCTGAATTATTCAATATACCATTAATTAAACAAGATTCTGAGAGTCTAAGAGGCTTAGTCGATCATGTTACTAAAAACCTAAGGGCTTTGTCTAGTCTAGGTCAACCCACCGACCAGTGGGATACTCTCATCGTATACATATACTCATCAAAATTGGACAGCGCTACTTTAGTTAAGTGGGAAGAAACCCGTAATACATACAAAGATACTCCTACTTTAAACCAATTTCATAAGTTTTTAATTGAGCGAGCTAGCGTCCTAGCCTCGGTTAAAAAGCATAGCAAGTTCGAGAATTCATTTAAAACGCCACAAGTTCTATCAAAACCTAACCAAAGGTTCTATTCACAACAAACATACATACATAACAAGCATAATTCGTCTTCTAACAATAATCAAAATAGAAACTTTAACGTTAAATCTTTTACTACTACAAATCATAATAATATAATGAAACCTACTTGCGTTATTTGCAACGATTCTCATAGAGTATATGAGTGTCGTATATTTAGAGATAAATCTATTCAAGAAAGATTAAATGATGTGAAACAGCGTAACCTATGTATTAATTGTCTACGTCCAGGCCATCACGTGTCTAAGTGCCGCCTTGGCCCATGCAGGGAATGTAATAAAAGGCACAATACTTTATTACATAACGCTGACATACTAGTAGAATCCCCTGGCACCGCAGATCAATCCATAGCGACTTTCTCTAAGCAATATCCTAATCAAGTTATCTTGTCAACAGCTGTCATCGAAGTATCGAACCCGGTGACTGGCTACACCGAGAAGGTGCGCGCGTTGCTTGACTGTGGCAGTCAATCTTCTTTTATCTCGAACTATCTGAAACAAAAACTACAATTAAATACAAACAAAATAAATACAACTAATATAATTGGTATAGGCAATAATTCATGCAATAATGTAGTTGAAAGCTGTACTATTAAGCTAAAATCGATGTACAATTCATACAATACTATTCTTACCTGTCTGGTGCTAGATGAACTGACAGGCGAGCTGCCGACGGCTCCTATAAACATACAAACTATACAATTACCTAACTATATACAATTAGCAGATCCTAGCTTTCACTTACCGTCTAAGGTACATGTACTGCTCGGTGCAGACATATTTTGGGAAGTTTTGGGTTCTGACCAGCAATCACTAGGACCTACGTTTCCTAGGTTGATTGATTCTAAGTTTGGTTGGCTTATAGCCGGACCTATTCATGCAATTATATCTAAACAAACTCTATGTAACTATAGCAATATTTTATCATTGGAGACACAAACTATAAACAATACTTTAGCTAAATTTTGGGAAGTCGAGGAAGTACCACAAAGGTCAATTTTAAGTCAAGGTGAGAAAGCATGCGAAGAACATTTTTTATCTAATACGACGCGTTTAAGCAATGGCAGATTTTGCGTCAAATTGCCTTTGCTTGATAATCCAGACTGTTTGGGCGACTCTTATAGTTTAGCCAAAAAGAGGTTTCTCAGCCTAGAGAAGCGATTTCGTAGAGATCCCGAGCTGAAGCGACAATATTCACAATTCATTCGAGAATATTCCGACTTAGGGCATCTATCGATTAGTGAAAACCCTAAGCCAACTATAAATTATTTCCTATGTCATCACGCGGTTTTTAAAGAAGAATCTGAATCCAGCAAAATACGAGTCGTGTTCGATGGATCGACTCCGTCCTCCTCTGGTTATTCATTAAATGATATCCTTATGGTAGGACCAAATATTCAGAACTCTTTGTTCTCTATCCTAGTTAGAGCAAGGCAGTATAAATTCCTCTTAACTGGAGATATTGAGAAAATGTATCGTCAGTGCCAATTGCATTCAGATGATAGGAACCTTCAATTAATACTATGGAGAGAAGAAGAGTCTCAATCTCTCCAAACACTAGAATTAGCAACAGTCACTTATGGTACTTCTAGTGCTAGTTTCTTAAGTACAAGATGTTTATGGCAGGTCGGAGAAGAATGCAAAGACGAATCAATTAAGACTATTATACAAAACGATTTCTATTAAGAGAGGGCTTTTTATCTCATTAGTCTCTAATCCTGGTGGGAATGCTAAAAATAATCGTCTTCTAGGGGAGGTATAACATGTCTTATTTGAGATTACTTCTGGCTCCCACTCCACGAAATTGAGGATTTGAAAACTTGATGTCAGTTTAGGAACCTCGACCAAGATAATTAACTGATTATTTTCGCTATCAATACCTTTCAGCGTTACAGATAAGTGGGGAGTTATTGAACTTATTTCATTAACCAGTATTCCGGGTAGTTTGGTTTCCAACCACCGAATCTGAGTTTCTAGAGACAGAAAGAAAGATGGAATTTTTCCGTTCATTAATAACATTAATCCGGTTGTAATGTTAGTTGTTGTAAATATGAAGAAAAGATTTGTGATACTAATATTGAAAGCTCGGTTCTATCTCTAGCCTGGCCTAAGGCTTGATCCACTTCTATCGTTAAATCCTTTATTGAGTTCTGGGAATTTATAGATAATAAAGTGATATTTCTCATAACTTTTAAATCTTCAAGTCTGTTATCGTGCATGATAGCTAACTGTTGCGTTAATTCATTATACTTATGATCAGGGACGGCACCAAAGATGTCTGCCAGTTCATAAGCAAATACTGCAGCTGAAGCCGCATATCCTCCATATTTGATAACTTTTAAGAATTTACCATACTTTGTCAATTTCCCAGCTACTCTTGCAGCTGGTCTTGCTAGACGAAGAAAAGAAAATAGTGCTCTCCATATTTGTCTCTTTTGTCGATGTAATCCACTAATGTCAATAATCTTCCCATTACCAGATTCATCTCGAATGGGGTAAGGGGACGCAATAAGCTCGGATTGGAAAGCCAGAGAGTCTTTAAACTGTTTTTGAAAATGCAGCTCTATATTTCCCAATACTCTTAGTATCTCCTGGTAGTCCTGATCTCTCATCTTTTGCTTATCCATTTTTGCTATAGAATCTTTTAAGACATCACTGGGCGATTTTAATCTTATGATGAGCACCTGTCGTCTATCGTACTGATCAACCATTGCGCCCCTCATTGGGCTACTTTTAATTGTTACAAAACCATCTTTTTGGAGATATACATCATAAGCCAGGCTTATGAAAGTGATTATAAACAATAGTTTAAACATTTTGTACAAAATTATGTCTTATGTCATCACGCGGTTTTTAAAGAAGAATCTGAATCCAGCAAAATACGAGTCGTGTTCGATGGATCGACTCCGTCCTCCTCTGGTTATTCATTAAATGATATCCTTATGGTAGGACCAAATATTCAGAACTCTTTGTTCTCTATCCTAGTTAGAGCAAGGCAGTATAAATTCCTCTTAACTGGAGATATTGAGAAAATGTATCGTCAGTGCCAATTGCATTCAGATGATAGGAACCTTCAATTAATACTATGGAGAGAAGAAGAGTCTCAATCTCTCCAAACACTAGAATTAGCAACAGTCACTTATGGTACTTCTAGTGCTAGTTTCTTAAGTACAAGATGTTTATGGCAGGTCGGAGAAGAATGCAAAGACGAATCAATTAAGACTATTATACAAAACGATTTCTATTAAGAGAGGGCTTTTTATCTCATTAGTCTCTAATCCTGGTGGGAATGCTAAAAATAATCGTCTTCTAGGGGAGGTATAACATGTCTTATTTGAGATTACTTCTGGCTCCCACTCCACGAAATTGAGGATTTGAAAACTTGATGTCAGTTTAGGAACCTCGACCAAGATAATTAACTGATTATTTTCGCTATCAATACCTTTCAGCGTTACAGATAAATGGGGAGTTATTGAACTTATTTCATTAACCAGTATTCCGGGTAGTTTGGTTTCCAACCACCGAATCTGAGTTTCTAGAGACAGAAAGAAAGATGGAATTTTTCCGTTCATTAATAACATTAATCCGGTTGTAATGTTAGTTGTTGTAAATATGAAGAAAAGATTTGTGATACTAATATTGAAAGCTCGGTTCTATCTCTAGCCTGGCCTAAGGCTTGATCCACTTCTATCGTTAAATCCTTTATTGAGTTCTGGGAATTTATAGATAATAAAGTGATATTTCTCATAACTTTTAAATCTTCAAGTCTGTTATCGTGCATGATAGCTAACTGTTGCGTTAATTCATTATACTTATGATCAGGGACGGCACCAAAGATGTCTGCCAGTTCATAAGCAAATACTGCAGCTGAAGCCGCATATCCTCCATATTTGATAACTTTTAAGAATTTACCATACTTTGTCAATTTCCCAGCTACTCTTGCAGCTGGTCTTGCTAGACGAAGAAAAGAAAATAGTGCTCTCCATATTTGTCTCTTTTGTCGATGTAATCCACTAATGTCAATAATCTTCCCATTACCAGATTCATCTCGAATGGGGTAAGGGGACGCAATAAGCTCGGATTGGAAAGCCAGAGAGTCTTTAAACTGTTTTTGAAAATGCAGCTCTATATTTCCCAATACTCTTAGTATCTCCTGGTAGTCCTGATCTCTCATCTTTTGCTTATCCATTTTTGCTATAGAATCTTTTAAGACATCACTGGGCGATTTTAATCTTATGATGAGCACCTGTCGTCTATCGTACTGATCAACCATTGCGCCCCTCATTGGGCTACTTTTAATTGTTACAAAACCATCTTTTTGGAGATATACATCATAAGCCAGGCTTATGAAAGTGATTATAAACAATAGTTTAAACATTTTGTACAAAATTATGTCTTATGTCATCACGCGGTTTTTAAAGAAGAATCTGAATCCAGCAAAATACGAGTCGTGTTCGATGGATCGACTCCGTCCTCCTCTGGTTATTCATTAAATGATATCCTTATGGTAGGACCAAATATTCAGAACTCTTTGTTCTCTATCCTAGTTAGAGCAAGGCAGTATAAATTCCTCTTAACTGGAGATATTGAGAAAATGTATCGTCAGTGCCAATTGCATTCAGATGATAGGAACCTTCAATTAATACTATGGAGAGAAGAAGAGTCTCAATCTCTCCAAACACTAGAATTAGCAACAGTCACTTATGGTACTTCTAGTGCTAGTTTCTTAAGTACAAGATGTTTATGGCAGGTCGGAGAAGAATGCAAAGACGAATCAATTAAGACTATTATACAAAACGATTTCTATTAAGAGAGGGCTTTTTATCTCATTAGTCTCTAATCCTGGTGGGAATGCTAAAAATAATCGTCTTCTAGGGGAGGTATAACATGTCTTATTTGAGATTACTTCTGGCTCCCACTCCACGAAATTGAGGATTTGAAAACTTGATGTCAGTTTAGGAACCTCGACCAAGATAATTAACTGATTATTTTCGCTATCAATACCTTTCAGCGTTACAGATAAGTGGGGAGTTATTGAACTTATTTCATTAACCAGTATTCCGGGTAGTTTGGTTTCCAACCACCGAATCTGAGTTTCTAGAGACAGAAAGAAAGATGGAATTTTTCCGTTCATTAATAACATTAATCCGGTTGTAATGTTAGTTGTTGTAAATATGAAGAAAAGATTTGTGATACTAATATTGAAAGCTCGGTTCTATCTCTAGCCTGGCCTAAGGCTTGATCAACTTCTATCGTTAAATCCTTTATTGAGTTCTGGGAATTTATAGATAATAAAGTGATATTTCTCATAACTTTTAAATCTTCAAGTCTGTTATCGTGCATGATAGCTAACTGTTGCGTTAATTCATTATACTTATGATCAGGGACGGCACCAAAGATGTCTGCCAGTTCATAAGCAAATACTGCAGCTGAAGCCGCATATCCTCCATATTTGATAACTTTTAAGAATTTACCATACTTTGTCAATTTCCCAGCTACTCTTGCAGCTGGTCTTGCTAGACGAAGAAAAGAAAATAGTGCTCTCCATATTTGTCTCTTTTGTCGATGTAATCCACTAATGTCAATAATCTTCCCATTACCAGATTCATCTCGAATGGGGTAAGGGGACGCAATAAGCTCGGATTGGAAAGCCAGAGAGTCTTTAAACTGTTTTTGAAAATGCAGCTCTATATTTCCCAATACTCTTAGTATCTCCTGGTAGTCCTGATCTCTCATCTTTTGCTTATCCATTTTTGCTATAGAATCTTTTAAGACATCACTGGGCGATTTTAATCTTATGATGAGCACCTGTCGTCTATCGTACTGATCAACCATTGCGCCCCTCATTGGGCTACTTTTAATTGTTACAAAACCATCTTTTTGGAGATATACATCATAAGCCAGGCTTATGAAAGTGATTATAAACAATAGTTTAAACATTTTGTACAAAATTATGTCTTATGTCATCACGCGGTTTTTAAAGAAGAATCTGAATCCAGCAAAATACGAGTCGTGTTCGATGGATCGACTCCGTCCTCCTCTGGTTATTCATTAAATGATATCCTTATGGTAGGACCAAATATTCAGAACTCTTTGTTCTCTATCCTAGTTAGAGCAAGGCAGTATAAATTCCTCTTAACTGGAGATATTGAGAAAATGTATCGTCAGTGCCAATTGCATTCAGATGATAGGAACCTTCAATTAATACTATGGAGAGAAGAAGAGTCTCAATCTCTCCAAACACTAGAATTAGCAACAGTCACTTATGGTACTTCTAGTGCTAGTTTCTTAAGTACAAGATGTTTATGGCAGGTCGGAGAAGAATGCAAAGACGAATCAATTAAGACTATTATACAAAACGATTTCTATTAAGAGAGGGCTTTTTATCTCATTAGTCTCTAATCCTGGTGGGAATGCTAAAAATAATCGTCTTCTAGGGGAGGTATAACATGTCTTATTTGAGATTACTTCTGGCTCCCACTCCACGAAATTGAGGATTTGAAAACTTGATGTCAGTTTAGGAACCTCGACCAAGATAATTAACTGATTATTTTCGCTATCAATACCTTTCAGCGTTACAGATAAGTGGGGAGTTATTGAACTTATTTCATTAACCAGTATTCCGGGTAGTTTGGTTTCCAACCACCGAATCTGAGTTTCTAGAGACAGAAAGAAAGATGGAATTTTTCCGTTCATTAATAACATTAATCCGGTTGTAATGTTAGTTGTTGTAAATATGAAGAAAAGATTTGTGATACTAATATTGAAAGCTCGGTTCTATCTCTAGCCTGGCCTAAGGCTTGATCCACTTCTATCGTTAAATCCTTTATTGAGTTCTGGGAATTTATAGATAATAAAGTGATATTTCTCATAACTTTTAAATCTTCAAGTCTGTTATCGTGCATGATAGCTAACTGTTGCGTTAATTCATTATACTTATGATCAGGGACGGCACCAAAGATGTCTGCCAGTTCATAAGCAAATACTGCAGCTGAAGCCGCATATCCTCCATATTTGATAACTTTTAAGAATTTACCATACTTTGTCAATTTCCCAGCTACTCTTGCAGCTGGTCTTGCTAGACGAAGAAAAGAAAATAGTGCTCTCCATATTTGTCTCTTTTGTCGATGTAATCCACTAATGTCAATAATCTTCCCATTACCAGATTCATCTCGAATGGGGTAAGGGGACGCAATAAGCTCGGATTGGAAAGCCAGAGAGTCTTTAAACTGTTTTTGAAAATGCAGCTCTATATTTCCCAATACTCTTAGTATCTCCTGGTAGTCCTGATCTCTCATCTTTTGCTTATCCATTTTTGCTATAGAATCTTTTAAGACATCACTGGGCGATTTTAATCTTATGATGAGCACCTGTCGTCTATCGTACTGATCAACCATTGCGCCCCTCATTGGGCTACTTTTAATTGTTACAAAACCATCTTTTTGGAGATATACATCATAAGCCAGGCTTATGAAAGTGATTATAAACAATAGTTTAAACATTTTGTACAAAATTATGTCTTATGTCATCACGCGGTTTTTAAAGAAGAATCTGAATCCAGCAAAATACGAGTCGTGTTCGATGGATCGACTCCGTCCTCCTCTGGTTATTCATTAAATGATATCCTTATGGTAGGACCAAATATTCAGAACTCTTTGTTCTCTATCCTAGTTAGAGCAAGGCAGTATAAATTCCTCTTAACTGGAGATATTGAGAAAATGTATCGTCAGTGCCAATTGCATTCAGATGATAGGAACCTTCAATTAATACTATGGAGAGAAGAAGAGTCTCAATCTCTCCAAACACTAGAATTAGCAACAGTCACTTATGGTACTTCTAGTGCTAGTTTCTTAAGTACAAGATGTTTATGGCAGGTCGGAGAAGAATGCAAAGACGAATCAATTAAGACTATTATACAAAACGATTTCTATTAAGAGAGGGCTTTTTATCTCATTAGTCTCTAATCCTGGTGGGAATGCTAAAAATAATCGTCTTCTAGGGGAGGTATAACATGTCTTATTTGAGATTACTTCTGGCTCCCACTCCACGAAATTGAGGATTTGAAAACTTGATGTCAGTTTAGGAACCTCGACCAAGATAATTAACTGATTATTTTCGCTATCAATACCTTTCAGCGTTACAGATAAGTGGGGAGTTATTGAACTTATTTCATTAACCAGTATTCCGGGTAGTTTGGTTTCCAACCACCGAATCTGAGTTTCTAGAGACAGAAAGAAAGATGGAATTTTTCCGTTCATTAATAACATTAATCCGGTTGTTAGTTGTTGTAAATATAAAGAAAAGATTTGTGATACTAATATTGAAAGCTCGGTTCTATCTCTAGCCTGGCCTAAGGCTTGATCCACTTCTATCGTTAAATCCTTTATTGAGTTCTGGGAATTTATAGATAATAAAGTGATATTTCTCATAACTTTTAAATCTTCAAGTCTGTTATCGTGCATGATAGCTAACTGTTGCGTTAATTCATTATACTTATGATCAGGGACGGCACCAAAGATGTCTGCCAGTTCATAAGCAAATACTGCAGCTGAAGCCGCATATCCTCCATATTTGATAACTTTTAAGAATTTACCATACTTTGTCAATTTCCCAGCTACTCTTGCAGCTGGTCTTGCTAGACGAAGAAAAGAAAATAGTGCTCTCCATATTTGTCTCTTTTGTCGATGTAATCCACTAATGTCAATAATCTTCCCATTACCAGATTCATCTCGAATGGGGTAAGGGGACGCAATAAGCTCGGATTGGAAAGCCAGAGAGTCTTTAAACTGTTTTTGAAAATGCAGCTCTATATTTCCCAATACTCTTAGTATCTCCTGGTAGTCCTGATCTCTCATCTTTTGCTTATCCATTTTTGCTATAGAATCTTTTAAGACATCACTGGGCGATTTTAATCTTATGATGAGCACCTGTCGTCTATCGTACTGATCAACCATTGCGCCCCTCATTGGGCTACTTTTAATTGTTACAAAACCATCTTTTTGGAGATATACATCATAAGCCAGGCTTATGAAAGTGATTATAAACAATAGTTTAAACATTTTGTACAAAATTATGTCTTATGTCATCACGCGGTTTTTAAAGAAGAATCTGAATCCAGCAAAATACGAGTCGTGTTCGATGGATCGACTCCGTCCTCCTCTGGTTATTCATTAAATGATATCCTTATGGTAGGACCAAATATTCAGAACTCTTTGTTCTCTATCCTAGTTAGAGCAAGGCAGTATAAATTCCTCTTAACTGGAGATATTGAGAAAATGTATCGTCAGTGCCAATTGCATTCAGATGATAGGAACCTTCAATTAATACTATGGAGAGAAGAAGAGTCTCAATCTCTCCAAACACTAGAATTAGCAACAGTCACTTATGGTACTTCTAGTGCTAGTTTCTTAAGTACAAGATGTTTATGGCAGGTCGGAGAAGAATGCAAAGACGAATCAATTAAGACTATTATACAAAACGATTTCTATTAAGAGAGGGCTTTTTATCTCATTAGTCTCTAATCCTGGTGGGAATGCTAAAAATAATCGTCTTCTAGGGGAGGTATAACATGTCTTATTTGAGATTACTTCTGGCTCCCACTCCACGAAATTGAGGATTTGAAAACTTGATGTCAGTTTAGGAACCTCGACCAAGATAATTAACTGATTATTTTCGCTATCAATACCTTTCAGCGTTACAGATAAGTGGGGAGTTATTGAACTTATTTCATTAACCAGTATTCCGGGTAGTTTGGTTTCCAACCACCGAATCTGAGTTTCTAGAGACAGAAAGAAAGATGGAATTTTTCCGTTCATTAATAACATTAATCCGGTTGTTAGTTGTTGTAAATATGAAGAAAAGATTTGTGATACTAATATTGAAAGCTCGGTTCTATCTCTAGCCTGGCCTAAGGCTTGATCAACTTCTATCGTTAAATCCTTTATTGAGTTCTGGGAATTTATAGATAATAAAGTGATATTTCTCATAACTTTTAAATCTTCAAGTCTGTTATCGTGCATGATAGCTAACTGTTGCGTTAATTCATTATACTTATGATCAGGGACGGCACCAAAGATGTCTGCCAGTTCATAAGCAAATACTGCAGCTGAAGCCGCATATCCTCCATATTTGATAACTTTTAAGAATTTACCATACTTTGTCAATTTCCCAGCTACTCTTGCAGCTGGTCTTGCTAGACGAAGAAAAGAAAATAGTGCTCTCCATATTTGTCTCTTTTGTCGATGTAATCCACTTATGTCAATAATCTTCCCATTACCAGATTCATCTCGAATGGGGTAAGGGGACGCAATAAGCTCGGATTGGAAAGCCAGAGAGTCTTTAAACTGTTTTTGAAAATGCAGCTCTATATTTCCCAATACTCTTAGTATCTCCTGGTAGTCCTGATCTCTCATCTTTTGCTTATCCATTTTTGCTATAGAATCTTTTAAGACATCACTGGGCGATTTTAATCTTATGATGAGCACCTGTCGTCTATCGTACTGATCAACCATTGCGCCCCTCATTGGGCTACTTTTAATTGTTACAAAACCATCTTTTTGGAGATATACATCATAAGCCAGGCTTATGAAAGTGATTATAAACAATAGTTTAAACATTTTGTACAAAATTATGTCTTATGTCATCACGCGGTTTTTAAAGAAGAATCTGAATCCAGCAAAATACGAGTCGTGTTCGATGGATCGACTCCGTCCTCCTCTGGTTATTCATTAAATGATATCCTTATGGTAGGACCAAATATTCAGAACTCTTTGTTCTCTATCCTAGTTAGAGCAAGGCAGTATAAATTCCTCTTAACTGGAGATATTGAGAAAATGTATCGTCAGTGCCAATTGCATTCAGATGATAGGAACCTTCAATTAATACTATGGAGAGAAGAAGAGTCTCAATCTCTCCAAACACTAGAATTAGCAACAGTCACTTATGGTACTTCTAGTGCTAGTTTCTTAAGTACAAGATGTTTATGGCAGGTCGGAGAAGAATGCAAAGACGAATCAATTAAGACTATTATACAAAACGATTTCTATTAAGAGAGGGCTTTTTATCTCATTAGTCTCTAATCCTGGTGGGAATGCTAAAAATAATCGTCTTCTAGGGGAGGTATAACATGTCTTATTTGAGATTACTTCTGGCTCCCACTCCACGAAATTGAGGATTTGAAAACTTGATGTCAGTTTAGGAACCTCGACCAAGATAATTAACTGATTATTTTCGCTATCAATACCTTTCAGCGTTACAGATAAGTGGGGAGTTATTGAACTTATTTCATTAACCAGTATTCCGGGTAGTTTGGTTTCCAACCACCGAATCTGAGTTTCTAGAGACAGAAAGAAAGATGGAATTTTTCCGTTCATTAATAACATTAATCCGGTTGTAATGTTAGTTGTTGTAAATATGAAGAAAAGATTTGTGATACTAATATTGAAAGCTCGGTTCTATCTCTAGCCTGGCCTAAGGCTTGATCCACTTCTATCGTTAAATCCTTTATTGAGTTCTGGGAATTTATAGATAATAAAGTGATATTTCTCATAACTTTTAAATCTTCAAGTCTGTTATCGTGCATGATAGCTAACTGTTGCGTTAATTCATTATACTTATGATCAGGGACGGCACCAAAGATGTCTGCCAGTTCATAAGCAAATACTGCAGCTGAAGCCGCATATCCTCCATATTTGATAACTTTTAAGAATTTACCATACTTTGTCAATTTCCCAGCTACTCTTGCAGCTGGTCTTGCTAGACGAAGAAAAGAAAATAGTGCTCTCCATATTTGTCTCTTTTGTCGATGTAATCCACTAATGTCAATAATCTTCCCATTACCAGATTCATCTCGAATGGGGTAAGGGGACGCAATAAGCTCGGATTGGAAAGCCAGAGAGTCTTTAAACTGTTTTTGAAAATGCAGCTCTATATTTCCCAATACTCTTAGTATCTCCTGGTAGTCCTGATCTCTCATCTTTTGCTTATCCATTTTTGCTATAGAATCTTTTAAGACATCACTGGGCGATTTTAATCTTATGATGAGCACCTGTCGTCTATCGTACTGATCAACCATTGCGCCCCTCATTGGGCTACTTTTAATTGTTACAAAACCATCTTTTTGGAGATATACATCATAAGCCAGGCTTATGAAAGTGATTATAAACAATAGTTTAAACATTTTGTACAAAATTATGTCTTATGTCATCACGCGGTTTTTAAAGAAGAATCTGAATCCAGCAAAATACGAGTCGTGTTCGATGGATCGACTCCGTCCTCCTCTGGTTATTCATTAAATGATATCCTTATGGTAGGACCAAATATTCAGAACTCTTTGTTCTCTATCCTAGTTAGAGCAAGGCAGTATAAATTCCTCTTAACTGGAGATATTGAGAAAATGTATCGTCAGTGCCAATTGCATTCAGATGATAGGAACCTTCAATTAATACTATGGAGAGAAGAAGAGTCTCAATCTCTCCAAACACTAGAATTAGCAACAGTCACTTATGGTACTTCTAGTGCTAGTTTCTTAAGTACAAGATGTTTATGGCAGGTCGGAGAAGAATGCAAAGACGAATCAATTAAGACTATTATACAAAACGATTTCTATTAAGAGAGGGCTTTTTATCTCATTAGTCTCTAATCCTGGTGGGAATGCTAAAAATAATCGTCTTCTAGGGGAGGTATAACATGTCTTATTTGAGATTACTTCTGGCTCCCACTCCACGAAATTGAGGATTTGAAAACTTGATGTCAGTTTAGGAACCTCGACCAAGATAATTAACTGATTATTTTCGCTATCAATACCTTTCAGCGTTACAGATAAGTGGGGAGTTATTGAACTTATTTCATTAACCAGTATTCCGGGTAGTTTGGTTTCCAACCACCGAATCTGAGTTTCTAGAGACAGAAAGAAAGATGGAATTTTTCCGTTCATTAATAACATTAATCCGGTTGTAATGTTAGTTGTTGTAAATATGAAGAAAAGATTTGTGATACTAATATTGAAAGCTCGGTTCTATCTCTAGCCTGGCCTAAGGCTTGATCCACTTCTATCGTTAAATCCTTTATTGAGTTCTGGGAATTTATAGATAATAAAGTGATATTTCTCATAACTTTTAAATCTTCAAGTCTGTTATCGTGCATGATAGCTAACTGTTGCGTTAATTCATTATACTTATGATCAGGGACGGCACCAAAGATGTCTGCCAGTTCATAAGCAAATACTGCAGCTGAAGCCGCATATCCTCCATATTTGATAACTTTTAAGAATTTACCATACTTTGTCAATTTCCCAGCTACTCTTGCAGCTGGTCTTGCTAGACGAAGAAAAGAAAATAGTGCTCTCCATATTTGTCTCTTTTGTCGATGTAATCCACTAATGTCAATAATCTTCCCATTACCAGATTCATCTCGAATGGGGTAAGGGGACGCAATAAGCTCGGATTGGAAAGCCAGAGAGTCTTTAAACTGTTTTTGAAAATGCAGCTCTATATTTCCCAATACTCTTAGTATCTCCTGGTAGTCCTGATCTCTCATCTTTTGCTTATCCATTTTTGCTATAGAATCTTTTAAGACATCACTGGGCGATTTTAATCTTATGATGAGCACCTGTCGTCTATCGTACTGATCAACCATTGCGCCCCTCATTGGGCTACTTTTAATTGTTACAAAACCATCTTTTTGGAGATATACATCATAAGCCAGGCTTATGAAAGTGATTATAAACAATAGTTTAAACATTTTGTACAAAATTATGTCTTATGTCATCACGCGGTTTTTAAAGAAGAATCTGAATCCAGCAAAATACGAGTCGTGTTCGATGGATCGACTCCGTCCTCCTCTGGTTATTCATTAAATGATATCCTTATGGTAGGACCAAATATTCAGAACTCTTTGTTCTCTATCCTAGTTAGAGCAAGGCAGTATAAATTCCTCTTAACTGGAGATATTGAGAAAATGTATCGTCAGTGCCAATTGCATTCAGATGATAGGAACCTTCAATTAATACTATGGAGAGAAGAAGAGTCTCAATCTCTCCAAACACTAGAATTAGCAACAGTCACTTATGGTACTTCTAGTGCTAGTTTCTTAAGTACAAGATGTTTATGGCAGGTCGGAGAAGAATGCAAAGACGAATCAATTAAGACTATTATACAAAACGATTTCTATTAAGAGAGGGCTTTTTATCTCATTAGTCTCTAATCCTGGTGGGAATGCTAAAAATAATCGTCTTCTAGGGGAGGTATAACATGTCTTATTTGAGATTACTTCTGGCTCCCACTCCACGAAATTGAGGATTTGAAAACTTGATGTCAGTTTAGGAACCTCGACCAAGATAATTAACTGATTATTTTCGCTATCAATACCTTTCAGCGTTACAGATAAGTGGGGAGTTATTGAACTTATTTCATTAACCAGTATTCCGGGTAGTTTGGTTTCCAACCACCGAATCTGAGTTTCTAGAGACAGAAAGAAAGATGGAATTTTTCCGTTCATTAATAACATTAATCCGGTTGTAATGTTAGTTGTTGTAAATATGAAGAAAAGATTTGTGATACTAATATTGAAAGCTCGGTTCTATCTCTAGCCTGGCCTAAGGCTTGATCAACTTCTATCGTTAAATCCTTTATTGAGTTCTGGGAATTTATAGATAATAAAGTGATATTTCTCATAACTTTTAAATCTTCAAGTCTGTTATCGTGCATGATAGCTAACTGTTGCGTTAATTCATTATACTTATGATCAGGGACGGCACCAAAGATGTCTGCCAGTTCATAAGCAAATACTGCAGCTGAAGCCGCATATCCTCCATATTTGATAACTTTTAAGAATTTACCATACTTTGTCAATTTCCCAGCTACTCTTGCAGCTGGTCTTGCTAGACGAAGAAAAGAAAATAGTGCTCTCCATATTTGTCTCTTTTGTCGATGTAATCCACTAATGTCAATAATCTTCCCATTACCAGATTCATCTCGAATGGGGTAAGGGGACGCAATAAGCTCGGATTGGAAAGCCAGAGAGTCTTTAAACTGTTTTTGAAAATGCAGCTCTATATTTCCCAATACTCTTAGTATCTCCTGGTAGTCCTGATCTCTCATCTTTTGCTTATCCATTTTTGCTATAGAATCTTTTAAGACATCACTGGGCGATTTTAATCTTATGATGAGCACCTGTCGTCTATCGTACTGATCAACCATTGCGCCCCTCATTGGGCTACTTTTAATTGTTACAAAACCATCTTTTTGGAGATATACATCATAAGCCAGGCTTATGAAAGTGATTATAAACAATAGTTTAAACATTTTGTACAAAATTATGTCTTATGTCATCACGCGGTTTTTAAAGAAGAATCTGAATCCAGCAAAATACGAGTCGTGTTCGATGGATCGACTCCGTCCTCCTCTGGTTATTCATTAAATGATATCCTTATGGTAGGACCAAATATTCAGAACTCTTTGTTCTCTATCCTAGTTAGAGCAAGGCAGTATAAATTCCTCTTAACTGGAGATATTGAGAAAATGTATCGTCAGTGCCAATTGCATTCAGATGATAGGAACCTTCAATTAATACTATGGAGAGAAGAAGAGTCTCAATCTCTCCAAACACTAGAATTAGCAACAGTCACTTATGGTACTTCTAGTGCTAGTTTCTTAAGTACAAGATGTTTATGGCAGGTCGGAGAAGAATGCAAAGACGAATCAATTAAGACTATTATACAAAACGATTTCTATTAAGAGAGGGCTTTTTATCTCATTAGTCTCTAATCCTGGTGGGAATGCTAAAAATAATCGTCTTCTAGGGGAGGTATAACATGTCTTATTTGAGATTACTTCTGGCTCCCACTCCACGAAATTGAGGATTTGAAAACTTGATGTCAGTTTAGGAACCTCGACCAAGATAATTAACTGATTATTTTCGCTATCAATACCTTTCAGCGTTACAGATAAGTGGGGAGTTATTGAACTTATTTCATTAACCAGTATTCCGGGTAGTTTGGTTTCCAACCACCGAATCTGAGTTTCTAGAGACAGAAAGAAAGATGGAATTTTTCCGTTCATTAATAACATTAATCCGGTTGTAATGTTAGTTGTTGTAAATATGAAGAAAAGATTTGTGATACTAATATTGAAAGCTCGGTTCTATCTCTAGCCTGGCCTAAGGCTTGATCCACTTCTATCGTTAAATCCTTTATTGAGTTCTGGGAATTTATAGATAATAAAGTGATATTTCTCATAACTTTTAAATCTTCAAGTCTGTTATCGTGCATGATAGCTAACTGTTGCGTTAATTCATTATACTTATGATCAGGGACGGCACCAAAGATGTCTGCCAGTTCATAAGCAAATACTGCAGCTGAAGCCGCATATCCTCCATATTTGATAACTTTTAAGAATTTACCATACTTTGTCAATTTCCCAGCTACTCTTGCAGCTGGTCTTGCTAGACGAAGAAAAGAAAATAGTGCTCTCCATATTTGTCTCTTTTGTCGATGTAATCCACTAATGTCAATAATCTTCCCATTACCAGATTCATCTCGAATGGGGTAAGGGGACGCAATAAGCTCGGATTGGAAAGCCAGAGAGTCTTTAAACTGTTTTTGAAAATGCAGCTCTATATTTCCCAATACTCTTAGTATCTCCTGGTAGTCCTGATCTCTCATCTTTTGCTTATCCATTTTTGCTATAGAATCTTTTAAGACATCACTGGGCGATTTTAATCTTATGATGAGCACCTGTCGTCTATCGTACTGATCAACCATTGCGCCCCTCATTGGGCTACTTTTAATTGTTACAAAACCATCTTTTTGGAGATATACATCATAAGCCAGGCTTATGAAAGTGATTATAAACAATAGTTTAAACATTTTGTACAAAATTATGTCTTATGTCATCACGCGGTTTTTAAAGAAGAATCTGAATCCAGCAAAATACGAGTCGTGTTCGATGGATCGACTCCGTCCTCCTCTGGTTATTCATTAAATGATATCCTTATGGTAGGACCAAATATTCAGAACTCTTTGTTCTCTATCCTAGTTAGAGCAAGGCAGTATAAATTCCTCTTAACTGGAGATATTGAGAAAATGTATCGTCAGTGCCAATTGCATTCAGATGATAGGAACCTTCAATTAATACTATGGAGAGAAGAAGAGTCTCAATCTCTCCAAACACTAGAATTAGCAACAGTCACTTATGGTACTTCTAGTGCTAGTTTCTTAAGTACAAGATGTTTATGGCAGGTCGGAGAAGAATGCAAAGACGAATCAATTAAGACTATTATACAAAACGATTTCTATTAAGAGAGGGCTTTTTATCTCATTAGTCTCTAATCCTGGTGGGAATGCTAAAAATAATCGTCTTCTAGGGGAGGTATAACATGTCTTATTTGAGATTACTTCTGGCTCCCACTCCACGAAATTGAGGATTTGAAAACTTGATGTCAGTTTAGGAACCTCGACCAAGATAATTAACTGATTATTTTCGCTATCAATACCTTTCAGCGTTACAGATAAGTGGGGAGTTATTGAACTTATTTCATTAACCAGTATTCCGGGTAGTTTGGTTTCCAACCACCGAATCTGAGTTTCTAGAGACAGAAAGAAAGATGGAATTTTTCCGTTCATTAATAACATTAATCCGGTTGTTAGTTGTTGTAAATATGAAGAAAAGATTTGTGATACTAATATTGAAAGCTCGGTTCTATCTCTAGCCTGGCCTAAGGCTTGATCCACTTCTATCGTTAAATCCTTTATTGAGTTCTGGGAATTTATAGATAATAAAGTGATATTTCTCATAACTTTTAAATCTTCAAGTCTGTTATCGTGCATGATAGCTAACTGTTGCGTTAATTCATTATACTTATGATCAGGGACGGCACCAAAGATGTCTGCCAGTTCATAAGCAAATACTGCAGCTGAAGCCGCATATCCTCCATATTTGATAACTTTTAAGAATTTACCATACTTTGTCAATTTCCCAGCTACTCTTGCAGCTGGTCTTGCTAGACGAAGAAAAGAAAATAGTGCTCTCCATATTTGTCTCTTTTGTCGATGTAATCCACTAATGTCAATAATCTTCCCATTACCAGATTCATCTCGAATGGGGTAAGGGGACGCAATAAGCTCGGATTGGAAAGCCAGAGAGTCTTTAAACTGTTTTTGAAAATGCAGCTCTATATTTCCCAATACTCTTAGTATCTCCTGGTAGTCCTGATCTCTCATCTTTTGCTTATCCATTTTTGCTATAGAATCTTTTAAGACATCACTGGGCGATTTTAATCTTATGATGAGCACCTGTCGTCTATCGTACTGATCAACCATTGCGCCCCTCATTGGGCTACTTTTAATTGTTACAAAACCATCTTTTTGGAGATATACATCATAAGCCAGGCTTATGAAAGTGATTATAAACAATAGTTTAAACATTTTGTACAAAATTATGTCTTATGTCATCACGCGGTTTTTAAAGAAGAATCTGAATCCAGCAAAATACGAGTCGTGTTCGATGGATCGACTCCGTCCTCCTCTGGTTATTCATTAAATGATATCCTTATGGTAGGACCAAATATTCAGAACTCTTTGTTCTCTATCCTAGTTAGAGCAAGGCAGTATAAATTCCTCTTAACTGGAGATATTGAGAAAATGTATCGTCAGTGCCAATTGCATTCAGATGATAGGAACCTTCAATTAATACTATGGAGAGAAGAAGAGTCTCAATCTCTCCAAACACTAGAATTAGCAACAGTCACTTATGGTACTTCTAGTGCTAGTTTCTTAAGTACAAGATGTTTATGGCAGGTCGGAGAAGAATGCAAAGACGAATCAATTAAGACTATTATACAAAACGATTTCTATTAAGAGAGGGCTTTTTATCTCATTAGTCTCTAATCCTGGTGGGAATGCTAAAAATAATCGTCTTCTAGGGGAGGTATAACATGTCTTATTTGAGATTACTTCTGGCTCCCACTCCACGAAATTGAGGATTTGAAAACTTGATGTCAGTTTAGGAACCTCGACCAAGATAATTAACTGATTATTTTCGCTATCAATACCTTTCAGCGTTACAGATAAGTGGGGAGTTATTGAACTTATTTCATTAACCAGTATTCCGGGTAGTTTGGTTTCCAACCACCGAATCTGAGTTTCTAGAGACAGAAAGAAAGATGGAATTTTTCCGTTCATTAATAACATTAATCCGGTTGTTAGTTGTTGTAAATATGAAGAAAAGATTTGTGATACTAATATTGAAAGCTCGGTTCTATCTCTAGCCTGGCCTAAGGCTTGATCAACTTCTATCGTTAAATCCTTTATTGAGTTCTGGGAATTTATAGATAATAAAGTGATATTTCTCATAACTTTTAAATCTTCAAGTCTGTTATCGTGCATGATAGCTAACTGTTGCGTTAATTCATTATACTTATGATCAGGGACGGCACCAAAGATGTCTGCCAGTTCATAAGCAAATACTGCAGCTGAAGCCGCATATCCTCCATATTTGATAACTTTTAAGAATTTACCATACTTTGTCAATTTCCCAGCTACTCTTGCAGCTGGTCTTGCTAGACGAAGAAAAGAAAATAGTGCTCTCCATATTTGTCTCTTTTGTCGATGTAATCCACTAATGTCAATAATCTTCCCATTACCAGATTCATCTCGAATGGGGTAAGGGGACGCAATAAGCTCGGATTGGAAAGCCAGAGAGTCTTTAAACTGTTTTTGAAAATGCAGCTCTATATTTCCCAATACTCTTAGTATCTCCTGGTAGTCCTGATCTCTCATCTTTTGCTTATCCATTTTTGCTATAGAATCTTTTAAGACATCACTGGGCGATTTTAATCTTATGATGAGCACCTGTCGTCTATCGTACTGATCAACCATTGCGCCCCTCATTGGGCTACTTTTAATTGTTACAAAACCATCTTTTTGGAGATATACATCATAAGCCAGGCTTATGAAAGTGATTATAAACAATAGTTTAAACATTTTGTACAAAATTATGTCTTATGTCATCACGCGGTTTTTAAAGAAGAATCTGAATCCAGCAAAATACGAGTCGTGTTCGATGGATCGACTCCGTCCTCCTCTGGTTATTCATTAAATGATATCCTTATGGTAGGACCAAATATTCAGAACTCTTTGTTCTCTATCCTAGTTAGAGCAAGGCAGTATAAATTCCTCTTAACTGGAGATATTGAGAAAATGTATCGTCAGTGCCAATTGCATTCAGATGATAGGAACCTTCAATTAATACTATGGAGAGAAGAAGAGTCTCAATCTCTCCAAACACTAGAATTAGCAACAGTCACTTATGGTACTTCTAGTGCTAGTTTCTTAAGTACAAGATGTTTATGGCAGGTCGGAGAAGAATGCAAAGACGAATCAATTAAGACTATTATACAAAACGATTTCTATTAAGAGAGGGCTTTTTATCTCATTAGTCTCTAATCCTGGTGGGAATGCTAAAAATAATCGTCTTCTAGGGGAGGTATAACATGTCTTATTTGAGATTACTTCTGGCTCCCACTCCACGAAATTGAGGATTTGAAAACTTGATGTCAGTTTAGGAACCTCGACCAAGATAATTAACTGATTATTTTCGCTATCAATACCTTTCAGCGTTACAGATAAGTGGGGAGTTATTGAACTTATTTCATTAACCAGTATTCCGGGTAGTTTGGTTTCCAACCACCGAATCTGAGTTTCTAGAGACAGAAAGAAAGATGGAATTTTTCCGTTCATTAATAACATTAATCCGGTTGTAATGTTAGTTGTTGTAAATATGAAGAAAAGATTTGTGATACTAATATTGAAAGCTCGGTTCTATCTCTAGCCTGGCCTAAGGCTTGATCCACTTCTATCGTTAAATCCTTTATTGAGTTCTGGGAATTTATAGATAATAAAGTGATATTTCTCATAACTTTTAAATCTTCAAGTCTGTTATCGTGCATGATAGCTAACTGTTGCGTTAATTCATTATACTTATGATCAGGGACGGCACCAAAGATGTCTGCCAGTTCATAAGCAAATACTGCAGCTGAAGCCGCATATCCTCCATATTTGATAACTTTTAAGAATTTACCATACTTTGTCAATTTCCCAGCTACTCTTGCAGCTGGTCTTGCTAGACGAAGAAAAGAAAATAGTGCTCTCCATATTTGTCTCTTTTGTCGATGTAATCCACTAATGTCAATAATCTTCCCATTACCAGATTCATCTCGAATGGGGTAAGGGGACGCAATAAGCTCGGATTGGAAAGCCAGAGAGTCTTTAAACTGTTTTTGAAAATGCAGCTCTATATTTCCCAATACTCTTAGTATCTCCTGGTAGTCCTGATCTCTCATCTTTTGCTTATCCATTTTTGCTATAGAATCTTTTAAGACATCACTGGGCGATTTTAATCTTATGATGAGCACCTGTCGTCTATCGTACTGATCAACCATTGCGCCCCTCATTGGGCTACTTTTAATTGTTACAAAACCATCTTTTTGGAGATATACATCATAAGCCAGGCTTATGAAAGTGATTATAAACAATAGTTTAAACATTTTGTACAAAATTATGTCTTATGTCATCACGCGGTTTTTAAAGAAGAATCTGAATCCAGCAAAATACGAGTCGTGTTCGATGGATCGACTCCGTCCTCCTCTGGTTATTCATTAAATGATATCCTTATGGTAGGACCAAATATTCAGAACTCTTTGTTCTCTATCCTAGTTAGAGCAAGGCAGTATAAATTCCTCTTAACTGGAGATATTGAGAAAATGTATCGTCAGTGCCAATTGCATTCAGATGATAGGAACCTTCAATTAATACTATGGAGAGAAGAAGAGTCTCAATCTCTCCAAACACTAGAATTAGCAACAGTCACTTATGGTACTTCTAGTGCTAGTTTCTTAAGTACAAGATGTTTATGGCAGGTCGGAGAAGAATGCAAAGACGAATCAATTAAGACTATTATACAAAACGATTTCTATTAAGAGAGGGCTTTTTATCTCATTAGTCTCTAATCCTGGTGGGAATGCTAAAAATAATCGTCTTCTAGGGGAGGTATAACATGTCTTATTTGAGATTACTTCTGGCTCCCACTCCACGAAATTGAGGATTTGAAAACTTGATGTCAGTTTAGGAACCTCGACCAAGATAATTAACTGATTATTTTCGCTATCAATACCTTTCAGCGTTACAGATAAGTGGGGAGTTATTGAACTTATTTCATTAACCAGTATTCCGGGTAGTTTGGTTTCCAACCACCGAATCTGAGTTTCTAGAGACAGAAAGAAAGATGGAATTTTTCCGTTCATTAATAACATTAATCCGGTTGTTAGTTGTAAATATAAAGAAAAGATTTGTGATACTAATATTGAAAGCTCGGTTCTATCTCTAGCCTGGCCTAAGGCTTGATCAACTTCTATCGTTAAATCCTTTATTGAGTTCTGGGAATTTATAGATAATAAAGTGATATTTCTCATAACTTTTAAATCTTCAAGTCTGTTATCGTGCATGATAGCTAACTGTTGCGTTAATTCATTATACTTATGATCAGGGACGGCACCAAAGATGTCTGCCAGTTCATAAGCAAATACTGCAGCTGAAGCCGCATATCCTCCATATTTGATAACTTTTAAGAATTTACCATACTTTGTCAATTTCCCAGCTACTCTTGCAGCTGGTCTTGCTAGACGAAGAAAAGAAAATAGTGCTCTCCATATTTGTCTCTTTTGTCGATGTAATCCACTAATGTCAATAATCTTCCCATTACCAGATTCATCTCGAATGGGGTAAGGGGACGCAATAAGCTCGGATTGGAAAGCCAGAGAGTCTTTAAACTGTTTTTGAAAATGCAGCTCTATATTTCCCAATACTCTTAGTATCTCCTGGTAGTCCTGATCTCTCATCTTTTGCTTATCCATTTTTGCTATAGAATCTTTTAAGACATCACTGGGCGATTTTAATCTTATGATGAGCACCTGTCGTCTATCGTACTGATCAACCATTGCGCCCCTCATTGGGCTACTTTTAATTGTTACAAAACCATCTTTTTGGAGATATACATCATAAGCCAGGCTTATGAAAGTGATTATAAACAATAGTTTAAACATTTTGTACAAAATTATGTCTTATGTCATCGCGCGGTTTTTAAAGAAGAATCTGAATCCAGCAAAATACGAGTCGTGTTCGATGGATCGACTCCGTTCTCCTCTGGTTATTCATTAAATGATATCCTTATGGTAGGACCAAATATTCAGAACTCTTTGTTCTCTATCCTAGTTAGAGCAAGGCAGTATAAATTCCTCTTAACTGGAGATATTGAGAAAATGTATCGTCAGTGCCAATTGCATTCAGATGATAGGAACCTTCAATTAATACTATGGAGAGAAGAAGAGTCTCAATCTCTCCAAACACTAGAATTAGCAACAGTCACTTATGGTACTTCTAGTGCTAGTTTCTTAAGTACAAGATGTTTATGGCAGGTCGGAGAAGAATGCAAAGACGAATCAATTAAGACTATTATACAAAACGATTTCTATTAAGAGAGGGCTTTTTATCTCATTAGTCTCTAATCCTGGTGGGAATGCTAAAAATAATCGTCTTCTAGGGGAGGTATAACATGTCTTATTTGAGATTACTTCTGGCTCCCACTCCACGAAATTGAGGATTTGAAAACTTGATGTCAGTTTAGGAACCTCGACCAAGATAATTAACTGATTATTTTCGCTATCAATACCTTTCAGCGTTACAGATAAGTGGGGAGTTATTGAACTTATTTCATTAACCAGTATTCCGGGTAGTTTGGTTTCCAACCACCGAATCTGAGTTTCTAGAGACAGAAAGAAAGATGGAATTTTTCCGTTCATTAATAACATTAATCCGGTTGTTAGTTGTTGTAAATATGAAGAAAAGATTTGTGATACTAATATTGAAAGCTCGGTTCTATCTCTAGCCTGGCCTAAGGCTTGATCCACTTCTATCGTTAAATCCTTTATTGAGTTCTGGGAATTTATAGATAATAAAGTGATATTTCTCATAACTTTTAAATCTTCAAGTCTGTTATCGTGCATGATAGCTAACTGTTGCGTTAATTCATTATACTTATGATCAGGGACGGCACCAAAGATGTCTGCCAGTTCATAAGCAAATACTGCAGCTGAAGCCGCATATCCTCCATATTTGATAACTTTTAAGAATTTACCATACTTTGTCAATTTCCCAGCTACTCTTGCAGCTGGTCTTGCTAGACGAAGAAAAGAAAATAGTGCTCTCCATATTTGTCTCTTTTGTCGATGTAATCCACTAATGTCAATAATCTTCCCATTACCAGATTCATCTCGAATGGGGTAAGGGGACGCAATAAGCTCGGATTGGAAAGCCAGAGAGTCTTTAAACTGTTTTTGAAAATGCAGCTCTATATTTCCCAATACTCTTAGTATCTCCTGGTAGTCCTGATCTCTCATCTTTTGCTTATCCATTTTTGCTATAGAATCTTTTAAGACATCACTGGGCGATTTTAATCTTATGATGAGCACCTGTCGTCTATCGTACTGATCAACCATTGCGCCCCTCATTGGGCTACTTTTAATTGTTACAAAACCATCTTTTTGGAGATATACATCATAAGCCAGGCTTATGAAAGTGATTATAAACAATAGTTTAAACATTTTGTACAAAATTATGTCTTATGTCATCACGCGGTTTTTAAAGAAGAATCTGAATCCAGCAAAATACGAGTCGTGTTCGATGGATCGACTCCGTCCTCCTCTGGTTATTCATTAAATGATATCCTTATGGTAGGACCAAATATTCAGAACTCTTTGTTCTCTATCCTAGTTAGAGCAAGGCAGTATAAATTCCTCTTAACTGGAGATATTGAGAAAATGTATCGTCAGTGCCAATTGCATTCAGATGATAGGAACCTTCAATTAATACTATGGAGAGAAGAAGAGTCTCAATCTCTCCAAACACTAGAATTAGCAACAGTCACTTATGGTACTTCTAGTGCTAGTTTCTTAAGTACAAGATGTTTATGGCAGGTCGGAGAAGAATGCAAAGACGAATCAATTAAGACTATTATACAAAACGATTTCTATTAAGAGAGGGCTTTTTATCTCATTAGTCTCTAATCCTGGTGGGAATGCTAAAAATAATCGTCTTCTAGGGGAGGTATAACATGTCTTATTTGAGATTACTTCTGGCTCCCACTCCACGAAATTGAGGATTTGAAAACTTGATGTCAGTTTAGGAACCTCGACCAAGATAATTAACTGATTATTTTCGCTATCAATACCTTTCAGCGTTACAGATAAATGGGGAGTTATTGAACTTATTTCATTAACCAGTATTCCGGGTAGTTTGGTTTCCAACCACCGAATCTGAGTTTCTAGAGACAGAAAGAAAGATGGAATTTTTCCGTTCATTAATAACATTAATCCGGTTGTTAGTTGTTGTAAATATGAAGAAAAGATTTGTGATACTAATATTGAAAGCTCGGTTCTATCTCTAGCCTGGCCTAAGGCTTGATCCACTTCTATCGTTAAATCCTTTATTGAGTTCTGGGAATTTATAGATAATAAAGTGATATTTCTCATAACTTTTAAATCTTCAAGTCTGTTATCGTGCATGATAGCTAACTGTTGCGTTAATTCATTATACTTATGATCAGGGACGGCACCAAAGATGTCTGCCAGTTCATAAGCAAATACTGCAGCTGAAGCCGCATATCCTCCATATTTGATAACTTTTAAGAATTTACCATACTTTGTCAATTTCCCAGCTACTCTTGCAGCTGGTCTTGCTAGACGAAGAAAAGAAAATAGTGCTCTCCATATTTGTCTCTTTTGTCGATGTAATCCACTAATGTCAATAATCTTCCCATTACCAGATTCATCTCGAATGGGGTAAGGGGACGCAATAAGCTCGGATTGGAAAGCCAGAGAGTCTTTAAACTGTTTTTGAAAATGCAGCTCTATATTTCCCAATACTCTTAGTATCTCCTGGTAGTCCTGATCTCTCATCTTTTGCTTATCCATTTTTGCTATAGAATCTTTTAAGACATCACTGGGCGATTTTAATCTTATGATGAGCACCTGTCGTCTATCGTACTGATCAACCATTGCGCCCCTCATTGGGCTACTTTTAATTGTTACAAAACCATCTTTTTGGAGATATACATCATAAGCCAGGCTTATGAAAGTGATTATAAACAATAGTTTAAACATTTTGTACAAAATTATGTCTTATGTCATCACGCGGTTTTTAAAGAAGAATCTGAATCCAGCAAAATACGAGTCGTGTTCGATGGATCGACTCCGTCCTCCTCTGGTTATTCATTAAATGATATCCTTATGGTAGGACCAAATATTCAGAACTCTTTGTTCTCTATCCTAGTTAGAGCAAGGCAGTATAAATTCCTCTTAACTGGAGATATTGAGAAAATGTATCGTCAGTGCCAATTGCATTCAGATGATAGGAACCTTCAATTAATACTATGGAGAGAAGAAGAGTCTCAATCTCTCCAAACACTAGAATTAGCAACAGTCACTTATGGTACTTCTAGTGCTAGTTTCTTAAGTACAAGATGTTTATGGCAGGTCGGAGAAGAATGCAAAGACGAATCAATTAAGACTATTATACAAAACGATTTCTATTAAGAGAGGGCTTTTTATCTCATTAGTCTCTAATCCTGGTGGGAATGCTAAAAATAATCGTCTTCTAGGGGAGGTATAACATGTCTTATTTGAGATTACTTCTGGCTCCCACTCCACGAAATTGAGGATTTGAAAACTTGATGTCAGTTTAGGAACCTCGACCAAGATAATTAACTGATTATTTTCGCTATCAATACCTTTCAGCGTTACAGATAAGTGGGGAGTTATTGAACTTATTTCATTAACCAGTATTCCGGGTAGTTTGGTTTCCAACCACCGAATCTGAGTTTCTAGAGACAGAAAGAAAGATGGAATTTTTCCGTTCATTAATAACATTAATCCGGTTGTAATGTTAGTTGTTGTAAATATGAAGAAAAGATTTGTGATACTAATATTGAAAGCTCGGTTCTATCTCTAGCCTGGCCTAAGGCTTGATCCACTTCTATCGTTAAATCCTTTATTGAGTTCTGGGAATTTATAGATAATAAAGTGATATTTCTCATAACTTTTAAATCTTCAAGTCTGTTATCGTGCATGATAGCTAACTGTTGCGTTAATTCATTATACTTATGATCAGGGACGGCACCAAAGATGTCTGCCAGTTCATAAGCAAATACTGCAGCTGAAGCCGCATATCCTCCATATTTGATAACTTTTAAGAATTTACCATACTTTGTCAATTTCCCAGCTACTCTTGCAGCTGGTCTTGCTAGACGAAGAAAAGAAAATAGTGCTCTCCATATTTGTCTCTTTTGTCGATGTAATCCACTAATGTCAATAATCTTCCCATTACCAGATTCATCTCGAATGGGGTAAGGGGACGCAATAAGCTCGGATTGGAAAGCCAGAGAGTCTTTAAACTGTTTTTGAAAATGCAGCTCTATATTTCCCAATACTCTTAGTATCTCCTGGTAGTCCTGATCTCTCATCTTTTGCTTATCCATTTTTGCTATAGAATCTTTTAAGACATCACTGGGCGATTTTAATCTTATGATGAGCACCTGTCGTCTATCGTACTGATCAACCATTGCGCCCCTCATTGGGCTACTTTTAATTGTTACAAAACCATCTTTTTGGAGATATACATCATAAGCCAGGCTTATGAAAGTGATTATAAACAATAGTTTAAACATTTTGTACAAAATTATGTCTTATGTCATCACGCGGTTTTTAAAGAAGAATCTGAATCCAGCAAAATACGAGTCGTGTTCGATGGATCGACTCCGTCCTCCTCTGGTTATTCATTAAATGATATCCTTATGGTAGGACCAAATATTCAGAACTCTTTGTTCTCTATCCTAGTTAGAGCAAGGCAGTATAAATTCCTCTTAACTGGAGATATTGAGAAAATGTATCGTCAGTGCCAATTGCATTCAGATGATAGGAACCTTCAATTAATACTATGGAGAGAAGAAGAGTCTCAATCTCTCCAAACACTAGAATTAGCAACAGTCACTTATGGTACTTCTAGTGCTAGTTTCTTAAGTACAAGATGTTTATGGCAGGTCGGAGAAGAATGCAAAGACGAATCAATTAAGACTATTATACAAAACGATTTCTATTAAGAGAGGGCTTTTTATCTCATTAGTCTCTAATCCTGGTGGGAATGCTAAAAATAATCGTCTTCTAGGGGAGGTATAACATGTCTTATTTGAGATTACTTCTGGCTCCCACTCCACGAAATTGAGGATTTGAAAACTTGATGTCAGTTTAGGAACCTCGACCAAGATAATTAACTGATTATTTTCGCTATCAATACCTTTCAGCGTTACAGATAAGTGGGGAGTTATTGAACTTATTTCATTAACCAGTATTCCGGGTAGTTTGGTTTCCAACCACCGAATCTGAGTTTCTAGAGACAGAAAGAAAGATGGAATTTTTCCGTTCATTAATAACATTAATCCGGTTGTAATGTTAGTTGTTGTAAATATGAAGAAAAGATTTGTGATACTAATATTGAAAGCTCGGTTCTATCTCTAGCCTGGCCTAAGGCTTGATCCACTTCTATCGTTAAATCCTTTATTGAGTTCTGGGAATTTATAGATAATAAAGTGATATTTCTCATAACTTTTAAATCTTCAAGTCTGTTATCGTGCATGATAGCTAACTGTTGCGTTAATTCATTATACTTATGATCAGGGACGGCACCAAAGATGTCTGCCAGTTCATAAGCAAATACTGCAGCTGAAGCCGCATATCCTCCATATTTGATAACTTTTAAGAAATTACCATACTTTGTCAATTTCCCAGCTACTCTTGCAGCTGGTCTTGCTAGACGAAGAAAAGAAAATAGTGCTCTCCATATTTGTCTCTTTTGTCGATGTAATCCACTAATGTCAATAATCTTCCCATTACCAGATTCATCTCGAATGGGGTAAGGGGACGCAATAAGCTCGGATTGGAAAGCCAGAGAGTCTTTAAACTGTTTTTGAAAATGCAGCTCTATATTTCCCAATACTCTTAGTATCTCCTGGTAGTCCTGATCTCTCATCTTTTGCTTATCCATTTTTGCTATAGAATCTTTTAAGACATCACTGGGCGATTTTAATCTTATGATGAGCACCTGTCGTCTATCGTACTGATCAACCATTGCGCCCCTCATTGGGCTACTTTTAATTGTTACAAAACCATCTTTTTGGAGATATACATCATAAGCCAGGCTTATGAAAGTGATTATAAACAATAGTTTAAACATTTTGTACAAAATTATGTCTTATGTCATCACGCGGTTTTTAAAGAAGAATCTGAATCCAGCAAAATACGAGTCGTGTTCGATGGATCGACTCCGTCCTCCTCTGGTTATTCATTAAATGATATCCTTATGGTAGGACCAAATATTCAGAACTCTTTGTTCTCTATCCTAGTTAGAGCAAGGCAGTATAAATTCCTCTTAACTGGAGATATTGAGAAAATGTATCGTCAGTGCCAATTGCATTCAGATGATAGGAACCTTCAATTAATACTATGGAGAGAAGAAGAGTCTCAATCTCTCCAAACACTAGAATTAGCAACAGTCACTTATGGTACTTCTAGTGCTAGTTTCTTAAGTACAAGATGTTTATGGCAGGTCGGAGAAGAATGCAAAGACGAATCAATTAAGACTATTATACAAAACGATTTCCTAGTAGATGATTTAATATCTGGATTTAACAGTGAGATTGAATTACGCAGAGCTCAGAAGGCTATTTCTGAAGCCCTCAGCGCAGCATGTTTTCCACTTCGAAAATACAAAAGCAACTTACCTAATTTCATTGAAATTGATGAAAATAATCAGAACGATAAACTAATACTAAGCGAAGCTTCAAGCACACTTGGTGTAGGATGGAATCCCACCAACGATTATATACATTATCCCATTAAACTTGCCTCTATGTCTACTAAAGACAAGGTTACTAAACGATCTATTTTATCTAATGCTTTCAAGATATTTGACCCTCTAGGACTACTGAGTCCATGCATCATACAACCTAAAATGTTATTACAAAAATTATGGCTCCTTCATATCGATTGGGACGAGTCTGTTCCCCATGAAATTGAAAAATCATGGGACGAGTTTTCTAAAAGTTTGCCTCACATACTCAATTTTAAAATACCTCGCACAGTCTTATGTGATGATCCAGTGGTTATTGAACTTCATTCATTCAGTGACGCATCTTTGTGTGCCTATGGTGCATGCATATACCTAAGGTCTATTAATGCAAATAATCAAGTTTCAATTAATTTACTATGCGCAAAATCTAAAGTTTCACCTCTAAAACCCATGACAATTCCTCGCTTAGAGCTCTGCGCAGCCCTACTTGCTGCTAGATTAACTAAAGCTGTTTTAGAATCAATAAGATACTTACCCAATCGTATGGTTCATTGGTGTGATTCCAGCGTCGTGCTCGCCTGGATCAGAACTTCGCCCAGGAACCTGAAAACATTCGTAGCAAACCGCATAGGTGAAATTGTTGAAACTACCCAAGCATCTTCCTGGAAGTATGTACCTACCCATGATAACCCGGCTGACCTAATCTCTAGAGGCGCCGATGCCTGTCAGTTGCTAGGTTCTAATCTATGGTGGCATGGTCCTATTTTCCTAACTAAAAACGAATCAGAATGGCCTACTCTACAAACAAATAATAATAAAATCGACTTACCTGAAATAAAATCCACTGCAGTAGTTATTACACAAACACTTTTTAATTTCGAAGACTTTTCACAATTTTCTAGACTACATCGATCGTTTGCCTACGTCAAACGATTTTTATACAATTTACGAAATCCAGGCAACAAACGTACTGGTATTTTAAACACTGACGAATTGAACGATTCCTTTTTACACTTGTGTCAAATTGCACAACAGCAATCTTTTCCGATTGAATACAAACTTTTAAATCAAAACAAAACTTTAAATCATAAATCTAAGCTTCTTCCATTATCACCATTTATAGACAATAAGTTAATTCGAGTTGGTGGCAGAATAAATGCATCTAATTATACCTACAGTAAGAAACATCCAATTTTACTAGATTCTAACCATTATTTTACAAAACTTTACTTTGAACGCGAACATATTCGTCATTTACAGGCAGGGCCACAGCTATTGCTGGCTACTGTTCGAGAAACCGTTTGGCCTTTAAACGGGCGACACCTAGCTCGTCGTACCGTTCACAATTGTGGCATTTGCAGACGTTTTCAAGCTAAAACATTATGTCCCAAAATGGGCAACCTACCTAGTCAAAGGGTTACTCCTGATTATCCATTTATATCTGTAGGTGTAGACTACGCCGGTCCGTTCTACATACTTAATCGTAAGGGACGTGGCTCTAGGCTAATCAAATGCTATCTTTGTCTATTTATTTGTATGCGATACAAGTGCGTACATTTAGAGGCTGTTAGTAGCCTTTCTAAGGACGATTATTTATTGGCACTTCGAAGATTTATTTCGCGCCGCGGCAAGCCAGCTGAAATAGTCTCTGACAACGGTAGAAATTTCGTTGCCGCTGCTAATGAACTGGGATCGTTCCTAAAACAACACAATAATTCTCTTTCTGGTTTTGCTGCTCAGGAAGGGATTGAATTCAAGTTTATTCCGAGTTACACTCCTCATTTCGGTGGCATTTGGGAGTCGGCTGGTATAAAATCAGCAAAATTTCATATAAAACGCGTAATTGGCAATAGCCACTTAACTTTCGAAGAGTTACAAACATTATTCACACAGGTAGAGGCAATACTTAATAGCCGACCCTTGTATCCCATGTCTTCCGATCCAAACGACCTTCTATCCCTCACCCCCGGACATTTTATCATCGGGCGGTCGCTGACGTCAATGCCGTCTCCTCTGTTGGAGGACATTAATCCAAACAAGCTGCAACGATACCAGAAGCTGGAGCAACTTCGACAACATTTCTGGTCACGATGGCAACGTGAATACATTTGCGACCTCTGTGGCGCGTCGGGCGAACACCCGACTGCAACGCAGAAGGTTGCGGGTTCGATTCCCGCCGGGAACAAGTATTTATGCTGACCATAAATTCTTGTTTCTGGTTCTGGGTGTTTCCTATATGTATAATATGTATATATATTAAAAAAAAAAAAAAAAAAGTATATAAGTAGTTTATCCGTTATCTGGCACCCATAACACAAGCATTAAGTTGCTTAGCTTGGGGCTGGATGGCGATGTGTAATATGTCCTGAAATATTTATTATTTATTATTATTATTATACCCAGGATCTGATGGCATATCCCGAGTGGCAGATCTCAACACTTCTTCGGGTACCATACGACGTGCTCTAGTTCGACTCTGCCCTCTACCAAAGCAAGAACTCTAGATTGTTGAAAGTAGAGTCTTTCAACGGGGCGCAATATGTCGCAGCCTAACGCAAAGCTCGCTGCAATCCAAGAATCTTCGTGAACGCCACTGCTGCTTCATTTATACATTTTATTAGGCGTCAAATATATTTTTATAAGTACCTGCAAAACCCTACCCTCTTGTTGGGTACAATTGTCATCTTCTGCGTAGCAGACGTATCTATTTTGTAAAGGCTAATTAAAATACTTCTCTATAACGAATTGGGTTTATTTATCTAGTAATAAATCACCTATGTCTCAGCCGAGCGCAGACACCATGCCTGCAGGGGAAGTTGGCTACAAAGCCCTTTCCTCGCAGTACCAACCGTGCAACCAGACTACTTGAACTAATACATTCTGATGTTTGTGGACCCATGCCTGTGAGCAGCTGGGGTGGTGCAAGATACTTGGTCACATTTACTGATGACTACTCAAGGAAAAGCTTTGGATACTTACTGAAACAAAAATCAGAGGTATGTAACCGTTTTATTGATTTTAAAAATATGGTTGAAAAGCAGACAGGTTTATCTATAAAGTGCCTACGTTCTGATAATGGGACAGAGTATGTTAATGGATCTTTTAGTACGTTTTTGCGTAGAGAAGGGATAGGGCATCAGACCACTGTGCCTTACTGTCCACAGCAAAATGCTGTTTCTGAGCGTTTAAACCGTACTATTATGGATAAAGTACGTTGTATGTTGCTACAGTCTGGTCTTGTTCAGCAGTATTGGGGAGAGGCGGTTATGACTGCTCTGTATCTTAAAAATAGGTCTCCCACGGCTGCGTTGGACGGACGTATACCTGAGGAGGTATGGACTGGGTCCCGTGTGAACCTTAGTCACCTCAGGGTTTTTGGCTGTGTAGCTTATGCGCTGGTTCCTAAGGTGAAGCGAAATAAGCTAGATCCTAAGTGTAAGGAGTATATTTTTGTGGGTTATTCTGATACGACTAAAGGTTATAGGTTAAGTAATCCCTCTGATCCTAGTAAGGTTGTCTTGTCCCGGGACGTTACATTCATGGAAGAGCAATTTTATAATTTTGGACATTCAAATTTATCAAATGAGAGTAATGAAGTAATATTTGCAAATGGTTTTAATGATAATAATGAAATAATTTTACAATTTGATAATGGAAATGGATGTAATGAAAATTTAATTAATGATGAGAATTCTAATGACAATGTAGTTAATGAATCAAATGTTTTGAATATAAGTGAACATGATTCTTCGGTGATTTCAGATGTGAGTGGGAGCAGCAACAGCAGCCAGTACGACTCTTCGTCTGAGTGTCCGGCTTCTGGTGCACCATGCGCGGCGTCAGTTGGAGGGGAAGTACAAGCTGAGGTATCCGTATGCTCACGCCCAGTACGGGCTACTAGATCTGTGCCACCTAAAAGGTATGATGACTACGATTTGTCAATGTTTGCGGATGTCATGGTGGATGAGCCACAAACATATAAGGAGGCGATGTCGAGCCATAATAGCGCTGACTGGATGCAGGCTATGCATTCCGAGTACGACTCACTCATTAAAAATAAGGTATGGAAGCTAGTAGATAGACCTAAAAATAAAAATGTCATTAAATGTAAATGGGTCTATAAAACTAAATGTGATGCTTCAGGTAATTTTCAACGTTTTAAGGCTAGGTTAGTAGCTAGGGGATTTACTCAAAAGGAAGGTATAGATTACACAGAAACTTTTTCCCCAGTTGTACGCCACTCCACCATGCGTTTATTGTTCGCATTAGCCAATGAATATGACTTAGATATAGACCACATAGATGTAAATACTGCATTTTTAAATGGTAACCTAGATGAGACCATTTATATGGAGCAACCACAAGGTTTTTGTGATAATAATAACAGAAATAAAGTATGTTTATTGCAAAAGAGTATATATGGTTTAAAACAGGCCAGTAGAATGTGGTTTTGTAAAGTAAATGACCTGTTATGTAAAAATAATTTTAAACAAAGCAAATGTGAACCTTGTGTGTATTATAATAATGACAACAAAAATGACATTGTGTTGATTGCACTTTATGTGGATGACTTCTACTTAATGTATAGCAAAAATAGCTCTAAAATTAAATTTTTGTTGACATTGTTAGAGCGTGAATTTAGTATAAAAAATTTGGGTCCTATACAGAGTTATTTAGGTATTAGAGTGACTAGAAATAGAGATAAAGGTACTTTAATACTGGACCAATCTGTATATATTAAAAATGTGCTTAAAAGGTTTGGTATGTCAGACTGTAAACCAGTTTCGACTCCCATGCAATCAGGTTTTAAACTTTGTAAAAATGATGAAGTTTTAAGCGACGAGGTATATAACTATAGACAGCTGCTGGGTTGTTTGATGTACCTCGCCGTATGTACTCGACCTGATATTGCATACACCTGTAGTCAGTTAAGTCAATATAATAACTGTTTTGGCATAAGTCATTGGTCTGCTGCAAAAAGAGTGTTACGGTATTTAGCAGGGACAATTGATTATGGTTTACTATATGTAAAAAAATAATCAATTGAATTTAAGTGCATATACTGACGCCGATTGGGCTAATGACAGTTACGATCGTAAATCGTACACAGGTTTTGCAATTAAATTCGGTAAAAATGTAATTAATTGGGAGTGTAGAAAACAAAAATGCGTAGCACTCTCTAGTACAGAGGCAGAGTACTTAGCTATATCTGATGTTTGTAAAGATTTGAGTTTTGTTAGTAATTTCCTATCTGAGATTATTGGTAGCTTAAGCTTAAATTCTATAAAATTATATAATGACAATCAGAGTGCGCATAAATTACTACAATGTAAAGAATATAGTCATAAGCGCACTAAGCACATAGATATAAGATATCATTATGTAAAGGACCTAATACAAGATAATTTTATTGTTGTTGAATATCTATGTACTGACGAAATGATCGCAGATGTGTTAACAAAACCGTTATGTAAAAAGAAACATTGGATGTTTAGTCATGAACTTTGTGTAAGACATGTAGAGTCATGATAATAGAGCTCTGTAATATTAAGTAGATTGGTATATAAGGCTATATTGTAGAGTCATTGGTAGGTATCTTAATTAGAGACATATTGTTACTGTGTTATGTAAAGTATATGTCTGTTGTGTGAATAAGGGGAAGTGTTAAATATCTGACAGTGCATAGGATGCCTGGTAGTATTCACGCAACATGCATAGACTGTTTTAATGACTCGTCTATCCTTTTGACATTGACGTTAGTAATAAGCTCTCTCTTCCATTTTTCTCCCGATGGATAATGGACGTGTATTTATTATCGTTTAGAATCCTAAAGTATTTTGTTGATAAGGACATTTATTTTGAATCAATAAATGCGTCTTTATTGGAACACTGTGTGCGTTTGGTTATTTTCATCTGGCGACCGCCTTCTGCGACACATCACCATACAAGACAACTGTTGGAAGGAAGGCCAAGAATGTTCGGTCACAGAGCTGACTGGACAAAGGAAAAAAAAAAATATATATATATATCACAATTCAGTTCAGTTGGCACAATGGTCACCATGCCGAACTGCCAAACACAGGGTTGCGGGTTCGATACCCGCCTGACAAGTATATATGCTTAGATATTTGTCCGTGGTCTGGTTGTTTCTATGTATTAAAAGTATATTATATTTACAAAATTAGCTTGGGGCTAGGTGGCGATTACGTTACATCGAAATAGTACATTGCGATACAAGTGTGGAAAGTTGATCATCCGCGCGAGCGGAACGCGAGCGTGGCAAAAGCCGAGATGGAATGAGCAATCCACACCTGTATCGTACGACGTTTTTTATCACAGTTGCGAATAAAAAAAAGACTTGTTAAAATTTTAATAATAAAAAGTTTTTAAGAGTTTTAGGTTATGTTTGCTATTTTTTGTTAATTACACTCCCGAAAGGCTAGGCAAAAGACTTTTAACCTATACAGCGTCTGACATACAATATTTTTTTAGGGTTTTTTTCATTTGTTTTTGCGTCGGCGATTAAAAACAGAATATAATGGTATAGAAAAAATATATTTATGTACCTAAAGAAAAAACAAAATAAAAACAAAACTCAATTTTTAATTATTTTCAAAGACGTCATCACGTAATATTATCGTTCGTTATCAGACTTTAGAGACAACCTTTTGAAAAGAAGAAAAAAGGTACCAACAAAGAGTTTTAAGCCAGCAAGGCCTAAAAACTCTTTGGATGGTACCTTTTTCTATACATCAAAACAGTATAACCCAGATAAAGGAGATCATTCATGTTTCTAACAAAAAAAACCAACAAAAAAAAATGCCGGCCAGTAATAAAAAATGTTTTTATCTTGTAGAGAATAACATTTTAAACAATGTTTACTAAGACAACAAAGAGCTACGATCAAAAATCGTTGAGTTATTTTACATTGAAAACCCAAAAAATGCATTTTATAGAGATCCGTTTGACCACTTTTAAGATCCTACTAAAACTTCTGAAAGGGTTATTGGATATACCTATTTATATAAATATAATAAAAACAGACAAAGCTTATCCATTTACTACTTATTTTTATATTTTTTCTGTAGTAATATCTTAAAAAGGGTCAAACGGATCTCTACAAAATCCATTTTTTTGGGTTTTCAATGTAAAATAACTCAACGATGATGGTTGATCGTAGCTCTTTGTTGCCTTAGTATACATTGTTTAAAATGTTATTCTCTACAAGATAGAAACATTTTTTTTTCTGGCCGGCACCTTAAATTTTGGGTACGATTTGAACGATGTCCTTAAGAATGTTTCATCTACTATATGTCATTAGCAGTTTGACATATCGGGATGACGTATTATTTTAGCACTAGTTGGATTTTTTTTTATTGCACGCGTGTATAATACGTTGCATTATGAGCCTAAAAGCGGTTTAATAAGATCCACTTTATGAGCAACTGTGATAAAAAATATATTGCGAACCATTTTACTCCGAAAATGCCATATTGCGAAGGTGTTCATTCGACATCTTGTCACTACGAACTTTACAAAAATAAATTAAAATTTAAAATATTATGTAGGTAGGTACTTATGTCATGAAAAATTCACAGTGCGGTGGATGGTCGGAAAAATGACGTCCAAAAGTAAAAAAAAACCGGTCAAGTGCGAGTCGGACTCGCGCACGAAGAAGGGTTCCGTAGGTACCATTATCATGACATTATAAAAAAAATAGATGGCGCTAGTGGTAAAATAAAAATACATGAATGAAGGGTAAATGGTGGTTTACGGTTTATGACGTAAGTATAAAAAAAAACTAGTTTCCAGATCTCGTTTAAACCAATTTTGGGTGGAAGTTTGCATGGTAATGTATATCATATTATATTTTTTATAGTTTCATCATTCTCTTATTTTAGAAGTTAGAGGGGTGGGACACACACTTTTTACCACTTTGGAAGTGTATATTCAGTTTAGAAAATAAATAATATCATTTTTTGAAGACCTATCCATAGATACCCCACACGTATGGGTTTGACGAAAAACAATTTTGAGTTTCAGTTCTAAGTATGGGGAACCCTAAAATTTACTGGTTTTTTTTTCTATTTTTGTGTGAAAATTTTCCCAGAATACATCTACTTACCAAGTTTCAATTGTATAGTTCTTAGAGTTTCGGAAAAAATATGGCTGTGACATACGGCAGACAGACAGACATGACGAATCTATAAGGGTTCCGTTTTTTGCCATTCGGCTACGGAACCCTAATTAGGTGTAATTCACCCCCAAAAGTTTCGAAGTTTTTTTTCGTTTTCGTCTAGTATGAATTTTTTGTGTAGGTACTTAGGTACCTACCTGTTTTTTTTCTAGGCATCGAATTTTTTTATTTTTTTTGAATGTACCTACCTTCCTTCTTCCTTTGACCTGCCATATAATAATATGTTTGTTTCCAGGAATTTATTTCTATCAGCAACACTACCCGATTGGTATAAAAATATAGAATGATTGATTATTATTATTTTGCAAAAGCAACAGGTTTGATCAGGAGGTTGAGGACAAGGTACCGGCTCTCTCTCCCTAAAAACGTTGTCGACTGTTTCCTACCTGGATAATGACACTACCACAAATATTTTTGTTGCATAAAACCTATAACTGCCATGACTATGCCCTTATGTCTTGGTTTTTTTCATATTCTAATCCTAATATTATAAATGTGAAAGTTTGTGTGTATGTGTGTGTGTGTGTGCGTGTGTGTGTGTATATATGTTTGTTACTCCTTCACGCAAAAATCACTGGACCGATTGCGATGAAACTCGGTATCTAGATAGCTGGAGAACTGGAATAACATATAGGCTACTTTTTATCCCGATATTGTCACGGAATCGGGACTTACGCGGGTGAAACCGCGGAGCGCAGCTAGTTATCATATAAAGTAAGAGTTGAAAATTAAAACAACATATTAAGTAAAAAAAAAAAAGAAATAGGGGCATGGTCAGTCATAAGTTTTATGCAACAAAAATATTTACTACTAGCTGTGCCCCGCGGTTTCACCCGCGTAAGTTCCGATCCCGTTGGTATATCGGGATAAATAGTAGCCTATGTGTTAATCCAGGTCTCCAGTTATCTAAATACCGAGTTTGATCGCAATCGGTTCAGTAGTTTTTGCGTGAAGGAGTAACAAACATACATACACACACAAACTTTCACATTTATAATATTAATAAATAAATAAATAAATTCAAAATCAATTCAAATAACTGCGTAAAACGAATAAAAATTGACATTTTAAATTTCGACGACGAACGATTCAAAAATACAGTAAATTTGTGTCATGCGACTTGGAAGTCGAGCGTGACTTGTAGGCGTATACGACGAAGCTTTGTCACACGAGCGATTCAAAAATAGAGCCCCTGGATAATGACACTAGCACAAATATTTTTGTTGCATAAAACCTATAACTGCCATGACTATGCCCCTATGTCTTGGTTTTTTCATATTCTAATTATCATGTTTTATGCAACAAAAATATTTGCTCTAGTGTCATTATCCAGGGAGGTGACAGTCGACTACGTTTGTATGGAGAGAGAGCCGTTACCCTTTCTTCTTAAAGGAATAGCAATTACTTAAAGCAATATGCAGCAATAATAAACACGAATCTTCAGATTAACAATAGATACATTTTATTCACAGTTTAACGATTCACCTTTTCTTCACTAAATTAAATTACTATAAAGGAATAGCAATTTTAACCAAAATCTAGGTTACCTACGTAAATCTGAAGGCACTTTATTACATTAACATACCCATCAGCATTATTTTACTACAACGCCTTATCAGTGGATAAGGCGTTGTAGTAAAATAATGCTGATTTTATTTGAGTTAATTAGTTTCATACCTTAAATAGAGTGCTATTTAAGGTATGAAACTAATTAACTCAAATAAATTGTGCGACCATGAAAAAGTTCAGGCATCATGAAGCTACTGCGACAGAATAACCCAAGTTCTGTCATTTTATTCCTATTTATAGACACAAATTCACGGTCCACAACTAATAAGGCCTACTACATTTATTTTTTATTTTATTTATTGAGAAAACCAACAGCAATTTACTTAAACTAAGCATAACTTAAGTATTGTAATAAAACAGTTGGCTGTTTTATTACAATACTTAAGTTATGCTTAGTCTTATTAGGAAAACCTGTAATTGGTTACAGGTTTTCCTAATTAGACTTTTAAACATTATCCTGTTCAGTACTAGCGACCCGTCCCGGCTTCGCATGGCTATATTATGCATGTATTATACATATAAACCTTCCTCTTGAATCACTATATTAAAAAAAAACAAACAGCGCACTCCGAGAGTGCAGGCAGAAGTGAAAACAATAAACTTGTTATTTCTCATAGAATATTTCTTGAAACGATCTGTTACTGCCATCTATTAGCACTCACTTAAACAAATATAGTTTATTTTTTATTCGCTAGATGGCAGTAAAAAAATTAAATCAGCGCCATCTACATTCGAATAGCGGTCTTTCTAAAAACTAAGTTTCTCAATTTGTGTAATAGATGGCAGTATAAGTTAAACAAAAAGACTAACACAAATAAAATCTCATCTGTCGCGTCAAAATCTGTCGCGAGAACGGCTGAAAATGCTCACCCACAAAAGTGCCCAACGCGCCATAAGAAGTTTTCAATTCAAAAAACCGCATCAAAATCCGTTGCGTAGTTTTAAAGATTTAAGTGTACAAAGGGATATAGGGACAGAGAAAGCGACTTTGTTTTATACTATGTAGTGATGAAAAGTAAACACAAATTAGGTTTGTAGTTATATAAAAAAGAATATGAACTATCCAAGGCGATTTGTGTGTTAAGGGATGTGTGCGCATGGGCTTCGAGTCTCCCACATAACCCCGGTGTCCTGAGACTGCTGGGTACGTGTGGATGTAGTGCATGTGTGTGTAGACATTATATATTTTTTATTTATTACTTAAATATTAACAAAAACATCTTATAACTAAAAAGTACTAGTAAACCAAACATAATGAGGTTTGTGTTAGTACTTGACACTCTAATAAAACGGTTAGATTAGTATATTATATGGTAGTAACTATATTATAATTATATAATGGGAAGTGAATAGATATTAAATAGTACATTGTTACCCTAGGTGTGAAAGTCACTCATTGAGTCCCGAGACGGAGTTTGGCGCCCGAGCGTAGCGAGGGCGCTAAATGAGTCTTTCACCCGAGGTAAACACTGTGCTTTTCATTACGAATAATACATAAAATTCTTCCTAACAACGAGAGTGAATGAGAGACTCCATACTGTGTCCATACTACCTAATCCTCTTAGAAGGTTGGGACCAAAGAGGTTATATACATGTAGTGTTATGCTTTGGTGTTACTTAAAGCAAGGAGGTTAGGTTTTTGAAGTTTCTAATGCGTAATGTAGCCGTGCGAAGCCATAATTTGACATGACAGCTGTCAATGAAAGCGATTTTCCCTAGGGCTGGAAATTTTTCTTTCAACACGCTCTTCAGGCACCTTTAGACCTACTTTCGGAGTATGAGTAATGAAAAGTATTTAGTAGATAGATACAATAAACAACATAATAATATTAGGATAAAAAAAAATACAAAATGTTAGGCTAATTGTGTAGTTGATCAATAGTACGTTACTGAGATTCATAGCCAGTAATTGCCAAGGACGATAGCTGAGCGTTTCTTATTCTTTTTGCCACACTTGAAAAAAATGTTTAAAAATTAAAATATGAACAAATAGCTATTTTTGGTACCAAATCAGGGGCCCTACCGCGGTAAGTGCGTCGGCTTCAAGCCGACGTCGATATCCCAAACCGCGTCTCACAATGGGCAGAAATTTGAGCTTGCTTTTCTTAGAAATTTTGAATAATTAAGTAGTGTTTTCGTGTGTTTTAAGTATGCAGGATTGTCGGGGACATCAAAACATTCAAAAATAAGTAATTATGGTGTTATTATTAAAAAAAAAGAAAAGTCATATTTTGTAGTGTTTTTTGGAAATAACAAAACCAGAATAACTTATTTTTGAATTTTTTGATGTCCTCAACAATCCTGCGTACTTAAAACACATGACAAAAACCACTTACTTTTTCAAAACTCCTATGAAAGACAGGCTCACAATTTCGCCCGGTGTGGGGCGCGGTTCGGCGTAAACCGACGCGTTGGTTTGAAGCCGACGCACTTACCGCGGTAGGCCCCCAGATAGGGTATTTCAATATCTTTTCGATTTTTCAAAAGGTTTTCTATTTCATTCCGATCTTTTATGATACATTTAATGAAAACTAAATAGAGGTTAAAAAATGCGTTCCTCTTTGGTTACTCCTTATTTGTCAAAAAAAGTCTTTAAAATTCCATTTGTAGAATCAGAAGAAAACATTACCTTAATTTCATAATGAATTTCATATCGTTATTGCAAATAAAGCCCAAGAAAAGTAAAAAACCATTTAGAAATTAGACATTTATAATTTTTTTGTTACCTTGAAGCGAAAGCGAGTGTAAAGTTGTGATTGTTGGAAAATAAACAAAGTTATATGACTTTTACCTACATTTTATTAAACATATTGGCATTCTTGAGTTTTGTTACGAATTATATTGCTTATTGAGTACTTATATTAGAAATGTATAAAATACAAAACAAGAACGGGAGATATTTGGGACAGTAACCAAAAAGGAATTATTGGTATCATAATAAATACTATAAAGTTGAGTCTACAATGCCCACAGACCTCTATAAGTTAATGGGTACCTACTTACCGAGTTATAATTCAATACAGATTAAGTTTGTACTTAATTCTTTTTAAATTCAATTATTATAAAAATGCTCTTCTCTAGAATTCTTGAACAGGAAATTATTAATAAGGAACTAGGGAAAACTAAGATAAAACACAGCAGATTAGCGCTACATCGACATTTATTATTTTTTCATTTTTTATTAGTGCTTAATACTGTTTAACCAACAATTTTAATGAACCTACTACTATAACGTTTCATCTTTTCTGCTGCAGTCAGTCATCTTACCCCGTTGAATGCAAACGTACCTTTATAATTCCTTTTTTATTACTAGCAATTTCCACTTATACGTTACTATACGAAAGTAACAAAATAAATGGTAACGAAACAGTGTAATTTTTTTTTCTTCAAAATATTAAAGTGATTATTAATAATAACATCCGCCTTTATTTAGATATCAAATTGTGGTAAATTGTTTAAACTATAATCTATGATATTAATAAAGGGTTATAAATAACTGTTAACTTACCTTGAAAAAGCAGTAACAAAGAGTGGACTGTGGTTCAGTGAGAACTGTCAAAACATCCAAAACAATGAACGTTTTAAAGCAACTGACATAATTTGAATACGGTTTTAATGAAAACGTGAGCTATAATGTTGCCAAATTCGTAAAAAGTTACCTAAATGGTAGTTTTTATATGTAAGCACGTCTAAAGTGGGTAACAAAAAATGAAAATGTTTTTTAATTTTTTTCTGGGACAGGTATTATATAATTGTTTAATAGGTAAATTTTAACTATATGGCTAAAAACATAACGTAATTTGAATCTTTTTTCCTCGTAAAACGACTTAAAATAGAAATTCCGGTACCGTTTCCTTAGACTTTATCAAAATAATTGAGTTAGAAGTGCCGGCTTGGAGAATGGGACATACGAATTTTTATACATTGTAATATTTGGCAGTTTGTATTTTATTGAATTTTTAGCGTTTTTTGTGTATTTAAGAATTATTTTAATATTTTCCGTTAAATAATAAACTAATAACGATCTGAAGTTTAAGTTTATCATAAATTTATTCAGTGAAAAAAAGTTATTCATATTACGATTTTAGGACGTGACAAAAGTCTATTGTGGTAAAAAAAATAGAGAAACGCACAGCTATAAACCGCATTTATACGCTAGCTGTGGATAAACCGCATTTATAACCACATTTATCGCACAAAAAAGGTTTTTCACTAGTACATTGTGTCAAAAAACGCCTTTTTAATTCACCTATTCTTTCCCATTTATAACCACATGTATCACACAAAAACTGGTTTTCACAAGTATGTGTCAATAAATGCTGTTTTAAACTGCTTCTAAAAATACATTTATAGTCACACTTATCGCACGAATACGGTTTTTCACCAGTATGTGTCAATAAATGCTGTTTTAAACTGCTTCTAAAAATACATTTATAGTAACACTTATCGCACGAATACGGTTTTTCACCAGTATGTGTCAATAAATGCTGTTTTAAATAGAACATTTGATTACATTTATAATCACACTTATCGCACATAAACGGTTTTTCACCAGTATGTGTCAACGAGTGGCGTTTTAAATCGCTTTTCTGACAACATTTGTAATCACACTTATCGCACGAAAACGGTTTTTCATCAGTATGTCGAATCAACGAATGGCGTTTTAAATCGCTTTTCTGTCTACATTTGTAATCACACATTTCGCACGAAAACGGTTTTCCACCAGTATGTGCCAAAAAATGCTGTTTTAATTCACGTTTTTTTTTGCATTTATAATCACACTTATCGCACGAAAACGGTTTATAACCAGTATGTGTCAAAACATGCTGTTTTAAACTGATTTTATAATTACACTTATAATCACACTTATCGCACCAAAACAGTTTTCCACCAGTATGTGTCAATAAATGTACAGTTAAACAGCTCTTGCGATTACATTTATAATCACACTTATCGCATGAAAATCGTTTTTCACCGGTTATTAAATGTGTCTTCAAACGATGTTTATTTGTAGTATTGTAATTGCATTGACGGTAGGAGAAGGTGTCTCCCTCGTTGTGAAGTGCAGCTGCTGGGTCGGTGTTCCCGCGTCGGTGTTCCAATGTGATCGGTCTACGTTTCTTGAGTACAGGACCACCTGTGAGAGTATTAACATTGAAAGTGTGAACCTGCGATCGATCTTGATTCTAAGATGAATGGCAGGTAGGAAGTAAGCAAGGAGAAAATATTTCTATCAGTGGAATCAGCCCTTTAACTACTAGGTACACAGGCTTCATCATGAAGTCCAGCAGAGGAGAGAATCATAAGATGGAAAACGAGAAACTCCCCCAAACCACGACCTTTAGTGGCCTATGTGGAAGTCACTCAACCGACTCCTCACATAAGTAGGCCGCTGTAGACAAAAATAATCAACTGTGGTGCCCCAACACAATCCATGGATGACCTCCTCCAATGTCCACTGTGCCCTAACACCTGCACGTTGGACGACTTACACAGGGCCAATGATGCCGCCGTAGCTGTGACAGTATTTAAAGGCTGTACCCTGACACGAAAAGCAGAAGAAGATTACTTGGTAGGGATTGATGGAGCACTTCAACCACCTTCTCACACAAGACTTCTCAAACTTTGGGCTTGCCAGGTGTACTATTAGTAAAACTATATACAATTTATATCTGTCTGTCTGTTGTTCTTTACTAATAAGTCTGTAATATAGTATGTACTTACTTTCCGTGTCTTCACTCAGCTTGACCCTCTTTTTAGGTTTGAGTCTTCTCAATTGAATATCTTCATTTGATGAAGGTTGAGTCCTTGCAACATTCGATGCATCAGGAGCGGTTGTGACTATTTCAACTTCTACTACATCATCGTATAAATTGATACATTCAGAATTAGACAACACTTGTGTAATGTGGCTTTCAATGTTGTCTGACATCTGTGTGTTGTCGTTGTCATCATCACTTGTTAATTCACACTTGATTTCCTCCTTCAGGATATTGCCTTCATCATCAGAGGTACCCTTGTTTTGGTGATGAATCATTTCACTTTCTTCATTTTCTGGAAATGAAATCCATATATATATAAAATTCTCGTGTCACGGGGTTCGAAGTTGAACTCCTCCGAAACGGCTTGATCGATTCTCATGAAATTTTGTGAGCATATTCAGTAGGTCTGAGAATCGGCCAACATCTATTTTTTATTTTGTTTCTTTCAGTTTTTTTTTTTGTAAATGGCAAAACAACGTTTGCCGGGACAGCTAGTAATATTATATGCACTGAGTACTGAGCAATGAAATTTGTTCCTCTCATGTTGTCTATATTTTACGAGCACTATGTAGATGTATGTTACCTGCAGTATCTCTCTCCTGTTTGACCTCTAGCTCCTGGATACCTGACTCCTGACTCGTGATCTCAAAGAACTCCATGATGCTTCGAGTGAAGGAGAACAACGGTCGCTTCGGAAGCTTCAACTGACAGCACAACCTTCACAGGTGATAGGTACACCTATGAGGTGGTTCCGTATCCACCGGTCCAGCGCGTCGTTGGCTTCCCGCGCAGTGTCAACGAACCGGCGACACCGGCGCAGCGCGGACAGGCACACGCCACACACGGGCTGAACTTTACTTTAGGTGACGTCGAGTTTAGGAGGGCCGGGGAAGGTCTAGGCTTCAACATAAGACACATCCAAAATTCTTTCCTGTCAAGGAAGGGATAAGTTATATATTGTGACCAAACACAAACACACGAAAAAAAACAACTAAATTTTTCAAAACTCCTATGAAAGACAGGCTCAAAATTTCGCCCATTGTGGTGTGCGGTTTGGGATATTGATGTCGGCTTGAAGCCGACGCACTTACCGCGGTAGGACCCCTGGTATATCTCTACCGGAATTGACGTGTGGAACAGGTAGATATGATTGGGCAGGGTCTGCCCATGGAACGTGATTACCACTATTTGAGTCGGGACCCAGTTTATTTTAATGTATTCAAACACTTTTCTATTCATTCGTCTGGCTTTAAGTACAAAACTACACATAGGGGACGACACAATCTGGTCCATTGATATATCCACTAGAATTGAGCGCACTACGCCCATCTTGGGGCCTAATTCAAACTGCTAACACAATTGTGTTTCAATAGAGTGTTGATAGAATCATCATAGAAATTTAATGTCAAAAATATGACATATCTTGTCAAATTGGTATCCTCCTAATGTTAACTATTCTATCGCAACACCACTGACTTACTTCGGTATTCTGCTCTACAATCATGGCTCAATGGAATCTCGATAGTTGTCAAAACAATATATCACTTAGCAACATATACCATTGTAATGTTGTGTTTACAACATCACACACTAGTTGAAACAAAAACAATTTTTTAGGTTATTTTTGTTTTGGTCAGATGACATTGACAGATAGAATAGTTTGTTAATGACTTCCGGTTTTTTTTTCTCGGATAGTTACCGTTTTTATTATCGATTTTGCATCGATCGTGAGTTAGTCGAATCGAAACGTCACTACTTACGTTTTGTTTTGAAAAGAATTAGCCCTGCCCTACCGAGCGATCGCGTCGGACAGCACTTTCCTCCGGTGACTGGAACCCGACGGATATATCGTCTTGAATATTTTTAATCTGGAGAAATCCCGATTACATCCAGAAATAATGGATTCGAATATAAAGAGCGAATAGCCCGAGATGGATTAGCTCATATTTTGCTGTTTTTGGTGAGTTTTGTGATGAAACATGGTTGTTTTCTTGACATGAATTTGGTCGTTCGTTTTCCACAACATGTTTTGAATTTGTTACAGATTTAACATGATTTGAAGGATATTCCTATTCCTAAAGATGTGTTAGCATTTTGTTAAAAAGCGGTAAGCAGTTTTTCTTAGATTTCATAACGAAATATAATATTCTAGCAATTTTTTAATCGAAATTTTTGATCTAATTTTACAGCTATAAGGCGCTTTTCAACTTCAATTTTCAACTTTAACTTTTAAGTCAACTTTTAATTTCACTGTTATTGGAGTTTGTTCCTACCTACGTTTTCCCTGGATTTTGGAAATTCATACGGATATTTTCATGGCGTCGATTTTGAAGAATCAAGATGGCGAATAATTTAGTTTGAGTGGTAATTCATACCGCTAAAGGTTAGTCTTCTAATTTACATTTCAACTCTTAAATTCACTATGAATTAAGTTTAAATAACTTTTTGCGCTGGTCACATAGTTAGGTCACACATTAGGGTCACGTAAATTTAATTTGGTCACATAATAATGAATTAGGTCACGCAAATTTCACAAGTCACATTATGGTCACAGTAAACTGGTCACCTAAATTTAAGTAGGGCATAATAAAATAAGTATAGAAAATTCTCCTTTTAAATTAAGTTTATTTAAATCTTATTCTAAATTATAGTATACATTAATAACTTTGTTAACATAATTTTTTTTTAAATTCCATCACAAGAATCAATGGACAATAAACCCTTTACTTTAAATTAAACAGGTTGTTTGCTTTAATAGTCTAGGTTTAGTTACCCGCTTTGCGATTAAAATCCTATTGCCTCCGGCACGAGTTCTTTCTATCTGTGGTAAGTTTATTCTAATTTTCTATTTTTAATTTCATCGGTTAAAAACCGGTGTGGCGCCCGGAACATTCTTTTTCTACTGTAATGTTGTGTTTACAACATCACACACTAGTTGAAACAAAAACAATTTTTAGGTTATTTGGTTGTTTTGGTCAGATGACATTGACAGATAGAATAGTTTGTTAATGACTTCCGGTTTTTTTTCTCGGATAGTTACCGTTTTTATTATCGATTTTGCATCGATCGTGAGTTAGTCGAATCGAAACGTCACTACTTACGTATTGTTTTGAAAAGAATCAGCCGGCCCTACGGAGCTATGGCGTGGGAGATGACTTTCCTCCGGTGACTGGAACCCGACGGACATGTCGTCTTGAATATTTTTTAATCTGGAGAAATCCCGATTACATCCAGAAATATTGGATGAATAAATTAATTCGAATATAAAGAGCGAATAGCCCGAGATGGATTAGCTCATATTTTGCTGTTTTTGGTTTAACATGATTTGAAGGATATTCCTATTCCTAAGGATGTGTTAGCATTTTGTTAAAAAAAGCGCTTTATGGCGCTTTTAAGTTTTAAGTTTGACTTTTAAGTCAACTTTTAAGTTAACTTTTAAGTTTAACTTTTAATTTTACTTAACTTTTAATCTCACTTTTATTGGAGTTTGTTCCTGTTTACGTTTTCCCTGGATTTTGGAAATTCACATGGATATTTTCATGGCATCGATTTTGAAGAATCAAGATGGCGGGATAGTTTGGTCGGTATTTTTTTTGCCGCTAAAGGTTAGTCTTCTAATTTACATTTCAACTCTTAAATTCACTATGAATTAAGTTTAAATAACCTTTTGCGCTGGTCACGTAAATTTCACATAGTTAGGTCACAAAATAATGAATTAGGTCACATAGTTAAGTCACCTAAATTTAAGTAGGGCATAATAAAATAAGTATAGAAGTTTCTCCTTGTAAATTAAGTTTATTTAAATCTTTTCTATATACATTCATACATTTATAACTTTGTCAACATGACTTTTCCTTTTTTTAAATTCCATCACAAAAATCAATGGACAATAAACCTTTTACTTTAATTTAAACAGGTTGTTTGCTTTAATAGTTTAGGTTTAGTTACCCGCTTTGCGATTAAAATCCTATTGCCTCCGGCACGAGTTCTTTCTATCTGTGGTAAGTTTATTCTAATTTTCTATTTTTAATTTCATCGGTTAAAAACCGGTGTGGCGCCCGGAATATTTCTTTATTTTCTTTCCTCCTTTTAAATCAAGTTCTCTTCTCTTGATTCTAGTATTTTTATTTTTTTTCATTACACTACTTATTAGCTATTGGGTAGTACGCCTAATTTAATCCTTTTAGTCTTTTCTTTTCCCACTTTACACTTGTACAAGCAATTGTTACATTACACCATGTTGCTAGGCAACACCAGCGACGTATCTATTACCATTCCATTGAGACTCCATAGCGATTCTATTGCGCTGTATTAAAACTTTAGTAGAATACCAAATAAAGTCACAATCAATCTCGATATAATATCAATAGAGTCTCGATATAAATAATGACAATGGTAAATCCATTAATGCAATATAGCAGAATAGGGCCCCTAGATATATTATAGGCTTGGATTGTAGCTTTATAGGAATGGGAAGCTAAGATTGGGTTGTCCAGAAACTTGTAAGCGTCCTCTGCCATACGGAATTCAACGGATACTTTATTTCGATCAATTTTTTTAATACCATCCTTACATACATTGGGGATTTTATTTTGAACTAATTGACCGAATTCGATGGGGTGCAATGGAGGAGCCTCTTCCGGGGTCGAAACCATGACCAGAAATAGACCTTTAAGGTAAACGCACACCTACCGCCACAGTCTCCGTTTGTATCCGCGCAGCGCCCGCCGGGTTGGTGACGTCATCAGCATCGACCTCCTTCGCTGCGGTGCGGCTAGGTGTACGCTCAACTTTATCGTCATTTGTGTATGACTCAACGCGAACAACCAAAATAGGGTGGGAGTATACATTCTGTATTGAATGCCGCTTCCTTAACTTCCATTACCGTTTTTTAGGTCGGGCTGAGTCCTCGGTGTTAGCTCCGCGCTTTTGACCGGCTTGGAGGGCCGTTGTGGCTAGATCTGGGGGGTCAGGAGGTTTCGGTGGTGGATGTCCTTCCAGATCATGCATTTTGCTACTTACCTACCCAGTTTCCGAATAATACGCACACAATATGAGTTAGTGGTGTTACGTAAACAAACTGCGAGGTTAAACACTATTTCGCCGATAATCTCACTAGCACTTTTATAACCAAACAACAACGCAAAAAGCAACGCAGAATCCTTGCAAACAATCTTCTTCTGTCAAGCAAGACTGACCGTCACTGTCATTGAAGTGACACAGCCACAGACTACAAAACACCCTGAAAAAATGAAGTTAATTTAGTCGATTAATCGTTTTGAAGCTTCTCGATTACAGATGGCGTTAAATGTTTAATATACAGCATGAAAAGCGCGGGAAACATCGTCAAGGCCGGTTGTGTTTTCTCGTTAAATTTTTTCAAAATTGATTTAAACTAGTTCAGCCCCTCTAGCATGAAGACCAAAACACGATACGGCAGGAGTTAAGATTGTTATAATTATCTATACATTTTATCTTTAACTTTTGTAAATATTGTAGTTATAGTGTCCTGTATTTGAGGTAAGTCTGTTTAACAGCTTTTCCTTACTTATGGATGACGCCGATGATCCCGGAGGAGGCTTGCCTCCTCAACCGGGTTTGTTTGTAACAGTAGATAATGGATCGGAAATGGACACTGAATTATCCGCGCCGTCGTCATCGTTTGACGGTCGAATTGTGAAGCGCAGTAGGTCATCAGAAAGGTGCAAGAATTGTAGTAAGCGTAAAAAAAAGAATTCCACTAACAAAGTGGGTCAGCACATTCACTGTAAATGCTCCCTTGTTGTCGCAGAAACAATTCATGTGAAGCCAATCCAATCTTCCAATTCTCCATCTACTCCACTTAATACAGAAAATAATCAAACTGTAATTGATGCTTCCCAATCAGATAACAAGGGAGTCAGTGATGGTACTGCCCCCCGTCCGTCCGCAGTGTCCAGATCTTTGTTTGAGTCAACTGATTGCTCCCCATTTGTAGTTTATGTACAGAAACTTCAAGCTTCACTAAATGATGGCACTATGCTGCATCCTGTAATGTTTGGTAAATATTTAAAAAAATATAATTTTCACAATATTATCAACGGCAGTGTGAAAAGATCGGACGTAACAGGACAGCTTTGGCTTTTTCAAACTATTGCGATGCGAATAACTTTTTAAATCATGACAGTTTACCCTTAAATGACCTTAAAGCATTTATACCTAGCTGTTACAAACAAATAGGCCTCCAAAGGGTGGTGGAGCGAGGAGAAACGAGGATGGCGGCGCTCGCTTTTACGAACGTAGGACAACTAACTGACAACTCGCCGCCGCCCCCGTGTCACCCGCTCCCGTTTATTTTTAAAAATCCAAAAGGTTATATACATATAAAAACAAGGTTGTAAAAGATTACAAAGCGTCGCCTACATCCCCCCCCCTAGTGCTGGAACAGCACTCATCACCAATAGCGATATGTGCGACGCGTGTGGCGTTTCTACGCAATAGCCCCGTCTTTGTCTTCACATCGACTACCCGAACTCGGCCGTCCTTCCCAGTGAGTACGTTCTGTACCAAACCTTTCGGCCAAGTGTTTCTAGGTGAGCTAGGGTCTACGATCAGCACTAGATCTCCCACTTGTAGGGGTCTCTGTTCCTCGTGCCATTTTTTCCTGGGACGCATCTCAGGCAAAATTTCTCGGACCCACCTTTTCCAAAACATGTCTGCGTATTTCTGAGCTATTCGCCATTGCTTTCTCAGGTAGGTGTCAGACTCGTCGAATGTACCTAGCGTAGGTAAATTAGAAGACATACCAAGCAAAAAATGGTTCGGGGTCAAAGTCTCGTTGCTCGTAGGTTCCACTGCGACGTGGGTGAGGGGGCGACTGTTTACCATCTGTTCAATCTCTGCCAGGAGGGTTTGTAGAGTCTCGTCACGTGGTGCTCGTTCATTGAGAGCTACTCTAAGTGCAGTCTTGATACTTCTTATCAATCGTTCCCACGCTCCTCCCCAGTGTGGGCTGGCTGCAGGTATGAAATTCCAGGTAGTAGTCATACTGTACGTACTTACTCCTTCTTTGAGTTTATTCTCATCTAGCTCCAGGACACATCTCTTTAGCTCCGTGTCTGCTCCCTTCAAATTCGTTCCATTGTCAGAGTAAAAATGTCGTGGCCAGCCTCGTCTCGCCGCCATCCGACGGAGAGCCATTATTAGTGCATCAGTAGTAAGCTGGTTCACTATTTCTATATGAACGGCTCTTACGGTGAGACAGGTAAATAAAACGCCATACCTTTTTTCTCTTCTCCTGCCGACTGTAACTTCCAAGGGTCCAAATAGGTCGACCCCGGTGAACGTGAAGGGGCGCTGATGATGCGCGAGCCTCGCCTCAGGTAAGTCACCCATTCTAGGTGGTGCGGGTTGAGCCCTTCTTATTCTACATAACATACATTTAGAACTTTTATACTTCACTTTCGGTCTAAGTTTTATAATCCAATATTTTTGCTTTAGGTTATTCACGACAAGTCCTGGTTACCGTGGTAAGCCCTTTGATGGTAGTACTTCACTATAAGGTGAGTTATGTGACAGCGTCCGTCGAGTATAACTGGCCGTTTTACGCAGGTAGGTATTTCAGATGCAGCGTCGATGCGGCCGGCCAACCGTATGAGACCATCATTTCCGAGTACAGGCGACAAGGTAAGTAATTTACTTTTTTCATCTAACCTTTTGTTTTGTTGCAGGTTGTGCAGGTCATCTGGAAAAGCTTTCATCTGGGCGTACTTCAGTAGCAGGTTCTCTGCGCGTTCCATTGTCGCGCCGTCTGCACAAACCCCGGGAGCCTTCCTGCATCTAGCTATAAAACATAACATATAATAGGGTTCGGGCACCACAGGTAAACTCGCATGCGTAGCTTGTATAACATTCACGAGCTCTAGGTCCTCGTCATGTACGTCCGGTTTCTGGTACACGGATTCTTTAGGCCAGATAGGTTCATCTTCATATAAGAATGACGGTCGATCAGTGTTTCTAATCCACGCCAAAACAGTGCTTGAGTCGCACCATAATATTTTCCCTTTTGAGCGGGAGTATTTCGGTAGCTCTCTAGGTAAACGATTAATCATTTTAGCATTGGTTCGTCGGTGCCGCGAGTGGCGGCGGGTGTCGAACAGGCCTGGAGTGCGTTCTCAGTGGCCGGCGGCAGCGGCCCGGCGGCGGTCATTCGGTGCAGGTTCACTTCCTGCGGTGCCGGGGGCTGAACATTTGTGACACACTGAGATTTTTGATACTCTTGCTGGCTATTTGCTATCCATGATTCAATCTTTTGATCGTTTTCACTTTGAGTTTTCTGTGAAGGTAAACGACCCTCATCTTCCAGATCGGCAATATCTGCTTCAAGCTGTTTCTCGATCAAATTCATTTCGATTCTCGCCTTGGCTTTCGCTGCCTCAAATTCTAGGCGCTTCTTTCGAGCCGCGATCGAAGAGGTCAATGAAGAATGACGAATATTTTGCGTTGTAGAAGGTCCAGGTTCATTTTCGTACATCTGGTTCCTGGCTTCAATTGTTTCTACAACCACATTCGAGGCGCCATCTTGTTGAGCTTCCTTTTCAAAAGCGATCCGCTGCTCCTCCTTTCTGACAGCACTACGTGTGCTCACCATGTCTATTATACTACGTGGAGGTGTATGAAACATTCGTATCCGGCTCGAAGGACCACTTTGTTACAAACAAATAGGCCTCCAAAGGGTGGTGGAGCGAGGAGAAACGAGGATGGCGGCGCTCGCTTTTACGAACGTAGGACAACTAACTGACAACTCGCCGCCGCCCCCGTGTCACCCGCTCCCGTTTATTTTTAAAAATCCAAAAGGTTATATACATATAAAAACAAGGTTGTAAAAGATTACAAAGCGTCGCCTACACTAGCTCTAGCATAACTCGAATGGGTTTAATTCGAGGGGTGCCTTCAGAGTGGTCGGACGATGAAGTAACAGAAAATATTAGTGTTCCAATCGGTTGTGGAAAGGTTCTAAAGGTACGAAGATTGAATTTTAAAGTTATGGTGGATGGCAGGCCAGTTTGGAAACCATCCCAAACAATGGTAATAACATTTGATGGTCAAGTACTTCCGAAACGTATTTTTATTTGTTACAACGCTATAAATGTAGAATTATATACATATCCCACGATACAATGTTTCAATTGCTGCCGATTCGGGCACACTAAGTTGCAATGCCGCTCTAAACCAAGATTCTTTAAGTGTGGTCATGAACACACTGGTGATTCTTGTACAAAAGATGAACAACCGATCTGCTGCCTCTGCTCAGGATTTCATTTTGCTACTAGCAAAACGTCATGTCCTGAACATACCCGCCAAAAACAAATTAAAATATCTATGGCTGAAAATTGCCTGTCGTATGCTGAATCTTCCAAATTACACCCACCAGTTAATAAATTATATTCAAGTGTAGTTGGGACTTCTCCTCTTGTACCTTCCTCTTTGCCTACATTACATGAAAATAATACCAATACCCCTTCTAACAATAGATCTTTTAGTTCACACAAAAAAACCGTTTTTATGAAACCCCGTACTCCACCTAGAATGTCAAAAGGATATGACCAGGTCTCACATAGAGAACTTACTAGACATTACGATATGCCTGAGCCTACAAATGGCTGTGCATTCATACAGGATTCTCATCTAGAAAATACTGTTTCTATAAATACTGAATCCTCTCCTTCAAATATTATTATTGAACTTATAAGATTTTTGACCACTTCAAAGTTAATACCGTCCAACGATGCCCTTATGCTTGAAACTTTCCTATCAACCTACACAAATGGCCACCTTAGAGGCTATAATTCAGTGGAATTGCCATAGTGCAAGTTCCAGAAAATATGAATTTGTACATATTATAAATAGATATAAACCTCTTATCTTAGCTTTATCTGAAACCTGGCTCCAGCCAGGTGTAGTTTTTAAGATAAATGGGTATTCATGCCTAAGAGATGATCGTGCCGATGGAAGAAGGTACGGTGGTGCATGTTTACTTATTAAAAATTGTATTCCATTTAGGTTATTTAATTTTCCGCCTCATTCTGATACTTTTTGTATTATAGCTGCATATGTCCTAAATGTATATATTGTGTCTGTATATATTCCTCACCCCAGTGTAAGTATTTTAAATGAAGTTAATTCTATGCTGGCTCTCCTTCCCAAACCCTGTTTAATTTTAGGAGATTTTAACTGTAGACATCTGTCATGGGGTAGTTCAGAAACAGATTGTTATGGCCAACAACTAATCAATATCATAGATTCTCTTAATATGTGTATCTTGAATGATGGGTCGCCGACTCGTCCACCAATTCCTAATGAGGGACCTAGTGCCCCTGATCTTTCGATCTGTTCACCAAATTTGGCTTCATCCCTTTCATGGGAGGTCCTAGATCATTCGTTTGGTAGCGATCACTATCCTATTAAGATTACAACTCCAACATGCAAGATAATTCAACAACCGAGAACTTCTACGTCAAAATATAAAATTATTGATAAAAAATGGAGTGAATTTAATACTAATGTAAATAATAAGGTCCCTAATCTCCCAAATAAATCTACCGATGTTCACATTCGTGCTAAAGCTTTTTCAGATGCTCTTATTGATGCAGCGAATAAGACATTTCCTGTTAAAAAAAATCCTAGCAGGCATTTGCCATCACCACCCTGGTGGGATGATGAATGTGCCAAGTCTTTTAAAATTCGAAAGCAAGCTGAAAAAAACTATTGAATATGACTACTGAAAATTATACATTATACGAAGAAGCCAAAAAGAACGCTAAAAAACTATTAAAGAAAAAAAACATAATGGATGGAAAAGATTTTGTTCAACAATAAATCCAAATACACCCCCATCGTTAGTATGGCAACAAATCAGAAGATTTAAGTCAGGTATGAACCCAACCAACACTCCTTCACTTCCGTCTTCGATGGAAAATGAGTTTCTGAGTCAGATAGCACCTTCATAATATGTTCCTCCTTTGATTGAGTTTGGTCAGAATGAATCCGATGCATGTTTAATAGACCATGATTTTGGCAATTCTTCTTTATAGTAATTATTTTCCCGGGTCTTAATCGCGTATTAAAAATAATTACTATGAATACAAATCGTGTGAGTTTAAAAAGTTTAATTCTTCTTTATCTTGTCTTTTTTCTTTGGAGGAGCTTAGGGGGGTTCTGTCTGGACTTAAAGATAGTGCCCCAGGTATGGATGCTATTCCTTACTCCTTTTTACAACATCTGTCAGAAGAATCATTGATATACTACTTAGAAATTGTAAATTCCTTTATAACTTCGGGTCATGTTCCTCTGGAATGGAAAACCCAAATAATAATCCCAATACTTAAACCAAACAAAGATCCTAATGATGCATCCTCATATCGCCCTATTGCTTTATCATCAGTTCTTTTGAAAGTAGCAGAACATATGATTAAAAATAGACTAGAATGGTATATAGAACACAATAGTTTTCTATCAAATACGCAATTCGGATTTAGAAAGGGCTACAGTACTATGGATAGTTTGGGTATATTTGTTACTGATATTAGATTGGCTTTTTCTTATAATAAATCTGTGGTAGCAGCCTTTTTAGATATTAAAGCTGCGTATGACAATGTCAATTTACATATTATTAAAAAATAAATTAAATGATTTAAATGTTCCTTCCGTTTTAACAAATTTTATTATAAATATATTGAATGAGAGATCTGTTAAACTCAGTAGTGGTTTGGAAAGTCGCTTCATCTGGAAGGGTCTTCCTCAGGGATCTGTTCTCAGCCCACTTCTTTACAATATTTATGCACATGATCTAGAGAAAACTTTTGAGGGATTAGTAAATGTTCTGCAATATGCTGCTGATTTATTAGTTTATTCTATAGATAAATCAATTGAAACTGCAAGTACTACGCTTACAAATGCACTCGCGCTTCTTAAATTATGGTTAGATAATAATGGCTTAGAATTATCAGTAAATAAAAGTAAAATTGTTGTATTTACAAGGAAACCTTCTATCCCTCCTGTGAATGTATTGTATGCTCAAGCTCAAATTCCAGTTAATGAAAGTGCAAAATTTCTAGGCGTGGTTCTTGATTCAAATTTAAAAGGTCTTAAACATTGTGAATATGTGGCATCTAAATGTGAACGCTTGGTAAATATGTTAAGGTGTTTATCAGAAGTTTGGTGGGGCGCCCATCCTTGTTCTCAGAGATTAGTTTATAATGCTTTAGTGAGAAGCATCTTGGATTATGGATCATTTTTGCTAGAGCCTTGCAGTGCAGCTGGACTTAAAAAACTTGACGGCATACAATCAAAATCCTTGAGATTAATTTCTGGAGCGATGAAGTCAAGTCCTATAAACGCTTTACAGGTTGAGTGTTCCGATCCACCGTTGTCACTTAGACGTCAATATCTGTGCCATCGTTATTTCTTTAGAGCATTGCAATTTTCTAACCATCCTTTAATTTCCAAGATTAGAGACCTAAATGATCAAATAGATGTATCTGATTATTGGTCCCATAAAAAAAATCCTTGTTTAATTGAAAGTTATCGGAAGTATTTAGCCATTAATTCTCCAGCTTATCGTACCCCTCGACTTTCGCTTTTCGAAAACAACTTTGAATCATTATTAAATTCTCCTAATATATATTTTGACTTAAATTTAACAAAAGAAATGTGTAATGCTGAGGTAGAATTTCGAAATATTGTTGATGAAAAATGGCATGGTTGGAACTATATTTTAAGCGATGCTTCTAAGCACAATGATAATTAATGTGTGGGAGTTGGACTCTATCATCAACAATATAAAGTGATCCAGATAACGAAACTCCCGCCTGAATCTTCAGTTTTTTCAGGGGAATGTTTAGGCATCTTGCAATCTTTAGAGTATGTAATTCTTATGAAACTTAAGAAAACTGTTGTATTTACCGATTCAAAGAGTTCTTTGCATGCAATAGCCAAATATCCATTTAAATCTTAGCCATATCTACCTGTTTTATTTAAGATCAGACAATTATTACATGAATGCAGGATGAAGAATTATGCTGTGGAATTTGCTTGGATTCCTGGTCACTCGGGAATTATAGGAAATGTTAAGGCAGATAATTTGACGAATGATGCAGTAAAGCGTGGTGATCTTTACATTCCATATTACGCTAATTACTGTCAGGATTTATCCAATTTGCCCACAACCTATATCCAGGACTCCTGGGATAGGATGTGGACTAATACTGCAATCACTAAAGGAAAATATTTTTATTCAATCCAACCAAAAACATGTAGAAAACCTTGGTTTTGTAAGGCTACGTTTAGCAAACTTTCAACATCTGTTTTGATTAGAATGAGGCTGGGTCATGTGTGTACGCCAGTACACCTTGAAAGGCTGGGCATTGTGGACTCTTCATCTTGTGAATGTGGCAATGATGTAGGCGATTTAAATCATATAATTTTTTCGTGTCCTTTGTATGATAGATGCGCTTTCTATGATTCCTTGATTTCCTGTAAAGTTCCATTCCCGACCAATATTTTATGTTTATTATTTACAAATGATTTAAACATTTATAGCATAATTGCCTCTTTTATATTTTTTAACAATATTAAAATATGAGTACATATTATTGTATATATATATTATTATGCCTTGTATATAAAAAATATTTATAAATATGTAGTTAGATTAAATACCTATTCACATAATCTACCTTTACTCCTGATCATCTCCTTAAATCCTCTTCCTATCGTTATGTAGGTATTGTTCCGCGAAAAATGTTTCCCCGTTTTTGGAATTAAAAAAAATATATATATATATATAACACTAAAAAAAACATAAATATATTATTTACAAAAGAAAATGTAAAGAAAACAGAAAACAAGATAAGAATAACTCAGAAACAAGAAAAGAAAAAAATAGGTAAAAAAACTTTTTAAGTTAAACGGTTTTATGATAAACATACATTGCAATGTTTAAGATAAATGTACTAAAAACCAAAAAATAATAAAATAGATACAGTCGTGGGAATTATAAACATAATGCATAGACTAGACTAAAATAAAACCGTGGGGCACGTCAATTGTCTACAAATTATCGACTTAATGTGCGATAGAAGAATCGCTTAATTCGTCGTTAGGCAGTTGGCCCGCAGACGGTGAGGAAATTACTTACAATTTTTTTGCTCATGGAAATTCCAATAGTTATACACTCCATGTAAATAAAAGAGATGTTTTAACTAGTTTATCGTTGGACATTCACACTGCTGGCTGGCGAGAAATCGTTTCACTGCTCGTAGTTTGTCTTTAATCGACAAAACATATGATAAAAGTACTACTCGCTCAACACTATGAACCCTAAAACTCGCTTATAATCGAGCTTGCTAGCTTGTTTCCACATTCTAGCCCTACTTATCACACGTCCATCGTTGTCGGTTGACGACCTAACGACGAATTAAACGATTCTTCTATCGCACATTAAGTCGATAATTTGTAGACAATTGACGTGCCCCACGGTTTTATTTTAGTCTAGTCTATGCATATGTTTATAATTCCCACGACTGTATCTATTTTATTATTTTTTGGTTTTTAGTACATTTATCTTAAACATTGCAATGTATATTTATCATAAAACCGTTTAACTTAAAAAGTTTTTTTACCTATTTTTTTTGGTTTTTAGTACATTTATCTTAAACATTGCAATGTATATTTATCATAAAACCGTTTAACTTAAAAAGTTTTTTTACCTATTTTTATTTTCTAGTTTTTATTTCGGATTCTGTTTAATTCATTTAGTGCTTCATTATTGCAAGGTTTCTGTCCTCAACACGATACAAAATCTTGACTTGGGTGGTGCATTCAGGCTGGATTAATCAGATACCTAAATTACAGATTCAATTTCTAAATTTAAATCTTATTATTATACGCCATTTAGTGGCTGCGCCCATCTTAAATATTGAGGTTGTATAGTGCACTGTATTCTTCTTGTCAAGCCCTTTTATTTGATACCCATATTGGTGGGATTGATAAAAAATTGTTATCAGCCATTTGGTAGCGGCGGCCATCTTAGATTTCAATTTTGCATAGTAAATTGTAATCTACTTACTTGTTGAGACCTTTCATTTGATACCCATGTTGATGGGATTGATAAAACCTAAGTTATCCGCCATTTTGTAGAGGCCGCCATATTGGATTTTAATTTTATATAGTACATTGTATTCTACTGGTTGAGCACTTTCATTTGATACCCATATTGATGGGATTGATAAAACCTACGTTATCCGCCATTTTGTAGCGGCCGCCATCTTGGATTTCAATTTTTTATAGTATATTGTATTCTGCTTGTTGAGCCCTTTCATTTGATACCCATATTGATGGGATTAATAAAACCTAAAAATTGGGGTTTATTGTATTGATAAAATTAGAAAAGATTGGCATTATAAAAAAAAAATCGCATTTTTGCGGCTACGACCCTTTGGCCTGAAGCCCGCGACTTGTATCGCAATGTACTATTTCCATCGCAGTTATCGTATTTGTAAATAATACATAGAAGCCCTATATATCGCTATCAGGGGCTAATCAAGAAATTCCGTAACGAAAAAACCTAACACCCCCGACAAATGACGGACGATTATTAACGGACGACTATTGACGGACGACAAATGTCGGACGACAAATGGCGGACGACAATAAATGTCGGACGACTATTTTTTTTTTGAAGTGAAAACTTCTTATGGCGCGTTGGGCACTTTTGTGGGTGAGCATTTTCAGCCGTTCTCGCGACAGATGAGATTTTACACAGATATACAGTTTTCACTTCTGCCTGCACTCCCGGAGTGCGCTGTTTTTTTTAAGCTATTGCATAGATTTTATCGCGGGCCTTGGGGGGCGAATCAAGAAATTCCGTAACGAAAAAACCTAACACCCCCGACAAATGACGGACGATTATTAACAGACGACTATTGACGGACGACAAATGGCGGACGACAAATGTCGGACGACAAATGGCGGAATAAAACCTTACACCCCCCACTCCGCCTACCATGTAGCTCGGCCGAGCGTTCACTTTGCAATAGCTTTACCGTGGCAGTTCTCGAGTGCCACACGTTTTTTTTTTCTTTTTTCAGTTGTTGTTGGTAAAGCGACACTAATGAAATAGTGAAAATTTTAACTCTCTATCCATTACGATTCATGAGATACAACCGGATGACAGACGGACAGAAAGGCAGACAGACAGACGGACGGACGGATTTACGGACGGATGGAACTGATAGACGGACGGACTGATGAACTGACAGTGAAGTCTTAGTAATAGGGTCCCGTTTTTCCCCCTGAGGAATGGAACCCCAGAAACTACTTAATGACCACGATGTGTATCAATGTACTCTCTGAATAGTATCCGACCAAATCGTAGCGTGTGTATCGATACCCAATTTGGTTGTCAATTTGGTCGGGACGACCAAATCGTAACGTGTGTAAAGCCTTTAGAACATTCATATATTTTTTTGTCTGTGGCTAGAAGGACAGCGACTGTCGTCTTGACAGATAAGTAGATTGCAATTTGTACAGCTGTTGTGTTTATTTTCATGAGTCAAAGAGAATTTAAATACTTCCACAATAATTCTGGGCGAACTGGGTATGTATTGACGCCATCCATAGAGGAATTATAGTAGGTAAATGATCTAAGACGCCATCTAACATTTAATCATAATCGCCGAGCGTGTTTAGGTACAGAACTTTCAACATCGCGTCGCTATACATCAATAACGTTTTATTTCTCCATGTTGACTTTTAGGAGCGTGTTTGGTCACATTTAGCTAACTTATCCGTTCTTTAACAGAAAAGCATTTTGGATGCCGGTTCATTGACACTGCGCGGGAAACCAACGACGCGCTGGACCGGTGGATACGGAACCACCTCACCTACCCTTCATAGGTGTACCTATCACCTGTGAAGGTTGTGCTGTCAGTTGAAGCTATCAGAGCGACCGTTGTTCTCCTTCACTAGAAGCATCATGGAGTTCTTTGAGATCACGAGTCAGGAGTCTGGTATCCAGGAGCCAGAGGTCAAACAGGAGAGAGATACAGCAGGTAACATACATCTACTTAGTGCTCATAAAATATAGACAACATGATAGAAACAAATGCAAATATGAACACATATCTTCGTAATAGAGAATGGCGTATCGCTATAAAGAGTGTTTCAATATGTGAGTTTTAACGCAAACCAACCAAGTTGAGCTCACTTCAACGTTATAGAGAGTTTATTGTTATAAAGGATAACGTTATAAAGAGTTTACACTGTATTTCTTTTCTAGAAAATGAAGAAAGTGAAATGATTCATCACCAAAACAAGGGTACCTCTGATGATGAAGGCAATATCCTGAAGGAGGAAATCAAGGGTGAAGTAACAAGTGACGATGACAACGATGACACACAGATGTCAGACAACATTGAAAGCCACAATACACAAATGTTGTCTAATTCTGAATGTATCAATGTATACGATGATATGATAGATATTGTTAAATGTGACATTTCGGAGATGTTAGACAATGTCGGAGATGAAACCGCTTCTGGTGCATCGAATGTTGCAAGGAGTGAAGCTTCATCAGATGAAGATACTCCATTGAGAAGAATCAAACCTAAAAAGAGGGTCAAGCTGAGTGAAGACATAGAAAGTAAGTACATACTATATTACAGACTTATTAGTAAAGAGCAACAGACAGACAGAATAATGTGATGTGACAGATAATGTCATATTTTTGACATTAAATGTGTGTTACGATTCTATCGACACTCTATTGAAACCTCTGGTCTACATGAAGCATGTGTACGGTTGGCTGCATAATTGCAGACCCACCGGAGAGCTCCAAAACTGCTGTTATAAGAATGTTTTCAACACGACTAAGATTCTAGACACCTGCTTTAGTTGAAGTTTATAGTCTTCTAACTCATCAATTAATCAAACAAAAATTATTAGAATGAAAACATTCCAATAATAGTAATTTTCGAACTCTTCCGAGGGTTGCAATCATGCAGCCGACTGCAGCTGAAGGGCTGATTCCACTGGTAGAAACCGCCCCTTGCTTCCTACCTGTTACCAGTCTTGGAATCAAGATCGATCGCAGGTTCACACTTTCAATGTTAATACTCTCACAGGTGGTCCTGCACTCAAGAAACGTAGACCGATCACATCGGAACACCGACGCGGGAACACCGACCCAGCAGCTGCACTTCACAACGAGGGAGACACGTTCTCTTGCCGTCAATGCAATTATAATACTACTAATAAATATAGTTTGAAGACACATTTAATGATACATACCAGTGAAAAACCGTTTTCGTGCGATAAGTGTGATTATAAATGTTATCGCAAGTGGAATTTAACTAGCCATTTATTGACACATACTGTTGAAAAACCGTTTTCGTGCGATAAGTGTGATTTTAAAAGTAAAAGAAAAATTCATTTAGAACGGCATTTTTGGACACATACTGTTAAAAAACCGTTTTTGTGCCATAAATGTAATTATAAATGTAATCAAAAAAACAATTTAACTAAACATTTATTGACACATACTGATGAAAAACTGTTTTCGTGCGATAAGTGTGATTATAAGTGTAATTATAAAAAAAGTTTGAAAGACCATTTATTGACACATACTGGTGAAAAACCGTTTTCTTGCGATAAGTGTGATTATAAGTGTAATATTAAAAACAGTTTGAAAGACCATTTATTGACACATACTGGTGAAAAACCGTTTTCGTGCGAAAAGTGTGATTATAAGTGTAATTATAAAAAAAGTTTGAAAGACCATTTATTGACACATACTGGTGAAAAACCGTTTTCTTGCGATAAGTGTGATTATAAATGTATTAATAAATGCAATTTAAAACGGCATTTAATGACACATACCGGTGAAAAACCGTTTTCGTGCGATAAGTGTGATTATAAATGTGAATATAAGGGCAATTTAACTAACCATTTATTGACACATACTGGTGGAAAACCGTTTTCGTGCGACAAGTGTGATTACAAATGTAGTCGGAATTACCATTTAAAACGCCATTATTTGACACATACTGGTGGAAAACCGTTTTCGTGCGATAAGTGTGATTATAAATGTAGTCAGAAATACCATTTAAAACGCCATTATTTGACACATACTGGTGGAAAACCGTCTTAGTGCAATAATTGTGATTATAAATGTATTGAAAAATGCAAATTAAAACGGCATTTAATGACACATACCGGTGAAAAACCGTTTTCGTGCAATAAGTGTGATTATAAATGTATTGAAAAATGCAAATTAAAACGGCATTTAATGAAACATACCGGTGAAAAACCGTTTTCGTGCAATAAGTGTGATTTCAAATGTAATCGCAAGTGCAGTTTAACTAAACATTATTGACACATACTGGTGAAAAACAATTTTCGTGCGATACGTGTAAATATAAATGTAAACAAAAAGGTCACTTAAAACAGCATTTGTTGACACATACTGTTAGGATTATTTAGGAAGAGTAGGCAGCAGTGGAAATAAAAGCTAACATTTCAGGTAGACAGCCATATATATTGTAGTGACATTCTAAAGGTGAATAAACATCAATCACCAAACCAGCCTGTGAGATAAGACCATGAAGGTGATACATGTAATACATTTACTTCAACACATACTGGTGAAAAACCGTTTTCGTGCAATAAGTGTGATTATAAGTGCATTTATAAAATCAGTTTTTTAGAAGTTAGTCTTGCCTATCTACTACTTGGCTATATCTCCTAAGCAGGGTCGTCATTAAAACACATTCGGATATAGGCTCCACACGTTTATTCGCCTTGACGGCACACGAACGACTCCGACTCCACAGTCGTCATAGCTAGGTAGGCTCATGTGTCAGTGTGCATAATTATTATGACACGATACATCAGCCCCCCTACCAAAAAAAATTACAAAAATGTATTTCTAAAAAAAAACTAATTTTTGTCAAAACCAATTACAGAATTATGTATGTTGTATGTTCCTTTAAAATTACATTACTTTGTTAGCATAGCGTAGGTACAAGTTATCTGTTGCTTAATGTAAACAAATCAAATTACATACCGAGTATTAACTTATTTAGCTTATGTAGGTAACCTACTAACTATAATAAAAACTGCACTAGTTATTGCACTGGTTTCACGCGTAATTTTGCACGGGATTTCCAACAGTTACTGAAGTAGGGTTCGCCACCTGGTGCGCCTGCGCCACAGGCAGTGGTGAAACGATTGTTAGCTGCTTCTTCACCCAGTTTTTCGCCCGGTTGCGGCACGCGTTCCACATTAGGTATAGGATGATCAATCCCATGAAGATGATGACTACCAACAGCATCATGCTCTGTTGATTCATCTGCGCCTCGACTTGACTGCCGTTCTGGGCGATAACGATCTCTTCCTTGCTGTAGGTTTTACCCATCTTGAGTAACCGGTGACTGTATAGTAAATAACAAGTATTGTCACTTATTCGCTTATAAGTAGGTATTCTAAATTCGTAAAATAAGCAACTTTCTTTTACCAAAATTCCAATGCAATAATTAATGCCGTTATAAAGTACTTATAAGAAAATCTGACAATGTAAATAATATGTTCTACTTACAACATTGCTTCATAATCAAAGTTCGCTATGTAAGCGTTTGTTTATAATCAAGGTTAATACATCTACCTATATTAATCTAATAACAAATAAGTACCTATCGTAAAAATATTTTTTTAATTTTAAAATGTAAAATATAATCTCTACATATAATAAATTTGAAGTTTTGGAAGTGAGCGTTCTACGTGCATAATGATCTTAGCAATCTAGAATTCGCTAACCTTATATAGCTCCGGTAGAAAAAAATATTGATTGCCCGATTCAGGTTTTCTTAAATTTATAAAGTCATAAATTAATTTAATATTCTTTTTGTTACGCAAAAATTTTGTAGACTTATGTATTTTAAGAATACCTACATATAGCAATGTCCACATTTTATAACTAAAAAATATAGTAATTAATTTAGTAAGATATTTTTTTTTAATTTCAAGTAACTAGCGCCATCTCTTCGGTTTTCGCAGAACATCGACCACTACCAATAGACTCCTAATGAAGGGTCTCTATTGTTCACCACACATAGTAGATTTGGACTCTATCTCAAAGGACCCTTTCGAATACAACTTTAGTGGGAACCAAGGAGTGGTGCAGTCCGTTACTCGCAGTTTTTTATTTTTTTTGCTGTTGTCGTCGTGAGAATCGGTTTATAAATGGTGTCATGTTCAATAAAATGGTATGGGAACAATAATAAAACATCCAGCTACCAGAAAGATGGAATAACTTTCCATCAGCAAGTGATTTAAACTTTCATTTTGACTGTCCCAACTGCAAAAGATATCTTGGTAGAATTTGTTCGTCTAAAAATACAGGCTCGCGTTGAAGTCTTTTTGCAGTAAAACCAAGAATTTTTTGCATGTAACAAAACAAAAACTAACCAAATTTCGGTGCGAAAATTCGGTTTTAGTACAGACACTAGCGCCTCCACTCAACTGCACAAATAAGTTGGTTTTAAAACAATTTTATTTTTTTGATGCGGTATACAGGCAAACTAATTGGTAAGGAACAAATTTGTTTGAAATATCGATACAGCGCCCTCACTCAATGGAAAACAAATTGTGCTATTTTATCAAAAATATTAAGCACGTGTCAGTAGTGGTGGGGTATAAATGAAAAAAATAATATCGATTTGATAAAACTTAGAACTGACATGTTTTGTATTTTACATTAATGAATTTATTTGTCAAAAAGTATTTTAACTGACTTAAAAAAGAAAGGGTTTGCGTATATTTATTCGTCGATTACTCGAAGACAGCTTGAAGATAAGGTGGGTTCATGAATAAAATTAAACGATGTAAGTCGGCTCAGTGGTTAATTATTTATATTTATTTAAAAATAATACATTCGTTGCAGTTTTTTTTTTCTATAATTTTATAATACAAACATCGATAAAATCTATGGTATCGATATTTAGTAATTACTTATTACCAACACTATGACATCGGCAGTTACGCCCCCCGCTACCTCATGATTTGGTGAACTACGTCCTGAACAAAAACGAAGCGATGTTGTATCGCAGAACTACCATTTTGTTAATTTTGTTTGTTTACCTTTTTTGTGCAGTCTATTCTCGGGAACTAGGAAACAGATTTTAACACAATCTTCACGAATGTGTTCAGAAAATATCAGAAGAGGTTTAGGTACTTCAGGTAGATTTATCGGGATAAAAGGTAGCCTATATTTTAAATTCCTTCTAGCAGTTCCTGAGATCAGAGCGTTCAAACAAACAATGGAAGCCTTAAAGATGAATAATTTTCCCCGTATTTTCCACATTTCCCATTGATTCTTCGCTCCTATTGGTCGCAGTATGTGATGTTATATTGTGGTTATATATGCTAACTAAAGCCTTCCTCGATAAATCCATGACCAAAATAATTTTTAAATTCGAACCAGTACTTTCTGAGATTAGCGCGTTCAAACAAACAAACAAACTCTTCAGCTTTATAATATTAGTAAGTATAGATACGTTTAATTATTAAAATTATTTCGCTTCAGAGAATGAAAGAGAATGGAGATTTACCACAATCACAAATCGGCAATGGAAAACCTGCTTCCAGCGAAGTCAAAACAAAGCTACATGAAAGTATCTAAATATATAAAAATCCCAATTTAACTTGGTCACGGCATCACGCGCAATTTCGCTAATTCTTTTTTTGTTGTGTTTGTTTTTGTCAAGAGAAGGTTCTTATGAAAGAAAAAAATAAGAAAGTTGCGCAGAAAATTATTACGCGGGTGAAACCGCGGGGCGCAGCTAGTGTAAAATAAAATATAAAATAAGGTAAGAATAAAAATAAAGTATATTTAGGTAAAACGAACTGGCAGTTTGACTACCACTTCGTGTGTGGTATTACATCCTTTACATTTTTATCCGTATCTTTTACATTCTTGTCCTTTCCTTTTCTTTTTCATTTTCAGTACAATCTGACAAGTTGTCTTTATCATTTATAATATAGGCTGGTTTCAGCCTATCAATACTGACGACAGCTACTTGCCTAGTAGGATATTGTAGTAAGTTAACTTTATTTTGCCTCTTAATTTCAACACGTAATGCTAGTATAACATTGGCTCAGTATATCAAGTATGCGTCCGTGAATCTGGAGTCTGAGGTTAGAATCCTCGTCGTATTGCAGCATGATTGCGTTTTGTTATTACCTAGGTAAGTATATAATATTTTATGACATATTTTTAATTTTAATTAATTTTAGTAAAGTTCGCAGCAACAAGATGTCGATTAAACAAGTCTTCGCAGTAAAATCGATATCAGTAGGTATAGTTGTTTGATGTTACGTAACATCGCAGTAACAATACGACGATTTAGGCGTCCCAGACTCCCAGTATAGAGATACGATGATGGAAAGAAAGTAGGTATTTGAAAAAACATAATTCGATAAAACGTTTTATCGAATTAAGTTATTTCAAATACCTACTTATATAATTAAATAAATGTTTTTCAAGTGAAATTTGAGTGTTTTTACAGGAATAAATAAAAGAACATTTGATTTCAAACATTAGGTACCTAAGTATTATGTTGATGATACATTTATATAATATGTTCACTTGTTCAGCATGCGTCATAAGTCTACTATCAGTTAGCTACAATGCTACAATAATACTATAAACAAGTATTGGACTTACGACCATCTTCTAATAGACGTTACACACAAACATAAATACTTGAATTACAAGTACCTACTCAGACTGATTATTATTTTCAACTAGCGACCCGCCCTGGCTTCGCACGGCTATATTATGCATGTATTATACATATAAACCTTCCTCTTGAATTACTCTATCTATTAAAAAAACCGCATTAAAATCCGTTGCGTAGTTTTAAAGATTTAAGCATACAAAGGGAAATAGAGAGAGAAAAAGCGACTTTGTTTTATACATACTATGTATAGTGACATGGTAGCTGTCTTTGGTTGTGTGAGTGGTATAAGGTCCCATTTCTCTGGTCTGTAAATACATATTTTACAGTCAGTCCGATCAAAGTTGACTTTAAGTTTGACAGAATTTAATGACACAAGCCTTTCTCAATTTATGAATCAATAGCTACCAGCATGAATCTTCTTGATATGATTATCTAGAGGGCGTTTTTCTTTATATTGTTTATCACACTTATTGCAAAAAAAAACAGTTTTTACCAGTATGTGTTAAAAAATGCTGTTTCAAACGGCTTTTTCTATTACATTTATAATCACACTTATCGCACGAAAACGGTTTTTCACCAGTATGTGTAAATAAATGGTCTTTTAAACTTTTTTTATAATTACACTTATAATCACACTTATCGCATGTAAATGGTTTTTCACAAGTATGTGTCAAAAAATGCCGTTTTAAATTGCGTTTTTCAATACATTTATAACCACACTTATCGCACGAAAACGGTTTTTCACCAGTATGTGTCAAAAAATGTTTATTTAAACTGTTTTTGCGAATACATTTATAATTACATTTATCGCACGAAAACTGTTTTTCGCCAGTATGTGTCAATAAATGCTCTTTTAAACTTTTTTTATTATTACACTTATAATCACACTTAACGCACGAAAACGGTTTTTCGCCTGTATGTTTCAATAAATGTTTAGTTAAACAGTCCTTGCGATTACATTTGAAATCACACTTATCGCACGAAAACGGTTTTTCACCAGTATGTGTAAAAAAATGCCGGTTTAATTCACCTATTCTTTTGCATTTGTAACCACACTTATTGCACGAAAACGGTTTTTCACCGGTATGTGTCATTAAATGTGTCTTCAAACGATGTTTATTTGTGGTATTATAATTGCATTGATGGCAGGAGAACGTGTCTCCCTCGTTGTGAAGTGCAGCTGCTGGGTCGGTGTTCCCGCGTCGATGTTCCGATGTGATCGGTCTACGTTTCTTGAGTACAGGATCACCTGTGAGAGTATTAACATTGAAAGTGTGAACCTGCGATCAATCTTGATTCCAAGACTGATAACAGGTAGGAAGCAAGGGGAAAATATTTCTACCAGTGGAATCAGCCCTCTAAACTTACTATTACTAAAAGTTTAGGACAGAATCATAAGATGGAAAACAGAGCCATCTGCTCACACAATTCCCCCCTTAACGAGAAACTCCTCCAAGCCACGACCGGCAGTGGCCTATGTGGAAGTCACTTAAACAACTCCAGACAAAAGTAGGCCGCTGAGAGAAATATATCAACTGTGTCTGTTGCTCTGTTATAACTAATTCAATTAAAACTACTGAACCTATTGAAAACTGGTTTTGATCATTGGATAGCTCTACTTTCTGGGAAGGTTGTGGAATACTTTACAGCAAAATCTGATAAGTAGATAATCAAAGACCAACCAAAGTGGATAAAAACCGCAGGGCGCAACTAATCTATACATATAAAATGCTTTGTCCTGAATGACTGACTGACGGATCAACGCACAGCCTAAACCGCTGATCATAGAGACCTGAAACTTGGAGGGTGTATTCTTTGTATGACGTAGGCATCGGATAAGAAAGGATTTTTCGGATTTCTACTCCTTGGGAGGTGAAAAAGGGGGGCAAAGTTTGTATGGGACAACGTGATTCCTTGGTCCAATCTACTTCAAATTTTGCATAAACATTCTTTAACAGAATTTATGGAACACGTGTTTCGTATTTCATTCAAATTCATCCCCTAACGGGGTTAAAAAGGGGTAGGAATTTATCTTGGGGGTGATTTTCTCCGAAGTTGATATCAATACTCCTTTTAACTTACCTACATTGTATTTTGACACATGTTTGAAAACTCAATCCAGTTTTATTCAAAAGAGGTTGCACTTTTTGAACACGGCCTCATAGGCACATAGGAACGTAGAATTCGAAATTTAAAATGGTAAGGACTAGAACATTTTGGTTATTAAATATACGAAGAGTTTTGGCGGGAACGAGCCAACAACATGTCGTGCTGCAGTTTTATTTACACGAAACTTAGTTGTAAACCGAGTTAAATTGTATAATTCTGGTGGAAAGTTATCTAATTTAGTTCCGTGAAAGTGCACAAGTGTAGTGAAAGTAAAAATCAGTGGCAAACATGGACTTTTCTCGTTGCCTCCAAAATCTCCTACAAGGTTATAGTAAAGTAGCCACCGCTTTACTATGACCCCGGACTTGACCAACTGTGACTTGACGACTTGACCATCTTGAAACACTTTGAGCCCGATTTCTGTAAATCGGGCCTTAACTTGATGCAAAATATTACTTGATACTGGCTATATGCACAAACTGTGCGAAGCCATAACAGGAAAAAAAAAAAAAAATATACGAATTATTCAAGTCAAGTCAAGTCCAAAATGTTTATATCAAACCCGCGTAAGTCCCGATCCCGTGGGAATATCGGGATAAAAAGTATGCTACACTATTAAGTACTTATTCTGTGACGTTCGTGTTTGCTGGAACGCGTTCGATCGACCGGGGTTTTTTATCGATTACTCAGGACCTACTTACTCAGGAATTGGATTTTGATGTAAAATTGAAAACCAGATTTCAATTTGTTTAGGATTTTTCAATTGTACAAGTAACAAACAAACAGACAGATATAAAAAAAACTTTTTAAACTCACACAATTTGTATTCATAGTCATTTTTTTTAGTATTTTTTTTAAATACGCGATTAAGACCCGGGAAAATAATTACTATGAAGTTTAAAAACTATATAACTAGACATCAAATTTAAAAACTATATAATTTTATTGTACTACTTTTTCAAAGTCCCAGATACCCATTTTCAGATACCCAGTATTTTTCAGATACATCATTTGCTTCCAAGTACAGACATTTTGTCGTCTCTTTCTTTATAATAAGTATAGAAGAAAACAAATATGTAAAATACAAATATAAAAGAATATTTAAACTAACCTACCGATTTTGGTGATATTAGACCCACAGAAATATATTAGTGTTACAACCAATTAAAAAACCTATTAGAGCCATTTTCGACTTCTACGCGGACGAAGTCGCGGGCAAAAGCTAGTCTGTTGTATGGTATGTACTTACTTTCCATGTCTTCACTCAGCTTGATCCTCTTTCTAGGTCTGAGTCTCCACAATGGAATATCTTCATTTGATGAAGCTTCACTCCTTGCAACATTCGATGTACCAGGAGCGGTGTCATCTCCGACATTGTCTAACATCTCCGAAATGTCACATTTAACAATATCTATCATATCATCATATACATTGATACATTCAGAATTAGACAACATTTGTGTATTGTGGCTTTCAATGTTGTTTGACATCTGTGTGTCATCGTTGTCATCATCACTTGTTACTTCACACTTGATTTCCTCCTTTAGGATATTGCCTTCATCATCAGAGGTACCCTTGTTTTGGTGATGAATCATTTCACTTTCTTCATTTTCTGGAAAAGAAATAATATTATATGCACTGAGCATTTGTTTCTATCATGTTGTCTATATTTTACGAGCACTAAGTAGATGTATGTTACCTGCCGTATCTCTCTCCTGTTTGACGTCTGGCTCCTGGATACCAGACTCCTGACTCGTGATCTCAAAGAACTCCATGATGCTTCCAGTGAACGAGAACAACGGGCGCTCTGATAGCTTCAACTGACAGCACAACCTTCACAGGTGATAGTTACATAAAATACACATATGAAGGGTAGGTGAGGTGGTTCCGTATGCGCCGGTCCAGCGCATCGTTGGCTTCACGCGCAGTGTCAATGAACCGGCATTCAAAATGCTTTTCTGTTAAAGAACTGATAAGTTAGCTAAATGTGACCAAACACGCTCCTAAAAGTCAACATGGACAAATATAACGTTATTGATGTATAGCAACTCGACGTTTTAAGTTCTGTACATAGACACGCTCGGCGATTATGATTAAATGTTAGATGGCGTTAATACATACCCAGTTCGCCCAGAACTTAAGTGAATATACTCATGAAAATAAACACACAGCTGTACCAAATTGCAATCTACTTATCTGTCAAGACGACAGTCGCTCGCTGTCATTCTATCTAGCCACAGACAAAAATTAAATGAATGTTCTAAATGAATTTAGTCGATTAATCGTTTAAAAGCTTTCTCGGAGCAAACTACTCGACCTCAGATGGCTTCTATGTGTTGTATAAGTCAATGTCAACTGTCACTTTGGGGTGACAGCCCGCCTTTAGAGCGAGCCGGTTGTTACTGGTGGTGAGAGTTACGATTATGTGTGCTTGGAGTAATAAAAGAAGTTATTTAGATAAATAAGAGTTTAATTCAAGATCCTAGTCAGGAACAACCAATTACCTACTTGTACACTATGTATTATTTACAAATACGATAACTGCTACTTATGGAAAAGTTTTTATTAATTTTATTATCCAGTTTCATTCCAGTTCATGTTTAGTTTTTTCTTATCAAGTACCTAGGTAGGAACTTATCATTTAGCCTGCTATTTAATTAATTCCCACTTAAATAAAGTGAACTTAGCGTTTTGTACAGGAATAAATAAAACTATATTTGATTTCAATATATTTGTAAGTTCGTATTTGGTTTGGGGTTTGGTATGGTTTGGTCACTGCCAAAAACGTTTCGTCGAATTTTGTTTCTTCTAATAGGTACTTTTCTACTATACTGCGAGTACTGCGACGCCATATAAATCGACGTATTGTTTCTGCGATGTTAGGTTACATCGAAAAACTATACCTACCAACTGCTTACGATTTTACTGGGAAAGACTACCTATACTACGAAGACTTGTTCAATTGAACTCTCTTGTTACTGCGAATTTTGCTAAAATGAATACCTACATTTAAAATATATCTAACTATCCTACCTAATAACAAAAATGCAATCATGCTGCAGCACGACGAGGATTCGAACCCCAGACTTCAAATTCACGAACGCATAGTACTTGATATACTGAGCCGTAGGTAGGTACCTACTTTAGTTATGCGAGATGAATAAGTGGTTATATAAAAAGGATAACATAGGTACTCATTTTAAAAAAGTTTCATTGAAATAATCTGAAGCCTAGCATTAGATATTATGCTGTGTTACAGACAATGCTGTGTTGTGTCTTAAGCAGGTTGTCTCGTACTACACTAGCAGAAAGACGCCCGTGTACGCCTGCTTTCTCGACCTTTCTAAAGCATTTGACCTGGTTTCATACGACGTACTCTGGGGTAAACTGGAAAAGCTTAAATTACCAAATCAGCTAACAAATATCTTTAAATATTGGTACGGAAACCAGGTTAACAATGTGCGTTGGGCCGGAGCCTTCTCGAGTCCATATAACTTAGAGTGCGGAGTGAGACAGGGCGGCTTGAGCTCCCCATCGTTGTTTAACCTCTATGTGAATGAGCTTGTCGGTGAGCTCAACGGCACTAGAGTCGGTTGTTATATAGACGGTGTCTGCGTGAATAACATATCGTATGCAGATGACATGGTGCTGTTGAGCGCATCGATTTGCGGACTGAGAAAGTTGTTGGCGATTTGTGAGCGATATGCTAAGGCCCATGGTCTAATTTATAATTGTAAAAAGAGCGAGATCATGGTCTTCGGAGTGGGAAGTCAATGTCCTATAAGTGTACCACCTGTAAAACTAAATGGCAAACAATTGCGAAGAGTGTATAAATTTAAGTACCTAGGACACATATTGACGCCTGATCTGAAGGATGATGAGGATGTTGAGCGGGAGCGGAGGGCTTTGTCGGTCAGAGCGAACATGATAGTCCGCAGGTTTGCACGTTGCTCGAGAGAAGTAAAGTTGACCCTGTTCCGAGCCTACTGTACATCATTCTATACGTGCACCCTGTGGTCTAGATATACTCAGAAATCGTACGGGGCCCTCCGTGTTCAGTATAACAACGCCTTTAGGATTTTGTTGGGGCTGCCACGGTTTTGCAGCGCATCAGGGATGTTTGCAGAATCGTCTGTAGACTGTTTTTATACCATAATGCGAAAAAGAGGCGCGTCCCTGGTGCGTAGGGTACGTGGCAGTGCCAACACCATCTTAGCCATGATCGCAAGCAGGTTGGACTGCGAGTATATAAACCGCTGTTGTGCCACTGCTCATGGTGTAGAAGTTAAAAAATAATGGCATGGTATCGATGTTTTTTAATTTTTATGTTTCTTTAATTTCTAATTTTTATGTTTCTTTTTTATTTTACTTTATTTTATTTTAATTTACTAACATAGGAATAAGTATTTTACTAATAATATGAGTCTCTGTAACTTGAGTAAAATAAATATATATATATATATATTATTTTGAAAATGAATATGCCAACTTACTAATACTAGTAGGTAACCAATTAATTTGTTCCTTAATTTCAACACGTAATGCTAGTATAACATTGGCTCAGTATATCAAGTATGCGTCCGTAAATCTGGGGCTCTATTTTTGAATCGCTCGTGTTACAAAGCTTCGTCGTATACGCCTACAAGTCACGCTCGACTTCCAAGTCGCATGACACAAATTTACTGTATTTTTGAATCGTTCGTCGTCGAAAGAATAATGACCAAACCTCGAACCTAAATTTTCTGTATAGAAATATAGGGAACCGGCATCACACTAGGCTATGTGCCTTTCTTGTTTAATCGTTAATCTTTTTTCTTCAACCATTTACACGCAGCTATAGGGGTATAAAATAATAATTTAGTAATAATTAAAGAGAGTGAATATGAGACTCCATTACTACTTATTCCTCTAACAAGGTTATGAGCAAAGAGGTTAGATGTAGTTTTTTTAGGTTTCCGCTATTTGTGTTCTGTACTCAAATACTTTGGTGCTTACCAAAAAGGTTTTTTACTATTGAGTTAACGTCATACGTAATAAACATGTGAAATAAGGTGGAAATAACCGACTATTCATCAATATAAATTATTAATTAAAACGAATATAACATAAAAATAAACAAAATCATTTCCCGCCCGTTTATTTTTTTCTCAAACGGCACTCAAAGACACACGTCCTGTCGCTTTGACCGTTTGCTCTTTTATTTTTTTATTAGAGATTTGAACTCAATATTTCTTGAATTCGATTACTGAAAATAAAAACCTACAAAATACCTACAAAACTCTGGCAGTATTCATGAGCCGTGCGAAGTCTTAATGGCTTCATAGACCTAGAAAAAATGGTTATTCTTTGGTGTTACCTAAAGCAAGGAGGTTAGGTTGTTCAAGTTCTAATGTGTAATGGCGTCAGATTCTGACGTAGAAAATGAAAAACAGGTGACTTTAAATGCTTATATCTTTTTTCCACACCTATTACACGAAATACTAAACATTTCATTGTACCTAATCTAGAAAAACGGAGAATTTTATCATATTTTTTCTATTTGGGTATATGCTTGATTATTGCCCTGCCATCATTCTTTAGTCAATTTTTATTCGTTTTACGCAGTTATTTGAAAAGCGGTAATTACCAGCGTACATCCGAAATTATCCCAAAAGATATACTTAAATATTTTTCAAAGACCGTTTCCGAATGTTTCACTATGATTGTTTGATGTTTATTCTACCACTCGCCTGTCGGCGACGAGTGGTGGAGACCACTCGTTACGATGGAGCGATTCAAAAATAGCGAATTTCCGATGTCGAACGAATATCAGTAGAAATCGAGCGCTCGACGCGGGGCGAACGATTCAAAAATAGGGCTCCTGGAGTCTGAGGTTAGAATCCTCGTCGTATTGCAGCATGATTGCGTTTTGTTATTACCTATTATATTTTATGACATATTTTTAATTTTAATTAATTTTAGTAAAGTTCGCAGTAACAAGATGTAGCTGAAACAAGTCTTCGCAGTAAAATCGATAGCAGTCAGAGATATGAGTAGGTATAGTTGTTTGATGTAACGTAACATCGCAGTAACAATACGACGATTTAGGCGTCCCAGACTCCCAGTATAGAGATACGATGATGGAAAGTAGGTAGGTATTTGAAAAAACATAATTCGACAAAACGTTTTAGCCTAAAACTTTTTTATCGAATTAGGTTTTTTCAAATAATTAAATAAATGTTTTTCAAGTGAAATTTGAGTGTTTTTACAGGAATAAATAAAACAACATTTGATTTCAAACAGGTAGGTAAGTATTATGTTGATGATACATTTATATAATATGTTCAGTATGCGTCATAAGTCTACTATCAGTTAGCTACAATAATACCTACTATAAACAAGTATTGGAATTACGACCTTCTTCTAATAGACGTTACATACAAACAAAAAAAAATGTGAGCCGTCACGGGACGCCTGGCAGATGTGAAACATCGACATTATTTTGTAAAAGTAATATGCAGAAAATAACAGATTGTGATAGAATCGCACAGTCGATTACGGTGTGCACACCGTACACACTACTGCATATAGACTGTATATATACCATAAATCGGTTTTACGTGCGGCTATAGATGTTTCACATTTTTTTCATTATTATTATTTTTTTGCAAATAATCTTCGCGACACCATACTGTTCAATGTGAAATAGAAAGACGAAACGAAAATATCTGGCTTGCTTTCTATGCAAAAAGTGTCGTTACAGCTTTTGGTCTTTAAGACGTTTCAATGTGATCTATGTATATATACATAAGCATCGAAATAGTTGCATCTAGTCACCATAACACAAGCCTAGTTGCGTCTAGTCACCATAACACAAGCCTAGTTGTGTCTAGTCACCATAACACAAGCCTAGTTGCATCTAGTCACCATAACACAAGCCTAGTTGCGCCTAGTCACCATAACACGAGCCTAATTGCGCCTAGTCACCATAACACAAGCCTAGTTGGGTCTAGTCACCATAACACAAGCCTAGTTGGGTCTAGTCACCATAACACAAGCCTAATCGTGTCTAGTCACCATAACACAAGCCTATTTGAATTAAATTATAATCAAGCCTATTAGTTTTTAACGCTTTTGTAGGCATAAAATAATTTTGCTCACGAATTTCGACTTTTTCCCCACTGTGCGTCGCCACGCCAGAAATCGGTTTTACGTGCGGCTATAGATGTTTCACATCAAAAATACTTGAATTAAAAGTAGGTACTCAAGACTGATTATTATTTTCAACATGGTAGCTGTCTTTGGTTGTGTGAGTGGTATAGGGTCCCATTTCTCTGGTCTGTTAAATACATTTATAATCACACCTATTGCACGAAAACAGTTTTACCAATATGTGTCAATAAATGGTGTTTTAAACTGATTTTATAATTACACTTATAATCACACTTATGGCATGAAAACAGTTTTTCACCAGGATGTGTCAAAAAATGCCGTTCTAAACTATTTTTTCTTTTACATTTAAAATCACACTTATTACAAGAAAACGGTTTTTCACCAGTATGCGTTAAAAAATGCTGTTTCAAACAGCTTTTTTTATTACATTTATAATCACACTTATCGCACGAAAACGGTTTTTCACCAGTATGTGTCAAAAAATGCAGTTTTAAATTAAGTTTTATAATACATTTATAATCACACTTATTGCACGAAAACGGTTTGTCACCAGTATGTGTCCATAAATGGTCTTTTAAACTTTTTTTATAATTACATTTATAATCACACTTATCGCACGAAAACTGTTTTTTACCTGTATGTGTCAAAAAATGCCGTTTTAATTTGCTTTTTTCAATACATTTATAATCACACTTATCGCACGAAAACGGTTTTTCACCAGTATGTGTCAATAAATGGTGTTTTAAACTGATTTTATAATTACACTTATAATCGCATTTATCACACGAAAACAGTTTTTCATCAGTATGTGTCAATAAATGTGTAGTTAAACTGTATTTTTTATTACATTTATAATTACATTTATGGCACAAAAACGGTTTTTCGTCAGTATGTGTCAATAAATGTTTAGATAAACTGTATTTTTGATTACATTTATAATCACACCTATTGCACGAAAACAGTTTTTCACCAATATGTGTCAATAAATGGTGTTTTAAACTGATTTTATAATTACACTTATAATCACACTTATGGCATGAAAACAGTTTTTCATCAGGATGTGTCAAAAAATGCCGTTCTAAACAATTTTTTCTTTTACATTTAAAATCACACTTATCGCACGAAAACGGTTTTTCACCAGTATGTGTAAAAAAATGCCGGTTTAAGTCACCTATTCTTTTGCATTTGTAACTACACTTATTGCACGAAAACGGTTTTTCACCGGTATGTGTCATTAAATGTGCCTTCAAACGATATTTATATGTGGTATTATAATTGCATTGATGGCAGGAGAACGTGTCTCCCTCGTTGTGAAGCGCAGCTGCTGGGTCGGTGTTCCCGCGTCGGTGTTCCGATGTGATCGGTCTACGTTTCTTGAGTGCAGGACCACCTGTGAGAGTATTAACATTAAAGTGTGAACCTGCGATCGATCTTGATTCCAAGACTGATAACAGGTAGGAAGCAAGGGGCGGTATTTCTACCAGTGGAATCAGCCCTTCAACTAACATGTACAGTCGGCTGCATGATTGCAGCCCTCGGAAGAGTTCGAAAATTACTATTATTGGAATGTTTTCATTCTAATAATTTTTGTTTGATTAATTGATGAGTTAGAAGACTATAAACTTCAACAAAAGCAGGTGCCTAGAATCTTAGTCGTGTTGAAAACATTCTTATAACAGCAGTTTTGGAGCTCTCCGGTGGGTCTGCAATTATGCAGCCAACCGTACACATGCTTCATGTAGTCCAGAGGTTTCAATAGAGTGTCGATAGAATCGTAACACACATTTAATGTCAAATTATGACATTACATGTCAAATTGGTATTCTCCTAATGTTAGCTATTCTATCAAAACACCACTGACGCACCACTGACTCACTTTGGTATTCTGCTCTGTAATTGTTGCTTAATGGAATCTCGATGGTTGTCAAAACAGTATATCGCTTAGCAACATATATCATGTTGCTAGGCAACATTAGCGACGCATCTATTACCATTCCATTGATGCCGCCCTGTAGCTGTGGCGCGATATTGGTCAGACAGTATTTAAAGGCTGTACCCCGACATGAAAACCAGAAGATTACTTGGTAGGGCTTGATGGAGCACTTCAACCACCTTCTCAAACTAAACTTCTCAAAGTTTGGGCTTGCCAGGTTTACTATAATAAAATTATATACAATTTATATCTGTCTGTCTGTTGTTCTTCATCACTACATACTGTAAAACAAAGTCGCTTTTTCTGTCCCTATTTCCCTTTGACTGCTTAAATCTTTAAAACTATGCAACGGATTTTGATAAGCTTTTTTTTAATAGATAGAGTGATTCAAGAGGAAGGTTTATATGTATAATTAATACATGCATAATATTTACTAATAAGTCTGTAATATAGTATGTACTTACTTTCCGTGTCTTCACTCAGCTTGACCCTCTTTTTAGGTTTGAGTCTTCTCAATGGAATATCTTCATCTGATGAAGCTTGACTCCTTGCAACATTCGATGCAACAGGAGCGGTTTCATCTCTGACATTGTCTAACCTCTCCGAAATGTCACATTTAACAATATCTATCATATCATCGTATACATTAATACATTCAGATTTAGTCAACATTTGTGTATTGTGGCTTTCAATGTTGTCTGAAATCTGTGTGTTGTCGTTGTCATCATCACTTGTTACTTCACACTTGATTTCCACCTTCAGGGTATTGCTTTCATCATCAGAGGTACCCTTATTTTGGTGATGAATCTTTTCACTATCTTCATTTTCTGGAATAGAACAATATATGCACAGAGCATTTGTTCCTATCATGTTGTCTATATTTAAAGCACTAAGTAGATGTATAAAGTCAAAAGTCCAAATTTTTTATTTTTTTGGATGCATACCTTAAAAGTATACATATAGACCACATAAAATCGTCTTAAAAACTAAGTTAGGATGTGTGCCTTCGGAACGCGCCCACCAATGAGAAAAAGGCACAAGAAACTCATGGGGTTTTTTTTTTCATGTGATAACGCTCACAATGGTCAATATTACAAATATTTGAAATTATTATTTGAAATGGAGCAACTAAAGTCACGTCCATGGGTTCTTATCATTAAGGTAAGACAAAGTATCATAGTACGCCTTACTGCACAATCTATGCTTTATAAAAGTTTTGAACCTGTTAATGGACATGTCATATACATCTATAGGTAATTTATTATAATAGAGCACACATGTACTATTAAACAACCTGTTTATTTTCCAGAGCCTACTACCGGGCACGGTCAGTTCATCCTTATTTCTTAAGTTGAAATTAGGAATATCGCTGTTTTTACGGAAAATATTAGGATTTTTAAGAAAATAGAGCAAGTAATCGTAGATATATTGTGAATAGAGCGTTAATATATTTATCTCTTTAAATTTTTCTCTAAGTGATTCCCTGGGGCCCATTTTGTAGATAGATAGTTAGTATGTTACCTGCCATATCTCTCTCCTGTTTGACCTCTAGCTCCTGGATACCTGACTCCTGACTTGTGATCTCAAAGAACTCCATGATGCTTCTAGTGAAGGAGAACAACGGGCGCTCCGGAAGCTTCAACTGAAAGCTGTGGTGTCAGCTTTGGCTAGGTTAATGTATTGGTCCAGCACGTCGTACCCGCAAACATAATATTATAATCACTACGTTTTAGCATCCCGCGCAGTGTTAATGAACCGGCGACACCGGCGCACAAAATAATTCAATAATCATAAAGCAGGTGTATTGATAAATATAATTCAACTTCAACTTTTTTGTATATTAAAATTGTAATATCATTACAAATTATAACAAATGGCAAGTAATACTGTCAAGAAAGACCGCCTGTCACTGTCATTCTAGCCACAGACTACAAAAAAACATGAATGAATAAAGTGAATTTAGTCGATTAATCGTTTTGAAGCATTCTCGTAGCAAGCTACTCGACTACAGATGGCGATGTCTAAGGGATTTGTATGTAGGATTTAGAAATGCGAAGACGACTATCAATCTTATCAATGTAAAATGTACCATACACCTACAATCTTCATGAGTACCTATTTACTTCAATAGGCGTAACGATGATGGTCGAAGCCCAGAAGTAGGAAAGTTTCTTTATTTTTTCTAATTATTCACGTTCAGAATTTGCTTAGGTACTTACCATCCTACGCGAAAACCGGGATCGTGGATGTAGGCCTTAAAGGGGTATAATGGGTATTACACCACACTGATTCAGGGTCCCTGAATTTAGGGTGGTTATGGACCTTATTATTTACCTCGATTATTACACCCTAACTCAGTCGGACAGCGAATCTAGGAGCGGCTTGACACCATGCCATAAAAAATATTTAAAACTTAGGCCAAAACAGTCAAGTTTGGACCGTCTCGTCGCTCGTCGCGTTTCGAATGAGCGGCTAAGGGCCCTAAATATTATTACACTGCACGGTAGTAAGCGCGGTTAGGGAGTTAGGCGGAAGAGTGGACCCTCTGACGCACTAATGCTGCTCTGATGCACGCCCTTAGTGTAGTGTAATACCCCCAATAAGTGTGCCAAGTTGAAATGGGAGGGGTCATGTCTGCAGGATGCCTCCAAACAAAACGAATACAAGACTTAGGGATGATTCTCATTAGACCGGGCCGTGTCCGCAGCGTGCCGCATACGTGGCCCGAACGGGGCACGGATTTGAAACGTTACATACATTTTATATGAAGCAATTTATATTACACAGTGATTAATCCGTGTCCCGTACGGGCCCGAATGACGCTCGTCTACACCACGGTTGTTCCACGGATCCGCCCCGCCCCCGCCACGTCCCGTCGTAATGCGAACACGCTTCCGTGCTGCGTACGGGCAGTGAGCAAAGAGTATTATAATAGTATGGCAGTGAGCGACGAATGTTTAGTGAGGAGCCACGCTTTTTCACGTTATTTTTGTTTCACCAAATGTTTTTGTTGCATCACTTTGCGGATAATAGACGACGAAAAATTAATTGAACTCGTTCGAAAGTATCCTGCGTTGTATGACATGTCACATCAAAAATACATAGATACAAAGTTCAAAACGCCCATATGGACATCCATTGGAAATGAATTAAATGAAACAGGCGAGTGTTATAAATTATAATCAATTTATTTAAGTTATATACATTATTTAGATTTCTGGGGTAGCAGTTTCCCGCAGTTTCTTTTTCCGTTCCATTTTCGTTTAGCCCGGTTCCTATTTCTCCTTGCTTCTGCTTCCTCTTCATCAATAGCTATCGCAATAGCATCTGGGTGTATGGGGCCCGAGATCTTTGGGCCTAAGTCAAGTCAACCTCACCTGCAAGCTGGTGCACCTGCTGAGAAACGGACGAGGCTCTGGCGCTGATTTTTCCTCTCTGGGGTTGGGGGGTCAGACGGCAGTCGCCCCCGTAAAAGTCAAGTTAAAGCCACATCAGAAATGGAAAGTCAAGAAAGAAGTTGTCCCACAGATAGGGCGCCGCCGCATAACGGCGCGCAGGAGCCTCGCCCGACTCCTGTGGGAAGTGGACGAGGGCTACCGTGCCATGGGCGGGCACGGCCAAAGACGCGAGCCCCAACTCACAAAAAGAAACTCCGCTTCGCAACGTGGAACATTGGCACGCTAACCGGACGCGCGAGGGAGCTAGCCGACGTACTTTTCAGGCGAAAAGTGGCCGTGGCGTTCCTACAGGAGACTCGATGGAAAGGCAGCAGATCCCGGCACATTGGGAACGGCTACAAGCTGATCTACACGGGTGCACCTGGTGGAGAGAACGGGGTGGCTGTGGTGCTCGCTGAGGGGTTTCATGATTGTATCTTGGAGGTAAAACGCTTTAGCGACCGACTTATGGCCGTGAAGGTCCTTATTGAGGGGGTTGTAACCCACTTAATAAGTGCCTATGCGCCGCAGGTCGGTTGTAGCGACGCTGATAAGATACTGTTTTGGAACAAACTCGGTGAGGTCCTTGGAGCTATCCCGTTGTCACAGGGGATCGTTTTGGGTGGTGATCTGAACGGTCATGTTGGCGAGATGGGGGTGGAATTTGAGCGTGTTCACGGAGGCTACGGGTACGGCAGTCGGAATGCGGAAGGGGAAGAAATCCTACGTAGGTACGTGTGCCACTGCCGACCTGGCCCTCGTGAACACTTACTTCAAAAAGAAACCCGACCACTTGATCACCTACAAGAGTGGAAGGCACGCTACCCAAATCGATTTTCTAATCACCAGGAGACATCATATCGGCAACGTAGCTAACTGCAAAGTCATACCCGGTGAGAGTCTTACTGATCAACACCGTCTTCTTGTCATGGATCTCTGTGTGAAACCCAAAGACAAACACCCTGAGCAATGTCGTCGCCAAATCAGATGGTGGATGCTGGATGAAACCAAATCCCAGAAGCTTGTCTCGGCTATCGGTGACAAGTGCGCTGGTGCCGAAGACGAACCAGTCCAGGACCACTGGGATAAGATTCAGGCATCGATCACTGGTGCGGCGAAGGCAGTGCTTGGCATGTCTAAAGGTGGACGCAAATGTGACAGGGAGACTTGGTGGTGGAGCGACACAGTCCAGAGGGAGACTAAGGCGAAGAAAGCCCTCTTTAAAAAGTGGCAAGCGTCCAGCTCTCCTGAAGATCGCGACTCGTATAAAGCCGCCAAACGTGCCACAAAAAGAGCAGTAGCCAGAGCCAGACAGAACCACTTACAGTCACTGTACGATAAGTTGGAAACGTCTGAGGGGCAGAAGCTTATTTATAAGTTGGCACGTTCGAGGGTAAAAGCGGCGCAGGATATATCCAAGTGCCGCTATGTAAAAGACCCCGATGGTAACCTGCTTTGCGAGGACCTCGCGGTGAAGGAGAGATGGCGCTCTTATTTCCACGACCTGCTGAATAAGCAGTACAAAGAGGTGCAGCCGCCGGAACTCCCTCCGAATCAAGGACTTGTGCCACCGATTACGCCTGATGAAGTCCGCAAGGCTCTTCGCCGCATGAAGAATCGGAAAGCTGTCGGAGCCGATGGAGTCCCTATCGAAGTGTGGAAGGTGATGGGTCCTCGTGGTGTGGGCATCTTGACCAACCTCTTTAACCGCATACTCGAGACCGGCGAGATCCCTGCCCAATGGAGATTGAGTGTTATTACCCCAGTTTTCAAGGGCAAGGGATCGGTGCAGGAGTGTGGCAGTTATCGAGGTATAAAAGTCATGTCCCACACCATGAAGCTCTACGAGCGGATAGTCGACTCTCGGATCCGACAGGAGTGCACTGTCTCTGGGTGTCAATATGGTTTCCGCCCCGGGCATGGCACCATGGACCCTGTTTTCGCCCTAAGGATCGTTATGGAGAAATACAGGACGAAGAATACGCCTCTGCATTTTCTATTCCTAGATTTGCAGAAGGCCTTCGACTGTGTTCCTCGCATGATGATCTGGTGGGCGCTGCGGTCCAAAGGGGTTCCGGAAGCTTATGTTGAAATCATCAGAGACATGTACCGAAATTCTGATTCCGTGGTGCGAACTGCTGTTGGTGACACTAAGCCCTTCCCTGTTACCGTTGGAGTTCACCAGGGTTCCGTCCTAAGCCCGTTCCTGTTCAGCGTAATATTGGATACACTGTCCGTTGCCATCAGGGATGCACACGAGCAGCCTCCATGGCTGCTCATGTACGCTGATGATATTGCGCTGGCGGACTCGGATAAGGGGCGGCTGGTCCAACGTGTACACACGTGGAAGGAGTCGCTTGAGAACGGCGGTTTGCAACTGAATGTGGCGAAGACAGAGTACTTGGCTTGCAATACCACAGATCCCACACCTGTCTGCGTAGACGGTCATATGGTCGAGCGGACAGACCAGTTTAAGTACTTGGGATCTGTGCTTCACGCGTCCGGCGACATCGATTGCGACGTCAAATCACGCATTTCAGCGGCTTGGGCCAAGTGGCGTGAGGTGACTGGTGTCATTTGCGACCCCAAAATGCCGGTTAAACTAAAAGGACAGGTCTATAAAACCATCATTAGACCTGTCCTTTTGTATGGTAGTGAGGCGTGGCCGGTGCTTGAGCGACATAAGCAGGAGCTGCGTGTCACGGAGATGAAGATGTTGCGCTGGATGTGTGGAGTGACGCGAAAGGATCGCGTCAGGAACTCCCGCATCCGGGGCAGCCTTCATGTCCGAGACATTGCAGATAAATTGCAAGAGTGTCGCTTACGCTGGTACGGCCACGTCTTGCGAAAACCGGCTAGTTACGTGGGGAACAAATGTCTTGCCATGGCGCCTCCGCCGGGTCGTGGCAGACTGGGTAGACCCAAGAAGTGCTGGCTTGACGTCGTAAAGGGTGATATGCGTGCAAATGGACTTACAACCCAGGATGCCGAAGATCGTGCGAAGTGGAGGCGTAAAAGTAGGAAAGCGGACCCCGGGCTCCCGAGAGGGATGCAACCGGGAACATCGCTCGGATGATGATGAATAGCAGCCATCTCCAGTAACGAAAAATCCATTATTATAAAATAACAATAATTGCGAATGATTCACATCACTACGCTACGTTGAAGCGACCGTGCCCGTTTAACACACGGTGTAATATAGTAACGGGCGAGCTCCGGCCCGTTACCGCCCTGGAGCCCTATTTTTGAATCATTCGCCCCGCATCGAGCTCTCGATTTCTACTGATATTCGTTCGACATCGGAAATTCGCTATTTTTGAATCGCTCCATCGTAACGAGTGGTCTCCACCACTCGTCGCCGACAGGCGAGTGGTAGAATAAACATCAAACAATCATAGTCAAACATTCGGAAAAGGTCTTTGAAAAATATTTATATTTTTTGGGATAATTTCGGATGTCCGCTGGTAATTACCGCTTTTCAAATAACTGCGTAAAACGAATAAAAATTGACATTTTAAATTTCGACGACGAACGATTAAAAAATACAGTAAATTTGTGTCATGCGACTTGGAAGTCGAGCGTGACTTGTAGGCGTATACGACGAAGCTTTGTCACACGAGCGATTCAAAAATAGAGCCACCGGCCTTGGCACGCCCCGAGCACGGCAAGCTCTAATGAGAATCATCCCTTATAAAAAGGAAAAAACAAGAAAAAAAATAATCCTATTCAAAAAATCCAAAAACTTTTTATGAAAGAAATAACAAAAAAATCTCAATTTTTCATCGTGTTCTTATGACTTTATCACGTAAAATGATCGTTCGTAAACCGACTTTACAGACAATCATTTGTTTTATTTAACGGTTTTTAGCTGTTATTGCCACAATTAGAAATACCTACCTACATAATCTGTGAAAATTTTAACTTTATAGCTATCACGATCAAGAAACGTGAGAAAAATGATATTAGAAAACATACATACAACCATACAACCGAATTGAGAACCTCCTCCTTTTTTTGAAGTCGGTTAAAAAATGAGGTACGAACGTCTTTTATGATCACGATTTATGAGATATAACCGGATGACAGACGGACAGACAGACGGACGGACGGACGTAATGGATAGAAGGATAGACGGACAGACTGACAGCGCAATCTCACTAATAGAGTCCCGTTTTTAGAATAGAATAGAAAAAAATTATTCGCAACAGAAACTTATAAGTTATTGGACTAATGCTAATGGCTAATGGGAATGGACTTTTCCCCCTGAGGAACGGAACCCTAGAAACTACTTACTCGATGTGCATCAATGTCGGGTCCAACTAGATCGTTTTTAATTGTTTTTAAATTTTGAATGTTTTAGATTATTATTGTTAGGTATCATTATTTAGATTATTAGTGTACGGTATATATTTATTTATTATTAGTTTTTTTTTTAAATTTGTTTGTGCTGTTTAATGTTTTTTGTAGTGAGACATTTGAATGGTTTTTTTTTTGATAATTTTGTTTTTTTGTAATTAGTTTTACTAGATCGTAGCGTGTTTTGTTTTGTGACACCCAATTTGATGGGGTAAAGATCGGGCCGATGAAATTGGTACGTGTGGTAACACCTAAATATTGACAAGGAATATTCTGGTAGACCAAGAGGTGACTGTAAATTGTAAAGGGAATGAGTAGCTGCAGGCTGCAGGTCAACGACCGTCGCGTTGACGCTGTTTCTTCGTAGAGAAAGAAACAACAGCCAAGTGCGAGTCGGACTAACGCACTAAAGGTTCCGTACCATGTTCTATGAGAGCCCCACTGAAATATTATTCGACGACCCAGTTGGCACAATGGTCACCATGCCGGACTGCCAAATACAGGGTTGCGGGTTCGATTCCCGCCTCGTACAAGTATTTATGCTTAGATATTTGTCTGGGGTCTGGTTGTTTCTATGTATTATAAGTGTATATTTACAAAAGAAAAAGTATATTAGTCGTATATCCGTTGTCTAGCACCCATAACACAAGTCTAGTTACTTAGCTTGGGACTAGATGGCGAGGTGTGGAATGTCCTGTAATATTTTTTATATTTATTTATTATTTTATATGCAAAAGTAAGTTTTGTCTTGCAATCGTTATTTTCTTCTACGTCACCTTCCGGACTAAATATTGATTTTCGCACAGCGCATGCTTGGCTATCATTCTCTACAATCCACCGTACCAGTCACTAGATTCTACGACACTCGTAAAGTGCCAAAAACTAATAAAAAAAACAACAAGTTCCTGTTCAAAAAAGATGTCCACGCTCCTCCCGTAATACGCAAAGAGGTTTTGCACTAAATAAAATTAAAAAAGTAAAAAATAAAATTGAAAAAGGTTTTCTAAAAGAGTTTTTATAATTGAACAAATGTATAATACGGCGTTTGCCGTTCGCAATTGTGAAGATTTGCAATCGACGGAATCCGAAGACCAGTTTTTTTTATCCTTACCACCTGATATAGAAAAATGTCGTTGCCTAGAGAATTTACCTTCAACGAGGTGAGTAATTTGTTAATTTTTTAAAGTTTTCCAAAGAGGTTTTATTTAACCCTTACTGTATTTATTGGTCTTTGAGGTTTTTAGAGTTTTTACAGGTATTGTGTAGGAAGATAGTCGTCAATAAATTTATATTTTTTTATCTGTCGCCGTAGTTTGTAGATACGTACCTACGTACTTAATATGTAGGTAAGTAAATAAAATGACAATAAAATAAAAAAAAGTCGAAAAATTTTGTTACAAGTTTTCGCGAAAATCTTTTGTCCATATCTTTTTATTGTGTTGACTCAGGACCTTAATTTTTATACACTTGATAGGGACTTATACTATCTGCGGGCATATTCACAAACCATCGGAAGGCTACCGAAACGAATAAAACTGAAAAGACAAGGATGGCAACACGTGAAAAGTCGCGGCGGTGAAAGAGCAGCAAAACTTTTTTTCGTTTCGGTTGCCTTCCGACGGTATGTGAATTAGGGGGCTGGTATGAATTTCAACTTGCTAGGTCGACTTGTTGACTTGTTAATAAAAGGGTTCCTTTTTTACTTTTTAAGGTACAGACCCTAAAAATTTGATGAAAAAAACAAATGGTTGTCTGTAAAGTCGGTTTACGGAAGATAATTTACGTGATAACGTCTTAGGAAAACGACGAAACGACTATTTGTCGGACGACTATTTGTCGTCCGACAAATAGTCGTCCGACATATAGTTGTCCGACATTTGTCGTCCGACATTTGTCGTCCGTCAATAGTCGTCCGACAAATAGTCGTCCGACATTTGTCGTCTGACATTTGTCGTCAGCCAAATTAAAAAAACTGTATATCTATATATATATAGCCAAATTAAAAAACTGTATATCTGTGTAAAATCTCATCTGTCGCGAGAAAATCTGTCGTCTGTCGCGAGAACGGCTGAAAATGCTCACCCACAAAAGTGCCCAACGCGCCATTATAAGTTTTCACTTCAAAAAACCGCATCAAAATCCGTTGCGTAGTTTTAAAGATCTAAGCATACAAAGGGATATAGGGGAGAAAGCGAGTTTGTTTTATACTAAGTATGTAGTGATAGTGATACTCTGTTTCCTAATGTTACCATGACGCGTCGGTCATATTACCATGACGCATGACGTTACACAATATTACCGTGACACTTTTGTGTGAATGCAGGTGTTCCACCAATTTACTAGACTTTTTAAATTCTTTCAACTTTTTTGACGTAATAACGTTAAAAAAAGTGGAAAATTAAGGTAAAAGGCACTCACAAGTTTTCGCGAATTTTTTATCGTGTTGACAGGATCTTGATTTTTATACACTTTTAATTGGGACTTTAGACTTCAGTAGGTATCTAGTATGAATTTCGACTTGCTAGGCCCACTCGTTCCTGATAAAATCTGAGAAGAACACGTAACAATCAACAATGTTAGTTGTAAGCGACGGGTATTTCTGGCGCGTTGCGTTTGGCATCAAATACCTATAATAATTAGTTCAATGCCCGCTCACGAGTTTATTGTGTCTTCTAATTGAAAGGTTTAGTAGGTATGCGTTCTGAAGACACAGGTCGTAACATACAAATATCCACACGTTGCACGACTTGGAGAAAGGGGTGGCCTAAAATTGAAACGCGAAAGCGTCGCCGCGCGCTGCGCCACAAAACTGATTAAAAAGTTTTATTTCCAGTCTTCTGATAGACATGTTTTTGTATTTGAATATAATTATCTATTCACGCTGTACTGGATAAAAGGGTGGCCTATAATTGAAACGCGAAATCAGCGTCGCCGCGCGCTGCGGCACAAATCTGATTTAATGTTTTATTTTCAGCATTCTGATACACATGTACCTATTTGTGGGTTTTCAAAGCTGCACCTTTCCGACTGTCTTTTTTTTAGAGTTCCGCACCCAAAGGGTAAAAACGGGATTTTATATTTTACCTATTGACTTCCCTGTCTTTCAATCTCATGAAGCGTGATAGTTAGACAGTTGAAATTCTTAAAAATGATGTAATTTATGTTGCCGCTTTAACAACAAATACTACTAAAAACAGAAAAAAAAATTTGATCGGGGCTCTCATGCAATATGGTACGAAACTTTAACACAATAAAACAATGTGTGTCGTGTACTACGCATGTTTTTCATTTTCTTCATCAGCACAGCATCTGACGCCATTACACATCTCTACATAGTATAAAATAAAGTCACTTTTCGCCGTCCCTATGTCCCTATGTATGCTTATATCTTTAAAGCTACGCAACGGATTTTGATGCGTTGTTTTTTAATATATAGAGTGATTTAAGAGGAAGGTTTTTAGATATAATACATGCATAATACAGCCGTGCGACGCCAGGGCGGGTCGCTAGTTATAAATAAATAAATATTGCAGGACATTCCACACATCGCCATCTAGCCCCAAGCTAAGTAACTAGACTTTTGTTATGGGACAACGGTTATACTGCTTATATACTTTTCTGTTGTAATTATATTCTTACTAGCTGCGGCCCCGCGGTTTCACCCGCGTAAGTCCCGATCCCGTGGAAATATCGGGATAAAAAGTAGTCTATATGTTAATCCAGGTCTCCAGCTATCTAGACACTGAGTTTCATCGCAATCGGTCCAGTAGCTTTTGCGTTAAAGAAGTCACAAACATTAGTACTTAACACACATAAACTTTCACATTTATAATATTACTAGCGACCCGCTCCGGCTTCGCACGGTTATATTATGCATGTATTATACATATAAACCTTCCTCTTGAATCACTCTATCTATTAAAAAAAACTGGTTGCCTGTAAAGTCGGTATACGGGCGAAAGTTTTACGTGACAACAACTGTGCTCGAGTGGAAGGGACGCGTGCCTTTCACTTTTTATGTCTGTCTCTCTCGCTCTTAGGCGGGCTAACCATGCCCGAGTGGAAGGGACGCGTGCCTCTCACTCGCTCTCATTGTAAGCGCATAACGTCAGCGGAGCGTAACGCAGTTTCTTGAAGTGTCACCCGGCAAACCAATTTATAAGACGTTGTCACGTCAAAAAACCGCATCAAAATCCGGTGCGTAGTTTTAAAGATTTAAGCATACAAAGGGAAATAGGGACAGAGAAAGCGACTTTATTTTATACTATGTAGTGAGATAGTGATGATGATAGTGAAGTACCTACCTACTTATAGAGGTATAGATTAAGAATATTTCTTCCTTTGTTAAATATTTCTTGAATATCCGATACTTAAATCCAGCCTACTTTATTACCTATCTAATATTTATGAGATAATGATGGTAGCTCTTGCCATTGAAGGGCGAGTCAAGGGCGCAAGCCTTTGACATCAGTTGCGTGCTCCGTAATCGATTCCAACCGTTTTGAAGGATTATTTATTGACGTACCTATCAATAGTTATCTGTTTTTAACAACAATCAAATTACCAAAACAGAAGGCCTCCTTAGAAGCCACTGAATAATGGCAAAAATTTAAATAAAAATCACTTGGAGGAGGTTAGGTTTTTGAAGTTCCTATAAGTGTAATGGCGTCAGATGCTGATGAAGAAAATGTAAAATACGTGACTTTAATTGTTATATCTTATTTCCACATTTAGTAGGTTAACCACTTAACCGATTTTAATCAAAATTGCACACCGTGTGCAGTTTGATCCAACTTGAAACATAGGATAGCTTACATCTTAATTTATTCCGATATTCCCACGGGATCACGTGGGTGAAACCGCGGAGCGCAGCTAGTATTAGCACATTAGTATAGATATTGCATAAATTCTGTCTAATACCAATATAATATTAAATGTCTTTACGGATAAAGGAAAGCTGAAACGTAGTTCACGGCAATGAGTCATAGTTTTGAAGTTAATGAATAAAATATTGAAATAATTTTCATTTTCTGACTGACTCATCGCCGATTCTTTTATTACGTAGGTATTCAATTTAGTCTTGACATTGGCAAAATGTGCATGATGCACGAAACCCCAGTACCTATAAAGAAAAAATACCTAACCATCACTAGGGACGACAATTTAGCAATTTTGATAGGCAAAGTACTATTAAGAATACGAAAATTTATAAAAAGTCGTTGAAGCTATTAATTGCATAGAAATTTATTAAATTCGGCACTGTGCTATATCTGTATTGAATTTCGCAAAAGTCGGCAAAGTGAGAAAGTCGGCACTCTGCTCCTATATAATAGTACATTGCGATACAAGTGTGGTAAATCAATCATTGCATAGAGGAAAGCCGAGATGCAATGATCAATAAGTCACACGCGTATCGTACGACGTTTTTCATCACAGTTGTGAATAAAAGAAAATACTTGTTAAATTTGTACAGACAGATCTACCCACTTAACTTTCTGTAGGAACTTAGGAAGTAATGAGTTGTCACAATAGTCACCATGCCGGATTGCCAAACACAGGGTTGCGGGTTCGATACCGATACAATAAAAAACGAAACACAGAGACGCGTGCCGCGTCACGTCCGCGTCCGTTTCTGGAACGTGACGCGTCACATGACGCCATCTTTTTTGTGAATGCAGGTGTTTCATCAATTTATTATACGTTACCACGTCAAAAATTAAGTAGGGTAGATCTGCTAGTTAATATTTTCCATTGACACGTAGAACTTCACTTGCATATTGCCTTGGCCTGGACACAGCCTACCAATGACCTGGATTTAGTTGAAAACAACTGCATTATTGACTATCATAGACCGAGGGTTATTAAGGCTGCTTATGCTGCCAAACGCAACGCTCCAGAAATACCCGTCGCTTACAACTCATATTGTTGATTGTAACGAATGTGTTTTGTTTTTCTCAAAAGTGCTGAGATGAAATTGTAGGTGAAATTTTTACCGATATTTTGGGGTAATTTCGAGGCGAAAATTCTTTGTCATTCCAAAGCTAGACTAGTTTTAATTCTTAATTTTAGGATAGCTTCATTTATCTTCAATTTCAAAAATTTCTTCAATTATAAGAATTTTTTGGCTCAAAATCACACCAAGATGTCGTTAAAAATCTCACCTACAATTCCATCTCAGCACTTTAGAGAAAAACAAAACACATTCGTAACAATCAACAAAGTTCACCAACGAAGGCGACCGGTGCCAGTAGTAACTATTTAGTAGGCTGTGTACCAAGGTCGTTGGCGTATGGACCCCCCTTAAGAGCGGTGCTTGGCCTAGTGAGTGCAGGGATTGGAAGAGTCAAAAATTACAAAAGCCTTTGCATATTTTGGCAGTGTAACTTAAATTGGAAGCGGGATAACAAATAAATATTGCAGGACATTCCACACATCGCCATCTAGCTCCAAGCTAAGTAACTAGACTTGTGTTATGGGTGCTAGACATAGAGGAAAAGGTCGAAGGTGCTAGACAACGGATATACTTACTACTTATTACTTTTCTTTTGTAAATATACAGGGTTATTGGAAATATCTGCTTCATGTTGGAAATCATACTAGCAAGCCGTTGAGGGCTACTTCTGTACACCTTAACTAACAACTTTTGTTCTACGACTTTTGGAAATTCGAACATTTTTTGGAATACATTGAGTTTAGTTTTACCTGAAAATCAGCTGTTCCATACACAGAGAGGTCAAAAGAAGATTTACATCAAAATTTTACTTATTTTTTAAGTTTTATCTACTGTTCTTAGTCTGAATGACCTTTGTTTTAAAAAATCAGCTGCTTTTCAAATTTACATTACCTCATATGGATCGGAATGCTGGGCCGTGAAGAAGAAGGATGAGAGAAGATTGCATGCAGCGGAGATGAGAATGTTGAGATGGATGTGTGGAGTAACGAGGATGGATAAAATAAGGAATGAGTATATTAGAGGAAGCCTGAAAGTAGCACCGATTACTGAAAAAGTAAAAGGGAACCGTTTAAGTTGGTATGGACATGTGTGAGAAGAGAGGAGACGCATGTGACAAGAAGAGTGATGAATATGAATGTAGAGGTATGGAGAGGAAGAGGACGACCGAAGAAAAGATGGATGGACTGCGTGAGACAAGACATGAGAGAGATGAATGTGAACGATGAGATGACGACTAATAGGAGTGAGTGGAAGAAAAAGACATACTGCGCCGACCCCAAATAAATTGGGATAAGGGCAGGAAGATGATGATGATGATGATGATGACATTACCTCATAATTTTCATATTTTTTTTCGAATTTCCAAAAGTTGTAGAACAAAAGTTGTTTGTTTAGATGCACAGAAGTAGCCCTCAACGGCTTGTTAGTATAATTACCAATAACCCTGTATAAGCCACCCAGTTTAAGTAGGTACATAGAAATAACCAGAAGGCCAATTCCCGTAAAAAATATTGTTTAAATTACATTTCAATATCATCCCGATTGCATTTCGATTGGAAAAGATACCTTCAAAGTCAGTTTTTTTACAAAAAGCTAACTTTGAGGGTATTTTGAGCTACTTTGAGGGTATTATTTGGGATCGAAATGCAATCGAAATGATATCGAAATGATATTGAAATGTAATTTGAACAATGTTAATTACGAGAATTGGCCTTCAGACCACAGACAAATATCGAAGCATAAATACATGTCTGAGGCGGGAATGGAACCCGTAACCCTGTGTTTGGCAGTCCAGCATAATGACCATTGTGCCAACTGGGTCGTCAAATTGATTATGTAAAGTTTAGGAAAACAATATGAAATCCATAACTAGCTAGTAAATACCTACCATTCTGTTTTCAATGTTTGATCGTTAAAAACTTGGCAACAATCTCGATCGATACTGTCTGTCTGTACATGCAATGGTTATCTACCTAAACCAGTATTTTTATACTAGCAGCGGTATGCAGTTTCACCCATGTAAGTACTAATAAGTATTATCTTCCGATCTTACTTGTGCGGCGGGCGCCGGGCGGCTCGGACGTACTTTGATACTTTGTCGTACCTTATTGATAAGAACCATTAAAAATACATAATCTTTAACTTAAGGCGAAGTATGACCTGAAAACATCTATCCCTTTACCACGCGTGCGCCGCGCGATGACTCTATCCCTTTCCCACGCGCACCGCGAAATGGCAGTTTGAACTATGTTTTATGTAAAACACAAACATCTATTTTGGTAAAATCTGTACTACCTATACCTTTTTTGTACTTGTTTTCTGTACAATCTACGTAAATGTAGTGTAGTATCATCTTACACATTCCTCAGTATTGTAACTAAAAGAGACATTAAAACAGACATCGAACCGAACACACGTCGTAACCTTTCATTTAATATATTTACGATATTACATGGCGACCCTGCCAGTGCTGTCCAGCAGCATGCTGGGTGGTGCTGGCTGCACCGAAACAATAATGTAAGAAGAAAGGAAAAATGAAGACGAAGCTTTTAGAAGATAGTTAAAATAATTTTAAGAAGATTTGGCACACATTAAAATGAAGAACGAAAATTGGCAAGTCATTAAGAAACTGAAGAAAAACACATAGAAGAAAAAGAAGTTTTATTATAGAAGATTACAAAAAAGAAGATCTTACGAAATTAAAGTAAAGAAAGAAGAAGACACATTAAGAAGAAAATAAAATTGAAAACTTTAGAAGAACCTATATTTGAAGAAAGAAGAATTGTATTTGACGGAGGAGTCAGGGATAGACCCGGCTCGATGACCGACGACACCAGGACCAGGAGGATGGAGCAGGCAGGCAGCCAGTGACAGTGGAAGTGTGACAGTGTGCCAGATTTATAATTATAGTTTTTTTTGTACATTTAGTAATTAGGTAAGTGAATATCGATGCATAGTAGGTACCTACATTATAAAGAAATTTTCATATACATAGTAGGTACATTAGAAAGAAATTTTCCGTTTTTACATTAGAAAGAAATTATATTTTTTTTAAACAAATTAGACGCGATATCATATTTCATTCGTTTGTTTTACAAAGATTCATAACTTATAGCACCTTGACTCATCGAACTTGACACCACACGAAGTACCTTTATGAAAACTATTTGCAGTGTTAGCAGTCTCATGCGACTACTGAGATAATGTTTGGTACTAATGTAGGTAAAATTTTGTTTTAAATCAAAATTACATTGTTATGTTTTAAACTTTAAAATGATGTACCTAAAAGAAATAAGTTCATCTAGAAATAAATGTAATTTTAACTCGGATTTGACATAGTTATAATAATCACGGACTTGACTTATGGACTGAGAATTTTAGTTCTATGTAGACAAAAAGGAATTGTTGAGAGAGATACGTTGTATTGTATTGTTTTCCAAAATAACTGGATTGATCACCCAGGTATTCGGATTACTTTATTACCAGAGACAGAATATGCAAGAGTTTCTATTCAAGTATTAGGAATATCGCTAAGAGTAGGTAAATAAATGTTGATATGAATAATCTTCCTTAATTTGACCATGGACGAAACGAGATTTTCCCCGTGGGAATAGTTGGAAAGAATAATTAGTATTGACAATAAGAGTAAAAGACAATCGATGAATTAAAATAAAGATTAAATAAAGTGAGTGAAGAGTATAATAATCTTCCTTTATTCGACCATAGACGAAACGAGATTTTCCCTGTGGGAATAGTAGGAATGAATATATATATAAAAAAAAAGATAAAATGAAGTAGGAGGAGTAGAAAACAGAAGAATATTGAAATAAAAAATAACAAATAAATAAATTGATATTATTCAATTATAAAATGTTAATTATCTATGACAAAATAGTCGTGATATGACTATAGTATAATCAGAATGAGGTAGGAGAAAAATTAAGTATAAGATCATGATATGACAAAAAAAAATGTGACTTTATAATAATTTATGTAAGCAACTAAAATTGAATTAAAGCATAGAGAATTAAAGCGATTGCGATTGAAATATTAAATATGCATCGATATATCACTCATAGTAATCAGCTAGATAATAAATATTTCTTTTATATTTTATACATAATAATACAAAAAAAAAATGGATTCATGTTCTCGTTACACCCTACTTATGTTTGTTTAAATTAATAGGACAAAATATGTTTTCCTCATTGTAAAAACAAAAATAATATATTGTATTTTTTTATTTTTTAAGGAAAGGGGGAAGGTGTAGTGTAGTATCATCTTACACATTCCTCAGTATTGTAACTAAAAGAGACATTAAAACAGACATCGAACCGAACACACGTCGTAACCTTTCATTTAATATATTTACGATATTACATAAAATTAAAACATTTCAAATAAATTAGTAAAGAAATTTTACGATTTTCACGATTTTTTTCTATAGAGGCATATCACTCTAATCGTGTTTCGAAGTGTATGACAATACAAAGCATATCTTCACCTTTACGACAGTAGGAATATCATTCCTTGGATTTTAGCGGTTGATACCCAAAAACTGTTTCTAAGATACTCTGTGGCGATATTTTACGCTTCTGGAAAATAAACGGGTCGTTTAATAACCTAAAGATGTAAAAGAGTACCGGGCGCTCTCTCCATACAAACGTAGTCGACTGTTTCCTCCCTGGATAATGACACTAGAGCAAATATTTTTGTTGCATAAAATTTATAACTGCCATGACCATGCCCCTATGTTTTGTGTTTTTAGTTTTTTTGTGTTTAAATTTTAATTTCTATGTTAATTAGAATATGAAAAATGCCAAGATTTACGGGCATAGTCATGGCAGATATAGATAGGCTTTATACAATAAAAATATTTGTGCTAGTGTCATTATCCAGGTTGGAAACAGTAGACTACGTTTGTATGGAGAGAGCGCCCGCGGGTTTATGTTTTTATAAAACATATTTTTTTTATAATTTCAACAGGACTTATCAAAATTGGACGAGCAATTTCTCGGTACGTCTGCACCGACGGCCGCGGCCCCGTTGTCGTGCTCCATCGATCTACAAACGGAGCCAGTTACAGAGGTGAGTGGGTGAAGTTGAGCGAAGCTTGGGTGAAGTTCAGCGAAGTTGAGCGAAGCTTGGGCGAAGTGTGGGTGAAGTTAAGTGAAGCTTGGGCGAAGTGTAAGTGAAGCTTGGACGAAGTGTAGGTGAAGCTTGGACGAAGTTGAGTTATATGTGGGTAAAGTTGAGCAAAGTTTGGGCGAAGTGTGAGTGAAATTGAGTAAGGTTTGGGAGACGTGTGGGTGAAGTTGAGTGAAGCTTGGGCGAAGTGTGTTTGCAGTTGAGCGAAGTGTGGGTGAAGTTAAGTCAAGCTTGGGCGAAGTGTGGGTGAAGTTAAGTGAAGCTTGGGCGAAGTGTGGGTGAAGTTAAGTGAAGCTTGGGCGAAGTGTGGGTGAAGCTTGGACGAAGTTGAGTTATATGTGAATAAAGTTGAGCAAAGTTTAGGCGAGGTGTGGGTGAAATTGAGTGAAGTTTGAGATACGTGTGGGTGAAGTTGAGTAAAGCTCGAATGGCTCATTGGGCAATGGATAAATTTTAGCGAAATTGGACACAACGAAGTTGCTTGTTACACTTCGCTCGAGTTGACCTCATTGACACCGCTCCTTGGTTGCTTGTTACAGACGGTGCTGTCCCCGGACAATGCCGGGTCACTCCTGTCCGTGCAGTCAGCACCAGGACCCGAGCGCCCTCCCAGCCTGCTGCTTGAATTGCCGCTAGCGACGGTATGATCAACTTGCAAGAGTTGAGGGCTGCTACAAGCACCATTTTCATTGTACTTATGTTAATGCTGTCTTGTGTTAATGGTGCTTGTGACAGCATCAAAATATTAAGCTCAAGAAAACAAAAAAACAATCTTTTTTTTAAATAATTTTTGTATTATATTATTATTGTTTACAGCAAGTGGGTGCGTACCTCTCTGCGATGTCTCCTTGCGAGCAAGAGGAGGATTCCCTGCTGACTCTGTCGTCTGTGACGGCGCGGCCGCTCCTAGCAGCCTCGAGGCGGTTACGGCCGCAGACAGGCGACAATACCGAGTGAGTATTGTGTACGTACAGCAAGTGGGTGGGTGCGTACCTCTCTGCGATGTCTCCTTGCGAGCGATAGGATTCCCTGCTGACTCTGTCGTCTGTGACGGCGCGGCCGCACCTAGCAGCCTCGAGGCGGTACCTGAAGCTGCGTTACACAAAAGTAACAGGTTGAAGCTGCCCGCAAAATAAATATCGGCATTTTTTATATATGAAACTAGCTGCGCCCCGCGGTTTCACCCGCGTAAGTACTCACCGTTTAAACCTTCCCTGGACTACGACAAACACAACAAAAAAAGAATTGGCCAAATCGGTCCAGCCGTTCTCGAGTTTTAGCCAGACTAACGAACAGCAATTGATTTTTATATATATAGATAGATAAAGATATAATACGTCCTGTATCACGGGGCTATGGAGCCCCGGACCTTTGGAAGGCATGCGTTAGGCCGAAGCCAACACGTAGAGGCCCTTTACAATAACAAGTTTAATGGCAAAACATGATGTCGACATCAAACTGGCGGTTATCCCTGTCCGCACTATAAAATGCAGCTAAAGACAATCTCCGGTTTGTATATACTATTGATAAACTACAAGATAAAACTACTACTTGGGCTATTGTGATGGGATAGTAGTGGACTGGATACTGGGGAAATATGTATACTATGGCACCTGCCGTAACAGTGTTCAACAAACACGTACAAGTGGCAGGCGGAGACTCGCCAACTCTCAAACTGGGTCACCTTAATCGGCTGAGTACTTAAATTACAGCAAGGGGACAAGAGGGGCTAAAGGATAGTGACGCCGCACTGGGTTTTAAACTCAGGTCACGGGCTCCCTGAGGGTCCAGCCTACCTGGCCCACTCACCACTTACGTGTGGCATTTATCCTTCGAATATACTCTTGCGACTCCACTCTGGACAGCCGGTGAAGGCAAGCCAGAGGCGGGGGACTGCTTCTTCGTCAATATTCACTCCACTCGGGACCGCGGGGTCGTTACTCCCCGTCACCTCGACTCAAGGTGCCCTGCGGGCGTAAATTATTATTATTATAATTTTTGTTATTAGTTTTAAGCTATTGCATAGGTTTTATCGCGGGCCTTGGGCGCGGCGACCGAATCAAGAAATTCCGTAACGAAAAAAACCTAACACCCCCGACAAATGACGGATGATCATTAACGGACGACTATTGACGGACGACAAATGTCGGACGACAAATGTCGGATGACAAATTTCGGACGACAAATGTCGGACGACAAATTTCGGACAACAAAAAACGGACGACAAAAACGGACGACCATTGACGGACGACTATTGACATGCAATGCACGATGCAATAGCTTTACCGCGGAAGTCCCCGAGTGCCACACGTTTTTAACCGACTTCATTTTGTTTATTTATTTATATACAAGATAGGTTCTTTAGGTGAGGTAGGTTAGGTTGGTGGTCATAATGCACTTTGATAAACTTGCGAAAGTGGCACTTCCGTAAGTTTACCAAAGTTCAACATGGATACTTTTCTTATGTTACTTACGAAACTACCACTTACGTAAGTTTACCAAAGTACAATTACTTACTAAACCTATTAACTTCCATGTATGATGATGTAAAGTAACGAATGTACATTTATTTCTCGTTTTCGTACAATATTGAAAATCTATTAATAATTGTATCTAAAATAAAGTAATATTTTGAAAACCAATTACACCCCAGTTCCTTTTTATACCTGTCTCTAAAAATAAGTTATCATTAATCTATGATTTCAAAACGCTCCCCTATAAAATATACTTCTTGCAGATTCGTAAGTTTGCCGTGGAAGTGACGATGTATTAATACGATTTTTTTATTTAATTCCCCCTCTAGTAACTCCCCTCCCGACGGTGGTTACGGCTGGGTGGTAGTGTTCGGAGCGTTCATGGTCCAGTTCTGGGTGGCCGGCCTCTTCAAGTCGTACGGGGTTCTCTACGTGGAGATCATGGAGACCTTCCCTGACTCCTCGGAGAGTGTCGCATCTTGGATACCAGCTGCACTGTCTACGCTGTGCTTGGCGCTTGGTAAGTTGGAATTGGGAACTGAGGAGAGGGTAAGCTTGCGCTTGCTCTCTCCATACAAACGTAGTCGACTGTTTCCTCCCTGGATAATGACACTAGCACAAATATTTTTGTCGCATAAAACTTATTTATAACTAACTCTAGCGACCCGCCCCGACTGTATTATGCATGTATTATATCTAAAAACCTTCCTCTTTAATCACTAAGCATAAATACATGTTTGAGGCGGGAATCGAACCCGCAACCCTGTGTTTGGCAGTCCGGTATGGTGACCATTGTTGGTTTGCGGTTGCGGGTTCGATACCCGCCTCAGACAATCATTTATGCTTAGATATTTGTCTGTGGTCTGGTTGTTTCAATGTATTATAAGTATACATATCAAAAGAAAAGTATATAAGTAGTATATCCGTTGTCTGGCACCCATAACACAAGTCTAGTTACTTAGCTTGGGGCTAGATGGATAGATAGATGGCGATGTGTGGAATGTCCTGCAATCTTTCTAATAAATATAAATTACGTGTCACGTTGTTTGTGCGCGATGGACTCATAAACTACTTACCGCTTTTAATCAAATTTGCATACCGTGTGCAGTTTGATCCAACTTGAAAGATAGGATAGCTTAAATCTTAATTTATTCCGATTTTCCCACGGGATCGGGAGTTACGCGGGTGAAACTGTGGAGCGCAGCTATATAATTATATATATTTTTAATTTCAGCTCCCCTATCGTCGGCTTTGTGCGAGAAATACTCGTGCAGAGTGGTGGTTTTCATCGGGGGCTTATTCTGTGCCTGTGGCTTGATGCTGTCGTTCTTTAGCACTGGCCTGCTGCATCTGCTACTTAGCTTCGGTGTTATGACTGGTAAGTTTATTAAGAGGAAAGGTACCCGGTCGCTTCTCCATACAAACGTAGTCGACTGTTTCCTCCCTGGATAATGACACTAGAGCAAATATTTTTTTAACATAAAACCTATAACTGCCATGACTATGCCCCTATATCTTGGTGTTTGAAGTGAAATCTTCTTTTAGTGCGGTACGCATATTTTTAGATGAGATAAAATCACTGAACTCGCGACACCGTTACGAGACGCAGCTACAGTGTGTGCATTTATATACATGTACTTATATTTTATATTTACATATATATACATATATTTTGTAGTTCTATTTGTAAATAATAATAAAAATACAGTTTTAAGTTTAAAGTTTTTTTTGATAAGTTTTTTTATAACTTTTCGCTTCCGGAGTACAACCGTATTATTTTTTTTTTGGCTTAAAACTCATAACTGCCATGACCTGCCATGACCCTGTGTTTTGTGTTTTTTTATTTTGTCTCTTAACTCTTAAGTTCTATGATAATTAGAAAACGAAAAATAAATAAAAACGGTTGTATGGTGCCGACATAAGTAAAAACTTATAAAAAAAACTTTAAACTTAACACACATAAGGCCGTTTGTCTACCGCCGCCGTCACCGTCACGTCAACGAGAACGAGATGACGGCGCCGAAGTACTGATACATAGACTACTATAGCCGCCTGTCCACCGCAAGTTCGTCACCCGAGAACCGTTATCCCGGCCGCCGAGATTCGAGTAGATCGGCGGCGTGACGTGTGCCGGCAATCAGTGTCGCTAATTTAGCCAATTTTCCACATTTACGAAATAGTTAGCTAAAGACTAGCGTGGACACTAACGCTAAAGGAGGAGAACAAACTCTTGGTAGCGGAGAGGAAGATATTGAGGAGAATTTTGGAACCAACCAAGAGAGAGGACGGCTCATGGAGAGTAAGAAAAAATGTGGAGTTGGAAGAGCTTGTGGCTGAGCCTAATATCATCGGCGAGATCAAATCGGCCCGACTTCGCTGGCTTGGCCACATCGAGAGAATGGAGGAGGATCCAGCGGTCAAAAGAGCATATCTAGGACGACCTCAGGGGAGACGGCCAGCTGGCAGACCTAGGTATCGCTGGATAGACCAACAAGTCCAACAAGACCTGCAAGCCCTTCATGCAGCCGATTGGCAACAAGTGGCGCAGAATAGGGTGCAATGGCGGCTTTTGGTGTCGGAGGCCAAGATCCACTTCGGGTCGCTGAGCCAGCGTAAGTAAGTAAGTAAGTATGTCAGACGAGGCTGTATAGGTTAAAAGTCTTTTGCCTAGCCTTTCTGGAGTGTAATTAACAAAAAATAGTAAACCTAATCTAAACTTCTTAAAAACTTTTTATTATTTTAACAAGTTTTTTTTTATTCGCAACTGTGATAAAAACGTCGTACGATACACGTGTGGATTGATCTTTGTATCTCGGCTTTTTAAACGCCCTCGCATACCGCGCTCGCGCGTGTTAAACCGCCTCTATGCAAAGATCAATTTTCCACACTTGTATCGCAATGTACTATAATAATCGACTTCCAACAATTCCATCTTGTGGAGCCTTATTGAAGTGAAAACTTCTTTAGCGGCGTTGAGCACTTTTTCTGTAATGGGTATAAAATCTTAAACTCGCGTCAGGACACGTGACCTGATCGAAAAAGCGTAAGACGGATGGAGAGTAGACAGCTATCCCCTCTCTACGGCGCGGCGAAAATGTATGCCTGGGCCTACTGTTTTTAATTTGGCTGTGAGTGTATTAAAACGTACATATGGTATTTTTTAACGGACGACTATTGACGGACGACAAATGTCGGACGACTATTTGTCGGACGACTATTGACGGACGACAAATGTCGGACGACTATTGACGGACGACAAATGTCGGACGACTATTTGTCGGACGACAATTTTTGTTATCTTACTGGTCTAGTTGCGGAAAATAGCTATCTCATAATTATAACTATATTTTAAGTGTTCAAAATCCCAACAAATGGATGCCACACAGGTGCAGGTGCAGGTTGACCAGCGCTGTAACTGCGTCATGCAGTGGTAGCTAATGGTGAGGCAGATCCTGGTTAGCGGCACACGACTCCTGAGACTACCTACCTTAATAGGTTTTTGTGTTTCTGATTATTATTATTTTTTTGTTTTATGTTGTTCATTGTTTTTCTCGTTATAACGTCGTGTGCTTATATAATAAGCGTTTTCTTTTTTTTCTATTATTTCAGATTATTTAATATGAAATCGATTAGGCCAAGGCTTTATTTATAACATCGCGCGTCTTTTGCAAGAAGACGACATACTCATATGTTTTTAAATTATTTTAATCACAGTTGCTCTCATAGTAAATCTTATTAAACCGATATTAGGCTCATAATACAAGGTATTACGCACGCGTGCGTTTTACTTTAACGCATAAGTGCTGTAAAGTTATCCCGATAAGTTAAATTAGTATCTTATTGCTAAATTCATGTTATTTAGATCAGATGTAGCTAATCCTACCTCTCTGTTAGAACCTTCTACACAATTCTGGTTTATGTGGCTAATTCAACCTATCTGTTAGAATAGAACCTTTCACACCATTCTGACAGATGTAGCTAATCCAACCTGTTAGAATTATGCAGACAGTTTTAACAGAGAGGTTGGATTAGCTACATCCGTCGTCATTTGAGGTACCACATGAAGGTGTTTAACGTTTAAATAGTAATGGCTATGCGAGATTTATTACTTTCTTACTACGAGACGTAGTATTGAAGACGAAATATCTTGGTATATTTTTTTGTGATGTACAACAAAAATGTAGTCCTAGTTAAGCTCTTTCATTTGAGCTACCACATGAAGATGTTACACGTCTAATTAAATAGTAATGGCTATGCGAGTTCTATAACTTTCATAGTAGAAGACGTTGTATTGATGACGAAATATCTCGGTTCCACTGGGTGGGATTTTTTTGTGATGTACAACAAAAATGTAGTCCTAGTTAAGGCCTTTCATTTGAGCTACCACATGAAGATGTTACACGTCTAATTAAATAGTAATGGCTATGCGAGTTCTATAACTTTCATAGTAGAAGACGTTGTATTGATGACGAAATATCTCGGTTCCACTGGGTGGGATTTTTTTGTGATGTACAACAAAAATGTAGTCCTAGTTAAGGCCTTTCATTTGAGCTACCACATGAAGATGTTACACGTCTAATTAAATAGTAATGGCTATGCGAGTTCTATAACTTTCATAGTAGAAGACGTTGTATTGATGACGAAATATCTCGGTTCCACTGGGTGGGATTTTTTTGTGATGTACAACAAAAATGTAGTCCTAGTTAAGGCCTTTCATTTGAGCTACCGTCTAACTAAATAGTAATGGCTATGCGAGTTCTATAACTTTCATAGTAGAAGACGTTGTATTGATGACGAAATATCTCGGTTCCACTGGGTGGGATTTTTTTGTGATTTACAACAAAAATGTAGTCCTAGTTAAGGCCTTTCATTTGAGCTACCCCACTTGAAGGTGTTACTTACACATTTTATTAAACAGTAATGGCTATGCGTGTTCTATAACTTTCATAATACGAGACGTTGTATTGAAGAAGAAATATATCTGTTCCTCCTGATGGGATGTTTTTGTAATGTAGAACAAAAATGTAGTCCTAGTTAAGGCCTTTCATTTGAGCTACCACATGAAGGTGTTACACGTCTAATTAAATAGTAATGGCTATGCGAGTTCTATAACTTTCATAGTAGAAGACGTTGTATTGATGACGAAATATCTCGGTTCCACTGGGTGGGATTTTTTTGCTGCCATAATATAAAATTGAGTACACATTATGCCCTTTCAAATGAGGTACGACACATCGTAGCGATTTGTTTGGGACGCTAATCGGCATTATCCTTTAGCAACTAAACTTTTTTTGTCTTTAGCTAACTATTTCGTAAATGTGGAAAATTGGCTAAAGTAGCAACACTGATTGCCGGCACACGTCACGCCGCCGATCTACTCGAATCTCGGCGGCCAGGATGACGGTTCTCGGGTGACGGACTTGCGGTGGACAGGCGGCTATAGTAGTCTATGTATCAGTACTTCGGCGCCGTCATCTCGTTCTCGTTGACGGTTCGGTGACGGCGGCGGTGGACAAACGGCCTAAGGGGCATAGTCATGGCAGTTAATAGGTTTTATGGCACAAAAATATTTGTGCTAGTGTCATTATCCAGGGAGGAAACAGTCGACTACGTTTGTATGGAGAGAGCCGCCGGTACCCTTTCGTCTTAATCGTGAAACGTAAAATGAAATTCGATAATTTTCTTTGGAAAATGAAAGAAAGAAACAAACACAGGAAGGAAGAAATAAACATGACAATGACAAAAATTACAAAACAAAAAGTGACATAAAAATGGTTGTCTGAAAAATCGGTTTACGGACGATAATTTTACGTAATAACGTTTTAAGAAAACGATGAAATTTTAGATTTTTGTTTTCTTTTATATTTTTATATTCGTCACTCGTCACCATAACACAAGCCCAGATGAGCAATATTATTATCAAACAAACACAAGACGCCTGACGTTTAGCATGACGCCGTCATGGTACCGGAACATGACGCAAGCCGAAACACATTTTTGTGAATGTCGGTGTATAATTGGATTTGTAAGACGTTATCACGTCAAAATGAAATTCGATAAATTTCTATGGAAAATGTATTGAGTATGTTTGGTTTCTAGGAATTGGAGGTGGTCTATCAACAACTCCAGGCATCGTGATAGTCTCACAGTACTTTGATAAGCATCGGTGAGTTATTTTAACATCAGTAAGCCATTTTATCTATCTATACTATAAAATGCTTTGTCCTGACTGACTGACGGATCAACGCACAGCCTAAACCACTGATCGTAGAGACCTAAAACTTGGAGGGTGTGTTCTTTGTATGAGGTAGGCATCAGATAAGAAAGGATTTTTTGAAAAAGGGGGGTAAAGCTCGCTCGTGCGTGTGAACCCGCCGTGAAATGGACGTAGAAGCTGCTGCTGCGCGCATAGACTACGTAGGTACTGAAGATCCACCCCGCGAAAACCATCCACATTCACGTTCGCTCCTGTTCGCGGACCTTCACGGCGTGTATGTCACCATAACAATTAATTTGTATATTGTTGTCTCTTTCAGTGCGTTAGCGAATGGTATATGCGTGAGCGGGACGGCTGCAGGCAGCTTCGTATTCCCAATGTTGATAGAGAAGCTCGTCGAAATGTATGGACTTCATGGAACCGTTTTATTATTAGGTAAGAGGTACATGAAGGTTCCCTATTACTAAGACTCCACTGTCTGTCCGTCTGCCTGTAGTGTAAGAATACAGGCAAGTGAAACCAGTGGTAAAAGTTGCAGACAAAACTATAATGTAAACATAGTAATTTGATATTGCATCGCTCCTGCAGTGATATGAAGATGTGCCAAGGGCAAGGTTACACAGGAATCGATAGTGTATTAGGTCATCTGACGTGTTATGTACCTAGTATAATTAGTATAAAAACCCCCGTATTTCGTCAGTAAATATTCAGTAAACAGTGCAACTTCAAACAACTATGTTTACATTGTAGTTTTGTCTATAACTTTTACCACTGGTTTCACTTGCCTGTATTCTTACACTACATGTCATCATGTTGTATCTCATGAACCGTGATAGCTAGACAGTTGAAAATTTCACAGATTATCTGTTGCTGTTATACCAACAAGTACTAAAAACTAAAAAAATATTAAGTGAGGCTCCCATACAACATGGTATGGAACCTTTCGTGCGCGAGTCAGACTCGCACTTGGCCGGTTTTTTAATGTTCGCTTACACAACAAAATATTGTAAAGCTCTTAACCTGATTAACCAACTGTTTAAGGTTCCGCTGGTCGATCGTGTTTTCCATACAAATGAATTTAGAGTGTTATCCATTTGTTCTTTATGGAATTTGAAAAAACAAAAGTTAAATCTTCTTATCTTAAATTCTTAAATTTAATTGTTTTTTCAAATTCCATAAAGAATAAATGGATAACACTCTAAATTCATTTGTATGGAAACACGATCGACCAGCGGAACCTTAAGTGTTAAACACCACCTTTTTTTAAGCCGAAGTGGTATCGCCAGAAGCGCGATAGAGGTGTCTTATTGTTGTTTTGGGGTATCAACTACTAAAACCCATAGAATGATATTCCTACTGTCGTAAAGGTGAAGATATGCTTTGTATTGTCATACACTTCGAAACACGGTTAGAGTGATTTGCTTCGATAGAAAAGAATCGTGAAAATCCTGAAAAAAATCGTAATTTTTTTGAGCTTTTTCAATTTAACGGCGATTGTAAAGAAAAATAAGCACAAAATGTATATTTTCATAAACTTTACATCAAATCCCATAAGGTAGTACAGATGGTTTTTCACTAAAAGAGTCTTTTAATTACATAAAACGAAGCATAAAACAGATATAACGGTCATTTCGTGGCGCGCGTGGGAAAGGGATAGCGGTACCGGCGCTCTCTCCATACAAACGTAGTCGACTGTTTCCTCCCTGGATAATGACACTAGAGCAAATATTTTTGTGCCATAAAACCTATAACGGCCATGACTAATATGACTATGCCCCTATTTTTTGTTTTTTTTTTTCATTTTCTAATTATCATAGAAATTAAGATAAAAAAAAGAGGCATGGTCATGGCAGTTATAAGTTTTATGCACCAAAAATATTTGCTCTAGTGTCATTATCTAGGGAGAAAACAGTCGACTACGTTTGTAATAGTTTGTATGGAAAAAGGTACCCTTTCCTCTTAAAACGGCCATTTCGGGACGCGCGGGAGAAAGGGATAAAATCATCGCGCGGCGCACGCGTGGTAAAGGGATATGGGTTTTCAGGTCCTACTTTACCTTCAAATAATATTCTACTTCTTCTTCGTGTCAACGGCGACCAATGCAATGCACCTTGATCAAAGCACTCCCGCCTAAAACTTAGCCACGGCAATCGCATTATCTGTTGCCCTGTTGAGGTCGTCTGCAGAGAGAGCAAGCAAGCAATATTAACTTAAATTGTTTTTAAAGGGGGAGGTATGCTGCACGTGTGTGTGGCTGCTTCCCTGTACCGACCTTCCCCCTCGATGTCGTCCTTGACGGTCGACTCGCCGCCTACTACCACCACGACGGAACACACCACCTTGCTGCAAGATATACAAGAAGGTAACACGTTGGTTTGTTAGTTGGTTGGTTGGTTGCACGTCTGTCTGTGTGGCCGCATCCCTGTACCGACCTTCCCCCTCGATGTCGTCCTTGACGGTCGACTCGCCGCCTACTACCACCACGACGGAACACACCACCTTGCTGCAAGATATACAAGAAGGTAACACGTTGGTTTGTTAGTTGGTTGGTTGGTTGCACGTCTGTCTGTGTGGCCGCTTCCCTGTACCGACCTGCCCCCTCGATGTCGTCCTTGACGGTCGACTCGCCGCCTACTACCACCACGACGGAACACACCACCTTGCTGCAAGATATACAAGAAGGTAACACGTTGGTTTGTTAGTTGGTTGGTTGGTTGCACGTCTGTCTGTGTGGCCGCATCCCTGTACCGACCTTCCCCCTCGATGTCGTCCTTGACGGTCGACTCGCCGCCTACTACCACCACGACGGAACACACCACCTTGCTGCAAGATATACAAGAAGGTAACACGTTGGTTTGTTAGTTGGTTGGTTGGTTGCACGTCTGTCTGTGTGGCCGCATCCCTGTACCGACCTTCCCCCTCGATGTCGTCCTTGACGGTCGACTCGCCGCCTACTACCACCACGACGGAACACACCACCTTGCTGCAAGATATACAAGAAGGTAACACGTTGGTTTGTTAGTTGGTTGGTTGGTTGCACGTCTGTCTGTGTGGCCGCATCCTTGTACCGACCTTCCCCCTCGATGTCGTCCTTGACGGTCGACTCGCCGCCTACTACCACCACGACGGAACACACCACCTTGCTGCAAGATATACAAGAAGGTATAAAAATTAAGATTTTGACGTGATAACGTTTTATAAATTGGTGAACACCTGCAATCTCAAAAAAGTGTGACGTCACGCGTCGTTACTGGAACGCCTCATGTTATTGACAAGGTAACTATAGCAACGTTTTATCGTTGCCATGGTTACCATCAATGTTTTCTTATGACGTTATCACGTAAAATTATCGTCCAGAAACAGACTTTACAGACAACCATATTTTTTTGTAGTACTAAAACATACACGTGATATAGGCGGGTAGGGGTTATCTTAAACCTCACTATGTATCACCAAGGGGGAGGGGGGGTTAAAAAAAGCAAAAAAAACATTCGTAATTAATGGACGGCCCCATATTTACGGTCGGCTGTATAATTACAGACCCACCGTAGAGCTCCAAAACGACTGTTATAAGAATGTTTTCAACACAAGCAAGATTCTAGGCACCTGCTTTAGTTGAAGTTTAAAGTCTTCTACGAGTAACTCCAATTTATCAAACAAAAAATATTAGAATGAAAACATTCCAATAATAGTAATTTTCGAACTCTACCGAGGGCTGCAATCATGCAGCCGACTGTAAAAAATTTCCTTGATTCTTGAGATCTCCAATATTCAAACTTCCATCAAATCTATCGGCAGGTAAAACGGAAGCCCCCCACAAGGACAACCACCTCCAGAGCCTGTTCCGTCCCGACACGGAGCTGGTCCTCGACCATCACAACGCACTCCTCAATGATGAAGGGAAACGGAGCAAACTCATCACGGAAATCATGCATCCAAGTCTTATTGAGGTTATTATTCATTGGCGACTTGTTCCATTCGTAATTTAGTTCCATTCATAATTTAGTTCCATTCAAAATAAATGAATAGACTCTAAATTAGGTATATACGTATGTTAACTGCTTAACAAGAAATAACCATGCTGAGTACACATATTTTAGGATATAGTCTAGTTTAAAATTATTTGTTATATTTATCTTATGTCCTGGATATGACTGTATTCTGTTTTGTGTTCCATTAAATAAATAAATGAATTCATAATTTAGTTCCATTCATAATTTAGTTTAAATAGTTCCATTCGCAACTCGTTCCATCGTAATTTAGTTCCATTTATAACTAGTTCCATTCGTAACTAGCTCCATTTGTAACTAGTTCCATTCGTAGCTAGTTCCATTGGTAAATAGTTAGATTCGTAACTCATTCCATTCGTAATTTAGTTCCATTTATAATTTAGTTTAAATAGTTCCATTCGCAACTCGTTCCATCGTAATTTAGTTCCATTTATAACTAGTTCCATTCGTAACTAGCTCCATTTGTAACTAGTTCCATTCGTAGCTAGTTCCATTGGTAAATAGTTAGATTCGTAACTCATTCCATTCGTAATTTAGTTCCATTCGTAATTTAGTTCCATTTATAACTAGTTCCATTTATAACTAGTTCCAATCGTAAATAGTTCCATTCATAAATAGTTCCATTGATAACTAGTTCCATTCAAAGTCAAAGTCAAATTTTTTTATTTCTTTGGATGCATAATACCTTAAAAGTATAACAGACCACATAAAAACGTCTTAAAAACTAAGTTAGGATGTGTGCCTTCGGAACGCGCCCACCAATGAAAAGAAGGCACAAGAAACTCATGGGGTTTTTTTCTTCTTCATGTGATCACGCTTACAATGGTCAATATTACAAATATTTGAAAGTATTATTTGAAATGGAGCAACTAAAGTCACGTCCATGGGTTCTTATTATTAAGGTAAGACGAAGTATCATAGTACGCCTTATTGCACAATCTATATGCTTTATAAAAGTTTTGAACCTGTTAATGGACATGTCATATACATCTTTAGGTAATTTATTATAATAGAGCACACATGTACTATTAAACGACCTGTTTATTTCCCGGAGCCTACTACCGGGCACGGTCAGTTCATCCTTATTTCTTAAGTTGAAATTATGAATATCGCTGTTTTTACGGAAAATATCAGGATTTTTGTGAACATAGAGCAAGTTTTCGTAGATATATTGTGAATAGAGCGTTAATATATTTATCTCTTTAAATTTTTCTCTAAGTGATTCCCTGGGGCCCATTTTGTAGATAGCTCAGACAGCTCTCTTTTGCAATATGAAAATAGCATCAATATCTGCAGCACACCCCCACAGTAGGATGCCGTACGACATGACACTGTGGAAGTAGCCGAAATAGACTAGGCGAGCAGTCTCAATGTCCGTGTATTCGCGAATTTTCTTAACGGCCGCGACGTAAGCGGCAGAACTAAGTCTATTGGACAATGGTTCCACATGCGGGCCCCACTGAAGCTTAGGATCTAAAGTTATACCTAGAAAGACAGCCTTACTGACTAATTCAACTTCCTCATCATTAATCTTTACAACAGTTTTTACTTGTTTTACATTTGGAAGTGTGAACCGAATTAATTTAGGATCCATTCAGTAATAAATTATTGGAGTTGAACCAATCAACTATTCTAGAGAGAGCATTGTTCACATCGTCAACGTTGGACTGACGCCTTTTAACCTTGAACACCAAGGAGGTGTCATCTGCGAACAACACTATCCCATGGTTGTCCCTTACAAGGTAAGGTAAGTCATTTATATAAACTAAGAACAGGAAAGGGCCTAATATGGATCCTTGAGGAACCCCCATTGCTATCGCAGATCCGGGGGACCGTTTTCCGTTAACATCAACACTCGGTGTTGGTAAATAGTTCACAATTGGTAAATAGTTCCATTCTTGACGCATTTTATTCGCAACTCGTTCCATTTATAAATCATTCCATTCGTAACTAGTTCCATTGGTAAATAGTTCCATCGTAACTCATTTTATTCGCAACCCGTTCCTAGCTGTGAGCGTCCTCAGCTGTTTTAAGCTGTTATTAATATTGTGTTTCAGGTCGCTCGTCCTCCATTACCGTCGCAACTGTCTGATTCTGAAGACTCGGAGGGGTTGGATGTGCTGGGCGTTGTTGGTAAGCTATATCTCTTTTAGGGTTCCGTAACCAAAGGGTAACAACGGAACCCTATTACTAAGACTCCACTGCAGTAGCGTAGTTAGGTTGACAAGGGCCCCGGTGCAGGAAATAATCGGGCCCTCATCCCCTCTTTCCGCATACTTGAGCTTATATTGGAGCTTGGCATAGTGATTTTTTTGCGCTATGCATGTCGTGACCCATGCCAATCGATATACGGCATTACAGTGAACAAATAATGCCTTCATAGCAAACCTCTAAAGCGTCTTGGAAACGAAATATTTAACAAAACGTATTGTTTAATAAAATTAAATGATTTACCAAAAATGTGCGGTGTATTTTGAGACCCATACGTATCGATAAAGGGTTCGTATCGATGCGCTGAAAATAAATTTTGCTCACAAGTTTTTTTTCTTTTTTCATTTATGCCCCCATTTTTTCAAAGCTGAGGTTAGAGGCCCCCCTGCGCGCCGGAGCTTTAGGGCACTGCACTACCTTGCCCTACGATAGCTACGCCACTACTTCACTGTCTCTCACCAGGCTGTATCTCATGAACCGTGATAGCTAGACAGTTGAAATTTTCACAGATTATGTATTTCTGTTGCCGCTATAACAACAAATACTAAACACTGAAAAAAGTAAATATTTTTTGATTTGCCATACCTATAGTTTATCCATATCTCTATACATATAAAATCCTTTGTCCTGACTGACTGACGGATCAACGCACAGCCTAAACCGCTGATCGTAGAGACCTGAAACTTGGAGGGTGTGTTCTTTGTATGACGTAGGCATACGATAAGAAAGAATTTTCCGAAATTCTACCCCTTAGGGGGTGGAGAGTTTGTATGGGACAAAATGATTCCTTGGTATAAACTAAAGGTCGCTGCATACGTAACGGAATAAAACCTCGGACGGGACAGGGCTGTGACACTGTCACAAAGTGTTCGTGGACTTTAAACATACGTAGGTAACGTGATTTCTCCCGTGCCGGACGGAACGTGACTATTTCTTGACAGCGTTACATATAAAAATATAACGTCCCGTCCGGCACGGAAAAAATCCCGTCACGTATACAACGACCTTTATTCTAACGGGCAAAAACTGTATAAAAATTGTAAATTTTATTTTTTAATTTTGTACAAATCTCAAACCAAACTATTATAAACTCCAGGGCTCCCTCGTGAAGTGATCAGACTCCGTCTCCGACCGACAAGATCCTCATCTATCCTCCACTCGGTCGAAGATCTCTCCACAGACAGTACATGCGTGTATAAAGCCAGCCGGAGGAAATTGAGCAGGTAAGTGACAGTGTGTCCACTGTCGCCCGGGGCGGGGGCATAATTTGCCGACCTTTTGATGCCATATAATTATTAATGTTGGCAATTTGCCCACTTTTGGCGCTATAAAAATATCAATGTTGGCAATTTGCCGACCTTTTGACGCCATAAAATTATTAATGTTGGCAATTTGCCGACCTTTTGATGCCATAAAATTATTAATGTTGGCTATTTGCCGCCATAAAATATTAATGCTGGCATATTGCCGCCCCTTTGACGTCATACAAATATTAATGTTGGCAATTTGCCGCCCTTTTGACGTCATACAAATAATAATGTTGGCAATTTGCCGCAATTTTGACGCTATACAAATATTTTTGTTGGCAATTTGCTGCCCTTTTGACGTCATACAAATATTAATGTTGGTGTTTGAGATAAAAAAGGTAACTAAGGAAAAATATTTATTTCGAAACCATATTGTACTATGCGAGGCGATTCATGATTTCCAACAACTAAATTGGGTGGATTTTTTCCCAATTTTACCGCCCTCCTAATGATGGCGCCTAGGGTGGTCCGCCCCTTCGCCCCGCTACTAAGTATGTCTACTACATTTTGTTTGAGAACTCGAGCGAACGTTGCGTATTAATTTTTTACTATGAAAGGCTTACCTTATTTCCAATATTACGAAATGTTAGATATAAACATAAATTATTTATGATTTATGAGAGAACGAAGAGAAATATAATTTTTTTGTTTCTGAACTGTACAGTCGGAATACCAATTAGCTGAACCCCACGTGACCCAGAGCTCACTCTCACATCTGTAAAAATGTAGATAATTAGGTACTTACCTATTTTGTTATTTTTAAAATTTTGTCTATTGTATTGTAGGTACTTATATATTGTAAAAAAAACAGAATCAGGTATTTAGGGTTCCGTACCCAAAGGGTAAAAACGGGACCCTATTACTAAGCCCTCATTGTCCGTCCGTCTGTCTGTCACCAGGCTGTATCTCATGAACCGTGATAGCTAGACAGTTGACATTTTCTCAGATGATGTATTTCTGTTGCCGCTATAACAACAGAAAAAGTAAATATTTAATCGCCTAAAATTCTTAAAATATACTATTATTTTTAAGAATTTTAGGCTATTTACATGTTTACAATTTTTTGGGCTACGTTTTTTTTTGTTGATTATACTCCCAAAAGGGTAGGCAAAAGACTTTTAACCTATACAGCCTTATCTGACATAAAATATTTTTTAGGGTTTTGTTGCTCGATGTATCGATCGTAACAGTAGGTACGGAACCCTCGTGCGCGAGTCCGACTGGCACTTGGCCGGTTTTTTTTAATTTTTATTAATTTTTTTAATAGATCTCTATATATTCGGCCCCCGCTTCCCGCTCGCTTGTACCAGAACAAGTTGGAGCCAGCGACGAAGGTGGACCCTGAAGAGTCGAAGGTGGAACCTGTCCAGGAGAAAAAGATCAGCTGCGTCGATAAAATATCCAGGTAAGATACTAATCTTAATAACTAGCTGCGCTCCGCGGTTTCTCTCGCGTCACCATCCCGTGGGAATATCGTAATAAAAAGTAGCCTATGTGTTAATCCAGGTCTCCAGCTATCTAGATACCGAGTTTCATCGCAATCGGTCCAGTAGTTTTTACGTGAAAGCGTTACAAACATAGTTTTGTTTTTAGGCCTTTTTTAAGTTTTTGTTTTCATTTTTTTTTTTAGTTTTTGTTTTCAGGTTTTTTTTAAGTCAGTTTTTTAAATATTAGAACTTGAACTTTTTGGACTCATTTGTCGCCAGTATCTTAGTTCTATCCAAACCGGAAATTGTCCTTGAATGCATTGCATAATCGCCAGTTTCGTGTCCACATCATACGTTTGCCATTAAACGTTGTTATTATAAAGGGCCTCTACGTGTTGACTTTGGCTTCACGTAAGCCTTGAAACAGACTTTTTATCACAGTTACTCATAAAGTGGATCTTATTAAACCGCGTTTAGGCTTATAATGCAACGTATTATGCACGCGTGCGTTTTACATTACCATGATACACCTAGTGCTGTAATAAGTTATCCTGATAAGTTAAATACGTATCTTACTGCTAATTACACGTTATGTAGATGAAATATTCTTAATTTTTTTAAAATTGTCTGGACAACTGTCTGTACAACTTTAACAAATCTATTACGTCGTACGAAACGCGCGTGGCTTATTGATCACTGCATCTCGCCTTTTTAACGCGCTCGCGTTCCGCTTGCGCGTCATAACCTCTATGCAATGGTCAATTTACCACACTTATTTCGTAATGTGCACTCAGTAGAGGACTGAGGGTAGCAGGTGCATATTTTGAAGTTCTTATTATTATAATGGTGGTTCAATATAAATTTTTGGTTATTCCGCTTGAAATAACTAACACTATGAAATTAGTGATATATATAGCAGAATAATTTACAATTATTGAACTGTTATTTAAAAAATTAAAACTTTAAAATATGCACCAGTTACCCTCAGTTCTTTTATGACTACTAGGTATTACAGATTACAGACAACCATATATTTGATTTAGATACCTGGACGTATCGCTGCTGAAGTCGTGGCGGTTCGGGCTGCTGTGCGCGTCAGTGGGGCTCATGTCATGTGGCTCGCCGTATGCTCTCTACTACCTGCCTGCTTATACTGTCGCGCTCGGACATACTAAGGCTAACGCTGGTATGTACCTACAGTCACATTCCCGATTAGCTGGACGTGCCGCTAGGACATACTAGGGCTAACGCTGGTATGTACAGTATGGGTCGTAAGTAAATGATCAGTTTGCTACAATAATACTATCAACAAGTATTGGAATTACGCCCTTCTTCTAATAGACGTTACACACATACATAAATACTTGAATTAAAAGTAGTCAGTGTGATTATTATTTGTCAACATGTTAGTTATGTGTTTAGTTGTGTGAGTGGTATAAGGGGCCACCCGCTACACCAACCGATGTGGGTTCGATTACGTGTTATAATGTTCTAATAGTGCTGGACAGGATTGTAAACGTTACGGTGGGCAGAGACTTTTGACCGTGCATTGTACAGTAGGCTAAATACAGAGGGTGGTAACGCACACTAATGCAAAAAAATGCTCACCTTTCGTAGGTATAGATCACGGCTAACGCACACATTTACAACACTGAACACACAGACAATCTGTCAAACGATTTAACAATTAAATGATGTCCAATTTCAACTCATATCTGATCAGTGGTGTAGTGGTATAGTCTAAGCCTTAGACTATACCACTACAGGACTGTTAATCCTTAGACTCTATGGATTAACAGTCCTAGAAAGTGGAATTAGACTCCTGCGGGTTCGAACCCTGACAAGTCAGACGATTTTTTTTTTGCTGTTTTTTTTTGGTTACCTATCGTGAATCTATTTTGTTTGTAGTGTAATAAAATATTAACTACTAGAAGCTAAAGCTAATATCTACAGTTGAAATACCAATTAGCTGAACCCCACGTGACCCAGAGCTCACTCGCACATCTGTAAGGTTATAAAGTAATATTACTTGAACAATATACTATACGATACAATATCATTACATAGTATAAAACAAAGTTACTTTCCGCTGTCTCTATGTATGCTTAGATATTTCAAACTACGCAACGGATTTTTATGCGGTTTTTTTTCAATAGATAGAGTGATTCAAGAGGAAAGTTTATATGTATTAAACATGCATAATATAGCCGTGCGAAGCCGGGACGAGTCGCTAGTACAATATAAAATCAATTAACAAAATACGTAAGTAAATAAGCACTAAATTTAGACAGATGTGCGAATGAGTGAGGTCACGTGGGGTTCATTCAGCTAATTGGTATTCCAACTGCATCATTACATTCATCCATTTTAAAATATACCATGACAACAACGTATTTTCAGGTCGGCTAGTGGCCATAAGTGCAGTGTTAGACTTGATCGGACGGCTCGGTCTCGGCTGGCTTTGTGATCTACATCTGTTTTGTAGGAGAAAGGCGTATATTGTCAGGTGAGTTTCATCAAATTATAGTTCGACAACGCTAATATATCTGTAGTTAAATAAATAACTATTGCAGGACATTCCACACATCGCCATCTAGCCCCAAGCTAAGTAACTACACTTGTGTTATGGGTACTAGACAACTGATATACTCCTTATATACTTTTTCTTTTGTAAATACATATATACTTTTAATACATAAAAACAACCAGACCACAGACAAATATCTAAGCATAAATACATGTCTGAGGCGGGTATCGAACCCGCAACCCTGTGTTTGGCAGTCCGGCATGGTGACCATTGTGCCAACTGGATCCTCGAAGAGGAAAGATTTTAACTAATGAATCACTGTTTCCTCATACCAAGTTTCATTAAGGTGGTTACATATGCCAACGACCTTCCTACACAGGTTATTCCCCGCTATTAAAATATTGAAGGAAGCAAAGGGGAAGTAATTATTGGCCACCGTAAATTGCAATGATTCTCTTTATCAGGGGAACTACGACAGGTGACTGGCCGTCCTGACATCTGAATGAATGGTCACCTTTTAAATGTTTGATTTCTTCACTATATAGTATAAAACAAAGTCGCTTTTTCTGTCCCTATATCCCTTTGTATGTTTAAATCTTTGAAACTACGCAACGGATTTTGATGCGGTTTTTTTATTAGATAGAGTGATTCAAGAGGAAGGTTTTTATGTATAATACATGCATAATATAGCCGTGCGAAGCCGGGGCGGCTCGCTAGTCTAGAATATGATGGAAGCAATTGTTTGAGGATAGGAAGTAAATAGCAGCTATAGGGAAGCAATTATTGAGCATACAATACGCATTCAACGTTAAATACGCCTAGTGACCGTTTATTCTGACGCTCACGATTTATGCTTAGATATTTGTCTGTGGTCTGGTTTTTTCTATGTATTATAAGTATAATATATTTACAAAAGAAAAGTTTGTAAGTAGTATATCCGTTGTCTAGCAACCGTAACACAAGTCTAGTTAACTTAGGGCTAGATGGCGATGTGTGGAATGTCCTGCAATATTTATGATATTTATTTTTAGTAATTAATATTAAATATTAATTAATAAACACGATATTCAACAGTATTCTAGTAGCCGGGATAGCTGTGCTGTCACTGCCGAGTCTCTCGTCGTGGTGGGCGCTAGCTATTGCATCTGGTATGTACCTACTAAAGTCTATAATAGATAGATAGATAAACACTTAATAAAAAAGGTTTATACTTTATTAATTTAAAAAGTAAATATTTTATTTACTTTTTAATAAAGGGTGATTGGTTTCCAATCTAAAACCGTGCGGGGTGTAATTGTCCATATCAAAACGAATAACTTCTGTTCTACGACTTTTGTCCAAAAAAAATATATTATTAAGTGTTTTAGTACCTACAGTCGGAATACCAATCAGCTGAACCCCACGTGACCCAGAGCACACTCGCACATCTGTATGTAGTATTACCTATTGTTGCGCTGCAGATCTTACAATGTTTATAGAATAGAATATTTTTTTTTGGTATGATTTTTTTTAATGAAATTAAAAAAGTCGAAAAAACAAAAGTTATTCGATTTGATATGGAGAATTACTTCTGCACGGTTTTGAATTGGAAACCGATTGCCCCGTACCTATTTAAAAAAGACGTGCGAGTGAGCTCTGGCTCTGGGTCACGAGGAGCTCAGCTAATTGGTATTCCGACTGTACACACAATGTTATACAATATCGTTTTTGACGTGATAACGTCTAAGCTATGCTAAGGTAAGCTATCAAAGCTATGCAATAGCTTAGAAAACCTCAATTTTCCATCATTTTCTTATGACGGTATCATTTGTTTTATTTTTTATTTTTTTAGGAGCGTATGGTCTCTGCCTCGGCTGCTGGTTTCTCCTAGTACCGGTGCTATTAGCTGACGCATTCGGCACCGCTCGCATCGCCTCCTCTTACGGACTCGTGCGCATGTTCCAGAGTATAGCCGCTGTCTCCGTACCGCCTACAGCTGGTCAGTCGTTTTTTCTTTTCAAGTTATTTCCATCCCACGACAAGAAGCTATTATAATGATGGCAAGGCAATAATAAAATAAAAATCCTACTAATATTATAAACGTGAAAGTTTGTATGTATGGATGTATGTATGGATGTATGGATGTTTGTTCCTCTTTAACGCAAAAACTACTGAATGGATTTTAATGAAACTTTACAATAATTTATACATCAGAATAGAACATAGGCTATAATTTGTTAATGTCAAAGTGACAGATGTCAAAATGACAGATGTCAAAGTGACAGATGTCAAAGTGACAGATGTCAAAGTGACAGATGTCAAAGTGACAGATGTCAAAGTGACAGATGTCAAAGTGACAGATGTCAAAGTGACAGATGTCAAAGTGACAGATGTCAAAGTGACAGATGTCAAAGTGACAGATGTCAAAGTGACAGATGTCAAAGTGACAGATGTCAAAGTGACAGATGTCAAAGTGACAGATGTCAAAGTGACAGATGTCAAAGTGACAGATGTCAAAGTCACTAGACCACAGGCAAATATCGGCAAATGTGTTGGGCAGTCCGGCATGGTGACCATTGTGCCAACTAGCTCGTCATATTACAGAAACTTCAAGAACCTTACCTCGTGGCAAACAAGTCATATTTGTTCAAAGTTTTGCCATTATTCTTTAGCCTGTCTAAGGTAGTTTTCAAGCATAGTTTATCTTGCTTGGTGGATTTATGGATATTTTTTTACGAGTCATCGTTTGACTATTATCACACCTGCCTAATGGTAGGTGACGATGCGGTCTAAGATGTAACACGCGCGTTACATCTTAGAAGACACACAACATTGTACACGTCAGGAAAGACAGACGCAGGCAACCTGTTCCATTCCCTTGCGGTACGAATAAGGAATGACGAAGCAAATTGCTTAGAGTGGCTGGTGGCTGGAATTTCCTCTAACCACCCCTTAAGAAGGTTGAAAATTGTGTTTTAACCCCCGACGCAAAAACGACGGGGTGTTATAAGTTTGACGTCTTTGTGTGTCTGTCTGTGGCATCGTTAATCCCAAACGGATGAACTGTTTTTGTTTCTTTTGTTTGAAAGATGAATTAGTCAATGAATGAATGAATGAATGAATGAATGTCATTTATTTGCTTGAAATATGGTACAAAGATGTCACATAAAAATATAGTTCAACATATTTCACCAGCACTTAGCTTAGCATGCAAATATTAAAAGTTAGTTAATTAAAAGTACTCTAATATGATGTCAAAATAATTAATCCAATGTCAATAATATAAAAAAAAAAATTAAAATCATTGAAAGTTAAATAAAAACAAAAAAACTGGTTGCCTGTAAAGTCGGTATACGGGCGAAAGTTTTACGTGACAACAACTGTGCTCGAGTGGAAGGGACGCGTGCCTTTCACTTTTTATGTCTGTCTCTCTCGCTCTTAGGCGGGCTAACCATGCCCGCGTGCCTCTCACTCGCTCTCATTGTGAGCGCATAACGTGAGCGGAGCGTAACGCAGTTTCTTGAAGTGTCACCCGGCAAACCAATTTATAAGACGTTGTCACGTCAAAACAAAATTAATTAATTAATAAGTCAAGAATGGAATACAAAATCATGTCAAATTCAATTTACGTCATCTTTATCATTTATGAATTCTTCAATCGAATAATAGGTCTTATCGATGAGATAATTGTTGACAGCCCGCTTGAACTCTCCAGGACAATCAATTTGTCATAATGATTTGGGAATTCCGTTGTATATTTCAGGGGCCATACAGAACACGCTAATTCTCATTAGACGAGTATTGCGTGCAACGATTAGAAGATCACCTTTACGTCTTCCACTATCCGCATATCTATTAAAAAGATGCAAATTTTCTTTTACAAATTGAGCCATTTCACTAATGTAAATGCAAGGGAATGTAAGGATTTTTAATTTTTTAAAAGATTCTTTACATGATTCCATTCTACCTAGCTGACATATTGCACGTATGCATCGTTTTTGTGCTATACAAGGCTTATTTTTGTTTGTAGAGTTTCCCCAAAATATAACACCAAATCTCAATATTGACGCCACATGTCCATGATAAGACGCTAATAGAGCCTTCAAGTTCACTACCTTTTTCAGTTTGTACAATGCATATGAAAATTGATAAATTCTTTTACAAATAATGTCAATATGATTTTCCATGTCAATTTACTATCTATAGTTAACCCTAAAAACCGTGTGGAGTCAACTTCGTTAATTTTATTGTCATGATAATTTACACTAAGAGTCAAGTTATTATTTCTTTGTCTAAAATTCATTAGGTTAGTTTTATCAATATTAATATTTAAATTATTTAAATTTAACCAATTAATTAGAGATGTCAGAGTTAGATTGATTACGTTCGATAAGTTAGTTTTAGTTTCATTTACAAATAATACCGTGCTATCATCAGCAAACAATGTCATATGATATGGAGTAGTGTCAACAAAATCATTAATATATATATTAAACTAGCTGCCCTCCGCGGTTTCACCCGCGTAACTCCCGATCCCGTGGGAATATCGGGATGTAAGCTATCCTATCTCTCAAGTTGGATCGAACTGCACATGGTGTGCGAATTTTATTATAATCGGTTAAGTGGTTTAGGAGTCCATTGAGGACAAACATTGTGACACGAGATTTATATATATTAAGATAGCTGCCCTCCGCGGTTTCACCCGCGTAACTCCCGATCCCGTGGGAATATCGGGATGTAAGCTATCCTATCTCTCAAGTTGGATCGAACTGCACATGGTGTGCGAATTTTATTATAATCGGTTAAGTGGTTTAGGAGTCCATTGAGGACAAACATTGTGACACGAGATTTATATATATTAAGATAATAGAGGGCCCAATACACTACCTTGAGGAACACCATTATATATCTTTCTCAAATTAGATTTAAAAACCAGTTCAGTTTGAGATTGCGGACATACCTTATTAATATGCGTTCTTTGAGTACGGTTACTTAAATATGACTTTATCAGATCATATGTGTTTCCTATAACACCATATTTTTCTAATTTTTCCATGAGAATTTTATGATGGACGTGGTCAAATGCCTTACTCATATCCATGAACAAAGCAACAGCAGGTCTCCTAATGTCCATATTTATAATTACTTTAAATAGAAAATCATAGATAGCCATATTTATTGTTTTATTTTTCCTAAAACCATATTGACTATTTGTAAAAATATTATAAGTTAAATAAAAATATTATAATATTATAGTCGCGAGTGTTCTTAGCTATATTTAATCGAAATCGGTTCAGCCGCCTGAAAGTTATGGGGGATAAAAGTCGGGGTTTTTAAAATGCTACATTTTACTAAATGTATTTTCTCGGTACAGCTTAAAAACTTTTTAATTCCAGGTCTCCTCCGCGACGTGACAGGCGGATATTCATGGTGTTTCTACGGGATGGGATCCTGCATGGTCCTGGGTTCGATACCCGTCATCGCATTTCACATATTCACAAAGAACGAAGACTCGGATTCGTCTGTCGATTGAACATTATAAAAATCACAGTATTTTAAAACTAAATCACCTATGTACAGTTGGCTGCATAATTGCAACCCCCGGTAGAGTTTGAAAATTACTATTATTGGAATGTTTTAATTCTAATATTTTTTGTTTGATAAATTGATGAGTTAGAAGACTTAAACTTCAACAAAAGCAGGTGTCTAGAATCTTGCTTGTGTTGATGACATTGTTATAACAGCCGTTTTAGAGCTCTACGGTGGGTCTGCAATTATGCAGCCGACCGTACAGTCGGAATACCAATTAGCTGAACCCCACGTGACCTAGAGCTCACACGCACATCTGTTAGGTTGAAAAGTAATGTTACCTGTAACCATAGTGCGAGTTTTTTCGTATAGCATCTACTACGTTAACGTAAACGAGAAAGTTGTATATAAAGTTGAAAAGCGCCCCTAGCATTTTAGAGGAGGTGCAGCGGTGTGATGAAAATAAAATCAAATAACTTGTTGAATATCTGTGTATTTAGCTCTGTATTTAGGCACTTTAAACTAGGTCACTCGATAGAATACTAATAGAATATTATAAATTACTACGATGGCAAGCGAGCCCAGCGGAAATCATCTAATGGTTATGTGACAACTAGAGACGTCAAAAACACCGACAAACAAGGGTTGCCAATTTATCATAAATTGCCCTGATTTGGGTAGGTACATTTAACATGGCGGACGTAATGTGAAACTTTAACTTTTTATATAACTTTATGGTTTATGCAAACGTGACAGTAACGTTTGCTATACAAAAAAACTCGCACTCCGGGCTCAGATTCTGTTTTTTTTTCAAATCAAATCAAATCAAATATCTTTATTTTCTTTGGATACTTAATACTTAAAAGTATACAGGACCACATAAAAACGTCTTAAAAACTAAGTTAGGATGTGTGCCTTCGGAACGCGCCCACCAATGAGAAGAAGGCACAAGAAACTCATGGGGTTTTTTTTTTCATGTGGTCACGCTCACAAAGGTCAATATTACAGTATTTGAAAGTATTATTTGAAATGGAGCAACTAAAGTCATGTCCATGGGTTCTTATCATTAAGATAAGACGAAGTATCATAGTATGCCTTACTGCACAATCTATGCTTTATAAAAGTTTTGAACCTGTTAATGGACATGTCATATACATCTTTAGGTAATTTATTATAATAGAGCACACATGTACTATTAAACGACCTGTTTATTTTCCGGAGCCTGCTACCGGGCACGGTAAGTTCACCCTTATTTCTTAAATTGAAATTATGAATATCGCTGTTTTTACGGAAAATATCAGGATTTTTGTGAACGTAGAGCAAGTTTTCGTAGATATATTGTGAATAGAGCGTTAATATATTTATCTCTTTAAATTTTTCTCTAAGTGATTCCCTGGGGCCCATTTTGTAGATAGCTCGGACAGCTCTTTTTTGCAATATGAAAATAGCATCAATATCTGCAGCACACCCCCACAGTAGGATGCCGTACGACATGACACTGTGGAAGTAGCCGAAATAGACTAGGCGAGCAGTCTCAATGTCCGTGTATTCGCGAATTTTCTTAACGGCGTAAGCGGCAGAACTAAGTCTATTGGACAATGCTTCCACATGTGGGCCCCACTGAAGCTTAGGATCTAAAGTTATACCTAGAAAGACAGCCTTACTGACTAATTCAACTTCCTCATCATTAATTTTTACAACAGTTTTTACTTGTTTTACATTTGGAAGTGTGAACCGAATTAATTTAGTTTTGGATCCATTCAGTAATAAATTATTGGAATTGAACCAATCAACTATTCTAGAGAGAGCATTGTTCACATCGTCAACGTTGGACTGACGCCTTTTAACCTTGAACACCAAGGAGGTGTCATCTGCGAACAACACTATCCCATGGTTGTCCCTTACAAGGTAAGGTAAGTCATTTATATAAACTAAAAACAGGAAAGGTCCTAATATGGATCCTTGAGGAACCCCCATTGCTATCGCAGATCCGGGGGATCGTTTCCCGTTAACATCAACACTCTGGATCCTACCGCTCAAATAAGAAGAGATAAGATCCAGGGCGCCGTCCCTAATACCGTAAAAACAAACAATATACTATACGATACAATAAAAGAAATAGGTACTAAATTTTTACAGATGTGTGAGTGAGGTCTGGGTCACGTGGGGTTCAGCTAATTGGTATTCCGACTGTACTTATAAATGTGGAAGTTTATCACTATCACTGTGGCTTGACCGATTTGAAAAGAAAAAGGGTAGTAAACATTATTTATTGGTAACTATACAGGGTGTAACAAGGGGGTGGATCATCGGTTGAAATCTGATTTTAACTAAAATTTCTTTATAGTCTAAATAACTTTGAACCACTAAATATTGCAGAACATACTTGGGGGTAATGTGCCCCCCAGCAACCAATGATCAACCCCCCCTGTTACACCGTGTATAAGAAAGCGGTTGTAGCCCTCAACTTAACAATCAAATTTTTTGGGTATCTTTTGGCAATTCGAACATTTTTTAGATTTTTTTGAGGTTAACACGAAAATTAGCAGATTTTTTAAATAAAGGTCATTTAGACTTAAAACAGTTGATAAAACTTAAAAAATAAGAATATTCTTAAGGTTAATGACCTCTCCGTGTAAGGAACAGCTGATTTTCGGGTAGGTAAACATAACCTCAATGTTCGAATTACCAAAATTCGTAGAACTTACCAAAAGTTGATTGTTAAAGTCTGGTTATATAAGGTACAGTCGGAATACCAATTAGCTGAACCCCTGAATTAGCTGAATTATCTGTACGAGTGAGCTCTGGGTCACGTGGGGTTCAGCTAATTTGTATTACGACTGTACACAGAAGTATCTAGCTCTTAACCGTTTTCTTATTTAAGTAATTACCAATAACTTTGTATAAGTATGGAGATTAGCATAGTAGTCACCTTAAATGACTTGTTTTTAGGGTTCAGGGTAAAAAAGGAACCCTTAAGATCACTTTCTTGCCCGTGTGTTGTATCTTTCAATCACAAAAAATGTGTAAAAGCCACGGAAAATGTGTAAAAACCACGGAAAATGTATTAAAACCACGGAAAATATTAAAAAAAACACAGGAAATGTGTAAACATCACAGAAAAAATTATATAACACCGCAGAAAATATGTAAAAACCACGGAAAATGAGTTAAAAATATTGGAAAAGAGGTAAAAAAAAAACAAAAGAGTTTGTAAAATATCTAAGAAAAGTATAAAATCCACAGAAAAATTGTAAAAGCACTGAATTTGTGTGAAAAATAACACTGTTAAACGTGTAAAAATGTGTTCTTAGATGTCAGCTTTGTGTGTTTGATAGAAATGTCCTTCTTTAGCTGAAACAGTGATAAGTTTCAATAAAATTAAATAAAAAAACCTGTCACGGGACACGCCTTTGGAACGAAGTCCCTTTTTTATACATGTCTGAGAAATACAGGGAGTAACAAGGGGATGGATCATCGGTTGTTGGTGGGTACCTTAGTACCTTTCGAATTATTACCCCCTGTATCTTCTGCAATATTCACTGGTTCAAAAGTTATTTGGACTTTTGTTCAATATGAGTCAAATCAGATTTTAGCCTGAACATCGCAATTATAGCGAAACTATCAGGTCTGCGATTCTGCTTTTTTTGTTAAAACAAGTTCAATAGTTGACCTTTTGTACCCCTACACCAAAGTCTTCACTACATAATATAAAACAAAGTCGCTTTCTCTGTCCCTATGTCCCTATATTCCTATGTATGCTTAAATCTTTAAAACTACGCAATGGATTTTGATGCGGTTTTTTTTAATAAATAGAGTGATTCAAGATGAAGGTTTATATGTATAATACATGCATAATATAGCCGTGCGAAGCCGGGGCGGGTCGCTAGTAGATTTATAAAACTCTAAATAAAAACAAATATTATTTGGACTTTGGTTGTAAATTTTACAAAAGTCCAAATAACTTTTGAACCAGTGAATATTTATTTATTTTATTTAAAGGAAAGTCTACAGCTAAGTTCAACATAATAAAACAGAAGAAATAGAAACAGAAAGCCAATTACAGACAATCACAAATATTGCAGAAAATACAGGGGGGTTAAATGATAGGTTATGGGGACCCCTATCCCTTAACAAGCGATGATCCAGCCACCTTGTTACAACCTGTATAAGTATATGGGGGAGATTAGTTTCTCTTACGGTGTTTCACGTTTTTGTAACGCATAACATTTTTTCTTGGTCCCTTCGACAAACCGCGAAAAGGAATCTGTTCCAAAAATGAAACGGAATAAATTTAAATTATTTATAAATTTTGCCACTAGATGTGGCTTCTCAAACATTTTTAACCTATAGTCCTGAGTCTAATATCTGTCAATACCATGCAGTCCAGCAGCACATGCGCGGTCGTTTCCTCAGCCCCCATGCACGCTCTGCATAGTGGGCTGTCCGTTAAATCCAGGTTACGGAAGTGCTTGTTGAAAGCGCCGTGACCGGTCAAGGCGATTGTAACCAAGCGCATTTGAGGGCAGTTTAAGTTTAGAAGGCGTTTCGTGAGTTTATGTTTATGTCGGGGAGTGCTAGTTTGGCCTGCCTACAGCTTTCCGTCGTGGTCCAGAGGTCACAGTGTCGCATTTTACCGTGGTTGCGGATCCAGGCTTTGAGTTGGTTTGAGGGGATTGGGACGGAGGGTTGAGGCCCGTAACTGACCGCTTCCGCTCCTCTTTTTGCCAGCTCGTCCGCAGCGTCGTCGTTTCCCCTTGAGCCGCTGTGTCCCTTTACCCATTGTAAGATCAGTCGGGACCCTATTACTAAGGATGTATCTCATAAACCGTGATAGCTAGACAGTTCAAATTTTCACATATTATGTATGTCTGTTGCCGCTATAACAACAAATACTAAAAACAAAAAAAGATGTTAATGGCGCTTCCATACAACACATATACAACATGGTACGGACGGAACCCTTTGTGCGCGACTTAGACTCGCACTTGGCCGGTTTTTTTTTCAGTTTCGGCCGCAAGGAACTTTGGCCAGGGAAAATATGTATCACATTTCGATAGCGCCATCTATAAATTTTAACAAAAAAAATAATGGGTGTCTGTAAAGTCTGTTTCCGGACGATAATTTTACGTGATAACGTCATAAGAAAACATTAATGGTAACCATGGCAACGATAAAACGTTGCTATAGTTACCTTGTCAATAACATGAGGCGTTCCAGTAACGACGCGTGACGTCACACTTTTTTGAGATTGCAGGTGTTCACCAATATATAAAACGTTATCACGTCAAAAACATTATAGAAAAGGCCATTGAACTTAAGTTTCACCTTAAGTTCAATGGTACCGGCTCTCTCTCCATACAAACGTAGTCGAATGGTTCCTCCCTGGATAATGACACTAATTAGAGCAAATATTTTTGTTGCATAAAACCTATAACTGCCACGATTATGCCCCTATGTCTTGGTTTTTTTCATTTTCTAATTATTATAGAAATTAGGATTTTAAAAACAAATTTATGGGCATGGTCATGGCAGTTATAAATTTTATGCAACAAAGATATTTGCTCTAGTGTCATTATCCAGGGAGGAAACAGTCGACTACGTTTGTATGGAGAGAGAGCCGGTACCCTTTTCTCTTAAGACTTTTAAACAATGTTTTTTGGATTGTGTCAAATTAATGCTTGTCTACACTTTTTGTTTGTAACGAATAGGCTCCGAAACTACTGGACTGATTTAGATGAAACTTGGTAAGAGGATACATTGATTCATTGACAGTAACATAGGGTACCTACTTTTTATCCCGATATTCCAACGGGATCGGGAGTTACGCGGATAAAACCGCGAGCAATGTTAGTTTTGTGATTAAAAAGTTAGTTGTTTTTGCACAAAGAATGTTTTAAAAATAAATTAGATACTTTTTTAAGATTTCGGCTTCGAACGATTTGTGCATATGGCCAGGATAAAATTAAATTATTATTTATTCAGCATCAACTTTCTGTATTTATTCATCTTGTTTAGCTAAAGTCAATGAGAATCTTAAACGAAACATCGCCGTGGAGTTTTGCGTTAATAAGAAAATGTCATACATTTATCATTTGAGTTTTATATTTATGAATATTTTTCCACAGCGGGAATTGAACCAGCGCCTTTCTATTTCGTAGAATATTGTTTTGAAAACTGCGATATAGAATTCATTTTAACCGACTTAAAAAAAAGAGTAGGTTTTCAATTATTTGTCGCGTATACAGGGTTATTGGAAACTAACTATGGACGACCCAGTTGTCACAATGGTCACCATGCCGGACTGCCAAACATGGATTCGATACCCGCCACAGACAAGTAGGTATTTATGCTTAGATATTTGTCTGTGGTCTGGTTGTTTCTATGTATTATAAGTACCTATATGTTTACAAAAGAAAAGTATTTAAGTAGTATATGAGTTGTCTAGCACCCATAACACAAGTGTAGTTACTTAGCTTGGGGTTAGATGGTGATGAATGGAATGTCCTGCAATATTTCAAGTACTAACACAAACCTCATTGTTTGGTTTAATAGTACTTTTCTAGCGATAATATGTTTTGTTAATATTTAGGTAATAAATAAAAAAATAAAAAAATTTATATTAGCAAGCCGTTGAGGGCTACTTCTGTGCACCAAAACAATCGACTTTAGTTCTACGACTTTTGGAAAATCGAATTTTTTTGGAAATATTCGAGGTTATGCTAACAAGAACACCACCTGATTTAAAAAAATTAAGGTTATTGAGACTTAGAACAGTAGATAAAACTTAAAAAGAATAATAAAATCTGAAGGTGTAAGGAACAGCTGATTTTCATGTAAACATAACTTTAAAATTTTCTAAAAAAAATCGAATTTCCAAAGCCGTAGAACAAAGTAGTTTGTTTCGGTGCACAAAAGTCGCCTGCTAATAGCTACCTACCAATAACCCTGTATATTATGTTTTAAGTATCATTAAGTAAAAGTTAAAAACCTGTAAAAATGGAAAATCAGGAAGGCGAATTAGTGATATACAATGTGTAAAGAAAACCCTTTAATTCCCTCATAGGTCTTTACATGGTAGGAACCAATGCGCAATTAAAAAACCTTTTTTTTTTTCATGAATTTTTTCAAACGACTTCAAAAAATGGAGAATGATTCGATTGCATACAATGTAGTTTGGATGGGTTACCAAATGGCGTAATGGAAACCCCTATGAGGAAAGGGTACCGAAGCTCTCTCCATACAAACGTAGTCGACTGTTTCCTCCCTGGATAATGACACAGCACAAATATTTTTGTTGCATGAAACTTTTAACTGCTGGATGCCCCTATATGTTTTGTTTTTTTTATCGTTTTTTTATTTTTTAAATCTTAATTTCTATGATAATTAGAAAATGAAAAAAAAAACCATGACGTATGGGCATAGTCATGGCAGTTATAGGTTTTATGCAACAAAAATATTTATGCTAGTGTCATTATCTAGGAAGAACACAGTCGACTACGTTTGTATGGAGAGAGCGCAGGTACCCTTTCACCGTAATACCTACCCTTATCTAGACGTCAAGAAGAACTTTTATTCTACAACTTTTGAAAATTTTAAGGTTATGTTTACTGAAAAATCAGCTGTTTATTACAGATAGAGGTCATTGACTTTAAAGTTTTATTTGTTTATTGAGTTTTGACAACTATTATAAACATAAACGGTCTTTATTGCCGAAAACAGCTGATTTTCCAGTAGGTATACCTACCTAAGTCTCAAAATTTCATAAATAAGTTCAAATTTTCAAGTCGTAGAACAAAAATTGTTCGCCTTAGATGCATTAGCCCCGCCAGACGCGATTACCCCGGTTGACCTTATATGTTTTTTTCTGCTCGGGCATAACTGCTTTGTTTATGGACCGATTTTTTAGGCTTCAAAGGGTAAAAAGGGACCCTTTTACTAAGTCTCCACTGTCCGTCTGTCTGTCACCAGGCTGTATCTCATGAACCGTGATAGCTAGACTGTTGAAATTTTCACAGATTATGTACTTCTATTGCCGCTATAAATACAAAAAACAGAAAAAAAAATTGGGGCTCTCATACAACATGATACGGAACCCTTCACGGCTCCTTAAATCTTATTTCTCTACTTTTTGTGCTTATGTTTGTTACTACTTTTCTAATTGTCTTGTGTCGTGTACTTGTCGAAATAAATAAAAAAAAATCTTTATCGTAACACAAAAAAAAAATTAACATTTCTAGTTTCAAATGTTTTCTTTCTTACTTTCTTTCTTAATGCGCGAGTCCGCCTCACACTTGTTTGTGATGTCCTATAGTACGCACTTATGAGGCACCACAGTTTTCTTTACACCTTGTATAATTTAAAATATTTATTGTCAGTATAATATACCTACCTACTTTACATAATATTAACTATATATATAAATAAAGTGATAATGGAACAACATTGCTGTTTTATATACCTTACTAGCGACCCACCCCGGCTTTGCACGGCTATATTATGCATGTATCATATAAACAAACATTCCTCTTGAATCACTGTATCTATTTAAAAAAACCGCATCAAAATCCGTTGCGTAGTTTTAAAGATCTAAGCATACATAAGGACAGACAGCGGAAAGTGACTTGGTTTTATACTATGTAATGATTATCAAAAGAAAAGTACCTATATCAGTTGTCTAGCACCCATAACACAAGTGTAGTTACTTAGCTTGGTGCTAGATGGCGATGTGTGGAATGTCCTGCAATATTTATTTATTTTATTGCCAGGCTCGACCGACCTCTGGCGTGTTGGGACGCAGAAGGTAGCGGATTCGATTCCCGCCTCAAACAAATATTTATGTACAGAAGGGCAATTCTCGTAAATAATATTGTTTAAATTACATTTCAATATCATCCCGATTGCATTTCGATTGCAAAGATACCTTCAAAGTAATTTTTTTTATACAAAAAGCTAACTTTGAGGGTATTTTGAGCTACTTTGAGGGTATTATTTGTGATCGAAATGCAATCGAAATGACATTGAAATGTAATTTGAACAATGTTATTTACGAGAATTGGCCTTCAGATATTTGTTTCATAATCTAAGTGTTTCGCCATGTATATTGTGTACCTACCTATGTTTTTACAAAACAGGTAGTTTTTAGTTTTAAAAGGTAGTAAAATAACGGATTCCAAAATACCTTTTTATTTAAAGCAAAATAACAAAATAATGCAGTACCTACTTATTAGTGAAAATAACACTTTACTTGTATACAGGCTGTTTGTCCGCTAGACGCCTTTAAGGTGAAAGGGTACCGGCGCTCTCTCCATACAAACGTAGTCGACTGTTTCCTCCCTGGATAATGACACTAGAGCAAATATTTTTGGTGCATAAAACTTATAACTGCAATGACCATGCCCCCTATGTTTTTTAAATCTTCATTTCTATGATAAATAGAAAATGAAAAAACCAAGACATAGACATGGTCATTGCAGTTATAAGTTTTATGCAACAAAAATATTTGCTCTAGTGTCATTATCCAGGGAGGAAACAGTCGACTTCGTTTGTATGGAGAGAGCGCCGGTACCCTTTCACCTTAATAGCACACATTCATCTTCTTAATTATAATCACTTATTTAAAATGTTCTGAAAGTAGGAGATTTTGGCAACATTGGTACGAGAAAAGAACCCGTATCTACAACACTGCCTACTCCCCTCTTACTCATCCCAAACAACCCTAATCCCTTTCCCCCCTTTTTCACCCCCCTAAACTTTACAACATGTCTTCCCTTCTTTCCTTTAAAGAAATGGTAATTTAAAAAAAAATACAAGTAAAATAAAAACGACACGTCTTGCCCTTACTTATCCCAAACAACCCTATCGCCCTTCCCCCCCTATTTCACCCCCCCTAAACTGTACAACCCCCCTTTTATATCAACATTCCACAGAAGAATAGAATATAGTTTATTCAAAGAAACACACGACACAGTATTCACACAAATAAGAAACTATAAGACATAGTTACAGATAATAGTAAATACAAAAAACAGAGAATAAATAATAAGTATCTGAGAAGCGGCCCATAGCTTGATTGAATGTCAAAATTTCTTAGAAAATTTACCCCCTATTTCAATGGTCACCATGCCGGACTGCCCAACAGGGTTGCGAATTGGATTCCCGCCTCAGACAAGTATTTATGCTTAGATATTTGTCTGTGGTCTGGTTGTTTCTATGTATTATAAATATATATTTACAAAAGATAAGTATATAAGTAGTATATGAGTTGTCTAGCACCCATAACACAAGTGTACTTACTTAGCTTGGAGCTAGATGGCGATGTGTGGAATGTCCTGCAATAATTATATATTCTTCTAAACCACGGGGATAGGGTAGTTTGGGATGAGTTTAGGCCCTCTTCCCATCCCCCTTTTTCACCCCCATAAACTTTACAACGTCATTCCCCCTTTAAGCAAATTAAACAAACCAAACCCCCTTCCCCCTATTTCACCCCCCTAAACTTTACAACACGTCTTCCCCCCCTTACCACCACCGTCCCCCCCGCAACACTTCCTCCGTCCCTCCCCCGCTAGAGGCCTGTCCCTCTCGTCCCATACGACCACCCCATCGCAAAGACATATACGTTTCGGATTTTGGAAGACACCGGCCGATCTCGCTATAATGCCGCACGCTATACTGTAATAAAAAAAAGAAAGTTTCTAATGTTTTATAACTCTCGTGAGAGGGTTTCCAGAGATAGGGGGATAAAAGGGGGGTTACATTTATCTAGGGATAAAAGCGTGGATTACAGAGATCGGGGAATGAAGGTCTTTCATGGGGGTGTTTAGTAGGGGTTAATAGAGATAGGGGGATAAAAGGAGGGATTCGTGGGGGGTTAATAGAGGTAGGGGGGCAGTTAATAGAGATAGGGGGTGAAAGTAAAAAATGGGGGTTTTACGGAGATAGGGGGATAAAAATGGGTTAGAGTGGGTTTTATAGAAAAAGGGGATGGAAGTCTTACATGGGGGTGCTACAGAGTTGGGGGATTGAAGTGAGAGACGAAGGGTTACAGAAATAGGGGGATAAAAGAGGGGCTTAGTGGGGTATAATAGAGATAGGGGGATAATGGGGGGATTCGTGGGGAGATAATAGGGGGATTTGTGGGAGGATAATGGGGGGATTCGTGGGGGTTTAATAGAGGTAGCGGTATCAGTAAGGGCGGTTAATAGAGAGGAGTGGCAGTCTGAGATGGGAGTTTTACGGAGATGGGGGGATGGAAGTGGGTGAGAGTGGGGTTTTATATATAGAGGGTGGAAGTCTTAGATGTAGGTTTTACGGGATGGAAGAGAAAATATATACGTACGTGTTGCCAGTATTCCCGTCAACTTTCGAGCTGGGATCATCACCTCGTCCCAAGTCATCACTGCGCTCCGTTATTGCAACCGCACGACCTATTATTTCTGATAACTGGAATTTAAATTAAATACCATGAGTTTCAGCGATGGGCTTTTTAATACGAAAGGGGGTGTTCTAGACGTCTATTTGTTCTACAATTTTTTGGTAATTCGAAGTGCAAACTTCTTTTAGTCCGAGTCTCCGAGTGACACACGTTTTTATCTACTGTTTTAAGTCAGAATGACCTTTATTTCAGGGATTTGTTCTTTTACATGATTTTTTTTAAATAATTACTTTGTAATAAATAATTACCTTTAATCCCTCCTTGATAATCCTGAACCGTGACCTCCCATCGTCCCCCGCGGTGATGTTCCCGAGGTCCCCCGCGTGGGACCCGTGTGCCGTCCCCCGCGGGTTGTAGTGATCACCTATTGATTTACATCCCTGCAGGAGAAGAAAGATTGTGAAACTACAACGTTGTGTCTAATATAAATCATCACTACATAGTATAAAACAAAGTCACTTCCCGCTGTCTGTCCCTATGTATGCTTAGATCTGAAGGCCAATTCTCGTAAATAACATTGTTCAAATTACATTTCAATGTCATTTCGATTGCATTTCGATCACAAATAATACCCTCAAAGTAGCTCAAAATACCCTCAAAGTTAGATTTTTGTATGAAAAAAACTGACTTTGAAGGTATATTTTGCAATCAAAATGCAATCGGGATGATATTGAAATGTAATTTAAACAATATCATTTACGAGAATTGCCCTTCTGAATAATTTAAGTCCCATACAACATGGTACGGACTTAAGACCAGTGTGAGGCTGTAGATTTCCATACAAAAAGCGGTAACGTTTCCCCCCCCCCCCATAAACAAAGTCCGAATATGATAATTGTTAAAAATGTTCTAGATCTAATGGAAAACTAGGTTTAACCGTTTTTATTTTAAAGAAATATTGCCTAAGATAAAAGTTATTAGTATCTGAATATCTATATTTTTGACTTAAAAACTTCATCGATCGTTTCAATTGTTTTTTAATAGACTAAACTGAATTACCAAAAAAGAATCTAGAATAAGATGCAGTAAAATGAACGAGACCAAATTTATTTCATTTTGTGAAGGATAAAGGTGGTAAAAACGTTACGGCCCGCAACATTATTTGAAAGCAAAATGAAGGCAATTACGTCCGAACTTAAACTCTCTCTATCGCACCAATACGGGTCATTTTTGAAAATACCTTCTCGCGCCGCGTATCGAAAACTCATGATTCTCTTAAGTCAGCCAGGTAAAGGTACATCTTAAGGTCGCTGCATAAGTGACGGGATAAAACCTTGGACGGGACGGGGACATCGTTCATAACCTACAAATATACTCTTTTTAGGGTTCCGTAGCCAAATGGCAAAAAACGGAACCCTTATAGATTCTTCATGTCTGTTTGTCTGCCGTATGTCACAGCCACTTTTTTTCCGAAACTATAAGAACTATACTTTTGAAACTTGGTAAGTAGATGTATTCTGTGAACCTCATTAAGATTTTCAGATAAAAATATAAAAAAAAACAATAAATTTTAGGGTTCCCCATACTTAGAACTGAAACTCAAATTATTTTTTTCATCACACCCATACGTGTGGGGGTATCTATGTATAGGTCTTCAAAAATGATATTGTTTCTAATATCAATTTTTTCTAAACTGAATAGTTTACACGCGAGACACTTCCAAAGTGACAAAATTTGGGCCCCAAAATTGGTTTGAACGAAATCTGGTAAGTAGTTTTTTTTAATACGTCATAAACCGTAAACCGCCATTTACCCTTCATTCATGTATTTTTACCACAAGCTCCATCTATTTTTTTTATTATGTGATGATAATGGTACGGAACCCTTCGTGCGCGAGTCCGACTCGCACTTGACCGGTTTTTTTATTTTTTCTCTTTTTTATGACACGTTTCTGTTTTTATGTAAATTTTCTTTGGTTTCTTCACCTGAGAGAGGTCTCCACCATCGGCAACGTGTATCCCATGTCCACCCGGTGGTAGACTGTCTACGCTACCATCACACAGCAGCGTGCCGCCCACCTGGTGTAAATATAAACAAATATATGTTTTATACATATAAACCTTCCTCTTGAATCACTCTATCTATTTAAAAAAACCGCATCAAAATCCGTTGCGTAGTTTTAAAGATCTAAGCATACAAAGGGACATACATAGTCACATAGGGATGGCGAAAAGTGACTTTATTTTATACTATGTAGTGATAGTGATTTCCTAACAATATTATGTAAGTAATTGTTAGTGCTTAGTACTATTTGTATAATTATTGTTTAATAATTTACTAAATATACGTAAATAATAATATGTTGCATTATGAGCCTAAAAGCGGTTTAATAAAATCCACTTTATGAGCAACTGTGATAAAAAATATATATAATATGTGCATATGGAACTAAAGAGCCATAGCTTCACATCCAAAGAGCCGCAGGACTTGTAATAGAGGCTTGTAATATGGGTGCAAGACAATGATTAGAATACTTTAGGTAGTTTTTAATACATAGATGTTAGAACAAAACACTCAAACGGAGGGCATCGGACCCACAACCTTCTTGATCATCACTACCACAAAGATCAATGAATAGATAGATATAAAATTATAACCTGTTGGAATCTAATAACGCCCATGACTTGCCCCGGGCAGCACTCCTGTGAAGACACCATGGCTACGGCCGACTCTGTTTCTGTATACAAAGTAACTTCATAAAAATACTAGCATCGCCTCGCGGTTCCACCCGCGTAACTTCCGATAACGTGGGAATATCGGTATAAAAAGTACCCTATGTTACTGTAATAAAATCAATGTATTGTCATACCAAGTTTTATCTAAACCGGTCCAGTAGTTTCAGAGCCTATTACAAACAAAACACCAAAAAAATCCCCTTTATAATATTAATAAAGACAAGCTTTTGCTTTACAAGACTTTGTCCGCATAGAAGCCGAAAACTTGAAATAGATTGGACCAACAAATCATGTTGTCCCATACAAATTTTGCCCCCCTTTTTTACCCCTTGAGGGGTTGAATTTCGGAAAATCATTTTTTTTCGTATGCCTACATCATACAAAGAACACACCCTCCAAGTTTCAGGTCTCTACGATCAGCGGTTTAGGCAGTGCGTTGCTCCGTCAGTCAGTCAGTTAGGACACAAAAACGATGGGGTGTTATAAGTTTTACGTGTCTGTAGCATTGTATTGTAAATATTTTAGCTCCTGAATGGCTGAAACAATTTTGATTTTGTTGTTTTATTTGAAAGGTGAATAGAGGGGAGTGTTTTTAGCTAAGTGTGATCGAAATTGGTTCAGCCGACTGAAAGATATCTATACTATAAAGATAAAGATATTAATATTATAAAGCTGAATAGTTTGTTTGTTTGAACGCGCTAATCTCAGGAACTACTGGCTCGAATTGAAAAAATATTTTAGTGTTGGATAGTCCATTTATCGAGGAAGGCTGTAGGCTAATTTTTATTTTGATATTTCCACTGGATTTGGACTTATGCGGGTGAAACTGTGGTGTGTAGCTAGTAGGGGAGTAAAGTCGAGGCTTTTTTATATGTATGGATTTAGTAGGGTTTCTGCATGTAGAACCTACCTCCGAACCCTTGCAGCACAGCTCTCTTGCCACTGCTGGTAGCCACCACATCTAACACCACCTGGTTCGGCAGAGTGGTTTCTACCACAAGAGCCCCATCTTTGTACACCACGTTGTTGACACCCTCTTCAGCTTTGAGAGTTTTCAGGGTCCGATCCAGGATGTGCTGGTCTGGTGACACTCCAAAGTCTACGAGGACTTCCAGCTAAAAGAAATTAATAATAGCTATTTTTAGGTATGTATAGAACAATCTTACGCAAGCCGTCTTTAGAGATTACTTGCCATACTTTAGCAGATAAATTCTATTTAGGTACCTACTTATTAATCATGATAGTACATTATTATATACGTACTTACAAGGTCTTTTTCGTAAAAAATTATACTATAAATAGGTAATAAATTAACACAATATAGTGTATTGCAGCCTGTAGTATTACTAAGTATGTAGGTATAGACACAATTAGAACTTTTCAAGATCAATTAAAGGAAAATAATTAATTTTAAAAGTTGATAAGTAGTCGCAGACGAAATGACCCGGAAAACTTATGTTATCTAGCGAAAACTCACCTTAGATGTCACCATTTTGATTCTAATTCGTAAATAAAACTAGTAGTTAGAGAATTATATTGAATTTCGCAGTAAAATTTAATTTTATTAGTAGTTTTATAGGTAAACAAATAATAATCAGCCGATCAATGGCGTATTTACGGAATGATTTTGACATTGACAATTTTATGGAAGACGATAGTGACGTCTACGCAATTATATTTTACATCATAGAGGACCAGGCAAAAATATATCAAGCCATACAGTCTCATCTGATGTTTTATTATCAGCATGATTATCAGCTAAAAATTGTTAATCACAGTTGAATTCCTTGTTAATTCGTTTTCTTTCCATAGTTCATCTTTTTTCCTATGCTGTCTCTACAATCTCTTACAAAACCTTGGCGTGGTGTTTTAATTAACGTTTTTTAACAGCGTTTCTCGGTTTCACGTTACCCGCCTATCTCCCGTGGGAATATCGGTATAAAAAGTAGCCTATGTTACTCCCAATTAATCAATGTATCATCATACCAATTTCTATCAAAATGGTCCAGTAGTTTCGGAGAAGGTAAACATAAAAAATCTTTTTCATAATTTTTAAGTATAGATATCTTACTGCAGACCATAAATAATTTGGCTGTAATTGCGAAGTTCAGGCTGAAATCTGTTTTTGACTAAAATTTCACTAAAAATCAAATAATGTTTGAACCACTAATTATTGCAGAACATACATCCCCCAACCCCCAGCAACCGATGATCCACCCCCTTCGTTACTACTAGGTATTGGAATGTTTAATTCTTATCTAATAAATGTAGGATTAGAATCTTGTTTGAGTTGAAAACATTTATGAATAGCAGTTTCGGAGCTCTACGGTGGGTCTGCAATTCTAATTCCAACTGTACCTACTAGTATGTAGGTACCATATTATTTTCATCTAGGTACAGTATGCGTCATAAGTCCACTATCAGTTTGCTTCCATAATACTATCAACAAGTATTGGACTTACGACCTTCTTCTAATAGACGATACACATAAACATAAATACCTACTTGAATTAAAAGTACCTACTCAGTGTGATTATTATTTGTCAACATGTTAGCTATGTGTTTAGTTGTGTGAGTGGTATAAGGGGCCACCCGCTACACCAACCGACGACGTGGTTTCGATCTATATACAAGTTACGTTGTTATAATATTCAAATAGTGCTGCACAGGATTGTAAACGTTACGGTGGGCAGAGACTTTTGAACGTTGGTTGTACCTACCTTGTAAAAATAAAACAATAAATTCAAAACAAAACTTTATTTAAAATTTATGAAAATACAGAAAAATAACAAAAACACAATACATTTTTTGTTGAGTACAAAATTAATTAAAATATAGATATTATAATAGTCAAGCAATATACAAAAATAGTCCTGCTAAGCGGATTGCCTGCGCTACTGGGGCCCAATTTTCTGATGAGGAGTGGTGGAACGGCATCTCTGGAAAATGAAATAATAGATTTTACCCATATTTTATGACTATGACGACTTCTGTGGTGCAACAGGCGAACATCTGCTTGCTACGCAAAAGGTTACGGGTTCGATTCTCGCCTAAAGCATTTTGTGATACGTCTTTAAAATTGCGTCCATAAAGAAGCAATCTCTACATATAATAAATTCGAAGTTTTGGAAGTAAGCGTTCTACGTCCATAATGATCTTAGCACTATAGAATTCGCTAAGCTTATATAGCTCCGGTAGAAAAAAATCTTGCATGCGCGATTCAGGTTTTCTCAAATTTAGAAAATCACAAATTAGTTGATTATTCTTTTTGTTCTGCTTAAAAATTTTGTACACTTATGTATTTTAAGAATACATAGCAATATACACATTTTTTAACTAGAAAATAAAGTAATTAATTTAATAAGATATTTTTTTAAATTTCAAGTAACTAGCGCCATCTCTTCGTTTTCGCGAAACTACCATTCATCTCAGAAAATGTTGATTTTATTTGTTTACCTTTGTTTGTGCAGTCTAATTTCGGGAACTAGGAAACAGATTTTAACATAATCTTCACGAATGTGTTCAGAAAATATCAGAAGAGGTTTAGGTATTTCAAGTAGATTTATGTTACTAATTAAAATTTGATATTTCTTGGCGTAAAAAATAAACCATAATATTTTTGCATGAAAACGTACAGAACGTAGGGATGATGTCAAAATTGTCAGTTTGACATACGGAAAGAAGCATCTAGCGCCATCTCTTTTTTATTTATAATTTTATTATGGCTTCGCATTATTAATATCGTGCATATAGCCAGTGCCGCGGTCAAAGAAAATTAAATCCAATGCAGGAGCGTTTTTTGAATTTGGAACATTACAACAACGCTCCAGCAATTTTGTATGAACATGTGTATGAAGCGGCGTGCTGGGGTTATTAAAAACTTAAATACTCTTTGATTGGATCTCTTTTATCAAAGTACTAGCGACCCGCCCCGGCTATATTATGCATGTATTATCTTCTTATCTATATCTATACATATAAAATCCTTTGTCCTGACTGACTGACGGATCATCGCACAGCCTAAACCGCTGATCGTAGAGACTTGAAACTTGGAGGGTGTGTTCTTTGTATGACGTAGGCATCCGATAAGAAAGAATTTTCCGAAATTCTACCCCTAAAGGGGTGAAAAAGGGGGGCAAAGTTTGTATTGGACAACGTGATTCCTTAGTCCAATCTATTTCAAATTTTGCATAAACATTCTTTAACAGAATTAATGGAACACGTGTTTCGTATTTTATTGAAATTCATCCCCCAACGGGGTTAAAAAGGGGAAGAAAGTTATTTTAGGAGTGATTTGCTTCGAAGTTGATATCAATACTCTTTAGTGCTTTTGATTAGATTGGTAACATACTCATTAATCTATGATTGGTAAGACGTCACTTCAAGCTGACAGCGTTAACGTAAAACCTAAGAGGTTGAAAACTTCGAACATTGAACTGAAAAAAGGTGTCTTGCCATTTAGTACTGGGAACTTGACATAGTTTTTTTTTTTGCGCGATACGTTTGCTAATACCTGTCGATAGAGGACATTACGGCAAATGAAATATGCCTTTACACCAAATCTCATAGGTGTCTCGGAAATGGGGTATTTGACCAAACGTTATGACTAAGATTTTATCAAAAGTGCGCTGTGCACAAATAATGCTTTCTAACCAAACTTCTAAACCATCTCGGAGACGGGATATTTGTTAAAACATAGAACTGTTATAGGATAGCCACCGAATCACTTAAAACTCTATATTTTTATTAGGATACGCCAAAATTACTCTGTGCGCAACTGTTCAGCCCTACCTAATAATAAAATTTTGAACAATTTGCCAAAAGTCACAGTTCCCAAAGTTAGTAGATACTAATTATTAAGTAATTTAAAAGAAATATCTTTTGTTATGAATACGAAAATACCTAAACAAATGAATAGGTCTTTTACACATTTTTCATTTTTAAAATGGACAGGACAGTGATCTTATAAGTGATCTTATAGGGTTTCTTTTTACCTTTTAAGGTACGGAACCCTAAAAACACAAAAGATGACTATGATAGATAGGTAATTACTAATTAGAACGATATGATTAAAGATTTACTCATGTGGTAATCGTAGAGTTTTGTGCATTATTGGCTCTGTGTTATAGAAAGACAGAAATAGAAGAATTCATTTTTTTGGTTTAGAACTTTAGGTACTTAGACGTATAGCCCATTTTGGATCCCATCCCAAGAGAATTGGGTGCACCCGAGGTTTTCGTGTTCCAAGTTAAAATACATCTCATTCAAAATCTATCTTCTCTATACATATAAAATTCTTTGTCCTGACTGACTGACGGATCAACGCACAGCCTAAATCGTAGAAACCTGAAACTTATAGGGTGTGACGTAGGCATCCGATAAGAAAGGATTTTACAAAATTAATTACCTACCGGGTAAAAAGAGTAGAAAGTTATTTTAGGCGATTTGCTTCGACTCGAACTCCTTAGTGCTTTTGATTAAATTAAGTAAGTACATTTTATTTTGACACACATGTTTCAAACTCAATCTAATTTGAAATCAACAAAAAATAATCCTATTTTAACTATTTTCGACTCCTGCGCGGACGAAGTCGCGGGCAAAAGCTAGTTTATAATAAAAATTCAACATGGCGGCTTTATGTATCATATTTCGAGAGTTGATGTAGTTATATCGCGTGATATCTCTTTATCGTATCGTGTTTTGGTGTTCATGCTAGGCAGGCTGGTAGTGCACGTGTTGGGCTAAAGGCTCACATTCGCTCCTGATAAATATTAATAATATTCTTGACTAGTGCGTTGCCCGCACCGCATTGAAACCTATAGTCAGTGCTAGAATGTCTTTACTGGGGATACGAAATCATCTCAAAAAAATCACTTTGTTTAGAAGTATAGATTTATGTAAGACTAGCTGCGCCCCGCGGTTTCACCCACGTAAGTCCCGATCCCGTGGAAATATCGGGATTAAAAGTAGCTTATGTGTTAATCCAGGTATCCAGCTATGTAGATACCGAGTTTGATCGCAATCGGTCTAGCAGTTTGTTCGTGAAGGAGTAACAAACATACATACATACATACACACACACACACACACACACAAACTTTCACATCTTCTTATATATAAAAATGAATCGCAAAATGTGTTGGTAAGCGCATAACTCAACAACGCCTGGACCAATTTCGCTAATTCTTTTTTTGTTGGGTTTGTTATTGTATGGAGAAGGTTCTTATGGAAGAAAAAATTAAGAAAGTTGCTTAGAAAAATTACTACGCAGGTGAAACCGCGGGGCGCAGCTAGTTTAAAAATAAAAACGGTGTACTCTGGGAGTGCCGACAGAAGTGAAAACTTATAAAATACGAATAAATAAAAATAAAACTCATTTAATAAACAACTACAAAATATATGTACTAACATATATGCACACACTGGTAGCTGCGTCTCGTAACGGTGTCGCGAGTTCAGAGATTTTATCTCATCTAAAAATATGCGTACCGCGTTAAAAGAAGTTTTCACTACAAAACGATTGATAACAAAATCTAGGGATACAGTTTAGTGTTGCAGCTACATAACTATCATCCCCATTTTAATTACAGCACTGGATAACTAAAGAATTAAAGAATTTATTTCGCTAAATAAGGATTGCAACACATCGCGCGGCGGAAACGGAAGCCCCGCCATTTTGAAGGTCATTTTGCTGCGGATTGAGATTTCCATTTAGTATAATTTTCGATAGTAGGATAATAGGATAGGATATCTCACCTCTCTATAATCGGCCTCGGCGACGACTGGGGTGAGTAACTCGACCCTTTTCCTCGGCTGGTCCATGTTATGGACCAGTTTGTAAGTCTCCGAGTTCTGCAGGTGGTCCAGATTCACAGGCGGCTTTTCGTATTTCATGAAGTTTATCCTGAATTTTTACATAAAAATAATATTTTTAAAAAAATTGGCTGTATAGGTTGTACAGTCGATGCCGAAAGTCAAAAGTAGGGTGAAAACAAAAAAAATATGCGGGAAAAACATCTTTTGGCTATAGTTTGTTGCTGAAAACTCTGGGTGAAAAGTAAATGCAGGAAATGGATCAGTGCGTGCGATTTTTAAGGATTCTATTTTGTTGAAATAAACTCCCCCCTTACTCCAAAACGAGGTTTATGGATAGTCCGAGATGTAGATTTAAACCTTAGATTTCGACACTGATTTACTCGTAAACTATAGTCTAAACACTATCCCTATAGATTATAAAGGGAACTAATAGTCTAAACACTATCCCTATGAATTATTTAGGGATAGTGTTTAGGCTATAGTTCACGAGTAAATCTGTGTCTAAATCTAAGGTTTAAATCCACATCTCGGACTATCCTTAAACCTCGTTTTGGAATAAGGGGGTATGGCATATAAATTAAATAATTTTATACATTGGAAAATATACATTTTAGAAATTTATTTTAATTTATTTAATAGGTAGGTAAGTAGGTTTACTAGAGCTATGGGTAGATTCTCTCCTAAAACTTGTTTTCATTCTAGATTACGTAGGTAAAGTCGACCAATTTAAATCCTAGCTTATAATGAAAGTACGCAATAAAAGTATAATAACTCTACTTCAGAATTTAAAACCTTATTTTTTATAATGTCCTATCTACATTGATCTACATAGAAATCCTATATATTCTGTGGCACGAGCATAGGAATTCTATGCCTATCTATTAGGTAATCAAATATTTTTTTATATAAAAATAAAAAATAAGTACTTAAGTAGGTACTTACTTTACGTACTTATAAATTAGTAGGTTACTTATAACCTACTAATTTATTATCGATTTTTTTAATTAAAACGGCCTTAACCAAAAATACAAAAATAAATAAGAAAAATATTAATATTAGGTAAGTACCTACTTACTTACAATTATTAAAATTTTATTTAATAATTCACATAATTGTATTCATCGTTCTCACTAAGTATATTTCAAACATACCAACATAAGTTCTTTCCATTCATCCGTATAAATATCACAATCTAGGTTAACTAAGTTAGTACCTACCTAAGAGGGCTTATATGGGTCTGATATTAATTAACATAATAAATTAATAGTTATTTACACCGACTCTCAACATCTAAGAGGAAAGGGTACCGGCGCTCTCTCCAAACAAACATAGTCGACTGTTTCCTCCCTGGATAATGACACTAGAGCTAATATTTTTGTTTCATAAAACCTATACTTAACTGCCATGACTATGCCCCTATGTGTTGGTTTTTTTTTCATTCTCTAATTATAATAGAAATTAAGATTTAATAAAAAAACAAAGGGGCATGGTCATGGCAGTTATAAATTTTATGCAACAAAAATATTTGTGCTAGTGTCATTATCCAGGGAGGAAACAGTCGACTACGTTTGTATCGAGAGAGCGCCGGTACCCTTTTCTCATAAGAAGGCTTACTTCTTCAACTAAGTTGTCATATAAATTGACCATCTTTCCCCGTATCGAGTTGGTACCCAAATCTACTAGGTGGCAGTTCGATTCTCTGGAAATGCAATTTCATAAAGTCTTTAGTTATAACTTTATGATAAAAGGATACATTTTATGGGCAGGAGATAAATTCATAGGATAATTTTGATGGGCAGAGAATATAGCTAACAGTCAGGACATAAAACGTATAAGTAGAGAATAATTTCATGAGATAAATGTTTTGGACTGAGCATAATTAAAATTATTCTCATTCCCATTAAAATGGGCCGAGGATAAAACTTATTTGCAGAGGCTAAAAGTTATAGGTACAGGATAAATTTATGGGATAAATCTTATTGACTGAGGATAATATTAATAGGTAGACGATAAAACTTATTGGCAGAGGATAAAACTTATTGGCAGTGGATAAAATTTATTGGCGGAGGATAAAATTGATTGGCAGAGGATAAAACTTATGGGTATGGGATCAATCTTATTGACGCAGGATATTTTTGATGGTCAGAAGATATAAGTATTTTAAAGACAGAAATAAAAGGTGTTGGCAAAGGATAAAACTTATGGGTATAGGATAAATCCTATTGATGCAGGATATTTTTAAACTGATATATTTTATTGGCAATAAATTAAATTTATTGGCAGAGTTTAAAAGTATTAGGTAGGTAGCTAAGGTAAGGTATGTACCAACCTATATTTCCTACAATAAGCCCTAGTGTCTCCCCAGGGCCAGATTTTGTTCCAAGTTTCGATCTGCCACCATGATGGAGAGAAGCGGCAAGCGCGAGCGGACATGCAAACAAATATACTTAATGAAGTTATTTACACACACTGAATAAATGGGGTTGCTACCTTTAGTAGCAGTCGTTAGGTCAAGTTAGAGGCCTTAAGACGATCTGAAAACTCTAACAATAGGTGAGCCATACCACTATACGAGAAGAAAAATAATGGGGTTAATGGCTGCCGTCCGAAATCGACTTTGGTGGCTTGATGTTCTCTCTCTCTCTCTCTCCATACAAACGTAGTCGTCTGTTTCCTCCCTGGATAATAACGCTAGAGCAAATATTTTTGTTGCATAAAACCTATAAGTACTTAACTGTCATGACTATGCCCCTATGTCTTGTTTTTTTGTTAACTTTCTAATTATCATAGAAAGTAAGAGTTAAAAAAACCAAAATATTTATAATAAATAAGACATAGGGGCCATGGTCATGGCAGTTATAGGTTTTATGCAACAAAAATATTTGCTCTAGTGTCATTATCCAGGGACGAAACAGTCGACTAGATACGTTTGTATGGAGAGAGAGCCGGTACCCTTTTCTCTTAATGGCTGCGGTCCGAAATCGACTTTGAGTGTTGTCAAGCCACTTAAACGCGTTCCGAAATGCAGTTAGTGCGCTTATACGCGCTCACGCAAGACTGTATAACGTCATGAATACACAAGAAAAGACCTCGACTTTAATTCTGAAGGTCGTGGGTTCAAATCCCGGCCAACATATGATTTTTTCTTAAGAAAAAAGTATGTGCACTAATTGACATTGCTCTTACGGTGAAGTAAACCATCGTGATGAAACCCGCGGCTTAGTTGGCTTCAGACGTATTACTCGCAGGTACAGTTTGCTACAATAATACTATATACAAGTACTAGTGACCCGCCCCAGTTTCGCACGGCTATATTATGCATGTATTATACATATAAACCTTCCTCTTGAATCACTCTATCTATTAAAAAAACCGCATCAAAATCCGTTGCGTAGTTTTAAAGATTTAAGCATACATAGGGATATAGGGACATAGAAAGCGACTATAATTTATACTATGTAGTGATTTGACTTACGACCTTCTTCTAATAGACGTCACAAACAAACATAAAAACTAGAATTAAAAGTAGATACTTCAGTGTGTACGAGCTGCACAGGATTGTAAACGTTACGGTGGCGGTGTACTTTTGAACGTTGATTTTACCTTACATTTGTACAAAAGAAATATACACGTAAACTTTAATTATTTGAAAGATTAACGTTACATTTTAAATTGGTCGACCATACCTAGAAACCTACATAAAAATACAAAAGTAAAAAAAAAACAAAAAAAAATCCATAAAACATTGATGTGCAAATTATGTTGGAAACTGGAGGTCACAATGTCAAACAAAAAATTTGCACGATTTACAAAAAAACCGGCTAAGTGCGAATCGGATTCACGCACGAAGGGTTCCGTAGGTACCATTATATTGTTTTTAGGGTAAGGGTAAAAACGGAACCCTTTTATTAAGACTCCACTGTCCGTTGCCGCTATAACAAGTATTTAAAAAAAAAAAAATGGCCTCTTATATAACATGCTACGGAACCCTGTGCGCGAGTCCGAGTCGGACTTGGCCGTGTTTTTGTTTGAGATATTGTCACCTCCAGTGAAATATATAGGAACTCAGAGACTTTTAAGTTTTATTAGGTACCTAAATAAAATATTTACCTACATGAAAAATGACAAACCTTCCGTCGTATGGCAGAATGTCGCTTTCAAACCTAAAATTATGTCAAAATGTATGAGTTATGTATGAGAAAACTAAAAAAATCATGAAAAAAAAATTGGATATATTTTTTCTAACTTTTTCGCAACTTGAACTCGTATAATGAAACCATTTTAAATGGATAATATGATATGGTCTCTTTTTTTTTTAAAACCTGTCGTTTCGAGAACTTTACAACTCTCATGGTCACAGGCAGAGTCTTACAAAAATATTTGAATTTGTTATTTTCATTATTAAAGTCATTTAAAACGGAATAAACATGTTTTGGCCAACGCCAAATCTACCAGCAACAAAATTAGTCTCTTATGCTACAAAACCGGCTAAAACATGGTAAAAATAAAAAAAAATGAAAAATACGGGTCGTATAGAGAACCTCCTCCGTTTTTGATGTCGGTTAAAAATGAAGGAACGTGGTTCACTCTGTCCCAGTGGCATTGTTATAATTGAACCGTTTAGTCGTGTCCCAATTTAATTTTGTCGACTACTAAAATAAACGCGTTTAGGACCCTAAACATGATTAACCAATTGTCAAAGTGTAAAAATCATCAAACAAATATAAACTATTTCCTAGCTTTTGCACGCGACTTCGTACGCGTGGTAGTTATGCTTTATCTACGAAAACCTACTTCTTGAATTACTCTATCTATTAAAAAAAACCGCATCAAAATCCGTTACGTATTTTGAAAGATCTAAACATTTAATATGGACAGACAGACAGCGGGAACGACATTGAATAAAAGTTGAAGTTGACATAAATATTCCGTTTTAAATAAACTTTAAGAATTAAATGTAAAAAAATTCATCAATCCAATGAATTTTTACCATTAAAAAACAACTGACCCCATAACTTTCCCCTGAATAATTTCCGACTGTCCCTGCAGTGTCTCAGCAATCATCTGATCATTCATGGCGTCTTTAGGTCCCCTCCACCGCCTTCCACCGGGTAGGACGAGGGGCCTTTCCTCCGGGTGTAAGGGTCCAAACGCAGGCCTGGGTTTACCCACGCGGGGGGCCGAGCGTTGATTTACTTGTCGAGATTCTTGCTCGAGACGTATTTGTTCTTGCTTCTCCTGGGTTATTTGGTTAGTAAGAAAAAATAATCTATACATAGCATAATTGACTTCGTTTTCAACGAATATATTTAGGTTAAGTTTATAAAAAAAATATCGATGAAAACAAAGTTATTGGTACAATTTTTTAAAGTATCTTAATACGTTAAAAAATTGCACCAATTGCAAATTTTAAATTGATCTTACCACTTCGTCTTAAGAGGAAAGGGTACCGGTGCTCTCTCCATACAAACGTAGTCGACTGTTTCCTCCCTGCATGGATAATGACACTAGAGCAAATATTTTTGTTGCATAAAACCTATAACTGCCATGATTATGCCCCTATGTCTTGGTTTTTTTCATTTTCTAAATAACATAGAAATTAAGATTTAAAAAACAAAAAAAAAATGAAAAAATTAAGACATAAGGGCATGGTCATCGCAGTTATAAGTTTTATGCAACAAAAATATTAGCTCTAGTGTCATTATTTGTATGGAGAGAGCGCCCGGTACCCTTTCCTCTTAAGTATGAAACCAACTGCATAATAACAACTAAAAAAAACAGAATTAAGATTTATTTAGTTTCTTAATAATACTTTTCAATTAAACTCACCTTTCTCTGCTTCTCATCTTGTTCTATTTCCTCTTCACTCTTCACAACATTCAATTCCTGTCCACTTTTAACTATCAAATGTTTATCCTCTTCACTGACTGGAGAATTATCCTCTTTATCCTCTTCAATAGGAGGTAACATGTCTTCAACAGGAGGTAACATCTCTTCAATGGTTACATTTTCATTGTCAAGAACTTCATTCCTTTCTGTTGTCGCTGGAAATATTTATTTTTATCAGCACTCCACGGTTCCACCCGAGTATCTTGCGATCCCGTGAGAATATCGGGATAAAAAGTACCCTATGTGTATCCTCATATCAAGTTTCATCTGAATCGGTCCAGTAGTTTCGCTAATATAAATCAACTTTCGTTGATGTGTTTTAATTTAAAAGGAGGATTTTCATGCATGGGAGGTGTTCCATCTACAAGACGCTGGTGTGTTGGAATGCGATAGAATAGTCATTTTGCATTTGTTATAGGCATGTTATAGTTATGGGCAAAAGGATTCCGAGTCATGGGCAAAGAGATTTCGAGTCATGCGCAGATGATACTGAGTCATAGGCAGACAATACCGAGTCATGGCTAGATGATAAAGAGTCATGATTATAATCTACCGAGTCATGGGTAGAAAAACTGAATCATGGGCATAGGATACCGAGCCATGACCAGAGGATAACGTTCGAGTTATGGGCATATGATACCGAGTCATGGTTAGATGATACCGAGCCATGAGCAAAGGATACCGAGCCATGGGCAGATGATACCGAGTCACAGAAATACTCACTTTCTTCACGTTGTTCATGATATTCTTCAATCATTTGACATTCAGTTGTGCTTTGTTGAACTTGCGTTGTTTCCTAAAACAACGACAGACTAATTTATCTATTAATTTTGGTAAACTAGTGCCCTTGGGCAAATAAGGTTTGTGTGAGTGGTATAAGCCACCACCCGCTACACTAACCGACGTGGGTTCGAGCCACAGGTTATGTTGTTATAATGTTCTAATAGTGCTGCATAGGATTGTAAACGTTACGGTGCCGGTGTACTTTTGAATGTTGGTTGTACGGTCGGCTGCATATTGCAGACCCACCGTCCGTAGAGCTCCAAAACGGCTGGCATAAGAATGTTTTCAACACGAGCAAGATTCTAGTATTAGTTGAAGTTCAAAGTCTTGTAACTCATATCTAACAAAAAATATTAGAATGCAAACATTCCAATAATTTTGAAACTCTACCGAGGGCTGCAATTATGCAGCCGACATGGCATGGCATATGTACATGGCGGTGTTACCACCAAGAGAAGATCTACCACCGGGCAGGTGTTATACAACCAACGATGTTTCGTTGGAACTTGATATGAGCTTATCCTCAGAAAAGCTTCTAGTTTGTGCGATCTAGAACGGCTCAGCGCCATCTGTTGGTGACGAGAATACTGACCGTGTGTTGCAGACACATGAGTTGCCTAGTGAGCATGTCCAGCGACTGCTGGATGACGCACGGCAGCTGCGCGAGCGCGGCCAACTGTGCTCGCATCACGTTCAACTGTTGCTCCAGTGGTGCGTTCGGATCTACAAGGAGAACTGGAATACTGACCGTGTGTTGCAGACACATGAGTTGCCTAGTGAGCATGTCCAGCGACTGCTGGATGACGCACGGCAGCTGCGCGAGCGCGGCCAACTGTGCTCGCATCACGTTCAACTGTTGCTCCAGTGGTGCGTTCGGATCTACAAGTTGAAATACAATATTAGTAGATGTTAGAAGATTTCAATGAAACTACGAAAGAGAGCTACTTCCTTTGATTTGCCAAACTATGTTTGTTTCCAGGAATTCAGTTCTATTAGCAACACTATCGATTGGTATAAAAATATAGGATGTTTTTTTTTTTTTTGCAAAATCAACAGGTTCGATTCCTGGCTAGGGTAATGACTTTTTCAAAAATCTAATGATGCAGTTTTAGTTTTTGTCCAAATTGGGCATGCAACTCCTTTCAGCATTTTTCGCTATCTCTCATAATTTAGGATATCCTTACTAATATTATAAATGTGAAAGTTTGTGTGTGAGTGTGTGTATGTATGTTTGTTACTCCTTCACACAAAAACTACTAGACCGATTGCGATAAAACTCGGTATCTAGATAGCTGGAGACCTGGATTAACACATAGGCTACTTTTTATCCCGATATTCCCACGGGATCGGGACTCACGCGGGTGAAACCGCGGGGCGCAGCTAGTATTTTATATATCCTAAATTGTATTTATATAAATTTTTTTTTGTCCTGTATATGATTTTTAACCGACTTCAAAAAAGGGAGAGGTTCTCAATTCGTCTGTTTGTTGTATTTTCATTTAAAAATTAGGTTAAGGGACTTCTTTTTACGATCATTTATTATTAAACAAACTGTATTTCATAAGCAACTACTATTCATTCCTCTCCAATTTACTTACCGACCATATTTCTAACACTCTCCACGAGTTTATCCGCTCCTTGTTGCGGCGCCGACATTTCTTCTTTTTCTTCTTCTCTCTTACTATCCTCTTTGACGACTTCTTCTTTCTCTCCTTCTTCTTCAGTAGGAGGAATATCTTCTTTAGGCGATTCTGGTGTTGTCAATTGACGTGGTGGAGGCAGTGGGATACCTGTGAGAAGAGTTATAAAACAATTATTTGACGACCGAGTTGGCACAATGGTCACCATGCCGGACTGCCAAACACAGGGTTGCGCATTCGATACTTCAGACATGTATTTATGCTTAGATATTTGTCTGTGGTCTGGTTGTTTCTATGCATTATAAGTTTATATTTACAAAAGAAAAGTATATAAGAACGTATAAGTATAGAAAGAATATCCATTTTTAGCACCCATAACACAAGTCCAGTTACTTAGCTTGGGGCTAGATGGCGATGTGTTGAATGTACCTACTGCAATATTTATTTATTTTATTTTATTTTATTTATTAGGGATTTTTCTATATTTGATAATAAATTTATTATATTTTTATATTTTTTCTATTCTATATCTTTTATTCTTCTGTCATTACCGACAGTGAATTACCAATTCTTTAACCAGCAAAAACGACGGGGCGTTAAAAAAGTTTGACGTGTCTATATGCGTGTATGTTTTTTTTGAATCGTAGCTCCGGAACGGATGAACCGATTTTGATTTTGTTTCTTTTGTTTGAAAGGTGAAATTGCCGTGAGTGTTCTTAGATATGTTTGATCGATATCGGTTCAGCCGTCTAAAAGTTATCTATACTAATATTATAAAGCTAAAGAGTTTGTTTGTTTGAACGCGCTAATCTCAGAAACTACTGGTTTGAATTGACAAATTATTTTTGTGTTGTATAGTCCATTTATCGAGGAAGGCTTTAGGCTACTTTTTACTTTGATATTCTTATGGAATCGGGACTTACGCGGGTGAAACCGCGGAGCGCAGCTAGTGGGGTATAAAAATCGGGGTTTTTTAAATTCTAAATTAATTTTTGGTTACTTTACCTGTGTCTTCCAAATCTGGCACCTCACTCTCTTGCAACGGATCAACAGCTTCCAGGAACTCCGGAGTTCCCTCAGGGATCAATATTGGGTCCTCTGGCTCCACAGGAGGGGGGGACGGTTCGTTCAACGCTCTCTCTTCCCAAGGAAGAGGACCCGTTTCGAAATCCTAAACCAATTTTATTATAAGGTTAGCGTGTTTGAGAGATGCGTGTTGATGGAATGAGTAATGTGTATTATGTGATAGTGATTGAAGTTAAGATGAAAGGGTACCGACGCGATCTCCATACTAACGTAGTCGACTGTTTCTTCCTAGATAATGACACTAATACAAATATTTTCTGTTTCAAAATTACTAGTTTTAGCCTCGGGTGACCAAAGGGCTGGCTCGTACCTCGGATAATGGATAAGCATCGCCATCCAACGTGGTAACGCTGCCAGCCTTTTGGGCACACTTCCTAGAGGCCCCCATTTGGACTTTTAATTTAGTATAAGTAAAGTAGGTAGTTTATTTAATTAATTTAAGTTTTCGTTATTTAATTGTTATTTAGTATAGTATAGTTACTTACTTGTTCATTTAAAATAAACTTAAAAAGTAAAAATATTTTTGTTGCATAAAACCTATAACTGCCATATGACTATCATATGCACCTATGTCTTGGTTTATTTATTTTCTAATTATCATAGAAAGACTTTAAAAAAAACATAGTGGCATGGTCATGGCAGTCATAAGTTTTATGCAAAAAAAAAATTTGCTATAGTGTCATTATCCAGGGAGGAAACAGTCGACTACATTTGTATGGAGAGAGCGCCGGTACCCTTTCCTTTTAATATAAAAGCATGTAAAAAGAAGTCTGATATTTTATATGTAAAATGTGTGTGAAGTGAAGTGTGAAATAAATGACGTCATAAAAATCTATAATTTCTACAAAAAACATGCGTAATGTGAACGGTGGTTATAATCAATTCCAAAATCAGAAATAAATTATATTAGATTTTTTTCAGTACTATGAAAATTACAGAAAACTACATAAATTAGCTAGTGTTAAAAATTACTATGAATAGTTACAAATCGTTTGAGTTTAAAAGTTTATTAGCTAGTATTGCTGTTAGATATCAATTTTTGAAAACAAACACAGTAAGTACCTACCTATGGCAAATCGAAGGAAATTTGCCATACAGTGTTTGTTTTCAAACATTGATATCTATCAGCTACACTATCAATTGATATAAAAATATACAGGTTTTTTTTTTGCAAAATCAACAGGTTCGATACCTGGCTAGAGTAATGCCTTTTTTAAAATTCTAAGTTTTTGTCAAAATCGAAATATAAAAAAAAGATCACCGCGTAGGTATACATGAGGTATACTATACGATTTTTTTATAATATAATATAGCCGTTAGCACACAATGCACCATTATATCTCTGATTTTGGAATTGACCGGGGACCGATCTTCATTTGTAGGCAGACATTCGCTTAATTGCTTTCAAATGAAACGGTCCAGTTTTGTTACCTTTGCTGCAGGGAGTTATCAATTTTACCCTTAAATAAATAAAAGGAAAAACCATTATTAGTGTTCAAGCAAGTATAGGTCGGCACCAAAATTGCAGACCCACCGTAGAGTTCTAAATTACTATTACACAGAAAAAAATCTTTAAGTTAGAATATAAAGAATAATTTCTTCTTTCATCTATACCTACTAATATTTATAAAGCTGAAGAGTTTGTTTGTCTGTTTGTTTTAACGCCCATAGCTCAGGAAGTACTAGTTCGAATTGAAAAAATATTTTTGTGTTGGATAGTCCATTTATCGAGGATATTTTTATTTTGATATTCCCAAGGGATCGGGACTTATATACGCGGGTGAAATTGCGGAGCGATTTGGAGCTCTACGGTGGGTCTGCAGTTTTGTTGTCTGCTTGCTTGTTTATTAGTGTTAACTATGTGTTAACTTTAGGCGCCCAAAAGGCTAGCAACGAAGCCAACCTTTGGATTTCACCTTGGATTTCTAATTTGTTTTTTTTATTAAATTTTTTAAGGGACTAATAAATTAAGAAATATTTGTTAATTTGGGCAGTAAATTTAATTAAAATTACATAATTAAAACAAGAAAGGTGTCACTTAATTATTAAGTTGGTAAATTAAATACAATAAATTAGGAAACTTAAAAGGAAATGTTGAAGAAATGGCCTGTTAAATAAATTGTTTTAGGGTTCCGTATCCAAAGGGTAAAAACGAGACCCTATTACCAAGCCGCCGCTGTCTGTCTGTCTGTCTGTGTAGACAGTTAAAATTTTCACTTGTCAATACCTCTGGAGACAATTTAACTAAGCCATTCATCATGGCTTTGAACTAATTAATCACTATCACTACATAGTATAAAACAAAGTTGCTTTCTCTGTCCCTATGTCCCTATATCCCTTTGTATGCTTAAATCTTTAAAACTACGCAACGGATTTTGATGCGGTTGTTTTTAATAGATAGAGTGATTCAAGAGGAAGGTTTATTATGTATAATACATGCATAATATAGCCGTGCGAAGCCGGAGTGGGTCGCTAGTTTAAAATAATTGAAAGTTAATTCATAAAACGACATTTTTATTTTAATGTGGGATAATTTGAAAAGCCTAATAAAGAATTTACTAGTGTTTTTAACATTGGAAAAATATTGTTAGCTTTTAATTTTTAACTTGGTCATTTTTAAAAAATCGAATTTGCCATGCCATTTCTTCGACATCGCCTTGGGAGAACAAAATTAAGATTAATCATTAAGTTAATTAAATTAATTGAAGATAAACTTATTGTAATTAAAGACTATTTTTAATCTATTTAATCTAAGTAAGTACCTATTTTTTATTTTTGGCAACGGAAACCTTGTGCCAAACATTTTTTGCCAATGTCAAATGTAGGTAATGTTTGAATCTTCCTGTTGCGTCATAGATAGTGATAATCTTTAAAAACGAAACCTCGTTGTGGAGTTTTATTGTTAAAGAAATGAAATAGCGCTTGAATTTCAACGTAAATTGTATTTCAGTTTCTTAAACCAAAATAAAAAGCCAGAACGTTCGCCATCTTTGATTTTTAACAATAATCTTATTTCATCAAATATAGGTTTTAATATTGCTTTATTAATTCTGATAGATTCTAATAAATAAAAAAAAAGAAAACGTGTGGGACTGGGACTGCCGCGGTAAAGCTATAGTATCGTGCGTGCTTCGTACAGTCGTACCATATACATACCTACACGTTAAGCGAACGCTCGGCCGACCTACATGGTAGGCGGAGTGTTAGGTTTTATTTTCGTTACGGAATTTCTTGATTCGGTCGCCGCGCTCAAAGCCCGCGATAAAAGCTATGCAATAGCTTAGCAAAGATAAAACAAAAACATAGGTAAAAAAGTTTTTTGTTCAGAAACAGATTTCAAGAGACTGCTTTCTTCATTTAATAAATACCGCATCGTCACACGATGGTAAGTGTCGATGCGGTGTAAGATGTAGCACGCGGTGTCTAGAAGATACCTATACGCTCGTCACTCAAACACCACCAAATAAACGGTGACTTTCGAGGCACGCGAATGTATAGGAAAACGGCTTTTCCGAAACTTGATTATTGGCAAAAAATATTATATATTTTGGTGTTTCTAATCTAAAACTTGACTCGTACCTCTGGCTTGTAATCTGGAGCTACTTTAGGTTTAGGTTGTTTCACAATTTTCACTTTATAAGGTTCCTGGAACAATAAAAACAAAATAATAACTCAAAATGGCTGGTTATAAAAGTTATGGGATTATTCCCAGAGGTCCACGAATCTTTCATACTTTGCTTCCCAATGGGTCCACGACATTTTAAAATAAATAATATTTTCTTTCTCAACGGGTCCATGAAATTATTTGGTACAGTTATCAATAAAGGTTTCGAAGAGATAAGAAAAGTGCTGAAATTAAAAGAAGTCTAAAAAAAGTTTAAAAAATTATTAAAAAGTTTGTATTTTAAACAGAACTCTACCTAGTAAAATTGTTAAGACAAAGTTGTGTGCCAATTTGTGTATGCCCAAAGATATAAAAATCTTTTGTAAATTTCAAATACCTACCTCACACAAGAATTTCACTTAACAACTTCACACAATAAAACCAAAATAAATACTGACCAATTATTGACTATAAAAATGTCTATCAAAGTATATCTAAATACAGCCAATAACTATTGCCTCTGCCTTGAAATAAAGCCAATAATTTCAATGAATATCAATGAATTGGCACCTATCAATATTTTAAATCAGGAAATGTGGATGAAGCCAAAAATTTACGTACTATTCCGAACGGGTGTTTCTTTTTTAGAGTCCCGTTTTTACCCTTTGGATACGGAACCCTAAAAATAATGGAATTTGGCTTGTAACTTCGCAATCACCAACGCCAAAACCTTCACTTTAACTTTGACAATGTAAGGCAGTTTGCGTCTAGCCCCCTATTCTCTATCCAGTGGCTAACTCGGTGGATATTAATTTGATACGCACTTTGCAGTACATTGCTGTTTTCCTAAAATGATGGTGATTACCACGTTACGTTATAGCAGCAATGCACTGCAAAGTGCTCATCAAATTGATGTCCACCGAGTTAGCCACTGGATAGAGAATAGACCTACTGATCGCCGTAATTTATGACGCAGACGAGTTGACGTTGAAGCACGAACACTCAAACAATAATCGGTATTGCCGTAAAATGAACGCTACGCGTGAAACAACCTGGGCCTATATTCACTAAGGTTCAAGTCGTTGGGCGCGCGTGATTAGGGGCGGAGGGGGGGCGGTTTTTGTATGGAAATCTCGTCCTAATCACGCGTGCCCGACGACTTGAACCTTAGTGAATAAAGGCACTGTTGCCGTACGAAATGTTCGACTAATCTTCCTAGGTGACAATTAATTTGACATTTATGTCACGTCAAAATTTAGCGCGATACGGCGAGAGCGACGTTTAGGTTTGCGTGACGTGTGCGTCTTAAGAAATTATGGCAATACGAAATCAATAGTTATGACGCAAACGCAGTCAAGAGGCGCTGCATAAGAATACGGCCATAGGCCCGCAGTTTTCGTCAGTTGGGCCCTAGGTATTTTTATTTGCCCCAATGAACCAATCAGTTGTGTAGAAGGGAATCAAAAGTACCCACGGCACAACCAGTTGAGCAGTTCTGCTATGGGTCCGTAAGGAAGTTATCAAAGTACTTACTTCATCTACAACGTCTTGATCAACATATCCATGATAACCGAACTTGGCGTTTGGAACCGGCCTCTTCGGCTTCTGCAGAAACGTAGTCCATTTAGTCTCGTCCTTCTTCTTCTTCTCCTCTTGCTTCTTTTTCAACTCTTCGTTGAGAGCTTTCAGCACTTCAGAGTTGTTCAGTTTGTCGACTAAAGGTTTGATCTTTTGGAAGTCGACGCTGTCATCCGGCCGGTGCATGTGGGAAGACAACACTCTTGATAGGCTTAAATATTGGTTAGATTTTTCTTATTATAATTTTGAAGGTAATATCAGCCGTTAATTATAATATTTAAGGTAACATCAGCTGTTAACTATAATATCTAAGGTAATATCAGCTGTCAATTTTAATATTTAAGGTAATATCAGCTGTCCATTTTAAATTTTTAAGGTAATATCAGCTGTTCATTGTAATATTTAAGGTAATATCAGCTGTCAATTTTAATATTTAAGGTAATATCAGTTGTTCATTTTAATATTTAAGGTAATATCAGCTGCCAATTTTAATATTTAAGGTAATATCAGCTGTTAATTGTAATATCTAAGGTAATATCAGCTGTCAATTTTAATATTTAAGGTAATATCAGCTGTTAATTATAATATTATATTACAGGTTTCTAATACTAATAGTAAAAATATTTTTAAGGAAAAATGCATCCTCAAAAATTGCGACTAAGACGAGACTCGAACTCGCATCCTTTGAATACCGTTCAAATGCGTTACCAATTCCGCCACTTAGTCAAGTACCGTCATAGTCGAATTTAAGAATCGCATTAACCTCTTTTCAAATTAAGTTTCGTTAGCCACATCTGTTAGTATGAATTTACATTACATATAACTCGAAAGTTAACCATCTAGTTAACGTATTCGACAAGAGATGGCGCTTTTACTAATCTCAATGATTTTTTATTTTTAAAGTGCTAAGCCTGCACTGGGCTTTCTTTAAAAAAAAATACTAATAGTGTTTGACTTAAACCAGGAAGGGACGGACATGACGGAACTGAAAGTTACTTATTTAGACTACGGAACCCTTAAAAGGGTAAAATAGTTAAATTAAAGTTAAATTGTAGGTAGATACCAACTCACCCCATAACGTGAGCTTCTCTCAACATTTCAGATTCTCCAGATATTAATTCTGCAATTTTTTCTTCAGTTATTCCTGGTTTGCCAAGTTCTTCTGCAAAAAACATAACCGAGAATGCTTCCCATAAAACTTTTCTTTATAAATAAATAAATAAATAAGGGGTTTATTTACACAAAACTTAACCCAAAAATTATTACCTAACTATCGGAACTTATTATACTTATAATATTTCTGTTATAAGATGGTTATAAGTCAATTTTAATTTGAGAGTTGTAAGTATACCTATATTAAATCACATTACACATATGCCCAAGAAAGGTAAAAAGGAAGAGAACTCAGCTAAGCTGTTTTTCAGTTTCTCCTCACTAAAAAAGAAAAAAGAAATGGCCTCTGCCATGTTTATAATATGATTAGGTATTAATATACATTTGCAGTGTTCTATAGATAGAATAAGGTAAATAATAAGACAGAATTAGGTAAAAACTACCAGCAACAAGCTTTAAGCTACCAGCGCCCTGCGTTTTCACCCGCGTAACTCCCGATCCCGTGGGAATATCGGTATAAAAAGTACCCTATGTTATTGTCAATGAATCAATGTATCCTCATACCAAGTCTCATCAAAATCAGTCCAGTAGTTTCGGATCCTATTCGTTTTTAGGTAGAGAGACAGTTGAAATTACAGATGATGTATTTCTGTTGCCGCTATAACAACAAATAAAACCAAAAATATGGTACGGAACTCTTTGTGCGCGAGTCCGACTCGCACTTAGCCGGCTTTTTAGGGTTCCGTACTTCAAAAGGTAAAAAAAGGAACCCGTATAAGATTACTTTCTTGTCCGTCTGTCTGTTTGTCTGTTTATAAAGGTACCTACTTACTAGCTATTTCAGCGTTGACAGTGGCATTTTCAAGTCCATCAACAATTCCACGTTCGGTTCCCAGAGGCTCCCCTGTTGCGTCTGTGTACAATTTACTTTCTCTACCTTCTTCTAAATTTACCTGTAATATGAAATTAACTTTTTAAATAGTCTTTTCATTTTGTTTCAACTAGACCATTAACCTGTCAACTGTTTTATGATTTAATATATACTAGCGACCCGTCCCGGCTTCGTACGGCTATATTATGCATGTATTATACATAATATCCTTTCCATACCTACCTCTTGAATCACTCTATCTATTTTAATTTTTAAAAACCGCATCAGAATCCGTTGCGTAGTTTTAAAGATCTAAGCATACATAGGGATATTATAGGGACAGAGAAAGCGACTTTGTTTTATACTATGTAGTGATAATACACTGATAAATTCACTTGTTATTTATTCATTACTAGCGACCCGCCCTGGCTTCGCACCACTATATTATGCATTTATAGGCGTAATAGGCGATAATGAAGATGAAGATTAAATTAGAGAGTCATTGACATAAATTACGATTGATAACGGTCTGAGAATAGAGCCTTGTGGCACAAAATGCGAAAAATGTTAAAGGGGGATATGGCTAGCTAAAACCCTGTAATAAACCACTAAGGCTTAGTTTCTATAGATTCTGATATTGTATTCGCGAACAACGCAGGAGAAATCATGAATCACAGCTAGCGAAATCCGTAAAGTTTACTTACTTCAAACAGAACTTGCACATTTTTCTTATCGTTACTCTGCTCAGGATTGAACTGGACGGTTCTAAATCCAACTAGTTCATCAGTCGCATCAAGTTCTTTATCTTCTTCATCAGTTTGATCAATCGACTTGACAGTATCGTCAGGTATGTCAGTTTCAATGTTAATACCGGCTTCTACTTTATATTCTTCTATGCTTTTGATAGTTTCGTCTATAGCTGAGGCTAGGAGGGATGATTTTCGTTCAATTTCTCTTATATATTCCTGTTTTGGATATAAACATACAATATTAGTATATAAAATATATTTTCCCTTATGATCGAGTTACCTAAGCGGGATGCCAATGAAGGCGTTATGCCTAAATGGAAGGTTTGGTCTAGAAAGCTTTTCACCCTAAGCGAGAGATGCCACTGAAGCAGAGTGCCTGAAATGCGATATGATTAACAAGCAGTTTTATGTTTTTTTTATTCGTATGGCATTACAATCCAGACTTTTAATGTCCAAAATATTGGGAAAATACCAATTTGACATTTGTAATGTCAACAAATGTCAAATTGGTATTTTCCCAATGCTAACTATTCTATCGAAACACCACTGCGCACCACTAACTCACTTTGGTATTCTGCTCTAGAATCGTGGCTCAATCATGGACGCAATGGAAACTTGGATATGGAAACAATGGATATCTATTACCATTCCATTGAGACTCCATAGTGATTCCATTGTGATGTTATTAAACGTTCAGTAAAATACCAAATAAAGTAACAATCTCGATATAATATCAATAGAGTCTCGATATAATGGCAATAGTAAAACCATTAATTCGAAATAGCAGAATAAGGCCCCAGATGGACGGTCGGTTTTTTTTATCTTTAAAAAATGAAGGTGGTAAGTACTTTGTTAGTACTTAATGTAAAAATACTTTTAACTTTAACACTTTTAGCATGACCCCATTAGGTGTTTGACTAGCATACTCTAATAGATAGATAGATTTATTTGTACAACACAAGGAACAATGAACATAGAACACGATATACACAAAGTAAAGTTTAGCTAGAAAATAATACATCCTTCTAAAGTTCTATTAAACAAAATTATAATTCTTATGAAGTTCTTATTTAATACAAATGATTTAATGATTTTTAAATGAATTTGAAATGAAATAATTAGACATATTATCATTTAGGTTTATTTTATTTTTTATGCAAATTTATAATATTACTATTTCTTATTTTCCATACCTTTTGACAAACAGCAGCACCTCCTCTCAAACCTGGTTTAATATAGACTGGCTGACTTTTATCAGTCACAGGCGATTGCAATGGCGGATCGTAAAGTATTTGATCTTCTATTTTTGCCTCGATATGTGGAATTAGATTCTTTTTCACTATATGCGGATCTTCATCAGGGCTTTCTATTATATAATCAATAGGTATAGGCGTTGTTCCCCTATCTTTAGGGAGAGGGATAGTCAGTTTAAATACGTATTCGTCTGTCAAAGGGGTAGGAGGGAAGGTTGAAGGAGTAGGTGTCTCTATCAGGTCTCCGTTTTCATGAATTTCTGTTTGAAGATGTAATTTTGTTTTCTTATGTGCTAGGATTGATATTTCTTCATTCATTTTGACGTCAGTGATAAATGAACTTTTCTTAATGTTAACTTCTGATTCGGTTATGTTAACTGAGTTATCAACTTCTATTAGTTGTTCTTTTACTATTTTAAGAGCGGCGTTTTGTTCATCGTATGTTTGTGTTTTGATTTTGTCTTGTTCTACCTTTGTTTCGGTGATTGCAGCAACTGCTAGATGTCTAGTATCTTCTCTGATTAGAGCTTCCTTTTCTAATTTTACTGTATGTTCTTCTTCAGCTGCTTCTAAAACGACTTCTGTGGTCTCAACGGCAACTGCTTTGTATGTATCCTCAGATTTAATTGAAGCTGTCTTAGTTTCTATTTTCTCTGATTCAAATGTTTCAACTTTATCATCTATTAGAATATTTGTTGTCTCAGCTACAGCAATAGATAGTGGTTCAACCTTAGCTGAGGCCTTACCGTTGATGGTCTTTAGTTCACTTACTTCCGCATTTATTTCTTCTAGAACAGTCTCAGATTGAACAGCAGAACCTTTGAAAATTTCTTCAGTAGTTACTATAGCTGTTTTTGAGCTAGCTTCATATGTTTCTAAAGATTTTATACTAGCTTCTTGAGCTATAAATTCTGTTGCTTCAGAAGCAATAGTCGTAAGAAGTTCTTGTTTAGATACAGCTTCTTGTTTGCTCAGTTTCTGTTCAGTCACTTGTTTAGTAGCTTCTAACGCAACTTCTATCGACCCAACCGCAGTAGTTTTAAAGTCTTCAACGGAAGTTACTGAAGCTTTACTATCTGTGACTGATTTAGTCTCAAATATCTTAACATCACTTTGAGAAATTATTTCAGTAGATTCTGAAGCAACTGTACTTAATAATTCTTGCTTTTCGGAGGATTCTAAGATTATTTTACTTGTTTTGACATCAGTTTCAAGACTCTTTTCTGAAGAAACCAATGCTTTTTGAACTTTTGTTTCCTTAATATCTAACTCTTCATGCTTAATATCAGTGTTAGCTTGAACAGATACGGCTGTAGCTGTTACTTGAGAGGCTTCTACAACACTATTCGAGGTCTTTCCTTCTTTATTTTTAGAATTAAATTCTGTTACTGTTTCTAGTACTTCACGTTTCTCTTGTACAACGTCTTCTAAAGCATTTGTTATAACTTCAACAGCTTGTTTTTTCTCAGCACCAGCAAAAGACGTCTTTACAGCTACATTTTGATTGAATGTATCTATTACTTCTAGAGCACTGTTTACTTCTTCAGTACTTTGAATCGATAGTGTAGGAGATAATTGTTCATCTAAAATGGCGTCTTTGTTAGTATAAACGTGAGATTCTACTGTTGCAATATACATTTGCTTACCTGATTTAGATTTTTTAGAAGTTTTACTCTCAGAAGTTACACTTTTAGACGTAAATTCAGTCTTTTCTTGGGTATGTTTACTTTCGGACTTATTTACTTCTGATTTATTTACTTTGTCAAGCCATTCTAAAGGATCACTCTCATTCATTACTTCTTCTTCAATTCTACTTCTGCTTCTAGACCTCCTTCTTTCTTCAGTCTCTTCAATGCCGCTCTTTGTTTCAAATTCAGTGATAACTGAGTCCATTTTTTGCATAAGTTCTTTTGACTTTCTTTGTTGTAATTGTGCCATTTTAGCGCCAGACAATTTCTTCCTTTCTATCTCTTCCTGTTCGGATAGGTAACCATTTTGTTTCACGACCGTTTCCTTTCTTTCTACTTTTGCTAATTGTTCCGCAGTTTGTTTATTATCGATTTTTTTCGATTCTACTTTACGTTCTTCAGTAATTTTTGATTTATTATCAGTGAAGGTGTTGGTTTCGTGTCTACTTTGTTCTTTTTTTACTTCCCTTGTAGTTTTTTCATTGCTTTCACTGTGTACTTTTTGCTCGAACCCAGATACGAGTTTTTCATTAATAATTGTCTCTGCTCTTTTATCTAGCTCTCCTGAAGGTTGTGTTAGTATAAACATTGACAATGCAACCATTACGTCAGTTAAGTGAATGAAAAATGTACGTAGTAGTAAATCGAAATGATGAGACGATTGTACCATTCCTCTTATATTAGGTATCGTTTGGAGTCCTATTTTATAAGCCATTTGTTTACCTTCTCTATTGGTTTGAAATTCCGTATTACTTTCCTTTAGTCGCTCTGATTTGTTAGTTGATTCTGTTACATCTTGTGCTTCGACGAATTCTTCCCTAACTTCTTTTTCATTTTGAATATCAATATTTTTATCTTCGCTGACAGTGTTTTCAATTCTTTCTTTAAAATCAGACTTACCTTCAATTAAAATTTCGTTTAAAACTTCAACACTTTCTGAAATTTCTTTTCTGGAAAGTTCTTTGCTTTGTTCCCTTGATGCTTTAGAATATTCAACCATTTCAGATTTCATTTCTACATTTTTAACTCTCTCTTCAATATTTAGTTCTTGCTTAGTTTCTTTTTCAATTTTACTTAGACTTTCTTCAGTTATATCTAGTTCCTCGGTTTCTTTACTTTCTGTTAATGTAGTATCAATTTCTCTTGTCATAGAAGCTCTTAATTCTTCTTCTACTTCTTTCTGTATCTCTTCAGTGACAGATACAGCTCTCTCAATACTTTCTTCAACAATTTCTACAGCTGTTTCTTCTATTTTCTTCAGATCTATTTCGGTTTGTTCGATTTTATCACTCTCATTAGTTATAATTTCTTTCAAAACAACCTCTTTAGTGTCTATTTCAATTTGTTCAAATATTTCTTCAGTTTTAGGTTCAGTAACTTCAATTTTTTCACTAAACTCTTCAGTTTTTGTAGTTTCAACTGTTTCAACGACATTTTGTTTTTGACTATCAATATTTTTGGTAACTTTTTCTTTACCGATATTCTCGAGTAACTCAGTGACTTTCTTTTTATAATTAGGATCATATTGTTCCGAAACAGGTAGTTTAAAGACAGTCTCAATCTTTATTTCATTACCATTTTCATCTAATTTCCCAAATTCGTCTTTAAAATCAGGATTCAGTATTATTGGGTCTTCTAACGGTGGAACTTCGAGGGGTTCCGTAGAAAATGGTCTGTAAATTTTATTCGAGGCAAAAGGAGACGCTGTTACGGATCTACTAAAGGAGAAATCTTGAGGGGTTTGGGAAGAGGATAAATTCAGGGGCTTAAATGAGTCAAAGGTGCCATTAAAGTCAAGGGTTCCGTTTGAGTCAAGGTTTTGGTATAAGTTGGGGGTCAAATCGCAGGGTTCGATAAATGTTTGTGGTTCGAATACCTCAGTCGCGGATCTGCGGTCGAAATCGACCGGGTCGGCCGATTCGTATATCGGCTCGTAGTCGTCCAACACTGGGTCGTACAGCCCACTGGAAGTAACAGGAAAGTTTTGGTTAGATTTTTAGAATCTTAAACTAGTTACAACCGGAAGGCCAATTCTCTTAAATAACATTGTTCAAATTACATTGCAATATCATTAAAATTTCGATTACAAAAAAATCCCCTTAAAGTAGCTCAAAATATCCTCAAAGTTTTTGGTATTCTCAAGAATATTTTTAAAGTGATTTTTGTTAAAGATAGCTATAGATTTTTGAAATTAAATGATACCTATTCGAAATGATATTGCAATTTAATTTAAGAGAATTAGCCTTCAGTCAGATATTTAAAATATTTAGCAGATTCCGTAAATGTTTTAAAACAAATAATCTAACTAAGTTCTTGCTATAAAAAAGCCTTAAATAAAAAAGAAGCTACTTTGCTGAAAAGCTATAAGAAACAAACCCTGAAGGAAATGCTCTTGATAAAATATGCAAGTTTGTAGAAAAGCGACGATGTATAAAGCAAAGAATTTAGCAAATAAAATAATACTTAAGCAAAGAATTTAGCAAAGATATTGTACTTAAGCAACAAATTTAGCAAAGATATAAAAAGTTAAGCAACGAATTTAGCAAAGATATAAAAAGTTAAGCAACGAATTTAGCAAAAATATACAACGAATTTAGCAAAGATATAATACTTAAGCAATGAATTTTGCAAAGATATAATACTTAAGCAACGAATTTAGCAAAGATATAATACTTAAGCAACGAATTTAGCAAATATGTAATAGTTAAGCAACGAATTTAGCAAAGATGTAATAGGCAACGAATTTAGCAAAGATATAATAATTAAGCAACGAATTTAGCAAAGATATAATACTTAAGCAACGAATTTGGCAAAGATATAATACTTAAGCAACGAATTTGGCAAAGATGTAATAGTAAAGCAACGAATTTAGCAAAGATGTAATAGGCAACGAATTTAGCAAAGATATAATACTTAAGCAACGAATTTAGCAAAGATATAATATTTAAGCAACGAATTTAGCAAAGATATAATACTTAAGCAACGAATTTAGCAAAGATATAATACTTAAGCAACGAATTTAACAAAGATATAATACTTAAGCAACGAATTTAGCAAAGATATAATACTTAAGCAACGAATTTAGCAAAGATATAATACTTAAGCAACGAATTTAGCAAAGATATAATACTTAAGCAACGAATTTAGCAAAGATATAATACTTAAGCAACGAATTTAGCAAAGATATAATACTTAAGCAACGAATTTAGCAAAGATATAATACTTAAGCAACGAATTTAGCAAAGATATAATACTTAAGCAACGAATTTAGCAAAGATATAATACTTAAGCAACGAATTTAGCAAAGATATAATACTTAAGCAACGAATTTAGCAAAGATATAATACTTAAGCAACGAATTTAGCAAAGATATAATACTTAAGCAACGAATTTAGCAAATATGTAATAGTAAAGCAACGAATTTAGCAAAGATACCTATTATAAATGGTGTAGCAATGTTTAATAGGCATTTCACAGAAATCTAATACTTATTTTCTCATTTCGGAGGCCTAATTACTTTTTCATTTTCATGTTTTTAGATCAACTAGCTTAAATCACCCCCTTTTGTAATTGAAACGCTTTATCGAAACACTTTGTATAAAAAAAAATGGTTGTCTGTAAAGTCGGTTTACGGACGATAATTTTAAGTGATAACATCTTAAGAAACCGATGAAAAATTGATATTTTTTTTATATTTTTTCCTTCATAAAAGTCTTCTATTCGTCACTCGTCCATTCACCCATAAGACAAGCCCAGATGAGTGATATTATTATTAAACAGTGTAAAACAAACAAGAGACACGATCGGGAACGTGACAATGACGTCACACAATGGGAACGTGACAATGACGTCATCTTTTTTGTGAATGCAGGTGTTCCATCAATTTATTTGACGTTATCTCGTAAAAAAAAACAAATAAGTAGATACTTTACATTATTATAATTCCTGTTGTATCTCCATATCATTATCGCTATCAGCGATACGTCACTTTTCTTTTCACCACTCATTTTCTATACTATAATTTCCTTTGGCCAAACGTGCACTTTGACCAAACACAACCTTTGGCCAGCCCGCCCCAAACCCTCTATGTAAAACAAACTGCTATACTGAATTATTTAAAATATTATTTTGTTAAGAGTCTTACATGAGCTAAATGGTCAGACTGCATAGAAAGTGTGATGCGAGATGGTGCGCAATTAGAAATTATGTAAGCAATTTTAAATATTTTGATTGTTTTTTAGGTTAAGAAAAGTCTGCAATTAGAATTTTTCTAAGAAATTTTTGGATAATGGTATGTATAACTATAGGTATACTTATTAATCTAAATTCTCAAATAATGAAACAGTATGTTGGTGGTTTACTGTTTGATAAAATCGTTAAATTTTTACTCGTTAAAATAATAATCAATCGTTATTAATATAATCGTAATTCAGTGATTTATTCATAGATCGAATGAAAATGTTTTAAGGCTTGCATGACATTGAGCTTAAACAATTTTTTCTTAAATTCCAGCTAAATGCATTTAACGGGACACCAAAAATTAAATTCTTTTTCAATAACCAAAAGGCTGTGTGCAATTAAAGCTTAAAATTAACGACAATAAAAAGAAGAAAACACCAGTCTAGTTTAGAACGAATTAATTAAAAAAAAAATAAGAAACACCTAAATCAGAGAACATAAAGGGGAGAAAAAAAGCTATTTTTTTTTTATAATACTAGCTGTCCCGGCAAACGTTGCTTTGCCAAAAAAAAAAGGTGAAAAGGAAAAAAATAGATGTTGTTCGATTCTTAGACCTAACGAATATACACAAAAACTCATACAAATCAGTTCAGCCGTTTATGTGGCTATAGTTACATATATTTATTTACTATTGTTTGACATTTCATTGATTTATATAAATGGACTGATTGAATTTACTTTGGAATGTGCTTTGATTTTAATTTAATTTAATTTTTTACATTACTAAATTTATTTTGACATTTAAGTATGATGATATTGAATTTTAGTATTTTGTTAAATATTTTTATTTTGTTTATTTTATTTTATTGATTTTATTCTTGTGATTTGTGTATTGTATGGATTTTAATTATCTGAAATAAATGTATTGAATTAAATAGGTAACTAACACCGCGACACCAGAATTTTATATCATAGGGATGGATTGGATAAGCACGTGGTATGTAGCCCTCTTAAGTATAGTTTGGCAACTGCTTTCGTTAGGAGTTTGGCTACTTCATTTAAACTGTCTGCGGCCATGAGTTCTAATTATAATTGAACTAATTTTTCAAATGATTATTGTTTATTAATTAATTAATAATGTTGGTTCGTTATTATTCATATTAACACTTTGTTGTGCCGTTATTAATCACTTTTGATAATAGTATTGCATTGTTTATTATTAAGTACCTTCTTATAATTAGGTAGATTATGAATTTTAAAAATGACTATTATTAAAACGAAAAGCGGAAATTATAAGAGACGATTAAAGTATACTAAAAACGAAACCTATCCATATTTTTTTATTTTTTTTACTAAAAAATAATTTACTCCACAGTAAAATAATGGTTAATCTAAATACACCATCCATCCATCCATTTATTGATTTGACAATGGATTAAAATGGGACTAGAGCGTTTTTTCCAGGTCCCCCATTAAAACTAAATTATTTTTAAATTAAACATAAGAGTTTTTAGGGTTCCGCTCTAGTGGGGGAAAGGGAAGAAACAGTTCCTTCCTCTTAGGGAATTTTCAGAATGGGCTTAAAAAATTATGGCCTTGTTAAAAATCCACACTGTTTTATTATACATCACGATTCTTATTTTCGCACAAAAACGAATGAAACCGCGGGACACTACTAGCTAGTATTCAGGTAATATTTCTATTTTATAAACAATGGCAACACTTTTTATATTTTAAATCACTTACTTGTTATTATAAACTAAATAGAACTTCATATTTAACGACCCAGTGTGGTTTAGTTCTCAAATGCAAATGGTTACAAATAGGCGTTGACCATTTTCGTCCGAAAAAGACATTGAAGTTTTATGGTATTTAGGGTTCCTTAGCGAAATTATAAAAGAAACCCTTCAAAAATGGTTCTCAATCTCACAACGTGTTTCAACGAAGGAAGATTGTTAAAGACGTTAAAGCGAACACCTTTGTTCTACGAATTTGGCAAATTCGAACTTTTTTTTAATAAACTTTTTGGGGGTTTTAAAACAGCTGTCTTTGGAAATAATGACCATTAACTCTTTAAAATATTAGTACAAACTCAATAATAAATAATTAGGACTCCAAGGTCAATGATCTTTAACTCCAAAAAACGGCTGATTTTCGAGTAAACATAACCTCAAATTTTTCCAAAAACGCCGTGGATCGGGTGTGAATCAAGTTTGAATGGACAAAACGCCACACTTTTTTATTGTCTAATCACTCCGAAATACCACGTCAGATCCTCACAAAAATTTTATGGGACTCCCAACACTCTCTACTCTGGATCTCTATTCTTTCCAACAAAAAAATAGTTATCCAAATCGGTTCATAAACAACGGGAAAAACTGAAGACACAAATTTATACTATTGTACTAGCATTTGCCAGTGACTTCGTCTGCGTAGAAGTCTAATTCTACGTATGGTTTTAATAGGTAGGTACCTAGGTATTTTTTTAACGTTGTCCCATGCAAATTTTGCCCCCTTTTTTCACCTCCTAAGGGGTAGAATTTCGGAAAATCCTCCTTATCGGATGCCTACGTCATACAAAGAACACACCCCCAAGTTTCAGGTCTCTACGATCAGCGGTTTAGGCTGTGCGTTGATCCGTCAGTCAGTCAGTCAGTACAAAGCATTTTATAATGTATAGATAACAGCACCTCTTTTCTGAAAACAGTTTAAAAATTTAAATTGTACGGAACCATTCATTAATATAAGGGCTCAGCCCTATAAAGTTTATTTTCGGTCTAAATCACCTATACGAATAATTGGCACCTAATCCATCATGAGTAATAAATACACAAATAGACATACCGACAGTCCAACATACGTTTAATATATTAATTGTATGATAAATAGCATCAGTTTATAAGGATTAATGCCGTATTGCTTAAAATCGCTTCGTAAATATGCCATTATGGTTAATGTTTAATGATTTATATAATAAATGGTTATTGTGGGTTATCCCTAAGAGATAGACATATACCATAACGGACTTTTTTGTAGACCTTTTTAAGTTGTACAATACTGTAGTAGATTATTTTGATCTATCTCGTAGGGTTAAGCCAGCGTTTGCAACGTAAGCGCATAAAAATGTGTTTATTTACTACATCACGTTGAAACCTCTAAAGTTATCAGTGTTCCGCTACTATATTATGCAAGTATTATACCTATAAACCTCCCTTTTGAATCACTCTATCTATTGGAAGAAACCGCATGAAAATCCGTTGGGTAGTTTTAAAGATCTAAGCATACATAGGAACAGACAGACAAGCGACTTTGTTTTATACTATGTAGTATTAACCATTCGATCAGAAGTGCCCGTAGTTTAATTAATTGTAAAAGTAACAGAGGAATAAACAAACAAACAGACAGACGAGTCAAGTGCGAGTCGGACTCACGCACGAAGGGTTCCGTACCACAATGGTCACCATGCTGGACTGCCAAACACAGGGTTGCGGGTTCGATACCCGTCTCAGACATTTATATATGCTTAGATATTTGTCTGTGGTCTGGTTGTTTCTATGTATTATGTACTAAGTATTTATTTACAAAAGAAAAGTAGGTATATAAGTAGTATATCCGTTGTTTAGCACCCATAACACAAGTCTAGTTACTTAGCTTGGTGTGGAAAAGTGCTGCAATATTTATTTATTTAACTCAGTGACGGTGGCCAAGCAATTTTTGTCCCCTGACAGTACATACTCTTGTCCTTTATTATAAACTAGCAACCCGCCCCGGCTTCGCACGGCTATATTATGCATGTATAAACCTACCTCTTGAATCACTCTATCTATTAAAAAAAAGTGCATCAAAATCCGTTGCGTAGTTTTAAAGATTTAAGCATACAAAGGGATATAGGGACGGAGAAACCGACTTTGTTTTATACTATGTAGTGATTTTCTTAGTCTTCAGAAGCTTACCGCGTCACTCCAAGGGAAAGGCTGCTGATGGCGTCATCAATGATGTCCATGGCTGCGTCCAGCGTCAGGTCAGTTGTGAGCCGGTCTCCGATCCTGGTGATCAAATCGCCTGGTTGTAGCCCAGCACAGTGCGCTGGCGATGACGGATACACCTGGCGATAAAAAATTCAATATTATTAGGAGGTAACCTCTTCATATTTTGACGTCATAACCAACTACCAACGACGTACAAGAGTACATTAAGAACAGGAGAAGCTAGGTATCAGCCTCGAACTAATGGAACTGGAATCCCAAAGGAAGACTAACTTTAGTTAAGTCCTACGTGCTCTGGATTCCAGCGACGCTGAAGGACATGTTATTCTTTGCTGATTTCTGGCCCGGCAGCATTGTATACCGACGGTATAGGGAGGCGAGACCGAAGACAGAAAACCCTAAAACTTAACTTAAATTTAATAAAATATTATCTATATATTATGTATGTTAGTCTGTAACATAGAAATACCCTTATTCTGAGGTCTGTAATAGCTTATACACACGTCCCGATTTGGTCGGGTCCGACATCAGTGTTGCCACATTTCATTTCGACAAATCTGTATCGATAAGTGAAAAAATCTGTGTAAAATCTGTATGAGAACAGCTATAATTGTATAAAATCTGGATCTGTCTATTTTATATGGGTCTGTACTTATTTCTAAGGCTGTTACCTGAAATAAATTATTTATATATCATCACTTCACTATCACTATCACTTCACTACATAGTATAAAATAAAGTCACTTTTTCTGTCCCTATTTCCCTATGTATGCTTAAATCTTTAAAACTACGCAACGGATTTTGATGCGGATTTTTTTAATAGATAGAGTGATTCAAGAGGAAGGTTTATATGTATAATACATGCATAATATAGCCGTGCGAAGCCGGAGCGGGTCGCTAGTATATAATATAACGTCTTTTAAATTGATAAATACCGGCTGCACTCCCAAAAAAGTGTGACGTCATCGCGTTTCGCTCACGTTCCATAGCAACCACGTTTCGTAAAATGATCGTCCGTATTTAATAATAATATCGCTCATCAAGCGTTGTGTTATGGTGACGAGTGACGAATAGAAGAGTTATTAAAGAAAAGAAAAAAGGAAAAACATAAACTAAAAATCTCAATTTATAATCGTTTTCTTATGTAGTTATCACGCAAAATTATCGTCCGTAAGCCGACTTTACAGAAGTGAAAACTTCTTTAGCGGCGTTGAGCACTTTTTCTGTAATGGGTATAAAATCTTAAACTCGCGTCAGGACACGTGACCTGATCGAAAAAGCGTAAGACGGATGGAGAGTAGACAGCTATCCCCTCTCTACGGCGCGGCGAAAATGTATGCCTGGGCCTACTGTTTTTAATTTGGCTGTGTGTGTATTAAGACGTACATATGGTATTTTTTAACGGACGACTATTGACGGACGACAAATGTCGGACGACAAATGTCGGACGACTTTTTTTTTTTCATCTAAAACTCTTTTTGCGTATGTTCTCGCGACATATGAGATTTTACACAGATATACAGTTTTCACTTCTGCCTGCACTCCCGGAGTGTGCTGTTTTTTTTTTAAATAAACGCTATTTCTGAAGCCATATTTCACGATCGATATCATCAAACATCGTACGGAATTCTAGTCCAGCAGTGGAGAATATTTTTTTTAAATCTGGCAACACTGCTATTTACGGACGCGCGGCTAATAATGGTGTTGCCATATTATCTTGAAAATTTCTTAAATGTTTAGTACCTACCTACATTAGAGTAATTTTCCCGAACTTTAAATTAAAAAACTCTTATCATAACATTAAAAAATAACCTTAATTTATTTTTAAGTAGCCTTGTCTGTTTTAGCGAATAAGAAAACGATGAAAAGTTGAGATTTTTTTTGTTACTTACTTAATTTTTTCCCCTTTTTTCTCGTTTAGTAGGTGTACCTATATATTTTTACCTTTAAATAGGTATATTTTTTCTATAAATAATTATTCTATTCGTCACTCCGTCGTCACCATAACACAAACCCAGATGAGCGATATTATTATAAACAATATAAAACAAACACGAGACGCGTGACGTTTACCGGAACATGACGGCGTCATGGTCATATTGTTACCATGACGGATGACGTTACACTTTTTTGTGAATGCAGGTGTTCATCAATTTAATAGACGTTATCGCGTCAAAAACATAACTTAAAAAAAGTTAGAATTGGGCAATCCTGAAGGGAAAAATCAATCAACCAATCAAAGACAGAAAATAATCAATGTTCTATATTTAAATGGGCCAATTGAATGACATTGATTGTCGATATGTGTCAGTTGGCAGCAGCATATCGTGGTATTGATCTTGTGCAATCACACTTTCTTATGCGTACGCGCATTGTGGGGTAAGGTCACTGTCGATTGTTATAAAAATAAGACCACTCCGTCCAATCCGTGAAGAGTCCTGCCGTCCTGCCGGAAGACCAGTGGCTGTATCAACTCAATGTTTTTGCAGCATTTTTTTGCTGAAGCTGAGCCTTTTTGGTAGCACACGGCTCCTTAGACCCTATTTTTATTTAAACACTTTTTGTTTTTTTGTTTCTTAGCGAAAATGGTAGTCTGTAACGTCGATTTACGAATGATAATTTACGTGATAACGTTCAAAAACGTTTAAAAATTGGGGTTTTTTTTTCTTTACTTAAATATATTTTATTCCGTACCATTATGTTCTGTTTTTAACCCCCGACGCAAAAACAAATGGAAAAAGCCCTAAACTAAATTCTACGTTAAAATTCTTTTGCCTGTTTCGGGAGTATAAACAAAAAAATATTGCCTAAAAAAAAAAAATAGTAAACTTAGGTAACCTAAAATTCTTAAAAACATACTAAAATAATATTTACTTTTTTTTGTTTTAGAAACAAATATTTTGTTAACTTTTTATTATTTTAACAAGTCTTTTCTTTTATTCGCAACTGTTATAAAAACGTCGTACGATACGCGTGTGGATTTGATCATTGCATCTCGGCTTTTTGACACGCTCGCGTTCCGTTAGCGCGTCATGAACCGCCTCTATGCAATGATCAATTTACCACACTTGTATCGCAATGTGAAAATTCGCAATCGAAAAAGACTGAGGGTAACAGGTGAATATTTTAAAGTTTTAATTTCTTAAATAACTGTTCAGAAATTGTTAATTATTCTGCTATATATATCACTTAAGCTTTCGAAGTGTTAGTTATTTCACGCAGAATAACCAAAAATGATTGAACCGGCATTAAAAAAATTCAAACTTTAAAATATGTACAGTCACATTACCAATTAGCTGAACCCCACGTGACCTAGAGCTCACTCGCAAATCTGTAAGGTTGTAAAGTAATGTTACCTGATTCTGTTTTTTTTTAAACAATATACTATACAATACAATATACAACATAAAAAAATTACAAAATAGGTAAATACCTACTATATTTTTTACAGATATGCGAATGAGCTCTGGGTTACGTGGGGTTCAGCTAATTGGTAATGTGACTGTACCTGCTACCCTCAGTCCTTTTCTGACTGTACTATACCTTTTCAATTGTGAGTGGTACACCGATATCTTCATATATCTCGAAGCCCCAGGCCTCATCATTCTCTCTCTTTAGATGTACATCAAGCTCCATCTAGAAGGTAAATGTACAACTTATTTGACGACCCAGTTGGCACAAAATCACTATCACTATCACTACATAGTATAAAACAAAGTCGCTTTCTCTGTCCCTATTTCCCTTTGACCGCTTAAATCTTTAAAACTACGCAACGAATTTTTATGCGGTTTTTTAAATAGATAGAGTGATTCAAGAGCAAGGTTTATATGTATAATACATGCATAATATAGCCGTGCGAAGCCGGGGCGGGTCGCTAGTTACAATTAAATTGTTTTTTCAAAATTACTAGTTTTAGCTTCGGGTGACCAAAGGGCTGGCTCGTACCTCGGATAATGGATAAGCATCGCCATCCAACGTGGTAACGCTGCCAGCCTTTTGGGCACACTTCCTAGAGGCCCCCATTTGGACTTTTAATTTAGTATAAGTAAAGTAGGTAGTTTATTTAATTAATTTAAGTTTTCGTTATTTAATTGTTATTTAGTATATTATAGTTAATTATCCGAGATTAAAATAAAAATATTAACAAAAAAAAGTTGTCACATATGCTGGTCTGAAAAACACAGGCTCGATTCCCGCCTCTAGACAAGTATTTGTCTGTGGTCTGGTTGTTTCTATGTATTATAAGTATTTACAAAAGAAAAGTATATAAGTAGTAAGTATATGAGTTGTCTAGCACTCATAACACAAGTGTAGTTACTTAGTTTGGGGCTAGATGGCGATGTGTGGATTGTTCTGCAATATTTATTTGTTACTTTTTAGTTGGGTACTTTTTGCGTGAGGGTGGAGTAGTCTATGTCCGATGTCCAGGATTACCCTCTCAGCTTAATCGACCGTGTCCAGAGAAAAGAACACGTCTGTACACAACTAAGCCGCGGGTTTCATCACGATGTTTTCCTTCACCGTAAGAACAATGTCAATTATCGCATATAAATTTTCTTAAGCAAAATCCATTGGTCCCGGCCGGGATTTGAACCCACGACCTTAGGAATGAAAGTCGAGTAACCTACCACTATGCCAACACCGCTCTAAAACTTGTATTTTAATACTAGATGGCGTTACTGTTTATATTCGGAAGTTGAAGAGTTTTTTTGGCATGTCGTGCTGCAGTTTTAATTTTACACTAGCTGCGCTTTGCGGTTTCACCCATGTAACTCCCGATCCCGTGGGAAAATCGGGATAAAAAGTAGCCTATAACCTTCCTCGACAAATAGACTATCCAACACAAAAATAACTTTTCAATTCGAACCAGTAGTTTCTGAGATTAGCGCGATTAAGCAAACAAACAAACTCTTCAGCTTTATAATATTACTAGCGACCCGCCCCAGCTTAGCACGGCTATATTATGCATGTATTATACATAAAAAGCTTCCTCTAGAATCACTCTATCTTTAAAAAAAACCGCATCAAAATCTGTTGCGTAGTTTTAAAGATTTAAGCATACATAGGGATATAGGGACATAGGGACAGAGAAAGCGACTTTGTTTTATACTATGTAGTGATAGTGATAGTGAAGTATAGGTATAGAAGTATGGATAAACTTAACTTACACTGATAGACTTTTTCCCAACGAGATGCGACCGAAGCCGCGTGTTGGCACTAGTATTTAGTAATCTCTCCGAGCCCCTCTCTAGACCGTAGTTCAATTCTAACTGTGCTATCTTTTGGCACAACGTTGAGTGTTCTAAATTTTTCAAGAAAAAGTAGTTCAAACAATATATGATGATGTATGTATAGACTTTTTTTAGGGTACCTAGGAGAATGCAGACTGTAGACTGATTAGTTGGCCGATGTCTTCAGAACGCGCCTACCAATGAAAAAGGCACACGAAAATCATGGTTTTTTTTGTGATCAAGCTCACAAAGGTCAAGATAACAAATATTTTTGAAGATATTTTGAAATGGAGAAATTAAATTTATATCCATGGGTCCCTATCATTAAGATAAGACGAAGTATCATAGCATGCTACCTCTAGTAGCAGTCGTTAGGTCAAGTTAGAGACCATAGGGCGATCTGAAAACTTTAACAATAGGTGAGCTACACCACTATACGAGAAGAAGAAGATCCAAATTGATTAATTGCTGATTTATGTAAGTACTTCGAATAGATCAGTTTCTCTGTCAAACGATTTGTAAATTCTTGAGAGAAATAAATATTCTAAAACTGTAATTTCCATGCAATAGTAATCAACGGTTTTAGGCATTTTGTATTTGCACTATTTCAACAAAAAAGTTTAAAGAGAAAACTCTTTTAAACTCTACACAAAAAATGGCATCAGAACCAACTAGATTTTCTCAAAAAATATATCTAATTGGCCTTTTATAAATCGAAGAACAACTAGAAAATATTTTTCCAAAAAAATGTATTTGTTAAACTTTATACTGTTAATTTTCATAGCGGGTTTCTACAGTGTTCAATGCAGGAATAATTTGAAAACTCTTACGGAATCTATGGGACAAGAGGTTATAGAAATTGGTGCGCCTGGTAATAAAGGTAAGATGTTGGTGAGGATTCCATCTTCCAGTAGACCTGGTAGACTTTCCAATTAACGTAAGCCGGTGCAACCACAAAAGGAGGGGGTTGGACAAGTTTTTATTCCAATGCCGTCTTCCTACCTTCACTCGCATCCCTCGAAGGCATCCGTTTATTTGGTGGTATTTGAGTCATAAGCGTTAGGCATCTTCTAGAGGCCCGTGCGACTTCTCAGACCTCATCCTCACTTACCATCGTGTCAGACAATAGTCAAACTCTGACTTAAAAAAGCGTCACGCAACCTTTCTCATACGCACTGCTAAGAAGTCGAAATTTATGCCCTCGTAGCTGTTCCCCCAGACCTTGTAGTCTTCAAGTCTAGAGTAAATAGGTCATCATCATCCGAGCGATGTTCCCGGTTGCATCCTTCTCGGGAGCCCAGGGTTCGCTTTCCTACTTTTACGCCTCCACTTCGCACGATCTTCGGCATCCTGGTTTGTAAGGCCATTTGCACGCTTAACACCCTTTACGACGTCAAGCCAGCACTTCTTGGGTCTACCCAGTCTGCCACGACCCGGTGGAGGCGCCAAGACATTTGTTCCCCACGTAACTAGCCAGTTTTCGCAAGACGTGACCGTACCAGCGTAGGCGACATTCTTGCAATTTATCTGCAATGTCTCGGACATGAAGGCTGCCCCGGATGCGAGAGTTCCTGACGCGATGATTTCGCGTTACTCCACACATCCAGCGCAAGTCTACAGTAGGTAAATAGGTATCTTCTAGGAAAGCTTGCTTCATCCTAGAAGACCTCATCACTTCTCATCAGGTGAGATGAAGTTAAATTCAAGCCAAATGGAATTTAAAATGCAAATGCAAGATGAAGTGAAATGCAATTGTGTTAAAAAACCTTCAAAAAATATTGATAGATATGATTGTAGTAGATATTTATAAAAGACAAAAATGATTGACTGCAATGTATCAAGGCACAGGCCAAACCCTCTGGGCAAGAAACTTAAAATTTCGCACATATATTCCTCCTATGACGTAGGCATCCACTAAGGAAGGATTTTTCAAAATTCAACCCCCAAGGGGGTGAAATAGAGAATTAAAGTTTGTATGAAAGTTTTATTATTCCTTGGACATCCATCTTCTATCGATATGGTATGAGGATATTACTTTAAATATTTATCTCAATGAATTCTTAATTGTCACTGAAACTGTGACGACTTTGATTATCTTGAAACACTTTGAGTATTTATTATTTAAAAAAAAAAACAATTTATTATTATCCTCCTTAAATCCCTATCACGTTATAAACAACCCACCCATCCCCTTCTTCAATTCTTGTCCATCCAAAGGTTGCCGGGAAGAGATCGCATTGTGCCATATTTTTCATTTTTAGTTTCTTATAATTTTCTAATTTTTATTTAACTTAATTTTTTTTTTGTTTTAGTATCATGTAAGTACTTTATTAGAATTAATTTTGTGTTTTGTTTTTATGGTACAATAAAGTGTTTATCTATCTATCTTTGAGCCCGAATTCTGAAAATTGGACCATAATTTGATTCAAAATATTACTGGCTATATGCACAAGCATTGCAAAGCTATAAATTATAATTAAAAAAATAGGAACAAAAAATGGTTGCCCGTAGTCGGTTTACGGACGATAATTTTACGTGATAACGTCATATGAAATTATTGATGGAACATTGAGATAATACGTTGCTATGGTTTTACCTTGTCAATAACGCGACGCGTTCCCGGAACATGACGTCACACTTTTTTGTGAATGCCGGTGTTGATTAATTTATTAGACGAAAAGGTGCAGGTGTCTATTTATAAAAAAAAAATCTCTTTGGAAAGTGTTCCATTAGCTTTTATCTGTATATTCTCCCCAGATCTACCCGAGGGTCTGGAGGAGGAACCGTCTGCGGACGAGTTCAATAATGAAGACCAGACTACTACCACCATCTTGGCTGCCACTAAGAAGGACAGGATCGCAGTAAGGATTTACTTATTTACATTATTATTTATAATGAGCCTGTATAATGTCCCACTGCAGGGCAAAGGCCTCTCTACTCCTCTTCCACTGATCGCGATCTAGTGCGACGGATTGCAAATCTGCCAGAAAGTCGAAGTCGTCTCGCCACCTTCGTTGTCGTTTTCCGTTGGGTGGGGTCGAAATAGTACATTGCGATACAAGTGTGGAAAGTTGATCATTCCATAGAGGCGGTTTATGACGCGCGAGCGGAACGCGAGCGTGGCAAAAGCCGAGATGGAATGATCAATTCACACGTGTATCGTACGACGTTTTTTATCACAGTTGCGAATAAAAAAAAAGACTTGTTAAAATTTTAATAATAAAAAGTTTTAAAGAATTTTAGGTTATGTTTACTATTTTTTGTTAATTACACTCCCGAAAGGCTAGGCAAAAGACTTTTAACCTATACAGCGTCTGACATACAATATTTTTTTAGGGTTTTTTTCATTTGTTTTTGCGTCGGCGGTTAAAAACAGAATATATTAGTTCCGGGTTTCATTAAAAACAGAATATATAAAAAAAATATATTTATGTACCTAAAGAAAAAACAAAATAAAAACAAAACTCAATTTTTAATTATTTTCAAAGACGTCATTACGTAATATTATCGTTCGCAGACTTTAGAGACAACCTTTTGAAAAGAAGAAAAAAGGTACCAACAAAGAGTTTTAAGCCAGCAAGGCTTAAAAACTCTTTGGATGGTACCTTTTTCTATACATCAAAACAGTATAACCCAGATAAAGGAGATCATTCATGTTTCTAACAAAAAATACCCACAAAAAAAAATGCCGGCCAGTAATAAAAATTATTTGTATCTTGTAGAGAATAACATTTTAAACAATGTTTACTAAGGCAACAAAGAGCTACGATCAAAAATCGTTGAGTTATTTTACATTGAAAACCCAAAAAATGCATTTTATAGGGATCCGTTTGACCACTTTTAAGATCCCACTATAACTTCTGAAAGGGTTATTGGATATACCTATGTATATAAATATAATAAAAACAGACAAAACTTATCCATTTACTACTTATTTTTATATTTTTTCTGTAGTAATATCTTAGAAGTGGTCAAACGGATCTCTCCAAATGCATTTTTTTGGGTTTTCAATGTAAAATAACTCAACGATGGTTCATCGTAGCTCTTTGTTGCCTTATTAAACATTATTTAAAATGTTATTCTCTACAAGATAGAAACATTTTTTTTTGTGGCCGGCACGTTAATTTTTGGGTACGATTTGAACGATGTCCTTAAGAATGTTTCATCTACTATATGTCATTAGCAGTAAGATACGTATTTGACATATCGGGATGACGTATTATTTCCAACACTTGTTGGATTTTTTTTTATCGCACGCGTGTATTACGTTGCATTATGAGCCTAAAAGCGGTTTAATAAGATCCACTTTATGAGCAACTGTGATAAAAAGGTTATTGTTGTCAAAAAATTTGTGTTTGTCCAAATTTATTACTAGCGTACTGCGGTTTTATTAGCGTTCATGTTGAAACCATGGAAAAATGATAAATAGTAGCAGCAAAGCGCATTTTAATAGCGGGGCACTCGCTGAAAAATGCGCTTTGCTGCTACTGCAAAAACGCGAACGGTCGCAGGTTTTTGATAATATTTCAGTTTTGTCGTAATAGACCATCTAATCTCGACGCCCTTCCTAATAAAACTACTGGACCGATTTTAATGAACCTCTGTATGAAGATACATTAAATCCTTAAGAGAAACATAGGCTACTTTTTTTGTTTCGATATTCCCACCGGATCGGGACTTACGTGGGTAAAACCGCAGTGCTCTAGCTCGAGCTAATCTTTGATAAAAGTTAAATATAATAGCGGTCTAGAAATGGAGCCTTGAGGTACTCCTTGACTCTCAGGTTATTTGATGCGAATACAATATTTCCACAGGATCGGGACCTAAGCGGGTGAAACCACGATGTAATAACGAAATTATTTTACATTATTGGAATCAATTTGACAATATTTATAGTACTTTTTAGGGTTCCGTAACTCAAAAGGTAAAAAAAGGAACCCATCTAACAAAACTTTCTTGTCCGTCTGTTTTATTTTTATTACATAATTATTCAATTCCTTTGAAATATTTACATGCCAAGAAAAGTTCTGGTGAAATAAGTAAATAAGTTACAATATTTTAAAGTGACATCTTTGTACCATATTTCTTGCAAATAAATCACTACCTACAAAGTATAAAATTAAGTCACTTTTCGCCGTCCCTATGTCCCTTTGTATGCTTAAAACTACGCAACAGATTTTGATGCGGTTTTTTTAATAGATAGAGTGATTCAAGAGGAAGGTTTATAAGTATAATACATGCATAATATAGCCGTGCGAAGCCGGGACGGGTCGCTAGTATAAAATGAAGTCACTTTTCGCCGTCCCTATGTCCCTTTGTATGCTTAGATCTTTAAAACTACGCAACGGAATTTGATGCGGTTTTTTTTAATAGATAGAGTGATTCAAGGGGAAGGTTTATATGTATAATACATGCATAATATAGCCGTGCGAAGCCGGGACGGGTCGCTACTATAATATAAAGTCACTTTTCGCCGTCCCTATGTCCCTTTGTATGCTTAGATCTTTAAAACTACGCAACGGAATTTGATGCGGTTTTTTTAATAGATAGAGTGATTCAAGGGGAAGGTTTATATGTATAATACATGCATAATATAGCCGTGCGAAGCCGGAGCAGGTCGCTAGTGACATATAAATTATGTTAATTCCATGAACCCGTGCAAGTTCTATCGTATTTGAATGACTTGATTTTATTCAACAGACAAGACCAGCACCAGTGCACGGAGCGAACATAAACCAATTGACTCCAGAGGAAGACGAGGCCAGAGTTGAGAAGGAACTTGCTGAAATTTATAAAGATACTGGTAAATATACGTTCAACTTCAGTATGCCTAGCATGAAGACCAAAACACGATACGATAAAGCGATATAAATACATCAACTCTCAAAATTTCATCATAATTTTTATCACAATTTATAATTAAAATTCAACAGGGCGGCTTTATCTATCATATTTTGAGAGTTGATGTAGTTATATCGCTTTATCGTATCGTGTTTTGGTCTTCATGCTAGGCAGGCAGAGTAGTGTAGGCCTTTTTTATTACAGTTGCTCATAAAGTGAATCTTAATAAAACGCTTTTAAGCTCATAATTCAACGTATTACGCACGCGTGCGTTTTACTATGACTATAACGCACTATAAATTAATTAAATAAACATCGACTTCAAAAAATTAAGTAAAAAAATCAACAAAAATAAATTACAAAGAAAAAAACTAAAAAGTTTAAATATAAGTAGGTATATACAATTAAATATAAAATAAAAAAAAGTTTGAAATATTTGACAAATCTTAAATACCTACTACGGATTATAAAAAAAACTACAAAGTCAAATAAAAATAGAGTTTTATTAATGAAAATATCTTTGTTTCGGAGGTAAAGCAAAGTTTCACTTCGTCGTATTAAGCGTATTATAAAACGTAGGTAAGTATTTGGAAGTCGGACTGGATGATACCATGTAAGGTTTTCTCATTTTTTAACACGTTTTTATTAGTTTCACCTGTATGTTTGTATGTAACCGACTCTTTTGGGTTCGATTTTGCCCTACTTAGAACGATCAGATTTTTCTTAATCAAACCGACTTCCAAGTACTTACCTACGTTTTATAATACGCTGGCTCAATGACCAACTGGTTGCGTAAAACAGCCCGTATACAACGTACATAGGTATTGATTGTTTTAGATTATAAATCGGAGACATCAGAGCCATCGGAGGCATCGGAGGCGTCGGAGGCATCGGAGGCATCGGAGGCATCGGAGGCATCGGAGGCATCGGAGGCACCGGAGGCACCGGCGACATCGAAGGCACCCAAGCCATCAAAGGCATCAGAAGTGGAGAAATTAACCAAGACAATGAATAAATCCACGGAGAATGAAGCTCTGAGGCAACGGAATAGAGCCGAGTAAATAAATAAATATTGCAGGACATTCCACACATCGCAATCTCGCCCTAAGCGAAGTAACTAGACTTGCGTTATGGGTGTTAGACAACTCATATACTACTTATATACTTTTCTTTTGTAAATATATACTTATAATACATAGAAACAACTAGACCACAGACAAATATCTAAGCATCAATACATGTCTGAGGCGGGAATCGAACCCGCAACCCTGTGTTTGGCAGTCCGGCATGGTCACCGTTGTGCCAACTGCGTCGTCGTAAAGTAAGTAATTACAATTTGAGAAAGATAGATTTTAATGTAAACACATTTTTAAATTACATCATTACATAGTATATACAACAATAGTACATTGCGATCTCCTTGATTGATCTGCGATGATTTTTTTAGGGTTTTTTCATTTGTTTTTGCGTCGGGGCGGTTTAAGAACAATATAATGGTAAGGAAAAAATATATTTATGTACTTACTTACCTAAAGAAAAAACAAAACTCTATTTTTAATTGTTTTCAAAGACGCAACCACAAAGACGTTATCACGTAAAATTATCGTTCGTTATCAGACTTTAGAGACAACCTTTTGAAAAGAAGAAAAAAGGTACCAACAAAGAGTTTTAAGCCAGCAAGGCTTAAAAACTCTCTGATGGTACCCTCTAAAAAGTCTAAAGTGACTTTATATTGTTCCAGTTTCAAATTCCAACCGGATACAACGAGCAAAGCGGGAATAGAAAGGTTCAGGACTTCAATTGACGAGATTAACTGCGCCCAAAGACTCACTCAAGCAATACCTAAAGAGATGAATAATTTACAAGAGGTGGGTTCATGAGGTTGTTATGGTCATTTCTGCCTTCCTGTGTTCTTTCTTTCCTTTCTTTCTGTCTTTCTTATACAGGGTGTCCGGTAATCTAAACTAATATTAAAAAGCTGAAGAGTTTGATTGTTTGATTGTTGGTTTGAACGCGCGCTTATCTCAGGAACTACTGGTTCGAATTGAAGATATAGTCCATTTATCGAGGAAGGCTTCAGGCTATATAAAATCACGCTGCGACCAATAGGAGCGAAGAATCAGTGGGAAATGTGGAAAAAACGGGGAAAATTGTTCATCTTTGAGGGCTTCCGTTTTTTGTTTGAACGCGCGTATCTCAGGAACTACTGGTTCAAATTGAAAATTATAGGCTACTTTTTATCCCGATATTCCCACGGGATCGGGACTTACGCGGGTGAAACCGAGGAGCGCTGCTAGTGAATGGATAAGCGGGTACCTACAGATAGACAACACTGTGCCGGTACATACTCTATGAAAGTCTCTCGGTTTCCGACGTAGACAGAGAATAAATATAGACAAGCTACCAGCATATAGTGTGAGACAGCGAATATTCAACATAACCTATAAGTATATAGTTGTCAAATTGCCATTAAACAGTAATTAAACATCACTGCACAAGTGCACACCAATTAGTACTCCTTTTTAATCATCATCACTACATAGTATAAAACAAAGTCGCTTTTTCTGTCCCTATTTCCCTTTGTATGCTTAGATCTTTAAAACTACGCAACGGATTTTGATGCGGTTTTTTTAATAGATAGAGTGATTCAAGAGGAAGGTTTATATGTATAATACATGCATAATATAGCCGTGCGAAGCCGGGGCGGGTCGTTAGTATCTTATAAGGCACGAGTAACACAAATTATAGTCTACAGCTACAGGATAAGAAACCGAAACTTTAAACGTTTGTTTGCCACCGACGACATTGGTGGCAAACAAAAAAAACCTATACGCAAATAGAGACAAAAAATTATACTTCGTCTTGCTCCCACTTACTCATTAGACATTCAATCGAGAAGGATTCTCTCTAGTAATTATTATTATTTTAGCAGCGAGTCCATATTTATTCTCTGTCTACGGTTTCCGAGATATCCGAGATATCCGGTTATTAATGCCAAAACCAAATGAAGGAACTATTCTTATCTGTTTTTTGGATATTATCTAATTATCTATACCTACTAATACTTATTATAAAGCTGAAGAGTTTCTTTCTTTGCTTAAGGCTGCTTATGCTGCCAAACGCAGCCAAATAACAATCGCTTACAACTAGTATTGTTGATTGTAAGGAATGTGTTTTGTTTTTCTCAAAATTGCTGAGATGGAATTGTAGGTGAAATTTTTACCGATATTTTGGGGTAATTTTGAGGCGAAAATTCTTTGTCGTTTCAAAGCTAGACTAGTTTTAATTCTTAATTTTAGGATAGCTTCAAAACTATAGGAAATGTTTGGCTCAAAATCACACCAAAATGTCGGTAAAAATCTCACCTACAATTCCATTTCAGCACTTTTGAGAAAAACAAAACACATACGTAACAATCAACAATTTTCACCAACGAAGGCGACCGGTGCCAATAGTAACTATTTAGTAGGCTGTGTACCAAGGTCATTGGCGTATGGACCCCCCTTAAACGCGTTAATCTCAGGAACTACTGGTTCGAATTGAAAAATTATATTTGTGTTGGATAGTCCACTTATCGAGGAAGGCTATAGGCTTTTCATTTTGATATTCCCACGGGATCGGGACTTACGCGGGTGAAACTGCGGAGCCCAGCTAGTTTCAGAATATTATGTTCTATCGAATGCAAACATAAACAATAATTTTTATGACACATCGAATGTTTTTTTTAACTAAGATTTAACTCAAACTTCATGATTTTTTAAAAATTTTAACCTAATCTTTAATGAAGTTTGAGTTAAATATTAGTTTAAAAAAAACATTCGTTGTGTCATAAAAATAAATTTTGCATTTACTAAAATGTTGCATTTGCTAAAAATGTAGAATTTGATACGTTTGATCGAGTGTGACCTATACTATTATTTTTCTCTAATTCCAGATTAACCATGGCTACAAGTTGGAAATCGACCACATCATTTTCGGTTTAGCAATTTCTTTACAATGTTTGTTAAGACTGAACTGAAATTAAAATTATTTTAGTCGTTTATTAAGTGTTTCTATAATAAATAAATAAATATTGCAGGACATTCCACATATCGCCATCTAGCCCCAAGCTAAGTAAATATACTTGTGTTATGGGTGCTACACAACGGATATTACTACTTATATACTTTTCTTTTCTTTTGTAAATATATACTTATAATACATAGAAACAACCAGACCATAGACAAATATCTAAGCATAAATACTTGGCATGGTGACCATGTGACAACTGGGTCGTTGTATACAAATATACAAATCTGAGTTAAATAAAACTCATTGATCTTAACCAAAAGGCCAGAAGCGACAAAAACCCTTATAATTATAAAGTGGCTGTGACATACGGCAGACAGACAGACATGACGAATCTCCTTATAGATTCGTCATGTCTGTTTTTTGCCATTTGGCTACGGAACCCTAAAAACAGAACATAATGGACGGAACCCTTCGTGCGGGAATCTGGTTTGCACTTGGCCGGTACTGTATGCGAGCACCTTTACTGTGCCTTTACTTTACCACCAATATCGGTAATTATATACCTATCTTATCAGTTACTATCAGTTATGTTATCAAAATGAATCACCACTTGATGGGTCGATGTTAGTAACAATTTGTGCTTTGTGGTAAGATGACGCATGCCGCATTCGAGACCGCGGGTTCGGAGCCGGGAATTGAAATCTGGACTATTGAGGTTTGATTGCATTTCATATATTGTTCGGTACCTAAAGAGTAAAAACGTGACCTTATTACTAAGACATCTTATCTTATCTTATATATAATGGGGGCTGACAAATAGCCAGCAACACTTCGACCCGATGGGATCTTTTGTGTTTACCCCTACCTTGATGTTTCTTACTCTTTGAAGAAGTGGTCGATTAACGCGGTGATCCCACTGAGAGGAAGAAACCTATATTCCTCCGGTTTGGGATACGCATTCCCAAGGAGGCTCATACGCTTCGCTGCTAAGACGTCGCATTCACACAGTACGTGCTCCATAGTTTCCCTAACATCACCGCAGGCTCTGCAGTCATTATTTGAAGTTAACTTCATTTTCAAAAGCATGTCGTTGGTTCCGTAATGTCCTGTCAAGGCACCAACCACAGCTCGTGCTTTGCTTCTATTGTCGTTCAATATAAATTTAGAAGCCCCTCTGGTGCTGCTACCTATGAATTTACTCGAATGTAGCAACCCTTGACTGATTTCCCACTCTTGCGTGTGTTTCTTATCAGCGTAATCCTTTACGGCCTTTATGATTGTGCATGCTGGCAGGCCCATACATGGTTCAGGTCCAAGCATAGCACTTGCCGATCCTGTCCTTGCTAGCTCATCAGCTTTCTCATTTCCTGTTATTCCTACATGGCCTGGGACCCATAGTAGTCGCAGCTTGTTCCTGCGGCCCAAAAGACTTCACTGTCTGTCTGTAACCAGGTTGTATCTCATGAACCGTGATAGCTAGACAGTTGAAATTTTTACAGATTCTGTTGCCTCTATAACAACAAATACTAATTAAATCTGATTGTTTTAAGTAGGGAAAAATCGAGCCCAAAAGAGTCGGTTACATACACACAACACAGCGTTGAAACACAGCGTGTTAAAAACAGCCTTGTAGTTGGGGGCCGAGGGTTTGGCATATATGTGAGGGATATTGGCCGTCGTCGCCTCCGGGACATTGATCCGCGTTCCAGGGCGTTCCTGGGGCAAAGACTGTCGATAGCAGTTCAGCGGTGTAACGCTGCTTGCATATTGTCTAGCTTTGCACCGGGAACGTTGGGGAAGGGGTTTGTTCGATTAGGTTTACTTTTAATTTTTAGATTGTGTATTGGAATGATAGTTCCTTATCGCGCGTTGCGAAAGGGGGCTAGACGGAAAAAATTAAGACCAAAAGTTGTAACGACACTTTTTGCTATAAAGTGTCGTTACAACTTTTGTTCTTAATTCTCTCTCTCGCAAGCCGTTTTTCGTTTCGTCTTTCTATTTCGCATTGAACAGTGTGGTGTCGCGACGATTATTTAGGGGAAAGGTGTACGAGATGATCCCTTGAGGTAAGATGATCCTTTTCAGTTGCAAGAAAACTACTAACGCCATCTGTTTATTTTCGATGGTACTACGTTCCCCCCGATGTTCCCTCACCACAGTCAATCGTAATGGCGTCGTGAGTGCTTACAAAATTTGTTGTGTTAATAAACAAAAAATCCGTGACGTTGATCTAAGGTAAGGTTGACTTTGAATTTATATCAAAAGTGTTCTAGATGGTCTAATGCTAAACTAGTTGCATTAGTTCCTTTGTTAAATGTTATATTTTGATATTAAAAAGCATGGTAACTGTTCACATCATTATAGGTTATGTTATCGAGTATCAAATTAAAAAGTGAGTGTTGGGGTAAGATGATTACGTTCATAGTGTACAAGTTGATCCCTGCGGATCATCTTGTACCACGGAGGGATCATCTTTGACCATTTATATTTACTAGATTATAGAATTGTAATTTTTAAAATTAATTATTTTGGTGTATGTTCCTACATAAATTATTTTATACGTATCTTATTACCCGACTACGGCGAAGCCAAAAAAATGGTAATGATTTGAACAGTCTACATATGTATAATATATTGTGTAGGTTTGATTTACGTAAGTACTATGTGTAAATGTTTTTCATTTTACTTCATTTATATGTTCCACCGTAGCGCCTAAACTACTGAACCGATTTTGATGAATGAGGTCTCAATAGATTCTTAATATTTTTATAATTATAAACAAAACTAACGCTGGCTTTTATTATGTTTAAATTAATAACATTTTGTTTTAGAATATGCCTCGTAACTACAAAAGAAAGACAAATCGCGGCGAGTGGTCAGAAGACTCTATGAACAAAGCCCTAGACGCAGTAAAAAATGGTATGCCGTATAAAACAGCAAGCAAACAGTTTTCCGTGCCGGTCATGACACTAAAAAGGCGAGCCAAAGGCAAAAATAAGGTGGCTGTTGATGCGATTAAATATTTAGGTGGCAAAAAAACAGTTTTTACAGCAGATCAAGAAATTGAGCTTGTGAACCATATTAAAGATATGGAGACGCGGATGTATGGCTTAACACGGCAAGATGTTTTATCGTTGGCATATCAACTTGCGGTAAAAAATAATATCCCCCACCCCTTTCAAAGAGAAAAAGCAGGATATGATTGGCTGAGAGGATTTCGTCAGCGGCATTCAGATATAACGCTTCGTGCTCCTGAATCCACTTCAGCTGCTCGAGCACGGGCTTTTAACAAACCAGTGGTAGACAAATTTTTTTCTGTGCTAAAATCTATTCAACAGAATAAAAATCATCCACCTCATCGGATATTTAATGTGGACGAAACTGGCCTTTCCACTGTGCCCACCAAAAATACAAAAGTGTTTGCTGGAACTGGACGTAAACAAGTAGCAAGAGTAACATCAGCTGAAAGGGGGGAGACTACGACGGTAGTCATTTGTATGTCGGCTTCTGGTAGTTTTGTCCCACCAATGTTTATCTTTAAAAGAATTCGTATGAAGATTGAATTAATGGATGGTGCACCACCTGGGTCCATATGGGCATGCAATTCATCGGGTTGGATGAATTTGGACGTTTTTACCCAATGGTTTGACCATTTTTTAAGGCATACAAAACCTTCTGCTGAAGACCCAGTGTTATTAATTTTAGATGGTCACCTTTCCCATACCAAAAATTTGGATTTAATTTTAAAAGCTCGGGAAAATCATGTCACCATTGTTTGCCTCCCTCCACACTGCACCCATAGGCTTCAACCGTTAGATGTCAGTTTGATGTATCCCTTGAGCGTGTACCACAACCAATCTCTCGAAAAATGGATGAACAACAATCCTGGAAGACCAGTAAATGTATTTAAAATCGCAAAGATTTTTGGAGAAGCTTATTTAAAAGCAGCAGTAATGTCAAATGCAATAAATGGATTTTCCAAAACCGGAATACATCCTCTGAACCCAGATGTGTTTTCCGAAAGTGATTATCTCGCTGCTGCAACAACCGACATAGAATATAATGAAGAATCCAGTGCAGTAGAAATACCAAATAACGAACTACCGCCAACAATTAATCTCTCACCACCACAAACTGTCACCTCGCAAGACTTAGTAGATGTGCAGAATAAAACACCATCACCAACACCTGTTTGTGATGGGGATTTCTCAGTTCGCGATCCTTTGTCACCAATACCATCTACTAGCTACGTTCGCAACACGAGTGTATCGCCTTCAATTCTTGAAGATACTCAATGCCAACCGTTCAATATTACACCGGCCCACATCCATCCATTGCCAAAGATTGCAGGTAAAAGAAGTAGTCTTAAGAGAAAACGAATGGACACGACCATTTTAACAAGCACGCCATATAAAAATTACTTAGAGGAAGAAAAAGATAAAAAGACCAATAAAGAAAATAGAAAAACACAAAAGGAACTCAAAAAAAAAACTCAAACTAAAAAGAAACAGAAAGGAAAAGGGATAGGTAAAGGAATGTCAAATAAAAAGAAACAGAAATATGTGTCATCCGAAGATGAAGAAGACGTAGAATGTCTATTTTGTACGGAGAGCTACGCTAAAGATAATAGGGGCGAGGGATGGATCAGATGTGAAATGTGCCAAAGATGGGGTCACGAGGCTTGTGCGGGGATAGATAGCGATGATCCTGATGAATTCACATGTGATTTGTGTACAACAGCTCCAGGAAAACGACGTTTAGAACTATAGTTGTTTACTCACATAATGTCATTTTTAACTAGACTTATTTGATTGTTAAGATATGTAACCACTGTGCCATTTTTTAACATCTAGTAATTTTTAAGATTTTTTCATTTAATGTTAAGGACAAAAAAGTTTAATTTTTTTTTACTAACATGTTGCCTACTGAAGTATTGATCTCAAAGTTTAATGTGATGACTGATTATTGTTGCCTATTTCTAATGTTGAGACTGCTTAATTCCATCTAGGTAAGACTTTTTTAATAATTAAAGATATAATTCGTAAAATCAAGTATTTTTAATTTAATTTTATCAAAATCTAACTGACGTTTCTTAAATAATGGCAACATGATCCCCAGGATCATCTTGCCCCTTGCGCAGGGATCATCCTGGACACCGGGGTGTACAAGATGATCCTTTGGAGGGGTTTTAAAAACGTGAATCATATTAAGAAAAGACCCAAGAATTTAAAATTTTGAGTATGACAATAGGTAGGTAGATAAATTTACTATGAACAAGTGCTTTTACATTTCTTATAAGTAAAATATTGGCTAAACTACATGCATTTTCCCTTAAGGGGATCATCTCGTACACCTTTCCCCTACTTACAAAAAAAAAGAAAAAAAACGTGTGTCACTCGGGGACTGCCGCGGTAAAGCTATTGCTATATCAAGAATAATTTCTTGTCTTAGTAAATGTTCTTATAAATTAATAATAAAAAAAAATAAAAAAAATATAAAAATAAAATAAAATAAAAAGTCGTCCGACATGTATTAGGAAGTGACATGTACTTGTCTTTTTCTGAGAATAAATTCTTTAAACCTTAGGTTTTTTTCGTTACGGAATTTCTTGATTCGCCCCCCAAGGCCCGCGATAAAATCTATGCGATAGCTTAAAAATTAAAAAAAAAATGACAATTCCTTCACTAATTAATCGAAAGGAACTTCGTTCCATCCGGGTGTCCCTTGACACCTCTCAAGTATTCAAGTATTTTTTTTTTGTTATTGTTTTATGTAATAAATGAATAGATAAATTGTAATTAAAATAATGATTTTTTTTTTTTAATTTTGTAATTGTTTTAATGTAAATCTAGTATTCACCATTTATTTTTGCAGAATTTCGAACCGGTTGCCATCGATAAGAAATGCTACGGCAATTTCTTCAATGGAGATGCTTACATAGTTCTTAAGGTAACGCCACAGAATACATAGAGTAAGACCCTTCCATCAACACAGTCAAGAAAGGGCTCACCTATCTAAACCAAATATTTAAGCTTTGTTCGGACTATTTAGTAGATGGTTTATGTGAAGTTTGCACAAAATCGGTCGAGCGGTTCTTCATTTATCACATTTTTTGTAACAAATGAATTCAATAAATGGCGGATCATTTTGTAAATGGGGATTTTGTTGTCATGATGTAAATCGTGTCGCGCGGTCTTATTAGTTGCCAAACTCCACCTAAACGGCTGAATCAATTTGTATGTTTTTTTTATATAGCAAAACAGCTAGTGTTAGATTATTAACATTTCAGAGCACAGGCGACTCTAACTCGACTTTATCTTACGACGCACACTTCTGGTTGGGTTCGAAGAGTTCCCAGGACAAGCATGGAGCGGCGGCTATATGGACGGTGACCTTAGATGATATGCTCAATGGGAAAGCAGTGCATCATAGGGAACCACAGGGGCATGAGAGTGCTGCCTTCTTGGGGTATTTCAAACCAGGTAGGAATTGCAAACCGTTCCTCAAAAACCATAAAAACCGGTTGATAAACAAAGATATGCGCGAACATCCATAAAAAAATGCATTCAACCAAATTGAGAACCTCCTCCTTTTTTTGAAGTCGGTTAAAAATGAACCGCGGTACGTTGAGTGGTCGACTTGCCGTAGCCGCGCTTACGTCTCACCGTAAGCTATCTTACGACTCTCCGTACCCTAGCTTACGTTTCTTCGTCTACACTTCACGTTCGGATACTGACTAATCGCGCGGCGGCACCTCGCCTAGCCGTAGGTAGCCGAGTTGATTCGGAGCTGCTGATCGCTTAGTATCGCGCTTACGTTAGGTTGACGGAGACGCGATACGGTGACGATCCTTTTCCGAGTTGATATATTATGTGCTACGACCTTAAAGAGGTCTAGTTGCAGACAAACAGCCCGTATACAAGTACAATCCACGATCAATAGTCTCTGCCCACCGTAACGTTTACAATCCTGTGCGTGCTGCACAGGATTGTAAACGTTACGTTATTTGAACATTATAACAACGTAACCTGTGGATCGAACCCGCGTCGGTTCGTGTAGCGGGTGGCCCCTATACCACTCAAATCAAATTTGAAACATGTTTGCAACATAATTTGTTGTATTTACACACACATTCCGTTCCTTACTCTAGGCAAATCAAAAATATAGACAACTTCATTGTAATAGAATGAAATAATTTTGAACATCACGCCATTTTAGTCGGACCTATTAATTTAAAAAAAATGTTGATTACCATTTCTAGTTAAAGTGTTTTTGCTTGTTAATTTAATAACTATAATCCTTCCGGAACCAGTAATTTAGTTAATACTTACTAACGAAATTACCGGTAATGGAAGCTGTATATTTATTAATTTACCGATAACACGTTTGGTGCGACCGGTGCGTTGACAAATAATAATCACACTGAGTACTTTTAATTCAAGTATTTATGTTTGTGTGTAACGTCTATTAGAAGAAGGTCGTAAGTCCAATACTTGTTGATAGTATTATTGTAGCAAACTGATCATTTACTTATGACCCATACTGTACAAATACTTCACATCAAAAATGTATCTGTTTTAGCAATTCGTTACGTGGAAGGTGGAAATGAATCAGGGTTCACTGAAGTAGAGACAAACGCTGGGGCAGAGAAACGACTACTCAAACTATCTGGATGTGAGACTATGAGGATTGAAGAGGTATTTATCTATATATACTAATTTTTTTTACTTTTGAATCACGTTCTCGCATACATACTATGCCCCCTTTTTGAAGTTATACTTCTTTAGGCGCGTTATGAAAAAATGATGAGAGTGAAATTTTACAAAAGCGTCACACAAAATTCTCACGTCACACAAAATTCTCACGGGAGAAGTTGTTTAAATCTAAATTGAACTTTATTGATTGTGTTGACACAATCAATAAAGTCGTAGTTGAAGTTGTCGGACGAGTTTTTTGTCGGACGAGTTTTTTGTCGGACGAGTTTTTTGTCGGACGAGTTTTTTGTCGGACGAGTCTTTTGTCGGACGAGTTTTTTGTCGGACGAGTTTTTTGTCGGACGAGTTTTTCGTCGGACGAGTTTTTTGTCGGACGAGTTTTTTGCCGGACGAGTTTTTTGTCGGACGAGTTTTTTGTCGGACGAGTTTTTTGTCGGACGAGTTTTTTGTCGGACGAGTTTTTTGTCGGACGAGTTTTTTGTCGGACGAGTCTTTTGTCGGACGAGTCTTTTGTCGGACGAGTTTTTTGTCGGACGAGTTTTTTGCCGGACGAGTTTTTTGTCGGACGAGTATTTTGTCGGACGAGTTTTTTGTCGGACGAGTATTTTGTCGGACGAACTTTTCGTCGGACGAGTTTTTTGCCGGACGAGTTTTTTTTTTTTTTTTTTTTAATAATGCCAAAGAAGTATAACTTCTCACGCGCGTACATAAGTACACGCACCCATTTTTTACCAACTTAGGGGTAGCATTTCGGAAAATCCTTTCAAATCGGATACCTATTTTGTGGACAATTCACACAATATGCTTATAAATTATAGCCTATATTAGGATATAGGCTATGATTTATAAGCATATTGTGAATCAGAATAGGTTCTGGTGAATAAGCTATAGTATTGTAAAGTTTAATTAAAATCCATTCAGTAGTTTTTGCGTTAAAGAGTAACAATAACAAACATCCATACATACAAACTTTCACGTTTATTATATTAGTAGGAAGTAAGATAATATTTACAAAAGAAAAAGTATATAAGTAGTATATCCGTTGACTAGCACCCATAACACAAGTCTAGTTACTTAGCTTGGGGCTAGATGGTGATGTGTGGAATGTCCTGTTATATTTATTTATTTATTTTATTTATTAGGTATTTATTTATTAATTATCAACCTTTATCGAAACTTTCTAAAACAGCACAATCAGTGTATATTGATTATACCAGATAAGATTAATCAAACGAATCATAAAAGATACAATAAAATGACAAAGCCTTTATTCCTGGAACTGCATTCAACTACAAAGACTTATATTTTAAATTATCTTCATATTAAATTTATAATAATACTTATCTATTTTTCCTATCACGAAATAAGGCCAATTCTCGTTAATATCTTAGTTTTCATTATTCATACTCCGAAAGTAGGTATAAAGGTGCTTGAAGAGCGTGTAGAAAGAAAAACTTCCAGCCCTAGGGAAAATCGCTTTCACTGACAGCTGTCATGTCAAATTATAGCTTCGCACGGCTTGTGCAATGTGCATGTAGCCAGCATCAGTATCAGTATCATTACGCATTAGGAACTTCAAAAACCTAACCTCCTTGCTTTAAGTAACACCAAAGAATAACACTACATGTATATAACCTCTTTGGTCCCAACCTTGTAAGAGGATCAGGTAGTATGGCGTCTCTCATTCACTCTCGTTGTTAGGAAGAATTTTATGTATTATTCGTAATGAAAAGCACAGTGTTTACTTCGGGTGAAAGACTCATTTAGTCCCTCGAACTATTATTAGCGGCAAAATCCGTCTCGAGATTTAATGAGTGACTTTCACACCTAGGGTAACAATGTACTATTAAATTCAATATCATTCCGAATGAATTTCGATTGCAAAAAAGTAGGGCAATTCGAGCCTAAAAGAGTCGGTTACTAAAGCAAGCAAACATACAGCTGAAACTAATAGCATGTTAAAATACCATCTAAATAGCTCAAAATAAACTCCGCTTTTTGACAAAAAAATTGACTTTAAGCGGAAAGGGTATCCCATCCAAACGTAGAGTCTCTCTCCATACAAACGTAGTCGACTGTCTCCTCCCTGGATAATGACACTAGAGCAAATATTTTTGGTGCACAAAACCTATAACTGCCATGACCGAGCCCCTATTTTTGATTATTTTTTATTTTTTTTATCTTAATTTCTATGATAATTAGAAAAAGGAAAAAAAATAGGTGCATAGTCATGGCAGTTATCGTCCTACTTACCAAGTTTCAACAGTATAACTATACTGTTGAAACTTGGTAAGTAGATGTTACTTATAGTTTCGGAAAAAAATGGCTGTGACATACGGCAGACAGACAAACATGACGAATCTATAAGGGTTCCGTTTTTTGCCATTTGGCTACGGAACCCTAAAAAGGAACCCTTATAAGATCACTTTCTTGTCCATCTGTCTGTCTGTCCGGTTATCAACAACGATTTCTTCAGGAACGGGTGGACCTAGTTTATTCTCTAGTATTCGTAGTTGACGACCCAGTTGGCACAATGGTCACCATGCCGGACTGCCAAACACAGGGTTGCGGGTTCGATTCCCGCCTCAGACAAGTATTTATGCTTAGATATTTGTCTGTGGTCTGGTTGTTTCTATGTATTATAAGTATATATTTACAAAAAGAAAAGTATTTAGGTAGTATATTCGTTGTGTAGCACCCATATCACAAGTCTAGTAACTTAGATTGGGGCTAGATGGCGATGTGTTGAATGTCCTGCAATATTTATATTTATTTATTCATATTTTAATTCAATTGGTATTGGACCTTATTGAATTCTTTTTTTTTTAATTTCCTCCAGGTCCCAGCAGAATCGACCTCCTTAACCAGCGACCACTGCTTCATCTTGGAAGTAGACCACGACATCTTCGTGCTTATGCCGGAAGGCGCGAAGGCAACACAGAGACGGAAGATCATCAGTGTTGCCAACTCGCTGAGAGACGATTACCACAATGGGAGAGCTACCATCGAGATTATTGGTAAGTGGATACCGTGGCGTAGGTAGGTGATACCGAGTCGTGAGTAGAGGTTACCAAGTGATGGGCACGGTGTACTGAGTTGTGGTTAGAGGATGCAAAGTCATGTGCAGAGGATACGGTGTCGTGGACAGAAGATACCGTATTGTGGCCAGATAATACTGTGTCATGGGTAGATGATACTGTTACATGGGTAGATGATACTGTGTCATGGGTAGATGATACTGTTACATGGGTAGATGATACTGTGTCATGGGTAGATGATATTGTGTCACGAGTAGATGATACCGTGTCATGGGTAGATGATACCAAGTCATGTGCACGGGATACTGTGTCGTGGGTAGAGGATACTATGTCTTGGACACGGGATACCATATCTTAGGCACATGATACCATATTATGGGCACAGGATATCTAGCTATGGATATTAAATGCTCAATTTCCTTGCTAAAGGTTTATATTAAGAATGTTGTTTTATTTTTCAGATGATTTTTCATCAGATGATGATTACGCGTTGTTCTTCGAAGCCCTAGGATCAGGGTCCAAGGATGACTTGCAGAGCGATGATTCTACAAGTGTAAGTGATTTAACATTATCACTACATAGTATAAAACAAAGTAGCTTTCTCTGTCCCTATATCCCTTTGTATGCTTAAATCTTTAAAACTACGCAACGGATTTTGATGCGGTTTTTTTAATAGATAGAGTGATTCAAGAGGAAGGTTTATATGTATGATACATGCATAATTTATACCCGTGCGAAGCCGGGGCGGGTCGCTAGTTATAAATATAAGCGACGATTTTAAACCTACTTTTTTGAAGTTCGCTATCCTTTTCTATTTTTGAATCGTTCGCCCCGCGTTCTTTCTGCTGATATTCGTTCGACATCGGAAATTCGGTATTTTTAATCGCTCGATCGTAACGAGTGGTCTCCACCACTCGTCGCCAACAGGCGTGTGGTGGAATAAACGTCAAACAATCATAGTCAAACATTCGGAATTACCTTCGAAAAATATTTATATGTTCATCGGTAATTACTGGTTTTCAATTTTCTGTGTAAAACGAATAAAAATTGTCGGATACGTTAACTAAGATGGTTAACATTCGAGTTATATGTAATAAAAATTCATACTAACAGATGTCACTAACGAAACTTAATTGGAAAAGAGGTTAATGCGATTCTTAAATTCAACTATGATGGTACTTGACTGAGTGGTGTAATTGGTAAGCGCACTTGAACGGTATTCAAGGGATGCGAGTTCGAGTCTCGTCTCAGTTGCAATTTTTGAAGACGCGTTTTTTCCTTTTTTCCTTAAAAAATATTTTCTGAAAGCCCAGTGCAAGCCATGCACTTACAGAAAATTGGTGTCATGCGACTTGGAAGTCGAGTATGACTTGCAGGCGTATACGACAAAGCTACCACACGAGCGATTCAAAAATAGAGTCCCTGGATATTTTCGATATAATTTTTTTGGATAAGTATAAATATTTTGGAACGAAGTTCCTTATCGCGCGTTGCGAAAGGAGGCTAGACGGAAAAAAAATAAGACCAAAAGTTGTAACGACACTTTTTGCATAGAAAGCAAGCCAGTTATTTTCGTTTCGTCTTTCTATTTCACATTGAACAGTGTGGTGTTGCGACATTTATTTACAAAAAAAAAATAGGACAATTTTTTTTTATTACAATTCCTTCACTAATCGAAAGGAACTTCGTTCCATCCCGGTGTCCCTTGACACCTCTCAAGTTTTTTTTCTCTCTCGCACGCTTTGTTGATCTGTTGAACATAGTGAAAAAAATCTCGATCTATGCTCAGAAAGGTTGATAAATATGTGTTTTACTTCCAGAGTTACACAAGAGAGGACATGTCAGCGGTCTACCTGTATAGAGTTGTGACTGGAGGTGACATCGATGTCGTCGCTATCAGCAAGCCTTATAAGCAGAAACATCTCTCCTCTGACGTAAGCTATATGTTTATGATAATAACGACCCGTGGTTTCACCCGCGTAAGTCCCGATCCCGTGGGAATATTAAAATGAAAAGTAGCCTAAAGCTTTTCTCGATAAATGGACTATCCAACACAAAAATAATTTTTCAATTCGAACTCGTAGTTCCTGAGATAAGCGCGTTCAAACAAACAACGGAAGCCCTGAAACATGAATAATTTTCCCCGTTTTTTGAAGTTATACTTCTTTAGGCGCGTTATAAAAAAATGATGAGTGAAATTTTACAAAAGCGTCACACAAAATTCTCACGTCGGACGAGTTTTTTGTCGGACGAGTTTTTTGTCCGACGAGTTTTTTGTCGGACGAGTTTTTTGTCGGACGAGTTTTTTGTCGGACGACTTTTTTGTCGGACGAGTTTTTTGTCGGACGAGATTTTTGCCGGACGAGTTTTTTTTTTTTTTTTTTTTTTTTTTTTTTTTTTTTTTTTTTTTTTTTTAATAATGCCAAAGAAGTGTAACTTCTCACGCGCGTACATAAGTACACGCACCCTTTTTTTCACATTTTCCACTGATTCTTCGCTTCTATTGGTCGCAGCGTGATGTTATATAGCAAAAAAAATTTTTGCAATTCGAACCAGTAGTTCCTGAAATTAACGCGTTCAAACAAACTCTTCAGCTACATAATATTAGTATAGATATTCTCTTTAATTGGTTACTTTAAATGTAGTATAGGATCCCTTTAATAACGCCCTTCATCGAGCTAGTTAGATAGATAGATCAATTCTTTATTGGAAACACCATGGAAACACCCTTCAAATAACATTATATACTTATACAATGTGTTACAACGAAGGGGTTTAATACGAAAGGGGGTTGTTCTAGACGTGTAGCCGAACAACTTTTGTTCTACGACTTTTGGAAATTTAAACTTTTTTTTTTTCGATAATTCTGAGGGATTTTTACAAAAACTTCGAACGAAATGTTCGAATTTCCAAAAATCGTAGACCAAAAGTTGTTTTGCATCGTGCGAGCTTCGTACAGTCGTACCATATACGTACACGTTAAGCGAACGCTCGGCCGAGCTACATGGTAGGCGTAACACCCCCGTGTTAGGTTTTATTTTCGTTACGGAATTTCTTGATTCGGTCGCCGCGCTCAAAGCCCGCGATAAAAGCTATAAACCGACTTGTAATAATTCCAGGAGGTGTACATCTTAGACACGCCCGACACTGGTGTTTACATCTGGCTTGGCTCGGGCGTCGACAATGACGTTAAAAAGAACTACCTCGATATCGCAACACAATATTTGGATATCAAATCTTATCCGGCTTGGGTGAGTTATCTTCATTTTTATCTATCTATACATATCTATACATAAAATCCTTTGTCCTGACTGACTGACGGATCAACGCACAGCCTAAACCGCTGATCGTAGAGATCTGAAACTTGGAAGGTGGGTTCTTTGTATGACATAGGTATCCGATAAGAAAGGATTTTGAAAAAATCATAATTTAATAGCACACTACTAAAGTCTGTACAGCCTTTTATGAAGTATTATTTCTTCCATCATTTTAACGAAACCTCGTTTTGGAGCTTTTAAGCAACGAGATAAATTAAAATAATGTTCTTGAATTTTACTAGCACAGCTTAAATTCATATTCATAGTATAAAATATCAGCATTTTTTATATTTTTTTTGGGATTTCCAAAACTCAATGTACACTGGCCTTGTACCTCCGCCTTATTTTTCTTTCTGTCCTTATCCCAAGTTATTTGTGATCAGCGCAGTGTGTCTTTTTCTTCCATTCACGCTTATTAATCGTCATCTCATCGTTCACATTCATCTCTCTCATGTCTTGTCTCACGCAGTCCATCCATCTTTTCTTCGGTCGTCCTCTTCCTCTCCATCCCTCTACATTCTTACTCATCACTCTTCTAGTCACATGCGTCTCTTCTCTTCTCATCACATGTCCATACCAAACGGTTCCCTTTTACTTTTCCAGTAACTGGTGCTACTTTCAGACTATATCTAAGTCAAAGACTATAGTTAATTTTAATTTTAAAATTATGTTTAAATTAACTTTGAACGTCTGGTGCAGACATGGCTGTTTAAAACCTATTTTTTTTTTCAATATTACATAACATCTATATGGTACCAATATTATACCACACCAATACCTAGCATCCGAAATCACATGGTCAATCAATAAATGATTTCTGTAGATACATATTCTCGGAACAAATGAGCTTAATTTATTCTGCATGCTAATTCACAAACCATCGGAAGGAAACCGAAACGAAAAAAAATTGCTCTCTTTCACTCCCGCGACTTTAACATCCTTCCCCCCGATCGCCGTAATTTATGACATTTGACAGTTGACGCATACGTCACGTGTACGCAAACAATAATCGGTATTGCCGTGAGATGAAGCTACGCGCAACTTAACTGCACGTCTACTTCACCTACGCGCATCCTACACGTGAAACAAGCTGTTGCCGTACGAAATTTTTGACTAATCATTCTAGGTGACAATTAATTTGTCAAAATTTTGCGCGATACGGCGAGCGCGCGACGTTTAGGTTTGCGTAACGTGTGCGTGACGAATGCGTAACGTGTGCGTGACGTGTGCGTCTTAAGAAATTATGGCAATACGCTTCAATACGAAATCTATAGTTATGACGCAAACGCAGTCAAGACGCGCTGCATAAGAATACGACGATCGGCCCGCTTGTCTTTTCGGTCTTATTTGTTTCGGTAGCGCCGATGGTTTGTGAATTAGCTGTATAAATTCTAACCTGGCGACGCGGTACAGCTAGTAGCGCCATCTAGTGACCAAAATTGTAAACTTGCCAGGTGTCAATAACCCGAGTGTCAGAGAACAGCGAGAGTTCAACATTCAAGCAGTACTTCCACGATTGGGACACCACGTCTGGTTCTATCAGGGCGTTCGCTTCTGAACTTGGTAAATATTGTCTATGGTTTAATTAAAGAATACGATTGGTTTATTTCCGGTTCTAGCGGATATAAAGAGCAAATATTTTTGTTGCATAAAACCTATAACTGCCATGAATATATTAACTATGCCCCATGTTTTTTTTGTTTTTTTTTAAACGTTAATTTCTATAATAATTAGAAAATTTAAAAATCAAGACATGGGGGCATGACTGTTATAAGTTTAATGCAACAAAAATATTTGTGCTAGTGTCATTATCCAGGGAGGAAACCGTCGACTACGTTTGTATGGAGAGAGCGATGGTACCCTTTCACCTTAATAGCTGAAATGATAAGAGACGATTGAAATGAAAACAATTAGACGATCGAAACGGTAACAAAAGACGACCGAAATGATGTTTGTTTCAGACGACGCTGGTTACGGCTCAGACGAAACCGACTCAGCGATCGCCAAACACATCGGCAAGAGTGCAACGGCTAGAGGCTTGATGCCGGACAATGGGGATGGAAGCCTTGTTGTCATCAGGTAGGTAAATATTACTGCACAAGGCGAAGTAGTTAGACCAGAAGCGTAAAATATCGCGACAGTGGTGTCTTAGAAACAGTTTTTGTGTATCAACCGCTAATATCCATAGAATGATATTCCTACTGTCGTAAAGGTGAAGATATGCTTTGTATTTGTCATACACTTCGAAACACGATTAGAGTGATTTGCTTCGATAGAAAAGAATCGTGAAAATCCTAATAAATCTTCATTTTTTTGAGCTTTTCCAATTTTACGGCGATTGTAAAGAAAAAAACAAGTATAAAATTTATATTTTCATATACTTTACATCAAATCCCATAAGGTAGTACAGATGGTTTTTCACTAAAATAGATGTGAGTCTTTTAATTACATAAAACAGTTAAAACGGCCATTTCGCGGAGCGCGGGGGAAAGGGATAGAGTCATAGCGCGGCGCGCGCGTGGGAAAGGGATGGGGGTATTCAGGTCCTACTTCGCCTTAACCAAACCAGTGAAATGTATATACCAAAATAAAAATTTTAACTAATCATATTCTGGGCAGATATTTTTAGTCAACCGATTTGCAATCATTTATATTTATTGTTAATTTGACATAAAATACTTTTCTTTCATCCATTAACACTACATAGAGCAAATATTTTTGGTGCATAAAACTTATAACTGCCATGACCAATGACCATGCCCCTATATTTTTTTTTTAGTCTTAATTTCTATATTAATTAGAAAATGAAAAGAAAAACAAAACATAGGGGCATTAGTCATGGCAGTTATAGATTTTATGGCACAAAAATATTTGCTCTAGTGTCATTATCCAGGGAGGAAACAGTCGACTACGTTTGTAATAGTTTGTATGGAGAGAACCCCCGGTACCCTTTCCTCTTAATGTTTGACACTGATTATTACTTCGACATTTGCGTGAAGGAGTAACAAACATACACACACTTTCACGTTTATAATATTAATAATAAATAATAAAATCATTCATTTCAGGCTACGAAGCCCATAGATACATACCTTATAGACTAACATACATATTTTATAGTATAAATTGAAAGTGTTAATAGATAACTTAAAACTATGTTAGTAGCACATCCATGACACTACACTTTAGTCTTAGTATGTTCGCCTGGAATTTGTCCGCGGAAGCGACGGAATACCACATCCTTCGGCCAGAAGCTTTCATCCATAACGCGAGGCAGATAGCGGTTTGGTACTCACACCACAAACATTAGAAGAAATACACAACAAATATTAGAAGGATTCAGTTATCATAAAGTGTTTTTGTGATTGTAGATTCCCAGGTGAAGAGGATGCGACTGAAACGGTAACATCAGGCAGCGTTCTATACAACTCCGAGGTTTATATTGTGAAGTATCAATACACTAATAGCGATGGGAACGACGCGTGGGTCGTTTACGCATGGATTGTGAGTTTTATTGTCTGAATAACAATACTGTTAATTATTTGAATTAACGACCCAGTTAGCACAATGGTCACCATGACGGACTGCCAAACACAGGGTTGCGGGTGCGGTTCCCGCCTCAGACATGTATTTATGCTTAGATATTTGTCTGTGGTCTGGTTGATTCTATGTATTACTAGCGACCCGCCCCGGCTTCGCACAGCTATATTATGCATGTATTATACATATAAACCTTCCTCTTGAATCACTCTATCTATTAAAAAACCCCATCAAAATCCGTTGCGTAGTTTTAAAGATTTAAGCAGTCAAAGGGAAATAGGGACAGAAAAAGCGACTTTGTTTTATACTATGTAGTGATAGTGATAAGTATATATTTACAAAAGAAAAGTATATAAGTAGTATATGAGTTGTCTAGCACCCACAACACAAGTGTAGTTACTAAGCTTGGGGCTAGATGGCGATGTGTGAAATGAAACTGATGTCGAAAAACTTACAGAGTTAAAAATAATTTTACAGGGTAAAAACGCATCAAAAGATGACATAGCAGATGCAACCAAGTATGTTAACGATATTGAAGACGAAATTGAGAGCAATTTGACAGTTGTAAGGATACCGCAAGGGCAGGAATGCAAGCATTTTTTGAAGATTTTCAAAGGTACAGGAGCTCTATTTTTGAATCGCTTGTGTGACATAGCTTCGTCGTATACGCCTACAAGTCATGCTCGACTTCCAAGTCGCATGACATCAATTGTTTCATTTTTTAATCGTTCGTCGTCAAAATGAAATGTCAATTTTTTATTCGTTTTACGCAGAAAATTGAAAAGCGGTAGGTAATTACCGACGAACATCTAAAATAATCCCAAAAGATATAATATTTTTCTAAGATCGTTTCCGAATAATATGTTTGACGTTTATTCTACCACTCGCCTGTCGGCGACGAGTGGTGGAGACCACTCGTTACGATCGAGCGATTCAAAAATAGAGAATTTCCGATGTCGAAACATTTTCAGTACCTAGAAATCGAGCGCTCGACGCGGGGCGAACGATTCAAAAATTGAGCCCCAGAATATCCCTAAAAGTAGTTTTTACCCTACTACGGGCTAAGCCAAAAGGGAAAAACCCATTAAAACTACTGGACCGATTTGAATAAAAATCGCGAAAGTGGTAGTTTAGAGTATGGAGAAAGACATAGGATACTTTTTATCCCGATATTCCCACGGGATCGGGACTTACGTGGGCGAAACCGCGGAGCGCTGATAGTAATATCAAAGTTTACAACTCATGCCTAAGATATCTGTTCACTCGCGACTTATAGACATACAACATTGTACACGTCAGGAAATCAGAAATATTTATTGGATACGTAACTGTGTGTTTTACAGATGTTAGGATAGATAGATAGATAGATAGATAACTTTATTTGTACAACACAGAAAGAAACAGAACACGATAAACACAAAGTAAAGTAATAGCTAGAAAGTATAAGTCCTAATCCAAAATAATATGCCCGTATGTATGTATGGATCCTAATAATATGTCTGCATCAGACGTTCAATATCTAGTTAATTTGATCCAGGCAACCTATTTAGAAGACAGACTCAGGCAACCAATTTCCTCATGGTGCGGGAATAAAGAATTACCTAATAATTTTGAACACTATGCTTATTTTTTTTAATTTTCAGGTAATTTGGCAATATTATTCGGAAGCAAAGATAATGACTATAAGCCAGAAAACTCTAACGGGAACTATGATGATAATAAGACACGACTTTTTAGAGTAAGTACTTAGAACTAAAGAAAAAAACTTTTTTTTTACTAAAACTAAGAAATTATTCTCTAGCGTCCTAAGTGTACAGGAAAATTCGGTTTCGTCGCGTCATACGAAAAACGCGACAGGCTAATATAATATGTAAGAGACCAAACACTCAAGAGGCTAAAAACGCATTTGGTAAAAATGATATACGCGTTATACCAGCAGAAATGCATCTGCCCAAAATTATGAAGTGTGGGGTGATGGTCCAACTATTCTGTCTAACAGTTGGACCACGAGACTTCGATTTAGGCGGGAGATGTCAGAAACGAAGAAAGTCAACTTCGAACAGTCCCAGTCCCAGTCAGTCTTTTTATAAATTACAATTCTGTTACGATTTGTCGATAGTGGCTATTTTAGATCTTTTGCATGAGATCTTTTCCTCATTTTAAATAAAAAATCATTTATTTCAGATAACTAGATCCATATTTTACATTACATTTTATGATTAAATTGAATTAGAATAAAATAAATAAATACTAAAAATTAAATAATCAATAAAAAACAATAAAATAAAAGTCAATAAAAATTCAATTTCAAACAAGTTTCTAAATTATCATATTTGATTATACAAATATGTATACTATGTTTGTTTCCAGGAATTGATCTCTATCAGCAACACTATCGATTGGTATAAAAATATAGGTGATTATTTTTTTGCAAAATCAACAGGTTCGATTCCCGGCTAGGGTAGTGACTTTTTCAAAAATCTAATGATGCAGTTTTAGTTTTTGTCAAAATCGGGCACGCAACATCTTTCAGCATTTTTCGCTATCTCTCATAGTTTAGGATATAGCCCTGAAGGCCCACACTGTATATATTTGTCACACTGTATATATTTGGAGTTTACTCCTTATGAATCGATTTTCATATATAAGGCGCCCGGTATGAGAAAAATGTAAGGACTAAAATCTACTGATGAATGACCTCGTTACGTTTTTGGTGCGCAACCTATTCTGCGCACCTTTCACTTTTCAACCGTGTGTGTGTGTGACTAGCTTGTATACTTGTGTTTAACCGAAATATTGTATGTATTGTATATAATTATGAACATGTGTGCTTTGTATTTATTAGATATTTAATCACTACAGAGTATAATTATTAATATAGTTTATATAAATATAAATAAGCTATGCATATTAAAAATAGTTGTAAGTATAGGTATAGTTTCGAATAAATTTATTTTTAATTAGTTTTTTTAAATTTTTGCCAAACAAATAAAAATATATTATAGAGTGGATTCTCGGTAACTCGAATCTTGTTTTCTTTAATGTTTTTTTCTGACCCCCTTATCCTCTCCAGGTGGAAGGCACAGCAACAGACGTGGACATGAGAGCGGTACAAGTACCAGAGATAGCCTCGATATTGGAAGACGACGATGTTTTCATACTTGAGACAGATGGTGCTGTCTATGTGTGGAACGGAAAGGTAAGCAGAAGCAGAGATTAGCGTGTTCAAACAAACAAACTCTTCAGCTTTATAATACTAGTATAAATTTATTAGTTTGTCGCTGTCTGGTACTAACTTAACACCTGATTGTTTAGGAATCAAATGAGAAGGAACAAGCTGCGGCGCTTAGCTTCGTTAAGGTGCTTCTAGAAGATAGAGAAGCTGAGGTAGTGGAGCAAGGGAGTGAACCTGAAGAGTTCTGGGATGCTTTGGGTAAGAATTAGCTACATCTATAATAAAATAGGGTTAAATTGTAACCACAGGAGCGGTGTTAGCCTGGATGTGTGAAGTGTGGCCCAGTTGTCACAATGGTCACCATGCCGGACTGCCATACACAGGGTTGCGGGTTCGATACCCGCCTCAGACATGTATTTATGCTTAGATATTTGTCTGTGGTCTGGTTGTTTCTATATAGTATATGTACCTATATAATATCTACAAAAGAAAAGTATATGAGTTGTCTAGCACCCATAACACAAGTCTAGTTACTTAGCTTGGGGCTAGATGGCGATGTGTGGAATGTCCTGCAATTTTACTCTTGCTATATTTATTTTCTTCAATATTTTAATCGTGCACGCGCAAAAGTTTTGAATTTTGACTTAAGAGGAAAGAGTACTGACGCTCTCTCCATACAAACGTAGTCGACTGTTTCCTCCCTGGATAATGACACTAGCACAAATATTTTTGTGCCATAAAACCAATAACAGCCATGACTTTGCCCCTATTTTTTTTTCAATTTTAAATTAACATAGAAATTAAGATTAATACATATATGAAAATAAAACTAAACAAAAAATAGGGGCATGGTCATGGCAGTTATAGGTTTTATGCACCAAAAATAGTTGCTCTAGTGTCATTATCCAGGGAGGAAACAGTCGACTACGTTTGTAATAGTTTGTATGGAGTACCCGGTACCCTTTTCTCTTAACCTAGATTTGATTAAAGGTAGGATATACGTTATTTCCATTCTTTTTATGTCCAGGAGGTGCAGCTGATGAGAAGGAGGACCCTTCTGGCTGGAAGCTGGCCGTCAACCGGCGCGTCAACACGCCCGTCACGCTGACAGCTGTCACTGTCAAGGTGACCGGGAAGGTCGCCTTCGAGGACCTGGACACGCAGTTCACACAGCAGGTGAGCATTCGTGCATCAACATGGTTATACAGTGTTATTGGTAATTATACTAGCAATCCGTTGAGGGCTGCTTCTGTGCGCCTCCGTGGATACAATAACAAACAACTTTTGTTCTACGACTTTTGGAAATTCGAACATTTTTTTGTCAAATTTGAGGTTAGGTTTACCTGAAAAACAGCTGATCCATACACGGAGAGGTCGTTAACCTTAAAATTTTACTTTGTTAAGTTTTATCTACTGTTCTTAGTCTGAATGACCTTTGTTTTAAATTCTCAGCCGTTTTTCGAATTTACATAGCCCCAAAATTTTGTGCTTTTTTATTTTTCGAATTTCCAAAAGTCGTAGAACAAAAGATGTTTGTTTAGGTGCACAGAAGTGGCCCTCAACGGCTTGCTAGTATAATTAGGTACCAATAACCCTGTACATTGCTTCATGCAAAATGAATGAAACGTTTCAAATCCGGGCCATGTACAGCTCTAATTATTTTAATGACCGATTTTTGGTTATTCTGTGTGAAATAACTATAACACTTTGAAAGCTTTAGTGATATCAAGCCTTTATCAAGCAGAATAATTTACAAATACCTACTGAACCGTTATTTAAAAAAGTTTAACTTTAAAATATGCACCTGCTACCCTCAGTCCTTTTCTGACTGTACACGCCCTGACCCGTTAAACTAGGGTGCATCCCATCGACCCCGGTGGTCCCACCCCGGTAACGGGGCCGTTGGGAAAAATTGTTTCATCGACCCCGGTAGTGCCGACCCCGTCGTTTACCGGGGTAGATAGCACAAATCAAGTGTCATCTACCCCGGTGTGTTTTTAAATGAAAAGCGCTTTAAAACGTAGTAATGTTTAAAGCGGGGAGAATAGAGTATTATTGTGTGACCAAAAAATACGTTTTATAATTAAAAAAGGTATTCAACGTGAAAATGTCTTATTACTTAAAGCTTTTTGGTCCCTAGCCAAAGCAGTCGAGGCTAACTTCTGTCGTCCCTCACTTCCCCCACTGCTAAAACCTGATGGTTCACTGGCTCACACCGCTAAGGACAAAGCAAATGTTTTTGCATCTCTTTTTGCGGAATCCTCGCGTCTAGATGCTGGAAACAAAATACCTCCCAAGCTGCCTGATTGTGGTTTTATTTTGTCGGATAGTCCTATTCGGCAGACAGAGGTACGCAAAGTACTTTCCAATCTAGACGTAAACAAAGCCAGTGGTCCAGATGGCATACCAGCTTTGGTCCTTAAATCCTGCGCGCCTGAGTTAACGCCTGTCCTGACTCGTCTTTTTCGCCTATCCCTACTGGTAGGGAAAGTGCCGAGGGCTTGGAAGTCTGCAAATGTCCAACCGGTGCCTAAAAGAGGTAGTCGTGCTGATCCGGCAAACTATAGGCCCATCTCTGTCACATCTTTAGTTTGTAAGTCACTTGAACGAGTGTTGAACAACAGACTCCTGACGTACCTTGAAGCAAATGACCTGTTGAGCGACTGTCAATACGGCTTCCGCCGAAACCGTTCAACGGGGGACCTTCTTGCGTCCGCCACACACCTTTGGAGTGAGGCGATGGAGAACCACGGTGAAGCTCTTGCGGTATCTCTGGATATCTCCAAAGCATTTGACCGAGTCTGGCACGACTGTGTGATTGGCAAACTTCCTTCATATGGACTCTCCTCTGACCTTTGTGCTTGGATAGCCGACTTCTTGAGGGAACGGTCGCTTCGTGTGGTTGTCGACGGCCACTCTTCCGACCTAATGGACATTAATGCCGGGGTACCTCAAGGATCTTTTCTCTCTGCAACACTCTTCTTGCTGCACATTAATGACCTGCTCAAACCTGGTATCGTTGGGTATGCAGACGACAGCACTGTTGTGGAGAGATCGCGTGCTAGTAGAGCACAAATCCAAGCCAGTAGGGAGGCCCTAATCGAGCGCATGAACTTGACTCTGCAGGCTGTAGCCGATTGGGGTGATGCCAACTTAGTCAAGTTTAATGCCTCTAAGACACAGGCCTGTCTTTTTTCGGCGAAGCGGAGCCACTTTCACCTGACTCCAACTTTCCAGGGTGAGTCACTGCCGTTGACCGATAGGTTGGATCTTCTTGGTGTTTCTCTTGCATCAGACCTGAATTTCGGGCCTTTTGTGGAGTCGAGAGCTCAATTGGCATCTAAGAAGCTTGGTGTTCTTGCCAAGGTAAAGCAGTACTTCACACCGGGGCAGCTTCTTAATCTGTACCAGGCACAGGTCCGATCGTGTATGGAGTAGTGGTCACCTGTGGGACGGAACCGCCAAATACCAGCTTGAGGCTCTTGATTCCATTGACAGGCGTGCCAAGAGGTTGATAGGCGATGACGCGCTCGTCGAGTCACGCCTTCTAAGTCTAGGACACCGTCGTGAGGTCGCCAGCTTGTCGGTCTTCTATCGGATTCACTTCGGTGAGTGCTCTCAGGAACTCCATGAGCTCGTTCCATCCTGCCCTTTCTTCCATAAGACAACGAGGTGTACGAAGGCTCGCCATCCGCACATGGTGAAAGTTCCTATTTCGCGCACAAAGCGTCATGCATCCGCCTTTCTCGTACGCACTGCTAAGAAATGGAACTCTCTACCCGCGTCGCTGTTCCCACATAACTACAACCTTGGAGTCTTCAAGTCTAGAGTGAATAGGTACCTTCTTGGCGAGCATGCTACATCTTCGACCTCATTTTCGCTTCCCATCAGGTGAGATGAGGTCAAATGCAAGCCTATATTGTTTAAAAAAAAAAAAAAATTACCAGACCGATAACAACGTGAGCAAAGCTAACGTAATAATAAAAAATCAAAATATTTTCAGTAGTTCGTCCATCACTCAATATTTATGACATATCAAACAACAATAGGCACTTAGACGAGTCAAGTTTGAAACGGTACCTAACGAACAAAATAAAATAGTCTATCCATAACTATCTTTCAACCAATAGAAAGCGATTCACAAATGCATTGTCCAGTGACGTCAGGCAGTCAGTCGCTTTAAAGCGATCAAAGTCGTGTGGTGTCTTAATGTGACTAGGTAAGTGAAGTGATTTAAATACTATTCTTATTAAATGTGAGACAATGTATTTTGAACACGATTTTATTAGTTTCACCTGTATATTTGCTTGCTTGTATGTAACCGACTCTTTCAGGCTCGATTTTGCCCTACTTAGAACGATCAGATTTTATTCAAACTTTGCACACCTGTCAAAGACTGATGACAATTTAATGCAATTATTCGATTAAACAATCCGATTATCCTGATTAGTTTCGCCAAGATTCATCAATTTCTTACCGTATCCTTTGCATACGCATGCGCGCAGTTCCAGACTCAGGCGCAGAACAGACGATTGGAAACCGTAAATCCATCGGGATAGAGTCTATATCTGTATATGCCCGCGTCACATTTTGTATGAAACGGCGATGCGCGGGTACCGCTTGTGCACCGCTACAAATATAGACTCTATCACAATGTTCTTACTAAAAAGCGAAAAATAAACTCTTTAAAAACTAAAACACGATTTTATAGAAAATTCAACTAAAAAATAAAAAATAAGTAATAGTTTAAAAAATAGAAAAAATAAATAAACTGAGAATAGTGTAAATTAGAAATAAATGTATATTATTGTAAAAAAAAGCGTAGGTGCATAGTGTCAATAGTTATAAATGTTTTATTGACAGATATGAGTAAAAGGCTTATCATTTTAATAATATATTAAAAAGCACGTTTTTTTTACAATAATATACATTTATTTCTAATTTACACTATTCTCAATTCAAATTTATTAAATTTTATTTTCTATTTTTTAGTTTTTTTATTAAAGCGTGTTTTTATAGTTTTTTTAAACTATTATTTTATTATTAGTAGATGTGAGTGATTCTAAACATGTGTAGGAATTCTAAATTTTTGAGTTGCAGGATAAAAAATGGATGAAGAATTCCAAGTTGCTCTACCGGCCTACCATCTTTAACATTTATAATGAGTTATCCCATTTCAAACTAATAAATAATTTTCTAAATCGGTCCAGGTGTTTTCGAGTAATCGGCGAACATACCATAAAATATACATAATATATTATGCTTGTGTATGCGACGAATTGAGAACCTCCTCCTTTTTTGAAGTCGGTTAAAAACAGAGTTGGGCAATATGTAATCTAACTACTGATTACTAACTACGATTACTTTAAGTAGTTAGTAATCAAAATGTTTAACTACCTAAAATAATCGTAAAAAGTAGTTAAACAATTTGATTACTAACTAATAATTGTAGTTGCAATCACGATTACTTGATTACTTTTTTTAACTACATTTACAATAATGTTGAGTGTTAAAAAACCCGGCCAAGTGCGAGTCGGACTAGCACACGAAGGGTTCCGTACCATATTGTAGGAGATCCACTTAACTTTTTTAATTTTTTTATACCTGTCTGTCTGTCTGTCCGTCCACCCGTCTGAAACTGTCTGGTACAGTCTGGAATTGTCTGGCACTGTCTGTCAATGTCTGTCACTGTCTGGAATTGTCTGGCACTGTCTGTCACTGTCTGTGACTGTCTGGCACTATCTAGAACTGTCTGGATTTGTCTGGAACTGTCTGTCACTGTAGAGCACTGTCTGTCACTGTCTATTGGTTGAAAGATAGTTATGGATAGACTATTTTATTTTGTTCGTTAGGTACCGTTTCAAACTTGACTCGTCTAAGTGCCTATTGTTGTTTGATATGTCATAAATATTGAGTGATGGACGAACTACTGAAAATATTTTGATTTTTTATTATTACGTTAGCTTTGCTCACGTTGTTATCGGTCTGGTAATAAGACATTTTCACAATGCGTTGAATACCTTTTTTAATTATAAAACGTATTTTTTGGTCACACAATAATGCTCTATTCTCCCCGCTTTAAACATTACTACGTTAAAAGCGCTTTTCATTTAAAAACACACCGGGGTAGATGACACTTGATTTGTGCCATCTACCCCGGTAAACGACGGGGTCGGCACTACCGGGGTCGATGAAACAATTTTTCCCAACGGCCCCGTTAACGGGGCGGGACCACCGGGGTCGATGGGATGCACTCTTAAACTATGGCTTCGTCATACTAACTATTCACTTCTAAACAACGGTTTTCTGGGTTTCTAATATGAAAAGCGCTTTTTCTTATACGTCTAGGCAAACAAATCAACCGCTTTTGTAATGATAATTTTTTGTTAGAAAAGGGTGGTTCCGTAAAAATTTTGTGAAGATCTGACGAGGATTTCCGGAGTGATGAACAGTATTGCGAGAGTGCAGCAAATTTCTCATATTTAATTTTTTGTACCCAAACGGTACCCTATTACAAAGACTCCATTGTCCGTCTGTCTGTCACCAGACTGTATCTCATGAACCGTGACAGCTAGACTGTTGGAATTTTCACAGATATTTCTGTTGCCGCTATAACAACAAATACTAAAAACACCCCGTCGTTTTTGCGTCGGGGGTAATACGGAACCCTTAATGCGCGAGTCCGACTCACACTTGACCGGTTTTTATTTCTTTCAGGATCTGTCTGATGATGGAGTATACATCCTGGACGCAGGCGAGGAGCTCTACCTCTGGCAGGGCACGAACATCCCTGAACGTGTCAAGACATCCCGGGAACTTATAGTTGAGGTGAGTAAACAAATACTATTGAACATTTTGCACAGCGCCATCTAACCCCAAGCTAAGCAACTGGACTTGTGTTATGGGTGCTAGATAACGGATAGAACACATAATATTAAGTATACTTTTTGGGTTTTTGAAAATTCTTTGGTGTAGGTATATTATTCTGATAATTAACTGTTTCGATTCCTGGCTAGGAGAATTACTTTTTCAAAAATCTAATGATTTAACTGGTTTCATTTTTTTGTCTTAATTGGACACGAAGCTGGTCCTTTCAGCATTTATCTATACTATTATCTATATTATCTATACAAATACGATGCCTGCAGGCTGCAGGTAATTAGGGTCACCTGCCACCATATTAAAAACGAAATAGGTATTTCGTGAAAATAATGGGTCATCATCACTACATAGTCTAAAACAAAGTCACTTTCTCTGTCCCTTTGTATGCTTAAATCTTTAAAACTACGCAACGGATTTTGATGCGGTATTTTTTAATAGATAGAGTGATTCAAGAGGAAGGTTTATATGTATAATACATGCATAATATACCCGTGCGAAACCGGGGCGGGTCGCTAATGCAACCAATCAACTAATTTACATCGATTGGTGTGGGAATATAGGATGATTGTAGTGACGTTTTTAGAAATTTAGTGATGGAGTTTTGGTTTTTGTCAGGGTCGGGCACGCGACTCCTTTTAGCGTCTTTCGTTGTCTCGTATGGTTTGGATGTGGCCCTGAGGGATTCACCCTGTATAACTATATATTTATTATATTGACGACCCAGTTGGCACAATGATCACCATGCCGGACTGCCAAACAAAGGGTTCGATTCCCGCCTCAGACAAGTATTTATGCTTACATATTGTCTGTGGTCTGGTTGTTTCTATGTATTATAAGTAGGTATATATTTACAAAAGTATATAAATAGTATATCCGTTGTCTAGCACCCATAACACAAGTGTAGTTACTTAGCTTGGGGCTAGATGGCGACGTGTGGAATGTCCTGCAATATTTATATTTGTTTTATTTACAGCACTACATAGAAGATGACGGCATGGATCGTACAGCAGACACTGCCTTGATTGTCGTCGTGAAGCAGGGCTCCGAGCCGAGCGCTTTCAAGAAACTCTTCAAAACTTGGGAGGATGATTTGTGGGAGGTACGTAATCTGCAGGTCTAAAAGGCAAGGTTTTCAATTTGTTGCGATATAATTAAAACATAAAATAGGCAAAAGTCATTTATTAAGAGGAAAGGGTACCGGCGCTCTCTCCATACAAACGTAGTCGACTATTTCCTACCTGGATAATGACACTAGAGCAAATATTTTTGTTGCATAAAACTTATAACTGCCATGAGCATGCCCCTCTGTTTTGTTTTTTAAATCTATATTTCTATAATTTGAAAATGAATAAAACCAAGACATAGGGGCATAGTCATGGCAGTTATTATAGGTTTATGCAACAAAAATATTTGCTCTAGTGTCATTATCCAGGGAGGAAACAGTCGACTACGTTTGTATGGAGAGAGCGCAGGTACCCTTTCACCTTATATTAATTACGATTCTTATAAGATTCGTCAAAGTAACCATTTTAGTCCCACTGCTGGACTCTCACTTAAAAATAGTTTCTTATAGTCTGGCTACAGAGTCTTGGCCCTGGAAAATGGTGGCAAATTTAAAAAATCTAAGTAAAATGCTATCAAATAATTGGTATGATTAACAATTTATTAATCTATACTATTATTATAAAGCTGAAGAGTTTGTTTAAACGCGCTAATAATATCTCAGGAACTAGGTTCGAATTGAAAAAATATTTTTGTGTCGGATAGTCCATTTATCGAGGAAGGCCTATAGGCTACTTTTCATTTTGATATTTCCACGGGATTGAGACTTACGCAGGTGAAACCGCAGGGCGCAGCTAGTTATATTACATTACTAATTATTTCTATAATAAGTAGGTATTAACATAAGTATTGAGTTTCTTTAATCCGGTGCGATGGTGCTGCCACCTGTTAAGGCATATTGAAACTTTGTTTAGTAAGTAAACAAGCCTAATTACATTTATTTCTTTTCTTTTAGAATCAAACTTCCTATGAAGACCTGAAGAACGAAACAAAAGCAGCTAATTCTAAGTGAAAAGTGTCCGTTACTCCAGCAGGAAATTATATACCATATCTCTAAAATCGACGCTAAACTTATTTAATTTTAAAGTGGGTAATGTTTAGAGCATTTACTAGTAACAGAACATCAAACATTCACTGTTTTTTTAAGCTTTGAATATTTGCCTGTATAATTAGTAAGAACGTTAAATGCTCGAGGAAATGCTGTAGTCTTTACTTACCTTAACAGCAGATTACCCACTAATTAGGTACAGTCACATTACCAATTAGCTGAACCCCACGTGACCCAGAGCTCATTCGCATATCTGTAAATTTAGTACCAACCTATTTTGTTATTTTTTTTATATTGTATTGTATACCTACCTACCTATTGTTTGAAAAAAAAAACAGAATTAGGTATAACATTACTTTACAACCTTACAGATTTGCGAGTGAGCTCTAGGTCACGTAGAGTTCAGCTAATTGGTAATGTGACTGTACCTAATTATAACCTAGTATTTTCTAAGGTTTTTGTTATTTGAAATTGTAATTAAACTATTTTATCGGATACCTATAATCCTGTAATTTTATTTCATTTAGAGTTTCAAAACGCAATCGGTTCAGTATTTTTTGCGTGAAGAACTTACAGACACAGACTATCAAAATAATATTAGTAGGATACGACCCAGTTGGCACAATGGTCACCATGCCGGGCTGCCAAACACAGAGTTGCGGGTTCAATTCCCACCTCAGCAAGTAGTTATGCTTAGATATTTGATATATTTACAAAAAAAAGTATATCCCTTGTGTAGCACCCATAACACAAGTCTAGTTACATAGCTTGGGGCTAGATGGCGAGAGTTGTTCTCAGTATGTCGATTCCCAGAATGTTGATGCAGTGTTATTAAGCACATCATGTCGATTTCTCAGCATGTCGATTGCCCATCACGTCGACTTTTATTTAATAACAGATTTACACGGACTTTAAACATTCCATATGGTCCCCACTGGAGACCAGTAGGTAGCATAATGATGATGTGATGAATGATGATCGTAATTGAAACAAAAGACGATCGAAACGGAAACAAAAGACGATCGAAATGATGATCGAAACGAACAAAAAGACCATCGAAATGGAAACAAAAGAAGATCGAAAAATAAACAAAAGACGATCGAAAACTGCGACATAATAATAAGTAACTGTCAAAATGTGTGGAATGTCCTGCAATATTTATCCATTTATTGAATTTAATTCATCTTAGCTTTTCCTGCAGGAGTAGGTAATGTACACAAAAATCATAATTTATAACAATAATAAAACAATTTTACCATTAAAAAAACGTTTTATTAACATGTATTTACCTTTATTTATAAATATGTACAATAGGTAAGCCCTTATCTATACCTACCACGTGTTTCAGCAAAGAGTTTCTAATACCTACAAAAATATAAACATATATTTAAGCTCATTATAAATGAATGTTCTTTTTGGGTAAATAAAGATTGCATTTATTTCTTCTGGATATGGTCGACTAAGCCGAGAGGGAAGTATATAGGTGTGACATAGTCTACTCAACTCTCAAGCAAAAAGGACAAGACTAAAGAGTTTTAAACTCACACGATTTATACTCTTACCCCCTTATTCCAAAACGAGGTTTAAGGATAGTCCGAGATGTGGATTTAAACCTTAGATTTAGACACAGATTTACTCGTGAACTATAGTCTAAACACTATCCCTATAGATTATAAAGGGAACTGTAGTCTAAACACTATCCCTATAGATTATAAAGGGAACTGTAGTCTAAACACTATCCCTATAGATTATAAAGGGAACTGTAGTCTAAACACTATACTTAGAGATTATATAGGGATAGTGTTTAGACTATAGTTCACGAGTAAATCTGTATCTAAATCTAAGGTTTAAATCTACATCTCGGACTATCCTTAAACCTCGTTTTGGAATAAGGGGGATAGTAATTATTTTCCCGGATCTTTTTTTTTATTTCTCTTACCTCGACGTTTCGACTATGTTACAATAGTCATAGTTGCGAGGATACTGACTGTCTCCTCACTTTTAACGTAACGTGATTAAGAGGAAAGGGTACCGGGGGCTCTCCATACAAACTATTACAACCGTAGAAGACTGTTTCCTCCCTGGATAATGACACTAGAGCAAATATTTTTGGTGCATAAAACTTATAACTGCCATGACCATATTGACCATAAACCCTATTTTTTATTTTTTTTTAACCTATTGCATAGCTTTTATCACGGGCTTTGAGCTCCGCCTACCATGTAGTTCGGCCAAGCGTTCGCTTAACGTGTATGTATATGGTACGACTGTACGAAGCTCGCACGATGCAATAGCTTTTTTATTTTTTTAATCTTAATTTCTATGATAATTAGAAAATGGAAAAAAAAATCTTAAATAGGGGCATAATAATGGCAGTTAAAGGTTTTATGGCACAAAAATATTTGCTCTAGTGTCATTATCCAGGGAGGAGACAGTCGACTAACTACGTTTGTATGGATTCGAGAGAGCGCAGGTACCCTTTCACCTTAAGACCCGGGAAAAAAATTACAAAGACTAAAGGCGTCTATTTGCAGAGTATTTATATAACAGAAACACACTGATTAATGATTTGTACTAAGTTATTGTTCTCCAATGCAGCTGCGACGCGTTCCTTGTCCGCGAGCTGTTTGTTTACAGCGTGCTCTGAAACGTGGGTACCTGTGATAGAGAGATAGTCATAAACTAATGTTATTGGTTTATACTAACTACTAGCGACCCGCCCCGGCTTCGCACTGCTATATTATGCATGTATTATACATATAAACCTTACTCTTGAATCACTTTATCTATTAAAAAAAACCGCATCAAAATCCGTTGCGTAGTTTTAAAGATCTAAGCATACAAAGGGAAATAGGTACGGCGAAAAGTGACTTTATTATATACTATGTAGTGATTACCAATTTCCTTTGATTTGCCATACTATGTTTGTTTCCAAGAATTTGATCTCTATCAGCAACACTATTTGTATAAAATATTGATGGTGTTTTTTTTTTTTGCAAGATCAACAGATTTCTGGCTATTTCTGTTCTGTCTGTAAAGGTTTTCTTTTCAAAAATCTAATGATGCATTTTTAGTTTTTGTCAAAATCGTTCACTCCTTTCAGCATTTATCGCTATCTCTTATAGTTTAGGATATAGCCCTGAAGGCCCATGTAAAAAGTAAGCTTTTTACAGTGGTAGTAGGTACCTTCAGAGACACGAACGGAGACCTTAAACCGTGAGGGAAGAGCTCGGAGGAGCAGCACCCTGATCGATAAACCTGAAAAATAATTAAAAAACTTAATTTTAAAATTTGAAAAACTTCCAACTTTATACCCCATAACTTTCAAATGGCTGAACTGATTTCGATCAAACATGGCTAAGAACACTCGCGACTAATTCACCTTTCAAACAAAAGAAACAAATTTAAAATCGGTTCAGCCGTTCTGGAGCTACGATGCCACAGACACGTCAAACTTATAACACCCCGTCGTTTTTGCGTCGGGCGATAAAAATAGAAAACTAAAAGTTAATAAATATCAAATTACGACGAACCAGTTGTCACAACGGTGACCATGCCGGACTGCCAAACACAGGGTTGCGGGTTCGATTCCCGCCTCAGACAAGTATTTATGCTTAGATATTTGTCTGTGGTCTGGTTGTTTCTATGTATTATAAGTATATATTTACAAAAGTATATAAGTAGTATATCAGTTGTCTAGCACCCATAACACAAGTCCAGTTACTTAGCTTGGGGCTAGATGGCGATGTGTGGAATGTACTGCAATATTTATTTATTTATTTAAATTAAACAAATATTGCAGGACATTTTTGCAAAACGCCATCTATCCTCCAAGCTAAGCCAGGCTTGTGTTATGGTGGCCAGACAATGGATGAAATTGTAATCCTAATTCTACCTAATTAATATCATTGTTTGTTCTCTATTCAAGGTCAAATGACTGGACTGATTTAAATGAAAATCATAGTGATAGTTTAGGGCAGTCATGTCAAACATACAAATTATAATGATGCGGCCCGCGGCAGGAATCAAAATCTCTAAAATTTTAGCGTATTTATAATATTTTTATTTCTCTCGCACTTGCAGTGACCAATCTGCAAGGCTGCCTTGACTTTGAGTATTTGAAAATTTTTCATTTCTCTTGCATTTGCAGTGACCTATCTGCAAGGTACCCTTGAAAATTAAAAAGTGTTCAATAAATGTACCTACATACCTCACCAAATAAAAATGCACGTGTTTAATTATTTTATGCCTGGCCCGCTAACACATCTGTAATTTTCGAAATGGCCCTATTGAAAATCCAGTTTGACACCCCTGGTTTAGGGGATAGAGAAGAACATAACATAGGATACTTTTGATCCTGTTTTTTTTTGGACATTCTTCACATCGCCATCTTGTCCTAAGTTTGATAACTAGACTCGTGTTATGGGTGCTAGACAACGGATATTCTACTTATATACTTTTCTTTTGGAACGATAGTTCCTTATCGCGCGTTGTGAAAGGGGGCTAGACGGAAAAAAATCTCATGAAAAGTTGTAACAACACTTTTTGCTATAGTAAGCTATTGTTAGCCGTGCGGCGTGCGCATGTTTCTCTGTCTGTCTCTCTCTCTCTTAAAGAAAGCAAGCCAGAAAAATTTATTAAAAAAAAAAATTACAATTTACAATTCCTTCACTAATTAATCGAAAGGTCAATCAAGGGACACACCTCTCAAATTTTTATTTTTGTAAATATATACTTAAAATACATAAGAGACAACCAGACCACAGACAAATATAGAAGCATATTTGTCTGAGGCGGGAATCGAACCCGCAACCCTGTGTTTGGCAGTCCGGTATGATGACCATTTTGACAACTGGGTCGTCGAAATTAGAAACAAGACTTGTGCGGGTGAAACTGCGAAGCTTATTAAATACGGTTTCACCCGCGTAACTCCCGATCCCGTGGGAATATCGGGATAAAAAGGGGTTAGTATCAGACGGTCTAAAACGCAAGTCGTCTTATGTGGCAACTTGTCTTAAAATCATGTGGACTAATTTGCAACTAGTCTTCAATGTAAAGTCGTCTATGAGGCAACTCGACATAAATCATGCGGACAAATTAGCATTTTGTCCGAAAAGTAAACGGTCGTCATAGCTAATCGCCTTAACATGACCTGGACAAATTCGCATCTTGATAACATAGCACCTAGTCTTTGTAGCAACTCGTCACCCTTGGCGATAAAAAAGGGACCCAACTAGAGAGGTCTAATTGCGAAAAACAGCCCGTATCGTACCGCAAGTAGTACACAAAAGAGGTTTGATATCTGAAAGATACTGGCCACTTATGTTATGAAATGGACGTCATTTGAATAACATCACAATTATTGTCAATTTTCAATTCTTTGTCACTGGTTTACTTCTCAATCAATATCCATAAATTACGTTTTCTTTCTTTGTAAAAGACGAAGTGGAAGATGTGATAATTGTGATACCAACGTTCACCACAAAAAAAGACACAGTATACAGAGCTAGAAGGAAGTTTCTAGTGTAACAAAAACCGAGTTTAATAATCTTAATGAAGTATCGATACCAGAAATATTAGCCAACAATTTTCTTCGGTGGTGGAGATAACAATGATAAAATATTGGTGTTTTGTACACCTTTGAATCGGAGATTCATGGAAAACGCTAATAACCGATCTGTTCAATACTTTAGAGATGGCACGTATAGAGGGCACCAAGCGCCGCCAGCTGAAAAGTTAAGCGAGTTTTGGGGGTGCACGGACGTTTGTGGGAGAGATTATTTCTATACTCATTTAAAATTTGTTCAATAATATAAGTTTATGTAGGTAGCTGTAACTCTGGAATAAATATGAATAATTATATTAATTTAGTTTTATTTCTTAGTTAAAATATAGGAATTTAAACATATACTTATTTTCTTCAGTGATGACAAGCATATTTTCGACAATCTAAGTAACATAAATGTAGGGTTTCAAGCTACCGCTGATAGGAAGATATCGAATAATGACGAGTTGCTATTCTGTCACTTTGATATGTAGGCAAATTATAACATAGACGAGCTGCTTCATAGGCGACCTATCTTTTTAGGCAACTTGCATTTATGTTGTATTGATAACAGAGCAGTTGACAAAAAACAATTATGTCGAGTTGCTTCATAGACGACTTTACATTGAAGACTAGTTGCAAATTAGCCCACATGATTTTAAGACAAGTTGCCACATAAGACGACTTGCGTTTTAGACCGTCTGATACTAACCCATAAAAAGTAGCCTATGTTACTGTCAATGAATCAATGTATCCTCATACCAAGTTTCATCTAAATCGGTCCAGTAGTTTCGGAGCGTATTTGTTACAAACAAAATATCTTCCCTCTATAATATACTAGCGACCCGCCCCGGCTTCGCACGGCTATATTATGCATATATTATACATATAAACCTTCCTCTTGAATCACTCTATCTATTTAAAAGAAACCGCATCAAAATCCGTTGCGTAGTTTTAAAGATTTAAGCATACAAAGGAATATAGGGACAGAGAAAGCGACTTTGTTAACCGACTTTTTATACTATGTAGTGATAGTGAAGTGATGATTAGTGTAGGTAGATAAAAAAAAACTTACCAATAAGTGTTGCCATACTGCAATGTGGTATTGTCGGTGTGAAATTAACTATAACCTCATTGTTTTTATTATTGACAATAATGTTTTTCTCTTCGACAACCCTCAGCTCCTCCAGTGTCAGGGGGTGTTCTGGATCGTTGATGTTTCTTAAAATAATACTAAATATTAGCTGACAATAATTATTATAACAAACTGTGATTTTAGAAAAATGATTTTACTGGTGGTAGGTATTTTTATTGACAAGAGGTCATCATGATGACCCAGTTGGCACAATGGTCACCATGCCGGACTGCCAAACACAGGGTTGCGAGTTCCATTCCCGCCTCAGACATATTGTATTTATGCTTAGATATTTGTCTGTGGTCTGGTTGTTTCTATGTATTATAAGTATACTTATATTTACCAGGGTTCGAGGATATATATCAATGGATATATATCATGATATATATCCAATATATATCCGATATATATCAAAGGGTTTTTTGTGATATATATCAATACAAAAATTGTTTAAAAATTTTATGAAAATAAGTCATGTTTTGCAGTTTTCTACTGTAGTTCTCCATCCTCAATATAGATGGCGTTGGAGTAAAGTTAAAACATACTCCCTAATAGTAAGTTTAGGTTTTAACGTTTAAAGTTTAGGTATTTTAAGTATTAGTGTAGGTACACAGAAAATTAATGAAGCCATTGAATGATTGGAATTTATAAGATTTTATCTTTTTGAGTTGATTTTACCTGATGTTGTTTATGATTTTAATTGATTTTTCTGATTTATAAGATTTTATGTTTTTGAGTTGATTTTTCTTTTATATGTTGTTTTTTTTTAAATAATTTATTATATTTATAAAACATAGCTATGCAAACAGTATACATAAATAATACAATAAAATAAAAATATGGCTGTCATCAAAAATGGATAAATATCATGTAAATATCACATTTTGGATATATATCAAAAAAATCCAATATTTTGATATTTATTATAAATATCGGATATTTTCGAACCCTGATATTTACACAAGAAAAGTATAATAAGTAGTATATAGTAGTCTAGCACCCATAACATAAGTGTAGTTACTTAGCTTGGGGCTAGATGGCGATGTGTGGAATGTCCTGCAATATTTATTTATTTATTTGAACACTATCTCACACGATGGTCAGTGACCATGCAGTCATGTATACTATATGCTCATGACTCAAAGACCACCTAATAAACCTGAGAGGGATGGGAGTGAAGGTAGGAAGCCGGCAGGACGGAAATATGGGAACACCGGTTCTTGTTACCGCAACTAGACCTCATTAGTTAAAAAAAAAGTGTGGAACGCTCGGCCGAGCTACATGGTAGGCGGAGTGGGTGATGTTAGGTTTTATTTTCGTTGCGGAATTCCTTGATTCGATCGCCGCGCTCAAAGCCCGCGATAAAAGCTATGCAATAGCTTAAAAATTTATTGCACAAAAGTTGGGTCCTTATTGAGTGAGGATGGAGGATTCTATGTCCAGCACCTACCTATACTACCCTCTCAGCTTAGTTGACTGTGTTTAGAGGAAAGAACTAGTCAATACGTGTTGAGACAACTAAGCCGCAGATTTCATCACGATGTTTTCTTTGAAGTAGGTTAGGTTATTGATTTATTTATTGGTTGTTCCTTTTTTAAACTTGGCTGGATACTGCTGTGTGTCTGGATGTTAAAGTATACATGATTCTAAGCTTGCTTACCTAATTAGATCAAATATTTCACGTTCGTCAAATTCATCAGCAATTTCTTCGTCGAAGTCCGTTGCAGTCGTTTCTCTTGCCGATTCTTTTTCGTAGACATTAGGGTTGATATTGTCGGCGACTTTCGTCATCGCTGTTGTTAAATTTTTGTGTGATATAATGAGGAAAAATCACAGAAAAACAGAATGTAGGTACAAGAGAAAATAAATAGTGGAAAACACTAGTTTGACAGCAACAACAGATGACAGAAGGGAACACTTTATTTTACATCTCTTTCTACTTTCAATGAATATCTGCTAGTAAAACAGAGATAGATAGTGTCATGCTTTAAACTACGGGCGGAACGTATAAAAAATTTTGATACATTTGTGACATTTAGTTTTAGTGTTGCCAGCCTATGAAAATCAAAAAATAAACCTACCACATAGAAGTTTTTGTAAGTTCCTCGGGCTACCACAAGCCACCTTCGAGCATGGAGGTAGAAACGAAGCCTTGGAGTTAATTATGCATTTCGATTTTAGTCGGAAAATCAAACGCCACATAGATAGATAACTAATTTATTCAACCACAAGAAGGAACATAGAACGAGATATCACAAAATAATAAGTAGACAATATAAGTTGCATAAACAGGGCACCCTTATCGCTGAAAGAGATTTGTACCATGCAACCACAACCAGATATTATATATGAACTTAAAGATATTATATAATTAAATAGCCTAATTGAGACTAGATGGCGCTATGCGAAATGTCCAGCAATATTTATTAAACATGCTTCTTTAAATGCTTACTTATGTTACTCCTAGAAATACATTTATAATCACACTTATCACACGATATCGGCTTTTCACCAGTATGTGTCATTAAATGCCGTGTCAACTCACTCCTTCGAATACACTTATAATGACACTTATTGCATGCAAACGGCTTTTCACCAGTATGTATCATTAAATGTCTTTTAAAATGATATTTAACCCTACATCTATAACTGCACTGGTCACACGCAAATGGCTTTTCACCAGTATGAATCTTTAAATGCCTTAGAATGAGACCTTTATGACAACTTCTGTAATCACACTTATCGCATGCAAATGGCTTTTCACCAGTATGCGTCATCAAATGCGTTTTCATATTACCTTTTGAAATACTTCTGTAATCACACTTATCACATGCAAATGGCTTTACGCCAGTATGATTATTTGAATGCGATTTCAATTCGCTCTCATATAGACATCTGTAATCACACTTATCACACGCAAACGGCTTTTCACCAGTATGTGTAATTAAATGCCTTTTTAGGTAACTCTTACGGATACACTTGTAGCCACACTTATCGCACATAAATGGCTTTTCACCAGTATGCTTCATTGTATGGCATTTCAATTCAGATTTTTTTAAAGTTGTATAAGTGCATTGAGAACATGAGAACGTATGTCGTTGGACTCGAGTAGTCGAATGTGTTTTTAAGTGCTTTTTTAAATCATTTTTAAGGGCAGTCCTGTAATCGCATTTGTGGCACGCAATCAGCTTATGCGTTATTGAATGTCGGATGAAATTTGAACTTAAATTTGTTGTATAAGTGCATTGAGAACATGAGAACTTGTTCCGTTGTATAACATTATGTGTCTTTATATGATTCTTTATTTCACTCTTAGAAGTGGTATTGTAATCACATTTGTGGCACGTAATCAGCTTATGGGTCATTGAATGTCGTTTTAAATTTGCAGATTGATTCGTTGTATAAGTGCATTGAGAGCATGAGAACTTGTGTCGTTGTATTCGAGGAGTCGAAGCTGTTTCAGTGTCTAAATGTTGGCGTCTCCTGGTGGTTGGTCTCCGTTGATTGACTGCAGGATCATCTGTAAGAGATAGGTATATTATAAATAAATATTGCAGGACATTCCACACATCGCCATCTAGCCCCAAGCTAACTACACTCGTGTTATGGGTGCTAGACAACGGATATACTACTTATATACTTTTCTATTGTAAATATTATACATGTTACACATAGAAATAACCAGACCACAGACAAATATCTAAGCCCCGCAACCCTGTGTTTGGCAGTCCGACATGGTGACCAGTCATAAGGGCCGCGGCACACCACATTCGAAACGTTGAGGTAAGAGAAATAAAAATAATAATACGCGATTAAGACCTGAGAAAATAATTACTATGAATCCAAATCGTGTGAGTTTAAAAAGAATTTTGCCTTGTTCTATCACTTGACAGCTGTGTGTTATCTTGTTCATCACCTGACATCTGTGTGTTGTCTTTTTCATTACCTGATGTTTGTGTGTTATCATTTGCTTCATTTGACACTTGTATGGGATCACTTTGAACATCATCACAAGTGACTTCATGCTTTATTTGGACCGTGATGAAAGCTCCTGCACCACATTTAACTGCATCATCTGAAACATAATCCCTTTATATATAAAATTCTCTTGTCGCGGTGTTAGTTACTAATCTCCACCTAATAAACGGCCTAAGTTAAGTCTCAGAATCGAACAACATCTATTTATTTTTTTATTTCCCTATAAACATTTTTTATTTCCCTATAAAACAACGTTTGCCAGGACAGCTAGTAAAATATATAAGTTCAGAATGTAATATTGTGTTTTATATTCTCACTAGCTGCGCTCTGAGGTTTCACCCGCGTAAGTCTCAATCCCGTGGAAATATCAAAATAAAAAGTAGCCCTAGCTTTTCTCGAAAAATGAACCAGTAGTTCCTGAGGTTAGCGCGTTCAAACTCTTCAGCTTTATAATATTACTAGCGACCCGCCCCGGCTTCGCACGGCTATATTATGCATGTATTACACATATAAATATTAAATTACATATATAAAATATCTCCAAAAGATCAATCTGATAAAGAGATAGATATTAGAATTGCAAATGGATGGAAGAAGTACTGGAGCATGAAAGAAATAATGAAGAACAAACATCTAAACCTAACAATCAAAAGAAAAGCATTCAATATCTGTATTCTTCCCTGCCTCACCTACGGATGTGAAACATGGTCCCTCACGCGCAAGCGCAAAGACAAAGACTACAGCGGTGCCAATTTGCGATGGAGAGAAGCATACTTAACATAAAGAGACAAGATAAAGTGAACAACTACTTAATAAGAGACAAAACAACAAAACTTACTGATGTTTTAAAACTTACTGATGCTCAAAATAGACCAGCAGAAGTGGAGATGGACGGGACACATGTTACGCAATAACAATGAAAAATGGAGCAAAACAGTGACAAATTGGTATCCTATGGATGGGAAAAGGAGAAGGGGAAGACCTAATGTGAGATGGGAGGATGAGCTGGTACTCATAGCAGGTCCATTATGAAGGAGAGTAGCCTGGGAAAGGCAGCAATGGAGGGAGCTGGAGGAGGCCTTTGCCAATAGGCACAGTGAACTTAGAGACATTATTTAAACTTATACCTACTAAAAGAAACTACCTATGTATTTATTTAGTTCAGTAATAAAGGCTTTATTATTTATTATTATTATTATACATATAAACCTTCCTCTTGAATCACTCTATCTATTAAAAAAAACCGCATCAAAATCCGTTGCGTAGTTTTAAAGATTTAAGCATACAAAGGGAAATAGGGACAGAAAAAGAGACTTTGTTTTATACTATTAGTGATAGTGATAGTGAAGTATAGATTATATACCAGACATCTGTGTACTGTCTTGTTAATTACCTGACTTTTGTGTGTTGTCTCGTTAATTACCTGATATCTGTGTGTTGTCTTGTTTACCATCAGTTGTTTGTGTATCATTAATTTCTTCATATGACACTTGTATGGGATCACTATCAGCATCATCACAAGTGACTTCATTCTTTATTTGGACTGTAATGAAAGGTCCTACATCACCTTGACGTGTATTATCTGAAAGATAAAAATATATCAATTAATATAAAAGTCAAAGTCCTGACTGGCTCATCACTTGACATCTGTGTGTTGTCTTTCAAATTACCTGACATCTGTGTGTTGTCTTACTAATTACCTGGCATTTGTGTGTTGTCTTGTTCATCACCTGACATCTGTGTGTTGTCTTGTTCATCATCAGATGTTTGTGTATCATTTGCTTCATGTGACACTTCTATGGGATCACTTTGAACATCATCACAAGTGTCTTCATGCTTTATTTGAACCGTGATGAAAGTTCCAATATTATATTGATCTGCATTGTCTGAAACAATTATGTTTGATAGTCTGAACGAAATAATTTTGCACGAAAATAGAAGAATTGTTTAATTGTTTGTAATTGTTAAAAAAAAAAAACAGCGCACTCCGGGAGTGCAGGCAGAAGTGAAAACTGTATATCTGTGTAAAATCTCATCTGTCGCGAGAACATACGCAAAAAGAGTTTTAGATGAAAAAAATCCGTCCGACATTTGTCGTCCAACAAATAGTCGTCCGACATTTGTCGTCCGTCAATAGTCGTCCGTTAAAAAATACCATATGTACGTCTTAATACACTCACAGCCAAATTAAAAAACTGTATATCTGTGTAAAATCTCATCTGTCGCGAGAAAATTTGTCGTCTGTCGCGAGAATGGCTGAAAATGCTCACCCAAAAATTGTTTTTAAGATGTGGCAACACCACTTTTGGCGGTAGGCCCTTGGGTAAATAATGGTGTTGTCACATAGAATTCCCAAAACTCAAATTAGGATTACTTTGACAAACTTGAAGCAAGATTAAAATTGGAGAGTTGCTTGAAATTAGCAGTCTGTAACAGGCAAAACATTGTTAACTTGTTTGTTGCCTTTAAATGTGAAATTAGGAGTCCATATAGCTTGAATCAGTGTGATTTAGCCTGATATGTGAACCGTTAATGGTGCTAAAGGAGTAATACCATAGTGGAGGCTTCGGCTTCGGTTACTACCCACCAACCTAAGTCATACCGTTCTTGTGTGTTCTTATATGAAGGCCTGTGCAGTCACAAAAAGAAGACGGGTAGTTAAGATTTTTGATCCACTACCTTCTTCCTACCAGCTTCACTTGCTTCCCTCAAAGGCGCCTATTTATTTAGGGGTCTTTGAGTCATGAACGTATAGGTATCTTCTAGGAGAGCATGCTAAATCTTAGACTGCATCAACACTTACCATGATGTTAGATAGTGGTCAAAAACATTAACCTATCTACACTAATATTATAAAGAGTAAAGACTTTCTTGTTTGTTTGCAATGAATAGGCTTGGAAACTACTGGACCGATTTTAATGAAACTTAGTTTGAGGATACATTGATTCATTGGGAATAACATAGGCTACTTTTTATCCCGATATTCCCACCGGATCGAGAGTTACGCGGGTGAAACCGCAGAGCACTGCTAGTTAATTGTATAAAATACAATGCAATGGATGGATGGAATCAAGCCTACAGTGCGACGTAAAGCGGCAATCATGCAGTCAGTTCAATAAATGAGTAGAGAGGAGATGAGACCTGTTTCTGTGCTCTGCTCCTGCTTGAGTTGCGGCCCCCAGATGTCGACACACTTGGTAGGGGTTTTATTGAATGAGAACAGCGGCCGTTCAGTAGGTTTCCACTGAAACCATCAAGTTGATAGATGAGTGTCGCGCCCAGAGACGTCTAGACGATGTGGATGTATGATATAGGTACTCACGTCTGTGTACGTGCTGTACCATCGGTCCAGCGCGTCGTTGGATTCCCTCGCAGTTTCAATAAACCTGCGACATCGACGCAGCTGCGACACACAGACGCAGCACAACGCAGTCGGCCGGTCAGCTCGCTGCAGCTGCAACCATTCACCATCTCTGTCACACCATCTCGTCACTAGCTACATACAGTATACAACTCAGGCTTACCTTGACGCCGGTTACTACATCGTACGTCTGTTCGAGAGCCGTGTTCACGACGCGATACGTCTTACGATCCTCAGCTAGACACACTCGGCACACACCTTCCATTCTCTTCTCTATTCTCGATAGATACCGACTTCGTCTCGTCTCACACAACTCCCGAACTTTTTACATACTAAATCTTCAACTGGCGCATTCAAGATAAAAAAAACGATGGATAGGTAGGTATTTGTTAGAACAAAAATAATTTGTTTTTGTTATAAATTCCCTAGGTCTATGTAATTGATACAATATTTATTTGACAGCAAAGCTAATAAAATTAAAATACATAATTTGGCATCTCTTTTTAATTTTCCCTATGCAAAGAGTTAAACAAGGATGTCTTTCCAAGTCGCATGCTTTGAACTACGAACGGAAACTGCGAACACTCTGAAACATTTTTGACATTTAGTTTTAGTGCTGCCAGCACATAAAACTGAAAAACTACTACAATTTAATCTGCAACTATGTAGACATTAATGGTGTTAGATATTGTTAATAAGGTGATATTCTTGAAACATTTGAGCTAATCCTACTAATATTACCATAAACGACTTGTCTGGTAGTCTGGGTATTAACACAGGTAGGTATACGTAGCGCAGCGAATGTTGGCCTCTGATGGAAAGTAAAAGAGCGTTTCTTATTTTTTTGCCACAAGAGATTTTTGTGACGTCCGGAAATCTTAAATATGAATAACTTTTTTTCACTTTATAAATTTATGATACATTTAAGCTTCAGATCATTATTAGTTTTTTATTTAACAAAAAATATTATAATAATTCTTAAATACACATAAAATCGCTAAAAATTCAATAAAATACAAACCGCCAAATATTGCCATGTATGAAAATTCGAATGTCCCAGTCTCCAAGCCGGCAGCCGGCACTTTATCAAAATAATTGAGTTGGAAACTCAATTATTTTGATAAAGTCTAAGGAAATGGTACCGGAATTTCTATTTTAAGTCGTTTTACGAGGTAGAAAGATTCAAATTACGTTATCTTTTTAGCCATATAGTTAAATTTTACCTATTAAACAATTAAATAATCCCTGTCCCAGAAAAAGTTCCAAAAAAATTTCATTTTTTATTACCCACTTTAGACGTGCTTAAATATAAAAACTACCACTTAGGTAACGAATTTAGCAACATTATAGCTCACGTTTTCATTATGTGCTAGCAGCACCAAAACTAAATGTCAAAAATGTTTCAGAGTGTCCGCACTTTCCGTCCTTATTTCAAAGCATGCGACTTGGGATGACATCCTTGTTTTACTCTTTGCAATAGGAAAATTAAAAAGAGATGTCAAATTATGTATTGTAATATGATTGTAATGAACTTTTTACAAATAAATGCGCTAACATGCGTGATGTGTGTAATTTGAGTTTATTCTATTTGCCTTACGTAGTATTTAAATTCTCTTTGCTATTTGCTGTCAAATAAAGATAACAAGAGTTTTATTTAATTTTAGCAAAAATCCCATTTAAAACGTAGTGATTATCAACTCATGATTCCATCTTGAATGAGTCAGTAGTGAAGATATTATAATATGTACAGAGTTAGACGAAACTGAGTAGGTACCTATCGATATCCAGAAGAGAATGGAACGTGTGTGCCGAGTGTGTCTTGCTGAGGATCGTAAGACGTATCGCGTCGTGAACACGGCTCTCGAACAAACGTACGATGTAGTAACCAGCGTCAAGGTAAGCCTGAGTAGTATACTGTAGGTGGCTAGTGACAAGATGATGTGACAGAGATGGGGAATGGTTGCAGCTGCAGCGAGCTGACCGGCCGACTGCGTTGTGCTGCGTCTGTGTGTCGCAGCTGCGTCGATGTCGCAGGTTTATTGAAACTGCGAGGGAATCCAACGACGCGCTGGACCGATGGTACAACACGTACACAGACGTGAGTACCTATATCATACGTTCGCATCGTCTAGACGTCTCTTGGCGCGACACTCATCTATCAACGTTATGGTTTCAGTGGAAGCTTATGGAACGGCCGCTGTTCATCTTCACTAAGACCCCCACTGAGTGTATAGACTTTCGAGAGCCGCAACTCAAGCAGGAACAGAGCACAGAAACAGGTCTCATCTCCTCTCTACCCATTCACTGAACTGACTGTAGCTGCACGAAAAATTCATGAGAATCGGTCAAGCCGTTTCGGAAGAGTTTTGTTACAAACACTGTGACACGAGAATTTTATATAATAAATATATTATATTTATGTTTCAGATGATGAAAGTCAAAATGTTGCAGAAACTTTCATCACAATCGACATAAAGCATGAAGTCAATTGTAATGATGTTCAAAGTGATCCCATAGAAGTATCATTTGAAGCAAATGATAATACACAAACATCTGATGATGAACAAGACAACAAACAAAAATCATGTGAAAAAAATAAAAAGGCAAAGAAATTATCTAGTGTTAAAAAAGCCATTTCAGATGTTCTTAAACATGATGTAAAAAGTGAAAACGCTCCTAGTAAATCGAAAGTTAAAACTAATTCCACGATGTTACATCAGGATATTGCTTCAAAAAGTCTCAAATCTAGGAAACGAATCAAGGTTGATCAAGATATAACTGGTGAGTAGTTTTTTTTTTACTTGTAACTTGTAATAACTCTCTAGCTAGATTGTCTTCCATCAACAAACTATAACCACTATGCTCTAGTAAAGCATTGTTCAGAAACTGCGATGCCCTAGACTAGAACTCCCCACAGTTCAATGGCATAGGACATTTAATTTTGCCATATTGCTATCATGGAGTAGGCACCTGTGATGTATTAATGTAGATATTAGAAGGATCCTGGGAAGCTTCTGATGGGATATTTTCGTGGATTATCTTTAGTTTAGGTGTAATGTTGCAAGGTTAAAATTCCGTAGTCCGTAAAACTCTTTGATAATGTTGAGCTGGAAATACTATTCAGAAATGACGTCACTTGATATTTAAAGATAAGTACAAAAGCTTCTATCGGACTATGTATATTGATAGTTTGTTTAATTTTTTGTAATATTTTTTTAAATAATAAATGATCATTTTTTATTTAGTCTAATATTTGTCGCTGGTATCATTTTCTAAGCATAGAAATATACACGGTGTAACAAGGGGGGTGGTTTATCGGTTGCTGGGGGGTGGGGGATCTCAGTACCTATCGATTTAACCCCCATGTATGTTCTGCAATAATTAGTGGTTCAAAAGTTATTTGGACTTTAGTGAAATCTTAGTCAAAATCAGATTTCGCCTGATCTTTGCAATTACAGCCAAACTATCAGGTCTGCGATTCTGCCTTTTTTGTAAATTAAGTTTAATATATACCTCTACATCAATCAGAGCCTTAGATTTATAAAACTCCAAATAAAACCATTAAAGTAATATTTTTTATCAAAATGTAATGTTTACATTATCTTTGTATGGTTCCAAAAAAACATTTTACAGATTATTATTTTTTTGCAACCTATCTTAAAAACTACTGGCTTTCATGAAGTATAAACCTTGAAAGTTTAATTTGGCTAGAACTAGGGCATCATGTTGAAAAATGTGCTTGATAGTGTGTGCTTGACGAAAAGTGAAAATAGTCGATATAATTGTTACTATTTATGTAAGTTTTGATAAGCATATGCTATGCTAAAAGTAGAATCACAAGATTATTTTACGAAAGTCTATGAATGAATCAAATTAAATACACTAATAATATACCTACAATGGTAAAAATAGAAAAAAAATATATTACAAAAAAAAAATTTCTTACTCATCTATTTTTTTGTATGAAAATAATGACAACCGATAATCCACCCCCCTTGTTACACCGTGTATGTATAATCATGAAATATTTAGCCATGTCAAACGAAAAGATGCGCTAAGTGGGTTTATCATCATCACTACATAGTATAAAATAAAGTCACTTTTCGCCGTCCCTATGTCCCTTTGTATGCTTAGATCTTTAAAACTACGCAACGGATTTTGATGCGGTTTTTTTTTAATAGATAGAGTGATTCAATAGGAAGGTTTTTAGATATAATACAAGCATAATACAGCCGTGCAAAGCCGGGGCGGGTCGCTTGTATTATTATAAGTTACTTACTAGCTGTCCCGGCAAACGTTTTGCCATATACATAAAAAATTAAGAAAAATTCAGGAAATAAAATTCCTATCCATGTTGAATTAGCAAAATGTTGAATTCGTAATAGAATAGTGTTCGATTCTCAGACCTAACGAATATACTTACACAAAAAATTCATACAAATCGGTAGGTACCTATGTTATTTGAAAATGGTGTTTACAATAAAGAATTTATCTATCTATCTTAAGCCGTTTAGGTGGAGTTTGGCAACTAACACCGCGACACGTGAATTTTTATATAAATGTAGGGTTTGAAATGATTATACCTTCACATTTAAACTACAGCTTAGGAAAATAAAGTGGCTTTGAAATAAATGAATCAGAAAAATAATAAGAACAACGAGAAGAACAATTCAGTAGGTGTACTCATAGTGGAATATTCGTGTTATATACCCCAAATTATTGTTTCTTATTCAAAATTCTAATTTTTATTGTAATTTTTAACATGCTAGGCGGCAAAGCCAATATAAAGAACAATGGTAGAACGACAATTGTGGAATTGCATAAAGAAGGTCTCAATATATCACAAATAGCTGACGCGACTGGTTTTTCCGTAAGTTTTATACCATATGAATGTATAATTATAAGAGTTATAAAATAATAGCCCCGTATTTCATTGGTTATTAAAATTACCAGTGGACCCATGGCAGTATTTCGACTACTGATTATGTAGATAAAACATTAAATACAACCATGTGTACTTGACCTTATTAAGAAGAAAGATATCCGTCTCTTTCTCCATACAAACATAGTCGACTGTTTCCTTTCTGGATAATGACAGTAGCTAGACCAAATAAAAAGTCTAAAAGTCATATTTTGGCAGACAAAGTAGGTAATTATTTTACAAGGACATCCAAGAACAGGCTAACCTGTTTATTTGCTTAATCGGGTACGCCAGTCACCAAAGTGCACACGAGCTGCTAAACATCGAAGCTCGTCATCTTCTTGTGCATAGGTTTCCAGAAATAGTCACTGTGGCCGCAATCGGTCTAGGAGAGACATTATTTGCCTATTTTTAGCTTATCTATTTATTTGTTGATAGTATTTAGTTAAGTTTAAATCTTTATGACTAGTTCAATTTAAGGTGTTAAGTTTTATTTATACTTTTAGAGAGAAACGGTGAGACGTTGGGTAAAGAGGTATAATGAAGAAGGTAGTTTAGAAACTCGTGTGCGATCTGGAAGACCACCACGTCTCGACCATTCTCAGCGACGTTTTATGCTGACCGAGTACAAGCAGAATGGTTACGTAAAGCCCAAAGATTTTGTTGAAGTGTTCGATACTTCAATATCAACTGTTCGTCGCGCACTGAACAGTGAGGGTTTACACCGGAGACAGTTTCTGTTGCAACGGCATAGCGATGAACGATTGCGATTTGCACGAAACTATTTGGACTTTAACTGGGAAACGACAGTTTTCTGCGATGAAAAGACTTTTACACTAAGCCAGCAAGGAGGGCTGAGATCGTGTCTAAAGATTACTAATGTTAATAAACAGAATACAGAATCAGGTATGACATTTAATATTCTAAAACGTTATTTCCTTTGTTCTTCTTCTTCGTATCGATAGCATAAATTAAAGGGTTTAAATTAAATTGCCTACTCCAGTGAGCTGCCAGGTATTTGGCGTTGTTATTAGCTGACATCAGGTCAGCCAATGTACAGCTATTAGGGTTGGAGGGGCAGGTCAAGAGGTTTCCCTTGTTTAAAGCCTCGCTTTACAGAATCACATTAATACGATTTTTTTTGACTGAGGGGATTGTACCTTATTATAAACCTACGTCAACTTTTCACACAAATATTAATGAACCGAGTTCGATGAAAGCTACTTATGTAGAAGTAGCTGAGGCTCTGGAAAATAACACATAGGCTACTTTTTATTCCATTACTATCTATTCCATGATGCATTTAGTTGGTTATTACCAACTATTCCATGATGCATTTAGTTGGTTATTACCAACTATTCCATGATGCATTTAGTTGGTTATTACTAACTATTCCATGATGCATTTAGTTGGTTATTACAAACTATTCCATGATGCATTTAGTTGGTTATTACTAACTATTCCATGATGCATTTAGTTGGTTATTACCAACTATTCCATGATGCATTTAGTTGGTTATTACTAACTATTCCATGATGCATTTAGTTGGTTATTACCAACTATTCCATGATGCATTTAGTTGGTTATTACCAACTATTCCATGATGCATTTAGTTGGTTATTACCAACTATTCCATGATGCATTTAGTTGGTTATTACCAACTATTCCATGATGCATTTAGTTGGTTATTACCAACTATTTCATGATGCATTTAGTTGGTTATTACCAACTATTCCATGATGCATTTAGTTGGTTATTACCAACTATTCCATGATGCATTTAGTTGGTTATTACCAACTATTCCATGATGCATTTAGTTGGTTATTACCAACTAAATGCATCATGGAATAGATAGAATAGATGACTAGAAATTATATTATTTCAGGAAAGATAATAGTGAATGTATGGGGATGGATGAGCGCACAAGGGCCGGGTGAGTTGGTGTTTATGGATACTCGCCCTAATAGCGAACAGTATCTTGAAATATTACGTGATACAATGTTACCAACTGTCCGAACTGTATACCCAGAAGATGATTTATCACAAATTAACTTTGTACACGACAACAACTGGTACACAAGTCGGTCCCGAAGCGTTCAACAATGGTTCAGCGAGCAGCCGAACATTAGAGTTATACAATGGCCGCCGTGTTCCCCAGATCTAAATCCGATTGAAAGTTTATGGGACATAATGGTGCAGAGATGGGAAGGTCGAAACGAGAGGTCTCCCGAGCAGGTCAAGGCACATTGTTTGCAGCTGTGGGATAGCTTACGTGGGACAGATATGTGTCAGAATATTGTGGCTTCTATACGGCAACGTCTTCAAACCTGCATTGATAATAAAGGTGGCCATATTCGATATTAATCACTCAATTCATTTATTTAAAAATAAGCATTAGAATTTAAGTGTTTAATAATCAAATAAACTTTATAGAATTGGTTATATTTGAATATTTTATTTCAATTTCTATATTTATCGAATCCTTACAAAAAACTTCAAACAGAAGACCCCGCGACCGCTGACTTTGAGGAGTATTGTGTGAGAAGGTAGTTCCAAGTGCTCCGTAAATCTACCGTACCTACTTAATGTGCCGATTCCATAGCTAGAAGAAAATTCAATAAAAATGACCAATTTAATGCCAATTTACTGAATTTGGAGTTACTCTACTCACCACTCTGTTGGCACAATGGACGACCCAGTTGGCAGTGTTGTCACAATGGTCACCATGCCGGACTGCCAAACACAGGTTCGCGGGTTCGATTCACGCCTCAGACATGTATTTATGCTTAGATATTTGTCTGTGGTCTGGTTGTTTCTATGTATTTTAAGTATATATTTACAAAAGAAAAGTAGGTATATAAGTAGTATATCCGTTGCCTAGCACCCATAACACAAGTCTAGTTACTTAGCTTGGGGCTAGATGTCGATGTGTGGAATGTCCTGCAATATTTATTATTTATTACTCTCTTAGTTGGACTCATAATTTGATAATGGTTATGACCCATTATCAAATTATGAGTCCAACTAAAAGTTTATACCTTTCAAATAACAAAACAACCATCGAAATCTCCGCCTTATAACATCCGATTATTCCGATTGGAGGGAAGTACCCTCCAATCTAAAATTCTCTACGCCAAAAAAATCTATAAAATTCTAAATCCTGTATCTACCTACTTACCAAGTTTTAACCAAATCGGTTATAAATGAGACATAAAGTAGGTACCAACAAACAGACTGACAGAGAAAAGCACCAGACTTGAAGCAGGGATGCTTCGCGCGCTTGGTCAAAAATGAGAAAAAAATACTTATCTTTAGTGACATAGGTAGGTACCTCGTTTAGGTAAGTTGTAATAAAATTGTAAGTAACTGATCGCCTGCTGCTCGACCGACGACGATGTCACGGTCGTTGCACGCACATATTATTATGCTTGTAGTGATTCATAAAAGTGCTATTGTTGCGTAATGGCCAAGATGCGAAAAAAATGTGCAAGCATGACCTTAAGAGGTGTACAATCCACGGTCAAAAGTGTCTGCCCACCGTTACGTTTACAATCCTGTGCAGCACTATTTGAACATTATAACAACGTAACCTGTGGATCGACCCACGTCGGTTGGTGTAGCGGGTGGCGACTTATTATACCACTCGGCCAACTAAAGACATAGCTAACATGTTGAAAATAATAATCACACTGAGTAGGTACCTACTTTTAATTCAAGTATTTAAGTTTGTGTGTAACGTCTGTTAGAAGAAGGTTGTAACTCATGAATTACTGCTTCATGTTGTAACTCCAATACTTGTTGATAGTCTTATTGTAGCAAACTGATCTTTTAGTTATGACCCATACTGTACCTACTATCCTTTTAACTGCACATGTTAATATGACGTTAATTGTGCTTAACAAACCTTAATACCTATGTTAATCCCCATCCCATACTACCAGACAAGTCGCTTATGGTAATATTAGCTCAAATGTTTCAAGAATATCCCCATAATTGCAAATGGTAAAACAGAGATGTCATCCTTTCGCATGCTTTGAACTTCGGATGGAAAGTACGAACATTCTGAAACATTTTTGACATTTAGTTTTACTGTTGCCAGCACATAAAACTAAAAAAACTACTAGATGCAGTTTACGCTGCTAGGGTTTTAATCCGTAGGTATGTGAGCGGAGAATAATAGGGGCGTATGGTTAGTCAGTGACATTTTTAAAGCACTAGCTGCGCCGCGCGGTTTTACCTGCGTAAGTCCCGTTCCCGTGGGAATATCAAGATACAAAGTAGCATTAGCCTTCCTCGACAAATGGACTATCCAACACAAAAAGATTTAAGTATTCATTTCGAACCAGTAGGTAGTTCCTGAGATTAGCGCGTTCAAACAAACTCTTCAGCTTTAGAATTAGTAGGTACTTAAAGATAAGTGCAGATTTGCAGTGTATTTTACGCATCTTGAGCATTACGCAAACTAAAGGCTTTTTCGGCTTTAAAAATTAGGCAAGCAGTTACCACAATGCTCTGGGTGAGCGAGTAAGGCTGTGTTTACAATGCTGGCTTTACATGCTTCTATTCTAATGCGCGCGCGACTTCTAAACACGACGGTGTATGGGTATGGGTGCTGGTATGCTCAAAGATTGCTGATGTTTTCAAACTATTAGTACCACTGTAAACTATAACTATGGACTGTAGACTGTAATACTGGATAGTGTAGAAGCCAAGTGATCCAACTGACATTTTGGTCAAAATTGAGTTAAGTTTTAAAAATACATTAAAACTGTATTCGTATTAAAGAATAAAATAATAAGATATAATTTTTAAGCTATTGCATAGCTTTTATCGCGGGCTTTGAGCGCGGTGACCGAATCAAGAAATTCCGTAACGAAAATAAAACCTAACACTCCACCTACCATGTAGCTCGGCCGAGCGTTCGCTATTCAGTAGCTTTTTTTATTTTTTTTTGTTCTATTATCTAAAAACATTACAACAATTCATTCAGAAACATGGACGCAAAAACAAAAACGAGTTTTGCTTCATATATCGAAACTTATAAAATGTCAGTTGGATCACTTAGCTTCTACACTAGCCAACTACGATGGTCTATCTATACGATCACAAGCACTGTTTCAATTAACAAAACTATATATTACTATAACTGTTCGAAGCACTGCTATTAATTTCCTTTAAGCGCAATCGGTCCAATTCGGGTTTGGTCCAATAATAATTGGCTAGTGTAGAAGCCAAGTGAACCAACTGACTTTTTATAAGTTTCGGGACATGAAGCAAAACGAGTTTTTGCTTATTACGTCCATTTTTCTGAATGAATTGTATAATGTTTTTAGATAATAGAACAAAAAAAATAAAAAAAGCTATTGAATAGCGAACGCTCGGCCGAGCTACATGGTAGGTGGAGTGTTAGGTTTTATTTTCGTTACGGAATTTCTTGATTCGGTCACCGCGCTCAAAGCCCGCGATAAAAGCTATGCAATAGCTTAAAAATTATATCTTATTATTTTATCTTTAATACGAATACAGTTTTAATGTATTTTTAAAACTTAACTCAATTTTGACCAAAATGTCAGTTGGATCACTTGGCTTCTACACTATCCAGTATTACAGTCTACAGTCCATAGTTATAGTTTACAGTGGTATTAATAGTTTCAGATTATAGGACAAAAAAAAAATATCGTATTATTCTTTAGTACGAATACAGTTTTAATGTATTATTAAAACTCATAGACTAATAGAATAAAAAACTTAACTCAATTTTGACCAAAATGTCAGTTGGATCACTTGGCTAAAAAAGTTCGAATTCGCAGTTGGTCCAGTTCGCGGTTGGTTCCAAATCGCGGTTGGTTGGTCCAATTTGATGTAGGGTTTTAAATAATAAGACAACATATTGGTACTTTTATGTAAACTATACTTATAATTTTATTTAGGTACATAGATAATTTATGAAAAAACTAGAATCATATTCGTGTTACAGTCATAAGTATGTTAAAATAGTATGTAAGTTATCCATTAATAATAACCACGCAAATCAAATACAAACAATAATAAATATACATGATGATTTTTTTACATGAGCCTTCAGGACTATAAGAGATAGCGAAAAATGCTGAAACGAGTTGCTTGCCCGATTTTGACAAAAACTAAAACTGCTTCATTAGATTTTTGAAAAAACATTACCCTAGTCAGAAGGCGAACCTGTTAATTTTGCAAAAAAATAATCATCCTATATTTTTATACTTATAGAAAGTGTTGCTGATTCAGATCTATTCTTGGAAACAAACATAGTATGGCAAATCAAAGAAAATAGCTAATTTTTGTAGTCTTCTGTAATTTTCATACTGAAAATAAAATGTAGTAAGGAAGTTTGGCAAATGACTTAACAAACTGCAGCACTAAAAGCATGGCGACCCAGTTGGCACAATGGTCACCATGCCGGACTGCCAAACACAGGGTTGCGGGTTCGATACCGGCCTCAGACATGTATTTATGCTTAGATATTTGTCTGTGGTCTGGTTGTTTCTATGTATTATAAGTATATATTTACAAAAGAAAAGTATATAATTTAAGTAGTATATCCGTTGTCTAGCACCCATAACACAAGTCTAGTTACTTAACTTGGGGCTAGACGGCGATGTGTGGAATGTGCGGCAATATTTAATTATTGAATTTAATTATTAAAGCATACTATGATACCTCTTCGTACCTTAATGATAAGAATCCATGGATGTGACTTTAATTGCTCCATTTCAAATAATACCTTCAAATATTTGTAATATTGACCTTTGTGAGCGTGATCACATAAAAAAACCTCCATGACTTTCTTGTGCCTTCTTCTCATTGGTGGGCGCGTTCCGAAGGCACACATCCTAACTTAGTTTTTAAGACGTTTCTAAGTGATCAATGCATCTAAATTAATAAAGAAATTTGACTTTGACTTGTTTATAAATTTTATGGAAAGTACCGTTTTTCTTTGGTACGGCGTGAAGCGATGACGACCATGGGCTCTTGCTTGGACGACAGTCCCTGTCCCACCATAATTTGGATTTCTTTTTTGAATCACTACGTTTTATCGATGTCGTCCCGCTGAACCGGTAAAGGTCTACCCTCAAAGTCTATTACTCGTTGGAGACGGTTTCTCATACTGTCTATCAAATTCTTACACAACGCACTACCCCTCATTAATTCCCAGCTAGAAGCTATAAGATCTTTGAGGTTTTCCTTTGATGTGACATTTGATGAATCCCAATTCAAAATCATTTGGCTCCATAAATTCTCGAATAAGTTTAGATCTGGACTTTTTGAAGGGCATCTGATAACGGTTATATCGTTTTGTGCACCGAGCCACTCTTGGACATCTCTACCACAATGCAATGCACTGTTGTCCTGTATTAGGTAAATTTGATCCTCCGGATATGCAGCCCTCACTGTTGGTAGCATCACATCGCGCAACATTTCTAAATACTTATTACTACTAAATCTATCATTAACTTCCACCAATTCCCCTGGACCCATTGAAGACATCCAACCCCAATAGGCTAACGTAATTCTTTCGCTTGCTCGGTCTGGCAACACGCACATCTCATTATAATGTCTCTCTCCGCGTTTCCGCCATAGAATTCTGCGTCCAACGTTGTCAGATTTCAATGTTTTTTCATCTGTGAAAATAACTATGTTATTCTGCCAGTTAAAATTTAAATATTTTTCAGCAAACTGTACTCTTTCTCGACGATATGAAGACGATGCGATTTTTGTTGCTGGTCGGTAACAGCCTAACTTAGCAGCATGTAAATGTTTCCGCACTGTCTGCGGTGACACGTCGTGGGCTATAGCCGTTAGGTTGGTGGACAGAAATGGAGCCTCAGTGTGTCTTGCAACTATGTCGTTATGCCGCGCACATTGTGCCGTGAACGTCACAGGGGCGCGACCTGGCCGTTTTCTTTCAACATCTCCGGTCTCTTTGTATCTTCTTACCCACAACCTTACGGTATTTTTCTGTAACAAGATAAATACATTATTGAAGTTAAAAGTCACCATGTTGCAGCTCACGGACATATATAAGGGGTTGGGGATCCAGATGTAGATCTGTTTTTTTACTTTGGGGAATGTGAACATTTTTACCGATGATTTCATATAATTATATATCCATGTTATTCTGGGCGCTCTGTAATGCCTGGAACACGGTATTCGATGGAGTAGGCTTGCACCTCTACCACCATCTCAGCTTAGTCGACCAGAGGAAAAAATTAACAGGTGAAAGGGTACCTGCACTCTCTCCATACAAACGTAGTCGACTGTTTCCTCCTTGGATAATGACACTAGCACAAATATTTTTGTTGCATAAAACTTATAACTGCCATGACCATGTCCCTATGTTAGTTATAAGTTTTATGCAACAAAAATATTTGCTAGTGTCATTTTCCAGGGAGGAAATCGTCGACTACGTTTGTTATGGAGAGAGCGCCGGTACCCTTTCCTCTTAGTACACCTGGAGTCAACTAAGCTGGTTTCATCACGATGGTTTCCTTCAACGTAAGAGCAAAGTTAATTAGAGCACATACATTTTCCTTTAGAAAAATCTGTTGGCTAACTGTTCACTAACATATTGTTTAATAATAAAAAAATAAAAAAATTATCTCTCTTGTACAAACATTTTTATTCTTTTCGTGTCGATTCCGTTATTAGTATTATTATTATTTATTTTTTCTTTTTTTACAATCATTTATTACCCTACATATACTACATAATCAGATGTACGTTATTTAACACCATACACTGCTCAAAACACAAACTATACTCATCTGATCTCATACACCCATCTAAGCACTTAACAATCTGCAATCTACTCTTACCATAGACATTTGACTCTGTCCTTTGTAACTGCTGGAGTGGGAGCCTGATGTTCCGTCATACAGGAGCTCTCCTAGTATGGACATCAGTCTCTCACAAAGGTATTTTGATTGATGCATATTAAGACTAACTACTATGCTAATTTATACCTTTGTGAGTAGAAATTAAATGATTATTTATTTATTATTATTCTAATTTATATTATAATTTCGGCCAGGATTCGAACACCACAACCTTTACAAAGAAGGTTATTTCTTCACCTACACGGCTTTGATTTAATTTATCTTTCGTGTAATACTGGACAATGAATTATTATACCTATTTATTTTGTAAGGACCGAGCATGGAAATATACATCATAACGTCAATTAGGTCATCGCTCAATTTATTGATTGATAGTAGAATTAATGATGGAAAGTCGTCCATTTTGGTGACACGTAGCAGTCGCACAGCACAAATTGACGAATTGTTGAATGGTGCAACATGTAGTATGAGACAGTGATCGAATATGAAGCACTTTTTGTTTTTGTTCGTACGGTGAATCGAACCTTATATTTTTATTCAAGATTTTATCTATAGTAAAAGCTATAAGAATTACTTAGTCCTTTTATGAATTAGGCATTTTAAGAACTAGTCCTTTTAATAATGCTAAGCAGATAAAAAATAATACTTATACACATAAGCCATTGTTACAATACAAGATGTTAAAGTTTTTGCAATTTGCTTAGGCAACCCTTCGCAGTAGATTATTGCTATCGCAAAAAAACATCGCTATGATTTATTGTTAGCTTAATTTATCGGCAGGTAAGATTACGATGATGTCATTAAATCGCTTGGCAAACACACAAATAAATAAATAAATAAATATTTCAGGACATATTACACATGGCCATCCAGCCCCAAGCTAAGCAACTTAATGCTTGTGTTATGGGTGCCAGATAACGGATAAACTACTTATATACTTTTTTTTTTTGTAAATATATACATATTATACATATAGGAAACACCCAGAACCAGAAACAAGAATTTATGGTCAGCATAAATACTTGTTCCCGGCGGGAATCGAACCCGCAACCTTCTGCGTCGCAGTCGGGTGTTCGCCCGACGCGCCACAGAGGACGACAAAAGAACCTATTTTAAATTGGTTCAAACGTTCAGTTCCCTTATGCAAAAAAACAGATTAGAGGTTAAAACAGTTAAGTCAAAGTCAATTTTTTTTATACAGTTGGAATCATTCGGAAATTATCACATTGAATGGTTTTAAAAACGAAGTTAGGATGTGTCTACGGAACGTGCCCACCAATGAGAAGAAGACACAAGAATCTCATTGGTTTCTTGTTTTTCTTTCACAAAGGTCAGGATTATAATATTTTTGAAGTTGTATTTCAAGGAGCAATAAATGTCATGTCCGTGGGTTCTTATAATTAAGGTACGACGAAGTATTATAGTAAGCCGTACCGCATAATTTATAGGGTTTACTAGAAACGCTCCACAGTTCTCTCGATCCCGTGGGAATTTGGGGATAAAAAGTAGCCTATGTTACTCCCAATGAATCAATGTATGCTACGCACTAAGTGTCGATCCCGTGGCATAACAAAATAAAAAGTAGCCTTTAGCCTTTCTCGAAAAATGGACTATCCAACAAAAAAATATTTTTTCAATTCGAACCAGTAGTTCCTAAGATTGCTCCTCGAAAAATGGACTATCCAACAAAAAAATATTTTTTCAATTCGAACCAGTAGTTCCTAAGATTGCTCCTCGAAAAATGGACTATCCAACAAAAAAATATTTTTTCAATTCGAACCCGTAGTTCCTGAGATTAGCGCGTTCAAACAAACAAACTCTTGAGCTTTATAATATTAATATAGAAGTGTAGATGTAGATAAAATGTTAAATAAATAAATATTTCAGGACATATTACACATTAAGCAACTTAATGCTTGTGTTATGGGTGCCAGATAACGGATAAACTACTTATATACTTTTTTTTTTTTGTAATGTATACATATAGGAAACACCCAGAACTAGAAACAAGAATTTATGGTCAGCATAAATACTTGTTCCCGGCGGGAATCGAACCCGCAACCTTCTGCGTCGCAGTCGGGTGTTCGCCCGACGCGCCACAGAGGTCGTCAAAAAAAATGTCTCTACATTTTCATGTAACTTATTATAGAGCACACATGTGCTATTGAATGACCTGCTTATTTTCCGGAGCCTACAACCGGGCACGGTCCAGATAACGAGCCCCTTTGTCCATTCGGGCCCGGCCGTTAAAAATATAACTACAAAACTAAACTCCGACGACCCAGTTGGCACAATGGTCACCATTTTAGACGACCTCTGTGGCGCGTCGGGCGAACACTCGACTGCGACGCAGAAGGTTGCGGGTTCAATTCCCGCCGGGAACAAGTATTTATGCTGACCATAAATTCTTGTTTCTGGTTCTGGGTGTTTCCTATATGTATAATATGTATATATTTACAAAAAAAAAAGTATATAAGTAGTTTATCCGTTATCTGGCACCCATAACACAAGCATTAAGTTGCTTAGCTTGGGGCTGGATGGCGATGTGTAATATGTCCTGAAATATTTATTTATTTATTTATTCCGGACTACCAAACTCAGGGTTGCGGGTTTGATTCCCGCCTCAGACTAGTATTTATGCTTAGATATTTGTCTGTGGTCTGGTTGTTTCAATGAATTACAAGTATATATTTTTTACAAAAGAAAAGTGAACAAGTAGTATTTTTGCAATTTAAAAGAAAAGTCTAGAAGTAGTAAATTCGATGTCTAGCACCCATAAGACAAGTCTATTATAGTTACTGAGCTTGAGGCTAGATGGCGATGTGTGGAATGTCCCGGAATATTTCTTTTATATTTATTCGACAAAACTCTATTTTGACGTTATTAAATACGATTTAATATCGACAAATAGGTACATAACTACGAAGTACCTTTGACGCTACGGAACTCCGACAAGGTTGTGTTGTTATGTGGGTAGGTGTTCTATTTGACAACGTTTAAATTACAGTAGAACGGCGGAATGTCTTTGTGATGTTGTCATTCGTGAATTGGTGAATTTGCTGTGAAAACCGTGCTGTTGTGACTTGTGTGTGAATTTCACTATATTTCAGGGATAAGATGTAACTGTTACTGAAACGTGGTTTCATCGGGTCGGTACGCACTCGTGTCCCCGTCTCACGGAATAAAAGTTGTAGATTCGGCCTAGATGTCCATTGGTCGTTCGAAGAAGCGGTCCTGGAATTGGCTGCGGTGTGGCCCCGCGCCACCCTTATTGAAAACAGGGGGAATTGTTTCACTTTGAAATTGAAATTTTGACTTCTGACTTTTGATGGGATGGGATAGGATAGAATAGGCCCTGGATTAAGGTTAATGTGGGTTTCAGATTTAAAGTTACTTATGTATAGGTTTACATATTGCGGGAAATGGATATTGGCGGGAAATCGAAGAGACTTGCATAATCGGGTGACAATACTTAAGGTTTGGTAAATAAAAATAACTTCTATACTTAGATCTGGTTTGAGTTATCAGATCTAAGTATAAGATCTAACTTCTATACTTACTTAAATATTTTCAAAAGGCACCTAATTCAAATAAGCTTCAAAATATTTGTACCACAACGTGGTTTTCCATCCTAAATAGGCATGACTAAGAATAGTATATAAGTACATAATGTGACAGCGCAATTTTACTCTTGTAAAAAGTACACTATATTCTTCTTTTGATTAATTTTGAGCTAAAAAGTCAATTTCAAAAATCTCAACCAAACAGGGTAAGAAGAAGGGGGAAAGATTCAAAGTCAAAGTCAAATTCTTGCTAAAAGCTATAGCTACGTCCGTGTTGTAGCTGCATAACCCAAAATTAAAACAGGTTAACGTTGCGAGTTCGAAATCATAAGATGAGCGCGCATCACTGTAACACTAAAGTAACAGGTTGAAGCTGCCCGTAAGATAAATATAAGATGGACGGACGGAGAGACAGACAGACGGACGTATAACATCTCACGCGCGTACATAAGTACACGCACCCATTTTTAATACCTACACTACAGTCATTTACCCCCTATAGTAATAGCACAATGAATTCTATACTATTATTTTATACTATTACTAGCTGTCCCGGCAAACGTTGTTTTGCTATTTACAAAAAATTGGCCGATTCTCAGACCTACTGAATATGCTCACAAAATTTCATGAGAATCGGTCGAGCCGTTTCGGAGGAGTTCAAGTTCGAACCCCGTGACACGAGAATTTTATATATATAGAGACTAGCTGCGCCCCGAAGTTTCACCCACGTAAGTCCGATCTTTCTCACCGTTTATACTTTCCCTGGACTACCACAAACATTTCAAAACCGAAATCATCTAAATCGGACCAGCCGTTCTCGAATTTTAGCGAGACAGACGAACAGCAATTGATTTTTATATTCAGGGTGATTTTTTTACATGGGCCTTTAGGGCTATATCCTTAAGTATAAGAGATAGCGAAATAACGTCAGCGGAGCGTAACGCAGTTTCTTGAAGTGTCACCCGGCAAACCAATTTATAAAACGTTGTCACGTCAAAATGCTGAAAGGAGTTGCATGCCCGATTTTAATAAAAATTAAACTTAAACTAAGCCTCGGGGAGACGCGCTTGAGGATGTTTTTTATTTGTAGTTTTATATATTTTTAGAAATTGTTAAACATTATAATATTGTATCACCATATTGTACCTTTTTTTTAAATAAAAATAATAATGGTTTGTTTAGAAAATATAATTTGTAAGCTTATTGTTTTTTTATAAAAACTAAAACTGCATCATTAGATTTTTAAAAGTCTTTAAAAAAAAAAATTATCTTTAATTTTTTGAAAAATTTCTTTAATTTGCCACTATGTTTGCAAGAATTGATCTCTATCAGCAACACTATCAATTGGTATAAAAATATAGGTGATTATTTTTTTGCAAAATCAACAGGTTCAATTCCTCGCAAGGGTAATGACGTTTCCAAAAATCTAATGATGCAGTATTAGATTTTATCAAAATCGGGCACAGTTTAGAATATAGCACTGAAAGCCCACATAAAAAATTCACCCTGTATATAGATTATTATTATAGTAAAATAGTATGTTAAAGTAATATTGTATATAATAAATAATAATAAATATTTCAGGACATATTACACATCGCCATCCAGCCCCAAGCTAAGCAACTTAATGCTTGTGTTATGGGTGCCAGATAACGGATAAACTACTTATATACTTTTTTTTTTGTAAATATATACATATTATACATATAGGAAACACCCAGAACCAAAAACAAGAATTTATGGTCAACATAAATACTTGTTCCCGGCGGGAATCGAACCCGCAACCTTCTGCGTCGCAGTCGGGTGTTCGCCCGACGCGCCACAGAGGTCGTCGATATGCTTTGCGCTAAACTAATAAATAGGTATAAAAGTTTTAGTTTTGTTTAAATAATAGATCAACTTACCGCTATGTTTAATGTGCGAGCAATTTCATTAATAGATTTTTTTTCTTCATATAATAGAATAATTCTGGTTCTCAGAAAAGGTGTTATAGGAGTCATTTTCTTAGCATCTGAAATGTTTCTTTTAACACTAGATAATTCCATTGCCTTATTTTTAGCACAAGACATCTGTGTGTTGTCTCGTTCATCGCCTGACATCTGTGTGTTGTCCTGTTCATCATCTGACATCTGTGTATTGTCTTGTTTGGTACTTGATATCTGTGTGTTGTCCTGTTCCTCATCTGACATCGGTGTGTTGTCTTGTTCATCACCTGACATCTGTGTGTTGTATCGTTCATCACCTGACATCTGTGTGTTGTCTCGTTCATCACCTGACGTCCGTGTGTTGTCTTCTCCATCACCTGACGTCCGTGTGTTGTCTTCTTCATCACCTGACGTCCGCGTGTTGTCTTCTTCATCACCTGACATCTGTGTGATGTTTTGTTCATCTTTAAATATTTGTTTATTATCATTTTCTTCATATGGCAATTGTAAGGGATCACTATGAACATCTTCACAAGTGAATTCAATCTTTATTTGGTCCATGATGAAAGCTCCTGGATCAGCTTGTTCTGCATCGTCTGAAACATAAATAGATATATAATCCATTGAAAAGTTACATTTGGGGTTGCATTTGTCAGAGGACGCAATTTTATTTTTTAGATATCAAGGGGGGGTTAGTCTGAACTGAAATCCAAGTTTGAGGGATTGTAGCCCTTGTCCCACGGCCGCCATCTTGGAAAAAGGGATTTAAACAGTTTTTATGGTTTATCCTGCAAACTATAGGTCCCACAAAAAATATTAATTAACGTTTTTTGTTGCAAATAAGATTATCTACAACTTTTGTAAAGTAACTTTTAGTCGTAAACCAAAAATAAAAGAGTTATAAGCGAAAATCCATTACTCAGTTATCTTAGCTCTTTTCACGTTCCCATCTGGCTGAAAGCATGAAACTTGGCAGGCATGTAGCATGTAGATAAATTCGCTTATAACTTTTTTATTTTTGGTTTACGACTAAAAGTTACTTTACAAAAGTTTTAGATAATCTTATTTGCAACAAAAAACGTTGAACTAATATTTTTTGTGAGACCTATTATAGTTTGTCAAATAAATCATAAAAACCGTTTTTCCAAGATGGCGGCCGTGGGACAAGAGCTAGAATCGCTCAAACTTGGATTTAAGTTTAGACTGATCCCACCTTGATATCTAAAAAATAAAATCTGACAAATGCATGCTAAGCCCAAAAAAATGTAACATTTAAATGCACTAATAATATAGTTCGGAAAGAAGTTATGTTACATAGTCTCAATATATGCCACATGCATATTTTAGTGAGAATATGTTCATTACTAGTCTTAGATAGAAGTGAGAGTAGAAATAGTTGGTATAAAACAGGTAAATGATTATTAACTTGCTTGTTGCTTTCAAATTTTTGACGACCCAGTTGGCCCAATGGTCACCATGCCGGACTGCCAAACACAGGGTTGCGGGTTCGATTCCCGCCTCAAACAAGTATTTATGCTTAGATATTTGTCTGTGGTCTGGTTATTTCTATATATTATAAGTATATATTTACAAAAGAAAAGTATATAGTAGTATATCCGTTGTCTAGCACCCATAACACAAGTGTAGTTACTTAACTTGGGGCTAGGTGGCGATGTGTGTAATGTCCTGCAATATATTTTTCTTTTTTTTAAATGTAAATACGACGCATGGATGGACGGACAGTTTAGCTAATTGTGAAACTTGCAGTCAGTTCAGTAAATAAGTAGAAAGAAGACCTGTTTGTATGCTCTGTTCCTGCTTGAGGTGCAGCTCTCGATAGTTGATACACTCAGTGGGGGTTTTGTTGAAAGACAACAGAGGCCGCTCAGTAGGCTTCCACTGAAACAATTAATTAAAAAATTTATAGATGAGTGTCGCGCCCAGAGACGTCTAAACGATCCGGACGTATGATATCGCGGGCTTCAGACCAAAGGGGCGTATCAGCAAGACCCCTACTTTTCAGGAGACACAAAAAACTGAATAACTTTTTTTTGAATGCACCTACATAATTAATTTTTTTGTATGTGCCTGTGAAAGTACTTCCTTATTTATGGGAAATGCTTAATTTTTTTGTAAATACATTAAAACCTGCAATAATGCACTTACGTCTATTTGGCTCGACAAAATTAGAGAAACCAGATGTTATATTTTCTCAGAAAATGCTTTTAGGAAATGGACGTATAATACAAAACTTTTATATGCAATGCGATATTCAAAAAAACATATAAACTTAGTAAAAGTATTGTAAAATTTTATATTAAAGTAATTTTTACGTAATTAAATCCACTATTTCTATCATTTTTGATAATCATACGTCCATTTGGCCTGACAAAAATAGAAGAATAGTTTTGTTTTAACACAGACGTATAAATAAATCTATTTAGGGTTAATTTATCTGATTTTGAAACAAATACCTACTCAAAAATAGTTCAGTATTATTATTTAAGAACGAACTTAAAAATTAAACAAATTTTTACAAATTAATAGTGTAACAAAATTTTACAAATACAAACACAGCTTAATGAACCTTTCTTTACCTATGTATCCTCGCAAACGCTATTGTTTCTTTGGTGCCGTTAATTTAACATTCGTGAATTGCAGAATTCTTGATAATTTTACCGCTTAGAATAATATTTTTACAAGCCCATTGACAGTCCACTAGAGACGACGCCAATGGAGAATAAATTTATATTTTAATTTGATGACAGTAATCAAACAAAAAGAGTAGTTTGTTTTAATTGTTCAAACTTAAGTATATTTTGAATGCATCAGAATCACGGGGTATCATCATAGAGTACAAAACCTCATCACGGTATTGCTCTGCATTTAAAGTATCTCGTGACAAAACGAGATCTGTTCTTCCAACCAGACGAATACCAGCCCACAACATAATTATTCCACCTTTGAAATTCCTAAAAATTCAGAAGTCAACTCTGGCGACCAAGAATTTTCATACTCTGTATGCCACGTGTATGTAGAGCCGTTTCTAATGCCATGAGTGGACCTACAGTATGCTTTAAAGCTACTAAGATGGTATTTTTCACTTGGAACTTACAATAAACCCCAAATAAGAACACGGCTTCCGGTTGCAGACGAAGTTAAATACCTGGGTGTAGTTCTAGATAATAAACTCTGCTGATGCTACCACAAAAATAGACTATCTTTAAAAGGAAGCCTGCGTCTCGTTCAGGCAATGTCACTGCATTATCGGTAAACCTGGAACTTATCCTAAAATAGGGCTATGACTTTACACATCTGTGATCAGTTCATGCATCAGCTACGGCGCTGTCGTTTGGTGACTAATGGTGACCCAGAACGGAATTAGTATCTGCACAGACTAAATTAACTCGCCTTCAAACGATGACTTGCGTGGCAATCACCGACACACCACACCCACGGTGGCAATTAAAGAAATACTCAACATCCTCCCCATTCACCTTTACGTTTAACAGGAGGCGGTGCAAGACCGACCACACTAAACCTATGGAAAGAAGATGTGAAGCCAAATACACTTTGGTCCTATCTAAACTCTCGGCAGAACAGATAGCCCTCGCTGAAAGCAATTATAAGTGATAGGATCACTGGTTAACGCATGCTTGAAATCAATATTTTAAGAAATCTTCGAAAATGTTGATATAGAAGTGAAAGTGAATAGTGAGATCGTAAATAACATCAGACACGCTGACGATACAGCACTACTTGCGTACTCTAAGCTTAGCTGGCTAATGGTCAAATGTTATATTCTATCGATACTGATGCATGAGGGCTGTACTTTAAACAAAGATACAGAGAGCAAGTTGAATGCATTTGAGATGTGGATGTCTGGACGAATGCTCCAAATTTACTGGAGAGATAGAGCTGACTCTATCTATATTCTTTTAAGGAGTTAGTTTCTGAAAACAAACTCCTTAAAAGAATGTTTAACAAAAAAACTAGAAATTCTAACCACAGTTAAGAGAAAAGTCGTATATTTCGGCCATATACACAGATATGAAAATTACAACGTACTAAAAAGTATAATTGAAGGGAGGGGAAAAGAGGTAAAGGAAGAAAATGGTTGCCCGGTGTGACAATATAAAATCCTGGACCGGTACTGTTGAAGCGGCTGTTCTAAGCAGAGCAGCTTAGGAAAGAAAAGTTTTTAAAGCGGTGGTCGCCGACATCCATCCAAAACAAGAAGAAGAAGAGAAACTTCTACTCTAGCTTCCTTTTTTTATGTTTTTTTTATATTTTAAATGGCTCTACTGTAAAGTTCAGAAAATGGCGATTAAACCAAATAGCCTGACAAATGGTAGTTAAATAAACATGTTGGATGTCGTATGCACTTACGTCTATATGGCGCGACATTATATTGCAGGTCTTATGAAAATCGATAGTCGTATGCGCATACGTCTATATGGCAATATTCGTAGGTCATTAAAAAAATCGATAGTCGTATGCACATACGTCTTTATGGCACGATATAAAAGTCGGGACTCGTGGTTACGACCGCTGTACGCCTTTTTGGCATGAAAATAATATCTGACTGTCATCTTACGTCTAAAAGTATTTTATTTATATATCTTTTAAAGTAATTTACCAATCATTACAAAAAATTGGGGTTTGTTGTATTGATAAAATTAGAAAAGATTGGCATTATAAAAAAAAAACGCATTTTTGCGGCTACGACCCTTTGGCCTGAAGCCCGCGATATAGGTACTCACGCCTGTGCTGTACCATAGGTCCAGCGCGTTGTTGGATTCCCTCGCAGTTTCAACAAACCTACGACATCGACGCAGCTGCGACACACAGACGCAGCACAACGCAGTCGGCCGGTCAGCTCGCTGCAGCTGCAACCATTCACCATGTCTGTCACACACATCATCTCCTCACTACCTACCTACACTATACAACTCAGGCTTACCTTGACGCCGGTTACTACATCGTACGTCTGTTCGAGAGCCGTGTTCACGACGCGATACGTCTTACGACCCTCAGCTAGACACACTCGGCACACACCTTCCATTGTCTTCTCGATGTTAATACTACCTCAATTTAATAAGTACTCTGTGCCTACTCAGTCTCGTCTCACACAACTTACGAACTCTTTATATCTACACTTCCCTGTGACTACACTGGCTCATTCAAGATATAAACGATGGATATAAGGAGGTAAATAATCTTTTTGTTGTACAAAGCAAAGAGAATTTAAATACTACGTAAGTACAAAGTAACAAAATTGACAGAGCGAAGAGAATAAAATCAATTATTTACATAACGCTTAAAAGTGGCATTAGAATACTTAATTTGACATCTCTTTTTAATTTTCAATAAATTGCAGAGATGCAATCCCATGTCGCATGCTATAATACGGAAAATACGAAAGTTCTGAAACATTTTTGACATTTAGTTTTAGTGCTGCCAGCACATAAAACTAAAAAACTACTAGATTACGGATTGCCAAGAATCATGGACCTAGATATTTTATTAATCTATGCCAAGAATATACAAAAGAATTGGTCGATGGTCGAAGGAATATGGGCATCATGATGGACGTATGGTAAGTATATAATTAACTTCATAAGTGCAGGCAGTGCAGCTACACCTCTAGGGTCATGATTGTTTGCAGGTACTTTACGCATCTTGGGCATTACGCAACAATAGCACTGTTAAAAAAAAAATACAGGCATGTGTGCGTGCAACCACGGCGTGTAACGCATGGAGGTAGGTGCAACGTAATCGTAGACAGAGAATAACTAAACTTATTGGATAAATGCGTAATACGTATGGAGCCATTGGTACGGGAAATTTAGCATTATTGTCAACGTCAAATTTATTTTTCCGTCAATTTTGACAGTTTGCCTCCGAGAAGTGTTCCGTGGGTGCCTCCCCTTGATTCCAAGATTTCGATCAATAATTTCGCTGGAACATTCCGCCCTTGTGCAATTAATTGACTTCAGGAAATAAACGGACAAAGTAGCCAACCGTTACGCTATTCAGCTTCGAATTAACAACACACTTGTAAGTATTAACACAATTTTCTAGGGGAAAAGAAAAGTGAAAAAAAATCTGATGAGAGAAATGTTTCCTCGCTTTTCTTAGGCTTTTCCTTCTGGTATTTAGTATTCGTACTTATGTTTATGACTTTATCGCTATTACCTTGCCTAATAGCAAAAAATCTGCTTCATGAAAGAGTCGTCCATAGCGCGTAGGATCGTAATTGGTGCAAGAAGGTAGAAGAGACCCAGGAGTGGAACATCATGGGCTAATAAGATAAGATATAAAGGCCTGTTAGGCTTTTCACTGACTTTTTTTGTGAGTTTAAGTTCATTTAGTTGTAACAAATCTTAGGTTGGATTTTACCATTCATATTTGAACGCGATTACTTCAAGCTAATCTCCGTTTTAGGCATTCATCTCGTTCAAAACTCCAAATTGGATTTTACCAACGAAAACTGATCACGATTAGAGCTAGAACGCGTTAATTTCTGAACGCCCAATTTTGGACGTTTAATGCGTTGAACACGATCAAATGAACTGTCATCGTGTTGTTAGGTTATAGGTATATCTAACATTAATTACGTATTTTCGAAAACATCGTCATTTTTATTAAAGTAATAGCATGAAAAGGGCTTTAGCGCTCGCATTTGATGAAACCTATGATGAAAATATAGTTCGCCGTCCAAGATGGATCCGTGAACGTGAAGAACATTTGGCTCACTGGCGGAAAATGTTGGTTCTCGTTTGCGTTTCATTTTCACTTCACTTCCTTTGCAGTTCGTTTGTAAAAATTCAAATCCGAAAGCACAATCACTCACAATCAACACCGGTCCGCAATTATGACAGAAATTAAAATTTCCCAAATAGCTACGTTGGTATTGCCAGTTATGAATAGAAATATCCACAACAAACATATGATTTCATTAATTTACAATCAATTTCATTATTTTGATAATATTTAAGTATATTATAGTTTATTATTAACAATAATAAATATATTTATAGTGCAGTAATAAAATAATACAATTTAAAATATTATAACACAAATTCAATTTTCCATTTTGTAGGGGAACAATTTTGTGACCTTGTAACAAATTGCAATTGTCAAACTATTCTTATTTTTCCTCTAAAATTTGGCATCGCGTGGCAGCCATTTTGCCCTCGCTCACCATCGTTTTGTCTATGATTGTTTCAATCAATTGCGAGTTTACTTTATTATGTTGGCGAAAGTTTGGTTTTCATGAACGCGATCAAAATGTAGTCGGTAAAATCCATTTGTACTTGAACCGAGATCGAACGCAATACGAAAACGCGATCAATTTAATCTTCGTTTTATCAATCTCCGATTAGCGTGGCACTGATAAAATTGGCCCTTAGTATAATTACTTATGTAAGTACTTGTATTCGCTTATTTATGCAAATAGATCTCTTTAGATGGGCCTTTTTTCTGTAAGGATAGACTAAGCTTACCCAGCACCTACCTTCTCAGCTTAGTCGACCATGCCCAGAGGAATTCATCAATAGGTCTGGAGTCAAGTAAGCCATGGGTTTAATTATGTTGCTTTTCCTTCACAGTAAGAGCAATGTCGATTAGCGGCATTAGCGCACACAAATTTGTCTTAAGAAAAATCCATTGGTATAATTATTTGGAAATCTATTTAATTTGAGATCTTAAGGATGATTAATATTAGACCAGGCCATACATGTACGGTCGGCTGGATAAATGCAGACCCACCGTAAAGCTCCAAAATAGCTGTTATAGAAATGTTTTAACACAAGCAAAATTCTAGGCACCTACTTTAGTTGAAGTTTAAAGTCTTCTAACTCATGAATTTATCAAACAAAAATATTAGAATGAAAACATGCCATTAATAGTCATTTTTGAACTCTACCGGCGGTTGCAATTATGCAGCCGACTACATGGCCCGGATGGGGCACGGATTCAAAATGTTACATACATTTTGTATAAAACAATTTATATAACACAGTGCATGATCCAGTCCCCCCCCCCCCCCCCCGTGCAAGTCGATATAGAAATTGACGACCCAGTTGGCACAATGGTCATCATGCCAGACTGCCAAACACAGGGTTGCGGGATCGATTCCCGTCTCAGACAAGTATTTATGCTTAGATATTTGTCTGTGGTCTGGTTGTTTCTATGTATTTTAAGTATATATTTACAAAACAAAAGTATATATGTAGTACTAGCTGCGCCCCGCGGTTTCACTCGCGTAAGTCCGATCTTTCTCACCGTTTAAAGTTTAAACGGTTTAACTTAAACCTTCCCTGGACTACGACAAACATTTCAAAACCGAAATCATCTAAATCGGTTCGTGCGTTCTGGAGTTATAGCGTCAAGAAGGAAAACACGACTTATTTTTATATAGTAGATATCCGTTGTCTAGCACCCATAACACAAGTCTAGTTACTTAGCATGGGGCTAGATGGCGATGTGTGGAATGTCCTGCAATATTTATTATTTTATTATAAATGCCTGGTAAAACTCGATCGTGTTTTTGTGGCATTTTAATGTATTTTTTTAAAGTTAATAAAAAATATGGTCAAAAGGATTCTTGATCTCAACGCCTTGTATTTTTCATGTTACAGTGTCCATCAATATGGCTGGAGATCCATGGGTGATCCAGCCACACGAACATGCTAAGTTCTCCGAGCACTTCCGAAACCTCGGCCCTGTTAGTGGAAATCTCACTGGAGAACAAGCCAAACGATTTATGCTGCAGGTCTGTCTATCACTACATAGTATAAAACAAAGTCGCTTTCCGTGGCCTGTCCCTATGCTTAGATCTTTAAAACTATGTGACGGATTTTGATGTAGTTTTTTTTAATAGATAGAGTGATTCAAGAGGAAGGTTTATAATATATCACTACATAGTATAAAATAAAGTCGCTTTCTCTGTCCCTATTTCCCTTTGTATGCTTAAATCTTTAAAACTACGCAACGGATTTTGATGGGGTTTTTTTTAATAGATAGAGTGATTCAAGAGGAAGGTTTATATGTATAATACATGCATAATATAGCCGTGCGAAGCCGGGACGGGTCGCTAGTATTATGATATAATATTCATAGACTGATATATCAACACTGGGAAGGAATGGGCTAAAAGATACAAATAGCTATTATGAAGAGAAATTGTTTGAGTCTAAAAAGTAAAATATTGTCTTTTAGAGTCAACTTCCTCCGCCAATATTGGGTCAAATATGGTCGTTAGCAGACACAAATGCCGATGGAAAATTGGATTTGAAAGAATTCTCTATTGCTTGCAAGGTATAAAATATATTTGGTAATAATCACTACATAGTATATAAATAAAAATTTAAAAAACCGACTTCAAAAAAACCTAAAAAGAAAAACTAACAAAACCTGAAAAAAAAAAAACCAAAAAGTGAAAAATAATCCATTTCGGGTCACTAAGACAGCAGATAACTTAAACATAAGTACTTACTTGGAAGTCTGACTGGGTTAGATTGAATGTTGAGAGGTATAAAGAAAACATGGTGTCACCCAGTCCGACTTCCAAGTAAGTACTTATGTTTAAGTTATCTGCTGTCTTAGTGACCCGAAATGGATTATTTTTCACTTTTTGGTTTTTTTTTTTCAGGTTTTGTTAGTTTTTCTTTTTAGGTTTTTTTGAAGTCGGTTTTTTAAATTTTTATTTATTTTTTATTTTACCATTTTTAGTGCCACTGTCACTGAAAATTCTACTCCATGAGGCGAAAGCGACTGTTTCTTCAAATTGCAACCTGTACCTAATCGTAACCCATTGAAGAGTTTGGTAATAAGAAGGTGTTTTCGGATGCCCCATTCATCCTTTTTGTGTTCACTTCTATTAGTGGAAATGGAAACCTGAGCAATTTGTTGAATCTCGCTGTGCAGATCTGTTCATCACTCCGAAGATCCTCATCAGATCTTCATTTAGGATAGGGTTTTCTATCAAAATTCATTCAAACCCAGTCCGGCGAGGCAAAAGCGAATATTTTATTCAAATTGTAACCTGTAATCGTAACCGATTGAAGAGTTTTCTGATGAGAAGGTGGTTTCAGATATTCCATTTATCGGTAACTATTAGTTTATGGGCCAATTCTACTGGTGGAAATTGAAAAATGAGCAATTTGCTGCACTCTCGAGGTGCAATTCTGTTCATCACTTCGAAGATCCTCATCAGAACTTCATTTAAGATAGGGTTCTCTATCAACATTAATTCAAACCCAGTCCCGCGACTAAATTCGACTAAATTCTTCAAATTGTAACCTGTAATCGTAACCGATTGAAGAGTTTTCTGATGAGAAGGTGGTTTCAGATATTCCATTTATCGGTAACTATTCGTTTATGGGCCAATTCTACTGATGGAAGTCGAAAAATGAGCAATTTGCTGCACTCTCGAGGTGCATTTCTGTTCATCACTTCGAAGATCCTCATCAGAACTTCATTTAAGATAGGGTTCTCTATCAACATTCATTCAAACCCAGTCCGGCGACTAAATTCGACTAAAATCTTCAAATTGTAACCTGTAATCGTAACTGATTGAAGAGTTTTCTGATGAGAAGGTGGTTTCAGATATTCCATTTATCGGTAACTATTCGTTTATGGGCCAAATCTACTGGTGGAAATCGAAAACTGAGCAATTTGTGCACTCTCGAGGTGCAATTCTGTTCATCACTCCGAAGATTCTCATCAGATCCTCACCAAATTTTCATGGGACCACCCCTGAGGTATCACTTTTCGAACACAAAAAGAATCATCTCAATCGGTTGAGCCGTCTTCGAATGATCGCGTAACATACACACAAAAAAAAAAAAAAAAAAACATACAGACGAATTGAGAACCTCCTCCTTTTTTGAAGGCGGTTAAAAATAAAGTCGCTTTCTCTGTCCCTATATCCCTATGTATGCTTAAATTTTGAAAACTACGCAACGGATTTTGATGCGGTTTTTTTAAATAGATAGAATGATTCAAGAGGAAAGTTTTGGTACACAAAACAAAACTACCACGCGTACTAAGTCGCGGGCAACAGCTAGTTTATTATATGACGAAAATCCGTACCATAGTCTAAAGCCAACAGCAGCTTAAATAGTGCAACTGATTGACAATAAAAATTAGAAATAAAAAAAACTTGCCAAGTTCGAGATGGAATCGCGCACTAAAGGTTCCGCACCCTTTTGTGGGGCTCCCAGCCCCACATAATTTGTTATTTCTGTTTTTAGTATTAACTGTTGTTATCGCGGCAACAGAAAATAGAAATACATAGGTGGTCTCTTGACAGACGGACAGACAGTGAGGTCTTCGTAACAGAGTGCTGTTTTAATTCTAAGCCCTACTGACGCAAGCAATATAAATCCCCAACCAGAGCAAGCAGTAATAGGGTAGATAATTCCTTCCCGCTGTAACTGTTTTTTTATATTTTCCAGATAATAAATTTAAAACTCCATGGCATTGAAGTGCCGAAAGCATTGCCGCCATCTTTAATTGCATCTCTAAGCCCAACTGGTAATAAATCTATGTATTTACTAGCAGACGTCCGCGGTTTCACCCGCGTAATGCTTGTTCCCGTGGGAATATGGGTATAATAAGTAGCCCATGTTGATCCTATCATTAAACCAAGTTTCAGTTACCAAAAACAAAAAAATCTTTCGTTTGCGACCTCATTGGCGCGTTTGCGGGTTCGATTCCCGCCTCAAAACAAATATTTATGCTAAAGATATTTGTTTCCGGGTGTATGTATAAATGAATTATGAAAAAAAAGTATAAATGTGTTCTATACGTTGTCTAGCACCCATAACACAAGCCTAGTTGCTTAGCTTGGGGCTAGATGGTGATGTGTAAAATGTTCTACAATATATTTATCTTTTTACCAACAGGTGCCCCAAAACAACAGTTTGCACCCCCTGCTAAACCCCCAATACCCCCTATGCCTTCAATGCCTTCCCAACCTTTAATTTCAGGCTTAAATTCCACAGCCCAGCCTTCGAATCAGTCCCTTTTAGGCGATTTAATCGGTACAGGCCTAAATCAACCAATAATGGGCCCTACCCAGCCTGTTATGGGTACTACCCAACCTATTTTAGGCGCTTCTCAGCGAATGATGGGTACTACCCAGCCTATTTTAGGTGCTACCCAACCCATCATACCTCCTTTAGCACCGCCAGCGAAACCGCCGGTACCAATCGTTCCGGATTTAATATCCGGTGTTAATGCACAGCCACAGATTAATAAAAACATGTCGCAATCCCTCATCGGAGGCTCTACGACTAGCTTGTCAATGAATCAATCAGTTATGTCAACTACCCAGTCGGTTTTACAGACTCAACCGTTGACTACCCAGACGATTTTGCCTAGTTCTCAAGTTATGGGGATTACACAGCCCATTTTACCGCCTACCCAGCCTATTTTACCACCACCCCAGCCTATTTTACCTGCTTCCCAGCCAATTTTACCACCAACCCAGCCTATTTTAGGGACCACCCAGCCTATTTTAGGTGCTACCCAGCCTATTTTACCCCCTACCCCTTTGATCCCGACCTCCCCGACGCAAGCCGGAGGTACGCCAGTAGCTTCTCTGATCAGCAGCCCGCCGAAGCCCCTGCCATCGCTTGCGGGTTCGATTCCGGCGCAGCCTTTAACTTCTACACCCATAATGGCTGTAAAAAATGAAGTTTTATCGAAACCAGGTTAGTTACCTATTTTTTAAACTATTGCATAGCTTTTATCGCGGGCTTTAAGCGCGGTGACCGAATCAAGAAATTCCGTAACGAAAATAAAACATAACACCCCCCACTTCGCCTACCATGTAGCTCGGCCGAGCGTTCGCTTAACGTGTATGTATTTTTAAATAATTTTAAGGGTTTGAACTTTTATGATTCTAAATTTTTAGGGTTCCGTACCCAAAGGGTAAAAACGGGACCCTATTACTAAGACTCCACTGTCCGTCTGTCTGTCACCAGGCTGTATCTCATGAACCGTGATAGCTAGACAGTTGAAATTTTCACAGATTATGTATTTCTGTTGCCGCTATAACAACAAACACTAAAAACAGAATATAATAGTACAAAACCCTTCGTGCGGCCGGTTTTTTTCGTAATCATTATGCTTAAAAAGGTCAATGATTAAATAAAATAATTCTTTATTCAGGTTACCATGGACCCACGAACAGTAAATGTAATTTAAATAAATTTTTTGTAAATTGATTTTTTTAAAGTCAATCATTATCACAAATTCTTAGTCAAATAATTTAATAAAAAAATTAATAGTATTTTCTAAGGTTTTCGCGATTTGAACTCGTAATTATATTAGGTTTGATTTTTAGTTTCATCATTCTCTAACCCCTGTAACTTCTGACTTTTTTTGCCATTTGGCTACGCAACCCTAAAAACGCGAAATATCCGTTAAAAAATATAATTATAAGAAAATTAATGTTAATAAAATCGAGCTACAAATAAAAAAATAAAGAAATTCAAATCAAGTCTGTTAAAATTAAACACAATAAAACAATGTCAGCATTAAAATGTTCTTGTGTAATCGTAGGTTCTGTGGCTGGTTCAACGACCGGGTCTTTGGCGACGAGTCCCATTGAAGCCCCACTCGGTGTGATGAGTCCACCCCCCATTGAGTGGGGGATACCTCAGCCGCAGAAACTCAAGTAAGTACTACGCACGAGAGCGGTGTTGGCTCGACTTTCATTCTGAAGGTCGTTGGTTCGAATCCAGGCCGGCCGTGCACCGATGTATTATTCTTAAGAAAAATTTATGTGCGCTAATTGACATTGCTCTTACGGTGAAGGAAATCGTGATGAAACCCGCGGCTTAGTTGGCGCCAGAAATATTGACAAGTTCTCTCCTCTGGACATGGTCGACTGAGCTGAGAGGGTGCTGGGCAAGCCTACTCCATCTTCACGCAAAAAGGACCCAATTAAAAAGGGTCTAATCGCGGAATACAGCCTGTATACAAGTACAAGTACGATGTTTTTAATAAGACCTTTTTGACGTGATAACATTTATTAAATTGATGGAACACCGGCATTCACAAAAAAGATGACGTCATGCGTCATGTTCCTGGAACGCGTCATGTTTTTGACAACGTAATATCGTTGCTGTTGCCACATGAAGGTTTCATACAACGCTCTGTGATAAGTACACTACTACAAGCTTGACCCGCGTGTATGTGGCTTGTGGTATAGTGACGAATAGAAGACTTATATAAAGGAAAAAAATATTAAGAAATAAAAAATAGAATAAAATAGTCATTCAGACTAAAAACAGTAGATAAAACTTTAAAAATAAGTAAATTTTCAATGTTAATGACCACTCCGTGTATGGAACAGCTGATTTTCAGGTAAACCTAACCTCAACATTTTCAAAAAAAAATCGATTTTCCAAAAGTCTGTGAACAAAAGTTCTTTGTTTAGGTGCACAGAAGTAGCCCTCAACGGCTTGCTTGTATAATTACCAATAACCCTGTATATAGAAATGAATAACAAAAAAAACTCCATTTTTCATCGTTTTCTTATGACGTCATCACGTAAAATTATCGTCCGTAAACCAACTTTACAGACAACCATTTTGTTTTCAACAGATATAGTCAACTGTTCAACGCGAGTGATAGAAACAAAACCGGATGGGTTTCCGGCGCACAAGTATGTACTGCCATACTATTACTATGTTATTAACAAACTAACGACCCGCCCCGGCTTCGCACGGCTATATTATGCATGTATTATACATATAAACCTTCCTCTTGAATCACTCTATCTATTAGAAAAAACCGCATCAAAATCCGTTGCGTAGTTTTAAAGATTTAAGCATACAAAGGGATATAGGGACAGATGAAGAGATTTTGTTTTATACTATGTAGTGATAGTGAAGAGCGCCATTAGCCCAAGGAATCACGTTGTCCCATACAAACTTTTTCCTTTTTCACCCCTTGAAAGTAGAATTTCGGAAAATCCTTTCTTACGTCGTACAACGTCCTACGTCATACAAAGAACACACCCTCCAAGTTTCAGGTCTCTACGATCAGCGGTTTAGGCTGTGCGTTGATTCATCAGTCAGTCAGGACAAAGCATTTTATATGTATAGATTAAAACCGTTTTTCGTTGTAATTATTCCAGGCTCGTGCTATAATGCTCCAGTCCCGACTTCCCCAACAAACCCTAGCTCAGATCTGGGCACTCGCCGACTTGGACTCTGATGGGAAACTAGGTAAGTTTTCAAATGAATATTTCAATAAGTATCCAAACTATTCATACAAAGTGTGCAGGACAGAAAAGTTATGAATTTAAAATTCGCGCCATAAACAAAAAGAAATATAGTGTTTGACAGAAAACTGACAATAGATAGTGACACTGACAGATTAGCCATCGATAATTGCGTAGTTGTCTCTATTCTCCACCAGATGGCAACACTGACTTTGACGGCAACGAAAGTTCGACGTCCAGAACATTGCACATTGCACAAGCCGTGCGAAGCCATAATTTAACATGACAGCTGTCAGTGAAAGCGATTTTCCTACACGCCCTTGAAAAGAGTTTTTCATTACTCATACTCCGAAAGTAGGTCTAAAGATGCCTGAAGGGCTACATGCACATTGCACAAGTCGTGCGAAGCCATAATTTGACAGCTGTCAGTGAAAGCGATTTTCCCTAGGGCTGAAAGTTTTATTTTCTACACGCTCTTCAGGCATCTTTAGACCTACTTTCGGAGTATGAGTAATGAAAAACTCTTTTCATTACTCATACTCCGAAAGTAGGTCTAAATATGCCTGAAGGGCGTGTAGGAAAATCGCTTTCACTGACAGCTGTCATGTCAAATTATGGCTTCGCACGGCTTGTGCAATGTGCATGTAGCCAGTATCCGTATCATAACGCATTAGGAACTTCAAAAACCTAACCTCCTTGCTTTAAGTAACACCAAAATAATAACACTACATGTATATAACCTCTTTGGTCCCAACCTTGTAAGAGGATCAGGTAGTATGGAGTATCTCATTCACTCTCGTTGTTAGGAAGAATTTTATGTATTATTCGTAATGAAAAGCACAGTGTTTACCCCGGGTGAAAGACTCATTAAGTCCCTCGAACTATTATCGCCCTCGCTACGCTCGGGCGCCAAACTCCGTCTCGGGACTTGTAATGAGTAATAATAAATAAATAAATAATAACAAATGAAAAAACAACCTTAAAAATATATTGTATGTCATACGAGGCTGTATAGGTTAAAAGTCTTTTGCTTGGCCGTTCGGTGGTGTTATTAACAAAATAATATTGCTTAAAAAAATAGTAAACAACCTAAAATTCAAACTTTTTATTATTTTAACAAGTCTTTTTTATTCGCAACTGTGATAAAAAACGTCGTACGATACACGTGTGGATTGATCTTTGTATCTCGGCTTTGTTAAACGCCCTCGCGTAACGCTCGCGCGTGTTAAACCGCCTCTCTGCAAAGATCAATTTTCCACACTTGTATCGCAATGTACTATTTCCACATCTATAACACAAAATATTATCAATTCATTCTTTAAATTGAATCCATACCGAAACACTTGTTAAGTTAAGACAACTTTGAAATAAATATTCTATTTTTTCAAAGTTGTCTTAAAGCCTATCCGCACAGCTCAGTGACGACACAGTGACGCCACAGTGATTTTTACTACTCTATCGCAAGCTTACCATAACTTTCATGCGCGAGTCCGGCTCGCACTTGACCGGTTTTTTTTATTATATTATATAAAAAAAACGAAAGCGAGCAAAGATAACGACCGCAACATTTCCGATATTTTGACTGCGGTTTTAAAGAAAATGAATGTACCTAGGGGTCGATCGTCAAAAAAACGTGATAAATACGGGCAACACACGGACCAATTCAATTAACTTTTCGTCGGCCATCTTGAAACACTGCGACCGTGTCAGGCAAAATATTGTCCGCTACAAATTCACGCCGGATCACGGCGAGTGTCGGAGCAACACTGACAGCACTGAACGAACATCACTGTCACTGACCAGTACGGATAGTCTAGTACAAAAGAATATCATTTTTCACTGACACTGATGGAAAATCACGGTACGGCACGGTGTCGTCATTGAGCTGTGCGGATAGGCCTTTATGCTATGATGCAGTTTACGTTTCCGTCTGTGAATATAACATAGGTATCTGCTAAGAAAGGGTTTTGTATATTCAACCGCTACGCAGACGAAGTCGCCTTGCAATGAAGACCTGCTTAAAAACCCACATTTTGTCCACAGGTTGTGAGGAGTTTGTCTTGGCGATGTATCTATGTGAGAAGGCAACACAAGGCGAAGCTCCACCAGCAAAGTTGCCCATCGAACTTATACCGCCTACATTTAGGTAATAAATCATTTTATTTTTACAATAAATAAACTCAAAGACGTTGGCCACACTCCTGCCGAATTCGGATAAATAAATATTGCAGGACATTCCACACATCGTCATCTATCCCCAAGCTAAGTAACTAGACTTGTGTTATGGGTGCTAGACAACTCATATACTACTTATATACTTTTCTTTTGTAAATCTTATAATACATAGAAACAACCAGACCAGACCACAGACAAATATCTAAGCATAAATACATGTCTAAGGCGGAAATCGAACCCGCAACCCTGTGTTTGGCAGTCTGGCATAGTGACCATTGCGCCAACTGGGTCGTCAAATGGAACTGGGCTGGCCATATCTGCCGCATGTCCTAACAGATGTGGGCAAAAACTATCACAGACTGGATTCCGAACAGCAGACGCCCCCGGGGCAGGCCCAGATGGATGGCGGGACGAGTTGGACTCGCATAGGAACTGGACCCAACTGGTACCAGACAGGGAACAGTGGAAAGAGGCGTTATTAACATAGCTGTCCCATTGAATCGCAGACGTGAATCAGTGACATCAACGAGCTCGGCGAAGTCCTACGAAGAGAGACGCAGAGAGAACATGGCGAGAGGACAGGCCGAGTTGGAGAGGAGACGCTCGCAGCTTCAGGATATACAGATCAAAGAGAAGGTAATATAACACGTCTTAACTGTGTTTAGAGAATCACATGCCAAGTATAGGTCGACCAGCGAATGATGGCGACCCACAGTGTTTGATAGGCCTCGAAAAATTTCGCTATGGTGTTTATCGCTTAGATATATCAAGAAAAGCATTTTTAATGCCAGAGTAGAACACCCGCGTGTCAATTTCAAATACTTTTTTTTATAAAAAATAATTTACATTTCGTGAGAAAAAAGACTAATTAGATTCTGTAAGTCAATTTGATCAATATTTTTTTTTCATTAATGCCGTTTGATAAAGAATCTTTAGGCGCATATTTTCCAGTTTTTATTTTTTGTAAAATCACCTCTAGTTACAGAGTTATAATTTTTTTAAAGATTTTAGTTTTTATTTTTTTTCTCCAAAAAAAACTAAAAAGTTTTTGTGACTGACATTGAAAAATTGCTCATAACTAGGGCTATCATTGATAAAAAATCACGTTCCACTAACGCGGCGTTTAATATTTGGCCCAACCCGAAAAGCATTCCTTTAAATTAGAGAATTAGGCAATGTATTGCATCGGAATCAAAAAAACATTGAAATTTTATGCATTAGGTTATGTGTTATGCATTAGGTAGGTTGCGCGACAGTACTTAGACGACTAAAGCGTGGGGGAGCGAGACAGAGCGTGGCTAGATACGTGTGTGGGGAACAGAGAGCGATGATGTGAGCAACTGACCTTCGCTCCTGTTCCCTCGCAAAACAGACCTAAAAATTTAGTTTTTCGCATACCCCTTCCATTTTCCGCCGGCGGCCATCATTCGCTGTTTGACCTTTTTATTTTTTGCAACTTCCCTACTGCTCAACTTAAGGTCGCTGCATACGTAACGGAATTTATCTCGTGCCGGACGGAACGTGAGGATTTTTTGACATCGTTTCATATAAATAGTGACAATTGACAGATGTCAACTCTCATCCAAAAATGGATACCGAATTCTTAGTCATCATCATCCGAGCGACTCAACACCCCGAAAACGTATTAAACGACACCCCTGTCCATAATCAGAGTGACATTTGACAGATGTCAATTTTCGAGCGTCTTTTGTTTTTTTTGCGATCGTTTTTTTGGTTGACAGATGTCAATTTTCGATCGGCTTTTGTTATTTTTTGCGATCGTCTTTTTGTTTTCGTTTCGATCGTCTTTTTTTTAGTCTATGAATATAGTATACATAGTTGAGCAGTGGGAGAGTTGCTATTTTTTTGATGAAATTTTCTTTTTCTCATACTTTAAATTACATCAAAATGTTATGATTAAAAAATAAAAGAATACATACAAACCTAGTTATTTACAAGAGTGAACCACGAGGAGCTGCTAGTCAAAATATTATTACTAATTATTATTATATTTTCTTTCTGCAAATATAGGAAGGGGAGGTAAAAATGAAGTATAAATATATTTTTTATTAAAAGTTTGGTAGATGAAGTAATCCTAGCCTACTAATATTATTAATATATTAATTTTGATTTAATCTGTACTAATATTATAAATCTGAAGAGTTTGTTTGTTTGAACGCGCTAATCTCAGGAACTACTGGTTCGAATTGAAAAATTATTTTTGTGTTGGATAGTCCATTTATCGAGGAAGGCTATAGGCTACTTTTTATTTTCATATTTCCATAGGATCGGGACTTATGCGGGTTAAAACCGCGGAGCCCAGCTAGTTTATTAATAAGTTTGTGTGTGTATGTATGTTTGTTACTCCTTCACGCAAAAACTACTGGACGGATTGCGATGAAACTCTGTAAATAGACAGCTTATAAACTGGATTAATACATAGGCTTTTTATCCCGATATTCCCACGCTTTTCACCCGCATAACTCCCGATCCCGTTAAAATATCGGGATAAAAAGTACCCTATATGTTAATCCAGGTCTTTAGCTATCTAGATACCGAGTTTCAACGGAATCGGTCCAGTAGTTTTTACGTGAAGGAGTAACAAACATACTAACATAGAAACTTATAAGGATTGGGTAATTAGTTTAACTTGCACGGTTTTATAGTTAATTCAGGGTTTGCAAGCACGAGGTTAAGAGGAAAGGGTACCGAAGGCTCTCTCCATACAAACTATTACAAACGTAGTCGACTGTTTCCTCCCTGGATAATGACACTAGAGCAAATATTTTTGGTGTATAAAACTTATAACTGCCATGACCATGCCCCATATTTTTTGTTTTTCTTTATTTTTTTAATCTTAATTTCTATGATAATTAGAAAATGAAAAAAACCAAGACATAGCAGTTATAGGTATTATTGCAAAAAATATTTGATATGATAATTAGTAAATGAAAAAAACCAAGACATAGGGGCATGGCAGTTATAGGTATTATTGCAAAAAATATTTGTGCTAGTGTCATCATCCAGGGAGGAAACAGTCGACTACGTTTGTATGAAGAGCGCGCAGGTACCATTTCACCTTAATTGACTAACGCTTTAAAAAAAATAGGATTTAGTATTTTAGTTTTATTTTTGCACTTAACTATCTATTTATATTATAAAGGGGAAAGATTTTATTGTTTGTTTGGTTTCGAAACTACTCGACCGATTTAGATGAAACTTGGTATGAGGATTCATTGATTCATTGACAGTAACATAGGGTACTTTTTATCCCGATATTCCCACGGGATCGGAAGTGACGCGGGTGAAACCGCGAGAAATTAACTGCATTTATTCGTTAATTGCACTGTTATCTATAGGCCTTTGTACACAACATTTTATGTAGTAACTTAAAATTGCCGCGGTGCACTTTGAGACCAATACCTATCGATACAGAGCATTACAACAAACAAATAATGCCTTTACACAAAACCTTTAAAGCGTCTCGGAAACTGAATATTTAGAAAACGTGATGCGTTCCATGTTTCAACGAATATCATGTTTCCGAGACGCTTCAGAGGTGTGGCGACGTTTCACATCGCCACCAACAGATGGCGCCACTAAGCCGATTGTAGATCCTAGATCGCGCAAGCGAAGTTTTTCTGAAGATAAGCTCATATACAAGTTCCAACGAAACATCGTCGGGCCGCGGCCTACCGGGTATAACACCTGCCCGGTGGAAGATCTTCCCTTTCGAGGTACATACCACCAACTACCTTCACAGAGGTTTAGTGTGAACAGTGTGAAGGCATTATTTGTTCGCTGTAATGTCCTCTATCAATGGGTCTCAAAGTTCACCGCGCAAAAAAAACTATGCCAAGGTCCTATAGAACCTGTCTGGGCACCTTTGGTATAGTTTCAAAATCCTTATAGCCTCTATTTAGTCCCTACCTCAAAAGGTAAAATAAGGAGCCTTTATAATATCACTTTCATGTCCATCTGTCTGTCCGTGTGTCATCATCGATTTTCTCAGGAACAGATGGACCTAGCAAGTTGATATTCATACCAGATACTGAGGTCTATAGTCCCTATTAGGTGTATAAAATCAAGGTCCTGAGTCAACACAATAAAAAGATGTGGGCAATTTTTAAATATGTTAAAATAATTATTCTAAAGGCTGAAAGGGAGAAGAAAGAGAGAGAAGAAGCTGAAAAGAGAGAGAAGATCCGCCTCGAGGCCCAGAAGAGGGAACAAGAAGAAATTATGAGGAAGCAGAAAGATGAACAGGTATTAAGAGGAAAGGGTACCGGGCGCTCTCTCCATACAAACGTAGTCGACTGTTTCCTCCCTGGATAATGACACTAGAGCAAATATTTTTGTTGCATAAAACCTATAACTGCCATGACTCTCTATGTCTTGGTTTTTTTCATTTTCTAATTATCATAGAAAGTAAGATTTAAAAAAATAGTCGTCCGTCAATAGTCGTCCGTCATTTGTCGGGGGTGTTAGGTTTTATTTTCGTTACGGAATTTCTTGATTCGGTCGCCGCGCCCAAGGCCCGCGATAAAATCTATGCAGTAGCTTAATAAAAAATAAAGAAAGACAAAACATAGGGTCATACTCATGGCAGTTATAAGTTTTATGCAACAAAAATATTTGCTCTAGTGTCATTATCCAGGGAGGAAACAGTCGACTACGTTTGTTTGGAGAGAGCGTCGGTGGGTACCGACGCTCTCTCCAAACAAACGTAGTCACTTAAGAGGAAAGGGTTTTCCTCTTAAGTGAAAAAGATTTTAAAGAAGCAATCTCCAAAATGAAATTCACGTTTCACCTGAAACTTTTTCTTCGTTTTCAGGAGAAGAGAGAAGCAGCAAGAAAAGAGATGGAACGACAATGTCAACTAGAATGGGAGAAAAAGAGGTAAAAACATACAATCTATAAAGCTGGGAACAAATTATCGGATGCGACTGTAAGCCGCGACTGATCGCTCTAGGACGTCCGAACGCTCAAGGGCATCCCAAGGTTACGTCCTATAGACGGAACTTTTTTTGAAAATTTTGTGGTAATTAAATTCGAAAATCAGCTGATTTTGTAAAACAAAGGTCATTCAGACTTAAAACAGTAGATAAATCTTAAAAAATAAGTATAATCTTAAGGTTAATGACCTCTCCGTGTAAGGAACAGCTAATTTTCGGGTAAACTTAACCTCAAAATTGTGAAAAAAATGTTCGAATTTCCAAAAGTTGTAGAACAAAAGTTGATAAAACTTCTATGCACCTAAAATGCACAGAAGTGGTCCCCAAACACTTGCTAATATAAACTATACTAATATTATAAAGCTGAAGAGTTAGTTTGTATGTTTGAACGCGCTAATCTCAGGAACTACTGGTTCGAATTGAAAAACTCTTTTTGTGTTGGAAAGTCCATTTATCCAGGAAAGCTATAGGCTACTTTTTATCCCGATATTCCCACGGAATCCTCCCGATTCCGTGGGAATATCGGGATAAAAAGTACGCGGGTTAAACCGCTGCTAATTACCTGTATTTTTGTACCAGAACTCGGGAGCTAGAACTTCTAAGAACCGAGGAACAATCCAAGGTCCTCAGCTTGAAGGGCACAGCGCAGTCCCTGTCGAGCCGAGCGTCAGCCGCCTCGGTCCGCGTTAGGACCCTCGCCGCTGACATCAGGGACACGAGGACCTCTGTCGCTGCTCATAAATGTACCATAGACCAGATGAGGTAAGTACTATAGTGCCATAGACCAGAACTCGGGAGCTAGAACTTCTAAGAACCGAGGATTTTGGTGCGATTGGAAAGCTGGTATTAGCTGGATTATTATCTTCTATACATATAAAATGCTTTGTCCTGACTGACTGACGGATCAACGCACAACCTAAACCGCTGATCGTAGAGACCTGAAACTTGGAGGGTGTGTTCTTTGTATGACGTAGGCATCCGATAAGAAAGGATTTTCCGAAATTCTACCCTTTAGGGGGTGAAAAAAGAGGGCAAAGTTTGTATGGGACAACGTGATTCCTTGGTCTAATCTACTTCAAATATTCCATAAACATTCTTTCGAGTTCTACGTGGATGGTGTCAGAGGCAAATGCTATTTTTAATATATAATTTTTATAGGTCTGAACGAGACGCAAGTATGTCTGAAATGCAACAGTTAAAAGCCAGAGTTAAGGAATTGAACGCTAAACAAATTACTTTGAACAAAGAAAAAGCTGAATTGGATACTAAGGTACTTGTATACGGGCTGTTTGTCCTGTTTGCGTGAGGATGGAGTAATGCAGTAAGGCGTACTATGATACTTCATCGTACCTTAATGATAACTTAATGATAAGAACCCATGGACGTGACTTTAGTTGCTCCATTTCAAATAATACCTTCAAATATTTGTAATATTGACCTTTGTGAGCGTGATCACATTGAAAAAAAACTCCCATGAGTTTCTTGTGCCTTCTTCTCATTGGTGGGCGCGTTCCGAAGGTACACATCCTGACTTAGTTTTTAAGACATTTCAATGTGATCTATGTACAATTAATATACCTAAGCATCCAAATGAATCAAAAAAATTGACTTTGACTATGTCCAGCACCTACTACCCTCTCAGCTTAGTCGACCATGTCCAGAGGAGAGAACTTGTCAATACTTCTGGAGCCAACTAAGCCGCGGGTTTCATCACGATGTTTTCCGCGCACCGTAACGGCAATGATAATTCGGGCACATAAAAAATCTTCTAAGGTTCTTCTAGGATTTCCATCACTACATGTTTTAAAACAGGGAAAGTGAAATCCGGGGCGCAGCTAGATAATAATGTGCAGTCGGAGTCAGAATTGCAGACCCACCGTAGAGCTCCAAAAGATTAGCAAGATCAATCTGAGAGCACCTGCTAACCCACGTTCCAGTAATATACTGTTTGTACCACGTGCTGTCACCAATTACAGGCAGAACAGCTTGCTCAGCATTTAATGAAGTATCTAAAGATATTGATTTGGACTTATTCTGTACTAGTGTTGCAACGGCGAGGCGGCGCAGCGGTTAGGCGGCGGTTTCTTTAAGGCTGCTTATGCTGCCAAACGCAACGCGCCGGAAATACCCGTCGCTTACAACTAATATTGTCGATTGTAACGAATGTGTTTTGTTTTTCTCAAAAATGCTGAGATGTAATTGTAGGTGAAATTTTACCGACATTTTGGGGTAATTTTGAGGCGAAAATTCTTTGTCGTTTCAAAGCTAGACTAGTTTTAATTCTTAATTTAAGGATAACTTCAAAACTATAGAAAATGTTTGGCTCAAAATCACACCAAAATATCGGTAAAAATCTCACCTACAATTCCATCTCAGCACTTTTGAGAAAAACAAAACACATAATTTGTAACAATCAACAATTGTTCACCAACGAAGGCGACCGGTGCCAGTAGTAACTATTTAGTAGGCTGTGTACCAAGGTCGTTGGCGTATGGACCCTCCTTAATAGTGTTTAAATTGTTTTTTTTTATCGGTAGTTAATTTTTAATAAGTTACGTTACGTTATGTGTTGATAGACGTTAATCTCACACACTTTTTTCTATCCTGATGCCTAAGCGCGGCAACCTATAATTGACTTAACGTTATTTATATCCCAATAAATATAAAATATTTAAATAATTATGGTGATACAATATTATAATGTTTAACAATTTCTAAAAATATATAAAACTACAAATAAAAAACATCCTCAAGCGCGTCTCCCCGAGGCATCGTTCCGAGAAGGCTGGCAACATTTCCCCTCTGGATGGCCAGACTGACCCTTTGAGCGAAAAAGCCACCAGCCCTCCGATCACCAGACACCTCGACAAGACGCGCGCCGAGGTCCCTAAAAAATACATAGGCTTCGGGACCCCAAGATCCCAAAGTCTCCACCCCTATCGGGACGAACATGAAACGGTCCGCCAGCTCCGAATATTTGCGAGACTTAAATAAATAAATAAATAAGATTCAAAGATCTTGCTCGAGTTCAAGTTTAAAGTGTTTCAACTCATGATTTTATTAGATAAATATTATTAGAATAAAAACATTAAAATAATAGTAATTTTAATACTCCACGCAATCCACCTGCAATTTTGACTCCGGCCGTACGTATTTTACAAATCTATAATGTAAAAATAATCCGCCAAATGTGTTGCTAAGAACAAATCTCGAGAACAGCTGACCCGATTTCGCTAATTCTTTTTGTTGTATTTGTTATTGTCAGGAGAAGACTGATGAAAGAAAAAAAAAATTACGTAGTAAATTATTACGCGGGTGAAACCGCGGCTCGCAGCGAGTTATATATAAAAACTTTCTTTCAGGCTAAAGCTTCGGAAGTAGGAGGTGAAGATGGGAAACTGAACATGATGGAAGTTACCCTCAAACAACTTCGGGATAAGGTAATATACCCTTTTAAAGGTTCCGTACCCAAAAGGGTTACAACGGGACCCTATTACTAAGACTCCACTGTCTGTCTGTCACCAGGCTGTATCTCATGAACCGTGATAGCTAGACAGTTGAAATTTTTACAGACTATGTATTTCTGTTGCCGCTATAACAACAAATACTAAAAATCAGAATAAAGTAAATCTTTTTTTAAGTATATTTTTAAGAATTTTAGGTTCTTTTTAACTGACTTCAAAAAAGGAGGATATTTTCTTTGTTTATCAACCGATTTTCATGTTTACAATTTTATAAGGCAATATGTTTTTTGCTAATTATAATAATAAAAATAAATAATAAATCGTTTATTTCAGGTAACAGCCTTCTAAATTAGTACTGACCCATATAAAACAGATACCTTACAGACTAACATACATATAGAAAATAATATAGTAAAAAGTTAAGTTTTAGGGTACCATACTACCATTAGACCAGGGGCCTTATTCTGCTATTTGGCCAACCATTGTCATTATATCGAGACTCTATTGATATTATATCGAGATTGTGACTTTATTTGGTATTCTACTAAAGTTTTAATAACATCGCAATATAATCACTATGGAGTCTCAATGGTATGGTAATATTTACCTTGCAGGTGTTGCCTAGCAACATGGTATATGTTGCTAAGCAATATACCGTTTTGACAACTATCGAGATTCCATTAAGCCACGATTGTAGAGCAGAACACAAAAGTGAGTCAGTGGTGTGTCAGTGGTGTCTCGATAGAATAGTCAACGTTAGGAGAATACGAATTTGACATGTAATGTCATATTTTTGACATTAAATTTCTATTACGATTATATCGACACACTATTGAAATACAATTGTGTTAGCAGACTTAGGCCCCAGGGCCGAAGCCTTCAAAAATGGTAAAAAAAAAAAAAAAATCACAGTAGGATGAAACCCATTAAAAAAGGAGGGGAATATGATAAAAATGAAAGGAAAAATAAATTACGGTCGATCCGAGTTCGGGAAGTGGGAGGGGGGGGGGGGGTTTAAGGGTAAAAAATGTTTTATCTTGATTTCCGGCAAAACTACAAGTCCTATGGAAAAAAGTTGAATGGCAAAGTTGTAGGTAATAAAAAGATCTACAACTTTTTTTTTTTACAATTTTTTCATATAAGCTCAAAATTTAGGTGAAAAATTCAAATAACCAAGTTTTTGGTTTTTTATTTTTATCTTTTTCAAAAATGTTTTTTTTCTACGAAATTTGGTGAAAACTTACCTTATTATGTCCCAAATACACTGTAATTTATTTGATTTAAAATATTTATTTTTTCGCCTTATTTTAACTTAATATCAAAAAAGCACCCTAATTTTCAATCGAAAATTCTCGCGTCAAAATATCAGCTTTTTTAAAAAGTCTGGAGGCTTTTATTCGTTGAAATCTCTACTTTCTGATGGTGTAAAAAAAATTTTTTCACTTAAATTTTGAGGTTATGTAAAAAAATTGTAAAAACAAAAGTTGTAGATCTTTTTATTACCTACAACTTTGCCATTCAACTTTTTTCTATAGGACTTGTAGTTTTGCCGGAAATCAAGATAAACCATTTTTTACCCTTAAAAACCCACCCCCTCCCACTTCCCGAACTCGGATCGACCGTAATTTATTTTTCCTTTCATTTTTATCATATTCCCCTCCTTTTCTAATGGGTTTCATCCTACTGTGATTTTTTTTTGGATTCAAAAATTATCGACCCTGGTCTACATACTCCATTATACTACCAAAGGCAGACAAAAGACTTTTAACCTATACAGCCTCGTCTGACATATAATATTTTTTAGGGTTTTTTGCTAGATATGTATCGATCGTAATGGTTCGAAACCCTTCGTGCGCGAAACCGACTCGCACTTGGCCGGTTTTATTATTCCCCTTGCCTAACAATGTTTATATTTTTCACCAGGTGGAAGCAGCTAAAGCTATTGTTGAATCGAAGAAGTCCGACCTTGAAAACAATAAAGGACAGTTATCAGAGTTAAATAATCAGGTAAAATAATCATAGATGGCGCTGTTATCAATAGTAGAATATTTCACACAACGCCATCTAGCCGCAAGCTAATTAACTATGCTTGTGTGATGGTGGCCAGATAACGGATAGAATCCTACTACTAATATTGACGACCCAGTTGGCACAATGGTCACCATACTGCTAAACACAGGGTTGCGGGTTCGATACCTGCCTCAGACATGTATTTATGTTTAGATATTTGTCTGTGGTCTGGTTGTTTCTATGTATTACAATATAAGTATATATTTACAAAAGTATATAACTAGTATATGAGTTGTCTAGCACCCATAACACAAGTCTAGTTACTTGGGGCTAGATGGCGATGTGTGGATTGTCCTGTAAATAATATAATATTATAGATGGCGCTATCTATATAAAATCCTTTGTCCTGACTGACTGACGGATCAACGCACAGCCTAAACCGCTGATCGTAGAGACCTGAAACTTGGAGGGAGTGTTCTTTGTATGACGTGGGCATCCGATAAGGAAGGATTTTGCAAAGTTCCACCCTTTAGGGGGTGAAAAGGGGGGGCAAAGTTTGTATGGGACAACGTGATTTCTTGGTCCATTTTCGACTTCTACGCGGACGAAGTCGCGGGCAAAAGCTAGTAATCAATAAATATTGTAGATCATTTAACACAGCGCCATCTAGCCGCAAGCTAAGCATCTAGGCTTGTCTTATGGTGGCCAGAGAACGGATATAATCTTACTATAATATTATAAATGTGAAACCTATGTGTGTTTGTTACTCCTTCACGCAAAAACTACTTGACCGATTGCAATGAAATTCGGCATGTAGATAGCTGGAGACCTGGATTAACACATTGCTTTTTATCCCGATATTTCCACGGGATCGGGATTTACGCGGGTGAAATCACGGAGCGCAGGTACTTTGTACTTGTATACGGGCTGTTTTCCGCAATTAGACTCTTTCTAATTGGAGCCTTTTTAATTGAGGATGGAGTAGGCTTGCCCAGCACCTACTACCCTCTCAGCTTAGTCGACCATGTCCAGAGGAGAGAACTTGTCAATACTTCTGGAGACAACTGAGCCTTTTTGGAAATTCGACAATTCGACGACGAATAGGCTGAAAATACTGGACAGATTTATATGAAACTCGGTATGAGGATACATTGATTCATTGACAGTAACATAGGGTAATTTTTATCCCGATATTCCCAGAGGATCGTTAGTAACTCGTCAATAAAGTTGAATATCGTTATCAGGTGTCTGAGCTGAGCGTGAAATGTGAGCAAGTGTGGAAGCTGTACGAAGAGAGAAGGACGGAGTATATGCAGAGGAGTACCGCGCCTGCAGCTGGATGGTCTAACCCAGGTAAATGATGTCTCTTTAGGTGTCATAGACGGTATGCGGTTGGCCTCTAAAACATTGTATAGGAAAAGTAAATGTAAAGAAACGTAAGCTATAGTATTTTGGTCATATCATGCGTAGTGATAAATACGAACTGCAACAACAAAGTTATCTATTTACCCAACGACGAAGCCAAAAGGGAGAATTATGTTTTTGACACGTATGTATGCATGCTGTTTCCGCATATCTTCTAAACTATCACTATAACTACATTACATAGTACAAAACAAAGTCACTTTCCGCTGTCTGTCCCTATGTTTGCTTAGATCTTTAAAACTACGGAATGGATTTTGATGCGATTTTTTAAATAGATAAAGTGATTCAAGAGGAAGGTTTATATGTTTAATACATGCATAATATAGCCGTGCGAAGCCGGGGCGGGTCGCTAGTATCTTCTAAACTAATTATCATAATTATATGTTTTAGAAGCAGAATGGGGCAGTTCCGAGCCGGCGTGGGGAGACTCCGCGCCGCCAACAGAGGACGCTTGGGGAGACGCACCACAAACTACTGGTAAATTAAATATATAAAAAATTTTGTTCATTCCACACATCGCAATCAAGCTCCAAGCTCAGTAACTAGACTTGTATTATGATGTTTCTAGCTACGGAACTAACGCCAGCGCCCTCTGCGCCAACATGGCGGTGCATCTACGAGTTCACAGCTCGTTCGGGTGACGAGCTCAGCCTCCAGCCCGGGGATCTCGTCTGCGAGGCACCGCCGCCGCGCGGCGCCGAGCCCGGCTGGCGCTGGGGCAGCGCTAGAGGTAAACTTTAATCTGGAATAATCTAGGCCATCCGCTGATTTTTTTTTTATTTATTGATTTTAGGGTGTAGTTTATGGTTTTGTTTAAAATGTTGTGGTCATATTTATGGGATATTTTAAGTTTTTTTTAAATATGAAAAGATGGAGACTTGATTTGGTACTGGGGCAAATGCTGGAAGTCTTAAAGATGAAGTTAAATCTAGAAAAATCAAGGCCATTTTCAAAAATGTTTCTCGATTTTAAGGCGTAGTTTGGATTATTACTGCAAAATTATGATAATATTTTTGGTCTAAAGTTACAAGGGATTTCTTGCGCGATTCAGGATTGTCGTGTAATTTGTGGGTTCCAGAGTCAGATCAAATATATTATGCCGTTCTTATACTACGGAATGCTTAGTTAGTTAAATCTAGAAAAATCTAGGCCATCCCCAGATATTTTTTTAGTTTCTCGATTTTTAGACGTTATTTTTGATTGTAACTGCAAAACTATGATAATATTTTTGGTCTAAAGTTACAAAATTCAGAGATATTTCACTTGCGCGATTCAGGATTGTCATCTTATTTGTTTACCAGGTCAAACGGGGTGGTTCCCGGAGTCATACGTCGAAGATATCAACGCGCCCTCATCTTATACAACGGAAGTTGTCGAACAACTTGAACCAAAGACACAACTCGAAGGTAAGAACCTTCGACAGATGGCGCCATATTAAGAATGTATGAAGAAACCGCCGGGCGGATTTCTGCCAGCTGAGAAGAGTTTATGCAGCCAAAGAAAAAATGGCGATCGTCCTTGTTGTTTTTTGAGTTTCGTTTTTAGAGTTCCGTACCTAAAGGGTAAAAACGGTACCTACCCCATTACTAAGACTCCACTGTCCGTCCGTCAGTCACTAGGCTGTATCTCATGAACCGTGATAGCTAGACAGTTGAAATTTTCACAGATTATGTATTTCTGTTGCCGCTATAACAACAAATACTAAAAACAGAATAATAATGAATCATTCTTTTTTTTCAAAGGAAAAAAGTGCATCAAAATCAGCTCATTAGTTTCTTAGCATAAGATGCCATACAGACAGACTGACATAAGGGTCAAACTTATAACTACCCTCTTAATTAATTTAAACATTATTAAATAAATAAATATTGCAGGACTTTCCATACATCGCCATCTAGCCCCAAGCTAAGTAACTACACTTGTGTTATGGGTGCTAGACAACTCATATACTACTTATATACTTTTCTTTTGTAAATTTAATACATAGAAACAACCAGACCACAGACAAATATCTAAGCATAAATACATGTCTGAGGCAGGTATCGAACCCGCAACCCTGTGTTTGGCAGTCCGGCACGGTTACCATTGTGCCAACTGGGTCGTCACTAACTTAATAATGACTTATTTACTTATTTAGTTAATAACTTTAACTGTTTAGGTATCGCAGAAGTTCCTGAAGCCGAGATCGCAAATGATTTGGGTGGCGCGATGCCTGTTGTCGGTATGTATTTGCAGAAGCCAAGCAATTCCCTGCGGTTTTACCCGTGTATGTCCCAATCCCGTGAGAATATCGCAATAAAAAGTACCCTGTGTTACTGTCAATGAATCAATGTATCCTCATACCGAGTTTCATTTGAATCGGTCTAGTAGTTTAGAACCTATTGGTTAAATAAAAAACTGAAGGCACCACAAGATAAATCCACCAGGAATTAAAGGCTGTACAAAAACTCGACCTCATAACCCATCCCACGGATCACACCCTGCGTCATCACTATCACTTCACTATCACTACATAGTATAAAATAAAGTCGCTTTCTCTGTCCCTATTTCCCTATGTATGCTTAAATCTTTAAAACTACGCAACGGATTTTGATGCGGTTTTTTTAATAGATAGAGTGATTCAAGAGGAAGGTATATGTATAATACATGCATAATATAGCCGTGCGAAGGCGGAGCGGGTCGCTTGTTTCATCAAAAAATAGTCCTTTTACCTTTTTTTTTCATATACATATTTTAATTTCATTTTCATTTACAGAATATTTTTTTACACGGGCTTTCAGGGCTATATCCTTAACTAGAGATAGCGAAAAATGCTGAAAGGAGTCGCTTGCCCGATTTTGACAAAAACTAAAACTGCATCATAAGAATTTTTTTTAAATCTAGATTTGAACCTGTTGATTTTGCAAAAAAAATAATCACCTATATTTTTATACCAATCGATAGTGTTGCTGATGGAGATCAATTCCTAAAAACAAACATAGTATGGCAAATCAAAGAAAATAGCTTAATTTTGTAGTTTAATTTTTGCAACATTTTTTCTGGGCTAGTTCCCCTCGCTAACCTCGTTCCAATATAAAGTTAGTTACATCTTGCAATGATTACAGAGGGTGGTGACTTCTACATAGCAGCATACCCTTACGCATCAGCCGAGTCCGGAGACCTTCACTTCGAGGCGGGTGAGAGGATCGAGGTCCTGAGGAGGGAAGGTGATTGGTGGACCGGCAGGATCGGCATCAGGTACGTACTGCCACAGCTTAGTATGAAACGTGGTTTCACCCGCGTAACTCCCGATCCCGTGGGAATATCGGGATAAAAAGTACCCTATGTTACTGTCAATGAATCAATGTATCCTCATACTGAGTTTCATCTAAATCGTTTTCATGAATTCATGAGAATCGGTCGAGCCGTTTCGGAGGAGTTCAAGTTCGAACCCCGTGACACGAGAATTTTATATATACAGGGTTATTGGTTTCCAATCCAAAACCGTGCAGGGGGTGGTTCTCCGCATCAAAACGAATAACTTTTGTTCTACGACTTTTGTCTATTCTTTCATTTTTTTTTCATACAAAAATAAAAAAATAATATTCTGTTCTGTACGCGCTATAAGATCGGTAGTAAAACATAGGTAGGTAGACGGCACGCGCCCAGCGCCGCGCGGCTTGTCGAAAGGGGTAGCGGTGCGCGGGAGCAGAGAGGGGGGGGGGTATGTATGACGAACGCGTGACGCAGTGCTTAGCCACTTTAGTCTCTATTTAGCGCACGCGTAGTAACTACATGCCGGACCGCGCGCCGCCCGCGCACCGCGCCGCCGCGACCGCCGAAAATCGCGTTTAGTTAATCTTAACAAGTGCCTACCACCCGCGCTACCATGCCATACCGGTATAGTAACCTGGAGTACACTGAGATGGTCCGACTGTTGGCAAGGTGTAACGATAATGTTTCCGAGGCCGAATGTTTGATGGGAATTGTACCTAGGTACCTACTTTACTAACTTAACCATAAGTAGGTAGTACAGTCTAGGTATAATAGGTAATAGGTGCACGTAGTTATGTAGGTAAAAACCTAACACATAATAGGTAGATAGGTATCGTGTGTAATAAATAATATTTTTGACGTATTTCTTTAAGTAGGTATGTTTCAATTATTTTACCTATTGATATGAGTACAGCGACCTGGGCGTGGGGGCGTGAGGAGTGCGCGGTCGGGGCCGATCGACGTTCGAGAGAGTCGAGCGCGCGCGGTCGCGTCTACGCGCTCGCAACTACCTATTTAGTCCATAGACCTAGCAAATGTTGAGAATTACTCGCAGAACTTCAATACATTTTTCAAAGCTAAGTAGTAGGTTTTGACAAAAGTCGTAGAACAAAAGTTATTCGTTTTAATGCGGAGAATCACCCCCTGTACGGTTTTGGATTGGAAACCAATAACCCTGTATAGAGACTAGCGACCTGCCCCGGCTTCGCAAGGCTATATTATGCATGTATTATACATATAAACCTTCCTCTTGAATCACTCTATCTATTAAAAAAAACCGCATCAAAATCCGTTGCGTAGTTTTAAAGATCTAAGCATACAAAGGGACATAGGGACGGCGAAAAGTGACTTTATTTTATACTATGTAGTCATTAGTATAGATGAATCACTATTTACCTTGATCACAGCTTAGCTGTACCAATTATTTCGCTAACTATTTTTTCGTTGTAAAGAAACAGACAGACAGACGGACGAAAAAGTGATCTTATAAGGGTTCCTTTTTTTACATCACTACATAAAATACTACAATAAAATAAAGTCACTTGTCGCCGTCCCTATGTCCCTTTGTATGCTTAGATCTTTAAAACTACGCAACGGAATTTGATACGGTTTTTTTAATAGATAGAGTGATTCAAGAGGAAGGTTTATATGTTTACGAAGTCGCGGCTAGTATTATATAAAAAGGAAATATTTCAGGACATATTACACATCGCCATCCAGCCCCAAGCTAAGCAACTTAATGCTTGTGTTATGGGTGCCAGATAACGGATAAACTACTTATATACTTTTTTTTTTGTAAATATAGACATATTATACATATAGGAAACACCCAGAACCAAAAATAAGAATTTATGGTCAGCATAAATACTTGTTCCCGGCGGGAATCGAACCCGCAACCTTCTGCGTCGCAGTCGGGTGTTCGCCCGACGCGCCACAGAGGTCGTCGGAGGGAAAGATTCGACTTATTGTTTGTTTGTTAGAATTGAATATGCTCCGAAACTACTAAACCGATTTATATGAAACTTGGTATGAGAATACATTGATTCATTGACAGTAACATAGGGTACAATTTATCCCGATATTCCCACTAGATCGGGACTTACGCGACCAACTGCCAGCTAACTATAATTCCAATAAATTCTTTCAGAACCGGTATATTCCCTTCCAACTACGTGACAAAAGATGCTACAACAGCGCCCGGAACTAGCGACATACCGGAAGCTCCGGAACCGGAAACGGACCTAGAACCCGCACCAACACCCGCACCAACCCCCGCACCCGCGCCCGCACCCGCGTTAGAACCCGCACACCCACCCGCATCGCAATCTCCACCGGAACAAGATAGTCAGGTAAATTTATTTATTTAATGGAACACAAAACAGAATACAGTCATATCAAGTACTTAAGATAAATATAACAAATAATTTTAAGCTAGCAGACTATATCCTAAAATATGTGTACAGTCACATTACCAATTAGCTGAACCCCACGTGACCTAGAGCACACTCGCAAATCTGTATGGTTGTAATGTTACCTGATTCTGTTTTTTTTAAACAATATACTATACAATACTTGAAATCGCTACATAGTATAAAACAGAGTCACTTTCCGCTGTCTGTGTATGTATGCTTAGATCTTTAAAACTACGCAACGGATTTTGATGCGATTTTTTTTAATAGATAGAGTGATTAAAGAGGAAGGTTTGTATGTATAATACATGCATAATATAGCCGTGCGAAGCCGGGGCGGGTCGCTAGTATTCTAATAAAATTGGCAACACTTGCTGTTATCTTTTTTACACATTGTAATTTTGGCTTTAATTTTATTTTTTTTAGTTTATTCGGCACTAAAAAAATATTTTTCAAAATTAAACTAAAAATTTCAGGGTAACCAGATGACACTACCTACTGAGGTAAATAAGGAATGAAAAATCATCTAATAGTTTCATTTTATTATTTTAAAAAATGTAATGAGACTTACTAAAAAAAAATCTAGTTCCATCACGGCTCGACAGGTGGCGCTGCTCAAGAATGTGACGAAACAAAACTGTAGAATGATCGTGATCGATCATAACCATTTTTTAACTTTAAAAGCAGTTTTTCTGAATATCCGCCTTAGGATTACTTAAATCTCACATATTTTGAATACTAAAAATAATTACAAAGCGGTTTCTCTGATATTAAGAAAAATACGAATATCCGCCTTCAGCTTACTTAAACCTCACTTATTTTATAAGTTTACCAAAAAGAGAGACTGATATCTTTTGACCGCAAAAACCTTTTTTAAATAGAACAGTTTTAGATAGCGCCATCTGTCGAAGGATTCGTTTAGAAAAAAAGAACTTTTCAAAATCCCTCATTCGATCGATTAATATCAATTTGACACCATTTAAGGACATCCATTGTAGCCTTCCGTTAGTCGTAAACATGCATTTTAATAGATTTTCGGTTAAAAATTATTTTAAATTAGTTTATTGGTTAATTATACTAGCTCATTACCAGTAAGAAACATCTATTTTAGTAGTTTTTAGGTTGAAAACCCATTTAAAGACATCAACTTTGATAGACTTACATCAATTTTCATAGTTTTTAGGTTGATACTAATTAAAAACATCAATTTTTATAGTTTTTATGTTGATACCAATTAATAACATCAACTTTAATAGTTTTTAGGTTAAAATCAGTTGAAAATTTTAATAGGTTTAAGATTGAAATCAGTTATAGTCAGTTATTGACATCAATTGTAATAGTTTTTCGGTTGAAAACTTATTAAACACATCCATTTTAGTACCTTTTAGTATGACAATGAATTAATGCCATCAATTTTTATAGTTTTTATAGGTTAAATAACAATTTAAGACATCTTATTTATTAGTTTTTGTATTAAAGCTTAATTTTTAAAAGTTTTTAGATTAGAAACCAATTGAAAAGTTTTTCAGTTTTAAACATCATTAGCAAATATCGTCATCAGCTTTAAGATTATTTTCAAGAGATAATAAAAAATATTAAGGCTTTAAAATTCAAAAAGACCATCTGACCAGACTATTTTAGTAACATGAAACGCCGTGGCGATGATTTAAACTTAAGCCATACTATATTAAAAGACATCGGACAAATAATGCATTTTCTTTTCACGCCACAAATATGATCTTTGCTAACGGAATATTCGAAGTGTACTGACGTCTTTCAGGAACAGAAATCATCAACGCCAATATCTTCGGAAGTGGCCTCTATAACGGACTCAGCGGCCGTCCCTCGACCCGGGTCGAGTGCTAGACGTGACTCGGGTCGCGACTCGGTCACGGGTCGACGCAAGAATGAGGTCGCACAGGCAATAGCCAACTACACAGCTACTAGGTAACGTAGAAGCTAGTTCAATAGTCGTCCTGCGACCCGGGTCGAGTGCTAGATGTGACTCGGGTCGCGACTCGGTCACGGGTCGACGCAAGAATGAGGTCGCACAGGCAATAGCCAACTACACAGCTCCTAGGTAACGTAGAAGCTAGTTCAATAGTCGTCCTGCGACCCGGGTCAAGTGCTAGACGTGACTCGGGTCGCGATTCGGTCACAGGTCGACGCAAGAATGAGGTCGCACAGGTGATAGCCAACTACACAGCTACTAGGTAAAGTAGAAGCTAGGTCAATAGTCGTTTTGTGACCCGGGTCGAGTGCTAGACGTGACTCGGGTCGCGACTCGGTCACGGGTCGACGCAAGAACGGGGTCGCACAGGCGGTAGCCAACTACACAGCCCCTAGGTGACGTAGAAGCTAGGTCGCTAGACGTCCCGCGACCTGGGTGGAGTTCTAGACGTAACTCGGGTCGCGACTTGGTCACGGGTCGACGCAAGAACGAGGTCGCACAGGCGATAGTCAACTAGACAGCTACTAGGTAACGTAGAAGCTAGGTCGCTAGACGTCCCGCGACCTGGGTCGAGTTCTAGACGTGACTCAGGTCACGGGTCGACGCAAGAACAAAACGATAGCCAACTACATAGCTAGTAGGTCACGTAGAAGCTAGATCACTGACTGTCCCGCGACCTGGGTCGAGTGCTAGACGTGACTCAGGTGGACAACTTTTTGAAAAAAGCTGATATTTTGACGGGTGAATTTTCGATTGAAAATTAGGGTGCTTTTTCGATATTCATTCAAAATAAGATGAAAAAATAAATATTTATAATCAAATAAATTAAAGCGTATTTGGGACATAAAAAGGTAAGTTTTCACCAAATGTCGTGAAAAAACAAACATTTTTGTAAAAGATAAAAATAAAAAACAAATAACTTGGTTGCAAATAATGGGTTTCATCCTACTATTATTTTTTTTGGTTTTTAAAAATTATCGACCCTGGTCTAGAAGTTATTTATTGTATATTGTAGCGGTGTGATGTAATATATATGATTGTGTGTGTCTATAGCGCGGAGCAGCTGTCCCTCGTGAAAGGTCAGCTGCTAGTGGTCCGGAAGAAGGCTGACAGCGGGTGGTGGGAAGGGGAGCTGCAGGCCAAGGGGAGGAACAGGCAGGTCGGGTGGTTCCCAGCTAGCTACGTCAAGGTAAACCCATCTAACATGTATTGTACAATCCACGGTCAAAAGTCTCTGCCCACCGTAACATATACAATCCTGTGCAGCACTATTTGAACATTATAACAACGTAACCTGTGGATCGAACCCGCGTCGGTTGGTGTAGCGGGTGGCCCCTTATACCACTCACACAACTAAACACATAGCTAACATGTTGACTAATAAAAATCACACTTTTAATTCAAGTATTTAAGTTTGCGTGTAACTACTATTAGAAGAAGGTCGTAACTCCAATACTTGTTGATTGTATTATTGTAGCAAACTGATCATTTACATGGGAAATAGGATTATGGGTGAAGTAATGAAATGCAGAGTTGCAGGTATAAGTATGTGAAAACGTATATTTGAATATACCTGATGATGGCCACAAGGAAGGTTAGCTATGTGTTTAGTTGTGTGAGTGGTTGAAGGGGCCACCCGCTACACCAACTGACGTTCGACGGGTTCGATCCACAGGTTACGTTGTTATAATGTTCAAATAGTGCTGAACAGGCTTGTAAACGTTACGGTGGGTAGAGACTTTTGAACATTGATTGTACATTTGTTAATTTCGTGTTATGTAATTTAAATTATAAGATTTGTATTGAATAATTATGTTCTGTTTGAGTTTATAATAATAATTATGTGTATCAATATGATTATATGTAATAATTTGACTTATTTTTTTTTATAATTTTAGGTGTTACAGTCGTCAGGCCGCACTTCCGGAAGGACGACTCCAGTATTATCCAAAATGGACACACTTCCGGCGGAAACTGTCATCGATAAGGTAAAAAAAAATATTTTAGTTTCTAAATTAATTAAAGATGGCGTGATGATCTGGATGCGATCGATGAAGACTGGCCCAATATAGCACAGGACCGTTAATTTAAAAAAAAAATTGAAATTTTGTGACCAAAAAGTTTAGTAACTAAATTTAAAATTAGTTTAGTGAATTTCCAAAAGTCATAGAACAAAAGTTGTTTGTTAAGGTGCAGAAGTAGCCCTCAACCACTTGCTGATATAGTTGCCAATAACCCTGTATATTCGTATAATATTCTGATAAAACACTTGTATATATTAAATGACAACCCAGTTGGCACAATGGTCACCATGCCCGGGTAGCAGGTTCGATACCCGCCTCAGACATGTATTTATGCTTAGATATTTGTCATTATAGGTATATATTAACAAAAGTATATAAAGTAGTATATGAGTTGTCTAGCACCCATAACACAAGTGTAGTTACTTAGCTTGTAGTCGGGTGTCTACCTCAAAAAATACGGCTTTTCGTGAACCAATGATTTCCTCGAAAAAGTTTAAAAAATCCATCTTAAGAGGAAAGTGTACCGGCGCTCTCTCCATACAAACGTAGTCGACTGTTTCCTTCCTGGATAATGACACTAGCACAAATATTTTTGTGCCATAAAACCTATAACTGCCATGACTATGCCCCTATGTTTTGGTTTTTTTCATTTTCTAATTATCATAGAAATTAAGATATAAAAAACAAAAAAAAATAAAAACATTGGGGGCATGGTCATGGCAGTTATAAGTTTTATGTAACAAAAATATTTGTGCTAGTGTCATTATCCAGGGAGAAAACAGTCGACTACGTTTGTATGTAGAGAGTGCCGGTAACCTTTCACCTTAAGAATACAAAGAACAATCCTGCCGAAGGAAAGCTTTGGTTCAGCAATAACCGTATTTGACTCTTTTTTGTCTTGTAGCGACGCAACTATTGGGGCTAGATAGCGATGTGTGGAATGTCCTGCAATATTTATTTATATTATTTATAGGTGATAGCCCTATATCCGTACACGGCACAGAACGCGGACGAGCTCAGCTTCGAGAAGGATGACATTATAGCAGTCACTGATCGGAGCCAGGACCCTGCTTGGTGGCAAGGTATTATTTTGCAAGGCCTTTTTATACCTGCGCTCTGCGGTTTCACCCGCGTAACTCCCGATCCCGTGGGAATATCGGGATGAAAAGTAACCTATACAGGAAAAGTATTTTTGCAGCGCACAAATTTCGGTATGTTTTAAGCACATTAAAATAAAAAATACTGTTTTTTTTATTTTGGAGCTAACTCAAAAACTCTCAGAGCTATAACCATTTAAGTGTTTCTAACAAAACGACGAAGTCCATGGACACAATACTAGCGCCAGCGAGTTTAATAGCGCGCTCTAAATGAAGGTAGGTACCTACGCGTCACTGTGTGTATCAATACTGAGATACCCAATAATTTAGAAATTGCAGGAAGTTTTTCACATTAAGTTTTGGTTATTTTTTTTTTTGCGTAAATGTACTCCACTGCCGACATATATTCAGCAGAAAAAATATGTGCACTACAAAAATACTTTTCCTGTATTTTTCAATCCGATCTAGCAGCTACTGAGTTCAGCGCGTTCGGCCGCTTCTGACGATGCGCTGATGACGTCATCGGAAATATAAATGTAGATACCTTATCTCTATTACAATAAGGTATCTTTTCCCGTGGATGGCAAAGATTCGATTCTTTCGGCATCAATCTGCGTTCACCTTAAAAATCGGATACAGTTTTCAAATCTATACTAATATTATAAAGCTGAAGAGTTTGTTTGTTTGAACGCACTAATCTCAGGAACTACTGGTTCGAATTGAAAAATTATTTTTGTGTTGGATAGTCCATTTATCGAGGAAGGTTATAGGCTACTTTTTATCCCGATATTGCCACGGGATCGGGAGTTACGCGGGTAAAACCGCGGAGCGCAGCTAGTATAGGTATAGTGTCAAAATAAAATGTAATTTGAATCAAAGGCACTAAGGAGTCTTGATATCAACTTTGAAGCAAATCACCCCCAAAATAACTTTGTACCCCTTTTTAACGAATCCATCAATTCTGTCAAAGAATGTTTATGCAAAATTGGAAGTAGATTGGACCAAGGAATCACGTTGTCCTATACAAACTTTGCCCCCCCTTTTCACCTCCTAAGGAGTAGAATTCCGGAAAATCCTTTCTTATCGGATGCCTACGTCATACAAAGAACACACCCTCCAAGTTTCAGGTCTCTACGATCAGCGGTTTAGGCTGTGTGTTGATCCGTCAGTCAGTCAGGACAAAGCATTGTCATATGTATAGATTAAATTATATTTTAATGGATATAATTTAATTTAAAATAGTATCAAGTAATATTTTGCATCAAGTTATGGCCCGATTTACAGAAATCGGGCTCAAAGTGTTTCAAGATGGTCAAGTCGTCAAGTCACAGTTTGTCAAGTCAGGGGTCATAGTAAAGCGGTGGCTACTTTACTATAACCTTGTAGGAGATTTTGGAGGCAACGAGAAAAGTCCATGTTTGACACTGATTTTTACTTTCACTACACTTGTGCACTTTCACAGAACTAAATTAGATAACTTTCCACCGGAATTATACAATTTAACTCGGTTTACAACTAAGTTTCGTGTAAATAAAACTGCAGCACGACATGTTGTTGGCTCGTTCCCGCCAAAAACTCCATAATCGCGTTTATTATTTATTTTAACTTGACGTTACGAGAAATTTACAGCTCTCATGGTTATTGGTCATAGGTGGCATTATAATATGTGCAATTTATTTTTTTATTTTTTCAGGTGAACTTCGAGGTATGACAGGCCTGTTCCCAAGCAACTACGTTACAAAATTGGTGAACTAAACTAAAATGAAATTAGTCGACTATACACCTCATAATTAAATTACTCGACTATTTACACCAAATAATTAAATCAGTGAACTATTTCACATCACATAATCAGTGAACTAAACAAAAAATTAGTCGACTATATTATAACTGTAGCGCAGTTTTAGTCTATGTTTATTCAATGATATAGTCGCTAAAATTGACTTGCATGAAACATATTTAGCTAAATTCTACCTAAATGCATTTAATGTGTAATTTTAAATTAAATTATTATTATTATTCAAACAAAATGTTGATATAATTTAATCAGTTTTCACTCTGATACTTGGTAAATCAATCAATTTATTTCTGTTAAGCAACTCAACCTTTTTTTTAAATGTAAACTAAAATCATAAATTTGATTTTTTTTTTAATGAAAAAATATTTTTCATTCAAAAATGTGATTTTAGTTTACTAAACTAATATGTTTTTAGTTCACTAACCGGAAAATGTTTAGTCCAATTAGGAAAAATGTATGTTCTTTAAAAAAAACAGTATTCAATCAGTAAAAATTAATCATGTCAAAGCGTATTGAATAAATTTATTTTAGTATTGGTAATGTTGTAAAAATTACTAATTTTTTTTAACATTGATTTACAAATCATTCCAAAAAATGCCTTGAGAATCGGGCCCTAATGTTCTAATAAGTTTTTAACTATTTTTACGTAGGAAAAATGCTTATATTTGTTAGTATTTTAGAGTGTTGCCATTTTATGAATCTAATATAATCAATTAATCATGTTCGAATAAAGTATAATCAATTAATCATGTTCGAATAAAGTATTGTTGTAGCTGAAGTTGGCTATTTTTATTTGACCTTATTTATTTGTATTGTACCTATCGAGATTCAAAGTTGGTCAGAGCCACATGGCAGAATCAAAGACCTTTTGAAGCTTTTGGCGGCAATTAATTATGAGTCTCGATAAAAAATCCCACTTGGCCAGACTTGGCCTTAAAGACTAAAGAAAGAATAAAAAATAATAATACTGTAAAAAAAAATAGTAATCCAAGTCTGACAGTATGAATTTAAACTCTTTTGCCTGCCCCTTTTGGGATAATAACAAATACGCGGAAATGTCAATGTCACATATATTTTTACTCTGTGTTCAAAACTAGATCGATGTTTCGAAGCATTTTGTTGTGATTTATAATTTATATATAAAAAACTGAAAAAATACGCCTCCAGAATGTCAATGTGCAATATTTGTTTGCGTACTGAATTAAAATTGTTAAAACTAGACAAAAAACTGTGTAACTTTTACGAAGAAATGAGTGGAAATGCCGGTAGTAAAAAGGTAAAAAATATATATTTAGATATACTCAAATTCATGAATTAAAGAGACTGTCAACCTTGTTTTGGCTATTTGAAAAGTGAATTTAATATTATTTCCTATTATATTTTCATTTGTAACTAGAAATTACAACTTCGAAAGTAGTTAATTTCATAATAGACTGCTCGTCACAACTAAAAACATTTTCCCACATTCTAGGCAGTTTTCTGTTCAACTTGCAAACAATATCTCAAAAAATGTCTTGAATTCAAGCAGCTATGTCAAGAATCTAGTAAAATATTAAAGAATTGGAGAAAGAAAATAAAGGTAAGTGTCATTTACGCTAATAATAAAGAGCGGAAAGATTTCTTTGCTTTTTTGGTTGTTTATAGGATTATAAATAGGCTCCGAAAGTACTGAACCGATTTTAATAAGACTAGCATGAAGATATACATTGATTCATTGGGTATAACACAGTCTACTGTTTATCTCAATATTCCCACAAAATCGGGACTTACGTAGGTGATACCGCGGGGCGGTGCTATCTATACTAATATTATAAAGCTGAAGAGTTTGTTTGTTTGAACGCGCTAATCTCAGTAACTACTGGTTCGAATTGTAAAAATATTTTTGTGTTGGCTAGTCCATTTATCGAGGAAGGCTATAGGGTACTTTTCATTTTGATATTCCCACGGGATCAGGACTTACGTAGTTGATACCGCGGGGCACTGCTATCTATATTATAAAGCTGAAGAGTTTGTTTGTTTGAACGCGCTAATCTCAGGAGCTACTGGTTAGAATTGAAAAATTATTTTTGTGTTGGATAGTCCATTTATCTAGGAAGGCTGTAAGCTACTTTTTATTTTGAGTTTCATACGGGATCGAGACAAACGCAGGTGAAACCGTGGAGCTCAATTTAAATAATTGCAATTTTTTTAAATTGTTTACTAGCTACCCCCTGTGGCTTTAACTGCGCCGGGCAAATTTCTATTGATCATGGTGCTATGCCACCTCTGGCCAAGCTGACTCAAGGCAGCGGAGACAGTCTCGCCAAGGCTTTCGTGGCCGACTCCAACGTCGCCGAGTACTCGGAGATGTCCAGCTTGTTACTGTTTTATCTCCGTCCTTGTTATTTATACCCAATTTATTTAACATTTCAGCCAGCAATCAAACTAAACAATCTACATTCCCTAATAGCGCCATTATTCAACAAAATTATTGCAACTGAAATAATAATTACAAATGAAACGAAAAACAGTAAAAACGGAACAGAAATAAAAGAAGAAACAGAAAAGGACAGTATTATTAATGAAAATAACGATAATTCATTTGAAAACAATGATAACTCATTTGAAAACAATGATAATACATTTGAAAACAATGATAACTACATTGAAAATAATGATAAATTTTCAAAAATTATAGATAATTCATTTAAAATTGATGATAATTTAAAAATAAATAATGATATTACAGAAAATAATGAACTAAATGATAATTTTCTAATCAAACCAAAAGAGGAATCTGATTTTAACTACACTGAAAGCAACGGAATCATAAATGATAGTGAAATTAACAAAAATGATAATGATTTGATAAATGACAATGATACAATGAGTGATGATTCAGAAGATAATATGTTTATAAGTCAACTTTTAAAAAATACTAAGAAACCGTCAACTAAAAGTAAGAGAAAGCCTAAAAAACAAGAAAAATTTGATAAAAAACATGGTAAGTAAAAAATAACAATAAGAGAAGAAATAATTATTTTACAATAAAAATCTATACTTACTACTTAAAATACTTTTCTTAAATACTTATATACTTATATTAAATAGAAACAACCAGACCACAGACAAATATCTAAGCATAAATACATGTCAAGGCGGGAATGGAACCTTTGTGACAAGTTAAAAAGTCGTAGTTAAAAATAATAACTTTACAGAAACTCCAAAGAAAAGAAAGAGAAAGAAGCAACCGTTAAAGAACAGACAAGAATACGAGTCAATATTTGATATAGAATACTTTAAGACAGATGAGGAAGCGAAGGCAGAGTTTGAGGTTCGAGCGAACAGTGACTACTACAAGAATGCAGCGTTCAAATGTACTGTCTGTTTCACTGCTTTCAAATGTCAGAAGGTTCTGAATTATCATATGAAATGGCATGATGTAAGTATACTAATCTATACATATGAAATGCTTTGTCCTGACCGACTGACGGATCAACGCACAGCCTAAACCGCTGATCGTAGAGACCTGAAACTTGGAGGGAGTGTTCTTTGTATGACGTAGGCATCCGATAAGAAAGGATTTTGAAAAATTCAAACCCTACATGGATAAAGTCGCGAGCGAAAGCTAGTATGTAAACTAAAAAAATGGCTATTTTCAAAAGTCTTTATGATGTGAATAGATTATATGCAGATAACAACACAATAATATATTAAATACTAGCGACCCGCCCCGGCTTCGCACGGCTGCATTATGCATGTATTATACATATAAACCTTCCTCTTGAATCACTCTATCTATTAAAAAAACCGCATCAAAATCCGTTGCGTAGTTTTAAAGATTTAAGCATACAAAGGGAAATAGGGACAGAGAAACCGACTTTGTTTTATACTATGTAGTGATAGTGAAGTGATGATTAACACTATATCCTCTCGTTCCTAGCCTTCCTCGGGTGATTTCTCGTGCGAGATCTGCCAGATGAGATTCAAAACGTATTTATCTATGAGGAAACACAGAAACAACGTACATTACGGCAGATATAAGTGTAAAATTTGTCCGCTTATCACTTATCACAAGTAAGTTTTCACACAGAATAATCTTAAGGTGAAAGGGTACCGGCGCTCTCTCCATACAAACGTAGTCGACTGTTTCCTCCCTGGATAATGACACTAGCACAAATATTTTTGTGCCATAAAACCTATAACGAGCCATGACTATGCCCCTATTTTTTCTTTTTTTTCTTTTTTTAATTTATTATCATTAGAAACTAAGATTAAAAAAATAAAATAAAACAGAAAATAGGGACATGGTCCTGGCAGTTATAAGTTTTATGCACCAAAAATATTTGCCCTAGTGTCATTATTATGCTCCTAGTACATTACTCTTTCCGAGTGTGAAGTAAAGAAAAAGTATATAAGTATCTCTTGTCTGGGTACCATAGCACAAGCCTAGTTCCTTAGCTTAGGGACTAGATAGCGCTGTACGGAATGTCCTTATTTGTTGATTATTATTTCAGAATGGTGATGATTCTACATTTTAGAAAACATCAAGGCGTCGAATATAAATGCAAACATTGTCAGAAGGTTTACAAGTAAGTTGTTACAAACTATACACGCGTTTGTTTTTGGAACGAAGTTTCTCGTCGCGGGTTGGCGAAGGGACCTAGCCCAGAAAATTTCATTCAGCCAAGAATCGAACCTGTTGAGTTTGAAAAAAAATAATTATCCTATATTTTTATACCAATCGATAGTGTGGCTGATAGAGATTAATTCCTGGAAACAAACACAGTATGGCAAATCAAAGGAAATAGCTCTTTTTTGTAGTTTTCATCTTTCGTCTCTGGCAAAATAATAGCGTATGAAGCATAAAGGGGAAGTAATATTTTTCTACATTTTTAAATAAGTTCTAAATTCTCTACATCACTTTAAATTTGTAAAAAAAACAGTTTATGTTTTTTGTGCAGCAGTTTGTTACGTCATCAGCCATACCTCCTCACTACATTTTTTCAGGTACAGTAGTATGAAAATTACAGAAGACTACATAAATTAGCTATTTCCTTTGATTTGACATACTATGTTTGTTTCCAGGAATTAATCTCTATCAGCAACACTATCGATTGGTATAAAAATATAAAATGATTATTTTTTTTTTGCAATTTTTTCGCTATCTCTTATAGTTTATGATATAGCCCTGAAGGCCCACATGAAAAAATCACCCTGTATATTCATTGATATATATCCTCGAACCCTGCTGTAAATTCCCCCGTATATTTCCAGTCACAGTTCCACCTACCTGACCCACATGCGGACCTCGCATAGATCTATACACACATGCAGCGAGTGTGCGAGGACCTTCGTCTCTCCCATTGGACTGAGGGTTCATAAGCAGAAAGTACATCAGGTAATAACACTAGCAGCGGTCCGCAGTTTCACTCCCGATCCCGTGGGAATATCGGGATATAAAGTACCCTATGTTACTGTCAATGAATCAATGTATCCTCATACCAAGTTTCATCTAAATCGGTCCAGTAGTTTCGGAGCGTATTCAATCCAAACAAATAATTCTTTCTTCTTTAAAATATTAGATAAAGACTAGCAGCGATCCGCAGTTATTTCCGCGTAACTCCCGATCCCGTGGGAATATCGGGATAAAAAGTAACCTATGTTACTGTCAATGAATCAATGTATCCTCATATCAAATTTCATTAAATTCGGTCGAGTAGTTTCGGAGGAGGAAAAGTTTTTAAAGCTTAGTGTTTTTATTTCTAGTGTACATCACAAGTAGAAAGGGAAGGTGTCCACTGCGCAGAGTGCGACATAACGTTCGCCACCGAGGACGTATACATCGTCCACGTGTTGCACACGCCCATACACAAACACCTTGCAAACACTATGTAAGTTTCCAGTCAGTCAGTCAGTGTAGGTATATCACAAGTAGAAAGGGAAGGTGTCCATTGCGCGGAGGCACCGTACTCTTAAGAGCCAAAGCTCTGAGATTATCACAAAAAAGAAAAACCCCTTAAGTATCTTGTGCCCTCTTCTCATTGGTGGACGCTTCCCGAAGTCACATATCCTAACTTAATTTATGAGTCCAAATAAATAAAGAATTTTGATTTGATTTGGTTCTAAGTTAGCTCCAATGTTAGACGAAGATCCTTATCGCGGGTTGACCTAGCCCAGAATAGTACATTACGATATAAGTGTGGTAAATTGATCATTACATAGAGGCGGTTTGTCATCGCCGACAATAATTTTACGTGATAACGTCGTATGGAAACGATAAAATTGAGATCTTTTTTGTTATTCCTTTATTTTTTTTCCTTTATATAAGTCTTCTATTCGTCACTCGTCACCATAACACAAGCCCATATGAGCGATATTATTATTAATAGTTTCCTAAGTTACCATGACGCATGACGTCACACAATATTACCGTGACACTTTTTTGTGAATGCAGGTGTAAATAAAAAAAAGGTGAAGGGACTTCGTTTCAAATGCGTGTCCCACGATACTTTAATTTTAAGGTTCCGTACCTCAAAAGGTAAAAAAAGGAACCCTTATAAAATCACTTTTTTTATTACAGTATAGCTTGTCCGGAATGCGGGAAACGTTTCGAAGACAAGCTAAGTTTAAGGACGCACAGACGACAGGCGCATCCGAACTATAACTATTCATGGTCGAAAAACGCGAGCAAAGCCGGGAGCAGGAAGGAGTTTAAATGTCGTGAGGTAATTTATTAAATATATTTTTAATCATGTTGCTCATAAAGTGTATCATATTAAGCCGCTTTTATGTAAAAATAGTACATTGCGATACAAGTGACAAAATTGATCTTTGATGATTGAGGTCGCCTGGAAAAGATCGCTTTTAGCGATAAGGCCGCCCATTGTGCCATATTTTTTCATTTTTAGTTTCTTATAATTTTCTAATTTTTATTTAACTAAATTTTTTATTTTTATTTTAATATCATGTAAGTACTTTGTTAGAATTAATTTTGTGTTTTGTTTTTATGGTACAATAAAGTGTTTATCTATCTATCTATTGAAACACAATAGTGTTACCAGACTTATGGTGCCCGCACATTGATACGCACTTTTGTCGTCCACGGCAAAAGGTACCTTATATTAATAGAGACTAGCGACCCGTCCCGGCTTCGCACGGCTATATTATGCATGTATTATACATATAAACCTTCCTCTTGAATCACTCTATCTATTAAAAAAAACCGCATCAAAATCCGTTGCGTAGTTTTAAAGATTTAAGCATACATAGGGACACAGAGAAAGCGACTTTATTTTATACTATGTAGTGATACGGTACATTTATTCATTTATTTATTTCAGAGTCGGCCGCCTCTGACAATGCGGGCGACTCTGATGACGTCATCGGAAATATAAATGTAGATGCCTTATCTCTATTATTATAAGGTACAGTCACATTACCAATTAGCTGAACCCCACGTGACCCAGAGCTCATTCGGATATCTGTAAAAAATATAGTATTTACCTATTTTGTAAAAAAAAATATATTGTAAATTGTTTTTATAGTATATTTTGTTTAAAAAAAACAGAATCACGTAACATTACTTTGCAACCTTTCAGATTTGCGAGTGAGCTCTAGGTCACGTGGGTTTCAGCTAATTGGTAATGTGACTGTACCATTTTCCGTGGACCGCAAAAATTCGATGCGTTCGGCGTGTATCAATCTGCGTCCACCTTTAGGCCCCTGTTCACTCGCCCGCAAAAACCGCCTTTCAAATACTTGTAATTTTATGTTTCTCCCAGTGTGGCGCAACAGGGTCACATAATTCCTGGCTATATAACCACTATAGAACTAAACACCCTGATCTGACATATGAGGCAGCCGTCTACGACCGCACGAGGAAGCATCTCTGTGAACATTGCGGGAAGAGCTACGTGGTTAGTATCCAAAGGGAATTCATATAAATAAAAAAATAAATATTGCAGGACATTCCACACATCGCCATATATAGTCGTTACACAGCTGATGCATCGAGCGATAACCGTATATCTACTGTTATAAGACGACTAGTGACGTTACGTCTGTTATCAAAGCTGCTGTTGACATCGCCGATCACCACCACCGCCTATAAAAGCGAGTGTTTTAGTTGAGAGCGGATTCATTCTCTGCTTGATCGTCGGTTGGTAAGGTGTTTGGGTTCGACGCTGCATACAGTAAGACCATTCCTTATTATGTCATAGGGTTCTCCTGTATTCTAAGGGTAACAACGTTCACTTAATAATAAAAGGTGAAGTGTGGTTCCCTTCGCCATCCACGTCAGTGGTTTATGTTGGAACCGTTTCATAGTTTCAACCCTTCATTTATATTCCTAACTACCTATTACTTTCATACTTAACTAGGTACCTAGAGATTTAGTAGGTGTTGTTTCTATTCCTAAAAAGTCCTAAAACTCCTGATTTACAATACTACATTATATACCCCAGCACCAGTGGCAACTGTCGGAGCACACGCTCGTCCACTCAGGGCTTCGCCCCCACAGCTGCGACACCTGCGGAGCCTCCTTCCGCACAGGCACAGCCCTCAAGATGCACAGCGAGCGGCATCTACCACCGAACAGGCCTTGCACTCTCTGCAACAAGAAGTTCGCATCAGCTTCTAATTTGGCTAACCATATGCGGGTAAGAGTAATAATCACTATCACTATCATCACTACATATCCTACTAATATTATAAACGTGAAAGCTTGTATGTATGGATGTCTGTTACTCTTTAACGCAAAAACTACTGAATGGATTTTAATGAAACTTTACAATAATATAGCTTATACATCAGAATAGAACATAGGCTATAATTTATAAAGATATTGTGTGAGTTGTCCAAAATATAACGAAAAGTATCGATACTTTGGCATCTGTCACTCTGACAAATGTCACTTTGACATCTGACACTTTAACATCTATCAAATGTCGCTTTGCTATTTGTCAAATGTCGCTTTGCCATTTGTCAAATGTCGCTTTGCCACTTGTCAAATGTCGCTTTGCCATCTGTCAAAGATCACTTTGACACCGGTCAAATATCACTGACATCTGGCAAATGTCACGGGATCAGGACTAACGCGGGTGAAACCGTGGGGCACAGCTAGTATAAAACAAAGTCGCTTTTCGCTGTCCCTATATCCCTATGTATGCTTAGATCTTTAAAACTACGCAACGGATTTTGATGCGGTTTTTTTAATAGATAGAGTGATTCAAGAGGAAGGTTTATATGTATAATAAATACATGCATAATATAGCCGTGCGAAGCCGGGGCGGGTCGCTAGTTTTATATAAATATAGCTATGCTACGCCCAAACGGGCATCATGATGAACCATAACCTATCTGTATCACCTTTTGTACACATGATTTGCAATAAAGAACTTGAACTATTATTTCACTAGCGCCCCGCTCCGGCTTCGCACGGCTATATTATGCATGTATTATACATATAAACCTTCCTCTTGAATCACTCTATCTTATTAAAAAAAACCGCATTAAAATCCGTTGCGTAGTTTTAAAGATCTAAGCGTACAAAGGGAAATAGGGACAGAAAAAGCGATTTTGTTTTATACTATGTAGTGATTATTTCATGATATGTTTCAGTCTCACAACGGTGAACGTCGTTACAAATGTTCAGTATGCAGCAAGGGGTTCCTGCACTCGGCGGCGCTCCGGGAACATGTCCGAGGGGTGCACCTACATGTGAGGCGCGACCGGAGGCCTAAGGGACACGCTGGCCCGATCACACATTGATAACGGTTGCTACCTCTAGTAGCAATCGTTAGGTCAAGTTAGAGGCCTTAAGACGATCTAAAAACTCTAACAATAGGTGAGCCACACCACTATACGACAAGAAGAAGACTTCAATATACTTACTTACGGCCCAGTTGGCACAATGTTCGCCATGCCGGACCGACAAACACAGGGTTGCGGGCTCGATTCCCGCCTCAGACATGTATTTTATGCTTAGCGTAGACAGAGAATAAATATAGACAAGCTACCAGCGTATACAGTGTGAGACAGCGAATATTCAACATACCCATAAATATATAGTTGACAAATTGCCACTAAACAGTAATTAACCATCACTGCCAAGTGCATACTAATTAGTACTCCTTTAAAATATCTTATTTTTTACTAGCGCCCCGCTCCGGCTTCGCACGGCTATAATTATGCATGTATTATACATATAAACCTTCCTCTTGAATCACTCTATCTATTAAAAAAACCGCATCAAAATCCGTTGCGTAGTTTTAAAGATCTAACCATACAAAGGGACATAGGGACGGCGAAAAGTGACTTTATTTTATACTATGTAGTGAAGTCACAAGTAACACAAATTACAGTCTAACAGGATAAGAAAACAAAACTTTAATAGAATAGAAAAAACCGATACGCAAATAGAGACAAAAATCTTATACTTCGTCTTGCTCCCACTTACTCATTAGACGTTCAATCCTTCCCACTCTAGTAGTTAGTATAATAATTTTAGTAGAGAGTCTATACTTATTCTCTGTCTACGATGCTTAGATATTTGTCTGTAGTCTGGTTGTTCCTATGTATTATAAGTATATATGTATTTACAAAAGAAAAGTGTACAGGGTGTTCGGTAATGAATGAATAAGCGGGCACCTACGGATAGACACTGTGCCGGTTCAGAAAAATGAAAGTTATGTTCTATGAAAGTGACTCGGTTTCCGAGATATCCGCCAATTAAAAATTTCACTCCTTTCTCTATGTTTTTTGATGACAAAACTGCAAATGAAAGAATTATTCCAATCTCTTTTTTTGATAGTATTCCAGGATAAATGAGCAATCGAATGCAAACAATAATTTTTATGACACATCGTAAGTTTTTTTTAAACTAAGATTTAACTCAAACTTCATGATTTTTTAATTTTTTAACCTAAACTTTAATCGTTCCCTGTGTAAAAAACTATGGTCACCCTAGTGCCAAATTTTAAAAAAGTTGCCTATTTCATTGAGATTCTAAAATGGTATAAAACGTGGTATTGCCAGCATTCAATACAAAATTAATGAATACTATTCAAAACACAGATTGGAATAATTCCTTCATTTGCAGTTTTGGCATCAAAAAACATAGAGAAATAAAAAGTTAAATTAAAACGCACTCCGGGAGTGCAGGCAGAAGTGAAAACTGTATATCTGTGTAAAATCTCATCTGTCGCGAGAACATACGCAAAAAGAGTTTTAGATGAAAAAAAAAAAAATGTCGGACGACTATTTGACAAATGTCGGACGACAAATAGTCGTCCGACATTTGTCGTCCAACAAATAGTCGTCCGATATTTGTCGTCCGACATTTGTCGTCCGTCAATAGTCGTCCGTTAAAAAATACCATATGTACGTCTTAATACACTCACAGCCAAATTAAAAAACTGTATATCTGTGTAAAATCTCATCTGTCGCGAGAAAATCTGTCGTCTGTCGCGAGAACGGCTGAAAATGCTCACCCACACAAGTTTTCACTTCAAAAAAAAAATGGCGGATATCTCGGAATCCGAGAGACTTTCATGGAACATAACTTTCATTTTTCTGAACCGGCACAGTGTCCTCTATCCGTGGGTGCCCGCTTCGCCATTCATTACCGGACACCCTGTATAAGTAGTATATGAGTTGTCTAGCACCCATAACACAAGTGTAGTTACTTAGCTTGGGGCTAGATGGCGATGTGTGGAATGTCCTGCAATATTTATTATTAATAATAGAAGCTAGATAATTGTATTTTGTAGGTACAAATAGAATTTTTTATTAAATTTTTATTCATATTTAATCATTTTTTGATTTTAATTTTGTTATCACTACATAGTATAAAACAAAGTCGCTTTCTCTGTCCCGATGTCCCTATGTATGCTTAAATCTTTAAAACTACGCAACGGATTTGATGCGGTTTTTTTAATAGATAGAGTGATTCAAGAGGAAGGTTTTTAAGTATAATACATGCATATAGCTGTGCGAAGCCGGAGCGAGTCGCTAGTACCTAATATGACGACCTCAGGTTGGATATCCAAAAAGCTGTTGTATTTTGAAAATCTACATTTAACCATAAAATATATTAAAAACACAATGCTTGCGCGATTTAATTTTACCTGTGGCGCCATCTAGTTACCTAAACTGGAAATAATCTCCCACATAAATCTATATCTATCTATATATATATAATCTATATATCTATATCTATAATATAAAAATCAATTGCTGTTCGTTAGTCTGGCTAAAACTCGAGAACGGCTGGACCGATTTGGCCAATTCTTTTTTTGTTGTGTTTGTCGTAGTCCAGGGAAGGTTTAAACGGTGAGAATTTAAAGATCGGACTTACGCGGGTGAAACCGCGGGGCGCAGCTAGTCTTATATATAAAAATGAATCGCAAAAAGTGTTGGTAAGCGTATAACTCAACAATGCCTGGACCAATTTGGCCAATTCTTTTTTTGTTGTGTTTGTTATTGTCAGGAGAAGGTTCTTATGAAAGAAAATATTAAGAAAATTGCGTAGAAAATTATTATGCGGGTGAAACCGCGGGGCGCAGCTAGTATATATCTATATATATAAAAATCAATTGCTGTTCGTTAGTCTCGCTAAAACTCGAGAACGGCTGAACGGATTTATCTTATCTTGGTCTTGAATTATTCGTGGAGGTCTAAGGAAGGTTTAAACGGTGAGAATGTAAAGATCGGACTTACGCGGGTGAAACCGCGGGGCGCAGCTAGTCTATATATATAAAAATCAATTGCTGTTCGTTAGTCTCGCTAAAACTCGAGAACGGCTGAACGGATTTATCTTATCTTGGTCTTGAATTATTCGTGGAGGTCTAGGGAAGGTTTAAACGGTGAGAAACATCGGACTTACGCGGGTGAAACCGCGGGGCGCAGCTAGTATAAAATATATCTACACTTAAATGAACAAATAAAACCAATAATAAATTCAAAAGCATAGCCTTCGACCATAGCCGGTCTATATTATATTGTTGGAGTAGAAAAAAGAATTCCCCTACCACTGCGACACTCCGCCACTCTACTTGTATATAAAGCCGAGCGCGCTGTGCTGTGCACTCGTCCATTTTGTCGCCAGCTTTTCGAGAGGCATAACCTCTGCCCGATTTATTACCTATTTTGTGTTCAGTGTAATTTAACTTTAATTATAGGTTTTAGTAATTCGTTTATTTGTGCTTAATAAGTTCCTTAATAAATATTTTGTGAATTTCGTAATAAATAATTCATTTTATTTAAAATTAACGGCCGCGTAGGCCGACCTTGTTATTTTTTATATTAAATAGATTTAGATTCCTAAAAATATTATAACTTAGCGACTTAAAAACTTGCGGCTTTTAAGTCATTCTGTAATATTTGTGTACAGTCGGGATTCGTCTATTAAATTGATGAACACCTACATTCACAAAAAAAGTGTGACGTTATTGTCACGTTCCCGAAATGTGACGTTATTGTCACGTTCCCGAAATGTGACATCATTGTCACGTTCCGGTGACGTCGTGTCAACAATGACGTCACACAGCACGCAGCAATATAAAACAAACACGAGACGCGGCACGCGTTTATAATGTTTAATAAAATATCGCTAATTGGGTTATGGTGACGAGTGACGAATAGAAGACATACTTTTAAAGGAAAAAAATATATAATTAGAAGAAAAAAAAAACGTGTGGCACTCGGGGACTGCCGCGGTAAAGCTATTGCTATATCGAGAATAATTTCTTGTCTTAGTAAATGTTCTTATAAAATAATAAAAAAATATATATATTCTTCCGACATTTGTCGTCCGCCATTTGTCGTCCGTCAATAGTCGTCCGTTAATAATCGTCCGTCATTTGTCGGGGGTGTTAGGTTTTTTCGTTACGGAATTTCTTGATTCGCCCCCCAAGGCCCGCGATAAAATCTATGCTTGATTTTCTTAAGACGATATCACATAAACTTTTCATTTTTTATTTAATTTTTACTTACGCCCATCTCACAAGGGTGAAACCACAGGGTGAAACCGTAGGTTGTATTTAATATTACAAATGAAATCGTCACTTAAAAATTAGTGATCGATTTTTCAAAAATATAAAAATTAGAAAAGAAGAAAGGTGATTTTACGTTTTATTTGCACTGTTCGTCCCAACGTCGCGTCGCATCGGTCGGATGTCGATAGCGCGATCTAGAAATAACGAGCAAACGTTACAGCGCCATCTAGCGGAAACACGAGTTACCTCCTTAGTATTGCCAGATGCCGGTGTTTTACGCGTACCAAGGTTGCCAAAATCCCGTACTTTTAGTACAAAATCTCATTCACGTAAGTTTAAATTAAGAAGCCCACATTACTTCTTTGTTTGGTGGCCCACATACATACCACCACCCTTTTGTTAAAATAATCTACTATATAAAAATAAGTTGGGTTTTTCTTCCTGACCCTATAACTCCAGAACGCACGAACCGATTTCCACCGTTTTGCATTCGTTGGAAAGGTCTCGGGCTCCGTGAGGTTTATAATCTACTTTATAAAAATAAATCGGGTTTTCCATAGTGGCGAAACGGAGTTCGCCGGGTTTGCTAGTTTTCAATAAAATACCAGCGGTGCTATTCACATTTTGTCGGTAGGGCGTCGGTTACGGAAAAAGTCGAACCGACGACAAACTGCGATTCACAAACCCGCAACCGAAGAATTTTGACAGCTATTGTCGGGTTTTTAGGTGATTATTTTCGGAATGTTACCGACAAGTTTTTGCTGTCGGAGACTCTACCGACATTCGACATTATTGTTCAACACATATATTGCGCGAAGTAAATCATTGATATGAATATAATTTGGGCATTGAGGTCGAGAAACAGACGCCGTGGATCGCATTAGAGGGTGCGAACCATCGAAATTCACTATTTATTCGTAAAAATTCCGTTTCCCGGGCCATAAACGAGGTTATAAATGCCATGAATCACCCAGACATTTAATAAAATGGATTGTGTTTCCAACAAGCATATACAACCCATTATTAACAAGTAATTACAACTTATTAATTTTGCTGGTGTACCAGGATGTTGAATAATAAATAAAATCAAGAAAAAATATATTTATTTAACACCTAGTACTTTAATTCACAGATTTGAAGTTAAAGCTAAATTATTTCTCACACTCTCAATACTTAAACCACTAGTTAATATCTTTAACTAAAATTAAATCTATTAAATGATTAATACAAATAACAAGATTTAACAATTCTTAGTACTACCTAGACCTACTCAGTCTTAGGTAACAAAGTCTAAATTATTTTAGTTGCAATACTTAATATAATATTAATATATTAAGTTAATATACCACTAGTTTATATATTTTTGTTAATCATTGTTATGAATTTTTTGTTAAGTCATATACCAGCGACAATTGTAATATCAATTTAATACAAACCAACTATATTTTTATTGTTCGATGAAATTATGTAAAAGTTTAGGGCGAAGTACACAATCCCTCAATGTTTCTATGCAAGTAATACTATGTTTTTATCCGGGCGCCACCTATGTATACCTAGAGTTATCATAGGAAATATACCAAAGAAAATAAATTAACCTCAGATAGTCAAGTCGTAGGCTTAAACCTTTAATCTTCAGGGAGGTGCTACTAATTGAGAAAAACCAGCTGTAATTTAATTAGTTTATTGCCCTTCAGCGAATGTACAACAGTGCTTTTATATATTTAAGTTTAAACCCCTAATATTACTTAAGTAAATACTATTCATATAAGATTCTAACTTGATGATTAATATACATTTAAAGTTGAAGTTATGTTTTATTCGGTTATTCCAATAAGAGTACTAACATCTTAACCGAAATGTGAAAGAATACCTATTTATTTAACATCCATTTAAGCTAATGCTATTTGCAATTGACCTACCAATTTATTTACTATAAGATAAACATAATTTTAGGTGTGACACCTATCTATTTCTATTTGAAATAAAAGTAACTAAACGTGACAAAAAAAGGTAAAAAATAGGTGAAAAATAGCTAGAACCAGACGAAAAAGGTGAAAAATATAGGTGACCCAAAATGTTTTGAAATTCAATTTAATTTTACCATTTTCTCATAGTGAGAATGTATTATAAAAATGGAAAGCTCTGACCTTGGCCATTATTCGGTTTATGAGTCCATATCTTCCAATAGTGATCCCTGAAGGCTATGACAATGTTCCCATGTGAAAGCAAAACGTCAACCAGAAAAATAAAGGTAAAACTGAAGTTAAAGTAGAAAGTAGAAACCAAAGTAGAAACGCCGAGGCTGAAATTAGAATACAATTCATTTTAGTACGATTTCTTATAAGATCCAAATTCGAAAGAAAAACCAACTGACGATTATACGTACCGTTTCTATTAAAATTTTATCGATCCATTCTATAATCGGTCATTATCATTAATATACTCCCTCCGCAACACATTTCTGAAACAATTCATTCAAAAGAAACTGTAACGACGCGACATCACAAAATCACATTGCTTCCATTAAACTTTTTAGCAACAAAAACTTACCAAATTTATCAAATAACAACGTCCAGATCCCTTAACACAGAGAATCCACCGATTGCCGACATTTTCCAGTAGAAATATCAACTGATAATAAAAATTGATTTGGATTCAAAAAATCCGATGGTCAATCAACAACCCTTGGTCATGGAATGAAGAAAAAATGGCTGATGACCACACCCAAAACAGAACGACTTTGACAAGCGAACCATCTGTCACTGTCAGAAAAAGCGAATACATCACTCCCTAACCACAGAGTAAAGTTAAATCTATAAATTTTGAAGAAATTAAAACGCGGGAAAAGCAAAAATTGAAACTCAAATCCAATATTCTAAACAAATTTCTAAATTCTTTATTTAAGTGTGCGGTGTTTCAAATACAACGTCACATTACATCCCCCCTAAGAAAAATAAAAGAAAGGAACTTTCTTTTATGTTAGAAATCCTAACTTCAAAACGATACCATTACAAAAGAAAAACAAACTATGAAAGGCAACAAACATTTACCAAAATGAAAAAATATCTAAAGTAACTGAGATGGAAATCTCTAAACAATAAATTCCATGAAAGAAAAAAATATTGAAACTCATTATAGGTGCTAAAAATTATCTAACATCAAAATGATATCAAATACTATAAATATAATATGAGATAAGAATCTCTTAAACAAATATCTAAACCCCAATAATATAAGTAAATACCATAACCCATTAATATAAAAGTTAAGTTTAATATTAAAGAAATTAATTCAATATAAAAGAATATTTAATATAAAAAGGAAAAAAAACAATTTAAGTTATTTTTAAGCTAACTATACTTGGAAAGTGGAATTTTTTAAATGTCTTTAGTAGTAATTAAATGATTACTAAACTAATAAAGTGGAAAAGAATGAATTTAATCCAAAATAACTTATTAGGCAGGTAACAAGTTCGTTATAATAATAATGTTGACGACTTGGCCTAATAAAGCTCTATTTTTTATTTTATTTTTATTTTAAATTATTTTTTTAAGTTTCTTTAGTTTCTTTATAGCAAGATTCAACTAAGTCAGTAGATTGGTTAGATACATAGATCACCAACTCATAACAATAGTTAAACATAAGTAAAAGATACTAGAGGTAAGTGTAAGTATGTGTATGTACCTCCGTCAACCATATGGACGAAAATACTAAGTTTCATTGTAGTGTGACTCTACCAACATATTAGGCAAGGACAAAATATTTAGGAACTAACGGGTTCTACCATCCGCATTAACCCTTACCATAAGTGAATACTGCGATCGGCGCACCATTACCAACTTACCGGGCACAATATCACGAAAAATAAACTGACATTGGAATACAGTCCAAATGACAGGGAAAATAATAGAAGTCAACATGTGTGAAATCTAGAAAGTCAAGGAGAACCAACCATATATGGCTTCCAAAAGAGAATAATGTCAGGGGAAAAACCAAGCATAAGGCTCCCAAAAAGGTAAGGAAAAACCAACCATTGAGGTTTCCTAGTATTACATAAAGTCAAATCCGGTTACGGTACCAATATAACTAGAGATAAACTATAAACTATCTATTCCATAAAATAAGATAATAAGAAAATTAACCATATAGAGTACTATATAAAACTACCATATTAGTCTACATAGACTCAAACAAAAGTGTTTATGTATAAAAGTACATGACACAAGAACAAAATGTACAATTTATATACATAACATATACAAAGATAAGATCATTCACTGCAAGTTCAGCAATCCAGAAGTTAAGCTGTATACTATATCCAAAATTCTAAGTTCCATTTTAGTATTCGAGTTAAATTCTAACATCAGTTCCATTGGGTTTCCCTATATACTTCACTTACATACTTCATCTACAACCACAATTACTTTTATTCATCAATCTCATCCATCCCTATCAGATGTGGATTCAACAAAACAAAACGCTGAACTAAACCTGAAAAAGTTAACCAAAAGAAATAATGATTTAATATTTAACTATGTCTTTCACATGGTATCTACCTGAATAGTTTTTATGTAAATCTTTTAAAACATATACGTTATCCGAAACTTTATCTATTACTTCACATTTAACGAACTTAGGTGCTAACTTTGCCGAAAAGAATGCAGGAGCATTTGATTGTACAAAGCTTCTCCTCCAAACTACGTCTCCCACAGCAAATGAAATGATTCCACGACCACGGTTATAGCTACACGCAGAGCGTTTATAAGCCTTCAACAAGTGTGATCCAACCCTAACAAATATATTAGCAAGTGAATTCAAGGAATAAGCATATGAATTCCTTTCTCCTACATACACATCATTTAAGTTATCCATTGATTTACTAACTCTATGCAAAGAGGCATCCACTATTAATTCCCTTCCAAACATGAGAAAATTAGGCGTGTAATCTGTAGCAAGATTAACACTACTATTTAATGCTAATTGTATATTCAATAAATATTTAGACCATGTACGTTGGTCATTTTTAACGAAACAGGATAAGCAAATCTCAATGGTCTTGTTATACCTCTCAACAGGATTATTCTGCGGAGTATATAAAGTGTTATAAAAGATTTTAGTTATATTAAAGCTTTTCATAAATTCTACAAAGTATTTTGAAGTAAATTGAGTGCCGTTATCGCACACTATGATCTGTGGTACTCCGAACTTCAAGAAAACCTCCCTTTCAAAAACTCTACAGATAGACAAAGTAGTGGCTTTAGCTAATGGTATAATCCAACAGTATTTAGTAAAAACGTCAACTATAGAAAGTATATACTTATGACCAGAGTAGCTTTTAGGTAATATCCCTATGATGTCTACAGATAACATAACCATGGGCTGATCTACTTTTTTAGGGTTTACCATCTGTCCAAAAGGGGCAGAAGTACTATGTTTGTAGGCTTTACAAACATCACAAGACCTAATATATGTATTAACATCTTTGAACATTCCTCTCCAATAATAATGTTGCTTCAATTTTTTCAAAGTTTTATGCACTCCTAGGTGACCTGAATTAAGTTCATCATGATTAGAACGAATCGTATCAATAATGTTATCTTTTGGAATTACAATTTTCCAATCCAACCGGCTTTGTATTCCAAACTTATTTCTACAGAATCTAAACAAAGTTTTATTTTCAACTCTAAAATTTCTAAATTTTGTAGGAAACTTTTGACAATTAATAAAAATATTTTTATACCAGGGATCCTCAATATCATCGTCTGGTACTTCTATCTCTGAAGGAGTAGAATATATTGCAGCTATTTCTATGCGAGATAGCGCATCTGGGACTTTGTGTAAAATACCTTTCTTATGCTCTACATTAAAAGTAAATTGAGAAATTCTAGTTGCCCACCTGGCTAATCTTCCACTAGGGTTATTCAAACTTAAAAGCCATTTTAAGCTAGAATGATCTGTAACTACTGTGAATTCCATACCTTCGACATAAGGTCGAAAACGTTCAATAGAGTCTAATACTGCAAGTAACTCCCGCTCAGTGGTACTATAGTTACGCTCACATTTATTAAGTGATCTAGAATAAAATGCAATAGGATGTTGTTCTCCACTATCATCTTCCTGACCAAGTACGCTACCAATACCTACAGAACTGGCGTCACAATGTAAGAAAAAGGGTTTATTGAAATCGGGACACTGTAAAACAGGGGAAGAAATTAAAGCTTCTTTAAGTTTATCGAAAGCAATCTCGGCTTCATCGTTCCAGACTAATGGTTTTTTAGAGTTTTTACTACCAGCAGTGAGTTTAGTAAGAGGTGAAGCAATATCAGCAAAATGCAATATAAATCTACGGTAATATGAACATAATCCAAGAAAACTACGCAATTGTTTAACAGTAACTGGACGGGGAAAATTTTGAATAGTATCTAACTTAGATGGATCAGTGTGTAATCCATTCCTATCAACCACATATCCTAAGTAACGGAGTCTTTCCTTACAAAATTCACACTTTTTTAAATTTACTGTGAGACCCGCATCCCGCAGTGTCTCGTAGACCTTCCGTAGGTATTCTACGTGCTCCGAAAATGTAAAATTTACTAAAATTAGGTCATCTAGATACCTAAATAATTTACCATCAAATTCAGGTCCAAACAATTTATCTACTAATCTCTGTAACTCAGCTGGCGCATTAGTCAAACCAAATGGCATTCTGACAAATTCGAATAGTCCTTTTCCCGATACAGCAAAGGCGGTCTTTTCGCGAGAACTTTCTTCCAAACTCAATTGTAAAAATGCCTTAGAAAGATCAATAGCGCTGATAAAACGAGCTCCACGAAGGCTATCTAAATTTTAGAAGTATAGGGTAATGGATAAGAATCTTTAATAGTCATTGAATTTAATCTACGAGAATCTAAGCAAAGACGAGGACTACCATCCTTCTTCTGCACTATAACTATAGGAGAACACCAAGGTGACTTTGAAGGTTGGATAATTCCCTCCTTGAGTAAAGAATCTACTTCTTTATCAACTATCCCTTGTACAGCTGGACTTAAAGAACAATATTTATGTTTAAAAGGTTGACCTGTAGTATTAATTTTATGTTGAGCGAGGTGAGTGAGACCTAACCCTTTCTTTTCATAAGAAATCTCTTCAAAAAGTGATATTATTTCATTAAGTGACTGGCTTTCAGGAGAAGTAAGTTCAGCAGCAGCCGTGATAGAACAAACATTTAATTCAGTACCCTGGCCCTCTACGTAGACAATGTCTTTCCAGAGTTCCTTGGCTAATCCAAATTTCAACCAGAAATCAAAACCTAAAATTATTTCATATTCCAAGCTAGGAATAACCATAAAATTAATTAGTTTAGTAGTGTTATCACAGGTGACTGGAATTTCCATTGTTCCAATAATTTTTTGTGCGGAACCATCAGCTGTGTAAGTAAAGTTTAAAGTTTTATCCGAATATGGTTTCATTTTAAAACCTAAGTCTGAAAATTTGTCATGACAATTTTGTCCTATAATGCAACGATTTGAACCACTGTCCAGTAAACCAGAAAAAATAATATTGTAAACTAAAAATTCTAAATAAGGACGAGAATCATTATTTTTATTAAATAGAATGGGTGCAGCTTTGCATACTCCAAAAAATGTTTTAAGATAATTTAACCAATCATTGAATTCTTTTCTAGAAGTTTCCGCATCGGGCCTAATACCAACGTGATTCACAATTTCAGTGATCGAGTCAGCATCAATTTCATCAGAAATCGGAGCTCGATGCAGCCTAATCAGTTTTTTGTATCCGAAGAACTAGGTTTATCTAAATTACACGTCGTACAAGTTTTACGGGTGAAGCCCAACTTCTTGCAACCAAAACAAATAGTACCAGGAATTTTACTACAATGTTTATAATCATGTCCTTTCTCATCACATTTAAGACAGCTAATTGAATTTATTTGAACTGCACTACAGTGTGTTTTCTCAAAAGTATTAGATTTAATAAAAGGTTTAGATTTAAGTGACAGCGATTTCCTATCAACAAGTGGCTCTAATTGTTTACCTAAGTCAATAAATAAGTCTAAAGTATGGAAATTTCGGCCTAACATATAAGGTAAATATAATGGAAGCATATTATGTTTAATTATGTCTACCAAAACAGAATTAGAAAGAGGAATAGCTAAACGATTAGACATATCCATTATTTCAGTAATAAAATCTGGAAGAGATTCAAATGACTTTTGTTTCCTAGTCCTAAGTTGGTATTCCAAAGAGTAATCAAAGTCTATATTATCAAAACGCCTGAGTAATAATACTTTAAGTTCATTCCAACAACGAATTTGCAAACGCACGGTGCGAAACCACTTAATAGCAATGCCTGACAACAAATCGACAAAGCAACCAATAAGAAAAGATTCATCAAAATTTCTATATAGAAAATATTCTTCAACCCTAACGATAAATTCCCTAACACATGACTGTCCATCGAACACAATTCCACTCTTCTTGAGGTCTGGAACCTTGGTATGACCACGGGGCAAACCCTGGTTGAATAAATGACTAGCGAGGAACGAAGAATTATTCGGTCTTCCATTTCCATCTCCCAACAGATCTTCTGCAGCACCCCTATTAACTGTAATATCCACCAAATTCACATCGTTCGACTCCATTCGAGCCTCTACATCAACCTCTGCACCATCTCCACCATCAAGAACAACCGCTTCCTTATCGCCCGATGTATTAGAATTATCAGCCATTGTGTGATAATGTAATATTTAAATGTATGAAAAGAATATTTAAATTTTATCGAATTATTAACTTTAAAGTATTTGTTTTATATTTTAAACTGTTTAAGTTATTTTAATTTAAATTGAAATTCAAATTCTTTGGTCACTTTACAAAGATTATTCAGAAACTAGATCCTTACTCGTTAACGCTCAACACATTTTTGTATAAAATCTTGCAAAAGATACAAACAAACAACACATGAGACATGACAATGTTATGTCCGTTAGCTTAAATATAATAGTGCTGAAAATAAACACTAAAATACCCCATACCATTCAGATACAACGTACTTCCATAAAATAACATAAGAAAATACAAGTATTTTCATACAACATACTATTATTATATTTCACAAAAACAAAGTAGCGTTGGGTCACCTTCACAATAACAATATTCATATAAATAAAATGTACAATTCACTGAAAGTCACGTCCCTGTTCGGGCGCCAATTGTTATGAATTTTTTGTTAAGTCATATACCAGCGACAATTGTAATATCAATTTAATACAAACCAACTATATTTTTATTGTTCGATGAAATTATGTAAAAGTTTAGGGCGAAGTACACAATCCCTCAATGTTTCTATGCAAGTAATACTATGTTTTTATCCGGGCGCCACCTATGTATACCTAGAGTTATCATAGGAAATATACCAAAGAAAATAAATTAACCTCAGATAGTCAAGTCGTAGGCTTAAACCTTTAATCTTCAGGGAGGTGCTACTAATTGAGAAAAACCAGCTGTAATTTAATTAGTTTATTGCCCTTCAGCGAATGTACAACAGTGCTTTTATATATTTAAGTTTAAACCCCTAATATTACTTAAGTAAATACTATTCATATAAGATTCTAACTTGATGATTAATATACATTTAAAGTTGAAGTTATGTTTTATTCGGTTATTCCAATAAGAGTACTAACATCTTAACCGAAATGTGAAAGAATACCTATTTATTTAACATCCATTTAAGCTAATGCTATTTGCAATTGACCTACCAATTTATTTACTATAAGATAAACATAATTTTAGGTGTGACACCTATCTATTTCTATTTGAAATAAAAGTAACTAAACGTGACAAAAAAAGGTAAAAAATAGGTGAAAAATAGCTAGAACCAGACGAAAAAGGTGAAAAATATAGGTGACCCAAAATGTTTTGAAATTCAATTTAATTTTACCATTTTCTCATAGTGAGAATGTATTATAAAAATGGAAAGCTCTGACCTTGGCCATTATTCGGTTTATGAGTCCATATCTTCCAATAGTGATCCCTGAAGGCTATGACAATGTTCCCATGTGAAAGCAAAACGTCAACCAGAAAAATAAAGGTAAAACTGAAGTTAAAGTAGAAAGTAGAAACCAAAGTAGAAACGCCGAGGCTGAAATTAGAATACAATTCATTTTAGTACGATTTCTTATAAGATCCAAATTCGAAAGAAAAACCAACTGACGATTATACGTACCGTTTCTATTAAAATTTTATCGATCCATTCTATAATCGGTCATTATCATTAATATACTCCCTCCGCAACACATTTCTGAAACAATTCATTCAAAAGAAACTGTAACGACGCGACATCACAAAATCACATTGCTTCCATTAAACTTTTTAGCAACAAAAACTTACCAAATTTATCAAATAACAACGTCCAGATCCCTTAACACAGAGAATCCACCGATTGCCGACATTTTCCAGTAGAAATATCAACTGATAATAAAAATTGATTTGGATTCAAAAAATCCGATGGTCAATCAACAACCCTTGGTCATGGAATGAAGAAAAAATGGCTGATGACCACACCCAAAACAGAACGACTTTGACAAGCGAACCATCTGTCACTGTCAGAAAAAGCGAATACATCACTCCCTAACCACAGAGTAAAGTTAAATCTATAAATTTTGAAGAAATTAAAACGCGGGAAAAGCAAAAATTGAAACTCAAATCCAATATTCTAAACAAATTTCTAAATTCTTTATTTAAGTGTGCGGTGTTTCAAATACAACGTCACATCATTTAATTAATATCTACCCCAAGATGATGCACCTTATATTGTAAAATAAATGATTGATTACAAATAAATAGCTTTTCATTAAAAATCTTTATTTTAAGAAATTAAATTAGGTAATCTATTCATAGCTTATGATATGCATAGCTGCAGCTATGCTACTGGGGACCCTAGGGGTGGCAGTGATGTTAGGATAGGTTGATGGACTCCGAGTCCGCACTCAGGCATCATTAGGCCCACTATGTGTGATCGTTGCCCGCTACTCCTGCCAACCAGAATTGCAGAATCCTCCCGGGGTCCTCGCACGTTTCTTGGAATGTTGCCGGGTTGCCAAGTATATCAGCGCCCGGTATGCAGCCAGGTTCTCGCACTCCAGGATTACGTGAGAGATGGTCTGGCAGTCCTTGCCCTGATGTGCACCAGCTTCGCCAGATGCGTGTGTGGGTAGCCTTCTCTTCACCTCCGTTACCCTATGGAGAACCTTAAAATTGAAATAAAAACAAAATAAATAATAAGTACTTATCTCATTAAACCTTAAATAAAATTTCTAGATTGACTGGCTGACATGAAAGGAGGGTGTTCTTTGCGAGGTGTAGGCTAATCAACTAAGGGTTTTTTTAAATCCCTAAGAAGGTGAAATCGTGGGCGAAGTCACGGGCTGAATCTAGTTAAACCATGATACTTGTATTATAAATAAAATGTTCACATACTCGATGATCTGCCAATGGGTCTGGCGCATTCAATTCCTCCAACGGAGCTCGAAGTGGAGGTGTAGGGCCACCCCTTGTGCCCAGCCGAGTAGCATTAATGAACACTGCCTTGCTCCTTCCAATTCAGCCATAACTAAAATAAATTTGAACAAATAATTATTAAGAAATACATAAGTAACCTACTTACAAATTATTACCAAATGAATAGTCCAACTATTTTATAATGTTTTGACTGAAATCAAAGAGTATTTAAATACTGAAATGTTTGTTATCTTCTTTACACAAAACCCATAGAAATTATTGCAATTAAACTTTGTAGGCACTTAAGTTGATTGGTAAAATAACACAGGCTAGATTTATTTTGATTTTTGTCTGGAACCAGGCGGAGTTTAAAATGGATAGCCTAATAGAACGAAGAGGTGCGTAGGTAACATACATTAAGTCACTTATCCGGGGTCTTGGTCGCCCCAGACCCCATTGAATTTAAGTTAAATTTAAGGTCTGCTAACAATGCTTTTTTTGTTCTTGCTCCGTCAGCGCCTAGGTGCAGCCATTTCCCCAGTTCGGGGTGGAGAGTTATTTGTAGTCTATCGCCTGGCGTTCTCTTATTCAACACTATTTGTCGCACCATTGTAAATAAACTTTGAAAACAAAGAGGATTTAATCACTACGTTTTTTTGAAAAGTAAATTCCAACATTTTAGAGTTGCCCATTTATCATTATATTTTTCTCTAAGAATATTTAAATTTTTGGTCAAATTTAAGAAAAAAGTGGACGATTATGCGTAATTCTATTTATCTATTCGATAATTATTAAATTATGGGAAATGTTAATAACGACAACACCATTGATCCACATAATTTGATGTAATTAAATTCAACTCCAATTAGAAGCATGGAATTTGTAGTAAAAGATTTTGTGATTTATCATGAATATTGCAACACCATTTGCACTGTAAACCACAGACCTAAAAACAACTCATTCAATTATGTCAAAAATATTGTAGATAAGAATTGTCTATGATCTTCCGTCGGTTGGGAATTTCTTCTTTCGGTTGCTGTACCGATGTTATCGGAAACGGATTTGTGAATCGCAATTTTGAATTTTTCGGTTCGTTTGTCATTTTCCGACAAAGTGGCCTTACCGAACCGACTGTCGGTTCGGTAGCTGTGAATCAGGCAGCAGACTTGTATTTTTGTTACCAAACTTAGCTTGGTTCCAAAAACAACTAGCTGATAGACGAGGCTGCATGGGCAGCAAGCCTTTTTCGTGCACTTTCATAAATATAAAAAAGTTAGTTGACATTTAACATAACCTAAAATCGTTTATTTATAAACAATCTTTTCTCCTGATTCTTTAAATTATTTTTCAATAAATTTAATTAAACTTAAATAAAAAACACTGGTATGTATCTTAATTTAGAAAATATTATAATATTACTTGTTACACAGCTTCGTAATGCACGAAAACAACACAATTTATTACAAAAACTTTCATAATTTCATCCGATTTCTCGTTGGTTCCTACAAAAAATAGTCAAGATAATTAATTTTTTATTATACCATAATAAATATCTACTATGAAAACCCTTTAAAAAATTTCTTGTTTCTATACCTTTTCATAAAACTGTCCGTGGTTCGATATAAGACTAGCAGCGCTCCGCGGTTCCACCCGCGTTAGTCCCGATCTCTTGGGAATATCGGGATAAAAAGTAACTTAGGTTACTTCCAATGAATTGATATAAAAATGTAAGTAACTAATCAAATTATAATAATTATATTGGAAGAGTGAGGCTTTCTGACACAAGCGTTATTCGCTTATAAGAAAGTCTCTAACCTAATTATGTAAAATGTATACCTCTTAGTTACTGAAATAAATACTTATTTATTTTATTATTATTATTATCACGGGACTATGGAGTCTCGGACCTTTGGAAGGCGTGCGTGGGGCCAAAGCCAACACGTAGAGGCTCTTTATAATAACAAGTTTATTGGCAAAGTATGATGTGGACACCAAACCGACGGTTATCCCTGTCTGCACTATAAAATGCAGCCAAGGACAACCTCCGGTTTGAATAGAACTATTGATATACTACAGGATAAAACGACTACTTGGGCTATTGTAATGGGATGGTAGTGGACTGGATACTGGGGAACTATGGATACTATGGCACCTGCCGTAACAATGTTCATCAAACACGTACAAGTGGCAGGCGGAGACTCGCCAACTCTCAAACTGGGCCACCCTAATCGGCTGAGTAAATTACAGCAAGGGGACAACAAAGACGAGAGTGGCTGAAGGATAGTGACGTCACACTGGGTTTTAAACTCAGGTCACGGTTTCCCTGAGGGTCCAGCCTACCTGGCCCATTCACCACTTACGTGTGGCATATATCCTTCGAATATACTCTTGCGCCTCCACTCTGGACGGCCGGTGAAGGCAAGCCAGACATGGGGGACCGCTTCCTCGTCATTTTTCACTCCGATCAGCCAACTAAGGCCAGCCGGAGATGAGGAACGGTTGCTTCCCCCTGGAGCACTCAGGTCCGCAGGGTCGCTACTCCCCGACACCTCGCCTCAAGGTGCCCTGCGGGCTTACTATTATTATTATTAATGAATCAATGTATCCTCATACCACGTTTCATCATAATCGGCCCGGTACTTTCGGAGACTATTTAATTTAAACAAACAATTAAAACTCTTTATTAATATTTCATTGGTAATGTAGGTACTTAAGTAGGAATAGATTTATTATTTAGTGTAGGGTAGTTCCTAGTTAGTATATAAAGCTCTCTCCGTACTGTGTCAGTCTCACTTCGAAACAAATGGTTTAATGTGTGGACATACGGTGTTTCTCTCAGCCTACCATAGTTAGAACCCTCAGTACATTACAGTTATCGTAGTATTTTTTTATATAATACGGTTTCACCCGCGTAACTCCCGATCCCGTGGGAATATCGGGATATAAAGTAGCCTATATGTTAATCCAGCCTGCCTAGCATGAAGACCAAAACACGATACGATATAACTACATCAACTCTCAAAATATGATAGATAAAGCCGCCATTTTGAATTTTTGTTATAATTTTTATCGCAATTTATAATAAAAATTCAACATGGCGGCTTTATCTATCATATTTTGAGAGTTGATGTAGTTATATCGCTTTATCATATCGTGTTTTGGTCTTCATGCTAGGCTAGCAGGTCTCCAGCTATCTACATACCGAGTTTCATCTAAATCGGTCCAATAGTTTCAGAACTTATTCATTACAAACAATAAAACTTTTCCCTTTATAATATTAGTGTATAAGTGTAGAAATAGGTCATAGTTTTACCAATATTGTCACACGATGGTAAGTGACGATGCAGTGTAAGATGTAGCACGCGGTGTATAGAAGATACCTATACGCTCGTCACTCAAACACCACCAAATAAACGAGGAACTTCGAAAGACGCGAGTGAAGGTAGGAAGAAGTGGAAGAACTACAACTAGTGGCTACGTATCGGAACACGTACAAATCTGCTTGGCGATACTTTGTCCAGCCAGTGGGACAAAATACTTACCTAAGCTGGCTCAGCGACCCGAAGTGGATCTTGGCCTCCGACACCAAAAGCCGCGATTGCACCCTATTCTGCGTCACTTGTTGCCAATCGGCTGCATGAAGAGCTTGCAGGTCTGGGCTTGGTCAATCCAGCGATATCTAGGTCTGCCAACGGGCCGTCTCCCCTGTGGCCGTCCTAGATACGCTCTGATCGCTCGATCCTCCTTCATTGCCTCGATGTGGCCAAGCTAGCGAAGTCAGGCCGATTTGGTCTCGATATAAGGCTCAACCACAAGTTCTTCCAACTCCACATTCTTCCTTACTCTCCATGAGCCGTCCTCTCTCTTGGTTGGCCCCAGAATTCTCCTCAATATCTTCTTCTTTCCTCAGTGGGACAAAATAGTCAAACAAAAAAGTACTCATTATTTTTTTTATCCTCAGCTCAAAATGACTCTAAAAATTAACCTACAATTCGGAGGCGGCGCCGAGCTGTTATTCGACAAAATAAAGAAGCGGGAAATCGAATTGCCATCTTTAAACAAATACTTACCAAGTTTAAACAAGAGTACGTGGACTATAAGAGAACTATTGGTCTGGATCAGAGATAATTTGTTGAAGGAGCGTCCTGAATTGTTTTTACAGGTAATTTTCAAAGTAATTTTTTTGGTTCAGGGCAAAGGTTTTGGCAAAGGGTGAACAGGGGAGGGGGGGGTTATTATTAAGACTTTACTGTCTGTCTGTCTGTCACCAGGCTAAGACTTCACTGTCTGTCCGTCTGTCACCAGGCTGTATCTCATAAACCATGATAGTTAGACAGTTGAAATTTTCACAGATGATGCAAAATCCTTATCGGATGCCTACGTCATACAAAGAACACACCCTCCAAGTTTCAGGTCTCTATGATCAGCGGTTGAAGCTGTTTATATGTATAGAAGACTAGCAGCACTCCGCGGTTCCACCCGCATAAGTCCCGATCCCGTGGGAACATCAAAATAAAAAGTAGCCTATAGCCTTCCTCGATAAATGGACTATCCAACACAAAAATCATTTTTCAATTTGAACCAGTAGTTTCTGAGGTTATGGCGTTCAAACAAACAAACTCAGATTCAGCTTTATTTATACAGCTTTTTCCACGATTAGACCCTTTTTTAATTGGGTCCTTTTTGCGTGAAGATGGAGTAGACCTTGCCCAGCACCTACCCTCTCAGCTCAGTCGACCATGTCCAGAGGAGAGAACTTGTCAATACTTCTGGAGGCAACTAAGCCACAGGTTTCATCACGATGTTTTCCGCGCACCGTAAGAGCAATGTCAGTTAGCGCATATAAATTTTTCTTAAGAAAAATCCATCAGTTCACGTCCGGCCTGGATTCAAGCCCACGACCTTCAGAATTAAAGTCGAGGTATCTACCACTAAGCCAACATCGCTCTTACCGGCTCTCTATCTCCACTACGTTTGATGGAGAGAGATTCGGGTGTCTTCCCTCTTAATAATGTTTATTTATACAATATTCCATGTATTATTTCCAGGGTGACTCCGTTCGGCCGGGCATACTAGTTCTAATAAACGATGCAGACTGGGAACTGTATAATGAACTGGATTATCAAATACAGAATAACGATACGATCATGTTTATTTCTACTTTACACGGTGGTTAAATACATAGGTGGCAAACACAGGGTTGCGGGTTCGATTCCCGCCTCAGACAAGTATTTATATGTGTCTGTAGTCTGGTTGTTTCTATGTTTAAATTTACAAAAGAAAAATATTTAAGTAGTATTCGTTGTCTAGCACCCATAACACAAGTCTAGTAGACGACCCCGTTGGCACAATGGTCACCATTCCGGACTGCCAAACACAGGGTTGCCGGTTCCATTCCTGCCTCAGACAAGTATTTATGCTTAGATATTTGTCTGCGGTCTGGTTGTTTCTATGTATAATAAGTATATATTTACAAAAGAAAAGTATATAAGTAGTATATCAGTTGTCTAGCAACCATAACACAAGTGTAGTTACTTAGCTTGGGGCTAGATGGCAATGTGTGGATTGTCCTGCAATATTTATTTAGGGTATGGTTGGAGTCAGAATTCCAGACCCACCGTAGAGTTATAAAATGACTATGGGTGCGTGTATTATGTACGCGCCTGAGAAGTTATACGTCCGTCTGTCTGTCCGTCCGTCTGATATTTATTTTGCGGGCAGCTTCAACTTTAGTGTTACAGTGTAGCGCGCATAATAAAATTTCACTCTCGCAGCTTTGACCTGTTTTACTTTTAGGTTACGCAGCTGCAACATGTGACTTTTGTTTAACAGACGCGCGCTTCTTAAAATTTTCACTTTCATCTTTTATTTAATAACGCGCTTATAAAAGTACCTATACTTAACTTAAATATACAGGAAAAGTATTTTTGTAGTGCACAAATTTCGGTATGTTTTAAGCACATTAAAATAAAAAATATTTTTTATTTTATTTTGGAGCTAACTCAAAAACTCTCAGAGCTATAACCATTTAAGTGTTTCTAACAAAACGACGAAGTCCATGGACACAATACTAGCGCCAGCGAGTTTAATAGCGCGCTCTAAATGAAGGTAGTACCTACGTGTCACTGTGTGTATCAATACTGAGATACCCAATAATTTAGAAATTGCAGGAAGTTTTTCACATTAAGTTTTGTTTTTTTTTTTTTTTTTTTTTTATGCGTAAATGTACTCCACTGCCGACATATATTCAGCAGAAAAAAAATGTGCACTACAAAAATACTTTTCCTGTATATTAAATATTATAGAGCATTTTTCAACTAGGCTTGTGTTATAGGTGCTAGATAACGGATATACTACTTATATACTTTTTTTGTAAATATATACTTATAATACCCACATAGCCGCAGGTACCATATAATTAATTATTTGTAAGTTTTTATAAAGTTTTCGGAATAAATTATTTTAAATATTATGTCCGATTTATTTTTGTTTCCGAAAAATATAATTTTTAGTCAATATCAGGCTTCACGAAGTCTGCATGCAGCGACGCGAGCGTGACGTTGCGCTCTGTCGACAGAGTTTTATAGTTGGGACTAGCTTTTGCCCACGACTTCGTTCGCGTAGAAGTCGGAAATGGACTAAGGAATCGCTTTGTCCCATACAAACTTTGCCCCCCTTTTTCATCCCCTAAGAGGTAAAATTTCGGAAAACGCTTTCTTATCGGATGCCTACGTCCAAAGAACACACCCTCCAAGTTTCAGGTCTCTACGATCAGCGGTTTAGACTGTGCGTTGATCCGTCAGTCAGTCAGGACAAAGCATATTTTTTATATGTATATGTAGATGATTCTCGTTTCGGACGGGCCACGGATTTAAAACGTCACATACATTTTGTATGAAGTAATGTATAGATAGGTTAAAAACATGCGGTTAGGTTATTAATAAAACAACCTTTATCATTTAACTCATATATTTATTACTAAAAAATAACTATCAACTAATTATTGAACAAAATCATAATCTAAAATAAATGTTCTAATTTGTTTCGGCTTAATTTTTACTTTGAATCCATCGTCCGTTGTTTCTTCATTATTATAATTAACAAATTCGGTTTCTTTATTCCAATTCCATTTTTCTTTTATTCCATTAGCTGATAGATTGGTCTCTTTAACTGATTTTACGTTAATGTTATTTAAAAGACCAGATAGATCAACTTCTTGGACTGTTCCATCAGATTTGGTCAAGTAATTTTCGATTCGGAGTAAAAGTTTCTCGCCCCAAGGCTCTAGAGTCAACAAATGAAGTCCTTCTGGCAGTTTTCCTTTCAACCAACTGTAGCAATTTTTCAATTTAAGCCAATCGTCTAAAACTAAACGTTTGGCATCAGAAACAAATACCAAAGGCTGTAGATGTAGCTTATAAATATTTTCCATCTCTTTCTGTTTACCGTCTTTAGAGGGTGATAGCAAAATTCTATGCGTTCCTCTGACTATCAGACCTTTTCCGTTCTCTTGTTCATTTAACGCTTCACCTACGCCGAATGCGTCATCGTGCAGCAATCTTCTATGTAGCATTACTTCTAATTCACCTTCAATCAAAGAGCTACCGCCTTCGGATCTGTCTGTTAGAACTGTCAATCGATTCCTATCATCTTCCATAAAAATTTCATTCGTAACAGGGTAGTAATTCCCACCAACAGGTTCTTCTAAACTGACATTGAATTGCGGCCTTTGATTCAGTTTACGTTTCAAAACTTGTCTGCCATTTGAATCTGTATAAAATTCACCATTGTTTAGCATATCTGTTTCATATTTAGCTATGTATTCTTTTCCTATACCGTCTTTAACATCTATAGGTCCAATTAGCCAATCTAATTCTAGATAATTGAAGTTTTCATACAGTCTGAGAGTGCTGAATGCATTATCAGACCACGCCAATTGCACTTCTTTGACTACGTTCCCAGTTACTACTTTAAATTCTCCCTTGTTTAGCTCAGTAGGTTTGGTTGCGTTCGGTCTAAAGATGTAAGCGCCAGACGATCTATTTGCAGCGATCTCGTTGTTCCCTATGCAGCCGGGATAGTAGTAGAAATTGATAGACATATTTAAACTGTCGTGAGGGTAAGTAAGTGCTTTGATTGACCCTGATGTGTTGTCTATGTTGATTTTTATATTCTGTAAAACAAAAGTATACACTTAAAATATTTTCAAACTCAATTTGTGAGAAGAGAAAGATAACTAGCTGCACTCCGTAATTTATCTAGCGTCAGTTCTGATATTGGGATTATAAAGTAGCCTGAATGTAGTTTTTATTTTGATGTTTTGACGGAATCTGGGGTTACGTGGGCGCAACTGCGGAATAGACCTTATAAAAAGTCATTTATAATATAAGTCAGGTATGATAGCGGTCTAAGGATGGAGCCTTGAGGTACACCAATTGATTTTTTCGTGAAATTAGGGACTGCACAGTTAACCTTAACAAAATATTTATCCTGGTTTCAGTAACGCTTTAGTAGTGTCAGATTTTAATTACAAAGCGAGTGTTATCCAAAATTTTCTAAACTAACATGGTTAAATTCATTTCTAAAGTTATTTATAACGGAATATTTACTATTTTTTATTATTTGTAGATCTCGATATTTCAGCACTACTGCAAACGCCATGTTCACGAGGCATGGTGCTTAGTAGAAAAAAAATATGATAAATTCCGTTAAAAATAACTTAAGTTTTGAAAAATTCCTTTTGACTGGAATTTGGATATCAATATTACTTACTTCATTTTCAATGACAAAGAAATCATCAAGTCGTTCCACAATCATTGGATCATCGGCCAACATTCTCATCTCTTCGTCACCAAAATCAGGGTAGCTTCTTTCTTTATATACTTTTTGTATATCTTCTTTTGTATGTATATGTGTATTAGTTTGTATAGGTATATGTATTAGCGGTAACAAAGCATCAGAATCTTCAAAATTCTTATCATTTATATCTATTTTCGGCTGTTTATCAGGTGATATATTAGTATATTCTTCATTATTTTTGCCATATATATCAAATTTATCATTTATTATGTCTTTACCATTGTTTATATGTATCAAAGGCGATACAGTGCCATAATCTTCAATATTCTTTATATCTATATCCATTTTTACTTTATTATTATCAAAGAATTCGTTTAAATCGTATATGTCTTGATTCCTTTTATCTATATCTTCCATTTTATTAACATTTATATCTCTTTTACTTTTAATCTGCGAGTGTTTTTGTATATAGAATGATTTGAATTCTAAAGGCTTTAGATATGCAATGAACACTAGTTCGTGGGATGCGATGGAATGGCGTGATGGTATGTCTAATATTGGTTTCGGTATTTCTACAAGTTGAGAATTGATTTTTTCTCCTGGAAAGAAAAATACAAATTAAAGTAGGTACCTAGATACACATTTATTACTGGTTTCTATTTAGCATCAAATCCATTAATACGAGTATGTAAAAACTAGCTGAGCTGCGGTTTTACCCACGTTCGTCTCTTTTAAAGTGATATTGTTTTCCTACAAACACAGAACACCTACATAATAATTACCTACTTTAAACAATAAACTTTAACAGGCATTTTTACCTCTTTAGAGGATTCCAATCCTTCTTAGTGCTCGCCTACATCATAAGAAGAACCCCAATGCAAAATTTTAGACTTGTAGCTCTTTTAGTTTTAGACATTTCTTGATGAGTATTTTTCAACCTTTAGTTTATTACTTACCTACCTAACTCAAGTGTTATTTAACATATTTTTTTTGTTCGACTATGTTACAATAGTCATTAATCAAAAGTTTTGACCAATAGTCAAAATGTCGAGGTAAGACCCGGTTAAATAATCTATTGGTAGGTACATATAAAATGCTTTGTCCTGACTGAGTGACGGATCAACGCGAACGCACAGCCAAAACCGCTGATAGTAGAGACCTGAAAGAGACCTTCTTTGTAAGACGTAGGCATCCGATAAGAAAGGATTTTTCGGAATTTTACCCCTTAGGGGGTGCAAAAGGGGGGCAAAGTTTGTATGGGACAACGTGATTCCTTGGTCCATTTTCGACTTCTACGCGGACGAAGTCGCAGACAAAAGCTAGTTACAATATATATTTTCTTACCGTTTGGCGCGTATACATCGTAAACTGCATCAACGATAGGTACCCTCACAGACTCGTTCACTTTCCAAGCTATTGGATTGTACAGGGTTACCTATAACAAATAAACTATTATGGCAACATTAAGACAGGGGTGGCGCCATCTTGTGACATCAATGGTAGAAACCAGGATGGGGTGGCGCCATCTTAGTGACGTGAATATGGTAGAAACCAGGATAGGGGTGGCGCCATCTTGTGACGTCAATGGTATAAAACCAGGACCGGCCTTGCCTTAGCGCCATCCTGTGACGTCAATTGTATAAATCAGGACCGGTCTGGGCCAGACCGGAATATTTATATTTATTACTTATATTAAAAATCTAATTTTTTTATTATAAGCTCCGGTCAGGTTGGGGCAAATGCCCCACCTTGCCCTACTGTGGGTACGCCCATGGGTTTGGCCTTAGCGCCATCCTGTGACGTTAATGGTATGTATACAGGGCGTTGATTTGGAGATAGTTTGTGAACTACGTTGGCTATAATTATAAACAATGCTAACTCACCACGAATCGATCGCTATTCTCGGACGTGTAACAGCTAGATTCATTAAGTCGACATCTGTCCAACGTCAATATGTGAGGCTTCGTACTTTCACCTTGAATTACTTTACTGAAAACAATATAGAAACACATATACAGGAAAAGTTAGCGCTAAAATTGCGATATATTTTTGGCACATAAAAATAAAAATTGATTTATTTTTGAGTTGTCCGTCTGTCTGTTTATCTGAATGTCCGCCTAGTCATCCGTCAGTATGTCTATCTGGATGTATGTCGATGTGTGTCGATCTGTGTTTGTTTGTCCATGTGTCTGTATGTCCACCTGTCTGGCTGTCTATATGTATGTCCGCCTGTCCGTTGTCTGTTTGTACGTCGGTCTGACTATAATTATGTCCGTCCGTCTGTCTATATGTCTGTCTGTGTATACTAACTTGAAAGCCTGTCTCAGTATAAGCAATGAATCTTCAACAGCCTGATCCAATATCCTTATATAATCTGAAGTGACGTGTTGTTTCTCCGTGCCGGTGATGGCGTCGTGGTGTTGCATTATACCTACAATCAAATATACATATACATTCCCCTTATTCCAAAACGAGGTTTAAGGATAGTCCGAGCTGCACGTGGATTTAAACCTTAGATAGATTTAGACACAGAGTTACTCGGGAACTATAGTCTAAACTAGCGACCCGCTCCGGCTTCGCACGGCTATATTATGCATGTATTATACATATTAACCTTCCTCTTGAATCACTCTATCTATTAAAAAAACCGCATTAAAATCCGTTGCGTAGTTTTAAAGATCTAAGCTAACAATTTTTTTCACTCTTTTTCGTATGTTTTTTGATGACAAACCTGCAGATCAAGAAATCTTTCCAATCTGTTTTTGGATAGTATTCCAGGATAAATGTGCTATCGACACATCGATTTCTGTTTTAAACTAAAATTTAACCTTATCAATATCGTTACGTAGTTTTAAAGATCTAAGCATACATAGGGACAGACAGCGAGAAGCGAGTTTGTTTTATACTATGTAGTAGATTTTCTTACCCATAGCACTTTTAAGTTCATCCAAGACGAACTCATTGTGTTTCTCCAATCCGGCTAATATTTGCAGTTGTTTTGCTGACTGTAACAAAAAAAACCGGTCAAGTGTGAGTCTGACTCGCGCACTGAGGGTTCCGTATACAATTACAAAAATTAGTTTTGTATAAAATATAATTCCCTTTGAAGACTTAGGTGCTCATATTCTCAGAAGGCCAATTCTCGGAAATAAAATGGTTAAAACGATTACAAAAAATACCCGTAAAGTAGCTCAAAATACCCGTAAAGTAGCGCAGAATACCCTCAAAGTAGCTCAAAATACCCTCAAAGTAGCTCAAAATACCCCCAAAGTAGCTCGAAATACCCCCAAAAGTAGCTCAAAATACCCTCAAAGTAGCTCAAAATACCCGTAAAGTAGCGCAAAATACCGTAAAGTAGCGCAAAATACCCTCAAAGTAGCTCAAAATACCCTCAAAGTAGCTCCAAATACCCCAGACATAGGAGCATAGTCATGGCAGTTATAGGTTTTATGTAACAAAAAGATTTGCTCTAGTGTCATTATCCAGGGAGGAATCAGTCGACTACGTTTGTATGGAGAGAGCGCCGGTACCCTTTCACCTTAAGTATTTACTCACCTGTAAATAAGTATTACCGCGTCTCTCAAAATATTTAGTAGTAGGTCTCGACGTGAAATATCCTGTCCAAAACGAGTTGGGATCACTTGCGTAAGGGAAGAAGTCATCGAGTTTTGTCGGTAAAGTTGGACTGGAAATATACAAAGTTTTAAATTAATTTTGCAAAAAAAAAACAATCTTATACATTCTATATTGGGCTGACGACCCAGTTGGCACAATGGTCACCATGCCGAACTGCCAAACACAGGGTTGCGGATTTATTCCCGACTCAGACAAGTATTTATGCTTAGATATTTGTCTGTGGTCTGGTTGTTTCTATGTATTTACAAAAGAAAAGTATATAAGTAGTATATCCGTTGTCTATCACCCATAACACAAGTCTAGTTACTTAGCTTGGAATGAAATTGAAATGTCCTGCAATATTTATTTATTTACATAAAAAATGCTTTGTCCTGACTAACTGACTGACGGATCAACGCACAGCCCAAACAGCTGATCGTAGAGACCTGAAACTTGGAGGGTGTGTTCTTTGTATGACGGTAGACATCAGTTTAATTAAAATCGGTACAGTAGTTTCGGAGCCTTTGTTACAAACATAAACACAAACAAAAAATCTTTCATCTTTATAAAATTAATAAATAGAAGAGGTATTTTTGAACCCACAAAGCATTTATTTTCCACCATAACGATACACCACATAAAAATATTAAAAAATAAAAATCTTACTTGGCTTCTCTAACTGCTTTCAAATAGCAATTTGGCGTTGAATAATATAATTTTACATCGATGCCATCCTTTGCTGCCTTTAGATTCGTATATCTGAAACATTTCATAACGTTTAGCTATATAAATACCAGTTAGCTATGTAGCAAACCACCGTTAGTAGATTAGCTAATGAGTAAGTTAGTTAATGAATGAATGTGAGACAGGAATTAACTTATACCCGTTACCTATGCAACCGTTAGCTAATGAGGTAACATCGTTAATTAATTATTGAATTTATGACAGCAATTAACTTATACCCGTTAGCTATGTAGCAAACCACCGCCATAGTAAGTTAGTTAACCAGTGTAAATGATGTTAGTAGCTAATAAATATTAGTGATTTAGTTAATGAGTGATAGCAGTTAACCTTTATCCAATTACAGATGATAGCTATGTAGCAAATAACTGTTAGTCAAATAGCTAATGACTGAAAAAATAAGTGACATACAAAGCTGATGGGTATCCAAAGTGTTAATTATTGTTATCAAGCAACAATCACATGCAATCTGCTCTTCCCTCAAGTTGCAAATTTTTGTAGTAATAAATTCTATAATCCCTTTTAAGTAGTTACCACCAGAACAAAACCAAAAACACCTCCACAATTTTTACATGTAGATAAAATGATTATTTATAGTTCGGGAACTTTAAAATAAATTTTACAAAGCGTCGCTTCGCAGAATGTATGTAAAATGAAATTAATCGTTGGTTCAACACCCTTTAATGAAATATTAGTTAACTACTATGTAATTAATAAACAGAACTCAGTCTATAGGTAAGTTTAATGAGTATAAGTTGTTTATATTTTGTGGTTAATTAAACACACTTAGCTAACGAAATATCCGTTAGCTACTAATTGATCATAAAATACAATGCGCTGTATAAGTTTATTAGGTTGATCAATAATACTTTATAGTTGTTACATTCTCTAGTTAATTCAACACACGTTAGCTAATTAAATACCCGTTAGCTACTAATTGATTAGTAAATAGAACTTGCTGTAGGTATAAGTACATTATGTTAATCAATAATACCTTTTAGTCGTTATATTCTCTAGTTAATTCAACACACGTTAGCTATATAAATACCCGTTAGCTACCAATTATGAAATAGAACTCACTGTATAAGTTTATCTAAGTTGTTGTACCACATTGCGGCGTCCTGGTATGTAAAATCTCCCCCCATTGTTATCATTATGTTATTAGATTGGTATGATCTAGCTTGGTTTTTCACGTAGTCAATAAACATGGCAATCTGTTAAGTGTAAAAGAAAAAAATACAAAGTTTTTTTATTATGTTTGTCCACTATCACACCTGGCTGATGGTAGGTGATGATGCGGTTTACGATGTAACACGCGGTGTCTAGAAGATACCTGTTCACTCGCTACTAGTAGGTACAGTAGGATTACTAATTAGCTGAACCCCATGTGACCCCCACGAGACCTCACTCGCACATCTGTAAAATGTAGTTATTTATCTATTTTGTTATTTTTTTAATATTGTATTTGTAATTGAATAAAAAAAACGGTTGCATTCCGGGAGTGCCGACAGAAGTGAAAACTTATAAAAAAAAAACTAAACAACTGCAAATATGTGTACATGCATGCATATATTATGCACACACTGTAGCTGCGTCTCGTAACGGTGTCGCGAGTTCAGAGTTTTTATCTCATATAAAAATATGTGTAAGTACCGCGCTAAAAGTAGTTTTAAAAAATCTGAATCAGGTAACGTTAGTTTACAACCTTAGGTACAGATGTGTGAGTGAGCTGTGGGTCACGTGGGGTTCAGCTAATTGGTATTCCGACTGTACACGTCAAAAAAGAAATGTATTATTTTTATTACCTTATCTAGACTTACTAATTCTATGGCTTATTATTTTTTCTAAAGGTCTAGTAGTAGTAGTCTGGCGGAATTCGTCGCGATAACCTACCATATTTGCTAAAGTTGCTTAGTTTAGAAATAGATGGCGCTCTTTGCAATATAATAGGTAGGTACAATATTTATTCATTTGGGTGGTTTTTAGGGTTTCATACATAAAGGATAAAAACGGGACCCTTTTACTAAGACTCCACTGTCCGTCTGTCTGTCTGTCACCAGGCTGTATCTCATGAACCGTGATAGCTAGACAGTTGAATTTTTTTACAGATGATGTATTTTTTTTTATTGCCGCTATAACATAGAATACAATGGCACGGAACCCTTCGTGCTCGAGTTTGACACGCACTTGACCGGGTTTTTTTTAAATATGTTCGAATTTCCAAAAGTCGTAGAACAAAAGTTGTTTGTTTAGGTGCACAGAGGTGGCGTCAACGGCTTGCAATACGCGAGGAATTGAGTTATTTCTTTCTTTTTTTTAAAGGCGGTTAAAAAGAGAAGAGCAGTTTGCACATAAACATGCAATTTGCATGCAACATTCACTCCCACTACGGTGAATGTGGAAAAATATAATAAAAATTAGCTTCTTAAAAATGGTATAGTATAGAACTCTTGAATAAAATACGGATTTACATTAAGGGCCATGAATCACTCGCATCGCTCTGGATTCTAAAACTCGCTTTAAATCGGTCTTTTATTCACTAGTTGCATAATATACTATTTTCTTTGTTATCAGTTTCAAGAGCAGTCAAGAAATGAAGTGATAGCCTGTTAAAACTCACTTGATAAGTCTATCTAAGTTTGTAAACCACATATTTGCGTCCATATATTGGAAATCATCCCCCATTGTAACCAAAATGTTGTTACTGGAGTATACTTTGGACATATTCTTGCATATATCCAGAAATAGCGCCACCTTGACGTGAGAAATACATTTAGTTAGTGTATTTTTTCGATAGATGGCATTGTTATGCGTTTAGTTTCAGGATTTTGATAATAGATGGCGTTATTTTTTCCATATTATGTTTTAAAACTTTTGATAGAATTTAGTAAGTACTTTTTTTTTATTAGTAAGTATTTTTTTATTTTATTTGTTTAGCTGTTTTTAGGATTCCAAAGGATAAAAACGGGACCCTATTACTAAGACTTCGCTGTCCGTTCGTCCATCTGTCTGTCACCAGGCTGTATCTCATGAACCATGACTAGCTAGAGAGTTATAATTATCACAGATGATGTATTTCTGTGGCCGCTATAACAACAAATTCTAAAAACAGAAAAATGGAAATCTTTGTTTAGTATGTTTTTAAGAATTTAAGGTTATTTTCATATACAGCCTCGTCTGACATACAATATTATTTTAAGTTTTAAAAGCAGAATTATGTAATATTCTTGCATATATCCAGAAATAGTGCCACCTTAACGTAAGAAATACATTTATTAAGTGTATTTGTTAAATAGATGGCGCTGTTCTGTGTTTAGTTTAAGGATTTTGATACTAGATGGCGTTCTTTTTTTTTTCAGATTATCTTTTAAATGCATTAGGTACGTTTTATTGCTGTTTATATTTATCTAATACTGCACTTCGCGGTTGTACCCGCATAAGTCCCGGTCCCGTGGGAATACTAAAATAAAAAGTGCACTATACAGTATTCTAGGACTTGAGCTATCTACAAACTAAGTTTTATTACAATCGGTCCAGCCGTTCTCGAGTCACAAACTTAGAAGGTAGACTAGTAGTTCTGCGAACAGAAGTTTAAATGAAAAACCGGCCAACACACTAAGAATTTCGGAACATTATATTCTGTTTTTAGTATTTGTTTATACCCGCGGCAACAGAAATACTAAACACCAAATTTTCATAAAAAATTTCGAATTTCCAAAAGTCGCAGAACGAAAGTTGTTTGTTTAGGTGCACAGAAAGTAGCCCTCAACAGTTTGCTAGTATAATTCCCAATAACCCTGTATATTCTGTGGTACAAGTACCTTTGGCTTAAAAAAAAATAGTTTTCAAATTTTGATGCACAACTTACTTACATACGAACAGTGAAAGTTAAATAAAAGCTTGTAATGAATGAGTACCGGCCATTCAAACATGCAAACATGCGTTCAGATTGTGGTTATACCACAATACAATTTATAATATAAAAGTTGAAATTATCAAAAAAATGTTCGCCTAGACGTCTAAAATTAGTACCCTTCATAAAAACACACTGTATTTTATCAAAATTCACTGTTTAACCATGCATGTCTAGATTATGGAACCACATCTCAGCATGTTGGTAATGGAAATCTTCATCCATAGTCACTAATATACAGTGTGTTTTCATAAACGGCTCTAATACGAAAGAGAGTTGTTCTAGACGTCTAGGCAAACAACTTTTGTTCTAAAACTTTTGAAAACTTTAAACATTTTTTTTTTATATTTCTAAGGGAATGTTTACCTGATAGTCAGGTGTTCTATACAAAAACTTCGTTTATTTCGAATTTTCAAAAGTTGTAGAACAAAAGTTGTTCGCCTAGACGTCTAAAAGAACCCCCTTTGATATTAGTACCCTTCATGAAAACACACTGTATACTATCAGAACTCACTTTAGAAGCATGTCTAGATTATGGAACCACATCTCAGCATGTTGGTAATAGAAATCTTCATCCATAGTCACTAATATACAGTGTGTTTTCATAAACGGCTCTAATACGAAAGGGAGTTGTTCTAGACGTCTAGGCAAAAACATTTTTATGATATTTGTAAGCGAATTTTTACTCAAAAATCAGCTTTTTCATACAAAAAATTCCAAAAATTGTTAAAATTTTCAAAAGACGTAGAACAAAAGTTGTTCGTCTAAACGTCTAAAACAACCCCCTTTAGTGTTACTACCCTTCATGGAAACACACTGTATATTATCAGAACTCACTGTATAAGCATGTCTAGGTTACGGAACCACATCTCAGCATGTTGGTAATGGAAATCTTCACCCATAGTCACCAATATATTATTGGTAAGGTAGCCGGAAGACATATTGCGTACTATAGAGATAAATTGGTCCACCTTTTTGTAAAGAAAACATTCAGTTTATTATACAGGGTAATTGGAAAATACACTAGCAAGCCATTGGAACTACTTCTGTGCACAAACAACTTTAGTGCTACGACTTTTGGAAATTCGAAAGTAAAAAATATTTGATTTGATTTGATTTGAAAAGCAGCTGATTTTTTAAACTAAGAACAGTAGATAAAACTTAAAAAATAAATAACACTTTAAGGTTAATGACCCTTCCGTGTATGGAACAGCTGATTTTCATGTAATACTAACCTCAAAATCTTCAAAAAAAAAAATAGAAATTCCAAAAGTCGTAGAACAAAAGTTGTTTGTTTAGGTGCACAGAAGTAGCCCTCAACGGCTTGCTAGTATAATTACCAATAACCCTGTATAACTAGCTGTTACCCGCGACTTTATTAATAATTATCAATAACCCTGTATCGTATAGGGCATTCATCGTCTTAGGTAATACTAATAGATTGTAAAAAGCGCCATCTATTATCTAAAACCTGTAATTAATAATCCAAAAACCCTTCGATCAAATATATTTTGGCTTTTAAAACCGAATAATGATTAAGTATAGATAAAATTTTGTAAAAATAAAATTATTAAAGAAGGACAGATGCTAATTTACCTTGGGTAAAACCGTGGGTAGCAGCTACTAACTATACTAAGCAAATTTCAAAAGTCACCCAAAACTCACCTATATCAGGACCCGTAGTAAACTCAGACAAACTCACCATCTCCAGGCGGAAAACTCACCTTATCATCAACATTGAACATGGGCGAGTCGGCGTCGTCGATGATCGGTAACTTATCCAAACTCACCAACCTAGAGTAAACTCAGACAAACTCACCAAATTTCACCAGGGATGCTCACCTTATTATCAGCATTGAACAAGGGCAAGTCAGTCTCGTCAATAATTGGATCTCACCCAAACTCACCAACCTGGAGTAAACTCAGACAAACCCACCAAAGTTCACCGGGAAAACTCACCTTATTATCAACATTGAACAAGGGCAAGTCAGTGTCGTCAATTAGATCTTACCCAAACTCACCGACCTGGGGGGAAACTCAGTCAAACTCACCAAAATTCCGATGGGAAACTCACCTTATCATCAGCATTGAACAAGGGCAAGTCAGTCTCGTCAATAATTGGATCTTACCCAAACTCACCGACCTGGGGGAAACTCGGTCAAACTAACCAAATTCTGATGGGAAACTCACCTTATCAACAACAATGAACAAGGGCAAGTCAGTCTCGTCAATAATTGGATCTTACCCAAACTCACCGACCTGGGGGAAACTCGGTTAAACTCACCAAAATTCCTATGGAAAACTCACCTTATCATCAACATTGAACAAGGGCGAGTCGGCGTCATCAATGATCGGTTCATCGCTACATAGTACATCGAAACAGAACCCGGGAGGTGGAGAGTATGTGTTATAGTTCACTCCAGTGAAAATATCAGAGGGCGCCCCTATAATGCAATCAAAAACAGGTCTGAATACCGATGTGGCGACGATTCAACAACAGATGGCGCCACTAAGCCGATCGTAGATCCTAGATCGCGCAAGCGAAGTTTTCTGAAGATAAGCTCATATACAAGTTCCAACGAAACATCGTTGGGCCGCGGCCTACCGGGTATAACACCTGCCCGGTGGAAGATCTTCCCTTTGGAGGTACATACATACCACCAAATACCTCTAAACCTACTACTATCTAATTTACCTACTTAACAGCTTATTCAAAAATAAGAACTCTTTTTTTTCATTACTTAAAAATAAACAAATGTGGTTTTAATTATCATTATTTTAAGTTATACAGGAATGTTATTGTTATCTCTCATTTCCTTAGGAACTTGTAAAAAATTCAAATATATCGCTGGTTTTTTATTATTAACCCCCTTTCAATAAATACATTTACTGTTCAAAGTCTCCAAGCCAAAAATTAACAAGTTATCAATGCATTAATACTTTATGTTTTACTAGCGACCCGCCCCGGCTTCGCACGGCTATACAGGAAAAGTATTTTTGTAGTGCACATTTTTTTTCTGCTGAATATATGTCGGCAGTGGAGTACATTTACGCAAAAAAAAAACCAAAACTTAATGTGAAAAACTTCCTGCAATTTCTAAATTATTGGGTATCTCAGTATTGATACACACAGTGACACGTAGGTACCTACCTTCATTTAGAGTGCGCTATTAAACTCGCTGGCGCTAGTATTGTGTCCATGGACTTCGTCGTTTTGTTAGAAACACTTAAATGGTTATAGCTCTGAGAGTTTTTGAGTTAGCTCCAAAATAAAAAAACTATATTTTTTATTTTAATGTGCTTAAAACATACCGAAATTTGTGCACTACAAAAATACTTTTCCTGTATTATGCATGTATTATACATATAAACCTTCCTCTTGAATCACTCTATCTATTAAAAAAACTGCATCAAAATCCGTTGCGTAGTTTTAAGGATTTAAGCATAGATATGGACAGAGTAAGCGACTTTGTTTTATACTATGGAGTGATTTTATGTGGTGTGTACAAAAAGTTATAATATCTTACCAAGATCGTCATCCCCCCGCCACACCATCTCCATTGCCTTTCCCCTGAGTCTCTCCCTTTTATCCTGATAGTCTATCCTTCCTAAAAACATTAACAAAATATTTAGTGCAGCGGCATCTAGAGTCAAACTAAACAACTACGAGCAACTACAACTTTGAGCGATCAGGCCGCCCTTTGTAACACAGACTTAAGCTTTGTTTTTTATTATGTTATTTGAAATTGGTGTTTACAATAAAGAATTTATCTATCTATCTATCTACGCTTTTCATATGGGTGTCAGACGAGGTGTAGAATACTTAAACGTACTCTTTCCTTTTTAACTGAATAAAAAAAGAAGTCGGAGTAACAAACACACATTTATAATATTAATAGAATACAAAGTCAGTTCAGTTAATTTTTATTTAAATCAGGTCTCTAGTTATCTATATACCGAGTTTTATCGCAATGGATCTAGTAGTTTTTGCGTGAATAAGTAACAAATATAGTTTCGTTTAGTTTTACGGGGCTGTTTCCGCACTTAGCCTCATTATTTGGGCCAATGTGCGTGAAACATAGTACTAACACACAAACTTTCACGTTTATAATATTAAGTAGTAGTATACCTAGTCATATACTTACCTAGAAATAATACATAGGACAGTAGTTATAATAGTATTTTTGAAGTCGGCTTTAAATTTTTAAACTTTTTACTTATGTACTCATTAATAGGACATGCATTTATAATTGAATAGCAGATAACGTACCTAGAAATAATCCATCGTATCCCATACCGGCAAGCAAGGAGGCGAACTCACGCGAGTGTCCGAACGGATCTATCTGCCAACCGACGCGGGGCAGCGCGCACGGACCGAATGTCTCGTTTAATTTGCTGGAAAATCAATGATGGATTCTTATTGACTCGTTTCGTTACGCCGTGGTAGATGGCGCTGAAAAACATGTATGACCAAGCTAATTTTAGGACAAGGCTGTTTGGGTTTAAAACATTTTGCCTGCACCTTCAGAGGTATAAAAAAAACAAAATTAACGCCCAGTTTCTTATGGTTTATTTAATAAGAGGGCGCGTAAGAAAACCACACACGTTAAACTTCTGCGTCTTAACCTATTTGAAGAATTTGAACTCACCAATTCCGCAGTGTAAACTCACCTGGTCTCAATTACTCCGAGGTGTAAACTCACTCACACTCACCCATTTCTCTGTGTAAACTCGTCCAAACTCACCTCAATCCCCAAGTAAACTGATCTATAGTACTCTGGTAATGTGCAGTCATCATTTATGCTCCACGCTTCACCGACAAATTGCAAATCTACCTTCCGGTACTAGTTGTCTCACACCTTTCTACGTGTAATTCAAACTCACCCACCTCACAGAGATATATATTGGAACTCACCAACTTCGAGGTGTAAAATGACCTGTACTCACCCCTTTCGATAATCAAACTCATCCATTTCTCTGTGTCAACTCGTCCAAACTCACCTCAATCCCCAAGTAAACTGATCTATAGTGCTCTGGTAATGCGCAGCCGCTTCATCGTTCATACTCCACGCTCCGCCGACAAATTGCAATCTACCCTCCGATACTAGTTGTTTCACACGGTTCTGCGTGTGTTCCGATTGACGGACCCACCATTTCCAGAAAAATGCTGTCTCTACATAAATGAACCTAGAATAATGATTTTGTATTTTAGTTTGTGTTAAATGTTTTATTTTAGGTAACACGGAGCGGTGTTGGCGTAGTGGTAGATACGTCGATTTCATTCTGAAGGTCGTTGGTTCGAATCCAGGCCGGCCGTGCACCAAGGGATTTTTCTTAAGAAAAATTTATGTGCGCTAATTGACATTGCTCTTATGGTGAAGGAAAACATCGTGATGAAACCCGCGGCTTAGTTGGCTCCAGAAATATTGACAAGTTCTCTCCTCTAGAATGGTCGACTAAGCTGAGATGGGTAGTAGGTGCTGGGCAAGCCTACTCCATTCTCACGTAAAAAGGGCTCAATAAAAAGAGTCTTATAGCCCGTTTACAAGTGCAAGTTTAGGTAACATGTTAATTTTCACTACAAAAAACTATTGAGAATTAAAATAAAAAAAATATACCCGTTTCAAATAACTTTGTGAAAAATAATTACATTGTAAATGGGATAATTAGTCCAACATCGAGGTGTTAACTCACCCGATCTCACCCATTTCGAACTTTAGTATGATAAAAAAAATTTTAATTTGGTTTTTATGGGCATATTCCAACCCTCAAAAGGTAAAAATATTATAAGATCACTTTTTTGTCTGTCTGTCTGTTTTCCATATAGTTTGACTAGTTTATAATGCGATGTTTCTTCTCGCCGCTAACAAATGGCGCTGAACCGAATTAACTAGACTAGCAACATCTGATACTAGAATGCATCTCCAAAAGAATCATGGCAAAGCTTACAACAAATATTACTTGTTCGCAAGGAGGTTAGGTTTTTGAAGTTTCTATAATGTGTAATGGCGTCAGATGCTGATGGAGAAAATGTAAAACACGGGACTTTAAGGGGGGCCATACGCCAACGACCTTGGTACACAGCCTACTACATAGTTACTACCGGCACCGGTCGCCTTCGTTGGTGAACATTGTTGATTGTTACGAAGTGTTTTGTTTTTCTCAAAAGTGCTGAGATGGAATTGTAGGCGAGATTTTTACCGACATTTTGGTGTAATTTTGAGCCAAATATTTCCTATAGTTTTGAAGCTATCCTAAAATTAAGAATTAAAACTAGCCTAGCTTTAAAATGACAAGAAATTTTCGTCTCAAATTACCTTAAAATATCGTTAAAGATTTCACCTACGATCCCATCTCAGCACTTTTGAGAAAAACAAAACACATTCGTTACAATCATCAATGTTAGTTGTAAGCGACGGGTATTTTTGGCGCGTTGCGTTTGGCAACACAAATAGCCTTAAATGCTTATATCTTATTTCCACATCTAGTTCACGAAATACTATCAATTTCATTGTAATCTAGAAAAACGGAGAATTTTATCATATTTTTTTCTATTCGTTTATATTATGTTTAAGTATTGCCTTGCCATCACTATTTAGTACCTTGGCGAGATTTGAATTCGCTACCTCCAGCTTTACGTGCGGGTGCGATAACCACTACGCTACGCGGCCAAGGAACGTTAAAATTAGAATAATTTACATTGTTTTTTAAGCTATTGCATAGCTTTTATCGCTGGCTTTGAGAGCGGCGACCGAATCAAGAAATTCCGTAACGAAAATAAAACCTAATTTAGTTTGTTCGGACTTACTTTCTGGTCGGATCCTCCCATAATTCTTTGACAACTGAATCTATAATATACTGGACCCCTGCTTTCTGGATGTTATTTCTACCTGGAAATACAGATATATACACAATCAATAATAAATCAAAATAATTAATTCTTTATTCAAGTAACCATCCAAAAGTCGTAGAACAAAAGTAGTTTGTTAAGGTGCACAGAAGTAGCCCTCAACGGCTTGCTAGTATAATTACCGATAACCCTGTACATGACTGAGGCGGGAATAGAGCCCGCAACCCTGTGTTTGCAGTCCGGCATGGTGACCATTGTGCCAACGGATCGTGAAGATGATTTATAACTTACTTCCATAGTAATATTGGTCGACAGTCTTCAACCAGCCGACATCGTCGTGTGTGTGAGGAACAATGTGGACGTTCAGGACATCTGGCTCGTACTTGGGGCAGTTCTGGTAACAAATAGGTAAACTAGCAGCACTCTGCGGCTTCACCCGCGTAACTCCCGATCCCGTGGGAATATCGAGATAAAAATTAGCCTATAGCCTTCCTCGATAAATTGACTATCCAACACTAAATTAATATATTATCAATTCGAACCAGTAGTTCCTGAGATTAGCGCGTACAAACAAACAAACTCTACAGCTTTATAATATTGGTATAGATAAACTTATCATGGCACAAAAAACCGGTCAAGTGCGAGTCGGACTCACGCATGAATGGTTCCGTCCGTACCATGTTGTATGTGTTCACTACGCCACATCGAAACTCTTAATTTTTTTTCTGTTTTTAGTATTTATTTTTATAGCGGCAACAGAAATACATAATCTGTGAAAATTTCAACTGTCTAGCTATCACGGTTCATGAGATACAGCCTGGTGACAGACAGACGCACAGTAAAGTCAGAAATAGGGTCCCGTTTTTAACTTTTGAAATATGAAACCCAAAAAAGAGACAACGCTGATAAAACACCGAGGCGAAGCTATAGTAACTACTATAAATAAAATGTCAGTTATTGTTTTATATTGAACAGTATTGTTATTTGTTTTCATTGTTATTGATCTCTAACCTTATACATACATACTCACTTATACATACATAGTTAGGTACATATATATAGTTTATGTAGTTATAGGTCGGACAATGAATCATGGCCCCCGACGGAAAGTGGAAGAGGTATGCGCAGTACTCAATTTTGAGGTCCGTTTGGACAGGAGTGAAGGGAGGGTCAGTTGCTCACATCATCGCTCTCTGTTCCGCACACACGTCTCTAGCCGCGCTCTGTTCCACTCCCGCACGTATTTAGTCGTCGTGCACATAAAACCCACACACACCTAACCTAATAGGCTGGTCCTTAACGTAAAATAAGTACGGTCCCATCGTGAAGAAAGCATGAAACTTGGCATGAACGTAGCTGTCATATATGTGCACAATTTCGATATGGAAGCACTTCGATAAATTATTGTTTCCCCCCCTATCCCCCCTTTTGTGTGCCAAATTAGAGTTTTTTGCATTATGTATGAAAACAAAATGACCGATGGGACCATAAAACTGATTTTTGTTAGGACTGGCAGCTGTACTATAACTTTGTCTAAGTCTAAATTTGGAAAAGTAACACAGGCAACTGACACGGGTGAAACCGCGTATGTTGCCTGTGTTATGGCAATTCATTACCTAATATTATTAACCTAATGCATTAAAATTCAATGTCACTTTAGTTCCGGTGCAATACATTGCCCAATTTTCTATTTAAAAGGAATGTTTTTCTGGATGGGCAAAATATTAATCGAGGGTAAAGTATGACGATTTGGCTGAAGTAATTTTGTCTGCGATAGTACATGCGCAAACCATGCCATACGTACGCAAATCATGCCATACGTACGCAAACCTTGCCATACGTACGCAAAGCATGCCATACGTATGCAAACCATGCCATACGTACGCAAACCATGCCATACGTACGCAAACCATGCCCACCAATTTCTGCAGGGGGCCATGATTCATACGTACGCAAACAATGCCATACGTACGCAAACAATGCCATACGTACGCAAACCATGCCATACGTACGCAAACCATGCCCACCAATTTCTGCAGGGGGCCATGATTCATACGTACGCAAACAATGCCATACGTACGCAAACAATGCCATACGTACGCAAACAATGCCATACGTACGCAAACCATGCCATACGTACGCAAACCATGCCCACCAATTTCTGCAGGGGGCCATGATTCATACGTACGCAAACAATGCCCACCAATTTCTGCGAGGGGCCATCATTCATTACCCGACCTATACTCGGTAAGTACCTATACAACAACAAGGAAAATACAACATAAAAACATAAATATGTACCTACGTAGATTGATAGATTGTTGCCGTTTATTTGCACGTCAAAATGTTAAATAATAAATTAATGTAAGTACTTAGGTATAAATTAAAACCCGCCAAGTGCGAGTCGGTTTCGCGCATAAAGAGTTCCGTACCATGTTGTATGAGAGACCCACTTCATTATTTTGTTTTTTTTTTGTTTCGCACCCAAAAACGGGACCCTATTACTAAGACTTCACTGTCCGTCCGTCTGCCTGTCTGTCACCAGGCTGTATCTCATAAACGGTGATAGCTAGACAGTTGAATTTTTCAACAAATACTAAATACAGAAAAAAGTAAGTAAATATTTTTTGAGTATATTTTTAAGAATTTTAGGTTATGTTTACTACTTTTAAGGCAATTTTTTGACTACTTATTTGTTGTTATAGCGGCAGCAGAAAAACATAGGTAATCGGTAAAAATTTCAACTATCTAGCTATCACGGTTCATGAGATACAGCCTGGTGACAGACAGACGGACGGACAGTGGAGTCTAAGTAATAGGGTCCCGTTTTTCCCTTTGCCTACGAAACCTTAAAAATCAGACTATCTCTTACCTTATAACCGCATTGTTCATTATTTTGCAACGGTATTGAGTGAGCTATCCCGAAAATTAATAAAAACACCAGTAACGCCATCTGTGAATGAAAAATAGGAAACTTTAATCACTTATTCAGTAAACTACGAAAATGAGATAAAAATAAATAAATAAATATTGCAGGACATTCCACACATCGCCATCTAGCCCCAAGCTAAGTAACTACACTTGTGTTATGGGTGCTAGACAACGGATATACTACTTATATATACTTTTCTGAGGTCTATAGTCCCTATTGGGTGTATAAAAATCGAGGTCCTGAGTCAACACGTTAAAAAGATATTATGGGCAAATTTACATTTTCGCAATAACTTGTAAGTACCAAAATTTACCTTAATTTTCAACTTTTTTATATTTCTGATTTTTCCCTTTACTTGTGCTGTAACACCCTTACTTTGGACCAAAATTGACAATTCCAGGTCAAGCGGAAGTACCCTATAGGTTTTGGGTCGAAAACCTATATAGTAGTTCCCGTTGACCTAATAAACTATTTAAACTCACAGGATTTGTATTCATAGTAATTATTTTTCCGGGTTTTAAGAGGAAAGGGTACCGGGGGCTCTCTCCATACAAACTATTACAAACGTAGTCGACTGTTTTTTCCTTGTATAATGACACTAGAGCAAATATTTTTGGTGCATAAAACTTATAACTGCCATGACTATGCCCCTATTACTATAACTAGGATAAAAAAAATAAAAAAAAATAGGGGCATAGTCAGTCATGGCAGTTATAGGTTTTATGGCACAAAAATATTTGTGCTAATCTCATTATCCAGGGAGGAAACAGTTAACTACGTTTGTAATAGTTTGTATGGAGAGAGCCCCCGGTAACCTTTCCTCTAAATCGCGTATTTTTATTTCTCTTACCTCGACGTTTCGACTATATTACAGTAGTCATGGTCGCGAGGAGACTGACCGTCGACCTAGTTTGTTAAACTAATAATGATGATAATGACTAATGATTTTTTCAAAAAATCTAATGATACAGTTTAACTTTTTGTCAAAATCGGGCATTTCCTTTTAGTATTTTTTGCTTTCTATGGTTTAGTCATGGTATGTTAACAAATAGGCCAAACTAAAGGCCCATTAAAAATGCATTTTCAAACATTGATATATGTCATCTAGTCACCATAAAACAAGCCTAGTTGTATAGCTTGGGGATAGGATGGAGCTGTTGTGAAATACTCGTATCATGCAATATTTATCTATTTCTAATATAATACTAGTGACCCGCCCCGGCTTCGCACGGTTATATTATGCATGTATTATACATATAAACCTTCCTCTTTAATCACTCTATTAAAAAAACTGCATCAAAATTCGTTGCGTAGTTTTAAAGATTTAAGCATACATAGGGATATAGGGACATAGGACTATGTAGTGATTGTAAAGAGAAAATATTTTTTGGTTTGTAACGAATATGCTCCGAAACTACTGGACCGATTTAGATGAAACTTGGTATGAGGATACATTGATTCATTGACAGTAACATAGGGTACTTTTTTTCCGATATTCCCACGGGATCGATAGTTACGCGGGTGAAACCGTGGAGCGCTGCTAGTTTATTATAAAACCATGGACAAAACAGAAGTTATTTTCTCATCTACTTACTAGAAATACGTATACATGTTTATCTATTTCGTCCGACTTAAAGTTTACTAATTATCACTATTGTATCTAAGTTATATGTTACAAAGCAATAACAACTTAATGCGAATATAGGAGCCATAAGCAAAATGCCTGGCGCCTATATTAGAGTAAGATCCCGGCTATCACCGAACTTCGTGATTTTATTTCGTGATATATATGGACTTACAGAAGTACACACTAGGGACTCTATTTTTGAATCGCTCGTGTGACATAGCTTCGTCGTTTACGCCTACAAGTCATGCTCGACTTCCAAGTCGCATGACACCAATATTCTGTATTTTTGAATCGTTCTTCGTCGTTTGAAAAGTCAATTTTTTATTCGTTTTACGCAGATAATTGCAAATCGGTACGGCACGGTACGGTACGGAACTGTCGGTCACTTGCCAGCACTGTTGTGTGCGGATAGACCTTTACGATTACATTTTTAATTAACAATTTTATTTAAAAGCGACAGGCGTTTTGCTCTTGACTCCTATATGAATCTTAAGTGTAACATACGATAATTGTCCACTAAGTAATGTGAAGTTAACAATGCCTTTATCGGTCCAGTAATGGTGTCAACGAACTAACAACTAATTATAACTTATCGTTGAGTTAAGTGGACTGAGGAAACAGAAGTAAGTGATAGCGGTGTCGGCTTAGTGGGTGATAACTTGGCTTTCAAAACGAAGATTATACAAACTAGCTGCCCCCCGCGGTTTCCCCCGCGTATATCCCGATTCCGTGGGAATATCGGGATAAAAATTAGCCTATATTTTTCAATTCGATCTAGCGGTTCCTAAGATCAACGCCTTCAAACAAAAAACGGAAGCCCTCAAAGATGAATAATTTTCCCCGTTTTTTTTCACATTTCCAACTGATGATTCGCTCCTGTTGGTCGCAGCGTGGTGTTATATAGCTTAAAGCCTTCCTCGATAAATAGACTATCCAACACAAAAAAAATATCAATTCGAACCAGTAGTTTCTGAGATTAGCGCATTCAAACAAACAAACTCTTTAGCTTTATAATTAGTATAGATTTTAGCGACAAAATACATCTATCTATGAAAATTTCAACTGTCTAGCTATCACGGTTCATGAGATACAGTCTGGTGACAGACAGACAGACGGACAGCGAAGTCTTAGTAATATGGTCCCGTTTTTACCTTGGGTATGGAACCCTAACTAGCTCCGCGGTCCCGCCCGCGTAACTCCCGATCCCGTGGGAATATCGGGAAAAAAAGTACCCTATGTTACTGTCAATGAATCAATGTATCCTCATACCGAGTTTTATTAAAATCGGTCCTATAATTTCGGAGCCTATTCAATGCAAACAAACAACCTAATTTTTCCTCTTTATAATATTAGGTACCTATAGATTTTAAGCAAGGTTGGGGCTATTTCTCAATCAACTTTTATTCTACGACTTTTGGAAATTCAATCTTTTTTTTTTCTTCAAAATTTTAATGTTTTACCCGAAAATCAGCTGTTACTTGTACTATGATGTCATTTTATTTTTTAAGTATTTTCGATGATACTTAATTAATATGACTTTATTAAAAAAAAATCAGCTGATTTTCGAATTACATTTCTATTTAATAAGAATCTATACAAGTATTATAAAGCTGAAAAGTTTGTTTGTTTGAACGCGCTAATCTCAGGAACTACTGGTTCGAATTGAAAAATTATTTTTATGTTAGATAGTCCATTTATCGAGGAAGACTATAGGCTACTTTTCATTTTGATATCCCCACGGCATCGGGACTTACGCGGGTGAAACCGTGGAGCGCAGCTAGTCATTCCTAAATACTTCTTTTAGATTTGTTTTTTAGTTGCGGACAACAGCCACTATACAAGTCAAGTACAGGCTTAGCTTTTCACAATCCTGATTGGATTGTGAAATAATACAAACACATAGACTTGTGCAATTCTTTGTGTATATCTAATATTATCTGAAGAGCTCTCATTGGGTTGAGATATCAAAGAGGTCACCTTATTTTTATTGCTTAAGATGTAACACTTTAGACACACTTGTTATATGGACAATTGAAAATATTAATATTCTTAATAGGTAATATAAGATGCCGTGAAAAACAAATTTGCAACGCTACGCCAATTTAAAATTAATATTTAATGATATATTGATCTTTATTGACGATACAGTTGGCACAATGGTCACCATGCCGGACTGCCAAACACAGGGTATTTATGCTTAGATATTTGTCTGTGGTATGGTTCTTTCTATGTATATATTGACAAAAGAAAAGTATATAAGTAGTATATCCGTTGTCTAGCACCCATAACACAAGTCTAGTTACTTAGCTTGGGGCTAGATAGCGATGTGCGGTCCAGGCGTTTTCGAGTAATCGGCGAACATACTTACATAAAAAACGCGACGAATTTAGAACCTCCTCCTTTTCTGAAGTCGGTTAAAAAACTATTTACGCACGACCAGCTGGGTTTTGACGTAGATACGTCTTTAAAATTGCTTCTATAGGGAAGCAATTCAACAGACAGACGGACAAGAAAGTGAAGAAGGGTTCCTTTTTTTACCTTTTGAGGTACGGAATCCTAAAAACGAATGTTATCAAAATCGTGGAATACAGTTTATCTCTATAAAACTGAATCGCTGAATGTGTTGCTAAGCTTAAAATCTCGATAACAGCTGAACCGATTTCGCTAATCCTTTTTTTGTTGTGTTGGTTACAGTCAGGAGAAGGTTCTTATGAAAGATTTTCGAAGAGAAAAATATTATTACGCGGGTGAAAACGCGGGGCGCAGCTAGTTTTAAATACTTATCCGAACCCACGATTTTAGGAATGAAAGTCGAGATACCGATCACTAGGTCAACACTGACTCTATAGTTACAAACATAGTGATATAAGAACGACCAGGATAGCAAGAATCGAAACAGGTCTATAGGTCTCATTCAAGCCTAGATTTTTTATAGGAATCAAGATATTTCCTGTTGTGATAATCGCTTGTTTATCTACTAGTTGCGCCGCGTGGTTTCATCCTCGTAACTCCCGATCCCGCGGGAAATTCGGGATAAAAAGTATCTTTTGTCCATCTCTATTCTCCAAACTACCACTATGCCGATTTACATCCAAATTGGTCCTGTAATTTGACCGTGAAGCGGGAACAAACAAACAAACAAATAAATAAGTAAACTTTTCGAATGTAGGTACCCACCTACACATATATTATCTATGTGTAGGTACACGCAGAGAAATCGGAGTCAACCAGAAGTACAAAACAGTGTAGTTAAATTTTTTCACGATAATTTTAGTCTGAAATACTGTTTTCTTGTAATCTCTACGATTTTATTTTAAACCTCACTAAATGTTTAATATGGTACACTAGAAAAATATTTTAAATCAAAGCTACAATAATTTTGTATTTCAAACAATAATTCTTGCTTCATAAACGAAATGATTTGTTTTGTTTAGTAGAATAAAATGTACAGTTAACGAAGTTAAGTGTTCTGATTAATGATAGTCATGTTAGTAATGCACTACGAAGTTGCCTGTAACCACAACAACATTGTTTTAATTACTACAAGAATCTATAATTATCCTTACTATTCTGTTTGTTTCTGAAAATAACTAAAACAAATTGTTATTGTGACAAAATAATTATGTTGTCATAGATGAATATCATGTTAATTTAACACTGTGTTCATTTATTTATACAACAGAATTATTGTCAAAACTACAATACTACATTTTTGTGAATGCAAGAATATTCTAGTTTAATAATTAGATTTATGTGTACCTACTTATTTAATTAGTTTCATGAGTCGCAACTAGATGGCGCCAGTAGTAATTTTAGATCGCGCTATCGTTGTGTTTTATCAAATTACCTTGGTCGAGACGACAATTTTGTTTTGTATCGACGAGGGTGCGTACGGATTACGGACTCCGCACTTAAAGCGATATGTGGCTATACTCCACTATAGCCATAAGTGCTGCATTTCTCGTAGAGCGTACAGACGCGTAGTCTACGAAACAATGTAGTCTAACTTTAATATCCCTTTTTGCTTTCTAGGATTATTATAATTGATTTATAAAACGCAATTATCGGAACTAGAATATTTTATACACTACAAAAATATCTAGTTACATTTACAATAACCTAGTAAACGTAACTAGATTGTTTCTCCGTGTATACTAGTAGAATAGTAGTGTGTACAATAATTTCTAGTTGGTCCCCAATAAAAAAATATTTGGTAAAGACAACTAGTGGGTACTGCTGTCACGGATCCAAACAGAAGTTCTGATTGCACTTACGAGATTTCTCGTACGTTTAACAAGATTTTTCTCTGCGTGTAGGTACATTTAAAATGCTTTGACCTGACTGACGGATCAACGCACAGCCTAAACCGCTGATCGTAGAGACCTGAAACTTGGAGGGTGTGTTCTTTGTATGACGTAGGCATACGATAAGAAAGGATTTTCCGAAATTCTACCCCTTAGGGGGTGAAAAAGGGGGGCTAAGTTTGTGTGGGACAGCGTGACTCCTTGGTCCAATCTACGAATTTTCGCGACCAAGTCGCGGGAAAAAGCTAGTACCTATTCAATAGAACTTTTTTATTATTCTTTATTTTGTCTAATAAACTAATAAAAAGTTTAGGTACTAAACTACTTCTTACGCTACGACTAATCTACATTAATATTAAAAAGAGAAAATATTTTTTTGTTTGTTTTTATGTTTGTAACAAATAGGCTTCGAAACTACTGGACCGATTTTGATGAAATTTAGTATGAGGATACATTGATTAATTGACAGTTACATAGGGTACTTTTTTTTTGGTTTTCCCAAAGGATCTGGAGTTACGCAGGTGAAACCGCGGAGCGCTGCTAGTACGTATTATAACAGTCGTGTCTTGGATAATTATCCCGACGACCGCGACGCCAGAGAAACAAACAGACAGACAAGAATTTTAAAAACTACATTTTTGTTCTACTACTTTTTTAAAGTCTCCTAGGCATTGAGTTATTAACTTATTATGTAGTAGGTAAGTATAATAAGTAAGTAGGTAGGTACGTAATAAATCAATGGTCCTAGACTCATTTTTTTATTTGCTTCCAAGGACAGAAGGCTGTCCTTTCTGCCTTTAATAAAAAAAATGTAGATAATGAATGAAAAGAGTGTAATATTTACAACTATTTCAAGTCTAGATTAGCTCTTCATTTAAAATCCAAGCATGGCCAGACAGGATAACTGTGGCTATAGCCAAGAAATACGGGTAGTCAAGACATATCTCAACCTAGGTAAATATTTTATAAAAATACCTGCAGGTTTTATAAGTATCAAATAAAATAATCTACTCACCACGCAGTGAAAGGACCATCAAAGTTTATTACAGTTTGCGAATTTATTTATTTACGAAGTTGTTTAGAAAATTGGAAAACACGACATACCCCCAAGCAAAAGAAAATTCAACTGACGCAAAATTGACTGAGCTGAGACGGACGACGACGGAAGAGATGTGGCTTGAGGATGAAATGCATAAAGCCAACTGTTGATAGAGTGGTGGTAAACAGATTTTGTATAGCGCTGTGTGAAACTTAGAATAACGTAAAACAAATTCTAGCAATTATTTAGTATGTAATAAAACTACTTTATGTTGTAATTATAATAAATTAAATTGTAACTGGATCGAAGTGTTACCACATGAGTAAAGAGTGTTACCGCCACATGCAAAGACAGAATTATAAATCCTGCCGTCAGTGTCAAAAACATTACTCCATCAGCTGTCAATGTCATTCGATTAAAAGGTTATTATTTCGCCTATTTTTGTTTATATTGATTGTTCCATTCAAAGAAAATCACATTTTCTAACTTAGACTTCAAGTTAAAAACCATGAATCAGTTTTGGAAATTTTCTCCATCTTCGGAACCATATTACCAACGATTTCTTGAAGCGGCATCCCAAGAAAACACAGAAAATAAGTGGTCGGAAAAGTTCGGCAAACTAAACTCAACTTCTCGTCTAAATATCACGGAAAATGCTATGGAAATTATTGAAAATGATATGAAAACACCTTCTCCAGTTCCAGATGAAGAGAATCATGCCTCTTTCACCCATGAGGACCTGTTAGACATGCTACAAAGTGAAAATATAAATTTCGCCACAATTTCTAAAGAGTGTGCAAAAAATCCTTCTTTTATAGCTAAACTGGCTGAAAAACTACCGAATAGTGCCGTAGAAAAGTTATTGAATGTTATATTTACAGAAGCAAATATAGATAAAGAGTTTTTAGCGCTATTTTTCACGACTTTTCTACCAATATACTTTAATAGTAATTTTTCATTAAATTCTATAGATTTGCTAGTCCAAATAAATGAGAAATACTCAGAAATATTTCTCAAATTGTTAGAACTATTATTCAACGATATTAGTCTACAAAAAAATGTGTTATCAAGTTATATAACGACATTAAATGAAGAAAAATTAACAGATTTTGTTGAAAATTTATCAAAAATTAATATCAGCTCAGAAGGATTCATTCATAACTTACACACTATCTATACAGCTTATAAAAACTGCATCAAAAATGAGACAGTACAAGAAAATATTAAAAATTGTTTAATAAAATATAGTAAAAATTGTGAATCAGATAAAACTTTTGGTCAAATTTTTCTGTTATATTTACAAAACGAAAAAAATTATGCTCGAAATATTGATATGATTTTGATAAATTGTCTAGAATGTAATCGATCACCTTTTAAGAAACCATGTTTGAATTTAATCAAAGAAATAAATGAATGAGTCAAATTAGTTCTTGAATATTTCTTATATCCCTCATCATCATCATCGAGCGATGTTCCCGGTTGCATCCCTCTCAGGAGCCCGGGGTCCGCTTTCCTACTTTTATATTTCTTATATCTTTATATATTAATTATCTAATATATAAAATTCTCGTGTCACAATGTTAGTTACCATACTCCTCCGAAACGGCTTGACTGATTTTTATGAAATTTTATATGTAGGTATATTTAGTAAGTCTGAGAATCGGCTACAATCTATTTTTTATTTTGTTTCCTTTAGTTTATTTTTTTGTAAATGGCAAACATTTGCCGGGACAGTTATTGTTCTTCTTCTTTAATATTATAAAGAGCAAAGATTTTTTGTTTGTAACAAATATGCTCCGAAAGTACTGAAACAATTTAGATGAAACTTGATATGAGGATACATTGATTCACTGACAGTAACATAGACTACTCTTTATCCCGATATTCCCACGGGATCAGGAGTAACGCGGGTGAAACCGCTGACCGCTGCTAGTTAAGTATAAAACGAAAGAAAAATATTTATGTATTCTCTTCGTTGTCTGCCCACCATAATACAAGCTTACTTGCCTTTGAGTGACGCTAGAAGACGCTGTGGTAAATATAATTTTGGGAGTAAGTGGCCTTACGTTTAATAAATAAAACAAAATAATTATAAAACGTACAAATTTTATTCAGTCCAAACAGTTTTTCCGAAAACAGTGGGTATAATGTAATAATGAACCAAAATGTGGGTAGATTTAAAAAAGAACTATGTTTAAAATTAAAGCAAAAGCACCTAATTACTAGTACTTAAACAATATAAAAAATGCAATAAGATCTTGTGACTCAATTTATGCTAAGACACGATACAGACAAGGAACTTTTGTCCGACAAATGTTAGGACTTTTGACGGAAAAAAGTCCCCGTCTGCGGTGGCCATATCGTTCTAATCTAAATGAATATTAACATTACCCTGTTTAGCGTATGAACAAATAGATGGTACCTATACCCACAAACTGGCTTTGAATATAATGATATGAACACGACAATTTTATGATTTTAATCACAGATTTTGGTATGGTCATGATACTACGAATAAGAGATTTCTGACATGCTGGACAATACTGCATACTCGTCACACCTTCTAAAATGAAATGTATTACTGTAGGTATATGTATCAAGTTATAATCGATAAACGATTACAAAATGAAGGCAGTAATTATCTGTGCAGACGCGAGACTTTGTACGGCAAAAACAACATAAATTTTTAATGGCGTGTATCAGATAAAAATCCTTCGTCTGCGTCGGAACAAACATCAATGAAAAAAAAGATATACAAGAATATTTAAAAAGGAAGAGATACATAATTCTACTGTATTATATTATGTTATTGCTAGTTATGTAACTAAAAAAAAAAATAAGAAATATTTTCCGAAAAATCAAAATTCGTAGTACCTACCACAAAAAATTAAAAGTAAGTACATTTTAACAATGGTTTTTTCTTATTAAACATTATCTAAACAGCAATCACAGATGTTTTATAACTTCAAAATGAATTTATTTTATTTTAGCCTCATTAACAAAGCTTGCTCGATACAAAACTATTGTAGTGTAATAGATCCAATTTATACTAAAATCATTAATCAAATGGAGTAAACTGAAGAAATATAACTGAATTTTTCTTATAGAATTTTTTTTTTTTTACTCGGTCATCTTAATCCATTTGATTAGTGATTTTGTAATCATCAGAATGATGCACTGACCTCCATAGTACAAGTACACTGAACAGGCGACTGTCATCAAAAAATGCCCACATTTGACTTTCGGCATTTGCAGAGAGCAGGTAGTAAAGGGTGGTTAAGATAAATGGAACTAATACTACTCATGATAACAATCGCCTTTTGATATCCGAAAATTGATATAAGTTTCACACTATCCTTAACGGAGGCGCTTTGATTAAGCACAAAATATAACTTTTTGTATGGAATACCAAAACTAGCGTACTTGTATTATAGGATATCGATAGAATGAGGGCTTTTATCCGTCATTTGATGAAACCGTCTTTCGTAGTAATTCAGAATTCATTATAATAATAAATTTTCTTTCTCTTTAATTCATAGTAATTAATAATAAGTTTTTTCTTAAAAAACAGTTGGGTACCGTGCAAACTTAAAAATCTATAACATAACATGATCATAATTTTCTATTTTAATTTTTCTATGACACTTTGGAATTTGCTCAGTTTTTGGCGGTGATTTTTAGATATTTTTTCGTTTTTTTTTTTAGTAAAAACACCACTAAGCTAAGGTACATAAGACATAATATCTAGAAGCAATTAATATATTATTTGCTTAGTTAGAAGGCGTACAGTGCCTAAGTTATAACTTATCGACTATTTTAAGATTAATGCTGCCCGCTAGTAACATAGTCGCATTTATACTATGTAAAGAATATTCTGGAATCCCTCTTAGGCATAGCCTAGGAAGTGTGGTTAAGGTCCGGGGGTATATGTATGTAGCCGGATCCTTAAAAATATCGAAAAATCATCTGGAGAATTTTCGAAATGTGACAACACCATTATTAAATAAAGGCCCATTGGCCATAATTGTGTTGCCACAACTTGAATTAAATTTTAGTAATTTTGCGGAACGAGTTAAAACAATTTTATTATGAACTAGCTGTCCCGGCAAACGTTGTTTTGCCATATAAAAAAAAACTAAATCAAAATCGGTTCAGCCGTCCGGGAGCTACGATGCCACAGACAGACACACACACACACACACAGACACGTCAAACTTATAACACCCCGTCGTTTTTGCGTCGGGGGTTAAAAATCATACAAACCGGTTCAGCCGTTTAGGTGTAGTTTGGCAACTAACACCGCGATCCGATTGACATCAATATTTATACGTCACTCAATTGTTTTGCCTTCCCGGAACCTCTCCATTAAAACTTGAACTTTATGTTATGGTACTAAAGTTCTTATTGACTTGTATTATTACGAATCGTTTGTATGGTATGGAGTATAGAAAAGTGTTGTTTTTAGACATTTTCAGGCAATTTTTTAATTTTTTCTCTCCGTAAGAACCATCCTCGTACCTTATGGAATATTCTAAAAAAAGAATTGGCCAAATTGGTCCAGGCGTTGTTGAGTTATGCGCTTACCAACACATTTTGCGATTCATTTTTATATATAAGACTAGCTGTCCCGGCAAACGTTGTTTTGCCATATAAAAAAAAACTAAATCAAAATCGGTTCAGCCGTTCGGGAGCTACGATGCCACAGACAGACACACACACACACACACAGACACGTCAAACTTATAACACCCCGTCGTTTTTGCGTCGGGGGTTAAAAATCATACAAATCGGTTCAGCCGTTTAGGTGTAGTTTGGCAACTAACACCGCGACACGATTGACATCAATATTTATACGTCACTCAATTGTTTTGCCTTCCCGGAAACTCTCCATTAAAACTTGAACTTTATGTTATGGTATTAAAGTTCTTATTGACTTGTATTATTACGAATCGTTTGTATGGTATGGAGTATAGAAAAGTGTTGTTTTTAGACATTTTTAGGCAATTTTTTCAATTTTTCTCTCCGTAAGAACCATCCTCGTACCTTATGGAATATTCTAAAAAAAGAATTGGCCAAATTGGTCCAACACATTTTGCGATTCATTTTTATATATAAGAAGATTAAAACAATTATTATGAACAATTAATTTTTATCGTTTTTTGGGGTAGGTACTTAAAAAGAGATTCCAGGGTTTTTGTTAGATACTACACATTTGCGTGACAAAATCGTACACCTTGCGAAATCTTGTTTCATGGCATTTTTTGTAGGGATAGTTCGAAGTGTAGCGGGACATAGCCTACTTTTTTATGCAGATGAAACCGCGGGCGCGGATAGTCTTAAATATATATAAGTTATAATGATATATCTAAGTTCATACAATTTATGTAAAACATACTCACTAAACATAACTAGGTACTTGACAGTTGTAAATTATATATGAAATACGTATATTGACAATGGTAGCCAATAGGTTAACAATAACTACTTATTTTTATGCATTAAAATATATTGCAATTATTTTTTTCGGATAATACTTTTTTTATTATTTGTCTGTTTATACAATTGTTAGGTCAGCGTTTGATCACTATCTCACCCGATGGTAAGTGACGATATTGTGGTCTAAGGTGTAGCTCGCGTTCCTAGAAGACACATTTGTGACTTGAAGACTCTTAAATAAGCGGGAGCCTGAAAGCTGCAGTACATTTTACTGAAAAAAAAACCTTCAAAGATGAGATAGTGACGTCATCGACTGTATTTTTGTCAAAACAGATATTTGTAAAAGACATTTGCGAAAACTGTCAAGTAGTAAATTATGTGTTGTTATTAAAACTAATAATTATGCTTATGCTATGAATAATAATAATATAAAGACACTAAGTTTACGTAGTTATATTACCGAATAATTTTGTTAGAGGCAACACAGACGGCGGATATTTAGCCGTCAAAATTATGAGTCGTACGTACCTCAATTTTGTCGGATTGGTGGCAAAAAATCCGTTGTCTGTATCACCACTGGGAGCCTTTTCACGTATACAGTGTGTAATTAAAACCTTGTAATCCCTCTTAGGTATTGTAGGTACCCCCGAGACAACAAAGTTTTTTTTATGTTTTAAATATTATACGAACATGTACAAAATTGTAAACATACCGTAGAACTCCAAACTGCTAGAAATTATAAGAAAGTTTTCAACTCAACCAAGATTCTAAGGTCCTTCTTGAGTTGAATTTTACACACAAACATTATTAGAACTCTACGATCATCCTGCAATTCTGTTGCCGACGGTACGTACCTAAGCTAAGAAAGATTACAGAGTTTTCTTTACAAATTTAATTTAACATTGGACTCGGTAGAGGTAAATTTTGATATTGGTCTAACAACATTCCAAACTATTTTTTTTGGATAACAAATTGAGCTATTTTTTTAACGTTGAACAACTATTTCCTATTTTATACACAGATAAAAATGTTTACAACGCCCATGGTTTGAAAAAAAATTTTGCTTCAAAAACTTTTTTTTTTTAATTTAATTTAATTAACGCTATAATGCTACGCTTATATTTAAGTGCTTATATTTATTTCTAACTGAAGGCATGTGCAGACGAGACTTTTTTCCGCTACTTGTAATATTTTACGGACAAAAGTCCCTCGTCTGTGCATGCCCTTATTCTATCTTAACTATTAAACAAAATCAGAGGGGGAACACATAAATGAGAATGTTTTTGTTTCTATCACAGATTTTTGTGTAAAAAATATAACAAAATGAAAGTAGGTATTGACAAAATAAGCCTGTATATAATCAGTCTTTTGAATTTTGACGGCGAGATCGTTTTGTGCTATTCTTAATTATGTTCTTAAATCTATGATTAGTTGAAGGTCTCTGATGACGGAGATCCTCGGACAAAAGTCCCCAATGTGTTAAGCTTACTTTCTTTATGGGACTTTTAGGTAATTTTTGGGACTTCTATTCCGTGGAATGAAAACGGATCAACGATTTTTCTTTCCCAACGACACAACTATTTAAGTTGGTTCGATAGCAATATTTATTTAATACGCGTCGTCGGCTACTTTGTGGTCTCTGGGTAGCCAACATAACTTTAGTTCGCCGAGTTTTAAGGACTTTTGCTGTGATGGCAGAACTTTGAAGGACTTTTGTCTGTTTGAATAATGTCTCTCGTCTACGCAGACCTTCAACTCTATTTCTAGGGGTAGATGAATGAAGTTTAAAAAAAAAATGGACCCTGTTTCTTTTTTTAAACACCGCGGTTCTAATTTTAAGTATTTGGTAATTGACGAATTGGATTTTTTTAAAATTCACAACCTTTTTATAAGGGAGAGGGCCTAATTAGTAATTGGTATGGACCAAATATGATTGTTTTACTGAACATTAATTGAGTCTACTGGCTGCCAAGAAAATCGACTCAACTTTGCATTTACTTTCAAATTCGAATTTTCGAAATGATATACACTATTTTGTAAGCTGCGCCTTCAAAATATAATTTCCCAACATAATTTTAAAGCCTAATACAAATGTATTAGGCTTTAAAATTATCCAAAATTGACATAACAGGGTAATCTATACATAGCTGTCCCGACATATGTTGTTGCGTCATTTACAACAAAAAAAAATAGATGTTGTTCGATTCTCAGACCTAACGAATACCTATACACAAAAAAAAAACATATAAATCGGGTCAGCCGTTTAGTTGGAGATTGGTAACTAACACCGCGACACGATAATTTTATATTTATAGAAATAAAAGAAAGAGAGGACAAAAGATCTAGGGGACTTACCTTTAACAAAAAATAGTTTGTAAAATTCATGTCAGTTCGTCTGTTTGTGTCTCTTCTTAATATATATAAATCTCGTGTCACAATGTTTGTCCTCAATGGACTCCTAAACCACTTAACCGATTATAATAAAATTCGCACACCATGTGCAGTTCGATCCAACTTGAGAGATAGGATAGCTTACATCCCGATATTCCCACGGGATCGGGAGTTACGCGGGTGAAACCGCGTAGGGCAGCTAGTTATTATTTATAAAAATTAACAGGAATTGACGATTAGGCATTAATTCATAAAAACACTTTAATTAAAATTTGGGAAGTTTTCATTAAATAATCTATCACACATATAAAAAGAAATCCCTATTTTCCTTGGTCTTTGAATTTAGCTAATTCTATAATAAATAATAAAAATAAAATGTTTTAGTAGTTGGAATATTATATTCTTAAACCGCGTTTCACAACATAGTGTTAAATTTCGATTTATAACTGGGTCATTTAACGAAAAACTGAAAACAAAAAAAAATTGGAGTAAATGATTTTTGTTTCTCTTAGTCCGCCAAAATAGGGTTCTAATATCATTACATAGTATAAAACAAAGTCACTTTCCGCTGTCTGTCCCTATGTATGCATAGATCTTTAAAACTACGCAACGGAATTTTTTAATAGATAGAGTGATTTAAGAGGAAGGTTTATATGTATAATACATGCATATTAATATAGTCGTTAGTTCGTTATAAAAAAAGAAGGAATGTACTTGTATACGGGCTGTTTTCAGCAACTAGACCTCCAAGTGGTCCATTTTGCATGAAGTTCTACTTGTCAGTGAGAAATTAAGCTTTGCTCTACAGTGCGACAAATAGGTGGACCAAAAAATGGACTGCAAAGACATGTCTATCATTTATGTTGGGCCTTAAAAAAAGCAAAAAATAAAAAACAAGTGCACTTAAAAATAATATGTTTAGCTATATGTATAATAAAAAATTTGATCCATTTTGATTAAAAAATTTGAGTAAAAAGCTAATTAAAAACTCCGCTTTAGGCTGCCTGTACACAGAAGCATAGCGGCCGGCGTTTTCATTTCACATACCTCATTCGACTTTTGTGGATAGGCAGCCTAAGCTACATCAAAGACGCATTGCATTTAGACATCGCACAAGTAGATATGAAGCAGTGAAGCGCGAGTAAGACGAGGCGCGGTGACCTTCGTTTGACCAATCACGGCACATAGATGAACTTGCATCGATTTATCGCAGTGATAAATCGATGCAAGTTCATCTAAACTGAACAGAGCAGAACAACAGTAGAAGCAAAGCACGAGCTGTGGTTGGTGCCTTGACAGGACATTACGGAACCAATGACATGCTTTTAAAAATGAAGTTAACTTCAAATAATGACTGCAGAGCCTGCGGTGATGTCAGGGAAACTATGGAGCACGTACTGTGTGAATGCGACGTCTTAGCAGCGAAGCGTATGAGCCTCCTTGGGAATGCGTATCCCAAACCGGAGGAATATAGGTTTCTTCCTCTCAGTGGGATCACCGCGTTAATCGACCACTTCTTCAAAGAGTAAGAAACATCAAGGTAGGGGTAAACACAAAAGATCCCATTGGGTCGAAGTGTTGCTGGCAACTTGTCAGCCCCCATTATATAGGATAAGATAAGATCGCAGTGATGCATCTTTAGACACGCGCGTGCGCATATATTTCTATACATTTTTTTACATGGAGTTGACATTGACATGCGACGTGCTGTGCTATGCATCTTTGGCATAGCTGTACTTAGCTATACGTATTTTTAACCAATTTAAAAAACGAGGATTTTTATTTACTAATAAAATTATAATAAAAAAAATACCTGACCAATATGATTTTGAAAAGTCAAAAGCTAATAGAGATTAGTAGAGATTGCTTTTTTGCAGATTTATAATGGACTTCTTCCGGCCAGTTAATGTCTTTCATCTGCGGCGAGCCTTATATTAGTCAGGTTAAAAGAAATAAAATAAAAATAAAGATTTTTCGATAGAATATAATAAAAAAGAAAATAATTAAGTAGAAAGAAATATTTAAAAAGTTGCTTAAAAAAGGCAATAAAAAATAATCAAAATGTCAGTAAAAGAGACAGAAAAAATATTTTAAAAAAATCAGTCAAGTTCAGTCCATTATGTTAGTACATAGAAGAAATACAGTCTTTAAAAAAAAACAGAGAAAAAATCTTTTATATTCACTTCAATTTTTTGCCCGAAAAAATTGTATTGAAAATAAAAGATACAATTATTTCACATTAAAAGTAAAGGAAAATGGGCCCTTCTGTATATGCACTGGGCTCATTCTCCTTTAAAAGATCCTACTAAGTTAATATTAGATGAAAATAAGTAGAAAGAAAAAGTAGAAAAGAAAACATTCGCGGATTAAAACAAAATCTATTACTTATTATTAAAAATTCGCCTAATACCATTCGCTTTTAAAGATATACATAATAATTAAGCAATGTGATTTAAATAACACTAGCGCCATGTTATGACGTCATAGCTACAAAGCTAACTTCATTCATATCAGATTCAATACAACAAGAGTGAAGTTAGTTTCAAAACAATCAATCAAATCCTTTAAAACCTATTCGATAATATCAGATAACCGATCCCTTCTATTAATATGCTCTTCATCGGTACAGTGCTGCATCAGCACTGACTCTCCAACGATCAGATTCTCGAAGCATAATGAGCAAGCATATAACCCATCACCGAAGCAGACAATTTTATTCTCGTCCCGATAGTAAGTCATTGGGTTTAAAACGGTTGATGGCAGGATTTCCTTTCCGGAACGAATACATTTCTTTACATAAGCAGTTTTGTAGAGGAAATGGATCTTTTCACAGTGCTTCTGGCTCAGAATATGTGACAGGAGGCCATTTTCATCCAATTCCTTTACATTGCAGGCGGGGCATAGGAATGTTATAACATTTTTTGATTCAAATTCGTCCAATTTCTCGCAATTTGGTTCACATTTCAGTTGGATGCTATGCGCTTGGATGTAGAAAGTGATTCGTTCGATGGCAGCTTTTTGTAATATCGTGCTGTATAAGCTTGTGTCTTGAAAGCTGTTGTAGCTTATTATCTGATCGAGAGATTCTGAGTATGCTGACAAAGTTGTCGAGTCTAGTGTGAAGTTGCCGATCGATGAAGTTATTGATTGGTTGTGGTCTTTCATTGAGGATTCAGATTCTGAGCAGCTTCTGCAGTTGACGTCATCATCAAATGATGTGTCACAGTTATTATCGCAGAATAAGTTGACCATAGCCTCCCGAAGGTCCGGGAAATCATAGTGCTTTAGCTTTTTCTTGTTACTGACCGGGTTACGCTTGTGGCAACGTTCCCCTTTATGCAAATCGAAAGTAACGCTTCTACGTTCATGACTTAGTTTAGGTTTATCTTGTAAATAAGTGTGAATGAAGTTATCGATATTGTTTCTTATTGTAACGAGTTGATTTTTTACTTTATGTTTGGTTTGGGTGTCATCTTTTTCCAGGACAATGTTCCAATCGGACGGACTGACACCACGACTAATGGTGCCCGTATATTTTATGTCGTAAGACTTTTTCATGTCACTCATATCTATATTAGGATCAGACACAATCGATTTACAATTAAACACTTTGGCGACTTCAATGTGGAATTGGAAGTCAGTGAGCAGCTTCTTCAATACCATTTCAAGTTTTTCAATCTTCATTTGGTATTCTTCAATTAGTGCAATTCGATCTTCTTCATTTTTCTCGATTTCTACATCTGCGAAGGATTCTGGAGTTGCAGATGGTACTGAGTATTCAGGTTCCACTTTGCGGCACATTTGGATAGCTGTTCCGTCTTCGGTGTCCCCAGAGTCGGAGCGATCTGAGAGGGATTCTATGTCAACGTTGTCATCAAATGACGTCTCTGACATGGCATCTGATAGAGCTTCAGATATATCAAATGATTCGTTGAAATTGAAGCCTTTGAAAAGGTCCAAGTTTTTTCCTTCTAAGAGTTTGTGTTTTGGAGTATTTTCAACGTTTGTTGGGCTATCTTCGGACATAGTAAGAGAATCGTTGGCAGAATGACTTGCTTTTTCAACGTCTAGTTTCAGTTTCCTACATTTTCTTATCTCAGGGCTCGAGGGTGGTAAGGTTACGGCCAGGACATCAGTATCAGAGAGGGAACCTTTCTTTACAGCGTAGTTTTTAACGGAAGGTGGGAGATTTAAGCTTTGAGCGCATTTTGAGGTGGAATCAGCTTCAACGCGCGTGAACTCAATATTATCCGGTGTAGGAGCGCAAAGTTGGTACATTTCCCGTTGATTCTCATCATTTTGATTACGTGAGGACTCGGTATTGAGGGAATCTCCATCCCCAGACTTCGAAAAATAAGACATGTTTGAAATTATTTTTCGTATCGAAAACGCCATGGTAATGTTGTATTTCCACCGTATTGATAGCTTCCGATGCAAGAGAAAACTTCGTAAATCTCTTCTATAGCCGATAAAATGCCACTAAAGGACAATAAAGTGAATAAATTATTTGTAATAAAAATGAAACAAAGAGAGGGTAATCGCTGTCCTAATTATAGTTTTGTTACCTGTTTGTCTGTTGTAACGACTTTAAGTGAAAGTTATATAACACTCACGTCATTTTATGGCTTTAAATTACACTATTTTATTCACAAATACCTTCAAAAGTAATAAAATTGAAACGAATTCTGCTAAATACAACACAAAGAAATATGTCGAACTGAAAAACTACCAAAGTTCCATTGCTGGTTTCTACCATTTCGATAGCTAGACTAAATTAAAAGAACATCAATAACGAGGAAACACCATTGAGTTAGTGTCAATTTTAATTCAGCCGTGTTATAATTTGTCTTAGCAAGTATTGCCAAAACTTTGCAAAAAACTTTCTTACAGATACATGTTTTTGTTAAAGTTTTTACAAGATTTGACTATGATTTCGTATTTTTTTTAGTTTACGTCTTCGGTTTACGTGTATATAAAGATTAGTTAAGCGTAATTATGATTTATGCAAGGGTTTCATATGCTGGTAAATTAAAAACTTTCCATTTATATAGTTTAATTTTTCTAGCTTGGCAGCTCACTTTACATTCCGTTCTACAACTTGGTTAAACGGCCATTTCATGATCCTAGAAAATCCAGTTGGTCTGTTTTAGTTTTATAACTTAAAAAATATACATAGGTACACTATTTTCTAACAGATTTTCGCATCAATAATAGTGGGATATATATGATAGATATAAAAAAATATTCTTACTTTCAAAACCACAATCCGTCATTGAAAACTTAAAACTTCGTACAATGAAACGTTAATTACTTGTCAGTCGCAGCTGTTGTATAAATTTATTTTGTAAAAACAAAAATTTTATCTAACAAGACCACTGCAATTCCATTCTTCAGACAAAATCCTCTGTTACCATTGAAGAATTTTTTCGAAAAACCACTACCCTGAACCCTGTAGAAATACGATTTCTCGACGCAAAGCAAGCAGAAACCTATAACCTCAAAAAGTGAAAATGAAGACGAAAATCGACGTAGATTCGCTACGAACGGAGCACGAATCTGACGAACAGTGGGAAGTGAGACGTAACTTCATGGTAGAACACAAGGACGACTTCGAGGAAGCTGAATTAGTGACATTGGCACAACTATTTACTAACATTGAGTTCTTGGGCTGCAGGTTCGTAAAAAACTGAAAAATCCACGAAAAACTTTTAAAATACAGTTTATGTGCTCATGTAGGCTACTAGATAGAACTCCTTAGATAATAAAATAAGCTGAAACTAGTTTCGCCCCGCGTAACTCCCGATCCCATGGCAATTTCAGGATCAAATTATCCTATGAATTCTCTATCCTCTCAACTACCAACAATGCTGAGTTTCATCCAATTAAATCCAGTCTGGTTTCTTTCTGTAAACAATATATGTTCAGCTACTTATTTTCAGACCCACGGTAGAGCTCCATAACGGTTGTTATGAGAGTTTTTTCAACACAAATAAGATTCTAGGCACCTGCTTTAGTTGAAGTTTTAAGTCTTTTTTCATGAATTTTTCAAACAAAAATGAATAGAATGTAAACATTCCAATAGTCATTTTAGAACTCTACCTACATAATTTGTTGTGGTGTGGGTATACTTGCATAAAAATGAAAATAATGTATTTATGTATTCTAATTCCACAACCGGTCACCATAACACAAGCCTACTTGCTGACTGGAGGTTAGATGGTGCTGTGTGAATGCAATATTTATCCGGCTAACTTTTTTCTTACTTTTCACAGGTACCCACCTCAGACCATGAAAAGAATAGCTAAATTAGCTGAAAAGGTGTCCGCAAAGTACCGGGAGAGCAGGAAAAATAAACTGAAACGGACGTTTGTTGAAGCCAGCGATGCTGCTGAACAAAAAGCTAAAAGAACCTTTAAATAAAAAAAAATTTCAAACAAAAAAACCCAATTATTATAATACTAACTGCGCTCCGCGGTTTCACCCGCGTAAGTCACGATCCCGTGGGAATATCAAAACGAAAAAGTAGCCTATATCCTTCCTCGATAAATGAACTATCCAACACAAAAATAATTATTCAATTTGAACCAGTAGTTCCTGAGATTAGCGTGTTCAAACAAACAAACTCTTCAGCTTTATAATATTAGTATAGATAAATTAGGTAATATTTAAGGTTTAATTATAAATAAAAAATGTATAATAAAAAAAATGTTTTATTTAGAAAAAGCTATACATATATTCTACTAATCACATTGGAAAATAATCTTACTTATATAAAATCTATTTTAATTAGAATATTCGTCAATTTTTATAATTTCAACTTTCCAATTCTCTCAATGCTTTATTTCGGCGAAAATACCGGGATATCCCGATACCGAAAATAACGGGATATTCTGAAACCGAAAATATCGGGATATCCCGAAACTCAAATCAGAGATAACCTGGTACCCAAAATACGAATTTTCTATAATTTTTCTCTAGTGATGGCATTTTGTATATTAAAAATCATTTTTACCCTACTAAATGCATTTTTTTATAAAAAAATATCTTTTGCAGTACAATTTACCGGTAAAAATACAAAACCTACATGTAGTGAGCCTTCGAAAATAAGCTAGTGACGTCATCGACTGTTCTCGTACAACAATTCAACTAGTTAACAAAAAAGATTTTTTTGATTAAGGCTTTTACGGAAAAATAAAATCTACAACTTTAAACACCCGTATTCACAATCAACCCTATATGAGATTGCATAGTGCGCGCGAACACATAGAGTCGCAAATAAGACACTAATTCGCTACAGTGAAGAGAGCAGCACAAAATTGACCAATCATAGGGCCGCATTGCAGTGCGTTCACTTATCCAAGAGAAACTTAAGTACTGTTTCTGAATATGGGCGTTAGAATACTTACAGAAAAACTCATATAACGGAAACATATTGTTTATAAAATAAAAATTTCATGTTTTATACATTCACAAAAAAGCATAGACTTCTCTTATAATTAAAATAAATAAAATCACACACCAAAACATCTATGTTCCACCCGAAACACAAATATTAACCGCTTCATTTTACATAGTTACTATTTATATTAGCTAGTTCACTTAGGGGATGATATACAGGGGAGCGCGCTAAATTTCATCTTCAGAAGTGGGATTCCGTGTTTCAGATGGACCATAAAGGCAGGTGCTCGGTGTTGTACATCAGTCTCTTGTCCGGAGGCCCCATACCGACGTCCTACGTGTACCCACTGTAGGTCTAGCTATAGCACTGTAATTAAATAATAAATAATCTTAGGTTCAATAAACTGACCCGAGCATGAAGTTATGTTCAATAAACTGGCTTGAGAATGAAGTTATGTTCAATAAAGTGACTTAAACATGAAGTTATGTACAATAGACTGATTTTAACATGAAGTTATGTAAAATAAACTGACTAGAACATGAAGTTATGTAAAATAAACTGACTAGAACATGAAGTTATGTGCAATAAACTGACTAAAATGAAGCAATGTTCATTAAACTGACTCGAACATGAAGTTATGTTCATTAAACTGACTGAAACATGACGTTATGTGCAATAAACTGACTCCAACATACAGATATGTACAATAAACTGACTGAAACATGAAGTTATGTACAATAAACTAACTAGAACATGAAGTTATGTTCAATAAACTGACTGAAACATAAAGTTATGTCTAATAAACTGACTCGAACATGAATAAAGTGACTTGAACATGAAGTTATGTACAATAAACTGACCTGAACATGAACTGGTTTATCTGTATAGTAGGCATAGCGGCCCGGAGTGCGTTCAGAGATGACGGCTGCAGCATCCCGAACACGTCCAAGTATTGTAGTGATGTTATTGAATTTAATTTACTGGAAAAAAGAAGAAATGAATATTTTTGAGTAAGTAAATCAAGGTTTCGCGAAAATATGCCCATATCTTTTTATCCTGTTGACTCAAGACCTTGGTTTTTATACACATAATAGGGACTATAGACCTCAGTATCTGGTATGAATATCAACTTTAGGGCCACCCGTTCCTGAGGAAATCGGTGGTGACACACGGACAGACAGACGGACAAGAAAGTTGGACAGAAAGTTCCTTATCGCACGTTGCGAAAGGGGGCTAGACGGAAAAAATTAAGACCAAAAGTTGTAACGACACTTTTTGCATAGAAAGCAAGCCAGTTATTTTCGTTTCGTCTTTCTATTTCGCATTGAACAGTGTGGAGTCGCGACGATTATTTACAAAAAGAAATATTACAATTCTTTCACTAATTAATCGAAAGGAACTTCGTTCCATCCGGGTGTCACTTGACACCCCTCAAGTTTTATTTTATTTTATACTAGCGACCCGCCCCGGCTTCGCACGGCTATCTTATGCATGTATTATACATATAAACCTTCCTCTTGAATCACTCTATCTATTAAAAAAACCGCATCAAAATCCGTTGCGTAGTTTTAAAGATCTAAGCATACATGGGGATATAGGGACAGAGAAAGCGACTTTGTTTTATACTATGTAGTGATAGTGATGGGTTCTGTTTTTTACCTTTTGAGGTACGGAACCCTAAAAAAAGGTGATTATGGTGACTTACGCGAGTGCGCTGGCTGGCATCAAGTAGCACCTGCTCACAGCCAAGTGTTCGAGACATGGGAAAGTTGCCATAGCAACGCTGCCGTTCGCGGATATACGCGCGCAATCTGACACGTCGAGCTCCACTAGGCGCGGGCAGCGGGACGAAAGTGATGTTAACACTGGGGGGGAGAAATGGAAAATTATTGTATCACAAGGGTCACAAAATCACAACAATATTTCACGCATAAACTCTAATGTCATAAAGTCAAAAGGCTTAACGTTTTTAGCATAATTTCATTAGGCATCACTACATTTCACTTAAATTACTTAGGCATAATTTCATTTGACATAAACTACTTTGGCATTATTTCATTTGGCATAACTACATTTGACATAAACTACTTTGGCATAATTTCATTTGGTATAACTACATTTGATATAAACTACTTTGACATAATTTCATTTCATTTGGCATAATATAATTAGAACTCATAGACAATTTTTTAGCAAACTAATACATAGTCATTTAGCATAATTTTGATAATAAAAAAATGGTAAAAAAGTTAAGTGGGTGCGTTTATGTTCAGACTGTTAAAATAGCGTTAAAATAAGCTCTGTATTTGTGTTATGTCAAATCATTTTATGCCAAATTTTTTTTTATGCAAAATGAAATTATGCTGAAGTAGTTTATGTCAAATGAAATTAAGCCTAAAACATTATGCCTTATAAGTTTAGGACAAGAATTTATGCGAAAAGTTGTGTACCAGTATCACAAAGGTGGAAAACATCGTAAATACTACTAATATTATAAATGTGAAAGTATGTATGTATGTTTGTTACTCCTTCACGCAAAAACTACTGGACCGATTACAATGAAACTCGGTATGTAGATAGCTAGAGACCTGGATTAATTTTTTTTATATTTGTTTATTCCCTCTTCACGGTCAAACTACTGGACGGATTTAGATGAAACTCGGTATGAGGATACATTGATTCATTGACAGTAACATAGGGTACTTTTTATCCCGATATTCCCACGGGATAGGGAGCTACACGGGTGTAAAACACTCACTATCATCAGTAAGTAGCCTGGCGCCGGCCATGTTGAGCCGCAACAGGTTCTGTGGTAGAGATGTTACTAACACTTCTAACGCGTTCTCGTCTAAATTACTCCATGATATGTTAAGAGATTGTAAACTGAAACAAAATTGAAATCTAGTTTTTCATCCCCCATAACTTTCAAATGGGTGTAAAAATAACCGATTTTCGACGACCCAGTTGGCACAACGGTCACCATGCCGGACTGCCAAACACAGGGTCGCGGGTTCGATTCCCGCCTCGGACAAGTATTTATGCTTAGATATTTGTCTGTGGTCTGGTGGTTTCTATGTATTATAAGTAGGTATATATTTACAAAAGTATATAAATAGTATATCCGTTGTCTAGCACCCATAACACAAGTGTAGTTACTTAGCTTGGGGCTAGATGGCGATGTGTGGAATGTCCTGCAATATTTATCACAAAAATTGTTCAACGGCGGGAATCGAAATCACGTTACAAAGTTCGTTGCCACATCTATGTACCTTTGACATCCGTTCAAAATATGCGTTAATCCTTCCGTTGTAATTCCTTGAGCCATTGTTAGATTTAATGTTTCTAATTGTACGCATTTGCCTGAAAATTATAAACAAATGTATTAATTAATTCATAAAATATAATTAGTACATTACGATACAAGTGTGGTCAATCGATCATTGGATAGAGGCGGTTTATGACGCGCGATCGGAACGCGAGTGCGTAAAATGCCGAGATGCATAGATCAATAATCCACACGCGTATCGTACGACTTTTTTTATCACAGTTGCGAGTAAAAGAAAATACTTTTTAAAATAATAAAAAGTTAATAAGTAAGTAAGAAGTAGTTAAGTATATATTTACAAAAGAAAAAGTATATAAGTAGTATATACGTTGTCTAGCACCCATAACATAAGTCTAGTTACTTAGCTTGGGGCTAGATGGCGATGTGTCTGAGGTCCTGCAAAATTTATTTATTTAATAAAATATTTGTGTTTAAGGCTGTAATATTTTTTTTTGTCTAAAAATGTCTATTGGTGCACGGCCGGCCGGGATTCGAACCCACGACTCAGGATCCATCTATAACTCACCGATAACACGACAAGTCTCCTCGCAGACGGTAACGTTCTCCAAGCTGAGTCGCTTCACAGACGGGCAGCTGGTCAGCAAGTTGTTTATGGTCTCAGTGTCAACTGTACACATGGACAGGTCTAGGTATTGGATGCGGGAGGGAGGCGGCAATATAGCCGGGTGCCATTCACCTATCTGGAAAAAAATAAAAATTGTAAAAAAATGGTTGCCGGTAAAGTCTGTTTACGGACGATAATTTTACGTCATAAGAACTCCTTTGTTTCGTTGTCTTTACCATTTTGCTATGGAACGGTCCTTGTCAATAACATGACGTTGCTATGGAAAATTTCTTGTCAATAACATGACGTTGCTATGGAACGTTCCTTGTCAAAACATGACGTTGCTATGGAACGTTCCTTGTCAATAACATAACGTTGCTATGGAACGTTTCTTGTCAATAACATAACGTTGCTATGGAACGTTTCTTGTCAATAACATGACGTTGCTATGGAACGGTCCTTGTCCATAACATGACGTTGCTATGGAAAGTTTCTTGTCAATAACATAACGTTGCTAGGGAACGCGATGACGTCATCTTATTTGTGAATGCAGGTATTCCATCACTTTATTAGACGTCAAAAAAATATTTGTCAGACAAATTGCTAATTTGTTCCGGTGATAAAAACTTAAAATCAAAAATTGGCATTTTTTTAATCATTGCAAATCAATAAAAGTTGTTACAATCAAGATAAATATCGAATAATTCGATGGATTTGAATAATCAAAATTCTGCAAGTACTTATTTAAAACCCTAACTAATTAGAAAATTACATATAACTTTTGAACGGCTGAACTCTTCGATCATAAATACTGTGCCGATTTTTGAGTTCGGTTTTGTATGGGACCGTGTATCTATAGTATTTATGATCGAAGGCTGAACCGAATTAAATCGAACATAGCTAAGAGCACTCTCAGTTAATTTACCTTTCAAACAAAAAAAAACATTTTTTTAAGAGAGTTGTGAATTTTTTATTGGATTGTAAAACATGTTCTGATTATGTATGGAATTAATTTCAGACAAATGCAAAGCACTGACGACATGTATGTGTGTATGTTTGATACTCTTTCATGCAAAAACTACTGAACCGATTGCGTTGAAACTTGGTATGTAGATAACTGGGGACCTGGACTAACACATAGGCTACTTTTTATCCCGATATTCCCACAGTATCGGGACTTACGCGGGTTAAAACCGCAGTTGGTCTCTAATAAAAAAAAATGATATAGTCTTATTGCCTAAGTCAAGCCGTTGCCATAGTGTTTCATCGCAAGCTACGCGGTACCATCTACAAATATAGTTATCTATCTATCTATCTTACCTCAGAACTAGCGAGACGTACTATAACAGGCTTCCTGTCCAGTATCCTGCCGAGCGCGTCCTTTGATATAGTCTTATTGCCTAAATCAAGACGTTGCCATAGTGTTTCATCGCAAGCTACGCGGTACCATCTACAAATATAAGAAAATAAAAAATAAATATTGCAGGACATTCCACACATCGCCATCTAGCCCCAAGCTAAGTAACTACACTTGTGTTATGGGTGCTAGACAACGGATATACTACTACCTATATAAATTCTTTTGTTAATACATACATAGAAACAACCAGACCACAAACATCTAAGCATAAATACCTGTCTGAGGCGGGAATCGAACCCCCAACCGGCATGGTGATCATTCTGCCAACTGGGTCGTTAAATGGGTGGGTATAAAGATGTTATAAAGATTGAAATATTTAATAGAAACAGGTCTTCTTCCGGTACAATGAAGTTCATATTGCAAGTTATTGTAGGCAGTCGATAGTAAAATTTCGTCATGGCTTAGCCCCGGCTGAGTTCGGTAAGATTTAGCTACATTTTCAACTGCAGTTCGTGTTACTAATAGGCAAGTGTTACTAAGTCAGAAATAATAGTACATTATACTATATTAGTGTGGTAAATTGATCATTGCATAGAGGCGGTTTATGACGCGCGAGCAGAACGTGAGCGTGTTAGAAGTCGAGATGCAAAGATCAATATCCACACGCATATCGTACGACGTTTTTTATCTTCTTTAACTGAATAAAAAGGTTTTTTATTCAGTTAAAGAAGCTGAACTAACAAAAATAGTATTTTACATTTTATAATACTTATTTATACACTTAAAAGTCTAAAGAAATGTTTTTGATCAAAATTTTCGCTCAAAAAACTCTATGCAACTAAGTAGGTAACTTAAACAGATTAAGGTGAAAGGGTACCTGTGCTCTCTCCATACAAACGTAGTCGACTGTTTCCTCCCTGGATAATGACACTAGCACAAATATTTTTGTGCCATAAAACCTATAATTATCATAGAAATTGAGATAAAAAAAATATGAGCATGGTCATGGCAGTTATAAGTTTTATGCACCAAAAATATTTGCTTTAGTGTTATTATCCAGGAAGGAAACAGTTGACTACGTTTGTAATAGTTTGTATGGAGAGAGCCCCCGGTAATCTTTCCTCTTAAAGACAAAACTAAATGTGTAATAAAGAACCTCCTCCTTTTTTTGAAGTCTGTTAATATATGGGAGTTGGGATTCTACTCTGACCAGGGAGCCCCCTGTAGTAACGTCAATGTTTATTGATTCATAGGAGGAGGCTCACACACAGCTAAGCGACGCTCGCTGATCATTTACGGTCGTGCGGGTTAAGCGACGCCTGGCGCGGTCATTACTTCGATGGGTAGCTAATTAGTAGTGTGGCAAAAATGTGTTTTCGTGAGCCCCTCCGTGCTTCAGAAGGCACGTTAAGCCGTTGGTCCCGGTTGCTACCTCTAGTAGCAGTCGTTAGGTCAAGTTAGAGGCCTTAAGGCGATCTGAAAATTCCAATAGGTGAGCCACACCACTATACCAGAAGAAGAAGATTGATACATACCTCTTACAGACCAGCATGCAATGTGCCAAGGTCCGTTTAGGGAGCCATTTGAAGACACTCATCATGACCTCGTCGGAGAGTGCCAGGAAGGAGTCCGGTCCACAAGGTGAGTAAGGTCGCGATGTACGCGTCAAGCTCCTTTGTTGTGCTGTATACAAAAAAACATAAGTACTCAATATTTTTTTTTTTTTTTACATATGATAGGTCACCGTTTGACCACTATCACACCTGCCTGATGGTAGGTGACGATGCGGCCTAAATTGTAACACGCCTGTCTCGAAGATACCTATTCACTCGCGACTTGAAGACCCCCAAATTGTACACGTCAGGAATGACGAAGCAAAGAGCTTAGTACGAACGTCTGGTATGTCCACCATGAATTGGTGCCGCACACTAGTCTGCCTGGTTGTATGACGAAAGAATGGAGATGACAAGATTAGGTCGTGGAGTTCTGTTGCACACTCCCCGAAATGTATCCAATAAAAGACCGAGAAGCTCGCCACCCTGCGACGATGTTCCAGGCTCTGAAGTCTTTTGTTTTTTTTACTTTTTTTCTGTTTTTAGTATTTTAACTGTTTTCAACTGTCTAGATATCACGGTTCATGAGATGCAGCCTGGTGACAGACAGACCAGAAAGGATTTTGATTTTATTTTAACATTTCGGAAAATCCTTTCTTATCGGCTTCCGAGGTCATACAAAGAACATATTCTCCAAGTTTCAGGTCTCTACGATCAGCGGTTGAGGCTGTGCGTTGATCCGTCAGTCAGTCAGTCAGGACAAAACATTTTATATGAATCAATTTTAGATACATTAGTTCACATCTTCTTCTTCTTGTCGTATAGTGGTGTGGCTCACCTATTGTTAGAGTTTTCAGATCGCCCTAAGGCCTCTAACTTGACCTAACGACTGCTACTAGAGGTAGCAACCGGGACCAACGGCTTAACGTGCCTTCTGAAGCACGGAGGGGCTCACGAAAACACATTTTCGCCACACTACTAATTGGCCACCCATCGAAGTAATGACCGGGCCAGGCGTCGCTTAACCCGCACGACTGTGAACGATCAGCGAGCGTCGCTTAGCTGTGAGCTTATCCAATCTCTTTCTTGCAAGGTTTAGACAAAAACGACGTTGATTTTTTGTTTGTGGTGCTGAAACTACTGAACCGATTTGGTATGAGGATACATTGATTCATTAACAGTAACATAGGGTACTTTTTATCCCGATATTCCCACGGGATCGGGAGTTATAATATGAAAACAGTACTTACGCGTAAGACTGGTATCTCTTTTATTATCCCTTGTGGTCGGTAAATCAGAGTTGACTTGGGCTAATGGTGTCTCTTCATCTATGTGGTAGTCTGATGTTAATGTTGTGTTTAATTCCGTTTCTGTCAGCGGTTTTACTAGAAAATATATAAATAAATATCGCAGGATATTCCACACATCGCCATCTAGCCCCAAGCTAAGTAACTACAGTAGTGTTATGGGTGCTAGACAACGGATATACCTACTTATATACTTTTCTTTTGTAAATCACTACATAGTATAAAATAAAGTCACTTTTCGCCGTCCGTCCCTATGTCCCTTTGTATGCTTAGATCTTTAAAACTACGCAACGGCTTTTGATGCGGTTTTTTTAATAGATAGAGTTTTTAATAGATTTAATGATTCAAGAGGAAGGTTTATTTGTATAATACATGCATCATATAGCCGTGCGAAGCCGGAGCGGGTCGCTAGTATATACATATAATACATAGAAACAACCAGACCACAGACAAATATCTAAGCATAAATACTTGTCTGGAGACGGGAATCGAACCCGGAACCCTGTTTGACAGTCCGGCATGGTGATCATTGTGATAGAATGCATTGTCAATTTCATTATAAATTTTTTAGCGGGTTTATTCAGTGTACAATCCTGTGCAGCACTATTTCAACATTATAACAACGTAACCTGTGGATCGAACCCACGTCGGTTGGTGTAGCGGGTTGCGGCTTATACCTCTCGGCCAATTAAACACATAGCTAACATGTTGACTAATAATAATCACACTGAGTACTTTTAATTCAAGTATTTATGTTTGTGTGTAACGTCTATTAGAAGAAGGTCGTAACTCCAAAGTTGATAGTTTTATTGTAGCAAACTGATCATTTACTTATTGACCCATACTGTACACAGTATGACAATAAATTAATTCTATTCTATTCGCTGCTTAGTTGGCTCCAGAAGTATTGTCAAGTTCTTTCCTCTGTACAAGGTCGACTGAGCTGAGAAGGAATAGGTGCTGAAAATAGCCTACTCCATCTTCACGCAAAAAGGACCTATCTAAGGGTCTAGTTGCGGACACACAGTGTGAAAATTGGCTGTGTAATAATAGTAGATTATGCATCAAGGGCATAAAGCAATGTCCGATGTAACGAGGTACTCTCCCGGGGATAACTCCCTCGCTTCGCTCAGGAGTTTAAAGTTAACTCCTGAGCAAAGCGAGGGAGTTATGTAGAATCCTGAGTGAAGCGAGGGGTTCAAGCCACCCAAGACGAAGACATGCTTTATCCCGAGGTGCATACTCTACTTTACATTCAGTCTTACAGTCCACTATTTATTTTTTTAATTCTTGTGGTGGCCTGTCACCTATTTGAAAAAAAAATGGGGCAAAAGATGGTAGCATGATGGTAAATATTTGCTAGGTATTATAGGCAAAACCTTTTTGCTTAGACCTAACGTAACAATCAAAATAAAAAACATAAATCGTGGCCTGCTAGATTTTTGTAGACCAATCAAATGACTTATTATAAACTAGTAGTTCGCCCCGAACTGAAACCTCACGAGTTTTTTTCAGCGTTTATTATATTTCAGCGTAAAGTACTAAAATGTATAATATAACGACGAAAGACTCCAAATACGACAGGTCTATCTTATTTGAATGATAGGTGCCTAGTATCGCTATTATCTGACATTGGATGATTTAGAGAATCCAAACACGATAGGCATAACTTGTTGTTGTTGTTAACTTGTTGTTGTTAAGTTCTAATTAGCATAGGTCAATCATCACACCCTGGACATCCGTTGACTCTTTATTTTTACTCAAGACATTTTTAATGTGTCCAACATAATATCCAGAAGATAGTAATTCCTTTCCTTCCTTCCTTATGTATCTACTTATCATAATGTTACGTAAGAGGAAACGAGAAGACAAGGTCGAGAACGATAATATATTAGAGAAGTTTGAGACCAATATGTCCTGTAATAAGTCCCTAAACTAAAATATAACAAGTCAATAAAAATTATAAAAAAATTAGTCACAAATTTTATAATTATCAGAGTCTCTAGATCGGCTAGAACCGAACATTCCTACTATTTAATACTATCCATCACTATTATTGTAAAACAGCCCATGATTATGAAATAAATAATTATAGGAAATGAAGCAAAGAGAGTTCGGACGATTTGGGGCAAAGTAATAAATTTCTATAAAATTTAAATAAATTTGGATTAAGAATATTGTAAATAGTAAGCGTGTTACATTGTGGATTTGTGATGCTACACCTTCGTTATTTTTCTTTTGCAATCACAATGTAACACGCTTACTATTTAAGTACAATATTCTCCAAATTTATTAGATTTATTTATTTTCTATTTTTTAGTTGGACTTTTTTTATTAAAGCGTGTTTTTTTTAGTTTTTTACTGTATTAATTTATTTTATACTTTTTGGTCTTTGATAACGAAATATGTTAGATCAGACCCTGGTTACTATTGAAAGACAAACTACTCATCAAGACGATTCTAACGAGCCTAAACTCGATGAGGTTGTGCCGTTTCATTGCGAATTTCCTATGACCAACTTCCAGTTCCATTATCAGACCCTGGTTACCATTAAAAGACAAACTACCCGTCAAGGCGATTCTAACGAGCCCAAACTCGATGGGGTTGTGTCGTTTCATTGCGGAGTTCCTATGACCACCTTCCAGTTCCATCATTAGACCCTGGTTACCATTGAAAGACAAACTACTCGTCAAGACGATTCTAACGAGCCCAAACTCGATGAGGTTGTGTCGTTTCATTGCGAAGTTCCTATGACAACCTTCCAGTTCCATCATCAGACCCTGGTCACCATTGAAAGACAAACTACTCGTCAAGACGATTCTAACGAGCCCAAACTCGATGAGGTTGTGTCGTTTCATTGCGAAGTTCCTATGACCACCTTCCAGTTCCATCATCAGACCCTGGTTACCATTGAAAGACAAACTACCCGTCGAGGCGATTCTAACGAGCACAAACTCGATGGGGTTGTGTCGTTTCATTGCGAAGTTCCTATGACCACCTTCCAGTTCCATCATCAGACCCTGGTCACCATTGGAAGACAAACTACTCGTCAAGACGATTCTAACGAGCCCAAACTCGATGAGGTTGTGTCGTTTCATTGCGAAGTTCCTATGACAACCTTCCAGTTCCATCATCAGACCCTGGTCACCATTGAAAGACAAACTACTCGTCAAGACGATTCTAACGAGCCCAAACTCGATGAGGTTGTGTCGTTTCATTGCGAAGTTCCTATGACCACCTTCCAGTTCCATCATCAGACCCTGGTTACCATTGAAAGACAAACTACCCGTCAAGGCGATTCTAACGAGCTCAAACTCGATGGGGTTGTGTCGTTTCATTGCGAAGTTCCTATGACCACCTTCCAGTTCCATCATCAGACCCTGGTCACCATTGGAAGACAAACTACTCGTCAAGACGATTCTAACGAGCCCAAACTCGATGAGGTTGTGTCGTTTCATTGCGAAGTTCCTATGCCAACCTTCCAGTTCCATCATCAGACCCTGGTCACCATTGAAAGACAAACTACTTGTCAAGACGATTCTAACGAGCCCAAACTCGATGGGGTTGTGTCGTTTCATTGCGAAGTTCCTATGACCACCTTCCAGTTCCATCATCAGACCCTGGTTACCATTGAAAGACAAACTACTCGTCGAGGCGATTCTTGACGAGTAGTTTGAATGAATGAACTATAAGGTATGGATAATGAGATAATTCCTGCAGATTCCCTCCAGCTCTATCATCAGATCAGTTCCATGGTACCATATTATTGTCACCGAAGTTACGCCCTTTCATTTGATACCCCACTCGGGTATATTTGCAGTATAGTTTGTGTGCCATATAGGTAGATCCCCTTTTGGACCCCTATCTCCGTAACCCCCTGACCGATCCTGCTCATGTTCGAACTTAAAAATTCTATGGACCTCAACTACTTGTATACCAAAAATCATGAAGATCAGAGCAACGGTACTCAAGTTATCGTCGAACAAACATACAAACATACAAACATACAAACATACAAACATACGAGCGACCGACCCTTCTCAACACTAGACCTCTCTCGCTTCGCTCGTTCGGTCAATAAAACCTATTTGCTACACACGAATTTCAACGTTCCAAATTCAAATCAGTTTATTCCCTTGGGAGTTTCATACAACGTTACCTCCCTTGGGAATAATGTCTTGCTTTAAGTTGAGGTTAATAGGGCTTTAATCCGTGATTAAGGTGCTGCAGGTGTGAAAAGGTTATTATATTTACCTTTCTCCCAACTCCTTGGGCTACGTTTGGAGGTTCCAGGACCAGGGGAATACTTCTTCGGAGTGAGTTTCTTTGGTGATTGGACCACGTTTGGATTCACATTCTCTATGTTGTGTTTCCTTTTTGATGGAGGCCTAGGGATGCTCTGAAAAATAGATGGATAAACACTTAATTGACGACCGCCAAACACTGGGTTGCGGGTTCGATTCCCGCTTCAGACATGTATTTATGCATAGATATTTGTCTGTGGTCTGGTTGTTTCTATGTATTATAAGTATATTATATTTACAAAAGAAAAGTATATATGAAGTATATCCATTGTCTAGTACCCATAACACAAGTCTAGTTACTTAGCTTGGGGCTAGATGGCTGAATAAAGTCACTTTTCTACAAATTTATATAAATAAATATTGCAGGATATTCCACACATCGCCATCTAGCCCCAAGCTAAGTCACTAGACTTGTGTTATGGGTGCGCTAGACAACGGATATACCTACTACTTAAATACTTTTCTTTTCTTTTAGAAACAACCAGACCACAGACAAATATCTAAGCATAAATACATGCCTGAGGCGGGTATCGAACCCGCAACCCTATGTTTGGCAGTCCGGCATGGTGACCATTGTGCCAACTGGGTCGTCAAAATATAATTTTTTATTTTATTTTTATGCGGGTGAAACCGCAGGGCGCTGTTGGTAGATATTTCATCTTTTTGATTGATTGGCAAAAATAGTGCTTTTGGAATGAATAATTTGTCATAAATGTTCTAGTTAATAATGCTGAGTCAAAATTACTGAGAAAATCTGAATTCGATTTATTTGACCCACATTTTGTTTTAATTTTTTTTATAAATAAATTAGCGTACCGCCCTAAATACTAAAACCTTCCTCGTGAATCACTTTATTGATAAAAAAAAACCCGCATCAAAATCCGTTGCGTAGTTTTAAAGATCTAAGCATACATAGGGACAGACAGACAGCGGGAAGCAACTTTGTTTTATACTGTATAATACGCATAATAGGCAGGTTAATGCCTACGTGCGGAAGTCAGAGCCTCCTATATACGCCTACATTTTTTTCAGACATATTTAAATCAATAACACAAAACCTTAATTTATATCTATAATAATCACTACATAGTATAAAACAAAGTCGCTTTATCTGTCCCTATATCCCTTTGTATGCTTAAATCTTTAAAACTAAGCAACGGTATTTTGATGCGGTTTTTTTAATAGATAGAGTGATTCAAGAGGGAGGTTTATATGTATAAAACATGCACAATATAGCCGTGTGAAGTCGGGGCGGGTCGCTAGTATAAAATAAAGTCACTTTTCGCCGTCCCTATTTCCCTTTGTATGCTTAGATCTTTAAAACTACGCAACGGATTTTGATGCGGTTTTTTTTAATAGATAGAGTGATTCAAGAGGGAGGTTTATATGTATAATACATGCATAATATAGCCGTGCGAAGCCGGAGCGGGTCGCTAGTATTATAATAAAGAGGAAAGATTATTTTGTTTGTTTGTAACAAATAGACTCAGAAACTACTGGATCGATTTAGATGAAACTTGGTATGAGGATACATTGATTCATTGACAGTAACATAGGGTACTATTTATCTCTATATTCCCAAGGGATCGAGAGTTACGCGGGTGAAACCGAGAAGCCGTGCTAGTGAATTATAGAAATAAACCTTCTAAGAATGTTTTCAAAATGGTCGGCAACTAGGCTTGTGTTATAGTGGCCAGACAACAGATAGAATACTTAAATTATTTTGTTTTGTAAATACATATAGAAATACCCAGACCTCAAACAAATATCTGTTTCAAGATGGGAATTGAACCCAAGGTCTCCAATTGTCTTTATTGTATTACTTGCTGCACCCCGCGGTTTTACTCGCGTAAGTATTGATCCCGTGGTAATATTGGGATAAAAAGTACCCTATACGTTAAGTCAGGCCTCTAGTTATCTACATACCGAGTTTCATTTCAATTGGTTCAGTAGTTTTTGCGTGAAAGAAGAACAAACATACAATACACACACAAACTTTCACATTTATAATATTAGTAGGATTTCCTTACCACAGGATGTTCAGTATTGTCTCCATCATCAGGCTCAAGAAGACTGACTCCCATTTCTTGGAGAACCTAAAAATATTGTTAAAAATTCAACTCTTCCTGAGAAAAGAGGTTTTGACAAACAGATGGATGGAAAGACAGACTGACCGACAGATGGATGGATAGCAAACCGATAGCAGAGTGACATAATAGCTCAGTCGACTTAGTTAGAATCAAACATCCCACGCCTAAATCCTCCCTTAAAGGTCTTGTTTTTTCCTCTTAAGGTTAACGAAACCCTATTTTTTTTAACTCCTTTTCTTATACTGGAATCTGTCACACTGGGAAGATGGGGCATGATAGATCCGTGCCGGGTTTGGTGCGACTCCGAGGCCCCCGAGCAAACAATGGTTCACCTCGTGACCTTCCCCTCCAATCCTAATAGCTGTACATTGGCTGACCTGATGTCAGCTAATAACAACGCCAGGGATCTGGCAGCTCACTGTAGTGGGCGGATCTGACCCTACCTCATCAATACCCCCGTTTAATTTGTGCTATCGATACGAAGAAGAAGGTGGTATATTTGACAAATATGTATCTTTTCTGTCCCTAATATAATTGTCAAATGACTTATTTTACAATGGTGCAGTGATGACAAACGTCATGGTATAATTAGCCACATAATTGTAATAAAATGGAGAAAGTTTGTAACAAATTAGCTCTAAAACTACTGGACTGATTTAGATGAAACTTGGTATGAGGATACATTGATTCATTAGAAGTAACATGGGGTACAATTTATCCCGATATTCCCACGGGATCAGGACAAACGCGGGTGAAACCGCGCGACGGAGGTAGTGAGATGATAAGCTGGCTGCACCTTGCAGACTCAGTGTAGCATGAAATATGATTGAACTTACTTGAACTTCAGTATTTAAATTACAATAGTTATTATGGAAATTTACTAGCGAACGAAAAGGGGTTGAATTTTTTAAGTTCTACTTCGTTGAATAATGGTTTCTATACCACTATAGAACTCAGGAATGGCGGGAAATAATGAGGTCAAAACGTTTTGTTTTACTATTAAAACTACCTATATGTGTTTTCAATGAATTAAAGCTTATTGCTTTAGCAAGACGATTTAAGTGTTTTATTACTGGATAAACAGTTAAATAACAAGCTTACTGACCGATCTATTGCAGAGGACTAATTTTTCTGCGTTGTCCATGTTTTCACTGTATTTTAGTTGAAATTATGCCATAAATGTTTTTAGAAAGGTTTATTGATTAAGATTTTGAAATTGCAAAGGGACTGTGCAAGAGTTTTTAGATAATTTTCCACGCATAACCATAAATAGGTGGGAAAAAAAAAGCGGGAAGAGTTATGTCATTTTACCTCGTGATCTGTTCTTCTATCAATTAAACTCCAGCTTTTCCTTGTACTATTTTCCAAACGCATACGTTTCCTGTGGAATACATCACTGTTTTAATTAAATAGCACTGTAATTTTCACTAAAACACTGTAGAAGGTATGCATTTGCCGCCATTGAATTTGCCGCTAAGTGATCAGCTGTCAAGGTACAAACATGCATGCAGATAAATGCATTTTTGCAATAAAATCACGATATTTACCGAGGACTTTCTACTTCTTCTGTAGGGTGATGGTATTCCTCTTCAGATTTATTACAGCTCATTTTTAATTATTTTATGTTTTAATAATTATTACGCGATCGCTGTCCACCGCACGTCATGAGCCGATTTTGGCAGATGAATGAAATGAAAGGTGATTGAACTCTGAAATTCGAACATGAACGAAATGAGTAAATGTTGCCAGGATTTTGTAAAGAGCCGGCTGTGCGCGCTGCGGCTTTTTGTTTCTATACTTTTTCTATAATTTCTTTCTTGTAGTTTATTTGTGCATTGTTGTGTGGGACAATAATTATTATTTTCCAATCAAAAAACATTATGAAATTGTGTCATGTACACCCTGCACGCACAAACTTCCTGAAATGTGTCAAACACATTTTTGTGAAATAGTTTGTTTTGGGAGCGGCGGGGTTGGTACAAATTCGCATTTCGTACAAAGCATTCTGATTTAGCAATACGTACATTTTAGGTTATGAAGTATTCTCATTTTGTACAAAATTATTGCTTTTGCTGGGTTGGTGCTAATTCGCATTTTGTACAAAGTATTTTGGCTTAGCAATTGGTACATTTTCTCAGTTTGTACAATTTATAAATTTGTCGTTAAACGGCTTTATTTAAGGCTTGCAACATTTTATGAACGAACAAAGATCTGAGTGTTGAGCTAATCAGATAGCCGTACGCAATTTCCAGCTATTCTATTGGTTAACATCAAAATATAGATATCCAATCAAAATCCACTACGAACTATTTGCGACGCGCACGCCCCCCGCTAACGTAGTGGAAAAAAATAAAAACTGCGCAAAAAGAAAACAAAGGCGATCGAAGTCGCTTGTTTCTTGCGTGCATTCTTATCGTAAAATATTAAAAACACGCTCATTTTAAAACGCGAGTGAATACAATATCGCAATAAAATAAAGTGTGTGATCGAAAACAATTAAGATGACGACTCGGAAACTGAACACAATCGAAGATCTAAGCGGTAAGTAAACAATAACAAATACCTTTGTCTAAAAACCAGTTTTTATCAAGGATAAATAACTAATAAACTAATGAAATGTACTCAATTAATTGATATTTTATCTATTAACTACCATTTTGTCCATATAAATACAGCTATTACTAATTTCTTGGTAATTATGAATCTGCGTCATACGTTTTCGTAAATATTATTCCTTCCGATTAGCCGTAGCCTACGTGATTGTAAGCTATAACCCGACTGAATTAGGAAACCCTATAAACAGTATAGCTCGGGTATTGTTAATCAACTCCTTGATTTGTCCAGGTTATACCTGTAGAAGTCAACCTCTTACTTTATATGGCCTCCTGGTACCTCTACCTATTGATTAGCGGACATTTTGTTTGTTTGTAAACAAATTAATGATTGGGGCTTTCTAAAACTAGTTATTATGTATATTCTTAGTTACTCAGTCATTTACATACATAGATTAAGGTAGGTATTTGTAATTTACCTACCTAGACCACATGAGTAATTTACAGCCTGGGGACAGACGTACAGACAGTGAAGTCTTAGTAATATGGTCCCGTTTTTACCCTTTGGGTGTTGAACCCTAACAAAGATAAAAAAACAGAATTTACGAATTATCCAAAATTGGTTAAAAAATTAACATCTGTCTAGTAGCCGCCCAAAAGAAATAAACAGTGCGTGTTTCTTTGTTTGAACGCGCTAATCTCAGGAACTACGTAAAATTTGTGTTGGATAGTCCGTTTATCGAGGAAGGCTTTAAAAGGCTATATAACATCACGCTGCGACCAATAGGAGCGAAGAATCAGTGGGAAATGTGGAAAAAACGAGGAAAATTATTCATCTTTGAGGGCTTCCGTTTTTTGTTTGAAGGCGCTCAGGAACTCTTAGATCGAATTGAAAAATATAAGGCTACTTTTTATCCCGATATTCACATGGGATCGGGACTTACGCGGGTAAAACCGCGGGGCCCAGCTAGTAGAATAAATAAAAGACAAAATACCGAACCAAAATTTTATTTACGAGAATTGATAAAAGTTAATAAATCGTAAAAAAATAACTAAAATAAAAAGCAACATTATCGATTGGTATAAAAATATAAGTAGGTAGGCGATTTTATTTTGCAAAATTAACAGGTTCAATTCTTGGCTTTGCTACCTGATAACTCTCAAGCCACTATGGTCTGAACTTCATAATTGCACATCGTTCGTATCTGTGTTGGAGGCAACAGATTAGTAATCAATTCACAGCTTTTATAAAATCACAAAGGTCTGGCGGTAGGTGAAATCTTCCTCTGACGACCCAGTTGTCACAATGGTCACCATGCCAGACTGCCAAACAAATGTTTGCGGGTTCGATACCCGCTTCAGACATGTATTTATGCTTAGATATTTCTGTGGTCCGGTTGTTTCTTTGTATTATAAGTATACTAGCGACCTGCCCCGGCTTCGCGTGGCTGTATTATGCATGTATTATATCTGAAAACCTTCCTCTCACCTCTATCTATTAAAAAAAACCGCATCAAAATCCGTTGCGTAGTTTTAAGGATAAGCATACATAGGGACATAGGGGACGGCGAAAACTGACTTTATTTTAAACTAGCGACCCGCCCCGGCTTCGCGTGGCTGTATTATGCATGTATTATATCTAAAAACCTTCCTCTTTAATCACTCTATCTATTTAAAAATACCGCATCAAAATCCGTTGCGTAGTTTTAAAGATCTAAGCATACATAGGGACAAAAGGACGGCGAAAAGTGACTTTATTAGGTGATGATATCTACAAAAGTATATAAGTAGTATATCAGTTGTCTAGCACCCATAACACAAGTGTAGTTACTTAGCTTGGGGCTAGATGGCGATGTGTGGAATGTCCTGCAATAATTATTACGATTTAATTCACTAAACAAGCTCAAACTAGAGAATGTAAGCTTATTCGTTACGCACAAACCCACGCAAAATGTAAATCGTAAAAACCGATAAAAAACAAGGTCGCGCTTATCGTCAGTTATCGGTAACATTGCATTAGAAAATTTCAATTTCCGCACTTTTTTTTAACCGATTTCAAAAAATATCAGTGTTCAGGGTGCCCATATCAGGGTGATGACAGAATATCAGTGTTCAGGGTGATGACAGAACATCAGTGTTCACTCGCTAGAGTGAAACTACACACTGAGTCATGGCCCTTTTGTACTGCTGCAACACACACATGTTGTTTAAACTTCGATTGGATTAGAATAATTGGAATAATTAGATTAAGTCCTTTTTGTATAGCAATATGTGTGTTTTGGAGAACAAATAAACGTTATATCTATCTATCTAAAAAATGAGATTCTCAAAACGTCGCGCATCGTGATGAAACTCGCGGCTTAGTTGTCTTTAGAGGTGAGTTCTTTCTTCTAGAAACGGTCGACTAAGCTGAGACGGTATTGTTTCTGTATAGATTATTTTTGCGTGAGAATGGAGTAGACTATGTCCAGGACTTAGACTACCCTCTCAGCTTAGTCGAACGTGTCCAAAAAAAGATACTCGTCAGTACGTCTGAGACAACTAAGCCGCGGGTTTCGACACAATGTTTTCCTCCACTGAAAGAGCAATGTCAATTAGCGCCATAGAGGAATCAAGAATTAGCGCACATAAATTTTTCCTTAGAAAAATCTATTGGGCCACGGCCGCCTGGGATTCCAACAAGATATTTAACAAAAAAAACAGACGGACATGAAAGTGATCTTTTAAGGGTTCCATTTTTTACTTCTTGAGGTACGGAACCCTATAAACACCGAAATATGACCATTTTAAGGAAAGAAAAGAGATATTTATATTTATAAGGATAAGGTACTCGGTATGAATGAACCCTTTTAAAAGCATGACCGTGATCCAACTATAAATCATTTTATAAAAGGTTAAAAGTCTGTTATCAGTATTATGACGTGTTATCAACTGGCAGACGAACTGTTGAAAACTTAAGGCTGTAACGAGCGTGATTCGGTGGGAACTAAATAAAAGCAAATTTCTTGCTGAAACTAGCTTATCGACTATACATCTAAAAGTAAATTATTCTGGCTAAAAATAGCCAATTGGATTATACATACAAAAGTACATAATTCTAGCTAAAAGTAGCCAATTGAATTTACATCGAAAAGTAAATTATTCTTGGTCCATTTTTGTTTTTACTCATGATAGGTCAACGTTTGACCACTATTCCACCTGCCTGACGGTAGGTGACGATGCGGTGTAAGATGTAACACGCTGTGTCTAGAAGATACCTGTTCACTCGTGACTTAATTATTGATTTGTAAAGAACATAATTTCCAAATTTCAAATAGCCTAATTTTGCTTTGAAACTACCCAACATTTAAAATGTTAATTTAGCCAAGGGATTGGTCCGATTCGGTCAAATTGGTAAAGTTACCTTTGCAAAGAATGGCAATATTGGCATGTATTATGATACAAATAGAAAAAATATGATAAGGTTCTCAGTTTTTCCAAATTACAATGAAATTGATAGTATTTCGTGTACTAGATGTGGAAAAAAGATATAAGTAAGCATTTAAAGTCACTTGTTTTTCATTTCCTTCATCAGCATCTGACGCCATTACACATTTAAAGGAACTTAAAGAACCTTGCAAAACCAATATTTTGACGTGACAACGTTTTATAAATTGGTTTGCCGGGTGACACTTCAAGAAACTGCGTTACGCTCCGCTGACGTTATGCGCTCACAATGAGAGCGAGTGAGAGGCACGCGGGCATGGTTAGCCCGCCTAAGAGCGAGAGAGACAGACATAAAAAGTGAAAGGCACGCGTCCCTTCCACTCGAGCACAGTTGTTGTCACGTAAAACTTTCGCCCGTATACCGACTTTACAGGCAACCAGTTTTTTTTTTTTTTTGTTCGAAGATTTGCCATTATTCTTAACTAGTGACCCGCCCGGCTTCGCACGGCTATATTTTGCATGTATTATAATACATATAAACCTTCCTCTTGAATCACTCTATCTATTAAAAAAACCGCATCAAAATCCGTTGCGTAGTTTTAAAGATTTAAGCATACATAGGGACAGAGAAAGCGACTTTGTTTTATACTATGTAGTGATGTAGTGATAGTGATGACGCGACTTTAGCTAAGTCGCGTCATCACTGGTCATCACACAATTGGTTTGTTAAAATCGACATTTGCAGAGATTTCGTTCCCGTCAAATTGCGGTCGACGCGTCAACCTTTTTTTACGACACGGTTAATTCTAAAAATATCTAAACAGAATTAAATTGAACAATTTGTTTCAATAAAAAACGTCTGTCTTTTATTGCCTAATAACAATAAGATGGCCATTATCGTTTGAAACAATTGGGGTTTATGTTTAAAATGTATTTAATTTTTGTAATTGTTTTTATGTGAAGACCGAAGAATGTTCTTAAAATGGGACTACCATTTATCCATAGGTCATAGTTTGACCACTATCGTCACACGATGGTAAGTGTCGATGCGGTGTAAGATGTAGCACGCGGTGTCTAGAAGATACCTATACGCTCGTCACTCAAATACCATCAAATAAACCGGGGCCTTCGAGATACCCGAGTGAAGCTAGGAAGACAGCACTGGAACAAAAAACTCTGATAATCTTAGCGGTTTCAAAGGTGTATTTTTAACAAAAGTGAGGTCGAATCGTCCAATATGGAACTTACTTTATTTTAAATCAAATTCCCTCACTTAGCTGCAAAACACTATACTGTAGCTATAAAATTGTAATTGATCAAATATTAAGTTTTTTTAATATAAAAATTGTAATAATTCAAGGTCACCCACCCCTATATGCCTAAAGGTCGTAAGCTAGACGTCTGCCCTTAAAGGTCAACGCACTCGTCCCGACAACGTCTCTGTTGTTTCATGGACGCCTGGTACTTTCTGTCTAGAATTTGTAATTTTAGCTTCAATTTTAGACTTTCTGTCTAGACTTAGGTCTTTGTTTAAAACCTGAAATAATATCTAGATTTTTATGATACTGCGATATCTTTTGTTTTATAAGCGCCTGGTGCTTTTTGGTCTAGGTGTCGAAACGTAAGAAGCGATTTTTATTAGCTTTATTTTTCATATAGAATCTAGATTTATGTGTAGGAGCTATCTCGACGCCTTTTATAGTCGCCTGGTATAACAGTCTGGCTGGAGTTTAACGGCTTACCTAAATAAGTTTTCTAAATGTCGAATCGTATCCTTGAGTTCTATGAGCTCCTAGTACCTACGGTCTAGTCTAGACACAAAGCGATCTTTGTGAATGAAACGCGTCTAGTATGGTTCAGTCTAGATTTCTATAGCACAGACAGGTGTACTCTTTAATTTTAAATTTCCTGGTACTTCGTTTTTCGTAATTCATTTATTTTCGTCTACTTTTACTACTTTCACCTTGCATTTTATGTTTTCCTGCTTACTAAAGTGTCAAACGAAACTACTATTGCGTCATATTTTTGACATTTTTATTGTGACAGGGGTAATAAAATAATAATAATACGATTATTTGAATTTTTCGTCACCGATAGATAAACATTTCTGCGTAATTTACGCGGAAATTCTGTACATGAAATTCCAACCCACAGAATGTGCGCATTTTTAACCGACTTCAAAAAAAAAGGAAGTTCTTAATTCGAATAACAAAAAATAGTTAACCTATTATAAGATAAGTCACTTTCAAAAACTAAATGACGGATGTGAGTGAAGTCATAATAATTTATAATTTTTTGTTTTATTTTTTTGTTTATTAGACCACATACGCCTTCCCTTTTGGCTTTTTTAGTATCTGGCCACCATAACACAAGCTCAGTTGCATAACTTGGGACTAGATGGCGCTGTGTGGAATGTCCTACAATATTTATCTTTCGGAAGTAGTTTAAAAGACAGTCATCACCTTGAAAATATCTAGATTAATCATTTCAGCAAACCGAGAGTGAAACGTTCGCAAACATGTTTTTCTAACATATTGCGTGCTTGCTTATTTTTGTTGACAATGACACCTTACGTATTCGCAGATTACGGATGACTCTTCATCTACTTTTCTTTTGTTTGTAAACAAAGGTGATAAACTAGCCGCTATCAATGGGTTTCGTTCGCTAAATTATTTGCAAAAATCTTAGTAGTTTTTTTTTTCAATGGTCACCTTGCCGGACTGCCAAACACAGGGTTGCGGGTTCGATTCCCGCCACAGACAAGTATTTATGCTTAGATATTTGTGTGTGCTCTGGTTGTTTCTATGTCATCATCATCATCATCCGAGCGATGTTCCCGGTTGCATCCCTCTCAGGAGCCCGGGGTCCGCTTTCCTACTTTTACGCCTCCACTTCGCACGATCTTCGGCATCCTGGTTAGTAAGGCCATTTGCACGCATATCACCCTTTACGACGTCAAGCCAGCACTTCTTGGGTCTACCCAGTCTGCCACGGCCCGGCGGAGGCGCCATGGCAAGACATTTGTTCCCCACGTAACTAGCCGGTTTTCGCAAGACGTGACCGTACCAGCGTAGGCGACATTCTTGCAATTTATCTGCAATGTCTCGGACATGAAGGCTGCCCCGGATGCGGGAGTTCCTGACGCGATCCTTTCGCATCACTCCACACATCCAGCGCAACATCTTCATCTCCGTGACACGCAGTTCCTGCTTATGTCGCTCAAGTACCGGCCACGCCTCACTACCATACAAAAGGACAGGTCTAATGATGGTTTTATAGACCTGTCCCTTTAGTTTAACCGGCATTTTGGGGTCGCAAATGACACCAGTCACCTCACGCCACTTGGCCCAAGCCGCTGAAATGCGTGACTTGACGTCGCAATCGATGTCGCCGGACGCGTGAAGCACAGATCCCAAGTACTTAAACTGGTCTGTCCGCTCGACCATATGACCGTCTACGCAGACAGGTGTGGGATCTGTGGTATTGCAAGCCAAGTACTCTGTCTTCGCCACATTCAGTTGCAAACCGCCGTTCTCAAGCGACTCCTTCCACGTGTGTCCACGTTGGACCAGCCGCCCCTTATCCGAATCCGCCAGCGCAATATCGTCAGCGTACATGAGCAGCCATGGAGGCTGCTCGTGTGCATCCCTGATGGCAACGGACAGTGCATCCAATATTACGCTGAACAGGAACGGGCTTAGGACGGAACCCTGGTGAACTCCAACGGTAACAGGGAAGGGCTTAGTGTCGCCAACAGCAGTTCGCACCACAGAATCAGAATTTCGGTACATGTCTCTGATGATTTCAACATAAGCTTCCGGAACCCCTTTGGACCGCAGCGCCCACCAGATCATCATGCGAGGAACACAGTCGAAGGCCTTCTGCAAATCTAGGAATAGAAAATGCAGAGGCGTATTCTTCGTCCTGTATTTCTCCATAACGATCCTGAGGGCGAAAACAGGGTCCATGGTGCCATGCCCGGGGCGGAAACCATATTGACACCCAGAGACAGTGCACTCCTGTCGGATCCGAGAGTCCACTATCCGCTCGTAGAGCTTCATGGTGTGGGACATGACCTTTATACCTCGATAACTGCCACACTCCTGCACCGATCCCTTGCCTTGTGGTTGTTTCTATGTATATTTACAAAAGAAAAGTATATAAGTAGTATATCCGTTGTCTAGCACCCATAACACAAGTGTAGTTACTTAGTTTGGGGTTAGATGGCGATGTGTGGAATGTCCTGCAATATTTATTGATTTGTTTTTTTTTATATATTTACATTAGCTGCGCCCCTCGTGGTTCCTGATCCCGTGGGAATATCGGGATCAAAAGTCCTTCTCTATCCACTACGAATATGCCGATTTTCATCCAAATCGGTCCAATCTTTGACCGCGAAGAGGGAACAAATAAATAACACACTTTCGGATTTATAATATTAGTTCAAAGTTAATTATAATTCGCAATGAAGTTATTAATTAGATACCTAACCAGGCATCGCTTAAGGCCCCTCGCCCACGACGACTTTTTGTAGCGATGCAGTAGCGATGCTGTCGCGCGTTCGCATCGATACAGTCGCGATGCGATCGCTAGCTGTGTGCCCTCGCCCACAAAACCACGATTCAGTCGCGATGCAAACGCGATACCGTCGCGCTTCTGTCGCGATGCAAACGCGATTCAGTACGGTTTGTATGACTTATTCGACGTTTTGCCGACACGGTCGCGCGTTTGCGTCGATACAGTCGCGATGCTGTAGCGCGTTGGCATTGCGTATGTAGCGCGTTGCAAATGCGACTAACGCGCGTTAGTTGTTGCTGTCGCGCGTTTATGAAACGCGCGTTTGCATCGCTACAAAAAGTCGCCGTGGGCGAGGGCCCTAAGATTCTTAAAAAAATTCACAATAGCGCCCTCGTTGCCCTTTGTTGACTCTCAACAAACTTAAAATGTTTATTCAATAGGTGTCATGCAGTGCATTACATCACTTTGAAGCGTCTTAAAAATTAAGTTCTCTTAAAATTAAGTTTCGAAAATGGTTCTAACATACAATCTCTGAAAATCCTTTCTTATCGGATGCCTACGTCATACAAAGAACACACCCTCCAAGTTTCAGGTCTCTACGATCAGCGGTTTAGGCTGTGCGTTGATCCGTCAGTCAGTCAGTCAGGACAAAGCATTTTATATGTATAGATGATAAAATCTACTAATGAATCAGGTATGACCGATTATTTGACTAGGTGTCGAATTGTGTCAAGGTTGTCTTGACACGATGACCGAAAATTGGAGCAATCCGTGTTTACGTAGTAGGACTGTCATACGTTGAGTTGCCAACCTTAATATTTATTATAGTATTAACCGCCCCGAGTGGAGGCAGCCGTCTCTCTCTGATTTTGAATTAGAACGATTGCTGATTTAGACCTCAAACGAGACGCGATAAAGGCCAGACCACCCTCGGCAATTTCGTATAATATTGTAAATGGTGTGCTTACGTGCCCGATATACGATAGAACAGTTTCTGCAAAAATTGGGTACGCCTATCATCAAAGAGCACACTATAGACGAGCTGCTGAACATCGAAGCTTGTCATCTTCTTCTGCATAGGTCACTGTGTCACGGACTACGTCCGCGTAAAAATCGATAATGAACCAAAGAATCACGTTGTCCAATACAAACTTTGCCCCTCTTTTTCACCTTAGAGTAGAATTTTGGAAAATCCTTTCATATCGGATGCCTACGTCATACAAAGAACACACCCTCCAAGTTTCAGGTCTCTACGATCAGCGGTTTAGGCTGTGCGTTGATCCGTCAGTTAGTCAGTCGTTCAGGACAAAGCATTTTATATGTATAGAAGATTGAGATTATAATTATTTTACTATGTATCCAGTGTAACTGTTAAAAACATTAACTACGCGAAAAAACTATATTTCAAACAATAATCCGAAAAACATTATTATTTCTATGAGTTTTGAAAGAATTTCCTCATAATTTCTTTCAAAAATGTTGCATTGGCTTCCGATGGGATAGACTATTTTTTTTTCTATAAAAAAAAGAGGCGAAAAAGAGGCAATTTTTTTAAATGGATAACATAAGCGTAAAAGAAATATATAATATTTCAAATTGGCGAACAAATACTGTAATCTGACAAAAAAATGTTGGCAACCCTTGTCATACGTGTATTCATGGCAAACACCCAATAAAAGGTTGATGGCGTTTTGACCTACTTACGTTTTAATTCCGCAGTCAATATGTCAATTTCTATTTCGTTGCCCCTTTCTGACGTGATAACGTTTTATAAATTGACTAGCGACCCCCGGCTTCGCACGGCTATATTATGCATGTATTATACATATAAACCTTCCTCTTGAATCACTCTAACTATTAAAAAAACCACTTTAAAATCCGTTGCGTAGTTTTAAAGATTTAAGCATACATAGGGATATAGGGACAGAGAAAGCGACTTTGTTTTATACTATGTAGTGATTAACGACCCGCCCCGGTTTCACACGGCTATATTATGCATGTATCTTCTATAATATAAAAATGAATCGCAAAATGTGTTGGTAAGCGCATAACTCAACAACGCCTGGACCAATTTGGCCAATTCTTTTTTTGTTGTGTTTGTTATTGTCAGGAGAAGGTTCTTATGAAAGAAAAAATTAAGGAAATTTCGTAGAAAATTATTACGCGGGTGAAACCGCGGGGCTCAGCTAGTTATAGATATAAACCTTCCTCTTGAATCACTCTATCTATTAAAAAACCCCCGACACAAAATAATAAAAATAGTATGAACGTAAAAAGCCTAAAACAAGCAAAAAAATCTATAAAAAGAAAAAGCTACAAAAAGAACAAAAAAGTATAAACGTGAAACCCTACAAAAAGAAAAAAATAACCTCGAAATTATGATTCTACTACGTAAGTACATGTGAATTTTTTTGATTAAATATTGTCGCGTCGGGGGACCGCTCTTTTTCGAGTCAATTTAATATAATGTTAACATTTTTATTTTATCATTTTATCACTAGTAATTCTTAATACTTTAACATTTTCGTTGAAATTTTAATATCATTTTACTTAGGAAGGTGTTTCTATAGGTAAAGAGCGGTCCCCCGACGCGACAATATTTAATCAAAAAAATTCACATGTACTTACGTAGTAGAATCATAATTTCGAGGTTATTTTTTTCTTTTTGTAGGGTTTCACGTTTATACTTTTTTGTTCTTTTTGTAGCTTTTTCTTTTTATAGATTTTTTTGCTTGTTTTAGGCTTTTTACGTTCATACTATTTTTATTATTTTGTGTCGGGGGTTTTTTAAATTTTTAATTTAATTTTTTATTTCATCCTTTTTGTAGGGAGGGACTTTTTAATTTTTTTTATTTATTTCTTTATTTTCTTGCGATTTATGATTCAGATAATTTGGTGTAAACAATAACTATTATTAATTTATAGTTAACTAGCGACCCGCTCCGGCTTCGCACGGCTATATTATGCATGTATTATAAACCTTCCTCTTGAATCACTCTATCTATTTAAAAAAACCGCATCAAAATCCGTTGCGTAGTTTTAAAGATTAAAGCATACAAATGGATATAGGGACAGAGAAAGCGACTTTGTTTTATACTATGTAGTGAAGATTATTTTTAACCCTAAACTGTTTTTTTTATTAAAGGTATTCTTTTTCAATTTTTTCCTTTAGATATTCAACTTTTACAACTACAAGTAGGTATTTCATAGCTATTAAATATTAGAACTACCTAAGTATACATAGAAGAAGACGTCTAGATCTAGGTTATCTATATATCTTCTCTAATATATATAAAATACGTGTCCCGTTGTTTGTGCGCGATGGACTCCTAAACTAGGTACTTAACCGATTTTAATCAAATTTGCACACCGTGTGCAGTTTGATCTAACTTGAAAGATAGGATAGCTTACATCTTAATTTATTCCGATATTCCAACGGGATCGGGAGTTATGCGGGTGAAACCGCGGAGCACAGCTAGTAATATAATAAAAAAATGGAAAGAAAAGTAAAAAAGATCCAAACGAAGCCAAAAAACTAAAATTAACTTGATACTCGGGCATATCTACTAACATTCGGTTGTTAATCCTGAGTATTATCCCCCATAACTTTTAGACGGCTGGACCGATTTTGATCAAACATAGATATTTGTAATGTACGAGTCATGCCCTTTCATTTGATACCCCACTCGAGTATATCTACTTACATTCGGTTTTTGATCCTGACTTTCATCCCCCATAACTTTAAGACGGCTGAACCGATTTTGATCAAACATAGCTAAGAACACTCCCGACTAACTTATATTTCAAACAAAAAAAACTAAATCAAAATCGGTTCATCCGTTTGGGAGCTACGATGCCACAGACAGACACACACACACACACACACACACATACACACACACACACACACACACACACACACAGACACGTCAAACTTATAACACCCCGTCGTTTTTGCGTCGGGGGTTAAAAAAAACCGCATCAAAATCCGTTGCTTAGTTTTAAAGATTTAAGCGCCTAATGTGCCTATGTATGCACAGACAATTAATTGTATCAACATCTTTTCCGTAGCTTTTGCATTCTCTTAAATTTTTTCTATGTAGTGATGATGATGAACACCGGCAGCAATCACAAAAAAGTATGACGCCATCATTCCGCTCACGTTCCGGGAACGTGAGTGGTATATTTTCGATAATATATATCTACTTACTAGCTGTCCCGGCAAACATTGTACCATTTACAAAAAAATAATGGAAAAAAAAATATAAAGAAAAAATAAAAAACTGGAAGGTTGTTCGATTCTGAGACCTAACGAATATTTACACAAAAAAAAATTATACAAATCGGTTCTGCCGTTTAGGTGGACTTTAGCAACTAACACCGTTGCTATTGTTACCATTAATGTTTTCTTATGACGCGTGACTTTATCACGTAAAATTATCGTTTTTACTTTACAGACAACTATTTTTTTTAATTCCAATATGTGTTACGAATCGTTCGATAGATGGCGCTAGATCGGGATTTCTCTGGCCAAGCACAAAGTTCCTGGTGGCCTAGATGTCAGAAAAATTGGGGGCCAAAAAATTGCCCATAACAACAGCAACAGTTAAATTCAAGAGTTTAAAATGCCCCCCAGTGCACCAATCTGCAACACTCACCCACCAATCATCCAATAAACCAATTCTGAACCAGTTCATTGACTTTCAATGGGTTGTTTCCTCTTCGACTCCCTAGGACTTTGATGTCACATAATTTGACCTCTGTGGCCGCTGTAGGTCGCGGGTTCGTTTTAAAAAAACTTGACCAATTTGACCATATTGGCGGCCCGGGCCGGATCTGGCACTAAGCAGACGAGGACTATTCTTCTCGCTTAAAAGTACCAGGATTTCATGTTCGTAAAGGAGATTAATTTTTCTTTGGGTTTTTATTCAATAGGAATCGAATGCAAGCAATAATGTACTCTATTTCTAGGCGCAAAAATTATTTATTTGAGTAAAACAAATTTGTTTGGCGCTGATCAGCGCTTAAGCAGATGGGTCAAAAGGCTTTTTTTGTTTAAAAATACCAGGATCACATGATCGTGAAAGAGTTTCATCTTACTTCACATCTTGGTTTTTTCATTCGATAGGAATCGAATTCGAATGCAAGCCATAAAATACTCTATTTCTTGGGTGATTAATAATATATTTGTGTAACATATTTGTTTGTCACAGATATTTGACAAAGCAGTTGACGGAGTTCGGTTTTTCTTTATAAAGTACCAGGATTACATGACCGTGAAAGAGTTTCATCATAACATACGAATTCTAAAATCAATTGTTCTAATTCGTTTGTCATTGAAGTTATCGATCGATTAGGCAAGTAAGCGGATGCAATGATCGATTAACGATGTTTGTTGTTCTTGAACGAGCCTAGCCTGTGGGCGAACCTACTGCTTTGACATAACAATGTTGAAACTATTTTACGTTCATGATATCCTGGTACTTTTGAGCGAAAGAAGTGATGAGTATCCTTGGGGGCTGGTTGTATCGAAAATCATTTCTTTGATAATAAAACAAACTCATGTTTTTTCACGAGAGAGCTGAAAAGTAGAGTTTAAACACTCCGACTGTTGTAGAATCCTTCACTTCTGGATTCAAAAAAGCACCTTCACGTAAAAATATTTATTTTAACCCATATTTATGACACAATCTACTACTTTAGATACAAATATCCTTAAATATTTGAAAAGTCAAAGCAATCATTGAACCGTGGGACGCACACACACACCCAGCTCAGCTCATATTTGACTGCGAACGCGGGGGCAGTCACGTAGACGTAATCTAGTCAGCCTTGATGAACTTTTCATATAAGTTATGTTATCCTGGTACTTATCTTTCTGCTCCAGCTGATTTATCATGGTTCTTGTACACAAATACAAAACAAACAGAACTCTGTCTGCTAGTATCCTAATATTTCTAATACACACGTTAGACCCAGTTAGACCCTTTATGAACTACATAATATAAGTTATGTTATCCTGGTATTTATTATTCTATTTCACCTGATTTATTGTGGTTATTCCACGGTTATGTTAGTCTGCTCAATAAAAACCCCAGGGTTTTGCTAGTATTGGTATATTAGTATCTTAATACAAAAACTGCTCCAATTATTATTAATCGATAGATTAGTTTCACAATGGGTATGATGTAACAGAGACTACCTGTTCGTTCCACACTAGACCCAGTCAATACTTATCCTTACGGGTGGTACAGTCAGAAAAGGACTGAGGGTAGCAGGTGCATATTTTTAAGTTCTAATTATTTTAATGACGGTTCAATAATTTTTTGTTATTCTGCGTGAAATAACTTACACTTCGAAAGTTTTAGTGATATCAAGCAGAATAATTTACAATTACTGAACCGTTATTTAAAAAAAATCAAACTTTATGCACCTGCTACCCTCAGTCCTTTTCTGACTGTACATTCAGCCTTTATGAACTACATATAAGTTATGTTATCCTGGTATTTAGTATTCTGTTCCATCCAATACTACAGAATATACAAAGTCTCGTAGCTCTGCTAGTATTAGCAAGCAAGTACAAGCAAGATAGATAGATAAATAGCTTGTATCATAATACAAAAACTGCTCCAATTGATAGATTAGTTTCACAATAGGTATGATGTAAGACACAATGCTACCTGTTCGTTCCACACTTGACCCACTTCCATTGTTCAGAAACCAGGCTTCATATACGTAGTCTTCTTTGTATATTATACTAGCGACCTAGCGTTTTTAAGACGATTCCAAGTGATCAATGTATATATATGTATATACATAAGCATCGAAAGAAATAAAGAAAAAAAACCTTCCTCGTTAATCACTCTATCTATTAAAAAAACCGCATCAAAATCCGTTGCGTAGTTTTAAAGATCTAAGCATACAAAGGGACATAGGGGCGGCGAAAAGTGACTTTATTTTATACTATGTAGTGATGATTACTAGCTGCGCTCCGCGGTTTCACCCGCGTAAGTCCCGATCCCGTGGGAATATCAAAATGAAAAGAAGCCTTTAGCATTCCTCGATAAATGGACTGTCCAACACAAGTATAATTTTTCAATTCAAACCAGTAGTTCCTGATATTAAAGAGTTCAAACAAACAAAAACATTTTTTAGCTTTATAATATTAGTATACTAGCGACCCGCCCCGGCTTCGCACGGCTATATTATGCATGTATTATACATATAAACCTTCCTCTTTAATCACTCTATCTATTAAAAAAAAACCGCATCAAAATCCGTTGCGTAGTTTTAAAGATTTAAGCATACATAAGGATATAGGGACAGAGAAAGCGACTTTGTTTTATACTATGTAGTGATTTGCGGAAAAAAAACTAAGCTGGTATCACGAAACCATCCAAAGGGTAATAAACCGGCCAAGTGCGAGTCGGACTTGCCCGCGAAAGGTTCCGTACCATAACGATCGATACATATCGAGCAAAAACCCTTAAAATATTGTATGTCAGACGAAACTGTATAGGTTAAAAGTCTTTTGCCGGCCCTTTTGGGAATATAATTAACAAAAAAGATATTGGCAAAAAAAAATTGTAAACATGAAAATAACCTAAAATACTTAAAAACATACTCAAATTTCTTTTTTTTCTGTTTTTAATAATTGATGCTATAGCGGCAACAGAAATATCTGTGAAAATTTCAACTGTCTAACTATCACGGTTCATGAGATACAGCCTGGTGACAGACAGACGGACAGCGAAGTCTTAGTAATAGGGTCTCGTTTTTACGGAACCCTAAAAATGAAACCCTTTTACTAAGACTCCACTGTCCTGTCACCAGGCTGTATCTCATGAGCCGTGATAGCTAGACTGTTGAAATTTTCACAGATGATGTATTTCTGTTGACACTTTATAAACAAATAATACAATCCTTGATTTTCACTACATAGTATAAAATAAAGTCACTTTTCGCCGTCCTTATGGCCCTTTGTATGCTTAGATCTTTAAAACTACGCAACGGATTTTGATGCGGTTTTTTTTAATGGATAGAGTGATTCAAGAGGAAGGTTTATATGTATAATACATGCATAATATAGCTGTGCGAAGCCGGAGCGAGTCGCTAGTAATAGTATAAACCTGTCACTTAAAAATTTTTGTTTCACGTTATCGTAACGCGTAACATTTTTTCCCGCCAAACCGCGATCCGAAACTGCTGAAAAGAATATGGATCGAAAAACACATTAGAAAGTGCGATGTCATAGATGAAATCTGATCCTGGATGTAAGCCAAATACATCCACGTGTTAAGTGACGTCAATATACGTATTCTGTGTGTTTGTTTATATGTATGTTGGGATAAACGACCTGGGTTGATTCAGGTTCAAAATTAAATCATCTTTATTTTAACACTTCACATGGACTGATGGTGGTCATAGAAAATACAGTCTAAAAGCGACCCGCTTCGGCTTCGCACGGCTATATTATGCATTTATTATACATATAAACCTTCCTCTTGAATCACTCTATCTATTAAAAAAAAAAACAGCGCACTCCGGGAGTGCAGGCAGAAGTGAAAACAATAAACTTGTTATTTCTCATAGAATATTTCTTGAAACGATCTGCTACTGCCATCTATTAGCACTCACTTAAACAAATATAGTTTATTTTTTATTCGCTAGATGGCAGTAAAAAATTTAAATCAGCGCCATCTACATTCGAATAGCGGTCTTTCTAGAAACTAAGTTTCTCAATTTGTGTAATAGATGGCAGTATAAGTTAAACAAAAAGACTAACACAAATAAAATCTCATCTGTCGCGTCAAATCTCATCTGTCGCGAGAACGGCTGAAAATGCTCACCCACAAAAGTGCCCAACGCGCCATAAGAAGTTTTCACTTCAAAAACCGCATCAAAATCCGTTGCGTAGTTTTAAAGATCTAAGCATACAAAGGGATATAGGGATGGTGAAAAGTGACTTTATTTTATACTATGTAGTGACTAGCTGCGCCTCGCGGTTTCACCCGCATAAGTCCCGATCCCGTGGGAATATCAAAATAAAAAGTAGCCTAAAGGCTTCCTCGATAAATGGACTATCCAACACAAAAATAATTTTTCAATTCGAACCAGTAGTTCCTGAGATTAGCGCGTTCAAACAAACAAACTCTTCAGCTTTATAATATTAGTATAGATTGAAGAAGCCATGACCGATTTTTAGGGTTCCTTACTGAAAGGGTAAAAACGGGACCCTATTACTAACTCCACTGTCCGCCCATCTGTCTGTCTTGTCACCAGGCTGTATCTCATGAACCGTGATAGCTAGACTGTTGATTTTTTTTACAGATAATGTTCATCACGATGTTTACCTTCACTATAAGAGCAATATTAATCAGGGCACTTACATTTTTCTTAGAAAAATCCATTGAAGCACGGCCGGGCGGAATTCGAACCTACAACCCTTTCTTCACTACATAGTATAAAACAAAGTCGCTTTCTCTGTCCCTATGTCCCTATATCCCTATGTATGCTTAAATCATTAAAACTACGCAACGGATTTTAATGCGGTTTTTTTTTTAATATATAGTGTGATTCAAGAGCAAGGTTTATATGTATAATACATGCATAATATAGTCGTGCGAAGCCGGGGCGGGTCGCTAGTTATACATAAACCAAAGCTATTTCTGGCTTTTTAAAGCTAGTTTACGAAAAAAAACTGGTTGCCTGTAAAGTCGGTATACGGGCGAAAGTTTTACGTGACAACAACTGTGCTCGAGTGGAAGGGACGCGTGCTTTTCACTTTTTATGTCTGTCTCTCTCGCTCTTAGGCGGGCTAACCATGCCCGCGTGCCTCTCACTCGCTCTCATTGTGAGCGCATAACGTCAGCGGAGCGTAACGCAGTTTCTTGAAGTGTCACCCGGCAAACCAATTTATAAAACGTTGTCACGTCAAAAGTAAGTAAGTTAGTTTATGGATCTTATCGGATGCCTACGTCATAGAAAGAACACACCCTCCAACACATGAGTAAATAATACAACTCCAAGTTTCAGGTCTCTACGATCAGCGTTTAGACTGTGCGTTGATCCGTCAGTCAGTCTGTCATTCAGGACAAGGCATTTTATATGTATAGAAAGATAGAGAAGCCGCAACTATATACCTTTACAATTTAAGCAATAAAACGTTGACGCGTTTGGTTCAATGATCTTTCTTTGTATTAAAGTCAGAGCGTTGCTTTGATAAAGTTGTTATCAAGAATTGGCTATTATTACTGCGTGTAAAGAGAGATTTCAAATGACAACGCATGATGCATCATCCGTAACGAATGAAATAAAAAAAACCCCGACGAGAAACGAAAAATTACGTGGTCTTGTTTTTTTTATCACTACATAGTATAAAATAAAGTCACTTTTCGCCGTCCCTATGTCCTTATGTCCCTTTGTATGCTTAGATCTTGAAAACTACGCAACGGATTTTGATGCGGTTTTTTTAATAGATAGAGTGATTCAAGAGGAAGGTCTATATGTATAATACATGCATAATATAGCCGTGTGAAGCCGGAGCGGGTCGCTAGTTTTTAATTAGAAAATGTGGGAAATTCGTTTCTTTTACGGTTTTTCGTTTCACATAACGTAACGCATAACATTTTTTCAGGGCTAGGTCCCCTCGCCAACCTGAGATAAGGTTCGTCCAAATGTCCTAACGTCATCACTACATAGTATAAAACAAAGTCGCTTTCCGCTGTCTGTCCATATGTATATCTTTAAAACTACGCAACGGATTTTGTTGCGGATTGTTTTTACCACGCGTACAAAGTCGCAGGCAACAGCTTATCTCTATTGACGACCCAGTTGGCACAATGGTCACCATGCCGAACTGCCAAACACAGGGTTGCGGGTTCGATTCCTGCCTCAGACATGTATTTATGCTTAGATATTTGTCTGTGGTCTGGTTGTTTCTATGTATTATAAGTATATATTTACAAAGGAAAAGTATATAAGTAGTAGGTACATCCGTTGTCTAGCACCCATAACACAAGTGTAGTTACTTAGCTTGGGGCTAGATGGCGATGTGTGGAATGTCCTGCAATATATTATATATTTATTAATATTTCAATGTCTCTATATATGATACAGTAATATTGAACATGGCATTGAAATGCACAAGATTGGGGGTTATCATCAGGTCATACTTGCATTGACTTTCCACGTCTGATAACCTTGTTGGATACTCATAGGATTTTGTTGTCTGCTTCTCTCCTGGGTTTATGATTTCCTAGTACCGCTATGCGTTTACACCAGCGTAAGTCCCGATCCCGTGGGAATATCGGGATAAAAAGTATCCTATGTTACTGTCAATGAATCAATATATCCTCATACTGAGTTTCATCTAAATCGGTCCAGTAGTTTCAGAGCCTAATCGATGCAAACAAAACAATCAAATCCTTGCTCTTTATAATTTTTGAATAGATTTAAACAAGTAGTTTTCAGCCACGTAAGTCCCGATCCCGCGGGACTTTCGGGATCAAAACTGAGGTACCTGCGGGTAATGAGGGCCACTAAAAAGTTTTTTAAAAACCTTGATATTAGTGACAAAATAACAAGAAAATAAACAAATAAACTGTTTTTCAGATTTATGATAAACAAATCAATTTGTTTATCAATTAATATATTTTTATGAAATATTTAGTTTTTAATTAAGGTGGCAGGTGACCCTTATTACCCGCAGGTATGCTATACCAATTAAAAAGATTGAAAGGGTAGCGGCGGCGCTCTCTCCATACAAACGTAGTCGACTGTTTCCTCCCTGGATAATGACACTACCACAAATATTTTTGGTGCATAAAACTTATAACTGCCATGACTATGCCCCTATAACTTGGTTTATTTTTTCATTTTCTAATTATCATAGAAATTAAGATTAAAAAAAATCAAAAAAATGTAGAAAAAAAAACATAGGGGGCATGGTCGTGGCAGTCATAGGTTTTATGCAACTAAAATATTTGCTATAGTGTCATTATCCAGGGAGGAAACAGTCGACTACGTTTGTATGGAGAGAGCGCAGGTACCCTTTCACCTTAAGATTCTCATTCTCTATGGCTATAAAATATTATTTTCTTACCTCTTTGCAATTTATGAATACCTAGTACAAGCCTATATATTTTAAAAGGTTAACCAGGTCAATGTGTCTATGAATTCAAAGTCACGTACGTTCAAGATATCCTACGTGATGTATCGAATGTAATAGATTGACTGCTTTATCTATGACACTGTTGGCATAGTGGTAGGTTAGGTCGGCTGTATAATTACAGACCCACCGTAGAGCTCCAAAACGACTGTTATAAGAATGTTTTCAACACAAGCAAGATTATAGACACCTGCTTTAGTTGAAGTTTAAAGTCTTCTAACTCATCAATTTATCAAACAAAAATTATTAGAATGAAAAAATTGGGGCTGCAATTATGCAGCCGACGTACCTTGGCTTTCAATCCGAAGGTCCTTGGATCGAATCCCAGACGGCCGTGCACAGATGAACATAAATAAAATACTAAAAATAAATAAATATTGCAGGACATTCCACACATCGCCATCTAGCCCCCAAGCTAAGTAACTACACTTGTGTTATGGTTGCTAGACAACTGATATACTACTTATTTACTTTTCTTATTTAAATATATACTTATTCATAGCGACAACCAGACCACAGACAAATATCTAAGCATAAATACTTGTCTGAGGTGAGGCGGGAATCGCACCCGCAATCCTTGTTTGGCAGTCCAGCATGGTGACCATTGTGCCAACTGGGTCGTCATCGGTTCAATATATGTTTTATAGAAACAAGCTCTCTCCGCTTTCTTCGTAACTTTCCTAGCCAACCGGTGAATGTAGCATAAGACGTTTATTACTACTAAAATGGGACCCTATTACTAAGACTCCACTGTCCGTCTGTCTGTCACCAGGCTGTATCTCATGAACCGTGATAGCTAGACTGTTGAAATTTTGACAGATTATGTATTTCTGTTGCCGCTATAACAACAAATACAAAAAAAATTAAGTGGGTCTCCCACAGAACATGGTACAGAACCGTTCACTCAGCCGGTTTTACGTACTGATGAGAGCGAGGATTTAAGATATAGCCCTGATGGCCCATATGTAAAAATAAAACCGGTCAAGTGCGAGTCGTAATCGCACTCGAAAAAGTTGAAATAAAGGTAAATTTTGGTACTTACTAGTTTTCGCTAAAATTAAATGTGCCCACATCTTTTTATCGTGTTGACTCAGGACCTTGATTTTTATACACCTTATAGGGACTATAGACCTCAGTATCTGGTATGAATTTCAACTTGCTAGGTCCATCCGTTCCTGAGAAAATCGGTGGTGACAAGACAGACAGACAAGAAAGTGATCTTATAAGGGTTTTTTATACCTTTTGAGGTACGGAATGCTAAAAATCACCCTGTAAATGCACGATAACTTTGTTTTTGATCCAAAAAGTTTGAAACAAAGCCACGACCTTTCTTTGTTTGTTGAAATGTCCGTATATTCTTGACTCTGGAGTGTTATTGTGATTAAATATAATAAATCATTATTTATATCCGTCCGTATGACTGTTATTTTAACAACGTTAGGTCATTGACGCATTTCGCGGTCATACGCGTGAAAATTTCACGTGGAAATACTAAAAGTTGGCAATATTTTAAACAACGTTTTCTTTTCAAAACTTAAGAGGATCACTTGCCAATGACGTTTGATGGAATTTTCGTTTCGGGGCATACCTGTTATCATCCTTTTTAAATTGCAAGAAAATGTTATGTTACTTATCAACCACTTAATAAAAATATCAGAGTTTCCGAAAATTTGGGTTATAAAAGGCTTTTTGTTCCACTGCTGTCTTTCTACCTTTACTCGCGTCCCTCGCAGGTCCACGTATATCTGGTGGTGTTTGAGGGACGAGCGTATAGGTATCTTCTAGACACCGCGTGCTACATCTTACGCCGCATCGTCACTTACCATCGTGTGACGATACTGGTCAAACTATGAACTATTTAGTTATTTTTTGGGTAAGGTTAGAGTTGGCTGGTCCACCACCTACGTTTACAGGCAAAAACTACTAAAGCGATTGCGTTGAAACTAGGTAAGTAGATAGCTGGAGTCCTTGAATGACACAGGGGATAGTTTTCGTCCCGATATTCCTACGAGAGCGGGATGAAAATCGGCATAGTGGTAGTTTAGGAGATGGAGAAGGACATTGGATACTTTTGATCCCTAAATTCCTGCGGGATCGTGACTTAAGCGGGTGAAATCGCGGAGCGCAGCTAGTTATAGTACAGTAGCTTCATTGCATACACCTGTATGTTGGTAAACAGTCATGTCTGCTTGCGATGCGCCCACGCAATCGACAGACCACGCCACGCCACAAGGCAGTTGTTTACCACTGTTCTATATTTGAATCAGTCTCGATCGGACGCTCGGCGCGTAAGGACGCGCCGGCGAACGCTCCGCAATTAATAATTTATTCAAATATATGCCACATATTTTCTCGTTTAATAAGTAATTGCGAAGTAAAAGTGTTTTTTTTTGTGCGCAGTTCTCTTGTGTTGTGATTTAAAAAGACAGTTTGTTTAAAAAAAGATACAATGAGTGAACAAAAGTGTTTGGTGCAAGACGATGCTGGTTTGTTTCTTTTTTATATGTTTACTAGCGTTTGCGCATGGATTCACCTGCGTCAATAACCTCGATACATGAATGTTATGCAAATTTTTTGACTTTGAAGAGGGATTAAACAAACACATTTTCATATTTATAATACTAGCTAGCACATAGATCCCGATCCTATCGAATATCGGGATAAAAATAGCTCATATGTTATTCTAGATTACTAGCTATCTACATTCTAAGTTTCATCGCAATCGGTGCAGCCGTTCTAGAGTTATAAATAGTGTTACTAACAAGACTTTGTTCTAAGTCTATACTAATATTATAAAGCTGAAAGCTTTGTTTGTTTGGTTAATTGCGTGAATCTCAGAAACTACTTACTTGTTCGAATTGAAAAAATATTTTTAAGTTGGATAGTCCATTTATCGAGAAAGGCTATTATAACATCACGCTACGACCAATAAAAGCGGAGAATCAATGGATTATAATATTAGTCTATTGCTTTGATAGAGTTATGATATGAGTTATTGCGTGGTTTTTGCTCCAGATGCGTCGTTTGTTACGCAATTATTAAGTTTATATTATACTTACCTACGTCGTGTCACGTATATTTTATCTATGATGCCTTTCTTACAACGACACAATTAATCTTTGCTATGACTCAGATTCGGAATTAGTATTTATTTAACCGTATGATATTTGTATCGGTAAATTTTTTGCTTATGCACCACCGAGGGGACATGTTCAGGTTATTTGTGGTTGGTAATTCCTGCGAGCTGTGACGGTCGTTCAGGCGTTTAAAAGTTAAAATATAAATTAAAATTCATTTATTAAGATGTCAATAATCCATGAAAGTATTTTTGGCGAATCAGGCGTTTTAATTTGTTTGATGACATATTTTAAAATGATGGAGAAATAATCTATGTGCAACATTCTTTCATGCAATGCGTGTTAAAACCTTCTAGGTATTTATTGTTTCTTTTCCTGCGAGAGCTAACATTTTTGCTTTAGAATATTCCGTGTACATTATTAATAATGAACTTTCTTATCATCAATAGTGCCTGATCCAGCATTCTATGGCCTCCTATTCCTTTAATATTCTATGGCCTCCTATTCCTTTAATATGGCTCCGAAACTACTGGACCGATTTAGATGAAACTTGGTAGGTGATACATTGATTCATTGACAGTAACATAGGCTACGTGGAGCGCAGCTACCAATATTATAAGGAGGAACGATTTTTTTGTTTTTATATTTGTAGCGAATATGCTCCGAAACTACTGGACCGATTTAGATGAGGATACATTGATTCATTAGAAGTAATATAGGCTACTTTTAATCCCAATATTCCCACCGGATCGGGACTTACGCAAGTGAAACGTGGCACTGCCAGTCGTTTCTAAGTTGTCTATGAAGCCAAGATTTGCAAGGAATATTAAAAAGTAATGAATCGAGTTTTTATAACCGGTTATTATTTTTATTGATAGACATGTTTTACACGTGTGGCGTGATGTTACTATTTTTGCATTTACTTGCGTAGCGGCGGATATATGCTTATATTGATGATGGATACATTTAGGATGTTTAAAATCTAGTTTTTAATTCGAATTTTTAACTGCGACGGTTATTTTCACTATTAAAGTTATTTAAAACGGGATTACAATATTAATTGATTTAATTTTGTGAAGCTTGATATTTCGGTATTCTTGCAGGGATTGGAGATAATTATGGTAAGACAATACTTAAGCATATACTAAAAAAAAATATGATAAAATCCTCCGTTTTTCTAAATTACAATAAAATTGATAGTATTTTGTGAACTAGATGTGGAAAAAGATATAAGCATTTAATTAAAGTAACGTGTTTTACATTTTCTTCATCAAGCATCTGACGCTACACATCATAATGTGTCCTGTATAGGAACTTCAAGAACCTAACCTGGTTGCGAACAAATAATTTTTGTTCGAAGTTTTGCCACTATTTTTTTACTAGCACCGCTCTGCGGTTTCACCCGCATACCTCACGATCCCGTGGGAATATCGAAATAGCCTATAGCCTTCCTCGACAAATGGACTAACCAACACAAAAAAAATTTTTCAATTCGAACCAGTAGTTCCTGAGATTAGCGCGTTCAAACAAACTCTTCAGCTTTATAATATTAGTATAGATTTAAAATGTTTTTATTTTAATAACGATATTTCGATGATGCTACCGGCGGCGTCATGTATGTAATCATCGTAACACAATATATCACTATCACTACATAGTATAAAATAAAGTCACTTTTCGCCGTCCCTATGTCCCTATGTATGCTTAGATCTTTAAAACTACGCAATGGATTTTGATGGGGTTTTTTTAATAGATTGAGTGATTAAAGAGGAAGGTTTTTAGATATAATCCATACATAATACAGCCGTGCGAAGCCGGGGCGGGTCGCTAGTATTAGTATAGATTTAAAATGTTTTTTATTTTAATAACGATATTTCGATGATGCTACCGGCGGCGTCATGTATGTAATCATCTTAATACAATAATATGAAAAACAACACATAATTTTGTCACCGGAACAGAATTAGTTGAATTCTAGTGAATGTCAAGGCCTTACATAAGTTAATGCGTTTCGGTTGAATGTTATGTATACCACAGAATTAGTAATAGTTGTATTTTTTTGATGTAACACTTAATATTAACCGACTGCTAAAAAAAGAGGTTCTTATGTGGATTGTAAAGTGTATCGTAATCGTAACTAATAATACAAATTCGAAAGTTTGTTTTTAATTGTTCCCTCTCGTGTGACGTGACGACCCAGTTGGCACAATGGTCACCATGCCGGACTGCCAAACACAGGGTTGCGGGTTCGATACCCGCCTCAGACATGTATTTATGCTTAGATATTTGTTTATGGTCTGGTTGTTTCTATATATTATAAGTATATATTTACAAAATAAAGTATTTAAGTAGTTTATGAGTTGTCTAGCACCCATAACACAAGTGTAGTTACTTAGCTTGGGGCTAGATGGCGGTGTGTGGAATGTCCGGAAATATATTTATTTTTTAAAGCTGAAGAGTTTGTTTGTTTAAACCCGCTAATCTCAGGAAATACTGGTTCGAATTGAAAAAATATTTTTGTTAGGCTACTTTTTATCCCGTTTTTCCCACGGGATTGGGACTAACGCGGGTGAAACCGCAGGGCGCAGCTAGTAATATTATAAGAAAGAACGATTTTTTATTTTTAAATTCATAGCGAATAGGCTCCGAAACTACTGGACCGATTTAGATGAAACTTGGTATGAGGATACATTGATTCATTGACAGTAACATAGGGTACTTTTTATCCCGATATTCCCACGGGATCGGGAGTTACGCGGGTGTAACCGCGGAGCGCTGCTGGTATAAAATTAATATAAAACTTCAAATACATTTATCAGACATCTGTCTATATGAGTCAGTAATTATCTGGAGGTCATGACAGTTCAAATTATAATAACTGTTTTGATACTAAAATATTATCAACTAAAACTATTGTTAGTTTTTGTGAAGTCAATAAACTAGTATCTAGTAAGTCCCGATCCCGCTTTCGGGATCAAAAGTATCCTATGTAATAATCTTCTTAATATATATAAATTACGTGTCACGTTGTTTGTGCGCGATGGACTCCTAAACTACTTAATCGATTTTATTCAAATTTGCACACCGTGTGCAGTTTGATCCAACTTGAAAGATAGGATAGCTTGCTTACACCGGGAGTTACGCGGGTGAAACCGCGGAGCGCAGCTAGTAATCTATCTATGTATATAAAAATCAATTGCTGTTCCTTAGTCTCGCTAAAACTCGAGAACGGCTGAACCGATTTAGATGATTTCGTTTTGAAATGTTTGTTGTAGTCCAGGGAAGGTTTAAACGGTGAGAATTTAAAGATCGGACTTACGCGGGTGAAACCGGGGGGCGCAGCTAGTAAATAAATAAATATTGCAGGACATTCCACACATCGCCATCTAGCCCCAAGCTAAGTAACTAGACTTGTGTTATGGGTGCTAGACAACTCATATACTACTTATATACTTTTCTTTTGTAAATAAGTATATACTTATAATACTTAGAAACAACCAGACCACAGATAAATATCTAACCATAAATACATGTCTAAGGCGGGTATCGAACCCGCAACCCTGTGATTGGCAGTCCGGCAAAATGTCTTTCTCCATGCCCTAAACTAACAAACTAACAAACTTTCGGGATCCAGGAATACGGGATGAAAAGTATCCTATATCCTTCTCCTTGCCCTAAATTACCACTATAGACCAAGATCCCACCTACCGCGAGACCATCGTGATTTTATAAAAGCTGCTGGTCTGGAAGGTGTTGGAACTATTGAAACTTGTCTGGCTATTATCAACATTATCGATTGGTACAGTCAGCAAAGGACTGAGGGTAGCAGGTACATATTTTATATCTTTTTTTTAAACGGTTAAGTAATTTTCATTATTCTGCTTGATATCACTAAAGCTATCGGAGTGTTAGTTATTTCACGCAGAAAAACCAAAAATTATTGAACCGTCATTAAAAAAAATAAAACCTTAAAGTATGCACCTGCTACCCTCAGTTCTTTGCTGAATGTACAAAGATATAGGCGATTTTCTTTTTGCAAATTTAACTGGTACTTGGCTTTCCTACCTGATAACTCTCCAAGACACTATGGTCTGAACTTTGTTATTGCATATCGTTCATAACAGTGTTGGGAGTTGGAGGCATGCGCTAAATAATTCGCAGCTTTTAGACGCTGTCCTAATAGGCTATCGAACGACCGCATCGCGCGACCTATGCAGCCTAAATGCTATGAAGCTGTCAAAGTGGTCGTACGACCGCGATTCTTATAGCATTTAAGGCCAATCCGCCAGTCGGTGACAGTGCGTCACTGACAACACAGAACGTCACTGTCACTGACGAGAACGGATAGCTTGTACAAAAAGTATGCAACAATATCATTTACATCATGCCCCTATAACCTAGGCTAAAATAAAATCACGAAAGTTCTGTAGTAGACGGGATCTTACTCTATAATATAATTTCATTGCGTGACTATCATGGTATATGAAACGATGTTATCTTCATAGTTGTTATACCTATTGTGTTTCTCTGACCGGATGCAAACGCTGTAATTATACAGATTCTCATCTCAGTTTTTACATGGGACTATTTAATTTTATTGACGTTCATTCTGTAGTTTTCAAAAATTAAAGTTACGCGGGACACGCGTTTGGAACGAATTTCCTGTACCTTTTTTGACGTGATAACGTTTTATAAATTGGTGAACACCTGCAATCTCAAAAAAGTGTGACGTCACGCGTCGTTACTGGAACGCCTCATGTTATTGACAAGTTAACTATAGCGACGTTTTATCGTTGCCATGGTTACCATCAATGTTTTCTTATGACGTTATCACGTAAAATTATCGTCCGGAAACAGACTTTACAGACAACCATTTTTTTTCTTTTTGTAGGGTTCCGTACCCTAAAGGGTAAAAACGGGACCCTATTTTTTTGGTTAAGGTGCGGTTCCAGCAAAATCGACCTCTGTTTTAAGGAACTTTAAGTTATCAAATACTCTTTTTTTTGTTTGGATATAAATGGATATTGAAGTTTAATAACCATTATTGTGTTTATTCCCGTTGAAAACATGATAGGAACAACTTCGTCCGATAAAAAAAATGTTAGAAAACAGATAATTTTTTGACCCTTTTTTTTTGTTAAGCGCAGGGTTCTACGTAGTAAGTTTGACGTGTCTCTCTCTCTCTCTCTGTGTGTCTGTCTGAAAAGATGAACCGATTTTGATTTTGTTTCTTTTCTTTGAGAGGTGAATTAATCGGGAGTGTTCTTAGCTATGTTTGATCGATCGTATCAGCCGTCTATAAGTTATGGGGGATAAAAGTCGGCGATTTTTTTAAATTCCTTTTTTTTTTTGCAAAATGACGCAGCCCATGGAACTAATTTAGAAGAGACATACTGTTTTTAATATTCCTAAATGTTTTGAGTTCCAAAGGTAAAAAAAGGAACCCTTATAAGATCACTTTCTTGTCCGCCTGTCTGTCGGTATGTCACAACCGATTTTTCACAGGAACGGGTGGACTTAGCAGGTTGAAATTCATACTAGATACTGAGGTCTATAGTCCCTATTAGGTGTATAAAATTAAGGTCCTGAGTTAACACGCTAAATAATAATGGGACTAGGGATAAAAAATAAAAAAGATCCAAACGAAGCCAAAAGACGCAAATTAACTTGATCGGCATAGGTATCTGCTTACATTCGGCTGTTAATCTTGACTTTTATCCCCCATAACTTTCAGACGGCTGAACCGATTTCAATCATACTTAGCAATTTGTAATGTACGAATCATGCCCCCCACTCGAGCATATTTTTAATCCTGACTTTTATCCCCCATAACTTTCAGACGGCTGAACCGATTTCAATCATACTTAGCAATTTGTAATGTACGAATCATGCCCCCCACTCGAGCATATTTTTAATCCTGACTTTTATCCCCCATAACTTTCAGACGGCTGAACCGATTTCAATCATACTTAGCAATTTGTAATGTACGAATCATGCCCCCCACTCGAGCATATTTTTAATCCTGACTTTTATCCCCCATAACTTTCAGACGGCTGAACCGATTTCGATCAAACATAGCTAAGAACACTCCCGATTAATTCACCTTTCAAACAACAAAACTAAATCAAAATCGGTTCATCCATTGTTCATCCGTTCGGGTGCTACGATGCCATAGACAGACACACACACACACAGACACACACACACACAGACACGTCAAACTTATAACATCGTTGTTTTTGCGTCGGGGGTTAAAAAAAGATATAGGCAAATTTACATTCTCACGAAAACTTGTAAGTACCAAAATTTATCCTAATTTTCAACTTTTTTTAAATTGTTACAGAATCGTGGGTAGAATTGAATTCCGGTGGCGGTCTGGCTGCCGTTGAAAACGAGTATATAAGACTGCTCCGTGAGGCGCAGAGGGAGAGCCGGGACTCATCCGTTAGGCACTCTAGAGCCTCTAGTGTTAAAGGCAGGTCAGTTGGAGCACAGATTGTTGACTTTGGATTGCAATTCGTTGACTTTTTATTTCAATTCGTTGATTTTGGATATTGTAAAAGGCAGGTGAGTTAAAGCACAGTTTGTTGACTTTTTATTTCAATTCGTTGATTTTGGATATTGTAAAAGGCAGGTGAGTTAAAGCACAGTTTGTTGACTTTGAATTGGAATTCGTTGACGTTATATTTCAATTCGTTGATTTTGGATTTAAATTCGTTGATTTGGATTTCAATGCGTTGATTTTGGATTGTAATGTAAAAGGCAAGTGAGTTAAAGCACAGTTTGTTGACTTTGGATCTAAATTTGTTAAAATTTCAATTCGATGACTTTGTATTTCAATTTTATGTCCTTTGTTTGGCTTAGGGTTTCAAAAAGTTGACCATAGATTTCAAAGCGTAAAACATAGATTTTAATATTTAGATTGGTAAACTCTGCATTTCAATTCACTTTAGATTTTAATTCATTGACTTTGTATTTCAATTTTATGTCTTTTGTTTGGCTTAGGGTTTCAAAAAGTTGACCATAGATTTCAATGCGTAAAACATAGATTTTAATATTTAGATTGGTAAACTCTAAATTTCAATTCACTTTAGATTTTAATTCATTGACTTTGTATTTCAATTTTATATCTTTTGTTTGGCTTAGGGTTTCAAAAAGTTGACCATAGATTTCAATGCGTTAAACATGGATTTTAATATTCCGATTGGTTAACAAATAGATTTCAATTCGTTAACCATAGATTTCAATTCATTGACCATAGATTTCAATTCGTTGACTTTGGATTACTTTACTATTACAATTACTTTCGATTTTAGAAGCAAATAAAAAAGCAAAAACCGCATTTATTTGTAAAAAAATGTCTATGCTACATGTCAGGCTCAGACTACTACATAACAGCGCGGCAACATTAATTTAAAAAAAAAATGACTGACTAATGCATTTTTTTCTACGTCATCAAATTGACATTTAATCCATAACTTTAATTACTGTACAATAAGTAGGAAGCCTTATTTATAATTACTTATTAACTTATTATGCATCACGCGTGCACTTATAAACTTAAAGGTCATATTGTCAACCTTTAATTGTTAAATCGCGTTGCATTTGCATATCCCGTGGGAATAATGTGATAAAATAAGTATTATAGAACATTTCACACAGCGCCATCTAGCCGCAAGCTTGTGATATGGGTGCTAGACAACGTATATACTACTTATATACTTTTCTTTTGTAAATATATACTTATAATACATAGAAACAACCTGACCACAGACAAATATCTAAGCATAAATACATGTCTAAGACGGGTATCGAACCCCTGTTCAACCCTGTGTTTGCCAGTCCGGCATGGTGACCATTGTGCCAACTGGGTCGTCATACATACAGGAACACCCAGAAGGCCAACTCTCGTAAATAACTTTTTTCAAATTACTTTGCAATATCATTTCGATTGCAAAAATACCCTCAAAGTAGCTCAAAATATCCTTAAATTCAGCTTTTGGGAACTGAACCCGCACCTTCAGCGTTGCAGGCGCCCGCCGCCGCCGCGCCTCAGCTGCCGTTTTTTCTGCGATTTCGAAAAAAAATCTCGCTTTTCTTTGAATAACCTTCGCTTAACAAGTACCAGGGTGTCATAGTGATTGTGTAGGTGTTTGTCCTTTGTGAATCACAAAGAAAGTACAAAGAATAACGTTTCTATTGTGAAATTTTTAAATGTTCTTTGTATTCCTGAAACATTTGTAGTATAGGTACTAGGGATTTATGATCGCCTGGTACTAGGTATTCCCTACGAAGCACGATGTCAAATATTCTCTTGCGCAGACAAAAAATTATTAGGACTTTTCACAGGGTCTACTTTTTTATTTTTTTAGATGTTTTTTGTTAATATTAAATGAAAATACATAAATAAATCTAGCTCCAATCTAAGCAACTAGGCTTGTGTTATGGTGACCAGATAACAAGTCGTTTAAAAGGATTGTTTCTTTGTCCATTCTATATTCAAATAATCTAAACTCTAAAATCAGACTGTGGCCATGGAATTCATACTGTATTTTTAGGGTTCCGTACCAAAAAGGGTAAAAAAGGAACCCTTAAAAGATCACTCTCTTTGTCCGTCTGTCTGTCCGTGATTGTTATAAAACAAGTACCTGCCAGTACCAGGATATCATAGATTAGTTAGTAGTCTGAGTCACAAACAAACAAAGAACAACCCCTGCTTGTATGTTTTCGAAATAGAATATGACTCAACTTGTGATGCTAATATGAGATTTCAACAGTAATTAGCTAGTCTGTTAAAAGCTTTCTGTATGAACATTTTATGGTTAGTAAAATCGAGCGTTAACAAAATGCGTAACGTTTTTAACACGCTTTTATTAGTTTCACCTGTATGTATGTAACCGACTCTTTTAGACTCGATTTTGCCATACTTTGAACGATCAGATTTAATTCAATCTTTGCACACTTGTCAAAGACCGATGACAATGACAATGCAATAATGCAAAATCACTACATAGTATAAAATAAAGTCACTTTCGCCGTCCCTATTTCCCTTTGTATGCTTAGATCTTTAAAACTACGCAACGGATTTTGATACGGTTTTTTTAATAGATAGAGTGATTCAAGAGGAAGGTTTATATGTATAATACATGCATAATATAGCCGTGCAAAGTCGGGGCGGGTCGTTAGTGAGAAATAAATGTATATTATTTTTAAAAAAACGTTGGGTGCTTTTTAAGTTATTATCAAAATGATAATCCTTTTACTCATATCTATCTGTCAATAAACATTTATAACTATTGACATTATGCACCCCACGCTTTTTAACAATATTAAACATTTATTTCCTAGTGACACCATTCAAAGGATGATGCCAATAGTGGTACCCACCTCCAATAACGATGTGTAATACGTCATTGGATAGCTCTTTTCAATGAAAATGGAAGTTATTATGGCGACTTTTTCGAAATGTTAGTCCGTTGAAAGTTATACTAACTTTTATTAAGCCATATTAACAATGGTGAGACGATGTCTAATTACCATTTTATTCATATATCAGCTGTTGCCGCGACTTCGTACGCGTGGTAGTTTTGATTAAGTTTTATTTCAATTTTTTGTAAATAGTCGTCAACTTTGACAATAATCGATTAATAGTCAAACATTAACGTACGAGATGTATGTTGATGATTTACTATTGATTTTTGAAACTTGGCAAATATATTACTTCGATCGGACTAAAAATCAAGACAAGCCAATAGTCAAATATTAACCCACATTCTATTACCTTTTTAATGGCATATCATTTAATCCTATTGGAGCGGGTACCAAAGTTCATACATTTTCTGGCATCCTCCTTTATTACATAGCTTCGCACGTTGTGCGATATAGCCAAGTGTCAAAAAATTATTCTGATAGTTGAGGGGCCTCAAATAGATTATTAGTCAGTCAGTCATTTTAGGGCCACTTGCACTATAATTGCATTTGGCCTAATTTATTAAGTCAAAGTCAAAATTCTTTATTCATTTTTAATCCATACATTTTGCATGAAATTACATTGAATTTGTCTAAATCTAGTTTATACATAATTTATTTTATTTTGCTTCAAAGTTCCCCAGCCTAAAAAGAAAAAGTAACACGTTTTCTTCTAAAACTAACACATTTATTACCCAAACGGAAAACACACTTTAGTATTTTATTAGCTGTATTTTAGTCCATTCTACATCTGTTTTCAATCTTGCGTATAAAAATAATACAAGTACAAAGCACATACACAATATTTTCCTTAGCGTCATTATTTATAAAAATAACAAGTAAACCAACGTAACACGACTAGTTCTACAAAATCTTTACGTAACCCATTCACAAGAGTTTTGTTTGTAAACAAACAACGGACCTCCTAGAACGTTATGCTGCCCTGGTACTTGTTCTCATAACATGTTTTCACTTTGATCAAAACATTCGGCTTCCTTGCCTCCTAGTGTTTATGCTAGCCTGGTATTTCTAGGTAGAAAAATAGACTTAAAATTTAGACTAGAATTTGTCTAGGTTGAGATTTAGGTAAAAATATAGTTAGACATTTCACACAGCGCCATCTAGCGTTAAACTAAACAACTAGGCTTGTAATATGGATACCAGACAACGTATTCCTATCCCTCTTTATGGTCAAACGACTTTAGGAGATGGAGAAGGAGGTAGGATACTTTTGATCCCGAAATTCTCGCGGGATCGGGACTTAGCGGGGTGAAGCTAGTAAATACTTTTTAGGGTTCTGTAGCCAAAGAGTAAAAACGGGACCCTATTTTTAAGATTTCACTCCGTTCTGTCTGTCACCAGGCTGTATCTTATGAACCGTGATAGCTAGACTGTTGAAATTTTCACAGATTATGTATTTCTGTTGCTGCTATAACAACAAATACTAAAAACAAAAAAGAAAATTATTGAAAGTAGGGCTACATGGTATGGATGGAACCCTTCGTACGCGAGTCCGACGTTTTTTGTAAATTAATAGTTTATTCCATGACGGGGATCGAACCAAATCGTTCTGCGTCGTCGTTCGCCCACCGCGTCATAGTTTATGTGATCACTATTAGTACTCTTCTTATTTGGAGTTGGTTAATCTATACTTCATTGCATAGTATAAAACAAAGTCACTTTCCGCTGTCTGTCCCTATGTATGCTTAGATCTTTAAAACTACGCAACGGATTTTGATGCGGTTGTTTTTAATAGATAGAGTGATTCAAGAGGGAGTTTTATATGTATATTACATGCATAATATAGCCGTGCGAAGCCGTGGCGGGGCGCTAGTAATATTATAAAGCTAAAGAGTTTATTTGTTTGTTTGAACGCGCTAATCTCTGGGACTAATGGTTTGAATTGAAAAAATATATTTGTGTTGGATAGTCCATTTATCGAGGAAGGCTATAGGCTACTTTTAAGCTATTGCATAGCTTTTATCACGGGCTTTGAGCGCGGCGACCGAATCAAAAAATACCGTAACGAAAATAAAACCTAACACTCCGCCTACCATGTAGCTCGGCCGAGCGTTCGCTTAACGTGTATGTTATATGGTACGACTGTACGAAGCTCGCACGATGCAATAGCTTTACAGCGCCAGTCCCCGCCAACACGTTTTTTTTAATTTTAATATTTCCACGGGATCGGGATTTACGCGGGTGAAAACGCGGAGCGCAGCTAGTATAAAATACAAATGTAAAGCCTTTGAAACGCCTCAGGCGCCGAAGGGGCGACCGCATGAAATTCGATATCCACACAAGCTGAATTGTCACGCAATTGTATACAAATCTTGTTATTTACGCTTCGGCTGGGGTGAAACTAGATTATTTACGGTACTAACTACTAGGTACATATGTGCTACGGTTTCATTCGTCTCGATTACGATTTTTTCAAGACATTTTTGTGTGACCATATGTAGGCATCCAAATGATTTTTTTTTTTGCTTTTGATCCGGTAAAATTATGGCTGCTGTTTTTCGTAATTAGGCACAATGATCACATGCCAGACTGCCAAACAGAGGGTTCGATACCCGTCTCAGTTAGTCCGTCAGTCGATTTGTCTGTGGTCTGGTTGTTTCTATTTATTATAAGGATTTACAAAATAAAAGTATATAAGTAGTATATCCGTTGTCTAGCACCCATAACACAAGTCCAGTTACTTAACTTGGGGCTAGATGGCGATGTGTGGAATGTCCTGCAATATTTATTTATTATTTATTTTGTTTTCCAGTCCGAAATCCCCCCCGAACAGTCCGAACCTGGAACCCTCGACTGAAGATGAGCTCAAAGGGATCTACATTAACTGCTGGAAAGAAGACTCGAACGACTGGGTTTGGGAATGGAGCAGTCGTCCCGACCAGCTGCCACCAAAGTAAGTCCTAAAACTTTACCCATCCACTTTCTTCCGTCATATAACCAGGCAAACTGATTGCGGCACCGATTCATGGTGGAAATACCAGACGTCCGTATAAGCGTTTTACTTCTGTCTTCATCATCATTATCATCAGCCGGTGTCAGTCCACTGCTGGACGTAGACCTCTCCCAAGATACGCCACTGAGCCCGATCTTCGGCTCTTCTTCTCCATTCACTGGCCACCGCTTTGCGTATGTCGTCGCTCCACCTGGTCACAGGGCGTCCTACACTACGTTTGCCAATTCGCGGTCTCCACTCCAGGACAAGTTTACCCCAACGATTATCAGTCCTGCGGCAGATATGACCAGCCCACTGCCACTTCAGTATGCTAATCTGTTGAGCTATGTCGATCACTTTAGTTCTCTGGCGAATTACTTCGTTCCGGATTCGATCCCGCAGAAGTGCAAGGAAATGGAGTTGTCACAAAGTCCTGCGAAAACATTCATTTTGCCTGAGTTATAGACGTTAATAATTGATAGGGAAACGGAAATAATTCCTTCCCAGTCTGTAAGTCCCTTTGAGATATAGAAACATAGTTTATAAAGCTTATCTTATCACTAAGTTTTATCACCAGTCTGATGATCTTTCAGTATTTTAGGATATTGGGCCTAAGGCCCGGAAATGGCCACTCTTCGCCTCCCCATGCCATTAACCGCTTCCACCAAGTTCTTATATTTCGTTAACCATCTTTGAGGTTACCTTTTGACACCTACCTAGATACATATAGAACAGATCACTTAGCCCCTAGCTTTATTATCATGGTTTCGTCTCTTTCTTACCACATTACTTTGCATTTTACTTGTGCTTCTTACAGAAAAGTTTATCTGCTTCGTTTGCCTAAAACTGGTTTTTCTCTTACACCATAACTTTCCTCCTCCCATCACCTCTACCGCTATTTTTCTTCTTGCCCACTAGCGCCCCCAAAAAATTTTCCTTCTCTATGCCTAAAAAATACGTTCCATTTCTTCAAATTCTAATTCTTGCCTAGTTATTATTCTTTATTGACATTCTGCGTGTATAATTATTCGCAATTCGCGAGAGGAGTTGCCTGCGTCTGTCTTTCCTAACGTTTTGTGTCTTCAAGTAGCGAGTGAACAGGTTTCTTCTAGACACCGCGTGTTACATCTTACACCGCATCCTCATCAGGCAGGTGTGATAGTGGACAAACGATGATCAGATGTAAAAAGATCTTATTCTTAACAATCCTATATTATTGTGACAGAGACTGGCGGTTCAAACACCCGAGCACTCACGCCCGCGGACCTCCCTCGGCCACTTCGTCCATAGAAGTGTTGGAGCAGCAGTTGCCAGTCGTCGCCATGCAACAGGTAAACAATGTCTAGATCCCACAATGACTGGCGGTTCAGGCATCCGAGCACTGACGCCCCCCGCAGCTTAGAGCAATTTTCTCTAAGCTTAAGGTTCTAATTGACATTGCTCTTACGGTGCGACGAAAACAGCAATCTGGCGGTTCAAGCATCGGAGCGCTGTCGCCCCCCGCGGCTTAGTTGGCTCTAAACGTATTGCCAATTTTCTTAAGGTGCTAATTGACATTGCTCTTACGGTGCGACGAAAACAGCAATCTGGCGGTTCAAGCATCGGAGCGCTGTCGCCCCCCGCGGCTTAGTTGGCTCTAAACGTATTGCCAATTTTCTTAAGGTGCTAATTGACATTGCTCTTACGGTGCGACGAAAACAGCAATCTGGCGGTTCAAGCATCGGAGCGCTGTCGCCCCCCGCGGCTTAATTGGCTCCAAACGTAATGCCAATTTTCTCTAAGCTTAAGGTGCTAATTGACATTGCTCTTAAGGTGCGACGAAAACAGCAGTCTGGAGGTTCAAGCATTCAATCACTGACACCCCAGCGGCTTGGTTGACTCCAAACGTAATGCCAATTTTCTCTAAGCTTAAGGTGCTAATTGACATTGCTCTTAAGGTGCGACGAAAACAGCAGTCTGGAGGTTCAAGCATTCAATCACTGACACCCCAGCGACTTGGTTGACTCCAAACGTAATGCCAATTTTCTCTAAGTTTAAAAGAAGGTGCCAATTGCTGCTCTTACGAAGGAATACATCGTGATGAAACCCGCGGCTTAGTTGTCTCCAGAAGTTCTCTCCTCTGGACATGGTCGACTGAGCTGAGCGGGTGGTATAGGTGCTGGGTTATACATGTCTCCAGCCACAACAGCGCCCTGAATAGCATGGTTTAAAGTTTTTGGCCCTGTATAGAATCATCTATATTAGATGTAAAAAAAGCCAATATATATGTATAATGTTCCAGAGTCACTGTCTGTCCGTCCGTCGAACGTGCCTGTTCAGCCGCGGTGCAATCGCTGCCGTGCTTGTCACCAATCTTGTCTCATTGATACTTGGAGCCGGAATTGGGTAATTATCACTACATAGTATAAAACAAAGTCGCTTTCTCTGTCCCTATATCCCTATGTATGCTTAAATCTTTAAAACTACGCAACGGATTTTGATGCGGTTTTTTTAATAGATAGAGTGATTCAAGGGGAAGGTTTATATGTATAATACATGCATAAAAGGTTTATATGTATAATACATGCATAATATAGCCGTGCGAAGCCGGGGCGGGTCGCTAGTATACTTATAATACATAGAAACAACCGGACCACAGACAAATAACCAAGCATAAATCATGTCTGAGGCGGGTATCGAACCCGCAACCCTGTGTTTGGCAGTCCGGCACGGTGACCATTGTGCCAACTGACTCATCAGTTATATAATATATTACTATAATGTTTGTCTGTTTGTCCACAGCGTATGGCTTAGTAAGAAAGGTATGTTGCCTCCCAGACTGATCGTGATCAACTGAGAAATGAACAGACTGACTCTAGCACATTGCATTATATTACGTATATACATTTTTATATATATACATTATTATATACAATGTGTCAAAAAAACCCTGTAATACCTCTTAGGTAGTCGGCAACGGAATTGCATATAGAGTTCATAAGCGTAATTTATTGCTATAAAATTCATACTAATTTTCGCGTATTTTTAACGAAGACTGGAAAATAATTAAGGTACGGTAGGCTGCATAATTGCAGACCCACCGTAGAGCTCCAAAACGGCTTATAAGAATGTTTTCAACACAAGCAAGATTCCAGACATCTGCTTTAGTTGAAGTTCAAAGTCTTCTAACTCATCAATTTATCAAACAAAAATTATTAGAACGAAAACATTCCAATAATAGTAATTTTTGAACTCTACCGGGGGCTGCAATTATGCAGCCCACTGTACCTGCGTGATATAAGGGCCTGCCACCCTTATTAAATTAAACTACTTAAAAAAAGGTTATCAGATAAATATTTGCTTTATTATCAATCTGAAAAACAATACATTCGTTTATTTTCTTGTTATTTATATCTCTAATATCAAGGTTTTAAAAATAATGCTAATATAAAATAATATATTTGCATGTAAATGCAAGAGTGAAATATTTATTTATTTATTTTTTAAATATTGAAAATTCATTAAATTTTTAGTAAATAATGGAAAAAAAAATTTAATAAAAATATATTATTTTTTTGTATTGTTCTGGGGGTTACCGACTCGTACCTACAAGGAAATATACAGGGTTTTCACTACACATTGTATTTATTTATAAAATATAAAAATGTTTGTATGTTCCGCATAATAATTGTTATTAGATTGAATTTGGGTTCAAAAAATTTATTGGAAAAAAAAGAGATTTTTTTATTTTATATTTAGTTTTTAAAAATTGGCACAGAGTGTGTATTTTTAGTTTTTTTAATTGCCCATATTTAAGGGTTTTTTAGTTTTTTTTAGGGACATATTTATTTTCATTTTTAGCCCAATTTTTTTACATCTAATAGCAATTTTGTTATGCACTAAGACTGTGAAAAATTGAAAGAAAAAAAAATAAGGAAGTTTCCCAAAAAAAATGAGAAATTTCCAATAAAAAAGTTAAATATTAAGTCTAGGCTCACTTTTGTATTTTTATTACCTACTACAATCTCTTAACTTATGGTTAACTTTTCAATTTTGACATTAGGGGAAGGATTCTAAAGAAAACAAAAAAGGCACCTTTACGAAAAATACATTTTAGTACCCTTTTTCTAAAAATAAAAAAAGGATTAGAATCTGCGACCTTTGATTTTCCAACTAACATATCGCGTTTTGTCTCAAAAATCGTGCCCCTAAACCATTTCCGATGGTACACAATTGAAAAGATAGTCAAAATAAGCTTTCATTTTTATAAACAAATAGAATTAAGTCTAAAATATTGTGATCTTAAGTTTTAATGTAACTTAGGTTTGAACCAAAAACTTTACGGCCAATGAGGAATTTGGAAAAAAAAGCTATTTCTAAAATTAGTTCCAAATAACTGGATAGATGGCGCCTATCAAAATGTAATAAAAAAATATGTAATAGCGCTGATTCGTTTCGCTTATTTTTTCAAAACTAGCGGGCTTTTTAGTCATCATTGTATATGGTCAAGATATTTTTTTTTAATTTTTGGGGAAGGCAACGACTGCTAAGTGAGTGAGCTTATACAGCCTGTACTTTATGAACTTCGAGATTTTTAGTTGTTAAAGACATATTTCACCTTAGTAGAAATATTTTCTAAGTGAAATGCATATTGAAAAATTGAGCCGCGACGAGACTTACTTTTACGAGAGTACTTTTGCTTATCGTGCAGACGCACGCATCTACCAACTGTACCAAGGTTATCTTTAGTTATCTCCTACCTTTTTACTTGTCAGCACTATCTTTACTCTTTGGCGTAAAGATAGTGCTGCTATGTATCAAAGCATCTGGAACTAATACTTTTTTTTAGTAACCCTCATTGAAACCTAAGTTATATTAAACATTAAAACAATCTTTGATTATTTTATATTATTGACGTTATTTAATTTAGGGCCATATTAATGACAAAGATTAAGATTTGTTTCGAAATATTAGTAGTTTTTATTTCGTTTTAGGTGTCAACACTAAAAACCTAAACATACGCATTTTAATTTAAGGTTTGTTTTTCTTCAAAATTATAAAAAAAAATACCGTGAATATTTTAAAATAATCAAAGTATAGAATTATTCCGCTTCATAAAGTAGTAAAAGTTAGATTGGTTTTTAAAATGATAAAAAAATTGACAATTTTACTGTAATTTGCAAAAACCAAATGTAAATCGTTACGTCGTCGTGACGTCATAAATACGTATCTATAACGTCATAGAAAGAGGTAGCTAATCTAACCTTTTTGTCAGAAAGCACGTCCTTTAAACAAATAGGTTTAATTAGCTACGATGCTATTAATAATTGACTCAGACCATATTATGATCGTTAAAAAAATGTGTCCCATTTTTAACCGACGTCAAAAGAAGGAGAAAATTATTTCGTAGCATATTTTTTGTCAGTTTAATAAACCAATCTAAGTATTTCTTAGTCTTATAGTTAAATAATATTTTTAATATATTAATACTATATTAAAATTATAAGTATAAATAATATGTATGTTGTAGGAAAAAAGTCATTATTATCTTCCTGAAGCGATGGAAAAAAATATACTAGAAAAATATCAACGCTCTGTGATTTTGTTTATTCATTAATAAAAAATAAGTATACAAGGTAGAATGAGGAGTTTTCGAACCAATTTATTCTAATTAAAAAAAGTTTCGGCAGATGGCGCTTTGACAACACAAAAAAATGTAAAAAATTGATTCTTTTTTTACAGTCAAGCTTTTACAACACAAAAAATGCAAAAAATTGATCCCTTTTTTTTTAAAGTAGTTTGGGCAGATGGCGCTTTGCACAAAGCAAATCACAAAAAAAATGCAAAATTATAGAAATGAAAGATGCAGTACCTGTTTACCACAAGGGTATGTCGAAGATGTATAGCACAAAACACGTCGCACATCCATGTAAAACAAATGTATGGAAATAGAGTCGCATGCGCATGTCTAAAGATGCATCACTGCGATATATTCGATTAGTAGAGTCAGCAAAGAACTGAGAGGAACAGGTGCATATTTGAAAGTTTTATTTTTTTTAATGACGGTTCAATAACTTTTGGTTATTCTGCGTGAAATAACTAACACTTCCACAAAACTTTAGTGATATCAAGCAGAATAATTAACAATTACTGAACGGGTATTTAAAAAAAATAAAAGTAATATATGCACCTGTTACCCTCATCTCAGTCCTTGCTCACTGTACGATAGTGCCCCATGACGAAAATGCTCAGTCCCAAAAAGGACTTGTTCCGAAAATGACCTATCTATGACTTACTCCTATAGAGACTTCTTTAATGGACTCATTCCGGAAATGGTTTAAAATCGAATATAACCGTTTATTAAAAAGGGTACAGACAGACTCACGAAAAAAATAAAAGACGATCGAAAACGGCGACATGACGGCGGGTAACTGTCAAAATGACAGATGTCAAAGTCGATGCAAGTTCACCAATGTAACAGCTCGTGATTGGTCAAAAGGTAACTGCCGTTTAGTTCCAATGACAACTACTCAAAATGACTACATCCCTTCTCAAAAAGACAACTTTCCAAACCGACTTCTTCCCAGATCGGGCAGTTTCTAAAACGACCGCCCCTCGGCCCGTCTCGCTTACGCCGCATTGCTTCATATCTCCTTGTGCGATATCGACGTGCGATACATCTTCGTCATACCCTTACTTATATCGTATTTAAAGTTATTTTGTTTGTTTAACATGAATATTTGTTTAAGTTTTCATTATAATATGTTAAAATATTATTATAATAATAAGTAAGTATCTCTTTTTATAATATATGAAGAATTAGTTGTTAGTGTACTTTTTTATCTTGTATGTGTACCTAGTTAATAAATGCTAGATTTCACTAAAGTGTTTTATTTGATAACTTACGACTTTGTCCGCGGGATGGACTACGTCATACAAAGAACACACCCTCCAAGTTTCAGGTCTCTACGATCAGCGGTTTAGGCTGTGTGTTGATCCGTCAGTCAGTCAGGACAAAGCATTTTGTATAGATAGAAGATTACTGCGGGTCTTCAGGCTTTGTATGGAGACAGTCTAGCGAACATACTGAACTGCCATGGAATTTCAGTTTTTGATGATGCCAGTATTAGGTTGCACTGTGGGGTGCCCAGATGGAGTAATGAAACTAGTCGTCCATTGTGACGGTAGGATTTATTCTCCTAGTAATAACCTTATATATGTCGCCTCATCACCTCGGGAACTCATTCTACCAAATAAAACAAGGAAATTAAAGTACAAACTGCCTATATTAAATGAATAAAAAGACAATTACATGAAACTGCTTACATCGCTTTTTGCCTTTCCAACCAAAAGTGACACTCTCTTTACTCAACGTCCACACGAATCATCCAAACAAAACATGGAGATATTTTTCAACTAATTAGAGCTAAATATTATGATAAAGCTATACTTAAGGTAACTAGGAACTTTAAAAACTAGTTCATTTTATAAAAACATGTTAGGTGACCTAGATAATTATTTACTACAATATAAATCATGAAAAATCTAGTATTTGTTTTATTTTTTGAACGGAAGCAATCTCTTCTCGTGTAAACATTTTCTTAAATATTTTATCTAGTTGTTATCAGTTACATTACTGAATATTAATATTATTTCTAAACAAGACATTACTGGAAGTTCGGAGTAAAGTTTATCAATAGCATAAATTACAAAATATTTTGTTGATTTTAAAGTAGAATTACATAGCCAGGTTTTAATTAAAAGGGAACTAAAAAACTATAGCGAATAGACCATTGTCATTATGAAAAAATATTAACAAGCATGGTAGTGTTGCTATTTTCTAAGGAACAATCATATCAATATTTAATATTCTAAACTATTTTATTTATAATTATTTTTTCATAAATATATAAAATTATCAATACATTTTTGGTACATTGGAATTAGATGAAAGATTCAGTTAGGCGAAAATATATTTAAGAGCAAAACAATGTAGAACTAGATGGCGCTGTTAAGGATCGCGCCCACACGGCCATACTGACAATAAGCGCGCTCCCTGCGCTTAATTCCTGATAATATTATAATAAATTAGCTGTATTTTAGAAATTACTTAATTATTTTGCTACAATTAAATCTTACAGATCTTATTTTAGTTTCTCATCAGTTTTCTACTTAGAATTATTGATATTATTACTTATTTATCAAGATCAATAGTTGCTACATTTTAAATTATCACAGTATTCTGTCACAGATAACGTTATAAGTCTAAATTAACAGTTAAGGCATCTATAACAAGGCAATAACATTTTCAATTTTCCCTTTACGTTATTTTGTCATGAATACTCACTGACAAAGACATGAAAAGATCATTACAAAACAAATAAACAGCCCCTCCTGGGCATTAATCATTATATAATCAATAAACAGCCTCTCTTGGGCATCATAACATAAATAAACAGCCTCTCTTGGGCATCATAACATAAATAAACAGCCCCACTCGGGCATCACAAAATAAATAAACAGCCCCTCTCGGGCATCACAAAATAAATAAACAGCCCCTCTCGGGCATCACAAAATAAATAAACAGCCCCTCTCGGGCATCACAAAATAAATAAACAGCCCCTCTCGGGCATCACAAAATAAATAAACAGCCCCTCTCGGGCATCACAAAATAAATAAACAGCCCCTCTCGGGCATCACAATAAATATAATATGAAAGAAAAAGAGAAAACAAAAACACAATATACGATATAAGTACACACAATACATAAAATAAATATAATATGATAATCATTCTATATTATATAAATATTATATTTATAAATATTCGAGTGCTAAAAAGGAAGGGTGTGGACAATTAAAAGCTATTTGTGCAGTACACTTAAGGGAGCAGTCCCATGTTAAGTGAAGGCTCATCATCATCACATATGACATTATCTGAATGTATAATGACTTCGGTCTCATAGTCCGGAATGAACAAACTGTCAGGTGTTGGAGAGTGATCGCTTGACCGTACAATACTTTGGCTGTCAGATATGACAGAGTAGTCTGCACTTGTTTGTACGATGTCTGGAATGTCAGGTGTACCAGAGTAATCTCCACTCGCCCACACGGTCTGTTCATTTTTGGTAGTTTCAAAAGGGTCCGATTGAGCTAGTGGGGCAGCTTTTAGCGAGTCATAGCTAGCAATTTTTACTGCACTACCACGAAGATTAACATGTTTAACTTTATAACGATCGTTAGCTAAAACCTCCAATACCTCCATCGGCCCTTCGAATTAAGGTCCTAGTTTAGTGGTGTGCCGCTCATGGCGCCATAATAGTACAAAGTCGCCTACTTTAAATTGTTGGATTTTTGCTTTGCCTTTGTCAAATCTTATTTTATCTTGAGCGGACCGCTCGTCCATCCTATTTTTGCAAGTAGATCGCATTGAATCGAGATCATTTACTACTTCTTTCTCGTCAATCAATGTTAATTTAATGGCAGGTGGAGAGCATTTCTTACCTAGTAGAATTTCTAGTGGGCTTTTCCCCGTACTGGAGGAAATCGTAGAATTGATAACTAGCTGTAGCTCTTTTTAAGCTAAATGCCATGGCTTTGATAATTCTACATATTATCTTTAATTATTTTCATAATTCGTTCCACCTGTCCGTTAGCCCTACTAGCCCCCTTTGCAACTACATGATGTTGAATGCCACTATTCTCACAGAAACTTTTAAACTCACTGGAAGTTATTTGGCGGGCACCAGACACACCTTTACGGACTCTACAACTGACACAATTTTCAACGAATTTCCTAACCAATCTAGTCATATTAGGAAACCAATATTGTTCACGTAATTTAGCTACTACTTTTTCCCAGCTAAAATGTAATAGACTGTCGTGGTAATGACATATAAGATTCCATCTATAAGCCTGTGGTACAATAATTATCAAATTACAAGTTTTGTTACCAATTTGGACTTTTCTTCTTAATAATTTATCCCTAGAGATAACATAAAGTATCAGCAATGGTTTTAGGGATAGAATCACTGCGAAGTTGGTCGACAATATTTTTTTTTTAGTTCAGGGTCGCGTCTGTTCTATGAGAAGCCAGTTATGATTAAGAGTCACCGAATTTACAGAGAAGGTTAGCGGTTCAGAATTAATATCTTTTCGAATGTTTTTATTCAATGATGCACAGAGCAAATAGCGATTTTTCGTAGGGTTACGGCTAAAATAGTCTGCGTGTGCCAACCTATCACCTTTGCGGTATTCTATTTCAAAGTCAAAATTCTGGAGAAAAGCCTACCAACGGTGGACTCTGGGAGTTAACTCTCTTTTATTCCTGGAAGCTTTTAGGGCGTTACAATCAGTAATTATTTTAAAACTTCGCCTTGCTGTGCTTAATTGCTTTAACTACTGCGAGCGTCTCCAGCTCATAAGAGTGGTACTTGCTCTCACAGTCAGTTGTTCTCATACTGAAATAAGCAATGTCCAATGGATTTCCGCCTTCCCTTTGAATCAGCACTGCGCCATATCCTATTGCGCTAGCATCTGTGTGTAGCTCTGTTGGTAAACTTGGGTCATAAATGGTTAAGAGGGGGGAGGAAGATAATTAATTATTTCTTGCCTGGCTGCTTCGTGTCTTTCAGTCCACTGCCAAGGGACATTGGACTTTGTAAGTTCATACAGTGGACTCATTTTAGCAGAAAAGTTAGGGACAAATTTACGGAAATAGCCAGCCAGCCCGTTCAATTGTCGGACCTCTTTGACGTTTTTAAATAGGAATAGGTGATTTAGCCAAGGATTCAATTTTTCTCGGGTTAGGTGTCACTGTGCCGTTTTCAGTAACATTTCCTAAATATTCAACTTTGGTCTTAAGAAAAGAGCACTTGGAAACATTCAGCGAGAACCCTGCTTCGGTCAACCTACTCAAGACAGCCCTAAGATTGACTAGTCCCGATTCTGTATCCTCAGATATAATTAAAACATCATCCGTATAAATTAAAGCTATATTATCTTTATAATCTCCTAGGGCTGCATTAATGGCACGCTGATAGACGGACGGTGCATTACATAGTCCGAACGGCATCCGTAAATATTCAAATTGCCCATCCGGTGTCACGAATGCCGTTTTCTCAATGGATTCCTCCGCTATCGGTATGCCATGAAAGCCAGCTGCCATATCGAGGCAGGAGAATAAACAGGCTTTGCCTATCTTATCAATCTGATCTGCTATCAGTGGTAAAGGAAAGTTATCACGTACAGTATTCGCGTTCAATTCACGAAAATCAACATAGAGCCTATAATTGCCATTTTTCTTTTTTTTTTTAACTAGTAGGATAGGGCTACTGTATGGTGACGAACTATCCCTAACAATACCATTCTCTTTTAAATCATTAACAATTTCTTTCACTTTCTCTTTTTCAATGGGTGACATTCGATATGGTCTTCTTTAAACTATTTTATCTGGATTTTTCAGCCTAATTTTTAATTGTCCCGTTTTAACCATAGAAACTCTATTTCCAGTAGTAAAACTATGTCTAAATTCAATAAGAACGTCGCGCAGTTTCATAAGTTTTTCAGGATCGGTAATATCTGTATTAAGGTTAGTCAACAGTTCAATGTCAGAATCAAGGTCATTTTTATCTTTTACACACTGGTTCATAAAAAGCTCTCGTTTTATGTAAATGTTATTATTTGTAAGAGTAACACTGAGGCCTGGAATTTGCAATAGATCAAACCCAATGATAATGTCAAATAAAGTCTGCGTGTCTCCAACAACAAAAAAAACTCTAACTATTGCAGTAATACTTAAATTAGAAGTGGGGCTCCACTGATACCAGTAAAACAAACATTAACATTTTTACGTTTACCTGGTATAGAAAGTGAAAGACTTTCTTTAATAAAATCAGCACCAGTGTCAAAAAGGCAAGTATAATTTTTGTTACCTATTTATATAGCAGTTGTACTACGTTGGTAGGAATCACAATAGTTTACGGTTTTAGTGGCAGAATTATCGGTGTTGATGTTATCATTCCTGAAGCGTTCATTGTTTTGTTTCCGGAAACAATATTTTTCGATATGCCCCTTTTTACGACAATAATTGCATTCAATAACACTGCCACTTTGCGAAGGGTTTGTTTGTGTTGCATTAGAAATTTCTTTACAATCACGAGCTCGGTGTCCCGGTTTATTACAACTATAACATGTCGATACACGTGGAGTCTTGACATTTTCGTTTCTAGTTCTATCGTTAGACTTGCGTTTACGATATGTTCGCAAAATGGCAATTAGTTCAGGTAGAGTTTTAGGGGTGTTTCGCAACAATTCATATCTAATGAAATCTGGACAAATACCTGTGATAGTGGCATCGATTAGATCTCCGTTGGAAGCCTCTGGTTTTACTCTTTTAAATAAGTTCCATGCCTTCGCTGCATATTCAACGTAGGTATCTGCATCCTCCGAACTGTAAGATCTCCATTTGGTGACGTCATCGGCGTACCTGAACTCTTGGGCAAAATTTTGTGTCAGCTCCGATTTTACTTGGTCCCAAGTAGTGGCGCTTAGGGACCATTGATCAGCCCAAATCTTTGCTCTGCCTCTTAATTGCAGGATGGCTTTCACACGGGCCTCTTGTGGCGAGGTGCAGGAACTTTTGATCATCTCATCGACATGCAGGCACCAATCGCGGATATCATGAGACCTTTCATCAGGATCGTACGGCGGCACGTAGAACTCGGCTCGTGGCGGCTGGCGGGTCTGTATGTGATCATCTGTCAACGCTTTCGTGGTCTGTCTTGACATCGAAGTAATTAGACTCATCACTTGGTCTATTGTGAAAACAGCGTCCGGCATCGGCGGCGCTGCTTGGGAGTCGTTGGATTGTGATCCCACCGCTGCTGTCGCCTCATCACCTCGGGAACTCATTCTACCAAATAAAACAAGGAAATTAAAGTACAAACTGCCTATATTAAATGAATAAAAAGACAATTACATGAAACTGCTTACATCGCTTTTTGCCTTTCCAACCAAAAGTGACACTCTCTTTACTCAACGTCCACACGAATCATCCAAACAAAACATGGAGATATTTTTCAACTAATTAGAGCTAAATATTATGATAAAGCTATACTTAAGGTAACTAGGAACTTTAAAAACTAGTTCATTTTATAAAAACATGTTAGGTGACCTAGATAATTATTTACTACAATATAAATCATGAAAAATCTAGTATTTGTTTTATTTTTTGAACGGAAGCAATCTCTTCTCGTGTAAACATTTTCTTAAATATTTTATCTAGTTGTTATCAGTTACATTACTGAATATTAATATTATTTCTAAACAAGACATTACTGGAAGTTCGGAGTAAAGTTTATCAATAGCATAAATTACAAAATATTTTGTTGATTTTAAAGTAGAATTACATAGCCAGGTTTTAATTAAAAGGGAACTAAAAAACTATAGCGAATAGACCATTGTCATTATGAAAAAATATTAACAAGCATGGTAGTGTTGCTATTTTCTAAGGAACAATCATATCAATATTTAATATTCTAAACTATTTTATTTATAATTATTTTTTCATAAATATATAAAATTATCAATACATTTTTGGTACATTGGAATTAGATGAAAGATTCAGTTAGGCGAAAATATATTTAAGAGCAAAACAATGTAGAACTAGATGGCGCTGTTAAGGATCGCGCCCACATATACTATATCTTAATCTAACATACAATCGCGGTCACGTCCTGTGACACGCACTATCACGGCACAGAACGTGCCGATAACGGTCGGCACAGGACTCCATGACATCTATAACTTAACCGGACTATAGCTACAAAGAGGTTTTCTATAGCTACAAAAAGTTCGGTGATTTTTATCAGCTGAACTTTTGCTACCTAAAAGTTTCCCTAGTTCGGTCAACCGGACTATAGCCACACTATAGCTACATGACCTACTTTTAGCGGGAACACACTCTTGGATGAGACCGCTTAATGAATTAAATATTCCGGTCCAAAAGGTACTGCTCAACAATAAAGCTGACGCCTCTCCTTTTGTCTAATTACTGTTGTGTGATAGGAGTAGTAGGGCAATATTAAATATTTAGACAATTTAAGTTAAATTAGACAGTAACTAAAGTTTTTTTCATTTCATTTCACATGGAGCGCGCTATGTCCACAGTGGAAACTATCGTTCTTTAAAATTCTCGTGACTCCATGAATAGCGACATTAGTACCTACCTATTAGCCTATATTACCTGTTAGTGAATCCTTTTGAGAACACAATATTGACGACCCAGTTGGCACAATGGTCACTATACCGGACTGCCAAACACAGGGTTGCGGGTTCCATTCCCGCCTCAGACATGTATTTATGCTTAGATATTTGTCTGTGTATTATAAGTATATATTTACAAAAGAAAAGTATATAAGTAGTATATCTATTGTCTAGCACCCATAACACAAGTCTAGTTACTTAGCTTGGGGCTAGACGGGGATGTGTGGAATGTTCTGCAATATTTATTTATTAATTTGCTGCACGCTCGAGATGAAATTCTGTTCATCACAGAACGTAGATTCATAGATTGCAAGGTAAGTGATATAGACGTAAATAAATAAAACCCAGTCGCTACAGTAACAAATATATTATAAGATAGAGCAAATAATAAAATAACTAGTGTTTGTATATATCTATTGGTGATTGTTAGCGGCGTGTTCGCGCGCGTCGCGCCAATGTCGCTCGACGAACTTGCGGATGTAGTTGTACGGCTTCGACTCCTTGTCGCCGATCACGTTGTCCACCTGGTGGAAGAGATAATAGGGGCTGTATGGGGTAAAACTATTTTGACTGTACCCTGCGAAATTTAATGTCGCCGATTATATTGTCCACCTGATGGAAGACAAACATGTAGGAATATAGGTGGGGCTGTATGGGGTAAAACTATTTTGGCTGTGCCCTGAGTAATTTAATGTCGCCGATTATGTTGTCCACCTGGTGGAAGACAAACATGTAGGAATATAGGTGGGGCTGTATGGGGTAAAACTATTTAGGGTGCCCTTCAACAGTTTAAAAAAATGCCACGCCACAGACTTCGTCGAGTCTAGTCTAGAGATGCCATGAACTACTTTTTCACTATTGGCTATTCAACCCAATATTGCGTACTATTCAGCCGTATACAGGGTGATTTTTTTATGTGGGCTTTCAGGGCTATATAAGAGATAGCGAAAAATGCTGAAAGGAGTTGCGTGCCCGTGTTTGATAAAAACTAAAACTGCATCATTAGATTTTTGAAAAAGTCATTACTCTAGCCAGGAATTGAACCTGTTGATTTTGCAAAAAAATATCACCTATATTTTTATACCAATCGATAGTGTTGCTGATAGAGATTAATTCCTGGAAACAAACATAGTATGGGAAATCAAAGGAAATAGCTTTTTTGTAGTTTTCACCAATTTTCAGCTTTCCGTTTCTAGCAAAATAATAACAAAATGCAGCTTAAAGGTGAAGTAATATTTCTCAAATATTTTGAATAACTTTTAAATTCTCTACATCACTTAAAAATTGAAAAAAAAAAAAACAGTTTATGTTTTTCGTGAAGCAGATTGTTACGTCGTCAGCCATACCTCCTCACTACATTTTTTCAGGGACAATAGTACGAAAATTACAGAAGACTACAAAAATAAGCTATTTTATTTAATTTGCCAAACTATGTTTATTTCCAAGAAATGATCTCTATCAGCAAGACTATCCTATTGGTATAAAAAATAGGATGATTATTTTTTTGCAAAATCAATAGGTTCGATTCCTGGCGAGGGTAATGACTTTTTCAAAAATCTAATGATGTAGTTTTCGTTTTTATCAAAATCAGGCACGCAACTCCTTTCAGAATTTTTCGCTATGTCTTATAGTTTAGTTAGAATATAGCCCTGAAGGCCCACATAAAAAAATCACCCTGTATAAGTACAAATAACCTCACCTTATAAGGTGGAGTGATAATAACTTCGTTGTAGACACGGATGTTCTGGCCGGCCCACGATACGTCCTCGATCACTCGAGCTATCGCTAGGAACAGCCGTTGTCCTTCTGGGTCTAGGCACGCTGACAGCGCTGATACCTGGAAAGAAAGATTTATTATTTACTAGCTAAATAAATATTTCAGGAAATTCCACACATCGCCATCTCAAGGGTAAGTAACTAGACTTGTGTTATGCGTGCTAGACAATGGATTTACTACTTATATACTAAATATATACTTATAATACATAGAAACAGACAAACATCTAAGCATAAATACTTGTCTGTGGCGGGAATCGAACCCACAACCTTGTGTATGGCAGACCATCGAAACCAGCTGTTGCCCACGACTTTGTACGTGTATTAGTTTTGTTTTGTATACTAAGATATTCCTCTTGAATCACTCTATCTATTAAAAAATCATAATTGCATGTTTACTTCACTGGCACATTTAAGTCCTCACAAACTTCAGGACTATGTTAGTGTCTGGCTTTAGTGGTAGAAAAACCACGTCAAATAAGGCTTGAAGGAAAACATTTGGCCTGCTTATTCATCTAAAATAAAAAGAATCTGGAATCTAGATTTGGAATAGGATTGGAATGTCTATGATTTTAGCTGTAATTTGACCCGCATCCACACTTTTAACACCGAAACATATCAGTAAAAGTGCTGTTTGGCAATACAGTACTCACCAATCTTCTTTTATTTTCGATAGAATTCCTGACTCGTGTGTTTAACCTATGCAGGTTGAGAGATTGCGGTGGTTCGGGCACAGTGGTCACTTCCTTCTTTATTTGCACGTCACTGACCAGGGATAGGTTCACAATATTAACGTCGTGTCGTTTTGGATTCCCACTAGAAGATGGGCATTTTAAAATCAGCATTTTAGTCTGAGGATCGAATGCTAGAACTTCACCCTCTATTTCTTCATTGTAACACGTCCGCGTAGCTACAATACTCCCAATTGTGAAGCAGTCGGAGACTACAGTAGACATTTTTCGTATTTAGCTCGATAGCAGCATGTATTTTCGAAATTGTATGATGAAATTTTGTTTTGTAACGATGTGGGGACGTCCGCCATGAATTTACGGTTTTGACGTTTTGTTTTTTTTCTACTTTCTTGGACAGATTAAAAATGCGCTTGGTGGATACATAAATAATACCATAGATGATAGATCCCGTAAATAGTTTTAGCTACTCCGAATAGATGGCGCTAATTTATACAGTGTAATGATTAATGGACTTACAAACAGATGGCGTTGTAATAAAAAATATTGTCAACAATTTTCAATCTTTGAGATTCTCACGAAATTAAAAATTTGCATTGACGCTTGCCGTAGTGGCACAGTAGTGGTTTCAATCCTTATCTTTCTTAATATATATAAATCTCGTGTCACAATGTTTGTCCTCAATGGACTCCTAAACCACTTAACCGATTATAATAAAATTCGCACACCATGTGCAGTTCGATCCAACTTGAGAGATAGGATAGCTTACATCCCGATATTCCCACGGGATCGGGAGTTACGCGGGTGAAACCGCGGAGGGCAGCTAGTAACTTATATAGTCCATTGAAAAGTTACATTTGGGGTTACATTTGTCAGAGGACGCAATTTTACTTTTTAGATATCAAGATCAAGTTTGAGGGATTGTAGCTCTTTCCTTTTGTTGATGTAATGGATTTTCGCTTATAACTTTTTGTTTTTTGTTCTACGACTAAAAGTTACTTGATAAAAGTTGTAGATAATCATATTTGCAACAAAACATGTTAAGTAATATTTTTTGTGAGACCTATAGTTTGTCAGATAAACCATAAAAACCGTTTAAATCCCTTTTTCATTTCCTTTTTGAATCATTTGTAAAAACCAGCCAAGTGCGAGTCAGACTCGCGCACGAAGAGTTCCGTACCATGTTTAACCCTACTTAAAAAAATGTTTCTTGTTTGTAGTAAGTATTTGTTGTTATAGCGGCAACAGAAATACATAATCTATGAAAATTTCAATTGTCTAGCTATCACGGTTCATGAGATACAGCCTAGTGACAGACAGGCGGACAGTAAAGTTAGTAATAGGGTCCCATTTCTACCCCTCGGGTACGGAACCCTAAAGAAGTCAAATAAAACATCATAATATACTTAAAACGAACGTATATTTGGTATCAAGTCGATAATGTTGAATGTTTTTTAATAACATCTCGTACTTCAGCTGGCAAAGTTGACATTTTACTCTGGATAAAAAACCTGAAACAAATAACAAACGTTTAAAACTCCAAGACAAGGCTTCGTTAAACAACATCCTATTTCCTACTCATGTTATAAATGTGAAAGTTTATGTGTATGTATGTTACTGCTTCACGCAAAAACTACTAGACCGATTGCGATGAAACTCGGTATCTAGATAGCTGGAGACCTGGATTAACACATAGGCTACTTTTATCCCGATATTACCACGGGATCGGAAGATAATTCATAATTATATATGAATGTTATATTCCCCTTTTTCATTTTTGTTTTAAACCTGACGTTTTGGGAACTTTGCAGATCCCATGGTCACAGGCAGACTGAGATGACATTCGTCTTACAAAAAAATATTATAAGAATGCTGTCAAACTACCGTCTAATTAAAATTAATAAAAAGGTTCAACCATGGGATCTGCAAAGTTCCCGAAACGTCAGGTTTAAAACAAAGATAAAACGCGAATATATCCGTTCAAATATAATTGTGAAAGAATAAATAATAAGTATCTGAGAAGTGCTGGAATGGGCAAAAGCTCAGCATGTGCTGCAATATGGCACAAAGGGCTAAAAGCGATCTCTTCCAGCCAACCTTAGCGTCGTGGAACAAACCTGAGCGTATCTCTGAGTGAGTCTGAGAAGTCTGGCGTGTTGATGATGGAAGCCAGCACTTCGTAGCAGGGTGGCAGTGACCAACGTATCTTGTACTCTTTGTTCTCAGACTGGAACACAAAACACATAGGGATCAATATTCAAAGATTTAAAAACACCTTTTAAACAATCAAATCTAGCAGTCCCCTTTTTTGTATATCACCTATCTTAAGAGCCCTGTAAACGAGCAAATTGTTTGTCAAATTATACGTGTTTGTTAAATTATTTGGTAGTATGCAGCTTTGTTTGAAGTGTTTGATGTTGATGGGCTGTTTGACAAATAACTTTGAAAGTGAATAGCATGGGTTAATATTTTCTAGATTTAATAATAATAATAAATATTTCAGGGCATTCCACACATCGCCACCTAGCCCCAAGCTAAGAAACTAGACTTGTGTTATGGGTGCTAGACACGGATATCTAGTTATATACTTTTTCTTTTGTAAATATATACTTACTTATAATACATAGAAACAACCAGACCACAGACAAATATGTAAGCATAGGTACATGTCTACGGGTAATCGCCTATCTTGACGACCCAGTTGACACAATGGTCACCATGCCGGACTGTCTAACACAGGGTTGTGGGTTCGATACCCGTCTCAGATATGTATTTATGCTTAGATATTTGTCTGTGGTCTGGTTGCTTCTATGTATATATTTACAAAAGAAAAGTATATGAGTAGCCTATTCTGTCAGTTGTCTAGTACCCATAACACAAGTGTAGTTACTTAGCTTGGGGCTAGATGGCGATGTGTGGAATGTCCTGCAATATTTATTTATAAGTACCTTGATTAGAGCCAAACCCCGTAACAAGGCGTCAGTTGCCAACCAATGTGTGTGATGCTTCCCCTGTGCAGTTTCACACAACTGTGATAGCAGCGCGCGCGCAGCTGTGGGGGATATCGCAGCGGTTGACAGTGCAGCTTCCGTCAGGGCTGTCAGGCGGGTAGCCGGGTCTGGGATCGCCTGAAAGAAAGAAAGATAATTTTATTTTCTGAACACAAAAAAAAGTAGAACAGCGCCCAGAAAAAAAAATGTGAGCCGTCACGGGACGCCTGGCAGATGTGAAACATCGACATTATTTTGTAAAAGTAATATGCAGAAAAGAACAGATTGTGATAGAATCGCAGTCGATTGCGCATGGCGCGTCGCCACACCGTACACACTACTGCATATAGACTGTATATATGTACCATCATATAGCGTGCGCGGCATGCGTCGCCACGCCAGAAATCGATTTTACGTGCGGCTATAGATGTTTCACATCAAAAAGGTTTCGTCCTTAGCACGATGCTAAAGCTAGAAGCTCCAGCGCTGATTTTCAGTACGAACCTTATTGAGACGCACGGGCTTAACTAGTCACTACATAGTTTAAAACAAAGTCGCTTTCTCTGTCCCTATGTCCCTTTGTATGCTTAAATCTTTAAAACTACGCAACGGATTTTGATGCGGTTTTTTTAAATAGATAGAGTGATTCAAGAGGAAGGTTTATATGTATAATACATGCATAATATAGCCGTGTGAAGCCGGGGCGGGTCGCTAGTTTAAAATAATTTGTGTATGATTTGAAACCCCCAATTGAAATTTATTAGTATACTAGCGACCCGCCCCGGCTTCGCACGGCTATATTATGCATGTATTATACATATAAACCTTCCTCTTGAATCACTCTATCTATTTAAAAAACCGGATCAAAATCCGTTGCGTAGTTTTAAAGATTTAAGCATACATAGGGATATAGGTACAGAGAAAGCGACTTTGTTTTATACTATGTAGTAATGATAATGGTAAAATTTCGTACAAAAATCACTTGTTTGCAAAGAGGTTAGGTTCTTAAAGTTCCTATATGTGTAATGACGTTACGGGCTGTTTGTCCGCAATTAGACCCTTTCTAATTGGGTCCGTTTTGCGTGAGGATGGAGTAGACCTTGCCCAGCACCTACTACCCTCTCAGCTTACTCGACCATGTCCAGAGGAGAGAACTTGTCAATACATCTGGAGCCAACTAAGCCGCGGGTTTCATCACGATGTTTTCCTTCACCGTAAGAGCAATGTCAATTAGCGCACATATATTTTGTCTTAAGATAAATCCATTGGTGCACGGTCGGCCGGGATCCGAACCCGAGAAAGTCGAGGTATCTACCGCTAAGCCAACACCGCTCCTATGTAATGGCGTCAGATGCTGATGAAGAAAATGTAAAACACGCGACTTCAAATGTTAATATCTTTTTTTAACCGACTTCAAAAAAGGAGGAGGTTCTCAATTCGTCTGTATGTTGTTTCTTTTCTACATCTAGTTCACGAAATACTATCAATTTCATTGCAATCTAGAAAAACGGAGAATTTTTCATTTTTTTTCTATTTGCATTATAAGTTACATGTTTTTATTTTGTGGAGCTCGATATTTCATGTTTCATTCGGTCTCGTGAAAATGATACTTGTATAAATATCGAAATATACTGTAAAAACTGGCCAATTGCGAGTTGGACTAACTCACAAAGGATTCCATACCACGTTGAATGGGAGACCCACTTAAATATTTTTCATTACTCATACTCCGAAAGTAGGTGTGAAGGTGCCTGAAGAATGTGTAGAAAAAAAACTTCCAGCCCTAGGGAAAATCGCTTTCACTGACAGCTGTCATGTCAAATTATGGCTTCGCACGACTCGTGCAATGTGCATATAGCCAGTATAATGTATAATGACAGTATCATTAAGCATTAGGAACTTCAAAAACCTAACCTCCTTGCTTTAAGTAACACCAAAGAATAACACTACATGTATATAACCTCTTTGGTCCCAACCTTGTAAGAGGATCAGGTAGTATGGAGTCTCTCATTCACTCTCGTTGTTAGGAAGAATTTTATGTATTATTCGTAATGAAAAGCAGACTTATTTAGTCCCTCGAATTATTAGCGAACACCAAACTCCGTCTCGGGACTCAATGAGTGACTTTCACACCTAGGGTAACAATGTACTATTTATTTTACTATTTACTATGTACTATGTGTTAGTTTTTAGAATTTGTTGTTATAGCGGCAACAGAAAAATATCATTGTGCCAATTGGGTTGTCAACACATATGAAATGGATGTGGCTAATCTAACATATCATACCTGTAAATGTGTATCGATGACATCAGCAGGATTAGCTCCGAGTTGGTTGAAGTTCTCTTGAGTCGGTTCCCGGAGGAATCTACCCGCTAATGTGTCTATTTCTTCCACAACTGCAAGTTAAATCAAACATAGCTCATGAACATATAGAATAGAAGATATATAAAGAGCGGTGTTGGCTTAGTGGTAGATACTTCGACTTTCATTCTGAAGGTTGTGGGTTGAAATCCCGCCTTTTGCCTAGCCTTTCGAGAGTGTAATTAACAAAAAATAGTAAACATAACCTAAAATTCTTAAAAACTTCTTATTATTTTAACAAGTCTTTTTTTTAATTCGCAACTGTGATAAAAAACGTCGTACGGTACACGTGTGGATTCATCTTTGTATCTCGGCTTTGTTAAACGCACTCGCGTACCGCTCGCGCGTGTTAAACCGCCTCTATGCAAAGATCAATTTTCCACACTTGTATCGCAATGTACTATTTTCAATTCGAACCAGTAGTTCTTGAGATCAGCGCGTTCAAACAAACAAACAAACAAACTCTTCAGCTTTGTAATATTAGTATAGATTATTCTACTTACTAGAATTATCAAGAATAATGTTATCAAATTTATCAATAACACTATCAGCTTTAATGTCATCGTCCGTTCTATCAGATCCTTCCGATTGATTCCCGTCGTCCGAGCTGTCACCGTCCGATTCCGAAGCGTCCGACCCGGAGTCCGTTACATCTGGAAATATAATATTATCATATTAAAATCTTAATTAAAGGGTGAATTTATTTATGGGCCTTCAGGGCTTTATCCTAAACTATAAGAGATAGCGAAAAATGCTGAAAAGGAGTTCAGTGCAAGATTTGACAAAAACTAAAACTGCATCATTAGATTTTCGGAAAAGTCTTTACCCTAGCCAGGAATCGAACCTGTTGATTTTGCAAAGAAATACGTTTCCCTATATTTTTCTATCAATCGATCAGACGGACAGACAGACAGATGGACGTACAACTTCTCATGCGCAACATAAGTACACGCACCCATTTTTTTATATTGCAAAACAACGTTTACCGGGACAGTTAGTAAATACATATAAATAGCAAAGTACTTACATTCATCATCACTCCCTTCTCCGTCGCTGAGTTCAGCAGAAGCTCCAAGCTTCTCTCTCATCGTCTTCTTGTTTGCAGCACCGCCTAGGCTGTTACCTATTGACATAATATTATAGAATAGACCTTTGTACTTGTACAATCAACGGTCAAAAGTTTCTGCCCACCGTAATGTTTACAATCCTGTGCAGCACTATTAGAACATTATAACAACGTAACCTGTGGATCGAACCCACGTCTCGGTTGGTGTAGCGGGTGGCCCCTTATACCACTCACACAACTAAACACATATCTAACATGTTGAAGATAATAATCACACTGAGTACTTTTAATTCAAGTATTTATGTTTGTATGTAACGTCTATTAGAAGAAGGTCGTAAGTCCAATACTTTTTGATAGTACTATTGTAGCAAACTGATCATTTACTTATGAACCATACTGTACAATAGAAATCTACAAAGCGTACGAGATAGAAAAACATTTTTTACGGAGATATGGTAAAAAAGAAAAAGATAGCGAACATATTGACCGAGAAAAGGACTTTTGCTCGCTCGGTCAATTTGACTAACCTGCCAATTTAACATTGTTCAATCTGTCCGTAGAGTCCGGTTTGTCTGTGAGCGCGTCAACGACAGCCATACACGCATCGCGTCCTATCTCGTTGTGTGATAGATCTACGGACTGACAAACATACAAACATTACTATATTAGTACTAAAACGACGACTTAAAAGGAACACCCGTGCGAAGATTCAAAGATTTCTTAAGGTGAAAGGGTACCGACGCTCTCTCCATCCATAAAAACGTAGTCGACTGTTTCCTCCCTGGATAATGACTCTAGCACAAATATTTTTGGTGTATAAAACCTATAACTGCCATGACTATGCCCATATGTCATCATAACTACATAGTATAAAATAAAGTCACTTTTCGCCGTCCCTTTATCCCTATGTAAGCTTAGATCTTTAAAACTTCGCAATGGATTTTGAAGCATTTTTTTTTAATAGATAGTGATTAAAGAGGAAGGTTTTTAGATATAATACAGCCGTGCGAAGCCGGGGCGGTCGCTAGTAGGTAATAAACAATGAATAAGGATCATAAACTACTGGACCGATTTAGATGAAACTCAGTATGAGGATACATTGATTCACTGACAGTAACATAAGGAATTTTCTCACGATATTACCACGGGATCGGGAGTTCCGCGGGTGAATTCGCAAGGCGTAGCTAGTATAAGTAGAAACTAACCTCTAACAGTATAGAATTATCTTTAAATGCCTTAGCGAGTGCATTAGCTCCTTTACTCTTCAGTAAGCAATCACCAAAGTTCAGGTTCTTTAGGTTTTTAAGTCTGAAACAAATTATATATTTTAATAAATAAATATTGCAGGACATTCCACACATCGCCATCTAGCCCCAAGCTAAGTGCCTACACTTGTGTTATGGGTGCTAGACAACTCATATACTAATATACTTTTCTTTGTTTGGCGATTTTAGTTTTATTTTTGTATTTATTAAAAAAATATATTTGTGTTAGTAATTTAATTTGATGTGATTTTCGTTTTGTGTGTTTATAATGAATAAATGAGCTTCTCTTTTGTAAATATATACTTACTAAATACTAGTAAATATCTAAGCATAAATACTTGTCTGTGGCGGGAATCGAACCCGTAACCCTGTGTTTGGCAGTCTGGCATGGTGACCATTGTGCCAACTGGGTCTGTGTCAACCGCCTTAATGAATAAAAGTACTTTATTCATTAAGGCGGTTGACACAGACTGACTTCAACTTACTTAGGTAACGCATCAGCAACGGCACTAGCCCCTCGATGTCCGATGGTATTGTCGTTGAGGTTGAGTGTTGAGAGGTTCGGGTTGTGTTTGAACGCGTTAGACAGGGCTGTGATGCCGGGGTAGTAGATACCGTTCTGGGGCATCGCTAGCTCTTCTAGCGTCTTCATATTCTGTAAGGAAACGGTTTAAATACTATATTTAAGAGAACGGAACGGATTTTTAGATATCTCGACTTTAATTCTGAAGGTCGTTGGTTCGTACCCGGCCGGCCGTGCATAGATGGAATTTTCTTAAGATGCAGTAGCGATGCTGTCGCGCGTTCGCATCGATACAGTCGCGATGCGATCGCTAGCTGTGTGCCCTCGCCCACATAACCACGATTCAGTCGCGATGCGATCGCTAGCTGTGTGCCCTCGCCCACATAACCACGATTCAGTCGCGATGCAAACGCGATACCGTCGCGCTTCTGTCGCGATGCAAACGCGATTCAGTACGGTTTGTATGACTTATTCGACGTTTTGCCGACACGGTCGCGCGTTTGCGTCGATACAGCCCCGATGCTGTAGCGCGTTGCAAATGCGACTAACACACGTTAGTAACGATGCAAACGCGCGTTTGCGAAACGCGCGTTTGCATCGCTACAAAAAGTCGCCGTGGGCGAGGGCCCTTAGTTGTCTCCGGGCCTAAGTCTGCTAACACAATTGTGTTTCAATAAAGTGTCGATAATATAATGTCAAAAATATGACATTACATGTCAAATTGGTATTCTCTTAATGTTACTTTTCTATCGAAACACCGCTGACTCACTTTGGTATTCTGCTCTAGAATCGTGGCTCAATGGAACCTCGATAGTTGTCAAAACGGTACAACGCTTAGCAACATATACCATGTAGCTAGCCAACATTAGCGACGTATCTATTACCATTCCATTGAGACTCCATAGTGATTCTATTGCGATGTTATTAAAATTTAGTGCTGTTTATTCTATGTTCATCAATAAAAAAAAAACTTTAGCAGAATACCAAATAAAGTCACAATCTCAATATAATATCAATAGAGTTTCGATATAATGACAATAGTAAATCCATTAATGCAACATAGCAGAATAAGGCCCCAGATGTATTGACAAGTTCTCTCCCCTGGACATGGTCGACTAAGCTGAGAGGGTAGTAGGTGCTGGCTGGGCAAGCCTACTTCATCCTCACGCAAAAAAGGACCCAATTAAAAAGGGTCTAATTGCGGAAAACAGCCCGTATACAAGTACAGACCTGTTCACTCACGAAGGCGCGCCCCTCCGGTGTAAATTTTCTCGGTGTGCATTAATATGAGTGTCACACATGCTAACAAGATGTCTTAATATGTGTGTGAAGACTATCAGTAAAGACAGCATACAACAGAGATAGAATTATATACAGATTATGTTTACAACAACATTCATAAGGTGTGGAAGGGCGCGCCTTCGTGAGTGAACAGATCTATACATGTAGGTGAGATGTCAAAGCCTTTATTAGATAGTTAAACATACCTCGAAAACCTTTGCCAATGCAATAGCCCCATCATTCTCCAGCCTGTTACGACCAGCTATGAATGTCTTCAGTCTCCGAGGACGAGAGCCGAGTGCAGTAGCCAGTAATCGACCTCCAGTTATACCGAGACCATTGTTGTTAAGGCGGAGTTCCTGTATGTTAAGGATATATGTTTTATTTAGTTATTTTAAGGGCTCTGTACCCAAAGACGACCTAGTTGGTACAATGGTCACCATGCCCGACTGTTAAACACAGGGTTGCGGGTTCCATTCCCGCCTCAGACATGTATTTATGCTTAGATTGTCTGTGGTCTGGTTGTTTCTAAATATTATGAGTATCACTACATAGTATAAAACAAAGTCGCTTTCTCTGTCCCTATATCCCTTTGTATGCTTAAATCTTTAAAACTACGCAACGGATTTTGATGCGGTTGTTTTAGTAGATAGAGTGATTAAAGAGGAAGGTTTATATGTATAATACATGCATAATATAGCCGTGCGAAGCCGGGGCGGGTCGCTAGTGTATTAACAAAAGAAAAATATTATATAAGTAGTATATCTATTGTCTAGCACCCATAACACAAGTGTAGTTACTTAGCTTGGGGCTAGATGGCGATGTGTGGATTGTCCTGCAATATTTATTTATTTAAACGATAAAAACGGTACCCTATTACTAAGACTCCACAGTCCGTCCGTCTGTCTGTCACCAGGCTGTATCTCATGAACTGTAATAGCTAGATTGTTGAAGAGGTAACTGGTTACGAGCCTCCAGTTTCGTATGCGGCCGAAGGGGACATTTTCACAATTTATGTATTTCTGAATTCTGAGGTTAACAGAAATACTTATGTACTTATCTTACTGGTGACAGACAGATTGTAGAGTCTTAGTAATAGGACCGTTTTACCCTATGGGAACTCTATAAACAGAATATGGTGGTACAGAAGCCTTCATGCGCGAGTCTAACTCGCACTTGGCCAGTTTTTAGACTTTTTGTGGTAATGTAAAATAAATATATATGCCCCCTTATTCCAAAACGAGGTTTAGAGATAGTCCGAGATGTGGATTTAAACCTTAGATTATATATGGAACTATAGTCCAAACACTATCCCTATCACTACATAGTATAAAATAAAGTCACTTTTCGCCGTCCCTATATCCCTGTCCCTTTGTATGCTTAGATCTTTAAAACTACGCAACGGATTTTGATGCGGTTTTTTTTAAATAGAGTGATTCAAGAGGAAGGTACATGCATAATATAGCCGTGCGAAGCCGGGTCGGGTCGCTAGTAGATTATATATAGGGATAGTGTTTAGTTAGACTATAGTTCACGAGTAAATCTGTATCTAAATCTAAGGTTTAAATCCACATCTCGGACTATCCTTAAACCTCGTTTTGGAATAAGGGGGATGCTGTCTTGGGTTTGAAACTTATGAAAAGTTTGTGTACGCTAATTAACATTGGATATTCCCACGGGATCGTTAGTTACGCGGGTGAAACCGCGAAGCGTTGTTAGTTAGATATAAAAGTCAATATTATTATCTTACCTCCAACTCGCTGCAAACATCACTCTCCAACAGCTTAGCGAGACCTTCCACTCCAATAGGTCCGAATGCATTGTCACTCAGGTCCAGCACCTTGAGTCTTGCACCTGCCTTGATCATACCCTCACCTAATGCTGCCTGGAGACAAACAAATAATCTACACTAATATTACGGGCCGCTTGCGAAAACCGCCTAGTTACGTGGGGAACAAATGTCTTACCATGGCGCTCCTCGCCAAGTCGTGGCAGACTGGGTAGATCCAAGACGTGCTGGCTTGACGTCGTAAGTGGTGATATGCGAGCAAATGGCCTTACTAACCAGGATGCCGAAGATCGTGCGAAGTGGAGGCGTAAAAGTAGGAAAGCGGACCCTGGGCTCCCGAGAGGGATGCAATGCATTGATTTTTGTCGCCACCACCAGCAATGGGATTCGTGGGAGAAACTGTCACAATATATATATCAATGGAAAAAGTTGGATACACCCAAATACAACACCCTGAGTAGGGTTCTTCTCTAAGCTTATATTCTAAACTCACCAACGCAAGCGGTATCTCAGTCTTCATCCTCCCAGTGAACATGTCCGAGAACCTGGCAGCCACCAGCTCCGGGTGACGTTCCAGGGCAGTAGCGATGGCCGAGGCTGCTTCTACACCGAGCGTGTTTCCCGTCAGAGTCAGGTGTTGGAGGTTGGGGCAGTTGTTTATTGCTTCTATTATTGGTTGAGCTGGAAGGAGATTAAGCATAGGAACGGTGTTAGCTTAGTGGTAGATACCTCAACTTTAATTCTGAAGGTTGGGTTAGAATCCTGGCCGGCTGGCTTAAGAAAAATTTATGTGCGCTAATTGAAATTGCTCTTATGGTGGAGAAAAACATCGTGATGAAACCCGCGGCTCAGTTGGCTCCAGAAGTATTGACAAGTTCTCTCCTCTGGACATGGTCGACTAAGCTGAGAGGGTAGTAGGTGCTGGGCAAGCCTACTCCATCTTCACGCAAAAAGGACCCAATTAAAAAGAGTCTAATTTCCAAAAACAGCCCGCATACAAAAGTACAAGTACTATTGAGCATGGAACTGCACTCTCAAAGTTAAAATCAAGGACGTTGGCCACACTGCTGGCCATATCTGCCGCATGTCCGACCAGATGTGTGCATAAACCACCACGGACTGGGCAGGCGACACTGCGGCAGGCCCAGATGGATGGCAGGACGAGTTGGACTCACATAGGCACTGGACCTAGCTGCCACTAGGAACAGTAGAAAGAGGGGAGGGAGGCATTTGCCCTGCAGTGGGACGGAATAAGCTAAACATTAAATAAATAAATTAGTATGAGTTCTCTAAAAGAAAAAGAAAAACTTGAGAAATTGTAATATTTTTTTTTTCTGTAAATAATCCTTGCGACACCACACTGTCCAATGTGAAATAGAAAGACGAAACGAAAATAACTGGCTTGCTTTCTATGAGAGAGAGAGAGACAGACAGAGAAACACGCGCACGCCGCAGGGCTTACAACTATAGCAAAAAGTGTCATTACAACTTTTGGTCTTAATTTTTTCCATCTAGCCCACTTTCGCAACGCGCGATAAGGAACTTTCGTTCCAAAAGAAGTAGAGGTTGTCAAATCAACAGATGGGAGGATGACCTAAAACAGACAGTCGACCCTTTCTGGTCCAGAATGGCTAGAGATAGGACATATAGGAGTTGGAGGAGGCCTATCCAAAAGACACACCGAACTTAGAGATTTTCTATAACAAATTAGCTTCTTCAGACATCAATAATTGTACGTTCTAAGTTGGGAATAAAAGGCTTTATGAGTTCTGAATAACTTAGATATGCCCCTGTTTTCTGCAACAAAAACTAATTTATTGATCCTTGAACTGTTAGCGTATATTAGTTTATAATATTTAAGGGGAGAGAGGGAACAGAGGGACTCGAGTTGATGTGAGCGTAGCGCGTAGACGTATTATAAATATTGTGAGAATATCCTGAGGAACAGCACGTGTTCATGGAGTGCAGTAGCGTGGCAGATCAACGGGCTCGGTCTCTTCAATCGCCGACATCTCTTCCGGAGGCCTGTAAAAACCTGAAAAGGCTGCTAGAATTCTGGGAGGACCTGGGATGGTTGGAGTGACAAGTAGGATATACACACACGCACAATGGCCCAAATGATGAGGCTAAGTGCGGAAACAACCCCGTAAAACTAAAACTAAAAAAAAAAATCCTGAGGAACATTAATAAATCTTATTATTGAAGTTCAGGTGTTAACTGTGTCGTCTTCAGACTGCATAGAAATGACAGATATGAGATTGACAGCATTGTTTTTATGGAACTAGCAGTGCCTCGTGGTTTCACTCGCGTAAATTACAATCCCTTGGGAATATGGGGATAAAAATTATCTTAAGTTACTCCTTATGAATCAATGTATCCTCATACTGAGTTTTATCAAAACCGGTCCAGGAAAGCTTTTTGTATAGACAAGAAAATTTCTCCTGTTTTTTGTAAAAAATAACATTGTCATTTGAGGTTATGTTTGGTAAATAAATTAGAAAATTATTGGTTTTTGGAGGTAAAACTGGTTAAGAATCGATAAGAAATCAACGGAGAGCCAATATTTCAAGAATACAAAAGAAGATATGTGAATAAATCGGAAAAAATGAAGAAACTTACCATCTTTTTCTGTGTCCAGTTTTAGCGATTTTCCTGTGAAATCTACACCACTTAGGACATTTCCCGAATCGTCCAACGCTGAGTTAAATGATTTTAAATCGAACGATGCCATTTCTAATGAATTAAACACGAATAAATAAATTAAATTAGAACAAAACACAACGCATCGGCAAGGCGTCAACGGAAATTTTCAATTTATTTCGTTTAAATTTTTTTGACAGGCAGTTGTAAAAATGTTCCAGATTTTCATTCAATATTTTTTAGCATTTGTTTAAGTCGATTTGGTCGATTGAAGTTGATTCAAAAATATATGGCAATACTGATAATTTTGAAATGCTTATTTTTCGTTCGTTTTTGAACTAATCAAATTTCTGTCAAATTGATATTTGCTGGCTATCTTTTTTCAAGTTATGACTTCGTATGACTTTGACATAAAGCCAGTGTATGCACATAATATGGGCAATGGGCATGACGTGGCCTGAAAATATGTTCTTTAGACAATATTTTTAGATTTCTAGAGGTGACTTAAAAAACTTTACAGCGGGCGAAGTTTCGTTTCACCGTCTCATATTGTCCCAAGCTTAAGCGAAGAAGACCAAGAGGCCGTATGTGCTAAAAACCTTTTGTATGCCCCTTCGGAGGTATAAACATAAATTCACAAAAAATTTCAACCAGTCATTGTCAATCGTGTAGCGAGTACGCTGCCGTTGGCGACCGTGTGACGGAATTTTACACAAAAATCTCGATTTATTCGAGAAACAAGACAACTAGGCCACAACACTAGTTAGACGTTCTACGTGACTTTCTGAACATCAACCATGGCGGGCTTAATTATTAAGGGTAAGCCGATATTTCGAAGATTTCGACCCAACTGAGTTAAAACTACTTTTCTAACTTGAAGCTAACAAGAATATGAAACCTTTAGATCCTTTATCAACAATAACGATCTTTTAATTACCTTTTTATTGATGAATTTGATAAGGAAACTTTGTAAACAGGTTAGGCCTACAGATTGCCTTACTAAATAAAACCTGTTTTATTCGTGTAAATATGCTAATAAGTTGAATTTACGTACGAAAACCACCTTTGACCCTATATCAAGGCATGAAATTGTTTACGTTGACTCCATTGACTCCATAAAGTCCGAAGTTTCATGGTCATTTAAATACCTACCTACATTAATTGTTTACAAATTATTACCTAGATTGGTAGGGTAGGTACTTAAATACATAGGTACTTTACTTACTTTACGTCTTAATATTTTAGTACCTACTTACATCTTTACATAGGTAGTAACAAAGTCGTAATACATAAAATGCAAAAGTTTCTAACACTGAAATGGCTGAATTAATTTCAATTGAATACTACTAATAATGTGAAAGTGTGTGTTAGTTACTGCTAGAAACTACTAAACCGATTGCATTGAAACTCTATCCCCCTTATTCCAAAACGAGGTTTAAGGATAGTCCGAGATGTGGATTTAAACCTTAGATTTAGACACAGATTTACTCGTGAACTATAGTCTAAACACTATCCCTTACTTTACACATACTTTTTACTCCCAATATTCCCACGGGATCAAGACTTACACGTGTGAAACCCCAGGGAGCAGCTAGTTTCCAATTATAATTATCTAGGACCCTCGAATAATAGTTCTGAGAACAGTTAACTTTGCATAAACTTTGAGTACTTAGTTTTTCGTGAACAGGTAGTCACTATATTTCCCAAGTCGTCTATTAACCCTAGTACTTACTTAAACAGCCAATTCTACAAGTAGACGTATTGGAAAAGCTTTTTGTACCACCGCCGGCTTCCTACCTTCACTCCATCCCTGTTTATTTAATGGTCTTTGAGTCACAAGCATATAGGTATCTTCTAGACACCACATGCTACATCTTAGACTGCATCAACACTTACCACCGTGTGAGACAGTGCTTAAATGCTGACCTATCACTATCACTACATAGTATAAAATAAAGTAATTTTTCGCCGTCCCCATATGTCATTATGTCCCTTTGTATACTTAGATCTTTAAAACTACGCAACGGATTTTGATGCGGTTTTTTTTTAATAGATAGAGTGATTCAAGAGGAAGGTTTATATGTATAATACATGCATAATATAGCCGTGCGAAGCCGGGGCGGGTCGCTAGTTTAATTATAAAAAAACTACTACTACTTAGCGCAAACAATTGTTCTCCTAAGAGCCAAAAGACCAGAGAACTTATAAAAATATTGAATAGTATATGGCCATATGATTAAATACAGAATTCTGCTTTTATGCCTCCTCAAAAACTCACACCTATCAAACTGGGGTTCATGCCATACCGAAACATGTACTTTTGTACTTCTTTCATTTCTATTAAGACAAATCACCTTAAGCTAAATTGAACTTAGTACCACACATCGCCATCTAGTCCCCAAGCTAAGTAACTAGACTTGTGTTATGGGTGTTAGACAACTCATATACTACTTATATACTTTTCTTTTGTAAATATATACTTATAATACATAGAAACAACCAGACCACAGACAAATATCTAAGCATAAATACATGTCTGAGGCGGGTATCGAACCTGCAACCCTGTGTTTGGCAGTCCGGCATGGTGACCATTGTGCCAACAGGGTCGTCGAAGCCGCGTGCTAACCTAAATAGGCTAGACAACGGATATACTACTAATATACTTTTCTTTTGTAAATACTTATAATACATAGAAACAACCAGACCACAGACAAATGTCTAAGCATAAATACTAGTCTGAGGCATTAAGACTTTAAAAAGGAAAGATACATTAAGACAAATTATGTTACCTCGATGCTTCATTTCACCTAATGACATTTTATGAATGGTTTATTTTACCTATAGTTTATTCATTCAAATGATGTTTCACCTATGTGCCATTCAAGTAAGGCTTGTTTGACTATCGTAATATTTCATCTCATAGGTTAGGTAGGTATTGGTGCTAATTAAAATCACTATCACTACATCACTACATAGTATAAAGTAAAGTCACTTTTCGCCGTCCCTATTTCCCTTTGTACGCTTAGATCTTTAAAACTACGCAACGGATTTTGATGCAGTTTTTTTTAATAGATAGAGTGATTCAAGAGGAAGGTTTATATGTATAATATATGCATAATATAGCCGTGCGAAGCCGGAGCGGGTCGCTAGTACGTCATAAATGCTAGAGATGAGAACTGACTGTGATGGGGATATGGAGGTACTTTTATGCCTAAGTTCACTAAAACCCACATATTCTATCAAACTGATCCATTAATTTTTCTTTCAGCAACACACAACCCATACGACAGACTTCTGAAGAAGATAGAAATCAATGGAAAAACATACGAGTATTATGATCTTCTTCAATTTGGAAGAGAATATGGTGAGAAGTTTTATTATACCTAATATTTAAATAAAATTATTTAAAAAAAAATTGCTTGAGGATAGAGTAGACTATGTTCAGCTCCTACTACCCTCTCAGCTCAGTCCAGAGGAGAGAACTTGTCAATACTTCTGGAGACAACTAAGCCACGGGTTTCATCACGATGTTTTCCGCGCACCCGGAGTGAAACTCGAGGTATCTACTAAAGCCAACACCGTTTGTCAAATCACTACATAGAATAAAACTAAGTCACTTTCCGCTGTCTGTCCCTATGGATACTTAGATCTTTAAAAGTACGGATTTTGATGCGGTTTCTTTAATAGAGTGATTCAAGAGGAGGTTTCGTCACTATCAATATCACTACATAGTATAAAACAAAGTCGCTTTCTCTGTCCCTATATCCCTATGTATGCTTAAATCTTTAAAACTACGCAACGGATTTTTATGCGGATTTTTTAAATAGATAGAGTGATTCAAGAGGAAGGTTTATATGTAAAATACATGCATAATATAGCCGTGCGAAGCCGGGGCGGGTCGCTAGTTTGTATATAAAACAAAACTACCACACGTACGAAGTCGCGGAAATTAGCTAGTCATGTATAAATAGTATTTTTTAGGCTTATCTATGAAACGGTTTTATGTACCTAGCTTTATTTTACACATACTTATTTTTTTTTGTCAAAAATAATAAGAAGTTTAGAAGATATTGTAGAAAAGATGAATAAACTGATGCAGGTTACATACTTATATAGGCCAAAACACAACCCTCTTTAGTCCACTTTTTTATTTTTGGTTTACGACTAAAAGTTACTGAACAAAAGTTGTAGATAATCATATTTGCAACAAAAAATGTTAAATCCCTTTTTCCAAGATGGCGGCCGTGGGATAAGGTGTAGAATCCCTCAAACTCGGATTTAAGTTTAGACTGATCCCCCCTTAATATCTTAAAAATTTAATTGCGTCCTTTGACAACGCACGCTAAACCCAAAAAAATGTAACATTTCAATGGCCTACTTTGGCTTCGCCGTAGACGAGTAAAAACTTTAATAATTTTTACCTGCAAAATGTCATAGTATTTATTTATCTTAAAAGATAAACCCGCTATAGCTGGAGAGAATTTTGTTTACATTTTGTCTTATCAAAATGAGAGATAATGAAAGATAGTACATAAACTACTTGTACTTGTATACGTCTGTTTGTCCGCAATAAGACCTTTTTAGTTGGGTCCATAATGCGTGAGGATGGAGTAGACTATGTTCAGTACCTACCCTCTCAGCTTAGTCGACCATGTCCAGAGGAGAGAACTTGTCAATACTTCTGGAGACAACCAAGCTGCGGGGTCAAGTATTCCTTCACCGTAAAAGCAATGTCAATTAACGCACATAATTTTTTCTAAAGAAAAATTGATATGTACCTATAGCTGTTACCCGCGTCTTCGTCTTATCTAGTACTAGCGACCCGCTCCGGCTTCGCACGGCTATATTATGCATGTATTATACATATAAACCTTCCTCTTGAATCACTCTATCTATTAAAAAAAACCGCATTAAAATCCGTTGCTTAGTTTGAAAGATCTAAGCGTACAAAGAGACACAGGGATATAGAGACGGCGAAAAGTGACTTTATTTTATACTATGTAGTGATAGTGACTAGTAAATCCCGATCCTGTGGGAATATCAAAATGAACAGTAGCCTATAGCTTCCACGATAAATGGACTATCCAACACAAAAATAATGTTTCAATTCGAACCAGTAGGTAGTTCCTGAGATTAACGCGTTCAAACAAACTCTTTAGCTTTATACTATGTAGTGATAAATAAGAATAATTTTATAGCTATTATTTATATTATATAACTAACAGTTTTTATAGGGGTCAAATATTAAGTAAATATAATTCAAACAATCAATGTTAACTCATAAAACTTATCTATTATTAGTTAGGGAGCTTATGGTGTGATATATCATATTATATGGCAGTGCCTAAAGTCGCCTTCTATGGTTTAAATCAGAGATACTGAAACTTATTCAGTTTACAGCCCACTTAAAACAAAATATCATCGCCTCCCATTTTTTAGGGTTGAGTACCTCAAAACGTAAAAAAGGAACCCTTATAAGATCACTTTCTTGTCCGTATGTCTGAGCTCACTATGGTAAGAAATAAAATTTATGGCAGTGCCTAAAGTCGTCTTTTATAGTTCAAATCAGTGGTAGGTACTCAAACTTACTTCGTTTACTGCCCACTTTGAAAATATTTTTCTTACCATCGCAAAAAAAGTGTACCTACTTGAAACCTTGAAAAAGTAGTAGAACAAAAATGTACAGATTAAAATTAATAACTGCTAAACCAATTGAAATCACTACATAGAATAAAATAAAGTCACTTTTCGCCGTCCCTACGTCCCTATGTATGCTTAGATCTTTAAAACTACGGAACGGATTTTGATGAGGTTTATTTATTAGATAGAGTGATTCAAGAGTAAGGTTTATATGTATAACTAGCTGCGCCCCGCGGTTTCACCCGCGTAAGTCCCGATCCCGTGGGAATATCGGGATAAAAGTAGCATATGTGTTAATCCAGGTCTCCAGCTATCTACATACAGAGTTTCATCGCAATCGGTCCAGTGGTTTTAGCGTGAAGGAGTAACAAACATACATACACACACATACACGCACACACACACACACACACAAACTTTCACATTTATAATATTAGTAGGATACATGCATAATATAGCCGTGCGAAGCCGGAGCGGGTAGCTATTTATAATAAAGAAATATTAAAAATGTTTTATCATTTGTTTGTAATTGGTAACGCTCCGAAACTACTGGACCTATTTAGATGAAACTTGGTATGAGGATACATTGATTCATTGACAGTAACATAGGGTACTTTTTATCTCGATATTCCCACGGGATCGGGAGTTACGCGGGTGAAACAGTGAGGCACAGCAAGTGTACAAGACGTAGGTATTCAAAATACCTATTTATAGGAACTGAGTATGAAACTATAGTAACAAAAAACTATTTTAGAATCAATTAGCAATTACCATACAAAAGAATACAAATAAGGCAAAGTTCGTGTTTCTTAGATACTTAACATGTTTTTTAAATCAAAGACTAAAGCTACTTATGCTGCCAAACGTAACTCGCCTAAGAAATATCCGTCGCTTACAAACTAACATTGTTGATTGTAACGAATGTGTTTTGTTTTTCTCAAAAGTGCTGATGGAAATGTAGGTGAGATCTTTACCGATATTTTGGGGTAATTTGAGACGAAAATTCCTTGTCATTTCAAAGTTATACTAGTTTTCATTCCTAATTTTAGGAAAGCTACAAAACAATAAGCAATTTTTGGCTCAAAGTCATACCAAAATGTCGGTAAAAGTCTCACCTACAATTCCATCTCAGCACTTTTGAGAAAAACAAAACACATTTTTAACAATGAACGAACGAAGGCGACCGGTGCCGATAGTAACTAATTAGAAACCTGTGTAGCGAGATCGTTGGCGTATGGACCCACCTTAATATACAGAGTGGAGAGTCGTATTGGCCTAGCGGTTGATACCTCGATTCATTCTGAAGGTCGTGGGTTCGAATTCCGGCCGTGCACCAATAAAATTTTCGAAAAATGTATGTGTGTTATTTGACATTGCTCTAACGATGCGCGGAAAACATTGTGATGAAACCCGCGGCGTAGTTGTCTCCAGATGTATTGACAAGTTCTCTCCTCTGGATACGGTCGACTAAGGTGGTCGGATTGGACATAGCTTACTCCGTTCTCATGCAAAAAGAATCCCACTGAAGAGGTTCAGTTGCGGACACACAGCCCGTATACAAGTAGGCCTTTGATAGAGTGGTCTCCATCTTTGGGCCTGACCGGAAGACCAGCGCTGTAGTTTGGCGTCACCGCTAGCTGCAGCATTTCAGCTGAGTTCGGTCTATTTAGGTTAGCACGCGGCTTCGACGACCCTGTTGGCACAATGGTCACCATGCCGGACTGCCAAACACAGGGTTGCAGGTTCGATACCCGCCTCAGACATGTATTTATGCTTAGATATTTGTCTGTGGTTTGGTTGTTTCTATGTATTATAAGTATATATTTACAAAAGAAAAGTATATAAGTAGTATATGAGTTGTCTAACACCCATAACACAAGTGTAGTTACTTAGCTTGGAGCTAGATGGCGATGTGTGGAATGTCCTGCAATAATTATTATTATATAAGGAAAATAGAACCAGAAGTGAAACCATAAAAGACAAAATTTAACAATTTATTAATAATTAAAATAACGTTTAAGAGAACAATTAATCGCGCACGCACAACCGCCTCGCACCGAATCCCTAAGGCCCTCTGCCGACTCCCGCGCCCGTCTCAGGTCTTCTATTACAACACGGCCTCTCCTGACGGAAGAACGTCCTCGTTCTCTTCTTGCGTCGAGGTGTCGACTAAGCTGGAACTGGGCTCAAAGTCTTCTTCATCTGCATCTGTACAAAATACGACCCTTACACTATAGGTCAAATTGTGAGGTCTGCTCACAAGTACTAGGTCTGCTAGTAAGATAAATCAAGGTTTGCTTATAAACGAGGTCTGCTCGTCAAACCAAATTAAGGTCTGCTTAATATAGACGAGGTCTGCTCATCAAACTAAATTAAGGTCTGCTTAATATAGACGAGGTCTGCTCATCAAACTAAATTAAGGTCTGCTTAATACCAACGAGGTCTGCTTGTGGCCATTTATAAAAAAGGTCTACTCATTTAACCGAATCTGATGAGGTCTGCTCATGTTGCAATTTTATTGAGGCCTGCTCAAAATCTATTGTGAGGTCTGCTCAAAATATATTGTGAGGTCTGCTCACCAGAGCCAACAAAACAAGTGCTCTAAAACTAAAAACATTACAACACAACTCACTTTCAAAGAAAGCTGTACACGCATCTGGAGTCCATTCTCCTTTCCACGGCACCATAGACTCCGCCGCTGCCTGGGTTGACTTCCCATAGGAGCCCGCAACCAACTGCAGCTCGTATCTACCCTGAGGCAGGATTTTCATCACTCGGTAGGGACCACGCATACCCGAGTCAAGCTTTCCTGTACTTTGTGCTTTTTTAATCACAAAAACTAGTGAGTTTACTTCAAAAACACGAGGCGATCGTCTGTTTTGGTTGACGGATGTGTCTTGTCGCTCTTGGTTTTGCTTCAACAAACCAGAAACACGCTGTTTCCTCATTTCAGTCATCGCTTCTCGATTTGGGTTTGAGCCGTCTATCGCCACATCCCTCACAAGGTTGCGAATTAACGGTGTCACTGTTTCCGTCCCAATTAAAAGACTAAGAGGCGAATGTTGTGTCGTCTTCTGCTTAGTCATATTTAACACAAGTTGTAATCTCCACATTACACTGGACCACTCTTCTTGTCGGTAATTAGAATGGATGCGGATCATGTTCAGTAAAGTGCGGCAATAGCGTTCGATCTGTCCATTGGATCGGTGCATTTCAGGCGTAATCAGGTGTACATCACTACCAATTTCATTCACCCAGTGCAGAAATTCGGTACTTTGAAACATCCGACCTCGATCGGCGACAATTAACTTTGGCGATCCAAATAAGGATATAGCATTTAGAAAATGACGCTTCAACTCGCTCGCATCCTGCCTTATCATAGGATACAAAAGGCAATACTTTGTAAATGCATCGACTATTATTAAGACATATCGATGCCCATTCGATTCTGGAAGCGGACCTAAAGCGTCTGCATGTATGGTTTCAAAAGGAGAATCTGGTTTCTGCCAAGAATGAATCGGCTGAAGTGGTGCACGAGGTATTTTCTTTTGTGACAAACATACAATACAATGGGAAATATATTTTTGAACAAATGGCCTTAAGCCAGGAAACCAAAAATGCCTTAAAATAAGCTCAATCGTTTTATCAACACCATGGTGATCATGTTCGTCATGAAACACCCGAAGTAAACTCAGTCGATGACCTTTTGGAATAAAACATAAAAGACGTGGCTGTGCACCAACGGGAGTATACTTGTAATAAAGGAGATCATTCTTTTTAACATATCTGTTGGGGTCTAATTTACCATCGTTCAACTGTTCGATGAGAGTTTGGGTTTCCTCGTCTGCAGCTTGTGCTATTTGAGCCCAACTACGAGGCTTCTGGATTTCAACTACGCTTACTGGATTTCGACTTAAGTAATCAGCATGGGACATAGAAGTACCTTTGCGGTATTCGAGAGAAAAATCGTAATCTTGCAAATACATCCACCATCTAGCTACCCTAGACATTAAATCTTTCTTCTTCTGTGTAAGCTTAAGGGCATTGCAGTCAGTGACTACTGTAAAAGGCACACCGATCAGATAATGCCTGAAGTTTTGCAAGGCTTTGACTACCGCCAAGGTCTCTAACTCATATGAGTGGTAGTTTGGTTCAGCACCCTGAGTCAATTTACTGAAATAAGCTACTACACGCTTATGACCTGATTTATGTATTTGAAGTAAAACTGCCCCATAACCAATCGCGCTGGCGTCAGTATGTACTTCTATTGGCAGTGTTGGATCATAAATAGCAAGTACGGGCTCACTAATTAGGTGTTCAATTATATCTTTTCTAGCAGCCTCCTGCTCAATACCCCAATTGAAAGTCACATTTTTTTTTGTAAGATGTGCGATACATGCTATTTTTGATGCAAAACCAGCAATATATTTTCGGAAATACCCAGCTAAACCCAAAAATTGACGAACTTGCTTTACATTTTTGGGTACAGGAGCTTCGACAAGAGCTTTTACTTTGTATGGACTAGGTTGTACTTGACCCTGACTAATTGAACGACCCAAATACTCAATTTTAATGGATAGGAATGAACATTTACTTAAATTTAGTGAAAAACCAGCTTCTGTCAATGTTTTAAGTACTTCCTGTAAAATTTTAAAGCCTTCTTCGATCGAATTACTTAAAATGAGCACATCATCAATGTAAACCAGGACTTTACCAGATTCAATGAAGGTCCGGAGAGTATTTGAAATGATTCGTTGATATACCACAGGTGCATTGGCCAAACCGTATGGCATTTTCAAATATTCATAGTGACCTTCCGGTGTAACAAAAGCCGTAAGCGGAATTGAATCTTTTTCCATTAAAATCTGATGAAATCCTGTTGCCATATCAAGGCTCGTAAAAAATTTATGACGACCTAAACGATCAATGTGATCATCTATTAAAGGCAGGGGAAAGCGATCTTTGATTGTAATTTCATTAAGTTTTCGAAAGTCCACGCACATACGGTCCTTACCGTTTTTTTTCTTTACAAGAAGAATAGGACTGGAATATTCAGACTCAGACTCCCTTATAATGCCTTTATCTAGTAAATCTTTTACAATCTCCCGAACACGTAAATTTTCAGCTTGTGAAAGTCGATATGGTCTATAGTTTACAGGTATATTGCTATTAAGTTTGATGGACATACTTCCAGTTTTTACAGTAGAGCTAGCTGTTCCCGTAATAAAATGATCAGAGAATGCATTAATAATTGCGAGTAATTTATTTAAATCATCGCCAACAAGGTCTGTATTTACTGAAGCCTGTCCATGAGACTCAATCTTTAAAACACTATCGGATCTGTGAATTAAACGCTGTTGTTCTCGAGTTCGTACATATGTAATACCATCACGGTTCAATACGTCAGTACCTATTATGACTGGGGTAGTGTTCATAAACTCTGCCGGTACCACAAACAGATCAACTTCTAAAGTAATGTCATTAAATTCTACTGGCAAAGTTATATAACAGGTGGTCTCTATCTCTTGACCTCCAATACCCTTTAAAATGCGGAATGCCGGTTTACGAGGGCTATTGAAGTGTTTAATTAGTGAAGATGAAATGAGTGACAAAGTAGCTCCACTGTCAATCAAAACATCTACAGGTACACCTTGTATGATTGCCACCACAATGTCAATTATTTTAGAAGAATCAATAGCATTGCAAAAGTTCACATTATTTTTGTTTCTCGATTCCGACCTTATTTTGGCAAAACAAGTATCAACTTTATGACCCGGCTTTTTACAAAAGGAACACGGTTCCGCTTTGAATTGATTTGTCTGGCCACTGGATGTCTGTGTAGTTATTGTGGGAAAATTATTGGAAATATTAGTGGCCCGCATTCTCTTATGACAATTAGCTAGTACATGTCCCTGTTGACCACAAGAAAAGCATTCCTTGTTGTCATATCGCCGTTTTTTAATAGTATCAGAACGCTTGACTTTAAAAGCATCACGTCGATTGAAAGGTGCTATCTGAGTTTGGTTGCTATTGGAAGAACTAGGACCTTGCTTAACATAAATAGAAAAGAATTTAACTAAATCGCTAGGCATCAAAATTGCATTAGTAGCAGCTGCTCGAATTTGTGAATCTGTTATGCCGCGAATAATGATTGCAGAAATTAGTTCATCACTCAAACCCGTAACAATACGCAAACGAAGTAAAGAACGACGTGCATAGTCAGCGTACGTTGGAAAGTTATCAGAATTCGTTTTCATTACATCGAACAATATGTTAGCAATATCAACTTTTTTCGGACACAATGGTTTAAACTCTCTTTTAAAATTACTCCAACTACGATCATTTGTGACCCAATCGTTGAGCCATGTTCGAGCATCACCCTTTAAACAGTTACCGATCCGAGAAAAACATTCGTTATCGCTCCAATTATTAATTGCCTTAGCACTGTCTACCTCTTGACACCAAACTTCAATGTCATGTAAACTAGGGTCAAAGTTCGAGATATAATACGGTTGATTAGATCGTACGGCAGTGTTAAGCGAGCGTAGCGCATTACCAAAAGCGTCTGTCAACATCTGATGTGACGACGCACTAATAACGGACTGCACTTGTTGTGGTTTGTCTGAAGTAACCGTGTCTATTTTTTCGCGACCGACCGATAAACTACGAGGCGGTGTGCCCGGAGGTGTATCACTTTTATTTTGTAAAACAGCAGTAGCACTAGTTTTTACAACCGAAGCGTTAGATAATGATTTTGTTGATAAGTTATTTTGATTGTTATTTTCAAGCACATTTAATCGCGTTAGAATAGTGCCTAACATTTTGTGTACCGATACCGAGTCAGTGCTACGGCTACGGTCTCTATGCGCGCTACGAGTACTACGAGGCGTAGAGGGCGAACGTTGCCGATGATGACGTGTACCTTCCCGATCCCGAACTTCGGAGCGACAAGGTCGAGATGTACTTCGACTGTGGGACCTGCCCCGCGACCGCGACCGCTTGCGCTCTCGGTGGGAGCTCGGATTACCTGCCATAGCGTTATCGCGTCACACTCAGTACCGCGTACCGAGAGTAGATCAAACAAAGAACAAAGGATGATGCAATGATTGAACCACGGTATTAGGAATTCGCACTAAAACCATAAATCACCGAAAAAACAATTAATGTCACAATTTTCTTAAAAGTCACTTATTAACACTAACACAGTAAATCACCAAAGAACAATAATGTCACAATAAATACGATAGTCACTTTTTTTTTAAGAAAAAACGGAAACTAATGTTTAGATAGCTCGAAACGTGATAAGGCCGTGAGTTTTCTTTCATTATCCCACTTCTGATATAAGGAAAATAGAACCAGAAGTGAAACCATAAAAGACAAAATTTAACAATTTATTAATAATTAAAATAACGTTTAAGAGAACAATTAATCGCGCACGCACAACCGCCTCGCACCGAATCCCTAAGGCCCTCTGCCGACTCCCGCGCCCGTCTCAGGTCTTCTATTACAACAATTATTTATTCTGGACCCTACTATGTGCCTAATAATTTAATCTTCATGATGGTTTTCTACTTCTGTCTGTTTTATTTTAAATTTTCAAAAAAGTGTCATGACAAAAATTCAACTAAATTTTTATCGTTTTCTTACGTTACCACGTAAAATGATCGTCCGTAAACCGGCTTTACAGACAACTATTTTTTGTTATAATTTACGGTCGGCAGCATAATTGCAGATTCATGGTACCTAGAGTTCTAAAATTACTATTATTGGAATGTTTTTATTCTAATATTCTTTGTTTGATAAATTCATGGGTGCCTACCTAGCTCTACGGTGGGTCTGTATTTATGCAGACGACCGTACCTATTTTATTAACCGACTTCAAAAAAGGAGGAGGTTCTCAATTCGTCTTTATGTATGTTGTGTTCGAAAGGTGATACCTCAGGGGTGGTCCCATAAAAATTTAGTGAGGATCTGATGAGAATCTTCGGAGTGATGAACATAATTGCACCCCGATCGTGCAGAAAATTGCTCAGTTTTCAAGATCTCCAGTAGAATCGACCCTTAAACTTATAGGTAAAGATTGATGGAGCATCTGAAACTACCTTCTCATCACTAAACTCCTCAATAAATTACGATTACGCGTTACAATTTGAAGAATTTAGTTGAATTTAGTCGCCGGACTGGGTTTGAATAAATTTTGATAGAGAACCCTATCCTAAACGAAGATCTGATGAGGATCTTCGGAGTGATGAACAGATCTGTACAGTGAGATTCAACAAATTGCTCAGTTTTCCATTTCCACTATTTTACTTTTTCATGTCCATGTGATCTAATAAATGTCTATTCACATTCTCAGAACGTCTCCCGTACTGCATCAAGATACTCCTGGAGTCGTGCGTCCGGAACTGCGACAATTTCCAGGTGTTGGAGAGAGATGTCGCCTGCCTGCTGGAGTGGGAACACCATCAGGCAACGAAGGGCTCCATCGAGATTGCGTTCAAACCTGCCAGGGTCATATTACAGGTTTGTTTAATCACTACATAGTATAAAATAAAGTCACTTTTCGCCGTCCCTATGTCCCTTAGTATGCTTAGATCTTTAAAACTACGCAACGGATTTTGATGCAGTTTTTTTAATAGACAGTGATTCAAGAGGAGGGTTTATATGTATAATACATGCATAATATAGCCGTGCGAAGCCGGGGCGGGTCGCTAGTATTATCTATACTAATATTATAAAGTTGAAGAGTTTGTTTGTTTGTTTGAACGCGCTAATCTCAGGAACTACTCGTTCAAATTGAAAAATTATTTTTGTGTTGGATAGTCCACTTATCGAGAAAGGCTATGCTACTTTTTATCCTGATATTCCCACTGGATCGGGAGTTACGCGATGGAACGCTGCTATAAGTTATATACATTAGTTATAAACTTCTTATTTATTTATTTTACCCCTTTCCCTTCAATCCCCCAGGATCTGACAGGAGTACCAGCCGTGGTAGACTTCGCTGCCATGAGAGATGCTGTCATGGAGCTCGGAGCCAACCCCAACCTGATCAACCCCATCTGTCCAGCTGACCTGGTCATCGATCATTCTGTGCAAGTTGACTTCGCCAGGACGTGAGTTATTTCCTATCTTAAGGTGAAAGGGTACCTGCGCTCTCTCCATACAAACGTAGTCGACTGTTTCCTCCCTGGATAATGGATAATGGAGTTTGTATGGAGAGAGCCCCCGGTACCCTTTCCTCTTAAAGCTACTTATTCTGCCAAACGCAACGCGCCTAAGAAATACCCGTCGCTTACAACTAACATTGATGATTGTAACGAATGTGTTTTGTTTTTCTCAAAAGTGCTGAGATGGAAATGTAGGTGAGATCTTTACCGATATTTTGGGGTAATTTGAGACGGAAATTCCTTGTCATTTCAAAGTTATACTAGTTTTAATTCTTAATTTTAGGATAGCTTCAAAACTATAGGGAATTTTTGGTTCAAAGTCATACCAAAATGTCGGTAAATATCTCACCTTCAACTCCATCTCAGTACTTTTGAGAACAACAAAACACATTCGTAACAATCAACAATGTTCACCAAGGAAGGCGACCGGTGCCGGTAGTAACTATTTAGTAGACTCTGTACCAAGGTCGTTGGGGGCGACCTTATGCTGTTTTTTTTTCGAACTTAAGAGGAAAGGGTACTGGGGGCTCTCTCCATACAAACTATTACAAACGTAGTCGACTGTTTCCTCCCTGGATAATGACACTAGAGCAAATATTTTTGGTGCATAAAACTTATAACTGGTCATGGCAGTTATGTGCCCCTATTTTTTGTTTTTATTTTTATTTTTTTAATCTTAATTTCAATGACAATTAAAAAAACAAAAAAAATAGGGGCATAGTCATGGCAGTTATAGGTTTTATGGCACAAAAATATTTGTTCTACTGTCATTATCCAGGGAGGAAACAGTCGACTACGTTTGTATGGAGAGAGCGTCGGTACCCTTTCGCCTTAAGCTAATGAAGTCACGATGAGCAAGTAATCACTTCACTATCACTATCACTACATAGTATTAATAAAATAAAGTCGCTTTTCGCCGGCCCTATGTCCCTTTGTATGCTTAGATCTTTTAAACTACTCAACGGATTTTGATGGGTTTTTTTTTAACAGATAAAGTGATTCAAGAGGAAGGTTTATATGTTTAATACATGCATAATATAGCCGTGCGAAGCCGGGGCGGGTCGCTAGTAATATTATATTTGTTATATTTCAGCCCTGATGCCTTAAACAAGAACCAGGAACTTGAATTCGAAAGGAACAAGGAGAGATTTCAGTTTTTAAAGGTCTGTTAAAAATAGTATTTATTGAAATACCTTGAAAACGGATAGGACCTGTTTTTCCGCCGCTGGACCTCCTCAGTTGGGTCCTTTTTGCGTGAGGATGGAGTAGGCTTGCCCAGCACCTACTACCCTCTCAGCTCAGTCGACAGTGTCCAGAGGAGAGAACTTGTCAATACTTCTGGCGCCAACTAAGCCGCGGGTTTCATCACGATGTCTTCCTTCACCGTAAGAGCAATGTCAATTAGCGCACATTACGTAAGAAAAATGTAATTCCGTATAAAAATTTCATTTTTCTTCATTAATTTAAATTGTCCTCCGAAAACAGTCGGCCACCATACATTTTAATCTGTGACGTCACCTTGCCTTTTGCGCGTTTTTGTTTTTCTTTGGAAAATCGTGACGTCACACAAAGGTCAGTCATGGCCGCCCGCGTTTCGTTTCTTTTAGTCAGCAAAGTCAAAATATTGCAAATTTTATTTTGAAAATAAAATATTCCCGAAACATTTAAATGCGAAATAAATATTGTAGAGTTTTTGTAAACCTATTAGCTTCCATTTTAAACATCATTACATAGTATAAAACAAAGTCAATTTCCGCTGTCTGTCCCTTTGTATGCTTAATTCTTTTTTAATTTTGATGCGGTATTTTTTTATTAGATGGAAGGTTTATATGTACCTATATTACATCACAACATAGTATAAAATAAAGTCACTTTTCGCCGTCCCTATGTCCCTTTGTATGCTTAGATCTTTAAAATTACGCAACGGATTTTGATGCGGTTTTTTTTAATAGATAGAGTAATTCAAGAGGAAGGTTTTTATGTATATTACATGCATAATATAGCCGTGCGAAGCCGGGGCGGGTCGCTAGTATTTCATATTTTATCGTTATTACAGTCGTGTAGCTTAGATTGGCTTATTGTTATGAACCCTAATCGTCACAAATACCACAGAGCCTCAAGACGAAAGTTTTCAACCAATGTGTGTTACCAGTGATGACATACGGATCCGAGACGTGGTCGCTGACTATAGGCCTCGTTCATAAACTCAGAGTCGCTCAGCGGGCTATGAAGAGAGCTATGCTCGGAGTTTCTCTACGTGATAGAATCCGAAATACGGAAATCCGTAGAAGAACCAAAGTCACCGACATAGCTCTCAGGATTGGTAAGCTGAAGTGGCAATGGGTAGGTCATATAGCTCGCAGAACTGACAACCGCTGGGAAGTAAAGGTTCTCGAGAGGCGGCCGCGATGCAACGCGAAATGGAGTGTTGGGAGGCCAGCTGCCCGGTGGACCGACAACATTGTGGCGGTCGCGGGTAGTCGGTGGATGGAGGCGGCTCAGGACCGCTGTTTGTGGCGTCGTATGGGGGAGACCTATGTCCAGCAGTAGACGTGTATGGGCTGATATGATGATGATGATGAATGAACCCTAAGCCTTAAGTAAACGCTACAATTATTATTTTCTGTGTGTTTTCAGTGGGGTGCCGAAGCGTTCCATAATATGTTGATTGTGCCCCCGGGCTCTGGGATTGTACATCAAGTAAGTTTTTATATAGAAGTATAACTTCAAAAATACAAAAACACAATAAAACACATTTGCCTGAACTAGGATGTTCCTGTGTTTCAGGCGAATAAGGACTTAGAGTTATTAGCTTATTAAATAAAATAAATTACCAGCAAAGTGATTATTAAAATAAATACACTAATACATTCTTAAGCAAACAATGACAATTCAGTGTAAAAATAAAAGTGTATAAAAATAAAATAAAGTAGGTGAAAGTGTGTATAAAATATAATGAAAATTATTATGAATACTAAATTAACAGATTATTATTTTAAAACATAAAAAAATAATCGGTATTGCCGTAAAATGAAGCTACGCGTAAACGTTACTTTAACTGACTACTACTTCACCTACGCACACGCTACGCGTGAAACAAGCTGTTGCCGTACGAAATTTTTGACTAACCTTCCTAGGTGACAATTAATTTGACATTTATGTCTCGTCAAAATTTAGCGCGATACGGCAAGCGCGCAATACGAAATCTATTATTTGATTTTTAGTTTTTTTAAGCTATTGCATAGCTTTTATCGCGGGCTTTGAGCGCGGCGACCGAATCAAGAAATTCCGTAACGAAAAAAAACCTAACACCCCCCACTCCGCCTACCATGTAGCTCGGCCGAGAGTTCGCTTATTGTGTATGTATATGGTACGACTGTACGAAGCTCGCACGATGCAATAGCTTTACCGCGGCAGTCCCCGAGTGACACGTTTTTTTTTTGTATATTCATTAGGTTTATACAAAAAAAAAGTATTTATGTTACATATTTATTTTGTGTTGTCCCTTTTTGTTTAGTCAAAATTATTCTGCACAAGGGAATCTTAAGTACCGTCCAAACCATCATACCGTCCACTCTCATTGCTGTAGTTTTTTTCCTCGACCCACTTGACATTGGCAGAATTGCGCCTTTATGTCAGCAATCAGCCATACAAAAAAAGTTGAAGTTGAAGCTATAGTTATGACGCAAACGCAGTCAAGACGCGCTGCATAAGAATACGGCGATCGGCCCGCTGTGCGTTGTGAAATCAGTTAGGACTATTTTTTATTTATTTATAGATTTTTTTTTTCTAGGTGAACTTGGAATATTTGGCCCGCGTCGTGTTCTCGACTAACGTGCTGCACCCGGATTCTGTCGTCGGCACGGACAGTCATACTACCATGATAAATGGGCTAGGTGTCCTCGGCTGGGGGGTCGGAGGTTAGTGCTTTGTTATACGCGGGTTTTATACCCGCCGCGGAAATACGTACCTAATCTGAACCGGTAGCGGGTTAAAAAACTAGGAAAATAATGTTTATTTTTTTGAGCCACGATCGTCTTTTGTTTCTTCGATCGTCTTTTTTTTTTTAGGGTTCCGTAGCCAAAAGTTAAAAACGGGAAGGATCGTACTTAATCGGACTCGATAGCGGGTTAAAAAAAAAAGGAAAATAATGTTTATTTCGTCCCACGATCGTCTTTTGTTTATATTTTTTATTAAATATAATCGGGATAAAAAGTACCCTATGTTACTGTCAATGAATCAATGTACTTGTACTTGTATACGGGCTGTTTTCCGCGATTAGATCCTTTTTAATTGGGTCCTTTTTGCGTGAAGATGGAGTAGACTATGCCCAGCACCTACTACCCTCTCACCTTAGTCGACCATGTCCAGAGGAGAGAACTTGTCAATACTTCTGGAGCTAACTAAGCCGCGGGTTTCATCACGATGTTTTCCTTCACTGTAAGAGCAATGTCAATTAGCCACACATCCTAACTTAGTTTTTTTTTAATACGTTTTCAAGTGGTCTATTATACTTTTAAGGTATTATACATCCAAAGAAATAAAAAAATTTGATTTGATTTGATTTGAGCGCACATTTTGTCTTAAGAAAAATACATTGGTGCACGGCCGGGATTCGAACTTACGACCTTTAGAATGAAAGTCAAGGTATCTACCACTAAGCCAACATCGCTCTATGAATCAATGTATCCTCATACCAAGTTTCATCTAAATCGGTCCAGTAGTTTCGTAGCCTATTTCATTGAAACAAAAAAAAAAAAAACAGCGCACTCCGGGAGTGCAGGCAGAAGTGAAAACTGTATATCTGTGTAAAATCTCATCTGTCGCGAGAACATACGCAAAAAGAGTTTTAGATGAAAAAAAATAAAAAAAATTGTCGGACGACTATTTGTCTTGTTAAAAAATACCATATGTACGTCTTAATACACTCACAGCCAAATTAAAAAACTGTATATCTGTGTAAAATCTCATCTGTCGCGAGAAAATCTGTCGTCTGTCGCGAGAACGGTTGAAAATGCTCACCCACAAAAGTGCCCAACGCGCCATAAGAAGTTGTCACTTCAAAAACTGTTTATCTGTGTAAAATCTCATCTGTCGCGAGAAAATCTGTCGTCTGTCGCGAGAACGGCTGAAAATGCTCACCCACAAAAGTGCCCAACGCGCCATAAGAAGTTTTCACTTCAAAAATATAATAGGACTCCCATTACCCATGCATGTAGCATGTTATCTACGGAACCCTTTGTGCCAGGGTACGAGTCGCGCTTGGTCGGGATTTTTACTATTCTTTATTGGCAAGTTCAGATATTTTTTTGGAACGTAAGTTCCTTATCGCGCGTTGCGAAAGGGGGCTAGACGGAAAAAATTAAGACCAAAAGTTGTAACGACACTTTTTGCTATTGTTGTAAGCCGTGCGGCGTGCGCGTGTTTCTTTGTCTGTCTCTCTCTCTCTCATAGAAAGCAAGCTAGTTTTTTTTCGTTTCGTCTTTCTATTTCGCATTGAACAGTGTGGTTTTGCGACGATTATTTACAAAAAAAATATATTACAATTCCTTCACTAATTAATCGAAAGGAACTTCGTTCCATCCGGGTGTCCCTTGACACCTCTCAAGTTCTTTTTAATTTATTTAGAACTAGCGACCCGCCCGGCTTCGCACGGCTATATTACGCATGTATTATACATATAAATCTTCCTCTTGAATCACTCTATCTATTAAAAATACCGTATCAAAATCCGTTGCGTAGTTTTAAAGATCTAAGCATACAAAGGGACATAGGGACGGCGAAAAGTGACTTTATTTGATACTATGTAGTGATCATACAGTTGCATGGTTTCACTTTGTCTTCAAAACTAGTTCTCTAACTGTAAGTTTATGTTCCAGGCATCGAAGCGGAAGCAGTGATGTTGGGTCAAGCGATCAGCATGTTGATACCTAAAGTGGTCGGATACAAGCTTGTCGGGGAATTGAACCCGCTTGTTACTTCCACTGACTTAGTGCTCACTATAACCAAGGTAAGTCGCATTCATAAAGTTTATTTTAGCGCGGTAAGCATATTTTTAGATGAGATAAAATCTCTGAACTCGCGACACCGTTACGAGACGCAGCTACAGTGTGTGCATATATGTATGTACAATAATACTATCAACAAGTATTGGAGTTACGACCTTCTTCTAATAGACGTTACACACAAACATAAATACTTGAATTAAAAGTACTCAGTGTGATTATTATTAGTCAACATGTTAGCTATGTGTTTAGTTGTGTGAGTGGTATAAGGGACCACCCGCTACACCAACCGACGTGGGTTCGATCCACAGGTTACGTTGTTATAATGAAAGAAAAGAAAGAAAGAAATAAAATTTTATTTTCTAAACACAAAAAAAAAATAGACACGTAAAAAGCACAAGAAAAGAAGTAGAACAGCGCCCAGAAAAAAGGTTTTGTCCTCAGCTAAAGCTAGAAGCCTCAGCGCTGATTTTCAGTAACAACCATATTGAGACGCACGGGCTTAACTAGTACTCGTATACTAATGAATTTAGTGGAGAACAGTGATACGTAATGAGGTGATAAAATAGAGACACAAGAAGGAATATATACTTAATAAGATAACATAACAGTAATATTACTAAACACAATGTTCAAATAGTGCTGCACAGGATTGTGAACGTTATGGTGGGCAGATACTTTTGAACGTTGATTGTACCTGCTCATAATATGGAAATAAACTATTTATTATTATTTACATTTTCCAGCACCTGCGCTCCCTAGGCGTAGTGGGTAAGTTCGTCGAGTTCTTCGGTCCCGGCGTGTCTGCGTTGTCTATAGCGGACCGCGCGACTGTCGCCAACATGTGCCCCGAGTTCGGGGCCACGGTCGCTCACTTCCCCGTCGACCAGAGGTCTTTGGATTACCTGAAGCAGACCAGTGAGTGTTACCATAGTGAAATTATGACGTGTTGTAAACATTAGTACAAAAAGGTGAGGAGGCTCACAGCCAGCAAAAATGGTTGTCTCTACCACACTTACATCGTAATGTACCTACAATTACAAGTTTAAAAATAATACACTGTATTAATGCCGGCTCATACTTCTTTTTACACTTTATATTATAACTAGCTGTTACCCGCGACTTTGTACGCGTTCTTTATGTACCAAAACCTTCCTCTTGAATCACTCTATGTAATAAAAAAAACCGCATCAAAATCCGTTGCGTAGTTTTAAAGATCTAAGCATAAATAGGGACAGACAGAGGAAAGTGATTTTGTTTTATACTATGTAATGAAGAGGAAAGATTATTTGATTTTTGTAACGAATATGCTCCGAAACTACTGGACCGATTTAGATGAAACTTGATATGAGGATACATTGATTCATTGACAGTAACATAGGGTAGTTTTCATCCCGATATCCCCACGGGATCGGGAGTTACGCGGGTGAAACCGCAGAGCGCTGCTAGCTTATTACTCAACGAGCGTTCTCTTCTTGAATTCCAGACCGTTCAGCGGAAACGATCCAAATTATCGAGACATATCTCCGAGTAACGAACCAATTCAGGAACTACAACGATCCCACTGAAGATCCTACGTTCTCTGAGGTAATTAGACATATAGCTTACTTAGTTAATTAGACTTAAGAGAAAAGGGTACCGGGGGCTCTTTCCATACAAACTATTACAAACGTTGTCGACTGTTTTTTCCCTGGATAATGACACTAGAGCAAATATTTCTGGTGCATAAAACTTATAACTGCAGCAAGATTCTAGACACCTGGTTTAGGTGAAGTTTAAAGTCTTCTAACTCATCAATTAATCAAACAAAAATATTAGAATGAAAACATTCCAATAATAGTAATTTTCGAACTCTACCGAGGGCTGCAATTATGCAGCCGACTGTACATGACGAATCTATAAGAGTTCCGTTTTTTGCCATTTGGCTACGGAACCCTAAAAACCAAAACGTAGGGGCATAGTCACGGCAGTTATAGTTTTTATGGCATAAAAATATTTGTGCTAGTGTCATTATCCAGGGAGGAAACAGTCGACTACGTTTGTATGGAGAGAGCGCAGGTACCCTTTCACCTTAAAGCTTGCTTATACCTTGGACAAGATTACTTTGTATTAACGATATCGTCAATAGACAGATTTAATTGTATGAATTTGATATAAAATGATTGGTTTTTTTCTTTAACGCGAGACCCCGTGACTTTTGGCATATGTCAATTTCATACTATACACGATGGGGCTGGTGTGATAAAACATTTTCAAAAACTATTTATGTAAGTAACTTTAACGCACTATTACGACCCAGTTGGCACAATGGTCACCATACCTGACTGCCAAACACAGGGTTGCGGGTTCGATTCCCGCTTCAGACAAGTATTTATGCTTAGATATTTGTCTGTGGTAGGGTTGTTTCTATGTATTATAAGTATATATTTACAAAAGAAAAGTATATGAGTTGTCTAGCACCCATAACACAAGTGTAGTTACTTAGCTTGGGGCTAGATGGCGATGTGTGGAATGTCCTGTAATATTTATTTATTTATAAAACTATACTTGTGGACTGTAATGTTCGCACTTGATCGAATCTCTCATAAGACTCGCAACGAAGGCTCGATGTCCCGCTTTTATATTATTTTAAAAGTTTTCTACAACTTTCCAGAAAATCCGCGAAAATATTTACCAAATTCCATAGATAATGAAAGTTCTGGACGTCGAACTTTTGTTGCCGTCAAAGTCAGTGTTGCCATCTGGTGGAGAATAGAGACAACTACGCAGCGGGGGTATTATCGATGGCTAATCTGTCAGTGTCACTGTCGATTGTCATTTTTCTGTCAAACAAGATATTTTTGTGTTTTATGGCGCGAATTTTAAATTGATAACTTTTCCATCCTGCACACATACAAAAAAAATACTGTCGATTGGCTATATCGCTAATAGAAAGCAATCTTGTCCGCCTTTACAGATCCTAGAATCGCTCGCTGTAGCTACGAGAACACGTTCTTAATAGATCTTACCCTTTTTAGGGTTCCGTGCCCAAATAATAAAACGGGACCCTTAGACACTTGAAATTTTCACAAATTCTGTATTTATGTTGCCGCTATAACAATAAATTATACTAACAGAACAAATATAAAGGACTAGCTATTTTAAACAAATCTGAGTGTAGATTACGTAAATATAAAGTCACTTATCATCACAACATATTTTAATCATAAAAATTACATACCCATCAGCGTTATTTTACTACAACGCCTAATCCACTATGTAAAGGTATTAAACTAATTAACTCAAATAAATTGTGCGACCATGTGCGACCATGAAAAGGTTCAGGCATCATGAAGCCACTGCGACAGAATGAACCACGTTCCGTCATTTTATTCCTATTTCTAAGACACAAAACAGTAGTCAAGATGGCGGCGCCCTGACGTATACATCAAATGAAGCACTGTATTGTTGACTTCCTTCAGTCGTTTTCGTTTTGTCACTGACACAAATAATATTAAAGTGGGGCATACAAGCGCACGAAGGGGTCTGTACCTTGTTGTATGGGAGCGCCACTTAACTTTTTTCTTCTGTTTTTAGTATTTGTTGTTATAGCGGCAACAGAAATACATAATCTGTGAAAATGTCAACTGTCTAGCTATCACGGTTCATGAGATACAGCCTGGTGACAGACAGACAGTGTAGTCTTAATAGGGTCCCGTTTTTACACTTTAAGTACGGAACTCTACATATGATTAAAAAATTTTTATTCCTCAGGTGGTTGAATTGGATCTATCGACCGTGGTGACGTCAGTTAGCGGTCCAAAGAGACCGCAAGACCGAGTCTCGGTCTCTGTCATGAAGAAGGACTTCCAAGACTGCTTGACCAATAAGGTATGTACTTACTTTTGGAATATACTACTTTGTAGCCGAAGTGTTAAGACCAGAAGCGCGATAGAGGTGTCTTAGAAACGGTTTTTTGAGTATTAACCATTAAAATCCATAGAATGATATTCCTACTGTCGTAAAAGTGAAGATATGCTTTGTAGTGTCATATACTTCGAAACACGGATTAGAGTGATTTGCCTCTATAAAAAAAAATCGTGAAAATCCTAAAAAAATCGTCATTTTTTTGAGCTTTCTAATTTTTACGGCAATCGTAAAGTAAAAAAACTTATTTTCATAAACCTTACATCAAATATCCTATGGTGGTACAGATGGTTTTTCACTAAAATAGATGTTAGTCTTTTAATTATAAAGAACAGTTAAAACGGCCATTTTGCGGCGCGCGGGGGAAAGGGATAGACTCATCGCACAGCGCGCGTGGAAAAGGGATAGGGGTTTTCAAGTCCTACTTCACCTTAACGGATTCTTTCACAGCTCCCCTAGCGGAGCCTTTAGTCACCCAAAGCTAAAATTAGTAATTTTAAAACATATAAATTAGTTTCCCTTACTTTTTTTTCTAAATTCATTATGGTTTCTCACGCCTTGTGCATATGTTCTGTATCTATGTTGACAATAATTGACAGCTATATCTGACAGACGCCCAGTGACAGACTGACAACACTTGTCAACTGAGTGACTGACAGATAAACGTGTCAGTTTATGCTTCTTGCTTGATTGACAATATCTTGCTACTTTCTTAACAATATGTGGCTCAATTTTGCTTCTTCATGACAAACTTGTTGCTTCTTTTTGACAACGTTTTGCTTCTTCTTGATAAACTTGTTGCTTTCTTGACAATTTGTTGATAGAATTTGACAGAAATAGCTATCTCATACCCAGTGGCAGAATGACAAAACTTGTCAACTGAGTTTGTGACAGCTACTACTGACAAATTATTCTTCTTATTTTTGACACGATGAATAGAATAGAATAGAATAGAAAAACATTTATTTGGACAAGCACACGACAAAAATACATAGTATGAACCATTTAAAACAACACATTAACAACATTTGACAACATGACAACAACATTAACGATGACAACATTTGACAACAACAGCTATCTCATACCCAGTGACAGTATGACAAAACTTGTCAACTGAGTTTGTGACAGCTACTACTGACAAATTATTCTTCTTATTTTTGACACGATGACAACATTTGACAACAACAGCTATCTCATACCCAGTGGCAGAATGACAAAACTTGTCAACTGAGTTTGTGACAGCTACTACTGACAAATTATTCTTCTTATTTTTGACACGACGACAACATTTGACAACAACAGCTATCTCATACCCAGTGGCAGAATGACAAAACTTGTCAACTGAGTTTGTGACAGCTACTACTGACAAATTATTCTTCTTATTTTTGACACGATGACAACATTTGACAACAACAGCTATCTCATACCCAGTGACAGAATGACAACTGAGTTTGTGACAGCTACTAGATGGCGATGCTTATCCGCTGTCCGAGGTAAGAGCCAGCCCTTTAGTCGCCTAAAACTAAAAGTAGTAATTTTAAAACATATAAATTATTTCCCCTTACCTTTTTAAAATTAATTATGGCTTCGAACGCCTTGTGCATGATATGTTCGGTATGTATGTTGACAATAATTGACAGCTATATCTGACAGACGCCCAGTGACAGACTGACAACACTTGTCAACTGAGTGACTGACAGATAAACGTGTCAGTTTATGTTTCTTGCTCAATTGACAATATCTTGCTACTTTATAACAATAAATTTTGCTTTTTCTTGACAAACTTGTTGCTTTCTTTACAATTTGTTAATAGAATTTGACAGAAATAACTATCTCATACCCAGTGACAGAATGACAAAACTTGTCAACTGAGTCTGTGACAACTATTAATGACAAATTATTTAATTTCTTCTTATTTTTGACACAATGACAACATTTGACAACAACAGCTATCTCATACCCAGTGGCAGAATGACAAAACTTGTCAACTGAGTTTGTGACAACTATGAGTGACAAATTATTTAATTTCTTCATATTTTTGACACAATGACAACATTTGACAACAACAGCTATCTCATACCCAGTGGCAGAATGACAAAACTTGTCAACTGAGTTTGTGACAGCTACTACTGACAAATTATTCTTCTTATTTTTGACACGACGACAACATTTGACAACAACAGCTATCTCATACCCAGTGACAGACTAACAAAACTTGTCAACTGAGTTTGTGACAACTATTAGTGACAAATTATTTAATTTCTTCTTATTTTCGACACGATGACAACATTTGCCAACAACAGCTATCTGGCAGAATGACAAAACTTGTCAACTGAGTTTGTGACAGCTGCTAATGACAAATCAAGTAGTTTCTTCTTATTTTCGACACGATGACAACATTTGACACCAACAGCTATCTCATACCCAGTGACAGAATGACAAAACTTGTCAACTGACTTTGTGACAGCTGCTCATGACAAATTATGTAGTTTCTTCTTATTTTTGACCCGATGATAACATTTGCCAACAACAGCTATCTCATACCCAGTGGCAGAATGACAAAACTTGTCAACTGAGTTTGTGACAGCTGCTCATGACAAATCATGTAGTTTCTTCTTATTTTTGACATGATGACAATATTTGCCAACAACAGCTATCTCATACCCAGTGGCAGAATGACAAAACTTGTCAACTGAGTTTGTGACAGCTGCTCACATGGACTTAAGCTGCTCATGACTAATCATGTAGTTTCTTCTTATTTTTGACCCGATGATAACATTTGCCAACAACAGCTATCTCATACCCAGTGGCAGAATGACAAAACTTGTCAACTGAGTTTGTGACAGCTGCTCATGACAAATCATGTAGTTTCTTCTTATTTTTGACCCGATGACAACATTTGCCAACAACAGCTATCTGGCAGAATGACAAAACTTGTCAACTGAGTTTGTGACAGCTGCTAATGACAAATCATGTAGTTTCTTCTTATTTTTGACACGATGACAACATTTGACAACAACAGCTATCTCATACCCAGTGACAAACTGACAAAACTTGTCAACTGAGTTTGTGACAACTATTAGTGACAAATTATTTAATTTCTTCTTATTTTCGACACGATGACAACATTTGACAACAACAGCTATCTCATACCCAGTGACAAAATGATAAAACTTGTCAACTGAGTTTGTGATAGCATAAATGGACAAATCTTCCCTGAAAATAATTAATATCTTGAAAATGAAGGATGATGACTGAATTTGACAACTAAAACTATCACATACCCAGTGACAGAATGATAAACATGTCAACTGTGATTGTGATAGCTAAAATTGACAAATATTCTCTGAAAACAATTAATATTTAAAAAAATGCTGAATGGTGACTAAATTTGACAACTAAAACTATCACATACCCAGTGACAGAATGATAAACATGTCAACTGCGATTGTGATAGCTAAAATTAACAAATATTCTCTGAAAATAATTAATATCTTGAAAATAAAGGATGATGACTGAATTTGACAACTAAAACTATCACATACCCAGTGACAGAATGATAAACATGTCAACTGCGATTGTGACAGCTAAAATTGACAAATATTCTTTAAATATATCTTGAAAATACAGGATGATGACTAAATTTGACAACTAAAACTATCACATACCCAGTGACAGAATAATAAACCATGTCAACTGTGCTTGTGATAGCTAAAATTGACAAATCTTCTCTCTGAAAATAATTAATATCTTGAAAATGAAGGATGATGACTGAATTTGACAACTAAAACTATCACATACCCAGTGACAGAATAAAAACTTATCAACTGAATTTGTGACAGCTACTAGTGACAAATCATGTAGTTTCTTCTAATCTTTGACACGATGACAACATTTGACAACAGCAGCTATCTCATACCCAGTGGCAGAATGACAAAACTTGTCAACTGAGTTTGTGACAGCTGCTAATAACAAATCATGTAGTTTCTTCTTATTTTTGAAGCGATGACAACATTTGACAACAACAGCTATCTCATACCCAGTGACAGAATGACAAAACTTGTCAACTGAGTTTGTGACAGCTGCTCATGACAAATCATGTAGTTTCTTCTTATTTTTGACACGATGACAACATTTGACAACAACAGCTATCTCATACCCAGTGGCAGATTGACAAAACTTGTCAACTGAGTTTGTGACAGCTGCTAATAATAAATCATGTAGTTTCTTCTTATTTTTGACACTATGACAACATTTGACAACAGCTATCTCATACCCAGTGACAGAATTACAAAACTTGTCAACTGAGTTTGTGACAGCTACGACGTACATTTTTTTTATTTCTTCTTAGTTTTGAAACCATGACAACATTTGGTAACATGACTGAATTTGACAACTCAAACTATCACATACCCAGTGACAGAATAATAAACATGTAAACTGCGATTGTGATAGCTAAAATTGACAAATCTTCTCTGAAAATATCTTGAAAATGTATTATGATGACTGAATTTGACAACTAAAACTATCACACACCCAGTGACAGAATGATAAACATGTTAACTGCGATTGTGATAGCTAAAATTAACAAATATTCTCTGAAAATAATTAATATCTTGAAAATAAAGGATGATGACTGAATTTGACAACTAAATCTATCACATACCCAGTGACAGAATAAAAAACATGTCAACTGCGATTGTGATAGCTATAATTGACAAATATTCTCTGAAAATATCTTGATAATGTATGATCTTGACTGAATTTGACAACTAAAACTATCACATACCCAGTGACAGAATAATAAACATGTCAACTGCGATTGTAATAGCTACAATTGACAAATATTCTTTGAAAATATCTTGAAAATACAGGATGATGACTAAATTTGATAACTAAAACTATGACATACCCAGTGACAGAATAATAAACATGTCAACTGCGATTGTGATAGCTAAAATTAACAAATATTCTCTGAAAATAATTAATATCTTGAAAATAAAGGATGATGACTGAATTTGACAAATAAAACTATCACATACCCAGTGACAGAATAATAAACATGTCAACTGCGATTGTCATAGCTACAATTGACAAATATTCTTTGAAAAAATCTTGAAAATACAGGATGATGACTAAATTTGACAACTAAATTTATCACATACCCAGTGACAGAATAATAAACATGTCAACTGCGATTGTGATAGCTAAAATTACCAAATATTCTCTGAAAATAATTAATATCTTGAAAATAAAGGATGATGACTGAATTTGACAACTAAAACTATCACATACCCAGTGACAGAATAATAAACCATGTCAACTGTGCTTGTGATAGCTAAAATTGACAAATCTTCTCTCTGAAAATAATTAATATCTTGAAAATGAAGGATGATGACTGAATTTGACAACTAAAACTATCACATACCCAGTGACAGAATAAAAACTTATCAACTGAATTTGTGACAGCTACTAGTGACAAATCATGTAGTTTCTTCTAATCTTTGACACGATGACAACATTTGACAACAGCAGCTATCTCATACCCAGTGGCAGAATGACAAAACTTGTCAACTGAGTTTGTGACAGCTGCTAATAACAAATCATGTAGTTTCTTCTTATTTTTGAAGCGATGACAACATTTGACAACAACAGCTATCTCATACCCAGTGACAGAATGACAAAACTTGTCAACTGAGTTTGTGACAGCTGCTCATGACAAATCATGTAGTTTCTTCTTATTTTTGACACGATGACAACATTTGACAACAACAGCTATCTCATACCCAGTGGCAGATTGACAAAACTTGTCAACTGAGTTTGTGACAGCTGCTAATAATAAATCATGTAGTTTCTTCTTATTTTTGACACTATGACAACATTTGACAACAGCTATCTCATACCCAGTGACAGAATTACAAAACTTGTCAACTGAGTTTGTGACAGCTACGACGTACATTTTTTTTATTTCTTCTTAGTTTTGACACCATGACAACATTTGGTAACATGACTGAATTTGACAACTCAAACTATCACATACCCAGTGACAGAATAATAAACATGTAAACTGCGATTGTGATAGCTAAAATTGACAAATCTTCTCTGAAAATATCTTGAAAATGTATTATGATGACTGAATTTGACAACTAAAACTATCACACACCCAGTGACAGAATGATAAACATGTTAACTGCGATTGTGATAGCTAAAATTAACAAATATTCTCTGAAAATAATTAATATCTTGAAAATAAAGGATGATGACTGAATTTGACAACTAAATCTATCACATACCCAGTGACAGAATAAAAAACATGTCAACTGCGATTGTGATAGCTATAATTGACAAATATTCTCTGAAAATATCTTGATAATGTATGATCTTGACTGAATTTGACAACTAAAACTATCACATACCCAGTGACAGAATAATAAACATGTCAACTGCGATTGTAATAGCTACAATTGACAAATATTCTTTGAAAATATCTTGAAAATACAGGATGATGACTAAATTTGATAACTAAAACTATGACATACCCAGTGACAGAATAATAAACATGTCAACTGCGATTGTGATAGCTAAAATTAACAAATATTCTCTGAAAATAATTAATATCTTGAAAATAAAGGATGATGACTGAATTTGACAAATAAAACTATCACATACCCAGTGACAGAATAATAAACATGTCAACTGCGATTGTAATAGCTACAATTGACAAATATTCTTTGAAAAAATCTTGAAAGTACAGGATGATGACTAAATTTGACAACTAAATCTATCACATACCCAGTGACAGAATAATAAACATGTCAACTGCGATTGTGATAGCTAAAATTAACAAATATTCTCTGAAAATAATTAATATCATAAAATAAAGGATGATGACTGAATTTGACAACTAAAACTATCACATACCCAGTGACAGAATAATAAACATGTCAACTGCGATTGTGATAGCTAAAATTGACAAATATTCTTTGAAAATGTATGATCATGTCAAAGTGATGATGCTGATGGTGAAATCTGACAGAAATAACTACCACGACCCAATGACAGATTGACAGAACTTGTCCACTGAGGCCATGATAGCTTTTCCTTACAGATATACTATGACGATGACATGGTGATGATGCTGATGATGAAATCTGACAAAAACAATTACTACACAACCTAGTGTCAAAAAATATTTTAAAAATAAAATGTGCCTCAATATCAATATAGTGATATTATATATTGATATACAAAAAACAAATGTACAAACTTCGGATTTATAACATTAGTTAAAATAAAAAACTTACCACAAAAAAACTTCGAATTAAAACATCTGAAACAAATCCACAAACTTTTGTCAAATAAACAATTTTTAATTATTTCACCGACATTTTTTTGTCAAATAAACAACTTTTAATAAATCACTGTCGACACATTTAAGTCACTACGATGTGTTCCCTTCGAAAGTCGGATGAATACTGACTCAAAACCTTAGAACCTTGCCTATTTATACAAAACCTTAGATCATTAGTTTAATTATCACCTGATTAATTAAGTACCCACTATTAAAATTAATGGGTTAAAAAATAAGTACCTGTTTACTAGTTTGTCTGTTTGTCAGGTTTTTTTGGGTTGAAATTGTAAACAAAAAATATTTTCTACTAGCTCTGCCTCCAGTTTCATCCGCGTTAAAAGTGATGCATTTTCTACAAACACAGAATGTATAATAATAAACCTTCAAGAGGAAAGAGTACAATACTAACGTAGTCGACTGTTTCCTCCCTGGATAATGACACTAGAGTAAATATTTTTGTTGCATGAAACTTATAACTGCCATGACCATGCCCCTATGTTTTGTTTTATTGTTTTTTAAATCTTAATTTCTATCATAATTAGAAAAAACCAAGACATAGGGGCATAGTCATGGCAGTTATAGGTTTTATTGCAAAAAAAATATTTTTGCTAGTGTCATTATCCAGGGAGGAAACAGTCGGCTACGTTTGTATGGAGAGAGAGCCGGTACCCTTTCACCTTAAACTCTTGCAAAGGTCAAATTTCCAAAAAATATTTCTTACTGCTGCCCCTACGTCTTAAAAGCAAACCCCAACCGAAGTTTTACGCAGCTCTTGTTACTTCAGGGATTTTTGATAAGTCTTTTTATCTTCATAATCATTATCATTTTACATAGTATAAAACAAAGTCGCTTCCCGCTGCCTGCCGCTGTGTATGCTTAGATCTTTAAAACTACGCAACGGATTTTGATGCAGTTTATTAAAATAGATAGAGTGATTCAAGATGAAGGTTTTGGTACATAAAACAAAACTACCACCCATACGAAGTCGCGGGCAATAGCTAGTTGAATCTAAATGATAAATCACTACATAGTATAAAATAAAGTCACTATTCGCCGTCCCTATGTTTATTGTTTAATCAAGCACTTCACTACATAGTATAAAATAAAGTCACTTTTTGCCGTCCCTATGTCTCTATATCCCTATGTATGCTTAGATCTTTAAAACTACGCAACGGATTTTGATATTAAATAGATAGAGTGATTCAAGAGGAAGGTTTATATGTATAATACATGCATAATATACCCCTGCGAAGCCGGGGCGGGTCGCTAGTACGTTATAAAAAAATGTTAGAGAGCAAGCCATATTTTTTATAGAAGTTGGACATTTATTTACTTTCCACCAAAAACAAAAAAATATAGCTAAACTAGCGACCCGCCCCGGCTTCGCTAGGCTATATTATGCATGTATTATACATATAAACCTTCCTCTTGAATCACTCTATCTATTTAAAACTAACCGCATTAAAATCCGTTGCGTAGTTTTAAAGATCTAAGCATACATAGGGATATAGAGACATAGGGACGGCAAAAAGTGACTTTATTTTATACTATGTAGTGAAGTGCTTGATTAAACAATAAAAAATATATACGCGTCGAATTAAGAACCTCTTTCTTTTTTAGTCGGTTAAAAAGGAAATTCGTTTAAAAACTCACTTGTATTCGAAGAATATTGTTTAAAATACTTATTATCAATAAAATGGTCCATGTTTTTGACTATATAAATACTGGTTAACTATCAATTTGTGGCCAAATTCTCTCATTTATATACAGTATGTTTTTTATTCTGTTACTAGCTGCGTCTCGCGGTTTCACCCGCGTAAGTCCGATGTTTCTCACCGTTTAAACCTTTCCTGAACTACGACAAACATTTTATCTAAATCCTTCATCATTTATCGAGGAAGGCTTATAGGCTACTTTTTATTTTGATATGCCCACGGGATCGGGATTTATGCGGGTGAAACCGCGGAGCGCAGCTAGTAAAAATATAATATTTTATTCATTTTTAATTACTTAAGTACTTACAATAATTTTGTGCGACAGTATTTTTTCTTCTGTGGTTTTTTTACTTCAAATCCAACAAGAGAACAAATACTTTGAAGAGACAATTTTTTTTAACTGCCATGATCTTTTAATGAGCTCCACAAAATAAAAACAAAACACATGGTTAATATTCCATTTTAAATAACTCTAACAGACAAAAAAATATTTATTTTTTAAATTTATTTATCATACTCTATATTAAATCATTTACTACTTTATCAATTTGCGGTAACGATATCAATTAGGTAGGTATGTGGGTATAAATACCTATAGCATGACTAGCTCCATTCTGCGGTTTCACCCGCGTAACTCCCGATCCCGTGGGAATATTGGGATAAAAAGTACCATAAGTTACTGTCAATGAATCAATGTATCCTCATACCAAGTTTCATATAAATCGGTCCATTAGTTTTGGAGCATAGGCCTAGAAATCATACTATATTTTAGACAAAACGCAATAAAAATAACCCCTTTGTATCTTACGTTTGTTTAAGAGGATTACTTACCAATTACAATGATGAAAATTTGGTTTCGACGCAAACATACCTGTTTTTATCATTTAAATTACAACAAAACGTTATGTTATTGATGTCAATCGCTTCAATAGTTCGTATTATAGATGCCAAATGTATCATTTAAAAAAATATATCAATTCTAATATATCATTTCAAATATGTATATCATTTAAAAAAAAGTATATCGTTTAAACTTCTTTTATTTATCGCTTAAACGAAGAAATACAAGCCTAGTTTTAATGAACTAGTAGTGTTCTGCGGTTTCGCCCGCGTATCTCCCGATCCCATGGAATTATCGAATAATCACTACATAGTATAAAACAAAGTCGGTTTCTCTGTCCCTATGTCCCTATATCCCTTTGTATGCATAAATCTTTAAAACTACGCAACGGAATTTGATGCGGTTTTTTTAACAGATAGAGTGATTCAAGAGGAAGGTTTATATGTATAATAATTATATAATAACGATACAGGTACCCGCTCGCTTATATATATTTATGTTTTTTAAGACTAATTACTTCCTATAATAATTAGAATATAAAAAAAAAAACAAAGACATAGGGGCATGGTCATGGCAGTTATAGGTTTTATGGCGCAAAAATATTTGTTCTACTGTCATTATCCAGGGAGGAAACAGTCGACTACGTTCGTACGGAGAAGCGACCGGGGTACCTTTCCTCTTAATAAAAGATATCCATGGAGTAGTTCGAAGGATATGAGGGAACAAAGAATATTACAAACAAACATACAAGATAGGCGCGAAACACATAACCCTTTCCTTGCACTCCGGTAAAAAGTACCCTATGTTACTGTCAAGGAATCGATGTATCCTCATACCAAGTTTCATATAAATGGGTCTAGTAGTTTCGGAGCCTATTAGATGCAAAAAAACAAACAATAAAATCCTCTTTATAATATTAGTATAGATTAATTACACAAAAAAAAATAGAAAAACCGAAAATTTTGTACAAGCACGCAGTATGTTACACTCTTAAATTGGATGAAAAATATGAGTAATTTCCAATCAATTAAAATAAACTAATTTTTGTCATTCATCTATTGAAAAAAAAATTAATAAGTATAATTATTTAATTCTATGTAACACTCTTAAATGTAATTAAAAGAGTAATTTTCAATCAATTAGAATAACTTAACTAATTTAACTAATGTATTTAAATTAATATATTAAGATAAATCGATGACTCAATTTGCTCAAAAATATTAATTATTAAATAATTAGGTTAAATTATTACTTACCTAATTATTATTCGAAATTAAATACCCAATAATACAGGAAAAGTATTTTTGTAGTGCACATTTTTTTCTGCTGAATATATGTCGGCAGTGGAGTACATTTATGCAAAAAATAAATTAAAAAAAAACCAAAACTTAATGTGAAAAACTTCCTGCAATTTGTAAATTATTGGGTATCTCAGTATTGATACACACAGTGACACGTAGGTACCTACCTTCATTTAGAGCGCGCTATTAAACTCGCTGGCGCTAGTATTGTGTCCATGGACTTCGTCGTTTTGTTAGAAACACTTAAATGGTTATAGCTCTGAGAGTTTTTGAGTTAGCTCCAAAATAAAAAAAACAGTATTTTTTATTTTAATGTGCTTAAAACATATCGAAATTTGTGCACTACAAAAATACTTTTCCTGTATAGGTACTTACCTAGTTACTTAATTTTCTAAAATATGACTAACTATCAGCGCTCCGCGTAACTCTCGATCCCGTTGGAATATCGGGATAAAAAGTACCCTATGTTACTGTCAATGAATCAATGTATCCTCATACCAAGTTTCATCTAAATCGGTCCAGTAGTTTCGGAGCATATTCGTTACAAACAAAAATCTTTCCTCTTTATAATATTAGTTTAGACTAGCTTTCTTCCCGTGACTTTGTCCGTTTAGAGTTTGAATTTTTTTAAATCCTTTCGATCCATAGCACAAGCCTAGTTGCTTAGCTTGGGTGCTAGATGGCGTTTTATAAAATGTCCAATAATAATTATTTAATTGATAGATAATATTAAGTACTTACAGATAAGATAGGGTAGCATGTTCAAATCCCGCCACTGCATATTTTTTATTGAAGTTTTATAGCACTTTAAAAACACTACTATCATATTAAATTAAATTAAGTTTCTTACGACCCGGATTCGCGCCAAATTCCAAAAATTGTAGTTTACCGTCGCGATCGTCTTTTAACTACTAGTTATTTTAATATTTACCCGACGTTTGGATAGAGTTGCACTGATCATGGTCGCTGTGGTCCCGCAGTAGTTGAAAATGCGCGAATTCCAAAATAATAAAACACTTTGATTTCTAACTTGGTATTTTAAAAAAAATTGAAACGAAGATACTTATCATTGTTCCTTATGGTTGGCTAACCTAGCCGAGTTAAAATGTTACGCGTTAAGAAAATGAGAAACGAAAAACCGTAAGACAAAGTAATCTCCCACATATATATCTACCATAAAAAAATGAAAATGTACTTAGGGTTCATTTGAAACGCGTGTCTCTCGGCACGTATTTTTTTTTATTGAATTTTGCGCGCTATTATTTCTACATCACTTAAATCCGATCGACTAAAACTTATTCTATAAAATAATTATCTTTATATCAAAAAAATATAAGAATCAGCGTTTCTCTTAATTTCCTTGTTTACGTACGTATAACAATGTAAAAGTGTTTGTCTGTCCAGGTAGATTGTTTTTGTAAAGTTGTTTTTGCGAATATAAGAACAAAAGATTGTTTTTAAGTCATTAGGTGTAAGCTGTTTAAGAAATAATTAAAAGATAAAAAGGCATAAAAGATATTATAATTTAATGACCATAAAAACACCCCCTTAAACCTGCTTAAATCTCTATTTCCTTTAAGAAATCAGCTATTTCCTTTGATTTGCCATACTATGTTTGTTTCCAGAAATTAATTTCTAGCAGTAACACTATCGATTGATACGTTAAAAGGATGTTTTTTTTTGGAAGAACTTGTTCAATTCTAGTGTTTACAAATCAATGCAGTTTTAGTTTTTGTCTAAATCAGACTCATTTGACAGAAAAAACATTCTTAAACTATTAGTAGTTTAGGAATGTTTTTTCTTGTCAAATGAATGTAAATTATTAAGAGAAATAGAATATTTTTAGGCCCATTTTAAATTCACACAAATTTTGCTCCCCTTTTTCAAAATATCGGAAAATCATTTCTTATCGGATGCCTACGTCATACAAAGAACACACCCTCCAAGTTTCACGTCTCTACGATCAGCGGTTTAGGCTGTGCGTTGATCTGTCAGTCACTCAGGACAAAGCATTTAAGATGGATAGATTGATAATGTAGCATCTTTAAAACTGACGTTTAGCTCAACTTAGCTATTTAAAATCCCATTTTTCTTGCATAATAAACCAACAAACAAAGAAAAAGGGCCAGGCTAAAAACCAGCGCTGTGTAGCTGCATTTCACACAGAAAAAGAAGGTTTTTTTTGAAGCATGAAATAATCGTCTCCCCAATCATTTCTTGGTTTTAGTTATATACCTTAAATTAAGTATACTGCTATACGTCCTGTATCACGGGGCTATGGAGCCCGGACCTTTGGAAGGCGTGCGTGGAGCCGAAGCCAACACGTAGAGGCCCTTTACAATAACAAGTATAATAGCAAACAATGGGGTGGATTCTAAACCGGCGATTATCCCTGTTTACACTATAAAGTGCAACCAAGGACAACCTCCGGTTTGGATAAAACTATTGATAATCTACCGGACAAAACTACTTGAGCTATTGTGATGGGATGGTAGTGGACTAGATACTGGGGTGCTATGGTAAGTATACTGCTTATTATTTTCAAGAATTAAAACCTGGAAATTATTCTTTAGTGTTTATAGGGATATCATTAATTCTTGCTTAAAACCTTTTTTTCTGTGCATAGCATATGCTGAGCGCAAGCTCCTTTTGCAACATTTAACTTAAAAAATAAGTTAAAATTATAATAGGTTCTTTTATTGACACTGTAATAATGTGTAGGCTATCAATTATTATTTATTTACTAGCTGGAAACAAACAAACAAACAAAAAATGTATGTTGTGCCATTATAAGACCTAAAAAATATATATTTTTTCAACACTATTTTTGTATAAGTATAGACTAGCTGCCCAGGCAAACATAGTTTTTAGTGTATACTAAATACACGATTTTTTATATTATAGATTTAAAATTAATTAAATAACACGAGTAAACCCGTCGCTCGTAACTAGCACACTCGCTCGCAACAAGGTCAACATTTCAGCTTACAAAGCGGAAATCTTTAAACCGTGTCAACGTGAAATTAAATGTGGCACGTATTAAGTAGTGATGCCTGTGTATTATGTCACTAGCTGTGCTCCGCAGTTTCACCCGCGTAGGTCCCGATCCCGTGGAAATATCAAAATGAAAAGTAACATATAGCCTTCCTCGATAAATGGACTATCCAACACAAAAAGAATCTTTCAATTCGAACCAGAAGTTCCTGAGATTAGCGCGTTCAAACAAACAAACTCTTCAGCTTTATAATATTATAGTATAGATTTATATGATACTAACTGGGCATTTCTGTTTTACTTACGTAACTCCCGATGCCTTGGGAATATCGGGATGAAAATAAGCCTATGTTACTGTCAATGAATTGATGTATCCTGATACAAAATTTCAACAAAATCGATCCAGTAGTTTCAGAGCCAATTTGTTTGAAACAAAAACAAAACCGCCTCCCGGTTTCACCCGCATATGTCCCGATCCCGTGGGAATATCGGGATAAAAGTTAGCCTATGTTATTCCCATTTAATCAATGTATCTTCATACCAAATTTCAACAAATTGAGTCTAGTAGTTTCAGTGCCTTTTCGGTACAAAAAGTCTCTCCTCTTATTAATCTCTGCTTCGCTGTTTTTCCCGCGTAAGTCATAATCCCGTGGGAATATCGGGATAAAATGTACCCTATGTTACTGTCAATGAATCAATGTATCCTCATACCAAGTTTCAACAAAATCGAACCAGTAGTTTTGAAATAAATATGCTAAAGTTGCAAACAAAATATTTTTTATTTTTTTTAATGATTACGACAAAGCCAAAAGGGAGAGTTGTGTTTTTGGCCCATACAATGACACTTAATAATTACCCTTTAATTGTGCCTTCTTCTAATTGGTGGGCGCGTTCCGAAGGCACACGTTGTAACTTAGTTTTTAAGACGATTCTATGTGGTCTATATAAAAATGTATTAAGCATCCAAAGGAATAAAAATAATTTGGCTTTGACTTTGACCTCTGCCTAAAATATGTATATTTTTACAGGTCGGCTTCAAAGGCTACGGGTTGACCCCAGCCCAGCTGACGGCCTCAGGCAGCTTCACCTACTCGGACGGTCAAAGCTACTCCATAACCCACGGCAGTGTAATCATAGCGGCCATCACCTCGTGCACTAACACTAGCAACCCTAGTGTCATGTTGGGGGCAGGTTAGTGTCATATTGGGGGTTTTTTCACATACTTTTAGTATGTTTTAGGGGCTTTTAGTACGTTTAAGAGACTATTTCGTAGGTTTAGGGACTTTTTGTATGTTTATATGATAATACTAGCTTTTGCCCGCAACTTTGTCCGCGTAGAAGTCGAAAATTGACCAAGGAATCACGTTGTCCCATACAAACTTTGTCCCCTTATTTCACCCCCTAAGGGGTGGAATTTCGGAAAATCCTTTGTTATTGGATTTTTACGTCATACAAAGAACACACCCTCCAAGTTTCAGGTCTCTACGATCAGCGGTTTAGGCTGTGCGTTGATCCGTCAGACAGTTAGGACAAAACATTTTATATGTATACTGTATATATGATGATAGTAACTTTATAGGGACATTTTGTAAGTTTAGTGTGAAATTAAGAATGTTTTAAATTACTTTTTGAGATTATTAGTAAGTTTTTAGTCAATTCAAGACAGTTTTAGTGACTTTTAGTAAGTTTTGCAGACCTTTTAGTAAAATTGAGAATTAATTTAGTGATTTTTAGCAGATTTTAGGGACTTACTAATTTTTTATTGTCTTTAAGTAAGTTTAGGTTACCATAAGTCCATTTTAGTCACAGTTTAGTTAATATAAGTAGGTATGTAGGTTTTTAGTAACTTTTAATAAAACCCTTAATAATATCGTTTATTGTTCTTAGGTCTTTTAGCTAAGAAGGCTGTGGAGAATGGTCTCTCAGTCTTGCCTTACATCAAGACTTCTTTGTCACCTGGTTCCGGGGTTGTCACTTATTATTTGAAGGTTGGTTTTACTTTTTTTAGGGTTCTCTACCCAAGGGTAAAAACGGTACCCTTTTACTAAGACCCCACTGTCTGTCTGTCACCAGGCTTTATCTCATGAACCCTGATAGCTAGACAGTTGAAATTTTCACAGATTATGTATTTCAGTTGCTGCTATAACAACAAATACTAAAACAGAAAGAGTAAATATCTTTTGAGAAGAATTTAAGGAATATTTTCATGTACCTAGGTATTTATAAAAACATTGTTTTAGTAATATTTTTTTTTGTTTTTGTATTTTAGTTCCTAGTACTCAAGCACAGACTTTTGTTCTCTCTTAAAATAAAGATCTAAGCATACATAAGGACAGACAGACAGCGGGAAGCGACTTTGTTTTATACAATGTAGTGATATTATTTTATGACGACGACCCAGTTGGCACAATGGTAACCATGCCGGACTGCCAAACACAGGGTTGCGGGTTCGATTCCCGCCTCAGACATGTATTCATGCTTAGATATTTATCTGTGGTCTGGTTGTTTCTATATATTATAAGTATATATTTACAAAATAAAGTATATAAGTAGTATATGAGTTGTCTAGCACCCATAACACAAGTGTAGTTACTTAGCTTGGGGCTAGATGGCGATGTGTGGAAAGTCCTGCAATATTTATTTATATGATTCCAGGAGTCAGGTGTGGTCCCATACCTGGAGCAGCTGGGTTTCGACATCGTCGGCTACGGCTGTATGACCTGCATCGGGAACTCTGGACCTATAGACGATAACATCGCTAACACTATTGAAAAGGTACATTTTTAAGCTATTGTATAGCTTTTATCGCGGGCATCGCGGAATTCCGTAACGAAAATAAAACCTAACACCCCCCACTCCTCCTACCATGTAGCTCGGCCGAGCGTTCGCTTAACGTGTACGTATATGGTACGACTGTACGAAGCTCACACGATGCAATTTTTACCGCGGCAGTCCCCGAGTGACACACGTTTTTTTTTTATAAAAAAAACTATCTGCGCCTGGTTTCACCCGCGTAAGTATAGTATAATATAAGGAATATCGAAATACTTGTACTTGTATACGGGCTGTTTTCCGCAATCAGACTCTTTTTAATTCGGTCCTTTTGGCGTGAAGATGGAGTAGACTATGCCCAGCACCTACCACCCTCTCAGCTTAGTCGACCATATCAAGAGGAGAGAACTTGTCAATACTTCTGGAGGCAACTAAGCCGCGGGTTTCATCACGACGTTTTCCTTCACCGTAAGAGCAATGTCAATTAGCGCACATACATTTTTCTTTAGAAACATCCATTGGTGCACGGCCGGGATTTGAACCCACGACCTTCACAATGAAAGTCGAGGTATCTACCACTAAGCCAACACCGCTCCTTAATATATCTAAATGAAAAGTAGCCTAAAGCCTTCCTCCTTCCTTTGAAGAAATGGAGGAAAACGCGATATTTAAAAGAAGAATTGGAAAACGGAAAAACGCGCAATTAAAAAGAAAGAATTGGGTTAATTAGAGAAAAACGCTCTAAATAAGACTAAAATTGGAGAAAACCGCGCTAAATAAGACGAAAATTGGGTTAAATTGGAGAAAACGCGCTAAATGTAGAGAAATACGCGACCCAAAGGTGCTAAATCGATTCTTGTCACCAAACAAAATTTCAAAGATTTATTTTTCTTAAAAACATTTCCTAAACTGCCTACTACTGGCTTACGAAGTTCAAAACAATAAAATCCTGTATTCCTATCCCCAGAACGAGCTGGTCTGCTGCGGTGTGCTATCAGGCAACAGGAACTTCGAGGGTAGGATCCACCCCAACACTCGGGCCAACTATCTGGCCTCACCGTTGTTGGTCATTGCGTACGCTTTGGCCGGAACTGTTGACATCGACTTCGAGACTCAACCATTGGGTAAGGTCTTAAGGAGGAGGCTCTCTCCATACAGACGTAGTCGACTGTTTCCTCCCTGGATAATGACACTAGCACAAATATTTTTGTGCCATAAAACCTATAACTGCCATGACTATGCCCCTATGTTTTGGTTTTTTCTTTTTCTAATTATCATAGAAATTAAGATTAAAAAAATAATAAAATAAACTGAAAAAATAGGGGCATGGTCATGGCAGTCATAAGTATTTTGCACCAAAAATATTTGCTCTAGTGCCATTATCCAGGGAGTAAACAGTCGACTACGTTTGTAATAGTTTGTATGGAAAGAGCTCCCGGTACCCTTTCCTCTTAAGACATACTATATAGTATTTATTAAACTTCTATACGAACATTAATTAAAAAGAAATAAATTAAACAAAGTTAATAATCTAAATAAGTCTCCTTATGTAGTGTGCCCAAATTGCTGGCTGCACCTCTTTGAATGGTAATACCGATCCGTTGGCCAAAGTAGCAGCCAGCTCATTGGTCACCTGAAGCTAATACTAATAATTTTGAGATATTTTTATAAAAATAAATAAATATTCCAGGACATTCCACACATCGCCATCTAGCCCCAAGCTAAGTAACAAGACTTGTGTTATGGGTGCTAGACAACGGATATACTACTTATATACTTTTTCTTTTGTTAATATATATTTGTCGGAGCGAGCGGATTAGGGGCTCTACAACATCATATGTGTCAGTCTAGGTATCCATTATTTGTGGGCCCGAGTGGGTACACACACAAGTAGGCAAAATAAGTTCATACTGTCACAACAATTGCTTCAGTTTAACACTTCAACTGCTACCAACTCAATACAACAACTGCTACCAACTGCTACCTGTTACTGGTAATCAACAATACGTAACTATGTAATGCACAACTAGTCTTTTGTGGTTATTAGTCTTAATAGGCTTGACACTTAACAACAAACAAGGGCCAATATCCCACACTAAACTTTACTTATGGTTTACTTTAACTTTAAACGAATAACACTAAATTTATTTACGAAACGGAAACGAATCCGCGGGCCACGAGTCACAGCGCACAACACGGCATCCAGCCTCTATCCCGGTTCCAAACAGAATGCCTTAATATACTCGGTAACCGAGCTTAGAACAAAGCACAACAACTAGGATTCATTCAGTACTCTGGCCCACGGCTACGTTCGGCAATGTAAACACTGCCCCGTTCCTAAACAATACAAACAGAGATATTCTTTGTCTTCAAATTCTGATAAGAGTTAATGCTGTTAATGTAAACATTCGACCGGCACCGCGCGTCACCTGCGCGGGCGCCGCTGTGTAGGTACTTAAGGTACCTCGCGCCGACATATTAATAATACATATAAACAACCAGACCACAGACAAATCTGTCAAAGTCTATGACTTGTACCACACACCTTTCTCTAAACTGGTTTTGCAACCGGGCGCTCCGATTGACTCGTGCTGACTATCTCTGTGCCCTGCCCGGTCAGTAGGTACCTATGGCGCCGAGCGATATTTTATAAAATTACCCTAATTTTGTAGCACTTTTAGTAGTACCTGTATTTTTTTTTAATATGTTTTATTGTGATGTTTATTTTGTTGTTTATTTTAAAATTCCTATGACCTATTGGTGTTTGTTTATTTATATTTATATAAAATTAGGCGTTAAACGTTTTGCCGTTTTCCGGGGGTGGGAACCTGGGGCCTAAGTCTGCTAACACAATTGTATTTCAACAGTGTGTCGATATAATCGTAATAGAAATTTAATGTCAAAAATATGACATTACATGTCAAATTCGTATTCTCCTAACGTTGACTATTCTATCGAGACACCACTGACACACCACTGACTCACTTCGGTATTCTGCTCTACAATCGTGGCTTAATGGAATCTCGATAGTTGTCAAAACGGTATATTGCTTAGCAACATATACCATGTTGCTAGGCAACACCTGCAAGGTAAATATTACCATACCATTGAGACTCCATAGTGATTATATTGCGATGTTATTAAAACTTTAGCAGAATACCAAATAAAGTCACAATCTCGATATAATATCAATAGAGTCTCGATATAATGACAATGGTTGGCCAAATAGCAGAATAAGGCCCCTGGTGATCTGTAATACAGGTTATATATACCTACATCAGACACCAGCTTCTCACAATTGCAAAAACAACCAACTTTACTTGTAACTTTATTTTTTACCTACGTACATGTAAGCCGGTTTATGTAATTGTGAGTGAAATAAACGATTTATTTATTTATTTAAATATCTAAGTATAAATACATGTCTGAGGCGGGTATCGAACCCGCAACCCTGTGCTTGGCAGTCCGGCATGGTGACCATTATGCCGACTGGGCCTGGGACAAGCAGAATTAACGGATATTGCAACATAGTGTTAATTCATCATTATTTATAGTATAAATACTTATTATTTTGTTTAATTAAGTTGATATTACTTCTGTCATCCACGCTGTTCGTTAAAATAAAGTTTTTTTAAACAAAGACTTGCGTCAACTCCTTAACTCGTACGAAGCCGCGGGCAACAGCTAGTGTTCTAAAATATTTATTTATTAAATTTATATTATCCAGGTAAGCGTGCAGATGGCTCGGACGTGTACCTCCGTGAGATATGGCCGACCAGGGCTGAGATCCAGGCTGTTGAGAACAAACATGTCATACCGGGGATGTTTAAAGAGGTATCTATACTTATATTATAAACAAGTTTGCTGCAATAATACTATCAACAAGTATTAGACTTACGATCTTCTTCTAATAGACGTTACACACAAACATAAATACTTGAATTAAAAGTACTCAGTGTTATTATTATTAGTCAACATGTTAGCTATGTGTTTAGTTGTGTGAGTGGTATAAGCCGCCACCCGCTACAAAACAATCCACGGTTGATAGTCTCTGCCCACCGTAACGTTTACAATCCTGTGCAGCACTATTTCAACATTATAACAACGTAACCTGTGGATCGAACCCACGTCGGTTGGTGTAGCGGGTGGTCCCTTATACCACTCACACAACTAAACACATAGCTAACATGTTGACTAATAATAATCACACTGAGTAGTGAGTACTTTTAATTAAAGTATTTATGTTTGTATGTAACGTCTATTAGAAGAAGGTCTTAAGTCCAATACTTGTTGATAGTATTGTAGCAAACTGATCATTTACTTACGACACATACTGTACACAGTTTTTGAGATCTCATTTATTCAAACTTCCATCAAATCTATCCTCGTTATTGATTGTTTTTCTGTATTTTTCCCCTAGGTATATGAGAAAATAAAGGTAGGGTCGTCTGCGTGGCAAGCGCTGGAAGTGCCACAGGGGAAGCTGTATAAGTGGGACCCAAACTCCACATACATCAAGAGACCGCCCTTCTTCGATGGAATGACCAGGGTCAGTCTTACAATTGTAGTCTTATACATCTACTAGCGACCCGCCCCGGCTTCGCACGGCTAGCATGTATTATACATATAAACCTTCTCCTTGAATCACTCTATCTATTAAAAAAAACCGCATCAAAATCCGTTGGGTAGTTTTAAAGATTTAAGCATACAAAGGGATATAGGGACAGAGAAAGCGACTTTGTTTTATACCATGTAGTGATGCTGAAGAGTTTGTTTGTTTGAACGCGCTAATCTCAAGAACTACTGGTTCGAATTAAAAAAAAAATTGTGTTGGATAGTCCATTTATCGAGGAAGGCTATAGGCTACTTTTTATTTTGATTTTCCCGCGGGATCGGGATTTACGCGGGTGAAACCGCGGGGCGCAGCTAGTATAAAATAAAGGTAGGTTCGTCTGCGTGGCAAGCGTTGGAAGTGCCATATGGAAAGTTATAAATAAATAATAATAAAATAAATATTACAGAACATTCCACACATCGCCATCTAGCCCCAAGCTAAGTAACTACACTTGAGTTATGGGTGCTACACAACTCGTATACTACTTATATACTTTTGTTAATATATACTTATAATACATAGAAACAACCAGACCACAGACAAATATCTAAGCATAAATACTTGTCTGAGGCGGGAATCGAACCCGCAACCATGTGTTTGAGTCCGGCATGGTGACCATTGTGACAACTGGGTCGTCATATGTAAAAAAATCGTGTGGCACTCGGGGACTGCCGCAGTAAAGCTATTGCATAGCGAAAGCTCGGCCGAGCTACATGGTAGGCGGAGTGGGAGGTGTTAGGTTTATTTTCGTTACGGAATAACTTGATTCGGTCGCCGCGCTCAAAACCCGCGATAAAAGCTATGCAATAGCTTAAATCAATTAAAATATTTGGCTTCCTTTCTTCCCAGGATCTCCCAGAACCCGTGCCCATCCAGGATGCCCGCGTCCTCTTGTTCCTCGGAGACTCCGTGACTACCGACCACATATCTCCCGCGGGATCCATCGCCAGGAACTCACCCGCGGCCAGATACCTCGCTCAAAGAGGGTAGGTCGAATATTTATTTTTATCACAGTTGCTCATAAAGTAGATCTTATTAAACGGCTTTAAGGCTCATAATGCAACGTATTATGCACGCGTGCGATAAAATCTACCAAAATACTAGTGCTGTAATAAGTTATCCTGATAAGTTTAATACGTATCTTACTGCTAATTACATGTTAGGTAGATGAAACATTCGTAATTTATCCAGATAAATTAAGAAATTAATACATCAAAACCCAGGTTTTGATGTATAAAAAAATGGTGGGTCCAACATAGAGTTTTTAAGATAGCAAAAATGGTTGTCTCTGAAGTCGGTTTACTAACGATAATCTTACGTGATAACGTCTTAAAAAACGATAAAAAATTGAGTTATGTTTTTTATTTACTTAAATATTTTTTTTCCGTACTATTATATTCTGTTTTTACCCGCCGCGGCCGCCCGACGCAAAAACAAATGGAAAAATCCTAAAAAAGTATTTTTCAAGTCTTCTCTTTTATTCGTAACTGTCGAACGTCGTACGATACACGTTTGGATTGATCATTGTATCTCGAATTTTTGAAACGCGTTCGCGTTCCGCTTGCGCGTCATATGCAATGCAATGATCGATTTATCAAACTTGTATCGCAATGTACTATTTTGTTTGTATTATCCGTTCCAGTCTAACGCCCCGAGAGTTCAACTCGTACGGGTCCCGACGTGGCAACGACGCTGTGATGTCGCGGGGGACCTTCGCCAACATCCGGCTCGTGAACAAGCTGGCACCCAAACCGGGGCCCATCACTACACACATACCCAGTGGGGATGTCATGGATATATTCGATGCGGCCGTCAGGTAAGGGGGGGCACCTTCGCCAACATCTAGAGTTGCAGCTATGGTGGTAGACGAAGACTTTTGATAAGCCTTTCAGCAAGTGCGACTTTGGTGCTCTAAAGCAGGATATGGCACATCTGCTTTATGCTCATCGTGCCCTAGAGAAGACCTGATGAGCCACATTGCCGCCTTACGCGTGGCTTGTTCCTGGGATTTAGATTAAGAAAACAAAATAAGGAAAATTGCATATTACTTTATTTTGATCAAACACGCTAAGAACACTCCCGACACAAAAAAAAATCCAAGTCAGTTCATCCGTTCGGCAGCTACGATGTGTTTGTGGCACTTAAACCCCTCTTTTTGCGTCGGGGGTTAAAAACAGCCATTGACAAAATAAGTAGACGAATAATGGGTGCTATCCACGCCAGAAGATCTGGGCCAAAGAACTCCACAGTGTCCTCCGATCTCCATGATGTGATCCTTAAGCAGTAGATTCGAGGGTAAAAGTACCCAGGCGTTGGACGTACCAGGACTTAAGCATGCGTCTTGTCCAAAGGCAAGAGATTAGGAGTCCTTTTGCGGGTCAAATCTTTATAAGACATGGATAAATGGCGGCGGTTTTGGAACCTTCTCTGGTTTTTATTAGCTAAAACACCACCTTTGGTAAATCCTTATCTGGTTTTTCGCGGTTAAATCTCTGTCTTTAGGCTGCCTGTCCTCAGGAGCGGAGTGAATTGGCGGAGCTGCATAAAGTTTTTAAGCTATTCTATTGGCGGAAACGTCACTCCTCTGACAGGCACCCTAAGTTTTGATTTCTATCATGAATTACTCTTTTCCCTTAAATTACCAGAAATTAAACATGTAATATTATATCTTTACAATTTTCCAAGGTATGGTGAAGAAAAGGTGCCTCTGATAGCAATAGTGGGCAAGGATTACGGCTCGGGCTCCAGCAGGGACTGGGCTGCTAAAGGACCTTACTTATTGGTAAGCATATATTTTACAGCATCTAACTATTTTCTCATCATCTTTCTGCCCTTATCCCAATTAATTTGTGTCGGCGCAGTATGTCTTCTTATAAGTCTTCTTCTAATTTTTGCCGTGCCGTGCAAAGGTGGACCCTTTAGTCGTCATCTCATCGTTCACATTCATCTTTCTCATATCTTGTCTCACTATATCCAACTATCTTCTATACATATAAAATGCTTTGTCCTGACTGACTGACGGATCAACGCACAGCCTAAACCGCTGATCGTAGAGACCTGAAACTTGGAGGGTGTGTTCTTTGTATGACGTAGGCATCCGATAAGAAAGTTTGTATGGGACAACGTAGATTCCTTGGTCCACTAATTCTATGAGGACAAAGTCGCTGGCAAAAGCTAGTTTATTATAAAAAAAGAAACAAATCTGTACAAAAAACCCTTATCCATTTTTCTAACTTTCTCTAACATATCCCACAGGGCATAAAAGCAGTGATAGCAGAATCATTCGAGCGAATCCATCGTTCCAACCTGGTCGGTATGGGTATAATACCGTTGCAGTTCATCTCGGGCCAGAACCCGGACTCTCTCGGGTTGGATGCCTCGGAGAAGTACACTATCAAGTTGCCGCAGAAGCTTAAGCCGGGCCAGAAAGTTACTGTTCAGGTGAGGAGATGGTTTTTGGAAGGGGGGGACATGACAACTTTTGAAACGACCTCCTGGATAAGGATCGTGAATGTGATCTGTTTGGATGAATGGAATGATATATTGTCAGTGTGTTTAAGATTCTGTGAGAGATCTGTGTGATTGAGTGTCCCTTTCATTAGTTCTTTAATTATTGTAAATGTTTTTGTAAAACGTAACGTAAATGGTTTTTGGGGGTAGAACATGATTTTTGAAGAGTGGGACATGGTTTTTGAGGCGAGACATAGTTTTTGGGGGGTTAGGATATGACTGGACATTGGTTTTGGACGTATAAAATAGTTCTGGGGGTAGAACATGACATGGTTTTTGGGCGGTTGGGATATGCCATTGTATTTGGACGTTAAATATGATTTTTGAAAAGTGGGACATGGTTTTTACCGGGTAGGACATGGATTTTAGGGGTAAGACATGATTTTTAAAGAGTAGGACATGATTTTTGGGAGCGGGACACGGTGTTTGGGGTGAAGGCATAGTATTTGTAGGGTAAGGATATGACTGTACAGTCCACGGTCATAACTAGGTGCCCACTGGTAAGTCTAAACTCCTCTGCACTGTTGTAGCAACGCACACAACTACATGTTTTCATACAGTATAACTACGCAGCGCGAAATAATATTCAATTAATATTCATATATTTTATATTATAATAATATTAATATTATTTATATGCCGACAACTAAATAATAATACTTATTTCATTAAGTTGTCTGTTTAGTAATAATAATACTTATTTAAATTATTAAAAATTTAGTATTAAATAAAATTATTAAAAAAATTAAAAATGTAAATTGTAATAAAAAATTAAAAATATAAATTATTAAAAAAAAAAGTTATTGAAATTTCGTTGCCTAATCAAAATCCAAATACTCCCTTTCAAATCGTAACCGTTCGTCTTTATGACGTTGAGATAAGAGCGGTTTTCGAGCTGGATTTCGGTAGTTGATTCCTTTGCTGTGCAGTCCTCATTGAAGTTCCATAACGTTCAGCGAACATTCGAGTGGGTATGAATTCGTTGGATTCGTATATATATGCGTTCACTATTGCTCTTCGTTGTTCTTCATTATTATGTGGTGGCCTTCCACTTCGCGAAAGATCCAATAAACCACCCTCTTCCTCAGACCTCTTCACCCACAGCCTTACGGTATTTATCTATAAAAATAAAATATATACTTTTATTCCGTTTTACGAAAAAAAATCAATAAAACATACGGTTAATCTTTCAATCCATACACTATGTAATCACTTAAGTCATAATAATTTTAATTGCACATTACACTTACAGAAAAACCTGTCCCTTCGGCAATTTGTGATATATTAAGACCATTATTATGCAATGCTTCTATATGGTCGCTCTTGAATCCTTCTATTTGCTTGCAATATTATTTTTTATACAAAATAATAAAAAATATGTCACTCTGCACAGTCGTTCAATGCTAAGGTTAACTTCCAACAACGTATTCCTAAATCGTATTTAAACTGATTCATTTGTTTTCTACTTACCCTCTTATGTTTTAAGAAACCAGCATAGTAACATCAAATCTATCAAATCATCGTTGCAATGTGGTTGCAGTTCATATTTATAAATAAAATCCTAAAAAAATAACATCCATCGTGTTTGGCGAGGGATCGAAACCACGTTAGCTTGGTGGTTTAAGCGGTAGCAAACCGCCTACACCACCAGGCCAACCAAACACATAGCTTAGCAGTTGAAAATAAGAATCACACTGAGTAATATTAAACAAGTGTGCATGTGTGTGTATTGTGTTTATAGAAGAAGGTAATAAGTCAATTACACTTTTATTCCAAAGCTTTAGCGTACTGTCCAGAAATATATGGCTGCCATAGTACATTGTTTTTGGACGTTAGATATAGTTTTTAATAGTTCTCAAGCTCCAAACATGGTTTTTAGAGGGGTAGGATGAGGTTTCGACCATTAAACATGATTATTAGAGGGGTAGGGTGTGATTTTCGACTATTAAACCTGGTTTTTTGAGAAGTAGTATGTGGTTTTCTACTATTATAGCTGGTTTTTAGAGGGGTAAGGTGTGGTTTTTGACCATTAAACTTGGTTTTTAAAGGAGTAGGATGTATGTAGCGTCAAACAGAATCTTTAGGGACCAGGACTGGGTTTATGGACCTGTATTTACGACTACTGTATTTAAACCATATCATCTCCAACTCACAGACGGACAACGGCAAATCCTTCGACGTGATCGCCCGCTTCGACACAGACGTGGACCTCGCCTATTTCTACAACGGCGGCATCCTGAACTACATGATCAGGAAGATGCTATGATTGAGGCGGAAGCGCCGGCGCGTGCGCAGGCTCAACAGCGCAGCTATACGTGCGCTTGTGAAGCATAGGGTGTTGTATCAGGTGGAGTCTATTGCGTTGGCTGCATGTGAACTGGTCTCTATGTTAGAGGGTTAGATTAGCTACATCCTGTTTTTATATAAACGCGTTGTGACGTTACATCTGTAAGTAAAGAGCGTGCAGCTGATCTGGCCTCTTTTTAAGAAGGTAAGGGGTTAGATTAGCTACATCCTGTTTCCATACATACGCGTTATGACGTTACATCTGTAGGTAAAGAGCGTGCGCTGAGCTGGCTTCTTTGTAAGTAAGAAGTTAAGGGGTTAGATTAGCTACTTCCTTTTACTTTTTATGATGTATTCATGACGCTAATTCCGTAAGTAAAGAGCTTGTAGCTAACCTTACCCTTTTGTTAGAAGGTTAAGGATAGAGTTTAGATTAGCTACATCCTTTGTCATGCATCCGTTGCTTGTGGTTTTTAGCAAGTGAACATACTCTTCCGACCAATTTTAGACGTCGAAGCGTGGAGCTAATCTAACCCCTCTATTCTTAAAGAAGTTTAATTTCGGAACGGTTGAGAACTCAGATCTATGGATTAATTTTAATGGGTTTTTTTAAGAATATAAATCAAATAATTCCAATGTAACAAAAAACGGTTGTTTTTTTAAATCGATTTTTATGTAAAATTATAGATTAAAAATGGTATATAGATAAATATCACCACTTTTTAATGTGAAAGGGTACCGGCGCTCTCTCCATACAAACGTAGTCGACTGTTTCCTCCCTTACATTTTTATTTTATGGAAACTCTACAGCTAAGTTTAACATAATCACGAATAAAAACATACTTAAAAAAAAAACGTGTGGCACTCGGGGACTGCCGCGGTAAAGCTATTGCTATATCGAGAATAATTTCTTGTCTTAGTAAATGTAAAAAAAATAGTCGTCCGACATTTGTCGTCCGTCAATAGTCGACCGTTAATAATCGTCCGTCATTTGTCGGGGGTGTTAGGTGTTTTCGTTACGGAATTTCTTGATTCTCCCCCCAAGGCCCGCGATAAAATCTATGCAATAGCTTAATAAAAAAGACAGCGTGTATTTTGTATTTTTTGTTGTTGCATAAAACCTATAACTGCCATGACTATGCCCCTATTTTTTGTTTATTTTTCATTTTCTAATTATCATAGAAATTAAGATTTAAAAACCAAGACATAGGGGCATAGTCATGGCAGTTATAAGTTTTATGCAACAAAAATATTTGCTCTAGTGTCATTATCCAGGGAGGAAACAGACGACTACGTTTGTATGGAGAGAGCGCCGGTACCCTTTCACCTTATTTTTTTTTAAGAATATAAATCAAATAATTCCAATGTAACAAAAAACGGTTGTTTTTTTTAATCGAATTTTATGTAAAATTATAGATTAAAAATTGTGTATAGATAAATATAGCCAGTTTCTTTTTCGTTAATTTTGACGTTATGTTTAAAATCAGCTGTTTTTTTAGCAGATGTACTTAGCAGACCTTTGCATTTTATTTGTTTGAGTTTCGACTACTATTTTAAACATGAACGGTCCATACTTACAATAAAAACTAGCTGTCCCGGCAAACGTTGTTTTGCCATTTAAAAAAAAAACTAAAGGAAACAAAATAAAAAAATAGATGTTGGCCGATTCTCAGACCTACTGAATATGCTCACAAAATTTCATGAGAATCGGTCGAGCCGTTTCGGAGGAGTTCAAGTTCGAACCCCGTGACACGAGAATTTTATATATATAGGGATATTCGATAATTTTACGTGGAAACGTCGTAAGAGAACGATGAACAACTGAGTTCTTTTTTGTTATTCCTTATTTTTATTTATTTTCCTTTATGTAAGTCTTCTATTTGTCACTCGTCACACCATAACGCAAGTACAGATGAGCGATATAATATTATTAAACACTCTGTCTCCTAAGTTACCATGACGCGTCTGGTCATAGTACCATGACGCATGACGTCACACAATATTACCGTCACAATTTTGTGTGAATGCAGGTGTTCCACCAATTTACTAGACGTCATCACGTTAAAAACAGCTGTTTTCTCGATAAACTTATGAATTTTGAAACTTGAATTTTGAAAAGTCGTAGAAAAAAAAGTTGTCTAGACACTTATATGGCTAGAATAAACCTCTTTGTATAGCAAACATTTCGTCAAAAAACATTGATAGAAAAAAAAATGGTTTACGAAAGATAATTTTACGTGATAACGTCATAAGAAAACGATGAAAAAACTTTGATTTTTTTTCCTTTATATAAGTCTTCTATTCGTCCCTCGTCACCATAACACAAGCCTAGTCACGCACACGCGCGCGTCAAGCTTGTAGTAGTGTACTTATCACGTTCGTTGTATGAAACCTTACAATCTGGTCCTTGTTTAATCATGTGGCAACAGCAACGATAACACGCTGCCATGGTTACCTTGTCAATAACATGACGCGTTCCCAGGATCATGACGCATGGAGTCATGTTTTTCGTCAAAAAAAGGTGGCGCCATCTAGAAATAAACGATTCTTTTTGTGACTGTTATTTAAAAAGGTGGCGCCATCTGGATTTTGTTTCTTTTTGTGACTGTTTTTTGTTCAATCTATATACCATTATTAATCAATGGTAAAATGTTTAGGTATGTGGTAGTATTTATTTTGTATGGGATTTTTGTATGGTAGGATAAGATTTAATTATAATATAATATTTCTAACTGATTTTTCTTTCTATTGTCTTAATGTACTAGCAGCTCTCCGCGGTTACACCCGCGTAACTCCCGATCCCGTGGGAATATCGGGATAAAAAGTACCCTATGTTACTGTCAATGAATCAATGTATCCTCATACCAAGTTTCATCTAAATCGGTCCAGTAGTTTCGGAGCCTATTCGTTACAAATAGAAAATCTTTCTTTATAATATTGTAGACTAGCTGCGCCCCGCGGTTTCACCCGCGTAATAATGTTCTACGCAATTTTCTTAATATTTTCTTTCATAAGAACCTTCTCCTGACAATAACAAACACAACAAAAAGAGAATTGGCCAAATTGGTCGCACGAAAATTATTAGACTTCGCGCACGACCGCTGCGTAGGGAGCCGACCTCGCGACTGAGCCGCGCGGGTACCTTACTCATAGATCTAAACTCCCCTCCCGCACGCGCACCCCCCCCCCCCTTGGTGACGCCCACTTCGCAACGGGCCGTGCAGCAGAAATCGTAATATTTTAATTTCGCCATAACTTCAAAACCAAACGTCCAATTTTAATCATTCAAAGACCAAATATTATCTCCATAAACTGTTCTTAGTGATGAAATCATTTATTTTGATAAGGATTAATAGCATGAGTAAAATAAACGCGTTTAAATGTAGTCCAAAAAAAATTCAAGATTTTTAAATAAAAAAATGGTTGCTGTGCCTCACTCGACATAGATGGGTATAGTGTGTCGCGGACTTTTTGTAGATATTTATAAGATCTACAATTAATTAGAACATTTTATGGTTCTATCTTTTATAGTTTAGGCAGCGTACGCAAAATAAGTAACTTTTCTGGTTGATTTTTTACACCTTGTGTCCGAAAAACCCAAATATCTTACGGAACCCTATTTTTTTCCAAAATAAAATAGATAATGTAGCTTTCGAATGGTGAAATAATTTTTAAAATCGGTCCAGTAGTTTTTGAGCCTATTCAGTACAAACAAACAAACATACAAACAAAGTTTTCCTCTTTATAATATTAGTGTAGATAAAAAAAATATAAGTCTTCTATCCGTTGTCTGGTCACCATAACACAAGCCTAGTTGCTTAGTTTGGGGCTAGATGGCGCTGTGTTCTGAATTAATCTAAGCTGAAAGAGGTCTGGTGCTTTTGGTATTTCTTTTTAAGTTTTTGGCTTCGTACCATTTGTGCATAAAGCCAGTGTCAAATAAATTCAATTGCAAAATTGATTTATTTAAAAAATTATTAGATAAATCCGAAAAAAAAATGGGAACTTTTTTTTTATAATTTCTTATTTTCTATTTTTATTAAAAATATATTATATTTTTTTCACTGTCTCATTTTTATTTTTAATTATATTAATGATTGTGTTTAAGTAATAAGAAATAATAAAATATATTTTGTTATTAAATATTGTGTTTATTTTGAAAAATCCTTAGTTCCTAAAATAAAAATCTTTAACGTACTAGTGTTGGCATCTGTTGAGCCTTATTATATATATCTTTCCTGTCCAGTTTCTTAATTTTGCTTGAAGCATGAGTCAAAAAAAATAAGGTAGGCACATCTTGGTACAATCCACGGTCAAAAGTCTGCCCACCGTAACGTTTACAATCCTGTGCAGCACTATTAGAACATTATAACAACGTAACCTGTGGATCGAACCCACGTCTCGGTTGGTGTAGCGGGTGGCCCCTTATACCACTCACACAACTAAACACATAGCTAACATGTTGACAAATAATAATAACACTGAGTACTTTAATTCAAGTATTTATGTTTGTGTGTAACGTCTATTAGAAGAAGATCGTAAGTCCAATACTTGTTGATCGCGTTTTATTCGTTTTTAGGTGGTAGGTAGGTATCAAGGAATTTATATCAAATACTCAGGTCTACTGCCCCTTGGATTAGCCAACGCAATCAAAAGATACAGCCAGAATCAAAACCTACGGGTACTTGAGGGTACTTCCCGTTACCTCAGAATCTTTAAATTTGGTACGAAGCAACTTCTTATAGCACAGATAACGGAAAAATACCAAAAAATAAAAAAGTTTGAAAGGGTGTCCCCATACATACATAGTTGGACCAATTTAACTTGACCCTTACGTTGTATGGGCGCTCAAACGAAATAGGGGTCAAGTTAAATTGGTAACTACCGTACCGCTGCAAGGGTAGAGAAAGAGAGTTGAAACGAATGTACGGAATCCTCGGCGTGCGAGTACGACTCGCACTTGACTGGTTTTTATTTGTTAAAACCTGACGGTTCGAGAACTTTGTAGATACAATAGTCACAGGAAGACAATTGGAAAAGCCAAAGAAAATTGTCGTAATGTCTACCTACTCTATAAATATGTTGTATCTCTTGGTATGTTATTTAAAAACATATAAACAAGAAATAAACGAAGTTATTTAACACGTAATCCATAATATTTGTATATTTATCGTCATAATAATTTATAAACAATCTTCACAAGTATAAATTCAATGAAAGATTTGTTTTCTATGTAGTGTAATAATCATCTCAGTGAGGTATAAACATATCGTTTTTTTTAAATCTTGTAGTTTTTTTTGTTAAATAAAGGTAGGCTTTACGCGATTTATGCATTATGGCCAGTTAACATCTTATTTTATGTCTCTATAAAAAAAACTCGTTTTTTTTGTGAAATAGTGTTTTTGTGTAATGGTGTTTTAAAATCTAAATTACTTAATTTATTTGAGGCCTATGCCAAGGAAATTCACGATCCGCACCTGCTAAAAAGGATTATCAACAGACTAAATTATTTCTTTAAAAATCATTGCATTTAATTCCTGATGTTAATAAGAAAATAGTAATATTTATCGATAAAATGTATCGACTAGCAATTATACTCGTCTACTTAAGTTCTGGTCAAACCATGTCGCCGATTACAAAGCATTTGCTTACACCGTTGGATGGAGAAGCTTGCGGTTATCAGGTGAGATTTTTTTCCTTTATTTTTTAATTCTTTGGGTTCGTACGATTAGTGCATTAAGTAGGTATAGCTAATAGTACAGTCATAAAAGGACTGAGCGTAGCAGGTGCATATTTTAATGTTTTAAATAACAATATTTTTTTTCAATAATTTTCTTTCTTTTTAATTAATGTTCAAATTGAATAAAATATTTTCTTTACTTTCATAAAAAAAATTGACTTTAGCTTAGCAAAATAATGATTTGATTTCTAACTTGCTTTTTGTTTATGAAAAAAACCCCCATGAGTTTCTTGTGCCTTCTTCGCATTGGTGGCCGCTTTCCGAAGGCACACATCCTAACATAATTTTTAAGACGCTTCTAAGAGATGTCGTGCATTGTAGGTATGATTCCGAAGGAATAAAGAATTTCGGTTTGATTTTAACGTCCAGGCCTAGCATGAAGGCCAAAACACGATACGATAAAGCGATATAACTACATCAACTCTCAAAATATGATAGATAAAGCCGCCATGTTGAATTTTTATCATAATTTTTATCGCAATTTATAATAAAAATTCAACATGGCGGCTTTATGTATCATATTTTGAGAGTTGATGTAGTTATATCGCGTGATATCGCTTTATCGTATCGTGTTTTGGTCTTCATGCTAGGCAGGCTGCATATATTTTTATGGTTCCTTACGTCAAAAGTTAAAAAAAAGGAATCCTTATAAGATCACTTTCTTGTCCGTCTGTATGTCTGTCTGTCACCACAGATTTTCTCAGAAACGAGTAGACCTTGTCTATACGTATAAAATGCTTCATCCTGACTGACTGACGGATCAACGCACAGCCTAAACCGCTGATCGTAGAGACCTGAAACTTGAAGAGTGTGTTCTTTGTATGGCGTAGGCATTCGATAAGAAAGGATTTTTCGGAATTCTATCCCTTAGGGGGTGCAAAAGGGGGGCAAAGTTTGTATGAGACAATGTGATTTCTTGGTCTAATCTTATTAGAACCATTTTCGACTTCTACGTGGACTAATTTGCGGGCAATAGCTAGATTTTAAGGGGGGTCCATACGCCAACGACCTTGGTACAGAGCCTACTAAATAGTTAAGTCCACTGGCACCGGTCGCCTTCGTTGGTGAAAATTGTTGATTGTTACGAGTGTGTTTAGTTATTCTCACAAGTGCTGAGATAGAATTGTAGGTGAGATTTTTACCGACTTTTTGGTGTGATTTTGAGCCAAATATTTTCTATAGTTTTGAAGCTATCCTAAAATTAAGAATTAAAACTAGTCTAACTTTGAAATGACAAAGAATTTTCGCCTCGAAATTACCCCAAAATATCGGTAAAAATTTCACCTACAATTCCATCTCAGCACTTTTGAGAAAAACGAAACACATTCGTTACAATCAACAATATTAGCTTTAAGCGACGGGTATTTCTGGCGCGTTGAGTTTGGCAGCATACGCAGCCTTAATATAGGAATACGGCTTGTGATTTCAGAGTTGTCACCCGACAGTTGATGGTGTATTAAACGTACATATAATACCGCATACTCACGCTGAACTCGGCTACACAAAGACATTTGATAACCATTTCACAGGACGTAAGTATACAGGGTTATTTATATAAATATTGCAGTACATTCGACACATCGCCATCTAGCCCCGAGCTAAGTAACTACACTTGTGGGTGATAAACAACGGATATACTACTTATATACTTACTTTTCTTTTGTAAATATATAGGTACTTATAATACATAGATACAACCAGACCACAGACAAATATCTAAGCATAAATACTTGTCTGAGGCGGGTATCGAATTCGCAACCCTGTGTTTGGCAGTCCGGCATGGTGATTATTGTGCCAACTGGAACAAATTGATTTTGTCTCTTTTGTTTGAATTGTACCTAAATTAGACGGGAGTGTTCTTAGCTATGTTTGATCGAAATTGGTTCAGCCGTCTGAAAGTTATGGGGGAAAAAGTCGGGATTTTTTTAAATTCTTAATTTATTTATATTATCTATTAGATAGGTACTATACATATATACATTATTATAAGCTTCCTATTTCTGGCATACATACTAAACAAACATCACTACATAGTATAAAATAAAGTCACTTTTCGCCGTCCCTAATGTCTCTTTGTATGCTTAGATCTTTAAAACTACGCAACGGATTTTGATGAGGTTTATTTAATAGATAGAGTGATTCAAGAGGATGGTTTATAAGTATGTATAATACATGCATAACATAGCTTGCGAAGCCGGAGCGGGTCGCTAGTAAACTTATATACTCTTTACGACCAGTATTTGCTAAACATAAATACTTAGTGCGAATCTGTTATTGGCTGTTGGTGTTATCTGTTTTAGTTAAATTAGACTTAAGGTGAAGGGTACCTGCGCTCTCTCCATACAAACGTAGTTAGTGGACTGTTTCCTTCCTGGATAATGACACAAGCACACATATTTTTGTGCCATAAAACCATGACTATGCCTCTATTTTTGTTTGATTTTTCATTTTCAAATTATCAAAGAAATTAAGAAAAATAAAAAACAAATAATAGGGGCATAGTCATAGCAGTTATAAGTTTTATGCACCAAAAATATTTGCTCTAGTGTCATTATCCAGGGAGAAAACAGTCGACTACGTTTGTAATAGTTTGTATGGAGAGAGCGCAGGTACCTTTTCCTCTTAAAAGCTGTTAACTCGATGAAAAAAAAACATTGTAAGTAATTAGTTTTTACGTGTGTGACATTTTTAATTTAACTATCTATCTATAATTTCAGGTGATGATTTTTACGATAAAAGCAATATAAACATGAAACGTATATTGGACTATGTTATATCAGAACTTTGGGCGGATAATAAAAGAAGATTCGCATTCTCGGACTTGCCTTACTTGTATAAATGGTGGACCATTAGAGATGGAACTGGTACGTCGGTCTTATCTGTGTGTTACCCCGGTCTTATCTGTGTGTTACCCCGGTCTTACTTGTGTGTTGCTCTGGTCTTACCTGTGCATTACTCCGCTCTTACTTAACACGGTCTTACCTTGGTCTTACTATTTTGTGTTACTCCAGTCCTATTTACCCCGGTATTACATGTGTGCTACCCTGTATTACCTGTGTGTTACCCCGGTCTTACCTTTGTGTTACCCCGGTCTTACCTTTGTGTTACCCCGGTCTTACCTGTGTGTTACCCCGGTCTTACCTGTGTGTTACCCCGGTCTTACCTGTGTGTTACCCCGGTCTTACTTGTGTGTTACTCTGGTCTTACCTGTGCATTATTCCGCTCTTACTTAACACGGTCTTACCTTGGTCTTACTATTTTGTTACCCCGGTCTTATATTCCTGTGTGTTACTCCAGTCCTATTTACCCCGGTCTTACCTGTGTGCTACCCTGTCTTACCCGTGTGTTACCCCGGTCTTACCTGTGTGTTACCCCGGTCTTACCTGTGTGTTACTCTGGTGTTACCTATGTGTGCTTCTGATCTCACATGTGTGTTACCCCGGTCTTACCTGTGTGTTACCCCGGTCTTACTTGTGTGTTGCTCTGGTCTTACCTGTGCATTACTCCGCTCTTACTTAACACGGTCTTACCTTGGTCTTACTATTTTGTGTTACTCCAGTCCTATTTACCCCGGTCTTACCTGTGTGCTACCCTGTCTTACCTGTGTGTTACCCCGGTCTTACCTTTGTGTTACCCCGGTCTTACCTGTGTGTTACCCCGGTCTTACCTGTGTGTTACCCCGGTCTTACTTGTGTGTTACTCTGGTCTTACCTGTGCATTACTCCGCTCTTACTTAACACGGTCTTACCTTGGTCTTACTATTTTGTTACCCCGGTCTTATATTCCTGTGTGTTACTCCAGTCCTATTTACCCCGGTCTTACCTGTGTGCTACCCTGTCTTACCTGTGTGTTACCCCGGTCTTACCTGTGTGTTACCCCGGTCTTACCTGTGTGTTACTCTGGTGTTACCTATGTGTGCTTCTGATCTCACATGTGTGTTACCCCGGTCTTACCTGTGTGTTACTACGGTCTTACCTGTGTGTTACTCTGGTGTTACCTATGTGTGCCTCTGATCTCACCTGTGTTCGTTACTCTGGTGCTGCCTGTGTGTTACCCCGGTCTTACCTGTGTGCTACCCCGGTATAATATTATCCCGGTCTTATTTACCTGTATTTTTGTCTATGCCTTAACTTACCTCATCCTTTTCCTACCGTTTCAGTAAAACGTATGGTGTACCAGCTGATCCGTCAGGGTCGTCTCCAATTCATCGGAGGTGGATGGAGCATGACTGACGAGTCTACTGCCAATTACCAAGCTATTATAGACCATTTTACTTATACCCTTAGGTGAGTGTAGTTATTTTGTATACTGACTTAAGGCGAAAGGGTACCTGAGCTCTCTCCATACAAACGTAGTCGACTGTTTCCTCCCTGGATAATGACACTAGCACAAGTATTTGAGATGCATAAAACTTATAACTGCCATGACCCTATTTCCCTATTTTTTTTATCTTAATTTTTATGATAATTTATTAATTATCATAGAAAAAAAACAACGAAATAAAAACTTCAATGAAAAAAAAAACTTTTAGTTTTCTTATGTTTTTCTAAGAAAAGTAGAAAAACATAAGAAAACTAAACACTTCTTCTTTACGTAGAAAACTAAACCCTAACTTCTTTATTACTTAGAAAATTAAACCTAAGAACCCCAACACCATATTGTACCCAGTTCTTCAATAAATATTTTCTGACTCTGATTCAACTTTTTCCATACTTAGAAAACTAAACCTAACTTCTCTATTACTTAGAAAACTAAACCCAAACTTCTTCTACACCTACTTAGAAAACTAAACCCCAACTTCTTCTATACTTAGAAAACTAAACCCCAACTTCTTCTTTACTTAGAAAACTAAACCCCAAGTTCTTCTTTACTTAGAAAACTAAACCCCAACTTCTTCTATACTTAGAAAACTAAACCCCAACTTCTTCTTTACTTAGAAAACTAAACCCCAACTTCTTCTTTACTTAGAAAACTAAACCCCAACTTCTTCTTTACTTAGAAAACTAAACCCCAACTTCTTCTATACTTAGAAAACTAAACCACAACTTCTTCTATACTTAGAAAACTAAACCCCAACTTCTTCTTTACTTAGAAAACTAAACCCCAACTTCTTCTTTACTTAGAAAACTAAACCCCAACTTCTTCTTTACTTAGAAAACTAAACCCCAACTTCTTCTTTACTTAGAAAACTAAACCCCAACTTCTTCTTTACTTAGAAAACTAAACCCCAACTTCTTCTATACTTAGAAAACTAAACCCCAACTTCTTCTACACCTACTTAGAAAACTAAACCCCAACTTCTTCTATACTTAGAAAACTAAACCCCAACTTCTTCTTTACTTAGAAAACTAAACCCCAAGTTCTTCTTTACTTAGAAAACTAAACCCCAACTTCTTCTATACTTAGAAAACTAAAACCCAACTTCTTCTTTACTTAGAAAACTAAACCCCAACTTCTTCTTTACTTAGAAAACTAAACCCCAACTTCTTCTATACTTAGAAAACTAAACCCCAACTTCTTCTACACCTACTTAGAAAACTAAACCCCAACTTCTTCTATACTTAGAAAACTAAACCCCAACTTCTTCTTTACTTAGAAAACTAAACCCCAAGTTCTTCTTTACTTAGAAAACTAAACCCCAACTTCTTCTATACTTAGAAAACTAAAACCCAACTTCTTCTTTACTTAGAAAACTAAACCCATTTTTCTTCTCACTTAGAAAAGTAAACGCGACGTTTCTAGACTGCGCCCGGCCCGCAGTGACGTGGCAAGCCGACGTGTTGGGCCATACAAACGAGTTTGCCTCTCTCATGGCCCAGATGGGGTTTGATGGACATTTTATAAATCCGATCAGCTTGGATGATGAATTAGAACGAATGAGGTCTAAAAGGTTGGAGTTTATTTGGCGAGGAAGCCCAGATTTAGGTAAGAGAAAACTTTAAAAACACCTAAATTTTGAATTACCTAAGTTAAAAATACTTTTCGAAAATCGCTGATTTTTAGGGTTTCTTACGCAAGGGGTAAAAATGGCACCCTTTTACTACTTTGATTTGCCATTCTATACTTGTTTCCAAGAATTGATCTCTATCAGCAAGACTCGAATCCATTGGTATCACTTCACTACATAGTATAAAACAAAGTCGCTTTCTCTGTCCCTATATATATACTTATCCCTATGTATGCTTAAATCTTTAAAACTACGCAACGGATTTTGATGCGGTTTTTTTTTAATAGATAGAGTGATTCAAGAGGAAGGTTTATATGTATACATACATGCATAATATAGCCGTGCGAAGCCGGGGCGGGTCGCTAGTAAACATATAAAATGATTTATTTTGTGCAACATCAACAGGTTCGATTCCTGGCTAGGATAATAACTTATTAAAAAATCTAATGATACAGTTTTAGTTTTTGTAAAATAAGCTAAGCTCGGTCACCCAGGTAGGTATAGTAGGCGTCATAACTCCACTATCAGTTTGCTACAATAATACTTTAAACAAGTATTGGACTTACGACCTTCTTCTAATAGACGTTACACACAAACATAAACACTTGAATTAAAAGTACCTACTCAGTGTGATTATTATTATCAACATGTTAGCTATGTGTTTAGTTGTGTGAGTGGTATAAGGGGCCACCCGCTACACCAACCGACGTGGGTTCGATCCACAGGTTACGCTGTTATACCTCACTAGCGACCCGCCCCGGCTTCGCACGGCTATATTGTGCATGTATTATAGGTACATATAAACCTTCCTCTTGAATCACTCTATCTATTAAAAAAACCGCATCAAAATCCGTTGCGTAGTTTTAAAGATATAAGCATACAAAGGGAAATAGGGACGGCGAAAAGTGACTTTATTTTATACTATGTACCTAGTGATGACTATGTAGTGATAGTGATGTTCAAATAGTGCTGCACAGGATTGTAAACGTTAAGGCGCCGGTGTACTTTTGATCATTGATTGTACTATTATCTATACTTATATTATAAAGCTGAAGAGTTTGTTTGTTTGTTTGAACGCGCTAATCTCAGGAACTACTGATTCGAATTGAAAAATTATTTTTGTGTTGGATAGTCCATTTATCGAGGAAGGTTATAGGCTACTTTTTATCCCGATATTCCCACGGGATCGGGAGTTACGCGAGTGAAACCGCGGAGCGCTGATAGTATTAACTTTTTATCACTCCACAGGTGCCTCTAGTGAGATATTTACTCACAAGCTGTTTGATGGGTATTGGACGCCGCCAGGGTTCTGTTTCGGTGGTCAGTGCAATGACCCGCTCATTGTCGAATCTCATACTGCTTTCAATAACGTTGAGGAACGGGTGAGTATCCTACTCTTCATAGCTATAGGTAACGATCACCAGTGGTCTCCAGTGGGGACCATAGGGAATGTTTTAAGTCAAACTTTGTTCTCGACTGTTATTAAATCTGCGTCGACGTGATGGGCAATCGACATGATGGGCTTAGCAACACTGCATCGACGTTCTGGGAATCGACATACTGAGAACAACTCGTACTTTTTACTTTATCTATCTTCAGTTTGACGACCCAGTTGGCACAATAGTCACCATCACCTCACCGCCTCAGACATGTATTTATCTATCAACTAGCGACCCGCCCTGGCTTCGCACGGCTATATTATGCATGTATTATTAAACCTTCCTCTTGAATCACTCTATCTATCAAAAAAAAACCGCATCAAAATCCGTTGCGTAGTTTAAAAGATTTAAGCATACAAAGGGACATAGGGACAGAGAAAGCGACTTTGTTTTATACTATGTAGTGATAGTGATACTTTATATAAAGCTGAAAAGTTTGTTTGTTTGAACGCGCTAATCTCAGAAACCACTGGTTCGAATTTAAAAAGAAAACTTTTTGTGTTGGATAGTCCATTTATCGGGGAAGGCTATAGGCTACTTTTCATTTTGATATTCCCACGGGATCGGGACTTACGCGGGTGAAACCGCAGCAACTGGGCGCAGCTACTGGTTTGATATTTGTCTGTAGCCTGGTTGTTTCTATGTATTATAAGTAGGTATCATTACATAGTATAAAACAAAGTCACTTCCCGCTGTCTGTCCCTACGCAACGGATTTAGATGCGTTGTTTTTAATAGATAGAGTGATTCAAGAGTAAGGTTTATATGTATAATACATGCATAATATACCCCTGCGAAGCCGGGGCGGGTCGCTAGTATATTTACAAAAGTTTATATGCAGTTTATCTGTTGTCTTGCACCCAAACACAAGTGTTCTTAAGTAGTTACTTAGCTTGAGGCTAGATGGCGATGTGTGGAATGTCCTGCAATATTTAATTGTTCCAGGTGAAATTATTCGTAGAAGCGATGCAGTACCGGCAAGGACCTCACTACGCCAGCAAGCACCTGGTCGTCATGATGGGACAGAGATTCGGCTACTACGATGCTCCGCTATGGTTTCAAAACATTGATAAACTTATACGGTAAGTAGGTTACTATTAAATATCTATAAACCATATAGGTATTATCTAATTTATCTATATCTATAATTTATGCCTGGTTTACACAGTGCGAGCTAGCGTACGAGTCAGCCTGCCGAGTAGCTGCACTGCAGTAACTTGCACTGTTTGGACGTCACTTACGAATAACTCGCACGTGCGAGTTGGACAGTAGCTCGCATCCGAGTTACTTCAACATTTTTTATTTTCACTCGCATGCTCGCCCGCGAGCTACTCGTACATGATTCAGCTCGGCCGTCGTTCGCATCGTATAGACGCGTTCAGCAGTAGCTTGCCAGTGCGAGCGGGACAGTCGTCTTGAGCGGAACCAGTCTTTTGTGCTGCGCCTGCGTATATTTCCAGTGTTTATTTAAGACTGGACAGCAGCTAGTGTCGTGTAGACAGCAAAGGCGAGCCGAGCTACTCACGTACGAGTAGACAAGCCGAGTAGCTGTCTACTGTCTGGTCAGCAGCTCGCAGCGTCTAAACTAGGCTTTAGTTGCGTCCCGCGGTTTCATCCGCTAGATTATTTTCTACGCAGCTTTCTGCTTAGAAGTGAAAACTTATAAAAAACGTGTGGCACTCGGGGACTGCCGCGGTAAAGCTATCGCATAGCATCTTTTATCAACTTATGCAATTATAATTATTTAAGTATTTATTTTTTATTTATGCAGTATTTTTTAACAGAATTTAATGGTACGGAACCCTTTGTGCGCAAGTCCGGCTCGCACTTGGGCAGTTTTTTTTATATTTGTAAGCCTTGCTCCATTTCAATTATATCTTCGAAAATGTATTATTTTGACTTTTGTGAGAATTATCACAAAAAAGAAAAAACCTCCATGAGTTTCTTGTGCCTTCTTCCCATTGGTGGGCGCTTTCCGAAGGCACACTTCCTACCTTAATTTTTAAGACGCTTCAATGTTATGTAATGCACTGCCTAACTCCTATTTATTAAAAAAATGATTTGATTTATTAATTTGTTACAGAAACGTCAACAATTATGTGGGGAGTAATGATAAAAATATGATTTTATATTATTCAACGCCTGCTTGTTACTTGAGAGCTGTACACGAATCTAAGTAAGTGTTCATACGTTCATTCATTCACTCACTCATATCATTCATTCGAATATTTTGCTAGTAATTTAATTTATTTTCTATGTTAGAGTAAATCTTTATTCGCCCAAGACACAGAAATCTTTTGGACTTTCGTTCATTTAATCACTCAGTCATTAAAACGTTCACTCTCCATACGTTCGTTTAATCGTTCACTCGCTTATTGATACGTTAACTCTTCGAACGTTCGTTTATTCATTCACTCAGTTATTTAAACGTTCACTCTCCATACGTTCGTTTAATCGTTCACTCGTTTATTGATACGTTCACTCTTCGAACGTTCGTTTATTCATTCACTCAGTCATTAAAACGTTCACTCTCCATACGTTCGTTTAATCGTTCACTCGCTCATTGATACGGTCACTCTTCGAACGTTCGTTTATTCGTTCACTCGCCCCCCGAGCGGTTTTTCCGCCAGTTGACAGGATGATACGTTAACTCTTCGTACATTCATTCACTCAGTTATTAAAACGTTCACTCTCCGTACATTCGTTCATTCATTCACTGACTCATCGAGTCACTCTTACCATTCATTCGAATATTCTGCTTATAAAGTGGATCTTATTTAACCGCTTTTAGGCTCATAATCCACATTTTACATTACCATGATACAACTAGTGCTGTAATAAGTTATCCTGCCTGCCTAGCATGAAGATCAAAACACGATACGATAAAGCGATATAACTACATCAACTCTCAAAATATGATAGATAAAGCCGCCATTTTGAATTTTTATCATTAATTTTATCGCAATTTTTGATAAAAATTCAACATGGCGGCTTTATCTATCATATTTTGAGAGTTGATGTAGTTATATCGCTTTATCGTATCGTGTTTTGGTCTTCATGCTAGGCAGGCTGATAAGTTAAATACCTACGTATCTTACTGCTAATTAGGTACATGTTATGTAGATGAAATTTCATTAAAGTTTCGTGAAAGTGCAGAGCAGTAAAAGTAAAAATCAGTGTCGAACGAACATGGACTTTTCTCATACAAAGCCACTCTGCCGCTGCCGGTAAGAATAATAAAATACTTAGGTACTGCGAGTTTCTTCAGTTCAAGAGTTAGATTCTCAGACTATATAAAAGAGCTCCAGACGCACCACCTAGTTGGGAGAGTTTTAAAACTTATAAGCCGGCTAAGGCGTGTCATTGACCTATTAGCCTGGCTGCATACGTGCGTGCGGAAACTATTCGGGTTCCAGAATACGTCTTATCTATACAAAATGCTCTGCCAAACGCACACGTGCGCTTTTCGTACGGAATCGATTTCGTACGTAGGTACGTTTCGGTTGCTACCTAGCCCCAGGGTTCGATGATGGAGTTAGAAGGTGGCCATAGGAACTTCGCAATGAAACGACACAACCACATCGAGTTTGGGCTTGTTTGAATCGTCTTGACGAATAGTTTGGGCTCGTTTGAATCGTCTTGACGAGTAGTTTGGGCTCGTTTGAATCGTCTTGACGAGTAGTTTGTCGCCAATGGTTACCAGGGTCTGATGATGGACCTGGAAGGTGGCCATGGGAACTCTGTAATGAAACGACGTATCTCCATATTCTTCATAGCACAGTATATACCTTAGAAACTGCTTACGGTGTGTGATTAAAAATAATAATTGATAGAAAAAAACCTGAAAACAAAAACTAAAAAAAACTTGAAAAAAAATCCTGGTAACAAAAACTAAAAGAAACCTGAAAACAAAAACTAGAAAAAAACGGTTTTAGTGACCCGAAATGGATTATTTTCAGTTTTTTTTCTAGTTTTTGTTTTCAGGTTTCTTTTAGTTTTTGTTACCAGGATTTTTTTTCAAGTTCTTTTTAGTTTTTGTTTTCAGCTTTTTTTTAATTGTTGGTTTTTAAAATTTTAATTTATTTTTTTATTTAATCATTTTTAGTGCCGCTGACACTGAAAATTCTACTCCATGAGGCGAAAGCGACTATTTCTTAAAATTGCAACCTGTACCTAATCGTAACTCATTGAGGAGTTTGGTGATGAGAAGGTTCAGTTGCTCCATTCATCGATAGGTACCTATTAGTGTATAGGCCAATTCTACTAGTGGTAATGGAAAATTGAGCAATTTGCTGAACCTCGCTGTGCAGATCTGTTCATCACTCCAAAGATCCTCATCAGATCTTCATTTAGGATAGGGTTAGAGAACCCTATCCTAAATTTCAACATTCATACAAGCCCAGTCCGGCGACTAAATTCTTCAAATTGTAAACTGTAATCGTAACCGATTCATGAGTTGTCTGATGAGAAGGTGGTTTAAGATATTCCATTTATCTGTAACTATTAGTTTATAGGCCAATTCTACTGGTGGAAATCGAAAACAGAGCAATTTGCTCCACTCTCGAGGTGCAATGCTGTTCATCACTTCGAAGACCCTCATCAGATCTTCATTGAAGATAGGGTTTTCTGTCAACATTCATATAAACCCAGTCCGGCGACTAAATTCGACTAAATTCTTGAAATTGTAACTTGTAATCGTAACCGATTGAAGAGTTTTCTGATGAGAAAGTGGTTCCAGATATTCCATTTATCGGTAACTATTAGTTTATACCCCAATTCTACTGGTAGAAAACGAAAACTGAGCAATTTGCTGCACTCTCGGGGTGCAATTCTGTTCATCACTCCGAAGATCCTCATCAGATCTTCATTCAATTTTTATGGTGACCTGTGAGTTATCCCCTTTCATACAAAAAAGAATTTTTCAAATCGGTGCAGGCGTTTTCGAGTAATCGGCGAACATACATAAAAAAATAAATATATACGCAACGAATTGAGAACCTCCTTCTTTTTTGAAGTCGGTTAATAAAAAACTTTTTTAATAGCAAGCTTTTATTATGTTCTAATAAAAGAAAACTAAAACTTTAAATATACAGGATGTCCCGTAATTAATGGCCAAGCGGGCACCTACGGATAGAGGACACTGTGCCGGATCAGAAAAACGAAAGATATGTTCTATGAAAGTCTCTCGGTTTCCGAGATATCCGAAATTTAAAAAAAAAATTAAAATTTCACTCCTTTTTCCATGTTTTGTTATGTCAAAACTGCAAATGAAGGAATTATCCCAATCTGTTTTTTGGATAGTATTCCAGGATAATGTGGTATCGAATGCAAACAATATTTTTTATGATACATTGAAAGTTTTTTTTTAAACTAAGGTTTAACTCAAACTTCATGGTTTTTTAATTATTTAACCTAAACTTTAACCTTTCCTGGTGTAAAAAAAATGTACGGTCACCCTGGTGCCAAATTAAAAAAAAAGTTGCCTATTTCATTGAGATTCTGAAAAGGTATAATATGTGGTATTGCCAGCATTTAATACCAAAGAAAGGATAATGCCGCTTAGCGTCCCAAACAAATCGCTACGATGTGTCGTACCTCATTTGAAAGGGCATAATGTGTACTCAATTTTATATTATGGCAGCAAAAAAATCCCACCCAGTGGAACCGAGATATTTCGTCATCAATACAACGCCTCGTACTATGAAAGTTATAGAAGTCGCATAGCCATTACTGTTTAATTAGACGTGTAACACCTTCATGTGGTAGCTCAAATGAAAGGCCTTAACTAGGACTACATTTTTGTTCTACATTACAAAAAAATCCCATCAGGAGGAACAGATATATTTCTTCTTCAATACAACGTCTTGTATTATGAAAGTTATAGAACACGCATAGCCATTACTGTTTAATAAACTGTGTAAGTAACACCTTCATGTGGGGTAGCTCAAATGAAAGAGCTTAACTAGGACTACATTTTTGTTGTACATCACAAAAAAATCCCACCCAGTGGAACCGAGATATTTCGTCATCAATACAACGTCTTCTACTATGAAAGTTAAAGAACTCGCATAGCCATTACTGTTTAATTAGACGTGTAACACCTTCATGTGGTAGCTCAAATGAAAGGCCTTAACTAGGACTACATTTTTGTTCTACATTACAAAAAAATCCCATCAGGAGGAACAGATATATTTCTTCTTCAATACAACGTCTTGTATTATGAAAGTTATAGAACACACATAGCCATTACTGTTTAATAAAATGTGTAAGTAACACCTTCATGTGGGGTAGCTCAAATGAAAGAGCTTAACTAGGACTACATTTTTGTTGCACATCACAAAAAAATCCCACCAGGAGGAACCAAGATATTTCGTCATCAATACAACGTCTTCTACTATGAAAGTTATAGAACTCGCATAGCCATTACTATTTAATTAGACGTGTAACACCTTCATGTGGTAGCTCAAATGAAAGGCCTTAACTAGGACTACATTTTTGTTCTACATTACAAAAAAATCCCATCAGGAGGAACAGATATATTTCTTCTTCAATACAACGTCTTGTATTATGAAAGTTATAGAACACGCATAGCCATTACTGTTTAATAAAATGTGTAAGTAACACCTTCATGTGCGGTAGCTCAAATGAAAGAGCTTAACTAGGACTACATTTTTGTTGTACATCACAAAAAAATCCCACCAGGAGGAACCAAGATATTTCGTCATCAATACAACGTCTTCTACTATGAAAGTTATAGAACTCGCATAGCCATTACTATTTAATTAGACGTGTAACACCTTCATGTGGTAGCTCAAATGAAAGGCCTTAACTAGGACTACATTTTTGTTCTACATTACAAAAAAATCCCATCAGGAGGAACAGATATATTTCTTCTTCAATACAACGTCTCGTATTATGAAAGTTATAGAACACGCATAGCCATTACTGTTTAATAAAATGTGTAAGTAACACCTTCATGTGGGGTAGCTCAAATGAAATAGTTTAACTAGGACTACATTTTTGTTGTACATCACAAAAAAATCCCACCCAGTGGAACCGAGATATTTCGTCATCAATACAACGTCTTCTACTATGAAAGTTAAAGAACTCGCATAGCCATTACTATTTAATTAGACGTGTAACACCTTCATGTGGTAGCTCAAATGAAAGGCCTTAACTAGGACTACATTTTTGTTCTACATTACAAAAAAATCTCATCAGGAGGAACAGATACTTATATTTCTTCTTCAATACAACGTCTCGTATTATAAAAGTTATAGAACACGCATAGCCATTACTGTTTAATAAAATGTGTAAGTAACACCTTCATGTGGGGTAGCTCAAATGAAATAGCTTAACTAGGACTACATTTTTGTTGTACATCACAAAAAAATTCCACCAGGAGGAACCAAGATATTTCGTCTTCAATACTACGTCTCGTAGTAAGAAAGTAATAAATCTCGCATAGCCATTACTATTTAAACGTTTAACACCTTCATGTGGTACCTCAAATGACGACGGATGTAGCTAATCCAACCTCTCTGTTAAAACTGTCTGCATAATTCTAACAGGTTGGATTAGCTACATCTGTCAGAATGGTGTAGAAGGTTCTAACAGAGAGGTAGGATTAGCTACATCTGATCTAAATAACATGAATTTAGCAATAAGATACTAATTTAACTTATCGGGATAACTTTACAGCACTTATGCGTTAAAGTAAAACGCACGCGTGCGTAATACCTTGTATTATGAGCCTAATATCGGTTTAATAAGATTTACTATAAGAGCAACTGTGATAAAAATAATTTAAAAACATATGAGTATGTCGTCTTCTTGCAAAAGACGCGCGATGTTATAAATAAAGCCTTGGCCTAATCGATTTCATATTAAATAATCTGAAATAATAGAAAAAAAAGAAAACGCTTATTATATAAGCACACGACGACGTTATAACGAGAAAAACAATGAACAACATAAAACAAAAAAATAATAATAATCAGAAACACAAAAAACCTATTAAGGTAGGTAGTCTTAGGAGTCGTGTGCCGCTAACCAGGATCTGCCTCACCATTAGCTACCACTGCATGACGCAGTTACAGCGCTGGTCAACCTGCACCTGCACCTGTGTGGCATCCATTTGTTGGGATTTTGAACACTTAAAATATAGTTATAATTATGAGATAGCTATTTTCCGCAACTAGACCAGTAAGATAACAAATAAGGCTCCACAAGATGGAATTGTTGGAAGTCGATTATTATAGTACATTGCGATACAAGTGTGGAAAATTGATCTTTGCATAGAGGCGGTTTAACACGCGCGAGCGCGGTATGCGAGGGCGTTAAAAATAAAAAAAATGAAAAAAATATATTAGATGGGAAAAAAGGTAAGGATTACGAAAATCATAGTAAAAAGACGATATATATCTAATTTTTTTTTATTTTTATCCAAAACACGTACGATGTAGAAATACATCACTATGCACTTAGGTACCTTATTTTGCATTACTATCACCAAGTGAAATATATTTATTGCACAAAGTAAAACTAGAGAAGGGACGGCCTTATCACCTAAATTAAAACTATTCCAGGCAATTTACTGTTTTACAAACCTTCATAGTCGTTGAAAGCTATGTATATGTGTGTAAGTTTTGTATTACCGAGTATGAAAGTTTGTAAAACAGTTGTTTCGGGCGTTTAGGCATAGTGGCACCTGACACTTAGTACAAGCCCACTGGGTAGTACCTGTACATCCAGGCATTTTGCACCTTAGCCTATTTGAAAATACCGGCCAGTGGTCTATACTGTCGCTTCTAACATCTCTTGAGGGAAGTGGATGAGTAGGGCCTCTTAGTTTTTTAGCTTGATATTCTTGTTCTATTGAACTATTGCTTGGCCGTCCTCTCTTGGGGCCACTAGTGGAACCTACGTTGCAAAGAGCGTCTGCTAGTTCATTGCGAAACTCGCCAAGATTTGGAAGGTCCTTTTTGGAAACGCCCTTTGCAGTGCAGTTTTTCTTCATCAGAACCCAAGAATTTATAACCGCTAAGTCAAGCAAGTGGTAAAATAATCGTAGATACCATTTACGGCTCTTGACTCGAATTCGGTATCGCCCCAAAAAACTATCCATTAAATCTACTCCCCCCATATGCATATTGTATTCTTGTACAATTTTGGGACAAGAAATATCGATTTTTTGCCGCAGCCTTTTGTCATAACGGGAGACTTTTCCTTCAGGTTGTGAGCCGACATAGGTAGATAAAAGTGTAACCACTTTATTATCTTTCCAGACTGTAGCAGAAAAGTCTACCCCGTCATGGTGGGCGACTCGTTCCTCATAGGTACCTCGAGGAACTGAGGTTTTCATCAATGATTTTTTATCGGGTAGTCTGCAGTTAGGCAATCTATTTTGTTGGACAGTTCCTACACACTGGATGCCTTGTTTAGATAAGTAGTAAACCAAGGGCAACGATGTGTAAAAATTATCAAAAAATACGATATGGTTGACCATACGCGGTATTACCCGGGCTAAACGAACAACGACATTATTGGTTACACCTAGATCGGGTTCATCAGGGTTCTGCCTATTTTGACCAGAGTATACTTCAAAGCGATAAGCATAACCCATTAGACTACACAATACAAAAAGTTTGTAGCCCCATTTATGGGGCTTATTGGGCAAATATTGCTTCAAAAAGTGAGCGATTTTAGTTGAACACATCTGTTCATCGATGGACAGACGTTGATCTAGAGGAATAGATGAAAACCTTTCGTTTAGATGCTCAATTACTGGTCTAATTTTATGTAAACGGTCATGATCCGGATGTTCTGGTGGTTTATGGTTTTCGTTATTATTGAAATGTATAAACTTTTTTATCATTTCAAATTTATTGACAGACATTGTGTTTTTTATTGGATGGTATCCGAATTTATCATTCCAGTATGACCGTACACTAGGAAATTGTTCTACCGACATAAATATCAAGATACCTATGAATTTTTTTATGTCTAAAACTGAAATAGAAACGGAATGATTTGGGTGAGATTGTACAGCGTATAAATTAGTTTCTTCAGCTATTTTCTGTAAAAAATCTGGGCTAAAATAATACAAAAAACATCTGTACGGTGTGTCTAGGTCTGCCACTTCGGTGTTGAAGGTGCCTGGCTCGTGTACTATTTTGTCTTCATTGTAAATCAAATGGTTTACTCTCCAAATTAGGTTTCTTTTATCAAAACCCAAAGAAATGTCCTCCTGTCTCACCGGCTCCTCTTGAACAAGCGGTGGATCTCTGTCGCCTGCAGTGTCGACAAGATTGTCTCCTGGAGCTGGATCGGTGACTTCTTCTTCTTCGGGTAGTACTTCTTCCTCAGCTAAATCTCGCAGCAACTCTCTGGCATTGTTGTAAAACATTTCTTCATCCTCATTCTCGTCTTCCAGGCCATCGTCGGATATGTTGCCACTCTCCAAAGCAGCTAACAACTCCTCAATGTCTCTGTTTTCAAGTGGACGACGAGACATTCTGAAAAATCAAAAATTAATAATAAAAATTAGGATATAATTGTTAGTAAATGCATATAAATAATTTAGAATCTGTAAGTATGCAAAAAAATATCATTTTTCACTAAAATAAATAAAATATCAACAAATAGTTTCAAACTATTACCGCTACAATAACAAAAATTGTTATTACCGATTTTGCATGGTGATGTATTTCTACATCAAACGTAATATGCCTGTAATCTCCAATATTCTAAGTAAATTATGGTAAATATTATTATTATTCGTTACACTTACCTCTTATCTTGTGGAAAATACTTTTATTCCAATAGTTTTCTCACTTTTGTTAAATAAAATAACAATTTGTAACGCCCGCCGAAGTTATCGCATTGAAAAGTAAGACCTGGCGCGAAAAAACGCCACAGATAAAAAAAATATCTGTCAAAATTGAAAAGATGCGTTCAAAAATAAATATTCAATATTTTTAAAAAGAAAAAAAGTAAGTTGCTTCCGGCCAGTGTGTTTCAAGACAGAGCTATGAACCAAAAATCGGTATGATGTAGTATTACATCAAAATGCATTTAAGGGTTAAAAAGCCGAGATACAAAGATCAATTTTCCACACTTGTATCGCAATGTACTATAATAATCGACTTCCAACAATTCCATCTTGTGGAGCCTTATTTGTTATCTTACTGGTCTAGTTGCGGAAAATAGCTATCTCATAATTATAACTATATTTTAAGTGTTCAAAATCCCAACAAATGGATGCCACACAGGTGCAGGTGCAGGTTGACCATACCTATGTAAATGTAAAAAAATACTAAATAGTTAAAAATAAAATTGATAGAATGAAAAACAACTTTTCTAAAAGCAAGCTTTTATTATGTCCATAATAATAAAAGAAAACTGAAACTTTAAATATAATTATTTATTTTGTATATACAGGTGTCCGGTAATGAATGGATAAGCGGGCACCTATGGTTATAGGACACTTTGCCGGTTCAGAAAAATAAAAGTTATGTTATATGAAAGTGTCTCGGTTTACGAGATATCCGCCAATTAAAAAAATATTATTTTTCTGTAAATGAAGGAATTATTCCAATCTCTTTTTCGGATAGTATTCCAGGATAACTACGCAATCGAATGCAAACATTTTTTTTAACTAAGATTTAACTCAAACTTCATGAGTTTTTATTTTAACCTAAACTTAAATCGTTCCCGGTATAAAAAAAGGTCAGTCGAGGTATCAACCACTAAGCCAATACCGCTCTCAACTAAATACTTATGTCGACTTTAATGATTAATGTCCCAGTTTTTCAACAGTATGGGGTGGTATGAGCAGATAAATGGCGCTTTAAAATGTCTTTTCTATTACATTTATAATCACACTTATCGCAACAAAAAGGTTTTTCACCAGTATGTTTCAATAAATGCTGTTTTAAATTGGCTTTTAAACCACATTTGTAATCACACTTATCGCAAGAAAACGGTTTTTCACCAGTATGTTTCAATATATGCTGTATTAAACTAATTTTATAAATACATTTATAATCACACTTCTCGCATGAAAACGGTTTTATACCCGAATGTTTCAATAAATGCTGTTTTAAATGGTTTTTTGTCTTACATTTATAATCACACTTATCGCAATCAAGCAGTTTTTCACCAGTATGTTTCAATAAATGCTGTTTTAAATGGCTTTTTGTCTTACATTTATAATCACACTTATTGCAATAAAACGGTTTTTCACCAGTATGTGTTAATAAATGTTGTTTTAAACTGCTTTTTCCAGTGAATTTATAATCACACTTATCGCAATAAAACGGTTTTTCACCAGTATGTGTCAATAAATGTTGTTTTAAACTGCTTTTTCGAGTAAATTTATAATCACACTTATCGCAATAAAACAGTTTTTCACCAGTATGTTTCAATAGATGCTGTTTTAAATGGCTGTTTGTCTTACATTTATAATCACACTTATCGCACGAAAACGGTTTTTCATCCGTATGTTTCAATGAATGCTGTTTTAAATTTGCTTTTACACTACATTTATAATCACACTTCTCGCAATGAAACGGTTTTTCATCAGTATGTGTCAATATAATTATGTTGTTTAAAATTGGCTTTTCGAGTACATTTATAATCACAATTATCACAATAAAACGGTTTTTCACCAGTATGTGTCAATAAATGTTGTTTTACGCTGCCTTTTCGAGTAAATTTATAATCACACTTATCGCACGAAAACGGTTGTTCACTAGTATGTGTCAATAAATGCTGTTTTAAATGGCTTTTTGTCTTACATTTATAATCACACTTATTACACGAAAACAGTGCAATAGGTGTGATTATAAATATGTTTTCACCGGTGTGTGTCCTTAAATGTGCCTTCAAACGATGTTTATTTGTGGTATTATAATTGCATTGATGGCAGGAGAACGTGTCTCCCTCGTTGTGAAGTGCAGCTGCTGGGTCGGTGTTCCCGCGTCGGTGTTCCGATGTGATCGGTCTACGATTCTTGAGTATAGGACCGCCTGTGAAAAAAATATGAACATTGATGAGAATTTACGTCAAGTTTGATGAAATTTGCTTTTATCTCTCTGTCAGTATGTATGACAGAGGAAAGCTAGCACGTTTTTGTCGTCGAAGATTTTTTATTACACTTACTTCCCCTAAAGAGGGGCAACAAAGGAGTAACTCCTTTGTTTGACTTTTGATATCTTCGCCTAATGAGATAGCCGAAACTATAGGAAGCAAGAGGAACACCAGTGAAATCATCATTTAGTATAGCTCCCTGTCCTAACAAAAATCAGTTTATGGCCCCATCCTGAAGAAAGCATGAAACTTGGCATGAATGTAGAATGTAGCTGTCATTTATATGTGCTTCAATTTCAATATGTAAGCACGTTGAAAAAATGTCTATATAGATTAATAGAAAATATTAGTTTCGGCATCAAAAACCATAGAGAAAAGAGTAAAATCTTTTTTTTTTAAATGGCGGACATCTTGAAGACCGAGAGACTTTCATAGAACAAAACTTTCATTTTTCTGAACCGTCACAGTGTCCTCTACCCGTAGGTGCCCGCTTATCTATTCATTACCAGACACCCTGTATACTTACTTTCTGTGTCTTCACTCAGCTTAACCCTCTTTCTGGGCATCCTCAATTCATCTGATGAAGCTTGACTTTTTGCAACATTCAATGCACCAGGAGCGGTTTCATCTCCGACAATGTCTAACATCTCTGAAATGTCAAATTTAACAATATCTATCATATCATCGTATACATTGATACATTCAGAATTTGACAACACTTGTGTATTGTTTGACATCTGTGTGTTGTCGTTGTCATCATCACTTGTTACTTCACACTTGATTTCCTTCTTCAGGATATTGCCTTCATCATCAGAGGTACCCTTGTTGTGGTGATGAATCATTTTGCTATCTTTATTTTCTGGAATAGAACAATATATGCACTGAGCATTAAAATTTGTTCCTATCATGTTGTCTATATTTAACGAGCACTAAGAAGATGTATGTTACCTGCCGTATCTCTCTCCTGTTTGACCTCTGGCTCCTGGATACCTGACTCCTGACTCGTGATCTTAAGGGGCTCCATGATGCTTCGAGTGAAGGAGAACAATGGGTGTTCCGGAAGCTTCAACTGAAAGCACAACCTCTATAGGTGATAGGTAACACGTTGTGGTGTCAGTTGCCTTGTGTATTGGGTGGTATTGGTCACTTACTGTGTCTTGGAAAAATTAATGGTTGATGGTTATACTACCATCGCCAATGGCGGTTTTGTTCCTAGGCATCAACATGGATCCATCCGGAATGCTTTTCTGCCAAAGAACCGACACGGATAGTTTAGATATTTTGACCAAACACGCTCCAATAAATCAACATAAACATAGAAACAGTTATTGATGTTTGCCGATGCAATGTACAAGTTCCGTGCCTACACACGCTCGGCGATTGGATGCCGTCTATACAAACACTTGCCCAGAATTGTGAAAAAACTAAATTAGGTATATTACCTAATTTAGTTTTTCGTATGATCGTATGATGAGAACTCGTGGACATGACTTTAATTGCTTATATTTGTAACTTGACCTTGAAGTTTCAATGTGGTTTCATGTGAAAGATGCTGTTTTATATGGCTTTTTGTCTTACATTTATAATCACACTTATCGCAATAAAACGGATTTTCACCCGTATGTTTCAATAAATGCTGTTTTATATTGGCTTGTACACTACATTTATAATCACACTTATCGCACGAAAACGGTTTGTCACCAGTATGTGCCAAAACATGCCGTATTTAATGGCTTTTTCTCTTACATTTATAATTACACTTATCGCACGAAAACGGTTTTTCACCCGTATGTGTCAATAAATGCTGTTTTACATAGTTTTTTGTCTTACATTTATAATCACACTTATCGCATTAAAACGGTTTTTCACCCGTATGTTTCAATAAGTGCTGTTTGGCTTTTCAAGTAAATTTATAATCACACTTATCGCAATAAAACTGTTTTTTCACCAGTATGTTTCAATGAATGCTGTTTTAAATTGGTTTTTAAATTACATTTGTAATCACACTTATCGCAATTAAACAGTTTTTTTACCAGTATGTTTCAATGTCAATAAATGCTGTTTTAAATAGCTTTTTAATTTACACTTATAATCACACTTATCGCAATAAAACAGTTTTTCACCAGTATGTTTCAATAGATGCTGTTTTAAATGGCTGTTTGTCTTACATTTATAATCACACTTATCGCACGAAAACGGTTTTTCATCCGTATGTTTCAATGAATGCTGTTTTAAATATGCTTTTACACTACATTTATAATCACACTTCTCGCAATGAAACGGTTTTTCACCAGTATGTGTCAATATATGTTGTTTTAAATTGGCTTTTCGAGTACATTTATAATCACACTTATCACAATAAAACAGTTTTTCACCAGTATGTGTCAATAAATGTGCCTTCAAACGATGTTTATTTGTGGTATTATAATTGCATTGATGGCAGGAGAACGTGTCTCCCTCGTTGTGAAGTGCAGCTGCTGGGTCGGTGTTCCTGCGTCGGTGTTCCGATGTGATCGGTCTACGATTCTTGAGTACAGGACCACCTGTGAAAAAAATATGAACATTGATAAGACTTTACGTCAAGTTTGATGAAATTTGCTTTTATCTCTCTGTCAGTATGTATGACAGAGGAAAGCTAGCACGTTTTTGTCGTCGAAGATTTTTTATTACACTTACTTCCCCTAAAGAGGGGCAACAAAGGAGTAACTCCTTTGTTTGACTTTTGATATCTTCGCCTAATGAGATAGCCGAAACTATAGGAAGCAAGAGGAACACCAGTGAAATCATCATTTAGTATAGCTCCCTGTCCTAACAAAAATCAGTTTATGGCCCCATCCTGAAGAAAGCATGAAACTTGGCATGCATGTAGCTGTCATTTATATGTGCTTCAATTTCAATATGTAAGCACGTTGAAAAAATGTCTATATAGATTAATAGAAAATATTAGTTTCGGCATCAAAAACTATAGAGAAAAGAGTAAAATCTTTTTTTTTAAATGGCGGACATCTTGAAGATCGAGAGACTTTCATAGAACAAAACTTTCATTTTTCTGAACCGTCACAGTGTCCTCTACCCGTAGGCGCCCGCTTATCTATTCATTACCAGACACCCTGTATACTTACTTTCTGTGTCTTCACTCAGCTTAACCCTCTTTCTGGGTATCCTCAATTCATCTAATGAAGCTTGACTTTTTGCAACATTCAATGCACCAGGAGCGGTTTCATCTCCGACATTGTCTAACATCTCTGAAATGTCAAATTTAACAATATCTATCATATCATCGTATACATTGATACATTCAGAATTAGACAACACTTGTGTATTGTTTGACATCTCTGTGTTGTCGTTGTCATCATCACTTGTTACTTCACACTTGATTTCCTTCTTCAGGATATTGCCTTCATCATCAGAGGTACCCTTGTTGTGGTGATGAATCATTTCGCTATCTTCATTTTCTGGAATAGAACAATATATGCACTGAGCATTAAAATTTGTTCCTATCATGTTGTCTATATTTAACGAGCACTAAGTAGATGTATGTTACCTGCCGTATCTTTCTCCTGTTTGACCTCTGGCTCCTGGATACCTGACTCCTGACTCGTGATCTTAAAGAGCTCCATGATGCTTCGAGTGAAGGAGAACAATGGGTGTTCCGGAAGCTTCAACTGAAAGCACAACCTCTATAGGTGATAGGTAACACGTTGTGGTGTCAGTTGCCTTGTGTATTGGGTGGTATTGGTCACTTACTGTGTCTTGGAAAAATTAATGGTTGATGGTTATACTACCATCGCAAATGGCGGTTTTGTTCCTAGGCATCAACATGGATCCATCCGGAATGCTTTTCTGCCAAAGAACCGACACGGATAGTTTAGATATTTTGACCAAACACGCTCCAATAAATCAACATAAACATAGAAACAGTTATTGATGTTTGCCGATGCAATGTACAAGTTCCGTGCCTACACACGCTCGGCGATTGGATGCCGTCTATACAAACACTTGCCCAGAATTGTGAAAAAACTAAATTAGGTATATTACCTATTAAATATCAATTTTAGTTTATACTTACCTAGAATAAATAATTTACTGGAAATCTGGAAATACAAATTAAACTACCATCAACTCAGCAAATGGAAATTAATTATAGAAACTTGTCAAGTCAACATAGTTAAGTTGTCAAAGTCACCACCATTCTAGCCACCCACAGACGACAAAAAACAATAAATTAATCATCGAATTAATTTAGTCGATTTATCGTTTCGTAGCTTTTTCGGTCCAAGCTACTCAACCTCAGATGGCGCTGTAGGTGTGTGACTACGAGCAATTTCAAATACGATGGACGAGAATGTCGTAAGAACAGTTAAACAAGTGTATTTTAATATTTTTAATACATATGATGCAATGAGTACCTATCATTTTTTTTCCCGTTATTAATTTGAATTTATCATGGACGTATAATGTACTACGTACAAGTACATAGTAAGTCCATGGAATTTAAACATTCTACATCACTAGATCTGTCAGAAGGTTCTGTCCCTGTTGCCCTTCGACTTTACCTCCTTGCTGTACCACAGACTATAAAAACCAACAAGAGGCTTTTTGGGTTTTTGGCGGGAACGAGCCAACAACATGTCGTGCTGCAGTTTTATTTACACGAAACTTAGTTGTAAACCGAGTTAAATTGTATAATTCCGGTGGAAAGTTATCTAATTTAGTTCTGTGAAAGTGCACAAGTGTAGTGAAAGTAAAAATCAGTGTCAAACATGGACTTTTCTCGTTGCCTCCAAAATCTCCTACAAGGTTATAGTAAAGTAGCCACCGCTTTACTATGACCCCTGACTTGACAAACTGTGACTTGACGACTTGACCATCTTGAAACACTTTGAGCCCGATTTCTGTAAATCGGGCCATAACTTGATGCAAAATATTACTTGATACTGGCTATATGCACAAACCGTGCGAAGCCATAACTGAAGAAAAAAAAAACCTGCTGAAAATGAAGAACAAGATGAAAATGGCATAAGTTCCTGGGGCCAAACAAGAGAGAGAAAAAAAAAAAAAACAAGAGGCTTTGGCGGGAAAGAGCTAGCAATATTGGCTAAAGTTTTATTGTTCAGTTTTGGTGGAATTTTATTATAGTTTCGTGAAAGTGTAGAGCATTCAAAACGAACATGGACTTTTCTCATACAAAGCCACTCTGCCGCTGCCGGTAAGAATAATAAAATACCTACTAACTGCGAGTTTCTTCAGTTCAAGAGTTAGATTCTCAGACTATAGAAAAGAGCTCCAGACACACCACCTAGTTGGGAGAGTTTTAAAACTTATAAGCCGGTCATGGGCGTGCCCAGAGCTTTGTACAGGGTGGGGCAGAAGCAAACAAAAGTATAAAACTCGATAGGTAAGTAGTAGAAAATTTAAAATGTTATAATTTACTGTATTCATTTGAATAATGTCATGGGGGGTTTTGGCTAATTAATCTCCAGCGAGATGGCAGCGAGAGGGCAATGTGATGGTTGAAACGCAACTACACGCGCTACAGACTCGTGGTCACACCGTTTTACTACACCAGTGTAACTACGAGTATTTACTGTTACTCGTGGTTACACCACTCTGACCAGGAGCGTAGGGAGCCAATAATACGTGTACATGATATTACGCTGCCATGGATTACGACGCCATGGATTACACGACCTGATATTACGTGTATAGGCTTCGTATTATAGGTTTGAACAAATAATGTATGACCACTTATTACGAGACCACGTATTACACCGCCACGTATTACGAAGACATTGCCATAGACCTATAAAACCACAGAGTGGTTCAAACGTCTCTATGAATTGTGCTGTCTATGTGAGTGTGTGAAAGTTCAAAAGTTATTCGGACTTTCTTTATTACATTTTTGGTGCGATATCGTGTAGTTAATTGATGAAACACATTCACACAAAAGTGTCATGTTCCGGTAACATGACGCGTCCCGTTCCTGAAGCGGGGCGCATGACGTCAGGTCATAATAATACGTGGTCTTTAGGGCAGCATATAAAGACCCATCCAGAACAACCCCTACCCAGAACCGACATGGATAGGTTAGGTTTATGTTAGAACTGCGACCACAACGCACGAGCCGAGCGAGCGAAGCGAGCGGTGCCGCGGCAGCGGCCGGCGAGTGCTAGAAACGAATTCTACCCATTTTACTTGGTTACGACGAACCACTCTGTGGTTTTATAGGTCTATGGCAATGTCTTTGTAATACGTGGCGGTGTAATACGTGGTCTCGTAATATATGGACTCGTAATATCACCGCGGACAAATATTACACGACCACGTATTACACGACCTGTATTACGCGACCAAATATTACACAGTCACGTATTACGAGTACATTTTGGCTTCGTAATATCGTGTCGTGTAATACGTGGTCTCGTAATATATGGACTCGGAGCGTACTTGACTGAATAGTAGGTTTGTAGTGTAGTGCCATGAGCTGCAGACCTTTAAACGCGATGGTCACCTTCAGTTGTAAATTGGAGAAGGACGTGGAAGCAGCCGCTGCGGCAAAATAATATCTATACACCACGTACCAATTTTTGAGCACTCACTGATGAATGGGCCACGAGTAGATGCGTACCGCCATCGCTGGCCCACTTCCTTTGATGTGTGACCGAAAAACTGACTCCGTGGCCATCCAGTCTTCACACCACGAACCATAAGCCAGTGGGCCAGCATGATGACCCATCATGAAGAGGGGCCATTAAATTTGTCGGGAACGTGCGGGTGGATAAACTTCGGTTTTCGTTCAAAAATCACTCGACTCGACCACACACAACACAAGCGGGCTTTGTGCATGCGCGACCGATTCATGCATATTGCATTGTTTTACGCGGTAATTTTAATTTTGAAAGTAACATATTCAAATTTGTTACTTATATTAAAAATATTTTTTTTTAATTATAAGCTCCTAGTCAGGGTGGGGCAAATGCCCCACCTTGCCCCACTGTGGGTACGCCCATGCCGGCTAAGGCGCGTCTTTTACCAATTAGCCTGGTTGCGGCTGCATACGTGCGTGCGGAAAGTATTCGGTTTCCAGAATACGTCTTATCTATACAGAATGCTTTGCCAACGCACACGTGCGCTTTTCGTACGGAATCGATTTCGTACGTTCGTTTCGATTGCTAGCCCCAGGGTCTGAAGATGGAGTTGGAAGGTGGGCATAGGAACTTCGCAATGAAACGACACAACCACATCGAGTTTGGGCTCTTTTGAATCGTCTTGACGAGTAGTTTGTCGCCAATCGTTACCAGGGTCTGATGATGAAGCTGGAAGGTGGCCATGGGAACTCTGTAATGAAACGACGTATCTCCATATTCTTCATAGCACAGTAAATACCTTAGAAACTGCTTACGGTGTGCGATTAAAATCTCTCTGTAGTACATAACATACACATGGAAAGACAAAAAAGCCGAGTTCGGTCTTTAGCGGGTCTTCAAATCAAAGAACTTGACTGCTCCAAGTTGACTTCGATGAAATGGATAGAATGAGAAATGTCACAAACAACTAACCAGTAATTACATAAATAATTGATATGTAAAGTTATAATTAAAAAATAGGTACCTACTAAAAAGTAGGGATGGGCCGAAATTCGTTTCACATTCGGTTTAACCGAACTTCGGCAGTTTAAACAGAACTTCGGCATTCGGCCGAAATTCTGCTAAAATGCCGAACATTCGGTATTTGATCATATCCAGAAAAATAAACAACTTAGCTGTTCTAAATCCTCTTAATAATATAAAGCTAAAAGTTTGTTAGTATGTATGTATGTTTGTTACTCAATCACGTAAAAATCGCTAAACCGATTACCAAGAAGCTTGTATGTAGATAACTGGAGACCTGGAATAATACATAGGCCACTTTTAACCCGATTTTCTTGCGGGATCGGGACATATGCGGGTGAAACCGCGGGGCGCAGCTAGAAAAATAATAAAACAAAACCACTAAATGAGAATCTAAATTCTAATTTCTAAATAAAATATCTCAATTTTGATATCGAAACATTTAAATAATTATCGCCATAAATCACTACATAGGAACTTTTAATTTTTCTGATAGTGATTTCTTAACTGAAACCGTATTATACCTATTGGGATTTAAAATTTACCAAGGGAAGGTTATGGTGCAAAAACACCAAGGATTCAGCTTTATCAGGCAAACCGAAAGGCAAAAAACGCAACAGACTCCTGTTGCGTTTTTCTTCATACACATTTCCTGCCTCTGAGAAAAGTCGCTCAGAATAAACGCGTAAACAAGATTCGACCTGTCATTCTCAAGAAAGTGCAGTAAAAATAACCGAAGTTCGGCCGAACTTTTTATTTTCACCGAACATTCGGCCGAAGTTCGTATTCGGTTCAAATCACATTCGGCCCATCCCTTACCTTAATGATGAGAAACCATGGACATGACTTAAATTCTCATATTTGTAACTTGACCTTAGTGATCACAGAACAAACCCCATGAGTTTCCTGTGCCTTCTTCTCATTGGTGGGCGCGTTCCGAAGGTACATGAATGATTGAACTGCATGCATGCTTCCGAGCGCCTTCCGCCACCAGTGTTGCCAGATTTTTCTACTTTTGACGTGACAACGTTTTATAAATTGGTTTGCCGGGTGACACTTCAAGAAACTGCGTTACGCTCCGCTGACGTTATGCGCTCACAATGAGAGCGAGTGAGAGGCACGCGGGCATGGTTAGCCCGCCTAAGAGCGAGAGAGACAGACATAAAAAGTGAAAGGCACGCGTCCCTTCCACTCGAGCACAGTTGTTGTCACGTAAAACTTTCGCCCGTATACCGACTTTACAGGCAACCAGTTTTTTTTGGTAGATTTAAGGCAAAGAGAACGATCAGTAGTCAGATAATTTAGTAGGTATTTTCAGTAGAAAATCGATTTGTAATTTAGTAGGAAATCTATTATGTAATGTAGTATATTCGTCAAAAAATTCAGTATTTTAGACAATTCAGAAAATGGTTTTCCATAATGAATATGGAACAGCGCTTGGTAGATTCTGGTAGATTTTATTGCACGCACAGGCAAACTTCTGTCCTTCGGACGCGCGGACGCATCCCGCACCCCGTGCACACCATCCGCGGACGTCCGCGGACGTTTTCGGCTGATAGAAACATCCGGCTGGTAGGACGTCCGAACGCTCAAGGGCAGCCCAAGGTCACGTCCGCGACTTACGTCCGATAGTGTGCACAGTTACTTACATTTACATTACACAGATGCCTATAAGTCGCAACTGACGGACGCGTCCGTAAGCCGCGTCCGATAATTTGTTCCCAGCTATAACGTCTTCACAGGTTCCCTGTCCACAGACCATATGTGGTCTGTACCTAAACGGTAAGCACTACAAGACCACACGCGGTCTGTTCGACGATACAAATTTCAATGTTTTTAGACCCGTAGACGTAGAGAGAACGGCGTTTATTTGATGTGGACGTGAGAGGACATATCATGTAGAAACCAAAAAAGGTTGGGACGTGAAGAACGGACGTCAAATTTTTGAGATATTGTGATTTGAACAAAAATTAACCTAAATTTATGAAAACGGAATATATTTATGCTGGACGTGTGAGGCACTTCCACTCTAAAGCTAGGACAGGGAACCTGTTAAAAAACGATTAAAAATTGAGTTTTGTTTTTTCTTTACTTAAATATTTTTTTTCTGTACTATTATATTCTTATTATCTGTATTTAACTCCGAACGCAAAAACAAATGGAAAAACCCAAAAAAAATTTGTATTTCAGACGAGGCTGTATAGGTTAAAAGTCTTTCGCCTGGCCTTTCTGGAGTATTAATAAATAAATATTGCCCACAAAAAATAAACATAACCTAAAATTCTTAAAAACCTTTTATAATTTGAACAAGTCTTTTTTTTATTCGCAACTGTAATAAAAAACGTCGTACGGTACATGCATGAATTGATCTTTGTATCTCGGCTGTGTTAAGTAAACGCACTCGCGTAACCGACTCTATGCAAAGATCAATTTTCCACACTTGTATCGCAATGTACTATTTTATCACAGTTGCTCATAAAGTGGATCTTATTAAACCGCTTTTAGGCTTATAATCCAACGTATTATGTACGCGTGCGTTTTACATTACCATGACGCCACTAGTGCTGTAATAAGTTATCCTGATTAGTTAAATACCTACGTATCTTACTTCTAATTACGTGCTATGTAGATGAAACATTTTAAATTTAACTGGGTAATACTGTTTTGATGTATAAAAATAAGGTAGGTAAATACCAACAAATAGTTTTTAAGTCTGGGCGCAAACATACGTTTTTCCGGATGCGGTTATAGCATGCGGTTTCCAATTCCAATTTCCACTCTCTTGGAGCACCCGTATACGGTTTTTATCATCTATACTTCACTATAAAGTATAAAACAAAGTCGCTTTCTCTGTCCCTACGTCCCTATATCCCTTTGTATGCTTAAGAGGAAAGGGTACCAGAGGCTTTCTCCATACAAACTATTACAAACGTAGTCGACTGTTTTCTCCCTGGATAATGACACTAGAGCAAATATTTTTGGTGCATAAAACTTATAACTGGCATGACCATGCCCCTATTTTTTTTGCTTTTTTTTATTTTTTTAATTTCTATGATTATTAGAAAATGAAAAAAACCAAAACATAGGGGCATAGTCATGGCAGTTATAGGTTTTATGGCACAAAAATATTTGCTCTAGTGTCATTAACCAGGTAGGAAACAGTCGACTACGTTTGTATGGAGAGCGCGCAGGTACCCTTTCACCTTAAATCTTTAAAACTACCCAACGGATTTTGATGCGGTTTTTTTAATAGATAGAGTGATTCAAGAGGAAGGTTTATATGTATAATACATGCATAATATAGCCGTGCGAAGCCGGGACGGGTCGCTTGTATATTATAAAGCAGAAAATTTTGTTTAACTCGCGAATCTCAGGAACTATTGGTTCAAATTGAAAAAAATATTTTTGTGTTGGCTAGTCCATTTATCGAGGAAGGCTTTAGGCTACTTTTTATTTTGATATTCCCACGGGATCGGGACTAACGCGTGTGAAACCGCGCAGCTAGTAAGTATAATATTCCCGAGATTAGAGCGTTCAAACAAACAAAAGCCCTCAAAGATGAATAATTTTCCCCGTTTTTTCCACATTTCTCAATGATTCTTCGTTCCTATTGGTCGCAGGGTGATGTTATATAGCCTAAAGCCTTTCTCGATAAATGGACTATCCAACACACGAATCATATTTCAATTCGAACCAGTACCTAGTTCCTGAGATTAGTGCGTTCAAACAAATAAACTCTTCAGCTTTATAATACTACTATAGTATAGATTACCTAAAGATGTATAGAACATGTCCATTAATAGGTTCAAAATTTCTATAAAACATAAATTGTGCGGTATGCGTTTATTTATATATACCTATATATATATAATAATAGTACATTGCGATACAAGTGTGGAAAATTGATCATCCCATAGAGGCGGTTTATGACGCGCGAACGGAACGCAAGCGTGGCAAAAGCCGAGATGGAATGATCAATCCACACCTGTATCGTACGACGTTTTTTATCACAGTTGCGAATTAAAAAAGGCTTGTTAAAATAATAAAAAGTTTTTAAGAATTTTAGGTTATGTTTACTATTTTTTGTTAATTACACTCCCGAAAGGCTAGGCAAAAGACTTTTAACCTATACAGCCTCGTCTGACATACAATATTTTTTTAGGTTTTTTTTTATTTCTTTTTGCGTCGGCGCGGCGGTTAAAAACAATATAATGGTAAGGAAAAAATATATTTATGTACCTAAAGAAAAAAAAACAAAATACAAACAAAACTCAATTTTTAATTGTTTTCAAAGACGTAATCACGTAAAATTATCGTTCGTTATCAGACTATAGAGAAAACCTGTTGAAAAGAAGAAAAAAGGTACCTTCAAAGAGTTTTAAGCCAGCAAGGCTTAGAAACTCTTTGAAGGTACCTTTTTTCTATACATAAAAACAGTATAACCCAGATAAATTAAGAATGTTTCATCTATCTAACATGTCATTAGCAGTAAGATACGTATTTAACTTATCGGGATAACGTATTATTGTACCACTAGTTGGATTTTTTTTATCGCACGCGTGTATAATACGTTGCATTATGAGCCTAAAAGCGGTTTAATAAAATCCACTTTATGAGCAACTGTGATAAAAAGTAATTTTTTATTTAATTTCATTTACACATGATGAGAACTCGTGGACATGACTTTAATTGCTTATATTTGTAACTTGACCTTGAAGTTTCAATGTGGTTTCATGTGAAAGATGCTGTTTTATATGGCTTTTTGTCTTACATTTATAATCACACTTATCGCAATAAAACGGATTTTCACCCGTATGTTTCAATAAATGCTGTTTTATATTGGCTTGTACACTACATTTATAATCACACTTATCGCACGAAAACGGTTTGTCACCAGTATGTGCCAAAACATGCCGTATTTAATGGCTTTTTCTCTTACATTTATAATAACACTTATCGCACGAAAACGGTTTTTTACCCGTATGTGTCAATAAATGCTGTTTTACATAGTTTTTTGTCTTACATTTATAATCACACTTATCGCATTAAAACGGTTTTTCACCCGTATGTTTCAATAAGTGCTGTTTGGCTTTTCGAGTAAATTTATAATCACACTTATCGCAATAAAACTGTTTTTTCACCAGTATGTTTTAAAGAATGCTGTTTTAAATTGGTTTTTAAATTACATTTGTAATCACACTTATCGCAATTAAACATTTTTTTACCAGTATGTTTCAATGTCAATAAATGCTGTTTTAAATAGCTTTTTAACTTACACTTACAATCACACTTATCGCAGGAAAACGGTTTTTCAACCGTATGTTTCAATGAATGCTGTTTTAAATTGGCTTTTTGAGTACATTTATAATCACACTTATCGCAATAAAATGGTTTTTCACCAGTATGTGTCAATGAATGTCGTTTTAAACTGCCTTTTAGAGTATATTCATAATCACACTTATTGCAATTAAAAGGGTTTTTAACTGTATGTGTCAATGGACTCGATTCGAATGTACACAAATACGACTTAACTTAACTAAAATTAGGTTTAGATGTGTAAAATTATGTTTGCTATTCGGAAATACCCAACCTAACCAATTCTGACAGGAGTAAACTAATTTTTAGTTGTGTCGAACTAAATTAAGTCCAAAACACAATTTTGCAATTCGGAATGATCAAATTTTAGAAATATCAAACTAAATTACGACTTATTTTAGTCGCGACCTATTTCGAATCGATTAAAATTAATGCAACCACTTTCTGAAGTTTTTACGATTTTTTGTTGATTTTTGGGGTGAAAATGGAGTAGTATATGGTAGTTGCTGTAGCAGATACAGAAGAAACGTAAAATAAACAGTTAAAACTAGTATTTTCCTAAAATGGGAAACTGTTAATACTTGGTTGATTTGCACTTAGTTTTTCTGAGACTCCGTTCTTTCTTCTAATCCCAACCTAAGAATAAACCGTAAACCATTAGAATAAGGCTGAGGGGCTTAACGCGATTCATTGAATACTTTTGCGCTGCCGGGTGCAAAGGCCTTTAGACACAACATGCCTGTAACTTAAAAAGCAGCGGTTTATTTTGAGAGTCATTCCTATCGATAGAGGACCAACAAATAATGCCTTTACACCGGATCGCTAGTGTTTTGGAAACGGGGTATTAAAATAAACCGCATAAAAAAATCACTATGCTAAGCTCCTACACTAAAAATGTCCGGACTCCTTTAATAAATTTTAGTTGTGTCGAACAATCTGTCAAAAGACAACCAAATTTAGTTTGACGGTAAAACCGAATTGAATATAAAAATGACATAACTTATTTTAGTCGTATTTTAGTTAGGTTAAGTTAAGTCGTCGTGTTATACCGAATCGACACCAATGAATGCCGTTTTAAATAGCTTTTTGTCTTACATTTAAAATCACACTTATCGCACGAAAACGGTTTTTCATCCGTATGTATGTATAAATGTTGTTTTAAATTGGTTTTTTGAGTACATTTATAATCACACTTATCGCACGAATACGGTTTTTCACCCGTATGTTTCAATAAATGCCGTATTAATAGTACAATATGCAACTAGTGAATAAAGGACGGATTTAAAGCGAGGGCCATAGATGAATCCTGAGCCACGCGAGTGATTCATGGCACTCAATTGAATCCGTACTTTATTCAAGAGTTGCATACTATACTTTATACCATACCTACGTGAAAAAGAAAAAATCAAAATGAGTCGCGGGACAGACAAACGGGCGGACGGACTGACAAGAAAAGAAAAGAAAAGAAACATTGGGGGTTTAGGGGGAAAACCCCCTCAATTCAAACACCAAAACAGTGAGTAAAAGGCCTTTTTATTCACTGTTTTCGGTGAATAAAATAAGCTTTTTAGAGTAGGCATGGTATGAGTGGCTTTTTCTCTTACATTTATAATCACACTTATCGCATTAAAACGGTTTTTCACCCGTATGTGTCAATAAATGCTGTTTGGCTTTTCGAGTAAAATAATCACACTTATCGTAATAAAACTGTTTTTTCACCAGTATGTTTTAATGACTGCTGTTTTAAATTGGTTTTTAAATTACATTTGTAATCACACTTATCGCAATAAAACAGTTTTTTACCAGTATGTTTCAATAAATGCTGTTTTAAATAGCTTTTTAACTTACATTTATAATCACACTTATCGCACGAAAACGGTTTTTCAACCGTATGTTTCAATAAATGCTGTTTTAAATAGCTTTTTAACTTACATTTATAATCACACTTATCGCAATAAAACGGTTTTTCATCCGTATGTATGTATAAATGTTGTTTTAAATTGGTTTTTTGAGTACATTTATAATCACACTTATCGCACGAATACGGTTTTTCACCCGTATGTTTCAATAAATGCCGTATTAATAGTACAATATGCAACTAGTGAATAAAGGACGGATTTAAAGCGAGGGCCATAGATGAATCCTGAGCCACGCGAGTGATTCATGGCACTCAATTGAATCCGTACTTTATTCAAGAGTTGCATACTATACTTTATACCATACCTACGTGAAAAAGAAAAAATCAAAATGAGTCGCGGGACAGACAGACGGGCGGACGGACTGACAAGAAAAGAAAAGAAAAGAAACATTGGGGGTTTAGGGGGAAAACCCCCTCAATTCAAACACCAAAACAGTGAGTAAAAGGCCTTTTTATTCACTGTTTTCGGTGAATAAAATAAGCTTTTTAGAGTAGGCATGGTATGAGTGGCTTTTTCTCTTACATTTATAATCACACTTATCGCATTAAAACGGTTTTTCACCCGTATGTGTCAATAAATGCTGTTTGGCTTTTCGAGTAAAATAATCACACTTATCGTAATAAAACTGTTTTTTCACCAGTATGTTTTAATGAATGCTGTTTTAAATTGGTTTTTAAATTACATTTGTAATCACACTTATCGCAATAAAACAGTTTTTTACCAGTATGTTTCAATAAATGCTGTTTTAAATAGCTTTTTAACTTACATTTATAATCACACTTATCGCACGAAAACGGTTTTTCAACCGTATGTTTCAATAAATGCTGTTTTAAATAGCTTTTTAACTTACATTTATAATCACACTTATCGCAATAAAACGGTTTTTCATCCGTATGTATGTATAAATGTTGTTTTAAATTGGTTTTTTGAGTACATTTATAATCACACTTATCGCACGAATACGGTTTTTCACCCGTATGTTTCAATAAATGCCGTATTAATAGTACAATATGCAACTAGTGAATAAAGGACGGATTTAAAGCGAGGGCCATAGATGAATCCTGAGCCACGCGAGTGATTCATGGCACTCAATTGAATCCGTACTTTATTCAAGAGTTGCATACTATACTTTATACCATACCTACGTGAAAAAGAAAAAAATCAAAATGAGTCGCGGGACAGACAGACGGGCGGACGGACTGACAAGAAAAGAAAAGAAAAGAAACATTGGGGGTTTAGGGGAAAAACCCCCTCAATTCAAACACCAAAACAGTGAGTAAAAGGCCTTTTTATTCACTGTTTTCGGTGAATAAAATAAGCTTTTTAGAGTAGGCATGGTATGAGTGGCTTTTTCTCTTACATTTATAATCACACTTATCGCATTAAAACGGTTTTTCACCCGTATGTGTCAATAAATGCTGTTTGGCTTTTCGAGTAAAATAATCACACTTATCGTAATAAAACTGTTTTTTCACCAGTATGTTTTAATGAATGCTGTTTTAAATTGGTTTTTAAATTACATTTGTAATCACACTTATCGCAATAAAACAGTTTTTTACCAGTATGTTTCAATAAATGCTGTTTTAAATAGCTTTTTAACTTACATTTATAATCACACTTATCGCACGAAAACGGTTTTTCAACCGTATGTTTCAATAAATGCTGTTTTAAATAGCTTTTTAACTTACATTTATAATCACACTTATCGCAATAAAACGGTTTTTCATCCGTATGTATGTATAAATGTTGTTTTAAATTGGTTTTTTGAGTACATTTATAATCACACTTATCGCACGAATACGGTTTTTCACCCGTATGTTTCAATAAATGCCGTATTAATAGTACAATATGCAACTAGTGAATAAAGGACGGATTTAAAGCGAGGGCCATAGATGAATCCTGAGCCACGCGAGTGATTCATGGCACTCAATTGAATCCGTACTTTATTCAAGAGTTGCATACTATACTTTATACCATACCTACGAGAAAAAGAAAAAAATCAAAATGAGTCGCGGGACAGACAGACGGGCGGACGGACTGACAAGAAAAGAAAAGAAACATTGGGGGTTTAGGGGGAAAACCCCCTCAATTCAAACACCAAAACAGTGAGTAAAAGGCCTTTTTATTCACTGTTTTCGGTGAATAAAATAAGCTTTTTAGAGTAGGCATGGTATGAGTGGCTTTTTCTCTTACATTTATAATCACACTTATCGCATTAAAACGGTTTTTCACCCGTATGTGTCAATAAATGCTGTTTGGCTTTTCGAGTAAAATAATCACACTTATCGTAATAAAACTGTTTTTTCACCAGTATGTTTTAATGAATGCTGTTTTAAATTGGTTTTTAAATTACATTTGTAATCACACTTATCGCAATAAAACAGTTTTTTACCAGTATGTTTCAATAAATGCTGTTTTAAATAGCTTTTTAACTTACATTTATAATCACACTTATCGCACGAAAACGGTTTTTCAACCGTATGTTTCAATAAATGCTGTTTTAAATAGCTTTTTAACTTACATTTATAATCACACTTATCGCAATAAAACGGTTTTTCATCCGTATGTATGTATAAATGTTGTTTTAAATTGGTTTTTTGAGTACATTTATAATCACACTTATCGCATGAAAACGGTTTGTCACCAGTATGTATCAAAACATGCCGTTTTAAAGAGTACTTTACACTACATTTATAATCACACTTATCGCACGACAACGGTTTGTCACCCCTATGTTTCAATAAATGCTGTTTTAAATTGGCTTTTACACTACATTTATAATCACACTTATCGCACGACAACGGTTTGTCAACAGTATGTGTCAAAACATGCCGGTTTAAATTGCCCTTTACACTACATTTATAATCACACTTATCGCACGAAAACGGTTTGTCACCCCTATGTTTCAATAAATGCAGTTTTAAATATCTTTTACTTATACATTTATAATCACACTTATTGCACGAAAACGGTTTTTCATTCGTATGTTTCAATAAATGCTGTTTTAAATGGATATTTGTCTTACATTTATAATCACACTTATCGCAATAAAACGGTTGTTCACCAGTATGTTTCAATAAATGCTGTTTTAAATGGCTTTTTGTCCAACATTTATAATCACACTTCTCGCAATAAAACGGTTTTTCACCAGTATGTTTCAATAAATGCTGTTTTAAACTGACTTTATGAATACATTTATAATCACACTTATCGCATGAAAATTGTTTTTCACCAGTATGTTTCAATAAATGTTGTTTGAAATGGCTCTTTGTCTTACATTTATGATCACACTTATTACACGAAAATAGTGCAATAGGTGTGAGTGTGTTATCACCGGTGTGTGTCCGTAAATGTGCCTTCAAACGATGTTTATTTGTAGTATTATAATTGCATTGACTGCAGGAGAACGTGTATCCCTCGTTGTGAAGTGCAGCTGCTGGGTCGGTGTTCCCGCGTCGGTGTTCCGATGTGATCGGTCTACGTTTCTTGAGTACAGGACCACCTGTGAGAATATGAACATTGATGTGACTTTTCGTCAAGTTCGACGGAATTTGCTTTCATCTGTCAGAATGTTTGACAGAGGCAAGCAAGCACGATTTTGTCGTCAAAGATTTTTTATTGCACTTACTTCCCCTAAAGAGGGGCAACAAAGGGGTTACTTTTGCTTTTGATATCTTCGCCTACTAAGATAGCATTGGCCAATATCATCTTCTAAAGATGCTTTTTAAAGCGTCGTGAGTGGCAGCATTTGTTGTTAAGGCTCAAGAGGCCTATAGAGAGAGACAGTGACATCCTCACAGTTGGCAAATATGTGACCCACCAGGTGGGCGGTTCTCTGCACACTGATGTCTAACAGCGCGTTTGTTTGCATGGTGCTCATGAGCAGAGACTCCCTCAGCAACAACCCTACGACAATTGTCGCCTCTCATCCCGTTGAATCAACAGCAAACTCAAACAGTCTGGTGTGTGTGACAGTGGTGCACTTCAAACCACCTTCTCACATAAAATTCCTTAAATTTGTCCTTGCCAGGTCTACTATTTAAAATTCATATCTGCCTGGTTGTCTGAACTGATTGAAAGCTGGTTTGATCATTGGATAGCTCAATTTCTTGGGAATGTTGTGGTATACTTTACAGCAGAATCCACCAAGTAGATAATCAAACAAAGACCAACCAATGTGGGTAAAATCACAGGGCATAACTAGTAGTAGTCTGTTATATAGTATTTACTTACTTTCCGTGTCTTCACTCAGCTTGACCCTCTTTCTAGGTCTGAGTCTCCTCAATGGAATATCTTCATCCGATGAAGCTTGACTCCTTGCAACATTCAATGCACCAGGAGCAGTTTCATCTCCGACATTGTCTAACATCTCTGAAATGTCAAATTTAACAATATCTATCATATCATCGTATACATTGATACATTCAGAATTAGACAATACTTGTGTATTGTTTGACATCTGTGTGTTGTCGTTGTCATCATCACTTGTTACTTCACACTTGATTTCCTTCTTCAGGATATTGCCTTCATCATCAGAGGTACCCTTGTTTTGGTGATGAATCATTTCACTATCTTCATTTTCTGGAATAGAACAATATATTTACTGAGCATTAAACTTTGTTCCTATCATGTTGTCTATATTTAACGAGCACTAAGTAGATGTATGTTACCTGCCGTATCTCTCTCCTGTTTGACCTCTAGCTGCTGGATACCTGACTCCTGACTCGTGATCTTAAAGAACTCCATGATGCTTCGAGTGAAGGAGAACAATAGGTGTTCCGGAAGCTTCAACTGAAAGCACAACCTCTATAGGTGATAGGTACACGTTGTGGTGTCAGTTGCCTTGTGTATTGGGTGGTATTGGTCACTTACTGTGTTTCGGAAAAATTAATGGTTGATGGTTAAACTACCATCGCAAATGGCGGTTTTGTTCCTAGGCATCAACTTAGACCCATCCGGAATGCTTTTCTGTCAAAGACGACACAGATAGTTAAGATATTTTGACCAAACACGCTCCAATAAATCAACATAAACATAGAAACAGTTATTGATGTTTGCCGACGCAATGTTTACAAGTTCCGTGCCTACAGACGCTCGGCGATTGGATGCCGTCTATACAAGCACTTGCCCAGAATAGTGGAAAAACTAAATTATGTATATTACCTACTAAATATCCAATTCCAGTAGGTAACTTCAACTTAATGACTACACCAATCGAGGTAATCAAGTTACCACTGAAAATACAAAAAATAATTAAATAAATCAAGTTGTCAACATTATCAAGTTGTCAAAGTCACCGCCATTCTAGCCACCCACAGACGACAAAAAACATTAAAATGAATTTAGTCGATTAATCGTTTTGTAGCTTTCTCGGTGCAAGTTACCTAACTTGAGATGGCAGATGGCGGTGATGTATGTGATGCAGTAGTTCGAGCTTTACAATTTCAAATACGATGGACGAGAATGTTTTAAGCACAGTTTAAACAAGTTTATTTTAATACATAAAATCATAGAATTTGAGTTCGTATCTCCATAAAATGCAATGAGTATCAATTTTATCCGTGACTTTTTAAAGAAGTTTACTGCAAAATTTACATCACTAGATCATCAGACAAGAGATTTTGGCGGGAACGAGCCAGCAACATTGGCTAAAGTTTTATTGTTTCTTGCACGGAAATACTGTTCTGTGGTTTCTGGTGTAATTTTTTGATCTAATTTCGTGCAAGTGCCAGAGCAGTAAAAGTAAAAAGCGGAAACAAGTAAAAAATAAAACTTGTTTCTACTTTTACATCTTATTATCATATAATTTATTAAATAATAAGCTACATACATGCATGCCAAGTTTCATGCTTTCAGCCAGATGGAACCGTAAAAATAGCTAAGGAAACTGAGTAGGTACCTAATGGATTTTCGTTCATAACTTTTTATTTTTGGTTTACGACTAAAAGTTACTTGACAAAAATTGTAGATAGTAGGTAGGATTTATTAGTATGGTGTGGTAAGAGGCTGCGTAAGTTGTCATGTACAGTACAACACATTGCATTGTTTATATTATGGAACGTTCCATTTTCAAATTACTTTAGATACCATTCAAGCTATGTCAAACTCCGTGGTTAACCAAACGTTTTTCTTATAAAATGACGAAACTTTTACTGAAAAAAAAAAAAAAACAATAAAAATGGCGGCATTTCATTTCAGTTCAAGCTATGCAAAACTTCTTGGTCAAACAAGCTTTTTTTCATTAAATGATTTTTACTGTATAAAAATGAAAATGGCGGCATTTCATTTGAACTAAATGTTTGTTCCGCCCAGGAACTTTAATCACTTGCGACGACTGGATTAAAATTAAAAAAAAAGAACATACAAGTTTATGCTAGTTATGGTGAGCGCACATGCCCACGCACCGCACGCGCCGCAGCAGTCACCGTTTGTATGCGCGCGGCTCCGGCTGGTGACGTCATCAGCATCGGCCTTGGGGATTTCCTTCGCTGCGTGCGGTGCGGCTAGGTATGCGCTCACCCTTAAAAGTGTTAGTTCATCATGTCAAGTACTTCGTCTGATAAATTAGTGATCGGCACGCCTGATTTCTGTCATCTTGAAGCCGAAGATGTCGTACTAAAATGTTTTATTTACCTCGCATGAATGATGTAAAGTAGTATACTTACCTCGGTTGTAAGTAGCTATTACACCCTCGAACTATATTCGTACTTTTCAGCTGGCAAACTTTTTTTGCAATATGCTGCGCACTGGCGAATTCACAAAGAAAAATGGCCGACTAAAGGGGGGCAGGCTCCTTAATCCCATGTATCTTAATTTTCGTTTAACTAATTCATAACATTGATACCTTCCTAAATTCTCTATGAAATTTACTATTTAAGTGATATAATTTAAATATTAGTACATACCTAAACAAATAATGCAGTGTCAAATCAAAATGTATTTATTTATTTTTATTTCTCAAAATATAAAAACCTATATATTTTTCAAAGTAAAACTTTTTAGCTAAACAATGTTTTTATTTGAAACCTTATACCTAAACCCAAAACTTATTATCTAAATATCTCGAGTGCACTCGATCCATAGCGCATTTTGCGAGCTGCGCTCGCACGGCAACCATATTGGATCTTGTTCTGTAATAGCTCGCTTCATACTTTGCGTAGTAAACTACTTTTAAATGATAAGCTACATACATGCATGTAGCGGCCGTGGGACAAGGGCTAGAATCCCTCAAACTTGGATTTAAGTTCAGACTTGATATCACTACATAGTATAAAACAAAGTCGCTTTCTCTGTCCCTATATCCCTTTGTGGATATGCTTAAATCTTTAAAACTACGCAACGGATTTTGATGCGGTTTTTTTAATAGATACTTAGAGTGATTCAAGAGGAAAGTTTATATGTATAACTAGCTGTCCCGGCAAACGTTGTTTTGCCATATAAAAAAAACTAAATCAAAATCGGTTCAGCCGTTCGGGAGCTACGATGCCACAGACAGACACACACACACAGACACGTTAAACTTATAACACCCCGTCGTTTTTGCGTCGGGGGTTAAAAATCATACAAATCGGTTCAGCCGTTTAGGTGTAGTTTGGCAACTAACACCGCGGCACGATTGACATCAATATTTATACGTCACTCAATTGTTTTGCCTTCCCGGCACGTCTCCATTAAAACTTGAACTTTATGTTATGGTATTAAAGTTCTTATTGACTTGTATTATTACAAATCGTTTGTATGGTATGGAGTATAGAAAAGTGTTGTTTTTAGACATTTTCAGGCAATTTTTTAAATTTTTCTCTCCGTAAGAACCATCCTCGTACCATATGGAATATTCTAAAAAAAGAATTGGCCAAATTGGTCCAGGCGTTGTTGAGTTATGCGCTTACCAACACATTTTGCGATTCATTTTTATATATAAGAGAAGATACATGCATAATATAGCCGTGCGAAGCCGGGCTAGTCTAATAAATAAAATAGCGCCGTCTGACAAATGCACCCTAAGCCCAAAAAAATTTAATATTTCAATGGACTACAAGAACATAATAAAAGCTTAAAAAAAGTTTTATTCTTTTAATTTTATTTATTAAATAAGTATATTTATTTAAGTATTTATTTTTAATTTAATTTCATTGTAGCACATCGTTTCCAGTAGAAACGGATGACTTCGTTCCGATAGCCTATGACAGGAACACACACTTTAGCGGCATTTTTACTTCGAGACCGACTGTGAAGTACGCGGCGAGAGTTGGAAACGTCCTTTTACAGGTATTTTTAACAAATTAGATGCGCAGTTTCACCCGCGTAACTCCCGATCCCGTGGGAATATCGGGATAAAAAGTACCCTATATCAATGAATCAATGTATCCTCATACTGAGTTTCATCTAAATCGGTCCAGTAGTTTCGGAACCTATTCAATGCAAACAATCAAAGTCTTTCCCCTATTATAATTTTAGTACTACTTATAGATAGGTAATAAAAAATAAAAAATGTCCTGCAATATTTATTTATTTAAAAAACCGCATCAAAATCCGTTGCGTAGTTTTAAAGATTTAAGCATACAAAGGGATATAGGGACATAGGGACATATAGGGACAGAGAAAGCGACTTTGTTTTATACTATGTAGCACATCTATGTAGTGATAACAAAGTCACATTCCGCTGTCTGTTCCTATGTAAGCTTAGACCTTTAAAACTACGCAACGGATTTTGATGCGGTTTTTTTTTAAGATAGAGTGATTCAAGAGGAAGGTTTATATGTATAATACATGCATAATATAGCCGTGCGAAGCCGGGGCGGGTCGCTAGTATTATTGTAAATAATAAATTGTCTTGGGGACAGTTTACGTAAAGTTAGGCTCCCATACAAAATGGTACAGAACCCTTCGTGCGCTGGTCCGACTCGCACTTGGCCGATATTTTTTTCAGATCACAAAACAATTACAAGTACTAGCGAGATTGGGGAATAATGAGAAATTTTTCGAAGATTTCCATTGGATAATGGGTGAGTTGAAAATCTAATTAATTTTAGATGTACAATCAACGGTCAAAAGTATCTGCCCACCGTAACGTTTACAATCCTATGCAGCACTATTAGAACATTATAACAAGGTAACCTGTGGATCGAACCCACGTCGGTTGGTGTAGCGGGTGGCCCCTTATACCACTCACACAACTAAACACATAGCTAACATGTTGACTAATAATAATCACACTGAGTACTTTAAATTCAAGTATTTAAGTTTGTGTGTAACGTCTATTAGAAGAAGGTCGTAACTCCAATACTTGTTGATAGTATTATTGTAGCAAACTGATCATTTACTTATGACCTATACTGTACTGAACTCATTTTGATGAGGTTTTTTATTGATGTGTGAAGGGATTCATTAGGAAGATTCAGGTGTTAAGTTAACTAGTAGCGCTCCGCGGTTTCACCCGCGTAACTCCCGATCCCGTGGGAATATCGGGATTAAAAGTACCCTATGTTACTGTCAATGAATCAATGTATCCTCATACCAAGTTTCATATAAATCGGTCCATTAGTTTCGGAGCCTATTTGTTACAAACATAAAAACAAAGAAAAAAAATCTTTCTTCTTTATTTTATTTTTCTTGGTCGGTTTTTTATTATTTTATTATTGACGTGAGAACGTCTAATAAAGTGATGGAACACCTACATTCACAAAAAAGATGACGTCATGCGTCATGTTCCTGGGAACGCGTCATGTTATTGACGAGGTAACCATGGCAGCGTTTTATCGTTGCTGTTGCCACATGATTAAACAAGGACCAGATTGTAAGGTTTCATACAACGCTGTGATAAGTACACTACTACAAGCTTGACGCGCGTGTTTGTGGCTTGTGCTATGGTGACGAGGGACGAATAGAAGACTTATACACTATAAAATAAAAATAAAGGAAAAATAATACTAAAACAAAAGAAAAAAAATATATACAGGGTTATTGGTAATTTTATTATACTAGCAAGCCGTTGAGCGCTACTTCTGTGCACCTCAACAAACAACTTTTGGAAAAAAAAAACACTTAGGTATATGAAAATTTTGAGGTTATGTACCTAAATTAAAAAAAAAAAACAGCTGATTTTTTAAAAAAAAGGTCATTCAGACTAAGAACAGTAGATAAAACTTAAAAAATATACAACATTTTAAGGTTAATGACTTCTCCGTGTAAGGAACAGCTGATTTTCAGGTAAACCTAACCTCCAAAAAAATGTTCGAATTTCCAAAATTCGTAGAACAATAGTTGATTGTTAAGGTGCACAGAAGTAGCCCTCAACGGCTTGCTAGTATAATTACCGATAACCCTTTATATAAAGGAACTAGCTGGGCTCCGCGGTTTCACCCGCGTAACTCCCGATCCCGTGGGATTATTGGGATAAATTAAAATGTAAGCTATCCTATCTCTCAAGTTGGATCGAACTGCACATGGTGTGCGAATTTTATTATAATCGGTTAAGTGGTTTAGGAGTCCATTGAGGACAAACATTGACACGAGATTTATATATATTAAGAAACAAAAAAAAAACTGGTTGCCTGTAAAGTCGGTATACGGGCGAAAGTTTTACGTGACAACAACTGTGCTCGAGTGGAAGGGACGCGTGCCTTTCACTTTTTATGTCTGTCTCTCTCGCTCTTAGGCGGGCTAACCATGCCCGCGTGCCTCTCACTCGCTCTCATTGTGAGCGCATAACGTCAGCGGAGCGTAACGCAGTTTCTTGAAGTGTCACCCGGCAAACCAATTTATAAGACGTTGTCACGTCAAAAACTAAATTTTTCATCGTTTAATTACACGTTAAATTATCGTCCGTAAAACCGACTTTACAGACAACCATTTTATTTCAGGTGTTCTTCAAGATCATACTATTTTGACAGGCGGAATGCGACCTTTCGTAAGAGATTATTATATAAATAAAATATATCAGGCATTACAACTATCTGACAATATTATTAGAGATGGATTCAAGTAAGTACCTATAGTCTAAGATAACAAAATCTATAATATAAAAATGAATCGCAAAATGTGTTGGTAAGCGCATAACTCAACAACGCCTGGACCAATTTGGCCAATTCTTTTTTTGTTGTGTTTGTTATTGTCAGGAGAAGGTTTTTATGAAAGAAAATATTAAAAAAATTGCATAGAAAATTATTACGCGGGTGAAACCGCGGGGCGCAGCTAGTAATGAATAAATATTGCAGGACATTCCACACATCGCCATCTAGCCCCAAGCTAAGTAACTACACTTGTGTTATGGGTGCTAGACAACTCATATACTTTTCTTTTGTAAATATATACTTATAATACATATTAACAACCTGACCACAGACAAATATCTAAGCATACCTAAATACTTATCTGAGCCGGGAATCGAACCCGAAACCCTGACAGTCCGGCATGGTGACCATTTGGTCGTCAAATTATTATTAATAAATATTAGTTATTAGTTTAGTTATTAAAACAGTAAGTACAATCAACGTTCAAAAGTCCACCGGCACCGTAACCTTTACAATCCTGTGCAGCACTATTTGAACATTATAACAACGTAACCTGTGGATCGAACCCACGTCGATTGGTGTAGCGGGTGGTCCCTTATACCACTCACACAACTAAACACATAGCTAACATGTTGACTAATAATAATCACACTGAGTACTTTTAATTAAAGTATTTATGTTTGTGTGTAATGTCTATTAGAAGAAGGTCGTAACTCCAATACTTGTTGATAGTGTTATGGTAGCAAACTGATAGTGGATTTATGACGCATACTGTACCCATATCATTATCAGTCGCTAAGTTTTTTTTTATTTGTTTTATACTTTTTATGTTTTAGAAATCTAATGCAAACACGAAGGATGGCATACGAGTATAAAAGATGTTTGTTTAATATTTCTTACTGTGAATATACTAATCGAGACAATTATCATGTAAGTACACGGCCTTACCGCTAAAGCGGTCTTTTCCAGCCAACCTTAGGAGGGAGAGGATCTTATTAACATATCAAAGAAATCTCTGAAACTGCACGAGTCTGAAACTGAAAAAAAAACCGGTCAAGTGCGAGTCGGACTCGCGCAGGAAGGGTTCCGTACCATTATCATCACATAAAAATCTATATATATAAAAGAAAGTCGTGTTAGTTACACTGTTTATAACTCGAGAACGGCTGAACCGATTAGGCTGAAAATTGATGGAGAGGTAGCTTAGAACCAGGAGAAGGACATAGGATACTTTTTTTTATTTTTGATATTCAAACGAGATCGGATTTTACGCGGGTGAAATTAAAAATACGAAATTATTATTCCATATTCAAACCCGCATAAGTCCCGATCCCGTAGGAATATCGGGATATACACTTTTATGTGTTCTGTGACGTTCGTCTTTGTTGTAAGGCGTTCGACCGGGGGGTTTTCTCGAGCGGCTGCAGTTTTTTTTGTTAGTATACCACGACCTTTCTCAGATTTCACTTGGTTTAGCCTTTTTTAATTGTAGACTATGTAACAGACAGACAGATATATTTTTGTTCTATTAATTTTTCGAAGTCCAACAGACCCTTTTTTTTTATTTGCTGTATCATTACATAGTATAAAACAAAATCATTTTTCGCTGTCCCTATGTCCCTATGTATGCTTAGATCTTTAAAACTACACAACGGATTTTGATGCGGTTTTAAAAAATAGATAGAATGATTCAAGAGGAATTATATAGAAATCAATGCCACTTTTCGTTGTAATTTTATAACTTAAGAACGGGCTCACCTATCCAAACCAAATGTTTAAGCTTTGTTCGGACTTTTTAGTTAGTAGATGGTTTATATGAAGTTTGCACAAAATCGGTAGAGCGGTTCTTCATTTATCACATTTATTTTATATGGCAAAACAACGTTTGCCGGGACAGCTAGTATAATATAAATGAAGGATAAATGGTGGTTTACGGTTTATGACGTATTAAAAAAACTACTTACCAGATCTCGTTCAAACTAATTTTGGGTGGAAGTTTGCATGGTAATGTCATCATCATCATGTCAGCCCATACACGTCCACTGCTGGACATAGGCCTCCCCCATACGACGCCACAAACAGCGGTCCTGAGCCGCCTCCATCCACCGACCACCCGCGACCGCCACAATGTCGTCGGTCCACCGGGCAGCTGGTCTCCCAACACTCCGTTTCGCGTTGCATCGTGGCCGCCACTCGAGAACCTTTACTCCCCAGCGGTTGTCAGTTCTGCGAGCTATATGACCTGCCCATTGCCACTTCAGCTTACCAATCCTGAGAGCTATGTCGGTGACTTTGGTTCTTCTACGGATTTCCGTATTTCGGATTCTATCACGTAGAGAAACTCCGAGCATAGCTCTCTCCATAGCCCGCTGAGCGACTCTGAGCTTATGAACGAGGCCTATAGTCAGCGACCACGTCTCGGATCCGTATGTCATCACTGGTAACACACATTGGTTGAAAACTTTCGTCTTGAGGCTCTGTGGTATTTGTGACGAGAAGATATTGCGAAGCTTCCCGAACGCTGCCCAACCGAGTTGGATTCGTCGGCTGACCTCTTTATCGAAGTTGGATTTACCTAGTTGGACCATTTGGCCTAGGTAGACATAGTGATCAACAACTTCGATAACATCGTCTCCAATGTGAACAGGTATGGGTACGACGTGGGCGTTCGACATGATCTTTGTCTTACCCATGTTCATTTTAAGACCCACCTGTCCGGAGACGGTGTTGAGGTCTCTCAGCATCCTGCTGAGGTCCTCCAGCGATTCTGCCATGATGACTATATCGTCGGCAAACCGAAGATGAGTGATGTAATCGCCATTGATATTGATGCCATATCCGTCCCAGTCCAAGAGCTTAAATATATCCTCCAATGCAGAGGTGAACAGTTTCGGAGAGATAACATCTCCCTGTCTCACCCCTTTTTGCAATGGGATCGGATTTGTGCTCTGGTTCTGAAGCCGGATAGACATAGTGGCGTTGCTATACAAACACTTCAGCACTTGGATATACCGATAGTCAATTTGGCACCGCTGGAGGGACTGCAGCACTGCCCAGGTTTCGACTGAATCAAAGGCTTTCTCGTAGTCCACAAACGCAAGACATAACGGCCGATTATACTCCTCTGTCTTCTGTATAATCTGCCGGAGCGTATGAATGTGGTCTACGGTACTAAAGCCTTTTCGGAACCCGGCTTGTTCGGGAGGCTGGAAGTCGTCAAACCTTCGAGAAAGACGGTTGGTGATAACTCTCGAAAACAGCTTATAGACGTGGCTCAACAGTGAGATGGGCCTATAGTTCTTTAGAAGGGCTTTGTCACCCTTCTTATGGAACAGCACCACCACGCTCCTGTTCCACGCCTCTGGCGTTTGTCCCTCGAGGATGACGGAGTTGAACAGCCTCTGAAGGACTTTAAGTACCGGTGCTCCACCTGCCTTCAGAAGTTCCGTCGTTATTCCGTCATCACCCGGTGCCTTATTGTTTCTGAGCTGTTTGAGAGCCGACCTTATCTCGTACAGGCTGACGTCCGGGATATCTTCGGTATAGTATCGGGTTAAACGGGCTCTTGCATCGCCCGCCGTGTTGTTTGCAGGGCATTGCGGTGAGGTGTACAGCTGTCCATAAAACTTTTCAAGCTCTCTCAAGATCTCAGACTTAGAGGATATGATGCTGCCGCTATCGGTCTTTAGCCTTGTCAACCGGTTTTGTCCCATAGACAGATCTCTCGTGAACACCTTGGAGCCCTTGTTCCGCTCTATTGCGCTCACAATACAGTTAGTACTGTAGGAGCGCAAATCGCGTCGTATTGACTTCGAGATCTGTCTGTTGAGCATACCGTATCTTGACATATCTGCCGAAGACTGCAGCCTCATTTCACTTCTCTCTGCCATTAATTGCAGAGTGTGATCTGAGAGTCTCTGTGTTTTATTTCTGCGGCGGGTCCTAAAGAACTCCGATCCGACCGCTTGGACAGTTTCCACCAGCCCATTATTCAGCTCGTCCACTGTTGCGCATTCCGCGAGGCATTCAAAGCGGTTTTGTAGCTCCAACTGAAAGCTTTCGGGATTTTGTATTTGGACAGGATTTGGGCGTACCGTAGACTTTACCAGACGAGACCGTTCCAGCTTAACATTGATATTCAATGACGCTCTTACTAAGCGATGATCGCTGCCGGTTTTCACCCTGTTGATCACAGAGACGTCATTGAATATGTGCTTGTGATTCGTCATGATTAAGTCTATCTCATGCTTGTTACCGCGTGGGCTCAGCCACGTCCATTTCCTGGACGACCGCTTCTTGAAAAAAGAGTTCATCGCGAAGAGTCCCTCTTTTTCCATGAAGTCGGCCAATCGCTGGCCCCTTTGGTCTCGCTGTCCAAATCCAAACTGGCCCACTCTCAGTTCGTCACCGCTCTTCTTGCCAAGCCGCGCATTGAAGTCCCCCATCACAACCGTGTAGTGTGTTTTCGAGGCATGCATGACACGTGCAATATCGTCGTACATGACCTCCACTTCATCGTCGGGGCGTTTCGAGTGTGGCGCGTATACCTGTATGACCTTCAGCGAATACCGGTTGGTTATTCTGAGTATAAGGTATGCCACCCTGCTCGAAACGCTCTCGATCTTAACAATGTTGTTGACGAGGGACCTGTGGACGAGAAACCCGATACCATGTTGGGACAGCTGATCGCCCTCCCGGTGGTAGAACAAGTTGCCGGAATTAAGGGTGATCGTGTCCTCTCCCTCTCTTCGGACTTCTGATAGCCCTATGATATCCCACTGCAACTTGTCCACCGCTTCTTCCAGCTCTATCATCATCGCGTCAGTCCTCAAAGTTCGCGCGTTGTATGTTACCAGGTGCAAGGGTCGTCGGTATTTGGTTGGGTAGCTCGATCTCTTCCGGAGATTCTTAGCACCCCCTGCCCCGCCGTTACCGTGGCCGCTACCGTGACCAGGAATAGCGGAGCTGCCGGGGACTGGGGGCCGTTCTCTATTTGCATCCGTCATGTAGGGGGGGGGTTTTGCCATAATCACCACGCTTGGCAGGCGGATTGGTGATCGCAGTTAGGTAGTACATACTCAGAAGGAAGCTGCTGCCCTTCCTCTGGTAGAATCCCTTAGTCGGCTCTTACGACATCCACGGGCTGAGTTGGAGGGGTCGATATTCTTACGCCGCCGCCCCACGGCGAACGGCGGCGGCATGGTAATGTATATCATATATTTTTTTTAGTTTCATCATTCTCTTATTTTGGAAGTTAGAAGGGGGGGGGACACTTTTTACCACTTTGGAAGTGTCTCTCGCGTAAGCTATTCAGTTTAGAAAAAAATGATTTGAAAAACCTCAATATCATTTTTGAAGACCTATCCATAGATACCCCACACGTATAGGTTTGATGAAGTTCTAAGTATTGGGAACCCTAAAATATATTGTTTCTTTTTTTTCTATTTTTGTGTGAAAATCTTAATGCGGTTCACAGAATACATCTACATACCAAGTTTCAACAGTATAGTTCTTATAGTTTCGGAAAAAAGTGGCTGTGACATTATGACACACGGCAGACAGACAGACATGACGAATCTATAAGGTTTCCGTTTTTTGCCAGTTGGCTACGGAACCCTAAAAATAAACGATGTTATCACGTAAAATTATCGTCCGTGAACCGACTTTACAGACAACCATTTCTTTTTATTTCGCAAACTATGTTTGTTTTCAGGGATTTATCTCTATCAGCAACACTATCGATTGATACAAAAAATGGAGTGTTTTTTTTTTACAAGATTAACAGGTTCGACTCCCGGCTAGGATAATGACTTTTTCATAAATCTAATGATGTAGTTTTAGTTTTTGTCAAAATCGGGCACGCAACTCCTTTCAGCATTTTTCGCTATCTCTTATAGTTTAGGATATAGCCCTGAAGGCCCGTATAAAAAAATCACCCTGTATATCGAGGTTTTGGATACAAAAAATTACAGAATTTTTATTTTTTTATTTATTTTATTTTTGGCAATAAATACCGTTAATTTTAAAATAGTAAAAAATAACAAAAATAAGATCTATACTGTTAAGTAAACTAAGTAAGTAAAATGTATTCTGTGAACCGCATTAAGATTTTCACACAAAAATAGAAAAAAAAAAACAAAAAAATTTACGGTTCCCCATACTTAGAACTGAAACTAAAAAAACAATTTCATCAAACCCATACGTGGATAGGTCTTTAAAAAGATATTTAGGTTTCTAACATAATTTTTTTCTAAACTGAATAGTTTACACGAGAGACACTTCCAAAGTGGTAAAAAGTGTCACCCCCCCAGTAACTTCTAAAATAAGAGAATGATGTGAAACTAAAAAAAATATATGATATACATTACCATGCAAACTTTCACCCAAAATTGGTTTGAACGAGATCTGGTTAGTAGTTTTTTGAAGTGAAAACTTCTTATGGCGCGTTGGGCACTTTTGTGGGTGAGCATTTTCAGCCGTTCTCGCGACAGATTTTGACGCGACAGATGAGATTTTATTTGTGTTAGTCTTTTTGTTTAACTTATACTGCCATCTATTAAACAAATTGAGAAACTTAGTTTCTAGAAAGACCGCTATTCGAATGTAGATGGCGCTGATTTAAATTTTTTACTGCCATCTAGTGAATAAAAAATAAACTATATTTGTTTAAGTGAGTGCTAATAGATGGCAGTAGCAGATCGTTTCAAGAAATATTCTATGAGAAATAACAAGTTTATTGTTTTCACTTCTGCCTGCACTCCCGGAGTGCGCTGTTTTTTTTTTAGAGTGAAGGTGTTCTCCAACTTTATGACGTTATCACGACAAAAAAACTCCTCCGCCGTAAAAAATAATGATCCCGTATATTTCAGATAGTGATCTACAACCCCCTAGCTTGGAATGTGACAGTACCAGTGAGGCTGCCCGTCAACGACAAGAGATACACTGTCTTTCTACCTGATTGTAAGTACATTTAACTTGTTGTACTTGTATACGGGCTGCCCCCCGATCGAGTGCACGTCCAGTTGACGCATACGTCACGCGCAAACAATAGGTAATCGGTATTGCCGTAAAATGAAGCTACGCGTAACCGTTACTATAGCTGCCTACTACTTCACCTACGCGCATCCTACGCGTGAAACAAGCTTGCCGTACGAAATTTTTGACTAATCTTCCTAGGTGACAATTAATTTGACATTAAATAACGTTAAAATTTAGCACGATACGGCGAGCGCGCGACGTTTAGGTTTGCGTGACGTGTGCGTCTTAAGAAATTACGGCAATACGAATTCTATAGTTATGACGCAAACGCAGTCAAAACGCGCCGCATAAGAATACGGCGATCGGCCCGCTGTTCTGTTGTATCTAAAAGTCATGTTTTCATTTCAGTGAAAAAAGTTGAATCTGTTATAATGAAAATACCTCAAAGCATACAAGCGATACCTTACAAAAGAAGTGAAGCGTATGTTCGCGAATTAGTATTCCTGGCTGAAGATATACCTGGTTTAGGATACCGGAGTTATTACATTCAAAGAATTTCAAGGGTTAGACGTTCGGTTCATACTGATGATAAATTTATCAAAATAAGAAAGAAAAATTACGAAAATGGAGATTCTGATGATAATTCACGTAATAATAGAGTCAAAAATGATAAAGTAGAAGAAATTTATAACCATGAAGTTAAAAACCATCATAAAGAAATGCATCCTACTCATTTTGATGATAAATTCACCAAAATTAGAAAGAAAAATGACGAATATGATGATTCTGATGATTATATAAGTAATAATGGAGTCAAAATTGATGAAATAGAAGAAAATCATAACCATGAAGTTACAAACCATCCTAAAGATATGCAATTTACTCATTTTGATGATAATAGAAAGAAAAAATATGAATATGTTAGATTACATGATGTAAGGAATTTAAATTGGAAAGTAGAACCGGATCTAAATATATTTAAAGAACCTAATGTTACAAGAATTATTAGATTTAAGAAAAATGCCAAACCAAATGATGATTTGAAAAGAATTTTCGAAAGTATTCATAATGATGAAGACAATTTCGAACTGGATTTTGTTTTTGGAGGTGCAAGGGAAAAACAAAACAAAAATGACACAAACAAAAATACTACAACATTTAATTTAAATAAGTCTAATAACGATTTTAATATAGAGTATGAACGTGGCAATGAAAAATACGATGACGTCACAGAATATAATTTAGATAGCATAATAGAACATAGTAGCAAACTAGATAACCATACTATAAAAAATAATTCTAAATATTTAATCAAAGATACAAAAACAAATATTAAAAAAGAAAAATATGTTAAAAATAAAAATAGAAACATATTAAAAGGACTCAAAAGATGTAATTGTAAAATTGGTAGACTAAAACGAGATAACATAGAGAAAAATAGCGAAGAAACCAATGACACGATCGACGAAACATTTGGCAACAAAACGTTAAGGTTCATACATTTTAAACAAGATGAAGAGCACGAACAAAACGCAACCAAACTTTACAAACGTGAAACCAAAGATCATAAACAAATCAACCAACTGAAACTGGAAATTAAAATTCTAAAACGTAAAATCAAAGATATTAAAAAACTAAAAGTCAAAGACCCAAAAGAAGATGAAATTAAATATCTGATACGTGAAATTAAAGATCTAAAACGAGAAATTTTAGATATAACTAAAAGTAAAGGAATAACAAATGACACGCGACCAGAAAGGTCTTTGTTTAAGAAAATTAAGAATGCAAAGAAGAAATATTTGAGACGGCAGACGAATAATTTGAAGATTGATGATGAATCATTATTGAATAATGATCATCATTATGATGACAGTGAATATGCAGATGACGATTATGACTTGGATAACACGACTGAGGTCTGTTGATATAAATATTTTATATAACTTCCTACTAATAAAAATACATTAATTAAAAGAATATTTGGCCTTTTATCCCTTTAAAAGTTGAATTTCCAAAAGAAAAGATTTTTTTTTTCTTGTAGTTGCAGAATTTTTTATGACAAGTGTTTTTCTTTTTTAAACAGGATTTTTTTGAAATAAAGGGTCTTCAGACTTATATTACAACTTATCAAAAGAATGCAAATAAAACTATAAAATCAGATTTATTGCGCAGCGCGCGGCGATGCAGTTTTCACTATACAATTTTTTCCACCGTTTTATGTAGGTCGTTCAATATGAGTAAATTAAGTATTTTGACGTGATAACGTCTATTAAATTGGAACACCTGCCTGCATTCACAAAAAAGTGTCTGATGAAACATTGTGTGACGTCATGCGTCCCGTTCCCGATATGTGACGTCATGCGTCATGGTAACATTAGGAAACAGAGTGTTTAATAATAATATCTGTGATCTGGGCTTGTGTTATAGTGACGAGTGACGAATAGAAAAAAAAACTTCTAAATACAGGGTTATTGGTAATTATACTAGCAAGCCGTTGAGGGCTACTTCTGTGCACCTTAACAAACAACTTTTGTCTTTTCAACGACTTTTGAAAAATTAATATATTTTTTTTAAATTTTGAGTTACATTTACCTGGAAATCAGCTATTCTATACATGGAAAGGTCATTAACCTTAAAATTTTACTTTTTCCCAAGTTTTATCTACTGTTCTTAGTCTGAATGACCTTTTTTTTAAAAAAATCTGCTGTCGAATTGACATAACCTCAAAAATTATCACATTTTTTTTTCGAATTTCCAAAAGTCTTCACAGACATTTTCTTTACCAGGTCAATGATCGATATGTTTTCGAACATGTGACAGACTTTAGCGACTACGTAGTCACTCCGAAGTCGAGAGAGGAACTACCCTGGCACCATCTTGAAAGTGACGCTACTGAAAAGACTACTACTGAAACTACTACTACTAAAACTACTACTACTAAAACGACTACAACTAAAACTACTACTACTAAGAAACCAGATCCAGTGATCAGTAAAATTTGCAGAGACACTACTGATTCGTATATTAGTAATGCGGTAAGTTTAAAAAGAGTTGACAAATAAAAAGATTTTTTTATTTTTTTAGAGTTCCGCACTTAAAGGGTAAAAATTTTTACTAAGTTTTTTATTTTATTACTGCCTTTTTACTAAGACTTCACTGTCTGTCTGTCACCAGGCTGTATCTCATGAACCGTGATAGCTAGACAGTTGACATTTTCACAGATTATGTATTTCTGTTGCCGCTATAACAACATATATGTGGACAACAACAATAACGGATAAATCGATTTTGATTTTGTTTCTCTTGTTTGAAAGGTGAATTTGTCGGGAGTGTTCTCAGTTATGTTAGATCAAAATAGGTTCAGCCATCTGAAAGTTATGGGGGATAAAAGTTAGGGGTTTTTTAAATTCTAAATTTAATTTTGTGCGTGGGGTGTTTTAAAAACGAAATATAATGCCTTTGATTTGCTACACTATGCTTGTTTCCAAGAATTGATGTCTATGGTATAAAATTATAGGATGTTTTTTTTTTTAAAACAACAGTTTGATTCCTGGCTAGTGTAATGATTTTTTCAAAAATCTAATGATGCAGTTTTAGTTGTTGTCAAAATCCGGAATGCAACTCCTTTCAGCATTTTTCGCTATCTCTTATAGTTTAGTTAGGATATCCTAACTTATATCCTTACTTATCCTTTTTTTACATGGGCCTTCAGGGCTATATAGCCCTGAAGGCCCATGTAAAAAAATCATCACTACAAAGTCACTATCATCACTACATAGTTTAAAACAAAGTCGCTTTCTCTGTCCCTATATCCCTATGTATGCTTAAATCTTTAAAACTACGCAACGGTTTTTTTAGATATAATACATGCATAATACAGCCGTGCGAAGCCGGCGCTAGTATAAAATAAAGTCACTTTTCGCAGTCCCTATGTCCCTGTTTCCCTTTGTATGCTTAGATCTTTAAAACTATACGCAACGGATTTTGATGCGGTTTTTTAAAATAGATAGAGAGATTAACGAGGAAGGTTTTTAGATTACATGCATAATACAGCCGTGCGAAGCCGGGGCGGGTCGCTAGTCGTCTACAAAGTGTATAATATAAGCACGGAACCCTTCATAAACTAGTCCGACTTGACCGTTTTTAATTAATTCACATTTCTTTCAGTACATAAACATTACAACAGACAGAAATAAGAACATATCATTCATAGCACTATCAAATGGCCTCGTCATGGCGTTGAACATAAACTTCTATTATTTCGCATCGGATGATCCAATGCGGATGGGTAGACCGGAGTATAAGAAGCCAGGGGCCTATGTGTTTAGGCCAATGGATCCAGAACCAATGTTTATTTCACGGAAACCTAGGGTAAGATTTTTTTGGAACGAAAGTTTCTTATGGCGCGTTGCGAAAGGGGGGAAAAATTAAGACCAAAAGTTGTAACGACACTTTTTGCTATATTTGTAAGCCGTGCGGCGTGCGCGTTTTTCTCTGTCTCTCTCTCTCTTATAGAAAGCAAGCCAGTTATTTTCGTTTCGTCTTTCTATTTCGCATTGAACAGTGTGATGTCGCGAGATTAAAATTCCTTCACTAATCAATAGAAAGGAACTTCGTTCCATCCGGGTGTCCCTTGACACCTCTCAAGTTTTTTTTGACTCGCCTCGTTCCTAAGTTTATTCACCTTTGCACTTCTTTTTAACTTAAGAGGAAAGGGTACCGGGGGCTGTCTCCATAAAAACTATTACAAACGTAGTTGACTGTTTTCTCCCTGGATAATGATACTAGAGCAAATATTTTTGGACTTATAACTGCCATGACTATGCCCCTATATCTTGGTTTGATTTTCTAATTATAATAGTAATTAAGATTAAAAAAACAAAAATACACAAAACATAGGGGCATAGTCATGGCAGTAAAAGTTTTATGCAACAAAAATATTTGCTCTAGTGTCATTATCCAGGGAGGAAACAGTCGACTACGTTTGTATTGAGAGAGCGCCGGTACCCTTTCCACTTAAATTTCTGAACTCGCGACACCGTTACGAAACGCAGCTACAGTGTGTGCATATATGCAGGTACATATATTTTGTAGTTGTTTAGTAAATAAGTTATTTTTTTTTTAAGTTTTAAGTTTCAATTTTTTTTATAAATTTTTATTTCCGTCGGCGTTTTATTTCCGGAGTGCAACTGTATTTTTTTTTGCCGTGATTTAGACAAACTCAAAATGTTTGATCAGCAAGAACGTACCATATAAGGAAAGCTTGGAAGTTCAAACATCTTTTCGAATTTATTTAGGTTATTTTACCAAAAAATAAGCTGTTACTTACACGGAGAGGTCATTAATCTTTTTATCCCGATATTTCCACGGTATCGGGAGTTACACAGGTGAAACCGCGAAGTGCTGCTAATATATAATTATAAAGGACCAGCTATTTTAGCCAAAATCTGAGTGTAGGTTACGTAAATCTAAAGGCACTTTTCATCAGAACATATTTTAATCATATAAATTACATACTCATCAGCGTTATTTTACTACAACACCTGATCTACTCTTTCAAGGTATTAGATTAATTAACTCAAATAAATTGTGCGACCATGAAAAAGTTCAGACATCATAAAGCTACTGCGACAGAATGAACCACGTTCCGTCATTTTATTTCTATTCATAGATACAAAACAGTAATTAATATGGCGGCGCCCTGACGTAAGTACAGCCCCCTTAGACAAGATTGCTTCCTATTAGCGATATCGCCAATCGATAGATTTAATTGTATGAAATTGACATAAATCATTGTATGAAATTGGCATAAGATGCTAATTATTTATCTTTTTTTTCTCTAACACAAGACTAAGTCCACTTTATTCCAAAACGAGGTTTAAGGATAGTCCGAGATCTAGATTTAAACCTTATATTTCGACACTGATTTACTCGTGAACTATAGTCTAAACACTATCCCTATAGATTATATAGGGAATTATAGTCTAAACACTATCCCTATCGATTATAAAAAGATAGTGTTTAGACTATAGTTCACGAGTAAATCTGTGTCGAAATCTAAGGTTTAAATCCACATCTCGGACTATCCTTAAACCTCGTTTTGGAATAAGGGGGAATGACTTTTCGTTAACTTAGAGGTCAATTTAATACAAAAATAATAATAAAAAGTCTGTCGATTGGCGATATCTCTAATAGAAAGCAATCTTGTCTAAGGGGGCTGTATTGTTGACTTCCTTCGGTCGTTTCCCTTTTGTCACTGATGTAATATTTTCCAGGTGGAAGTTTATAAATCGGGTGTGGTTGAAGAAATACATTCCAACTCAAATTTTTCATCATACATTATAAGATTGTATAAGAATGCACCATATTTCGAAGTGCAATGGGTTTTAAGAGGTATCCCGATATCCGACGGGATTGGTAAAGAAGTTTTTATAAGGTTAGATAAAGTGATAAATATTATCTTTATATATAAGTACAATGTGTTTCAGTGAAGGGGTTTAATACATAGACGTCTAGAACAACCCGTTCTAGAGTCTATGCGAACATCTTTTGTTCTACGACTTTTGGAAATTCGAACATTTCGTTCGAAGTTTTTGTATGAAATAGCTGATTTTCAAGTAAAAATTCCCTCAGAATTATGGAAAAAAAGTTATAATTTCCAAATTCGAACATTTTTTTGAAAATTTTGTGGTTATGTTTACCTGAAAATCAGCTGTTCCTCACACGGAGAGGTCATTAACCTTAAAATTTTACTTTTTTTGTAAGTTTTATCTATTCTTAGTCTGAATGACCTTTGTTTTGAAAAATCAGCTGTTTTTCGAATTTACATAACCTCAAAATTTTCCTTTTTTTTTCGAATTTCCAAAAGTTGTAGAACAAAAGTTGTTTGTTACGGTGCACAGAAATACCCCTCAATGGCTTGCTAGTATAATTACCAATAACCCTGTATACTTATAGGTATGTTGAATATTCGCTGTCTCACACTATACGCTGGTAAGTTACCAGCGTCTATATTTATTCTCTGTCGACGGTTGTTACAGATATAGCACAGACTTAGAAACGAACGGCGTGTTCTACACGGACGCTAATGGAAGACAGACAGTCAAGCGAGTGTATGGACATAGGCCTTTGTACACACCTATTGCTCCAGATGCTGTGGCTGGTAAGTCATAGTTCTTACCCGAATTCTTCTTCTTCTCGTATCGTGGTGTGGCTCACCTATTATTAGAGTTTTCAGGCCTCTAACTTGACCTAACGACTGCTACTAGAGGTAGCAACCGGGACCAACTGTTTAACGTGCCTTCCGAAGCACGGAGGGGCTCACGAAAACACATTTTTGCCACACTACTAATTTTCCACCCATCGAAGTAATGACCGCGTCAGGCGTCGCTTAGCCCGCACGACCGTAAACGATCAGCGAGCGTCGCTAAGCTGTGTGCCTCCTTTACCCGACTGTGCAAAGGTTATGTTTTTCGCGCCTATAAATAATAGTACATTGCGATACAAGTGTGGAAAATTGATCTTTGCATAGATTCGGTTTAACACGCGCGAGCGGTACGCGAGTACGTTTACAAAGCCGAGATACAAAGATCAATCCACACGTGTATCGTACGACGTTTTTATCACAGTTGCGAATAAAAAAAAGACTTAAAATAATTACTTAAAAAGTTAAAATAATAAAAGGTTTTTAGAATTTTAGGTTATGTTTACTATTTTTTAGGCAATATTTGTTTGTTAATGAGGATCAGTAAGATCTGCATTCTCAGTTAAACTGAGAATGCAGATTTATAGAGCTAAGAAATCCTTAACATACAGTGCAAAAATTTTTGTTAAACGACTTTTGGAAATTCGAACATGTTTTCGAAAATTTTGAGGTTAGGTTTACCTGAAAATCAGCTGTTCCTTACACGGAGAGGTCATTAACCTTAAAATTTTACTTATTTTTTTTTGGTTTCATCTACTGTTCTTAGTCTTAATGACCTTTGTTTTGAAAAAACTGCTGTTTTTCGAATTTACATAATAACCTCAAAATTTTCATTTTATTTTTCGAATATTTTGTAGAACAAAACGTTGTTTGTTAAGGTACACAGAAATAGCCCTCAACGGCTTGCTAGTATAATTTTCAATAACCCTGTATAATGGTACGGAACCTTTCGTGCACGAGTTTCGACTCACACTTGGCAGGTTTTACGGAACCCTAAAAACAGTTTTTTTTTCAGGTAACTACTTCCCTGTAACATCGAAAATAACTTTAGAAGACCCACGCCGTTTGATTCGTTTCTCAGTATTTAACGATAGAACTCAAGGTGGCTCATCTTTTAATGGCGAAATAGATATTATGCTAAACCGGAGAATTTTGACAGACGACGCTGGAATTCAAGCGTTTATAAACGAAACAGAAAACGATGTAGGCACAACTATAACAGGAAAACACTATATATACATAACTAAACTTACAACCAAAATAAATAAGATATACGAAAAGAAATTAGCGAAAGAAATAAACTTGCAACCCCAAATATTTCTACCAAAAGATATGGTAGAAAAGTCTGTTTGGAAGCATTTCAAAAATGAATTCTTTGGCGTTAAAAAAATACCTATAGGCTTAAATATTTTGACATTACAAGAATGGAATGACAATTCATATTTGATTCGTATTGAAAATTATTTAGAAAAAAGCGATATTGTTAAAAGTGGTATTAAGAAAATAATTCTTAAAGATCTTTTTACTATATTTCGGATAGTAAAAGTTAAGGAAACAACTTTAGCTGGCAACATTTTTAAAGAGGATTATGTGCCGATAAGTTGGAGAAAGGAAACTGGCAACACTGAAAATTTGGAGCCGTTTAAAGAAGTGAAGGTCGATGAAGAAATTTCATTTAAACCGCAACAGATTAGAACTTTTGTTATTTGGGTTAAGTTTCATTAATAAATCTATACATATAAAATGCTTTGTCCTGACTGACTGACGGATCAACGCACAGCCTAAACCACTGATCGTAGAGACTTGAAACTTTGAAAGTGTGTTCTTTGTATCACGTAGGCATTTGATAAGAAAGAAAGGATTTTCCGAAATTCTACCCCTTAGGGGGTGAAAAAGGGGGGCAAAATTTGTATGGAACAACGTAATTTCTTGGTCCATTTTCGACTATTACGCGAAAACTTAGGTTGAAAATTCGAATTTCTTGCAGGAAAATCAGCTCTTTTCGGCAATAATCATTACATAGTATAAAACAAAGTCACTTTCCGCTGTCTGTCCCTATGTATGCTTAGATCTTTAAAACTACGCAATGGATTTTGATGCGGTTTTTTTAATAGATAGAGTGATTCAAGAGGAAGGTTTATAAGTATAATACATTCATAATATAGCCGTGCGAAGCTGGGCGGTATTTTCCTCTAGCTTCTAAAACTTTCAATATTTATAACTAGCGACCCGCCCCGGCTTCGCACGGCTATATTATGCATGTATTATACATATAAACCTTCCTCTTGAATCACTCTATCTATTTAAAAAAACCGCATCAAAATCCGTTGCGTACCTAGTTTTAAAGATCTAAGCATACATAGGGAGTGATAACCTGACTACATTAACAAATATTTGTCAAAAAAAATAAAGACAAAATGTATGAATTCATTTTAATTGTGTAGTATTTGGTTAAAGTATTGGTTAATTTAAATATTATGTTGTTATAAGTTTGATTTTAAGCTGTAAATTAAAAATTGAACAAAAATGTATGGTTTTTTTATTTGTTTTTAAAGTTACCTATCCCTTCTTTAGGCGCATTTGAAAAAATGATGAGAGTGGTAACACAATAGTTGTTTAACCCAAAACTAAAACAGGTTGAAGCTGCGAGAGTTAAATTTTTAGATGGGCGCACATCACTGTAACATAAAGTAAAAGGTTGAAGCTGCCCGTAAAATAAATATCAAACAGACAGACAGACGGACGTATAACTTTTAGTTTCTTAACCCCTTATAAAAACTAGCTTTCATCAAAGTCAAAGTCCATTATTAATTTGGAATTTAAGAACTAAGTTAAGGTGAAAGGGTACCGGGCTCTCTCTCCATACAAACGTAGTCGACTGTTTCCTCCCTGGATAATCATAATCATAATCATCATTTATTGTTTCATGTGTAAGTAGGTATAGATGTTTACATAAATTCAATTTAGACACAACATGAACCCGGTTGGGCACTACAATATAGGTTTACTTACATACTATATTACAAAACATATTTAATTTATTTATGCTTACTATACGAGTTATCATCTATAAATTCTTGTATTGTGTAGTAAGCCTTATTTACTAAATATCGCTGCAATTGTTTTTTAAATATGTGAATTCTATTTTCATTCTTAATGTTTACTGGAATTTTATTATATATTTTTACACACATTACATAAGGACATTACATAAGGACATTACATAATGATACTATAGCAACTTATAACTGCAATGAACAAAACCCTATGTTTTGTTTTTATTTTATTTTTTTATTTTAAAAGTCTTAATTTCTTTGATGTTAAGAAAATGAAAAAAATAAAGACATAGGGTCAATTACTGGGGCATAGTCATGGCAGTTATAGGTTTCATGCAACAAAAATATTTGTGCTAGTGTCATTATCCAGGGAGGAAACAGTCGACTACGTTTGTATGGAGAGAGCGCCGGTACCCTTTCACCTTAAGAAGAAAAAGGCACAAGAAATTAGTCTTCGAAAGTAGCTATTTTAGAACTGTAGGTTCGGTTTATTTTATTTATTAAAAAAGTTTCTGCATTCATAATAAGGTAGCTGAGGGTAGAAAGGGCCACTAAAACCTAACTAGAGTGACAAAATAACAAGAAAATAAACAAATGTTTTTCAGATGGACAATAAAGCAAATATTTATCTAGGTAATAACTTTTCAACTTAAAAAAAATATATTTAAAAAAATATGAAAAAAAAAGACGTGTGGCACTTGGGGACTGCCGCGGTAAAGCTATTGCATAGCGAACGGTCGGCCGAGCTACATGGTAGGTGGAGTGCGGGGTGTTAGGTTTTATTTTCGTTACGGATTTTCTTGAGTCGGTCGCCGCGCTCAAAGTCCGCGATAAAAGCTATGCAATAGCTTAAAAACAAACTTCATCGGTTTCTTAAGACGTTATCACGTAAAATTATCGACCGTAAACCGACTTTACATACAATTTTAGTCAAAAACGAGGTTTAAGGATAGTCCGAGATGTGAATTTAAACCTTAGATTCAGACACAGATTTACTCGTGAAATATAGTCTAAACACTATCCCTATATCATCAATAGGGATAGTGTTTAGACTATAGTTCCCTATATAATCTATAGGGATAGTGTTTAGACTATAGGTCACGAGTAAATCTGTGTCTAAATCTAAGGTTTAAATCCACATCTCGGACTATCCTTAAACCTCGTTTTGGAATAACCCCCTTTTAGTTTTTAATTAAGGTGGCAGATACCCGCCCGCAGGTGTAACTTAATTTCAAGGCAGAAAAAATCCTCTTAAACTTTTTAACAGGCCAGCCAGATTATTATATTAAACAAAAAAAAATATTACGAATTAAGTATTCAGTTTTTAAAAAGTTTAATTATTACATTTTTTTTCTTACAGTAAATGTATTATATATATTTCAATAAATACGATTTCATAACTTACTTAAACAAAGTTAAAATAAATAAGTTTTTAATTAAGGTAGCCCATATTAAGGTTTTTTTTGAGTTTTTGTTGCGAATAAATGTTTTTCTATTCTATTCTATTAAACGCATAGGTAACTTTTTTTCCAAGGCAGTTAACAATTTAGTTTTCAATGAAGGTGGCCCTTCCTAACCGCATGTACCTCAGTTAATTCTGTGGGTTTTGTGGTAATTAACGTAAATTAAAGTTAATTATAATATTACGTGAAATTGATAATAATAATTGAGTCACGTTGTGCAATGATTTTGATAGGTATAGGCATATAGGTTCTGGTCAGTGTTTTCCTTCCTTCAAATATGCAGCGTGTAGTGAACACCTAATAACCTCTCTTAGGTACGATCGGGTGCATAATTGCAGACCCACCGTAGAGCTCCAAAACGGCTGTTACAAGAATGTTTTTAACACAAGCTAGAATCAGAATCAGAATTATTTGCAAAAACAAATGGTTGTCTGTAAAGTCGGTTTACGGACAATTTTACGTGATAACATCATAAGAAAACGATGAAGAACTGAGATTTTTTTGTTAGTTCCTATACTTATATTTTTTCCGTTTTTCTTTTATTTTATTTTTTGATTAATATAAGTCTTCTATTTGTCACTCGTCACCATACCACAAGCCTAGTTAAGCGATATTATTATTAAATCCTCTGTTTTCTATAAGTGACGCATGACGCATGACCATGACGCGTCTGGTCATATTACCATGACGCATGACGTCACACAATATTACCGTGACACTTTATGGGAATGCAGGTGTTCCATCAATTTATTAGACGTTATCACGAAAAAAAAAATACTTTTTTCTGTTTTATGTATTTGTTGATAGCGGCAACAGAAATACATAATCTGTCAAAATTTCAACAGTCTAGCTATCACGGTTCATGAGATACAGCCTGGTGACAGACAGACAGACGGACAGTGGAGTCTTAGTAATAGGGTCCCGTTTTTACTCTTTGGGTACGGAACCCTAAAATATTATTGCATGTAATTTTTTTTACTTGTGGTTGGTCAGCGTTTGTCCACTATCACACCTGCCTGATGGTAGGTGACGATGCGGTGTAAGATGTAACACGGCTTCGTAGAAGATACCTGTTCTGTTCACTCTCTACTTGAAGACAAAAAATAACTGAAAATTTAAGAAAAATGTGACAACACTATTATTGTCAGCGAGCCCTAACGGTTTTGTCACATTTTGAATGTTTTCATTTTAAAAATTTCTCAAACTCTGAAGAATTTAGGGTAGTTGTTCCATTAATCAAACAAAAAAAACAAAATCAAAATCGGTTCATCCGTTCGGGAGCTACGATGCCACAGACAGACACACACACACAGACACGTCAAACTTATAACACCCCGTCGTTTTTGCGTCGGGGGTTAAAAAATCCATTTGATTTGATTTTCTATAAACACAGGTAAACCAACAATATTATTTCTTCTGCTTCTGTCTTTCTAACACAGAGCCAATAATGCACAAAACTCTACTATTACCACATGAGTAAATCTTTAATCATGTCGTGCCAATTACCTTTATATCACAGTTGCTCATAAAGTGGATCTTATTAAACCGCTTTTAGGCTCATAATGCAACGTATTATGTACGCGTGCGATAAAAAAAATCCAACTAGTGCTTAAATAATACGTTATCCCGATAAGTCAAATACGTATCTTACTGCTAATGACATATTAGGTAGATGAAACATTCTTAATTTATCTGGGTTATACTGTTGTACAAAAGGTTGTCTCTAAAGTCTGATAACGAACGATCATTTTACGTGATAACGTCTTAGAAAATAATTAAAAATTGAGTTTTGTTTTTATTTTGTTTTTTCTTTAGGTACATAAATATATTTTTTCCTTACCATTATATTCTGGTTTTAACCGCCGACGCAAAAACAAATGAAAAAAACCCTAAAAAATATTGTATGTCAGAGGAGGCTGTATAGGTTAAAAGTCTTTTGCCTAGACTTTCGGGAGTGTAATTAACAAAAAATAGTAAACATAACCTAAAATTCTTAAAAACTTTTAATTATTTTAACAAGTCTTTTTTTTATTCGCAACTGTGATAAAAAACGTCGTACGATACACGTGTGGATTGATCATTCCATCTCGGCTTTTGACGTGCGAGCGGAACGCGAGCGTGGCACCTCCGCCGCCTCTATGGAATGATCAACTTTCCACACTTGTATCGCAATGTACCTACTATTCTATCATAGTCATCTTTTGTGTTTTTTAGGGTTCCGTACTTTAAAAGGTAAAAAAGGAACCCATAAAAGATCACTTTCCTGTCCGCTTCGACTCGAACTCCAGTGCTTTTGATATTTTATATTAAGTACCTACTAGCAACCCGCCCCGGCTTCGCACGGCTATATTATTATAAACCTTCCTCTTGAATCACTTTATCTATTTAAAAAACCGCATCAAAATCCGTTGCGTAGTTTTTAAGATTTAAGCATACATAGGGAAATAGGGACAGAAAAAGCGATTTTGTTTTATACTATGTAGTGAAGTACATTTTATTTTGACACATGTTTCAAACTCAATCCAATTTGAAGTCAACAAAAAATAATCCTATTAGAACTATTTTCGACTCCTGCGCGGACGAAGTCGCGGGCAAAAGCTAGTTAATTTATATATTAATAATAATTATTATTGATTTAGTGAATGATTCATGCCAATAAAGTTATCAAACTCACAGGATTTGTATTTATAATAATTATTTTCCCGGATTGACTTTATTCTAATTTCACACCTGTTAGAAGATAGTTTCATGAAAGTAAAGTGATGAAAAATGGCGTACATTACCGAGTATTTTGTGTTATTTTTAATTTATACATTATTTTGTGCGAATATTAAAATTGTGCAATCGGACAGCACCACCAAAAAAGTTTTTTTAACCAATGGTGGCCGTTTTACATATCCTATCGAAGGTTTGTATTAGTTTGTTAGAATTTAAATTATAGTCGGAGATCCCTTTAAGGATGACCTTTATCGAGCTTTTAATGGATGAAAAGCATTTTATATCAAAGGAGATCATTCATATTTCTAACAAAAAAACCCACAAAAAAAAGCCGGCCAGTAATAAAAAATGTTTCTATCTTGTAGAGAATAATATTTTAAACAATGTTTACTAAGGCAACAAAGAGCTACGATCAACCATCGTTGAGTTATTTTACATTGAAAACCCAGAAAAATGCATTTTATAGAAATCCGTTTGACCACTTTTAAGATATTACTACAGAAAAAATATAAAAATAAGTAGTAAATGGATAAGCTTTGTCTGTTTTTATTATATCTATATACATAGGTACTTATATCCAATAACCATTTCAGAAGTTTTAGTGGGATTAGCGGTTTATAATTAGTACCTACCTACTATGATACTATTAGTACCTTATACAATAAAATTGGATATACCTATGTATATAAATATAATAAAAACAGACAAAGCTTATCCATTTACTACTTATTTTTATATTTTTTCTGTAGTAATATCTTAATAGTGGTAAAACGGATCTCTATAAAATGCATTTTTCTGGGTTTTCAATGTAAAATAACTCAACGATGGTTGATCGTAGCTCTTTGTTGCCTTAGTAAACATTGTTTAAAATGTTATTCTCTACAAGATAGAAACATTTTTTTTTACTGGCCGGCACCTTAATTTTTGGGTACGATTTGAATGATGTCCTTAAATAGGTCAATAAATATATTGCAAATGAGTTGCCTAAAAAACTCAATTCAGAATATGATTAATTAAGAATTAATTCTTTCTTTTTTCACAACTCTTGGGGAGCCAGGTAAATCGATACTAGTCATGTGCACTGGTCTGGTTAATGAATTAAAGTTGAGATAAAACAAAGATTATGTATTTCATTGGTGCGGATTTTTTCTATTGACGAAACCAGTAAAAAGTCTAAAATAAAATATATTAATCAATAATCATTCTGGCCTGAATTTTTGAAGGCAACTTATTTGCAATATATTTATTGGCCTGTTTAATTTGATATAAAATACTTTTCAACAATTAAACAGATCGATGAAGGTCGTCTTTAAAGGGATCCTGAACTATTACGTAGAAGTAAAGTCTTTCAATTCATGAATACATCGAATTTGACGACCCAGTTGGCACAATGATCACCATGCCGGACTGCCAAACACAGGGATGCGGGTTCGATACCCGCCTCAGACATGTATTTATGCTTAGATATTTGTCTGTGGTCTGGTTGTTTCTATGTATTATAAAAATATATTTACAAAAGACAAAGTCGATAATTAGTAGTATATGCGTTGTCTAGCACCCATAACACAAGTCCAGTTACTTAACTAGCTAGATGGCGATGTGTGGAATGTCCTGCAATAATTATTTATTTAATACAAGGTGAACTTTTTACATGGGTCTTCAGGGCTAAAGTGGGCTAAAGACTAAAGGTGAAAAATGCAGAAAACTAGAAAAAAGAGCCATTTCCTTTAATTTTCCATACTACGAGTATGTTTGTTTCCAAGAATTGATCTCTATCAGCAACACTATCGATTGATATAAAAATACAGGCATTTTTTTTTGGAAAATGAACAGGTTCGATTCCCGACTGGGGTAAGGACATTTCCGAAAATGTAATGATGCAGTTTTAGTTTTTACCGAAATCTGGTACGGAACTCCTTTCAGCATTTTTGACTATCATCACTACATAGTATAAAACAAATTCGCTTTCTCTGTCCCTATATCCCTATGTATGCTTAAATCTTTAAAACTACGCAACGGATTTTGATGCGGTTTTTTGAATAGATAGAGTGATTCAAGAGGAAGGTTTATATGTATAATACATGCATAATTAATATAGCCGTGCGAAGCCAGGGCGGGTTGCTAGTAATATTATAAAGCCGAAGATTTTGTTAGTTTGAACGCGCTAATCTTAGGAACTACTGGTTCGAATTGAAAAATTATTTATGTGTTTTGATAGTCAATCCATCGAGGAAGGCTATAGTACTATTTATTTTAATATTCCCACGGGATCGGGACTTACGAGGGTGAAACCGCGGGGCGAAGCTCGTTCGAAAATAATTATCAAGAAAAAACTGAGTGTGTGTGAAAAAAGTGAGTCTGGAAACCAAGTCTCTTTACCTTTTTGTTGACGTGATATTAAATTGATGAACACCGGCAGCACTCACAAATAAGTGTGACGTCATGCGACGAGTCCCGTTCCCGGAATGGATGCGGACGTGACACGGCACGCATCTCGTGTTTGTTTTAAATGGTTAATAATAATACCTATCGCTTATCTGGGCTTGTGTTATGATGACGAGTGACGAATATATATAGGGAAAATAATATAAAGGAGAAAACAAGAAAAATAATTAAAAAAAAGGAAAAATATGTTATTAAGGGAAAACTAAAAAAACCTCAAAATTCATCGTTTTCTTATGCCGTTATCACGTAAAAATACCGTAAACCGACTTTACAGAAAACCATTTTTTGTCATTTAGGTATGTGTTTACATTTACGTTTACATTTAGTCCCGATCCCGTGGGATAACAAAATAAAAAACCAATTAGATACGGGATCTCATTGAGAACGACCTTCATCGAGCTGTTTATATATGAAAAGTATTTTATATTAAATTAAATAGGTCAATAAATATACATACTTATTGCAAATTGGTGGCCTAAAAAAATCAATACAGGATGATTAATTTATAATTATTTTTTGGTTTTTAGAATTATTACTGGTTTGGTCAATAGACAAATTCCTTAGCAATTAAATACATAATCTTTATTTTAACTTTAATTCATTAAGGTTCCGCTGGTCGATCGTGTTTTCCATACAAATTAATTTAGAGTGTTATCCATTTATTCTTCATGGAATTTGAAAAAACAAAAGTTAAATCTACATAACAATATATCTAGCCCATGTAGGCGACGAAATAGACAAATTATATTTATTTATATTAAATTATATTAAATTAAATATAATTTGTCTATTTCGTCGCCTACATGGGCTAGATATAGACTTGATAAGTAGATTTAACTTTTGTTTTTTCAAATTCCATGAAGAATAAATGGATAACACTCTAAATTAATTTGTATGGAAAACACGATCGACCAGCGGAACCTTAAAGGTCAGGTCTGGCTAGGGTCTGGCCGTGCAAATGACAAATGTAAGTATCGATTTACCTGCCTAGTCAACCTAACGATTGCATATTCTATAGGCTTCATACCTTCTATTGGTACGGAATTTGTCTCTTAATCAAACCAGTGAACGGTTAAAAAACAAAACAAATTAAATAATTTAATGAATCATAGTTGGACTGAAATTTTTTAGACAACACATTTGCAATGAGTTTACAATATATTTATTGACCTATTTAATTTGATATATAATAGTACATTGTTATCCTAGGTGTGAAAGTCACTCATTACAAGTCCCGAGACGGAGTTTGGCGCCCGAGCGTAGCGAGGGCGCTAATAGTTCGAGGGACTTAATGAGTCTTTCACCCGAGGTAAACACTGTGCTTTTCATTACGAATAATCCATAAAATTCTTCCTAACAACGAGATTGGATGAGAGACTCCATACTACCTGATCCTCTTACAAGGTTGGGACCAAAGAGTTTATATACATGTAGTGTTAATCTTTGGTGTTCTTAAAGCAAGGCGGTTAGGTTTTTGAAGTTCCTAATGCGTAATGATACGGATACTGGCTACATGCATATTGTACAAGCCGTGCGAAGCCATAATTTTACATGGCAGCTGTCAGTGAAAGCGATTTTCCCTAGGGCTGAAAGTTTTATTTTCTACACGCTCTTCAGGCATCTTTAGACCTACTTTCGGAGTATGAGTAATGAAATAGTACATTGTTATCCTAGGTGTGAAAGTCACTCATTACAAGTCCCGAGACGGAGTTTGGCGCCCGAGCGTAGCGAGGGCGCTAATAGTTCGAGGGACTTAATGAGTCTTTCACCCGAGGTAAACACTGTGCTTTTCATTACGAATAATACATAAAATTCTTCCTAACAACGAGAGTGAATGAGAGACTCCATACTACCTGATCCTCTTACAAGGTTGGGACCAAAGAGGTTATATACATGTAGTGTTATTCTTTGGTGTTACTTAAAGCAAGGAGGTTAGGTTTTTAAAGTTCCTTATGCGTAATGTTACTGATACTGGCTACATGCACATTGCACAAGTCGTGCGAAGCCATAATTTGACATGACAGCTGTCAGTGAAAGAGAAAAGCCCTAGGGCTGGAAATTTTATTTTCTACACGCTCTTCATGCATCTTTAGACCTACTTTCGGAGTATGAGTAATGAAATAGTACATTGTTATCCTAGGTGTGAAAGTCACTCATTACAAGTCCCGAGACGGAGTTTGGCGCCCGAGCGTAGCGAGGGCGCTAATAGTTCGAGGGACCTAATGAGTCTTTCACCCGAGGTAAACACTGTGCTTTTCATTACGAATAATACATTAAAATTCTGCCTAACAACGAGAGTGAATGAGACTATGAGACTCCATACCACATGAGTAGGTACTCATGTGTCCATACTACCTGATCCTCTTACAAGGTTGTTTTATTAAATACTAGCGACCCGCCCCGGCTTCGCACGGCTATATTATGCATGTATTATACATATAAACCTTCCTCTTGAATCACTCTATCTATTATTAAAAAAAACCATCAAAATCCGTTGCGTAGTTTTAAAGATTTAAGCAGTCAAAGGGAAATAGGGACAGAAAAAGCGACTTTGTTTTATAATATGTAGTGAAGATATCTTGAACTAAATATACCTACTTGAATTTGATTACTGAGAAAAAAGTTACTAAGTACTAAACTCTGGCAGTATGCATGAGCCGTGCCAAGCCATAATTATTATTCTTCAGTGTAAAAAAAAAGCAAGGAGGTTAGGTTTTTGAAGTTCCTAATGCGTAATGATACTGATACTGGCTACATGCAGATTGCACAAGTCGTGCGAAGCCATAATTTGACATGACAGCTGTCAGTGAAAGCGAAAAGCCCTAGGGCTGGAAGTTTTATTTTCTACACGCTCTTCATGCATATTTAGACCTACTTTCGGAGTATGAGTAATGAAAAATACTTTACATCCATTAAACAACTCGATGAAGGTCGTCCTTAAATGGATCTCTTATTAAACAGGGTTGGGATTAATGATGAGGAAGTTGAATTAGTCAGTAAGGTTGTCTTTCTAGGTATAACTTTAGATCCTAAGCTTCAGTGGGGCCCGCATGTGGAAGCATTGTCCAATAGACTTAGTTCTGCCGCTTACGCCGTTAAGAAAATTCGCGAATACACGGACATTGAGACTGCTCGCCTAGTCTATTTCGGCTACTTTCACAGTGTCATGTCGTACGGCATCCTACTGTGCTGCAGATATTGATGCTATTTTCATATTGCAAAAGAGAGCTGTCCGAGCTATCTACAAAATGGGCCCCAGGGAATCACTTAGAGAAAAATTTAAAGAGATAAATATATTAACGCTCTATTCACAATATATCTACGAAAACTTGCTCTACGTTCACAAAAATCCTGATATTTTCCGTAAAAACGGCGATATTCATAATTTCAATTTAAGAAATAAGGGTGAACTTACCGTGCCCGGTAGTAGGCTCCGGAAAATAAGCAGGTCGTTTAATAGTACATGTGTGCTATATTATAATAAATTACCTAAAGATGTATATGACATGTCCATTAACAGGTTCAAAACTTTTATAAAGCATAGATTGTGCAGTAAGGCGTACTATGATACTTCGTCTTACCTTAATGATAAGAACCCATGGACGTGACTTTAGTTGCTCCATTTCAAATAATACTTTCAAATATTTGTAATATTGACCATTGTGTGGCGCGTCGGGCGACACCCGACTGCGACGCAGAAGGTTGCGGGTTCGATTCCCGCCGGGAACAAGTATTTATGCTGACCATAAATTCTTGTTTCTGGTTCTGGGTGTTTCCTATATATATAATATGTATATATTTACAAAAAAAAAATAGTATATAAGTAGTTTATCCGTTATCTGGCACCCATAACACAAGCATTAAGTTGCTTAGCTTGGGGCTGGATGGCGATGTGTAATATGTCCTGAAATATTTATTTATTTATTTGTGAGCGTGATCACATGAAAAAAAAAACCCCATGAGTTTCTTGTGCCTTCTTCTCATTGGTGGGCGCGTTCCGAAGGCACACATCCTAACTTAGTTTTTAAGACGATTTGCGGAAAATTCGTCTAAAACAATTCGTCTAAAACAATTCATCTAAAACAATTCGTCTAAAAAACAATTCGACTAATAACAATTCGTCTAAAACAATTCGACTAATAACAATTCGTCTAAAACAATTCGACTAATAACAATTCGTCTAAAACAATTCGACTAATAACAATTCGTCTAAAACAATTCGACTAATAACAATTCGTCTAAAACAATTCGACTAATAACAATTCGTCTAAAACAATTCGACTAATAACAATTCGTCTAAAACATTAAGTTCGAAGTGAGTTAAGATTCGATGATGGAGGCAAAATAAAACGTGGGTATGTAGGACGCAGCTGCAGTGGAGTTAAGATTTGATGATGGAGGCAAAATGAAACGTGGGTATGTAGGACGCAGCTGCAGTGGAGTTAAGATTCGATGATGGAGGTAAAATAAAACGTGGGTATGTAGGACGCAGCTGCAGTGGAGTTAAGATTCGATGATGGAGGCAAAATAAAACGTGGGTATGTAGGACGCAGCTGCAGTGGAGTTAAGATTCGATGATGAAGGCAAAATAAAACGTGGGTATGTAGGACGCAGCTGCAGTGGAGTTAAGATTCGAAATTGGAGTTATGCTGAGTCGCGGGTATGTAGGACGCAGCTGCAGTGGAGTTAAGATTCGATGATGAAGGCAAAATAAAACGTGGGTATGTAGGACGCAGCTGCAGTTCAGTTAAGATTCGATGATGAAGGCAAAATAAAACGTGGGTATGTAGGACGCAGCTGCAGTGGAGTTAAGATTCGATGATGGAGGCAAAACATAACGTGGGTATGAAGGACGTAGCTGCAGTGAAGTTAAGATTCGATGATGAAGGCAAAATAAAACGTGGGTATGTAGGACGCAGCTGCAGTGGAGTTAAGATTCGATGATGAAGGCAAAATAAAACGTGGGTATGTAGGACGCAGCTGCAGTGGAGTTAAGATTCGAAATTAGAGTTATGCTGAGTCGCGGGTATGTAGGACGCAGCTGCAGTGGAGTTAAGATTCGAAATTCGAGTTATGCTGAGTCGCGGGTATGTAGGACGCAGCTGCAGTGGAGTGAAGATTATATGATGGAGGCAAAATAAAACGTGGGTATGTAGGACGCAGCTGCAGTGGAGTTAAGATTCGATGATGAAGGCAAAATAAAACGTGGGTATGTAGGACGCAGCTGCAGTGGAGTTAAGATTCGAAATTAGAGTTATGCTGAGTCGCGGGTATGTAGGACGCAGCTGCAGTGGAGTGAAGATTATATGATGGAGGCAAAATAAAACGTGGGTATGTAGGACGCAGCTGCAGTGGAGTTAAGATTCGATGATGAAGGCAAAATAAAACGTGGGTATGTAGGACGCAGCTGCAGTGGAGTTAAGATTCGAAATTAGAGTTATGCTGAGTCGCGGGTATGTAGGACGCAGCTGCAGTGGAGTGAAGATTATATGATGGAGGCAAAATAAAACGTGGGTATGTAGGACGCAGCTGCAGTGGAGTTAAGATTCGATGATGAAGGCAAAATAAAACGTGGGTATGTAGGACGCAGCTGCAGTGGAGTTAAGATTCGAAATTAGAGTTATGCTGAGTCGCGGGTATGTAGGACGCAGCTGCAGTGGAGTGAAGATTATATGATGGAGGCAAAATAAAACGTGGGTATGTAGGACGCAGCTGCAGTGGAGTTAAGATTCGATGATGAAGGCAAAATAAAACGTGGGTATGTAGGACGCAGCTGCAGTGGAGTTAAGATTCGAAATTAGAGTTATGCTGAGTCGCGGGTATGTAGGACGCAGCTGCAGTGGAGTGAAGATTCTATGATGGAGGCAAAATAAAACGTGGGTATGTAGGACGCAGCTGCAGTGGAGTTAAGGTTCGATGATGGAGGCAAAATAAAACGTGGGTATGTAGGACGCAGCTGCAGTGGAGTTAAGATTCGATGATGGAGGCAAAATAAAACGTGGGTATGTAGGACGCAGCTGCAGTGGAGTTAAGATTCGAAATTGGAGGCAAAATAAAACGTGGGTATGTAGGACGCAGCTGCAGTGGAGTTATGGTTCGATAAAGGAGGTTAAATAAAACGTGGGTATGTAGGACGCAGCTGCAGTGGAGTTAAGATTCGAAATTGGAGGCAAAATAAAACGTGGGTATGTAGGACGCAGCTGCAGTGGAGTTAAGGTTCGATGATGAAGGTTAAATAAAACGTGGGTATGTAGGACGCAGCTGCAGTGAAGTTAAGATTCGAAATTGGAGTAATGCTGAGTCGCGGGTATGTAGGACGCAGCTGCAGTGGAGTTAAGGTTCGACGATGGAGGTTAAATAAAACGTGGGTATGTAGGACGCAGCTGCAGTGGAGTTAAGGTTCGATGATGAAGGCAAAATAAAACGTGGGTATGTAGGACGCAGCTGCAGTGGAGTTAAGATTCGAAATTGGAGTTATGCTGAGTCGCTGGTATGTAGGACGCAGCTGCAGTGAAGTTAAGATTCGATGATGGAGGCAAAATGAAACGTGGGTATGTAGGACGCAGCTGCAGTGGAGTTAAGATTCGATGATGAAGGCAAAATAAAACGTGGGTATGTAGGACGCTGCTGCAGTGGAGTTAAGATTCGATGATGAGGGCAAAATAAAACGTAGGTATGTAGGACGCAGCTGCAGTGGAGTTAAGGTTCGATGATGGAGGCAAAATAAAAAGTGGGCATGTAGGACGCAGCTGCAGTGGAGTTAAGATTCGATGATGGAGGCAAAATAAAACGTGGGTATGAAGGACGCAGCTGCAGTGGGGTTAAGATTCGATGATGGAGGCAAAATGAAACGTGGGTATGTAGGACGCAGCTGCAGTGGAGTTAAGATTCGATGATGAAGGCAAAATAAAACGTGGGTATGTAGGACGCTGCTGCAGTGGAGTTAAGATTCGATGATGAGGGCAAAATAAAACGTAGGTATGTAGGACGCAGCTGCAGTGGAGTTAAGATTCGATGATGGAGGCAAAATAAAACGTGGGTATGAAGGACGTAGCTGCAGTGGGGTTAAGATTCGATGATGGAGGCAAAATGAAACGTGGGTATGTAGGACGCAGCTGCAGTGGAGTTATGATTCGATGATGGAGGCAAAATAAAAGCTGCAGTGAAGCAGACTCAGCATAACTCCAATTTCGAATCTTAACTCCACTGCAGCTGCGTCCTACATACCCACGTTTTATTTTGCCTCCATCATCGAATCTTAACTCCACAGCAGCTGCGTCCTACATACCCGCGACTCAGCATAACCCCAATTTCGAATCTTAACTCCACTGCAGCTGCGTCCTACATACCCACGTTTTATTTTGCCTTCATCATCGAACCTTGACTCCACTGCAGCTGCGTCCTACATACCCACGTTTTATTTTGCCTTTATCATCGAATCTTAACTCCACTGCAGCTACGTCCTACATACCCACGTTTTATTTTACTTCCATAATCGAATTTTAGCTCCACTGCAGCTGCGTCCTACATACCCACGTTTCATTTTGCCTCCATCATCGAACCTTTACTCCACTGCAGCTGCGTCCTACATACCCACGTTTTATTTTGCCTTTATCATCGAATCTTAACTCCACTGCAGCTGCGTCCTACATACCCACGTTTTATTTAACCTTTATCATTGAACCTTTACTCCACTGCAGCTGCGTCCTACATAACCACGTTTTATTTTGCCTTTATCATCGAATCTTAACTCCACTGCAGCTGCGTCCTACATACCCACGTTTTATTTAACCTTTATCATTGAACCTTTACTCCACTGCAGCTGCGTCCTACATACCCACGTTTTATTTTACTTCCATCATCGAATTTTAGCTCCACTGCAGCTGCATCCTACATACCCGCGACTCAGCATAACTCCATTTTCGAATCCACACTCCACTGCAGCTGCGTCCTACATACCCAAGTTTTATTGAACCTCTATCATCGAACCTTAACTCCACTGCAGCTGCGTCCTACATACCCGCGACTCAGCATAAGTCCATTTTCGAATCTTAGCTCCACTGCAGCTGCGTCCTACATACCCACTTTTTATTTAACCTCCATCATCGAACCTTAACTCCACTGCAGCTGCGTCCTTCATACCCACGTTTTATTTTGCCTCCATCATCGAATCTTAACTCCACTGCAGCTGCGTCCTACATACCCACGTTTCATTTTGCCTCCATCATCGAACCTTTACTCCACTGCAGCTGCGTCCTACATAACCACGTTTTATTTTGCCTTTATCATCGAATCTTAACTCCACTGCAGCTGCGTCCTACATACCCACGTTTCATTTTGCCTCCATCATCGAATCTTAACTCCACTGCAGCTGCGTCCTACATACCCACGTTTTATTTTACTTCCATCATCGAATTTTAGCTCTACTGCAGCTGCGTCCTACATACCCGCGACTCAGCATAACTCCATTTTCGAATCTTAACTCCACTGCAGCTGCGTCCTACATACCCGCGACTCAGCATAAGTCCATTTTCGAATCTTAACTCCACTGCAGCTGCGTCCTACATACCCGCGACTAAGCATAACTACATTTTCGAATCTTAATTTCACTGCAGCTGCGTCCTACGTACCCGCGACTCAGCATAACTCGAATTTCGAATCTTAACTCCACTGCAGCTGCGTCCTAGATACCCGCGACTCAGCATAACTCTAATTTCGAATCTTAACTCCACTGCAGCTGCGTCCTACATACCCACGTTTTATTTTGCTTCCATCATCGAATCTTAACTCCACTGCAGCTGCGTCCTACATACCCACTTTTTATTTAACCTCCATCATCGAACCTTAACTCCACTGCAGCTGCGTCCTTCATGCCCACGTTTTATTTTGCCTCCATCATCGAATCTTAACTACTCCACCGCGGCTGCGTCCTACATACCCGCGACTCAGCATAACTCGAATTTCGAATCTTAACTCCACTGCAGCTGCGTCCAACATACCCACGTTTTATTTTGCTTACATCATCGAATCTTAACTCCACTGCAGCTGCGTCCTACATACCCACTTTTTATTTAACCTCCATCATCGAACCTTAACTCCACTGCAGCTGCGTCCTACATACCCACGTTTTCTTTTGCCTCCATCATCGAATCTTAACTCACTTCGAACTTAATGTTTTAGACGAATTGTTATTAGTCGAATTGTTTTAGACGAATTGTTATTAGTCGAATTGTTTTAGACGAATTGTTATTAGTCGAATTGTTTTAGACGAATTGTTATTAGTCGAATTGTTTTAGACGAATTGTTATTAGTCGAATTGTTTTAGACGAATTGTTTTAGACGAATTGTTTTAGACGAATTGTTATTAGTCGAATTGTTATTAGTCGAATTGTTTTTTAGACGAATTGTTTTAGTCGAATTGTTTTAGACGAATTGTTTTAGACGAATTTTCCGCAGACGTTTAAGACGTTTTTATGTGGTCTGTTATACTTTTAAGGTATAACAGACCACATAAAGAAATAAAGATTTTTGATTTGATTTGATTTGATAGCCTTCCTCGATTAATGGACTATCCAACACAAAACGAGTTTTTCAATTCGAACCAGAAGTTCCGGAGATTAGCGCGTTCAAACAAACAAACAAACTCTTAGTTTGAAGTTTTCAAGTTTTATAATATTATTAGCGATAAGGTTAAATAAATATTTTTGAAATATAAGAGCTTTTTGAATATCCAGTCATTGATTTTAATAGTAAAAACATACAGTTTATAAATAAACGAAGTATATATGAAAAAAAACCGCATCAAAATCCGTTGCGTAGTTTTAAAGATATAAGCATACAAAGGGATATATGGACATAGGGACAGAGAAAGCCACTTTGTTTTATACTATGTAGTGATAAATAATAAATATTGCACACATCGCGATCTAGCCCCAAGCTAAGTAACTAGACTTGTGTTATGGGTGCTAGACAACGGATATACTACATATACTTTTGTAAATATATATTATACTTTTAATACATAGAAACAACCAGACCACAGACAAATATCTAACCATAAATTCATGTCTGAGGCGGGAATTGATCCCGCAACCCTGTGTTTGACAGTCCGGCATGGTGACCATTGTGACATCGACATAGTTGGCACTAATTAAATGAAAAGTACTCAGTGTGATTATTATTAGTCAACATGTTAGCTATGTGTTTAGTTGTGTGAGTGGTATAAGGGACCACCCGCTACACCAACCGACGTGGGTTCGATCCACAGGTTACGTTGTTATAATGTTCAAATAGTGCGGCACAGGATTGTAAACGTTACATTGCCGGTGAACTTTTGAACGTTGATTGTACATATAAAACAATATTTCTTCCAGATCAACAAATTGCAGCCAAAAGCTGGCCAACAAATAAGAGTTATGGCCAAGAATTGACAGCGTCATTAACAATAAAGTCACCAAAGTCAGCGTCATTAACAACAAAGTCAGCGTACCCAACAACAAAGTCAGCGTACCCAACAACAAAGTCAGCGTACCCAACAAAAAAGTCACCAAAATCGGCGTACCTAACAACAAAGTCACCAAAATCAGCGTCACCAACAACAAAGTCACCAAAGTCAGCGTACCTAACAACAAAGTCAGCATACCCAACAACAAAGTCAGCGTACCTAACAACAAAGTCAGCATACCCAACAACAAAGTCAGCGTACCCAACAACAAAGACAGCGTACCTAACAACAATATCAGCAAAGCCAGTGTCATTAAAAACAAAGTCACCAAAGGCAGCGTACCCAACAACAAAGTCACAAAAGTCAGCGTACCCAACAACAAAGTCACCAAAATCAGCGTCACCAACAACAAAGTCACCAAAGTCAGCGTACCCAACAACAAAGTCACCAAAGCCAGTGTCTTTAACAACAAAGTCACCAAAGCCAGCGCACCCAACAAGAAAGACACCAAAATCAGCGTCACCAACAACAAAGTCACCAAAGTCAGCGTCATTAACAATAATGTCACAAAAGTCAGCGTCATTAACAACGAATTCACCAAAGTCAGCGTACCTAACAACAAAGTCAGCGTACCCAACAACAAAGTCAGCGTACCCAACAACAAAGTCACCAAAGCCAGCGAACCCAACAACAAAGTCAACAAAGCCAGCGGCACCAACAACAAAGTCAACAAAGCCAGCGTCACCAACAACAAAGTCACCAAAATCAGCGTCACTAACAACAAAGTCACCGAAGCCAGCGTCATTAACAATAATATCACAAAAGTCAGCGTCATTAACAACAAGGGCACCAAAGTCAGCGTACCCAACAACAAAGTTAACAAAGCCAGTGTCTTTAACAACAAAGTCACCAACAACAAAGTCAACAAAGCCAGCGTCACCAACAACAAAGTCAACAAAGCCAGGGTCACCAACAAAGTCAACAAAGCCAGCGAACCCAGCAACAAAGTCAACAAAGCCAGCGTCACCAACAAAGTCAACAAAGCCAGCGAACCCAGCAACAGAGTCAACAAAGCCAGCGAACCCAGCAACAAAGTCAACAAAGCCAGCGTCACCAACAAAAAAGTCAACAAAGCCAGCGACACCAACAACAAAGTCAACAAAGCCAGCGTCACCAACAACAAAGTCACCAAAATCAGCGTCACCAACAACAAAGTCACCGAAGCCAGCGTCATTAACAATAATGTCACAAAAGTCAGCGTCATTAACAACAAGGGCACCAAAGTCAGCGTACACAACAACAAAGTCAACAAAGCCATTGTTTTTAACAACAAAGTCACCAAAGCCAGCGTCACCAACAACAAAGTCAACAAAGCCAGCGTCACCAACAAAGTCAACAAAGCCAGCGAACCCAGCAACAAAGTCAACGAAGCCAGCGTCACCAAGAAAAAAGTCACCAAAGCCAGCGTCACCAACAACAAAGTCACAAAAGTCAGCGTATCCAACAACAACGACAGTGTTACAAACAACTCAAGAATCATATTTTAGCGGTCCAATAATGGTAAGCGTCATAGGAGCAATTGCGTCAATTGGGGCACTAATCGGATCTGTACTTGGTAAGTGAGTAGCTTCTTCTATACAGCGTAACTCCCGATCCCGTGGGAATATCGGAATGAAAAGTACCCTATATTACTGTCAATGAATCAATGTATCCTCATACCAAGTTTCATCTAAATCGATCCAGTAGTTTTGGAGCTTATTCATTACAAACAAAAACACCTGTACCTTAATCAACTTTTGTTCTACGACTTTTGGAAATTAGAACATATTATTTTGGAATTTTTTGAAGAGCACGCGTCTCGTGTTTGTTTTATATTGTTTAATAATAATATCGCTCATCTGGGTTTGTGTAATGGTGACAAGTGACGAATAGAAGAATCACTACATTGTATAAATACATACATACAGGTCAAACACATAACCCTCCCTTTTGGCTTCGCCGTAGTCGGGTAAAAAATAAAGTCACTTTTCGTCGTCCCTATATCCCTTTGTATGCTTAGATCTTTAAAACTACGCAACGGATTTTGATGCCGTTGTTTTTAATAGATAGAGTGATTCAAGAGAAAGGTTTATATGTATAATATATGCATAATATAGACGTGCGAAGCCGGAGCGGGTCGCTAGTTACTTATATAAAGCAAAAGCAAATTATAACACAATTTTTCATAGTTTTCTTATGACGTTATCACGTAAAATTATCGTCCGTAAACAGACTTTACAGACAAACATCTTTTTTATTTTAGTATGGAGGTCTTGGCGAGCGTCGAGACGGGTGGAGCCGCCGGTTGTAAATAGTCGTCGTGAGAGTCATATATACGAAGAAGTCCAATATGGTATGCCAAGAGAAGGGAACACGCGTTGGCAGTAGTGTAGCTATGGGTGAACTGCCCCGGGCGTCACCATTAGGGCGGGAACATTGGGGAAAAAGTTGTGCGGTCACTGGCGGTCTTATCGAATAGCTCTTATCCACCAAATTTAACTAAATTCAAATTCGTTTTAGGCGGATTGAGCTTTCAAACATGACGTTTACTAAAATGAAATCTTCTATTTTTACGCCACCATTAGGGCAGGAATATGATTTAGGCGGGGGATGATTGTTTCTAACTAAGTCGACTGAGCTATTACGTCGGATTCTGAAGTAGTAAGATTCAGATTCAAGTCATTTTCGGGTTAAAGTCTATTTTTGAGTATGTCAGATTTTTAGTAGGGCGATAGTTGGATGGAAAAGAATAGTGTAGTCACTGGTGGTCAGTCAGACAATTAATCGTCACTTTGACAGGTGTCACTTTGACAGGTGTCATTTTGACATCTGTCATGTGTCACTTTGACATCTGTCATGTGTCATTTTGACATTCGTCATGTGTCACTTTGACATCTGCCATGTGTCATTTTGACATCTGTCATGTATCACTTTGACATCTGTCATGCATGTGTCACTTTAAGATCTGTCATGTGTCACTTTGACATTCGTCATGTGTCACTTTGACATCTGTCATGTGTCACTTTGACATTTGTCATGGGTCACTTTGACATATGTCAAAAGTCAGTAAGATTTTTAGTGGGGTTTCGTTTGGAACGATTAAAATACGTTTTCGGGGGTGCTCATTCCGAATCCGGGATCCGTTTTCAGATCAGAGTTGACATCTATCAAATGTCAGTCTGATTTTAAAGTGTATATCATTTCATACGTTTTGGAGGGTGCCAGCAGATTCCGAATCCGGGATCCGTTTTCAGATCATAGTTTACATCTGTCAAATGTCACTTATATTTTGGAGTTAAATGTATTTTTTATTTAATTTAAGAGATAAGCATTGAAAAATGTCTACTCGATGTAGTAATTATACGCAGAAGAAGTCGCGTGTTCAAGTTGTGCCGCCCTAATGGTGGCGCCCGGGGCGGTCCACCCCTTGCTACGCTACTGCCAAGAGAAGAGAACACACATAATATTAGTGAAAATTAGGAAAAAAATAGTGTGGTCACTGGTGGTCAGTCAGACAGTAAATTTTAAGCAGTTAGCTCTTATCCACCCTGCACATTATATTTATACAAAAACTAAATTAGGCGGGTGGGACATTCAATAATTATTCATCTTTGAGGGCTTCCGTTGTTTGTTTGAACGCGCTGATCTCAGGAACTACTAGTTCGAATTGAATTTATATACTAGTCTAGTCCATTTATCGAGGAAGGCTATAGGATACTTTTTATTTTGATATTCCTACGGGATCGGGACTTACGTGGGTGAAACCGCGGAGCGCTGATAGTTTTTAATAAGTCAACCGGGGCAAGCGCGTCTGGCGGGGCAAATGCATCTTTTCAAATTTATTCAAGAACTGTTGAATCTATGTAAACTGCTGACATCTAGTTGCAATTTGCTTAAACTAAATATTTTACCCGCGGTTAGTACAGATGGCGTTGTAGTACAGGTTTTGAATAAATTTGAAAAGATGCATTTGCCCCGCCAGACGCGATTGCCCCGGTTGACTATATATGTATTTTATCTTATCTTCCAGTAAATCTGCCTAGGTGTCTGGAATCGGCTCAAGTTACTTCCTTCCAATAAACAATTGAATATTCCTACGGGATCGGGAGCTACGCGGGTGATACCGCGGAGCACTGCTAGTAATAAATATTTTTTAACCAGAACTTATACTAAAAATATTATAGAAATTATAAATTTAAATTTGTTGTCACAATGGTCACCATGCCGGACTGTCAAACACAGGGTTGCGGGTTCGATTCCCGTCTCAGGCATGTATTTATGCTTAGATATTTGTATGTGGTCTGGTTGTTTCTATGTATTATAAGTATATATTTACAAAAGAAAAGTATATAAGTAGTATATGAGTTGTCTAGCACCCATAACACAAGTGTAGTTACTTAGCTTGGGGCTAGATGGCGATGTGTGGAATGTCAAACAATATTTATTTAGGTACCTAGTATGTAAATGCTTAGATATGATTTTTTAAATTATAGTTTAAATATAAAAGTATAAATTTCTATAGAGATTTAAGTACGTACATAAAATTTTGTATTAAGAGGAAAGGGTACCGGGGGCTCTCTCCATACAAACTATTACAAACGTAATCGACTGTTTCCTCCCTGGATAATGACACTAGAGCAAAATTTTTTGGTGCATAACATTATAACTGCCATGCCCCTATTTTTTAAATTTTAATTTCTATGATACTTAGAAAATGAAAAAAACCAAAACATAGGGGCATAGCCCCTATGTTTTGGTTTTTTTCATTCATGGCAGTTATAGGTTTTATGGCACAACAATATTTGCTCTAGTGTCATTATCCAGGGACGAAACAGTCGACTACGTTTGTATGGAGAGAGCGCAGGTACCCTTTCACCTTAAGTTTGTTTTTGTATAAATCTAAATTTATAATTTATGATAAATAAATAAATGAGAATAATAAATAAAACATTTTTTTATTACAAACAGAAAATGTATTTCCTACTAGCTGTCCCGGCAAACGTTGATTTGCCATATTAAAAAAATGATGGTGTTCGATTCTTAGACCTAACGAAAATACACAAATTTCATACAAATCAGTTCATCCATATTTATACGATACTAGCGACCCGCTCCGGCTTCGCACGGCTATATTATGCATGTATTATACATATAAACCTTCCTCTTGAATCACTCTATCTATTAAAAAAACCGCATCAAAATCCGTTGCGTAGTTTTAAAGATTTAAGCATACATAGGGACATATAACGGCGAAAAGTGACTTTATTTTATACTATGTAGTGATTAACGTCACTCAATTGTTTTGCCTTCCCGGAACCTCTCCACTAAAACATGAACTTTATACTATGGTATTAAAGTTCAAATTGACTTTTAAGTATTATTACAAATCGTTTATATGGGAATTGGGAGTAAGTATATAAAATTATTGTTTTTAGAAATTTTCAGGCCATTTTTTAAATTTTTCTCTCCGTAAGAACCATCTTCGTACCTTATGCAATATTCGAACAACGAAATCGGCTCAGCCGTTCTCGAGTTATGCGCTTAGGAACACCCTGTTTATTTTATAGAAGATTTGTATGGGAGAATAAAAAAAAGTGTTGTTTTTAGACTTTTTTAGGCATTTTTTTTAATTTTTCTCTTCGTAAGAACCATCTTCGTACTTTATAGAATATTATAAAAAAAGAATTAGCGAAATCGGTTCAGCCTTTCTCGAGTTATGCGCTTAGGAACACCCCGTTTATTTTATAGAAGATTTGTATGGGAGAATATAAAAAAGTGTTGTTTTTAGACTTTTTTAGGCATTTTTTTTAATTTTTCTCTTCGTAAGAACCATCTTCGTACTTTATAGAATAGTATAAAAAAAGAATTAGCGAAATCGGTTCAGCCTTTCTCGAGTTATGCGCTTAGGAACACCCCGTTTATTTTATAGAAGATTTGTATGGGAGAATATAAAAAAGTGTTGTTTTTAGACTTTTTTAGGCATTTTTTTGAATTTTTCTCTCCGTAAGAACCATCGTCGTACCTTACGAAATATTGTAAAAAAAGAATTAGCGAAATCGGTTCAGCCGTTCTCGAGATTTGCGTTTAGCAACACTTCAGCGATTCATTTTTATATTATAGACTAGCGACCCGCCCCGGCTTCGCACGGCCATATTATGCATGTATTATACATATAAACCTTCCTCTTTAATCACTCTATCTATTAAAAAAACCGCATCAAAATCCGTTGCGTAGTTTTAAAGATTTAAGCATACATAGGGAAATAGGGACAGAGAAAGCGACTTTGTTTAATACTATGTAGTGATGATTATGTATTTGTCGGAAATCAATAACTTTTAAAGAGACACAAACGCAGGCAAAAGTTGTAAAATATTCATAAACTGATTATTATTTAAATAAAACCCACCCCTATGAAAATCACCCTTCAAATGACGACAGGCTGACTAGTGTAGTTCCCTGTCTTCACTCGTAATTGGCTTAAACGATTGACGTTGACAGCTTGCGTCAGATTTAATAGACCGGATTTAGTTTAGGGGAGGGACGGTAAAGTTTTCTTTTACAATTTGCTTATACAGGGTTATTGGTAATTATAGTTCGGGATCCCTTTAAGAACGACCTTTACCGAGCTGACTAAGAAGAAAGTGTACCGACGCTCTCTCCATACAAACGTAGTCGACTGTTTTCTCCCTGGATAATGACACTAGAGCAAATATTTTTGTTGCATAATTCTAAAAACTGCCATGAATGTGCTCCTATGTTTCTTTTTTGTTTTTTTTTTATGATTAGAAAATGAATAAAATAACCAAGACATAGTCATGGCAGTTATAGGTTTTATGGCACAAAAATATTTGCTCTAGTGTCATTATCCAGGGAGGAAACAGTCGACTACGTTTGTATGGAGAGAGAGTCGGTACCCTTTCCTCTTAATGTACTGGTCTGGTTAATGAATTAAAGTTGAGTTGAAATCACTACATAGTATAAAATAAAGTCACTTTTACACACGCCGCCGTCCCTATGTCCCTATGTATGCTTAGATCTTTAAAACTACGCAACGGATTTTGATGCGGTTTTTTTTAATAGATAGAGTGATTCAAGAGGAAGGTTTATATGTATAATACATGCATAATATAGCCATGCGAAGCCGGAGCGGGTCGCTAGTAATAAATATAAAAAATAGAACAGAACTCAGAACTTAAGAAAAGAAGAGAGTCTTCAGAACTTAAAAAAAAAACAGATTTATATTAAATCAAATATTTATCAAGGGAACGGTTATTCAATAGTTTTTTCATTACTCATACTCCGAAAGTAGGTCTAAATATGCCTGAAGAGCGTGTAGAAAATAAAATTTCCAGCCCTAGGGCTTTTCGCTTTCACTGACAGCTGTCATGTCAAATTATGGCTTCGCACGACTTGTGCAATGTGCATGTAGCCAGTATCAGTATCATTATACATTAGGAACTTCAAAACCTAACCTCCTTGCTTTAGGTAGCACCAAAGAATAACACTACATGTTTATAACCTCTTTGGTCCCAACCTTGTAAGAGGATCAGGTAGTATGGAGTCTCTCATCCAATCTCGTTGTTAGGAACAATTTTATGTATTATTCGTAATGAAAAGCACAGTGTTTACCTCGGGTGAAAGACTCATTAAGTCCCTCGAACTATTAGCGCCCTCGCTACGCTCGGGCGCCAAACTCCGTCTCGGGACTTGTAATGAGTGACTTTCACACCTAGGATAACAATGTACTATTAATTAAGGTCGCAGGTTGCCCTTATTACCAGCAGGTATCCTTATTTTCCAAGGCATCATCCTCTAAAAACCTTTTTAAAAGCCAGAATAACAAAAAACCCACCTCACACAACAGGGTGTCCAACTGTCCAGGTCCACCCTCTCACGTAAAAAGATTACTCTATCAAAAAGGTCGTATTACATTTTAAAATATTATATATACTAGCTGTTGCCCGCGACTTCGTACGCATGGTATTTTAAGTTTATGTACTAACTAAAACCTTCCTCTTGAATAACTCTATCTATTTAAAAAAATGGTTGTCTGTCGGACGATAATTTTACGTGATGACGTCTTAGGAATTTGATGTTTTTTGTTTTATTTTATTAATTATATTTTTTCCTTTATATACGTCATCGGAACGTGACAATGTCGACACACATCGGGAACGTGACAATGACGTCACACAATGGGAACGTGACAATGACGTCAACTTTTTTGTGAATGCAGGTGTTCTATCAATTTACTAGACGTTTTCACGACAAAAACCGCATCAAAATCCGTTGCGTAGTGTTAAAAGATCTAAGCATACATAGGGACTTTAGAGTAAAAAAAACCGGCCAAGTGCGAGTCGGACTAGCGCATGAAGGGTTCCGTACCATGCTGTATGAGAGCCCCACTTATTTTTTTTTCTGTTTAGTATTTGTTGTTATAGCGGCAACAGAAATACATAATCTATGAAAATTTCAACTGTCTAGCTATTATGGTTCATGAGATACAGCCTGGTGACAGACAGACAGACAGACGAACAGCGAAGTCTTAGCAAAAGGGTCCTGGTTTTACCCTTACAAAATAAAAAAACTTTTAAAAAATTGAACGTGTCTCGGAAGGAAGTGTGGGAGATTAGTTTTTTTAACGATTTTTTGTTTCCCATTTTCGTAACGCATAACATTTTTCTCGGCTAGGTCGCCATAACCTGCGATAAAAAAATGAGTTCTTGTGAATTAATCAATATACGCTTGTAATATGGGTACATGCCAGAATTAAATTACATTTTTTGTTAATAAACATACACACAGAGTTCCTCATTTGTGTATATTGGTAGAAGGTCATGTGTTACATTTTAAAATACGTACGTAGAGCAACCTTTATCAAAGTATGTGACAGTTTATTAACATATATTTTATTCCGAGCTTTTTCGTTTAATTAATTTTTATATTTACGAATGATTTAAGTACTTGTACAGGGTTATTGGGACTTATATACAATTATTATTATAAAAAAATATTAAATAAATAAATATTGCAGGACATTCCACACATCGCCATCTAGCCCCAAGCTAAGTAACTAGACTTGTGTCATGGGTGATAGACAACTGATATACTAGTTATACACATTTCTTTTGTTAATATATGGCTAGTCAGTCACTACATATTATAAAATAAAGTCACTTTTCGCCGTCCCTATGTCCCTTTTTATGCTTAGATCTTTGAAACTACGCAACGGATTTTGATGCGGTTTTTTTTAATAGATAGAGTGATTGAAAAGGAATGTTTTAAAATATAAAACATGCATAATACAGCCGTGCGAAGCCGGGGCGGGTCGCTAGTATATACATATAATACTTAGAAACAACCAGACAAATATTTGTTAAATATCTATTATTTATTTATTTCGGATAATTAAAAATTCATAACTTGTTAGTAACAAACCTTACAATGGTTGTTAGTAAAAACAAAAATAAATAAAAATAAAATGTTTAAAATATGAATGAAATAAAAATTAGGTGAATATAAATCAAAATTATTAAACTACATAACAAACTCAAATAAAATTGAGTAAAAAAAAAAAATTAAATCAAAATTAAATGGAATATATTATCACAATAATGATAAATATCATTATCAATATCATAATATCATCCTTGGTTGCACTTTATAGTGTAGACAGGGATAATCGCCGGTTTAGAATTCACCCCATTGTTTGCTATTAAACGTTGTTATTGTAAAGGGCCTCTACGTGTTGGCTTCGGCTCCACGCACGCCTTCCAAAGGTCCGGGGCTCCATAGCCCCGTGATACAGGACATAAATATCAAAACATTATGTCCCATATCATGTGGCTATGGAGCCCCGGACTTTGGAAGGCGTGCGTGAAGCCGAAGCCAACACGTAGAGGCCCTTTGCAATAACAACGTTTATTGGCAAAGTATGATGTGGACACCAAACCGGCGATTATCCCTGTCTGCACTATAAAATGCAAGAACAACCTCTGTTTTGCATGAAAGTAAATCACAATGCTTCGATTGGAAATAGATAACTTTTATTTATAATTAAAACTAGCTGCCCTCCGTGGTTTCACCCGCGTAACTCCCGATCCCGTGGGAATATCGGGATGTAAGCTATCCTATCTCTCAAGTTGGATCGAACTGCACATGGTGTGCGAATTTTATTATAATCGGTTAAGTGGTTTAGGAGTCCATTGAGGACAAACATTGTGACACGAGATTTATATATATTAAGATAGCTGCCCTCCACGGTTTCACCCGCGTAACTCCCGATCCCGTGGGAATATCGGGATGTAAGCTATCCTATCTCTCAAGTTGGATCGAACTGCACATGGTGTGCGAATTTTATTATAATCGGTTAAGTGGTTTAGGAGTCCATTGAGGACAAACATTGTGACACGAGATTTATATATATTAAGATAATAATTAAAATAACAGCACACAGTATTTTACAATATCTTCCATGATCGCCATCTTGTAAAATCTAATGACCGGAAACCACGTTTCCTTCTAACCCTTTTTCACAGATGACATTGACAAGAAGGTACTTCTATAAACAACCTCATTGGATAGAACTATTGATAAACTACAGGAGAACTACTAGTATAGGGCTATTGTGATGGGATGATAGTGGACTAGATACTGGGGAACTATGGATACTATGACGCCTGCCGTAACAATGTCCAATAAACACGTGTTGGCAGGCGGAGACTCGCCAACTCTCAGACTTGGCCACCCTAATTAGCTGAATACATTCTTGACTTTAGTTTTTGACGTGATAACGTCTAATAAATTGATTGAACACCTGCATTCACACAAAAGTGTCATGTTACCGGAACATGACGCGTCCCGCTCCCGATGTGTGACGTCATGCGTTATGGTAATTTGAAAGTAAGTATTTAATAATGATATCGCTCATCTGGACTTATGGGGACGAGTGACAAATAGAAGAAGGAAAAAAAAATAGTGCGTTAAGGAAAAAAAAAGAAAAATAAGAAAAAAAATATAAAGGAATAACACCAAAAATCATAATTTTTATCGTTTTCTTATGACGTTTTCACGTAAAATTTAGGTAAGTATGTGATTTTTGGACTAAGTTTTTAATAAGCAGTATTATCTATTTAAGAATATTGCTTTTAAATTATGAAAACTGCTTAATATTTTAAGATTTGTTTTACTAAAACCGAGAAATTATTCTCTAGCGTCTTTATGCAGAGGAGTATTTCTTACTTCAAGAAACCTTTTTTTCTGTGCGTTTTCCTAACTAATTATCAATAACCCTGTACATTTGTGTATTTTGTAAAAAAACTTTTTTTTTTACTAATTTCTCAGAATGTCAAGCTTAGTAAGGTCATATTAAATACTAGCTTACACTCGCGACTTTGTCTGCGTAGAGGTTAAATTTTCCAAAATAAATAAAATAAATATTGTAGGACATTCCACACATCGCCATCTAGCCCCAAGCTAAGTAACTACACTTGTGTTATGGGTGCTAGACAACTCATATACTACTTATATACTTTTCTTTTGTAGATATAAACTTATAATACATAGAAACAACCAGACCACAGACAAATATCTAAGCACAAATACATGTCTGAGGCGTGAATCAAACCCGCAACCCTGTGTTTGGCAGTCCGGCATGGTGACCATTGTGCCAACTGGTTAACAACGTTAACAACCCTTTCTGAAATCGGATAAAAAGGTCCGAACGCCCCTTGTGTGGTAATGCAATTATAAGGGTAGCGCGTTCGATCCCGGCAGATGAAACTTTTGATTTATTATTCACAAAGTGATGCATTGTTTGTAGTGACAAGGAGATTCGAGTTTTTTTTACTTTTGAACTATAGGTTTTGCTCGCGATTTCGTCTATTTAGGGCTGAGATTTAGGGGTAAAATATTCCAAAATCTTTTCATAGCGGATGTCTACGTTATAACAGCTATAATTACGTTTGCCAAAAATTCAAAATTAAAAAAAAAAATTGGTCTGACCAATTTCTCCAAATTAAACGCGATAACATTATAAAAAAACTATGAAAAATTGAGTTTTTTTTTTTTTTTTTCCATTTTTTTATTTATATAAGTCTTCTATTCGTCACTCGTCACCATAACACAAGTCCAGATGAGCGTATTATTATTAAATATTCTGTTTCTTAACGGGAAGTGACGCGTCATGGGCATTGTAACCATGACACATGACGTCATACAACGGGAACGGGACGCTTGACGTCACACAATATTTCCATGACACTTTTTTATGAATGCTGGTGTTCCATCAATTTATTAGACGCTATCACGTCAAAACCATTTGTCTGTAAAGTTGGTTTACGGACGATAATTTTACGTGATAACGTCATAAGAAAACATTGATGATACGATGCTATGGTTACCTACCATGTCAACAGAACGTGAAACTTTTTTGTGAGTGCTTACGGTGTTCTTTTTTTGAAGTCGGTTAAAAAAGTGACAGAAATTCAAAAAGTCTTTGTAAAATTTGGTTCTTTTTGCGTGAGAATGGAGTAGACGATTTCCAGAACTTATACCACCCTCTCAGCTTAGTCGACCATGTCCAGATGAGGGAACTTGTCAATACTTCTGGAGTCAACTAAGCCGCGGGTTTCATCACGATGTTTTCCTTTACCGTAAGAGCAATGTCAATTGGCGCACATTTTTCATAAGAAAAATCCATTATCCGGCTTGGATTCGAACCTACGACCTTCAGAATAAAAGTTGAAGTATCTATCACTAGGAAACTATACGTAGAAAGGAACGTAAATATGTAGTAACTTCAGGAATACCGTGAAAAGGAAAATCATTCACTATCTCCCTCAGGCCCTGAAACCTTTCCCATGAAGCTTTCGTCACTTGGATGTGGTATATTGCGTTACTTTACTAATAGGAAATAGATGGCGCCACTTGGTCATTGAGATCGCGATTTAAGTTGTCTTACACAAAACTTCATCATCAATTACTATCTTTTTCATTACATAGTATAAAACAAAGTCACTTTCCGCTGTAAAAACTTGCCAGCTGCGGAAAATAAACTTAGATATAATTTAAATTTAACAATGAACACTATATCATGTTATAATAAGAAGTTCAATGTGATTGACTCTAACCCTATTGTTAGTAATGATTATTATTTGACGAAGGGAAAGCACAAGCTTCCGGATTCCATCAAAAGACAGATAGCATCTTCGCTATGTTATTTTTTTAACTTTACAGCCAAGAACTTGGCTACATACACTGCGCCTTTTGCGCAGTTAAATGACATATATAATATTCAGACTACGGATAGTCATCTTTATCCGATTAATTTAAATTAATTATTAAGACAAAAGAGGGACGCTCTTGCAGTAGTTTTGAGACAATAGAGACCTCTAGCACTTTACAAAGTAATAATAATAAAAAAATAAATTTAGATAACAATATTAGTCAATTATTAATCTCATTATCAAACAAGTCAAATAATAACGATTGCTGGAATAAATGCCCTAAAATAAATAAAGTACAGAAAAATTATGTAAAAAATATAAACCTTGTGCATCAAAATATCAGAGGGATGACAGAGGGCAAAATACTAACACTGGAATTGTACATGAACGCTGAGGATATTGACATTGTATGCATAACCGAACACCATCTCCGGGCTCACCAGCTCATGTTCAATTTCAGCAACCACCGGGTTGGCAGCGCATTCTGCAGGGTAAACACGGCAAAGGGGGGGTCTCTTATAATACTGAACAAGAAATTAAACTATAAAGAAAGAAAAGATGTCGTGTCTATGTCTGTGGAATGTGTAACGGAAATATCTTGTGTAGAACTGGAGCAATTAATAGTAGTATGTGTATATAGACGACCTGTTTTTGAAAATTTTAAAGAATTTATTGAGATATTGGATGAAATGCTGACAAAATTAACTAAATCAAAAAAACAATTACTTGTATGTGGTGATTTTAACGTAGATTTACTGAAAATAAGCACCTTTTCCACGAAACTTCTAAATTTGTATAAATCACACAATTTATCTAACGTGTTTCTGGAGCCTACTAGAACCACTGACACTACTGCGACATGTATTGATAATGTTTATGTTACTGATAATATATCCACAATTAGCAAATCTATCATTAATAAATTAGAATCAGACCATAGTGGTCAGTTTGTCAAATTTGCTATTGTCATAAAATCGATACCAAAAAGGAAAATAAAGTACGTACCGGTGACTGCTGCTCGTCTGGAGGAACTTAGATTGAATTTAGCTAACGTTTTACCGTTTCTACCTTGTGATACGGATCCAAATGTATCATACAATAACTTTTTTTCGGTTCTAAATAACCAATTTCAGTCTATATTTACGTCCAGATCTATGGTAGTCTCCGACAAACGCGAGTTTAGTGACTGGGCAACGGTCGGTATTCACCGCAGTAGACATAAACTATATGAGTTATACGCGGAAAGACAGAGTAATACATCAGGGGAGTTTGGAGCCTACGTTAAAAACTATTCAAGGATATTTAAAAGAGTATGTATTTTGGCAAAATCTCTCTTCATTAAATCTGTGATTAAATCTAGTGATAATAAAATAAAAGCTACATGGAAAGTAATTAACGCTGAAACAGGGAGAGTCGCAGCCAAAAACACCGAGTTTAAATTGAGTATTAATGGAAATATAACTAATAATGATCAAGATATCGCAAACGAATTTGAGATTTTTTTCAGTAATGTAGCTATTACTTTGACGAAGGCTTTAAATTCTTCTACCCCCATTGCAGAAGCATTGCTAAAAACGAATGTACCAAATTGTAATAAAACATTTAAATTCCAATATGTTAAAAATCATGACATTATTGTAGTGCTTAAGCAAATAAATCTCAAGAAAACTAAAGATCTATGGGGGATGTCTGTCCCGGTTGTTAAATCAATTATTGAACTGATTATACCAGAACTAGTCATTATATTTAATCGATGTATAGATTGTGGTGTGTTTCCTGATTTAATGAAATTGAGTAAAGTAGTTCCACTGTTTAAATCTGGTAGTACCTCAGACCCCTCCAATTTTAGACCAATATCAGTACTACCCACATTAAGTAAAATTTTTGAAAAACTTATTTTAAAGCAACTACTGAAACATTTCCATGATAATAATATCTTACATAATAAACAGTTCGGTTTTAGTAAGGGGCGCTCGACTACTGATGCGGGTATAGCGTTAATTAAAAACATATTTGATGCTTGGGAGGAGTCACATGATGCGTATGGCATATTCTGTGACTTATCCAAGGCATTTGATTGCGTTCAACATAATACATTGATCATGAAACTACACCACTACGGTATTAGGGACGGCGCCCTGGATCTTATCTCTTCTTATTTGAGCGGTAGGGTCCAGAGTGTTGATGTTAACGGGAAACGATCCCCCGGATCTGCGATAGCAATGGGGGTTCCTCAAGGATCCATATTAGGACCTTTCCTGTTTTTAGTTTATATAAATGACTTACCTTACCTTGTAAGGGACAACCATGGGATAGTGTTGTTCGCAGATGACACCTCCTTGGTGTTCAAGGTTAAAAGGCGTCAGTCCAACGTTGACGATGTGAACAATGCTCTCTCTAGAATAGTTGATTGGTTCAATTCCAATAATTTATTACTGAATGGATCCAAAACTAAATTAATTCGGTTTACACTTCCAAATGTAAAACAAGTAAAAACTGTTGTAAAGATTAATGATGAGGAAGTTGAATTAGTCAGTAAGGCTGTCTTTCTAGGTATAACTTTAGATCCTAAGCTTCAGTGGGGCCCGCATGTGGAAGCATTGTCCAATAGACTTAGTTCTGCCGCTTACGCCGTTAAGAAAATTCGCGAATACACGGACATTGAGACTGCTCGCCTAGTCTATTTCGGCTACTTCCACAGTGTCATGTCGTACGGCATCCTACTGTGGGGGTGTGCTGCAGATATTGATGCTATTTTCATATTGCAAAAGAGAGCTGTTCGAGCTATCTACAAAATGGGCCCCAGGGAATCACTTAGAGAAAAATTTAAAGAGTTAAACATATTAACGCTCTATTCCCAATATATCTACGAAAACTTGCTCTACGTTCACAAAAATCCTGATATTTTCCGTAAAAACAGCGATATTCATAATTTCAACTTAAGAAATAAGGATGAACTGACCGTGCCCGGTAGTAGGCTCCGGAAAATAAACAGGTCGTTTAATAGTACATGTGTGCTCTATTATAATAAATTACCTAAAGAGGTATATGACATGTCCATTAACAGGTTCAAAACTTTTATAAAGCATAGATTGTGCAGTAAGGCGTACTATGATACTTCGTCTTACCTTAATGATAAGAACCCATGGACGTGACTTTAGTTGCTCCATTTCAAATAATACTTTCAAATATTTGTAATATTGACCATTGTGAGCGTGATCACATGAAAAAAAAAAAACCCCATGAGTTTCTTGTGCCTTCTTCTCATTGGTGGGCGCGTTCCGAAGGCACACATCCTAACTTAGTTTTTAAGACGTTTTCAAGTGGTCTATTATACTTTTAAGGTATTATACATCCAAAGAAATAAAAATTTTTGATTTGATTTGATTTGATTTGCTGTCTGTCCTTATGTATGCTTAAATCTTTAAAACTACGCAAATGATTTTGATGCGGTTTTTTTAATAGATAGAGTGATTCAAGAGGAAGGTTTAAGTATATAAAACAAACGCACAAGTATGAAGTCGCGGGTGATAGGTATTTGTTTTTTTATTTTTTTTATTTTTTTCAATTATGGCTTCGCACGGTTTGTGCATATAGCCAGTATCAAGTAATATTTTGCATCAAGTTATGGCCCGATTTACAGAAATCGGGCTCAAAGTGTTTCAAGATGGTCAAGTCGTCAAGTCACAGTTTGTCAAGTCAGGGGTCATAGTAAAGCGGTGGCTACTTTACTATAACCTTGTAGGAGATTTTGGAGGCAACGAGAAAAGTCCATGTTTGACACTGATTTTTACTTTCACTACACTTGTGCACTTTCACAGAACCAAATTAGATAACTTTCCACCGGAATTATACAATTTAACTCGGTTTACAACTAAGTTTCGTGTAAATAAAACTGCAGCACGACATGTTGTTGGCTCGTTCCCGCCAAAACTCTAGGTATTTGTTTATTATTAATATTTGTTTATTAATAGATCTATTACTTTCCAGTACCAAAAACCAATACCAATGGTATTGTTTATTATCGTAATAAATATTCTATTCCGAACGAGTACCAAGTAAAAACGAATACCAAAACAAGTAGAATGATATGAGGTACTGTCAGTGAAAATAGTTTTAAATTATTTAAGTTATTTATTCAAGTAAAATTCAAGTCGCGAATGAATAGGTATTTGCTAGGAAGGAGTGTTATATCTTAGGCCGCATTGTCACCTACCATCAGGCAGGTGTGATAGTGGTCAAACGCCGACCTATCATATAAAAAACAGACAAACAAATAAATTAAAATATAAATAAAACAAATATTAAAAAAAAAACAGAAACATTTAAACATTCCTGGCTAAGGTGAAAACTTTTTCAAAAATCTAATTATGCAGTTTTAGTTTTTGTTAAAATAGAGGTCTATAAAAATGGCGATGTAAATATAGCTATATTGAAAAAAAAAAACACCGGTTGCTTTCTTGTTGCTAATTAGTTGCTAAAAAAATCTTTTTTTTGCTCCAACCGATCGCAAAAAATCGGCAATAACACGAACTTTACATTAAGATAGCGTAGAAATCACTGAATGTGGACTGATCGATCAAGCGAATAGGGGTCAATTTGTTGCTAATTTGTTGCTGAGAGATGCTGAGAAATAAATAAAAAAAAATGTTTTTTTTTTTTAATTATGAAATAATATCCACGCCAGCTTAACTCTCGAGTTTTCTGTGGAAGAACTATAGTAAAATTTGTTGCTCCTCATTCATAGTGCAGCTTGTTTTAGCAGAGAGAGTCAGCAACAAAATAAAAACCGGAAGTGAAGAGAAGTTGGAGATCGGTTTACAAAAAAACCGGCCACGTAGGCGCACTGTAGACTTTTCCGTGGAAAAACTATAGTAAAAATTTGTTTTTCTCTTTGCTGACTCTCTCTGCTAAAACAAGCTGCACTATGAGGAACAACAAATTTTACTATAGTTTTTCAGTCCACATTCAGTGATTTCCACGCTATCTTAGTGTAAAGTTAGCGTTATTGCCGATTTTTTGCGATCGGTTGGAGCAAAAAAATTAATAAAACTAATTAGCAACAAAAAAGCAACAAATGGTGTTTTTTTTTTTCAATTTCGCTAATTTTACATCGCCATTTTTTTAGACCTCAAAATAGGGCACGCAACTGTTTTAGCATTTTTCTCTATCTCTTATAGTTTAAGATATAGCCCTGAAGGCCTATGTAAAAAATTCATACAGGATATCCCTCAAGTCAGACCAGTTAAAGAAAAAAAATTATGCAAGGACAAAATAAAAAAATCTTGCATTGACTTGGCGTTTATGCCAACAAAACAATAAAGCTTTTTAAGGATTTTGTTTGCACGGCTCTTTACTCTGATCTCTGCTACCTACGACTTGAAAACAATAGAGCAAACTCAACCTTTTTAGCAGGTAAAAAAATTGGATTAAGATTTGTATTAGGAATGATCATAATATTAAATTATTAGTAAACTTACTTCTTTTTTCCCTGACTGTACCAAAAGTTATGTTATGGTATTCGTTGGGAATAGATTTAGTACATCATTCAAATATCGCACAGCTAGATCAAAACTGTTGTAACTCAAAAATGTCGCATTTTGAGTTAACAGCATATTCGGATTCCTGATACGATTACCTACACGGCAATAAAACCGAAGTAATTCAGTTTACTTTAGTGTCCAAGAGATGGCGAGACGAATCAGTTTTGTCTACACCCACTCGTGCAACTAGGGTGTTGTATTTTGAGTTGCGACAACTTTGGTGAGTAAACTATTGAAAATCTTACAAAGTATTTTGAGTTAAGTCAGTTTTCTTACTTATTGCTTAACTGATTTGAATTTTTATTTCATTTTACTACAGTTTCAATGAGCATTTTTTTAAATTAGTCGTTTTCTCACCCTCTAAGGCTTAATTTATTACCTGATTAATATCATAATGGTTTATTTTCTATTACATTTCAAAATCTTTTTACAAAATGTTGCTATCGTGCATAGTTTTCATAATACCAGTTTTTTGCCATTTCCCAAAAATCATGTTTTTTGAGTTACAACAGTTTCGATCTAGGTGTGCGATATTTTAAATTTGGTATTCGTTAGTAATAGTTTTTCACAACGATGATAAACAAATACCATTGGTATTACTTTTTGGTATTAGAAAGGAATAGATCTATTAATAATAGGCAAACATTGTTAATGAAGGAAATGAATACCTTTATTATTATTCGAAGTTTAAAAGTCTGTAAACGTTGTTATTATATTTCTGTTATTATTTGAAGTTTTAAAAGTCTCTAAACGTTGATGACAACGTTTGGATGACGTTACACTTGTTTGTCTACGCCTATAAAACGAAAGGAGAGGCGCCGACAAGGCTCACTTCTAATCTGACTGTCGACCAGTACGGACCTCCGGTCTTCTGACTAAAAAGTTAAGTACCTACTTATTTAATTAAATAACTGTTAAGTGTTTATAATAAAATGTGATGATGTATAACTAATGAAAATATAAATAATATATTGTAGGTATGATATATAAATCAAATATAGTAAATGTATCAACACATTATGTTATATACTACAATAGTACTTTCCTTATCATCATCTTCCTGCCCTTATCCCAATTTATTTGGGGTCGGCGCAGTATGTCTTTTTCTTCCATTCACTCCTATTAGTCGTCATCTCATCATTCACATTCATCTCTCTCATGTCTTGTCTCACGCAGTCCATCCATCTTTTCTTCGGTCGTCCTCTTCCTCTCCATCCCTCTACATTCATACTCATCACTCTTCTAGTTACATGCGTCTCCTCTCTTCTCATCACATGTCCATACCAACTCAACCGGTTCCCTTTTCTTATATACTTGTATAATTTGCTAATAAATATCTATAAAGATTTATATACTGATATTAATTATCTATTCTGGTTATAACGTTAAAGATGTTTATTAATTATATTTATTTAATAAAAGGTTAAACGTGGTTCATTTCACTATCCACGAAAGTGGTTTATGTTGGAACCGTTTTATCATGTTGCCAGTTATTTGTGTACCTTACTTTCATGTTTACTTACTTAGAAAATTAATAGGTTCTGTAATCCACTTGCTAACACGGGCAACAACTAGTGTATATAAAATAAAACCAAAACTCTATACTTTTGTATCAATCGATAGTGTTGCTGATAGAGATTAATGTTTGGATACTATAGGAAATCAAAGAAAATATCAAAGGAAAATGGTTGCCTATTTAAATAAAAATTACATGTCTTGGGACTCGCGTATGGTGCTCGAAATAAAGAATTTATCTGTCTATTGGTCACAAAATGAAATGCCACATCCAATCCACCCCCAACTCACCTCCATGTTAGAAATATCGAACCTGACTCAGTATAAAACGGACCACGGAGCAAACCGCGCGTTCTTACTTACAAAAACCCACCCTTCCCGCTGAGAAAAACAATTTAATCACCAAATATTCCCCCATAAATTTCCTAAAGTGTTTCTTCTCCGCACTAAGTGTGAATTTTCAGTGTTTTTCAGTTAATTATCATGTGAATTTTGAGATTTTTTTCGGACTAAAATGTCAGGTTGAAGGCTGTATATGTTAAGTGTGTTTTAGAGACTAATTTAGGATAATTTCTACGTGTTTAATAAATAAAGGTATGTACTTATAAATTAAAATATATAACTATAGCTACGCTCCGTGGTTTCACCCGCGTAAGTCCCGATCCCGTGGGAATATCGGGATAAAAAGTAGCCTATGTCACTCCCAATTAATTAATGTATTCTCTTACCAAGTTTCATATGAATCAGTTCAGTAGTTTAGAGCATATTCATTACAAACAAAAAAAAAACCTCTTTATAATATTACTAGCGACCCGCCCCGGCTTCGCACGGCTATATTATGCATGTATTATACATATAAACCTTCCTCTTGAATCACGCTATCTATTAAAAACGCATCAAAATCCGTTGCGTAGTTTTAAAGATCTAAGCATACATAGGGACAGACAGCGGAAAGTGACTTTGTTTTATACTATGTAGTGAAGTATAGTATGATCTAACTTCGCCTCTTGGTTTCTTCCGCGTAGCTCCCGATCCCGTGGGAATATCGGGATAAAAAGTATCCTATGTTACACTCAATGAATCAATGTATCCTCATACCAAGTTTCATCTAAATCGGTCCAGTAGTTTCGGAGCGTATTCGTTTAAAAGAACATTTTAAAATAATCGAACGAAGCTAGTTTATTATAAACTAAGCTTGTGTTTATTATTTTTCGAAATTTCTAAATCACAAAAAAATCCTTGGTTATGACAATTAAATGAATCAAAGAAGAGCTAGTGATGTCATCAAATTAATTAAGAAAGTTTTTGTTTATTAACCACTTTTTCGGAAAAACCGGCCAAGTGCGAGTCGGACTTGCGCACGAAGGGTTCCGTAGGATTATACTCTGTTTTTAACTATTGTTATAGAGGCAACAGTAATACATAATCTGTGAAATCCGTCAACTGTCTAGCTATCACGGTTCATGAGATACAGACAGACGGAAGGTCCAGTGGAGTGTTAGTAAAAGGGTAAAGGGTCCCGTTTTTCCCCTTTCGGTACTGAACCCTAAAAAAAGAGATTGTGACTTTAGAAATACTTATTGGAGAACTGTCAAAAAGGCAATACAACTCGAATTACCAAATACTGAAACAAAATATAAAATTGTAACACAGGACACGTAGTGTTTTCATCTCATTTCCTCAAAAACTTCCATCTTTATTTTTTTACTGTATTTTTTTCTATTTTTTATGTTTTTATACAAGAAGTCTGTAGTCCTTTTTAAGGTACGGTCGGAGTCAGAATTGCAGGCCCAACGTAGAGCTCCAAAACAGCTATTATTATAATGTTATCAACTCAAGCAATATCCAAAGGTCCTGACCGAATTCAAGTTTAAAATCAATCATTAATTTATTAGATAAATATTATTAAAATATTTCTTATATATTTAAAAAAAAATGTATCTAAAAAAAATCTGTATTAAAAGAAAAGTAAAAAAATTTAATAAAAAATTTATGTTGCAACTGAGACGAGACTCGAACTCGCATCCCTTGAATACCGTTCAAGTGCACTTACCAATTACGACACTCAGTCAAGCACCGTCATAGTTGAATTAGTTGCTATCGAAACTTAATTCGAAAAAAGGTTAATGCGATTCTTAAATTCAACTATGACGGTACTTGACAAAAATGATGTTCGATTCTCAGACCTAACGAATAGATATACACAATCACTACATAGTATAAAATAAAGTCGCTTTTTCTGTCCCTATATCCCTTTGTATGCTTAGATCTTTAAAACTACGCAACGGATTTTGATGCGTTTTTTTTAATAGAGAGAGTGATTCAAGAGGTTTATATCTATCATACCTGCATAATATAGCCGTGCGAAGCCGGTCGCTAGTAAAAAATAAACCCCAAGAGTTTACTAGCGTTCGATTTATTTAATAAATCTTTTAAACGAATATCGATGCTCAGAAATTTCGGGACCGATTATGATAAAACTTGGAAGTTAAGAGAATACATTGATTCATTGACAGTAACATAGGATACTTTTTATCCCGATATTCCCACAGGATCGGGAGCGACGCAGGTGAAACCAAGAGGCGAAGTTAAAAAAATGAGATTTTTTAATTTTTCCTTTAAATTGAACTCATAAACATAATCCTATATTTGGATCCATTACGCAAAAAGCTTAAAAATAATAATAAAAAGCTATGAACGGAACAAACAATTGCATTAAAAATTTTAAAGTGCATGTCAAACCAAATCTGATTTGTCCAATGGCATCCCCCTTTTAAATTAGTGAGGACACCCCGTAAAGGGATGGGGTTTCAATTTACTATCTTAATAGATAGGGTAGAGGGTTGAAAATCAATTTTAAAAGCTTATAAATTGGCTTATGAAATTGTTTGTGATGAAGTGTGTTTCAAAGCGAACGTTTTTGGACGATTCTACCTAAGCTTTATTACAAAATTTGCGCCCCGCGGTTTCACCCGCGTAAGTCCCGATCCTGTGGGAATATCAAAATAAAAAGTTGCCTATAGCCTTCCCCGATAAATGTACTATCCAATACAAAAACATTTTTTTAATTCGAACTAGTATTTCCTGAGATTAGCGCGTTCAAACAAACAAACTCTTCAGCTTTATAATATTACTAGCTGCGCTTCACGGTTTCATCCTCGAAAGTCCCGATCCCGTGGGAATATCGAAATATAAAATAGCTTATAGCCTTCCTCGATAAATGGACTACACAACACAAACAGAATTTTTCAATTCAAACCACAAGTTTCTCACATTAGCGCGTTCAAACAAACTCTTCAGCTTTATAATATTAGTATAGATTATTCCTGATCCCGTGGGAATATCGGGATTAAAAATAGCCTATGTTATTCCCAATGAATTAATGTACCCTCATACCAAGTTTCATGAAAATCGGTTTAATAATTTCGGAGCTTATTCGTTACAAACAAACATTAACATCTTTTCTCTTTATAATGTTAAGTATCGATACACGTTTGAAACCAATTAAATTAATCTAAAAAAAAACACGGCCAAGTGCGAGTCGGACCCGCGCACGAAGGGTTCCGTACCATGTTGTATGGGAGCCCCATTTATACAGGAAAAGTATTTTTGTAGTGCACATTTTTTTTCTGCTGAATATATCAGTGGAGTACATTTACGCAAAAAAATAAATGAAAAAAAAAACCAAAACTTAATGTGAAAAACTTCCTGCAATTTCAAAATTATTGGGTATCTCAGTATTGATACACACAGTGACACGTAGGTACCTACCTTCATTTAGAGCGCGCTATTAAACTAGGTGGTTCTAGTATTGTGTCCATGGACTTCGTCGTTTTGTTAGAAACACTTAAATGGTTATAGCTCTGAGAGTTTTTGAGTTAGCTCCAAAATAAAAAAAATAGTATTTTTTATTTTAATGTGCTTAAAACATACCGAAATTTGTGCACTACAAAAATACTTTTCCTGTATATTTATTTTTCTATTTTAGTATTTGTTATAGCGGCAACAGAAATACATTATCTGTGAAAATTTCTAGCTATCACGGTTCATGAGATACAGCCTGGTGACAGACAGACGGACAGTGGAGTCTTAGTAATAGGGTCTCGTTTTTACCCATTAGGTACCCTAAAAATAAACCTTTAAAATCCGATTAGATAAATTAGAAAAAAAACTAGTGTCTATAAAATTTTATGAAAACTGAAACACGATTAGAAAAAGTTGGTTGGGTGAGAAATAATATTTAAACTATTCGTAATTTTTTCAACAAATACAGAATTTGAGGTCATCGTCGATGGAAAGAATCAAATTCATTTAAAAATTTAAACATTCAGGACATTCCACACGTCGCCATCTAGCCCCAAGCTAAGTAACTATACTTGTGTTATGGGTGATAGACAACTACTACTTATTACTTAATACCTACTACTTTTTTTTTTGTAAATACAGTCATACTTATTTTTATTTTGATATTCCCACGGGATCTGGACTTACGCGGGTGAGACCGCGGGGCGCAGTTAGTAATAATTATTGCAGGACATTCCACACATCTAAATCTAGCCCCAAACTAAGTAACTAGACTTGTGTTATGGGTGTAGACAACGGATATACTACATATATACTTTTTTTTGTAAATTTATACTTATAATAGATAGAAACAACCAGACCCCACCGACAAATATGTAACCATAAATACTTGCCTGAGGCGGGAATCGAACCCGCAAACCTATGTTTGACAGTCCGGCATCGTGACCATTGTGCCAACTGGATCGTCGTCGTTTGTTCAAAGATAATACAAGCTGTAATGTAATGCCAATGATATTTCCATCCTTTCTTGGAACCATTTTACGTAAATACTAAGAATAATTATTTAATAAAAGAAGATAAATACTTTTCCGAAAACAGCCGAATTATGCAAAAATATTTTTACGGGATAAAATCAGCTATGCCTAACGAAAATTCCATTGAAAAATATCATTGGTATGTGATTCTCTTCATTAATTTTATAAATGAATTATTTATGATTTTTTTCCTTTATTTTCAGTGTCAGAGATTGCCGGATCGAATTTTGCTGTTGCTTTGAGGTAAGTACTTATTTGTCTTATCTAGATTAACTACTTCCCGTGCTGAATTGCACTACTATATCCAGGTTTTAATGTCCAAAAATGATAGGTAAATGTAAAAAGTCTAAAAAAAAAAAATGTCCTTAATTCAAATTCCATTTTAAGGAAAATATTTTTTTAAGGAAAAATGCGTCTTCAAAAATTGCGACTAAGACGAGACTTGAACTCGCATCCCTTGAATACCGTTCAAGTGCGCTGCCAATTACACCACTTAGTCAAGTACCGTCATAGTCGAATTTAGGAATCGCATTAACCTCTTTTCGAATTAAGATTAAAAATATTTTCAGATAGCCCAGTGCAGGCTTAGCACTTTAAAAAATAAAAAATCATCAATTTTAAGGGTTTTGTACCTCAAAAGGTAAAAAAAAGGAACCCTTATAAGTTATACTTAGTTTAAGATATAAACTATTACTTTCTTGTCTGTCTGTTTGTTTTTTATTTAATAGGAGTTTTGCAGTGCATTACATCACTTTGAAGCGTTTAAAAAATTAAGTTATGATATATGCCTTCGGAACGCGCCCACCAATGAGAAGAGGGCACAAGACAGTCATGGGCTCACTCACAAAGGTCCAGATAACAAATAGGTATTTTTGAAGATATATTTGAAATGGAACAATTAAAGTCACGTCCATGGGTCCTTATCATTAAGGTTAAGACGAAGTATCATAGTACGAATTAATGCACAATTTATGCTTTATAAAAGTTTTGAACCTGATAATGGACATGTCATAGACATCTCTATGTAATTTATTATAATAAAGCACACATGTACAGTAAGGGTCATAAGTAAATGATCAATTTGCTACAATAATACTATCAACAAGTATTGGAGTTACGACCTTCTTCTAATAGACGTTACACACAAACATAAATACTTGAATTAAAAGTACTCAGTGTGATTATTATTTTCAACATGTTAGCTAAGTCTTTAGTTGGCCGAGTGGTATTAACCGCGACCCGCTACACCAACCGACGTGGGTTCGATCCACAGGTTACGTTGATATAATGTTCAAATAGTGCTGCACGGGATTGTAAACGTAACGCCGTTTGTCCACCGCCGCCGTCACCGTCACGTCAACGAGAACGAGATGACGGCGCCGAAGTACTGATACATAGACTACTATAGCCGCCTGTCCACCGCAAGTCCGTCAACCGAGAACCGTCATCCCGGCCGCCGAGATTCCAGTAGATCGGCGGCGTGACGTGTGCCGGCAATCAGTGTTGCTACTTTAGCCAATTTTCCACATTTACGAAATAGTTAGCTAAAGACAAAAAAGTTTAGTTGCTAAATTTATTAGCTACACTACTTAAGTAAGTTACCATCGTCTCAATCAATTTCAATTTGTGTTATTAAAGGAAGAAGAATACATGATTAGATGCATTCAGAATGCAACTAATGTTCTGGTAAGATTTTGAGTTATGAAGTGGTAAAAATATGTCTATGTGCTAAGGTTGCGTTCCAAACCACTCCCGTTAGAGTAATTCTCAATAAACTATCCTGACAACAGGATAGTTTATTGAGAATCTTCAATAAAAGAGACAGAGTCTTGTCACTTGAATTTGTTATTTGTTTGTGAACGCAGCCTAGTCTATACTGCGTTTACAAACAAATAATAAATTTACAATATAATAAATTCACAAAATTCATAAGTATCGAACAAGACTACCTAGGCTGCCTAGTCTTGTTCGATACTTATGATTTCATTTTCGCCTGGGAATCTAAATGTCTTCGAAATCGACGTTTATTATTTAAATTGTTGTTATATGTTGCCTTTTTATGTTTAGCCACTTTTGGCAACTTTTACCAGAGTATTTATTTTCGGAAGTAGCAACTTTTTACGGTATGTTTAGCAACTTACTCTTTGGGCAAGGTGGCAACACTGCCGACTACCACCCACGACAAAGGCTGCGGTCCGAAATCGACTTTGAGCGCTGTCAGACGCTCAAACGCGTTCCGAAATGCCGTGAGCGCGCTCAAAAGCGCTCACGAAAGACTGTTATGACGTGAATACAAAAGGAAATACGTCATCAACGACGCCATCTTGTGCTTACGACGACTCTGCTCTCCAGCGAAATCTCCGTGAGCGATCTGTCATGTTGATGTTTGCATCCGTTCTTTTGCGAGCGAAATTCAAATTTGATTATTTTATCATAAGTTTAGAAGTAATTGACGACCCAGTTGGCACAATGGTCACCATGCTGGACTGCAAAACACGGGGTTGCGGGTTCGATTCCCGCCTCAGACAAGTATTTATGCTTAGATATTCGTCTGTGGTCTGGTTATTTCTATGTATTATAAGTATATATTTACAAAAGAATAGTATATAAGTAGTTTATCCGTTATCTAACACCCATTACACAAGTCTAGTTAGTTAGTTTGGGGTTAGATGGTGATTTGTGGAATATACTGCAATATTTATTTATTTATCTCTCTGTGTTTTTAAATGTGAATACCTATGTGTTACAAAGAACGAAGGAGCAATTTATTAATCGTATTTGCACACAACACTTCAAACAAATAAAGTAAAAAGTATTAAAATCACATTTCAGTTGATAGTTGGCGCGCTAAAACCGGGTCCGAAATCTTATACGTAGTGATAGCACCGTAAGCATTTTGAGTCCGCTCACAATATCGGACCGGTAGATTTCATCGTTAGCACTGTCAGCGCTATTACCTGTATTCGGACCGCAGCCAAAGTTGTATATAGGACTGAGCCACCGATATATCGGCGCGGTGGACAAACGATCGCCGTCACGTCATCTTAAACTCGGCCCCAAGTAATCTCGTTCTCGTTGACGTGACGGTGACGGGGCGGCGGTGGACAAACGGCGTAACGGTGGGCAGAGACTTTTGACCGTGGATTGTACTATTAAACGACCTGTTTATTTTCCGGAGCCTACTACCGGGCACGGTCAGATCATTTTTATTTCTGAAGTTGAAATTATGAATATCGCTATTTTTCCGAAAAAATATCAGTATTACAATTCCATGCAATAATTAACAATTATATTAAATGGAGGTAAGGTATATTGCTTTTGGCATTAGCTCCCTAGGTATAATGGTTCACAACATAAATCAAGTGGCATCAGGATGTTATCAAGCTCTCATATTTTATACATGGTGCTTCTGAACGTACTTATCAGGGGGAATAACTTATGTGCTTTGGTTACGTAAACTATGTGACGTAACAAAAAGAAACACGTTAAGCGAACTCTCGGCCGAGCTATATGGTAGGCGGAGTGGGGGGTGTTAGGTTTTATTTTCGTTACGGAATTTCTTGATTCGGTCGCCGCGCTCAAACTATTGCATAGCTTTTATCGCGCCCGCGATTAAAGCTATGCAATAGCTTAAAAATACCGGCTAAGTGCAAGTCGGAATTCGTACTAAGGGTTTTGTACCTATACAATGTGTTTCAGCGAAGGGTTTTAATACGAAAGGGGGTTGTTCTAGATGTCTAAGCGAACAACTTTTGTTCTACGACTTTTGGAAATTCGAACTTTTTTTTCGATAATACTGAGGGAATTTTTACTTAAAAATCAGCTGTTTCATACAAAAACTTCGAAAGAAATGTTTGAATTTCCAAAAGTCGTTGAACAAAAGTTGTTCGCCTAGACGTCTAGAACAACCCCCTTTCGTATTAAAACCCTTCGCTGAAACACATTGTATATTCTGTTTTTTGGAACAATGTTCTTTATCGCGGGTTGGCGACTTTTACGAAAAAGTGAAAAAAAAAACAACTATTAGAGAAATTAACCTTCTATATATTTATATAGGTAAATTATCTCCCACACATAATATGAAAAAAAAAAGAAAAAAAAAAATAATAAAATTAAAATATTAAAAATAAGTAAATACTTTGTTCAAAACGCGTGTCCCGCTTCACGTTATTTTTTTTGTATATGTTGTTATAGCAGCAACAGAAATACATAATCTGTGAAAATTCCAACTGTCTAGCTATCACGGTTCATGAGATACAGCCTGGTGACAGACAGACAGACGAACGGACATTGTAGTCTTAGTAATAGGGTTCCGTTTTTACCCTTTGGGTACGGAACCCTAAAAATCTGCTAACTTTATACTTAAACAGCCCCTGATACAAACAAGTCTGACATTTAAATTTTAATATACGTCTTGATATTTAAAATATGGATCCCTGATGGCAAATTTGACATTTCCCTTTGATAAAATTGTTGTATATTTTGCCTACCTTCTCTTTTAGTCGGAGATCCCTTTGAGAACGACCTTCATCGACCTGTTTAATGGATGAAAAGTGTTTTATATAACTAGCTGCGCCCCACGGTTTCACTCGCGTTGGTCCCGATCCCGTGAAAATATATCCCGTAAAATATGTAATTTCCAATAACCCTGTATATTTAACTTAAGAATATTTAAGAAGCCATGTGCTGCCCAAATGGGTCGACCTCAGCTGCAGCAGCTGTAAGCCACAGTCAAGCGTATCTTGACTGCAGCGCTGGTCTTCCGGCCACATCCGCTGCCGACGTGCGTCGTCGTAAACAAAAACAACCGGTCAAGTGCGAGTCGGACTCGCGCACGAAGGGTTCCGTACCATTATCATCACATAATAAAAAAAAATGATGGCGCTAGTGGTAAAAATACATGAATGAATGGTAAATGGCGGTTTACGGTTTAAGACGTATTAAAAAAACTACTTACCAGATCTCGTTCAAACCAATTTTGGATGGAAGTTTGCATGGTAATGTATATCACATATTTTTTTAGTTTCATCATTCTCTTATTTTAGAAGTTACAGGGGGGACACTCTTTTTACCACTTTGGAAGTGTCTCGCGTAAAGAAAAAAGAAAAAAATGCAGAACGCAGAATGAAAACGCAGTTCAGAAAAAATGATATTAGAAACCTCAATATCATTTTTGACGACCTAATCTTAGATACCCCATACGTATGGGTTTGATGAAAAAAAAATGTTGAGTTTCAGTTCTAAGTATGGGGAACCCTAAAATTTATTGATTTTTTTTCTATTTTTGTGTGAAAATCTTAATGCGGTTCACAGAATACATCTACTTACCAAGTTTCAACAGTATAGTTTTTATTGTTTCGGAAAACGGTGGCTGTGACATACGGCAGACAGACAGACATGACGAATCTATAAGGGTTCCGTTTTTTGCCATTTGGCTACGGAACCCTAAAAACCAAACAAAAAATTTATGGATAGTAAAAAATGGATGTACAGTCCACGGTCAAAAGTCTCTGCCCACCGTTACGTTTACAATCTTGTGCAGCACTATTTGAACATTATAACAACGTAACCTGTGGATCGAACCCACGTCGGTTGGTGTAGCGGGTGGCAGCTTATACCACTCGGCCAACTAAAGACTTAGCTAACATGTTGATAAATAATAATCACACTGAGTACTTTTAATTCAACTATTTAAGTTTGTGTGTAACGTAGAAGAAGGTCGTAACTCCAATACTTGTTCATAGTATTATTGTAGCAAACTGATCATTTACTTATGACGCTTACTGTACATCCTCACGCAAAAAGGACCTAATAAAGAGGTAAGAGTAAGATAAACTATTGACGGAAAAACATGAGCGAATGTTTATTAGCGCACATAAATTCCTAAGAAAAATCCATTATTTACGTAGTGTTAAATTAACAAAGAATATATCAGTGGGTTCAAAGGCCTCGCGTGTCAAAATACAATCAATATACTGTGGTAATTCCATACTTACTATTCGTACAGTAAGTGACTAGGAAAGTGGCATTGTTTATAGGGAATGTTGCGTGTTGTGTTGACCACTATCCTTTGGGGGGAACATTTACATATTTTGTTGTTTATTCGTTAGAAGAAGGGAAAAGCTTTTAGTCTAAAGTCAAAGGACTCAATCCCCCTTATTCCAAAACGAGGTTTAAGGATAGTCCGAGATGTAGATTTAAACCTTTGATTTCGATACTGATTTACTTGTGAACTATAGTCTAAACACTATCCCTTTATAATCGATAGGGATAGTGTTTAGACTATAGTTCCTTATATAATCTATAGGGATAGTGTTTAGAATATAGTTCACGAGTAAATCAGTGTCGAAATCTAAGGTTTAAATCTACATCTCGGACTATCCTTAAACCTCGTTTTGGAATAAGGGGGATCAAGTTTAAATATCTATCTATAGAGGTATAAAAATATGCATCTTCTATATCACTATCACTTTACTATCACTATCATCACTACATAGTATAAAACAAAGTCGCTTTCTCTGTCCCTATATCCGTATGTATGTTTAAATCTTTAAAACTACGCAACGGATTTTGATGCGGTTTTTTTAATAGATATAGTGATTCAAGAGGAAGGTTTGTAATATGTATAATACATGCATAATATAGCCGTGCGAAACCGGGGCGGGTCGCTAGTATCTATATAAAGAGGTATAATAATAAGCATCTTCTTTAGGAGAGATAAAACCTGAAAATACAATAAATATTGCAGGACATTGCACACTTCGCCCTCTAGCCCCCAAGCTAAGTAACTACACTTGTGTTATGGGTGCTAGACAACTCATATACTACTTATATACTTTTCTTTTGTAAATATATACATAGCAGGTCTCCGGCTATCTAGATACCGAGTTTTTGAGTGAAGGAGTAACAAACATACATACACACACACAAACTTACATAGAAACAACCAGACCACAGACAAATATCTAAGCAGCACAAATACTTGTCTGAGGCGGGAATCGAACCCGCGACCCTGTGTTTGGCAGTCCGGCACGGTGACCATTGTGCCAACGGGGTCGTCAAAAATATTTGCTCTAGTGTCATTATCCAGGGAGGTAACAGTCGACTACGTTTGTATGGAGTAAGCGTCGGTACCCTTTCCTATTATAAAACGCACGTTACCGGCATCCATTGAAAAATGCGGATTGAAGTGGATTCCATACCCTAAGCCAATGTGTGGAAAAATGTGAAACATCCAGGTCGGTCGAGGCTTCGAGGGCACAGAGATATTTTAATATACTTACCTCTGAGGCGTGTCACGCGAACACCCGCTGTGTTGCCTTGACATGCCACACGAGTGAAAAGTTGCGCGTCTCCTCACTCCTCATCCAAAATCTATACCAATATTATAAAGCTGAAGAATTTTTTAAACTCACACGATTTGTTTTCATAGTAATTATTGTCTCGGGTCGGATATAGTGAGTGTGGTGTGCCGCGGCCCTTACGACTGTTGACAATAGAACATTGCGATACAAGTGTGGAAAATTGATCTTTGCATAGAGGCGGTTTAACACGCGCGAGCGGTATTTATTATCACTTCACTATCACTACATAGTATAAAATAAAGTCACTTTTCGCCGTCCCTATGTCCCTATATCCCTATGTATGCTTAAATCTTTAAAACTACGCGACGGGTTTTTGATGCGGTTTTTTCAATAGATAGAGTGATTCAAAAGAAAGGTTTATATGTATAATACATGCATAATATAGCCGTGCGAAGCCGGGACGGGTCGCTAGTTTATTTATAATTTTTGTAGCATAAAACCGATAACTGCTATGACTATGCCCCTATTTCTTGTTTTTTTTTTTCATATTCTAATTATGATAGATAGTCTTATAAAATTATATTATTAAAATAATAAAACCAACAAAATATAATAAATGTTTATAAAACACTCAATTTTTTTCTTGGAAACCAAAATACGATAAAAAAAACTGGGTTCGATGGAAATCAATCATATCTTTTCGTAATTTTTTCAAAAACTACATTGAGGTGGTCATCGTTAAAAAAATCGACTTTATTTAGTTTTATTCAAAGATTTTGCCACAATAAAGCTGTAAATAATCGTAAAGTAAACGTAAGTAGGTACCTACTTACACAACATTTACACAATGTACCTATGACTAAAATGTTTACAACTTTTCATGTCAACTGTGTACCTACTCTTACTTTTTTCTATATGCAAAAATGAAAGAAGATTTTTTGTTAGGTATTTTAAAATCGGGTAGAGATGGGATCGGGTACAGTCGGGAAAATTTGTTTTTCGGTTGTTTATTTTACAGTTATTCTTAGTTTTTACACAATACAATGTGTTTCAGCGAAGGGATTTTAATACGAAAGGGGGTTGTTCTAGACGTCTAGGCGAACAACTTTTGTTCTACGACTTTTGGAAATCCGAACCTTTTTTTCAATAATTCTGACGGAATTTTTACTTGAAAATCACCTGTTTCATACAAAAACTTCGAACGAAATGTTCGAATTTCCAAAAGTCGTAGAACAAAAGTTGTTTGCCTAGACGTCTAGAACAACCCCCTTTCGTATTAAACCTCTAAGCAGAAACACATTGTTTAGCTCGAAGAAAGGATAGAAAATGTCATTGGTTTGGTATTACATTACAGCTTGTATTTTGGCAATATCTTTGAACAAATATACATAGGACACAACGTTTGGTTAAATATCCCGTTTCCGAGACGCTTTAGAGGTTTGGTGTAAAGGCATTATTTGTTAGCTATTATGCCCTCTATAGGTCTCAAAGTGCGCGGCAATTTGAGTCACTATATCTGTTGTGTCATAAAAATGAATAATAATTCTTTGGCGTTAATAAAATACCTATAGGCTATAATTCTAAAAGACCTTTTTACTATACCTACAGGGTTATTGGAAATCTGTGCACCTTAACGATCAACTTTTGTTCTACGACTTTTGTAAATCTATAATATAAAAATGAATCGCAAAATGTGTTGGTAAGCGCATAACTCAACAACGCCTGGACCAATTTGGCCAATTCTTTTTTTGGAATATTCCATAAGGTACGAGGATGGTTCTTACGGAGAGAAAAAATTAAAAAATTGCCTGAAAATGTCTAAAAACAACACTTTTCTATACTCCATACCATACAAACGATTCGTAATAATACAAGTCAATAAGAACTTTAATACCATAACATAAAGTTCAAGTTTTAATGGAGAGGTGCCGGGAAGGCAAAACAATTGAGTGACGTATAAATATTGATGTCAATCGTGTCGCGGTGTTAGTTGCTAAAACGGCTGAACCGATTTGTATGATTTTTAACCCCCAACGCAAAAACGACGGGGTGTTATAAGTTTGATGTGTCTGTGTGTGTGTGTGTGTCTGTGTCTGTCTGTGGCATCGTAGCTCCCGAACGGCTGAACCGATTTTGATTTAGTTTTTTTTTATATGGCAAAACAACGTTTGCCGGGACAGCTAGTTCATTATAAAAATATTCCATACAAAAATAAAAAATTAAATCCAACAGTTCAAATAATACTCAACTCTACGTCTACGTCACAGAATCAATCATAGTAGGTATGGTACAACCCGATCGGGTCGCACGCAGCATGCGCCCCGTGCCGATCGCACGCACTTGCCGCATAGACATAGAAAATTACCAGACAGTACGAGAAACAGTTAAATATTTTTTTTGGGATATGTATTAAGTTTCGTCAAAAGTCATAGAACAAAAGTTGTTTGTTAAGGTGCACAGAAGAAGCCCTTAACGCCGTGTCAATCAATTTCCAATAACCCTGTATTTCGGATAGTAAGAGTTAAGGAAACTACTTTAGCTGGCAACATTTTTAAAGAGGATTATGTGCCGATAAGTTGGAGAAAGGAAACTGGCAACACTGAAAAATTTGAGCCGTTTAAAGAAGTGAAGGTCGATGAAGAAATTTTATTTAAACCGCAACAGATTAGAACTTTTGTTATTTGGGTTAAGTTTAATTAAAAGGATTTTAGCAAGCCAACCTAAAAAACACCCTGTCTATTTTTTTTATAAATGGCATACGTTTTTCCGGGACAGCTAGTTTTATATAGGTATATGTATAGCTATCGAAGTATTTACTAAGGATAAAGTCACCTGTGGAAGAAAATTGACGGAAAAACTTCTCTCCATATAATTTAACAATATAAAGTGAACAATAATGGCTCGAGGCAAACAACACCCAATTAGTCATTACTTCATATTAGTTATTACGTACAGTCGGAAAACATAATTCCAGGCCCACCGTAGAGTTCACAAATCAAAATAAAACTCGGGGACTGCCGCGGTAAAGCTATTGCATCGTGCGACGTACAGTCGTACCTTAATACATACACGTTAAGTGAACGCTCGGCCGAGCTACATGGTAGGCGGAGTGGGGGGTGTTAGGTTTTATTTTCATTACGGAATTTCTTGATTCGGTCGCCGCGCTCAAAGCCCGCGATAAAAGCTATGCAATAGCTTAACAAATAAATATTGCAGGATATTCCACACCTCGCCATCTAACCCCAAGCTAAACCTAAATTGTATCGTTGCTAAATAAAAATATAAATAAACACTCAAATAAAACCCCAAGCTAAGTAACTAGACTTGTGTTATGGGTGCTAGACAACGGATATACTACTTATACACTTTTCTTTTGTAACAGCGGATAGTTTAACCTTAAATGAATTTAGTGCTTTAGTTATCCAACTCAAAGAGGATTTTAAGGCCAATCTTTTAATGATAGTAATTTTAAAACTCTACGGTGGCTATGCAATTCTGTAGCCAACTGTACAATCAACGTTCAAAAGTCTCTGCCCACCGTAACGTTTACAATTCTGTGCGTGCTGCATGGGGCGTGGTGTTCGGAGTGGGGCCTTTTTGAACACGTTAATTCGAATCTCGTATCGGACCCCACGAAGAAGTTACCCGGTTTCGACTCTGACCGTAAATCTTGGACCCGATTGAACCGATTTCGTTTCAACCACGGGAAAACTAACCACCACCTCCATAAATGGGGACTAAGGGAGTCACCACAGTGCGACTGCGGAGCACCTGACCAAACCCTTTCCCATGTGGTAAACGAATGCCCACTTCGCCGTTTTCCCGGTGGAATGTCGGAAGTTCATAAACTTACAACTGCCGCCGCAAGCTGGCTAAAAAACTTGGATATAGAGGTTTGATCCACGCAGGATGAATGCCATACGCCATGATGATGATGCGTGCTGCACAGGATTGTAAACGTTACGGTGCTTTTTTGCATTATTTGTGCTTATAGTATTATTGTAGCAAACTGATAGTGGACTTATGACCCATACTGTACATACATACAACAATGTTATTGTTATCGGATACAATAATTATTTGTAGGTATATTTCACGACATGCAATGTTCAAATTATAATGACATAAGTAGTTTTTTTCCTACATATGAATGAGGAAAAAAGCAAACTGTCACAACTTTTCACTACATAGTATAAAATAAAGTCACTTTTCGCCGTCCCTATGTCCCTATGTCCCTTTGTATGCTTAGATCTTTAAAACTACGCTACGGATTTTGATGCGGTTTTTTTAATAGATAGAGTGATTCAAGAGGAAGGTTTATATGTATAATACATGCACAATATAGCCGTGCGAAGCCGGGGCGGGTCGCTAGTACTCGTATAAAAAATATTGCAAGACATTCCACACATCGCCATCTAGCCCCAAGCTAAGTAACTACACTGTGTTATGGGTGCTAGACAACTCATATACTACTTATATACTTTTCTTTTGTAAATATATACTTATAATACATAGAAACAACCAGACAGATAAATATCTAAGCATAAATACATGTCTGAGGCGGGAATCGAACACGCAACCCTGTGTTTGGCAGTCTGGCATGATGACCATTGTGACAACTGGGTCGTCAAGTAGGTTGTCCGTCCTTGCAAACTAAGACTTATACGCGGGTGGAGACGCGGGGATAAGCTAGTAGACATTGTGAATAAAAGCATTCGTATAATTATTTAAGCACACGCCATAACACTTGGTTGTGAAATTGATTCTAATTGTAGTTATATGCATTTTCCAGGAAAAGCTCGAGTCAAATGAAAATGCTTTTTCAATGTAAATGAAACGTTGGTAATGAGGCTAGGATCTTTACAAGTTTCTTGTTTCTAGTTCGTATTTTATATGTTACAAGTTACGCTCTGCGGTTTCATACCATAACTCCCGATCCCGTGGGAATATCTAGATAAAAGTACCCTATGTTACTGTCAATAAATCAATTTACCATTATACCAAGTTTCATCTAAATCGGTCCAGTAGTTTCGGAGCATATTCAATGCAAACAAACAATAAAATATTTGCTTTTTATAATTTTACTAGCGACCCGCCCCGGCTTCGCACAGCTATATTATGCATGTATTATACATATAAACCTTCCTCTTGAATCACTCTATCTATTAAAAAAAACCGCATCAAAATCCGTTGCGTAGTTTTAAAGATTTAAGCATACAAAGGGAAATAGGGACATTGGGACATAGGGACGGCGAAAAGTAACTTTATTTTATACTATGTAGTGAAGTGATACCATTAGAATCAGAATCCTATGTAATGAAGTACAGACTAGCCCTCGGTTTCACCCGCTTATGTCCCGATCCTGTGGGAATTTCAGGATACAAAGTATTCTATGTTAGAATAGAATAGAATAGAATAGAAAAACATTTATTTGGACAAGCACACGACATAAATACATATTTAGAACAATTTAGGAGATGCTGACAAGCAATCATAAGAAAAAACAATGTGAGCCGTCACGGGACGCCTGGCAGATGTGAAACATCGACATTATTTTGTAAAAGTAATATTCAGAAAAGAACAGATTGTGATAGAATCGACTGTGCGATTACTGCATATAGACTGTATATTTATACCATCATATAGCGTGCTGATGCCTGAAATCGGTTTTACGTGCAGCTATAGATGTTTCACATCAAAAAATACAGAAATTGAGGAAGAATATATGTTCCTCTCCATTCTCTAAACTACCGCTAGCCAATTGTCATCCAAATCGGTCGTCCAACTAACAAGAAGATCCACTCACAAACTTCAGTCTCATGAAAATGATGTTTGCAATAACATCGAAATATCGAGCTCCACAAAATAAAAAAAATCGGCCAAGTGCGAGTTGGACTCGCGGACAATTTACGTACCAATTCTAATTTTAGTATTTTTGATGTGAGTGAAACATCTATAGCCGCACATAAAACCGATTTCTGGCGTGGCGACGCATGCCGCTATATGATGGTATATACAGTCTATATGCAGTAGTGTGTACGGTGTGTACACACCGCAATCGACTGTGCGATTCTATCACAATCTGTTCTTTTCTGCATAATATTACTTTTACAAAATAATGTCGATGTTTCACATCTGCCAGGCGTCCCGTGACGGCTCACATTTTTTTTGTTATAGTGACAATAGAAATACATCATTGTGAAAATTTCAACTGTCTAGCTATCACGGTTCATAAGATACAGCCTGGTGACAGACAGACGGACGGACAGTGAAGTCTTAGTAAAAGGGTTACGTTTTTACCCTTTGGGTACGGAACCCTAAAAACATGATAAATATCCTATTTTAAATAACTTTAATGAGGAAAAATTACTTACCTATTAAATCCTTTCTTTTTAGGGTGAAGTTAATAAATTAGTAATAAAAAATAGCGAAGCAGGTGGCTACATAATTCCCTTTGTATTTTTCATTAAAAAATATAATTAATTACCAACTTGACAGGTATAAAGGCTGAATAGAAAGAGATTAAAATTACAAATAATAGAGATGCCAGTTAAACAATTTTCTTAGATAGGTACTAAAACTTATTAAAAATAAATAAATATTGCAGGACATTCCACACATCGCCATCTAGCCCCAAGCTAAGTAACTACACTTGTGTTATGGGTGCTCGACAAATATATACAATGTGTTTCAACGAAGGGATTTTAATACAAAAGGGGGTTGTTCTTGACGTTTAGGCGAACAACTTTTGTTCTACGACTTTTGGAAAGTCCCGCCATTTTGACCCTAATTCTTTTTATTGTGTTGACTCAGGACCTTGATTTTTATACACCTAATAGGGACTATATACCTCAGTATCTGGTGTGAATTTCAATTTTCTATGTCCACCCGTTCCTGAGAAAATCGGTGGTGACGAACAGACGAAAAACGGAGAATTTTATCATACTTTGTGTATTATAGGTTTGCCATAGCATCATTATTTTGCGACACACATTTTGTTACTTTGTTTTGGTTAATAATAAATAAATAATTTATTATAAGAAAAGAGGCAAAGTTTACAAAAAATCCACCAAACTATAAAGAAAGTTTGTAGGTGGAAAAATATACTCTCAAGAAAAAATACCTGCCAACCCTAAAAATAACAAAATATAAAAAAGTTTATATAGTAATCTAAGTACTTATATAACCCAATCTAGTAGTTATTAGTAGTCTAGTAGTTAGACTCTTTTATGGTTTTATGCTCAGGTCTACTTTTATAATTAAAAGTCTTTGGCTGAATAGAGAGCGATAACTTTTTTCTGGAGTTATTCTCAAGTTATGATCTTTTCCCGAGAAAAATAAACTTTATCTTGTAATGTTCATACTTTCTACTACATTCATACTTTTGTTTCAGTTTAGCCGCGGCTCAGATAAGTTTGTCAGAATCAGGGCCGGATCGGGTATTTTTTGGGCCTTGGGTTATAAATACACCAGCGACCCGCTCCGGCTTCGCACGGCTATATTATGCATGTATTATACATATAAACCTTCCTCTTTAATCACTCTATCTATTAAAAAAAATCGCATCAAAATCCGTTGCGTAGTTTTAAAGACCTAACCATACAAATAGAAATAGGGAAATAGGGACATAGGGACGGCGAAAAGTGACTTTATTTTATACTATGTAGTGATGTGAAAGTTTGTGTGTATGTTTGTTACTCCTTCACGCAAAAACTACTAAACCGATTGCAATGAAACTCGATATGTAAATAGCTAGAGATCTGGAGCAACATATACTAAGCTATTTTTTTTATCCCGATATTCCCACGGGATCGTGAATTACGCGGGTAAATCCGCGATCGGTCGCAGTGATTTTTGCGTGAAGGAGTAACAAACACACACACACAAACTTTCACATCACTACATAGTTTAAAATAAAGTCAATTTTCGCCGTCCCTACCTATTTCCCTTTGTATGCTTAGATCTGTAAAACTACGCAACAGATTTTGATGCGGTTTTTTTAATATAGATAGAGTGATTCAAGAGGAAGTTTTATATGTACAATACATGCATAATATAGCCGTGCAAAGCAGGGACGGGTCGCTAGTTTATAATTTTAGTAAGTAATATAATATAAGCTGGATAGGTTTAGTTAGGACTGTTTTCAATGGATACTGGGGACTTTTTGTATCCATGGGCCCCTGAGTTGCAGCCCAAATAGCCCTTAGATCCGGCCCTGGACTGGTAGGCAGGTAGATCCGCTCCTGACTCAGATTATAGGTAATTAACGAAAAGTTCAAGTTAGTTGTTTTGTTTATCTGTCTTTATGAAGAAAAAATATTTGTATTTTTTTAGGGTTCCGTCCGTACCCAAAGAGTAAAAACGGGACCCTATTACTAAGACTCCACTGTCCGTCTGTCTGTCACCAGGCTGTATCTCATAAACCGTGATAGATAGACAGTTGTATTTCTGTTGCCACTATAACAACAAATACTGAAAAACGTGTTAAAACAGAATATAATGTTACGGTGGCATCCATTTTGAACCCCCCTTTTCAACCCGCAAATATTTTTTTCCATGTTTTGACGTGACAACGTTTTATAAATTGGTTTGCCGGGTGACACTTCAAGAAACTGCGTTACGCTCCGCTGACGTTATGCGCTCACAATGAGAGCGAGTGAGAGGCACGCGGGCATGGTTAGCCCGCCTAAGAGCGAGAGAGACAGACATAAGAAGTGAAAGGCACGCGTCCCTTCCACTCGAGCACAGTTGTTGTCACGTAAAACTTTCGCCCGTATACCGACTTTACAGGCAACCAGTTTTTAACTAAAATGTGTTCCATTTTCAACCCAAGCAATTATAATACCTAATATGATGTTTTTTGTACAGACAGAAAAATAATTTAATATTTTAATTATAATTAACACTTTTCCGAAACTATGAATCTATTTTTTCTGTTGACGTTACTTGAGTAAAAATTAGGTAGGTAGTTGGTTACCCACTGCGTATTTGGGTAGAAAATGGACTATTGATTTGGAGGGGGTTGAATATGGAGGGATTTTGTAAAATTATGCCGTGGGTTGAAATTTGGGGTTGAAAATGGATGCCACCAATGTTACGAACGTTTATTGGTCGTGGTCCGACTGCCGGAGTTCTATCAATCGAACCACGGGCAAATAAAACTGTCCGTAGTTCTATCAATCGAACCAAACCTTTCGCGCGTAAGTCCGACTCGCACTTAGCCGGGTTTTTTTTGTATTTTTTTACTAAAGGAAATACATTAATTTGTATGGATAGAACCCGCTGATCCTCTTTTAAAAGTAAACAATCGTTCAACTCCTTTGCACGGCTAATGGCCAAAAAATAATATTAAAAAAAAACACCCAATAAAAATCTAGCAGCCCCCATATTTATTTTTTTAATCGCTTATATGAGAACACTTAAGACTAATGATGTGAATCTAACGATACCAAATCCATCAAGTGGTTTGGAAAATAATATGAGGGAATCACTACATACTCGTAGTTTAAAATAAAGTCAGTTTTCGCCGTCCCTATTTCCCTCTGTATGCTTAGATCTTTAAAACTACGCAACGGATTTTGATGCGGTTTTTTTAAATAGATAGAGTGATTCAAGAGGAAGGTTTATAAGTATAATACATTCATAATATAGCCGTGCGAAGCCGGAGCGGGTCGCTAGTTCTGCTATAAAAACAGAATATAGTGTAAGAAACCATTTGCGCGCAAGTCCGACTCGCACTTTGCCGGGTTTTTTCTGTGCAACACGGCCTCTTTTGTATTTTTTTATTAAAGGAAAAATACATTAATTTGTATGGATAGAATCCGCTGATCCTCTTTTAAAAGTAAACAATCGTTTAACTCCTTCGTACGGCATGGCCATAAAGAAAAATGTCTAATTAGACTTTTCGTCAAACCATAATAGAGTAAGATCCCGCTGACGATCGAACTTTCGTGACTTTATAAAATCTGAGAATTTCTCATCACATGCCCCAACACAGTTATTAACGACAACAGCAACATTATCGATTGGTACAAAAATAAAGGCGATTTCTTTTTTTTATGTCATTACTACATAGATAAAACAAAGTCGCTTGCTCTGTCCCTATATCCCTATGTATGCTTAAATCTTTAAAACTACGCAACGGATTTTGATGCGGTTTTTTTAATAGATAGAGTGATCAAGAGGAAAGTTTATATGTATAATACATGCATAATATAGCCGTGCGAAGCCGGAGCGGGTCGCTAGTAAAGAATATTAGAAACATACAAACATAATATGCGCGATAAACATAACACTTTCATTGCAGTCGGGTAAAAAGAAAAATGGTTGTCTGTATAGGGTCGGTTTACGGATGATAATTTTACGTGATAACGTCTTATGAAACCAATGATAAGTTAATTTTTTTATTATTATCCTTACCTACTTTTATTTTTTTTCTTTGTTTTTCCTTTAAATAAGTCTTCTATTCGTCACTCGTCACCATAACACAAGCCTAAATGAGCGATATTATTATTAAACAACTACCTGCGCTCCGCGGTTTCACCCGCGTAACTCCTAATCCCATGGGAATATAAATTAAGATGTAGACTATCCTATCTTTCAAGTTGGATCAAACTGCACACGGTGTGCAAATTTGATTAAAATCGGTTTAGTCGTTCATCGCGCACAAACAACGTGACGCGTAATTTATATATGTTACGCCCCGGCTTCGCACGGCTATATTATGCATGTATTATACATATAAACCTGCCTCTTGAAACACTCTATCTATTTAAAAAAACCGCATCAAAATCCGTTGCGTATAGTTTTAAAGATTTAAGCATAGGTACAAAGGGATATAGGGACAGAGAAAGCGACTTTTTTTATACTATGTAGTGATAGTGATAGTGATAAAATTTGATTTATGTCGCCGTTTAAAGTATCTAGTCTGCATCAGCTCTCTCTTTGTGAACGAAACTTGATTTATATCAACAAAAGCTTTAAAATTTTATTATTATATATTATAAAACACATCAGCCATTCCGTTGTGTTGAGAGGAAATGATTTAACGTTTCGACAGCTCTCATGTCCGTTCGTTACAGTCTGTGACAAACTTATCGTGGTTGATGATGAAAGGGGGTACTATAGACATTTCTACACTAATATATATATCCGCGGTTTCACCCGCATAGTCCCGATCCCGTAGGGATATCAAAAAAAAGTAGCCTATAGCCTTCATCGATAAATGTACTATCCAACACAAAAATAATTTTTCAATTCGAACTAGTAGTTCCTGAGATTAGCGCGTTCAAACAAACTCTACAGCTTTATAATATTAGTATAGACTAGCGACCCGCACCGGCTTCGCACGGCTATATTATGCATGTATTATACATTTAAACCTTCCTCTTGAATCATTCTATCTATCAAAAAAAACCGCATCAAAATCCGTGGCGTAGTTTTAAAGATCTAAGCATACAAAGGGAAATAGGGACATAGGGACGGCGAAAAGTGACTTTATTTTATACTATGTAGTGATAGTGATAGTGATAAAACAAAGTCGCTTACCGCTGTCTGTCCCTATGTATGCTTAAATCTTTAAAACTACGCAACGGATTTTGATGCGGTTTTTTTAATAGATAGAGTGATTCAAGAGGAAGGTTTATATGTATAATATATGCATAATATAGCCGTGCGAAGCCGGGGCGGGTCGCTAGTAATCTATAAAACTGCCGACTTTATGAAATCGGTTGAAATAATATTTATATTTCACAATAACGCTTTGATTTCCCGCATTTATTATTATTTACATAAAGTTAATAAACTTCTGTTCCGAAATATATTCCATAAAAAAAAACAATGAATATGTAATGAGTTATTAATAAAAATAATTATAAATTGTTTTTATAATTTTGTACGTTTATAACATACATTGTGTAAATATTATTTGGGGCAGGGTCTGCTTTAGGCTACTTTCCCTTGAGAAATTACAAAAAACCAGTCAAGTGCGAATCGGTCTCGTAAATATCGGTTCCGTACATAATAATATCTTCTGATACAAACATTTCTATGCTTAAAGGGCATACGCCAACGACCTTGCTACCCAGCCTACTAAATAGTTACTACTGGCACCGGTCGTGTTCGTTGGTGAACATTGTTGATTGTTACGAATGTAGTATTTTCTAAGGTATTCGCGACTTGAACTTATAAATATAAATATATTAAAACGGATACATTCGCGTTTTTTATTTTAATTTTAAACCTGACGTTTCGGGAACTTTGCAGTTCCCATGGTCACAGGCAGACAGGTTTAAAATTGAAATAAAAAAACGCGAACATATCCGTTTTTATATAATTTATGTTACGAATGTGTTTTGCTTTTCACTAAAGTGCTGTGATGAAATTGTAGGTGATATTTATACCAACATTTTGGTGTGACTTTGATCAAAAAAATTCCTACAGTTTCGAAGCCATCATAGAATTAAGAATTAAAACTAGTATAACTTTAAAATGACAAGGAATTTTCGTCTCAAATTTTCCCAAAATATCGGTAAAGATCTCACCTACAATTCCATCTCAGCACTTTTGAGAAAAACAAAACACATTCGTTACAATCAACAATGTTAGTTGCAAGCGACAAGCGAGGTATTTCTGGCGCGTTGCGTTTGGCAACACAAATAGCCTTAAAAGAAGATTCCAGCAACAAATACTGCTGTTACTATTGGGCTACAGAATAAATAATTTATTTATTTATTATTTTGTAAATATATTTGTAAAAAACCGGCCAAATGCGAGTTAGTCTCGCAAGGGGGTTCCGTTGTATTATTTTCTTTTTTTAGTTCTTATTTGTTGTTATAGCGGCAACAGAAATACATAATCTGTGAAAATTTCAACTGTCTAGCTATCACGGTTCATGAGATACAGCCTGGTGATAGACAGACGGACAGTGCTGGAGTTAATAGGGTCCCGCCTTATTACTGACCGTCTAACCGTCTCTCTGTCACCTTAGTTGATATGTTTTACGTTTCGATCGGGTTGCATCGACTATAGTTTTAACGCGACGCTACGCGTTTTTGTAAAATGAAATAAAAATATCTCGCTCTTTTCCTTCTAAGCAACTGATCCCTAAAAAAAACTTTTATGTTTTTTCAATTTCTCGTCACGTTTTTAACAAAATGGCTGCTGTCAGTTAGCTGTTCAAATGGTTTGAGTGATTCGTATTTCGCGTGACTCCTTATCATTGCATATTTTGTTTGTGTAATTAATTAATCGTTGTTATTTCGATTATACTGGCCTTTGGTTTAGCAGATGGTAGTGGTAGGTATATTTTCAAAGTCAAAGAGGTCCTGAATATTACAAAAAAAACTAAATCAAAATCGGTACATCCGTTCGATGGTTCGGGAGCTACGATGCCACAGACAGACACACACATAGACACACTGACACGTCAAACTTATAACACTAAAACTAAGAATAAATAAAGGTAGGTACAGTCACAACATTACCAATTAGCTGAACCCCACGTGACCCAAAGCTCATTCGCATTATCTGTAATAAATATAGTATTTACTTACCTATTTTGTATTTTTTTTATATTATTATATTTTGTATTGTATAATATATTGTTTAAAAAACCAGAATCAGGTTACATTACTTTACAACTTTACAGATTTGCGAGTGAGCTTTAGGTCACGTGGGGTTCAGCTAATTGATAATGTGACTGTACTTATAAAGGGTACCGGGTCTCTCTTCATACAAACGTAATCGACTGTTTCCTCTCTGGATAATGACAGTAGCACTAATATTTATGTAGCATAAACTCTATAACTGTTATGACTATGCTCCTATGTCTTGGTTTTTTTTTCATATTCTAATTATCATAGAAAGTAAGAGTAAAAAAAAAACAAAATATAAAAAAATAAGACATAGAGGGGCATGGTCATGGCAGTTATAAGTTTTATGCAACAAAAATATTTGCTCTAGTGTCATTATCCACGGAGGAAACAGTCGACTACGTTTGTATGGAGAGAGCGCCGGTGCCCGGTACCCTTTCCTCTTAATTTGATATTTTATTTGATAACGCGAAATTGGCAGACTGCGTTTTTGGTTCTCAGCGACTAAAGATTTGGGTGAAACCGTGGAGTTCTGCTAGTATTATTAATGACGTTGTATTTATTATGACGTTACAACTGATTTATTAGGACGTTACTTTAGATAGTATAATATTAAATGTATTGTTAGGACGTTAAATAGTACATTTACATAAACAACTGTGTATACTAAATATTTTTATCTTCATACCTAATAACTTGTTGTAAGGATAACTTTCTCTTTGTTTTGGTTCAATATTTCACTTTATATAAGTACTAGCGACCCGTCCCGGCTTCGCACGGCTATATTATGCATGTATTATACATATAAAACTTCCTCTTGAAACCGCATCAAAATCCGTTGCGTAGTTTTAAAGATTTAAGCGGTCAAAAGGAAATAGGGACAGAGAAAGCGACTTTGTTTTATACTATGTAGTGATTATGAATTAGTGGAAACTTTGTTGGATTAAGGGTTTTTTATATATTGTTATAAATATTTCTATCATAGTTCTGTATGTTTCCCAAATAAACGAAAATAAATAAATAGTACATTGTTACCCTAGGGGTGAAAGTCACTCATTGAGTCCTGAGACGGACTAATAGTTCGAGAGACTAGATGAGTCTTTTACCCGAGGTAAATACTGTGCTTTTCATTACGAATAACACATAAAATTCTTTCTAATAACGAGTGAATGAGAGACTCCATACTACCTGATCCTCTCACAAGGTTGGGGACAAAAAGGATAAACATTATGTAGTGTTTTTTTTTTAGGTTTTTGCTATTTGTATTCAATACTTAAATACTTACCGAAGATTTTTTTTAATGAGTTAAGCCAACACTGGAAAAACACGGTTTGTCTAGAAACAACAATTTACAAAAAATATAATACACAATCATAAATGAAAAACCAGTAACACAAAAACATAATAAAATAACAAAATATAATACTAATTAAAACGTTTAAAATAATTCAAAATGCAAGCATTTCCCGCCGGTTTTTTTTGTACTCAAGGAACGACACTGACCACACGGTCGCATAAAGCCACATCAGCAACATCTCGACAGGGCGCGCATCTTGAACTAATGTACTTGAATTCGATTACTGAGAAAAACCTACTATGTACTAATATCTGGCCGTATGCACGAACCGTGCGAAGCCATACTTGTTATTCTTTGGTGTTACCTAAAGCAAGGAGGTTAGATTTTTGAAGTTCCTAATGCGTAGTGATACTGATACTGGCTATATGCACATTGCACAAGCCATGCGAAGCCATAATTTGACATGACTGCTATCAGTGAAAGCGATTCTCCCTATGGCAGAATGTTTTTCTTTCTACACACTCTTCAGGCACCTTTAGACCTACTTTCAGGGTATGAGTAATGAAAAAGTATTAATCTATCTATCTATATATATAAAAATCAATTGCTGTTCGTTAGTCTCGCTAAAACTCGAGAACGGCTGAACCGATTTGGCCAATTCTTTTTTTGTTGTGTTTGTTGTAGTCCAGGGAAGGTTTAAACGGTGAGAATTTAAAGATCGGACTCACGCGGGTGAAACCGCGGGGCGCAGCTAGTTCTATAATATAAAAATCAATTGCTGTTCGTTAGTCTGGCTAAAACTCGAGAACGGCTGGACCGATTTGGCCAATTCTTTTTTTGTTGTGTTTGTCGTAGTCCAGGGAAGGTTTAAACGGTGAGAATTTAAAGATCGGACTTACGCGGGTGAAACCGCGGGGCGCAGCTAGTCTATAATATAAAAATCAATTGCTGTTCGTTAGTCTGGCTAAAACTCGAGAACGGCTGGACCGATTTGGCCAATTCTTTTTTTGTTGTGTTTGTCGTAGTCCAGGGAAGGTTTAAACGGTGAGAATTTAAAGATCGGACTTACGCGGGTGAAACCGCGGGGCGCAGCTAGTCTATAATATAAAAATCAATTGCTGTTCGTTAGTCTGGCTAAAACTCGAGAACGGCTGGACCGATTTGGCCAATTCTTTTTTTGTTGTGTTTGTCGTAGTCCAGGGAAGGTTTAAACGGTGAGAATTTAAAGATCGGACTTACGCGGGTGAAACCGCGGGGCGCAGCTAGTCTATATAAATAAAAATTGATGTTCGTTAGTCTCGCTAAAACTCGAGAATGGCTGAACCGATTTAGATGATTTCGGTTTTCAAATGTTTGTCGTAGTCCAGGGAAGGTTTAAACGGTGAGAAAGATCGGACTTACGCGGGTGAAACCGCGGGGCGCAACTAGTCTATAATATAAAAATCAATTGCTGTTCGTTAGTCTGGCTAAAACTCGAGAACGGCTGGACCGATTTGGCCAATTCTTTTTTTGTTGTGTTTGTTGTAGTCCAGGGAAGGTTTAAACGGTGAGTACTTACGCGGGTGAAACCGCGGGGCGCAGCTAGTATGACAATAAAAGTATTATTATGACACAAAAGAAAAGTTTATTATGACGTTACAAGAGGTTAATTATTATGACATTCATTAAATAGGTTTATTGTGATGTTCAAAGTATTATTATGACGTTACAAGTATTATTATGACATGAAAACAGGTTTATTATGACGTTGCAATTATGTGTCTGGTTTACAATGTAACTTCACGTCCCATTACGGCGTCAGCGATGGTTCTCGGCAGAGACAGAAGGTTTAAGAGCAGACCTTTCCTTGGTGGTTTATTACTTTGATCCGGATTATTTCTGCCCGATGCTAACTCCTCCGCTAAAATAAAGATAATGACGTTTATACAGGTATGAATTTTTTACATGGGCCTTCAGGGCTATATCCTAAACTAAAAGAGATAGCGAAACATGGGGAGAGGAGTTAAGTGCCGGATTTTAACAAAAACTAAAACTGCAACGTTAGATTTTTGAAAAAGTTATTATCCTAGCCAGGAATCGAACCTGTTGATTTTGCAAAAAAAAATATCTTTCAAAATTTTTATACCGATGAAGTTGCTGAAAAAGATCAATTCTTGGAAACCAATATAGCAGGGCAAATCAAAGGAAATAGCTAATTTTTGTAGTTTTCTACAATATTATTATGACGTTGAAAGTATTATTATTATGACGTTGACATATTTTTATTATGACATTAAAAGAATTCTTAAATTAAGAATATTGCTTACTAGCTGCGCCCCGCAGTGGGCCTCCGAGAAGCTCCAAAAAGGTTTAATGTGAAAGGGTACCGGCGCTCTCTCCATACAAACGTAGTCGACTGGATAATGATATTAGCACAAATATTTTTGTTGAATAAAACCTATAATTGCCATGACTATGCCCCTATATCTTGGTTTTTTTCATTTTCTAATCCTCATTGAAAATAAGCTTTAAAAAAAACAAAAAAAAAAAATTAAGACAAAACATAGGGGCATGGTCATATTAGTCATGGCAGTTAAAGTATTATGCAACAGAAATTTTTGAGCTAGTGTCATTTATTCAGGGAGGAAACAGTCGACTACGTTTGTATGGAGAGAGCGCCGGTACCCTTTGTACTTGTACTTGTATACGGGCTGTTTTCCGCAATCAGACCTCTTTAGTTGGGTCCCCTTTGCGTAAGGTTCTACTTGTCAGGGGAAGAACCAGCCCAGCTCTTCCATAAATTTTGCCACAAGATGTGGTTTTTCAAAAATCTTTGGAAGGCTTTACCCTTTCTTCTTAAGGTATGTCAATATAGCTTACAGTTTCTCTTACCTCTGATTGTCAAATTAATGTTATGCCGAGCTGGGTTGCTTGGGTCATGTGGTGCTGAACTGTATGGGTCAGATGATCGCGAAAGAGATCGGTAAGGTGCTGAACGATTTGGGTCAGATGCTGGTGAACCATATGGGTCATAATATCCTGAACGAGATGCATGTGTTGTTGTAGTAGGTTTTGTTGTAGTAGTCGGGCCAGGTGTTGTTGTAGTCGGGCTAGGTGGTGTAGTAGTCGGGCCAGGTGCTGGTGTAGTAGTCGGGCCAGGTGCATGTGTAGTGGTCGGGCCAGGTGGGCCAGGTGGCGGTGTAGGTGGAGGTGGTGGGCCAGGTGGCGGTGGAGGTGGAGTTGGTGGGCCAGGTGGGCCAGGTGGTGGTGGAGGAGTTGGGCCAGGTGGTGGTGGAGGTGCTGGGCCAGGTGGTGCTGGGCCAGGAGGTGCTGGGCCAGGTGGTGCTGGGCCAGGAGGTGCTGGGCCAGGTGGTGGACAAGGTGGGTAATAAGGTGGGTAATATGGTGGGTAACATGGTGGTGGACAAGGTGGGTGATATGGTGGTGGACATGGTGGGTGATATGGTGGTGGACATGGTGGGGGAGAAGGTGGGTGATATGGTGGTGGACATGGTGGGGGACATGGTGGTGGACATGGTGGGGGACAAGGTGGGTGATATGGTGGTGGACCAGGTGGTGGACAAGGTGGGTGATATGGTGGTGGACCAGGTGGGGGACATGGTGGTGGACATGGTGGGGGACAAGGTGGGTGATATGGTGGTGGACCAGGTGGTGGACAAGGTGGGGGACAAGGTGGGTGATATGGTGGTGGACAAGGTGGGGGACAAGGTGGGTGATATGGTGGTGGACCAGGTGGGGGACATGGTGGTGGACAAGGTGGTGGACGAGGTGGGGGACATGGTGGTGGACGAGGTGGGGGACATGGTGGTGAAGAATATGGGTCGGAGAAATACGATGAAGGTGATGGGTTGAAAGATTGGCTAGAATAGGGGGAAAATGTTTGGTGGTAAGCTGCGGTCGTTTGAAGAAGGCCTGTAAAAACAACACGATTTAACACACAAATCATTGACTGAGTGAACGATGGGAGTGAAGCTAAAGTGGTGAGACTCTCTCTCTCTCCCTGAAAATAACCGTGGTACCTAATTAAAAATATTTTTTATTACTCATACTCGGAAAGTAAAATTGAAATAACACAAACTCCCTCGAACCCCGTCTCGGGACTAAATAAGTTACTTTCAACCCTTGGGTAACAATGTACTATTACTTACCAGAGCCAAAAGTTATAAAAACTAATATTTTCAAAAGCATTTTCTCTAATTTCTATTAGTCCATATCACAATAAGTTTTTTAACAAAATGAAAATATAAGAAAATTTATGTAAATATACATACTTAGTTGTTTTAGTTTGTAATTATGATTTCGTCACAGTTTTAATCGACCTTTTTAACACATCGTATGTTTGGTTTTTTATTAAAAACATTAGGTTTATTACTGTGTTGGCCTAGCGGTAATTACCTCGACTTTCATTCCTAAGATCGTGATTTTTTTTAAGAGGAAAGGGTACCGGAGGCTCTTTCCATACAAACTATTACAAACGTAGTCGACTGTTTCCTCCCTGGATAATGACACTAGAGCAAATATTTTTGGTGCATAAAACATATAATTGCCATGACCATGACCATATTTTATGATTTTTTTTAATTTTAAATTTTTTTTTAATTTTTCATTTCTCTGGTAATTAGAAAATGAAAAAACCAAAACATAGGGGCATAGTCATAGCAATAATAGGTTTTATGGCAAAAAAAAATTGTGCTAGTGTCATTATCCACGGAGGAAACAGTAGACTAGAAAAAAGCGCGGGAAACATCGGAAGAATCGGGTGTCTTTTTGTGTTTAAATTTTTCAAAATTAATTTTGATTAGTCAAAAGTGGTCAACGTAGTTATTTTTAGTTCATTTCTTTTTATTCTATCTTTAATTTGTGTATATATCGTATAAGTAGTGTCCTATTTAAGTGGTAAGTGTGTCTAATAGATTTTCTTTGTTGATGGATGAGGCAGAAGACCCTGGCGGGGGCTCGAGTTTTCCTCGAGCCCCTGATCCGTCTTCATATGTGACTGTATTGTCATCTCAATCAGAGACGGATAGTACTAGACCCTCGACGCCAAATCGAAAACGTAGCATATCATACAAAACCTGCAAACATTGCAATAAGAGGAAACGAAAGCGTCATGATAATGATAAAGTATCTACGTGTGCTTGCACCGTAGTAAACGAGTTGACGGAATTTAAACGGCCTCAAGAAGTTTATGAAGTCAATATTGCCCCTCCTATAACAATACAACAAAACAAACAATAGTACACAATCCGTTCCCACTCACATCGCCAGGTCTGTATATGAACCTACTGACATATCACCATTTGTTGTCCATGTTCAAAAAGAACAGACTTCGCTCAATGATGGCTCATTTTTACATCCAGTTGCTTTTGGTAGATTTTTAAAGAAGCACAATTTTAAAAACATTGTCAACGGCAGCGTTAAACGAATTGGAAGTAATAGGATATCCATGTCTTTTACAGAGTATACAGATGCTAATAGTTTCCTACTGCATGAGGCTTTGAAATCATCCCACTTAAAAGCATTTATCCCAACCTTTAATGTCACTCGCATGGGTTTAGTTCGAGGGGTGCCCGTAGAATGGTCTGATGAGGAGGTAAAAGAGAATATTGGTACTCCAATTGGCTGCGGTAAAGTCCTAAAAGTTAGGCGATTAAATTATAAACGGACAGTGGATGGAACTGCTGAATGGAGGCCCTCCCAAACCATTGTGTTAACATTTGACAGACAGGTACTTCCCAAAAGAATTTTTGTATGTTATAATTCCCTTAATGTTGAATTATATGCGTACCCCACTATTCAATGCTATAATTGCTGTAGGTTTGGACATACCAAGCCGCAGTGTCGTTCGAAACCTAAATGTTATAGATGTGGTGAGGAACATTCTGGAGAGTCCTGTAATATTGACGAGCCACAGTGTTGTTTATGTTTAGGTAGTCATCTAGCAACCAGCAAAAATTGCCCTGAGTATGTTAGACAGAAGGCGATTAAAACTACCATGGCTGAGAATTGTCTATTACTTCACCGTCCCATTACAAAATTGTATTCCACTGTTGCTGCCTCCTCTTCTCTCCCGACTCTTCTCGAAAATAGTATTACTGAAAATTTAAATAAATCTAGTACTCGTACTTCATATAAAAAGACTGTATACATGAAACCTCATACTTCTCCAAGCATACAGACACCTGGATATGACAAAACGGCACATAATAGAATACTTAATGAATATAATATGCCACACCCGTCTGGGAATGGCACTGCTTTAAATAAAACAACTTCAATTAATCCTACACTTAATATTATTTTGGAAATTATTAAACTTTTATCTCAATCAAATCTTATACCGAACAACGTTGTCCAATTAATAGACACTTTAATTACATCACAAAACATTGATCATGGATCTAGTTCTCCAGTGGAATGCACATAGTGTTATTCCTAAGAAACATGAAATTATATATCTAATAAATAAATACAACCCTCTGTGTATAGCGTTACAAGAAAACCTGGCTTAAGCCAGGTCTAGTTTTTAAGATTAAAGGTTACTCTTCTTCTTCTTCTTACTCGTCTTAGACAAGACAGAGTAGACAATGAAAGGTGGAGTGGAGTATGTCTGCTTATTAGAAACTCTGTTCCATTCACTCCACTTAATTTTCCTCTGCATAGTAACAGTTTTGAAATTATAGGTGCAAAAGTACAGGATATGTATATTATTTCTTTTTATAATCCTCATAATAGTAAAGCAGTGCTTGATGAAATAAATTTATTTATTAAAAACATTCCTAGGCCTTGCTTAATTTTAGGTGATTTTAACAGTCACCATCAATCTTGGGGGAGTTCACTTACTGATAGTTGTGGGAAACAACTTATGGATATTTTTGATTCACATAATTTATGTGTGCTTAACACAGGAGTCCCCACCCGTAGGACAAAACCAAATGAAAACAATAGTGCAGTTGATCTTTCTGTATGTACCCCGAACTTGGCTTCCATACTGACATGGGACATTTTAGATTCCACACATGGCAGTGATCACTTTCCCTAACTTATTTCTTTGCCACGTAGAAGTCCACCACTACAAATAAAGCAACCTCGACTTAAATATAAACTAATTGATAATAACTGGGAAAAGTTTAAAATTGCTGTTGATTCTAAAATTCCTTTCTTACCTGAAATCAGTCAAGGGACGATAGAGTGTTCAGATGCATTTACCCAAGCTTTGGTTGAGTCTGCAGACAATACATTTCCCATAAAAGGTTCTTCCAATGGGAAACTTCCATCACCACCTTGGTGGGATGATGAATGTTCTAAGGCAATTGAAAACCGGAAAAAAGCTGAAAATATGTATTGTTTAAAGTTTAAACATGACCAATGAAAATTTTAATGCCATGATAGAAGCTACAAAATCTTCTAAAAAATTGTTTAAGGAAAAGAAGTCTAAAGCTTGGAAAAGTGTTTGCTCAACGATAAGTCCTTCAACTCCTTTCTCAGTTATGTGGAAAACCATTAGAAGAACTCTTCCTCTCTTCCTCCTTCTATGTCAGAAAGTTATTTAGATTCTATAGCTCCAGCCTTCGTACCACTTCACTCAGATTGTTTATTAAGTTCTCATTGCTCTCATCCCATTCTTGATCATGATCATGATCAGTCTCATTTTAATAGTCCTTTTTCATTTGAGGAACTAAAAACTGTATTAGCTGGGTTGACTGATAGTTCTCCAGGAAAAGATGGCATCCCATATTCTTTTATACAAAATTTAGGCGAAGAAGCCATTGTGTATTATTTAAACATAATCAATTCTATGATGTCCTCTGGCATTGTTCCTCAAAAATGGAAAACTCAATTAATTGTTCCTATTTTAAAACCTAACAAAAGTCCATCTGAAGTTTCATCTTTTCGCCCAATTGCCCTATCTTCTGTTCTTATTAAAATTGCTGAACACTTAGTTAAAAATAGACTGGAATGGTTCGTTGAACATAACAAAGTTTTGTCAGATTCACGGTATGGATTTCGTAAAGGTAGAAGTACAATGGACAGCTTAAGTATTTTTACAACAGACTTACGAATCGCTTTTTCTCGGAATCGTTCAGTTTTAGCTGCTTTCCTTGATATAAAGTCAGCTTATGATAATGTTTTGTTACATATTTTGAAAGATAAATTAGACAAATTAAAAGTTCCATACATGTTAACACATTTTATTATGAACATTTTAAATGAACGATGTATACAACTTGACAATTCACACCCTCATAATAGTAGGTTGCTTTGGAGAGGTCTCCCACAGGGATCTGTACTCAGCCCGTTACTTTATAGTATTTACACTTACGATTTAGAAGAGTTTATTGGGGGTTCTACAAGTGTGCTTCAGTATGCAGACGATTTGTTAATTTATGCTATTGATTCCTCCATAGACATAGCCAATAATCAATTATCAACCTCTCTTATCCATTTGAAAATTTGGTTACATGATAATGGTCTTGAATTATCCGTTCCGAAATGTAAAATTGTCCCTTTCACCAGACGTCGGGTTATCCCTCCTATTGATATTAAACTTGATAATTCTGCCATACCGGTATCTAATAGTGCTAAATTTTTGGGAGTGATTCTTGATTCCAAATTGAACGGACTTGATCATTGTGACTATTTTGTCACTAAAAGTGAGCGCACTGTAAATATTTTAAGATGCCTGACTGGTGTTTGGTGGGGTGCCCATCCATCCTCTTTATGGCTAGTCTACAATGCTCTGGTAAGAAGTGTCCTTGATTATGGGGCCTTCTTGCTGGAGCCTTGTAGCAAAACTGGCCTTAGAAGGGTGGATGGTATTCAATCAAAAGCTTTGAGAATTGTCACCGGTTCAATGAAATCAAGCCCAATTAATGCTCTACAGGTTGAATGCGCAGACCCTCCTCTGCATTTAAGAAGACAACACTTATCTGATAGATATTTTTTCAAGGCTATTCAATTCTCTAATCACCCACTTATTCCTAAATTATATAGTTTGTTAGATCAGATAGAAAATTCGTCATACTGGACCAATAAAACTGTGCCATATCAGTCTCATAAACAGTTTAAAAAAATATTTATCCATAAATTCTCCTATATACCGTTCTTTTCTTTTTCCTCTTTTTGATTTCGTTTTTGAATCTTTAATTTTAGAACCTGAAATACATTTAGACCTTGGAATTCCGAGAGATAATTGTTCTGCACATGCGGAATTCAAACGCGTTGTTTCTGAGAAATGGCCAGACTATCACTATTTATTTACTGATGCTTCCAAGCATTCATTGGATAAATGTGTGGGAGTTGGTACTTATCACAGTCAGTATAATATTGTTCAGAAAACAAAACTCCCGCCGGAATCGTCAATTTTCACTGGTGAATGTATGGGAATTTTAAAGGCATTGGATTACATACTTTTGTTTAAGCTTCAAAAGTCAGTTATTTTTACAGACTCTAAAAGTTCGCTTTATGCTATAGAAAAATATACATTTAAATCCAATTCTTATCGTCACATTGTATTTCAAATCAGAAAAGCTTTATATGAATGCATCACAATGGGATATTCTGTTGCTTTAGCCTGGATCCCAGGGCATACTGGGATTCCGGGAAATACTAAGGCTGACGTCGTAGCTAACGATGCCGTTGATAGTGGTGATCTTGTTCCGTTTGTGAATTATCCGCATGATCTGATGTCTTTGTCTTCAGTCAATCTCAAGGAATCTTGGGATAGGCTGTGGGCGGATACAGGTCGTGCGAAGGGACGGTATTATTATGGTCTTCAACCAAATGTAACAGCAAAGCCATGGTTTAGCAAAATTCACCTGAGTAAATCAGCAACTTCAATGGTAATTAGAATGAGACTGGGACATCATTGTTCCCCTGCCCATCTGGCTAGGTTGGGAACTAGAGACGATGCGGGATGTGAGTGTGGATGTGATGTTGGTGATATTAATCATATACTTTTTAGTTGCCCTCAGCACGATAGATCTAATTTTATTGATTCCCTCATCTCCTTGAAGATTCCGTTTCCTACTAATGCAGCGTGTTTATTGTTAAATAAAGATCCCGATGTGTTTGGCGTTATAGCTACATTTCTCAGTGTAAATAATATTAAATTATAGATTCTCCACTCCACTATATATATAAAATGTAAATACTTATTTAATTATTGTATTGTATTTTCTCTAACTCTCTTGTAGGTATACTCTTTGATTGTTGTTCTAATTTTTGTGTATAATTCTTGCAGATTTTTCCTTTTTCTATTCCTTGACCATTTTTCTCCATCCTTTCCGAGTTAGGTATCCTTTTCCGCGCAGAAATGTTTCCCCGTTTTTGTTAAAACTCTCAGTCATTCCTCCCTCTTCCTGAAATATTACCTAAAATCCATCCTAAACAAAACCAACAAAAACACAAGAAAAGAGCACAAGAAACAAGAAAAGAATAATTTGAAGGGAGAAGCAAAATACTCGACGCTGGCAAGATGCGCAGCATAGAATATGCACAGTTGCATCCGCCATAAGAAGAAAAAAAAAAAAAAAAAACAGTAGACTACGTTTGTATGGAGAGCGCGCAGGTACCCTTTCACCTTAAGCCGAAGTGGTAACACCAGAAGCGCGATAGAGTTGTCTTAGAAACTGTGTTCGGTTATCAACCACTACAATTCATAGAATGATATTCCTACTGTCGTAAAAGTGAAGAAATGCTTTGTATTGTCATACACTTCGAAACACGATTAGAGTGATTTGCCTTGATAGAAAAATATCGTGAAAATCCTAAGATAGCTCGGACAGCAATATAAAAATAGCAACTATAATAGCAAATAGCATAATGATAGAGCGTGGTTCATTCTTGCAGTGGCTTCATAATACACATCAACAAAATCTAGGGAACACGGGTAAAATAGTGTTTTTTGGGGATTATTAGTATTTTTATGGGTTTTTTTGTTGGGTGTTGTATGTCAATAGAAGCGGAATTTTATACTCTTTTTAATGCTGTGATTTTATTAAAGGGTTTCCATAGCATAAAATGGGAATTTGGTATGAAAATTAAAATAGTGCCAAAACTGAGAAACAAAACAAGTTAATTTTAATAAAACCCCAAAAACTAGAGACTAGCTTTTGCCCGCGACTTCGTCCGCGTAGAAATCGAAAATGTTCCTAATAGGATTGGACCAAGGAATCAAGTGGTCCCATACAAAATTTGCCCCCTTTTTTGCCCCCCTAAGGGGTAAAATTTCGGAAAATCCTTTCTTATAGCTTACGTCATACAAAGAACACACCCTCCAAGTTTCAGGTCTCTACGATCAGCGGTTTAGGGTGTGTGTTGATCCGTCAGTCAGTCAGGACAAAGCATTTATACTATATAATACTAGCTGTCCCGGCAAACGTCATTCATGACAATCACGTCATTCGGTTTCATGAGAATCGGTCGAGCCGTTTCGGAGGAGTTCAAGTTCGAACCCCGTGACACGAGAATTTTATATATATAGAGATATACATATATTTTACATATATTACTAGCAGTGCTCCGCGGTTTCACCCGCGTAACTCCCGATCCCGTGGGAATATCAAAATGAAAAGTAGCCTATAGCTTTCCTCGATAAATGGACTATCCAACACAAAAATATATTTTCAATTCGAACCAGTAGTTCTTGAGATTAGCGCGTTCAAACAAACAAACAAACAAACAAACTCTTCAGCTTTAATAAAGTAATTAAGTAAAATATAGTATAGATTGGATAGATAAATTAGATTAAGATACGTTGACACTGTTAGATTTCTAATTGCACTTTTTATGCCTGACGTTTCGGAAGTTTTACACTTTCCATGGTCAGAGGCAGACGTAACCTAAGTACACGGAACTGGCTGACGTTATTCAGAGGGATTAAATCCCTTGTTCGCAGGGTTTGAGACTTTATTAATGAATAAAATAAATAAAAAAAATCTTTTTATATCTAGTACACAATACATTTTTATTGGTTAGCGTTTAACCACCATCAAACAAGCCTGATGGCCATGGCGCCTCCGCCACTGGGTAGACCCAAGAAGTGCTGGCTTGACGTCGTAAAGGGTGATATGCGTGCAAATGGCCTTACAAACCAGGATGCCGAAGACCGTGCGAAGTGGAGGCGTAAAAGTAGGAAAGCAGACCCCGGGTTCCCGAGAAGGATGCAACCGGGAACATCGCTCGGATGATGATGAAACCTGCCTCATGGCACTGGTTTAATTAATTGCTCACGGGAACCGTATTAATAAATAAAAATAAGTTAAAAAAAATAACTATGTTGGCAAGGAGGTTATATAGGTTCTTGAAGTTCCTATATGTGTAATGGCTTCAGATGCTGATGGAGTAAATTGTAAAAAAAACTCCACATCTACTTCACGTAATACTACCAATACTCCTATCAATATTATTGTAATCTAAAAAAACAGAGAATTTGATCATATTTTTTTCTATTTGTGCTCAAGTATTGCCTTGATCATTTTACATTTTTTACAATCAGTTTGTTGTTGCTTCACATTTTTGTTCTGATACCTGAAAGAAAGAAAACAAGAAATAATTATCAAAGCTCACAATAACTTAGTATTTCGAGTAGACGACCCAGTTGGCACAATGGCCACCATGCCGGACTTCCAAACACAGGGTTGCGGGTTCGATACCCGCCTCAGACAAGTATTTATGCTTAGATATTTGTCTGTGGTCTGGTTGTTTCTATGTATTATAAGTATACTAGCGACCCGTCCCGGTTTCGCACGGGTATATTATGTACAGAGAAAGCGACTTTATACTATGTAGTGATATTTACAAAAGAAAAGTATATAAAGTAGTATATCCGTTGTCTAGCACCCATAACACAAGTCTAGTTACTTAACATGGGGCTAGATGGCGATGTGTGGAATGTCCTGCAATATATTTATTTATTTTCTAAGGTTTTTGCGATTTGAACTCTTAATGAAAAGTCGGTCGGGTTGCGAAAAAGTCCCAAAGGACTTGTCCGTGTTCCGATATATTGTATCCCGATGCAGCCACTGAAGAAGGTCGGGTCGGTTGTTCCACTGTCATCTTCCTAGCTCCACTCGCGTCCCTCGCAGGTCCACGTATATCTGGTGGTGTTTGAGTGACGAGCGTATAGGTATCTTCTAGACACCGCGTGCTACATCTTACGCCGCATCGTCACTTACCATCGTGTGATGAAAGTGATCAAAGTCTGAACTATTTTTAACCGACTCCAAAAAAGGAGGAGGTTCTCAATTCGGTTCTATGTATGTTTTTTTTATAGATGTTCGCGCATATTTTCTTTGTTTATCAACCAATTTTGATGAATCTTTTTATGTTATTAAAAAAAATGAAACTAAAGAAAAAAAGAGGTTTGTAAAGTAAGTACCTACTACAATTATTATTGGTCTAGTCTCGTTCAAGCATGACAAACAATTTGCTTCGGGACCTCAGGACACCGTTAGTTAATTCTGGGTTTAAGTATTTGATTTGCCATACTATGTTTGTTTCACGAAATTAATCTCTATCAGCAACACTATCGATTGGTATAAAAATATTGGGTGATTATTTCTTTACAAATCAACAGGTTTGATTTCTTCTCTTCTTAAACCAAACCTTTGATTTCTTCAGGTTTGGTTTAAGATTTAGCTCTGAAGACTTATGCAAAAACTTCATCCTGTATATTTTATTAGTTAATTAAAACACTTGTCCAGTTCGGCTCAGCTTAGGGGACGTATTAAATGAGCATTTCAAATGCGTTTGCAATCCAGTATATTACTGAGGCTTACAGACGCTTAATTTACCGCATAGTTTAACAAATGAAAACAAATTAAAACACTAATCCAACGCGGCTCCGCTTGGGGGACGTATTGAATGAGCATTTTAATATTCGTAAGACGTTGTGGCACTGTATAGAAAACATGTTTTTGGTTGGTTTGGTAATGACGTACCAATAAATAAATATTACAGGACATTCAGACGACCCAGTTGACACAATGGTCACCATGCCGGACTGCCAAACACAGGGTTGCGGGTTCGATTCCCGCCTCAGACATGTATTTATGCTTAAATATTTGTCTGTGGTCTGGTTGTTTCTATGTATTATATGTATATATTTGACGACCTCTGTGGCGCGTCGGGCGAACACCCGACTGCGACGCAGAAGGTTGCGGGTTCGATTCCCGCCGGGAACAAGTATTTATGCTGACCATAAATTCTTGTTTCTGGTTCTGGGTGTTTCCTATATGTATAATATGTATATATTTACAAAAAAAAAAGTATATAAGTAGTTTATCCGTTATCTGGCACCCATAACACAAGCATTAAGTTGCTTAGCTTGGGGCTGGATGGCGATGTGTAATATGTCCTGAAATATTTATTTATTGATATTTATTATTTACAAAAGAAAAGTATATAAGTAGTAAGTATATCTGTTGTCTAGCACCCATAACACAAGTGTAGTTACTTAGCTTGGGGCTAGATGGCGATGTGTGGAATGTCCAGCAATATTTATTCCACACATCGCCATCTAGCCCCAAGCTAAGTAACTAGACTTGTGTTATGGGTGCTAGACAACGGATATACTACTTATGTACTTTTCTTTTGGAAATATATAGTTACTTATAATACATAGAAACGACAAGACCACAGACAAATATCTAAGCATTAATACTTGTCTGAGGCCGGAATCGAACCCGCAACCCTGTTTTTTGAAGTCCGGCATGGTGACCAATAACAATAAACATGATTTAAAATATCATTGTCCATGATTTTTGGAAAGATTTTTATATTTTTTAACCAACTTCAAATAAAAGGGTAGGTTTTCAAATGGTCGCGAATTTTTTGTAATTTAAGTATGTCCACTTCATGTATACTTTGGGATTATATAAAAGTAGGTTTTGTTAATTTTGTCTATTTTAACGCGCAGAGGGTTGAATAGAGATGATTTTTTTTAAACAAAGTCCATATCGCGGTACCAAGCCGAATAAAGTTACGCGTTACGAAAACGTGAAACTAAAAACAGGTAAGTAGGTAAGTATGTTCCGGAATAAAAATTCTATAAAAAAAAGTACCTAATTGTTATGTGATTATCATAATGCAATTTCTTATATTTTGCCCGTAACAATAATATTTAATTTTACTTTCTAAGTTAGAATTAAAACATTGATAAAGCGAAATATGTTGATTTTATTATCTCTAGATACGTATTTCGCGCAAATTTTAAACAAATAAAGTTATTTATGGGCAATTTTAGGGTTCCGCATCCAAAAGGTAAAAACGGTATCCATAGTAAAGCAACTCAAACTCAAACGATACTGAACTTTTATTCAATAGGTGGCAATCAGTGCATTACATCACTTTGAAACGTGTTAAAAATTAAGTTAGCATGTGTGCCTTCGGAAAGCGCTCACCAATGAGAAAAAGGCACAAGAAACTCATGGGTTTTTTTTTAGACTCCACTGTCTGTCTGTCTGTCACCAGGCTGTATCTCATGAACCGTGATAGCTAGACAGTTGAAAATACAGATTATGTATTTCTGTTGCTGCTCTATGAACAAATATTAAAAACAGAAGAAAACAATTAAGTGGAAAGGGTACCGGGGGCTCTTTCCATACAAACTATTACAAACGTAGTCGACTGTTTTCTCCCTGGATAATGACTCTAACACAAATATTTTTGGTGCATAAAACTTATGACTACCATGCCCCTATTTTTTTTAAGTTACTAGCACAAATGGAAACAGTCGCCTACGTTTGTATGGAGAGAGCGTCGGTACCCTTTCACCTTAAGTAGCTTCAATACAACATGGTACGGAACCCTTCATGCGCGTGTCCGACTCACACTTGACCGGTTTTTTATATTAGGCGATTTTCGTACCTTACGTTTTTGAACCAGAATTTGTAGAATGCGCTCTAGAGAAGTATTATACCAAACTGTTTCAAATACACAACTACCCTCATATTTATAACTTCAACATTAACCTTCCAACAATCCATTTCTTAATTAAAAATAGTTTAGACTAAGAACTGAAAATATTATGCTTCATTTGCAATAAAAGAAATTAATTAAAATATATTTTTTAAAATATTCTGCCGAAACGAATATGCGATAGACCGTAAAAAATGCTTTGACATTTTTGATTGGATTTTCGAGTATAAATAGCTGCGGAAATCTGGATCAAAGCACAGACTGTTTGAAGCAAGCAAGTCCAATGGCATCGAAAACCATCACTTTTATAGCTGGTGAGTTTTTATTATGGCTTCGCACGGCTTGTGCAAATAGCCAGTATCTATCACTTGACTATTACTGCGAAAAAATAAATTTTTCACAATTCATTAAGTAAATAAATAAATATTGCAGGAGTGATGCAGGACATTCCAGTGACGACCCAGTTGGCACAATGGTCACCATGCCGGACTGCCAAACACAGGGTTGCGGGTTCGATTCCCGCCTCAGACAAATATTTATGCTTAGATATTTGTCTGTGGTCTGGTTATTTCTATGTATTATAAGTATATATTTACAAAAGAAAAGTATATAAGTAGTATATCCGTTGTCTAGCACCCATGACACAAGTGTAGTTACTTAGCTTGGGGCTAGATGGCGATGTGTGGAATGTCCTGCAATATTTATTTATTTATTATTTATTTATTTATTTATTCATCGCCATCTAGCCCCAAGCTAAGTAACTAGACTTGTGTTATGGGTGCTAGACCACGGATATATTTCACTTATATACTTTTCTTTTCTACCATTCTTTCCCAATTACATTTTTGATTAAAGGACTATGTCCACTTCCTTATAAGATATGGCTTACACTCAAACATTATCTTATAACGTAACTAGCGACTTGCTCCGGCTTCGCACGGCTATATTGTGCATGTATTATACATATAAACCTTCCTCTTGAATTACTCTATCTACTAAAAAAAACCGCATCAAAATCCGTTGCGTAGTTTTAAAGATTTAAGCATACAAAGGGATATAGGGACATAGGGACAGAGAAAGCGATTTTGTTTTATACTATGTAGTGATTATCATTTATAGATTCTAATTTTAGGTTAGAAAGTACACATTTAAGATTTCTAATAAAAATGTATCAATTATTTTTTTCCAAAATCTCTATTATTTTATGAAAACCGAAACACGATTAGGCTCGATAGAAATCAATCTTGAACTTTTCGTTACATATTTTTTCCAATAATACTTCTTAATGATTTTTCTATCATTGAGTTGAACTATTTTGTATTAAATACTAAAAATAATTATTGTATGATAAAAACTAAAAAATATTTTAACTAAGTTCGACCAATTTCGCCCCATCGCATTTTACATTTTTTATTATTATTATATTATTTATTTATTCTTATATTTATTTAATTAAATCTAATTTTCAGCGGTGCTATGCACAGCCCACTGCAACCCCATGTTTGGCGGTTGTGGCGGACTTGGCGGACTTGGCGGACTCGGCGGACTCGGTATGGGTCTCGGCGGCGCTGCAACAGTCTGTGAAACTGTACCTAACTTTGGCCTAGGTGGACTTGGCATGGGAATGGGACTTGGCGGTTTAGGCGGGCTCGGCGGACTCGGTGGACTCGGCGGACTCGGCGGACTCGGCGGCGCTGCAACGATCTGTGAAACTGTACCTAACTTTGGCCTAGGTGGACTTGGCATGGGAATGGGACTTGGCGGTTTAGGCGGGCTCGGCGGACTCGGTGGACTCGGCGGCGCTGCAACGGTCTGTGAAACTATACCTAACTTTGGCCTAGGTGGACTTGGCATGGGAATGGGACTTGGCGGTTTAGGCGGGCTCGGCGGACTCGGTGGACTCGGCGGCTCTACAACAGTCTGTGAAACTATACCTAATTTTGGCCTAGGTGGACTTGGCATGGGAATGGGACTTGGCGGTTTAGGCGGGCTCGGCGGACTCGGTGGACTCGGCGGACTCGGCGGACTCGGCGGCGCTGCAACGATCTGTGAAACTGTACCTAACTTTGGCCTAGGTGGACTTGGCATGGGAATGGGACTTGGCGGTTTAGGCGGGCTCGGCGGACTCGGTGGACTCGGCGGACTCGGCGGCGCTGCAACGATCTGTGAAACTGTACCTAACTTTGGCCTAGGTGGACTTGGCATGGGAATGGGACTTGGCGGTTTAGGCGGACTTGGCGGTATAGGTGGGCTCGGCGGACTCGGCATGGGCTTACCCCTCGGCGGTTTTGGCGGTTTAGGCGGGATGGGATTAGGCGGGATGGGATTAGGCGGGATGGGATTAGGCGGATGTGGTTGTGGAGCTACCACACTCTGTGAGTCTGTCCCTAACCTTGGCTTCGGACTTGGTGGACTTGGCGGACTTGGCATGTTTTAAATAACTATAGTAGCTCATCTCAATATCCGAATTCCTAATTAGTGAGTTCCATTAATTCGAGGGGTTCCTTTGCATCTACAGAATACATTGATCACACATCTGCCACCGAAAATTTGCTAACTTTTGACTTACTCTCACAAGCTACGAACTAGCATACTATCTATAATACAACATATTGAACTGACACAACTAGAAATTTGTCAGTATACATTTAACAGGCAGGTTAAAAAAAAACTCTGTCAACGAATGGTCTGTAACTATGTTCAGACCGCCATTTTCCAGGATTTTGTGGTCTGAACATTGCCCGCTTATCGTAGCAGCTACAAAGTATCATTTCAAAGTTTCTAGCTTGTGGGGGTCTTATTCTAATACTGCAAGTATAAAAAACTTCACGTACGTTTTCTTTTTTTCAAAATTTCCGCTCTTTTATGATGGCTATTTTGTGACAGCCAGAAATGGCGACAGTGATGCGATCTGGTTGGTCGTTTTGAAACTAAAATCAACTTGGTACCAATCTTCATGGTCATTGTCCTTAAGTTAACTAAAACAGCAAATTTCACCATGTTTGTTTTTTTTGTTTGTGGTAAATTGTTTTTATAACGACATCAAATTATCGAGCACCACAAAAAAAAAACAAAAAACTTGGTAAAAATATCCAGTTTTACAAATTTGCCGGTTTAAAACACGAATGAAAAGCCACCGCTTACAAAATAGTCACTAAATTAATTTCAAAAATGTTGGTTTGGTGTATTTTTTGACAGTTTTAGTTTTAATTCTCTAATAAACCCCATAAGCTGTCAATAAACAGTATATGCCTATGTTCACAGTCTAGCTAACTCGTTTAATTTTTAATAGTTTAATAAGAGTTTTCTTTGTAAACAGAAATGTACGTGGATTGAAAAAAAAAGTATTTTTCAAAATTATTGTAAAATGAAATTGTATGTATATTATTATTGACAATTAAAATGTATTTATTTGAATTTTTGTTCTTTTTCTTTATTTAATTTTAAGTATTTTTACTGTATTTTTATGTCAAATTAGGCAACAATTTAAACCTCACTCTAGCTAGAGTTTTTAAATGACCATTTAAGAAATTAACATTGATACATTGACAGTAACATAGGCTACTTTTTATCCCGATATTCCCACGGGATCGGGAGTTACGCGGGAAAATAGACCAATTCCCCGCGGTCGCGGGAGCCGGACTGCCAAACACAGGGTTGCGGGTTCGATTCCCGCCATAGACAAGTATTTATGCTTAGATATTTGTCTGTGGTCTGGTTGTTCCTATGTATTATAAGTATATATTTACAAAAGAAAAGTATATAAGTAGTATATCCGTTGTCTAGCACCCATAACACAAGTTTAGTTAGGTACTTAGCTTGGGGCTAGATGGCGATGTGTGGAATGTCCTGCAATATTTATTTATTTATTTAATTTTTATGAAACTTAGTAAAACTGTACATTGACTCATTGGGAATAAAATAGGCAATTTTTATCCCGATATTCCTACAAGATCGGGTTAGTTGGTCTGGGAGGACAAAAAAAAGTGTAAATAAAAAACAAAATTAAAATTGCTCAATATAATATCAAATATCCGTACAGTAAAATAATCTCTAACACTTAAAAATATAGTCTTTTTACAATAAATACATATAAAATACATAAATATACAAATTTGACAGACTCTAGACTTTATAACAGCCAAAGTAGTGAGCCAAAGCAATGTTTAAATTAAGGTAGAAAAGACAAGAGTGCACCAGGGCCAAAAGCCGTTGGAAAATGCGGTCATTAACCCTAAATCGAAGATTTCTATTACGATTTCAGTTGTTTTTTACAATAAATCGGTCATGGTTTGACCACTGTTGCAAACGGTAAGCAACGATGCGGTTTAAAATGTAGAACAAAGACCCCCAATTAAATGGGGACCTTCGAGGGACGCGAGTGAAGGTAGAAAGACATCAGAGGAACAACCGACGCGTTCTCCTTCTGTGGCTGTACCGGAATACGTATCGGAACACGGACAAGTCCTTGACGATTAGCGGTTTAAAAAACAATTGCCGTAAAGATGTAATGAATCTGTTAAAAAGACCTTTATTCTTCCAACTACTCTGCTATTCATGGACTCGACTTTCCTTTCGAACCCTTTAATTTAAGAATAAACGGTTTTCACACAACTCAACCAGGGTTGATAAACTTGACCGGATGGAAGAACAATCTTCAACTGATATTGCTACCGGTGTCTGGAAACCAGTTCAAAGATAGTGTCCGTTTAATTATTGTTTCTTGTCGTTTCGTTTCATGGTAGCCCGGTGGTAACAAGAACGACTTAGAAAAGCGATAGCTAAATATACAGAGTACGATATTATCAACGTATTTCGGTGTCACATGAGGTCAACGTCCTAATTTCTCGCTGCTTTTGAAGTAGATGTAGACCAAAATGGCGAACTAGTGTACTTAACTGCTACCTAAAATTATAAAGCATTGCTTTATGGCGCCAATGTCGTGATTATCATTAATATAAAACTGGACCTAACCACGGGTTGGAGGGTGGGCATGGATCAGGGCATGGGAAGGGGATAGGTTCCGGGCATGGTTCCGGACATGAGAAGGGGATAGGCTCCGGGCATGGGCTTGGTTCCGGACAGGGGTTCGGTAAAGGTTCCGGGCTGGGGATTGGAATTGGGAATGGTTCGGGACAAGGGTTTGGATATGGGCATGGTTCTGGGTAAGGGTATGGAAAGGAGTCAGGGACAAGTCCTGAAGGTGACCCGCATTGTGTGCTGCTCACTGTTGGTACTCCAATGGTCCTGCAATAAAGAAAATGTCTTTTTATTTAATTTCATTTATTTGCATTAAGAGGACAGGGTAGCGAGGGCTCTTTCCATTCAAACTATTATAAACGTAGTCGACTGTTTTCTCCCTGGATAATTAGAGCATTTTTGGTGCATAAAACTTATAACTGATCATGCCCCTATTTTTTGTTTTTTATTTTTTTAATCTTAATTACTATGATAATTAGAAAATGAAAAAAAAAACATAGGGGCATAGTCATGGCAGTTATAGGTTTTATGGCACAAAAATATTTGTGATAGTGTCATTATTGAGGGAGGAAACAGTCGACTACGTTTGTATGGAGAGCGCCGGTACCTACCCTTTCACCTTCCTATTGTAGGTACAATAGATGTAACAATTTGGCATACATATTCACATATTATGAGCACTGCCAGGCATTGCAATTGCGTGCGGTGATAGACCGAGACCGATGTTCTATGTCATATGCTCTATGAATGTCTCGTGGTTTCCGAGATATCATTTTGAAAATTTTACTCCTTTCTCTATGTTTTTTGGTGCCAAGACTGCAAAATATGTTTTTTTTTTATAGTATTCCAGGATAAATGTATCGGATGCAAATAATTATTTTTTATGGCACAAGCAAAGTTTTTACTCAAACTTTTTTAACATGTTTTTTTTTTACCTGAATTTTAACCTTTCTCGGTGTAAAATGTATGGTCACCCTAGTGCTAAATAGAAAAAAAAGTTGCCTATTTCATTGAGATTCTGAAATGGCATAATATGTGGTATTGCCAGCATTTAACACCGAATTAATTCCTATTTTCTGGGCTAGTTCGCCAACCCCCGATAAGCAACTTCATTCCAATAAAACACTGTTATACTAAGCGCTGTTTAAAGGCCGATCCGCACAGCACAGTGACGACACAGTGCTGGCACAGTGCCGTACCGTGACGTTCCATCAGTGTCAGTGAAAAATGATATTGTTGCATAATTTTTGTACTAAGCTATCCGTACTAGTCAGTGACAGTGACGTTCAGTGATGTCAGTGCTGCTCCGACGCTCGCCGTGATCCGGCGTGAATTTGTAGCGGACAATATTTTGCCTGACACGGTCGCAGTGTTTCAAGATGGACGACGAAAAGTTAATGGAATTGGTCCGTGTGTTGCCCGTATTTATCACGTTTTTTTGACGATCGACCCTTAGGTACATTCATTTTCCTTATCGTTTCTTGTCGTTCGTTATCTTTGGTCGCTCTCGTTTTTTTACATAATATAATAAAAAACCCGGCCAAGTGCGAGTTGAACTCGCGATCGAAAGTTATGGTAACCCTAGCGATAGAGTACTAAAAATCACTGCGCCGCCGTGTCGGTACTGTCACTGACATGTACGCACATCACGGCACGATACGGTACGGAAGTTTCGGTCGCGTGCCGTCACTGTGCTGTGCGGATATACCTTAAATCCTCATTTCCCCTCGGATGTTTCAATATTTACCTGAAAGCAGTTGGCAAGTTAGGTTGGAATGCTATAGCTGGTGGTGAGGGTACGACGATCTTCGGTGGCGTGATGATGAGGCAGCCTAGTTGTGGAACATTAACTGGTGGTGGTTGGACCTGGAACAGACAAATAATACCTTGTGTTACACTTGTCTATATAAATAAACTAGCGACCCGCTCCGACTTCGCACGGCTATATTATGCATGTATTATACATTTAAACCCTCCTCTTGAATCACTCTATCTATTAATAAAAACCGCATCAAAATCCGTTGCGTAGTTTTTAAGATCTAAGCATAAAAAGGGGCATAGGGACATAGGGATATAGGGGATATATATAGGGATATAGGGATATATATATAAATAAAACCTATTTGCTGAGACCTTCAAAATTAAAATCAAGAATTTTCACACGAATTTCAACGTTCCAAATTCAAATCACTTTATTGCCTTGGGAGTTTCATACAACATTATCTCCCTTGGGAATAAAGTCTTGCTTTAAGTTGAGGTTAATAGGGCTTTAATCCGTGATTAAATTGCTGAAGGTGTGAAAAGATGTGTTTCTTACCTTGATTGGTGGTTGTTTCGGTACGTTAACAGGCGGGGGCCTGACAGTGATAGTTTGCGGCTGAGGTGGCTGCACAGGCGGCACCTTCACGTAGAAGTTAGCTGGCGTCGGAGGCTGCACAGACGGCGGTCTTACGGTGATCGCTGCCGGTGTGGGTGGTTGAACTGGAGCAGGCCGGACGTAGATTGGGGTTGGGGTTGGGAAGATGATCTTGCCGGGACGGACAACGATGGGTGAGGGCGGACGGAAACGTATCTGCCCTGGTCTCACCACTAGACAACCTGTAATTTAAAATGTTTAGTGGCAAAATATACTTATCATTATAATTTTTTTCTTTCATAAGAACTTTCTCCTGACAATAACAAACACAAAAAAACGGTTGCATTCCGGGAGGGCGGACAGAAGTGAAAACTTGTAAAAAAAAACTACAAAATAATTGTAAGTATATGCATAGTATATGCCCACACTGTAGCTGCGTCTCGTAACAGTGTAGCGAGTTTAGAGATTTTATCTCATCTAAAAACATGCGTAAAAAGTTTTCACTTCAAAAAGAATTAGCGAAATCGGCCCTGCTGTTAAGGAGTGATGCGATGTCAAAGGGAAAAGGGATTAATTTTTTAAATATATTTATATCTATTAATAACATTTACAAGAAAAAGATGTTCGATTGTCAGACCTAGCGAATATAGGTACACAATAAAGCTATTGCATAGCGAACGCTCGGCCGAGCTACATGGTAGGCGGATTGTTGGGTTTTATTTTCGTTACGGAATTTCTTGATTCGGTGGCGGCGCTCAAAGCCCACGATAAAAGCTATACAATAGCTTAAAAACTTACATTAATTAAATAAACTACATTCTTTACTCATTATATTAAATTAAAAGTCCAAATGGGGGTCCCTAGGAATCAGACCTTTGGTCACCTAATTTTCTTACCTCGAGGCGCTTTCCCACAGACATAGTTGATCTCGTTCTCGCAAGGGTTGCAAGGTGCTATATCCACAACACCGGCCTGACACTGGTCCTGGCCCCCACAGTCACACGGAGACACGTCGTAGTCTTTCTCGAAGGGGCTCGGAAACGACTGACAATCCGGTAGTGGGTAACTTATCGTTGAGCCGATCAGAAGAACTGTACACAAATAAAAATAAAATAAATAAATACATTTTTTTTGTCCTAATGCCTGCTGCCTGGGCAAAAAGTCCTCCCTTGCGCGCTGCGGTGTTGGCCTAATGGCCTAAGTTGTCCGTCAAAATAATAATAAATTTTGACAGACAACTTACTTACATACGAACAGTGCAAGTTAAAAAAAAGCTTTCAAAAAGAAAAATGGTCGCGGGACACGCGTTTGAAAAGAAGTTCCTTTACCTTTTTTTTATTTTATTTATGTATGGGAGATATATAAATATGTGGGATTTTACTTCCTGTTCAAGTCGTATACAATAATCTACACTAATATTATAAAGCTGAAGAGTTTGTTTGAACGCGCTAATCTCAGGAACTACTGCTTCAAATTGAAAAAATATTTTTATGTTGCCTAGGCCATTTATCGAGGAAAGCTATAGGCTACTTTTTATTTTGATATTCCCACGGGATCGTGACTTACGTGGGTGAAACAGCGGAGCGCTGTTAGTGTCATATAAGTTTTAAATTGTGGTAACAATCTTTTCACTTTTCGCGTAACGCGTAACTTTTTTATTTCGGATAGGTCCCCTCGCCAACCCGTGCCAAGGAACTTAGTTCCAATAATTATTGCCTGCAGGGCACCTTTAGGCAAGGCGTCGTCCCTATACCTCGCCTCAAGGTAGCGACCCCGCGGTCCCGAGTGCTCCAAGGGGAAGTCACCGTTCCTGATGAGGAACGGTGCTGGAGATGTCCAGCTGGCCTTAATTGTTTGGTCGGAGTGAACACTGTTGAGGAAGCGGTCCGCCTCTGGCTTGCCTTCACCGGCTATCTAGAATGGAGTCGCGAGAGCATGCTCAAAGAATGGATGCCGAACGTCAGTGATGAGTTGGCCCGCTCGCTTGGACTACCAGCGATGACATAAAATCCAGTGAGGCCTCTCTATTCTTTAACCGCTCACGTTCCTGTTGCCCCCTTGTTTAATCTTGCTGAGCTAATTATGGTAACCCAGTTTAAGAGTTAGCAAGTCTCCGCCTACCATTTTTTACGTGTTTATTGGACATTATTATGGCAGGCGCCATAGTATCCATAGTTCCCCAGTATCCAGTCCACTACCATGCCATACCATAGCCCAAGTAGTTTTCTCCTGTAGTTTATCTATAGTTCTATCCAAAGTCGAGGTTGTCCTTGGCCGCATTTTATAGTGCAAACAGGAATAACCGCCGGTTTGGTGTCCACATCATACTTTGCCATTAAACTGGTTATTGTAAGCTTCTACGTGTTGACTTCGGCTCCACGCATGCCTTTCAAATATTACTAAGCATGTCTTCACCTTTACGACAATAGGAATATCATTCTATGGATTTTAGCGGTTGATACCCAAAAACTGTTTCTAAGACACCTCTATCGCGCTTCTGGTGGCTTAAAAATATATATATTACTCACCAAAAACCCATATTAACTTGCCCCTGGACATCTTGATCGTGTACTGAGACTGCATTCGCTAGTGCTCTTATATTATAGCACTCATCAATTCACCATGACATAACAAATTTGGTTTAGTTTATTTTGACATAGTTGAGAAGATATTTTGATTTAGTATTTGGATGTTTAAGAAAAATATTAGTTTTTAAATTATTTAGGTACTGAAGGATGTTTGGAGAAATTAATTTGTGACTGATTTGGTTTTGGGCATGAAATTGTAAATTGTAAATACTAAGGGAGAGTTATATCTTTTACTAGCAGCGCTCCGCGGTTTTACCCGCGTAACTCCCGATCCCGTGGGAATATCGGGATAAAAAGTAACATTTAGCCTTCCTCGATAAATGGACTATCCAACACAAACATAATTTTTCAATTCGAACCAGTAGTTCCTGAGATTAAGCGCGATGAGCGCGTTGAAACAAACAAATTCTTTAGCTTTATAATATTACGACCCGCCCCGGCTTCGCACGGCTATATTATGCATGTATTATATCTAAAAACCTTCCTCTTTAATCACACTACCTATTAAAAAAAACCGCATCAAAATCCGTTGCGTAGTTTTAAAGATTTAAGCATACAAAGGTATAGGGACATAGGGACAGAGATCAAGCGACTTTGTTTTATACTATGTAGTGATGATCTATAGTGATTATAGATGTACCCTAAAATATTTTTAGGTAAAATCAGGCAACTAAATTGTAGGCCCACCGTAGGGTTCCAAAACTTTTTTGACGTGATAACGTCTAATAAATTGATGGATGCATTCACAAAAAAAGTGTCTGACGAAATACGAAGTTAGAGAACAGAATATTTAATTATTATATCACTCATCTGGGCTTGTGTTATGGTGACGAGTGACGAATAGAAGAATAAATAAAGAGAGAAAAACAGGAAAAAAAAAATCATCGTTTTCTTGTGTTATCACGTAAAATTATCGTTCGTTAACCGACTTTACAGACAACCATTTTTTTCACAATAAATAGGTCATAGTTGGACCACTATCATCACACGATGCTAAGTGACGATGCGGTGTAAGATGTAGCACGCGGTGTCTAGAAGATACCTATACGCTCGTCACTCAAACAGCATTAAATATACATACCTACATATACCCAGAGTACCTACCCACTTAGAGAAAAAATTTAAGGAAATAAATAAATATTACAGGACATTCAACACATCGCCATCTAGACACAAGCTAAGTAACTAGTGTTTTGGGTGCTAGACAACGGATATACTACTTATATACTTTTCTTTTTTATATGTATATAATACATAGAAACAACCAGACCACAGATAAATATCTAAGCACAAATACTTGCCTGAGGCGGGTATCGAACCCATAACCCTGTGTTTGGCAGTCCGGCATGGTGACCATTGTGCCGACTGGGTCGTCAATATATAACCTTTCAGCTAAAGCGCTTGGCGCCCCCTATACTCCAGGTCTGAGTAGGTACAAAAACAAAATGGCCGCCTGAGGGGGGCAATCCCTTTAATACCATTTACCTTTCTGCATTCAGAATGAAATTTCCTATTTAAATTATTTTTTTTAAATATTAGTACATAAACAAATAATGTCAGTAGTTGCAGAGTGAAGGCAAAATTTATTTATTTATTTTTATTTCTCAATTAAAAAACTTATTTAAAAAATCTTTTTAAAAAAACATTTTTGTTTATTTTAAACCTTACCTAACCCGTGTCCGTCAGCCGGGCAAAAAAAGTGCTTCTAGAGCGAATTGGTTCGGTGAATAATTAGTGCTCAGTCTGCTGTAAATGTGCGCGAAATAAAAAATTAGTGCATGTAGGCATTGAGGAAAAAAATGGGAAAAACAAATTCTGCTGGAATGACGGTGCTCCAGCAGGAAGATTTTTAAACGAATGACCGGAGAGGTATATAATGTATATCGGCGGATAGCTTATATTTGTGCATAATTGTGCGCGAATAATTAAATTTGTGCGTCTTAGGGTTTTCGAGATATTTCATTTCCTGCTGGGCTGACGTTTTGCAAAAACTTGTATCTCCGAAACCATTGAATGTGCGACCTTGGATTAAACATATATAAGTAGCTCTTAATTTGTGCGTATTTGTGTGCTAATTTGTTTTTCATAAATATCTACTGTTTAAGAGAAATCATGCAACCCTGAAAATTCGAAAGAAACTCCTTGCGCTTAAATGAGAACATGCAGAGGTTCACTGAAAGCGGTATTTGGCTCGTTTTGTTATTCTTTACATGTATAATAAGTTTCAAGACAGTACATACACGCATTTTTCAATAATAACACTTCAAGTCAAATCTGAAAATGTCATAGCTTTGCAAGAAACCTATTCAACTAAAGATATGTGCGTATATACCAAAAATTAGAGTGCCTTTTGAAATACATATCCTGAAAATTTCAGCTTCAAATGTCGCGTATTTAAGTAGATATAAACGAAAAACAAATCATAACTTCAGTTCTTGGCTAACCGACCAAATTCGAATGGTCACGAAAAAGCGACGGTTTCATACATTTTGATGACTTCTTAAATGGACTGTATTATACTGAAGCAGTTAATTGGGTTTAGGTACTTTGAATTGGAAAAGTGTTATGGGAAGTTGCAAAAGTTTTATTTTGAGATTAAGATAGTAGAAACTAGTAAGTACGCTTTTATCTTCCTTACCTATTATAGATTATTGATAGCTCAGGTAGGTAAGTATCTACTTCATTTTACTAAGTTCGCAATACGAAGTTAAACAAAAATGTCGGTTTTGTGCTTAATAAATAATATAATAAGTAATAAAATTATAATAATATTACTTTAAAGGTGGACGCAGATTGATACGCGCCGAGCGCGCCGAATTTTTGCCGTCCACGGAAAAAGGTACCTTATAATAATAGAGATAAGGTATCTACATTTATATTTCCGATGACGTCATCAGAGTCATCCGCATCGTCAGAGGCGGCCGACACTGAAATAAATAAATGTAGGTATGTACCTTATCTCTATTATTATAAGGTGGACGGCAAACAATTCGGCGCGTATCAATGTGCGGGCACCATTGCATTGATTTTAAAATTGTATAAAAAGACGATTGTGTAGGTTCAAATCTCCGGCCGCCGCGCGCCGGGTGGTTGTAACTCGCTCTGTGTGAAACAGTTACACAGAATGCGGCATTAGTGGGAAAGAGTCAGACGCTAGTTAAGACGCATTTCGCTCCTTGCCTCCCGCACCGCTCTCCGCTCTCGGTTCACTCACCCCGCTCCAATAGTGTCCGGGGTATATCTAGTGTTGCCAATTTAGCATAATCTTTATGCTCGATTTGGCATTTTAAGTTTCAATTCCACGTAGTAATAAGTTTGTCATTAATATTTTTTGTCATTAATAATGTAATTATTAATTTTTGCGTGAAGGAGTAACAAACATACATATACACACACACACAAACGTTCACATTTATAATATTAGTAGGATAGGATATACATATATAGTAGGATGTAAGCCATTATGTTATAAAACCCTATTTAAAACAGTCTCGAGATACTTACGTGTAAAAAGAGGTATTTATGAGACTATTAAAGTTTTGAGAAGTATTGTATTGATCAAAACTATATAGAAATACATATATTATATTTAAAAAAAATGTGTTTTTTTGTATTTCCTTAATATTTTATTTTAAGTTCAAACATAATAGTATAATAATTTAGGTATAAGCATAAATACCTTCTTAAGTGTTCTAATTACAATCAATTACCTGTCTTAAACTATTTGATTTGTAATTTAATGTGATCCTAGCACTACCCACAAGGTCCTACTGTGATCTTAACTATACCTCAGTATTAAAAAAAAATCAAAATCAGGTCACTCGTTTTGGGAGATAAACGCGCTACAATTGATTTATATTACCTATTCCGTGGCACTGTCGGAATAAAAAATAGCCAATAACACTCAGTTATCTTCAATCTATCTCTGTGCAAAATTTCATCCAAATTAGTCCAGTGGTTCTGGAATCTGGAGATACCAACATACACATATACAAACATGTTACCAACGTTACCTCTTTATAATATTATAGAGTAGGTATAGAAGTACCTATAGATAAACGTGTCATTTTAGAAATACATGCATTAATATATCTCTAATGTACCTACTACCTATTGAAAAAATGATAATGCACTAAAACCTCTATAAACGTTCTAAGCGCGACTGTACGGACAACAGCTTCAGTATAATACAGTCCATTTAAGAAGTCATCAAAATGTATGAAACCGTCGCTTTTTCGTGACCATTCGAATTTGGTCGGTTAGCCAAGAACTGAAGTTATGATTTGTTTTTCGTTTATATCTACTTAAATACGCGACATTTGAAGCTGAAATTTTCAGGATATGTATTTCAAAAGTCACTCTAATTTTTGGTATATACGCACATATCTTTAGTTGAATAGGTTTCTTGCAAAGCTATGACATTTTCAGATTTGACTTGAAGTGTTATTATTGAAAAATGCGCGTATGTACTGTCTTGAAACTTATTATACATGTAAAGAATAACAAAACGAGCCAAATACCGCTTTCAGTGAACCTCTGCGTGTTCTCATTTAAGCGCAAGGAGTTTCTTTCGAATTTTCAGGGTTGCATGATTTCTCTTAAACAGTAGATATTTATGAAAAACAAATTAGCGCACAAATACGCACAAATTAAGAGCTACTTATATATGTTTAATCCAAGGTCGCACATTCAATGGTTTCGGAGATACAAGTTTTTGCAAAACGTCAGCCCAGCAGGAAATGAAATATCTCGAAAACCCTAAGACGCACAAATTTAATTATTCGCGCACAATTATGCACAAATATAAGCTATCCGCCGATATACATTATATACCTCTCCGGTCATTCGTTTAAAAATCTTCCTGCTGGAGCACCGTCATTCCAGCAGAATTTGTTTTTCCCGTTTTTTTCCTCAATGCCTTCATGCACTAATTTTTTATTTCGCGCACATTTACAGCAGACTGAGCACTAATTATTCACGGAACCAATTCGCTCTAGAAGCACTTTTTTTGCCCGGCTGACGGACACCCTAACCCTAAACCTTATTTTATTTATAAAACAATAGCCTTTATTGGTCTATTCACAATATATTTACGAAAACTTGCTCTACGTTCACAAAAATTCTGTTATTTAGAACTCATATTCATAATTTAAACTTAAGCAACTTCATTGCCATCCAAAGAAGCAAAGCAGTCAGATTTTTTTTTCCTTAAAAAAAAACTAAAATACCTATTTACTTGCTTCCTGTTTTTGCTTTATAGTAAATTGCTTGCTTTGAATAAAATACTTGCCGTCATACGATATTTTGTGGCAAATTCTACGGTACGTAAACAAGTAAAATCCCAAACCGTAAACCGCTGGGTTTAGACACATGAAATTATTCACAGAAGCGGTTTAGTGTTGTAGGTAAGTAATAAAATTTGGGAATCTGTGACACTGAAATGATATTCACTCTTGAACCTATGAGGCTGAAATAAATAAATATTGAAGGAAATTTTACACAGCGCCAAAATCACTACTTAATATAAAACAAAGTCGCTTTCTCTGTCCCTATATCCCTATGTATGCTTAAATCTTTAAAACTACGCAACGGATTTTGATGCGGTTTTTTTAATAGATAGAGTGATTCGAGAGGAAGGTTTTTAAGTATAATACATGCATAATATAGCCGTGCGAAGCCGGAGCGGGTCGCTAGTTTTTTATAAAAAAACATTGCTTATACGTAGGGTTGCCATCCGTCCGTCCCCGGATTTGTCCTATTTAGAGGGTGTCCAAATGATACTGTACAAAAATTAAGGAAACTTAAATTGAACTGGATTGGTCACATCATGAGAACAAATAGAGAAAAATGAACGAAATACATAATATGGTATCCTAGAAGCGGGAAAAGACGAAAACGACGTCAAATCAAAAGATGGGAGGATGACTTGCCAAGAGGATGGAGAAGATTAGCTCGAGACAGAGAGAAGTGGAAGATACTGGGGGAAGCCTATGTCCAAGGACAACCTGAAGGCCAATTATACTCGTAATAACATTGTTCAAATTACATTTCTATATCATTTCGATCACAAATAATATCCTCAAAGTAGCTCAAAACACCCTCAAAGTAGCTCAAAACACCCTCAAAGTTAGCTTTTTGTAAAAAAAATTACTTTGAAAGTATCTTTTGCAATCGAAATGCAATCGGGATGATATTAAAATGTAATTTAAACAATATTATTTACGAGAATCGGCCTTCTAACCAAAAAACTGGTTGCTGAAGATACCTACTAATATTCGATTTAAAAAGGTACTAACACCATAATCCTAAGGTTCGAAGAATTGTAAAGTTTACCTACAATTCTTCGAACCTTAGGATTATGGTGTTAGTACCTTTTTGACAACAAGGTCAGTGAATAAAGGCTATTTTTATTTATTTTATTTATTTATTTATAGAGGGTGTCCGAGGACAAAAACAAAATATTATAATAGCGCTACGGAACCCTTCGTGAGCAATTTCGACTCGCACGGCCGGTTTATGTATTATAATAATTGTTTAAAATATAAGATTGACTTATAATAGTTTCTTACAGGTTATGTTTAAAATAATAATTAAAAGTTGATTTAGTAAGAAGTTTGGTTTTTCTGGGATTGTCCGTAAGCTCCGAGATCCGGGGTTTTCACGCTCATTGTCCTATTTGGCAGATTTTTGAGATGGCAACTTTACTCATACGGTGCGCGGAAAACATCATGAAACCCGCTGCTTAATTGTCTTCAGACGTATTGACAAGTTCTCTTCTCTGGACACGGTCGACTAAGTTGAGAGGGTAGTAGGTGGTGGGCATAGTCTACTCTATCTAATACCTGAACCATATTATTATCCATTCACTAGCGACCCGCTCCGGCTTCGCGCGGCTATATTATGCATGTACTTATTATACATATAAACCTTCATCTTGAATCACTCTATCTATTAAAAAGAACCGCATCAAAATCCGTTGCGTAGTTTTAAAGATCTAAGCATACAAAGGGACATAGGGACGGCGAAAAGTGACTTTATTTTATACTAATACTAGCTGCGCCCCGCGGTTTCACCCGCGTAATAATTTTCTACGCAATTTTCTTAATATTTTCTTTCATAAGAACCTTCTCCTGACAATAACAAACACAACAAAAAAAGAATTGGCCAAATTGGTCCAGGCGTTGTTGAGTTATGCGCTTACCAACACATTTTGCGATTCATTTTTATATTATAGACTAGCTGCCCTACGCGGTTTCACCCGCGTAACTCCCGATCCCGTGGGAATATCGGGATGTAAGCTATCCTATCTCTCAAGTTGGATCGAACTGCACATGGTGTGCGAATTTTATTATAATCGGTTAAGTGGTTTAGGAGTCCATTGAGGACAAACATTGTGACACGAGATTTATATATATTAAGAAGATGTAGTGATGAAACGCCGCGATGCCCCAGCGGGCCGATCGCCGTATTCATTTTACGGCAATACCGATTATTGTTTGCGTGCACGTGACGTATGCGTCAACTGAACGTGCACTCGACTCATTATCATCCGAGCGACGTGCACTCGACTAATGCGTCATAAGTTACGGTGATTGGGGGGGCAGGATAGTAACAAACGGCGATCTAGCATCAGAAAGGTTGACCCCAAATAAATTAATTTTATTCAAATAATAAAATATTCTTTATAACAATTAAATTATGGAAACTTAAATTATTAAATAAACTACCTAAACAGGGGTATTGGTAATTATACTAGCAAGCCGTTGAGGGCTTCTTCTGTGCACCTTAACAAACAACTTTTGTTCTACGACTTATGGAAATTCGAAAAAAATATGAAAGTTTTAAAGTTATGTAAATTTGAAAAAACAGCAGATTTTTTAAAACAAAGGTCATTCAGACTAAGAACAGTAGATAAAACTTACAAAATAAGTAAAATTTTAAGGTGCAAGGAACAGCTGATTTTCAGGCAAACCTAACCTCAAAATTTTCGAAAATATGTTCAAATTTCCAAAAGTCGTAGAACAAAAGTTGTTTGTTTAGGTGCACAGAAGTAGCCCTCAACGGCTTGCTAGTATAATTTCCAATAACCCTGTATACATTTACTTACTAAAAATGTGAACTCCAAATGGTCCCCAGGAAGTGTGCCTGGCTGCGTTACAACGTTGGATTGCGATATTTTATCCACTGTCCTAGTCGGAGATCCCTTTAAGGACGACCTTCGTCGAGCTGTTTAATGGGTTTAAACTTTTGACGTGACAACGTCTTATAAATTGGTTTGCCGGGTGACACTTCAAGAAACTGCGTTACGCTCCACTCACGTTATGCGCTCACAATGAGAGCGAGTGAGAGGCACGCGGGCATGGTTAGCCCGCCTAAGAGCGAGAGAGACAGACATAAAAAGTGAAAGGCACGCGTCCCTTCCACTCGAGCACAGTTGTTGTCACGTAAAACTTTCGCCCGTATACCGACTTTACAGGCAACCAGTTTTTTTTTTATAACAAATTAAATAGGTCACTAACTATATTACAAATGGGTTGTTCAAAAAAAACACAGTCCAGATTATGATTAATTAGCAATTTAATTTTTTGTTTTTCTAACCCTTTTACTGGCTTGTTTAAGATTGAGAAGATGGAGATGGAAAAAATTGGTTTGATTATTTTTGCCATTTGCTACGGAGACACTTGGCTCTCGGGGTCCAGACGCCCTAAGTTCCTTAAAGAAGTTTCACAATCACTTTCTCCAAAATATCAGTCCAGAATGTTTTTTTTTGTTTTGTTTTTAGACTTTTCACTGGTTTGGTCAATAGACAAAATCCGTACCAATGAAATACATAATCTTTATTTTAACTTAACCTTAATTCATTAAGCAGACCAGTGCAAATTACTAGTATCGATTTACCTGCCTACCCAAGAGTTGTGTTGGGAAAAAAAAGGCAACCTAACGTTTGCATATTCTATAGGCTTCATACTTTCTATTGGTATGGAATTTGATGGGAATTTGTCTCTTAAACAAGCCAGTAAACCGATTCAAAAATTAAATTGTTAATTAATCATATTGAAAGGATGTCTTTAGAAAGGAAACGAGAGCTCTTGACTACATCTCATTTATTACTGAATGATAATTAAGATACAATAAGAGATATGCTACGTAAGCTCTACACCTCACCACAGGGGTGCGAGAGAAAAAAAAAATGAAGGATACATTTTTTTTTTCATTAGTTCTTTAAATATATTCTTAAATACTGATATAATAAACTAAGTAATTTAGGTTATATATGGTTTTGTCCTATTTTTATGTAGAATATAGGTTTTGTTATCTTTAATTATTTTAACATTAACTCCTAGATCTTCAGCAACTACGAATGGGCCTTCCCATTTTACATCAAGCTTACCGCCTGTTTCATTTTTAATTAACAATAATTGTCCATTTTGATACGTCACATCGTTAACATTTTTGTCGTAGTTACCTTTACGTTTTTCTTTACTTGACAGTAAATTATTACGTGCATCTTTATGTGCTACTTGTAACCTATACTTAAGTTCTAAAGGATAATTTTCTGGATTATACAGTGGTTCAATATTTTGACTTACTCTACTGGGTATTATACTAGGTCTACCGAATACTAGTTCGAATGGTGTGTACTTTGTCTCAGTATGAACAGTATTATTGAAACTATAACACCAAAATGGTAACCAATGACTCCATGTCTCGTTTTGACTATTACAATAAATTCGTAGAAATGCTCCCAAATTTTTATGTGAATTTTCTAACGCTCCTATGGATTGGTGATGATAAGATGTTGATGTTAATTTTGTAATTCCTAATAATTTACATACCTGTTGCATTACTGTAGACACAAACTCTGTCCCTCGGTCTGTTGCTATTGACTGGGGTACACCATACCTTAATATAAAATTATTGACTAAAGCCTTGGCTATACTTACCGTCTCTTTGTTTTGTAGAGGATATGCCTCCACAAATTTCGTTAACTCGCACTGCAAGGTTAATATGTAGCTGTTTTTTTCGATGTCTCTCTCTAAAGGTCCTACTACATCGAGAAATATTTTTTCAAAAGCATATGAAGCAGTCGTAGATATCTCCATGGGCGCCTTGACATACCTACAATGTTTCATAGTTTGACATTTACTACACTTGCGTACAAATTCTTTTACATCATTATCTATACCTGGCCAGTAAAATTTTCTCTTAATGTTATTTGTCATTCTACGTATTCCCGCATGTCCTGCTGTGGGTAATAAATGAAAATCTTGTAATATATACGTCTTTTCTTGTTCACTTTCAATTCTCTGTACACCTCTTAATACATAAATTCTTGGACCGGTCCAATCCTTTCTACCTTTTATTTCTTTTAATACATCTTTTATAAACGACTCGTATTCTTTATTTTTTACTATGCATAGTTCATTTATCATATTTGCTTCACAAAAATTACCTAACTTAGTCACAAATTCGACTCGCGTAAATTGTGCCCTAAAGTTAAGGTTTATATATAATGTCTTTTTATTTTTACTGTAAATATAGCATTCTTGCTCTATATCTACTTTATTTTGTCTCTTTAGGTCATTGATTTCGTCTTGTCTTATGAAAAGTAACTCTACTGTTTCGTTTGGTATTTTTAGTACTTCTATAACTTGTGGTTGATCAGGCCACTTGTTAGCAGTTGTACTGTTATTTGTCATGTCCTTGTTTTCTACTAATCGCTTTTTCTGTGCTCTCGTCATTACCGATATAATTTCCTCATTTATTTGCTTTAATTCATTAGATGTTAAATTAATCCTAGATAAGGCGTCTGCTACACTATTTTCTTTTCCTTTTAAGTACACTATTTTGAAATCGTATTCTTCTAGTAGCAATCTAAATTTTAATAACCTACTTGACGGATCTTTTATTGAAAATAAATATACTAATGGTCTATGGTCGGTCATTATGGTAAATGTTTTCCCAAATACATACGGTCTAAAATATTTAACAGCCCATACAATAGCTACTAATTCCTTTTGTATGGTTGGGTAATTTAATTCTGCTTTGTTAAGTGGTCGACTGGCGTAAGCTACTGGTTTCATATTTTTGTTGCATAACACTGCACCTACTGCTGTACCTGATGCGTCTGTTTGTATCACGAATTCGTTATTTTCTGAAAAATCTGGATAGTCTAAAATTGGTGGTGTAGTCAAAATTTCTTTTAATTTCTCAAATGATTGTTGACAGTTTGTTGTCCAAATAAAGGGTTCATTTTTCCTAGTTAATTTATTCAGTGGATATGTTATTTCAGCAAAGTCTTTAATGAATTTTCTATAATAATTACAAAAAGCTACAAATCTTTTAATCTCATCCGTATTCGTTGGTTTCGGGTATTTTTGCAAAATTTCGATCTTTTTTGGATCGGGTACAACTCCGTTTTCTGAAACTACATGACCTAAATATAATATCTCTTTCCTTAAAAAGTTACATTTTTCCGGGTTTAGTTTTAAATTTACTGTTCGCAGTCTTTCTAGAACATCGGTCAAATTTTTGTTATGTATGCTCAAATTACGTCCAAATATCACTAAATCGTCTAAATAAATAAAACATTTATCAAATGCTAGTCCAGACATTGCTACTGACATTACTCTACTAAAAGCACTTGGACTAGTTTTCAGTCCCATTGGTAGCCTTTTCATCTGATATTGACCTGAGTTTGTAGAGAATGCTGTATATTCCCTAGACTGTTTATTTAAAGAAACCTGGTAATATCCTTGATTTAAATCAAGATGCGTGAAGTAAACAGAACCCGCAAGTGAGTCTAGTATCTCCGTTATATTTGGTAACGGGAATTTGTCATCGACTATGCAATCATTAAGTTTGCGATAATCGACGACTAAACGCCATTTTCTTTCCTTATCTGTGCTTTTCTTTGGTACTAATAGTATTGGACTTGACCACTCACTTTTGGCTTCTTCTATTATGTCGCTTTCTAACATTTTACGGATTTGTGTGTTCATTTCATTTTTCAAAGCATGAGGCATTCTGTATGGCTTTATATAAACTGGGCTTACATTAGGCTTAAGCGTTATTGACTGTTCATAAATGTTTGTTGTGTTTAGTTTATCGCCTGGTAGAAAGAAAACATCGGAATATTTGGCACATAGCTCTTCAATTGACTTTCGCTCTTCTAAGTTTAAATGGTCTAATTTAAGGGTATCTAGTAAAGTTTTTGCTCTTTGATAGTCGTGTGTGTTTAACTTAAATTCGCATATATCATAATCCTGTAATAAAGTCAAATCTGGCTTAATCATGGGTAAAGTGACGTCATGTTCGCTTGTGTTTAAAATTTTGACTGGTATTCTATGATTTTTTATGTTTCCTATACATCCCGCAAGAAAAACATTCTCCGTTAACTGTTTGCTATGTATAACGCAATCATTTTCTAACTCTGTTTCTAAAAGTAAATAATGTATTGACTCACTTCGAGCAGGAATGTGTAAAATTTCAGATGTGTAATCTATAATGTCATAAAGTTGCAAAGAATATTCCATTCCACATTTGGATAGTGTTATTGTGTTAGCTTGTAAGTTGATATTAGACGCATAGCGACACAGAAAGTCTAAACCTAATATGCCATCCGCCTTCAAAGGTATGTTATCGAAAACATGAAACTTTGTATTAAATTCAACGAAATGTTCATTATATTGATGAGTCAAAGTCACATGTACAAATCCCGTCGATTGAATTTGACCCCCAATACCGTTTATGACTAAGTCATGCCTATTTATGTAAGTACTGTTTGGTAATGTATGTCTCTTAATTACAGATAATGATGCACCGGTATCTATTAACCAAAAATATTTTTTGTTACCTATGTAAAAAGATAAAAATTTTGCTTTGCCGTTTAATGCTAAAATATTATGTTTCAGATCGAAAAAACTGCATTTCGTTTGATTCTAAATTATTTGTCTGGTTCTGTTCTGATTGTTCCGTACAAAATATCCTATGATTATTACCACTACCATTTGCTCCATATCTCGATCGATTTTCGTTCGACATATTTTGATAACCTCGTCCACGATTTGTATTTTGGTATGAACCTCGACCATTACCACGAAAATAACTCGATTGATACTCACGTAAATTATTATAATTTCCTCGAATTCCGCCGTTGTTACCTGTATAAAAATTATTTGACCTTCCTCCTCTGTAGTTTCCACGTTGAGCACCTTGGTAGATTCCTCGCTGGTTGCCGCGGCGCATGTTGCTGTTATTAAATTGCCTTTGATTAGAATTAAATTGGACATTACCTCGACTACGCCGTGAAAAGTACATCACCTCGTCACTACTACCACTGGTCGATGGCTGTGATTTCTCCTCGTCCTTGGCTGCCTGGATCGCCTGTTGCAAACTGTTGTAGTTCCTGGAAACTATGATGGTACTGAGCCTAGAGTCACGAAGTCCATCTGCAAATTGTTTTATAGCCATTTTTTCATTTATGGGTTTGAGTACTGAATATTTACTCGAATCACCTTCAGCTTGCGATATTGTTAAGCTTGTGAATAATTTTTCAATTTCTGTTCCGAATTGATCGACTGTTCGCCAACCTTGAGTAGTGTTTTGTAATTGTGTATGTATAGCTGTGAATGATTTTTTGGTCAATAGTAAATCTCGCATAGCTTTTATAAGCTCACCTGTTGTTGAGTAAGTATTTGACATTCGTAACTTCGCATTTTCGCTCAACCTACTTTTTAACACAAATTTAATAAGTAGTTGCTTACCTGCATCTGAGAGCATGTCCGAATACATTTCTACAGAGTCAATGATATTTTTAACGTTAGTTCCATTATTGTTCATCACTGAGATAAACTCACATGCTGTTTTTAAATCGAACTCCATTTTTTCTTCTGAAAAAGAACTATAACTAATTTCTGAATCTGATTCACTCTTCTCTTTTGTTTCGGTACATAATTCGATTATTTGCAAATAACAACCTTTTATTTCTGTTGCTAATGTAGACAATTTTTGCAAATTTTCTGGCTTTAAGTCCTGTTCGGTACTTAAATTTTCAATTAACTGGTTACATTTTACATAAGCTACTTCCGTTTCATATAATTTATTTTTAATGATATTCCCTTTAAATCGAGATTTTCCTTTCTTAATTAAATATCTTTTAATCAATTTTAACTGTTCAAAACATTCTCTTAATTCTGTTCCCATTCCATAAAATAAACAAAATAATTTGGTAGAAATTAATTAATTAATTACAAATACATACCAATATCCATTCTAGAATCGAGTTGTCGTAGTAAGAGATACATACGCGCACATTGGAATGCGGCCACTTTCCTTATAAGTTACATAGTGATTCCCGTACCTACCTATCTATTACTTGGTATCAACACTTTTTTAAAGTTCACTTATTAATAAAATAATAGTTTTTATACGATATTATTTTGGTTTATAAGGTCTCTAGAATAGTTCATTTTTATATTTTAGTTTTTTTTTTATACGTAAATTCCGCACTCACCAAATAACTAAAAATCACTGTTATTTCCGCAAACAAAAAAAAAATATTTTACACACTTTCGCACTCACTGTTTCACTTTTCCGCAACTAGACAGTCTCTGGTGCTGGAACTGGTCTCTGCTGGTAACGACGTAGTGAATTTCGAATAGAGTAATTAGCAATTGCCCTCTGCACGGTCTCCTTGTGCCAATTTTTGTAGGCCTTATATATGATATAAAGGGCTCCTAAAATAATAAACACGCACACAACTGTAAGCAAGATGTTCGTCGTGTTCATCTGGACCATCAGCTGGTCTGCCTTAGCATTGTTATCTCCTCCAGCCGCATTTTGGGCTATTATGATTTCTTCCTTGTTTTCTTCTTTAGAGTTTGGTTTCCCCATTTTGCCACAAATTAATCAGATAATCACAACCGAAAGTATAGTACAAAGTTCTCCGGGTCATATATGGGTAACGGAATGCACGGCACGGCACGATACACGATACGCGCTGGCAGGGTCGCCATGAAAGGATGTCTTTAGAAAGGAAACGAGAGCTCTTGACTACATCTCATTTATTACTGAATGATAATTAAGATACAATAAGAGATATGCTACGTAAGCTCTACACCTCAATATTCTGGACTGAAATTTTGTATGCAATAAGCCATTAAACAGTTCGATGAAGGTCGTCCTTAAAGGGATCTCCGACTATTAGAAGAGGTACATGGATGGGCCATTTGTCAAAATTTCAAAGGCTTCAAAGTGCAATTTTTAATTCACAAAATCGGTCGATACTTTTTGATATAACTAAATTGTCAAAATTAAAAAAAAGAACTTGTATCGAGAAATTCCCTTAGGTAGATGATGATGCGGCCTAACATGTAGCATGATAAGATTAAGGCTGCCTATGCTGCCAAACGCAACGCGCCAGAAATACCCGTTGCTTACAACTAGTATTGTTGATTGTAACGAATGTGTTTTGTTTTTCTCAAAAGTGCTGAGATGGAATTGTAGGTGAAATTTTTACCGATATTTTGGGGTAATTTTGAAGTGAAAATTATTTGTCGTTTCAAAGCTAGACTAGTTTTAATCCTTAATTTTAGGATAGCTTCAAAACTATAGGAAATGTTTGGCTCAAAATGACACCAAAATGTCGTTAAAAATCTCACATACAATAATTCCATCTCAGCACTTTTGAGAAAAACAAAACACATATACGTAACAATCAACAATGTTCACCAACGAACGCGACCGGTGCCAATATTTAGTAGGCTGTGTAGCAAGGTCGTTGGCGTATGGCCCCCCCCTTAAGATCTTTATACACGTCAGAAAAGACAGACGCAGGCAACTGTTTCCATTCTCTTGCTTTACGAGTAAGCGCTCATTCACTTTCTAAGCGGTTTAAAATTAAACAATAAACTATTAATTCAATAATATATTAATTTATTTAATAAACAATACACATATACATATTAAGACTATATTTTACAAGATGTTTACAAGATTAAAATACGTACGGATATTAAAAACTAAATATTTTATATTAATCGTAATCCTTAGGCATAGCGTTGTTTTTTAATGAGATCTGTTTCTATTGCGTTATAGAGGGCAGCACTTAACTGAGTATAGTAGAAATCAGGACCTGAATAACCAATACAAAAGTGAACAAAGTTTTGGCAGCTTTGCATTGCATTATCTTGCTTGCTATACTTTTACCGTTTGATAGCACGAAAACTTTCAAAAAGTCGCCTCCACGAATCACGGCGGGGTGTCTCTAAGACGTTTATGAACAGGTCCTTTTGTATTGATTTGATATACCACACTACCACATGACTCTGACCACGATCACTAAAACACTCAGGAAGTCACTACCCCTTTTGAATCAAGCTGCATAATTGTTTTGGGAAGAAAGTAAGTAGATACTAAGGCGTAAGTAAATCCCATTTATTGCTGGGAAATATTGATATTTTTGTCATCTTTTTGATAAGTTTTTAGCAGCAATATTGCTGATATTGGTTAGAACAGCACCCATATTGTTGGGTGCTCATATCGCATGGCAGCGAGAGACCTTGATCACAGCAACTTTGGTCACAGCAAATTTGGTCACAGCAAATTTGGTCACAGCAACTTTGTTCACAGCCAGCTTCCTGATCGAGGCAACCAAGAGAAATCGTGAAGGTCGGAGGCTGAGCGCATGGCGGCTGAGGCTGCTTTACCACAATCGGAGGCTGTTCCACAGGGCTTGGCGCTGGCGGGCTTATGGTGATAATCTTAGGTTGAATCGGGGTTGGTTTTGGCGGACGAACTGTTATTGGCGGCGGTTGGATTGGTAATAATGGTCGAGGTCTAGCCAAGACTGGCGGTGGCGTTATAGAAGGAAGAGGAGGTGGTCTGACTTGTATTTCTGGAGGCCTAATCGGTGGCTGCTGAGGTGGCTGTACAGAGATTGGAGGTGGCAATATAGGGGGTTGGAAACCTGGTCGGATGATCATTGGAGGTGGTTGGATGACGAGGTCTGGCTGCGGGGTGATGTATATAGTGCCTCCGTTGACTGGTATACGTTGGAAACCAGCTGATAGGATGCGTTGGCCGACCGGGTTGCGTGGTAAGAGCACTTTGATTGCACCATCGCCGGCTATTCCGATTTCTGCGAAAGAAGAATTAGGAACATGATTATTAAAAAAGAAAAGACGATCGAAACGAAAACAAAAAACAGGTCGACACGAAAACAAATCGATTGAAACAAAAACAAATAAAACCGGTCAAATGTGATATTCTGTTTTTTTGGTATTTATAGCGGCAACAGACAAAATCGTCTGTGAAAATTTCAACTGTCTAGTTATCACCGTTCATGAGATACAGCCTGGTGACAGACAGACAGACAGATAGAAAGTAAGGCGGACAGTGAAGTTTTACTGACAGGGTATTAAATTTTTTTTTTTGGGGATTTTTTTAATTTTGAATAACATTTGATGACGTCACTAGCTCATCTTCGAAGGCTCACTCCATGAAGCTTTGTATTTTATTATTAGTGTAATTGAATCTTACCTGGACCATTGTTACCCCAATTTCCTCCTCCATTTCCCCCATTTCCCCCATTTCCTCCGTTTCCTCCGCTTCCTCCGCCACAAGAATTACAAATGTCAAAAGGTTGAGGACAGAATGGCTCGGGACTTGGGCTCGGCTCAGGGCATGGGTTTGGCTCAGGGCACGGGTTCGTGGTCGGGATCGGCTCGGGGCACGGGTTCGGCTCGGGATATGGGAACGGATACGGCTCAGGAGATGGGCACGGTTCGGGGCATGGGGGTGAAAAGCAGGGTTGGTTCCATTGGGATTGGCCGAAGCTGGATAGGGGCGCTGCGGCCGTGGAGCTGATTAAAGCTGTTAACAAACAAACGAGAAATTTACATAACAACATACTTAAGTGTGTAACAAAGACAAAGCTACAGAGCTCTAAGGTGAATTAGGACCTGAAAACCCCTATCTCTTTCCCACACACGCGCCGCGCGATTACTCTATCCCTTTCCCCCGCGAAATGGCCGTTTTAATTGTTCTAAGTAATTAAAAAAATCACATCTATTTTAGTGAATAACCATTTGTAGTACCTTATGGGATTTGATGTAAAGTTTATGAAAATATAAATTTTGTAAATTTTTTTTCTTTACAATCGCCGTAAAATTGAAAAAGGTAAAAAAAATTGAATATTATTTTAGGATTTTCACGAATTTTCCATAAAGGCAAATCACTCTAATCGTGTTTCGAAGTTAGACAATACAAAGTATTTCTTCCCCTTTACGACAGTAGGAATATCATTCTATGGATTTTAATGGTTGATACCCAAAAACTGTTTCTAAGACACCTCTATCGCGCTTCTGGTCTTACCACTTCGAAAATATTTGCTCTAGTGTCATTATCCAGGGAAGAAACAGTCGACTACGTTTGTATAGAGAGAGCGCAGGTACCAGGTACCACCTTTCACCTTAAGGGGGGTCCATACGCCAACGACCTTGGTACACAGCCTACTAAATAGTTACTATTGGCACCGGTCGCCTTCGTTGGTGAAAATGGTTGATTGTTACGAGTGTGTTTTGTTTTTCTCAAAAGTGCTGAGATGGAATTGTAGGTGAGATTTTCACCAACATTTTGGTGTGATTTTGAGCCAAACATTTCATATAGTTTTGAAGCTATCCTAAAATTAAGAATTAAAACTAGTCCAGCTTTGAAATAACAAAGAATTTTCGCTTCGAAATTACCCCAAAATATCGGTAAAAATTTAACCTACAATTCCATCTCAGCACTTTTGAGAAAAACAAAACACATTCGTTACAATCAACAATATTAGTTGTAAGCGACGGGTATTTCTGGCGCGTTGCGTTTGGCAGCATAAGCAGCCTTAAGGAATGGAAACCGGTACTTATGTCCCGGAAAAAACTATGCAATAGGTATGTAACCCTCTTAATACTTACCGATAATAAAACCCAATGTTCTCAATTGCCCCATCGTGACAACTTTGTGTGATTTCACTAAATTTACAATCAATTTATATATTTAACTAATATTGATTATTTTCATACTTTTTTCAAAAGCGTACGATTTTTTTTGTCACAGTTTTGAATGTTTCGATACGGTTTTGATAAAATATTTTATTTTTTAATTTATTTTTTAGGAGTAGATAGGAGTATTGGTGAATAGGGTTCTGTAAGAATTTAATTTAAATTATAACTGATTGAGTTTAGCTTTAATATCCACCAATATTATATTAATAAATAATAAATAAATATTGCAGGACATTCCACACATCGCGATCTAGCCCCAAGCTAAGTAAATACACTTGTATTATGGGTGCTAAACAACGGATATACTACTTATATACTTTTCTTTTGTAAATATATACTTATAATACATAGGAACAACCAGACCACAGATAAATATCTAAGCATAAATACATGTCTGAGGCGGGAATCGAACCCGCAACCCTGTGTTTGGCAGTCCGGCATGGTGACCATTGTGTCAACTAAGTCGTCAAACTATACAATATTACGTTTATTTTACACCAACATTTTATTACTTATTTTTAATTTTCAGATTTGGCACATTTTTTAAACCGGGAAAGATTAAAATACAGGTTAAAAATTAAAAAAATCATAAACATTTGAGTTTAATTTTAGCAAAAACTTTGCATTCGATAGCACATTTATCCTGGAATACTATCCACAAAATAGATTGGAATAATTCCTTCATTTGCAATTTTGGCACCAAAATGCATTAAGAAGAAAGTCAAATTTTGAAAATGGCAGATATCTCGGAAACCCAGAGACTTTCATAGAACATAAGTTTTATTTGTCTGAACCGGCACAGTGTCCTCTATCCGTAGGTGTTCATTAATCCATTTATTACGGGACACCCTGTATAATCAAAGTCAGACTGACTTACTGATAAAGACCTAACAGTTAAGCTTAACAGACCTTCTCCACCCTAAAGTTGCCTTGAAGAAATCGCTTTAAGCGATAAGGTCGCCTGTTTGTACATTTTAATAAGCTTTGTTGTCCTTTTTGATATTTGTCAATGTTTTGTGTGTTGTACAAATAAAGTGTTTAGAATCTTCTTTCCTGCTGGGCACACTGGGCTCGCACCCAGGGCCCCGTGATCGATAGGGGTTCCCCCCTTGTTCCTACCCGATCATTCTTTTCTCAATTATCATCACTACATAGTATAACACAAAGTCGCTTTTTCTGTCCCTATTTCCCTTTGTACGCTTAGATCTTTAAAACTACGCAACGGATTTTGATGTGGTTTTTTTAATAGATAGAGTGATTCAAGAGGAAGGTTTATATGTATAATATATGCATAACATAGCCGTGCGAAGCCGGGGCGGGTCGCTAGTGGGATTATAAATCTGATTGTTCTAAACCTAAAACTAAAACCTTCCTCTTGAATCACTCTATCTATTAAAAAAATCCACATCAAAATCCGTTGCGTAGTTTTAAATATATAGGGACAGAGAAAGCGACTTTGTTTTATACTATGTAGTGAAGTGAAGTGATAGTGATCCTGAAGAAAGCATGAAACTTGGCATAAATGTAGCTGTCATGTGCTTCAATGTCGAAAAATGCAAACTTTCACGGACGAAATCGCAGTTAAAACCTGGTTTATCAGTTAAAATTATGTTTTAAATATTGAATTTCAAGTTAAAAAACCATGAAACTGTAAATAATAACTACTAAGAAACATATAAATGGTCAAATATCGTTCGTATATTGGTCATAGTTTACCGCAATCACTGAACATGGGTATCTACGGACTGATTTTACTTGGTGAGTTCTCTGAGTTGTTAATAAACTGGTCAAGTGCGAGTTGGACTCCTGTACGAAAGGTTCCGTACCATTATTATTCTGTTTTAAGGTAAAAGGGTACCTGCGCTCTCTCCATACAAACGTAGTCGATTGTTTCCTCCTGGATAATGGCACTAGAGCAAATATTTTTGTGCCATAAAACCTATAACTGCCATGACTATGCCCCTATTTATTTTTTCTTTTCATTTTCTAATTACCATAGAAATTAATTAAAAAAAAATAAAACAAAAAATAGGGGGCATGGTCATGGCAGTTAGGTATAAGTTTTATGGACCAAAAATATTTGCTCTAGTGTCATTATCCAGGGAGGAAATTTAACAGTCGACTACGTTTGTAATAGTTTGTATGGAGAGAGCCCCCGGTACCCTTTCCTCTTAATCGCGTATTCATATGATATATTATATCCTTATTCTTGTGTCTCCTTGCGACAATGACTAATGTAACATTTTCGAAACGTCGAGGTAGGAAAAATAAAAATAAATAACACTATTGAGACCCGAGAAAATAATTACTATGAATACAAACGTGTGAGTTCTAAAAGTATAATAAATGTAATTTTAATGTGATGCTTGAACTCCTTCTTCAAAGTCGGTTAAAATATAATAAAAAGCCCATGCCAAAATTGCAACAAGATAACAATACCTTAATATCTTACAGTACATTTAACCCAAACTTCAGTCTAGACTCTGTAATAATCACTAAACCTAGCCGGCCAAGTTTCCACTGATAATGGATTTTGTAGACGTACTCTAGGTACGGATTTAGAGGGGCACTTCCCCCGACAACCCATTTGTCACAATGGTCACTATGCCGGTCTACCAAACACAGGGTTGCGGGCTCTATACCCGCCTCAGACATGTATTTATGCTTAGATATTTGTCTGTGGTCTGATTGTTTGTATGTATTATAAGTGTATATTTACAAAAGAAAAGTATTTAAGTAGCATATCCGTTGTCTAGCACCCATAACACAAGTGTAGTTACTTAGCTTGGGGCTGGATGGCGATGTGTGGAATTTCCTGCAATATTTATTTATTTATCGCGGGTTAAGAAACAGATGAACGTATCTACGAAAATATCAAAAATCTTTTTTTTTTTTCAGAAATGAGTTCTACCGTGGTCTTACACGTTGTGGCAAAAGAACGTAACCATAAAATCAAAATTTAACTAGTTCGATAATAACGTAACGATTTAAAAAAAAAATAAAGTATAGCCAAAACAACCTAACTTGAGTACCATTAAAATGGTTTCTAATAGATTCTATTTCAGGTCCTTCCAAAACAACGTATTGACAAAAATGCTTCATTTAAATCCTAAACCAACGTGTTTTTTTGCATTTTTAAATGAGCCATTACAACGTATAAGGTTTTACTTCACTTTGGTTCTAAGCAATATTTGTAAAAATAGTTCGAAAAAGTAAGAGCCAGGAGAACGTATGTCAAACAAATTTTAAAAAAATATTTATATTATCTATTTTAATATCTATTATCAATTTATTTTTTGTTCTTTTCATTCTCTAATAGCATATAAATATTTCTCCATACTTGTTTTTTTTAGTAAAGAATAAAACAATTGTTATTCTGTACTTTAAAGTTCAATATGACGTAAAAATCACTGTTTTTAACTCTCCTGTAAAATTTAAAAAATGTATTTACGTCATTTGGTTCTTATACCGCGTTATAGTTGTCTCTAATAAGTTTTTAATCAACTTAAAAAAACTGGCCAAATGCGATTCGGACCACCGCACGAAAGGTTCCGTACCATTATGTTCTGTTTTTACCCGACTGCTTGCATTCTGGTTAACCCTTTCCTTGGAAAAGGAAAATTACTAATTACTAGTGCATATTTTAACTATCTTTGAAAATTCCACTAGATATCAGGCAAATGAAACTAATTCTTCAAATTGTAACCCTTGATTGTAATTCTGAAGAGTTTTGTGATGAGAAGGTGGTTCCAGAGGCTCCAGATGCTCCATTAATGTGACAAACCTAAAAACAGAATATCCCTTCGTGCGCGTGTCCGACTCGCACTTGAACATTTTTTTAAATAGACATTTTGAAATACGTCCTGTTCGCCCCATATTAAATAGTCCTAACTCCGTCCCTGTTCAAATGAGAAGTGATCTGGACTCCCCGTAAGTTCTGATCACATTCCACTTCAAGGATTAACTTTAACTAGTTTGTGCTTTTGGTTTTGTCTGTGATCCTTAGGGTTCCGTACCCAAAGGGTAAAAACGGTACAGATCTGTTTACTTACAAAGGCGCGCCCCTCCAGGGTAAATTTTCTCGGTGTGCATTAATATGAGTGTCGCACATGCTAACAAGATGTCTAAATGTGTGTGTGAAGACTATCAGTAGAGACAGCATACAACAGAGATATAATTATATAAAGATTTTGTTTTCAACAACATTCATAAGGGCGCGCCTTCGTGAGTGAACAGATCTGCATCCTATTAACTAAGTTTCCACTGTCCGTCTATCTGTCACCAACTCGGTTTGGATAGAACTATTGATAAACTACAGATGAAAACTACTTTTGCTAACTGTGATGGTAGTGGACTGGCTACTAAAAAACTATTAATCGAAGATCCCTTTAAGTACTACCTTCATCGAATTGTTTAATGAAAGAAAAGTATTTTATAGGTCATTAAATATATTGCACCCATTTGCAATATATTGAATGACCTATAAAATACTTTTCTAAAAAATTTTTTGTCTAGAATATGATTAATTAAAAAGGCACTGTGCTTGGTTAGGTTTAGTTACTTCTTTTTAAAATACTAGCGACCCGCCCCGGCTTCGCACGGCTATATTATGCATGTATTATACATATAAACCTTCCTCTTGAATCACTCTATCTACTAAAAAAAACCGCATCAAAATCCGTTGCGTAGTTTTAAAGATTTAAGCATACAAAGGGATATAGGGACAGAGAAAGCGACTTTGTTTTATACAATGTAGTATGTACTATGTAGTTCGTGTTCAGAAATCGGCAAGTGTTTAAATTGCAATTTGTTCAATTCTTATCATCACTCGGAAGATTCTCGTCAGATCTTCAGTAATTTTTTATGGGGCCATACTCACAAATTGGCGAACTTGTCGGTCTTTTATCGGATACATTGCGGGATGTGTACAGCAGAACTTTACGATTTAATTTTGCCATTATCAGTCATACAACCAGGCAAACTGATATGCGGTAATTTATGGTGGAAACACCAGACCCCCGCACTTAACATTTTGCTTCGTCATTTGCGCCTGGATGTGTAGTGTAAGAATGCAAGCAAGTGAAACCAGTGGTAAAAGTTATAGACAAAACTATAATGTAAACATAGTAATTTGATATCGCACCTGCACCGAAATGAAGATGTGCCAAGGACAAGGTCACACAGGAATGAATACTGTCTTAGAAGGTCATGTGACGTAGTATGTACCTAGTTGAATTAGTATAAAAACCCCAGTATTTACTCAATAAATATTCAGTAAACACCATACTTTCAACGTGTTAATAAGTTCACCCATCGCATCATCACAATGTTTTTTTTGTTTTGTAAAAATATATGCATTTTGTATATAGGTGTGCTGGGCTCCGCCGCCGCAGCACCATTTCGCAGCGTGGAGACCCCATGCGGCGCCACCGTCTACTTCGGCGAAAGTAGCCCACCCCAGATCAGCCCTCCATCCATCAGCATGAACCCACAGTACCCGCCTTGCGTCGGCCCTGTTTGTGTGTTCACTCCACCGGCTTCGGGTTTATCTCCGAACAACCCAGGCCTACCGCCGCTCAACCCATGCCCGCCGTCGGCATGCATATGCCCGCCGGCGCCGTTGCCGCCTACACCATCCATATTGCCTCCTACGCCGACCCCATGCCCGCCATCGCCATGCATATGCCCGCCGTCGCAATGCATATGCCCGCCGTCGCAATGCATATGCCCGCCGTCGCAATGCATATGCCCGCCGTCGCCATGCACATGTCAAATGTGGCAGTGATGTTAAACAGTTGACCACATATTTTAGGCCCTTTTAATAAACATGAAAATCAACAAAATTAAAAAAATAAAAATTTTGGCTATTATTTTTGAGAGAAGTTAACGAAATTCGAATTTTTTTTGAGCAAAAAAATATTACACGTAATGTTTTGGATATTATAATTTGTACTTTGATTGGCATGCTTATTTGTACAAACGTTTCTTTGGCTATATTTATTTTGTTCGATTGGCAATTTTTGTATGAGTAAAATTTTTGGAAATTCTTTTTTTATTTATTTATTTTAAGTACATTGATTTTATATTCCGTAATAGTACGGGATCCCTTTAAGAACGACCTTTATCAAGCTGTTTAATGGATGAAAAGTATTTTATATCAAATTAAATAGGTCAATAAATAATATATCGCAAATAAATTGCTTAAAAACTTTTAGTCCAGAATGATGATTTTATATTTTTTTATTTTAAGACTTTACACTGGTTTGGTCAATAGACAAATGCCGTACCAATTAAATACATAATATTTATGTTAACATAACTTTAATTAATTAACCAGACCAGTGCAAATGACTAGTATCGATTTACCTACCTACCCAAGAGTGACGGGAAAGAATAGTCAACCTAATGTTTGAATATGCATAGCAGAATATTCTGCTTCATACTTTCTATTGTTATGGAATTTGTCTCTTAAACAAACCAGTGAAAGGTTTAAAAAACAAAACTAAAAAAAAAACTGGTTGCCTGTGAAGTCGGTATACGGGCGAAAGTTTTACGTGACAACAACTGTGCTCGAGTGGAAGGGACGCGTGCCTTTCACTTTTTATGTCTGTCTCTCTCGCTCTTAGGCGGGCTAACCATGCCCGAGTGGAAGGGACGCGTGCCTCTCACTCGCTCTCATTGTGAGCGCATAACGTCAGCGGAGCGTAACGCAGTTTCTTGAAGTGTCACCCGGCAAACCAATTTATAAGACGTTGTCACGTCAAAATTATATTGTAAATTAATCATATTTTGGACCGAATTTTTTTAGACAACCCATTAGCAATATATTTATTGACCTATTTAATCACTACATAGTATAAAACAAAGTCGCTTTCTCTGTCCCTATATACCTTTGACCGCTTAAATCTTTAAAACTACGCAACGGATTTTGATGCGGTTTTTTTATTAGATAGAGTGATTCAAGAGGAAGGTTTATATGTATAATACATGCATAATATAGCCGTGCGAAGCCGGGGCGGGTCGCTAGTTTGATATAAAATACTTTTCATCCATTAAACAGTTCGATGAAGGTCGTTCTTTAAGGGATCTCTGACTATAAGAGTCAAGTTGGCCTAGTGGTAGATACCTCGACTTTTATTCGTAAGTTCGTATCCCGGCAGTATACCAATAGATTTTTTTTTGACACACTGCCGGCACTGCTTTGACGACCCAGTTGGCACAATGGTCACCGTGCCGGACTGCCCAACACAGGGTTGCGGGCTCGATACCCGCCTCAGACATGTATTTATGCTTAGATTTGTTTGTGGTCTGGTTGTTTCTATGCATTATAAGTATACTAGCAACCTGCCCCGGCTTCGCACGGCTGTATTAAGCATGTATTATATCTAAAAACCTTCCTCGTTAATCACTCTATCTATTTAAAAAACCGCATCAAAATCCGTTGCGTAGTTTTAAAGATTTAAGCATACATAGGGCAATAGGGACAGAGAAAGCGACTTTGTTTTATACTATGTAGTGATAGTGATAGTGACTATGTAGTGATAAGTATATATACGGGGTTATTGGTAATTATACTAGCAAGCCGTTGCGGGCTACTTCTGTGCACCTTAACATACAACTTTTGTTCTACGACTTTTGGAAATTCGAACTGTTTTTTTGAAAATGTTGAGGTTAGGTTTACCTGAAAATCGGCTGTTCCTTACACGGAGAGGTCATTAACCTTAATATTTACTTATTTTTTAAAGTTTTATCTATTGTTCTTGGTCTTAGCGACTTTTGTTTTACAAAATAAGATGTTTTCGAATTTACATAACCTCAAAATTTTCATTTTTTTTTCGAATTTCCAAATGTCGTAGAACAAAATTTGTTTGTTTAGGTGCACAGAAGTAGCCCGCAACGGCTTGCTAGTATAATTACCAATAACCCTGTATAAATCATCTATTTTATACTAAATGTAGAGGCCATGAATTTGAAATAAATAAATTAAATTTTATTTTCTGAACACATAAAAAAAATATGACAAGAAAAAAGTAGTACAGTGCTAAGAAAAAAGGTTCGTTCTCAGAACGATGCCAGAGCTAGAAGCTCTATAAAGCGCTGATTTTGACTATAATATTATTATGACGTGTGTGTGACCATCAAAGATCCTCAGCAATGCCCATATGTCTTCTAATCGTTTTCTGACCACCATAACAAAAGCCTAGTTGCAACTCGGGGCTAAATGGTGCTCTGTGCATTATTAGTGTCTATTATGTGGGGCCATAGAACCCCGGACCTTTGGAAGGCGTGCGTGGAGCTGAAGCCAACACGTAGTAGAGGCCCTTTACAATAACAACGGTTAATGGCAAACGTATGATGTGGACACCAAAGCGGATATTATCCCTGTCTGCACTATAAAATGCAGCCAAGAACAACCTCCGATTTGGATAGATTGATAATGTAGAGGAGAAAACTACTTGGGCTACTGTGATGGGATGGCAGTGGACTAGATACTGGGAAACTATGGGTACTATGGCACCTGCCGTAACAATGTTCAACAAACACGTACAAGTGGCAGGCGGAGAGTCGCCAACTCTCAAACTGGGCCACCCTAATAGGCTGAGTAAATTACAGCAAGGGGGCAACAGGAACGGTGAAGGATGGAGAGGCCTCAATGGATTTTAAACCATCTCTGGTTATCCGACCGAGCGGGCCAACTCATAACTGACGTTCGGCATCCATCTTTCGAGCACGCTCTCGCGACTCCACTCTGGAAAGGTGAAGGCAAGCCAGAGGCGGGAGACCGCTGCCTCGTCATTTTTCACTCCGTGACTTCCCCCTGGAGCACTCGCCTCAAGGTGCCCTGCGGGAAAAAAATACTTATTATTATTAGTAGGCGAAGAATCTAATTTCTCTCGAAATTTATGAGAAAATCAATTATTTGTTACGCCATCTGTCGAGATTACAATACTAAAATTAAAAAGTTTTTATAACCTGCCTATAAAGATTTTACATTTCCATTTAAATAAACTGAGGATTTAATAAATATCTATATCTACATCTACATTAATAAAACAAAGAGAAAATATTTGTGACGTTCTGCATTCACAAAAAAGTGTCATGGTAATATTGTGTGACGTCATGCGTCATGGTCAAATATTACCATGACGCCTACTGAGTATTTAATAATAACTGGCAACCCTATTATGCATGTATTATACATATAAACCTTCCTCTTGAATCACTCTATCTATTAAAAAAAACCGCATGAAAATCCATTGCGTAGTTTTAAAGATCTAAGCATATAATAAAGGAAAAAAAAGAAAAAGGAAAAAAATACATTTATAAAGGAATAACAAAATAAAAATCTCAATTTTTCATCTGTTTCATACGACGTTATCACGTAAAATTATCGTCCCGTAAACCGACTTTACAGACAACCGTTTGTTTTTCGTTTGTAACAAATAGGTTCCGAAACTACTGGACCGATTTAGATGAAACTTGGTATGAGGATACATTGATTCATTGACAGTAACATAGGGTACTTTTTATCCCGATATTCCCACGGGATCGGGAGTAACGCAGGTGAAGACACATCGAGAAATCACTGAAAATACAAGAGCAAGGGTCTGATTCTTCGCATGGTCCTTTTAGGACGAACGGCTTTCTTTTTAGGGTTCCGTACCCAAAGCGTAAAACAGGACCCTTATACTAAGACTTCAGACTGACTAAGACTGTCCGTCCGTCTGTCTGTATGTCACCAGGCTGTAGCTCATGAACCGTGATAGCTAGACAGTTGAAATTTTCAAAGATTATGTATTTCTGTTGTCGCTATAACAACAAATACTGAAAACAAAACGAAATAAATATTCCTCTTCAAAGAAGTATGTTGCGAACCGTCTAACATTGTTTCAATAAAAATTAAGTAGGTGTCCCATACAACATGACACGGAACCCTTCGCGCACAAGCCCGACTCGCACTTGGCCGGTTTTTTATACGCCATTTGAAAATGCAGATAATTACATCCGCTTTCAGATATTTAATTCTAAAACCCGGTATAAACCAAAACTTTTATTTACGATTCATTAAATTCACTGAATGCTGAAAAGTGGTGCTCAAACTTTGTATTTAAAAACCCCTTTTAAAGGGCTGATGTAGACTGCGGGCTTTACGATCGGCCGACCGCTCAAAAATGATGGCATGGCAAGTAGAAAACAGTATAAGTTAAACAAAAAGACTAACACAAATAAAATCTCATCTGCCGCGTCAAAATCTGTCGCGAGATCGGTTGAAAATGCTCACCCACAAAAGTGCCCAACGCGCCATAAGAAGTTTTCACTTCAAAAAAAACAGCGCACTCCGGGAGTGCAGGCAGAAGTGAAAACAATAAACTTGTTATTTCTCATAGAATATTTCTTGAAACGATCTGCTACTGCCATCTATTAGCACTCACTTAAACAAATATAGTTTATTTTTTATTCGCTAGATGGCAGTAAAAAATTTAAATCAGCGCCATCTACATTCGAATAGCGGTCTTTCAAGAAACTAAGTTTCTCAATTTGTGTAATAGATGGCAGTATAAGTTAAACAAAAAGACTAACACAAATAAAATCTCATCTGTCGAGTCAAAATCTGTCTCGAGAACGGTTGAAAATGCTCACCCACAAAAGTGCCCAACGCGCCATAAGAAGTTTTCACTTCAAAAAAAACAGCGCACTCCGGGAGTGCAGGCAGAAGTGAAAACAATAAACTTGTTATTTCTCATAGAATATTTCTTGAAACGATCTGCTACTGCCATCTATTAGCACTCACTTAAACAAATATAGTTTATTTTTATTCGCTAGATGGCAGTAAAAAATTTAAATCAGCGCCATCTACATTCGAATAGCGGTCTTTCTAGAAACTAAGTTTCTCAATTTGTGTAATAGATGGCAGTATAAGTTAAACAAAAAGACTAACACAAATAAAATCTCATCTGTCGCGTCAAAATCTGTCGCGAGAACGGTTGAAAATGCTCACCCACAAAAGTGCCCAACGCGCCATAAGAAGTTTTCACTTCAAAAAATGATGAAATTCTCCGATTTTGTAGATTACAATGAAAAAAGTAATTTCGTGAACTAGGTGTAAAAAAAAGATTTAAAAAAGTCACGTGGTTTTCCTTCCAATATTCTTCTCCATTCTCACGCAAAAAGGACCCAAATAAAGAGGTTTAGTTGCGGAAAGCAAGTACAGTATGTATACAATGAAAAATGTTCATATTTCATCTCTATTCATTGTAATTTCAATCCAAAAATTTGTTAATATAAAAATATATTTATTGATATTTAAATTTTAATTACAATATACCTAAGTACATTAAAATTAAAACGTCGTTGATAAAATAAACATCCCCCGATCGCACCCATTGCAAAGGAGCCGAGAATACTTCCTTTGGCTTTAAAATAATTATTATGTTGAATCATTTTCTCTTTGTATTCTTTCTTCTATAATTATTTTCAGGAAATCGGTTGTAAATGAGCGCGCTGCATTTCTTGTAAAGCTCTTTATGCTCAATCGATTTTGTTTTTTGTAGCTACAATGTTTGCTTAATTCTAATTGAATAAGACATTATGATATTGATAAAAAAAAAACATTTACTTAATACATTTTTATTATTAAGTACCACAATTAACTTTGACATTTGCATGCTACACTAGCAAACATACAAGAATACACAATACAAGAACTTTACTATTTTTAATTAAGACCTGCTGTATGTTATAATATCTACTGCCTACTGTAATCTGAATCTGAATTAATTCTTGTGATAAAGGAGTTTTTTTTACAAATAGATCTATATTCTATCTTTTTGAAGTGAAAACTTCTTATGGCGCGTTGGGCACTTTTGTGGGAGAGCATTTTCCGCCGTTCTCGCGACAGATTTTGACGCGACAGATTTTGACGCGATAGATTTTGACGCGACAGATGAGATTTTATTTATGTTATACTTTTTGTTTAACTTATACTGCCATCTATTACACAAATTGAGAAACTTAGTTTCTAGAAAGACCGCTATTCGAATGTAGATGGCGCTGATTTAAATTTTTTACTGCCATCTAGCGAATAAAAAATAAACTATATTTGTTTAAGTGAGTGCTAATAGATGGCAGTAGCAGATCGTTTCAAGAAATATTCTATGAGAAATAACAAGTTTATTGTTTTCACTTCTGCCTGCACTCCCGGAGTGCGCTGTTTTTTTTATAAATAAATCATACTAAGTTTCATCAAAATAGGTTCTGCACGTTTCGGAGCCTATTCAATACAACAAACAATCAAATCTTTATAATATTAGTATAGATAGGTTAGCGTTTGACCACTATCATCACACGATGGTAAGTGACGATGCGGTGTAAGATGTAGCACGCGGTGTCTAGAAGATACCTATACGCTCGTCACTCAAACACCTTCAAATAAACGGGGACCTTCGTACGACGCGAGTGAAGGTAGGAAGATGACAGTGGAACAACCGACCCGTCCTCTCTTGTGGCTGCACCGGGATACGTGTCGGAACACGGACAAGTCCGTTTGGCGATACGACTTAGGGCCACGGCCGAAACCTCCCACCAGGAGATTACTTATTTCTTTTTCCCTGTGTAATTCTCGTCTGCAGAATCACGAGTCAATTCTTCTAAAGCTTAATTTTAAACTTGTTTCTAAACATGCCTTTCAGTTACCCCCCAATGGCCCCCAGTTTGAGAACCGTTCGCATTCTTGCTCGGCCATTCATGTTAAAAACTTTTAATTAAAAAATCGGCAGATGCTTTTAAAAGTGATTTAAAAAAGTTCTTTATTTAAAATTGAATGAATGAATGGAAAAATAGAGTCTGTTGACACAATGATGTGGGTTATTTTAGCTTGGAAATTAATTAAAAAATAAAGAGACTAGCCCTGCTCTGCAGTTTTATCTCCGTAAGTCCCGATCCCGTGGGAATATCGGGATAAAAAGTAGCCTATGTGTTAATCCAGGTTTCTAGCTATCTACATACCGAGATTCATCGCAAACGGTTCAGTAGTTTATGCGTGAAGGAGTAACAAACATACATACACACAAACTTTCACATTTAAAATATTAGTAGGAAATAGGACTAGCTACGCTCAGCGGTTTCACCTCTGTAAGTGTCTCTTTAAAAGTGATATCCTCCTAATCTTAATATATATAAATCTCGTGTCACAATGTTTGTCCTCAATGGACTCCTAAACCACTTAACCGATTATAATAAAATTCGCACACCATGTGCAGTTCGATCCAACTTGAGAGATAGGATAGCTTACATCTCGATATTCCCACGGGATCGGGAGTTACGCGGGTGAAACCGCGTAGGGCAGCTAGTATTAAAAATGTGAAAGTTTGTGTGTATGTTTGTTACTCCTTCACGCAAAAACTACTGGACCGATTGCGATGAAACTCGGTATCAAGATAGCTCAAAGTCAAAGTCTTTCTTTATTCATTTCGATGCTTATGTATATTTTGTACATAGATCACATATAATCGTCTTAAAAACTAAGTTAGGATGTGTGCCTTCGGAACGCGCCCACCAATAAGAAGAAGGCACAAGAAACTCATGGGGTTTTTTTTTCATGTGATCACGCTCACAAAGGTCAATATTACAAATATTTAAAAGTATTATTTGGAATTTGAAATGGAACAATTAAAGTCACATCCATGGATTCTTATCATTAAGGTATGAAGAGGTATCATAGTATGCCTTACCACACAATTTATGCTTTATAAAAGTTTTGAATTTGTTAATGGACATCATCACTAACACTATCACTTCACTATCACTACCACTACATAGTATAAAACAAAGTCGCTTTCTCTGTCCCTATATCCCTTTGTATGCTTAAATCTTTAAAACTACGAAACGGATTTTGATGCGGTTTTTTTTAATAGATAGAATGATTCAAGAGGAAGGTTTATATGCATAATACATGCATAATATAGCCGTGCGAAGCCGGGGCGGGTCGCTAGTGACTTAATATAAGTTCCACAAAATATTCATATTATTATAAAAAAAAAATGACACAAAACTATTCAATTTTTCAAAATAGAACAATGACGAACCGTCATTTTGTCTGTCAGCAAAAAATACTTAATTTACTGTGAGCATGAATTTTTCCAAAGTTTAACCTCCACTTTTCCAATATTTTAAAAACATTCATTCATTCTCCGTTCACTCTTTTCATTCAATGTTCGTTCAATAAACCATTATCCTTTGTTAACCGACTGCTTTAAGAGAAATATTAAACTTTTAGTTCAAGCGATGAATAAATGGACGTTTGGAAAACTCAATCTACTTCAGTTGTGGGTAGGTATTGAATTTATTGTTTTTAACCGACGCCAAATAAAGGAGGTTCTTAATAATTAATTTTTGAAGTAAAACTTCTTTAGGCGCGACTAGGGAGTAACTCAGATTTTTTTTCTGACGGACGGAAGTAACGCTTACGTAGTTTCCGGTTATATTGACATGTGCCGATCTAACCTCAAAATGACAGCTGACTTAATAGGTTGCATACCTATATTGTGCCTATATTATTTACTTTGTGAAATTAAAAAAGATGTTGGTGCATAGAGGTACTACACCTTTAGTTAGTGACTGTCCGCGATGTTATTCTTCTATCTCTAATTATATAGTTTGATTATAAGTTAGAGTAGCGGAAACCTTTGAAAATACATGGAAAATACTAGATATTTTTGCAAAAATATATTATTTATTTTGTTTCCTTAAAAATTACGCTTTGAAAAGAAGTTTTCCTTCAATCGCGCGTAAAGGTTACACGCACACACTTTTTTTAGGGTTTCGTATCTTGTTATAACTTTACTTTCAGTCTGTCTGTCACCAGGCTGTATCTCACGAACCGTGATAGCTAGACAGTTAAAATTTTCACAGATTATGTATTTCTGTTGCCGCTATAACAACATATTTTTGTTTACGTATATTATGTTTCTATGTATTATAAGTATAAATTTACAAAAAAAAGTATATAAGTAGTATATCCGTTGTCTAGCACCCATAACACAAGTGTAGTTACTTAGCTTGGGGCTAGATGGCGATGTGTGGAATGTCCTGTTATATTTATTTTTTATTTTATTTCAAAATATTATAATTCAAACCCTACGCAAACGAAGCCACGGGTAAAAAGCTACTGTGAATATAAAATCCTAAATATGCCTCCAGAACGTAATATGGTGTAAAAATTGATGAGCAAGCGTGTAATATATCAATATGACATATTTGTTAACTCAGCGCATATATTAATATACCAACTGTGCCCTTCGGTTTCACTCGGGACCTGACCACTTTTTTGACGTGATAACGTCTAATAAATTGATGAACACCTTACACAAAAAATGGTTGTCTGTAAAGTCGATTTACGGACGATAATTTTACTTGATAACGTCATAAGAAAATGGTGAAAAAATAAAAATTTTTTCTTTATTCCTTTATAGTTTTTTCCTTTTTTTTCTTTTCTTTATATAAGTCTTCTATTCGTCACTCGTCACACCATAACACAAACCCAGTTGCTTATCTTGGGCTGGATGACACTGTGTAAAAAATATACAATACTAGCTGCGCTCGGCGATTTCAAACGCGTAAGTCCCGATCCCAAGGAAATATCAAAATAAAAAATATCCTATAGCCTTCCTCGATAAATGTACTATCCAACACAAAAATAATTTTTCAATTCGAACCAGTAGTTCCTGAGATTAGCGCGTTCGGCTGAGATCACTACATAGTATAAAATAAAGTTACTTTTCGCCGTCCCTATATCCCTATGTCCCTTTGTATGCTTAGATCTTTAAGACTACGCAACATTAAAGTTGAGGCGTTTGACTGGGAGTAAAGACAAAATAAAAAGACAAACTTTCACATTTATATTATTAGTAGATGACGCTACGACGCGCCGCGGACAAGAAGAACAATTTATCATTTCGCTAGTCTGAGGAAATTAAAGGAATTTATATCAAAGATTCCTTTAGTGTTTCGCAAAATGCCGGTCTCTTTAAGATAAAACTGTTAATTATTGCCTTGGAAATTGTTATATTATATACATAGAATAAAGGAAGACAGGACAAAAAGTCTGTACTTGAAAGAAATTAAAAAAAATGTCGAGGGTACTTAGAAAAAGTAGTAGAATATAAAAGTAGAAAAACATGGCAGGCGGAGTGGGGGATGTTAGGTTTTATTTTCGTTACGGAATTTCTTGATTCGGTCGCCGCGCTCAAGGCCCGCGATAAAAGCTATGCAATAGCTTAAAAATGGTTGTCTGTAAAGTCAGTTTACGGACGAAAATTTTACGTGATAACTGTGTTCCCTATTTTTACAAAAAAAATTAGTTTTTAATTAAGGTGAGAGAGGTTATTTAGCAAAATATTACATTGGCAAAATGTTTTGTTACAGATTCTCGGAGAACTGCAACTTCCATGGTAACTTCTAAAAAGAGGTAAGTCCACTTCCTTATGGTTGCCTGGAAGAGATCTATCTTAGGCGATAAGACCGAACTTTGTATCACTCTTGAATCTTTTTCTATATTTGAGTTTCGAATTTTTTATAAGTATTTGTCTGCGTCCCGCGTATTTTTCGATCCCATGGGAATGTCGGGATAAAAATTAGCCTATGTTACTTTTAATGAATCAATGTATCCTCATACCAAGTTTCATCTAAATCGGTCCAGTAGTTTCGGATACTATTCAATTCAAACAAATAATCTAATATATCCTCTTTGAAAGCAAATGATAATCTTTATTGAAACCTCGCCACGGATTTCCAGCGTCGACAAGAAAATAATTATCTACAAAAAAACGAATTTTCCAAAAACACTACCAACATTTTAAAAATATGTTTTTTTAATTTCTGCAATGAAATTTTTTTGTTAACCCATTTGCTACATATTGACCCTTACTTAATTTGATATAAAATACCTACTTTCTATCCATCCAGGTCGTTTTTATATGGATCTTAGACTATATCTTAAAAATATTAAATTTACAATCAATAAGTTATTAAAAACTATTAAAAAAAACACAAGGAAGGCACGCAATGTTTTCGTAAAGACGAAGCCGTTTATTTTTCTTTTTACCTAAAAAAAAACAGTGTTACTGCAAATAAAAAAAGTAATTCGTTAGAAAACCCCTCCCTAGAGAGCTGGGGGTGGTTTACCCTCAAGTTTTGGTCGACCAACTATTTTACTATTCAATTCAATTTGAAATTATTTATACAAGTTTAGAGAGGAAAGTGTGGAGTTTAGGATAAGTATATGAATATATTATATTACTAGCGGAGTTCCGTGGTTTCACCCGTGTAACTCCCGATCCCGTGTGAATATCGAAATATAAAATATCCTATAGCCTTCGTCTATAAATGGACTATACAACATAAAAATAATTTTTCAATTCGAACCAGTAGTTCCTGAGATTAGCGCGTTCAAACAAACTCTTCAGCTTTATAATATAAGTATATAGATAATACAAGCTGCGCTCCGCGTTTTGACCCGTGTTAGTCCCGATCCCGTGGGAATATCAATATGAAAAGTAGCCTATAGCCTTCCTCGATAAATAGACTATCCAACAAAAAAATAATTTTTCAATTCGAACCATATAGTTTCTGAGATTAGTACGTTTAAACAAACAAACTCTTCAGCTTCATAATATTACTAGCAACCCGCTCCGGCTTCGCACGGCTATATTATGCATGTATTATACATATAAACCTTCCTCTTGAATTACTCTATCTAATAAAAAAAACTGCATCTAAATTCGTTGCGTAGTTAAAAGATCTAAGCATACATAGGGATATAGGGACAGAGAAAGCGACTTTGTTTTATACTATGTAGTGATAGTGAAGTATAGATTTCACCCGCGTAAGTCCCAATTTCGTGGAAATATCCCTTTTGAGGTCAAGGCAAGATAATATTGCTAATCATAAAATAACAAACGCAAATAGCATGCCACTTTAGACAAAACGGTTTAGAAAAATTAGACCTTCGGAATGAAAGTCGGGGTTTTTACCAGTAGGTCAACGCTGCTAAAGATATCGAATGTCTATGGTCAGATTGACGAAGTTTTTAACGAGGCTGTATGGGTGGTAATCAACCATTTGCCTTCCCCAAAAAGGCAATCACTACATAGTATAAAACAAAGTCGGTTTCTCTGTTCCTATATCCCTTTGTATGCTTAAATCTTTAAGACTACGCAACGGATTTTGATGCAGTTTTTTTAATAGATAGCGTGATTCAAGAGGAAGTTTTATAATATGCATACATATGCAATATGCATACATAATACATGCATAATATAGCCGTGCGAAGCCGGGGCGGGTCGCTAGTGAAGAATAAAACTTATTTGAACCTGGAATTACATCTCAGCACCACCAAAGCCGCCCAACGATTTGGAATTTGTTAGGGTTCAGTACCCAAAGGGTAAAAACTGGACCCTATTACTAAGACTCCACTGTCCGTCTGTCTGTCACCAGGCTGTATCTCATAAACCGTGATAGCTAGACAGTTGACATTTTCACAGATTATTTATTTCTGTTGTCGCTATAACAACAAATACTAAAACCCTACGGAACCCTTCGTGCGCGAGACCGACTCTCACTTTCAGTTTTTTTGTTTTAAATAAGTGTATCTTGTACTTGTTCTCCATTCACGTTAAAAAAAACACTAAAAAAGAAAGAAAAAAACAAAAGCAAATCTCTAAACTAAAACCCAATTAAATTTTAAACCGATTAAAACGCAATAAAAAGTCTCATAAAAAGGGGCGGTAGGGACACAATACTTCAAAATAATTAGTCGTTTTGCATTCCCCTAGGTAGAGTCACCACACGGGAGGGAAAATTTAGGACAAAACATATCAATCTCGTTCAAAATCTATACTAATATTATAAAGCTGAAGAGTTTGTTTGTTTGTTTGAACGCGCTAATCTCAGGAACTACTGGTTCGAATTGAAAAATTATTTTTGTGTTGGATAGTCCATTTGTCGAGGAAGGCTATAGGCTACTTTTTATTTTGATATTCCCACGAGATCGGGACTTACGCGGGTGAAACCGCGGAGCGCAGCTAGTATATTTAATATCAGTATTCAGTATTCTTTATTTGCTTTTTTGTATTTTTTTTTATTTGTATTCATTTTTTTTTATTTGCTTTGCTTATCCATACAGACACCTAGACCAGAAACAAATATCTTAAGCATAAATACTTGTTTGATGCGGGAATCGAACCTGCAACCATCTGGGTCGCAAGCGGATGTTCGCCCGCGGTCGTCACCAAAATATCCTATATTTTCCCTAAGCTATGTCCACCCTACGCCCCAATACGCCCCAGAGAGAATCCCTGCGGTGGGAACACAACGATAATGATTGGGCCTAACCCCAATACAGAGTTCAGTACGCAATTTGACGACCCATAGGGTAGACTATACGACACATATTTGAAAAGTGCACGGAAATTATTGCGCGAGAAAAAATATTGCGCGACATTTTTTGTAAGAAAAAGTGTTTTTATATTTTGTATGTGAGTGAAAATCATTTGTTATTTCTCAAAATTTGTACTTCATACGCAATATACAAAACATATTTGAAAGTGTTGGAGAGAATATTTAGCGATTTTTTGATGAAAAAGTGTAAAATAAACTTGTGAGACGGTTTTAGATTTTATAAGTAAATAAATAAAAGAAAATAGCGGTTTTTTAATTTTTAAAATCCAAACTTTTGAATAGTATATATAGTGTATTTTGTATAGTGAAACGAATCCAAAAAGTTTGATTAAATGTACATTTTTATTGGTAAGTTCTCGATTTAATTTTTTTTTATATAGTCAAAGTCAAATTTCTTTATTCATTTCGATGCTTATGTATATATACATTGATCACTTAGAAACGTCCTAAAAACTAAGTTAGGATGTGTGCCTTCGGAACGCGCCCACCAATGAGAAGAAGGCACAAGAAACTCATGGGGTTTTTTTTTTAATGTGATCACGCTCACAAAGGTCAATATTACACATATTTGAAGGTATTATTTTAAATGGAGCAATTAAAGTCACATCCATGGATTCTTATCATTAAGGTACGAAGAGGTATCATAGTATGCCTTACCGCACAATTTATATTCCAACTAGCGACCCGCCCCGGCTTCGCACGGCTATATTATGCATGTATAAACCTTTCTCTTGAATCACTCTATCTATTTAAAAAAACCGCATCAAAATCCGTTGCGTAGTTTTAAAGATTTAAGCATACAAAGGGATATAGGGACAGAGAAAGCGACTTTGTTTTATACTAAGTATGTAGTGATGTCAAAATATCAATCCAATTAAACATTTTTAAACAACATTGAATTACCGATTTTACTTATTATATTATGTAAAACCTCTTTTATTATTATTGTTAAAAAACTAATCCACCGAGTAAAAACATTTTGACAATAACCATTGGTGCAACTTTATTTTAAATAATTTAAGGTCAAGCTCTCTCAACCCTTCTGGTAGGTCATTGTAAATAACCCATGAAGCCAGCATTCTTCTGAAGAAACAGCTTGCACACTGGTACACATGCCTACTATGGTACACATGTTTACTTAAAGTCGCCCTATCATTTGTGGCATGAATAGAATAGAATAGAATAGAATAGAATAGAATAGAATAGAATAGAATAGAAAAACATTTATTTGGACAAGCACACGACATAGGTAAATAAATATTTAGAACAATTTAAGAGATGTTGACAAGCAATCATAAGAACATAAAAAAAAGAAAAATACAAAAATTGAGGAAGAATAATAAAGAACAAAAAAGTATAAAATTGAAAGACAGAATAATCAGAGAATAACAGCAGAGAAAAAAAATAAAAATAAAAACATCTATTTAAAAAAAATAAGATCTAAGGAGCCGTGTGCCTCCAAAAAGCAGAGCCTTTTTGGAGGCACACTCAGCAAAAAGAGCTGTACCAACATTAAGTTGCTACAGCTGCTGGTCTTCCGGCAGGACCCTTTGCGGATGACGCTTCGCACCGCGAGTAGAGCTGGCTTGCTTTAGTTATTGTTCTGAGAGCTGGCGAGTCTCAAGTGTCATGAAAAAAGATAAATAGTTATGTAGATAAATAAATTAAATATGTACTTACATATTATTACATAGATTAATTAATTTATATCTTAAAATAAAACTAATACTTAATTTTACCTCGAAAGTTTCCACTAAAAGAAAACTATAAGTAATAGACAATGCCCAACTTAATTTTTGAACGCAGCCGCAAACTGACATTGACATATCTGTCAACGCAATATTGGCTGTCTGCTACACGCGAGCCACCGACCGCACCCAATTTACAAAGGCGTCTTTTCACATATAAGACTTACAGAGAGAAAGAGTTTTTGGAGTAATTAACAGTAACACGTCAAGATCACTATGTAAGGAAGACCTACAAAGAGAAGGAAAACATAATATTCGGGCAAAATCTTTGCCCAAAGGATATGCATTGAAACAAAAAATTGCTAATCGTGAAGAACACATTGGTATGTGGTGGCATGACAAAGCTGTCTATCGCTACATTGATACAAAACGTCTTAAGACCGCGAGTTTCATCGCGATGTTTTCCTTCAAGAAACACAAATAAACAGCAAAGAGTCAAGGGTAATATTAAAATAGACTTGTTTGAAAGTTTCCAAATGTAAATAGGTATAGGTATTTCTACTTAAAGTCACCTATTTTTAATGATAAATACTTACCTACAATAAATGTCAAAGTTTTTTTGTCTGTATTTATTAAATTACTGTATGGTCACTTGCATAATTGCAGAACCACCGTAGAGTTCTAACATAACTATTATTGGAATGTTTTCATTCTAATAATTTTTGTTTGATTTTATGACTTAAGGTGAAAGGGTACCTGCGCTCTCTCCATACAAACGTAGTCGACTGTTTCCTCCCTGGATAATGACACTAGCACAAATATTTTTGTGCCATAAAACCTATAACTGCCATGACTATGCCCCTATGTTTTGATTTTTTTCATTTTTTAATTATCATAGAAATTAAAATTAAAGAAATAAAAAAATAAAAAAAAGCAAAAAATAGGGGCATGGTCATGGCAGTTATAAGTTTTATGCACCAAAAATATTTGCTCTAGTGTCATTATCCAGGGAGGAAACAGTCTACTACGTTTGTAATAGTTTGTATGGAAAAAGCCACCGGTACCCTTTCCTCTTAAAAGACTTTAAACACCAACCAAAGCAGGTGCCTAGAATCTTGCTTGTCTTGAAAACATTCCTATAACCGCCGTTTTGGAGCTCTACGGTGGGTCTGCAATTATGCAGCGGACCGTACCTGCGGATTATAAAGTTTTTTAAAAACCTTGACAAAATAACAAGAAAATAAACAAAAATGAATTTTAAGATTGACAATAAAGCAAATATTTATCTGTTCCATCAATATCATGTCCTCTTGGAACTTACGCGGGTGAAACCGCTTGATTCTGCTAGTGAAACCCATACAATGTTGCCAGATGCCGGTTTTCTTTTCCCGTATTTAGGTTGCTGTAATCTCGTACTTTCAGTGCAAAATCTCGTACATTTATTTTTTCAAACGTTTCCTACATTTATATATCAATTAACTAAACTCACTGAAAATTAAAATTTTGTTATGGAGTAATGAACAAATAAATAAATATTGCTAAGCAACTAGACTTGTGCTAGACTTGGCTTATATACTGACCTTTTGTAAAAATATATACTTCTAATACATGGAAACAACCAGACCACAGACAAATATCTAAGCAAAAATACTTGTCTGAGGCGGGAATCGAACCCAAAACCCTGTGTTTGGCAATCCGGCATGGTGACCATTGTGCCAACTGGGTCGTCTGAGTAATGAATCTTGTGATGTGCTGTGTCGATTGTTAGTGGCCAGGACATTCATTTTTTTGCACACGGCGCAGGCTGTCAACATTATTAAATATGGTACGATGGTACGGTTTGATATTTCTCTTTATTCGCGTCTGCAAGACCGCTTATTCTCGTAGACAAATACTCCACTGTCTGTCTGTCTGTCACCAGGCTGTATCTCATGAACCGTGATAGCAAGGCAGTTGTTTTCAGAGATGATGTATTTCTGTTGCCGCTATAACAACAAATACTAAAAACAGAATATAATGCTAAGGTACCCTTCGTGTGTGAGTCCGAGCCACTTGGCCCGTTTTTTTTTATTATCCCTACTTATATAAAAGGGGGTAATGGCATAGTGACCGAATCATATAATTTTAAGGAAAGATGAAATTATTATGGCAAGTCAAAACTTGACCATTGAGCATAGAAATAATAATGTACACAAATAGAAGAAATATGATAAAATTCGATTAATAATGAAATTGATAGTATTTCGTAAACTAGATTTGGAAAAAGATATAGGCATTTAAAGTCACATATTACACATATAGGAACTTCAAGAATAGAACCTCCTTGCAAAAAAATATTTTTTGTTGAAAGTTTGACAACAAAAAAGTATTTCTATATTTTCGTACATGTACGATATTTCTCATACGTCTGGCAACCCTGAACCCATATTAAAAATTCTGTAGACATCCAAAACTTTAAACCCTGTAATTCAGAGAGAACTCTTCAAAACGCCTACAGCAATTTCTAATGACAAATACTTTGGACTTTCTGATTTATCGTCAAATAGTTCAAGCGGTGAATTTTATCGAGGGAACGCCGCGGCCATTTTGGAAAATTTCCCGCGAAACTTTCGTAAGAAACGGTTAATGACTTTAAATGGTTCAACTATTGATCTTATTGCCATTTATTCGAATAGATTTTTGAATGCAGTTGGTTAGATAGGTTTTTTTTTTGCGTTTGTCAAAACTCCGTCATGAAATAGAATTTATTGTAGTCTGAGGAAATAGATTTGAAAAAATTAAGGCGGACATCAAACAGCAACCGTCGCTGTGCTTCTTCTTCTCGTACAGTGGCGTGGCTCACCTATTGTTAGGGTTTTCGGCCTCTCACTTGACCTAACGACTGCTACTAGAGGTAGCAACCGTCGCTGCTGAAGTCAGCTTTCATTAATTATTAATCGACTTGTACCTAAGTATATATGAACGTATAAAAAAATGCAGGACATTCCACACATCGCCATCTAGCCCCGAGCTAAGTAACTATACCACTTATATAGGTACTTTTCTTTTGTAAATATATACTTATTATACATAGAAACAACCAGACTACAGACAAATATCTAAGCAGAAATACATGTCTGAGGCGGGAATAGAACACCCAACCATGTGTTTGGCAGTCCGGCATGGTGACCATTGTGACAACTGGGTCGTCCATATTATATAAATACTATAGCTGTCCTGGCAAACGTTGTTTTACCATAAAAAAAAGATGTTTGAATCTCAGACCTAACGAATATACCTACACAAAAAATTTCATACAAATCGGTTCAGCCATTTAGGTGGAGTTTGGCAACTAACACAGCGACACGAGAATTTTATCTATATATATAATAAATTAATAGTTTAAAATAACTAAAAAAACACGCTTACTATTTACAATATTCTTAATCCTAATTAATTTTTATTTTCTATTTTTTTAGTTGGATTTTTTTAAAGCGTGTTGTTTTAGTTTTTTTTAACTATTAATTTATTTTATACTTTTTGGTCTTTATTACCGAAATATGTTAGATCAGACCCTGGTTACCATTGAAAGACAAACTACTCATCAAAACGATTCTAACGAGCCCAAACTCGACGCGGTTGTGTCGTTTCATTGCGAATTTCCTATGACCACCTTCCAGTTCCACCATCAGACCCTGGTTACCATTGAAAGACAAACTACTCGTCAAGACGATTCTAACGAGCCCAAACTCGATAGGGTTGTGTCGTTTCGTTGCGAAGTTCCTATGACCACCTTCCAGTTCCACCATCAGACCCTGGTTACCATTGAAAGACAAACTACTCGTCAAGACGATTCTAACGAGCCCAAACTCGATAGGGTTGTGTCGTTTCGTTGCGAAGTTCCTATGACCACCTTCCAGTTCCATCATCAGACCCTGGTTACCATTGAAATACAAACTACTCGTCAAGACGATTCTAACGAGCCCAAACTCGATGGGGTTGTGTCGTTTCATTGCGAAGTTCCTATGACCACCTTCCAGTTCCATCATCAGATCAGCACCATGTTATCATAATATTGCATTGTCATCGGTCTTTGACAAGTGTGCAAAGTTTGAATTAAATCTGTAATTCAAACTTTGCACACTTGTCAAGATCACACATCATTCTAAGTGGGGCAAAATCGTGCCCAAAGGAGTCGGTTACATACATACAAAAAAAAAGCGTGTTAATAAAAAGTGTGTTAAAAAACCCGTTTTCCGTTGTCACGGCATCACGCGTGAACGGCTGAACCGATTTCGATCATTCTTTTTTTGTTGTGTTTGTTATTGTTAAGAGAAGGATCTTACGAAAGAAAAAATTAAGAAAGTCACGCAGAAAATTATTACGCGGGTGAAACCGCGGGGCGCTAGTTAGTTATAGTATAAAGATATAAGCATACAAAGAGACATAGGGCCGGCGAAAAGTGACTTTATTTTATACTATGTAGTGATATAGGAATATAGATATTTAATGTATGATTTACATTTTACTCGTCAATTTTGAAGTTGTGCGTATGTTAAAATTTGGTTTGGCTTATAAAGTGGTCACAACGCATAATACCACGTTTTGCAATTTGGTTAAATGGCTGGCGGTGTTTCAATTTAGGGGCTAGGGATGGGGTAAACTCGATACACTAGTTATTTTGTCGATATTCTGAGATAGTTAGTCGATAAAAATTCCAGCCTAGACTTTCATTTTAAAGATTGTAGCCGACTAATGCATTTTCCTTATAAAAAATTATGAACGCTAATTGACATTGCTCTTTCGGTGCGCGGAAAACATCGTGATGAAACCCGCGGCTTAGTTGGCTCCAGAAGTGTTGACAAGTTCTCTCCTCTGGACATGGTCGACTAAGCTGAGAGGGTGGTATAGGTGTTTTACATAGGCCGGCCGGTCTTTCTAACACTTTGTCTTAAGTTTTGTTTTATATTATGTAACTAGCGACGCACCCCGGCTTCACACGGCTATATTTTGCATGTATTATACATATAAACCTTCCTCTTGAATCACTCTATCTATTAAAAAAAACCGCATAAAAATCCGTTGCGTAGTTTTAAAGATCTAACCATACATAGGGACATAGGGACGGCGAAAAGTCACTTTATTTTATACTATGTAGTGATTTAAAAATGGTGTTTGCAATCTTCTCTCGGATGTTATAGCATATTGCATGTAAACACGTCAAATTATTGTCTCACAATAAAACCACGACCAATAAACGAAAGGAATGCGAAGTTTGGAGATAGCAACTCTATAACTGTTAAATATCACTGGGTTGAGTGTACTAGCTGCGCTTCGCGGTTTGATCCGCGTAACTCCCGATCCCGTGGGAATATCGAAATAAAAAGTAACCTATAGCCTTCCTGGATAAATGGACTATCCAAGACAATCATAATTTTTCAATTCGAACTAGTAGTTCCTGAGCTTAGCGCGTTCAAACAAACAATCTAACTTTTCAGATTTACAATATTAGTAAAGACAGCTGCGTCCCGTGGTTTCACCCGCGTAACTACCGATCCCGTGGGAATATCGAAATATAAAACAGCTTATAGCCTTCCTCGATAAATGGACTATCCAACACAAAAATATTTTTTCAATTCGAACCAGTAGTTCCTGAGATTAGCGCGTTCAAACAAACTCTTCAGCTTTATAATATTATGTATGGACTTGCTGCGCACCGCGGTTTCACCCGCGTAACTCCCGATCCCGTGGGAATATCAAAATTAAAAGTAGCGTATAGCCTTCCTCGATAAATGGACTATCCAACACAAATACATTTTTTAAATTCTTGCCATTATTCAATACCTGAGATAAACGCGTTCAAACAAACAAACTCTTCAGCTTTATAATCACTACATAGTCACTACATAGTATAAAACAAAGTCGCTTTTTCTGTCCCTATTTCCCTTTGACTGCTTAAATCTTTAAAACTACGCAACGGATTTTGATGGGTTTTTTTTAATAGATAGAGTGATTCAAGAGGAAGGTTTATTATGTATAATACATGCATAATATAGCCGTGCGAAGCCGGAGCGGGTCGCTAGTATTAGTATAAATTTTATCGTTGTCGATAAATCTCTCACCCATCCCTCGGTTCAATAATTGAAAATTCCTCGATCTAGGAGGAAGGGTAGGTATCGGCTTAAAATGATAATGTATGTAGTTTGCAAAGGAATTTCGTGGCTTTCGTTAGGTAAAATCAAATTATACTCACAATTTATTATTTATAGTTTAATTTAAATTTCCTTTTGAAGTTGTAAACGTATTTATAATCGATTACAGAAAAGGCGGAAGGTTTACTTCCATCAACCCACGAGATTTGAATTTTTAAATAATTTTTTAAGGTTCCATCCCCAAAGGGTAAAAAACGAGACCCTATTACTAAGCCTTCATTGTCCGTCCGTCTGTTTGTCATCAGGCTGTATCTCATGAACCGTGATAGCTAGACAGTTTAAATTTTTACAGATTATGTATTTCTTTTGCCGCCATAACAACAAATACTTAAAACAGAAAAAATATTGAATGGAGCTCCCATACAACATAATTATAAATAAATAAAAAGACAGACTGTGGAGTCTTAGCCTAAAAGTAAGCATTTAAGAACCCCATGAGTTTCCTGATTCTACTTCTCATCAGTAGACGCATTCCAAAAACACAATCATCATCATCATCATGTCAGCCCATCTATCCACTGCTGGACATAGGCCTCCCCCGTACGACGCCACAAACAGCGGTCCTGAGCCGCCTCCATCCACCGACTACCCGCGACCGCCACAATGTCGTCGGTCCACCGGGCAGCTGGTCTCCCAACATAGGTACAGTCATCATCATCATGTCAGCCCATACACGTCCACTGCTAGACATAGGCCTCCCCCATACGACGCCACAAACAGCGGTCCTGAGTCGCCTCCATCCACCGACTACCCGCGACCGCCACAATGTCGTCGGTCCACCGGGCAGCTGGTCTCCCAACACTCCGTTTCGCGCTGCATCGCGGCCGCCTCTCGAGAACCTTTACTTCCCAGCGGTTGTCAGTTCTACGAGCTATATGACCTGCCCATTGCCACTGCAGCTCACCAATCCTGAGAGCTATGTCGGTGACTTTGGTTCTTCTACGGATTTATTTTTTTTAACATTCAATGTGATTTCATGCGAATGATTTCGACTGAATAATTAAGGTACCTACGTAATAAAGGCCCCAAAAAGTTTTTTTTAAGACTTGAAATTAAACAAATGTATTGTTTTTAAAATTGACAATAAAGCAAATATTTATCCAATAATGTGTTTGTATGTAATTTTCCCTGTTTTTACGAAATATTTAGTTCTTAATTAATTTGGCAGGCTCTTATAACCCGCGTATAAGGTATAAAGTCCTTATTATTTGACTTTGATTTTAAGGTGAAAGGGTACCGGCGCTCTCTCCACGCAAACGTAGTCGACTGTTTCCTCTCTGGATACTGACACTAGCACAAATATCTTGTGCCATAAAACCTATAACTGCCATAACTATGCCCCCATGTTTAGAAATTAAAATTTAAAAAATACAAAAAATATATAATGTATGCGTGGTCATGGCAGATATAAGTTTTATGGACCAAAAATATTTGCTCTAGTGTCATTAACCAGGGAGAAAACAGTCGACTGCGTTTGTAATAGTTTGTATGAAGAAAGCCCCCGGTACCCTTTCCTCTTAACAACAGTTATTTTTGAGGAGTACAAGTTGCAACGACACATTGTCTATGGTTAGAGCTCGCTGGCACCACGTCACACAGTTGTGATTGTCAGTGTTATATCTATGGCAGCACGTGTCACGCGCGTGTCCTTCGTTATAGCCAGGGAGTTCACTATTTGATCACGAAAAAAAACCCCATGAGTTGGTGCCTTCTTCTCATTGGCGAGCGCGTTCCGAAGGCACATATCCTGACTTAGTTTTTATCACAGTTGCTCATAAAGTGGATCTTATTTAACCGCTTTTAGGATCATAATGCAACGTATTATACACGCGTGCGATAAAAAATATCCAACTAGTGGTACAATAAAAGTTATCCCGATAATACGTATCTTACTGCTAATTACATGTTAGGTAGGTGAAACATTCTTAATTTATCTGGGTTATACTGTTTTGATGTACCTATAGAAAAAAAAAGGTACCAACAAAGAGTTTTTAACCTAGTAAAAATAGTTGTATCTAAAGTCGGTTTATGAACGAAAATTTTACGTGATAACGTCAGAAAACAATTAAAAATTGAGTTTTGTTTTTATTTTGTTTTTTCTTTACATAAATATATTTTTTTTCTTTACCATTATATACTGTTTATAACAGACAGTATGAAAGACCCTAAGAATTTTGTATGACAGACGAGGCTGTTTAAGTTAAAAGTCTGTCAATGATTCTCGCTCGCTGGCACCACGTCACACAGTTGCGATTGTCAGTGTCATATCTATGGTGGCACGTGCCACACGCGTGTCCTTCGTTATAGGTCGCTGTATGATTTAGGTGACTTTTTTTGGTACCGGCTGCTTGGCATGCGACTATATTATTTGTCGCTAGTCGCTTGGTAATGGCCCAAGTCGCTTGGTAATGTCCCAAGTCGCTTGTTAATGTCCCAAGTAAAAAAAGTCTGTATTCATTTGAAATCATTCGCATGATTGAAACGTTTTAAAAACTTTTGGATGTAGGAACATGGCTACTAAAGTGAAGACCACACAACCACACATCCTAACTTAGTTCTTAGGACGATTTTAAATGGTTCCAGCTGGCACCACGTGACATAGTTGCGAATGTCAGTGTCATATCTATGTTGGCACGGGTCACGCACTCAAAGAAAGATTAGTTTATATCAAATAAAATTAAATATTTTTTATTTTAAACGACTTTTACTACTAAATTATGTTCATAAGTGTACATGATAAAAACCGACGATTTCCTATAAAGATCTCTTGATAGTCAAACGTTTTGCTATATGGGTGATTAGCTAACCAGACTTTTCGCTTTGTTTGACGTTTTGCTACTTAGACTTTCTGATCGGGAGGCGATTTGAGTAGGTATAAATATTAGGTCAATGGATTTGAGTGACTAATTTTGGTACCGGCTGCTTGGTGTGATATGTTATTGTTGGTAGTGGCCCAAGTCGCTTGATAGTGGCCCAAGTCGCTTGATGATGCAAGTCGATCGAAAGTTTTTCACTTCGTAATTTGCAAATAAGTCACTTATTTTTAAAATAACTCAAAAAATACACTAGCAAAAATATTATTATAAACTTCTAAAAAGACGTTAGAAGTTAATAATATGAGAGACGACCTAAAAGACGTTACACACAAAGTTAAATTAAAACTTACTTGAATTAAAAGTACTCAGTATGGTTATTATTTGTCAGCTATGTGTTTAGTTGTGTGAGTGGTATAAGGGGCCACCCGCTACACCAACCGACGCGGGTTCGATCCACAGGTTACGTTGTTATAATGTTCAAATAGTGCTGCACATGATTGTAAACGTTGCGGTGGGCAGAGACTTTTGACCGTGGATTGTACTTTGTTAGAATTAATTTTGTGTTTTGTTTTTATGGTGCAATAAAGTGTTTATCTATTTAGCTATCTATAACTATTAAAGAGAGAGTAACACAGGGAAAACTGCGGTGCACAGCTAGTCATTACATGTAGTAAGTGAATTCCCATGGCAGTAGTATCCAGCCCCAAGTATAGCATGATGGCACGCGCTCGGCACGCGACCTCGTAGATCACAGGGTGGAATGGATCACTTTTGACCCCTCGCTTGATACCGGCTCGTTTTCGACCCTTCATAAACATATTAGTACCTACACGATGTTTTAGTTTTTTAGGGTTCCGTTATTGCTATACAGGATATCGTAAGAGTATTTAAAAAAAGACGACATATTAAAATTTAACTATTTAATTAGTAATCGCTACATAGTATAAAACAAAGTCGAGTCGGTTTCTCTGTCCCTATATCCCTTTGTAGCTTAAATCTTTAAAACTACGCAACGGATTTTGATGCGGTTTTTTTTTAATAGATAGAGTGATTCAAGAGGAAGGTTTATACATGCATTATATAGCCGTGCGAAGCCGGGGCGGGTCACTAGTATAAAATAAAGTCACTTTTCGCCGTCCCTATGTCCCTTTGTATGCTTAGATCTTTAAAACTGCGCAACGGATTTTGATGCGGTTTTTTTAATAGATAGAGTGATTAACGAGGAAGGTTTTTAGATATAATACATGCATAATATAGCCGTGCGAAGCCGGGGCGGGTCGCTAGTGCAAAATAAAACGGGACCCTTATACTAAGACTCCACTGTCCGTCCGTCCGTCTGTCACCAGGCTGTATCTCATGAACCGTGATAGCTAGACAGTTGTTTTACAGATGATGTATTTCTGTTGAGGCTATAACAACAAATACTAAAAACAGAATGGTACAGAAACCTTCGTGTGGGTTCCGTTCGTTCTAATATGATAAGACCTAGGAATCACGTTGTCCCATACAAACTTTGCCCCCCTTTTTCACCCCCAAATGAGTAGAATTTCGGAAAATTCTTATCGGAAGCCTACGTCATACAAAGAACACACCCTCCAAGTTTCAGGTCTCTACGATCAGCGGTTTAGGCTGTGCGTTGATCCGTCAGTCAGTCAGTCAGGACAAAGAATTTTATATGTATAGACTAGCGACCCGCCCCGGCTTCGCACAGTAATATTATGCATGTACTATACATATAAACCTTCCTCTTGAATCACTCTATCTATTAAATAAACCGCATCAAAATCCGTTGCGTAGTTTTTGAAGATCTAAGCATACATAGGGACAGACAGCGGAAAGTGACTTTGTTTTATAATAAGTAGGTAATAGGTAATGAAGATAGTAAATAGTAACATTTTTATATTGAAATTAGTAAAATCAGATTCCACTCAAAATAAATTAGTTCACCTTATACTAGAGGCAACTTGTAAATCTTGACACGCTCTGAACTAAATTAATAACGAGGTAAATTTGGAAATTAAATTATGTGGTGTGATTAGTGATTGCCTAACACAACTTCGTTATTAGTTATAACTAGTAGCACTCCGTGGTTTCACCCGCGTAACTCCCGATCCCGTGGGAATATCGGGATAAATACCATATGTTACTGTCAATGAATCAAAGTATCCTCGTACTGAGTTTCATCTAAATCGGTCCAGTAGTTTCGGAACCTATTCGTTACAAATAAAAAAGTACTTTATCTAAATAATATAAGTGTACAAAAATTGTGCCGCGGCGCGGCGGGCGTACTACATGTACTACCACGTACTACGACACTTCGTTTCACCTTAAGGTACGACGAACTTCGTCGTACCTTAAGGTGAAAGGGTATACCTGCGCACTCTCCATATAAACGTAGTCGACAGTTTCCTCCCTGGATAATGACACTAGAGCAAATATTTTTGTGCCATAAAACCTATTAACTGCCATGACTATTATATGCCCCTTTGTTTTGTTTTTATTTATTTTCCAATTATCATAAAAAAAAATAAAAAAACAGGGGCATGGTCATGGCAGTTATAAGTTTTATGCACCAAAAATATTATCTCTAGTGTCATTATCCAAGGAGGAAACAGTCGACTACGTTTGTAATAGTTTGTATGGAGAAAGCCCCCGGTACCTACCCTTTCCTATTAATGATAAGAACCCATGGACGTGACTTTAGTTGGTCTATTTCAAATATACCTTCAAAAATATTAGTTATCTTGACCTTTGTGAGCATGTTCACAAAAAACCGCCATGAATCTCTTTTGCCTTCTCAGTTTTTAAAACGATTTAAGGTGAAAGAGTACCTGCGACCTCTCCATACAAACGTAGTCGACTGTTTCCTCCCTGGATAATGACATTAGAGCAAATATTTTTGTGCCATAAAACCTATAACTGCCATGACTATGCCCCTATGTTTTGGTTTTTTTTATTTTCTAATTATCATAGAAATTAAAATCAAAAAAATTATAAAATTTAAAAAATCAAAAAATAGGGGCATGGTCATGGCAGTTATAAGTTTTATGCACCAAAAATATTTGCTCTAGTGTCATTATCCAGGGAGAAAACAGTCGACTACGTTTGTAATAGTTTGTATGGAGAAAGCTTCCGGTACCCTTTCCTCTTAATGTGATCCTTAAGTAGTTGAACGACATAAAATAAATAAATTTTGTAAAAAAAAAAATTATAAAAGTGTCAAAGAAAACTCAAACAAAAATAATTAAATATAAAAAAATAATAATAAATAGTACGTATCTGTTTCCTACGACGTTATAACGTAAAATTATCGTCCGACAACCATTTTTTTTAAAGAATTTAATTTTAGATTACCCGTTAATAGACCAGGGTCGATAATTTTTTAAACCAAAAAAAAATCACAGTAGGATGAAACCCATTAGAAAAGGAAGGGAATATGATAAAAATGAAAGGAAAAATAAATTACGGTCGATCCGAGTTCGGGAAGTGGGAGGGGGGGGGGTTTTAAGGGTAAAAATGGTTTATCTTGATTTCCGACAAAACTACAAGTCCTATGGAAAAAAGTTGAATGGCAAAGTTGTAGGTAATAAAAAGATCTACAACTTTTGTTTTAACAATTTTTTCACATAACCTCAAAATTTAGGTGAAAAATTTAAATAACTCAGTTTTTGGTTTTTTATTTTTATCTTTTTCAAAAATGTTTTTTTTTTCTACGAAATTTGGTGAAAACTTCCCTTATTATGTCCCAAATACACTGTAATTTATTTGATTTAAAATATTTATTTTTTCGCCTTATTGTAACTTAATATCAAAAAAGCACCCTAATTTTCAATCGAAAATTCTCAAAAAAGTTGGTATGCTTTCTGTTCGCTGAAATCTCTACTTTCCGATGGTGAAAAAAAAAATATATGTTACTCTAGTAAATCTTCTCAGAAAATGTAAAAAACCGATCAAGAAAATCGAAAAATTAAAGGGTCCTGCCGGAAGACCAGCGGCTGTGTCAGCTAAATGTTGGTGCAGCTATCATTGCTGAGGCAGAACCTTTTTGGAGGCACACGGCTCCTTAGATCTTATTTCTTCTTTGTACTTTTTACCTATTAATTTTGACGTGACAACGTTTTATAAATTGGTTTGCCGGGTGACACTTCAAGAAACTGCGTTACGCTCCGCTGACGTTATGCGCTCACAATGAGAGCGAGTGAGAGGCACGCGGGCATGGTTAGCCCGCCTAAGAGCGAGAGAGACAGACATAAAAAGTGAAAGGCACGCGTCCCTTCCACTCGAGCACAGTTGTTGTCACGTAAAACTTTCGCCCGTATACCGACTTTACAGGCAACCAGTTTTTTGTTTTTATTATTATTTTTTATTTTATTTTAAACTTTTGTTTAAGGTTAGTGCTTTTATGTTTGATAGTACTTTTCTGATTGTCTTATATCGTGTGCTTGTCCAAATAAATGTTTTCTTTCTTTCTTTCATCTATTAAGGTGAAAGGGTACCGGCGCTCTCTCCATACAAACGTAGTCGACTGTTTCCTCCCTGGATAATGACACTAGCACAAATATTTTTATGCCATAATTCCTATAACTGCTATGACTATGCCCCTATGTTTTGGTTTTTTTTCATTTTCTAATTATCAAGGAAATAAAAATTGAAAAAATTAAAAAAAAACAAAAAATAGGGGCATGGTCATGGCTGTTATAAGTTTTATGCACCAAAAATATTTGCTCTAGTGTCATTATCCAGGGAGAAAACAGTCGACTACGTTTGTAATAGTTTGTATGGAGAAAGCCCCAGGTACCCTTTCCTCTTAAGCAGCTCGGTAAAGGTTGTCCTTAAGGGGATCCTGTACTATACGCGAAATTTCAAGCTAGTATATTTTGCATAAGCATACGCTTCCAAACAAGATATACTTTGAACGGATTAAAACCTTCAATCCGCAGCTAAATAGCTGTTTTAATGTGCTTTTATAACTCATAACACCTCCTCCGAGAAGTCGGTGCGAACGTTTTGAATATTAAGTAGAAGGTAAATTACTCTGTAGGTATTTATATATACGTATATATACCTATGTATGTTTGTTTGTTATATCGCGCTTCTTCACAAATTATTGGGGTGAAAATATACGGTTCTAAATTTAGTGGGCAATTTTTTGTAACCTGCGTATTTGACGACCCAATTTTCACAATGGTCACCATGCCGGACTGCCAAACACAGGGTTGCGGGTTCGATTCCCGCCTCAGACATGTATATATGCTTAGATATTTGTCTGTGGTCTGGTTGTTTCTATGTATTATAAGTATACTAGCGACCCGCCCCGGCTTCGCACTGCTATATTATGCATGTATTATATCTAAAAACCTTCCTTTTTAATCACTCTATCTATTTAAAAAAACCGCATCAATGCCGCATCAATTTTCACAATGGTCACCATGCCGGACTGCCAAACACAGGGTTGCGGGTTCGATTCCCGCCTCAGACATGTATATATGCTTAGATATTTGTCTGTGGTCTGGTTGTTTCTATGTATTATAAGTATACTAGCGACCCGCCCCGGCTTCGCACTGCTATATTATGCATGTATTATATCTAAAAACCTTCCTTTTTAATCACTCTATCTATTTAAAAAAACCGCATCAATGCGGTTCCCAGAATACATCTACTTACCAAGTTTCAACAGTATAGTTCTTATAGTTTCGGAAAAAAGTGGCTGTGACATACGGCAGACAGACGGATATGACGAATCTATAAGGGTTCCGTTTTTTGCCATTTGGCAACGGAACCCTAATAGTCCTCAACCCTTTCTTAGAAACTCAAATTTCAAAGTCAAAGTCAAATCTTTTTAACCGACTTCAAAAAAGGAGGAGGTTCTCAATTCGTCTGTATGTTTTTTTTTTTTTTTTTTGTGTGTATGTTACGCGATCATTCGAAGACGGCTCAACCGATTGAGATGATTCCTTTTGTGGTCGAAAAGTGATGCCTCAGGGGTGGTCCCATAAAAATTTGGTGAGGATCTGATGAGAATCTTCGGAGTGATGAACAGAATTGCACCTCGAGAGTGCAGCAAATTGCTCAGTTTTCGATTTCCACCAGTTGATTTGGCCCATAAACGAATAGTTACCGATAAATGGAATATCTGAAACCACCTTCTTATCAGAAAATTCTTCAATCAGTTACGATTACAGGTTACAATTTGAAGATTTTAGTCGAATTTAGTCGCCGGACTGGGTTTGAATAAATGTTGATAGAGAACCCTATCTTAAATGAAGTTCTGATGAGAATCTTCGAAGTGATGAACAGAAATGCACCTCAAGAGTGCAGCAAATTGCTCATTTTTCGACTTCCATCAGTAGAATTGGCCCATAAACGAATAGTTACCGATAAATGGAATATCTGAAACCACCTTCTCATCAGAAAACTCTTCAATCGGTTACGATTACAGGTTACAATTTGAAGAATTTAGTCGAAGTTAGTCGCGGGACTGGGTTTGAATTAATGTTGATAGAGAACCTTATCTGAAATGAAGTTCTGATGAGGATCTTCGAAGTGATGAACAGAATTGCACCTCGAGAGTGCAGCAAATTGCTCATTTTTCGATTTCCACCCGTAAAATTGGCCCATAAACTAATAGTTACCGATAAATGGAATATCTGAAACCACCTTCTCATCAAAAAACTCTTCAATCGGTTACGATTACAGGTTACAATTTGAATAAAATATTCGCTTTTGCCTCGCCGGACTGGGTTTGAATGAATTTTGATAGAAAACCCTATCCTAAATGAAGATCTGATGAGGATCTTCGGAGTGATGAACAGATCTGCACAGCGAGATTCAACAAATTGCTCAGGTTTCCATTTCCACTAATAGAAGTGGCCCATACACAAAAAGGATGAATGGGGCATCCGAAAACACCTTCTTATCACCAAACTCTTCAATGGGTTACGATTAGGTACAGGTTGCAATTTGAAGAAACAGTCGCTTTCGCCTCATGGAGTAGAATTTTCAGTGACAGTGGCACTAAAAATGGTTAAATAAAAAATAAATTAAAATTTAAAAAACCCACTTCAATAAAACCTGAAAAGAAAAACTAACAAAACCTGAAAAAAAAAAACAAAAAAAGTGAAAAATAATCCATTTCGGGTCACTAAGACAGCAGATAACTTAAACATAAGTACCTACTTGGAAGTCGGACTGGGTGACACCATGTTTTCTTTATACCTCTCAACATTCAATGTAACCCAGTCAGACTTCCAAGTAAGTACTTATGTTTAAGTTATCTGCTGTCTTAGTGACCCGAAATGGATTATTTTTCACTTTTTTTGGTTTTTTTTTTCAGGTTTTGTTAGTTTTTCTTTTCAGGTTTTTTTGAAGTGGGTTTTTTAAATTTTAATTTATTTTTTATTATTCATTTGGATGCATAAGTATATTTTTTACAAAGATTAATAGCCATAAGTACTAAAATTATAAAGAGAAAATGTGATAGTTTATTTGCATTGAATAGGCTCTGAAACTACTGAACCGGATAAAACTTGGTACGAGGATACATTGATTCGTTGGGACTAACATAGGCTACTTTTTATCCCGATATTCCCACGGGATCGGGAGTTATACGGGGCTCAGATATTCCTTATAAAAATCGTAATAAAATAAATAAGTATGGTATTAAAATCTCGTCTTGTCCCGTCATAATCTGGACCCGTAAATTTCATCCAATTTATAATCGCGATTTGGAGTCGTTTCGCACACCTGCCTCCTACTCTAAACATAGATATATTGCTACTACAATCAGATGTTGCGCGTCAATATCTGTATCTGTTGTGTAAAGTTGTGAAATGAAGTTTTTTTTTGTAAATATTCGTCGCGACACCACACTGTTCAATGCGAAATAGGAAGACGAAACGAAAATAACCGGATTGGTTTCTATGAGAGCAAAAAGTGTCGTTACAACTTTTGGTCTTAATTTTTTCCGTCGAGCCCCCTTTCGCAACGCGCGATAAGGAACTTCGTTCGAGACTCAGCTACCCCAAACTATTTCTATGTAAAATTTCATCCAAATCGGTCTACTGATTTCGGAGATTATCCCATACAACCTCACGAACTCACAAAAGTTATTTCTTTATTATATTACTAGTGACCCACCCCCGCTTCGCACGGCTATATCATGCATGTATTATACATATAAACCTTCCTCTTGAATCACTCTATCTATTTAAAAAATCGCATCAAAATCCGTTGCGTTGTTTTAAAGATTTAAGCATACATATGGATATAGGGACATAGGGACAGAGAAAGCGACTTTGTTTTATACTATGTAGTGATTATAGACTAGATTTTGCCCGCGACTTCGTCCGCGTAGAAGTAAAAAATGGACCAAGGAATCACGTTGTCCCATACAAATTTTGCTCCCCGTTTTCACCCCCTAAGGGCTAGAATTTCGGAATATCCTCCTCCTTCTTATCAGATGCCTACGTCATACAAAAAATACACCCTCCAAGTTTCCACGATCAGTGGTTTAGGCTGTGCATTGATCCGTCAGTCGGTCAGGACAAAGCATTTTATATGCATCATTCATAGTAAAAAACAAAGTCACTTACCGCTGTCTGTCCCTATGTATGCGGTGATGCGGTTTTTTTAAATAGATAGAGTGATTAAAAAATAGTAAGAACGCAAAAAGCCTACAAAAAGGAAAAAAACGATGAAAAGAAAAAGCCACAAATAGAACAAAAAGGTATAAACGTGAAGCTCTACAAAAAGAAAAAAATAACTTCGAAATTATGACCCTACGTAAGTACATGTGAATTTTCTTGATTAAATATTGTCCCGTCGGGGGACCGCTCTTTAGCTTTACCTATAGAAAATTTCAACGAAAATGTTAAGGTATCGGTTATGGTAAGGTACGGTCCCCCGACGTGACAATACTTAATCAAAAAAATTCACATGTACTTACGTAGGGTCATAATTTCGAAGTTATTATTTCTTTTTGTAGAGCTTCACGTTTATACCTTTTTGTTCTATTTGTGGCTTTTTCTTTTCATCGTTTTTTTTCCTTTTTGTAGGCTTTTTGCGTTCTTACTATTTTTATTATTTTGTGTCGGGGGTTTTTTAAATTTTTAATTTAATTTTTTATTTCATCTTTTTTGTAGAGAAGGACTTTTTAATTTTCTTATTTCATTTCTTTATTTTCTTGCGATTTATGATTCAGGTAATTTGGTGTAAATAAAAAGTGGCTGTGACATACCGCAGACAGACAGCCATGACGAATCTATAAGGGTTTCGTTTTTTGCCATTTGGCTACGGAACCCTAAAAATGGGACTAGGCAGAATAAGTAAAAAAGACACAAACGAAACCAAAAGACGCAAATTAACTTGATACACCACTCGGGCATATCTGCTTACATTCGGTTGTTAATCTTGACTTTGTTAACTCATAACTTTGAGACGGCTGAACCGATTTTGATTAAACATAGCTATTTGTAATGTATAAATGATGCTCTTTCATTTGATACCCCACTCGAGCATATCTACTCACATTCGATTTTTGATCCTGACTTTTATCCCCCATAACTTTCAGACGGCTAAACCGATTTCGATGAAACATAGCTAAGAACACTTCCGACTAATTCACCTTTCAAACAAAAAAAACTAATTCAAAATCGGTTCATCCGTTCGGGAGCTACGATGCCACAGACAGACACACACACACACAAACACGTCAAACTTATAACACCCCGTCGTTTTGGCGTCGGGGGTTAAAAAGGAAGGTTTAATTCATCATCACTACATAGTATAAAACAAAGTCGCTTTCTCTGTCCCTATGTCTCTATATCCCTATGTATGCTTAAATCTTTAAAACTACACAACGGATTTTGATGCGGTTTTTTAATAGATAGAGTGATTCAAGAGGAAGATTTATATGTATAATACATGCATAATATAGCCGCACGAAGCCGGAGCGGGGCGCTAGTAGATAGATAAAAAATAAAAAATACCGCGCATCATCCTAACGTGGCGTTACTATATAACGTATGTACTCAAGGAATGCGGTTTCAAATTATCTAGAGGATAAACTTTTTCGAGGGAACTTCTTAATGACAGTTTTGTGTGCATTGCCACTCCGCTTTCAGGGCGGCTACTAATGGCTTTAAGATATTTTTAACATAAGGAGTTTTAGAAATAAAACGTGAGAACGTGAGCGTGACGTCACACTTTTTTGCGAGTACAGTACGGTGTTCATCATCACTACCTAGTATAAAATAAAGTCACTTTTCGCCGTCCCTATATCCCTATGGCCCTTTGTATGCTTAGATCTTTAAAACTACGCAACGGATTTTGATGCGGTTTTTTTTAATAGATAGAGTGATTAAAAAGGAAGGTTTTTAGATAATAAATGCATAATACAGCCGTGCGAAGCCGGGGCAGGTCGCTAGTCAATTTATAAGACGTTCTCACGTCAAAAACCGGCTAAGTTGGAGTCGGACTCGCGCACGAACGGTTTCATGACATTAGATTCTATTTGTTGGTATTTGTTCAAGCGCTAACAGAAATACATAATCTGTGAAAATTTCACTGTCTAGCCATCACGGTTCGTGAGATACAGCCTGGTGACAGACAGACAGACGGACAGTGTATTCAGTATTCACAATCAACCCTATGAGATTGCATAGTGCGCGCGAACGCATAGAGCCGCAAATAAGACACTGATTCTCTAGAGCAGGGATGCACAGACCGCGGCCCGCCGGTCGAATACTGGTGGCCCGCCGACAGCAAAAATAATACTCTCGTACATTTGAAAAATATTCCTTGATGACATCGAAAGCGAATATGGAGATTTACTGTATTATACAGAAGTAAGGTGGCTAAGTCGTGGATTGACACTGGAACGATTTCTAAATTTAATAGAAGAAATTGGAATATTTCTATCGGAAAAGCAAAGGGATGTCCCGGAACTTAAAAATCCTGATTGGTTGTGTGATTTGTCTTTTTAAGTTGACATTACAAATCATTTATATGTCTTGAACACACGGCTTCAAGGCAAAAATCAACTGATATCCCAGCTCTACGCTCATGTTTTATCCTTTCAATGCAAGCTGACACTTTTCAGATCGCAATTGAATTCTGGAAATTACAATCATTTTCCGAATTATAAGAAAATGACTGAAAAATTCAACAAAACTGAGATAAATTTCAGTTATGTAGAAAAGCTAGATATTTTGATTCAATCTTTTCAAGACAGATTTTCGGAGTTTAAAAAAGTGAAACCTCTGTTGGACATATTCAGCAATCCTTTCACGATTTCAGTTGAAAATGCGCCAGAGTCAATGCAGTTAGAAATTATCGACATTCAAAACGACCACGATTTACGCAACAAATTCAACGAAGGAGACTTGCTGAACTTTTACCGCTGCATTAAAAAATATATATACAAAGAGTTGCGCATAAACGCTCTGAAATGTGCCAGCTTATTTGGTTGTACCTATATATGTGAACAAACTTTTTCAATACTAAATAATAATAAAACAAAAAATCGAAACCGCCTTGCAAATGAAAGCTTGGAAGCAGTTTTACGTGTTGCTACAAGTAAATTTGAGCCAAATATAAAAAAGATTGTAAGCACTATGCAGTGCCACGCTTCAAATTAATAAATTATTTTTCAATTATAATACATTATTATCAATTCTTTATTGTCTTTAATTACCTATACTTCTGGCGGCCCGCCATCAGTTCATGATTTGCCCGAGTGGCCCCTAGTCTTAATAAGTCTGTGCATCCCTGCTCTAGAGTGAAGAGAACAGCACAAAATTGACCAATCATAGGGTTGCATTTAGTGCTATTTTTAAAATAGAAAAACATAATTAGACAAGCTCACGACAAAAAATATTATTTAGATCATTTTATGAGATGTTGCCAAACAAACATCCTACTAATATTATAAACGTGAAAGTTTGTATGTATGGATGTCTGGATGTATGGATGTTTGTTACTCTTTAACGCAAAAACTACTGAATGGATTTTAATGAAACTTTACAATAATATAGCTAAACATCAGAATAGAACATAGGCTATAATTTATAAATATATTCTGTGAATTGTCCAAAATATAACGAAAAGTGTCGAAAAATTGACACTTTGGCATCTGTCAAATGTCACTTTGACATCTGTCACTTTGACATCTACTTAATTTTCGTCATATATTTTCACGGGATCGGAACTAACGCGGGTGAAACCGTGGGGCGCAGCTAGTAAGGACATAAAAAAGACAGAAAATTAAAAAGAATACTGTACTTAGAACAAAAAAGTAAAATATAAAATAATAACCGAAAATATAATAATATTTATTTATTTCTTTATTTATTTAAAGCGAATTGAATCCCTCATCTCTTTTAAAATCGGTTAAAAATCAACAAATCAAAGAATAAACATAAAAAACAACCCCTCAAACATAGCCCTGTATATAAACAACACCAGTTAATACAAACTAATCTGTGAACCCCGTGTCAATCCGCAGACAATAGCTAGTCTATTGCAGATGGATTCCCACAATAACTGCCCCTGTTAAGGGATTATATTAATGAATACGTATTTAATAAGTCAAACAACCCTTTTAAGTTTCAGAATCAGAATCAGAATATTTTATTTGTCTAGCTAGAATGTAGTTTACATAAGTATGATGATAGTATGGTCATAGTATCTACGTGCTACCATCAGTCGTCTGGTTTACAAATATGTGGGTAGGAACCCTTCGTACGCGAGTCCGACTCGCACTTAGCTGATTATTTAATTTTCAGCATATTTACAAAAATCCAATTTTAAAAAATCTGATTTTTTGATTAAAAAAATTCAATTTTTTATGAAACAAGGATGATCTGACCGTGCCCGGTAGTAGGTTCCGGAAAATAATCGTTTAATAACACATGTGTTAGCGGTGTTGGCTTAGTGGTAGATACCTCGACTTTCATTCTGAAGGTCGTGGGTTCGAATCCCAGCCGGCCGTCCACCGATGGATTTTTCTTAAGAAAATGTGCGCTAATTGACATTGGTCTTACGGTGAAGGGAAACATCGCGATGAAATCCGCGGCTTAGTTGGCTCCAGAAGTATTGACAAGTTCTCTTCTCTGGACATGGTCGACTAAGCTGAGAGGGTAGTAGGTGCTGGGCAAGCCTACTCCATCTTCACGCAAAATGGACCCAATTAAAAAGGGTCTAATCGCGGAAAACAGCCCGTATACAAGTACAAGTAACACATGTGTGCTATATTATAAAATCCTTACTTATCGAATGCCTACGTAATCAAATTTCAACCTGATTCGTCCATTGGCTTGAGCTGTGCTTTAATACTTCAGTCAGTCATTCAGGACTTTGAATTTTATATTTATGCAGTGTACAAATTTTATGTAAAAAACTTATTTTAATTTAATGTTCGAAATAATTACCCTAAATTACCGAAAACTTACTGATAATTAAGAAAATAGAAGAGAACGTCTCAGATTTGATCAAATCAAACAAGAAATATGATATTACAAGCAGTTATTATCCCAAAAACATTAATTACTAGCTAATTATACACAAAATAATCATACTTTTGCCATTAAACGTTGTTATTGTAAAGGGCCTCTACGTGTTGGCTTCGGTACGCCTTCCAAAGGTCCGGGGCTCCATAGTCCCGTAATATGGGAGATATGTACGGGATCCATTTAAAACAACCTACATCGAGCTGTTTAATGGATCAAATTAAAAAGGTCATTAAATTTATTGTAAACTAGCGACCCGCCCCGGCTTCGCACGGCTGTATTATGCATGTATTATATCTAAAAACCTTCCTCTTTAATCACTCTATCTATTAAAAAAACCGCATCAAAATCTGTTGCATAGTTTTAAAGATATAAGCATATATAGGGACATGGGGACATAAGGAGGGCGAAAAGTGACTTTATTTTATACTATGTAGTGATGGATTGCCTAGAAGGAAGACCAAGTTAAAGACGAACAGCGTCAAGCGCAAAGTACATACACTTTGGGCGATGTGGCGGTTAAACATGTCCATGAGTACGTCTATCTGGGACAATTAGTCTCCTTCCAGGCGCGTCAAGAAAAGGAGGTTGCTCGACGCACGTAAAGCGCCTGGAGAAGCTATTGGTCCTTTAAACACCTAATGAAAGTCGACGCACCAATGTCTTTAAAGCGTAAGCTCATGGACATCCCGTCTTCACATATGGTGCCCAAACTTGGTCTTTAACCAAAAAACAGAGGTCCGCGCTCGGAGTGAGTCAGAGAGGTATGGAGCGCAGAATGCTGGGGGTTAAATTAACCGATCGCATCAGAAACACGAACTTACGCTCCAGAACTCGCATTGCTGACGTCTCCCAGAAAGCCGCTAAGCTAAAATACGACTGGGCGGGACATGTTTGCCGCATGTCAGATGAACGTTGGGCTAAAATAACAACAGAATGGTCCCTCATAGGGATACGACCACGCGGCAGACCAAGGCGACGATGGCGATGATTTTGACTCCTATAGGAATGATTGGTGTGCAATGGCGACCGATCGTGATCAATGGAAGAAAGGTAGAGAGGCCTTTGCCCTGCAGTGGGACAGTGTAGGCTCTTAATTAATTAATTGCCTAAAAAAAATCAGTCCAAAATGATTAATTTATTTTTATGTTTTTTGTTTTTAGACCTTTTGCTGGTTTAGTTAATAAACAAATTCCATACCAATGAAATACTTACATAATTTTTATTTTAACTTAACTTTAATTCATTAACCAGACTAGTGCAAATGACTGTTGATTTACCTGCCTACCCAAGAGTTGTGACGGATAAAATTGACATCCTAACGTTTTGCATGTTCTATAGGCTTCATACTTTCTATTGGTATGGAATTTGTCTCCTAAACAAACCAGTAAAGGGTTTAAAAAACAGAACAATAAAATATTTTGTTAATTAATCATATGCTGGATTGAATTTTTTTAGGCTACTCATTTGCAATAAGTATACCTATTTATTGATCTATTTAATTTGATTTAAAATTTTATGAGGAATACGGAGGACCACATGACGCGCAAGGTTTTGAACATCGCCAGAAAACCGAGAAAGCTTGGGAGACCTCGGCTTACATGGATGTCGAAAATAAGAAACGACCTAGAAAGTAACGCTATTGACCCAATGACGATCCAGAACCGTGAACTCTGGAGAAACACGATTAGGAGAGCCGACCCCAAGTAGAGATGGGAGCAAGGCCGGAGAAAGAAGAAGATAAAATACTTTTTGTCCATTAAACAGCTAGATGAAGGTCGTTCTTCACGGGATCTTAGATTATTATATTTAAACTATGAGTTGTTGACGCACTCGATCAAACGTTTGGAAGATTATAAACTTGAAGTTCCATAGTAAATACTCAATAATTATGGTACGTTTGATCGAGTACGTAAAAAACTCGTAGTAGGGTACTGTTCTCTTCTAAAGTTCGATGACGTTTTATCACGCAAAAATATTTCGATTTTATATTTTTTAACAAATATCATAATTTCTGTATTAAACTGAAATTGAAAAATACCCTAAATGGTATTTTCTGAACATATTCGTGTGGACCTCGTTTAAATCTGTTCTGTAATTTATGAGATTACCTGGTTCAAACAAACAAACAGACAAACAAACAAACAGACAAAAATTCATTAGAAAAGGAGGGGAATATGATAAAAATGAAAGGACAAATAAATTACGGTCGATCCGAGTTCGGGAAGTGGGAGGGGGGGGGGTTATAAGGGTAAAAAATGGTTTATCTTGATTTCCGGCAAAACTACAAGTCCTATGGAAAAAAGTTGAATGGCAATGTTGTAGGTAATAAAAAGATCTACAACTTTTGTATATTACAATTTTTTCACTTTACGTCAAAATTTAGGTGAAAAATTCAAATAACCCAGTTTTTGGTTTTTTATTTTTATCTTTTTCAAAAATGTTTTTTTTTCTACGAAATTTGGTGAAAACTTACCTTATTATATCCCAAATACACTGTAATTTATTTGATTTAAAATATTTATTTTCTCGCCTTATTTTAACTTAATATAAAAAAACACCCTAATTTTCAATCGAAAATTCTCACGTCAAAATATCAGCTTTTTTACAGTACTTTGAATCGTTCGTCGTCGAAATTTAAAATGTCAACGCGGGGCGAACGATTCAAAAATAGGGCTCCTGGTCTATTACGAAGACATCCGCCATGTTTTATTTGAAAAATTCCCACAATATCTGTTGGTGTCAAGGGATTAAATTAACTAATACGAACACAAGAATACAACCCCTTGTTTGTTCAACGAATGATTTATATTTTTAGGGTTCCGTATCTAAAGGGTAAAAACGGGACCCTATTACGAAACTTCACTGTCCGTCTGTATGTCACCGGGCTTTATCTCATGAACCGTGATAGCTAGACAGTTGAAATCACAGATTATATATTTCTGTTGCTGCTATAACAAATAATAAAAACAGAAAATAAAACAAATTGTTGTCTGTAAAATCAGTTTACGGACGATAATTTTATTTTTGTTTTTCCTATTTTCTTTTTTTCCTTTATATTAAGTCTTCTATTCGTCACTCGTCACCATAACACAAGCCCATATGAGCGATATTATTGTTAAATACTCTCATGTTACCATGACGCATGACGTCACACATCGGGAACGGGACGCGTCATGTAACCGGAACATGACACTTTTGTGTGAATGCAGGTGTTGCATCAATTTATTGGTTATCACGACAAAAATTAGGTAAGGGTCCCATACGACATGGTATCTACGGAACCCTTCGTGATCGAGTTCAACTCGCACTTGGCCGGTTTTGTTAATCCTGTTTAGCTGGTGTGGGAACTGAGATTTATATTTTAATCAACGTTAAGATTTTGTGAAATTAACATTTTGAGAAAACGACATTATAATAATTACTATATAGCTGCGCTCCGCGTTTTCACTCGCGTAAGTCCCGATCCCGTGGGAATATCAAAATAAAAAGTAGCCTAATGACTTCCTCGATAAACGGACTATCGAATACAAAAATAGTTTTTTAATTCGAACTAGAAGTTTCTGAGATTAGCGCGTTCAAACAAACAAACTCTTCAGCTTTATATTCTATCTTCTTCTTAATATATATAAATCTCGTGTCACAATGTTTGTCCTCAATGGACTCCTAAACCACTTAACCGATTATAATAAAATTCGCACACCATGTGCAGTTCGATCCAACTTGAGAGATAGGATAGCTTACATCCCGATATTCCCACGGGATCGGGAGTTACGCGGGTGAAACCGCGGAGGGCAGCTAGTAGTACCTATAGATTTTTATTTCATTCTGAAAATAGCGTCTCCGAAAATTATAAATAAGGTAAATGCGGGTAATAAGGGCCACTAAAATGTTTTTCAAAAACCTTGAAATTAGTGACAAAATAACATGAAAATAAATAAATTAATTGTTTTACAGGTTGACAATAAAGCAAATATTTATAAAACTAGCGACCCGCCCCGTGCATGTATTATACATATAAACCTTCCTCTTGAATCACTCTATCTATTAAAAATAACCGCATCAAAATCCGTTGCGTAGTTTTAAAGATTCAAGCATACAAAGGGAAATAGGGACAGAGAAAGCGACTTTGTATACTATGTAGTGATGACATGTTTTAAGTAGTTTTTCCTATTTTATGTTTTTAACGACCAATATGAGACTTATATAAAAGAAAAAAAAACGAAAATGATAAAAAAAAAAATGAAGTAGGTACGGTTAATTTTATGGTCCATTTTTTTTTAAATTAAGGTGCTAAGAGGAAAGGGTTCCGGGCGCTCTCTCCATACAAACGTAGTAGACTGTTTCCTCCCTGGATAATGACAATAGAGCAAATATTTTTGTTGCATATAACTTATAACTGCCATGACCATGCCCCTATATTTTGCTTTTTTTTTTGTTTTTTAAATCTTAAATTCTATGATAATAAGAAAATGAAAAAAACCAAGACATACTTAGGGGCATAGTCAATGTTAGTCATGGCAGTTTAATGTTTTATGCAACAAAAATATTTGCTCTAGTGTCATTATCCAGGGAGGAAACAGTAGACTACGTTTGTATGGAGAGAGCGTCGGTACCCTTTTACCCTAAGTGGCTCTTATTACACGCAGCTATCTTTTAATTACCAATAACCCTGTATAATCTGAGCGAAGGCTATTTTAGGATCTTTTTTAAATAATTAACAAAATAATATCACATTTCAAACCTTTTTAACTTTACCTTTTTTTTTCCTTTGATCTCGGAGCGTTTAAAGTTAATACCAGATTGCTATTTTTAACTTAAAATACGAATAATGAAGAATGTTATAATAAGTATGCCAAATCGGTTGAAAGTTTGTTACAGTAAAGCTTGTATGTACTTATACAAATATACTAGTTTTTGTGGTATCATCACTACATAGTATAAAATAAAGTCACTTTTCACCGTCCCTATGTCCCTATATCCCTAATCCCTATGTATGCTTAGATCTTTAAAACTACGCAACGGATTTTGATGCGGTTTTTTTTTTAATAAATAGAGTAATTAAAGAGGGAGGTTTTTAGATATAATACATGCATAATACAGCCGTGCGAAGCCGGGGCGGGTCGCTAGTTAAAAATAATAATTAGTTTTGATTTTACAGGCGTTTAAACTTACGTAACCGCATGTGACGTCAATTTACACCGCTCCGCTTAGTAACGCATATCGCGCATCGAGGAGTCCGCGTCGCACGTTTACTTCTATAAATCGGAGACTTATTGACGTATCGAAGTAATTCTTTCACTTTTATTTTTTATTTTTGACAAAGAATATGGAGAGTTAATATTCAAAATGAGTTAACATTCTTTATTGGGGTTTTATACTTTTTATACTATACAGGGTTATTGGAAATTATACTAGCAAGCCGTTGAGGGCTACTTCAGTGCACCTTAACAAACAACTTTTGTTCTACGACTTTTGGAAATTCGAAAAAAAAATATGAAAATTTTGAGGTTATGTAAATTCGAAAAACAGCTGATTTTTCAAAACAAAGGTCATTCAGACTAATAACAGTAGATAAAACTTACAAAATAAGTAAAATTTTAAGGTTAATGACCTCTCCGTGTAAGGAACAGCTGATTTTCAGGTAAACCTAACGAAAATTTTCGAAAAAATGTTCGAATTTCCAAAAGTCGTAGAACACAGCCCCCTTATTCCAAAACGAGGTTTAAGGATAGTCCGAGAAACGGATTTAAACCTTAGATTTAGACATAGATTTACTCGTAAATTATAACTAAACTCTTTTGCTATAGATTATATAGGGAACTATAGTCTCAACACTATCCCTCTAGATTATTGGGGATATTGTTTAGACTATAGTTCACGAGTAAATCTGTGTCTAAATCTAAGGTTTAAATCCACATCTCGGACCTCGTTTTGGAATAAGGGGGAAGTTGTTTGTTTAGGTGCACAGAAGTAGCCCTTAACGGCTTGCTCGTATAATTTCCAATAACCCTGTATACTTTCTATGCCGTACCGGCTGGTAATAAGGGCGAGTAAAAAAGGTTTTTTTAACTTCGATATTAGTGACAAAATAATATGAAAATAAACAAATGAATTATACTTGCTTCGTCTTCGACATAAGTTAAGTAACAAGCAGCACCACGTTTGCACCAGCCAAATGTGCGGTCGGCTGCATAATTGCAGACCCACCGAAGAGCACCAAAACGGTTGTTATAAAGACTGTTTTCAACACAAGCAAGATTCTAGGCACCTACTTTAGTTGAAGTTTAAAGTCTACATTTAATCAAACAAAAATTATTAGAATGCATAAATTCCAATAATAGTAATTATTGGAATTGATGCATTCTATTTGAAAAGTGTCTGAACATTGAAGATTATGTAAACAAGATCATGAACCATTGCTCATAAGCTACGGAAGATTGGTTCTGAAGTCGATGACGAGTGACTTGGGACTTGCAGCCTTCAGTAGAGTTCTATTATAGTAGAACTCTACTGAAGGCTTCAATTATGCAGCCGACTGTACATACACTTAACACTATAGTTGAGAAAATAGTAAATAAAAATAATATTTTTGAAATTTGACACTGGGTAGTATGGTTATCTTGCCTGGCAACACTAGTGCGCAGTCAGTGTTACACCATTATTTATCACTTTCTAGAATTTTGTATCAAATACTTATATAAAAATGTAGTGTTTTTAGTGATGAATACTTATTTCGAAAAATCAAGAACTTGGAAAAGAAGCTAATAAATCGTGGTCGATATTCTAATTACGATAGAACTTCACTTAAGGTAAGTTCGTTTAATCATTAATTATTTATCGGATTGACAATAAAGCAAATATTTACCTGACCTGTATTTAGTAGTTTTATTATTAAAAAAAAAATATTTAGTTTTTAATTTAGGTGGTAGGTGACCCTTATAACCCGCATGTACCTTAAACATATATTTTTTTAATGGAACCATTTTTTGATCTTGGCATCTGTTTCCAAAATAATTAAGCTTTAAAATTAAATGGACCTGAATTTAAAGCTTAAATATTTTGGAAACAGATCCCAATATCAAAAAATGATTTTCCCATACCCATAATAGTTTTTAGAGATCTGGTTAATTTTGTTTGAAGGCGGGAATCGAACCCGCAATCTTCTGTGTCGCGTGCCGTAAATAATACATATCTATACTAATATTATTAAGAGGAATGATTTATTTGTTTGTAACGAATAGGCTCCGAAACCATTGGACCGATTTAGATGAAACTTGGTATGAGGATACATTGATTCATTGACAGTAACATAGGGTACTTTTTATCCCGATATTCCCACGGGATCGGGAGTTACGTGGGTTAAATCGCGAAGCGCTACTAGTATAATTACATAAAACCATCAAGTTAGGGGTGCTAGAGCTCCCCCATGCACCCTTAGCATTTAGCACCCCATCGTTATGAGCTCTATGGTTAATTGATTTCAAAAGTTGTTATGAAAAAAAATGGTTTGGAAAAATGTTGATAATTTTAGGAATGGGATTCGCTTTTTTATACCTAACTTGCTGTTTCGGCAAATAAATTTTTTTACTAATATTTAAACTTATTTACTAACAAACTACAAAATATATGTACATGCACACACTGTAAATAAGTCTGCGAAAAATAAAAAATAAAAAAGGAAAAAACAAAAACTTTCCTTCGTTTTCGTTATTTTTTACAAACGACAATTCAACTATAAAAGATTAAAAATTCCTAATTTAATAGCAATATTCTTGAATTAAGATTTCAGGTTTTAAAAATATTAACACGTCAAAATAAAGAAAGAAAGTAAAAACATTTATTTAAATAAAAAAAAACTGGTTGCCTGTAAAGTCGGTATACGGGCGAAAGTTTTACGTGACAACAACTGTGCTCGAGTGGAAGGGACGCGTGCTTTTCACTTTTTATGTCTGTCTCTCTCGCTCTTAGGCGGGCTAACCATGCCCGCGTGCCTCTCACTCGCTCTCATTGTGAGCGCATAACGTCAGCGGAGCGTAACGCAGTTTCTTGAAGTGTCACCCGGCAAACCAATTTATAAGACGTTGTCACGTCAAAAAGTGAAAAAAAAAAGTTTTCTCTAAGTACTTTTTATTGTAAAATACCTGATTGAGCATTAAACACACAACCCCCCTGATTTCTGAGTCGAGTAAACACAAGTCCCACGATAAATATACAATAAACGGCCACCCTACTGTTTTCCGAATGATTGATTCTACGGGGCGGTGTTTGGGGTGACCACGCGTTTATTTATTTTAGGGTTAATCTTATATTTATTTTTTATTCTAATATATATAAATTACGTGTCACGTTGTTTGAGCGCGATGGACTCATAAACTACTTAACCGATTTTAATCAAATTTGCACACCGTGTGCAGTTTGATCCAACTTGAAAGATAGGATAACTTACATGTATCTTAATTTATCCCGATATTCCCACGGGATTGGGAGTTACGCGGGTGAAACCGCGGAGCGCAGCTAGTATAATTATATTTTGCATTTAGAAATATAATTTAAAAATGGTGTTTACAATAAAAAAATATCTATCTACTAGCTGAGCCTCCAATTTTCACTTGCGTAATAATTTAAAACGTAAAATAGCATAGCAACGTATTATCGTTGCTATGGTTACTAAAAATTTTTTCTTATGACGTTATCAGGTAAAATTATGGTACGCAAAGAAGAAGATCGTCCGTAAACCGACTTTACAGATAACTATTTTTTGCCAAATATAATTTTTTCTTTTTCTTTGTTAAATCTTTGAACGTAGTCACCCTACACAAGGGGTGACTTACTAGGTACTAGGTACGTTTTCGTTTGAATTGCCTAGCTAAAGATATCTATAGGTATAGTGGTTAGAAGTGCGGCTTGCAATCTAATCATTTATAAACGTTTGAAAGTTAAGCAAACGTAGTCGACTGTTTCCTCCCTGGATAATGACACTAGACCAAATGTTTTTGTTGCATAAAACTTATAACTGGCATGACCATGCCCCTATGTCTACACTAATATTATAAAGAGGAAAACTTTGTTTGTTTGTTTGTTTGGTTGTAATGAATAGGCTCAAAAACTACTGGACCGATTTTAAAAATTCTTTCACCATTCGAAAGCTACATTATCCACGAGTAACATAGGCTATATTATATCCCAATACTCCCACGGGAACGGGAACTACGCGGGTGAAACCGCGGGGCGCAGCTAGTTATTTATATTTTTAGGTTTTTTAAATCTTAATTTCTATGATAACTTAGAAAATGAAAAAAAAAACAAGACATAGGGGCATGGTCATGGCAGTTATAGGTTTTATGCAACAAAAACATTTGGTCTAGTGTCATTATCCAGGGAGGAAACAGTCGACTACGTTTGTATGGAGAGAGCGATTAGGGAGTAAGTTTTAACTCTACTCCAACGCCATCTACATTTAGGATGGAGAAATACAGTAGAAAACTGCAAAAAATGACTTATTTTCATCAATTTTTTAAACAAATTTTGCATTGATATATAACACAAAAAACCATTTGATATATATCGGTTAAATATCATGATATATATCCTCAAACCCTGGTATGGATAGATGTCATTGTTATTAGGAAAAGCCCCCACATTATTAAATAAACAAAACAAGAACGACCCCTAAAACTGTTTATTCCGAACGAGTGGGTCCGGGGACGTAAGCTAGTTCCATCAGACAGATTGTCAAGGACACTTCGTGTTTATATTGTTATTGTACTTTGACATCTGTTCAGATTTATGTTTGTGTGTATTTACTAGCTGCGCCCCGCGGTTTCACCCGCGTAAGTCCCGATCCTGCGGGATTTTTGGGATCAAAAGCCAGTTCAGAAAAATGAAAGTAATGCTCTATGAAAGTCTCTCCGTTTCCGAGATATTCGCCATTTACAAAATTTAAATCCCTTCTCTATGCTTTTTGGTGCCAAAACTGCAAATGAAGAAATTATTCCAATCTGTTTTTTTGATAATATTCCAGGATAACCGTACATCTCACTGTATCGAATGCAAACTATTATCTTTATGACACAAGCAAAGTTTTTTTAAACTTAGATTTTATTAAACTCAACCTTCATGTTTTTTTTAATTTTTTACCTGAACTTTAATCTTTCGCTGTGTAAAAAATGTATGGTCACCCTAGTGTCAAATATATAAAAAAAGTAAAATATATAAAAAAAAACTATCGAAACAAAAACAAAAGACTATCGAGACAGAACTGAAAGACTATCGAACCAAAAACAAAAGACTATCGAAACAAAAACAAAAGACTATCGAAACAAAAACAAAAGAATATCGAAATAGCTCCGAAAGACTATCGAAATAGAACCGAAAGACTATCGAAACAAAAACAAAAGACTATCTAAACAGAACCAAAATTAAAAGTGTATTATTCTTTGTTTCTAGATGACCAACGCAGCGCGGCGCCACTGTAGCTAGTCACAATGGCGACAAGCTGGTTGCTGCTGCTATTAGCCCTGCATCTCACGCACGCACAGAATAACAGAAGTAAGTACTTACCGTTTCAGGGTTCCGTGCCCAAAGGGTAAAACCGAACCGGACTTTATTACATTCTAGCGACCCGCTTCGGCTTCGCACGGGTATATTATGCATGTATTATACATATAAACCTTCCTCTTGAATCACTCTATCTATTAAAAAAAACCGCATCAAAATCCGTTGCGTAGTTTTAAAGATCTAAGCATACAAAGGGACATAGGGATATAGGGACGGTGAAAAGTGACTTTATTTTATACTATGTAGTGACCATAGTAATTATTTTCCCGGGTCTTAATCGCGTATTTTTTGTTTTTTATTTCTCTTACCTCGACGTTTCGACTATGTTACAATAGTCATGGTCGCGAGGAGACTGGAGCAGCGGCGAGCGTTGTCCTCTCATGTTGATAGTTGAGGGTAGTAACCGAGGGTAGGTCGAGTACCGACACTCGATTTTATAAACAGTTTTGTCAACAGTCATAAGGGCCGCGGCACACTACACTCACTATATCCGAAGATATATCCGGAGATATCTCGCGACACTTGCACATTTTTATCACTGGATTCCACGTAGATGAGAGCTTGTATCCACTTTCCCGGTTGAAATTAACATGTTTCTTAATTTCAACCGCTTCACGTACAATTCTAGGGTAGTAATGTCGTTCATTGGAAAGGACACGCGGTGCATGCAACTCAATCCAGTGGTTTGGTCCTGATAACAATAAATGCTCGGCAAACGCTGACTTCTCCACCTGGCGATTCTTGACCGCGGCGATGTGTTCCTTCACCCGTTCAGCGATCGTTCGCTTCGTTTGCCCGATGTACGAACTACCACAACTGCAGTCAACTTTATAGACGCCTGGTGTCTGGTAAGGAATGATGTCCTTCGGTGATCCCACGTGCAGGGGGTGCTCAGGAGAAATGGATACAGAGCTAGGAGGACACGCTCTTTCCGAAGGAGTAGGGAGAAACGTCCAGACGTCCCAAGGCAACCGGCATTTTTACCGTATATCAGGGGGGTAACGGATAAAATTGGTTCAATTTTGAAATCATTTTCGATAAATACCGTGTACGCCCCTATGTCAAAGATGTCACAGCAGGTGGGATCACCGAAGGACATCATTCCTTACCAGACACCAGGCGTCTATAAAGTTGACTGCAGTTGTGGTAGTTCGTACATCGGGCAAACGAAGCGAACGATCGCTGAACGGGTGAAGGAACACATCGCCGCGGTCAAGAATCGCCAGGTGGGGAAGTCAGCGATTGCCGAGCATTTATTGTTATCAGGACCAAACCACTGGATTGAGTTGCATGCACCGCGTGTCCTTTCCAATGAACGACATTACTACCCTAGAATAAGAATAAGAATAAGAATTTTTATTGCATAAATTGTGTACAATGGATGGTAGGTAGTTTTAAAATTAAGTAACAACAATTTACCCATTGCGGGCATGCAATAAGTACTTATTAAAAGTACTAAAATAAAATTTCAGAAGAATAACATCTTATACTTAATTATTAATTAAATTAGTGTTTGATAATATTCTATTTTTAAAATTTTATTACAATAGAGGTAGGTACTATGTACCTAGTTAAAGCTTCAAGCTAATCTTTATAAAATAATGCCCTTTCACTTATTTATCCCTATCACTATCAAAGTACTCATTCAGATTGTAAAAAGATCTACTGATAAGCCAGGACTTTAAATTAGTTTTAAATTCAGATAACCTTTGGGGTAATTTAAATTTCAAAGGTAGTGCATTATAGATTTTAATCGCATTTACAAATGAACTTTTCTGATATAAAGCATTATTAACTTGTGGTTGACATATATTGTATTTATGTTTAAGGCGAAGACTTTCGGTTCTACAAGATACACTAGCGAAAAAGTAGTCTGTATTATTTTTTATAAATAAGCAAATTTCAAATATATAAATACTAGTTAAAGTTAGAAAATTATGCGTTTTGAATATAGAGCGTAGAGAATCAGATTTTTTTAAATTAAAAATGGCCCTGAGACATTTTTTCTGTAGACGGAATGTAGAGTTAATTTCTACGGAATTCCCCCAGAAAATAATGCCATAACTTAACTGAGAGTAGACATATCCATAGTAGGCACTAATAGCTATCTTTTTTGAAGAAATATTTGACAAAACAGACAATGCAAAACAATATTTGGAAATCTTACCGTTTACTTTGTTTATATGTTCCTTCCAATTAAGATGACTATCTATTATAACTCCTAAAAAGTTCGTTTTTATTTCTTCTTTAACTTCAACTTCATTACTCGAAATTTTTAAACCTAGAGGAGGTGTTTTATTATTTCTAAATTGGATATATTTAGTTTTGTCCAAATTCACTTTGAGCCCTGCTTGATTTAGCCAATTAATTACAGTTTCTATTGTATTTTTAATTTCTAGTTTAAACTCATAATTAGATAATTTGTTTTTTGGAATAAATATTGTTGCATCATCTGCAAACATTACTGTTAAGTGTTTGGCAACATCTGGTAACTGATTAATGTAAATTAGAAAAAGAATAGGACCAAGAATAGATCCTTGCGGCACACCTAAACCAATTAATTTAAAATCTGAAAATGTTTTTTCAATGTGTTTACTGTTTTTATTATATACCTCTATTAATACTGATTGCTGTCTATTTTGTAAATATGATTCAAATAGTTTTAATGCGACCCCTCTTACGCCTATATTTTCTAGTTTATCTAGTAATAAATCATGTCTTACACAGTCGAATGCTTTCGATAAGTCAATAAAAAGTGCTATACCTCTATTTTTAGTATTTATGCCGTTCCAAACTTCTTTGAGCATCTTAAAAATAGCTAAAGAAGTATTTTTATTTTTCCGAAATCCAAACTGATTATTATGTAATATTTTATTAGTATCTAAAAAGGAAAACAATCTAACATAAATTATTTTTTCAAATATCTTAGAAAAACTTGTGAGAAGAGCTACAGGCCTGTAGTTGTTTAGTTCACTTTTTGAGCCTTTCTTATGAAGAGGTTTGATTATAGCTTTTTTCAGCACATCAGGAAAGCATCCTGTTTCGATGCATAAAGGATATTGCCTCATTTAGTATGGACGCTGTCCCAAACAAATCGCTGCGATGTGTCATGCCTCATTTGAAAGGCCTTAATGTGTACTCCATTTTATATTATGGCAGCAAAAAAATCCCACCCAGTGGAACCGAGATATTTCGTCATCAATACAACATCTCGTACTATGAAAGTTATAGAACTCGCATAGCCATTACTGTTTAATTAAACGTGTAACACCTTCATGTGGTACCTCAAATGAAAGACCTTAACTAGGACTACATTTTGTTCTACATTACAAAAAAATCCCATCAGAAGGAACAGATATATTTCGTCTTCAATACAACGTCTCGTACTATGAAAGTTATAGAACACGCATAGCCATTACTGTTTAATAAAATGTGTAAGTAACACCTTCATGTGGGGTAGCTCGAATGAAAGAGGTTAACTAGGAATACATTTTTGTTCTACATCACAAAAAAATCCCATCAGGAAGAACCAAGATATTTCGTCTTCAATACTACGTCTGGTAGTAAGAAAGTAATAAATCTCGCATAGCCATTACTATTTAAACATTAAACACCTTTATTAGATACCTCAAATGAAAGGTCTTAAGTAGGACTAGGTACATTTTTGTTCTACATTAAAAAAACCACCAGGTGGAACCGAGATAAATAATAGTATTTAGCTTTAAAAAGGTAATTGTTTTTTTTATTACTGTTGCTCATAAAGTGGATCTTATTAAACCGCTTTTAAGCTCATAATGCAACGTATTATACACGCGTGCTATATAAAAATATCCAACTAGTGCTAAAATTAATGTGTTCCCGATAAGTTAAATACGTATCTTACTGCTAATTACATGTTAGGGCCCTTGCCCACGGCGACTTTTTGTCGCGATGCAGTCGCGCGTTTCATAAACGCGCGACAGCATCACTACTAACGCACGTTAGTCGCATTTGCAACGCGCTACATACGCAATGCCAACGCGCTACAGCATCGCGACTGTATCGACGCAAACGCGCGACCGTGTCGGCAAAACGTCGAATTAATCATTCTATAACAACTTCTGAATGTATGCTCATAGTTTTTTAGTATTTTAAACGTTGTTACGTAATGTCTACCAAGTAATCTCTCTTTGTTAAATGGGTGCATCCAATTTTGACGCCGCTTTCGTTGCCCACGCTTCGGCTGCTTACAAAGCAGCACCAAAGACAACGTGACTAATGTTGCCTCAACGGAGTCCATCTTGCAACTGTAGCGATCACCACAGGCATTTTTGTGCCGTTACTGAATCGCGTTTGCATCGCGACAGAAGCGCGACGGTATCGCGTTGACATCGCGACTGAATCGTGGTTATGTGGGCGAGGGCACACTGCTAGCGATCGCATCGCGACTGTATCGATGCGAACGCGCGACAGCATCGCTACTGCATCGCTACAAAAAAGTCACCGTGGCCGAGGGGCATTAAGTAGATGAAACATTCTTAATTTATCTGGGTTATACTGTTTTAATGTATAGAAAAAAGGTACCAACAAAGAGTTTTTAAGCCTTGCTGGCCTCAAAACTCTTTGTTGGTACCTTTTTTCTTCTTTTTAAAAGGATGCCTCAAAGTCTGATAGCGAACGATAATTTTAAGTGATAACGTCTTTGAAAACAATTAAAAATTGAGTTGTTTTTATTTTGTTTTTTTTAGGTACATAAATATATTTTTTCCTTGCCATTATATTCTGTTTTAAGAGATTTGTTGTTGTTTGAGAGAATGGAAAAAACCCTAAAAAAATATTGTATGTCAGATGTAATAAGACCGATCTTAATGTATGGTTGCGAAGCCTGGACACTAACGCTAAAGGAGGAGAACAAACTCTTGGTAGCGGAGAGGAAGATATTGAGGAGAATTTTGGAACCAACCAAGAGAGAGGACGGCTCATGGAGAGTAAGAAAAAATGTGGAGTTGGAAGAGCTTGTGGCTGAGCCTAATATCATCGGCGAGATCAAATCGGCCCGACTTCGCTGGCTTGGCCACATCGAGAGAATGGAGGAGGATCCAGCGGTCAAAAGAGCATATCTAGGACGACCTCAGGGGAGACGGCCAGCTGGCAGACCTAGGTATCGCTGGATAGACCAACAAGTCCAACAAGACCTGCAAGCCCTTCATGCAGCCGATTGGCAACAAGTGGCGCAGAATAGGGTGCAATGGCGGCTTTTGGTGTCGGAGGCCAAGATCCACTTCGGGTCGCTGAGCCAGCGTAAGTAAGTAAGTATGTCAGACGAGGCTGTATAGGTTAAAAGTCTTTTGTCTAGCCTTTCTGGAGTGTAATTAACAAAAAATAGTAAACCTAATCTAAACTTCTTAAAAACTTTTTATTATTTTAACAAGTTTTTTTTTATTCGCAACTGTGATAAAAACGTCGTACGATACACGTGTGGATTGATCTTTGTATCTCGGCTTTTTAAACGCTCTCGCATACCGCGCTCGCGCGTGTTAAACCGCCTCTATGCAAAGATCAATTTTCGACACTTGTATCGCAATGTACTATAATAATCGACTTCCAACAATTCCATCTTGTGGAGCCTTATTGAAGTGAAAACTTCTTTAGCGGCGTTGAGCACTTTTTCTGTAATGGGTATAAAATCTTAAACTCGCGTCAGGACACGTGACCTGATCGAAAAAGCGTAAGACGGATGGAGAGTAGACAGCTATCCCCTCTCTACGGCGCGGCGAAAATGTATGCCTGGGCCTACTGTTTTTAATTTGGCTGTGAGTGTATTAAGACGTACATATGGTATTTTTTAACGGACGACTATTGACGGACGACAAATGTCGGACGACAATTTTTGTTATCTTACTGGTCTAGTTGCGGAAAATAGCTATCTCATAATTATAACTATATTTTAAGTGTTCAAAATCCCAACAAATGGATGCCACACAGGTGCAGGTGCAGGTTGACCAGCGCTGTAACTGCGTCATGCAGTGGTAGCTAATGGTGAGGCAGATCCTGGTTAGCGGCACACGACTCCTAAGACTACCTACCTTAATAGGTTTTTTGTGTTTCTGATTATTATTATTTTTTTGTTTTATGTTGTTCATTGTTTTTCTCGTTATAACGTCGTCGTGTGCTTATATAATAAGCGTTTTCTTTTTTTTCTATTATTTCAGATTATTTAATATGAAATCGATTAGGCCAAGGCTTTATTTATAACATCGCGCGTCTTTTGCAAGAAGACGACATACTCATATGTTTTTAAATTATTTTTATCACAGTTGCTCTTATAGTAAATCTTATTAAACCGATATTAGGCTCATAATACAAGGTATTACGCACGCGTGCGTTTTACTTTAACGCATAAGTGCTGTAAAGTTATCCCGATAAGTTAAATTAGTATCTTATTGCTAAATTCATGTTATTTAGATCAGATGTAGCTAATCCTACCTCTCTGTTAGAACCTTCTACACCATTCTGACAGATGTAGCTAATCCAACCTGTCAGAATTATGCAGACAGTTTTAACAGAGAGGTTGAATTAGCTACATCCGTCGTCATTTGAGGTACCACATGAAGGTGTTAAACGTTTAAATAGTAATGGCTATGCGAGATTTATTACTTTCTTACTACGAGACGTAGTATTGAAGACGAAATATCTTGGTTCCTCCTGGTGGAATTTTTTTGTGATGTACAACAAAAATGTAGTCCTAGTTAAGCTATTTCATTTGAGCTATCCCACATGAAGGTGTTACTTACACATTTTATTAAACAGTAATGGCTATGTGTGTTCTATAACTTTCATAATACAAGACGTTGTATTGAAGAAGAAATATATCTGTTCCTCCTGATGGGATTTTTTTGTAATGTAGAACAAAAATGTAGTCCTAGTTAAGGCCTTTCATTTGAGCTACCACATGAAGGTGTTACACGTCTAATTAAACAGTAATGGCTATGCGAGTTCTTTAACTTTCATAGTAGAAGACGTTGTATTGATGACTAAATATCTCGGTTCCACTGGGTGGGATTTTTTTGTGATGTACAACAAAAATGTAGTCCTAGTTAAGCTCTTTCATTTGAGTTACCCCACATGAAGGTGTTACTTACACAGTTTATTAAACAGTAATGGCTATGCGTGTTCTATAACTTTCATAATATAAGACGTTGTATTGAAGAAGAAATATATCTGTTCCTCCTGATGGGATTTTTTTGTAATGTAGAACAAAAATGTAGTCCTAGTTAAGGCCTTTCATTTGAGCTACCACATGAAGGTGTTACACGTCTAATTAAACAGTAATGGCTATGCGACTTCTATAACTTTCATAGTACGAGGCGTTGTATTGATGACGAAATATCTCGGTTCCACTGGGTGGGATTTTTTTGCTGCCATAATATAAAATTGAGTACACATTATGCCCTTTCAAATGAGGTACGACACATCGTAGCGATTTGTTTGGGACGCTAAGCGGCATTATCCTTTATGATAAAAACTAAAGGAGCAATTATTAAATTTATGCAACTCTTAATTACAAGTATTGGAATGTCATCGTGTCCTGTGCTTCTTTTATTTTTAAGTTTTTTTACTATACTTTTTAGTTCTGTTGGATCAACTGGTGACATAAAAATGCTATTTGAGTTTTTTTGTGTAATGGGTTTATTGTTATGTTTATGTGAGATGTTAGTTATATTATCATTTATAGATAGAAAGTTATCATTAAATAATTCTGCAATTTGGTGGGGATTTTTAATATCACTATTATTGACCTTGATACGCTCTATTTGTGTGCGTATATTATTTATGGAACATGTATTCTGTTTAATGACACCCCATGTTGCTTTCGACTTATTTGAGCTCTTATTTATGTAGTTTATATTCGAGATTTTTTTTGAAGTTTTAACAACTCTTTTATAAATGCGATTAAATTTTTTATATTTATTAACATTTTCTTCATTGTTATTTTTTATCGACTGTATATATAAATATCTTTTAAATTTACTACTTTTTATAATACCACATGTTTTCCACTTTGGTTTTCTTTTAAAATAAATCTTAGTTTTCTCTATAGGAATACATAAATCAAATATTAATTTGAATACATCAAAAAAAGCAGAGAATGCTTCATTACCATTAGTATACTCATATAAAAAAGAAAAATTAATTTGAGACAAGTACTTATAAAATATAGGTAGGTTGAGATCAATATTTCTCCTTCTAACAAACCAATGTTGTTCATTGAAACTTAAACTAGAAGGCACTTTTATGATTTGAAGTGTGTGATCAGAAATCCCAGAATTTACTACTTTTGTATCATATTTTTTTATATTAGTTAGAATATTATCGATACAGGTTTCTGAAGTCGAGGAAATTCGTGTTGGCTCATTGATAGTTGCATGTAAATTAAAGCAATTTAAAGTAGTTAAAAATATCTCTGTACGTTTACCTTTTTCTAGTATATCAATATTAAAATCGCCTAATAGTAAAATTTTCTTACGATTATTCCTAAGACGAATAGTTAATTTATGTAGTAAGTATTCCAAACATTGAATAAACAGATCAAAGCTACTATCTGGAGTACGATAAATGCATATAACAGTATATTGAAGTTCTGGTATAACAATACCACAACACTCAAAGTGTCTTTCTATTGCTATGTCTGTTATCCAGTCAAGCTTCTTAAAGCTAATTGAATTTCTTAAAAAGATACCTACACCACCACGTGACCTATTTTTCCGACAAAAATGAGACGCTTTTTTATAACCGTCTACCTGTAAAACTTCAGCATTGCAGTCTTTTATAAATGTTTCAGACAGACAACAAACATCAATACTACCTTCATGTAATATAATTTCTAGGGGTTCAACTTTATTTTTCAGACTATTAATGTTTAAATGCATGATGTTTAACACATATTTATCTTTAAACTTTTTTGATTGAGAAGTATCTTCAGGGTGTTCGAAATAAATTCAGAGTTTCATTAACAATTGTCGACGGTGTTGGAGATTTTGGCTTAAAATAATAAGGAATGGTGCCTGGTTTGCCCACAGGTTTAGTTATAGGAGTTAAAACATTAATGCTTAAATTATTTGAAAAATTCTTACTTAAACTTGTAGCTGACTTTTTATTGGCAAACTTAGAAAAATAGTACGGAATAGTCCCAGGTTTCAGTGATATAGGAGGCTTAGTAAAAGTTTTAGAGATATTTTTACCTATAAAATTGTTCTCATAGTCAAAAGTATTAATGCAATGATTTATGCAACTTGCAAAGTTATAGGACTTTATATTATTGACTGGTAGGTAATTACAATTTTTATAATTATTTGAGAGCATTCTTAATAAATGGTTAATTTCGTTTACATTTAAATATGGATTGATGTGTACACCCATGATAATTATTTTTGCTTTATCAATACTTTCTAATATGGAGGAAAAGGCCACAGACAGTTTTAAGGGATTACAATCATTTGAACCCATCGATAGAATCACCCAATCATCTTCATGAAGATCTTGAAGCTTATTATGTTTTCTTTTTGAGATGTATTCTGCAGGAGCTTCCGGATAGCAAAAGTTGAGTACAGAATAATTAATGACAGATTTTCCTTGGGATCGCAATGATAGCAATGCAGATGCTAAGTTCTTTGTTGTCTCATCACCAATTATTATTATCTTTGCCATTTTTGTAGTTTTTGTATGTTTCGTTGTAGGCAGTGACCTCGATGAACTTTTTGTAGGCTTATCGGGTTCAGTGAACAGGGACTTCGATAAATTCAAACTCTTTGTGGGCATATAGGGGTCAGTGAGCGGTGATTTTGCTAGACTCTTAGCTTTCTTATTAGGTGTAGAAGCGAGTTCAGTGATCGTTGACATCGATGAAGGTTTATCAGTATTGGTGGGCATCCACGGGTTCCCTGTATATTCATCGGGTTTAGTGAGCAGCAGCTGTTTGGACAAACTTTTTATAGGGTCAGGATGTTGAGCGATCAATAAGTTCTGTTCTTCACTATTATTGAAATTAGCTTGTCTTGGTATTGATTTTTCAGTCTTGTTAATGTTTGTAGTAAGGATGGACATTTCAGAAGTAACAGCCTTACAATTTTCATGTAGTTTTAAACAATTTTTTAGTGTTGCGTTTTCTGTATATAATAAGTTTATTTCTTTTTTCACAGAAATTAGTTTATCCGTTAGTTCCTGTAACTCGTTCCTTAACTACTGCAAGGACATAACATCATGAACTTTTTCATCAATTTCTTCTTCAATAAGGGTCTCGTCCGAAGATTCTATCTCTAAGTCTAAGTCAATTTGTTTTATAGACCTCTTTTTTCTGAAGGTGACATTTTCGGTGGAGTGTAAGGGTTCTTTGTAGTGCTGTCGACATGGCGTGACATCCTCGGTAGAATGTGAGGGATCTTTGTAGTACTGGCGACATGGCGTGGCGACGTAATGAGTGCCTACCGGCGTATTCGAATTATCACAGTTCTTTTTGGTTCTGAATTTACAGACTTGGCATTTCCATGCTGTTTTTCTCTCTGGATCCATGATGTTGAATATTTTTTCATTGACTTTGGCGCACAATAGGTCATATGTCGTTTTACATAACGAGCACGTCAAATATTCTCGGTTATTAATTTTATGTGCACATCCACCACAGTTACGAATGACGTGTGTGTTTCGAATCATTTTGTTTTTTAACACGCTTTTTTAGATGTAAGATCCCAGCAAGTTGAAGTTAAAAGTCAGGTATTTTAGGTTAGGTTATTGTAGATTTTTCGACACTCGTAATTTGTTTATTACACTTTATAATACACTGAATTACGTAGTACACAAGAGTTTTCAATAAGTTCACATGATTGATTGTGTTTTGGGTTCGAATTATGAAAGTTTTTTTGCAAAATGTTCACTGAAAGTTTGGTAGTTGAAAATCACTTATTTGTACGTGAAGCGGTTGAAATTAAGAAACATGTTAATTTCAACCGGGAAAGTGGATACAAGCTCTCATCTACGTGGAATCCAGTGATAAAAATGTGCAAGTGTCGCGAGATATCTCCGGATATATCTTCGGATATAGTGAGTGTAGTGTGCCGCGGCCCTTATGACTGTTGACAAAACTGTTTATAAAATCGAGTGTCGGTACTCGACCTACCCTCGGTTACTACCCTCAACTATCAACATGAGAGGACAACGCTCGCCGCTGCTCCAGTCTCCTCGCGACCATGACTATTGTAACATAGTCGAAACGTCGAGGTAAGAGAAATAAAAAACAAAAAATACGCGATTAAGACCCGGGAAAATAATTACTATGAATACAAATCGTGTGAGTTTAAAAAGTTTATGTAGTGACCAGTAGTGATAGTGATAGTGAATAGTGATAGTAAGAAATGCCTCGGTCTGTCACCGCACGCAATTGCAATGCCCGGCAGGGCTCATATGTGAACTTGTATGCCTATTGTAACATCTATTGTATCTACCATATAAATTCAAAAACTCCACTGTCTGTCCGTCTGTCTGTCTGTCAGTATAAATTTTCACAGATGTGTTTCTGTTGCCGCTATAACAACTAATCAAAAAAAAGACAAAAAATCACCAATCACACGGGTTTTACACACACTAAATTTTGTTGCCGAGCAATTTGACGTATTTACATGCGGGAAGAGTGAATTCCAAAAAGTAGATTTATGGATTATTTGTTATAATTAATTTAAATTTGTTTTAACTAGGTACGCTATTGCATTGGGGAATCCAGTAATGATAGATGTAGTTTTTCTGATAAATAAATAAATAATATTGAATATAATTGTACGGAACCTTTCTTGCGTGAGTTCGACTCGCTCTTGGCCTGTTTTCATACCATCATTGACATCAAAGTCTTGTTGCTTAGCTTGGGACCTAAATGACGCTGTGCTTGATGTTCTGCAATATTTATTTACGACGCTAACTTTATCCGGATTTATTTTGGTGTAAGATAAAGCTTTGTTTGAGCCTAGGGTTCTACCTAACCGGGACATGGCAACATTGCTGGCTACATATCCATGGCTACCTCTGCAATCCTAGCTCGAACATTTCGTTCGAAGTTTTTGTATGAAACAGCTGATTTTTAAGTAAAAATCCAAAAGTCGTAAAACAAAATTTGTTCGCCTAGACGTCTAGAACAACCCCCTTTCGTATTAAAACCTCTTCGCTGAAACACGTTGTATAAAAATATTATTAGAATAAAACATTCCAATAATTGTAATTTTAGGACTCTACCGGGGGCTGCAATTCTAACTCCGACCTTGCCTACCAAGTATTTTTACTCTAATTATAAAGTTAAAATAACAAACCTATAAAATAACCGCTTAGCAAACTATCGCCTTAAAAAAGTATAGAGTCTGTCACCCTAATGCCTCAAAGAAAACATCGCGGGGGTCGGAAGTCTGTGTGTTTTGGCGCGCACCGCCATTTCCTGTCGCGACGCCATTTTGTTTACTCGATTACAAGATGGCGGATGGCGGGAGATTCCAAGAAACGTTTCCCATTTCCTTTTGTTTGTGAATTGGGGATGTTCGTTGTTTGAAACAAGTTATTAAGTTTAGTTACTTTGGGTTTACACACTTCCTTATTTAGTTGTGAGTTTTGTAATATTTAGATGTTATTTTTGTCATGATAACGTCTAATAAATTGATGGAACACCTGCATTCACAAAAAAGTGTCACGGTAATTTTGTGTGACATCATACCTACGTCATAGTAACTTATTAGGAAACAGAGTATTTAATAATAATATCGCTCATCTGGGCCTGTGTTATGGTGTGACGAGTGACGAATAGAAGACATATAAAGGAAAAAAAATATAAAGGGAAAAAAATATACCTAAAGGTAAAAAAAAGAAAGCAAAAAAGGAAAAAATCTCAATTTTTCATCGTTTTCTTATGATTATTATAGCCCTGCTTTTTTCTTATGCAGTCCTTGGTTTTAATAGTAGAAAGATTATTTTATACGTGAGAGATTAGGTCATCTTACGGTTTTTCGTTACCCATAATTCGTAACGCGTAACCTTTTTTAACACGCTTTTATTAGTTTCACCTGTATGTTTCTGGGCTAGGTCCCCTCGCAAAGCCAGTGATAAAGAACTTCGTTCAAACAATAGTGATTTGTTTCAAACCACGCGTACTCTGAAACGGAACTGTAAGCGTCGACTTTAAAAACTTTTACAGACTAGAAAACTATAGATAAATAAAGGAAATGGTGAAAACTTAAGGCCATTTTCGCACACCTCCGCCCGTCTTGCGGATAAAAAATGGCCGCCCGGTCTAGACAGGAAATAAATCGCTATATTTTTTTTTTAAGATTATTCAATGCTCATTCTTTGTAGAGTATTTCGACCTACTTGCCCGCGAAATACGGAAAAAATGATGTATTTTTTTTAAGAAAGAAAGTTAGATAAACGCTTGATTGAACTTTTTTTTCGATTGTCTTTTGTTGTTTGTTTGTTTGTTGTTTTTTTTTAAGTTCACCTATCAATGCAGGGTTATTGGTAATTATACTAGCAAGTCGTTGAGGGTTTGTTCTGTGCACCTTAACAAACAACTTTTGTTCTACGACTTTTGGAAAATCGAAAAAAAAAAGAAAATTTGACGTTGTGTAAATTCGAAAAACAGGGTTAACATAGGGTTTTTTTACTTTTAATCCAGATACTCCCACAGGATCGGGAGAAACGCAGGTAAAACTGTGGAGCGCTGAAACTTATTTAGTTGCTGGCACAGTACAAAATAAATAAATAATAAATATTACAGGACATTCCACCTAGCCCCAAGCTACGTAACTAGACTTGTGTTATGGGTGCTAGACAACGGATATACTACTTAGGTATATACTTTTCTTTTGTAAATATATACTTATAATGCATAGAAACAACCAGACCACAGACGAATATCAAAGCATTATTACATGTCTGAGGCGGAAATCGAACCTGCATCCCTGTGTTTTGCAGTCCGGCATGGTAACCATTGTGCCAACTGGGTCGTCAAAAAGTGTGACATCACGCTCACGTTTTTACGTTTTATTTCTAAAACTCCTTATTTTAAATATATCTTAAATCCATTAGTATTTAGCAGTCCCGAAAGCACCGTAAAAACCTGCCAAGATTCGATCCTACTACCTTCAGGATAAAAGCGTAGATTACCACTAGGCCATTTCCTAAAACAACAGTAAACATCAGGCAATAGCGAAAACACCATTAAGTTTATACAAGATTAAACAATTAGCTACCGGAATTGTGTTAAGGTAGGGAAGTATGGCGTTGCCTTCCGTTACTCGCTCTGACTTATTACGTCCTGTTTACAGGGCATTTAATGGACCATATTTTGACGTTGTTTATTGCGAACACACAAATTGTTGCAAACATATTTATTCCTATAAATATAAAAGAAGCGATTTTGATGAAACTCGGTATGAAGGTATACATTGATTCACTGACAGTAACATAGGCTACTTTAATCCCGATATTTCCTCGGAACCGCGGAGAGATGTAATTAATGGACCATATTTTGACGTTGTTTATTGCGAACACACAAATTGTTGCAAACATATTTATTCCTATAAATATCAAATCCTTGAACTACTAGGAGTGAATGGAAGAAGAAGACATACTGCGCCGACCCCAAATAAATTGGGATTAGGGCAGGAAGATGATGATGAAATATAAAATATTTGGTGACTGACTGACTGACACGGATAAAATAAAAAAAACCGGCCAAAAGCGAGTCGGACTTAGATAGATAGATAGATAGATAAATCATTTATTGCATAACACAAAGGCAAACACATAAATATAACTATCGTTAAAACGAATTAATTATTTAGAAAAAAAACAAAAGCCACTAAATAAATGGAAATAAAAAAAGAACTAAGTAAAGAAAGAAAACACTTAACTCAATTAAAACAAAAAATAACGATAACACGAAGCACGGACTTGCGCTGAAGGCTTTGTTTTATACTATGTACTTAGTGATAAAAAATAAAATAAATAATTATTGTACAACATTTTACACAGCGCCACCTAGCCCCAAGCTAAGCAACTAGGCTTGTGTTATGGGCTAATGTACACAAATATAATAAAGAGGAAGGATTTTATGTGTATTTTTTGTTTGTAACAAATAGGTTCCGAAACTACTGGACCGATTTAGATGAAACTCAGTATGAGGATTCATTGATTCATTGACAGTAACATAGGGTACTTTTTATCCCAATATTCTCACGGGATCGGGAGTTATTATCTACATTTTATTGTCTGTTGTTCTAGATGACGGTCCCCGGTTCCTCTCCCGGGGTCACTCGTTCAGAACCGTCGTTGGAGACACGCTCCTACTGCCATGTCAAGTCCAAAACTTAGGTAAGTATGTAATAGATACAATCAACGTTCAAAGTCCACCGGCACCGTAACGTTTACAATCCTGTGCAGCACTATTAGAACATTATAACAACGTAACCTGTGGATCGAACCCGCGTCGGTTGGTGTAGCGGGTGGCCCCTTATACCACTCACACAACTAAACACATAGCTTACATGTTGACTAATAATAATCACACTGAGTACTTTCAATTCAAGTATTTATGTTTGTGTGTAACGTCTAAAAAGAACCAGCGAAATTGGTCCAGCCGTTAGGCGTGATGCCGTGACCAAGGAAAAAAGGGGATAATTTTTATACAGGATGTCCGGTAATGAATGGATAAGCGGACACTAAAATGAAAGTTGTGTTCTATGAAAGTCTCTCGGTTTCCGAGATATCCGCCAATTTGGGACTAGGATGACCATACATTTTTTTTTACACCAGGATGATGAATCATGATGAAGTTTGAGGTAAAAAACTTTCAATGGGTCATAAAAAATATTGTTTGATAGCACATTTATCCTGGAATACTATCCAAAAAATAGATTGGAATCATTTCTTCTATTGCAGTTTTGGCATCAAAAAATATAGAGAAAGGATTGAAATTTTTTATTTTTTTTTAATGTTGGATATCTCGGAAACCGAGAGACTTTTATAGAACATAACTTTCATTTTTCTGAACCGGCACAGTGTCCTCTGATTAGCCAGAGATTTGTCACACACTGACATATGATTGTAGATTAGCAGACAGCCAATGAAATGATCTTATATAACCAGGGTCGCTGGTGCTGCTATGGCGTCGAGGTCCTGCAGTGTTGACTGCAGCCAGCTTAATGGTCACAAGGGATGAGCGGTTCCGGCTTGTCGACGGATACAACTTGCAGATTACTGATGTTGGACCACAGGTAATACTAAAACTAGCCCAATTTTGAAGAGTTTCTTAACGACTTACCTTACCTAAACACAATACAGCTTTTTTAGGAAAAGCTTTATGGCACTGGCTCCCATGATGTACAGTGAGTTGCCAGATCGTATAGCTCAAATTGAAGACTTCACAGTGTTTAAGAGAGAATTACATAATTTTTTGACGGAAAAGTCCTTTTATAGCCTTAAAGAGTATTTACCAATGTATAGAATGAGTTAATGACATATAATTGACTTGATTTTTAAACGGTTTTATTATGTAATAACTTTTAATTTTATTATTTGACATTTCACTATTAATTTAGACTAATAATTCACATACCTCAAATGAGGTTAAATAGCCAAGTACCTACTTTATTATAATTTTGACATCTTATTACTCTATTTAATGTGAATTGATTTAACTTGATTGATTTGACTTGTATATGTATAAAAAAAATATCGTATGGCTTAATGTTGTTCAGTAGCAGTCGTGAGGTCCGTAGCAGCAGACATGTACATATGCTTAGATATTTGTCTGTGGACTGGTTGTTTCTATGTATTTTAAGTATTCACAAAAGAAAAGTATTATAAGTAGTATATCCATTGTCTAGCACCCATAACACAAGTGTAGTTACTGAGCTTGGGGCTAGATGGCGATGTGTGGAATGTCCTGCAATATTTATTTATATACTGTTAGCACCACCCGGGGGCCAAGTGCAGGGTAACTAGGGGTAAATCCTACGGACGTGGTGCAACATCGACCCTCAACCCATTCTTCTTCTTCTTGTATAGTGGTGTGGCTCACCTATTGTTAGAGTTTTCAGATCGCCTTAAGGCCTCTAACTTGACCTAACGACTGCTACTAGAGGTAGCAACCGGGACCAACGGCTTAACGTGCCTTCCGAAGCACGGAGGGACTCACGAAAAAACACATTTTTGCCACACTACTAATTGGCCACCCATTGAAGTAATGACCGCGCCAGGCGTCGCTTAACCCATTTCATGAGAAGGTGGTGTTTGCTCTATCAATAGAGACGCTTCGCAAGAGCTACCGAATTTCTCCATCATAGGAAATTTTATTTCAATAATTATTTTAGGTGAAAATCTGATGAGTGAAGAGTATTCAAAATGAGCAGAATAACTCTTCAAAATGCAGTAAATGGCTCACTTTTATATTTCTACTAGCCGAATTGACCTTTTAACTATTAACAAGAACAGTAGATAAAAATTCTAAAATAATTAAAATTTTAGGGTAAATGACCTCCCCGTGTAAGGAACAGCTGATTTTCAGTAAAACTAAACACATTTTTTTTTTTAATGTTCGTATTTCCAAAAGTCGTAGAACAAAAGTTGTTAGTTAAGGTGCACAGAAGTAGCCCTCAACGGGTTGCTAGTATAATTTCCAATAACCCTGTATATAACTAGCAGCGTATGGTTTCACCCGCGTAAGTCCTGATCCCGTGGGAATATCGAAATGAATGAATGAATGATATTATTTTTTAGATTCTGAGATTATCTACTGTTCTTAGTCTGAATGACCTTTGTTTTAAAAAATCAGCTGTTTTTCGAATTAACATAACCTCAAAATTTTCATTTTTTTTTCGAATTTCCAAAAGTCGTAGAACAAAAGTTGTTTGTTAAAGTGCATAGAAGTAGCCCTCAACGGCTTGCTAGTATAATTACCAATGACCCTGTATAAAGATGTACTAAAAACCCTATATAGTCTAGAAGATAGATATGTTATACTTATTACCTGGTATAATATCAAAGCATCTGGTATCTTTTTGTAATACATCAGGCCGTCACCGTTTATTGAAATGCTCATTCAATACGTCCCCATTATGACAAACAAAGGAACAGTGTTGGCATAGTGGTACATACCTCGTTCATTCCAAGATTTTTCTTACGGAAAATGTGCGGTAAAAGTCAAAAAGTGTTTTTTTTTTCTTTGGATGCATAATACATTAAAAGTATATAGACCACATAAAATCGTCTTAAAAACTAAGTTAGGATGTGTGCCTTCGGAACGCGCCCACCAATGAGAAGAAGGCACAAGAAACTCATGTGGTTTTTTTTTTCATGTGATCACGCTCACAATGGTCAATATTACAAATAAAACAAAAAATAGGGGCCATGCCCCTAAATTTTAAAAAAATCGCATCAAAATCCGTTGCGTAGTTTTAAAAATCTAAGCATAGGCACAGACAGCGGAAAGTGACTTTGTTTTATACTATGTAGTAGTATGTAGTGATGATTTAGAATGTTGCACCCCTAACAGCGATAAAGACACAATGGGCGTTGACTATTATAATTTTAAACACCCACTTCAAAAACAAACAAAAATAAAATATAATCCAACGCAATTCTGCTAACTCCACTATTAAATCGGCGCATAATTTTCACCCGTCAAAAAATGGTAAAGAGTGCCCTAAACGGTAATTGGCGTCTAAAAATATGATAATTGCTACATAAAAAGTAGGTATAAACCTTTGTGGTGTTGTCCGCTCGTTATTTTTTATCTGTGGTGGGGTTTCGCGCAATTTGGCGGGTTATTTTTTTCATGGAATTATGATTTTTTTCGTCGGGATAAGTACAATGTTACCTGTTTTAGTTTTGTTTTGGGTGTGTTTAATGTAGTGAGGGTAGTTTTATATTTTTTTTACCGACTTCGAACCAAGGAGGGTATATATTTAGGTGGTCTGGTTGTTTCTATGTAAGTATTATAAGTATACTAGCTATTGCCCGCGACTTCCTACGCGTGGTAGTTTTGTTTTATATACTTAAAAACCTTCCTCTTGAATCACTCTATCTATTGAAATAAAAACCGCATCAAAATCCGTTGCGTAGTTTTAAAGATCTAAGCATACGTAGGGACAGACAGCTTGAGGCGACTTTGTTTAATACTATGTACCTAACGATATTTACAAAAAAAATTGGCATATCCGTTGTCTAGCACCCATAACACAAGTCTAGTTACTTAGCTTGGGGCTAGATAGCGATGTGTGGAATGTCCTGCAATATTTATTTTATTAATTAAGTAATATTTGTATTTGCCATGTATTCTTTTTATTTTGTGTTCTTTTATGTTTTTAATGTTTAGTTATAGTTATTAGGATTTTTTTTTGGTTTTTTATTTTATTTGTTTTAATTATTTTTAATTTATTTTAATTAGTGGTTTTTTTCTATATTAATATTGATAAACTTTTCTATTCTTGATCCTTTTAAAAACAAAACACACAGACGACGAACTGACTTGGCGAAAAAATAAAAAAAAAATCTTCGTAAAAAAAACAAAGTAAAAATACTGACACTTCTATCAGGCAAGTATTTCTACTTCATTTGCTCAAGATCTTACACTGCGATATACATGATTTGGGTGCGAACAATGATATTTAAAAACGTAAAGTAGAAAGAACATCTATCCTACTAATATTATAAACGTGAAAGTTTGTATGTATGTATGTCTGGATGTATGGATGTTTGTTACTCTATAACGCAAAAACTACGGAATGGATTTTAATGAAACTTTACAATAATATAGCTTATACATCAGAATAGAACAGAATAGAATAGAACATCAGATGCCAAAGACACTTTGGCATCTGTCACTTTGACAATGTTATGTTTTCTCATAAAAGATGATTAAAATTATGATGAAGAAAATTATAGTAAGTTATAATTATTATGCTAAAGAAACCATTATGCGTTTATCAGAATTATATTTATGCGAAAAAACTTTAGGCTAAAACTGTTATGCCAAACGGCGTAATGGTAAAAAAGATTATGCGAGCGATAGGGCTCCCCTCTATTTGTAGATAGCTGGAGTCCTCAGACCTGGATTGACGCAAAAGCTACTTAATTTTCGTCATATATTTTCACGGGATCGGGACTAACGCGGGTGAAACCGTGGGGCGCAGCTAGTAATAATCTATACTAATATTATAAAGCTGAAGAGTTTGTTTGAACGCGCTAATCTCAGGAACTACTGGTTCGAATTGAAAAATTATTTTTGTGTTGGATAGTCCATTTATCGGGGAAGACTTTAGGCTACTTTTTATTTTGATATTCCCACGGGATCGGGAGTTACGCGGGTGAAACCGCGGGGCGCAGCTAGTAATATTATAAAGCTGAAGAGTTTGTTTGTTTGAACGCGCTAATCTCAGGAACTACTGGTTCGAATTGAAAAAATATTTTTTTGTTAGATAGTCCATTTATCGGGAAAGACTTTAGGCTACTTTTTATCCCGATATTCCCACGGGATCGGGAGTTACGCGGGTGAAACCGCGCAGCGCAGCTAGTAATATTATAAAGCAGAAGAGTTTGTTTGTTTGAACGCGCTAATCTCAGGAACTCTGGTTCAAATTGAAAAATTATTTTTGTGTTGGATAGTCCATTTATCGAGGAAGGCTAAACTCACACATTTATAATAGTACTAGGATAGGATTCACGATTTACACACTTTATTTAATTTTATGTGTTGAATTAATTAGTTTTTTAAATTATCTTTTTAATTTTTATGTACATAATACAATTAATTGTAATTTGTAATCTTTATATTCATAAACTAAAATACAAATTAATTGGGGGACAACTAAACGGTTCAAATATCATGATGCGACTGACGACGTAAGGAACCTTGTTCTGTCACTTCTATACATAGAAACATGAAATAGGTATTACAGTAAAACAAGATGGCGCTCTGATAATATATGCGTCGAAAAAGCACTGTATTTATAATCAGCTTCTTTTTTTCCTGACACACCTAAAAGTCTCCACGTTACTTTATGTATAGCTAAAAAACAGAAAAAAAAATGTTGAAAGTTTCATTTAGCATTATTATTTTTTTGTACGTTTTCTTAAAATTAAGTATTTTCAAGACTTCAAAAAAGGAAAAGGTTTTCAATACGTCACGTTTCTTTTTGTATGTTAATTGATTATTTTGGTAGGTACATTCCAGCTCTTTTTTGACAAAAAATTTGCACCGTTTAGGTAAACCAAGTTTGCAATACTCGATTCTGAAGGAGTAAGCTCCAAAAAAACAATGGTTGTCTGTAAAGTCTGTTCACGGACGATAATTTTACGTGATAACGTCATAAGAAAACAATGAAAAATTCAGTTTTTTTTCTTTTTTCTTTTATATTTTTATCCTTCATATAAGTCTTCTATTTGTCACTCGTCACCATAACACTTGCCCAGATGAGCGATATTATTATCACTGCATAGTATAATACAAAGTCGCTATCTCTGTCCCTATATTAAAAAAAAATAATAATAATACATAATATAGCCGTGCGAAGCCGGGGGCGATCGAAACATGACACTTTTGTAAATGCAGGTGTTCGTCAATTTATTAGACACTAGCGACCCGTCCCGGCTTCGCACGGCTATATTATGCATGTATTATACATATAAACCTTCCTCTTGAATCACTCTATCCATTAAAGAAAACCGCATCAAAATCCGTTGCGTAGTTTTAAAGATCTAAGCATACAAAGGGAAATAGGGACACAGGTACGGCGAAAAGTGACTTTATTTTATACTATGTAGTGATTATCACGTCAAAATCTTGAGAGTATTTACTCTCTACCACTTAATTCAATTTTAAAAATCTTTGTAAAAGAACCGTCTCTTGAGTCTAATGGTTTTAATTAGGAAAAATTGCTTTTTTAAAGTAGGAATTAGAAGGAAGAATAATGTAGAGGAAAAGGTCGTTCACCTGTAAGCGGCTTAGCTTTGCCGAAGTTATATTAAAACTTCTGAATCTTTTGAATTATCGCTTCCTTAAGTGGGTGTGGGAAAAGTCGGTTTCGTGTTGATATTATCTTTATAATTTGACACTGACCAATTGAGATTAAAATTACTTGTAAGCGCTATCTTTTAGGCTACTTTATGGCTTCGCAGCCCGTGAGTTTCTTGTGTTTTTTTCTTATTGATGTGCGCGTTCTGAAGACGCATCTTAATTAACTGAGTTTTAAAGACAATTCGAAATAATTCGAATGATAACAGCTGAGTTAAGAAATTTTGACTTTAAGTTTAGCTTGTGCATATATTATGAAGAAAGATTGAAGATGACAAAATTAGGTGTAATAAAGAAAGAAAGAAAGAAAACACTTATTTGGATAAGCACACGACATATGAAGATCAGAAAAGTAGTAATATAAGCACTAACCTAAAACAGAAGTTTAAAATCTATCTATAATATAAAAATCAATTGCTGTTCGTTAGTCTGGCTAAAACTCGAGAACGGCTGGACCGATTTGGCCAATTCTTTTTTTGTTGTGTTTGTCGTAGTCCAGGGAAGGTTTAAACGGTGAGAATTTAAAGATCGGACTTACGCGGGTGAAACCGCGGGGCGCAGCTAGTCTATATATATAAAAATCAATTGCTGTTCGTTAGTCTCGCTAAAACTCGAGAACGGCTGAACGGATTTATCTTATCTTGGTCTTGAATTATTCGTGGAGGTCTAGGGAAGGTTTAAACGTCGGACTTACGCGGGTGAAACCGCGGGGCGCAGCTAGTATAAAATAAAAACGTGTGGCACTCGGGGACTGCCGCGGTAAAGCTATTGCATAGATAAATAAACAAAATATTCTTCCGATTTCGGAGCAGCTCGTCTCGATCCGTGCGAGCTTCGTACAGTCGTACCATATACATACACGTTAAGCGAACGCTCGGCCGAGGAACATGGTAGGCGGAGTGAGGGGTGTTAGGTTTTATTTTCGTTACGGAATTTCTTGTTTCGGTCGCCGCGCTCAAAGCCCGCGATAAAAGCTATGCAATAGCATAAAATAAAAAATAATAATAATAAAAACAAAAAATAAAAGGAAAGAGAATAGGTACTTTACTTTTTTTTAATACGTATTTATTATTTTATTTAATTCCAGGACGCAGGCGACTACGTCTGCCAGATATCAGACCGAGTGGCGCGTGACCAGGTTCACACCGTGGAGGTGCTGGTGCCGCCCAGCGTGAGGGTGTCTCCGGAAAGCAAGCACGCGGCCGCGCGACGGGGCGGGGCTGTGGTGCTCGAGTGCAGGGCTTCAGGGAACCCTGTTCCTAGTGTCACATGGCAGAAACTGGTAAGGAATTAAGGAAAATTACCACTGAAGTCGACTGAAAAAACCATAAATTGATCTTTTTGGACTTTTATGTCCACTTTTTCCTTGACTAGCTGTTGCCTGCTACTTTGTATTAATGGTAGTTTTGTTTTATATACTTAAAACCTTCCTCTTGAATCACTGTATCTATTTAAAAAAAACCGCATCAAAATTCGTTGGTGTAGTTTAAAAGATTAAAGCTTACATAGGGACAGACAGACAGCAGGAAACTACTCTGTTTCATACTATGTAGTGATTCGTAAAGTGAAATTTTTGGAACCCCCTTATCCATTAAAATTTAATGTAAACATTCATTGATGGATCTTTTTGCACTCATATAATATCCAGTTTATTCCTTGATCTGCAAAGCGGATTTTAGAATCCACTTTATTCCACCCATTTTGCATCAAAATAAAAGATTTTTTTTTGTTTGAAGTTCATGTCAAATTCTGGAAATTTAAGGAATTCCCAAGGTGTGGCAACACCATTAGTGGAAGTGAGCCGTGCCTGCAAATGATCGTGTTGTCATGTTTTGAATTTGCCTAAATCCTGGGTAAATTAGGGTAATTCAAAATTAGCACGTTACAAAACGTGGGCTATAGGCTCCAGCACTTGATTTACAAAAAAAATTTGGCGAAAAATTTGTGATCCGGCTCGAAGGGCCAAAATGATCCGGTACGAAGGACCACTTTTTTTTAAGTGTTATTTCCTGGATGCCTCGACCAGGCGTCTCCATTCCAGAACGCGTCTAACACCTGCATAGGCAAAGGTCCTCAACTGCCGCAGTCCCGACTAGAACGACGACATAGTGGAATATTTGCTTCTGCTAAGAACAATATGTCCTTTTAGTAGATTTCGATGATCGATCAAGCTCGAAGGGCCAAAATAATCAGGCACGAAGGACCTATTTTTAAACCTCGAATCAAAAACTTGTCCGTGTATGTGTGTCTGTCTGTGGCATTGTAGCTCCCGAACGGCTGAACCGATTTTGATTTTGTTTCTTTTGTTTAAAAGGTGAATTAGTCGGGAGTGTACTAAGCTATGTTTGATTGAAATCGGTTTAGCCGTCTGAAAGTTATGGGGGCTAGAAGTCGAGGGTTTTTGAAATTCTAAATATAAGATTTTTTTTTTCTTTTTTTTTATGTGTTATTTTTCTGGACGCCTCGACCAGGCGTCTCCATTCCAGAACGCGTCTAACACTCGCATAGGCGAAGGTCCTCAACTGCAGCTATCGCGGTTAGAGAGACGACACAGCGGCCGGTATGCTTGCACAGTTGACAATGGTGTCGGGGCACCTCTGCTCACCGAGTTTACATTGCAAGTGTTGTGTGAGTATGTTGTAACTAGCTGTGTTATGCGGTTTTATCCGCTTAAATGACATATATGACCTCTGTTTTTTTAAATATCGAGCCATTAGTCAGCAGTTAAACACAAAGATCTAAAAAATAACAAAAACCAAATATTTTTCGTATATAAAAAAATAGAAATGTTTATTGCTTAAATCATGTTTATTGGATGGTAGGCATGCAATAAGTAGGTACTTAATAAAAGTACTGAAATAAAATTTCAGAAAATAACATCCTAAATATAAATTTTTGTTATACCGACTTAAATCTATCTTTAGTATATTATTACAATAGAGGTGATAAGTACCTATTATAGTTGACGCTTAAAGCTAATTATTATAAAAACAAATGCATATTTGTAATTTAGTGTAAATGATAGAGCTTCAGGAGATTCAAAGATTTCTCATCAAAATCGATAAGTTGAAATTATCAGTCAATATTATCCACACTATTTTTAAGGAAAAATATTAAAAAGGACTTATTTATACCATGTAAAACTACATTCTGAGAACATTAATTTTAATTTGAACATCTTTCGGACGACTTAATTAAGGTCGCAGGAAGTCGTTGGACGCAGAGGGCAAACGACCGATCGCTATGGAAGTGTTTGGGGGAGACCTATGTTCAGCAGTGGACGTGTTGGACAGAGGTCTCAGAGGTGTAAAATATAAAGAACAAAACTTGAGTCTGTGTATTTATTTAAGTATGTATCGAAAAATATTTACTGTGTGTGGAAAGGTCAAATAGAAATTGATAACTAAATGCATACTAAGTTTAAGCCGGTTACACGCTATGTAGAGCTCTTGTGAGGGGCAGGCTGAAAATCAGTAGCGGTGAGATGGTCACACATCTCACAGCATATTGCTGAGACTGCACCCTCCATTGCACGCACATAATAACTTGTCGTTTAATGACTTTTGTATTGTAATCTATTTTATGTATATGTGTTGTGTTATGGAAAATAAATTGTTTAAGCTGAACTGATGATGATCTTTTAAATTTTGCCTTCGTCACCCTCAAGTTATGCATAAGAGCGACACCATCTGTCAGGGCATATTTGGAGGAACCAGTTTATGAAGTCTAATTGCTTAATATTCCAGATCCCCCGGAGATCACAGTGGAAAGGTCCTGGGTCCACACTGGAGAAGGATTCAGAGCGGAACTGCTCTGCACGGTGTTGGCTGATCCACCGGCTGAGGTAAGTTCAGAAAGCTTTCTCGTAAATATGTAATATTGTTCAAATTACATTGAAATAATAATAAGGGCTAATAAAAGGGGTTTAAAACGTTGATATTAGTTGAAAATGGTTGCTTGTAAAGTCAGTTTGCGGACGATCATTTTACGTGTTAACGTCATAAGAACTCTTTTGTTTCGTCGTCTTTACCATTTTGCATACTTCATACGTTGCTATGGTTACCTTGTCAATAACATGACGTTACTATGGAACGGTCCTTGTCAATAACATGACGTTGCTATGGAACGTTCCTTGTCAGTATCATGACGTTGCTATGGAACGTTCTTTGTCAGTAACATGACGTTGCTATGGAACGGTCTTTGTCAATAACATGACGTTGCTATGGAACGGTTCTTGTCAATAACATGACGTTGCTATGGAACGGTCCTTGTCAGTAACATGATGTTGCTATGGAACGGTCCTTGTCAGTAACATGACGTTGCTATGGAACGGTTCTTGTCAATAACATGACGTTGCTATGGAACGGTCCTTGTCAGTAACATGATGTTGCTATGGGACGGTCCTTGTCAATAACATGACGTTGCTATGGAACGATCTTATGATGTTATCACGTCAAAAAAACAAATGAATTGTTTTTCAGATTGACAATAAAGCAAATATTTATCTAATGACCTGTTTTTCAGTAGTTTTCCCTATTTTACAAAATAATTAGTTTTTAATAAGGATGTTAGGTGGCCTTTATCGCTCGAAGGTACATTTATACGTGGTAACGTCTAATAAAATTGATGGAACACCTGTATTCACCAAAAAGATGACGTCATGCGACGCGCCTCGTTCTGGGAACGACCGCGGACTCGTTCATGCGTCCCGTGTTTGTTTTATATTGTTTAATACTTAATTATATCGCTCATCTGGGCTTGTGTTATGGTGACGAGTGACGAATAGAAGATGAGATGAGAAGTTATGTAAAGGAAAGAAAAACTAAATTTTTCATCTTATGACGTTATCACGTAAAATTGTCGTCCGTAAACCGACTTTAGAAAGAAAGAAAAACACATATTTGGTATAGGCACACGACGACTTTTAAATTAACACACACAAAGAATTAAGTAACTTATACAATGAAGAAATGAGGAAAAAACATACATTAAACTTAAGAACATTTAAGAAGTCATGTGCTGCCCAAATGGGTCCACCTCAGCTGTAAGCCACAGTCAAGCATAACTTGGCTGCAGCGCTGGTCTTCCGGCCCCTTCCGCTGCCGTCGTGCGTCGTCTCAAGCAACACCCAAACAATAAATAAATAAATAAAATAGCAAAATAATTATTTAAGGGACTTTACAGACAATCATTTGTATTTTTTTTTATTTAATGATCTCGTTGCGTTTGTCCAGGTATCATGGTATCAGAATTCATTCCCTCTCTCCGCATCGGAACGCGTCACGATGTCAGCTCGCGGCAACAATCATACTCTACTGATCGCTAACGTACAGCCGGAAGATTTTGGAAACTATAGGTAATAAATTAAATTTAGAATTTGAAAAAAACTGACTTGTATCCCACATAACTTTTAGACGGCTGAACCGATTTCGATCAAACACGACACAATTCAAACAAAAGAAACGAAATCAAAATCTGTTCATCCGTTCGGAAGCTACGATGCCACACATACACACGTCAAACTTACGGTGAGCGCACACCTAGCCGCACCACACGCGCCGCAGTCTCTGTTTGTATGCGCGCAGCGCCGGGTTGGTGACGTCATCAGCATCGGCCTCGGGGGTTTCCTTCGCTGCGGCGCGTGCGGTGCGGCTAGATGTGCGCTCACCTTTTTAACACCCCGTCGTTTTTGCGTAGTGGGTTAAAATGGGTCGACGTTGTTTAAAAGGTGATATATCTTTTATTTCCCCCAGCTGCATAGCCGACAACAGCCTAGGTCGGGCGCGGCAGCACGTCGAGGTCTCCGGACGGCCGGGACCAGCTCGCTTCACTTCCCCCCCGCTGGCTAACTCAGCTACGACCTACACGCTGGAGTTCACTGTGGACTCGTATCCACCACTTGACGAGCTGAGGCTACTCTATAGGCAGCTGGCGGTAAGTGCACTCAAACATACAATCTTCATACAACTAGCAGCGCTACGCAGTATTCAAAGTAAAAAAAAAATATTTATTTGGATGCTTAATACATGGACCTATAAAAATTACAGTTGTACAAAGATCACATAGAAACTTCTTAAAAACTAAGTTAGAATGTGTGCCTTTGGAACGCGCCCACCAATGAGAAGAAGGCACAAGAAACTCATGGTTTTTTTTTCATGTGATCACGCTCACAAAGGTCAATCTTACAAATTCATTACCCGCGTAACTCCCAATCCAGTAAGAATATCGGGATAAAAAGTAGCTTGTGTTATTACCAATGAATCAATGTATCCTCATACCAAGTTTCATCTAAATCGGTCCAGTAGTTTCGGAGCCTATTCGTTACAAACGAAAAACAAAAAAATATTTCTACTTCTCTATCCGTGAACGATCGGCCTATAATTTTCATATTAATTATGGCTTAGCACGGCTTGTAAATATAGCCATTATTAAATTACATTTTGCAGTAAATTTTGGCGTGAAATTCTGGAATTCTTAATACAGCATCGTAACAATTTTCAGAACAAAATAAAATATTTATAATGGTTACCCCATCTTGAATCCGATGCAATGGACCATAATTACTGATTAAGTAGCCTTTAAAAGCCAGCATTTGATTTGCATCTGCTGCTCGAAGAGGCTTTTAAGAAATATGAAAAACAATTGATTAGTCATTTTTTTTTATTAAATTTTAATAAAAGCTCTCATTTTTAACACGCTTTTATTATTTACACTCATATGAGTTGTATTTTTGGGTTTGGGGCGATTGGTCAAGGGTGTGTTTGTTTGTTGCACATTTGGCCAAAGGAGTAGGTATTTCGTCGAAACCTCATTATGTCATGGGTGTATTTAGTCATAAGTACTTGATGTTTTTACGCGATGGAGACCCGAGTAATTACTAGCTCCTTTACCCATGTTCCAGATAAACGAGTCCTTCCAACAGCCAGGCCGCTGGCATGACGTGGTCCTCCCTGCGCCGGCGCCGCGCGCCTCGCTCGCGCACTCCGTCACACACCACCTCACGGCGCTGCAGCCCGCGGCTGTGTATGAGGCGATCGTGCAGGCTAAGAACAGATATGGGTGGAATGAGGTATGTTGTCTGACCAACAATTCAAGTTAAGGGACCAAAAATGTAGAACTAAGAAAGTTAAAATAGTATAAGTAAGCATATTATATAGTTTCAATATAGAGAATACAACAAATCAGTTGATTGTGAACTGGTAAAAAACAAACTTTCGCAGTTGAATTTTTCACAGCTGTGAAAAATCTGGCTCGAAGGACCAAAATTTGATTTTGTTACCATTTTCTGATTGAAATTAGTAACTTTAATCGCCTATTTTTAGAATGTTTTAAGTAATAAGCATTTTGTGTCTTTTAAAAAGTGTCTAATTCATTTGTAGGTGAGCGACATATTCCAGTTCCACACTCTGGGCGGTCACCCCGCGCACGCCGACGAACTAATACCTCTGTTCTCGGCCGCATCTGCGCCGCGACTGACGCTCGCGACGCTAACGCTCGCCTTTTATACTCTCGCTGGGTTCTCGCAATAGCGGTGTTGCCAACGCGACCATTTCGTTTTCTACAATTTTTATGATCGTCAAACGACAACACCAAATATTTTTTGTATATTTTTAGAATGTTTAAGCTTCGAAGTGTTGTGATTGGTTTTTTCGAATGCCATTCTCCTGTCATTTTATATGGGATTTGGTTTGGATCTTTAGATACACGCCATGCGGCGTGAGAATCGATGTATTCCTATTTAATATGGCCTAAAATTACTATAAAATATTTTTTTTATTTATTTGTAGGTATATTTTTTATATTTTAAATACCTATAGGTATTAATTATTTATGTGATTTTGTTTATTAATTTGTCTTAATATTATTTTGAACTTCGTTTCTTTTATCGTTTATTTTCTAAGACTTATTTATATTTTTCTATTTATATTCTTTGTTAATAGTTTTATATGAAATATAGACCAAACAAATCCTACTATAAAATCACTAACCTACTTTTATAATAAAATATAATATCAATATTATTATGTATACCTACATTTATCTATGCGGTGATCGGAATACAAACATTTTTCTTTTTAACCGACTTCAAAAAAAGGGGGAGGTTCTCAATTCGGTTGTATGTATGTTTTGTAAAATAGGTTTTTAAAATCATATATTTACGATTTTCTGTCAAATATTACATGTTTTCTAAGCAAACACAACTTCATTTGAAAATTCTTTTTGAGAAAATCATATTAATGAGAATAAGCATAAGCACTTATGTAATAAAAACCTCAATCTGCTTTGACACCACGATGTATTTATCCTAATAAAGAAAAAAAAAAACTATTTTTTGTGACAATTTTTTTTTAACTAATTCAAGTTTTCTTTTTAAACGCACAAAAATGTGTATTCCACTTACCGCTAAAATTTAACTCATAAATTCATATTATGGAGCTTATAATTATTTACTTAATAGTGTAAGTATATTTAAATAATTTAAAATCTAACATTACAGAAGTTTTTATAAAAACTGGCAACTCTATATCATTTTATATCCTATTAATCCAATTCTAATCAGATTTTTTCTGTTGCATTTAACATGGTATCCTATTCTAATCTGATTTTCATTAAATTTTCGCAATCAGAGATTAAATTCTGTCTTTTCCGAAATTAAAAAGCATGTATTAATAGCATTTATTCCTTGATTTATTCCAATCTAAAAATTATATATTAGTTTTAGAATCTTTTTTGATGGAAAATTATGAGTTTTATATATAAATTTGAATTTATAATTAGAATTTTGTATATTAAACATCAACATCCATTTCAAAGAATTTACTATATAAGTAGAAATAATAATATATGTAAGCAATAAGTTGTGTTAGTGACTATAGCATTTAATAGCATTTTCTTATACGTATTTTTAATTTTACACTAAATTATATGGACTGAGGTGTCCACGTATAATGTTTTTCCACGCGTAACTCCCGATCCCGTGGGAATATCGGAATAAAAACCTATGTACCCTATGTATGAATCAATGTATCCTCATACTGAGTTTCATCTAAATTGGTCCAGTAGTTTCGGAGCCTATTCGATACAAACAAAAAACAATGTTTTCATCGAAGATTATTTTACCGATTTTGATATGGTTTTTACTATTGAATAGCTCAATTTTCCGGGAAGATCGTGGTATAATTTACATCAAAATCTATCGAGTAGAAATTGAATGATCAACAAAAACCGCAAGGCACTGTAGATCTTTATAAAGAGGTTTAGAATATTATCAATTTTATCTAATTTTATAAAGAGAGAAAAATTTGTCCTTATTTTGTAACGAATAGGCTCCGAAACTACTGGACCGATTTAGATGACACTTGGTATTCAGATACATTGATTCATTGACAATAACATAGGGTACTTTTTATCTCGATATTCCCACGGGATTGGGAGTTACGCGGGTGAAAACATTAATAACTAAATCAATATTAAAACCCAAATGTAATATTTACCTACCCTCTAAAAGTAGAATCTTCAATTTTTATTTTTATTGTCGTTTTAGTAAAAAAAAATATAAAAAGCTACCAAGTTCTACCAAAGAAAACGGCAATTTTTCAAATTCTATATGCATAAATCACAAAAATACTTATTTATATATTGGGTTATATAAATACATAAAATTGGGTTATATAGTTACCCTATACAGGATGAATTTTTTACATGAGCTTTAAAAAATTGGCTATATATTTCCTTTGATTTTTCATACTATGTTTGTTTCCAGGAATCTATCTCTATCAGCAACACCATCGATTGGTATAAAAATAAACGATATTTTTTTGCAAAGTCAACAGGTTCGATCCCTGGCTAGGGTAATTACTTTATCAAAAATTAAATGATGCAGTTTTAGTTTTTGTCAAAATCGGGCAATCTCTTATTGTTTAGGATATAGCCCTGAAGGCCCATGTAAAAAATTCACCCATATTTAAAATCTTTGATTTTTACCAGTCAGTTTTACATTAAGTATATGAACCCTGTATCATAATTTAGTGCAATATTACAATTTATTTTAGAAAATTGAAAGCAATATTGAAACACATCATTAAAATTAGGTTGATTAAGAAAAAAAATATTTATTTTTTATGTTAGTTGTGACGAAAATTTATTATGAAAAGGGTTGTTACATAAAAGTACCAATGGACATGACTTTAATCGATCCATTTAAAATATACCTACTTTAATATTAAACATGATATTCCGTAATGCATAGATAAGCGGGCACCTACGGATAGAGGACACTGTGCCGGTTAAGAAAAATAAAAGTTATGCTCTATGAAAGTCTATCGGTTTCCGAGATATCCGCAATTTTCAAAATTTTAAATAAATAATTCCATTCGCTTTTTAGTGCCAAGACTGCAAATGAAGAAATTATTGCAATCTCTTTTTTGAATAGTATTCCAGAATAAATGGGCTATCCAATGAAAACCATCATTTTTATGACACAAGCAAAGATTATTTTAAACAAAGATTTAACGCAAACTTCATGTCTTTTTAATAACGCTCTGGCTCATTATAATAGGAATTAATTGTGTATTAAATTCTGGCAATACCACGTCTTTATACCATTTCAGAATCTCAATGAACTAAGCAAACTTTTTTTTAATTTGGCACTAGGGTGACCGTACTTTTTTTGCGATTTTACGTGATTTTATTACGTAGCATCCATGCGTAGAATTTGTATTAATGTCCTCTGTAAATTGCAAAAGTTTTGAAAGGTGGCCGCGTAATAAAAAAAAACAATTTGACCGTTTTTTTTACTATGCCATAATATAACAACCCTTTTCTTAATTAAGTAGGTACCTATGTCCCTTTGTATCGAAGTAAAAAAATATGTCTTTGTATAATATCTAAACTGATTACCATTTCTGCATTAAGCAAAGCCAAATATTTAAAGAGAAAAACAATTTAGCAATAATTCTCAAGTAGATATTAAGAGTTTCACAACCAATAAATAAAGTGATCCTATAAGGGTTCCGTGTTTTCCTTTCGAGGTCCGGAACCCTAAAAGTGAAATTTTCGTTCCGACGCATACACGTTTCCATGTCTTGAATTGCAAAAAATGTGTTGTGTTGTTAAAAATGTTATGTTCACACAACACTTAATTTGTAACCTATACGTAACTTTAACTTTATTTGTTTGTACTGCTACAAAATAAAATAGCATAGATGAGCTACGGCTGTAGCACGTAGCACGTAGATGAGCGATGCTATAGCTCCGACGTAGACGAGCTACAACTGTAGCACTTAGCACGGTAAAGCTATGCTATGGCTACAATGTAGACGAGCTACGCTACGCCACTGCTACAATGTAGCACGTACTACGTAAACTAGCGATGCTATAGCTCCGACGTAGACCACCTACGGCTGTAGCACGTAGCACGTTAGCAAGCTATGCTATAGCTACCGTGTAGACGAGCTAAGCCACTGCTACAATGTAGCACGTACTACGTAAACAAGCTATGCTATAGCTCCGACGTAGACCACCTACGGCTGTAGCACGTTAGCAAGCTATGCTATAGCTACCGTGTAGACGAGCTACGCTACGCTACTGCTACAATGTAGCACATAACGAACTATGCTGTAGCACGTAGATGAGCTACGCTGTAGCACGTTAATGGGCGGTGCTATAGGCTATAAACTCCCAACGTAGACATACTATGCTGCAGCACATAGACGAGCTAAGACAAGCCTATTTCCCTTATTTACTTGAGAATGAATTAAATTCAATAATCTATATCAAATTACTCTACGTGGCTGCATAAAAACATCAAAAATCAAAGCTTTCTGCCACTTATCAAATAATAATATTCCGATTTTGATGAAATTCTGTTTATAGTCTAAGTTTTAACTTAGCCAAGACTAAGGACCGCTGGAATTAAATAAAACTATTGAAAATTTCATAAGAATACTTAATATTTAGTGTAATTTTCTAGAGAAACCCTTAATAAACTTAGAAAGTATAAAAATTTGTAAAAATGTGATCGGCTGTAGAAAGAAATCGCCTTTATTTAACTTACCCTGTAAGTAGAATTAAATGTACAACTTTAATAATATACCTACTTGTTTTATTTACCTACTTATACAGTGTGAATCGAAAACACTGAAATCCTTTATTGTTCTAATGGCCACCTGGTGACCGTTTTAGTAGGGCACATTGGGAGTATACCAAAATTGTTGATTGTTACGAGTGTGATTTGTTTTTCTCAAAAGTGCTGAGATGGAATTGTAGGTGAGATTTTTATCGACATTTTGGTGTGATTTTGAGTCAAACATTTCCTTTAATTATGAAGCTATCCTAAAATTAAGAATTAAAACTGGTCTAGCTTTGAAATGACAAGGAATTTTCGCCTCGAAATTACCCCAAAATATAGGTAAAAATTTCACCTACAACTCCATCTCAGCACTTTTGAGAAAAACAAAACACATTCGTTACAATTAGGGTTGCCAACCGTACTATATAATAAAGTATATACCTACTTTATTTCGGGTTAAATGTACTCTATACTTTATAAGGAAAATAAAGTACACGAAAATACTTTATCCCATCAAAAACATAACTTGTAAAAAAAACCAAGTCTCGCAACCCAGTTCTTCTACCGTAAAAAGTTGTGGGATCCATGTAATACCAAGTCGGTTAATTTATTCAGTCCCGCTAAAGGGACTTTCTGTCTAAGTTATTTCGTAACAGATTGACTTGGCAATCGCATGAAAACACAATGTATCTCGCAAGCAATACCTACATATTATATTAAATTAGATTTTTTTGTGCGATGTTTTTTCCTTGATTTATACACTAAACACTAACCCCCTTATTCCAAAACGAGGTTTAAGGATAGTCCGAGATGTGGATTTAAACCTTAGATTTAGATACAGATTTACTCGTGAACTATAGTATAAACACTATGTTTTTATAATTTATAGGGATAGTGTTTAGACTATAGTTCCCTATATAATCTATAGGGGTAGTGTTTTGACTATAGTTCACGAGTAAATCTATGTCTAAATCTAAGGTTTATATCCACATCTCGGACTATCCTTAAACCTCGTTTTGGAATAAGGGGGTAATTGTATTCAAAATTTGAAGCTTCTATGTCTGCTAGAAGTGCCTTAAACTTTTGATGATCGGTCAGTGAGTGAGTGAGTGACAAAATTAGGAAACTTTGACTAGTTATAATTCTTAAACTACTAGTTCAAATTGGATGAAATTTGAAATATACCGAGTTCATACAATGCTTGCTTGGTTTCTGAAAATTCAGGCTTTTAGTTTTATCCACAACGAAGTTATAGGGGGTCGAAAATGGCCTGAACTCTTTCGAGAAAAGGATGTTACGGCCGAGCTGCTTTTTTGCTCGACTTGGCGGGGGCACTGCCGTGCTCCCAGATCTCACATAGTTTGTAAAATAGTAGTAAGTATGGTATTCGGAGCCTATTCGGTAATTTCGCAATTTAGCCAGTAATTTCGGAGCCTATTCGTTACAAACAAACAAGAAAATCTTTCCTTTTTATAATAGTAGTATAGATTATTGTGACCTTTTCTAGTAGCAATGGTAAAAAAAGAAAATACTTTATTTCCATACAGTGTACTTTATTTTTTCTACCTATACCAACCATATACTTTATTGGTACAAAAAAAAGTCGGCAACCCTAGTTACAATCAACAATATTAGTTGTAAGCGACGGGTATTTCTGGCGCGTTGCGTTTGGCAGCATAAGCAGCCTTAATCAGCTTGCTAAAGGTCGTTAAAGGGATCTTCTATTATCCATTAAGGGCTTATACACACGTCCCGATTTGGTCGGGTCCGACATCAGTGTTGCCACATTTCAATTCGACAAATCTGTATCGATAAGTGAAAAAATCTGTGTAAAATCTGTATGAGAACAGCTATAATTGTATAAAATCTGGACTATTCATTTGTAATAGTAGGTATGTCTTATATATTATGGAGCGTAGACAGAGACTAACTATTTATTCTCTGTCTACGATCATGAATAGTCCAGATTTAAAACAATTATAGCTGTTCTCATACAGATTTTACACAGATTTTTTCACTTATCGATACAGATTTGTCGAATTGAAATGAGGCAACACTGATGTCGGACCCGACCAAATCGGGACGTGTGTATAGGCTATAAGGCTCTGCGCAAACCTAGGACAGGCCAAGGACCTTAGATACTTAAAGAGGCGCCTCCTTTGGTTTTCTTTTCCACTTTTTTCTCCTCATTTAGATGATCATTTAGTTTTCTCTTGTTCTCATTCCTGGATTAAAAACTAAAATAGGTTCTAAAGTAGAAATAAAAACAAAAATAGTGTATGTACTTTTTATTTAATATTAAAACGCATTAACTACTTTTTACATAATTTAAATTTCATAATTTTACATAGGACCTAATATACACTATGATCTCTTAATTTGAACGAATTAGAGCATATGCTAACAAGGTGCGCGCAAAATTTGTGCGTTTTTCGCAAAAATGGGCCAGTTTTTTTTTTAAGAAATCACGGGCGCCTTTTTTAACTATCTAAAACAGACCAATGAAAAAAAAAATGTCTTTTGGTCAATTATTGTTTTGGCGTGATAAAGTCTTATAAATAGGAATGCAGTCATCGCTCACGTTCAGTTATTGAAAAGGTAACCATAGCAACGTATTGAAGTATGCAAATTGGTAATGTGTAAGGTTCTGTTGACATCATAGGTAACCCATAGCAACGTATTATTTTATCAATGTTTTTAACCCCCGACGCAAAAACGACGGGGTGTTATAAGTTTGACGTGTCTGTGTGTGTGTGTCTGTCTGTGGCATCGTAGCTCCCGAACGGATGAACCGATTTTGATTTAGTTTTTTTCTTTGACGTTATCATGTAAAATGATTATTCGTAAACAGACTTTACAGAAAACCATTTATTTTTTAAGATGCGACCTTACAACCCTCAACTAAGCATGAAGTTACTACATCACTGCTCTAGTCTCCTCGCGATCATGACTATTGTAACACAGTCGAAACTTCGAGGTAAGATAAAAATCTTAAATTTAGAATTAAAAAACCCTCCATAACTTTCAGATGGCTGAACCGATTTCGATCAAAGATAGCTAAAAACACTCCTGACTTCTTCACCTTTCAAACAAAACAAAATCAAAATCGGATCATCCGTTCCCGAGTGTGTGTGTTGCCATACACACACACACACACACACAAATACAACTTGTGTGAGTAACAGATTACATTTCGATTTCTAACTGGACCATTATTAGGAATAACTTTTACAAATTTCGCGGGCACCTAGCATTCACTCAAGCCCTTGGGCTTAATTTTCGTTTAAATAACAGGTCAAAGTATTTGCCATTCTTTTTCAAAACATTTTTAAATCGCTTCAAAAATATTTTGAAAAAGAAAAATTTTTTTTTTTTTTTTTTCATTTTGTTTGTCGACTTTGCCCCAAAATAGTCAACAACTCGGACTACGCTCATGAGACACAACGGCGATTATTTTTGTGCATAAAAATTGTAGTTTGTTTAATTAAAAATAAATATGATTTTTTGCGCTTTCACTTCTCTTAAGGTGAAAGGGTACCGGCGCTCTCTCCATACAAACGTAGTCGACTGTTTCCTCCCTGGATATTGACACTAGCACAAATATTTTTGTGCCATAAAACCTATAACTGCCATGACCACCCTATGTCTTGATTTTTTTCATTTTCTAATTATCATAGAAATTAAGATAAAATAAAAAAACAAAAAATAGGGGCATGGTCATGGCAGTTATAAGTTTTATGCAAAAAAAAAGTATTTGCTCTAGTGTCGTTATCCAGGGGGGAAACGGTCGAATAAAAACGGTAATAGCATTAACATTTTTAAAGAAAAAAAAATTAAACAAAAACAAGAAAACTTAAAGCAATATTCACTTAATAATGGCTATATGCACTCATCGTGCGAAGCCAAAACTAGAAAAAAAAACTACGCAGAAACAAATAATGAAAAATTTAGTGTTTTTAAACTACTTTATAATTACCCGCCCCGGCTTCGCACGGCTATATTATGCATGTATTATACATATAAACCTTCCTCTTGAATCACTCTATCTATTAAAAAAACCGCATCAAAATCCGTTGCGTAGTTTTACAAAGCACAAACAAAGGGACATAGGGACAGAGAAAGCGACTTTGTTTTATACTATGTAGTGATGTATTTATTATTTGTGTATATTTTGTAATCCTATCCCACTAATATTATAAATGTGAATGTTTGTATGTTTGTTTCACGCAAAAACTACTGGACCGATTGGGATGAAACTCGGTATCTAGATAGCTGGAGACCTGGATTAACATATAGGCTACTTTTTATCCCGATATTCCCACGGGATCGGGAGTTACACGGGTGAAACCGCGGAGCGGAGTTAGCGTGTATATTGTGTTCCTAAACTAGTTATGTAAGTGAAGGTTGTCAGTTCTAACCCCGCCGGGGAATTATATTTAAAAAAAAGCATTTTTTTATTAGTTTTAAAATAATTAAAAAACTTAAAACCTGTTTTTAATGATAAAACTCATAATCATTCTTAAAAAAAAATTAAAATTTCCTTTTAACCCGACTGCAAGGAAAAAGTTTTTTGGATTTTATTTTGATTTATTTTTTGTTTAATATTTGCCCGAAATAAATATATTTTTCTATTTGAATTTTAAGGTCAGTTTCCCTTCTGGGTATCCTGACTCAATATTATAAATTGAAGAGTTTGTTTGTTTGTTTGTTGCTAGATAGATAAACACTTTATTGCACCATAAAAACAAAAACGAAAAATGATTACATAAAAAAAAATATATAACACAAAATAAAATCTAACTTAAGTAAATATATGCTAAAAGAAAATTAATATATAATAATACCTCACATTATGGCACAATGGGCGGCCTTATCGCTAAAAGCGATCTCTTCCAGGCAACCTTTGGATGGACAAAAATTAAAGGACCAAGAAACGAGCGAAGGAGCGATGTTGGCTTAGTGGTAGATACCTCGATTTTCATTCTGAAGGTCGTGGGCCGATGTATTTATCTTAAGAAAAAAATTATGTGTGCTAATTGACATTGCTCTTACGGTGAAGGAAAACTTGATGAAACCCGCGGCTTAGTTGGTTGGTATTGACAAGTTCTCTCCTCTGGACATGGTCGAATAAGCTGAGAGGGTAGTAGGAGCTGGGCATAGTCTACTCCATCCTCAAAAAAAATATTGTAGGACATTCCACACATCGCCATCTAGCCCCAAGCTAAGTAACTAGACTTGTGTTATGGGTGCTAGACAACTCATATAAGTACTACTTATTATACTTTTCTTTTGTAAATATATACTTATAATACATAGAAACAACCAGACCACAGACAAATATCTAAGCATAAATACTTGTCTGAGGCAGGAATCGAACCCACAACCCTGTGTTTGGTAGTCCGGAACTGGGTAGCCTAAAACCTTCCTCGATAAATGGACTATCCAACACAAAAATATTTTTTCAAATCGAAACCAGTAGTTCCTGAGATTAACAACAAACAAACAAACTCTTCAGCTTTATAATATTATAAACTGCGGGTTGAAAGTTGTATTTTTAAACCACATTCTCATAAACAACATCATCATATTCAATAACTTCAAACTTGCATTCATTCTCATTTTTAACACGTTCAACTGACTTTAAATTCTCAATATCATTCTTTAATGGCCCGAGTATATAATTTTCTAAGCCATGTTTTATGACCTCACCACCATCAACTTCGTAATTCGATGGGATTTTCGCGGGTTTTTGCGGATTTTTCTGACTGTGCAGCCGGGTTTCGGCTTTTAATCTACGGTTTTTAGATTTGTATGGCGCGGGTTGTTTTAGATGGACGGTTGTTACGTGGAGTTTCATGGAGTTTGATTGGGTGAAGTGTTTGTCGCACATTGGGCATGGATATGGCCGTTCGCCTGTGTGTACCTGATGACAAACGATATTAACGTTAATATAAGAAAAAAACAGACAGACAGACAAGAGGGTGATCTTATATATATTACAGAACCCTAAAAATTATATTAAATTTTGGTAATTACAAGTTTACGCGAAAATCTAAAATTGCCTATATCTTTTCATAATGTTTACTCAGGCCCTTAATTTTTATACATCTAATAGGGACCATAGATTTCAGTAGGTATCTGCTATGAATTTCAACTTGCTAGGTCCATCCGTTCCTGGGAAAATCGGTGGTGACACACAGACAGACAGACAAGAAAGTGATCTTATAAGGATTCTTTCTTTTACCTTTTGAGGTACGGAACCCTAAAAACCGGCCAAGTGCGAGTCGGATTCGCGCACGAAGGGTTTGTGTTTTTAGTATTTGTTGTTATAGCGGCAACAGAAATACATAATCTGTGAAAATGTCAACTGTCTAGCTATCACGGTTCATGAGATACAGCCTGATGACAGACAGACTGCGCAGCCAGGCTGCGGCAGACGTATTTTGCGTTCCGAACTTTGATAAGATGACTTTCGATACAGAAAAATTTATTTGGGAAATTATAAGTTCTTCCACGTCCATATAGCTCGACAGAAGGATCTAGACTAGTCGTTGACTGGCTGCGCAAATATTCTGGCTGCCTGCGTGGGGGCCCAGTCTTCTTCATCTCGTATAGTAGTGTGGCTCACCTATTGTTAGAGTTAACAGATCGCCTTAAGGCCTCTAACTTGACCTAACGACTGCTACTAGAGGTAGCAACCGGGACCAACGGCTTAACTTGCCTTCCGAAGCACGGAGGGGCTCACGAGAACACATTTTTGCCACACTACTAATTGGCCACCCATCGAAGTAATTACCGCGCCAGGCGTCGCTTAACCCGCACGACTGTAAACGATCAGCAAGGGTCGCTTAACTTACCCTATCGTGTCTCATGAGCGCCGCCCGGTTGCTGAACTTCTTGGGGCAATGGGGACAGTCGAAGGGACGCTCTCCCGTATGGGTCCGGATATGGATCTGGTGAATAAATTAGATATCATTCATTACGAATAAAATATATAATGCAAATAAAATAAATTAAAATTCGGGAAAAATCATTACATAGTATAAAACAAAGTCACTGTCTCTCCCTATAAATAAATAAATATTGCAGGACATTCCACACATCGCCATCTAGCCCCAAGCTAAGTAACTACACTTGTGTTATGGGTGCTAGACAACTCATATACTACTTATATACTTTTCTTTTGTAAATATATACTTATAATACATAGACACAACCAGACCACAGACAAATATCTAAGCATAAATACATGTCTGAGGCGGGAATCGAACCCGCAACCCTGTGTTTGGCAGTCCGGGCATGGTGACCAAAAATTATTGTATGAAATTTTTGTGTATATTCGTTAGGTCTGAGAAACAAACATCTATTTTTTTTTCTTTTTTTGTATATGCCAAAACAACCTTGTTTACTTTATAAAAATTGTAATTTAATGGCAATAAACTATTATTTTTACTTACTTGTAGAAAGAGCGGCATTGTAAAGCTCTTTGGGCATAGATTACATTGATAGGGCTTCTCTCCAGTGTGCACACGTTGGTGGTAGCGGAGAGCTGCGTTCGACTGGAATTTATTTTATATATTGGGTTGAAATGTTGATATTGTGGGTTGAAATGTTGATATTGTGGGTTGAAATGTAGATATTGTGGGTTGAAATGGTGATATTGGGGGTTGAAATGTTGATATTGTGGGTTGAAATGTTGATATTGTGGGTTGAAATGGTGATATTGTGGGTTGATATGGTGATATTGTGGGTTGAAATGGTGATATTGTGGGTTGAAATGTTGATATTCTCATAATCCAACGTATTATACACGCGTGCGTTATACATTACCAACTAATGTTATCCCGATAAGTTAAATACGTATCTTACTACTAATTACATGTTAGGTAGATGAAACATTCTTAATTTATCTGGGTTATACTGTTTTGATGTATAGAAAAAAGGTACCAACAAAGAGTTTTTAACCTAGTAAAAATAGTTGTATCTAAAGTCGGTTTATGAACGAAAATTTTACATGATAAGGTCTTGGAAAACGATTAAAAATTGAGGTTTGTTTTTTTTTGATGTTTTTTTTACATAAATATATTTTTTTCCTTACCATTAAATTCTGTTTTCAACCCTCGACGCAAAAACAAACGGAAAAAAAACCCAAAAAAATATTGTGTCAGACGAGGCTATATAGGTTAAAAGCCTGGCCTACCGGGAGCATAATTAACAAAAACTTATATCGCCTATAAAAATAGTAAACATAGATTTATCACAAATATTTTGTCAATTATTATTTTCAAGTAGTTTATTTTATTCGCAATTGTGATAAAAAAAAACTTCGTACCATACATGATTGATCATTGTATCTCGGCTTTTTGAAACCGCCTCTATGCAGTGATCAATTTACCAAACTTGTATCGCAATGTACTATTGCTACTTTGTCATTATATTTTTGAAATAAATAATAGTATACTCACAGCATAATATTTCCCGCATATCTCGCATACCCTATCCTTAACTTTCTCCCTGATGGACTTCCTCTTCCGTTTCTTCTTCTCCGGCAAGTCACCCTGTATGTAGAACACCAGCTGCCCATCCGATGTTACTTGAAGCAGGTCACGTTGTTCCAGCGGTATCTCAGATAGTTGGACTGTTGTTCCTGGGAACACAGTGTGGAAAACGGTTTAGTAATAAACTAGTAGTTCGCCCCGAACTGAGACCTCACGAGTTTTTTTCAGCGTTTATTATATTTCAGCGTAAAGTACTAAAATGTATAATATAACGACGAAAGACTCCAAATACGACAGGTCTATCTTATTTGAATGATAGGTGCCTAGTATCGCTATTATCTGACATTGGATGATTTAGAGAATCCAAACACGATAGGCATAACTTGTTGTTGTTAAGTTCTAAAAGCATAGGTCCAGCTCAATCATCACACCCTGGACATCCGTTGACTCTTTATTTTTACTCAAGACATTTTGAATGTGTCCAACATAATATCCAGAAGATAGTAATTCCTTTCCTTCCTTCCTTATGTATATACTTATCATAATGTTACGTAAGAGGAAACGAGAAGACAAGCTCGAGAACGAGAATATATTAGAGAAGTTTGAGACCAATATGTCCTGTTATTACAGGACATATTGGTCTCAAACTTCCCCCTAAACTAAAATATAACAAGTCAATAAAAATTATAAAAAAATTAGTCACAAATTTTATAATTATCAGAGTCTCTAGATCGGCTAGAACCGAACATTCCTACTATTTAATACTATCCACCACTATTATTGTAAAACAGCCCATGATTATGAAATAAATAATTATAGGAAATGAAGCAAAGAGAGTTCGGACGATTTGGGGCAAAGTAATAAATTTCTATAAATTTTAAATTTAAATAAATTTGGATTAAGAATATTGTAAATAGTAAGCGTGTTACATTGTGAATTTGTGATGCTACACCTTCGTTATTTTTCTTTTGCAATCACAATGTAACACGCTTACTATTTAAGTACAATATTCTTAATCCAAATTTATTAGATTTTATTTTCTATTTTTTAGTTGGACTTTTTTATTAAAGCGTGTTTTTTTAGTTTTTTATTCTATTAATTTATTTTATACTTTTTGGTCTTTGATAACTTAATATGTTAGATCGGACCCTGGTTACTATTGAAAGACAAACTACTCGTCAAGACGATTCTAACGAGCCTAAACTCGATGAGGTTGTGTCGTTTCATTGCGAAGTTCCTATGACCACCTTCCAGTTCCATCATCAGACCCTGGTTACCATTGAAAGACAAACTACCCGTCAAGGCGATTCTAACGAGCCCAAACTCGATGGGGTTGTGTCGTTTCATTGCGAAGTTCCTATAACTACCTTCCAGTTCCATCATCAGACCCTGGTCACCATTGAAAGACAAACTACTCGTCAAGACGATTCTAACGAGCCCAAACTCGATGGGGTTGTGTCGTTTCATTGCGAAGTTCCTATGACAACCTTCCAGTTCCATCATCAGACCCTAGTCACCATTGAAAGACAAACTACTCGTCAAGACGATTCTAACGAGCCCAAACTCGATGAGGTTGTGTCGTTTCATTGCGAAGTTCCTATGACCACCTTCCAGTTCCATCATCAGACCCTGGTTACCATTGAAAGACAAACTACCCGTCAAGGCGATTCTAACGAGCCCAAACTCGATGGGGTTCTGTCGTTTCATTGCGAAGTTCCTATGACCACCTTCCAGTTCCATCATCAGACCCTGGTCACCATTGAAAGACAAACTACTCGCCAAGACGATTCTAACGAGCCCAAACTCGATGGGGTTCTGTCGTTTCATTGCGAAGTTCCTATGACCACCTTCCAGTTCCATCATCAGACCCTGGTCACCATTGAAAGACAAACTACTCGTCAAGACGATTCTAACGAGCCCAAACTCGATGAGGTTGTGTCGTTTCATTGCGAAGTTCCTTTGACAACCTTCCAGTTCCATCATCAGACCCTGGTCACCATTGAAAGACAAACTTCTTGTCAAGACGATTCTAACGAGCCCAAACTCGATGGGGTTGTGTCGTTTCATTGCGAAGTTCCTATGACCACCTTCCAGTTCCATCATCAGACCCTGGTTACCATTGAAAGACAAACTACTCGTCAAGGCGATTCTTGACGAGTAGTTTGAATGAATGAACTATGAAGTATGGATAATGAGATAATTCCTGCAGATTCCCTCCAGCTCTATCATCAGATCAGTTCCATGGTACCATATTATTGTCACCGAAGTTACGCCCTTTCATTTGATACCCCACTCGGGTATATTTGCAGTATAGTTTGTGTGCCATATAGGTAGATCCCCTTTTGGACCCCTATCTCCGTAACCCCCTGACCGATCCTGCTCATGTTCGAACTTAAAAATTCTATGGACCTCAACTACTTGTATACCAAAAATCATGAAGATCAGAGCAACGGTACTCAAGTTATCGTCGAACAAACATACAAACATACAAACATACAAACATACGAGCGACCGACCCTTCTCAACACTAGACCTCTCTCGCTTCGCTCGTTCGGTCAATAAATATAAATAAATTGATTTTTATTTCAGGCAACACCCATATACAAATTTCATTAAGGTTGAATGTTTCGTATCGCTAAGCAAAGTATTCCGCTAGATGGCGCTTGTTTTCCCCGAAAGTATATTTTTATTTTATTTTGCTATAATTGACGTGGAATTAAAGTATTTGTATATATGTTGCCTGTTTTCTAGTTTGCTCTATTTCAAACATAATTTAATTTTTTGGAAGTCACATTTTAATGTATTTCCAAAGTACAATTTTTAACTCTTGTCACGATATAAATGACACGCACACATACAAAACAATAAACTGTAGCAACTATAGACTCCATGAAGCAAGAAAAAGTTTTCCGCGCCCTGATGGAGTAGTAATCAAAACATAATATGGGTGCCGGCTGAGATACAATTTTGTAGCTCACACACACATTCACACTTTTCCTTCAAATAGTCGTTCATGGCGTGTGACATGGACATCACCTCTGTCATAAAATATTACAAATAAAATATTACATTAACAAAATGGGCAGTGAAATTATGCAGAAACCATGCCGCAAGCAAAAGTACAAAGCTTCTGGTATCACATTTTTCTGGTAAGTAATAAACCGCTTGGTTTTTACAATTTTCGTGGTCAAATTTTTGGTAGAAAATATTGTTGTTGATTTTTAGTGATGTGAAGTAGTCGATAAAAAATAATATAGAATCGAATCGTCAGCTTATTATTATTTTATTTCATTTATTTATCGCAGTTTTCTAAAAGATTCTAAGAACTGTAAGATTTTTGTGCTTCAGAGTCAGACAGACCATACTGAAGGAAGTATTGGTGTTTTATTAATTTCAGCATTAGCTCTATATCTAAATAATATATTTTCCTACTTACAGGTTCATGAACAAAAAGTGCTTCCCTCAGATTACGAACTCAACTAAATATTATGTCAATATTAATGATGATTTACGAGAAAAAACAGCTGGTCAAAAGCTATTCTAAACGTAATGTAAATAGTTAAAATATAAATTAAAAATATTGTTTTAAAATTGGTGATGTATTTTTATTTGTATAATTAGTTCTCTACTAGCTGTGCCCGCGACTTCGTTCACGTGGACTGCAGGATATTTCATCATCAACACTATCGACATTTAGTCGTCCATTGCTGGATATAGGCTTCTCCAATACCCAAAAGACACGAATTCAAAAGACATTACACCATACAAATGACTGAAGGACAACGTGACTATCCGCAACCCAGTGAAATGTGGATATACACACCGACGGCTCAAAAACGGAAAAACTGGCCACTGGATCCGGGGTCTTCTCGGAGGACCTAAACATAAATCTAAGCGTAACTCTAGGCCCTCACAACTCAATCTTCCAAGCTTGGCTGCGCTGGATCGCGATGTCTCGTGCCATGACATCAGAATCCTGTCTTGTCCGATAGCGTGGCGGTGCTACATGCACTGAACAGTAAAACTATAAGTTCAGCCCTGATTTACGAATGTTACGAGACACTCAACAGACTAGGAGAACACAATAGTCTGACCTTACAATGGATAAAGGGACACAGCGGCTCAAGGGGAAACGACGCTGCGGACGAGCTGGCAAAAAGAGGAGTGGAAGCGGTCAGTTACGGGCCTCAACCCTCCGTCCCAATCCCCTCAAACCAACTCAAAGCGTGGATCCGCAACCACGCTAAAATGCGACACCGTGACCTCTGGACCACGACGGAAAGCTGTAGGCAGGCCAAACTAGCACTCCCCGACATAAACAACAGACTCACGAGACGCCTTCTAAACTTAAACCGCCCTCAAATGCGCTTGGTTACAATCGCCTTGACCGGTCCCAGCGCTTTCAACAAGCACTTCCATAACCTGGATATAACGGACAGCCCACTATGCAGAGCGTGCATAGAGGCTGAGGAAACGACCGCGCGTGTGCTGCTGGACTGCATGGTATTGACAGATATTAGACTCAGGACTATAGGTGACGTTAAAAGCCTTCCAAAAATGTTTGAGAAGCCACATCTAGTGGCAAAATTTATGGAAGAGCTGGGCTGGTTCTCCCCCTGACAAGTGGAACCTCACGCAAAAGGGACCTAACTAGAAAGGTCTGATTGCGGAAAACAGCCCGTATACAAGTACAAGTAGGCTTCTCCAATAGCACGCCACTGAACTTGGTCCCCCCTCTGCACCTCCAACAGCTACTAGTCACTTTGCGAAAGTCTTCACTCCAAGTATTTGGAGGACTTTCTACGCTACATTTGCTAAGGCATGATCTCCACTTAAAATTTGACATGATCCATGCAATTTAGGTAAGTATATTTAATTCCGATAGGTGATAGATTTCATCCTCACCACCTGGATGTCTGATCTTGAACTAAAATAAATACCCCTGAACAATAAAATATAAGTAAATAATCGATAAATATACGTTACGCTTCATACCACATCACATCACTATTTTCAAATTCAGCAACCATGAAGTTCCTTGTTTTTTACATGCCAATAAAGACAAATAAATGTCGTACTTTATTGATATTTTGTTTTTAATTGGTTATGTCATAACATGAATGTTTCTATCTTTATCTAACGTAACGTATATGAAAATATGTGATAGAGATAAAAGACAAACCCTGTCTCCCGCTTCCACCTACCCTCCCACCCCTCTGAGCGGCCGCATAGGTTTCGATACAAAATAGGCATGATTATTACTCCATCTGGGCGGGGAATTTTTTTTTTCCTCCATGATAGACTCTATATTTGACGTAGTCCTACAGATACCGATTGGTGTAGTCATTTAGAGCGGCGGGGTAGTGTTCTGAAGAGCCCCAGTTCAAATCTCGATACAAATAGAATTTTTTTTTGAAAATATATTTTTGAATATATTTTCTAAAACAGGATCAGTTTTATGGTAGGTACTGTTAGTAATCATTTTTTTTTTAAACTAGGACGAATTCTGAACGAACAAATTGTACTAGGTCTGAATGGAAAGAGAAAAATAAAGACGAAAGTAATGTACAAAAAGGTTTATTTATTTAAAATTAGTTCTATCTTATCATCTTATATCGGGGACTGACATAGCCAGCAACACTTCGACCCCTTGGGATCGATTAACGCAGTGATCCCACTAAGAGGAAAAATCCTATGTTTCTCCGGTTTGGGATATGCATTCCCAAGGAGGCCCATGGGTCTCCTTCGCTTCGCCACTAAGACGGCGCATTCACACAGGATGTGCTCCATAGTTTCTCTGACATCACCGCAGGTTCTGCAGTCAATATTAGAAGTTATCTTCATTTTTAAAAGCATGTCATTGGTTTTGTAAAGCCATGTCAAGGCACCAATCACAGCTCGTGCTTTGCTTTTTCCGTTGTTCAATATAAATTTAGAAGCCCCTCTGGGCCTGCTACCTATGAATTTCTTCGAATGTAGTAGCCCTTTACTGATTTCCCACTCTTGCGTGTGTTTCTTATCAACGTAATCCTTTACGGCCTTTGTGATTGTGCATGCTGGCAGGCCCGTACATGGTTCTGGTCCAAGCATAGCACTTGCCGATCCTGTTCTTGCAGCTCATCAGTCTTCTCATTTCCTGCTATTCCTTCATGGCCTGGGACCCAGAGTAGTCGTAGTTTGTTCCTACGGCCCAACTTGTGTGGATAGGTTACCCACCTTGAGGGGTATACTTGTGAAATAATTCAATCACTTACAAGACACTAAAATTCCCTCAAGGTTTATTTTCAGTAGGTGCTCAGATGGATGATACTTTAAACACAATAGTAGGAATATATTAAATGATTATAATATTTTATTTTTGGTTTTTCTATTTACTGACTACTTGACATCTCTGTTGACTCTCCGTTGCCTAGGTAACAAGCGCGCATCTAGTGCGAGGCAAAGTATCGACTGGGTGTATGTTGCCAGTGTGTACAACAAACAGTATCAAAAAAACAACAAGACTGCTTGGTTTGTTTCTCGCGAATTACTATACTTCATTTATATTTTATTATATTTTTATACTATTAATTAAATGCAAACAAGTACAAATGTTTATTTATTTATTATATACGTAAAGTGATAATTTGATAAGTCTATCAAAATAATGTATAATTCAAGTATCAAAAGTGACGCGACAGTGCCAAAAGTTACATAAAATCTTGCAGGTGTAGGTCTGGCAGCACTGAGTTGAATATCATGCAATTGAAATTATTTTGATTTTTTATTAGACAGATTAGACGGAGAGGCAACGTCGCCCTTATCCAGCAAACTGTATTGCGGCTCTGCTCTCGGCTCGGCGTAATTGCGTGTTCCTGCTTCCACACACAACGCGACAACGTCGCGTGTTTCCACACATCTATGCGTCACTCACACTATGACCATACGTCAATATAACCGTGCACCACCACATACGTAAAATTGGTCTCTTTTTTCACGCTGAAACAGAGTACTTCCTGGATGTTAAACAGTGATATTTTTGGTCTGCCCCTACAATAGCTTAAATTAGGCCTACTTTAAGTCATAATAAGTTAAATATCTCAGTATAAAACGTAGGAATCTCTAAAACATTTAGTAGGGAAAACGTACCACCTTAAGAGAAAAGGGTAGCGGGCGCTCTCTCCATACAAACGTAGTCGACTGTTTTCGTCGTCTGTTTTGTTTTGGATAATGACACTAGAGCAAATATTTATGTTGCATAAAACTTATAACTGCCATGACTATGCCCCTATGTTTTTTTGTTTTTTAAATCTTAATTTCTATGATAATCACTACATAGTATAAAATAAAGTCACTTTTCGCCGTCCCTATGTCCCTATGTATGCTTAGATCTTTAAAACTACGCAACGGATTTTGATGCGGTTTTTTTTTAATAGATAGAGTGATTAAAGAGGAAGGTTTTCAGATATAATACAGCCGAACGAAGACCGCCGTGCGAAGCCGGGGCGGGTCGCTAGTTAGAAAATAAAAAAAACCAAAACAGGGGCATAGTCATGGCAGTTATAGGTTTTATGCAACAAAAATATTTGCTTTAGTGTCATTATCCAGGGAGGAAACAGTCGACTACGTTTGTATGGAGAGAGCGCAGGTACCCTTTCACCTTAAGAGTTCTTTGTGCAGTAAAAAGAAAAAGGTAACTTTATAATATTTTGTATTTTATTTTTACTGTCACACTCTAAAGCCGGGTACTCATTAGCGAGCTGTAACCGTAACATGCATGATACAGTACGATGTTCTAGTGTGTTCCTACGCTTGTTACAGTTTAGGCTCACGACGTCGCCGGAACGCTTTCACCGAGCGTACTCATCTTGCGAGCTGTAACAGTAACCAAACAGATACAGTAACGGGGTTCTAGTGTGTACGAGAAGGGCAGTTTTGGTTTGAAGGTCCACGATGTCGGACGAAGTGTCTCATGACGGATACTCGAGTTAGCTGGTTCGAAGCAGCTACAAGTTCTCCTCTTGACGTCCACGAGCGCACTGCAAGCGCCCTTTGATTCGCGGCAAAAACCGACAATCGTCGGCTCGCTGCGAGTTGCTCGTGTAGCGTTTGTTGCATTCTCGCGAACTTCGTATGACTATGTTTTTTGGTTATAGTGAATGCAACGGTTACAGTTACAGATCCCTATGAGTACGCTCGGTGAAAGTAAACAACACTGTAACAACTGTAACAAGCATACACACTAGAACCTCGTAGTGTATCACGCATGTTACGGTTACAGCTCGCTAATGAGTACCAGGCTTTAAATAAACTAGTAACATAAAGCAGTCTTCAAATTATTTTTTCACTCTAATAGTCACAACAGTAACAAATACGCTTCGAAACTACTGGACCGATTTAGATGAAACTTGGTATGAGGATACATTGAATCATTGACAGTAACATAGGCTACTTTTTATCCCGATATTCCCACGGGATCGGGAGTTACGCGGGTGTAACTAGAGATCGTAGCTAGTATAAAATATATATACTTACCATCAGGTATTGTGACCAATGAATGTGGATACTGGAGTCCATATTGATCCACGAGGTGATCCCGAGGTGGGTTTTCTTCATACTGAAATATTTTGATAATGAAGAATCACTACATAGTATAAAACAAAGTCGCTTTCTCTGTCCCTATAGAAGAGAATAGACATTTATTAGAAACTAGCGACCCACCCCAGCTTCGCACGGCTATATTATGCATGTATTATACATTTAAACCTTCCTCGTGAATCACTCTATCTATTTAAAAAACCGCATCAAAATCCGTTGCGTAGTTGTAAAGATTTAAGCATACATAGGGATATAGGGACAGAGAAAGCGATTTTGTTTTATACTATGTAGTGATAGTGAAGCACACGGACAAGAAAACAAATATTAAATAGGTAGACATAGAAATAGGTTAAAATAGAACAGACAGAATTAGAAAACAATCGATAGAATTTAATAATAGGCACACAATAATGAAAAGTCCAGGATGCCGTGTGCTGTCCTAAATGGACTGACCTCAGCTAAAATGCTGCAGCAAGCATAGCGCCAGGCTACAGCGCTGGTCTTCCGGCCAGGCCAAGGGCAGCGATATCCCTAGGTATATCCCTATGTATGCTTAAATCTATAAAACTACGCAACGGATTTTGATGCAGTTTTTTTATTAGATAACGTGATTTAAGAGGAAGGTTTATAGATACATGCTGCGGTTTATAGATACGGCTGTATTATGTACAGCCGTGCGAAGCTGGGGCGGGTCGCTAGTGTTAACTAATTTTGAAAATTAGCACTCGATATTCTTTATCTATACATATAAAATGCTTTGTCCTGACCGACTGACGGATCAACGCACAGCCTAAACCGCTGATCGTAGAGACCTGAAACTTGACGGGTGTGTTTCATGCCTATTTCATACAAAGAACACATCCTCCAAGTTTAATCAATTTTATTGAATTTTATCATATTTTTCATTACTCCCGAAAGTAGGTCTAAAGGTGCCTGAAGAGCGTGTAGAAAGAAAAACTTCCAGCCCTAGGGAAAATCGCTTTCACTGACAGCTGTCATGTCAAATTATGGCTTTGCACCGCTTGTGCAATGTGCATGTAGCCAGTATCAGTATCATTACGTATTAGGAACTTCAAAAACCTAACCTCCTTGCTTTAAGTAACACCAAAGAATAACACTACATGCATATAACCTCTTTGGTCCCAATCTTCTAAGAGGATCAGGTAGTATGGAGTCTCTCATTCACTCTCGTTGTTAGGCAGAATTCTATGTATTATTCGTAATGAAAAGCAGTGTTTACCTCGGGTGAAAGACTCATATAGTCCCTCGAACTATTAGCGTCAAACTCCGTCTCGGGGCTCAATGAGTGACTTTCACACCTAGGGTAACAATGTACTATTTAGGGTTCCATTATACAACATTATGGAAGCACATACCTCCTCGTTGATAATTTCCTCAATCAGGTCGGAATCGGACACGTTGCCATCGGGAATGTACTCCAGTTTCATGTGCGATTCCTCGTAGTGAACTATGCATTCTTCTTCAGTATTGTATATACTGCCACACTGGATCACAAATATTATCATTAAGGCTATTTAGATAGATAAAACACTTTTTTGTACTGGGTCATAAGTCTACTATCAATTTGCTACAATAATACTATCAACAAGTATTGGACATAAATGACCTTCTAATAGACGTTACACACAAATAAATACTTTAATTTAAAATACTCAGTGTGATTATTATTTGTCAACATGTTAGCTATGTGTTTAGTTGTGTGAGTGGTATAAGGGGCCACCCGCTACACCAACCGACGTGGGTTCGATCCACAGGGTACATTGTTATAATGTTCTAATAGTGCTGCACAGGATTGTAAACGTTACGGTGAGCAGACTTTTGACCGTTGATTGTACAACACACAAAACATTGAAAATAACAAAAAGGACAAGAAAACTTATTAACTACGAAATTGTACAAACAGGCCATATTGCTTAAAACGATTTCTTCCAGGCAACCTTAGGATGGAGAAGGCTATTTATGCTATTTTATATATATTTACTAGCTTCGCCCCACGGTTTCACCTGCGTAAGGCCCGATCCCGTGGGAATATCAAAATGAAAAGTAGCCTATAGCCTTCCTCGATAAATGGACTATCCAACACAAAAATATTTTTTCAATTCGAACCAGTAGTTCCTGAGATTAGAGCATTCAAACAAACAGACAAACACACTCTTCAGCTTTATAATAGGCATTTTAAATGTAGAAAAATCTAAAAAATTCTGATACTTGGTAAGGGTGTCCTCAAGCTGATTCCACTGCTACCAGTCCTAGGAACCTCTAAAAATCCTAGAACTGTGTTGTATTACCTACTTCTTGTTGGTGTTTTCTGTCAACTAAGAAGCTAAGAATAAGTCTAATTCATTTGACTTTTCTAGGGCATTGTTCAACCTCCGACTACATAACTGCAGCTACTATCTAACTTGTAGGTGCAGAATTGGAGCCCTAGACTCAAAAAAGCACCGATAATCATTTTCATTAGGGTTTTTTAAAGATTATTACATAAATGTAGCTAGAATAACTTACCACACCACACTTATATTCCTTCCTTTCGCGTTTGTGAGGATGCTCCTTTTCCAGGTGGGTTTTCAAAGCGTTTTCCGTTGGAAAGGTCTCACCGCACTCACAGATAATATAATGTATGCTCACAAAGGAACAATAAAAATTGTCTTTATCTTTTTCGGCCGTCATTTTCGTAAAAACATAGATTATTTTCGAATATTAACTCACAGACGCAAAATTTTATAAATTAACCAAAATGGCCGACGCGATAGGAATCGAATCGAGATGACGAGATCTATGTAGTTTTTTTTTATCTGTTGGTAGTCTAGGGATGGGCAGTTTACGAATTATGTTGTTATTTGTAGTTGATTATCTGATGATTTACCAAAGGAAGTTTGTGTTTTGAAGTAGATTTGTACTTAATTTACAAGTCAAGGCTCAAATCTTCAAATAACTAACAAATCACTCGAAAAATTGCAGACAAATCAACGATCCCAATTCACAAAATCGATTTCAATTACAATAGCAACTCACTATTTTTACAAAACTAGAACGTAAAGTTTCTTCATGTTGGCAAAACTGGAAATCGTTTTTTTTTTTGTTTCAAAATTATTGACTTTTGGAGGGAAGTGCAAATTCCATTGAAAATGTTTTAGTCGATTAATCGCAAGAAAAAGTAGCGACACCTACAAGTAGCGATATCATTAAAAAAAACATTGAAAGCTATTTTGTAGATCTTTGTTGTTATGTTTATCTTTGTGTGATTTAGAACCGCGATGCGATAACAGACGCAATGTAGCAGGTTCGAATCGTGTCACGACGATTTTGAAAATATAGCGATTACAAAACTAAAGTTTTGTAAGTAAAAAACTATTGAATTGAACTCATTTTGATAAAACCATAAGTATTTATAATAATACATCTCTCTCTTATGGCGCGTCAGGCGAACACCTGCCTGCAACACAGAAGGCTGCGGGTTCGATTGCCGACTCAAACAAATATTTATGAATAAATTATATGTTTCTAGTCGTCTGAGTGTTTATGTATGTATATTAAGTACTAGCAGCGCTCCGCGGTTTTACCCGCATGACTCCCGATCCCGTGGGAATATCTGGATAAAAAGTACCCTATGTTATTGTCAATGAATCAATGTATCCTCATACCGAGTTTCATTTAAATCGGTCCAGTAATTTCGGAACCTATTTCTTACAAACATAAAAACAAAAAATTAAAAACCTATTTATAAAAAGAAAAAAATAGATAAATACCTATTAATATTCTATCAGTTGTCTGATGACCATAATACAAGCCTAGTTGCTTAGCTCGGGGCTAGATGGCGCTGTGTACAATGACCATATTACCACCAGATCGGAACATAAGTGGGTGAAGCTTTGTGACGGAGGTAGTCAATAAAGCCATGACCTTGACAGAAGCCACGGGCGAAAGCTTGTTCATTCTCTTGTATTTAGTGTTGTGTAATAGACCTTCGATTCAATGAGGTGAACTGGTTTTTACTAGTGATGGTACATGTCGATATAACAGGTTGTTATCGATAACGATAGTTTTATTATGGCCTACTCTTGAAAAAATATGTTAAATTGACAATTTTATATACGAAGGCTGTTGTTTTAGACATCAAGGCAAACAAACTTTGTGCCAAGACTTTTGAAAAATCGAACTTTTATTGGAAAGTTTATTATTTAAGTTTATTGGAAGAAAAAAACAGCTGTTATAAATAAATAAATATTACAGGACATTCCACACATCGCCATCTAGCCCCAAGCTAAGTAACTACACTTGTGTTATTAACAACTCATATACTACCTATATACTTTTCTTTCGTAAATATATTACTATAGAAACAACCAGACCACAGACAAATATGTAAGCATATCTATCTCTTTTTTATCGAAACTATTGCAACGTATTGGACTAGATTTGGCTTTTAAATATTTATAGTAATAAACAAACTAAAAAATAGAATGTAAAAAAAAATATATATAAAATCCATTAAAAAAGAACTCGGAATCGACTCCCAATGAAGATACGATATTATTTATTTATCGATAAGTGTATGTCCCATCACTATCCCACATTAAAGTCCAAAGCAGTTTAATATCGATAACCGATCCCATCATACGTGTATTGATTAACAAAGTATTTACTTCGATTGTTTTCCTTAAAAAAATCAAGGTAAGAGTCATTAAAATAAATTATATAATTAGTGTTTATCATATCATCGAGCAAAATGAAAATATCCGCCAAAAACTTTCATTAGGTACCTAATTAATTATTAAATGTAATTTTTTGTTATAATTTATTAGCTGCGCCCCGCAGTTTCACCCAAGAAAAAAATTTCTGCGCACCTTTTTTTTTCAACTCCCAACGTAACCCCTAGTGCATAAGCGATCCGCGAGGCGCTTTTAAATTAGCGCCCATCGTGTCCTCAAGGCCAGGGGGACGACGCGTTTGAAAGGGGATCCGCTAGAGGAAATGACGGGCATAAACCATTTTTTTTAGTAAGAATTAGAATTTACTACGTATTAGAAAACTTTATAAAAAATATAAATTAATTTGTAAAGTTGTTCTTATGTTATGGCTTGACCGAGGAAAATAGGGATTCATCATAATCCTAACTTTCATAAATCATCATCACTAACACACCGTCCCAATGTCCCTATGTATGTATGCTTAGATCTTTAAAACTACGCAACGGATTTTGATGCGGTTTTTTAAATAGATAGAGAAAGGTTTTTAGATATAATACATGCATAGTACAGCCGTGCGAAGCCGGGGCGGGCCGGGCGGGTCGCTAGTAAGTATTATAAATCTGAAAGTTTTTATTTATTTGAATGTTTGATTCCTCGTCACGGCCTCGTCACGGCCAAACGATTTAACTGATTTTGATAAAAATCATACTTTTGATCCCGAAATTTCGGCGGGATCGGGACTTAAGCTAGTGAAACAGCGAGGCGTAGCTAGTTTGTGTTATAATTAATTATTATCTACTAATAAATAGTCGCCGCGGCTGTCTGAACGCAAAATCTCTATTATTTTACGATTATTTTCTGTGCGAAGCCGGAGTGGGTCGCTATAGTTAATATCTAATTTAGTTTTACGTTGTTAGAAAAATAATAAGCACTAGCTGCGCCCCGCGGTTTCACTCGCGTAAGTCCGATCTTTAAACCTTCCCTGGACTACAACAAACATTAAAACTGCAAAAAAAATTTTAGAACCGATTTAGATGAAATCATCTAAATCGGTTCGTGCGTTCTGGAGTTATAGCGTCAGGAAGGAAAACCTGACTTATTTTTATATAGTAGATTATTATTAAAATAACAAATTCTTTAATTTGCATTTCACAGTATAAAATATTGTAATTTAATGACTAGGAAATGTGTTTTGATTTTAAAATGTTTGTCATCTAATTTTGCATGTTTTATGGCTTCACGAAGGCTTCGCGCGGTTTGTGCATATAGCCATTATCAAGAAAAACTTTGTTGCTATTGTGACTATTTTTAAGCATTATCATCGGCTCATGTACACAGTTTGACAATAAATAAATGAATTCTATTCTATTCTAAAAACTTAGCATCAAAGGGATTGTTACATTTTAGCATGATTTTAGCATAGTAACGTCACGTTTTTTTTTAACAATAAAACAATTCTCTCAGGCAACAATCCATTACAATAAGTAGGTACAAAATTTTAACGAAAACTAAAAATAAAATAAAAAACAGCGCACTCCGGGAGTGCAGGCAGAAGTGAAAACTGTATATCTGTGTAAAATCTCATCTGTCGCGAGAACATACGCAAAAAGAGTTTTAGATGAAAAAATAAATATAGTCGGACGACTATTTGTCGTCCGACAAATAGTCGTCCGACATTTGTCGTCCAACAAATAGTCGTCCGACATTTGTCGTCCGTCAATAGTCGTCCGACATTTGTCGTCCGTCAATAGTCGTCCGACATTTGTTGTCCGTCAATAGTCGTCCGACAAATAGTCGTCCGACATTTGTCGTCCGTCAATAGTCGTCCGTTAAAAACATACCATATGTACGTCTTAATACACTCACAGCCAAATTAAAAAACTGTATATCTGTGTAAAATCTCATCTGTCGCGAGAAAATCTGTCGTCTGTCGCGAGAACGGCTGAAAATGCTCACCGACAAAAGTGCCCAACGCGCCATAAGAAGTTTTCACTTCAAAAAATGAATGAATTAACGTTAAATTTATTTAAAATCCCCCGCGTAAGTCTTGATCCCGTGGATCAAAAGTATTCAATGTCCTGTGTGTCATAATACTACCACTAAGTATTTTTTTATTTCATTAAATACGGAACGCCTTTTTTTTTCTTAGCCCCAAAACACGTTAGTTCTACTTAAACATTGATATACGGCAGTTTATTTCTCTTTCTACAGATATTTTAGTTTTGGTTTCTCGCAAATTAAAAAGTTTTTGAACTAAATCCAGTAACCAGGAATTAAATTAGAAAATCTACCAAATATTTTTTGTGTTTATTTTTTTATGTTATTGTAGATAAAATATGGCAGAATCATCGGAGGAAAATGAAGCATATGCGGCTGGAGTTAGAATGATTGTGGTGAGATTTAAACATATTTTTATAATCCAACCAACATAATCCATAGTGGATACCTACAATTTATAAAGAACACACTCTCCAAATTTCTTGTCTCGCAGCGGCGGTCTAACCTGTGCGTTTTTATATCAGTCAGTCGTTCGATCAGTTGGTCGATCAGTCGGTCAATCAGTCTGTTGATCAGTCGGATAATCAGTCTTTCTAATTTCTGAAAATGGTGATTTTTTTTGTTTTGTTTAACTTATTGTTTAACTTTTTTATTTGTTTTAGCTGAATCTCCCTGAAGATGAAGGAGAAGGTCTTGGATTTAGGCTGACTAGAACTTTATGGGATCCATACCCTTGGGTGCGTTGAAAAATTTACTTTTTGGAACGCAGTTCCTTATCGCGCGTTGCGAAAGGGGACTAGACGGAAAAAAATAAGACCAAAAGTTGTAACGACACTTTTGGCTCTCATAAAAAGCCAGTAATTTTCATTTTGTCTTTCTATTTCGCATTGAACAGTGTGGTGTCGTGACGATTATAAAAAAATACAATTCCTTTACTAATTAACTAATCGAAAGGAACTTCGTTTCATTAAGTTTTTTTCAAGTTTTTTTTCCTAACGGGTGGCTTACAACAACTCATAATAATGCTAAATGCATCTAACGAGTAATTTAAAAATAAATTATATTTCAATAATTACAAGGTGAACATTATTTAATCAGTTTTGTACAAATCTACTTTATCCTTGTTTAATGATATATATTTTATCTCAGGTTCATGAAGTAACCCCCGAGTCCAGAGCCGATATAGCTGGGTTGAAGACTGGAGACTGCATCCTACAGGCTGACGGGAAGGATCTGTTAGGCAAGCCTGTGAGTCTTACTATTTTATCACACATAAATGTATGTGTGTATGTTTGTCATTCCCTCACGCAAAAACTACTAAAACCAAGTTAGTATGTGTGTCTTCGGAACGAGAGTGAAGAATACACAAGAAACTCATGGGATTATTTTTTCTTTTGCAAAATATTTTGATTCATTTGAAATGGAGCAACTAAATTCACATCCATTAGTTCTTTATAAATATTTTGAACCTATTAATGGATATGTCAGATGACATATTATAGATGAATGAATAGTTAAGTTCAGCGCATAACATCTCCATTGGGAAAGCGAGGGGGGGCCGCGAGACCTTCCCAACTTATTTTAAATCAGCGCTTATCAGCTCCCCGAGTCCAGGGGAGATGTAAATCGTGATATAGTTCTTGATAGGGGGTCCGTTGAGCGTGAACCAGTTATGTGTACCTTAATTGGTTGCTGCTAATCATTACAAAGTATAAAACAAAGTCACTTCCCGCTCTCTGTCCCTATGTAAGCTTAGATCCTTAAAACTACGCAACGGATTTTGATGCGGTTTTTTAAATAGATAGAGTGATTCAAAAGGAAGGTATATATGTATAATACATGCATAATATAGCCGTGCGAAGCCGGAGCGGGTCGCTAGTACCTACTTAATAATAAACATGTTTGAATGGCACAGGTGTCCCAGGTCGCAGGTTTGATTCGCGGCGATGGCGTTGGTGGTGGAGTTACTCTCGTCGTTTGGAACTGTGGAGTCGATCCTAAAGATGATCCTGAGGTTTGTTTACATTGCAAAATATTTTGTTAAATTCATTATATTAACATAATTTACAATTATAGTCTAAGATTCCTTTAAAAACGACCATCATCGAGCTGATTCATCATCATCATCATGTCAGCCCATACACGTCCACTGCTGGACATAGGCCTCCCCCATACGACGCCACAAACAGCGGTCCTGAGCCGCCTCCATCCACCGACCACCCGCGACCGCCACAATGTCGTCGGTCCACCGGGCAGCTGGTCTCCCAACACTCCGTTTCGCGTTGCATCGTGGCCGCCACTCGAGAACCTTTACTCCCCAGCGGTTGTCAGTTCTGCGAGCTATATGACCTGCCCATTGCCACTTCAGCTTACCAATCCTGAGAGCTATGTCGGTGACTTTGGTTCTTCTACGGATTTCCGTATTTCGGATTCTATCACGTAGAGAAACTCCGAGCATAGCTCTCTCCATAGCCCGCTGAGCGACTCTGAGCTTATGAACGAGGCCTATAGTCAGCGACCACGTCTCGGATCCGTATGTCATCACTGGTAACACACATTGGTTGAAAACTTTCGTCTTGAGGCTCTGTGGTATTTGTGACGAGAAGATATTGCGAAGCTTCCCGAACGCTGCCCAACCGAGTTGGATTCGCCGGCTGACCTCTTTATCGAAGTTGGATTTACCTAGTTTGACCATTTGGCCTAGGTAGACATAGTGATCAACAACTTCGATAACATCGTCTCCAATGTGAACAGGTATGGGTACGACGTGGGCGTTCGACATGATCTTTGTCTTACCCATGTTCATTTTAAGACCCACCTGTCCGGAGACGGTGTTGAGGTCTCTCAGCATCCTGCTGAGGTCCTCCAGCGATTCTGCCATGATGACTATATCGTCGGCAAACCGAAGATGAGTGATGTAATCGCCATTGATATTGATGCCATATCCGTCCCAGTCCAAGAGCTTAAATATATCCTCCAATGCAGAGGTGAACAGTTTCGGAGAGATAACATCTCCCTGTCTCACCCCTTTTTGCAATGGGATCGGATTTGTGCTCTGGTTATGAAGCCGGATAGACATAGTGGCGTTGCTATACAAACATTTCAGCACTTGGATATACCGATAGTCAATTTGGCACCGCTGGAGGGACTGCAGCACTGCCCAGGTTTCGACTGAATCAAAGGCTTTCTCGTAGTCCACAAACGCAAGACATAACGGCCGATTATACTCCTCTGTCTTCTGTATAATCTGCCGGAGCGTATGAATGTGGTCTACGGTACTAAAGCCTTTTCGGAACCCGGCTTGTTCGGGAGGCTGGAAGTCGTCAAACCTTCGAGAAAGACGGTTGGTGATAACTCTCGAAAACAGCTTATAGACGTGGCTCAACAGTGAGATGGGCCTATAGTTCTTTAGAAGGGCTTTGTCACCCTTCTTATGGAACAGCACCACCACGCTCCTGTTCCACGCCTCTGGCGTTTGTCCCTCGAGGATGACGGAGTTGAACAGCCTCTGAAGGACTTTAAGTACCGGTGATCCACCTGCCTTCAGAAGTTCCGTCGTTATTCCGTCATCACCCGGTGCCTTATTGTTTCTGAGCTGTTTGAGAGCCGACCTTATCTCGTACAGGCTGACGTCCGGGAATCGAGCTGATTAATGGATAAAAAGTATTTTATATCAAATTAAATAGGTCAATAAAGATATTTACAAAAAAAAAAATTAAAATTGTATTTTGCTTTGGTTAATAGCCAAATTCCATACTAATAATGAAATACATTTGACAATGTTTTTTTAGGTTTATATTTAGTCATGTCCTCGTCAAATAATGCTAATTTTAATAATAAATGTTTTTATTTAAAGTTGTTATGGAGCTGCGGAGGCGGGTCCCGCGGAGAGCGAGCTCGACGCGCGCTGGCGGGCGCGGTGCGAGCGCTCGCGTGCTCCGTCTGTACTGCGACCGCCACACGCCCGCTTGTCTGTGCACGCTCACATTTATATTGTGAAGGTTCGATTATGTACCTTTAAAATATTTCTATCTATCCCTATTTATATAAAATTCTCGTGTCGCGGTGTTAGTTACCCATGTCCACCTAAACGGCTGAACCGATAATAATTTGTGTTTTTTTGTATTTTTTTTATATGGCAAAACAACGTTGTGGACAGCTAATATAATATTAGAAACAGACAAAAAAGTATTTTTATAACATTATTTGTTAATACTTAGAAAAACAGAATAGAATACAAAAGAAGTTAATTTATGGAGTTGGGCGACTAATTTCTTTATTGAATTTTTGTGTACCAAAAAAAACTGACTTTAATTAATTAATTATTATACAATGCTCTTTCTTATATTTATTTATCTATTTCAAATAATAAGTACAATTATGTTACAGCTTCCGACCTCTGTGGCGCGTCGGGCGAACACCCGACTGCGACGCAGAAGGTTGCGGGTTCGATTCCCGCCGGGAAAAAGTATTTATGCTGACCATAAATTCTTGTTTCTGGTTCTGGGTGTTTCCTATATGTATATATTTACAAAAAAAAAAGTATATAAGTAGTTTATCCGTTATCTGGCACCCATAACACAAGCATTAAGTTGCTTAGCTTGGGGCTGGATGGCGATGTGTAATATGTCCTGAAATATTTATTTATTTATTTATTTATTTTATTTAGCTTGTTGGTCAAGATTAGATCGTTGCGCGCTCTGCAGAGAACAGCTTCCTCCTAAAGAGTCGCCATACGCCAGGAACTTAGTCGCTGAACAGGTACAATACATACAACAATAACATACAATACGTCCTTTCACCCAAGTCCCGATCCCGCGGGAATTTTTGGGATCAAAACTGCATGCCAATTTTCATCTAAATCGGTCCAGTCGACTGTAAAGAGGGAACAAACAAAAAATAACCAAAGGGGTCCATTTAGTATGGGAGCTCCCAATTAATCAATTTATTCTCGCACCAAGTTTGATCTAAATCGATACTGTATCTCCTGAAAGAAATACGAAATATTTCTGTGTATTTGTGTAGATTTCAGAATTAGTACCTAATTATATATACTATATTAATAAAACTATATTTAATAATTATGAATTGTATATAGTTGTTATCTTCTTTTTAAATATTACCTATCAGAAACAACATCAAATTGTAATAAAAAGTTATCAAAACATTTAATTCTGTTAAGTTTTTATCTATTTTTTAATATTTACAGGTTTTCGAAGCGATAGCAACAGAATATGAAATAAAAAGCGTGAAAAAACGGCCAAAAGAAACGCTGTCAGCTTATTCATCGCCGAATCGCAGCCCTAACAATTCACCTACTCCTAGAAGAGGGCAATATCAACTATCAATGATGAGAAAGAGAGTACAGTTCAATACATTCGCCTCCGACCCTAATATACACAGGTCTACCCAAGAACCCCGAAGTTCTAAAAATACTAACATTTTAGTAGAAAATTCCTTACCTGGCCACTCGAAATCGAGCCCGAAATGCGAATGTCAAACAAAAGTGTTGCCAGAGACGAAAATTAATGCGCAAATTCCGGAATTGCCAGGAATCATTGTGGAAAATGCGGAAAATAACGTTTTGCAACATAAAATTGTTACGAAATTGCGGCAAGCGTGCTCCTTGGCGGACTTACAGAATAGTTTGCAGCATTTGCAAATATCGAGGTCTTTAAATAATTTGGATCAAAATTGGTAAGTTGACATCAAACAAACACCTTTTTTAATTCGTAAAATATTAATAAGGAAAAATCCATGAAAAATCATAATTATAGGTATTTATTAGTTATTAATGAGGCTTCGTTTTTCTCAATTTCAGTAAACACGACGATCATCACAGCAGTTTAGATAATTTAAAAACTCAGTGCAATACGACTTTTGGTAAGTTGAAAAAAATATATCTATTCATTAGAAATAAAAAATATTAATGGTAGATTATTTCATTTAAAAACCGACCATTCGGCATTCGTGCGCGAGTCCGACTCGCACTTGGCCGGTTTTTTAAAGCTATAAATATTTTTTTATTATTGTTTCAGATAATCCCGTATTTCTAGTAACGCCACCTCCAATCTACGTGGTGACTTGTGATCACAATAAAAACGATGTGCCATCTTAAAAATAGGATTTGTTTAGTCTAAAATTGTATTCTTTAATTAAGTTTTTTTATATTTTTAAAATAAAATGTTTTATCGTAAAATAGCTGGATTTTTAATTTATGAAATGCATTGCTACTAGCAGTTAGATGTCACTGTTTTCGAACTCGATTAATCGACTAAAACATTTTTTAATATAAAAAACTGTGCCCATCCCTTCTAACGTCAAAATAATTACTTGTTCACTCAGTTGGCGGCATTGGTTAGTGTTGCCACGTGCGTACATTACGTACACTTTTTGAAATGCTTTTGTTTACCAAAGTACCAACCTTTGACATTATTACTGGAAAATAAATACAAAGGAATATACTTAGTAAATACAAAGTAAAAATATTACTATTACTTTCTTAAATTTTGACAAGAAACAAACGATTTCTCTCTTTTGTCAAAAGAGGTACGTTGTAAGATAAATCAAAATATTTTTGTTGACATTAGTTACTCTGTGGCGTGGCAACACTGCAAAGTTATCAGCCAACATCGCGGGCATCGCGCTGCAGTAAAAGCAAATAATTGCTTCGAATTTTCGTAATTTACGCCACAAAAATAGTTTAAAAGTGTAGTTTATTGATAGAAAAACAACGCAACAATATTAATAAACCTAATTTAGTGCTAAAACAGTTCATATAAGTGTGTTTATTGCTATTTTTACGCCCTACAAGTTGTCTGGAAGATCGAAGCGATAAGGCCACACCCTCCTATTGTTTCAGAAAGAACGCTTCTTTACTTTTATTGAAAGCTTTTTCTTGTTAAAACCTCTTCAAAAAGGCTAAAGGTGAGATTCGTTTGTATTTCTACTGTATTATTAAGCTATGTTAGTTTTTTTTTAATATGAAAATACTACACCTTTTACCTTAAAAAAGTGCAGAATCCCTTAAGAATGCAAAGATAAAAACTAATGTAATATTCTACGAAAATCTAGCTATCTACATAATATCAAGTTTCATCACAATCGGTTTTGAAGTTTTTACGTAAAGACAAACATAATAAATACCTACCTAACTGATCCAAAAAAGGTAACTGATTCGATTTCTTCTGATGCAAATTGAATATTATAAACACCAAAATTGATTCCTTATTCTTTTTCTTTCAGAGGAAATAAAAAATGGAAGAAATTTACGTAAAAATCGAGCCAATGGATGATGAAGAGATAAAGAAAGAAGTAGATATAAAAATTAAAACGGAAAACATTAAACAAGATTCTGAACAAACTCGTACAAAGCTAGAAAACAAACCAAGTTACTCACTCGAAGGATATCATGAAATAATTAAAAATCAAATATTCATTAAAGAACAAAGCGCACAAGATTACTCTGAGAATTTTGCACAGGACGGACCAAACATAGCTTTTGCACAGCACGGATCAAACCTAGCTTTTGCACAGGATGGATCAAACCTAGCTTTTGCACAGCACGGAGCAAACCTAGCTTTTGCCCAAGATGGACCAAACCTAGCTTTTGCCCAGGATGGACCAAACCATATTGAAATCACAGGAAAAGTATACGAAAACGGTCAAATAAACAGAATATCCTGTACGATTTGCGATAAAACTTTCAAAAATAGAGCCAACTTAAAAAACCACATCAAATACATACACACAGACGATCACAACATCGAATGTGACATTTGTTACCGAACATTCAAATCACACGTTCACCTAAAATCCCACACTCAGTCCGTTCACGCTGAAACCGAACTATTATTCTGTGAAATTTGCAAAAAACAATTTCAAAATAAGAGAAAACTACAAAATCATATTTACTTCACTCACCCGGAACCGGGCCAAGAATCTATATGTAATATTTGCAACAAAACATATAAAAGTCCATATAATTTGAAATTACATATTCGGCAAGTTCACCCCGAGGGCAAAGAAGTATCGTGCCCACATTGCAACAAATCATTCAAAATAGACACATTACTCCAAAGACATATTAAATGGAGTCACCCATTCGATGGGATGACATATAAATGCACACAATGCAATAAAATACTACCTTCATTAGCTTGCTTGCAAAAACACATTGAAAACACTCACTCGTACCAAAAATCTATATGTCAACTTTGCAATCGAGCATTCAAAACTAAAAAATCACTCGATAGACATTTAAAAAACTTACATGACAATGCTAGTAATAAAAGCTTAAAGGAATTCAAACCCGGTGAATTTGTATGTACTTTCTGCGATAGAAACTTCCAAACTAATACAGCTATGTACTACCATATTCAAAGATACCATACCGATAATATTATAGATACAAAATTGTGTTCGATTTGCAATAAAACATATTCGGACATTGCATCGTTGCAACGACATATGTCCTCCGTCCATTCTCTTGAAACAGCAACATGTAATATATGTTCTAAGGAGTTTAAATCACAAATAAATCTCCAAAGTCATATAAGAATAACCCACGCTCCCCCAGAATCGGCTCAAATATGTAAAATTTGCAAGAAAACATTCAAATGTGCCCTACATTTAAGAATGCACATCACTTCCGTTCACCAAAAAGGCGATTTCTTCTGCGAAATTTGCAACAAACAATTTGCCACTGCTAAATACTTAAGAAAACACGAAAGAACCCATGTTCAAACCAGAGATTTCTCCTGTAATATATGTTTAAAAACTTACAAGACTTTATTCGCTGTGAATAAACACAAGAAAAATGTACATAAAGTACCAAAATATACCTGTGTTAAATGTGGAGATAGTTTTCATATAAACAGTGAACTTAATGAGCATATTTTGAAGTGTGGAAGTGAAAATGAGAGAGTGATTACTATAGAATTTGAGCCGATACCTGAAGAAGAAATAAAAAAAGAACCGATAGAAATAATAGGAAAATAAACTACTAACTATTGAACATAAGCAATTTTACTTGTGGCAGTATGGTAGCTAGCTAGTTCTAACCATAAATACTTATGTCCTCTAGCAATCCGGCGGGCAGCTTCCGGGAAACCAAGGATTTTGGACTCCAGGGAGTATGATCGCAAAGCTAAAACTTAAAGGAATTCACGGAAAGGCACCAGCAGCCGAATGGAGCCTTAAATTTGACTTAACTGGTGAAATCTGTCTTATACTTTTTGGCCAGAGGGTATTGTTTGTGGGGATAGGATACAGTTTGATGGCTAGAGGATATTGTTTGTGGGGATAGGATACAGTTTGATTGCTGGAGGATATTGTTAGTGGGGATAGGATACAGTTTAATGGCTAGAGGATATTGTTTGTGGGGATAGGATACAGTTAAATGGCTAGAGGATATTGTTTGTGGGGATAGGATACAGTTTGATTGCTGGAGGATATTGTTAGTGGGGATAGGATACAGTTTAATGGCTAGAGGATATTGTTTGTGGGGATAGGATACCTACAGTTAAATGGCTAGAGGATATTGTTTGTGGGGATAGGATACAGTTAAATGGCTAGAGGATATTGTTTGACTTAGTCCCATCGGCCCCGCTGGCTCTGCCCCGCCAGCGGGGCAGATGGGAAAAAGTGTTGCATCGGCCCCGCTGAACGCAGACGCGGACGCTAGCGGGGCCGATGAAACAAATTAAGTTTCATTTGCCCCGCTATAGGACTTACTTCCGTCGGGCCCGCTAGCAGATGGGAAAAAGAGATTGATTCATCGGCCCCGCTAGCGTCGGCGTCGGCGTTTTGCGGGGACGATGGGTAGGTACAGATCAAGTTACAAATAGAGGCAATCAATACTTAGGTTGCCGAAAAAGGAATGTCTGTAATTAAAATGGTTTGTATGTTAATCAGTTTTTATTGAGTGCTCAAAATACATAATATTTTAATAATAAAAAAATTCACACAACAAGAACATCACATAAACATTTTTTAATTTTCATAATCATAGATGATAGTCACACAAATTACATTAATCAGTCTTCATTAATGAACATGAATGCCTAAACTGCTGACAGTTTTGTAAGATGAATATAATATTTTAGGTAAACAACATAACATACAAAATACAGTATTTGACAAAAAATCATCGAGAGAAAACATTAACATTACAAACTATGTCAGTGTTTCGAGAAAATATCTACTGGTTATTGGTCCATTTACAAATTTCAAGATCAAGTTATACTATTTAAATAATCAACAAAACAAAAAAAAACACAAAACAAGGACATTACTTAATAACTAGTTTCTTAATTTTTAATAGAGCCAGCCGGGCCGATGGGAGTAAGTCTAAGATAGTACCAAAAAGTTAAATGCAAACTCAATATTTTCTATAATATTCTTATAGAAAGTCATACACTGCTTAATGGGACACATCACGTATCATCTTAAGAAACTTAAAAAACTTTTTGGTCCAACGCCAAACCTCAACTCAACTCAAATCAAAACGCGTCTATAGACAGCGCGAAGTCAAATTCATGACAACCGTGTAAACGTGAAATTACTAATTATTGTGTCGCAGTAAAGCAAAGCGAATTTCGGAGATAGTCACTCTTTAGCTGTTACATATTGTGCAATTCTAAAAAAAAAACTGAATTCTGATTTTGATGTGTCCCATAAATTGACTTTTGTTTTTTACGTAATATAAACATATTTTGTTCAAGATAACAATTACATAAATAAAAGCACTGAATTATTGTTTATATTCCTGCTCTAATTCTTGTAAAAGTTAGACCATTTATGAAAAAACTATTAAAAGTTAGAAGTTTGAGTGTGCAAATGTATCAAGAGTGATGTGTCCCATTAAGCAGTGTATGACTTTCTATAAGAATATTATAGAAAATATTGAGTTTGCATTTAACTTTTTGGTACTATCTTAGACTTACTCCCATCGGCCCGGCTGGCTCTATTAAAAATTAAGAAACTAGTTATTAAGTAATGTCCTTGTTTTGTGTTTTTTTTTGTTTTGTTGATTATTTAAATAGTATAACTTGATCTTGAAATTTGTAAATGGACCAATAACCAGTAGACATTTTCTCGAAACACTGACATAGTTTGTAATGTTAATGTTTTCTCTCGATGATTTTTTGTCAAATACTGTATTTTTTATGTTATGTTGTTTACCTAAAATATTATATTCATCTTACAAAACTGTCAGCAGTTTAGGCATTCATGTTCATTAATGAAGACTGATTAATGTAATTTGTGTGACTATCATCTATGATTATGAAAATTAAAAAATGTTTATGTGATGTTCTTGTTGTGTGTATTTTTTTTTATTAAAATATTATGTATTTTGAGCACTCAATAAAAACTGATTAACATACAAACCATTTTAATTACAGACATTCCTTTTTCGGCAACCTAAGTATTGATTGCCTCTATTTGTAACTTGATCTGTACCTACCCATCGTCCCCGCAAAACGCCGACGCCGACGCTAGCGGGGCCGATGAATCAATCTCTTTTTCCCATCTGCTAGCGGGCCCGACGGAAGTAAGTCCTATAGCGGGGCAAATGAAACTTAATTTGTTTCATCGGCCCCGCTAGCGTCCGCGTCTTCGTTCAGCGGGGCTGATGCAACACTTTTTCCCATCTGCCCCGCTAGCGGGGCAGAGCCAGCGGGGCCGATGGGACTAAGTCTATTGTTTGTGGGGATAGGATAGGTACAGTTAAGTAAGTGATGTCGCTTGTAGGCAAGTTATTTACTACCTACATTTTGGTATAATTATTATAAAATATTAAATAAGTTAGTTATAAAATATTAAATAAGTAATATAAATAATTAAATATACCTACTTTATATTATTGTAATAATATGAATGCAAATTATGTTCAAAATATATTTTTAAACACAGTGCTTTGAAGTTTTATTTTGTTCCATTCACCCATTTCACAATATAAGTATACAAAATTTCATCTAAAGATAAAAATATACAAATTTTCATCTAATAATCGGTTGATCCGTTCAAATATAAAAAAAAAATAGATTTAAAAAAGAAATTGATGTTCGATTCTCAGACCTAACGAATACCTATACCTACACATAAAAATCGGTTCAGCCGCTTAGGTGGAGTTTGGTAACTAACACCGCGACACGAGAATTTTATATCACTACATAGTATAAAATAAAGTCACTTTTCGCCGTCCCTATTTCCCTATGTATGCTTAGATCTTTAAAACTACGCAACGGATTTTGATGCGGTTTTTTTAATAGATAGAGTGATTCAACAGGAAGATTTTTATGTACCTATAATACATGCATAATATAGTTATAGATAAACTAGCGACCCGCTCCGGCTTCGCACGGCTATATTATACATAGGTATAAACCTTCCTCTTGAATCACTCTATCAATTAAAAAAAACCGCATCAAAATCCGTTGCGTAGTTTTAAAGATCTAAGCATACATAGGGAAATAGGGACTGCGAAAAGTGACTTTATTTTATAATGTCGTGATAACCTAGATACCGACTGCAGCGCCATCTACCGGGCTGATTTGTGAATCTAAAGTTTAGTTTAGATTCTAAACCATCTACTAAATAGTCCGAACAAAGCTTAAACATTTGGTTTGGATAGGTGAGCCCGTTCTTGAGTTATAAAATTACAACGAAAAGTGGCATTGATTTTTATATTATATATTAGACTAGCTGCGCTCCGCGGTTTCACCCGCGTAACTCCCGATCCCGTGGGAATATCGGGATAAAAAGTAGCCTATAACCTTTCTCGATAAATGGACTATCCAACACAAAAAGATTTTTTTCAATTCGAACCAGCAGTTCCTGAGATTAGCGCGTTCAAACAAACAAACAAACTCTTCAGCTTTATAATATTAAGTATAGACTAGCTATTGCCCGCGACTTCGTCCGCGTAGTAGTCGAAAATGGACCAAGGAATCGCGTTGTCTCATACAAACTTTGCCCCCCTTTACCCTAAGGGGTAGAATTTCGGAAAATCCTTTCTTATCGGAAGCCTACGTCATACAAAGAACACACCCTCCAAGTTTCAGATCTCTACGATCAGCGGTTTAGGCTGTGCGTTGATCCGTCAGTCAGTCAGGACAAAGCATTTTATATTTTATGTAGGTATAGCAAAACAAATATAATTACAAAATATCATTTATTAACTAGAATTCACACATAATCTTAAAATCTAAATACAAACGAAAGGAACACATAAATGGGGACTACTAGATTCGCTTTTTAGGATTCCGTACCTACCTCGAAATGTAAAAAAGGAACCCTTATAAGATCACTTTCTTGTCCAGAACGAAGTCCCTTATCATGGGTTGGCGGGCCGGGACCTAGCCCAGAAAAAATGTTACGCGAATAGTGAAAAGAAAAATTAAAAGTTTGTTAAAAAAGGCTAATAAGAAGCCAGAAATACCCATCGCTTACAACTAGTATTGTTGATTGTAACGAATGTGTTTTGTTTTTCTCAAAAGTGCTGAGATGGAATTGTAGGTGAAATTTTTACCGATATATTGGGGTAATTTCGAACGAATTTTTTTTTTCATTTCAAGGCTAGACTAGTTTAATCTTAATTTTAGGATAGCTTCAAAACTATAGGAAATAAAATGTTTGGCTCAAAATCACACCAAAATGTCGGTAAAATATCACCTACAATTCCATCTCAGCACTTTTGAGAAAAACAAAACACATTCGTAACAATCAACAATTTTTACCAAAGGCGACCGGTGCCAGTAGTAACTATTTAGTAGGCTGTGTACCAAGGTCGTTGGCGTATGGACCCCCCTTAAATAAAACCAAAGCCCTTGTCTTTAAAAAAATTGTTTACCCTTATCTATACTTATAATATTATAAAGCTGAAGAGTTTGTTTGTTTGTTTGTTTGTTTGAACGCGCTAATCTCAGGAACTACTGGTTCGAATTAAAAATTATTTTTGTGTTGAATAGTCCATTTATCGAGGAAGGTTATAGGCTTTTTATACCGATATTCCCACGGGATCGAGAGTTACGTGGGTGAAACCGCGGAGCGCTGCTAGTAATCTATAAAAACACAATGCTAGGGGGAATCAATTTAACCCGTGGGGCGCCATCTAGTTACATAAAAAAACTAATCTGACATTATGAATCGCGCACACAAAAAAAAGGTAAAGAATAGTACATTGCGATACAAGTGTGGAAAATTGATCTTTGCATAGAGGCGGTTTATGACGCGCGAGCGGACCGCGAGGGCGTTTACAAAGCCGAGATATAAAGATCAATTCCACACGCGTATCGTACGACGATCTGTCCTTCTGCTAATCTGGGATTTTGCTATTCCGGGATTTTGCGTATCTGTCCTTTTGCTACAGAGACGACGTTTTTTATCACAGTTGCGAATAAAAAAATACTTGTTAAAATAATAAAAAGTTTTTAAGAATTTTAGTTTCTTCGATTATGTTTACTATTTTTATTTGTTAATTACACTCCCGAAAGGCTAGGCAAAAGACTTTTAACCTATACAGCCTCGTCTGACATATAATATTTTTTTCCATTCGTTTTTGCGTCTGGGATTAAAAACAGAATATAATGGTATAACAGAATATAAAAAACAAAATAAAAACAAAACTCAATTTTTAATTGTTTTCAAAGACGTTATTACGTAAAATTATCGTTCGTTATCAGACTTTAGAGACAACCTGGTACCAACAAATAGTTTTTAAGTTTTTAAGCCAGCAAGGCAAAACTTTGTTGGTACCTTTTTTCTATACATCAAAACAGTATAAACTGCTGGTATAAACTGTATACCCAGATAAATTAAGAATTTTTCATCTACCTAGCATGTAATTTGCAGTAAGATACGTATTCAACTTATCGGGATAACATATTATTTTATCACTAGTTGGATATTTTTTATCGCACGCGTGTATAATACGTTGCATTATGAGCCTTAAAAGCGGCTTAATAAGATCCACTTTATGAGCAACTGTGATTAAAACTTCGTTCCAAACGCGTTTCCCGCGACAATTTTTTTCAGGTAAGGCAAATCGTTAATTGTTCGCTCATACAGCCAACCAATAATAATGGCAAGGCAGACTTGAGCATTTACACAAATAGTAAAAACAATAAAAATTCTCCGTTTTTCCAGATTACAATGAAATTGATAGTAGGTATTTCGTATACTAGATGTGGAAAAAATATATAAGCATTTAAAGTGACGTGTTTTACATTTTCTCTATCAGCATCTGACGCCATTACACATATAGGAACTTATCTATCTAGGATCTACGATCGGCTTAGTGGCGCCATCTGTTGGTGGCGATGTGAAGCGTCGCCACACTAAAAGCTGCCATTTCGGAGGCACACGGCTTCTTAAGAGGAAAGGGTACCGGGGGCTCTCTCCATACAAACTATTACAAACGTAGTCGACTGTTTTCTCCCTGGATAATGACACTAGAGCAAATATGTTTTGTGCATAAAACTTATAATGCCACTGTGACGAATAGAAGACATAAATAAAGGGAAAAAAACAATAAAAGGAAAAACAAAAAACTCAATTTTTCATCGTTTTCTTATGACGTTACCACGTAAAATTATCGTCCGTAAACCGACTTTACAGACAACCATTTGTTTTTTCTTTTTTTCTTTAACGTTAAGAAGCCGGGTAGTACAATTCACATGGCCTAGTCCAAGCATCGAAGGTGGGTTGCGGCTCGTTCTTCGGGAACAGCTGTTCCGTTTTTTCAACCAGAGGCGGTTGCGGCTTCTGTAAACATTCATTTAAGTTATAGGATACAATTTAATGGCTTGAGGATACTGTTTGTGGAGATAGGATAAAGTTTAATGGCTAGGGGTTAATGTTTGTGGGGATAGGATACAGTCTTATAGCTAGGGGATAATGTTTGTGGGGATAGGATACAGTTTAATGGCTAGGTGATATTGTTTGTGGGGATAGGATACAGTTTAATAGCTAGGGGGATACTGTTTGTGGGGATAGGATACAGTTTAATGGGCAAATGACATTGTTTGTGGGGATAGGATACAGTTTAATTTGCAAATAACATTGTTTGTGGGGATAGGATACAGTTTAATTTGCAAATGACATTGTTTGTGGGGATAGGACACAGTTTAATAGCTAGGGGGATACTGTTTGTGGGGATAGGATACAGTTTAATGGGCAAATGACATTGTTTGTGGGGATAGGATACAGTTTAATTTGCAAATAACATTGTTTGTGGGGATAGGATACAGTTTAATTTGCAAATTACATTGTTTGTGGGAATAGGATACAGTTTAATTTACAAATGACATTGTTTGTGGGGATAGGATACAGTTTAATTAAAAAATGACATTGTTTGTGGGAATAGGATACAGTTTAATTTGCAAATTACATTGTTTGTGGGAATAGGATACAGTTTAATTTGCAAATGACATTGTGTGTGGGGATAGGAGACAATTTAATGGGCAAAGGATATCTACACTAATATTATAAAGAGCAAAGATATTTTTTTGTTTGTTTGTAACGAATAAACCCCGAAACTACTGGACCGCTTTAGACGAAACTTGGTATGAGTATACATTGATTCATTGACAGTAACATAGGGTACTTTATATTCCGACTGGAAACATCGGGATGCAGCTAATCCAAAATTACCTGGTTGTTATGTTTGAGCTTGAGATGTACAAGCTTGTGATGTGTCCGGAGCGCGGTCCGCTGGCTGAAGCTGCGCGCGCACACGGCGCAAGTGTACGGCTTCTCGCCGGTGTGAGTGCGCATGTGGTTTATTAACACTGACTGGAGAAAGGAGAAGATTATATTACTTCTTTGAGCTTAAGCTCACTGACTGACTGATATATCAAGGTACAGTTCAAGCCAATAAACTGATCGGCCTGACTGATTCATATATCAATAATAATAATAAATAAATAAATAATAATAAATAAATAAATAATAAATATTTCAGGACATATTACACATCGCCATCCAGCCCCAAGCTAAGCAACTTAATGCTTGTGTTATGGGTGCCAGATAACGGATAAACTACTTATATACTTTTTTTTTTTTTTTGTAAATATATACATATTATACATATAGGAAACACCCAGAACCAGAAACAAGAATTTATGGTCAGCATAAATACTTGTTCCCGGCGGGAATCGAACCCGCAACCTTCTGCGTCGCAGTCGGGTGTTCGCCCGACGCGCCACAGAGGTCGTCCAAATCAAGGTACAGTTCAAGCCAATAAACTGATCGGCCTGACTGATTCATATATCAAGGTACAGTTCAAGCCAATAAACTGATCGGCCTGACTGATTCATATATCAAGGTACAGTTCAAGCCAATAAACTTATCGGTCTGACTGACTGATATATCAAGGTACAGTTCAAGCCAATAAACTGATTGGGCTGACTGATTCATATATCAAGGTACAGTTCAAGCCAATAAACTGATCGGCCTGACTGATTTATATATCAAGGTACAGTTCAAGCCAATAAACTTATCGGTCTGACTGACTGATATATCAAGGTACAGTTCAAGCCAATAAACTGATTGGGCTGACTGATTCATATATCAAGGTACAGTTCAAGACAATAAACTGATTGGGCTGACTGATTCATATATCAAGGTACAGTTCAAGCCAATAAACTGATCGGCCTGACTGACTCATATATCAAGTTACAGGTCAACGGATCAGGCTAACATTTAGGATAAATATAGCAGTTATTATCCGCTAAGAAAGGATTTTAAAGCTAGTCACCTTAAGAGAAACGAGACAATATATTTTAGTTTCTTATTTGCTCTTAGAGTACTCGACCGATTCAGATGAAGCTTGGTATGAGGATAACTTGATTCATTGCTTTGTTCCCACGTCTACAGATTCCCAATACTACAGATTCTCATGCCTACAGTGTCCTATTTGTATAAATTCCTCATTGACAGTAACATAGAGTACCCACCTTCCCCCTAAAGGCCCTCCCGCAAGCATGACACACATGGCTCGGCGCAGCGCGTCCTGCACGCGCGTGGACCGCCCTCGCGTGCGCGGCCAGCCCGGCGCGGGACGCGAGCCGCGCGCCGCACGCCGAGCACGCGTGCGCGCGCACGCCGAGGTGCTGCACGCGCGTGTGGGACGCCAGACGCGAGGCCGACTCGAAGCGACGAGGGCAATCCGTACACGGGAACCTGTATAGAAAACTATTTATTAGATCAGGGTTTCTCAACCTTTTATGCATAGTGCCTCCCCCCGGATTATAAAATATTTCCATGCCCCCTATATTTTTCTTCATTGATTCAATAAAAAAACACAAATTATTTTAGCGACATAATATTTCACACGAGAGTTAAATCACTTATTTATTTGGTGTTACCAACTAAAATATAAAAAATGATAATTATTTTATTAATGCGATGTTTGTGCTGGTTCAAATTGGTCAATTGGTCGATACCGGGTTCAGTTTTTGACAAAGTTATCATCAAATCACTATCAACTGCAAGACCATTTCGCTGTTTTGTCTTAATCTGCACTAATGCTGAAAATCCGGTTTCACACAAGTAAGTCGAGTAAAACGGCAGAAGTATTTGCAAAGCAAGAATGGCAACTTTACGATGAAGGAGAAAGCGTTTTGCCCACTTCATGCCCCCGATTGCCCCCCTTAAGATCTCTCTACGCCCCACCAGGGGGGCACGTCCCACCGGTTGGGAAGTCCTGTATTAGATGAATTGGAATTGTCCAAATAAAGTAATTTAAGATACTGATCTCATTGATTTTTAGGGTTCCGTAGCCAAATGGCAAAAAACGGAACCCTTATAGATTCGTCATGTCTGTCTGCCGTATGTCACAGCCACTTTTTTTAATTTTTTATTGTGCATGGCCTGCACTGGGCTATCTGAAAATATTAATACACGTTAACCATCTAGGTTAACATTCGAGTAACATGAAATGAAAATTCATACTAACAGATGTCGCTAACGAAAATTAATTCGAAAGAGTCAAAGCCAAATTTCTTTATTTTTTTTCGATTCTTATGTATATATACATTGATCACTTGCAATCGTCTTAAAAACTAAGTTAGGATGTGTGCCTTCGGAACGCGCCCACCAATGAGAAGAAGGCACAAGAAACTCATGGGGTTTTTTTATATGAGGTTAATGCAATTCTCTATGACGGTACTTTACCGAGTGGCGTAATTGGCAAGTTCACTTGAACTAAAGGGATGCGAGTTCGAGTCTCGTCTCAGTTACTCAGTTGCAATTTTTGAAGACGCATTTTTCCTTAAAAATATTTTACTAGGTTAAGTACCTAGTAAAATATTTTTTTAATATTTCTCACTAGTTCTTTTTTAATTTTTTGAATATTTCAAAACTTTTAAACGTGGTGACGTCACTAATGGCGTAATATATTGATATTACGCCATTAGTGACGTCACCACGTTAGTGACGTCACCACGGAAGACATTGGTCTTCCATTGCCTAAGTTGTGTAGAAAAGTGTGTATTTATTAGTTGGCTGTCATTTAATTTTTATTATTTATTATGGCACATGTTGATATGATCATAACGCCGATAGTGACGTCATCAGAGTGCAAGTGAAGGTTAACATATTTGATCGAAAATATGCTACATTAACGTTTATTTTTGATCAAATACCGCAACACATCATTTATAGCTGCGCCCCGCGGTTTCACCCGCACAAGTGCCGATCTCACTTGAATATTAGGACAAAGAGTATGTGTATTAATAAGAGTCTATGTGTTAATCCAGGTCTCCAGCTATCTACATACCGAGTTTCATTGCAATCGGTCCAGAGGTTTTGGCGTGACGGAGTAACAAACATACTAAAGCGCAAACTTTTACATTTATAATATTAGTAGATTATGATTGCAACAAATAATTTATTATTTTTAATTAACGTTTCATACCATACCATCACTTCGAAAAGTTGTGTAGGTACTTTGCCTCCCTTGCTTAAAAAGTATTATTTTAACCCCATATGATACAATCAACTATTACTGGTCAAGGATAGAAATCTACTCACTTGAAGCTCATCTCGTCTTTGTGTTTAAGACTCTTTGTAAGATGTACTCGTAGATTGTGCGCTGATTTAAACCTGGTAACACAATACATTCATTAGTTGATGACTGATTAACAAATATAAAGTTAAATTTTGTCAAAAAAGAAGTGAAATTTCAACAAAAAGAAACGAAATTTCAACAAAATAAAGTGCAAATTCAACAAAAAATAAGATAAATTTTAACAAAAAAGAAGTGAAATTTTAGCAAGTAAGAAGTGAAAATGTAACAGAAGAAGTGAAATTTTAGCAAAAAAAGAAGTGAAGTTTTAACAAAAAAAGAAGTGAAAAGCAAGTAAGAAGTGAAATTTTACCAAGTAAGAAGTGAAAATGTAACAGAAGAAGTGAAATTTTAGCAAAAAAGAAGTGAAGTTTTAACAAAAAAGAAGTGAAATAGCAAGTAAGAAGAAGTGAAGAATTTTACCAGTGAAAATTCAACAAAAAAGAAATGAAATATAAAAAATATATGTTGGAGAAAAGGGGCTTCTTGCCAATAGAAGCTAGATCTCCAGATAGTTTCGTTTCGTTTATTGGTCGTTGGTATTAGGTTTGGAACACGAACAACGGGTAAATAATATTATAAAACGGTTCCAACATAAACCACTGACGTGGACGGCGAAGTGAACCACATATAAAAATATATATATATTAAAGTTGTACCAAAATAAGAAATGCAATACCTAACATCACACTCGACGCAATAGAACTCCTTAACATCGGAATGCATCTTCATATGGTTCTTGACATGCGCTCGCGACCGACATCGCTTGTCACATATTGGACACGCGTATTTCTTCTCGCCGCTATGTATGCTGGAATGTGACGATAATTGGGTTAGGCAGGGTGTCGATAAATGGTGCTATAAATTTTTTTTATATATTTTTTATTTATTTATATTTAAACTCTTTGTCATGACAAAGAGTTTAAATATAAATAAATAAACTGCATGCAGTTACCCCAAAACTTACCCAAAAAAAAGTTGTAAGCGATTTTTTTTTCAATAAACTTTTTAAACTCAATTCAATTCAAATTCTTTATTTTATTTACAGTATGCGTCATAAGTCCACTATCAGTATGCTACAATAATACTAAAAACAAGTAGGTATTTGACTTACGACCTTCTTTTAATAGACGTTACACACAAACATAAACACTTAAATTAAAAGTACCTACTCAGTGTGATTATTATCAGTCAACGTGTTAGCTATGTGTTTAGTTGTGTGAGTGGTATAAGGGGCCACCCGCTACACCAACCGACGTGGGATCGATTTACAGGTTACGTTGTTATAATGTTCTAATAGTGCTGCACAGGATTGTAAACGTTACGGTGGGCAGAGACTTTTGACCGTTGATTGTACAGTACGTCGGTTCACTTTGAAGTCTTTAAAATTAAGTTAGGATATGTGCCTTCGGAACACGCCCACCAAGAGAAGGCACAAGAAACTCATGGGGTTTTTTTTTCACACAAATTGTGTTCACAGTAATTAATTTGCCGGGATTTAATCGCGTAGTTTTCGAATAAAATACGCGATAAAGTCCCGGAAAAATAAGAATAATAATTGATTGATTGAATTATAGATTGTCAGTTTATTTTACTTTAATAATGAATGTATCAATTTTGAAGATTCTTCAATATTTAAAACAACACATTGCAAACTTATCACCAAAAGGACCGTTTTTATACGCTTTTTTTGGTAACAGGAATTATTTACATACATACTGGACACTGCCATTATTTGGGTAAGGTATGAAGGGTGCCAATAATTGGTCCAAAATATTGACAATATGTTACAGATGTGTCAACATTTGACACGGATACTCACAGTATATGTTCAGTGAGAGAGTCCTTGTTCACGAATGTTTTACCGCATTGATCGCATTCAGGCCGAGAACCGGAGTGATGGTTCCGCATGTGAGAACGATGGGTCTTATCATTGCTAAAATACAATAAACAAATAAATTATTTATTTATAAATAATAATTATAATTTTTTTTTGTTTGTTTCTTGTACTTACTTAACTACTGAATTTATTAAATAAGTAAAAAATATTTTTTTTATTTCAGACAGAACCCATATACAGGGTTATTGGTAAATATACTAGCAACCCGTTGAGGGCTACTTCTGTGCAACTTAAGAAACAACTTTTGTTTTACGACTTTTGGGAATATGAAAAAATATATGAAAATTCGATAAACAGCAGATTTTTTTAAGCAAAGTCATTCAGACTAAAAACAGTAGATAAAACTTTAAAAAGAAGTAAAATTTTAAGGGTAATGACCTCTCCGTGTACCTATAGAACAGCTGATTAAAATTTTCGAATTTCCAAAAGTCGTAGAACAAAAGTTGTTTGTTAAGGTGCACAGAAGTAGCCCTCAACGGCTTGCTAGTATAATTACCAATAACCCAGTATACAAACAACATAAAATACTATAGAGTTTCTTTTACCTAAATATACAATTTAAATTCAAAGATCATTCATTATTATCTGAAAAGTCAGAAGTCAGAATTAACAAAAAAAAGGGATAGAATGAAATTGGCATGAGATCACGCTTGAAGTAGGTATCCCATTTCTAAAAAAAAAAAAAAGAATCATCTAAATAGGTTTATATGACTTACCTAGATTCTTTCCCACAAATATCACATTTTATTATCATTGTTATTCCTTCATGTTGAGTTCTGGAAAAAAGGTTTATTTTTTTCTAAGTAAATAATATATAGGCCTTTAAAACTAAATTATTTATGCAGCGGCAACAACTTTAATACATGTTTAATCCACGGGACGACCCAATTGGCAAAATGTTTACAATGCCGGATTGCAATGTAAACTGGCTGTAAATGAAAGATGTCACACACTCTGTTGAATCTCAAGCGGTGTATATTTGCGACTAATTAGAAAAATTACAAGGTAGTAAACGAATACATCCCACAGAATACGCAATAGTTACTATGAGGTACAAACAAACAAATCAACGACGCTTGGATGCACCGCGATTATATACGACCATGTAGGTAGGTACTTATATCTCTAATATGAATTATTATAGGTAGGTAGGTTATGTTAGGTCTAGACTTTAGGTACAAATATTAAGTAGGTATTTCTTCTATTCTAATTAAGCTAAGTACATCCAACAACCTGTATAGCTTAGTTAGGAAAGAATTGAGGCAACTAAGCCGGGGGGTTCACCGTAGAGCAATGTAAAAAATACATACCTATAATGATTATAAATGGACTGTCTGTCTATCATTCTGCGCTGACATTTGACACATTCGTACCGTCGCGTGTGTATCAACATATGTACACTGTAACTGTACACTGTCGGAAGGTACATCTGGCATACTGTACATAGGTATTTACCGCGGGACTGTTGAACAAACAACAATTGGGTCAGTTTATGTCAACAAATAGAACTTTCATGTCAATATTTGGGTCGTTTGATGTTAACAAATAGAACTTTCATGTCAATATTTGGGTTTGATGTCAAGTTTCTTAATGCCAATATTTTAGTCGCCACTGTGACTGTACACTGTCGGGAGGTACATCTGGCATACTGTACATAGGTATTTACCGCGTGACTGTTAAACAAATAACAACTGGGTCAGTTTATGTCAATAATTGGAACTTTCAGGTCAATATTTGGGTTAGCTTATGTCTACAAGTGTAACTTCTATGTCAATATTTAAATCATTTAATATCAACAAATAGAACTTTCAAGTCAATGTATGGATTGTGAGGGTTTTTTGATGCCAATATTTGGGTAATTTAATGTCAACAAATAGAACTTTCATGTCAATGTATAGGTTTATTTATGCCTATATTTGGGTTTTTTAATGTCAAGTTTCTTGAGGAACTTTCATGCCAATATTTGTATAATTTTTATTGGCTAAGCAACAACTTACCGGGCTATGTTTCGTCATATGATTTTCTAATTTCGACTCAAAATTGAATCCCTTAAAACACAATTTGCAGTGATACATAAAATTTACTAGATTTTTGGTTTCTTCCTAAAAAAAAAAACAGAATTAAGTTTTAAACATATTATGGACGCGGTACAGAAGGCCGCAATTTCAAAGATTTTTTGTTTGTAACGAATAAGCTCTGAAACTACTGGACCGATTTAGATGAAATTTGGTATGAGGATACATTGATTCATTGGAAATAACATTGGCCACTTTTTATCCCGATATTCCCACGGGATCGGGAGTTACGCGGGTGAAACCGCAGAGCGCTGCTAGTTACATATAAAATGCTTTGTCCTGACCGACTGACGGATCAACGCACAGCCTAAACCGCTGATCGTAGAGACCTGAATCTTGGAGGCTGTGTTCTTCGTATGAGGTAGGCATCTGATAAGAATGTTTTTTAATTCAAACCCTACGCGGACGAAGCCACGGGCGAAAGCTAGTTTATGTATATTTACCTCTCTCTGCCGTATCTGCTCATCCGGATTTAATGTAATAATTCTAATTTTCTCCGGATCTAATTCTAAACGTTTTCTTATACCAGATCTTTTCTTTACAACATCTTCTATATTATTTATATCATCTGTGTTTTCGTCTCTGAAAACAAAGAAAAAAATATCTTTTAATTTTATTTAAAGACTAGCGACCCGCCCCGGCTTCGCACGGCTATATTATGCATGTATTATACATATAAACCTTCTTCTTGAATCACTTCATCTATTAAAAAAAACCGCATCAAAATCCGTTGCGTAGTTTTAAAGATTTAAGCATACATAGGGACAGACAAAGCTATTTTGTTTTATACTATGTAGTGATAGTGATGATTAATAAATAACCTTAGAAACTCCTTACGGAAAATAATGGTTTTTCCTATACTAATATTATAAAAAGGAAAGATTAGAATAGGCTTCAAAACTACTGAACCGATTTAGATGAAACTTGGTATGAAGATACATTGATTCATTGACAGTAACATACTTTTATCCTGATATTCCACATGGATCTGGAGTTACGCGAGTGAAACTGCGAAGCACTGCTAGTTTTCAATATAAAGAAACTGCGTGCAAACTTCTAAATATTTGGGTGCACAAACAACTATTTATAGTGTTGCTTCTATATTTTTAACTTGGAATTGCTATTTCCCTTTAAAAAAATGACCATTTATTCGGCATGCCAATGACTTGGCAATTCAATTTTTTTTTTAGTAAAAACCGGGCATCATAATATCTATATTAATAAAAATCAATGGCACTTTTCGTTGTAATTTTATAACTCAAGAACGGGCTCACCTGCTTTAGTTGAAGTTGATTCTAGACACCTGCTTTAGTTGAAGTTTAAAGTCTTCTAACTCATTAATTTATCAAATAAAAATTTATTTGAATGAAACATTCCAATAATAGTAATTTTTTAACTCTACCGGGGGCTGCAATTATGCAGCCGACGTACAGTCACTTTACCAATTAGCTGAACCCCACGTGACCCAGAGCTCACTCGCAAATCTGTAAAGTTATGTTACCTGATTCTGTTTTTTTAAACAATCACTACATAGTATAAAACAAAGTCGCTTTCTCCGTCCCTATTTCCCTTTGTACGCTTAAATCTTTAAAACTACGCAACGGATTTTGATGCGGTTTTTTTTAATAGATAGAGTGATTCAAGAGGAAGGTTTATATGTATAATACATGCATAATATACCCGTGCGAAGCCGAAGCGGGTCGCTAGTATACAATAAACAACAAATACAAATACAACACAATAACACAATATATACAATAATTTAATTAATAATTATTATTTTTTTAATTTAATTTTTGTTTAATACAATATACAATATATATTTTTTTACAAAATAGGTAAATACTATATTTTTTACAGATATGCCAATGAGCTCTGGGTCAGGTGGGGTTCAGCTAATTGGTAATGTGACTGTACATCTTTGCTTCAAATACAAAGGGAAAATAAAACACTTTTTATTAATCAAAAATTTTAATCATTTCGTTAAATTACAGAGAAAAATAGGACTAAATCTATACTAATATTATAAAGGTGAAGAGTTTGTTTGAATGCGCTAATCTCAGGAACTACTGGTTCGAATTGAAAAATTATTTTTTGTTGGATAGTCCATTTATCGAGGAAGGCTATAGGATACTTTTTATCCCGATAATCCCACGGGATCGGGAGTTACGCGGGTGAAACCGCGGAGCACTGCTAGTACTATTATAATTATAATATGAAATTTAATCAAAATCGTTAGAGTAGGTAGTAATTTTATTATTCTAAGTTTTATATTTAAAAAATGAGATTTTCTTTCTTGTGGGTTCCGTATACAAAGGGTAAAAACGGGACCCTATTACTAAGACTCCACAGTCCGTCCGTCTGTCTGTCACCAGGCTGTATCTCATGAACCGTGATAGCTAGACTGTTGAAATTTTCACAAATTATGTATTTCTGTTGCCGCTATAACAACAAATACTAAAAACTAAATTGTACGGAACCCATGTGCGCGAATCCAACTCGCACTTGGCCGGTTATTTTTAATACTTTTTTCTAAATAATTTTAATTCTAAACATACATAATAAAAATATATACAGGGTGTCTTTTTAATTGAGCCTTCAGGACTATATCCTAAACTATAAGAGATAGCGAATACTGAAAGGAGTTGCGTGCCCGATTTAACTAAAACTGCATCATTAGCATTTTGAAAAAGTCATTACCCTAGCCGGGAATCGAACCTGTTTATTTAAAAAAAAATCGCCCTATATTTTTCTACCAATCGATAGTGTTGCTGATAGAGATCAATTCCTGGAAACAAACGTAGTTTGGCAAATTAAAGTGATTAACTATTAATTTTACATTACACAAGTGTAGTTAATGAGCTTGGGGCTAGATCGCGATGTGTGGAATGTCATGCAATATTTATTTATTATTTTCATACAACTTTTCCCGAAAAAAATGCTGTGATTTGGTATCTCCAGGAACCAAAGCTGTTCATTTTAACAAAAAAATAAGTATCCTATACTTATATTAAACACTACAAACAAAAAATATATAAAACAAATCTTTTCTCTTTATAATAAAATAAATATTAAGCTGTTCGTTAGTCTCGCTATAAATCGATAATGGCCGAACCGATTTAGATGATTTCGGTTTTAAAATGTTTGTCCTAGTCCAGGGAAAGTTTAAACGCTGAGAAACATCGGACCTACGCGGGTGAAACCGCAGTTATTGAAATGATGTCACAGTTATAGACATATTGCACCAAATATAAACATGGCGCACCAGTTTTGCAATAGCGTATCTGTTGTTGACATGGTGCATCAGATATTGACATGGTGTACCATTTATTGACATTGTGTACAAGCTATTAACATGGCGTATCAGTTATAGACATAGTGTACCAGTTATAGACATATGGCGCACCAGTTTTGCCATAGCGTATCTGTTGTTGACATGGTGTACCAGTTATTGACATGGTGTACAAGCTATTAACATGGCGTATCAGTTATAGACATAGTGTACCAGTTATAGACATATGGCGCACCAGTTTTGCCATAGCGTATCAGTTATTGACATGGTGCATCAGATATTGACATGGTGTACCAGTTTTTGACATGGTGTACCCGTTATAGACATGGTGTACCAGTAATTGACATGGTGCACTAGATATAGACATGGTGCACGAGTTATAAATATAGTGTACCAGTTATTGACATGGTGTACCCGTTATAGACATGGTGTACCAGTCATTGACATGGTGCACTAGATATAGACATGGTGCACGAGTTATAAATATAGTGTACCAGTTATTGACATGGTGTACCCGTTATAGACATGGTGTACCAGTCATTGACATGGTGCACTAGATATAGACATGGTGCACGAGTTATAAATATAGTGTACCAGTTATAGACATGGTGCACGAGTTATAAATATAGTGTACCAGTTATTGACATGGTGTACCAGTTATTGACATGGTGTACCTGTTATAGACATGGTGTACCAGTCATTGACATGGTGTACCAGTCATTGACATGGTGCACTAGATATAGACATGGTGCACGAGTTATAAATATAGTGTATTAGTTATAGACATGGTGTACCAGTTAATGATACATATTACAATTTTAATACAATGCAACACGGTGCAATCAAAAATTCAAAGTAATACTTGTACTATGTAATTTCACTTCCTACCGAACATAGAGAAGGAAGTCCTTCTAAAACACAAACCCGAATATTCTTTAGGGTTTGGTAAATTTAAATATTTAGCGATCTCTCTAGCTATACAACCTAGAGAGTTCTTTCCCATAACTTGTTTTGTACATGCATTATTACGATATGCTAAGAAAAACCTATTGTTACATCCGTCTGGTCTTGAATCTATGTATTTTTTTATTATCGGTACGTATTTCTCTTTGATGAAGAATTTCCTTTTGTTTTCTTGCGACAGTATTTTGACTGTCATGATTTTCCCGCAAATTTTGACGTTTTCGATTGTCAGTTTTAATAGCTCTTTGCATTTGCAGGCGCCGCTTATGCCGAATATTAGGGCGACCTGGAAAATAAATCGGACCAATTATTGGCGACACAGTTGGCACAATGGTCACCATGCCGGACTGCCAAACACAGGGTTGCGGGTTCGATTCCCGGCTCAACAAGTATTTATGCTTAGATATTTGTCTGGGGTCTGGTTGTTTCTATGTTTTATAAGTATATATTTACAAAAGTAAGTATATAAGTAGTATATCCGTTGTCTAGCATTCATAACACAAGTCTAGTTACTTAGCTTGGGGCTAGATGGCGAGAAGTGTGAAAAAAAGTTGCCAAACTCCACCTAAACGGCTGAACAGATTTGTATGAATTTTTTTGTGTATATTTTGTTTTTTTTTAAATAATATAGCATATTATAATATATACAGGGTTATTGGAAATTAATTGACACGGCGTTAAGGGCTTCTTCTGTGCACCTTAACGATCAACTTTTGTTCTACGACTTTTGGAAATCCTATCCTGGATATGGATGTCTGGATGTTTGTTACTCTTTAACGCAAAAACTACTGAATGGATTTTAATGAAACTTTACAATAATATAGCTTATACATTAGAATAGAACATAGGCTATAATTTATAAAGATATTGTGTGAATTGTCTAAAATATAACGAAAAATGTCGAGAAATTGACAGATGTCAAAGTGACAGATGTCAAAGTGACAGATGTCAAAGTGAATGTCAAAGTGACAGATGTCAAAGTGACAGATTACAAATCTGTGTCTGTTAAATATCACAAACAATTTTTTTTCTATTACCTTATTTTCTAGTATACCTACCTACACACAGCTGTAATGGGCAACGTACATCATGCATACGTTCCAAATACATCATTTTAAGATATATTTTTTTAGATATTTATCATGGTAGCTCTGCTACAGAGCACGACATAATAATATAATCATGATAAAAAAAAAAAAAAAAAAAAGATTTGTAAAAAACATCCTCGTATTATTCCTTGAAAATCCCAAATGATGTCAAAAGAAAAACTAATAAAAACTAATTGCATAAGAAGAAATAAACAACTTTTCTCCTTAGTCCATAAGCCGTGGGATAAAAGAGGGTTTACATTAAAGTGGTAATTGTATATAGATTCAAATATATTTAATTCTCATTCTACTCACTTCTAAAGCATATACGAACGCTGTTTGTCTAGAAGTAGTTAGAAAAACGGCTGATTGGTTGAAATACTCTTGCGTATTCGCTAGATTCTATCACAATCTGTTATTACTGATATACAGAATAGCTTGGCGCTACACATTTTAAATCAGATCACCTAGAAAGACTAGGTATTTTAATCAACAAACATTTATTTTATTATTTTTAAGCCTATTCTGCCCCACTGCAGGCTAAAGGCCTCCCAATGTTCCCTGTCTAGTGCCAGCTGCCAGCTGGGTACAGTCCCTATGATGCGAGTCAAACTTGTCCCGCCCCATCTCCTTCTGGGCCTGCCGCAGAATCTCCTGCTGATTTTGTTTACTTTTTGGTTAATCAAACTAATATTGAAAGCTATTTCTGGTATATCAATTTAATATTAGAATCTTTGGTTTTAGTGACTAAAGATCAATTAAAATATATATATATATATAGTTAATTACAATGAGTTTCATTGTTTCAAATAAGTAATGTTATTTCGTTACTTTCCTTCAGCATCTTTTATTTACTTATAATAAAAGAGCTTGATTTTGTTTACAGTTCACATATTTTCTTAATACATATACCTATGTATGTATAATTCCTTTTTTGCTTATATAAAACAATTTTATACAACTCTAAAGATCTGCATGTTAACTAATGTTGAGGACGAAGCAAGTATAATTAATGATTAAACGAACTTACCTTAAGTGAAGTTCTATCGTAATTATACGAGGCTTCGTCTGAAACATTAGGGTCCCTCCCACCCATAAAACCCATCAAAATTGTTTAACCAAAAAAGGAATTATCGATTCTCTGAACTAAATGAAGATGTCAACGGCTGGGGTTGCCAGGCAGGATCAGCATATACCCAGTGTCAAATTTAAAAAATATTATTTTTATACAATTATCTCAACTATAGTGTGTATGACTGGGTACAAGCCGCGTTGCTTTGACATCTGTCAAGTGTCACTTTGACATCTGTCAAGTGTCAATTTGACATCTGTCAAGTGTCAATTTGACATCTGTGAAATTGCTCAGCGTTTTTCGTCATATATTTTCACTGGATCGGGACTAACGCGGGTGAAACCGTTGGGCGCAGCTAGTTCATTATAAAAATATTCCATACAAAAATAAAAAATTAAATCCAACAGTTCAAATAATACTCAACTCTACGTCTACGTCACAGAATCAATCATAGTAGGTATGGTACAACCCGATCGGTTCGTACGCAGTGCGCCCCGTGCCGATCGCGCGCGCGCACTTGCCGCATAGACATAGAAAATTACCAGACAGTACGAGAAACACTTAAATATTTTTTTTGGGATATGTATTAAGTTTCGACAAAAGTCGTAGAACAAAAGTTGTTTGTTAAGGTGCACAGAAGAAGCCCTTAACGCCGTGTCAATTAATTTCCAATAACCCTGTATATACAGGGTGAATTTTTTATGTTGGCCTTCAGGGCTATATCCTAAACCATAAGAGATAGCGCAAAATGCTGCATCATTAGATTTTTGAAAAAGTCGTTTCCCTAGCCAGGAATCATAGCCATACTATGTTTGTTTCCAGGAATTGATCTCTATCAGCAACACTATCGATTGGTATAAAAATATAGGATGATTATTTTTTTTGCAAAATCAACAGGTTCGATTCCTGGCTAGGGTACTGACGTTTTCAAAAATCTAATGATGCAGTTTTAGTTTTTATCAAAATCGGACATGCAACTTCTTTCAGCATTTTTCGCTTTCTCTTATAGTTTAGTATATAGCCCTGAAGGCCCACATAAAAAAATCACCCTGTATATATATATCACTACATAGTATAAAACAAAGTCGCTTTCTTTGTCCCTATATCCATATGTCTGCTTAAATCTTTAAAACTACACAACGGATTTTGATGCATTTTTTTTTAATAGATAGAGTGATTCAAGAGGAAGGTTTATATGTATAATACATGCATAATATAGCCGTGCGAATCCGGAGCGGGTCGCTAGTTATTAATATAAACACTCACCTTATAATGCAAGTACATGTTATCCGGTGCCTCCTCCAAAAACTTCTCAATCTCCTTCAAAGAGAACACCTTACTCTTCTTACTACGGAATCCTCTAGTATTCCGATTAACAAATTCCCTCAAATCCTTATAACTATATATATCTATTCCAATTCTGAGTTTAATAGTCACTCTTAACATGGAATAATATGCACACAGCGTTGACGGTTTCAATTTCTTCGATGCATCTTCAAAGAATTTCATCAGAACGGTCTCCGTGTAGGTGTCTAAGTCATTCTCTATCATCCACGTTTGTAGGCCCTTGTGTATGTGGAAATAATGCTTTTGTGACTTTGTTGGTAGGTTTGCGAAGTTGGCTGCGATGTCATCTTCTATATTGGTACTGTTTTCTTGTGTATTGGTACTTGTTTCTTGTACTTTGATACGCTTTTTCTTTGTGTTTGCGCTTTTTTCTTGTTTATTGGTACTGTTTTCTTGTTTATTGGTACTATTTTTACTTGTGTTTGCGCTGTTTTCTTGTTTATTGGTACTATTTTTACTTGTGTTTGCGCTATTTTCTTGTTTATTGGTACTATTTTTACTTGTGTTTGCGCTATTTTCTTGTTTATTGATACTATGTTTTTGTGTTTTAGTACTAATTTCTCGTGTATTGGTATTATTTTCCTGTACTTTAATACTCTTTTTCTTTTTGTTCGCGCAATTTTCTTGTTTATTGGTACTATTTTCTTGAATACAGTTATCTTGTATTTCGGTATCTTCAACATTTTCTTGCTTAATATTTATAGGTTCGAAATCGATTTGTATATTAGAGTTTTCAATTTGAAAGTCACCACTTTCAAATCGGTTTTCAAACTTTCCATGCTCAATAATTGGTTCATAATCAATCTGCAGATCGTATAAACTTTCATTAACGCTATCACTTTTAATATTTTCAATTTGTATCGTCGGTTCAACGTGAATTTCTTCACTTTCACTGTGGCTTTCACTTTCACTTTCACATTCGACAGTGCAAATATTTGGACCGAATAGCGCAATCGATGTCCTTTTAAAGCAATGTCCGTTGTAATCTTCTGGGTTTGGTATAATCAAGTATGAAGCCACTTCTTTTGGTATTCTGCCGATTGTGTTCTTACCAATCACTTGTTTTGTGTAATTACTGTTATTGATTGGGAAGAAGAATCTGTTGTGATCCAAATCGTTTGGTCGTAAGTTCATATATCTGTAATATTAATATAATATATTAATTTTAAGGACTTTTTTTAAACTAGTTATTGCTCGTATTTTTTTTTTAAATATCAAGGGGGTCAGTTTAAAGTTAAATCCAAGTTTGAGCGATTGTAGCCCTTCTCCCACGGCTGCCATCTTGGAAAATGGATTTAAATGGTTTTTATGTTTTATCTGACTAACTATTATAGGTCTCACAAAAAATATTATGAAACATTTTTTGTTGCAATTAAGATTACTTATCTACAACTTTTGTCAAGTAACTTTTAGTCGTAAACCAAAAATTAAAAAAGTTATGAGCGAAAATCCATTTCTGCGTTTCCTTAGCTATTTTTACGGTCCCATCTGGCTGAAAGCATGAAACTTGGCATGCAGGTAGCTTTTACAAATATACTACAAGCGACCCGCCCCGGCTTAGCACGGCTATATTATGCATGTATTATACATATAAACCTTCCTCTTGAATCAAAAACCGCATCAAAATCCGTTGCGTAGTTTTAATGATTTAAAGCATACATAGGGATATAGGGACAGAGAAAGCGACTTTGTTTTATACTATGTAGTGATAGTGATAGTGAAGATATAGAAGTAGAAACAAGTCGTATGGCGATTGGTGGCCCCAATTTGTGTGCTAAATTAGTTTTTTTTTGCATTTTTTTATGAAAACGGTTAAAACTACAACCAAACTGTCAATGAGTAATACCGCAACACGTAAATTTTATATTTATGAGGACATAATCTTTGAAAATTTCAACTTTCTAGCTATCACGGTTCATGAGATACAGCCTGGTGACAGACAGACAGACAGTGGAGTCTTAGTTAAAGGGTCCCGTTTTCACCCTTTCACTACGGAACCCTAATAACAAAACTCACAACGGACAGTGGAATCTTAGTAGAAGGGTCCCCTAATAACAAAACCCACAACGGACAGTGGAATCATAGTAAAAGGGTCACGTTTTCACCCTTTCACTACGGAACCCTAATAACAAAACCCGCAACGGACAGTGAAATCTTAGTAAAAGGGTCCTATTTTCACCCTTTCACTACGGAAACCTAATAACAAAACCCTTACCTTCGAACATATTCACAATAACGAGCGTATACGTAGAACCGTCGTTGTTTGTTGTTTCCATCTTTGATTTTAACAACAATTTTGTTCTTATGTAATTGCACGTTGTTTGTTGTTAGATTCGTCAATTCTTGGCCGGTACATGCTCCACTTATACCCAGAATTAATACCACCTAGAAAAATACACATAAAAAAAAACTTGAGCGGTGTCATGGGACACCCGGATGGAACGAAGCTTCTTTTTTTGGAGGAATTGAAAATTGTTGATGTGAAACATCTATAGCCGCACGTAAAAGCGATTTCTGCCGTGGCGACGCACAGTGGGTCAAAACTGCAAATGATGGACATAGGGCTGTTTTTCGAAGCAGATCGTTAAGAGCTCATTTTAATTCAAATAGGCTTGTGTTATGGTGACTAGACACGATTAGGCTTGTGTTATGGTGACTAGACGCAACTAGGTTTGTGTTATGGTGACTGGACACAACTAGGCTTGTGTTATGGTGCCTAGATGTAACTAGGCTTGTGTTATGGTGACTAGACGCAACTAGGTTTGTGTTATGGTGACTGGACACAACTAGGCTTGTGTTATGGTGACTAGATGTAACTAGGCTTGTGTTATGGTGACTAGACGCAACTAGGCTTGTGTTATGGTGACTAGATGTAACTAGGCTTGTGTTATGGTGACTAGACGCAACTAGGTTTGTGTTATGGTGACTGGACACAACTAGGCTTGTGTTATTGTGACTAGATGTAACTAGGCTTGTGTTATGGTGACTAGACGCAACTAGGCTTGTGTTATGGTGACTAGATGTAACTAGGCTTGTGTTATGGTGACTAGACGCAACTAGATTTGTGTTATGGTGACTGGACACAACTAGGCTTGTGTTATGGTGACTAGATGTAACTAGGCTTGTGTTATGGTGACTAGACGCAACTAGGCTTGTGTTATGGTGACTAGATGTAACTAGGCTTGTGTTATGGTGACTAGACGCAACTAGGTTTGTGTTATGGTGACTGGACACAACTAGGCTTGTGTTATGGTGACTAGATGTAACTAGGCTTGTGTTATGGTGACTAGACGCAACTAGGCTTGTGTTATGGTGACTAGACCCAACTAGGCTTGTGTTATGGTGACTAGATGTAACTAGGCTTGTGTTATGGTGACTAGACGCAACTAGGCTTGTGTTATGGTGACTAGACCCAACTAGGCTTGTGTTATGGTAACTGGACACAACTAGGCTTGTGTTATGGTGACTAGACGATGATGTGCGATTCTATCACAATCTGTTCTTTTCTGCATATTACTTTAACAAAATAATGTCGATGTTTCACATCTGCCAGGCGTCCCGTGACGGCTCACATTTTTTTGTAAATAATCGTCGCGACACCACACTGTTCAATGCGAAATAGAAATGAAAAAATATCTGGTTTGCTTTCTATGAGAGAGAGAGAGAGAGACAGACAGAGAAAAATCGTCGCGACACCACACATTTCAATGCCAAATAGAAATGAAAAAATATCTGGCTTGCTTTCTATGAGAGAGAGAGAGAGAGAGAGACAGACAGAGAAAAATCGTCGCGACACAACACTGTTCAATGCAAAATAGAAAGACGAAACGAACATAACTGGCTTGCTTTCTATGAGAGAGAGAGAGAGACAGACAGAGAAAAATCGTCGCGACACCACACTGTTCAATGCGAAATAGAAAGACGAAACGAACATAACTGGCTTGCTTTCTATAAGAGAGAGAGAGACAGACAGAGAAAAATCGTCGCGACACCACACTGTTCAATGCGAAATAGAAAGACGAAACGAACATAACTGGCTTGCTTTCTATGAGAGAGAGAGAGAGACAGACAGAGAAAAATCGTCGCGACACCACACTGTTCAATGCGAAATAGAAAGACGAAACGAACATAACTGGCTTGCTTTCTATAAGAGAGAGAGAGACAGACAGAGAAACACGCGCACGCCGCACGGCTTACAATAGCTTACTATAGCAAAAAGTGTCGTTACAACTTTTCGTGAGAATTTTTTCCGTCTAGCCCCCTTTCACAACGCGCGATAAGGAACTAAAACTTTCAATTAAAAATATATTGCAGGACATTCCACACATCGCCACCTAGCCCCAAGCTAAGTAACTAAACTTGTGTTATGGGTGCTAGACAACTCATATACTACTTATATACATTTTCATTTGTAAATATATACTTATAATACATAGAAACAACCAGACCACGGACAAATATATAAGCATAAATACATGTCTGAGGCGGGTATCGAACCCGCAACCCTGTGTTTGGCAGTCCGGCGTGGTGACCATTGTGCCAACTGGGTCAACAAATACATGGCGTATTGTAAAAACTAGCTTTTGCCCGCGAGTTTTGCGTAGTTTTAAAGATCTAAGCATACATAGGGACAGACAGACAGCGGTAAGCGACTTTGTTTTATACTATGTAATAAATAAGATATTATATTAGACTAGCCGCGCCCCGCGGTTTCACCCGCGTAACTCCCGATCCCGTGGGAATATCAAAGTAAAAAGTAGCCTAAAGCCTTCCTCGATAAATGGACTATCCAACACAAAAATAATTTTCAATTCGAACCAGAGAGATTCCTGAGATCCCTGATTTCTGATTCCTGTTCCTGAGATTAGCGCGTTCAAACAAACTCTTCAGCTTTATAATATTAATAACTAGCGACCCGCCCCGGCTTCGCACGGCTATATTATGCATGTATTATACATATAAACCTTCCTCTTGAATCACTCTATCTATTAAAAAAACCGCATCAAAATCCGTTGCGTAGTTTTAAAGATCTAAGCGGTCAAAGGGACATAGGGACAGAGAAAGCGACTTTGTTTTATACTATGTAGTGAAGATAAATATTTAATACCAACCTTCATAGCCAAATATTCATAATCAGGAGCATTATTCAAAAACAAATCGATCTCATCAAAAGTGAAAACCTTCGATATCTTACGTTCAAACCCTTCAATATTACATCTCAAAAACTGTTTCAAATTATCAAATTTCTTTATATCAACGCCATTTTGTGTCAATATTGTATTTCTCAACATGGAAAACACATTCCAAAGACTACTGGGTCTGAACTCTAGACTCAAATGTTTGAAATAATCAATCATAACATCTTCCGTTATGTTGTCTATGGATTTCTTTTGCATCCAAAATGTGAAAACCTCGTAAGTTCGAACGTAGCTTTTAGCAGATTTCTCTGGTACTTTCAATATTCTACCACTTGGCATTTTAACTTCATCTTCGTAGATGGAATTGGCTGTTTTATCGTTGGGATTGGCTGTTTCATCTGTACGATTGGCTATATCATCATTAGAATTGGCTATTTCATCTGTACAATTGGCCATATCATCATTACAATTGGCTATTTCATCTGTAGAATTGGCCATATCATCTTTATTGGCTACAGCATCACCACGGTTTTCACTTTCGCTATCACTTTCACTTTCAAAGTAACCGTTGGAACCTTTCTTCGGAACGAACAACGTCTTGAACGTTCTCCTTAAACCACGCCCTGTGTATCTCTCTGGGTTTTTCAATTTCAAAAACATTGCAACTTCTTTGAGCATTATAGATATTTTATTTTTACCCATTACAATTTTAGTGCATATACCATCTTTGTAATTTACGAAGAACCTATCAAATTCTAAACTTTTCGGTCTTAATTTTATATATTTTTTAACGTGTTCTGAATAGTTTTCCGGTATCATGAAAGATTTTTCACTTATCCCATTGTCTTGTACTTTGACTAATATTAAATTTGCATGAATTTCAACATCGTGAATGGTTAATTTTAATAGTTTTAAGAATGTGAAACCGCTGAATGCGCCGAATATTAAAACGACCTGGAAAAAAAAATACAAATAAAATACACTCATTTAAAACTCATTTTCATAATAAATAAAAATAAAATAAACAAAAAAAATAACTATAAATAAAATAAACAAATAAATATTGCGGGACATTCCACACATCGCCACTAGCCCCAAGATAAGTGATTAGAATTGTGTTATGGGTGCTAGACAGCGGAAATACTACTTATATACTTTTCTTTTGAAAATATATACTTATAATACATAGAAACAACCAGACCACAGACAAATATCTAAGCATAAATACATGTCCGAGGCAGGAATCGAACCCACAACCCTGTGTTTGGCAGTCCGGTATGGTGACCATTGTGCCAATTGGGTCGTCACTATATTCTACTTATATACTTTTCTTTTGACCCTTTTCTTTTTAATAAACTAAGCACTAAATATTAAAGAGAACATTACAAATATGCCTGAACAATCGTTCTTGAATTATTTAATTTTAGTTATTTTCGATGTAAAATAATGAAAAATGGTTGCTTTCGAAGTAAAATTAATGAAAAATGGTTGCTTTCGAAGTTAAATTAATGAAAAATGGTTGCTTTCGAAGTAAAATCAATGAAAAATGGTTGCTTTCGAAGTTAAATCAATGAAAAATGGTTGCTTTCGAAGTAAAATTAATGAAAAATGGTTGCTTTCGAAGTAAAATTAATGAAAAATGGTTGCTTTCGAAGTTAAATCAATGAAAAATGGTTGCTTTCGAAGTAAAATAATGAAAAATGGTTGCTTTCGAAGTAATTAATGAAAAATGGTTGCTTTCGAAGTTAAATCAATGAAAAATGGTTGCTTTCGAAGTAAAATTAATGAAAAATGGTTGCTTTCGAAGTAGAATTAATGAAAAATGGTTGCTTTCTAAGTAAAATTAATGAAAAATGGTTGCTTTCGAAGTTAAATTAATGCAAAAAGGTTGCTTTCGAAGTAAAATTCATAAAATATGGTTGCTTAAAAGTGAAATTAATGAAAAATGTTAGCTTTTAAAGTGAAAATAATGAAAAATTTTCAATTTCAAATTGGAATAAATGAAAATTAATCATTTCAGAAGTAAAAATAATGACAAATACTAACCTTTGCAGGCAAATACTGATCATCGGGTGCTGTTTTCAGAAATCTATCAATTTCTTCCTTTGTAAAAACCTTATACGGTGCAACGTAATGACTTTTGCTTCGTTCCCTAAGAAACTTTCTCAATTTGACAAAATTTCTCATCGATATACCTTTAATAGCTAACAATGTGGCTTTGAGCTTGGCATATATGTTGAAGAGTGTCGATGGTTTATATTTTAAGTCCAATTCATTGAAATATGTAAGGAACACTCTCTCGTGGAAATCTGTGATATTCTTCTCTTCCTTCCATCTTATGAAGTCTTTGTAGGCTTTCAGATAGCTTAATTTTATATTTTTCTTTAGTCTCGTTTTGAAATTTGCATCGGTTATTTCGATTTTATCTAAATCCGTAAGTACTTGGGATGCTAGAGGATCGTTCGATTCCAATGGTTCCAATGTTTGTACGGTATTGTATGTTTCGTATTGGTTTTCACTTTCATCGTCGCTTTCACTTTCATCGTCGGTTTCACTTTCACTGGAAATTTCAATTTCTTTTTTAAATGGTTTTCACTATCACTTTCACAGTTTTCGCGCGAGAGTAACGCGGTTTTTTTTTTAAAAAAAAAAACCTCAACGATTATAAATACCAATAAATTGACTTATTTTGTAATTTGTCAAGAATTGGTATTCAAAAGTGCGCGCAAAATTTGGGTCATATGCCCGAACCGCGCAAAAAACCTATTAAAAATGCGCAAAAAAAAAAAGTAAAAACCTTTTTTTTTCTGTAACCGAAATATTTACATATACGTACAGTCGGCAACAAAATTGCAGACCCATAGTACAGTTCTAAAATTATTATTAATGTTTTTATTATAATAACTAGCGACCCGCCCCGGCTTCGCAAGGCTATATTATGCATGTATTATACATATAAACCTTCCTCTTGAATCACTCTATTTAAAAAACCGCATCAAAATCCGTTGCGTAGTTTTAAAGATCTAAGCATACATAGGGACAGACAGCGGGAAGTGACTTTGTTTTATACTATGTAGTGATGTTTTTATAATAAATTCATGAGTTGAAAGATTTTAAGCTTGAACTCGAGCAAGACCCTTAGAATCTTCCTCGATTTAAAACATTATATTAAGGTGAAAGGATACCTGCGCTCTCTCCATACAAACGTAGTTGACTGTTTCCTCCGTGGATAATGACACTAGCACAAATATTTTAGGTGCCATAAAACCTATAACTACCATGACTATGCCCCTATGTTTTGGTTTTTTTTCATTTTCTAATTATCATAGAAATTAAAATTAGAAAAAAAATAAAATAAAAAAAAAACAAAAAATTGGGACATGGTCATGGCAGTTGTCAGTTTTATGCACCAAAAATATTTTCTCTAGTGTCATTATCCAGGGAGAAAACAGTTGACTACGTTTGTAATAGTTTGTATGGAGAAAGCCCCCGGTACTCTTTCCTCGTAATAGCATTTATTCACTTATTTCGGAGCTCTACGGTGGGTCTGCACTTTTTTACCTGATTGTACCTACCTACTTAGGTATAGTCTTAATTTAAAAAAGAAAAAAAAATATTTAAAATTTGGGCCTTGTTTTTATAAAGGGCATCTTGCAATTTTGTCTTTCTAAATGGCCTTCTAAATTTTTGCAAATATGAAACAGTTGAAAATGTGAATTTTTACCCAAATATTAAATATTCGAAATAAACACTAATTGCAAAAAAAGTGTTTTTTTTTTTAGTAGATTTTAAACGTTAGAAATGTTTTCCTCGTTATGATATTTCTTAACAACATCCTTCAAATCAGGGTTCGAGGATATATATGTATGGATATATATCATGATATATATCCGATATACCTATATCAAATGGTTTTTATGTTTTTAAGTTGATTTTACTGTATTTTTTTAAATAATTTATTATGTTTATAAAAACACAGGTATGCAAACAGTATACATAAAAAATACAATAAAATAATAATATGGCTGTCATACAAAATTGGATTAATATCAATTTTTTGATATAAAACGGATATTAAAATATCAAAAATATCCGACATTTTGATATTTATAATAAATATCGGATATTTTCGAACCCTGCTTCAAATGCATCTTTAAGAGGATCACATAGTGACATTTTTCAATTGAATAATCGTTTAACACATACCTGTTTTCATTCCTTAAATATAAATAAAATCTTATGTAATTCATATAAATCGCTTCAATAATTAGTATTCAAGGCTTACATGTTCTATTATTTAAAAAAAACCGGCAAAGTGCGAGTCAGACACGCGCACGAAGGTTCCGCACCATTATATTCTTTTTTATTATTTTGTTTTATTATCTATTTAAATATTTGGAACTTATGTCACTAAGTAAACATGTCAGTTATTATATTCTGTTTTTTAGTATTTGTTGTTATAGCGGCAACAGAAATACATACATCATCTGTGAAAATGTCAACTGTCTAGCTATCATGGTTCATGAGATACAGCCTGGTGACAGACAGACTGAGAAGTCTCAGTAATAGGGACCCGTTTTTACCCTTTGGCTACGGAACTCTAAAAACACCGAAATCAGACAAAATTAAGAAAAAAAAAAGGGAATTTCATTTTATAAATAACTAAGCAGTATGTGACCATCTTAAGACTGTAAAAATAATCACTTACTTTTGATATTTCTTCTTCTTCTTCCTAGATTTAGAATCCTTCTTCCGCTTGGCCGGTTTCGATGTTGTTTCCATCATCACATCATCTTCTAAGAGGGAATCTTCTTTATTACTTCTAAAAATGAAAAATAATCAATATACAGGGTCATTGGTAATTATACTAGCAAGCCGTTGAGGGCTACTTCTGTGCACCTTAACAAACAACTTTAGTTCTACAACATTAGGAAATTCGAAAAAAAAAATTGGGGTTATGTAAATTCGAAAAAGGTCAGACTAAGAAGGTTAATGACCTCTCCGTGTAAGGAACATCTGATTTTCAGGTTAACCTAACTTCAAAGTTTTCGAAAAATGTTCGAATTTCCAAAAGCCGTAAACAAAAAAAATGAGCCGTCACGGGACGCCTGGCAGATGTGAAACATCGACATTATTTTGTAAAAGTAATATTATGCAGAAAAGAACAGATTGGGATAGAATCGCACAGTCGATTACGGTGTGTACACACCGTACACACTACTGCATATAGACTGTATATATATACCATCATATAGCGTGCGCGGCATGCGTCGCCACGCCAGAAATCGGTTTTACGTGCGGCTATATGTTTCACATCAAAAGTTGTTTGTTAAGGTGGACAGAAGTAGCCCTCAACGGCTTGCTAGTATAATTTCCAATAACCCTGTATAATGTGTTTCATCGAAGGGGTTTTAATACGAAAGGGGGTTGTTTTAGTCGTATAGGCGAACAACTTTTGTTCTACGACTTATGGAAATTCAAACTTTTTTTTCGATAATTCTGAGGGAATTTTTACTTGAAAATCAGCTGTTTTATACAAAAACGAAATGTTCGAATTTCCAAAACTCGTAGAACAAAACTCGTATAGATGTTTCACATCAAAAAATTTACAATCCCCTTTTTTTTAGTTTTAAGGCCGCGCCACTTAAAATGGCTGATGGCAGACTAAACAAAAATGTAACAACTCCTTACCTGAGCTCCAATAATGGCAGATCGTCCTCGATATCAGAGTAGTCATGTTCCAGTTTAATGACAGACTATACGAAATGTAACAACTCCTTACCTAAGCTCCAATAATGGCAGATCGTCCTCGATATCAGAGTAGTCATGTTCCAGTTTAATGACAGACTATACAAAAATGTAACAACTCCTTACCTGAGCTCCAATAATGGCAGATCGTCCTCGATATCAGAGTAGTCATGTTCCAGTTTAATGACAGGCTCATCATACTCCATCTTACATTCCACGTCGTATACTGCAGCCATTGGTTTTACATGCTGGAATTTATACACTGTTATCTATACATATAAAATGCTTTGTCCTGACTGACTGACTGACGGATCAACGCACAGCCTAAACTGCTGATCGTAGAGACCTGAAACTTGGAGGGTGTGTTCTTTGTATGACGTAGGCATCCGATAAGAAAGGATATTCCTGAATTCTACTCCTTAGGGGGTGAAAAAGGGGGGGAAAGTTTGTATGGGACAACATGATGACTTGGTCTATTTTTGACTACTACGCGGACGAAGTCGCGGGCAAAAGCTAGTAATAACATAAAACTTATACGTTTATGATATAAAACTTATACGTTTATAATATAAAACTTATACGTTTATAATATAAAACTTATACGTATATAATATAAAACTTATATATTTATAATATAAAACTTATATATTATAAACCTATAAGTTTTATATTATAAACGTATAAGTTTTATATTATAAACCTATAAGTTTTATATTATAAAACTCATACGTTTATTATAAAACTTATAGGTTTATAATATAAAACTTATACGTTTATAATATCAAACTTATACGCCAGGCAAAACAATTTCATAATGATGGTTCAAACCGTTTAGGTTGATTATGTCGAAATCCCAAAATCTCCAGAGGGCGCAAATTATCCCTATCCCAAAATGTCCATTTCCCAGATTGTTCACATCCCAAAATGGCCATATTCATACCAAAGTTACTATTTTACTTAATTGAAACAAAATTATATGTTGAACTAAAAACCAACTGAATGCACAACGCAAAAAAAACAGTGCCAAACTCCCATACTAAATGTACGGACCCCTTTTCACTCGGTCAATTATTATTACCTGTAAGACTTTGTGGTATCCATTTTTAGTTTTTTCCGTATCAAATTGTAATATTTGCGTCTGAGACAGATGTGGCGTTGCGTATTTAGATAGCTCCGGGTCACTTTCGTCGATGGGGAACTAGAAATAAAGATAATGGACATTTTAAATAGGATTTGTACTTGGATACGGGCTTTCTTCCGCAACTAAAGCCCGATTTACACTTCAATAAGTACAGTAGCGAGTTAAGGTGAAAGGGTACCTGCGCGCTCTCCATACAAACGTAGTCGACTGTTTCCTCGCTGGATAATGACACTAAAACTAAAACTATTTTTGTGCCATAAAACCTATAACTGCCATGACTATGCCAGTATGTTTTGGTTTTTTTTTTCATTTTCTAATTATCATAGATATTAAAATTAGAAAAAATTAAAAATTAAAATAAACAAAAAATAGAGGCATGGTCATGGCAGTTGTAAGTTATATGAACCAAAAATATTTGCTCTAGTGTCATTATCCAGGGAGGAAACAGTCGACTACGTTTGTAATAGTTTGTATGGAGAAAGCCCCCGGTACCCTTTCCTCTTAACTTGCGTCATCGGCGAGTGAAGTTGTTAATGTTGTTTGAACGGCAAAAGCGAGTTAAGTAGTAAGTTGTTGAATAGATCGCGATCCTATTTTTTGGCGAGTCCAGTGCGAAGTGGCCCCCTCTCTCGCGTCTCCCGCGCCCCGCCAACTTAACTGGCTGGCGTGTAGAAGGGCGAGTTTAGTACAGTCCATAAATTTGTAAAGTGCGGCCGCGTTCATTGTTTTTATAAAAATGAAGTGGTCTGATAATACTACCTTTGCATTTGTATAAGTTATTTGAAACATGAGTGTTTATTATTTGTGTTTATACTATTTCATGTAAATTGGTGTTAAGTAATTCAACATCCATTTTCTGGATTAAAACAACCCGAAAAGCGACTAGTCTTCTTCTCGGCAACTTATGACTACTCACTCCGCCCGTTTGGACGCTACTTACAACTTATTACTTAACTGTCTGAGTTCTTAACTCGCTACTGTACTTATTGAAGTGTAAATCGGGCTTAAGGGATGATTCTTATTAGACCGGGCTGTGCCGTGCCTTATCACTACATAGTATAAAACAAAGTCGATTCCCGCTGTCTGTCCCTAAGTATGCTTAGATCTTTAAAACTTTGCAACGGATTTTGATGCGGTTTTTTTTTATAGATAAAGTGATTCAAGAGGAAGGTTATTGTATACAGGGTTATTGGAAATTAATTGACACGGCGTTAAGGGCTTCTTCTGTGCACCTTAACAAACAACTTTTGTTCTACGACTTTTGTCGAAACTTAATACATTTCCCAAAAAAAATATTTAAGTGTTTCTCGTACTGTCTGGTAATTTTCTATGTCTATGCGGCAAGTGCGCGCGCGCGATCGGCACGGGGCGCATGCTGCGTGCGACCCGATCGGGTTGTACCATACCTACTATGATTGATTCTGTGACGTAGACGTAGAGTTGAGTATTATTTAAACTGTTGGATTTAATTTTTTATTTTTGTATGGAATATTTTTTGAATTTCCAAAAGTCGTAGAACAAAAGTTGATCGTTAAAAAGCCCTTAACGCCGCCGTGTCAATTAATTTCCAATAACCCTGTATAAAACAAAACTACTAAGCGTAAGAAGTCGCGGGAAACAGCTAGTATAAATATAAATACATATTGCCCCAAGCTAAGTAACTACACTTGTGTTATGGGTGCTAGACAACGGATATACTACTTATATACTTTTGAAAATATTTACTAATAATACATAGAAACAACCAGACCACAGACATATATCTAAGCATAAATACATGTCTGAGGCGGGTATCGAGCCCGCAACCCTGTGTTGTCGCGCGTTTATGAAACGCGCGACTGCATCGTCATTTAAACAAAAGGGCAGAATCCGCTGGGAGTAGCGCCCTCAACGCCATGAAGCACACACCTCATCTGCTTATAGTCGAAATGACTGATCGCAAGATAAAAAAAAAAAAGTTTACATAATAGTTTTGTCTATAACTTTTACCACTGGTTTTGCTTGCCTGCATTCTTACACTACAGTACCAACTGGGTCGTTAAATATAGTGCACAGCCCAGTCTAATGAGAATCATCCCTAAAGCCTAGTTTGCATAATGCTAGTATTTTAGACGAGTAGCAAGTAATTTAGTAACTAAACGTGTCCGAACACCAAAAATTTAGTCGAGTTGTTAGTGAGTAATTTAGTTGAGTCGATCCATTTTATTCTATTTTTATTAGGCGAGTAGCACCCCTCCCCCCACGCGTGCCTGCTCACTGGCTCACCGGCTAAACAAGTCCGAACCTCTCGAATTAGTCGAGTTGATTAGTTGACGCCTCATCATTGCATTGTTTTGTAGGATGTTCATCTTGCAATACACCACTCACTTGTAAACTGTACTCAAGCAAAGTGCGAACGGTTTTTGGGCAGTAGCGAGTACTTGAGCTACTAAATTACTCGCTACTCGACTAAAATACTAGCTTAATGCGAACCAGGCTTATATATACAAGGTACTCACCGGAGCACATCTAGAGAGATAATCCCGTAAAACATTATCAGTATGTATAATTTTACTTCTAAATCCGAGCGCTTTCTTCAATAATGTAAGGCATTGTGTGCAGATCCACTGTGGCAGCCCATCGGAGGTCTCTACCTATAAGTACAGTATGGGTCAATAAGTAAATGATCAGTTTACTACAATAATACTATCAACAAGCATTGGAGTTACGACCTTCTTCTAATAGGCGTTACACACAAACATAAATACTTGAATTAAAAGTACTCAGTGTGATTATTATGTATTAGTCAACATGTTAGCTATGTGTTTAGTTGTGTGAGTGGTATAAGGGGCCACCCGCTACACCAACCGACGTGGGTTCGATCCACAGGTTACGTTGTTATAATGTTCTAATAGTGCTGCACGGGATTGTAAACGTTACGGTGGGCAGAGAGTTTTGCCCGTGGATTGTACAGTCATATTACCAATTAGCTGAACCCTACGTGAGCTAGAGGTCACTCGCACATCTGTAAGGCTGTAAAGTAATGTTACCTGATTCTGTTTTTTTTTAAACAATATACTATACAATATAAAAAAATTACAAAATACCTAGGTAAATACTTAGATATTTTTTATTATTTATTTATTTTTTTGATGACCCAGTTGGCACAATGGTCACCATGCCGGACTGCCAATCACAGGGTTGCGGGTTCGATTCCCGCCTCAGACAAGCATTTATGCTTAGATATTTGTCTGTGGTCTGGTTGTTTCTATGTATTATAAGTATATATTTACAAGAGAAAATGTATATAAGTAGTATATCCATTGTCTAGCACCCATAACACAAGTCTAGTTACTTAGCTTGGGGCTAGATGGCGATGTGTGGAATGCCTTGCAATATTTATTTTTTATATTTTTACAGATATGCGAATGAGCTCTTGGTCACATGGGGTTCAGCTAATTGGTAATGTGACTGTACATAAGTAAGTTTATATTATATAGAGAGTGATCTTGGCTTAGTGGTAGATACCTCGACTTTCATTCTAAAGGTCGTGAGTTCGAATCCGAGCCGGCCGTGCACCAATGTATTTTTCGCAAAAAATATGTGCGCTAATTGACATTGCTCTTACGGTGAAGGAGAACATCGTGATGAAACCCGCGGCTTAGTTGGCTCCAGAAGTATTGACAAGTTCTCTCCTCTGGACATGGTCGACTAAGCTGAGAGGGTCGAGGGTGAGAGCCCGTATACAAGTACAAGTTTTTAATAAAACCGGCCATGTTTATAACAGTATAAAAACTTGTTTGAAATCAAATTTACTACCTATATTGATTACAAAATAGACTGGTCTATAAATTCGGATTACGTTAAAATAACATGTTTTTAACAAAATCAACTTACAGTAATGCCTGCTAACTCCAAAAATGCTTCGCGAACCGACGCAGCATACACCGTCGAGTTACTGCTGTTCAAACAGCACCGGCATATCCGCTTTTGCACTCCAAACACTACTTTAGCATCTTCATCTTCTTCCATGATGGAAATGTAAAAAATCTCTATAGAATTTTCATTAATTTACAATTTTTACAATATCGTAAACAATAGGCACGGCAAACGACACAGATAAAAAATCGATTGTATGAATGAAAAGCTAAAATGGCGCCCGCTACTCGTATAGTGCGTCCAATTTAGTCGATTAATCGAATTCATCTTTGCTGAAAATAATAACTCTTGACACTGGCAATAATGTAAAAAGTTTAGCCATTAAGACTTTTACACACGTTACGATTTGGTCGTCCCGACCAAATTGACACAACCAACTTGGGTATCGATATACACGCTACGATTTGGTCGGATACTATTCAGAGAGTACATTGATACACATCGTGGTCATTAAGTAGTTTCTGGGGTTTCATTCCTCTGGGGGAAAAACGGGACCCTACCCTATTACTAAGACTTCACTGTCAGTTCATCAGTCCGTCCGTCTATCAGTTCCATCCGTCCGTAAATCCGTCCGTCCGTCTGTCTGTCTGCCTTTCTGTCCGTCTGTCATCCGGTTGTATCTCATGAATCATGATGGATAGAGAGTTAACATTTTCACAGATTATGTATTTCATTAGTGTCGCTTTACAAACAACAACTAAAAAAAGAAAAAAATGAAGTGGGGCTCAAATACAACATGATACGGAACCCTTCGTGCGGGAGTCCGACTCACACTTGTTTGTTTCGAACACGAATTTGGGTCCGATGCGTACACACGTCCCGATTTGGTCGGATACAACCAAATTGGGTGGGCGTGTCCAATTTGATCAATTAATAATAATTAAGTCTGCCCGACCACGATACACACGTCCCAATTTGGTTGTACACCCGACCAAATTGTATGTCGGACCCCACCAAATTGGGACGTGTGTAAAAGCCTTTAGTACAACAAAACAAATTAAACCTAATTCTATTTCATACCTATCAGTGTTGCTAGTGTTAAAATGTCGCCAACTACTCGTATAGTGCGTCAAATTTAGTCGATTAATCGAATACATAGTTGCAGAAAATAAAAAGCCTTGACACTGGCTATAATCATGGAGCCTTGTCATGGAGGTAGCAAGCCAAGTGCCTTCATTCAAACGAAACCTCGGTGGTGGGCGTTCTGCTTATTATTTTTGAGTCAAATAAAATCTATAAAAATGAAAAAAGAAGACGAGGCTGTATCTGCTAAGCAACCTTTGTCTTCCCCTTCGGGCTAAATTGAAAAAAAAAACACTCATTGTTTAGGATGATTGTGTCAATAATTTGTTGTTGAAAAATCCAGAGGAAAAATCTAATAAAATACCAGTGTATTGTAATTTCACCTTTACCATGGAAGAAGATGAGGAACTTAAATCACCTTTCAAAATAGAAACTATAGACATACAATGTAAAGTTGAAATCGAGGAGCAAACAGATATAAAAGTGGAGGGAGATTCCGACGATGGGTGCGGAAGACTGTTTTGAATATTTTCTTCAGTTTTTAATTATTTACATTCATCAAACTATAAAATATTATTATCATGGAAGCTTCTGAGTTCTGCGCCCCGCAGTTTCACTTGCTTATGTCCAGATTTCATTTAAAAATCGTATATTTTTGTATGTATAATTTATTTTGTTATGTCGGAGTCAAACTGACTATATAGATCTCATTCGAACTCTCCAGATTCTGAAATCCCCCCACAGACGAAGTCGCCAGTAAAAAGCTATATAGTAAATCTATACTAATATAATAAAGCTGAAGATTTTGTTTGTTTGTTTGAACGCGCTAATCTCAGGAACTACCTACTGGTTCGAATTGAAAAAATCATTTTTGTGTTGTATAGTCCATTTTTCGAGGAAGGCTATAGGTTACTTTTTATCCCGATATTCCCACGGGATCGGGAGTTACGCGGGTGAAACCGCAAGGCGCAGCTAGTAATAAATTATTTAAAAATTTCAGGGCCAACGAGCATGTTCAAATAGATGAATATTCAACAGAGACGTCAACTAGTCAAGGATTCAAAAGGAACAAATTAAATAAATATAAAAACATGAAGAAAAGGAAAGGAGAGTAAGTATGTTTGTTTCGTGCTATTCCTTTCTTTTATTCGTGGCTGTAGTGCCTCGGGCATGTGTTAGAAGGAGAGACATAGACAAATGTTTGCTTTATTATCTACTAGCTGTTGCCTGCAACTTCATATGTGTGCTAGTTTACAACACAGTTGGCACAATGGTCTTCACGCCGGACTGCCAAACACAGGGTTGCGGGTTCGATTCCCGCCTCAGACATGTATTTATGCTTAGATATTTGTTCGTGGTCTGGTTGTTTCTATGTATTATAAGTATAATAATAATTTATTTCAACAAACTTACGGGTATATATTACGTTTGGTTGTCTACCACCCATAACAAAAGTCTATACTTAGCTTGGGGCTAGATGGCGATGTGTGGAATGTCCTGCAATATATATTTATTTTATATACTGAAACCTTCCTCTTAAATTACTCTATCTATTAAAAAACCGCATCAAAATCCATTGCGTAGTTTTAAAGATCTTAGGTAAGAGATACATAGGGACAGACAGCGTGAAGCGACTTTGTTTTATATTATGTAGTGCAACAAATTCATTTTTTTACATGTTATTTTGACACTAATATTAATAAGGTCTTTAAGAGGAAAGTGTACAGGGGGCTCTCTCCATACAAACATAGTCGACTGTTTCCTCCCTGAATAATGACATTAGAGCTAATATTTTTTTAGCATAGAACTTATAAACTGCCAGACCGTGACTCTATGTTTTTTTTTGTTTTAACTCTTATTTTCTATGATTATTGAAATATGAAAAAAACCAAGACATAGGGGCATAGTCATTAGTCATGGCAGATAAAGGTTTTATGCAGCATAAATATTTGCTCTAGTGTCATTATCCAGGGAGGAAATAGTCGACTACGTTTGTATGGAGAGAGCCGGGTGCCCTTTCACCTTAATAGACCTTTTTAGTAATCCTTTATTACCTGCATGTACCTTTAAAGGTCTTAGCACACATATTAACGTATCAACACTGACTAACCGCGCGGCGGCACCCCGCCTAGCCGAGTCAGAGTCGATATATGTGCTAAGACCCTAAGGGCCCTCGCCCACGGCGACTTTTTGTAGAGATGCAAACGCGCGTTTTATAAACGCGCGACAGCATCACTACTAACGCGCGTTAGTCGCATTTGCAACGCGCTACATACGCAATGCCAACGCGCTACAGCATCGCGACTGTATCGACACAAACGCGCGACCGTGTCAGCAAAACGTCGAATAAGTCATACAAACCGTACTGAATCGCGTTTGCATCGCGGTTGAATCGTGGTTATGTGGGCGAGGGCACACAGCCAGCGATCGCATCGCGACTGTATCGATGCGAACGCGCGACAGCATCGCCATTGCATCGATACAAAAAGTCGCCGTGGGCGAGGTGCCTAAGTGTGAATATTTTAAATTCTAGAGAGAGTGAAGCTGACGATGACATACAAGAAGTAGAAAACAACGATCCGCTGGACGTCTCGGAGGAAGTGAACGATAACGATCGACCGAACGATCCTGACAGTGACAATGTTACACAAATATTGGAACATTTCACACAATGGCAGATTGAAAAACAACTACCTGAATACACAGGTAATTACAAAAGACAAATGGTTGTGCGTGAATTCCGTTTAGGGACGATAATTTTACGTGATAACGTCCGAAACCGATGAAAAATTGAGAAAAATTTACAGGAAAAGTATTTTTGTAGTGCACATTTTTTTTCTGCTGAATATATGTCGGCAGTGGAGTACATTTACGCAAAAAAGAAAAAAAATTCTAAATTATTGCGTATCTCAGTATTGATACACACAGTGAGGCGTAGGTACCTACCTTCATTTAGAGCGCGCTATTAAACTCGCTGGCGCTAGTATTGTGTCCACATTTTTGTTAGAAACACTTATATGGTTATGGCTCTGAGAGTTTTTGAGTTAGCTCCAAAATAAAAAATAAAACAATATTTTTTATTTTAATGTGCTTAAAACATACCGAAATTTGTGCGCTACATAAATACTTTTCCATATATTTTTGTTATTTTTCATTTCTATAAGCATTCCGATTTTTATACACCTAATAGGGACCATAGACCTCCAGTATCTGGTATGAATTTCAACTTGCTAGGTCCACCCGTTCCTGAGGAAATCGTTGGTCAGACATACAGACGGACAGACGGACAAGAAAGTGATCTTATAAGGGTTCCTTTTTTACCTCTTGAGGTACGACCCAGTTGACACAATGGTCACCATGCCGGAATGCCAAACACAGGGTTGCGGGTTGGATACCCGCCTCAGACAAGGTGTCTGTGGTCTGGTTCTATGTATTATAAGTATACTAGCGACCCGTCCCGGCTTCGCACGGCTATATTATGCATGTATTATACATATAAACCTTCCTCTTGAATCACTCTATCTATTAAAAAAAACCGCATCAAAATCCGTTACGTAGTTTTAAAGATCTAAGCATACATAGGGACATAGGAAGAGCGGTGTTGGCCTAGTGGTAGATACCTCGACTTTCATTCTGAAGGTCGTGGGTTCGAATCCAGGCCGGCCGTGCACCAATGTATTTTTCTTAAGAAAAATGTATGTGCGCTAATTGACATTGCTCTTACGGTGAAGGAAAACATCGTGATGAAACCCGCGGCTTAGTTGGCTCCAGAAGTATTGACAAGTTCTCTCCTCTGGACATGGTCGACTGAGCTGAGAGGGTAGTAGGTGCTGGGTAAGCCTACTCCATCTTCACGCAAAAGGGACCCAATTAAAAAGGGTCTAATCGCGGAAAACAGCCCGTATACAAGTACAAGTACAAGTAGGGACATAGGAACGGCGAAAAGTGACTTTATTTTATACTATGTAGTGATACTATTTTTACATTTTCTTGGTTTTAGTTGCATGCATTGTTACACCACAAACTAGGGTCCGATTGCGATGAAATATATAGTTTATACTAGCGACCCGTCCCGGCTTCGCACGGCTATATTATGCATGTATTATACATATAAACCTTCCTCTTGAATCACTCTATCTATTAAAAAAACCGCATCAAAATCCGTTGCGTAGTTTTAAAGATTTAAGCATACATAGGGACATAGGGACGGCGAAAAGTGACTTTATTTTATACTATGTGGTGATGAATATTTCCAGAGAATGTATTACTGTCGTACTTCACCGAATTGGAGATGCGTTTGGATCGGAAATGTCTATGGACGACCTATTGCACGTTGAAACTGAATTTGTTGTCACAAGGTGCAGCCGATATGAACAAATATCATAAACTTAAGTATTATATAAGAAAGGTAAGGGAATGTTGGAGTATTAAGGTGAAAGGGTACCTGCGCTCTCTCCATACAAACGTAGTCGACTGTTTCCTCCCTGGATAATGACACTAGCACAAATATTTTTGTTGCCATGACTCTGTTTGTTTTTTCATTTTTTAATTATCATAGAAATATTTAAAAAACATAGGTCATGGCAGTTATAAGTTTTATGCAATAAAAATCTGTACTAATATTATAATTATGAGTTTGTTTGTTTGAACGCGCTAATCTCAGGAAGTACTGGTTCGAATTGAAAAAATATTTTTGTGTTCGATAGTCCATTTATCGAGGAAGTCATTAGGCTACTTTTAATTAAGGTTACGCGGGTGAAACCGCGGAGCGCGGCTAGTATTTGATCTAGTGTCATTATCCAGGGAGGAAACAGTCGACTACGTTTGTATAGAGAGAGCGCAGGTACCCTTTCACCTTGAGAGGAAAGGGTACCAAAGTCAAAGTCAAATTTCTTTATTACTTTCGATACTTATGTATATATACATTGATCACTTGGAATCGTCTTAAAAACTAAGTTAGGATGTGTGCCTTCGGAACGCGCCCACCAATGAGAAGAAGGCACAATAAACTCATGGGGTTTTTTTTATGTGATCACGCTCACAAAGGTCAATATTACAAATATTTGAAGGTAGGTATTATTTGAAATGGAGCAATTAAAGTCACATAAAGAGGTATCATAGTACGCCTTACCGCACAATTTATGCTTTAGAAAAGTTTTGAATTTGTTAATGGACATGTCATATACATCTTTAGGTAATTTATTATAATAGAGCACACATGTACCTACTATTAAACGACCTGCTTATTTTCCGGAGCCTACTACCGGGTAAGGTCAGCTCGCTCTCCTTCCATACAAACGTAGTCGACTGTTTTCATAATTTCAGGCAACAGATGGTTACAGAGAGAGAGAGTCCAGAGTGTTCACATCTGATGATATTAAACATTTCTTGAGAAATGCATCCGATGATATATACTTAACTTGGAAGGTAAGTTTATACAGGGTTATTTTAAATTATACTAGCAAGCCGTTGAGGGCTACTTTTGTTCTACGACTTTTGGAAATTCAAACATTTTTTCGAAAATTTTGAGGTTACTATTACCTGAAAATCAGCTGTTTCTTACACGAAGAGGTCATTAACCTTAAAATTTTACTAATTTTTAAAGTTTTATCTACTGTTCCTAGTCTGAATACCTTTGTTTTAAAAAATCTGCTGTTTTTCGAATTAACATAACCACAATTTTTTTCATTTTTTTTTTCGAATTTCTAAAAGTCGTAGAATAAAAGTTGTTTTTAGGTGCACAGAAGTAGCCCTCAACGGCTTGCTGGTATAATTTCCAATAACTCTGTATAATTCAAATTTTAAATATTTTATTCAATAGTAGTTATGCATATATAGGACTAGCTATTTTAGCCAAAATCTGAGCTTAAGTTACGTAAATATAAAAGCACTTATTGTCAGAACATATTTTAATCATATAAATTACATACCCATCAGCGTTATTTTACTACAACGCCTAATCCACTCACTAAAAGGTATTAAACTAATTATCTCAAATAAATTGTGTGACCATGAAAAAGTTCAGACATCATGAAGCTACTGCGACAGAATGAACCACGTTCCGTCATTTTATTCCTATTTATAGACACAAAACAGTAGTCAAGATGGCGGCGCCCTGACGTATACATCAAATGAAGCACTGTATTGTTGACTTCCTTCAGTCGTTTTCCTTTTGTCACTGACATGCAGTGCTTAGAAGCGTCTTAAAAATTAAGTTAGGCTGTGCTCGATAAATGGACTATCCAACACAAAAACAATTTTTCAAATCGACCAGTAGTTCCCGAGATTAACGCGTTCAAACAAACAAACTAACTCTTCAGCTTTATAATAATAGTATAGATACGAGTAAACGAGTTCAAGAATTGCTTCTAATTTTTTAAATTCTTGGAGTAGGCGCGTCTACCATATCATTAAATCGATGACCCAGTTGTCACATGGTCACCATGCCGGTCTGTCAAACACAGGGTTGCGGGTTCGATACTCGCCTCAGATATGTATTTATGCGTAGATATTTGTCTGTGGTCTGGTTGTTTCTATGTTTTATAAGTACACACATCAACAAAGTCTAGGGAACACGGGTAAAATATTGTTTTTTGGGGAAAAATAGTATTTTTTTGGGTTTTTTGTCTTTAGTGTTCTATGTCAATTGTAAATTTAGTATGAAAAATAAAATAGTGCCGAAACTGAGAAACAAAACAAGTTTATTTTATAAAAAACACTATTTTACCCGTGTTCCCTAGACTTTGTTGATGTGTGTATATATTTACAAAAGTATATAAGTAGTATATCCGTTGTCTAGCACCCATAACACAAGTGTAGTTACTTAGCTTGGGGCTAGATGGCGATGTGTGGAATGTCCTGCAATATTTATTTATTTTAATTGTTCGTTAGGTAGCTCTGATAATAGGCGTGACCGGGGGCTGTCGTTGCAACGAACTGAGGAATCTCACCGTAGATGATGTCAGACTGCATGCGGACAAGGCGCTCGTCACGATACAGGTTACAATATTTAACGTAACTCCCGATCCCGTGGGAATATCGGGATAAAAAGTACCATATGTTACTGTCAATGAATCAATATATCCTCATACCGAGTTTCATGTAAATCGGTCCAGTAGTTTCGGAGCATATTTAATGCAAACAAACAAACAAATCTTTTCTCTTTATAATATGAATATAGATTACATTCTTAGGGTTCCTTACCCAAAGGGCAAAAACGGGACCCTATTACTAAGACTCCACTGTCTGTCTGTCTGTCACCAGGCTGTATTTCATGAACCGTTATAGCTAGACAGTTGAAATTTTCACAGATTATGTATTTCTGTTGCCGCTATAACAACAAATACTAAAAACAGAATGATACGGAACCCATCGTGCAAGAGTCCGACTCGCACTTAGCCATTTTTTATGTTTTTGACGTGATAACGTCTAATAAATTGATGGAACATCTGCATTCACAAAAAAAGTTGACGTCATTGTCACGTTCCCATTGTGTAACGTCATTGCCACGTTCCCATTGTGTGACGTCATTGTCACTTTCCCGAAGTGTGACGTCATTGTCACGTTCTCATTGTGTGACGTCATTGTCACGTTCCCATTGTGTGACGTCATTGTCACGTTCGCATTGTGTGACGTCATTGTCACGTTCAAATTGTGTGACGTCATTGTCACGTTCCCATTGTGTGACGTCATTGTCACGTTCCCATTGTGTGACGTCATTGTCACGTTCCGGTGACATCATGTCAACAATGACGTCACACAGCACGAGTTTGTTGTTTAATAATTATATCGCTCATCTGGGCCTGTGTTATGGTGACGAGTGACCAATAGAAGACTTATATTAAGGGAAAAATATATAAAGGCAAAAAATATATAGGTACTTACATGAAAATAAAAATAAAACCCGAAAAAGTAAATTAAAAAAAAAATACTTAAGTAAATTAAAAAAAAAAACGAAAAAAAGGGTTAAAAAACATTTTTTCATCGTTTTCTTATGACGTTATCACGTAAAATTATCGTATTTCAAAAACGAAAAAAGAGAGAAAAAAAAACAATTTTTCATCTTTTGACTGACTTTACAGACAACCATGTTTTTATTTCAGGAATCGAGTAGCAAACAACGTTCATACGTAATATCAGAAAGCTACGCGAGTTATATAAAGAAATATCTAGAATTAAGACCTAAATTAAATCACAACAAGTTATTGGTACCTTGCAAATATAATGAGTTCTTTAAACGGGCTATGGGCAAGAAGACAATAGGTTACATACCTAGTGGTGTTGCCAAGTTCCTGAATTTACCGTTTGCGGAGCAATATACTGGTAACATTATTTTATATATGTATTTTTTTTGATTGAAAAATTATTGTTTTCCCCCCTTTTTATGTGCCAAGATAGTGTTTTTTGCATTTTGTATGAAAACGGTTCAAACTACAACCAAACTGCCAATGAGCAATATGATCCTCATTAAATCACTACAACAATCACCTTGGAAGTATGTAGATCGGACTTATAGTTTAGAAGCTGTAAAGTGATTTTAACGCCCCCTCGACCCACCCTGTTTTGTATCAACCCTTATAGTTATTTGATTTTATTATAAAAACGATTAAAGCTACAATAAAACTGTCAATGACCAATTTTTTCTCCATTAAATCCTCTATAATAATTGTCTTGGAAGTATGTTGATAGGACTTATAATTTTCGAAATATGCTTAATTTTCTTTCAATTCGGCCAGTAAAAATCGACACAAAAAACGCTATGTAAAATTTATGCTAAGGAGTCGTACTACTGTAGGAGGGATTGCTGAGTTTGTGTTTCACACTATATAAAATTAAATTATTATTAATTCCAGGCCATACATACAGACGTACGTTCGCACTGTTCAATCCTCTAAAACAATCCAACACTTTCATAAGCGATAACGAATCTGATAATGAAATCGAAAACCTTGATAATAAAATTGATTATCACGATAATCGAAATGCGGAACCGAATGGGAAAATGCCACCGAAAATTTACACAAAATTTTTAGAGGTTCACGATACTTTCAAACAATGGATGAAACGGATGAAGGTCCCGTATATATTTGAGGACTGCGTTTTGACATATTTCAAAGAATTGGCTAAGAATTATAAACCTATGAGTTTGTGGAAATTGTTTGCAATGTTAAGGTAAGTTGTATTTACTTAATTACTTTAATTATTTACTAATTAAGTGGATGAAATAATAATTATTGAAAAACTAAACTAGTTTCCCTAGGGTGCCCAAAAGGCTGAAAATGCAATGCCTCTTACTTTTTTTGTACTTATCTTTCTGTTTCTTGTATTTTAATCTGTCTTCACTACATAGTATAAAATAAAGTCACTTTTCGCCGTCCCTATGTATGCTTAGAACTTAGATCTTTAAAACTACGCAACGGATTTTGATGCGGTTTTTTTTAATAGATAGAGTGCTTAAAGAGGAAGGTGTTTAGATATAATACATGCATAATACAGCCGTGCGAAGCCGGGGCGGGTCGCTAGTCAAAAATACAAGGAAGAAAATTCGTCGCGGACATTCGATTTTTATCTAATTTATGTCGTAAAACTACTTTTATTCTATCAGTAGGGTGTCAATAACAAAAACCAAATGTAACGGAAATATGTTATGATAAAATCGTTACTTTATAAGTATAGCACCTACCGGTATTATTCTATTACCATTATTTAGAGTTTAATTTTAATTCACAATATGGATCTTGGTTATCTGAAATAAATGCATTTTATTTATTTATTTTAAAAGCTCGCCGCAGCACGTTTAACAAGTGGAAACGTGTTTTGGTCTAGCGTAGTGAACCCCGATATAGCACGGGGACAAGATGTTTTGGTTACGTATCATAATAACTAAGTTCAATAAAACTATGTTCGAAATAACTACGGTCGATTCACATAAGTTCATAATACCTAACGGTCGATTGGGCTACACATTATAATAACTAAGTTCAATATAACTATGTTCGAAATAACTAACGGTCATAATACCTACAGTTTAAAATACCTAATGGTCGAAATACCTAATGGACGAAACACCTACGGTTAATTTAACTACAATTAATTCAACTACGGTTTTTCACCTGCGGTTTAAAAAAATCAATTTTATAAAATCCCTAACCAAGTAAAATGGGTAGAATTCGCTTCTAGCACTCGCCGGCCGCTACCGCGGCACCGCTCGCTTCGCTCGCTCGGCTCGTGCGTTGTGGTCGCAGTTCTAACATAAACCTAACCTATCCATGTCGGTTCTGGGTAGGGAGTTTTCCGGGTGGGTCTTTATATGCTGCCTTTATCACGCAACTAGAGACGAATTTTACCTATTTGACTTGATTAGGGAAGCATATAAAGACCCATCCGGAACACCCCCTACCCCGAACCGACATGGATAGGTTAGGTTTATGTTAGAACTGCGACCACAACGCACGAGCCGAGCGAGCGAAGCGAGCGGTGCCGCGGCAGCGGCCGGCGAGTGCTAGAAGCGAATTCTACCCATTTTACTTGGTTAGGGATTTTATAAAATTGATTTTTTTAAACCGCAGGTGAAAAACCGTAGTTGAATTAATTGTAGTTAAATTAACCGTAGGTGTATTTTATAAAATTGATTTTTTTTAACCGCAGGTGAAAACCCGTAGTTGAATTAATTGTGGTTAAATTAACCGTAGGTGTTTCGTCCATTAGGTATTTCGAAAATATGCCAAACAACCATTAGGTATTTTAAACAGTAGGTATTATGACCGTAGTTATTTCGAACATAGTTATAATGAACGTAGGTAAATTAACCGTAGGTATTTCCGTAGGTAGTTATTTCAAAAATATGTGAAACAACCATTAGGTATTTTGAACAGTAGGCATTATGACCGTAGTTATTTCGAACATAGTTATATTGAACTTAGTTATTTTGATATGTAACCGATGTTTTACGTAGTTGAGAGCGGTGTTGGCTTAGTGGTACATACCTCGACTTTCATTCTGAAGGTCGTGGGTTCGAATCCAGGCCGGACGTGCGTGCACCTATTTATTTTTCTTAAGAAAAAATTATGTGCGCTCTTACGGTGAAGTAAAAACATCGTGATGAAACCAACGGCTTAGTTGGCTCCAGAAGTATTGACAAGTTCTCTCCTCTGGACATGGTCGACTAAGCTGAGAGGGTAGTAGGTGCTGGGAAAGCCTATGGATAGCCTAGGATTATGGGGATAGAAAGTATCCTATGTTACTCCCATTGACTCAATCCATCCTCACACCAAGTTTAATTTACACCGGTCCAGTAGCTTCGGAGCATTTTTGTTACTAAAAGAAACTTTGTCTCTTTATAATATCAGTGTAAATTCTAGCGCTAATTTAACTTAGTACTTATTTCAAGGTATATATTATTATATAAAGATAACTTAGACATCAGGAGCTACAAGGATGTGACAGATTACTTGAAGGAGAGAGTTGAGGAGTCGACGGAGCGAACGGCGGGAGCTTTCTCAGCTAGAGATGTCGATGTATTCATGAAGGAAGCCCCGGATTGTACATATTTGGGGACCAAGGTAAGTTTCTATACATAAAAAGCTTCTGTCCGTGGCTTGGTCAGAATTTCGAAACACCTTTTCTATCCGTTATCTGGTCACCATAACATATGCCTAGTTGCTAAGCTAGGGACTAGATGGCGCTGAGTACATTGTCCTAATATATTTATTTAGTGGAAACCACACGTATGACTTCACTATCACTACATAGTATAAAACAAAGTAGCTTTCTCTGTCCCTATATACCTATGTATGCTTAAATCTTTAAAATTACGCAACGGATTTTGATGCGGTTTTTTTTAATAGATAGAGTGATTCAAGAGGAAGGTTTATATGTATATACAATAATATACATGCATAATATAGCCGTGCGAAGCCGGGGCGGGCCGCTAGTTAATAATAAAATAAATAAATTTACTTATTTGTAATTTAATTTCAGATCGCTCTACTACTAGGGGTGAGTGGCGCTTGCAATTGTCAAGAACTCATCAACTTAACCCATAAAAGAGTTCAAAGATACGGCACAGTAATCATAGTCACACAAAAAGATTCCAATAAAAAGAACAAAACTTTTGTTATACCTGACAACTACTATGACTACATCAAGAAATATATTGATTTACGACCAAAAGATATGATATTTGACAAGTTTTTAATACATTTCAAAGTTGGTAAATACACAAAGTCTATAATGGGTAGAGTGATGGTACGATCCGTGCCGCGGGACGTCGCTAGTTATCTGAAAATATCAAACGCAGATGAATACACGGGGCATTATTTGAGACGGACTGCTTTTGTCTTATTTAATTTAACAACCATATCTATTACGAATGACGACAATGAAAGCGATAATGATATTGAAAACTCTGATAATAAAGTTGATGAAGCTGATAAACTCAAAGTTACTAATGAATGCTCTAGTCAAAATATAAACAACGATAATCGAGTTGAAAACTCTGATAATAAAATTGAGGAAGCTGATAAACTCAAAATAACTACAGATAAGTGTTACAGCAACAATATTAACTATGATAATACAATTAAAAAAGTTGATAAACTGAAAATTACGAAAAGTTCTAGTCACATTGGTAAACATAACGACATTGATAATAAATATAATAATGTTGATCTTGAAGATCTATTCGAAGTAACGCCTGATATAGTCGAAGATCAAAGTAGAATTGATAATAATTGTAAGCCGGGATGGCATCCGAGATATGATGAAATATACAACTATTTTATGCGTTGGTTGGATGAGAAATCAACAAACTCACTCACCGAGGACATTTTTCTGGTATATTTCAAAGAATTAGCTGAGAAATTCAAACCGAGCACTTTATGGTCACAATTTTATGTCCTAAAAAGGACGTTGATAATAAAAAATAATGTTGATATATCAGATTATGATGATTTGAAAGATTTTTTGAAGAAGAAAGCCGATGGTTTTCGTTGCACTAAGTCTAGAGTGTTTACTATTCAACAAATTGATGATTTTTTGGAAAAGGCACCGGATGATGTGTATTTGCATTGGAAGGTAAGTTTGTATCGACCGACTAAGCTAAAAGGGTAGTATAGTTGCTGGAAATAGTCTACTCCGTCCTCACGCAAATAGGACTCGATTAAATAACATGACACAATATTACCATGACACAAAATAGCGTCATGGTAATATTGTGTGACGTCATGCGTCATGGTAACATGACCAAGACGTATTTAATAATAATATCGCTCATCTTTTATGTTTCAGGTAGCGTTGATATTCGGCATTAAAGGCGCCTGCAAATGCACAGAACTATTAAACCTAACAACGGAACATATAAAACTAACAGACAACCTAATCACAGTCAAAGTACAAGAAACGAAGAACAGAAAACGTAAATTCTTCATATCCGATCATTATTTTTCATACGTTAAGAAATATATAAATATGAGACCTCCAGACTGTAAAACAGACAGATTTCTTTTACTGATAAAGAATAAGAAAGTCATAAAAGCTTGCGTTGGTAAAAACACAATCAATAATATGCCAAGAGAAATAGCTAATTATCTAAATTTACCATTTCCGGAGGAGTACAACGGGCATTGCTTCCGGACAACATCTATGACGTTATTCAGCCACGATGCTTTGGTCCGGTCGAACAGACAGGCCGGACAGCTTTCCAGTTCTATGGATGACTTTTCTAAAGCTAGAAATGAGGCAATTGAGGCAAATGAAGCACGAAAAGCTGTAACTTGGCCGGAAAATGATGGGAAAAGAGCTTTGTGTTGGCCGTTGACTATTGAAAATGATGATGACGTTGAGGTTGGTGAGAATGATGATACCGATGAAGAACAATGGACTTTGAATAGTGAAAATGGTGTCTTTGAGATTGTAGATCGGAATTCAGGTAATTAGAGCAACATGGAAGACCAGACTAGGTCATAATTGGTATATAATATCTAGGCTTAGACCAATTACCAAAAGAAAAGTACCTATATGTACTTTGAATAGTGAAAATGGTGTGTTTGAGATTGTAGGTCTAATTATTTAAATTCTGATCAATTTAAATAATTAGACCAACATGGAAGACCAGACTAGGTCATAATTGGTCTAGAATGTCTAATACAAAGATCATAGTTGGTCTATAATGTCTATAAAATAGTTGTAACTTGGCCGGAAAATGAATAGAAAAGGATGATGACATTGAGGTTGGTGAGAACAATGAGACCGATGAAGAACAATGTACTTTGGTGTCCGTCAGCCGGGCAAAAAAAGTGCTTCTAGAACGAATTGGTTCGGTGAATAATTTTATTAGTGCTCAGTCTGCTGTAAATGTGCGCGAAATAAAAAATTAGTGCATGTAGCCATTGAGGAAAAAAACGGAAAAAACAAATTCTGCTGGAATGACGATGCTCCAGCAGGAAGATTTTTAAACGAATGTTTTTCATAAATATCTACTGTTTAAGAGAAATCATGCAACCCTGAAAATTCAAAAAAAACTCCTAACGCTTAAATGAGAGCACGCAGAAGTTCACTGAAAGCGGTATTTGGCTCGTTTTGTTATTCTTTACATGTATAATAAGTTTCAAGAAAGTACATACGCGCATTTTTCAATAATAACACTTCAAGTCAAATCTGAAAATGTCATAGCTTTGCAAGAAACCTATTCAACTAAAGATATGTGCGTATATACCAAAAATTAGAGTGCCTTTTGAAATACATATCCTAAAAATTTCAGCTTCAAATGTCTCGTATTTAAGTAGATATAAACGAAAAACAAATCATAACTTCAGTTCTTGGCTAACCGACCAAATTCGAATGGTCACGAAAAAGCGACGTTTTCATTCATTTTGATGACCTTCTTAAATTGATTGTATTATACTGAAGCAGTTAGTTGGGTTTAGGTACTGTGAATTGGAATAGTGTTATGGGAAGTTGCAAAAGTTTTATTTTGAGTTAATAGAAACTAGTAAGTAAGCTTTTATATTCCTTACCTATTATAGATTATTGATAGCTCAGGTAGGTAGGTACCTACTTCATTTTACTAAGTTCGCGATACGAATTAGACAAAAATATCGGTTTTGTGCATAATAAATAATATTATAATAAAATAATAAATAATATTACTTTTACATTGATTTTAAAATTGCATAAAAGGACTATTGTGTAGGTTCATATCTTGTTGGTGCGGGCGCTCGCGCCGCGCCGCACACTGGTCCGGATTCCGAAAATCAGGGACTTAGGGGTCGAAGTCCGAATTAGGGTTTGATTTTTTTAATTAAAGTCTTTAGATGATTCTAAACCACTTTTATAGAATAGCTTTTTCTGATATCAGGGCCCGTTTCCAAGAAAGATATTGTTGTTAAATTTTTGTATGGAAATATTTAGTTTTTAGTAATTATTTTGTAATCGGGCGGAGATGTTAAAACCAAACTTACTAGGGATTATAGAGGGTATAATTCCGCATATTATATACTAAGACACTTTACTTACTTAATATCTCTGATATTAGTCATTTTACCTTCTACCTCACTCATTACCTGCTTTGGCAGTTATTAAGCGTTTCACACTTGTTTTTCCAAACCTTATCGGTATCCTTCCCCTCCATACCAATATACTATTTATTATTTTGCGATTTTAAAGGTACCTTATGTCTTCTTTTTTTCCATTTAGAATTATAATCTTAAAGTGAAATTATTAAATTGTATTGAAAAAAAAACACTAATTTGATTAAACACTAGTTCGATTCTATTTTTCTAAAGGGAACAGATTTTAGGTAGATATTCTAGGTAAAATAAAACAAAAGTCTTCTTATCTATATCTATATTCTATATCTTAATATATATAAATCTCGTCTATATATATAAAAGAAAGTCGTGTTAGTTACACTATTTATAACTCGAGAACGGCTGAACCGATTTGGCTGAAAATTGCTGGAGAGGAAGCTTAGAACCAGGAGACGGACATAGGATACTTTTTTTTCGAAAATTGATGGATAACTCGAGAACGGCTAAACCGATTTGGCTGAAAATTGATGTACAGGAAGCTTAGAACCAGGAGACGGACATAGGATACTTTTTTTTCGAAAATTGATGGATAACTCGAGAACGGCTAAACCGATTTGGCTGAAAATTGATGTACAGGAAGCTTAGAACCAGGAGACGGACATAGGATACTTTTTTTTCGAAAATTGTTGGATAACTCAAGAACGGCTGAACCGATTTGGCTGAAAATTGATGGACAGGAAGCTTAGAACCAGGAGACGGACATATGATACTTTTTTTTTTTCGTTAATTGATGGATAACTTGAGAACGGCTGAACCGATTTGGCTGAAAATTGATGGAGAGGAAGTTTAGAACCAGGCGACGGACATGTCGGACATAGAATACTTTTTTTTTTTTTTCGATATTGAAACGAGATCGGGACTCTCGCGGGTGAAATTAAATATACGAATTATTTCGTATTCAAACCCGCATAAGTCCCGATCCCGTGGGAATATCGGGATAAAAGTATGCTACACTATTGTGTATTCTGTGACGTTCGTCTTTGTTGTAAGACGTTCGACTGGGGGGTTTTCTCGAGCGGTTGCAATTTTTTTGTTGATTACTCAGCACTTACTTATTGGATTTTGATGTAAAGTATACCACGACATTCCTCAGATTTCACTTGGTTTAGGCGTTTTAAATTGTATATTATGTAACAAACAAACAGACAGACAGATATATTTTTTTTGTTCTACTACATTTTCGAAGTCCCACAGACGTGTCCGTCAGCCGGGCAAAAAAAGTGCTTCCAGAGCGAATTGGTTCGGTGAATAATTAGTGCTCAGTCTCCTGTAAATGTGCGCGAAATAAATAATTAGTGCATGTAGGCATTGAGGAAAAAAACGGGAAAAACAAATTCTGCTGGAATGACGGTGCTCCAGCAGGAAGATTTTTAAACGAATGACCGGAGAGGTATATAATGTATATAGGCGGATAGCTTATATTTGTGCATAATTGTGCGCGAATAATTAAATTTGTGCGTCTTAGGGTTTTCGAGATATTTCATTTCCTGCTGGGCTGACGTTTTGCAAAAACTTGTATCTCCGAAACCATTGAATGTGCGACCTTGGATTAAACATATATAAGTAGCTCTTAATTTGTGCGTATTTGTGTGCTAATTTGTTTTTCATAAATATCTACTGTTTAAGAGAAATCATGCAACCCTGAAAATTCGAAAGAAACTCCTAGCGCTTAAATGAGAACACGCAAAGGTTCACTGAAAGCGGTATTTGGCTCGTTTTGTTATTCTTTACATGTATAATAAGTTTCAAGACAGGACATACTCGTCAAGAATCGCCTTGACGAGTAGTTTGTCTTTCAATGGTAACCAGGGTCTGATGATGGAACTGGAAGGTGGTCATAGGAACTTCGCAATGAAACGACACAACCCCATCGAGTTTGGGCTCGTTAGAATCGTCTTGACAAGTAGTTTGTCTTTCAATGGTGACCAGGGTCTGATGATGGAACTGGAAGGTTGTCATAGGAACTTCGCAATGAAACGACACAACCTCATCGAGTTTGGGCTCGTTAGAATCGTCTTGACGAGTAGTTTGTCTTTCAATGGTGACCAGGGTCTGATAATGGAACTGGAAGGTGGTCATAGGAACTTCGCAATGAAACGACACAACCCCATCGAGTTTGGGCTCGTTAGAATCGTCTTGACGAGTAGTTTGTCTTTCAATGGTGACCAGGGTCTGATGATGGAACTGGAAGGTGGTCATAGGAACTTCGCAATGAAACGACAGAACCCCATCGAGTTTGGGCTCGTTAGAATCGTCTTGACGAGTAGTTTGTCTTTCAATGGTGACCAGGGTCTGATGATGGAACTGGAAGGTGGTCATAGGAACTTCGCAATGAAACGACAGAACCCCATCGAGTTTGGGCTCGTTAGAATCGCCTTGACGGGTAGTTTGTCTTTCAATGGTAACCAGGGTCTGATGATGGAACTGGAAGGTGGTCATAGGATCTTCGCAATGATACGACACAACCTCATCGAGTTTGGGCTCGTTAGAATCGTCTTGACGAGTAGTTTGTCTTTCAATGGTGACTAGGGTCTGATGATGGAACTGGAAGGTTGTCATAGGAACTTCGCAATGAAACTACACAACCCCATCGAGTTTGGGCTCGTTAGAATCGTCTTGACGAGTAGTTTGTCTTTCAATGGTGACCAGGGTCTGATGATGGAACTGGAAGGTGGTCATAGGAACTTCGCAATGAAACGACACAACCCCATCGAGTTTGGGCTCGTTAGAATCGCCTTGACGGGTAGTTTGTCTTTCAATGGTAACCAGGGTCTGATGATGGAACTGGAAGGTGGTCATAGGAACTTCGCAATGAAACGACACAACCTCATCGAGTTTAGGCTCGTTAGAATCGTCTTAACGAGTAGTTTGTCTTTCAATAGTAACCAGGGTCCGATCTAACATATTAAGTTATCAAAGACCAAAAAGTATAAAATAAATTAATAGAATAAAAAACTAAAAAAAACACGCTTAAAAAAAGTCCAACTAAAAAATAGAAAATAAAATCTAATAAATTTGGATTAAGAATATTGTACTTAAAAAGTAAGCGTGTTACATTGTGATTGCAAAAGAAAAATAACGAAGGTGTAGCATCACAAATTCACAATGTAACACGCTTACTATTTACAATATTCTTAATCCAAATTTATTTAAATTTAAAATTTATAGAAATTTATTACTTTGCCCCAAATCGTCCGAACTCTCTTTGCTTCATTTCCTATAATTATTTATTTCATAATCATGGGCTGTTTTACAATAATAGTGGTGGATAGTATCAAATAGTAGGAATGTTCGGTTCTAGCCGATCTAGAGACTCTGATAATTATAAAATTTGTGACTAATTTTTTTATAATTTTTATTGACTTGTTATATTTTAGTTTAGGGACTTATTACAGGACATATTGGCCTCAAACTTCTCTAATATATTCTCGTTCTCGAGCTTGTCTTCTCGTTTCCTCTTACGTAACATTATGATAAGTAGATACATAAGGAAGGAAGGAAAGGAATTACTATCTTCTGGATATTATGTTGGACACATTCAAAATGTCTTGAGTAAAAATAAAGAGTCAACGGATGTCCAGGGTGTGATGATTGAGCTGGCCTATGCTTTTAGAACTTAACAACAACAAGTTATGCCTATCGTGTTTGGATTCTCTAAATCATCCAATGTCAGATAATAGCGATACTAGGCACCTATCATTCAAATAAGATAGACCTGTCGTATTTGGAGTCTTTCGTCGTTATATTATACATTTTAGTACTTTACGCTGAAATATAATAAACGCTGAAAAAAACTCGTGAGGTCTCAGTTCGGGGCGAACTACTAGTAATAGAGATAAGGTATCTACATTTATATTTCCGATGACGTCATCAGAGTCGTCCGCATCGTCAGAGGCGGCCGACTCTGAAATAAATAAATGTAGGTATGTACCTTATCTCTATTATTATAAGGTGGACGGCAAACAATTCGGCGCGTATCAATGTGCGGGCACCATTGCATTGATTTTAAAATTGCATAAAAAGACGATTGTGTAGGTTCAAATCTCCGGCCGCCGCGCGCCGGGTGGTTGTAACTCGCTCTGTGTGAAACAGTTACACAGAATGTGGCATTAGTGGGACGCTAGTTAAGACGTATTTTGCTCCTTGCCTCCCGCACCGCTCTCCGCTCTCGGTGTGCTCTCGGTTCACTCACCCCGCTCCAATAGTGTCCAGGGTATATCTAGTGTTGCCAATTTAGCATAATCTTATGCTCGATTTGGCATATTAAGTTTCAATTCCACGTAGTAATAAGTTTGTCATTAATAATGTCAATAATAATTTTTACGTGAAGGAGTAACAAACATATATATACACACACACACACACAAACGTTCACATTTATAATATTAGTAGGATAGGATATACATATATAGTAGGATGTAAGCCATTATGTTATAAAACCCTATTTAAAACAGTCTCGAGATACTTACGTGTAAAAAGAGGTATTTATGAGACTATTAAAGTTTTGAGAAGTATTGTATTGATCAAAACTATATAGAAATAATTATATATTATATTTAAAAAAACTGTGATTTTTTCGTATTTACTTAATATTTTATTTTAGGTTCAAACATAATAGTATAGTAATATAGGTATGTATAAGCATAAATACCTTCTTTAGTGTTCTAATTACAATCAATTACCTGTCTTAATCTATTTGATTTGTAATTTAATGTGATCCTAGCACTACCCACAAGGTCCTACTGTGATCTTAACTATACCTCAGTATTAAAAAAAATCAAAATCAGGTCACTCGTTTTGGGAGATAAACGCGCTACAATTGATTTATATTACCTATTCCGTGGCACTGCCGGAATAAAAAATAGCCAATAACACTCAGTTATCTTCAATCTATCTCTGTGCAAAATTTCATCCAAATTAGTCCAGTGGCTCTGGAATCTGGAGATACCAACATACACACATACAAACATGTTACCAACGTTACCTCTTTATAATATTATAGAGTAGGTATAGAAGGTTAGTATAGAAGTACCTATAGATAAACGTGTCATTTTAGAAATACATGCATTAATATTTCTCTAATGTACCTACTACCTATTGAAAAAATGATAATGCACTAAAACCTCTATAAACGTTCTAAGCGCGACTGTACGGACAACAGCTTCAGTATAATACAGTCCATTTAAGAAGTCATCAAAATGTATGAAACCGTCGCCTTTTCGTGACCATTCGAATTTGGTCGGTTAGCCAAGAACTGAAGTTATGATTCGTTTTTCGTTTATATCTACTTAAATACACGACATTTGAAGCTGAAATTTTCAGGATATGTATTTCAAAAGGTACTCTAATTTTTGGTATATACCCACATATCTTTAGTTGAATAGGTTTCTTGCAAAGCTATGACATTTTAAGATTTGACTTGAAGTGTTATTATTGAAAAATGCGCGTATGTACTGTCTTGAAACTTATTATACATGTAAAGAATAACAAAACGAGCCAAATACCGCTTTCAGTGAACCTCTGCGTGATCTCATTTAAGCGCAAGGAGTTTCTTTCGAATTTTCAGGGTTGCATGATTTCTCTTAAACAGTAGATATTTATGAAAAACAAATTAGCGCACAAATACGCACAAATTAAGAGCTACTTATATATGTTTAATCCAAGGTCGCACATTCAATGGTTTCGGAGATACAAGTTTTTGCAAAACGTCAGCCCAGCAGGAAATGAAATATCTCGAAAACCCTAAGACGCACAAATTTAATTATTCGCGCACAATTATGCACAAATATAAGCTATCCGCCGATATACATTATATACCTCTCCGGTCATTCGTTTAAAAATTTTCCTGCTGGAGCACCGTCATTCCAGCAGAATTTGTTTTTCCCGTTTTTTTCCTCAATGCCTACATGCACTAATTATTTATTTCGCGCACATTTACAGCAGACTGAACACTAATTATTCACCGAACCAATTCGCTCTAGAAGCACTTTTTTTGCCCGGCTGACGGACACCCCACAGACCCATTTTTTTTTAATTTGCTGTATCACTAGATACCCCGCACGCATGGGTTTGATAAAAAAAAATTTTGCGTTTCGGTTCTAAGTATGCGGAACCCTAAAATTTATTGTTTTTTTTTTCTATTTTTGTTAGTAAATCTTAATGCGGTTCACAGAATACATCTACTTACCAAGTTTCAACAGTGTAGTTCTTATAGTTTCGGAAAAAAGTGGCTTTAAAAATTTACAACATTATTTTTCCTGGAAACGGGCCCTGATATCAGAAAAAGCTATTCTATAAAAGTTGTTTAGAATCATCTAAATACCTTAATTTAGACAAATCAAACCCTAATTCGGACTTCAACCCCCCATTCCCTGATTTTCGGAATCGGGACCAGTGTGCGCCGCCCGCCTGGTGGTTGTAACTCGCTCTGTGTGAAACAGTTACACGGCATGCGGCATTAGTGGGAAAGAGTCAGACGCTAGTTAAGACGTGCAGTTTGCCTCCCGCACCGCTCTCGGTTCACTCACCCCGCTCCAATAGTTTTCGGGGTATATGTATAGTGTTGCCAATTTAGCATAGGTAATCTTATGCTCGATTTGGCATTTTGATGTTGCTTATCATATACCAAGCTTAATCATGAAATAAACGATTAGTTTCAATTCCACGTAGTAATAAGTTTGTCATCCAAATTAGTCCAGTGGTTCTGGAATCTGGAGATACCAACATACACACATACAAACATGTTACCAACGTTACCTCTTTATAATATTATAGAGTAGGTATAGAAGATTAGTATAGAAGTACCTATAGATAAACGTGTCATTTTAGAAATACATACATTAATCTTTCTCTAATGTACCTACCTATTGAAAAAATGATTATGCACTAAAACCTCTATAAACGTTCTAAGCGCGACTGTACGGACAACAGCTTCAGTATAAAACAATCAATTTAAGAAGATCATCAAAATGTATGAAAACGTTGCTTTTTCGTGACCATTCGAATTTGGTCGGTTAGCCAAGAACTGAAGTTATGATTTGTTTTTCGTTTATATCTACTTAAATACGAGACATTTGAAGCTGAAATTTTTAGGATATGTATTTCAAAAGGCACTCTAATTTTTGGTATATACGCACATATCTTTAGTTGAATAGGTTTCTTGCAAAGCTATGACATTTTCAGATTTGACTTGAAGTGTTATTATTGAAAAATGCGCGTATGTACTTTCTTGAAACCTATTACACATGTAAAGAATAACAAAACGAGCCAAATACCGCTTTCAGTGAACTTCTGCGTGCTCTCATTTAAGCGTTAGGATGATTTCTAGCATGATTTCTCTTAAACAGTAGATATTTATGAAAAACAAATTAGCGCACAAATACGCACAAATTAAGAGCTACTTATATATGTTTAATCCAAGGTCGCACATTCAATGGTTTCGGAGATACAAGTTTTTGCAAAACGTCAGCCCAGCAGGAAATGAAATATCTCGAAAACCCTAAGACGCACAAATTTAATTTTTCGCGCACAATTATGCACAAATATAAGCAATCCGCCGATATACATTATATACCTCTCCGGTCATTCGTTTAAAAATCTTCCTGCTGGAGCACCGTCATTCCAGCAGAATTTGTTTTTTCCGTTTTTTTCCTCAATGGCTACATGCACTAATTTTTTATTTCGCGCACATTTACAGCAGACTGAGCACTAATAAAATTATTCACCGAACCAATTCGTTCTAGAAGCACTTTTTTTGCCCGGCTGACGGACACTGTACTTTGAGTAGTCACAATGGTGTTTTTGAGATTGTAATTCAAATAATTAGACCAACATTGAAGACCAGACTACGGATGGCATAATTGGTCTATAATGTCTGATAATAAAAAGGTCATAAATGGTCTATAATATCAATAAAAAAGTTGTAACTTGACCGAAAAATGAATAGAAAAGGATGATAACATTGAGTGGTGAGCACAATGAGACCGATGAAGAACAATGGATTTTGAATAGTGAAAATGGTGTCTTTGAAATTGTGGAACGGAATTCAAATAATTATACCAACATGGAAGACCAGACTAGGTCATAATTGGTCTAAAATGTCTAAAAAAAGGTCATAATTAGTCTATAATGTCAATAAAAAAGTTGTAACTTGACCGAAAAATGAATAGAAAAGGATGATGACATTGAGATTGGTGAGAACAATGATACCGATGAAGAACAATGGACTTTGAATAGTGAAAATGGTGTCTTTGAAATTGTGGAACGGAATTCAAATAATTAGACCAACATTGAAGACCAGACTAGGTCATAATTAGTCTTTAATATTTAGGCTTAGACCGTTTAACAAAAGAAAAGTACCTATATAAGTATTATCTCCGTTGTCTGGCCACCATAGCACAAGCATAGTTGCTTATCTTGGGAGCTAGATGGCGTTTTGTGCAATATCTATTTAAACTTATAACTTATTTATTATTATAATAAATATATATTAATATTTATTAAATAAGACAGTATTAGGCCATAATTAATCTGAAATGTAGTATTTGAGGCTAAAATATTAACATTATATGAAAACAATTTGATGTTGTAAATCTTAGGATACCGGTTGACTTTAGAATTCACCGGTAAATCTTAGAATACCGGTAAACATTAGGATCTACCTTAGGATAGATGTAAATCTGATGAAACCGGTAAACCTTAGAATTTCCTAGAAAATATAAATCTTATGATACCGGTAAATCTTATGTTTACCAGTAAATCTTATAATACCGGTAAATCTTATGTTTACCAGTTAATCTTATAATACCGGTAAATCTTAGGATTTACCTTAGGATAGATATAAATCTAATGATACCGGTTAACTGGTACGCCGGAAGCTGGGCTATACGCTGAGGGTGCATAAGCTGGAGTTGCATCGAAACGTCAACTTCAAGGCGTTTGTGGTGCGAGTCCCTAACTGCTATCTGCCTCGCGTTATGGATGAAAGTTTCTGGCCGAAGGAAGTGTCATGGAAGTGCTACTAACATAGTTCTAAGTTACCTTTAACACATTCATTATTATAATATATGTATGTTAGTCTATGAGGTATTTATCTATGGGATTTTATAGCCTGAAATAAATGATTTATTATTATTAACCTTAGAATTTCCTAGATAATATAAATTTTATGTTTACCAGTAAATCTTATAATACCGGTAAATGTTAGGATACCGGTAAAGTTTTAACTACCTTAAAAAAGGAGCTTCTTTATTCGTCGCGTATATTGACTAAGTTTAGTACATGGTTTATAATAGATATCTTGGTACCAAATGGTATGTTATTTATTAGTGTCCGTCATCCGATCAATCCTACATAGTTTAATTATTTAAAATTGTAAATAATTAATTAAAATATTGATGTATGAATAAATGATTTTAAACTACCATTATTTTTTTTCACTAAGTTATTTTAAAACGGAATATTTACTTTTTTAGGGTTCCGTACTCAAAGAGTAAAAACGGGACTATTACTAAAACTCCACTGTCAGTCTGTCTGTCACCAGGCTGAATCTCATGAACCGTGATAGCTAGACAGTTGAAATTTTCACAGATGATGTATTTCTGTTGCCGCTATAACAACAAATATCATAAACAGAAAAGAAATATTTAAGTGGAGCTCCCATACAACACAAAATGGAAAAAGTGGCACAAGCGTTTTTTTATTTAATTCCATTATTTCCATTGCGGCAAAAAAACGCAGTTGTGTTATTTGAGAATCTGTTTCCACTTTAATATTTACTAGCGACCCGCCCCGGCTTTGCACGGCTGTATTATGCATGTATTATATCTAAAAACCTTCCTCTTTAATCACTCTATCTATTAAAAAAACCGTATTAAAATCCGTTGCGTAGTTTTAAAGATCTAAGCATACATAGGGACGGCGAAAAGTGACTTTATTTTAAGTGATAGGCCGACCCCCGTCCGCGCCACTGAGTTCTTCAAATCAAAGATATAAAATATCAATGAATTATTTATTGCGTGTTATGGAATTAATTAATTATAAGAATTTGGTCCATTTATACTATCTATCTATTATTATAATTACTAGTTGCGCCCCGCGGTTTCACCCGCGTAATCATTTTCTACGCAATTTTTCTAATATTTCCTTTCATAAGAACCTTCTCCTGACAATAACACAACAAAAAAAAAGAATTAGCGAAATCGGTGTAGCTGTTCTCGCGATTTGAGCTTAGCAACACATTCAGCGATTAATTTCTAAATTATAGAATAGCTAAAGAGGAAAACTTTATTATTTGTTTATTTGTAAAGAAAAGGTTTCGAAACTACTGGACCAATTTAGATGAAACTTGGTATGAGGATACATTGATTCATTGACAGTAACATAGGATACTTTTTATTCCGATATTCCCACGGGATCAGGAGTTACGCGAGTGAAACCGCGGAGTGCTGCTATCTATACTAATATTATAAAGCTGCAGAGTTTGTTTGTTTGAACGCGCTAATCTCAGGAACTACTGGTTCGAATTGAAAAAATCTTTTTGTGTTGGATAGTCCATTTATCGAGGAAGGCCCATGGAATCGGGAGTTACGCGGGAGTAACGTGATACCGCGGAGCGCTACTATTTATAATAAATATCAATTAAAAAAATATACCTATAGGTAGACCAGCGAATGATGGCCGCCGCCGGAAATTGGTAAGGATGGTTTGCGCATGTACAATCGCGCACAGAATTACTACAGCCTAATCGTTATACTTTACCCTCGTTTAATATTTTGCCCAACCCGAAAAAAAATATCTTTTAATTAGAAAATTAGGCAATGTACTAAAATGAAATTAAATTTTAATGGTTATCCAAATTTTCAATTTAGAATTAGGTAAAGTTAGGTGTGTGTGGGTTTTATGTGCGCGACAGTACTTAGAACTAAAGACGTGCGGGAGCGGGACAGGGACGTGTCTGCAGAACAGAGAGCGATGATGTGAGCAACTGACTCTCCCTTCGCTCCTGTCCCCCCGCCAAACAGACCTAAAAATTGACTTCTGCGCATACCCCTTCCACTTTCCGCCGGCGGTCATCATTCGTTGGCTTTACTATACCTAAGTTGTTAAAACTAATTCCTAATTCCTTCGTACCCATGAATCTTATGCATATGATTATTTAGCGCCCGTTTATCACAACATCTATAAACGCACTCGCCACACAAGAACGGCTTTGTTCCCGTATGCGTTAAAAGATGCTGCTTCAAATTATCTTTCCTGCTACTTTTATAATCACACCTTTTACAAGCAAACGGCTTCCTATCACTATGAGTCAACAAATGCCTCTTCAAATTAGTATTTTGACTACATTTGAAAGCACATTTATGACAAGCGTATGGCTTCTCGCCAGTATGTGTCCTCAAATGATGAATGAGACTGCCTTTATGGTTACATTTGAAATCACACTTATCGCACTCAAATTGCTTTTCACCAGTATGCGTCAGTAGATGCTGTTTTAAAGTTATCTTAACATTACATACAAAATTACACTCGTCACAGGCAAAAGGTTTTTTACCAGTATGCGTTAACAAATGATGTTTTAAATCAGCTTTTCTAATACATTTAAAATCACAATAACGGCAGTTATATGGTTTTTCACCGATATATCTCCATAAAAGACTAACTGGCTTACTATATTTATTGGATGGTTTTTTACCAGTTTGTGATTCTGGATTGGAGTGTATCTTTGAATGGATCTTCAAACTATGTTTAGCTGTTGTTTTATAATTGCATTGGTGACATGAGAATGTGTTTCCCTTGTGTTGGGGAACTTCTGCGTTATTTTCCCCTCGTCGGTGTTCCTCGAGTACAGGACCTGTAAAGAGTATTAAAGCCTGATCATATTGAGGTGGTTGATAGTGTTAGTTTAGCCTCCAGAAGGGATGTCGGGGATTGAAAAGACTAAGCCCTTCGAGGGTTTTGTCCTCAACCATGCATCCTCTGCACAGAGGACTATCTGTGATACCTATGGTAAATAAATATTGCAGGACATTCCACATATCGCCATCTAGCCCCAAGCTAAGTAACTACACTTGTGTTATGGGTGCTAGACAACGGATATACTACTTATATACTTTTCTTTTGTAAATAATATATAGAAACAACCAGACCTCAGACAAATATCTAAGCATAAAATACTATGAGCGGGAATCGAACCCGCAACCCTGTGTTCAGCATGGCTACCATTGAGCCAACTGGGTCGTCAAATAGGTGCTATGTCAGTTCACAGGCCGCTTATGACACCTAGTTTAGTTTTACGGGGCTGTTTCCTCACTTAGACTCTTCATTTGGGCCATTGTGCGTGTGAAAGATTATACTTGTCACTCCAACCATCCCAGGTCCCTCCAGAAGCCTAGCAGCCTTTTCAAGCTGTTGCAGGCCTCGGAAGAAAAGTTTGGATTGGATTTTTAGATCTTAAAATTCCAGCGAGATCGGGACTTACCCAGGATAAACCGCGTTCATTAAAAACGTAAAAGTTTACGAGTTAGTAGGTATGTTTGTTACTACTTTATGCAAATAATAATAATGAAAGGATTATGATGAAACTTGGTTTAAGTACCTATATGAAGCTGGTGTCCTGGTATAATACACAGGATAAAATATTCATATAAAATCGTAAAATAGCTGAAAGTTTTAGTTTTACTTACTTTTGGGGTCTTCTTCAGACCTGATCCTCTTTTTAAATCCTAGCAAAGAAGGAATGTTCTTCTCCGGTGACAACCTTTCAACATTCGATGCCTCAGGTGCGATTCCACCGTCAAAATTGGCCACCAACTTCGAAATGTCCATTTGTCCATCATCTGTGTCGATTTCAAACACTAAAATCTCACTTTTGCTGACACATTTGAATATAAATAACGGTTCTGAATTATTATTTTTGCTTTCCATGTTGTATTAGAAAGAAAATGATCAATAATTAACATTTATTTACAGAAGGTTCTTGGAATTTCTAACAAAAACATTCAAATAAAATTCGAATCGAAACGCCGTAGAAATGTCAGTCGATGACTGACATATATTTTTTGTTTATTTTCCAAAAGAGTTTATAGTCCAAACTACAAGTAGTTTCCACTTATACAGCCTCGCTCGTCTGACCTCTTTGCTACTATTAAAGCAAAACTTAACAATTGTTAAACTTTGTGCTTGAATTTTACTTTGCTGACGCATCTGCGCTGTGCTTTGTTGTATAAAATGCAAAATAATGTACGAAATATAAAATGATAAAACAAAACAAATTACTCGTCGCGTCTGACATTGTCGCGATAGCCACCAAAATATCGTCACGGACAGTCACTACCACAAGCCAAGCAGGCGAAGGGCTCATTTTAGTCGATTAATCGTTTCGGATATAAGCACTTTAAGCACCTTCTCGCACAATGCCACTCAAAACTAGATGGCGCTGATAGTTTTAAATCTATTTAATTTTTACGTTGATTTTTTGAAGTGAAAACTTCTTTAGCGGCGTTGAGCACTTTTTCTGTAATGGGTATAAAATCTTAAACTCGCGTCAGGACACGATCGAAAAAGCGTAAGATTGACGGAGAGTAGACAGCTATCCCCTCTCTACGGCGCACACTGGGGCAGGCTATATGGAGACAATGCGTAAAATCGGAATTTTAAAATATAGGTAGTTACCAAATATAGCAAATAATTCAATACTGACATATTTCACGTCAGTTAGCATCATTCTTATCTATTTAAAGGTAATCGGTTTGTTGTTATAAGTGCTCTAAAGTTGATCGTGTGCATTTGAAATAATATCTTTTAAACAATGAAAGTGATCTTATTTCACGAAGGTTACACTCTTATTGAAACTTTATTATGGCGAGTGAGGATCGAGGTCCGGACTACGTAAAATATAAATGAAATTGACAGATCATATTGGTTACATAAATTAAATGCAATTTTTTTAATCATTCTGAATTGTGGGTGTTTTTCAAGTTTGCAAAAAGCTCTTTTGAAATTATTTGCGATTGAATAGACACAAACCCTTCCTTAATAAGAAACTGTAAGCAAAAGTAAAAGAGCTTCTTGCAAATTCAAAATACGAATCATTTTTGATTTCGCATTTTTGTTAGGAGTATCACTTTTTTAACTTACTTTTAGATTTAACTCGCTATTTAACTCAGCGAAAAAGTCCAAGAGAGTAGAAATAAGGATTTTGAATCGTATAGATAAAGTTTTAGCAGAAAAACTTCCAGAATTGAAAATCTAATAGATATTATGAACCGAATGGTTATGTCATCAGACCCCATTATAAGCCAAAAATGCGTAAACCATCCAAGATAAAACGTACACCTTATGCTCCGGAAGTCATTGAGATGATAAAACAAGAATATGTTTTTTTTTCTAATGCAAGTATTTTGCGCACTGTCCCCATATACCTTGCCCCAGTGTGCGGCGCGGCGAAAATGTATGCCTGGGCATGGCCTGGGCCTACTGTTTTTAATTTGGCTGTGAGTGTATTAAGACGTACATATGGTATTTTTTAACGGACGACTATTGACGGACGTTTTTGTATTTGTCGTCCGACTATTTTTTTTTTTCATCTAAAACTCTTTTTGCGTATGTTCTCGCGACATATGAGATTTTACACAGATATACAGTTTTCACTTCTGCCTGCACTCCCGGAGTGCGCTGTTTTTTTTATATCTATGCGTTATGTAATGCAAAATCTTTTAATAAGTAATTTATTTTTCATTCGTTTCCTCCCCAGGCACCTTCAAACCTACTTTCCGAGTATAAGTAATAAAAAAGTAGGTACATTACTATTATATTGGGTTTCTACTATTTATATTATGTAATACAAAAGTACTACAGGCACAAACCATGTGCTATGGCCACATATGGCTATGGGGTGTGGGTGGTGAAGTTTCTACATTTTATGTATTGATTGTTAAAGGACGTGTAGCAAAGTAGGCTGTATTTTAATTTAAACGAATAAAACAAATCTAAGAATAAAAACTAATAAAAGCGCGTTAAAAATATGTTTATTTACCAAAAGTAACTACCTACTACTTAATTACTTACCATTAAATTATTAGGAAAGTAACAATTTTCTTGAAAAAAGCTGCCAAAAATATCGATAGAAATAGATTCGAATCTATATAAATAAAAATATATTGCAGGACATTCCACACATCGTCATCTAGCCCCAAGCTAAATAACTAGACTTGTGTTATGGGTGCTAGATGACCGCTATACTATTTATATACTTTTCTTTTGTAAATATATAGTTACTTATAATTCATAGATACAACCAGACAAATATCTGAGCTGATGCGGGAATCAAACCCGCAACCCTGTGTTTGGCAGTCCGGCATGGTGACCATTATACCAACTGGGTCGTCAGCTGCCAGAGTGAAACTTTGTCATATGTCTAACTGTCAGAATGAAACTTCGTCATATGTCTAACCAGGCTTCGTTTATCACTATATTCAATTTTACACTTATCACACTTAAACGGTTTCTCACCGGTATGCATCATTATATGATGTTTCAAATTAGCCTTCGTTCTTGTTTTATAATCACATTCAACACAAACGAATGGCTTCTCATCGGAATGACTCATCAAATGACGTTTAAAATTACCGATTTGACTACATTTGTAATCGCATTTGTCGCAAGCGTACGGTTTTTCACCAGTATGTGTCCTAAAATGTTGCCTTAGAGTGCTTTTATGGGTACATTTGAAATCACATCTATCACATGAAAACGGTTTTTCACCAGTGTGAACTATAGAATGTAGTTTCAAATACCCCTTTTGAGCACATCTGTACTCACACTTATCGCAAGCAAACGGTTTTTCACCAGTATGGGTAATTAAATGTTTATTTAGACTGGCCTTTTTGTTGCATATAAAATCACATTTACCACAAGAATAAGGTTTTTCACCAGTATGAGACCTCGAATGTTCTATTAAATTGGCCTTTTGATCACATTTAAATTCACAAATATCACAAGCAAACGGTATTTCATGGGTTTTCAAATGTTTTATCAAATCACGTTTTTGGTGACATTTATAATCACACTTATCGCACTTTAACAATTTTTCACCAGTATGGGTGCTTATATGTAGTTTCAAATACCCCTTTTGTGCACATCTGTACTCACATTTATCGCAAGCAAACGGTTTTTCACCAGTATGTGTTATATTATGTCGTCTTAAATTGACCCGGCTACAAGTTTTATAATCACACGTGTGGCATGCAAACGGTTTTTCACCAGTATGCTTCTTTAGATGGTGTTTTAAATAAGTCTTTGTGGAACCTCTATAATCGCACATATCGCATGCAAACGGTTTTTCACCAGTATGACTTAATAAATGCCGTTTCAAACTGGAGTTTGAATAATATTTAAAATTGCATATATTACATGCAAACGGTTTTTCACCAGTATGGGTCCTCAAATGTTCCTTAAAATAGCTTTTATTTCGTGTTTTATGACCACATTCACCGCACGAGAACGTGTCTCCATCTTTGTAAAGTGCAAGTGGGTCGGAGTTCCCGCGTCGTCGGTGTTCCGATGTGATCGGTCTACGTTTCTTGAGTACGGGACCACCTGTGAGAGTATTGAGCGAGTTTTAGTACCATTTGGAGAATAAAGCTGACATAAAACAATATTATGAGAACAGCGCAGTATGCTCCTACCAAGCGAGCTCTAAGGCGCAAAACACACAGAAACGGCGTAAGGTGAGAGCGGGTGCGACGCGGGCGTGGTTCAGATAAGTCACTGACGCGATTTAAATAGGTTTTATCACTACATAGTATAAAATAAAAACACTTTTCGCCGTCCCTATGTCCCTTTGTATGCTTAAATCTTTAAAACTACGCAACGGATTTTGATGCGGTTTTTGATGTGAAACATCTATAGCCGCACGTTAAACCGATTTCTGCCGTGGCGACGCACAGTGGGTCGAAACTGCAAATGATGGACATAGGGCTGGTTTTCGATGCAGATCGTTAGAGCTTACTATAGCCGCAAGTAAAACCGATTTCTAGCGCGGCGACGCATGCCGTGGCGACGCACAGTGGGTCGAAACTGCAAATGATGGACATAGGGCTGTTTTTCGATGCAGATCGTTAGAGTTCACTATAGCCGCACGTAAAACCGATATCTGGCGTGGCGACGCATGCCGTGGCGACGCACAGTGGGTCGAAACTGCAAATGATGGACATAGGGCTGTTTTTCGATGCAAATCGTTAGAGCTCACTATAGCCGCACGTAAAACCGATTTCTGGCGTGGCGACGCATGCCGTGGCGACGCACAGTGGGGACGCACAGTGGGTCGAAACTGCAAATGATGGACATAGGGCTGTTTTTCAATGCAGATCGTTAGAGTTCACTATAGCCGCACGTAAAACCGATATCTGGCGTGGCGACGCATGCCGTGGCGACGCACAGTGGGTCGAAACTGCAAATGATGGACATAGGGCTGTTTTTCGATGCAGATCGTTAGAGCTCACTATAGCCGCACGTAAAACCGATTTCTGGCGTGACGACGTATGCCGTGGCGACGCACAGTGGGTCAAAACTGCAAATGATGGACATAGGGCTGTTTTTCGATGCAGATCGTTAGAGCTCACTATAGCCGCACGTAAAGCCGATATCTGGCGTGGCGACGCACAGTGGGTCGAAACTGCAAATGATGGACATAGGGCTGTTTTTCGATGCAGATCGTTAGAGCTCACTATAGCCGCACGTAAAACCGATTTCTGGCGTGGCGACGCATGCCGTGGCGACGCACAGTGGGTCGAAACTGCAAATGATTGACATAGGGCTGTTTTTCGACGCAGATCGTTAGAGCTCACTATAGCCGCACGTAAAACCGCTATATGACGGTACCTATATATATACAGTCTATATGCAGTGTGTACGGTGTGCACTGTGCATGCGTAATAGACTGTGCGATTCTATCACAATCTGTTCTTTTCTGCATATTACTTTTACAAAATAATGTCGATGTTTCACATCTGCCAGGCGTCCCGTGACGGCTCACATTTTTTTTAATAGATAGAGTGATTCAAGAGGAATGTTTATATGTATAATACATGCATAATATAGCCATGCGAAGCCGGATCGGGTCGCTAGTATAAAATAAAGTCACTTTTCGCCGTCCCTATGTCTTTTATTTAAAACTACGCAACGGATTTTGAAGCGGTTTTTTTAAATAGATAGAGTGATTCAAGAGGAAGGTTTTTAGATATAATACATGCATAATATAGCCGTGCGAAGCCGGAGCAGGTCGATTTATATAGATAAATAAATAACTTACGTTCAATGTATTCATTCAGCTTGTCCTTGGCTCTGATTCGGAAGTTTCCAACATCGGATGTACCAGGAGCAGTTCCATCTCCAACATTGTTCAATATTTGCGAGTCGTTTCTATCTCCCACTTCCTTCTCTATTTTAAACAATTTAATCAGCAACATTTGTGAACTGTGGCATTTATTATTAAGGTTCTTTTGCATTTTTTTACTTTCTTCATCGGATACATATGTGTCATCATTTCCATCATCACTAATCTCTTCCTGCTTGATGTCTTTCATCAGGATATTGGCTACATCATCAGTGGTATCCGCGCTTTGTTGATTAATCATTTTATTGTCTTCATTTTCTGTAAACGACATCAAAATATGCACTGAATGTTTGTTGCTATTTTTTATTTATTTATGAGCAATAAGGATGGAAGTTACCTTTTGTGGTACTCTCCTGTTTGACTCTCGGCTCCTGGATGGCTCCTTGACTCATTACCTCAATCAGCTCTGTGGTCCTTCGAGTGAGGTAGAATAGCGGCCGCTCGGTAAGCTTCAAATGAAAGCACAACCTTCATATGTGATAGGTACATGTTGTGGTGTCAGTTGCGTCGTGTATTGGTCACTCACCGTGTCTGTATTGGTGTGGTTCCGGATCCAGGTGTCCAGTGCGTCGTTGGCTTCCCGCGCAGTGTCAATGAACCGGCGACACCGGCGCAGCGCGGACAGGCACACGGCGCACACGCAGCACGGCCGCCCCTCCACGACCAGCTGTACACACATACATACTCTACTACTGCCACCATGCACCCACTTGTACTGCTGTCTTACACTATCAACCACACACCACACCGTACATAACACATTCCATCTTCAAGTGTAAGTATGTTGTACCTACAGTAAATGTTGAGGCTTACCGTCCCGCTGGTTACACGTTCGTACGTCTCCTCGAGCGGCGTGTTCGCGAGACGGTACATCTCACGATCGCTCGCTAGACACACTCTACACACCGATTGTGGCAGCGCACACATCGTATTCACCAGGAAAATATTAACAGAATCGTTTATACCTAATAATTTTATTGATAGCTAAGTTAGGTGGGTTACAAAGTCGCTAGCTCCTAGCTCGCTACCCGTCTTTACACCTTGATTGAGTGAGTACCACGAGTACAATCGTAGTTGCCCAGGAATATACATGATAGGTAGTATACCTATCTCACTGAAAAGTTTTCATTCATTTATTTCTATAATTTTCAGAATAACAAAAATACTTTCGGGGGCATAGCTGTCAGTCTGTCACCTACTTCTGTCCGAGAAAGTCTGTCACTGTCAATTTACCTTTCATTTATTGAATACTGACAAGGCAGGCAAAAACACATAAGCCCATACAGCATTCTTCGTTTATTTTTACCAGACTGCAACTTCGAGCATTTACTGCAAAGAAGGTAATATTATGTTTATAGGTACAGCGTTTATGGATGATTCTACAAAATGGCATTATACGGTTGATTCCCTTGGCACTTTTTATTTTAAGGAATAAATAAATTTGAATAAATTTCAAATATAATAATGAAACATGAAATTTAACTTAATTTTAAACAGATTAATCGAATAGGCATCAGTTTTGGTCCATCCGTTTGGAAGATATAGAATATTTAAAATTTTGGTAGGCAGGGTAATCAAAAATAGTGACAGGGGAATCAAAATTTATTTTAAACTGGTGTTTACTTAATACATATAAACCAAAATGAGCTCATTTACTTAATTATAGTAATTGTTTAAACCATACTCATAGGATCTTATAAACTTACATTATCACTACATAGTATAAAACACAGTCGCTTTCCGCTGTCTGTCCCTATGTATGCTTAGATCTTTAAAACTACGCAACGGATTTTGATGCGGTTTGTTTTTATTTGATAGAGTTTTAGATATTTTGTAGATAGTTTGTAGAAAAACATAATCAGTGAAATATTTTTATAGAATCATACAAAGATAATGTTAACATTAGTTTTTGAAAAAATAATACCATAATGGTTTTATTTGAAGTTTTATAAATCTAAGACTGATTGGTGTAGGGGTATAAAAGGTCCACTATTGAAGTTATTTAAAAAAGTTGAACTATTGAACCGTGTATTATAATCCACTAGCGACCCGTCCCGGCTTCGCACGGCTATATTATGCATGTATTATACATATAAACCTTCCTCTTGAATCACTCTATCTATTAAAAAAACCGCATCAAAATCCGTTGCATAGTTTTAAAGATTTAAGCATACAAAGGGAAATAGGGACAGAGAAAGCGACTTTATTTTATACTATGTAGTGATGAAGGTTAATTGAAGCTAACTATTAATTTTAAGCTAAGTATTGCATAGCTTTTATCGCGGGCTTTGAGCGCGGCGACTGAATCAAGAAATTCCGTAACGAAAATAAAACCTAACACCCCCCACTCCGCCTACCATGTAGCTCAGTCGAGCGTTCGCTTAACATGTATGTATATGGTACGACTGTACGAAGCTCGCACGATGCAATAGCTTTACTGCGGCAGTCCCCGAGTGCCATTCTGTTTTTGTTTATTTAAGAATGGAAAACCTCTTTAACTACTGACAAGCAAACGAACGATCGAGTAATCTTATAAGTGTTCTATGTAGTGACGCGCGCCTAGGATAGACGATCAGATTAGTAAAAAAAAAAAAACAGCGCACTCCGGGAGTGCAGGCAGAAGTGAAAACTGTATATCTGTGTAAAATCTCATCTGTCGCGAGAACATACGCAAAAAGAGTTTTAGATGAAAAAAAATGAGTATCGTAGTTCGGCCGTTTGCACAGAGATGGCGCTGTTTTCAATATTACATAGTAGTAGAAGCACAATAACTGTTAAAATCTCATCTGTCAAAATCTCATCTGTCGCGAGAACGGCTGAAAATGCTCACCCACAAAAGTGCCCAACGCGCCATAAGATTTCACTTCAAAAAAAAAATCGATAGTCTGAAATACTCGAGCGCGTCAGATTAAGATATTGGGGGTTGATTTTAGTGTTTTAAGACTAAATTTAACTAATCTGACGATAAGTCCTTGACGCCGCCGAGTTATAGGGTCGCGAACTTGTAAAAAAAACGTTAATCCGGCATTCTCGAGCGTTTTTTTTTAAATTTTATTTTGAAGAATATAATCTAAAACTTACTAAAAATACAAAATCTGCCGGTTTCCGCATGACCGGAAGTGTGGAGGAGCCATTTCGTCCTCCGAAAAACGCGTTGCGGCATATATATAATATACTAGCAAACCCGGCGAACTCCGTTTCGCCACCGGAATTTTTCCTGAATTTTCTTTGCTATAAACCTCACGGAGCCCGAGACCTTTCCAACGAATGCAAAACCGTGGAAATCGGTTCGTGCGTTCTGGAGTTATAGCGTCAGGAAGGAGAACCCGACTTATTTTTGTATTAATATATATGTTTATGGTCCCCTACCGTAGACCTTTGTGCCACAATATATGCCACAATATGAAAGTTCCAGTGAAGAAGAAGAAGATGAATTGTATTGAGCAAAAATGTAAAGGTCATACATAACAATACAATTATAATTTATAATACAATTTTTATATTATTTCATTTTTTTATACAATAAATAATACAATTCATCTACATTTACGTTGGTTGTATCTATCGCTTTAAATTCCCCGTTTTATCAAGGAGAAAGAAAGGAAAAAAAGAAACCAAAAAACCTTTTTCGGTCAGATTAAGAGAACCCACCAACATTATTGTCAGATTAAGAAAATATACTTTCAGGATACCGAGATACACCTCCCCTATGAAAATCTGACGCGCTCGAGTATTTCAAAAAAACTTTTTTTTTGCATTTTCAAAAATTCATCGTAACTTATCGTCACGCCATAATCGTCAGTTTTTTTAAAGGGAGCTTCCTTGGGGCTTACTTAACACCCCTGCCGAAAATCTGACGCGCTCGAGTAATTTTTTTTTTGCATTTTTGACTACTTTATATGCCTACCCCCACCACGCAAACCGGCAGATTAGTATACCGTTGTTATCAGAGGCACTTGGGACATACGTAGTATGAATATCTGACGCGCTCGAGAATGCCCAAGTAACTGTTTTTTTTTACATTTTTGAAAAACCGTACACGCCAAACCCACCGCTAAAATGGTTTTTACCATACGAGCTTTTCTTTTCGAAATTATTTTATCTTTCGATTTTGATAGGTCTCGACGGCGCCGTTGAATTACGCCATTTAGCTACCTCGCCTCCCTAACTATTACAAGTATGAAATATTTTATGGTGAATCATCAATTATCCCTCTAACGATCAGATTACTTTGATATCTTAGATTACCTTTACATCTAGGTGTTTAGCTGCTAGGTTTGCAAAAAAAAGTGGCCAGGACGCGCCAGAGTTATCAATTTTTAACGCTTTGGGGATTTTTTTAGACTACTTCTAATAAGATTAGACACTAATATTATTTTGCGCCAATTAGATTATACTTATACATTAAACTAACATAAAAAAAATATCAAACAGTAAAATTTTAATATTTCGGGTAGGTAGTTTTTAGCTCCGGACAGCGTTTTTTTCGGGTCTGTAGAATCACCCTTATACAGTCATCTTGTTTTACTAATACTGGGAACCCACCCACCGACGGACACACCCAATACCTGGGTATTGACTTTGTAACAACCCTCTATTTTGGTCAAGGGTTAAAATGTTATCATAGTTTCTTATTTATTTTAAAACTTACTTAGAATTTTCTATATATAGAGAAAAGGCCCCGTTTAATGTTATCGTATTTTATTTTAAACTTAAACAATTATTGTAATAACAAAGTAGTTAAAACACCCTCAAAGTTAGCTTTTTGTAAAAAAAAAACTGACTTTGAAGGTATCTTTTGCAATCGAAATGCAATCAGATGATATTGAAATGTAATTTAAACAATGTTATTTACGAGAATTGGCTTTCTGGTCATTGAACTCTTACTCTAACAAACAGCTGACTTTGTAGCTATTTAAGGCTACATATTATGTAGCCATAAATAGGGATGTTTTGTGTGGACTGCTTAGCTACTAGCAGCGTGAACCTTCATTATATGTTTAATTAGGCTTCGTTTTTCAGTATATTTACTTTCACACATATCACATTCATATGGCCTTTCACCAGTATGCGTCTTGATATGCTGTTTCAAAGCACTTTTAGTTCTGGTTTTCAAATCACATAGAATGCATGCAAATGGCTTCTCATCAGTATGAGTCATTAAATGCCGCTTGTAATTACTATTTATACTAAATTTCAGGTCACATTTATCGCAAGCGTATGGTTTCTCACCAGTATGCATCCGATAATGAATTTGTAAAGAGCAAGGTTGCCTACATTTAAAATCACACATATCACAAGCGTGGGGTTTTTCACCAGTATGTGTCATTATATGTAGTTTTAGACTGTTCACCTGTGAACTTCTAAAGCTACACTGATCGCAGGCATATGGTTTTTCACCAGTATGGGTCCTCATATGTACTCTTAAGCTGGGCTTTGATTTGCTTTTATAGTCACAAATGTCACACATAAATGGTCTCGCATCTGAGTGTGTCATTAAATGTCTTTTAAAATCATTTTTATGGAAACATTTGTAATCACACTTATCGCACATTAAGTCGTTTTTATCGGTATGCGCCATCAAATGTTCTTTAAAAACAATTTTATTGCTACACTTAAAATCACATCCGTCACATGTAAACTCTATTCTACCATGATGGGTTCTCAAATGAGAAATTAAACGGTTCGCTCGATTCGTTTTAAAATCACAATTATCACACATTAATAATTCTTCACATTTATTCACATGCTTCTTTAAGTGGCTATTAAAATTACGTACATAATAAGTGCTATAACCACACGTTTCACACAAATAAAGTTTGTCACCTTTAACATAAACAGGTTTACCTTCATGGGTGTTTAAATGTAATTTCAAATAACACATTCGATTACATCTAAAATCACATTTGTCACATTGAAAAGGTTTTATGCCGGTATGGCACAACAAATGCCTTTTAAAATTTTCATTACGACAAGTTTTATAATCACACTGTTCACATTTATACCGTGCTAAGCCAGCATGAATGTCTAAATGCTTTTGTAAACTAACCTTTCTAGCACATCTATAATCACACATGTGACACGCGTGTGGTCTCTCACCAGTGTGGGTCATTAAATGCCGATTCAATTCAGACCTTTGTTTACATTTATAATTACACATTTTACACTTAATTGGCTTCTCACCAGTGTGTTTCATTAAATGATATTTATAAGTCTCTTTATTTGTAGTTGTATAAGAACATTCATGACATGAGTGCATTCTTTTCTCTTTGTGAAGCGCAGGCGCTGGGTCGGTGTTCTCTGTTCGACGTTTCGATGTAATCCGTCGACGTTTCTTGATTGCAGGACCACCTGTGATGAGACAGAAGGGCAATTCTCGTAAGTGTAATTGTTCTGAAGGCCGATTCTCGTAAATATAATTGTTCAAATTAGATTTCAGTATCATTTCGATCACAAATAATCAGGGTTCGAGGATATACAGGGTGATTTTTTTATGTGGGCCTTCGGGGCTATAGGTACCTATCGTAAACTATAAGAGATAGCTAAAAATGCTGAAAGGAGTTGGGTCTCGATTTTGACAAAAACTAAAATTGCATCATTAGATTTTTGGAAAATTAATTACCCTAACCAGGAATCGAACCAGTTGATTTTGCATAAAAATAATCTTCCTATATTTTTATACCAATAGATAGTCTGGCTGATTAAGATCAATCCTTGGAAACGAACATAGGTAGTATGGCAAATCAAAGGAAACAGCTAATTTTTGTAGTCTTCTGTAATTTTTTATACTACTGTCCCGGAAAAAATGTAGTAACAAGGTATGGCTAATGAGGTAACAAACTGCTGCACAAAAAACACAAACTTTAAGTGTTGTATAGAATTTAGAACATATTTAAAAACGTTAGAGAAACTTATTACTTATTATTACTTCCCTCTATGCCTCAAACGCTATTAATTATTTTGCCAGAGACGGAAAGATGAAAATTGTAGAAAACTACAAAAAAGAGCTAGGTACCTACTTATTTCTATCAAAAAAATAATCATCCTATATTTTTATACCAATAGATAGTCTTGCTGATAGAGATCAATTCTTGGAAACAAACAAAGTATGGCAAATCATAGGAAATAGTTAATTTTTGAAGTCTTCTGTAATTTCACTTCGGCAGCATTCTTAATTTATTTTTACCTGACTGCAAAGAAGGGTTATGTGTTTATTCAATCATCTTGTTTAACTTAAGCTTGGAACCCACCGACGGACACACCCAATACCTGGGTATTGACATGGTATTGACTTTGTAACGACCCTCTATTTTGGTCAAGGGTTAAAATTTTATCATCATAGTTTCTTATTTATTTTAAAACTTACCTAAGTACTTAGAATTATCTATCTAGAAAGAAAAGGCCCCGTTTAATGTTAACGTATTTTATTCTAAACTAAATCAATTATTGTAATAATTGAAATTAAAAAATATGCTTAAACATTAAAACGAAAATCTGAGATAATAAAATCAACAAAGTAATAACAACTAGTAATGCTAATAATGTGGCGTGGTTCTATTATACGCAATTAATACAAAATGAATTTCTATTAAAGTGAGTACCTACCTATAAAAGTATACAAAGTACCTTCTAAAATGTTTTAAATTTTTTATTCACTAGCTGTCCGGGCAAACATTGTTTTGCCATTTACAAAAAATAATAGATGTTGTTTGTTCGATTCTCAGACCCAACGAAACACAAATATTTTCGATACGGAATTTCTTGATTCGGTCGCCGTGCTCAAAGCCCGCAATCAAAGCTATGCAATAGCTTTAAAATTTCATACAAATCGGTTCAGCCGTTTAGGTGGTCATGGCATGGGTAACTAACACCGCGACACGAGAATTTTATTTAAGGGCCATACGCCAACGATCTTCCTACACAGCCTACTAAATAGTTACTACCGGCACCCGTCGTGTTCGTTCAATCGTTACAATCAACAATGTTAGTTGCAAGCAAGTGCAATACTGGAACGAAAATCCATGATAGTGAAATTAGCCACTTAAAATTTTCGAAAACCTCATTTTGAAAAAAAATCATTGGAAATGTGTTCTACTCATGAATATTAATATTTGTTGTTCCCTTGAAAGTTTCGTAAAAGGTTCGTAGTTGTGTTTTCCCTTAACAAAAAAAAAACGAATGGCGATAAGTCTTGAAATAAGACTTTTACGAAACTTTCATGGAAACAACAAATATTAGTATTCATGAGTAGACCACATTTTCGTTTAATTTTTTTCAAAATGAGGGACTTGAAAATTTGAAGTTGCTAATTCCACTAACATGGATTTTTGACCGTTATTTCTAGCACATTGCGTTTGGCAGCATATATAGCCTTAAAAAGGGAAGTTTTGTGTGGACTGCTTAGCTACTAGCAGCGTGAACCTTCATTATATGTTTAATTAAGCTTCGTTTTTCAGTATATTTACTTTCACACATATCACATTCATATGGCCTTTCACCAGTATGTGTCTTTATATGTTGTTTCAAAGCACCTTTAGTTCTGGTTTTCAAATCACATAGAATGCATGCAAATGGCTTCTCATCAGTATGAGTCATTAAATGCCGCTTGTAATTACAGTATTGACTAAATTTCAGGTCACATTTATCGCAAGCGTATGGTTTCTCACCAGTATGCCTCCGATAATGAATTTGTAAAATGCAAGGTAGCCTACATTTAAAGTCACACATATCACAAGCGTGGGGTTTTTCACCAGTATGTGTCATTATATGTAGTTTTAGACTGTTCGCCTGTGAACTTCTAAAGCTACACTGATCGCAGGCATATGGTTTTTCACCAGTATGGGTCCTCATATGTACTCTTAAACTAGACATTGATTTGTTTTTATAATCACAATTATCACACATGAATAATTCTTCACATTTATTAACATGCTTCTTTAAGTGATTATTAAAATTACGTACATAATAAGTGCTATAACCACACGTTTCACACAAATAAAGTTTGTCACCTTTAACATAAACAGGTTTACCTTCATGGGTGTTTAAATGTAATTTCAAATAACCCATTTGATTACATCTAAAATCACATTTCTCACATTTAAAAGGTTTTATGCCGGTATGACACAACAAATGCCTTTTAAAATTTTGAATACGAGAAGTTTTATAATTACACTGTTCACATTTATATCGTGCTAAGCCAGCATGCTTATCTAAATGCTTTTGTAGACTTTCCTTTTTAGCACATCTATAATCACACATGTGACACGCGTGTGGTCTCTCACCAGTATGGGTCATAAAATGCCGTTTCAATTCAGACCTTTGTTTACATTTATAATTACACATTTTACACTGAATTGGCTTTTCACCAGTGTGTTTCATTAAATGATATTTATAAGTCTCTTTATTTGTAGTTGTATAAGAACATTCATGGCATGAGTGCATTGTTTTCTCTTTGTGAAGCGCAGGCGCTGGGTCGGTGTTCTCTGTTCGACGTTTCGATGTAATCCGTCGACGTTTCTTGCGTGCAGGACCACCTGTGATGTGACAGAAGGGCAATTCTCGTAAGTGTAATTGTTCAAATTACATTTCAGTATCATTTCGATCCCTCGACCATTTAACTATGGACGGAGCATCTACCAAAATCGCCGTACATATATTTCTGGGGGCGAGGTAACCGTACAAATATTTCTTTATGATGTTAGATAAAAATTATAGTTTTTTTAGTCTTAACAAGACAAAAAGAATATCGGAACATAATATTTATGCTATATCACTAATTTAGCGTACGACTTATTTTTTCAACCAACAAATAGATATATGCGATCAACAATACCCGTTGTTTATTCAGTGGTACAAAATCATGATAATTAATTTTATTTTACTTGGCAATATCGACTGAGACTCCCTAAGCCATTATTCACACTATCCCATCACTAGTACAGTAATTATTTGTCAATGTCAGTTATGTTTCATTAACTCCGATATGTGTTATCTGTGGAATACTATGGATATAAAAAAATGTCTCCCAACTGTGGTATTTTGCTATCGCTAGAATGTAAAGTTTGTTTCAAGATTTTTACCTAAATAAAAACGTGCCGGTGGATAATTATAAAATTACTTAATTGTGATAAGAAACACCGTGAATTTCCATATTTGACGTTTCTGATCGCGTTATGAACGAATTGACTGCGCATTTCACCATTTTGGAGTATCTCGTAACTGCGACACAATCACCAACAATATCGTTTGATATCGCTTCAACTAGTTTTATATAACGTAGATGACCAGTGGCCGAATGTACTTAGCCTGAGGGGCAAGACCCTGCTTGTTCTCTACCCCCCCCCCCCCTTTAAACTCCTCGTTGTAGGTACTAAAAACGTGACATAATAATATATGAAACTACAAAAAAGAGCTATTTCCATTGATTTGCCCTATAATGTTTGTTTTCAGAAGCAAGACTATCTATTGGTATAAAAATATAAGATGAGTGTTATTTAGCAAAATCAACAGGTTCGATTCCTGGTGAAGGTAATAACCTTTTTCAAAAATCTAATGATGCAGTTTTAGTTTTTATTAAAATTTGGCACGCAACTCCTTTCAGAATTTTTAGCTATCTTTTATAGGTGAAGGCCCACGTAAAAAATTCACCCTGTATACTATAAAATAAAGTCGCTTTCTCTGTCCCTATTCCCTATGTATGCTTAAATCTTTAAAACTACGCAACGTATTTTGATGCGGTTTTTTTTAATACATAGAGTGATTCAAGTGGAAGGTTTATATGTATAATACATGCATTATATAGCCGTGCAAAGCCGCGGGGGGTCGCTAGTAATATTATAAAAAGGTAGGATTTTTTTAGACTCCGTAACCACAGGACTTGGTACGAGGTTACATTGATTCATTAACATTGAGACCAATGTGAGGCTGTAAATTTCCATACAAAAAGCGGTAACTTTCCCCCCCCCATAAACGAAGTCCAATTTTGATATTTTTTTTAAATATTCTAGATCTAATGGAAAACTAGGTTTACTTAACCGTTTTTATTTAAAAAAAATATTGCCTAAGATAAAAGTTATTAGTATCTGAATATCTATATTTTTGACTTAAAAACTTCATCGAGCGATTCAATTGTTTTTGACTATATACTATATTTGAATATAATATATTTGACTATATTTGAATAGACTAAACAGAATTTTCAAAAAAGAAAAACATATAAACCTAGAATAAGATGCAGTTAATTAAATGAGACCAAAATTTCATTTTGTGAAGGATAAAGGGGGTAAAAACGTTACGGCCCGCAACATTATTTGAAGAGCAAAATGTAGGCAAATACGTCCGAGATTAAACTCTCTCTATCGCACGATACGGGTCATTTTTGAATATACGTACTTGCGCCGCGTATCAAGAACTCACAATTCTCTTAACTTAAGCTACTTTTTATACCGATATTCCAACAGAATGAAACCGCTGAGTATTTGATAACTTACCTCCAACGTCATCATTCTTCCTCGGTCTGCGGCTTCTAAAAGTTGATACAACAGGAGCAAGTTCACTTCCAACATCATCAGATATGTGCATGTTATCATCTTCATCTATTTCTTCCTTATTTATTTTAATACATTCAATGGTTAACACTCGGGAACTATGGCATTCAATATTGAATTTCATCTGTATTCCTTTGCTATCATCATCTGAAATATGGTTCTTATTAGACTGGGCCGTGACCGGAGCGTGCCTTGTGCGGTCAACTGCATAATTGCAGACCCACCGTAGAGCTCCAAAACGGCTGTTATAAGAATGTTTTCAACACAAGCAAGATTCTAGACACGTGCTTTAGTTGAAGTCTAAAGTCTTCTAACTCATTAATTTATCGATCAAAAATTATTTGAAAGAAAACATTCCAATAATAGTAATTTTCGAACACTACCGGGGGCTGCAATTATGCAGCCGACTGTATGTGGCCCGGACGGGGCATTGATTTGAAATGTTACATAAATAGAGAATCATCCCTTATAGTTAAAGTAATTTATTTTCCCAAATAATAATAAATAATAATATAATAAAAAAATGGAAAGAAAAGTAAAAAAGATCCAAACGAAGCCAAAAAACTCAAATTAACTTGATACTCGGGCATATCTACTAACATTCGGTTGTTAATCCTGAGTATTATCCCCCATAACTTTTAGACGGCTGGACCGAGTTTGATCAAACATAGATATTTGTAATGTACGAGTCATGCCCTTTCATTTGATACCCCACTCGAGTATATCTACTTACATTCGGTTTTTGATCCTGACTTTCATCCCCCATAACTTTAAGACGGCTGAACCGATTTTGATCAAACATAGCTAAGAACACTCCCGACTAACTTATCTTTCAAACAAAAAAAAACTAAATCAAAATCGGTTCATCCGTTCGGGAGCTACGATGCCACAGACAGACACACACACACACACATACACACACACACACACACACACACACACACACACAGACACGTCAAACTTATAACACCCCGTCGTTTTTGCGTCGGGGGTTAAAAATATGTTTATTGAGTTCTCCACAATAATAATAACAACAACCAGTTTAAGATACTTAATAGTAATTTGAAAGACATAGGTATCTATTGCTATATAGGCTAGGTATGGTTATTGCGGAGACTGGAGCCTGCACTAAAGTTTTATAAAAAAACCTGTTTTACAGGTCTCCAGGCCCTCACCTTAAAAGATTTAGGTCGCGCAATATTCATTTATAATTGCTCAAGCAATAAAGCAAGTGGTTTGGGTTATTAAATAATTTAAAAATAAGTGATAGGTACAATTTTTAAGAGCCGTGTGTTGTAGTAGGTATTAGGTATGGATTATAAATGTTGTGTCACTTCCCAGGTCACCAGCTTCAAGATAATCTGGGCTGGGAGATTGTATAATAGGTGAACTTTGATAGGTGTTTGTATGTTTGCTTGTGTTGTATAGGTGAGTTCGAGGTTTAGATAGCGTAAAGTTATTATGAAGATGTATTGTGTTTAGTAATCTTAGAAGGGAAACTGTGAAGGCTTTGATTGAATATGTGATTTAAGGAAGGAGGGAATATAGAATAATATATCGTATATCATGTTAGCATGAAAGGAAATATGTAGTTGTTGACATAATAAGCACAGAGGTAGGTATTTGTAGGATAGTGATATAGGAAAATAAAAGAGACCTAGGAGATGACCAATAACAATTTCTCAGTGTCGTTGTAGTCCAATTTTTGTATCCATTTACTAGTTTTGTGTTTGCATTCATAACGAGTCAGGGAATATATAGAGAGATTTTTATTGATATTGTTATATAAGTAAGGACCAAGGAAACAGAAGAATCGGTGGACAAATGCTGTATGAGAGCGAAATGAAGGGCATACAGTGTGATTTCTGCGAATATTGACAAACACCTCTGGTTTAAATTCTAGGCACGAGCATCTGTACAATAGTATACAGTACAAAGAGCTGCCGTACAGTCAGTACTTTTGTTATTTGATATAATTCAACCGTAGGGTGTAAGAATGATAGACGTCTACTGACTTTTAGAATCGCTCTCTGTGCCCTTTCGATTTTTAGTAGTGACGTTTTTGGAGCCCCTCCCCACGACGTTATACAATAAGATATAATACTTTGTACCAAGGCAAAATAAACAGTATTTAATATTTTTACGTTTGCTATGTTACGTAAGTTTTTGAAAATATAAATCATCTTTCTAACTCTAGAGCTAAGTGAGTTAATGTAAACTTTGAAATTTAAATAATGAATTTATAATTCATGGAGATTTTTAAGAGAGGATTAATAGTAGATTATGCATCAAGGGCATAAAGCAATGTCTTATGTTGTGGGTGGCATATTGAACCCCGAGTGTAACAGTTTAAAGTTAATTCCTGAGCGAAGCGAGGGAGCTATGTAGAGTCCTGAGTGAAGCGAGGGGTTTCAAGCCACCCAAGACGAAGACACGCTTTAGGTGCATACTCTACTTTTCATACCATCAGACGATTTTTTTTTAATTCTTGTGGTGGCCAGTGGTCTCTACTTGAAAAAAATCCACTTTAAAAAAAATGGGGCAATTGCAATGAGATGGTAGCATGATAGTAAATATTTGGTAGGTATTATAGGCAAAACCTATTTGCTTAGACCTAACGTAAGAATCAAAATGAAAAACATTAATCGTGGCCTGCTAGATTTTTGTAGACCAATCAAATGACTTATCCTACTAATATTATAAATGTAAAAGTTTGTGTGTATGTGTGTGTATGTATGTTTGTTACTCCTTCACGCAAAAACTATTGGACCGAATGCGATGAAAATAGGTATTTAGATAGCTGGAGACCTGGATTTACACATAGGCTACTTTTTATCCCGATGTTCCCACGAGATCAGGACTTACGCGGGTGAAACCGCGGGGCGCAGCTAGTTATAAATAAAACCTATTTGCTGAGACCTTCAAAATTAAAACCAAGAGTTTTCACACGAATTTCAACGTTCCAAATTCAAATGACTTTATTCCCTTGGGAGTTTCATACAACATTAACTCCCTTGGGAATAAAGTCTTGCTTTAAGTTGAGGTTAATAGGGCTTTAATCCGTGATTAGAGTGATGCAGGTGTGAAAATGTAATTACTTGGGGAAATATGTGTGAAGTCCTTCTCATCAGTGCTTCTGACTTCATCCTTGACTTCCTCTGTCACAATATTCTCCGGTGACACAATGTCTTTATCCTCAGTTTTATTAACATTGATTTTATTTTCTGAAATAGATAAAATTAGCTTTGAGTACTTATTAGTTAGTATAGGTACTAATAAACTTAATAATAGTAATTATTGGAACGAAAGTTATTTATCGCGCGTTGCGAAAGGGGGCTAGACGGAAAAAATTAAGACCAAAAGTTGTAACGACACTTTTTGCATAGAAAGCATTTATTTTCGTTTCGTCTTTCTATTTTGCATTGAACAGTGTGGTGTAACATTGTAAATTAGTAGATTTATAATCCCAAATTAACCCCACTGTATGTTTACAATCCTATGCAGCACTATTTGAACATTATAACAACGTAACCTGTGGATCGAACCCACGTCGGTTGGTGTAGCGGGTGGCCCCTTATACCACTCACACAACTAAATACATAGCTAACATATTGACAAATAATAATCACACTGAGTACTTTTAATTCAAGTATTTAAGTTTGTGTGCAACGTCTATTAGAAGAAGGTTGTAACTCCAATACTTGTTGATAGTATTATTGTAGCAAACTCTGATCATTTACTTTTAACCCATACTGTACGTACATGCTCATGTAATATGACAAAAGCTGCATGAAATTGCTGTATTTTTATAGTTACCAAAGTCATTGTATTTTTTATTAAAAAAAATATATATTTATTGAACATTATTTATTTTCCCAGGTCTTTATCACCTATTTTTATTGTTATTTTAATAATGACTATGACTAATTAAAAATAATAAATAAATAAATATTGCAGGACATTCCACACATCGCCATCTAGCCCCAAGCTAAGTAACTACACTTGTGTTATGGGTGCTAGACAACAGATATTCTACTTTAATACTTTTCTTTTGTAAATATATAAGTACCTACCTACATACAATTCATAGAAACAACCAGACCACAGACAAATATCTTTTTTTTTTCTCTTCAATCTGCCATTGGTTCCTCTAGCCATAATCAGACCTGTTCCCCAACTATGGATAATAGTAGGTCATCTCATTAAATGATCCATGGAAATTTCACTTTCCTTGGTCCAAATCTAGGACGTGCCATCTCCATAAGCGCCTCACGTTGTTACTACTGCCAAGTAAGTTCAAGACAAATATATAAGTATTTAAATACTTGTCTGAGGCGGGTATCGAACCCGCAACCCTGTGTTTGGCAGTCTGGCATGGTGACCATTGTGCCAGCTGTCACATGGTAAGGACGACCCGTCATTACCATGTGAGTTTAAAAAGTTAACTCATAATTCTCTTTCTATTTTATATATTTTATAAAGACTACCTATGTTACCTGCTGTGTCACCCTCTTCTCTTAATTCAGACTTCCAGATGCCGTCCTGACATGTAGCTTCGAAGAACAGCATGGGGTTCCGAGTTAAGGTGAACAGCGGTCGCTCGGTAAGCTTCAACTGAAAGCACAACCTTCATATGTGATAGGTACACATTGTGGTGTCAGTTGCGTCGTGTATTGGTCACTCACCGTGTCTGTATTGGGATGGTTCCGGATCCAGAGGTCCAGCGCGTCGTTGGCTTCCCGCGCAGTGTCAATGAACCGGCGACACCGGCGCAGCGCGGACAGGCACACGCCGCACACGCAGCACGGCCGCCCCTCCACGACCAGCTGTACACACATACATACTCTACTACTGCCACCATGCACCCACTTGTACTGCTGTCTTACACTATCAACCACACACCACACCGTACATAACACATTCCATCTTCAAGTGTATGTTGTACCTACAGTCAATGTTGAGGCTTACCGTCCCGCTGGTTACACGTTCGTACGTCTGCTCGAGCGGCGTGTTCGCGAGACAGTACATCTCGCGGTCGCTCGCTAGGCACACTCTACACGTCGGCTCCGATAGCCACAGCGCACACATCCTATCGTATTTACTCGGCAAGTAGGTATTGGATTGAAATAACCCAACGAGCTGTTTTCTTCGCTTCGTCAGTGCTAGCAAGTTTACAAGTTTTGTCACATGTCAACGTATGCAATAAACATTTGGGTAATCTCGGAACTCGGTGAGTGAGTAAGTTTATCCACTTCTAAGCTTGTAATAATAATTATAAAATCCTACATTTTCCCAAAGAATTTGAGCACGGGTGAAATATAAAAATAAAACTGCAAAAAATTATTTACGGGACCACGTATTACACGACCCGATATTACGAAGCCAAAATGTACTCGTAATACGTGACTGTGTAATACTTGGTCGCGTAATACAGGTCGTGGAATACGTGGTCGTGTAATATTTGTCCAAGGTAATATTACGAGTCCATATATTACAAGACCCAGTATTACACGGCCACGTATTACGAAGACATTTCGACGTCGTAATATCAGGTCGTGTGCTCCTAACCAAGTAAAATGGGTCGAATTCGTTTCTAGCACTCGGCGGCCGCTGTCGCGGCACCGATCGCTTCGCTCGCTCGGCTCGTGCGTTGTGGTCGCAGTTCCAACATAAACCTAACCTATCCATGTCGGGTCTGGGTAGGGGGTGTTCCGGATGCGTATTACACGACCTGATATTACGAACACAAAATGTCTTCGTAATACGTGGTGGTGTAATACGGGGTCTCGTAATAAGTGGTCGTACATTATTTGTTCAAACCTATAATACGAAGCCTGTACACGTAATATCAGGTCGTGTAATCCATGGCAGCGTAATATCATGTACACGTATTTTTTTTTTTTTTTTTCTCTCTTGTTTGGCCCCACGAACGTTATGCCATTTTCATCTTGTTCTTCATTTTCAGCGGGATTTAGGAAGGACTTGGGGGTATGGTTTTTTTTTTTTTTTTTTTAACGAAAAATTTGGGAAACATATTTACAACAAAAACGCGGACTTAGCGAGGACAAAATAGGATCAGGGAAGTTGAGGAAGTTGGAAAAAGTAGTTTGAAAATAAAATATACAAAAGGAAAAGGTTAAGGATAGTAAAGGAAACCTAAAAAATACAAAAATATTCAGTAAAAATAAGTTGATGTCAAATTTTGATATCATTTTCACATATAAATAATGATAAAGTTTTATAAATATCAGGATCTAACGATGAAAGTAGGCAAGGGATTGATGTTGGAAGAGGTACATTCAAGGACACCAGTGACTCTAAAAAAATTCTATTGTCAATTAAAGGACAACCAAAAAATAGTGTACACGTATTATTGGCTCCCGCGGCGGCAGCTCCCGAGTGCCACACGTTTTTTTTTAATAATACGACTCATAACGCCAGTGTCATCAACCCATAGAATTTGACGTTCTGTAACCTTCCTGAGTGGAAGCGATTGAGTGAGTGCTCCAACCTAAGCAGCTAAGCTTGTGCTATGGTGACCAGACTACGGATGGAATACTTATACTACATTTCTATTAGGAAAGGAGGAAGGGTGGACAGGACACGATTGAGTGAGTTCTCCAGTTTAAGCAACTAGGCCTGTGTTATGGTGACTAGACGCGACGGATAGTATTAGTTACATGTATAAATACTACCTGTGAATACGCAACGTTAATCTATCTGCCTATCTATAAGTATGCCAAATACAATTTTTACATAAAGAAATTAGTATTGGTCATTTTCTTGACAAACATCGTTAATAACGATATAAATACATACTTAGGTACCTACTAAAATTGTATGTGGTAAGTATATTATTTTATTAGGTAGATTATTATATAGAGGTTTGGAACTTTTAGCTCACTTCATCTTGTAACAGTCAATTGTTATATTAAAACGCATGAGTCCTGGATCTGGAAGGCAGGAGCCTGGAGACCTGTAAAACAGGTTTTATGAAATACCTTAGTGCAGGCTCCAGACTCCACAGTAACAGATTAAAAACCAAATGTTTTATTACTTAGCTAATACAATATTTCGTAAATGCCTATAACAATAGGCATTTACGAAACATTGTATTAGCATTGCATTGCAATTTGTGGGAAAATAAATAGGTATACATTTATTTATTATTATTTATTAGCTGTATATAAATTAGACAGTTTGACTACGAGGAAATTTATTCCTTTAGGACAAACTAGTTTGACCAGAAAGTTTGATCAACAGGAACGTACCAAAATATTACACCAGTGAAGAGTTTTATAGCAGACTAGCTTTTGCCCGCGACTTCGTCCGCGTAGAAGTCGAAAATGGTACTAATAGGATTTTTTATTGGTTTTAACTCTACTTAAAATTACCGAAATCGGTAGGTTAGTTTATATCTTCTTAATATATATAAATCTCGTGTCACAATGTTTGTCCTCAATGGACTCCTAAACCATTAACCGATTATAATAAAATTCGCACACCATGTGCAGTTCGATCCAACTTGAGAGATAGGATAGCTTACATTTTAATTTATCCCAATAATCCCACGGGATCGGGAGTTACGCGGGTGAAACCGCGGAGCGCAGCTAGTTCTTTTATATAAATATAGCTGTTGCCCGCGACTTTGTTCGCGTTGTGGTTTTGCTTTAATAAGAATACCTAGCATTTTTGCGCATAAATACTATTTATTTTTCGGTGTAAGTTATAGTACAAAATAGCTACCTACATTGTTTTAAAACTATATTTCTTTATAGATTTGGCAAATGTATATAAGTGGATGGGTATTTAAATATTTGTATTTATTTATTGACTTTACACAAATAGGACATAGGTATTATTACCTACACACACACCCTTATAAGCCAAAACTAATTTCAATTTCAATTTTCACAAAGCTTACAACATGCTTGGGTCTTTTTATTTTTACTTATTTTTTTTTTATAAATCGAACTCGCAATTAAACGAACATCCTTTGTCCCTCGATTTATATTTTTGTACTAAATCATAATAAAATCAAATTATTTATTTATTTTTCAAATATTTGCTTTATTAAATATAAAAGGAATTTCGACAGAACCGATACTTACACTTAAAATGACGGTAGAGGTCATACGATAAATAAAAAATGCCTTCACACCAAACATTTAGAGCGTTATTTTGGAAACGGGATATTTGATGGAACATGAAATCCTATGATTTACACGGTACACTTTGAGACCCATACCTATCGATAGAGGGCATCAATAAGAGCAAATAATGCCTTCACTTGAAACCTCTAAAGCGTCTCGGAAACTGAATATTTGAAGGAACGTCATATACTATGATATTCGAAAGTGCACAGTCCAGTTTGATACCCATACCTATTGATAAAGGGCATCAAAAAGAACAAATAATGCCTTCACACTAAACTTCCAAAGCGTGTCGGATATAGGATTTTTGATGGGACGTTATGTCCTATGATTTTCCAAAAGTACGCAGAGCACATTGATACTTATCTATCAAAAGAGAGCAAAACGACGAACAAATAATTTAAATTTCATAAGGCATCAAAACTACATTAAACATAACTATTTTTGACATAATCTACTTCGGTATAATAACGAATGGCATAAAATAAAAAAGCATAAATAACCTAAGTAACAAAACAACAGTAACATTAAAACCAAACGTAGAGCCAGTTTATGTAAGGCCATACAGGCAACCTCATTCACAAAAAGTAGAAATTAAAAAACAATTAGATAATATAAATCAGGGGATCATTGAGCCTTGTAAGAGCGAATGGTCGAGCCCTATTCTCTTGGTGCCTAAAAAATCAGAATCTATAATATAAAAATCAATTGCTGTTCGTTAGTCTGGCTAAAACTCGAGAACGGCTGGACCGATTTGGCCAATTCTTTTTTTGTTGTGTTTGTTGTAGTCCAGGGAAGGTTTAAACGGTGAGTACTTACGCGGGTGAAACCGCGGGGCGCAGCTAGTCAAATGATAAAAAATGGAGATTAGTAATAGATTATCGAAAATTAAATAACTCAATAGTAGATGACAAATTCCCTCTGCCAAATGTTACATAAATACTTGACTCTCTTTCTGGTTGCATTTATTATACTCATCTAGATCTAAATCAAGGGTTTTATAATGTGGAATTAGAACCAGACAGTCGGAAATACACAGCATTTTGTTCGGGCCAATACCAGATAACCAGAATGCCTATGGGTCTCAAAACCAGTCCGAACTCATTCTCTAGAATGATGAATATGGCTACGGCGGGCTTAACGTATGAAAGATGTTTTATTTACCTAGATGACGTCATTATTTTCGGTAGAAATTTAGCTGACCATAATAAAAACCTGACCGAAGTATTCGAACGATTGAAACAAGTTAATTTAAAATTAAATCCCAACAAATGTACATTTTTAAAGAAGGAATTATTATATTTAGGACACGTAGTGTCTGGAGATGGTGTTTCACCAGATCCAGAAAAAAATAGAGTTTTACAAAATTATCCTATTCCTACTACGAGACGAGGTAAAGCGCTTTGTAGCCTTCGCAAACTACTATCGCAAATTTATTCCAAATTTTGCAGAGATGGCTTTTCACTTAAATAGATTATGTCGTAAAAACGTACAATTTAATTGGAGTGACAAATGTCAAACTTCATTTGAATTAATAAAGCAAAGTATGACGTCACCCCCCCTACTTCAATACCCCGATTTTTCAGAAGAAAATCAATTTTCAGTACAAACAGATGCTTCGGGATATGCCATAGGAGCTATATCTTCTATAATATAAAAATCAATTGCTGTTCGTTAGTCTGGCTAAAACTCGAGAACGGCTGGACCGATTTGGCCAATTCTTTTTTTGTTGTGTTTGTTGTAGTCCAGGGAAGGTTTAAACGGTGAGAATTTAAAGATCGGACTTACGCGGGTGAAACTGCGGGGCGCAGCTAGTTATCGAATAAAAATGGTAAACCAATAGCATATGCCAGCCGAACCCTAAACAAAGCGGAAAAAAAACTACCCAACAATCGAGAAAGAGTTACTAGCGGTAGTATGGGCAGTAAAATACTTACGACCTTATTTGTACGGCCGTTCTTTTAAAATTTACACAGACCACAAACCACTTGTTTACCTTTTCAACATGAGAGATCCTTCTAGTAGATTACTAAAATTCAGACTAGCCTTAGAAGAGTATGACTATGTTGTGAAGTATGTAAGAGGAAGTGAAAATGCAGCGGCGGATGCTTTATCGAGAATATTTATCACGTCAAAAGAATTAAAAGATATGAGTGAATGTCGTGACAAGAGCTCAGAAAAGAAAGATGGACGAAAGAAGTAGTGTGACAGGGAGTAACTGTGATTCTTTGGACAAAAGTGTGAATACTGACGATTGGCCTGATCACCCAAGAGTCGTAGAAGCACATAATAAACCAAAAATATCGATAGAATTAAGATTTATTGACAAGAAAAATTTAGAAACATTACGAACAAAAAATGACATCGTGTTCGAAAACAAGAAAATGACTATTTATATAAATCCAGCTGTCCGATCACAATTATCGCGAGACGAATTTGTGAGGGAGCTGTCTGATTTTTGTAGTAAAATAAATGTAAACGAAGTATACTTCATAAAAAGTAAAGAAAATAATAAGTTTATAGAACAAGTAAAAAATGAAATTAAAAGTATTGAAAACTGGTCCGGACCCAGAATTATTGTTCTAAGAGAAATTGAAAGAATTGACGATAAAGACGACCAAAAAGTAATATTGAATGATTTTCATCTTCTCCCCACTAGTGGCCACGCGGGTATTAAGAGGACGTTAAATAACATTAAAAAATATTACTTTTGGCCAGGCATTGAACGAGACATAACAGCATTTGTAAGAAGGTGCGACAAATGCCAGAAACAGAAACATTCTGTTTCCATTAGAGAACCTATGGCTATAACGTCTACAGCTCAAACTGCTTTTGACAAAATATACTTAGATATCGTAGGACCATTAGATAGAGATAGTTATAATTTTTCATAAATATTAACACTCTAATGTGAGTTGTCTAAATACGTTAAAGCATACCCCTTAGTTACTAAGAGTTCTACAGAAGTAGCACAGGCTTTCGTAAATAATTTCATACTTCGCCACGGAATACCGAAGGAGATAGCAACAGACCGAGGTGCCGAGTTTATGTCCACAGTGATAAAAGAGGTATGTACATTACTTAAAATTAATAAATTAAATTCCACAGCTTATCATCACGAGAGTATCGGCGCACTTGAAAATTCCCACAAAAGTTTAGGAGCATTTTTACGTATACATACAGACAATCACCCCGAATTTTGGAGTACTTGGCTACCCTTTTGGTGCTTCTCATACAATACTTCCGTTCATCGCGAAACGAAGTATACCCCATTTGAATTAGTTTATGGCAAAAAATGTAACTTACCCAGTAATTTAAATAAAACCATAGAACCCCTCTATAATCACGAAGATTATCCATTACAATTAAAATATCGACTACAAATGTCCCAAAAAGAAGCAAGAGAAAATTTAATCAATAGTAAAATTTTACGGAAAACGAATTACGACTCAAAAATAAACCCCATAACTTATAAAATTAATGATTTGATATTAGTCAAGAACGAAACTGGTAACAAACTCACTGCAATATACTCAGGTCCTTACTTAGTAATTAGAGATTTGTCACCCAATGTTGAAATATTAAGAGATGGCAAAAATGATATTGGTGTCGATTCGGTATAACACGACGACTTAACTTAACCTAACTAAAACACGACTAAAATAAGTTAAGTCATTTTTATATTCAATTCGGTTTTGTCGTCAAACTAAATTTGGTTGCCTTTTGACAGATTGTTCGACACAACTAAAATTTATTAAAAGAGTCCGGACATTTTTTGTGTAGGAGCTTGGCATAGTGATTTTTTTCCGCGGTTTATTTAATACCCCGTTTCCAAAACACTTTAGCGATCCGGTGTCAAGGCATTATTTGTTGGTCATAATGACCGCTATCGATAGGAATGAGTCTCAAAATAAACCGCTGCATTTTAAGTTACGGGCATGTTGTGTCTAAAGGCCTTTGCACCCGGCAGCGCAAAAGTATTCAATTGAATGCCCCTCAGCCTTATTCTAATGGTTTACGGTTTATTCTTAGGTTGGGATTAGAAGAAAGAACGGAGTCTCAGAAAAACAAAGCGCGAATCAACCAAGTATTAACAGTTTCCCATTTTGACAAATCTGGCCGGAAAATACTAGTTTTAGCTGTTTATTTTACGTTTCTTCTGTATCTGCTACAGCAACTACCATAATACTCCTCCATTTTCACCCCAAAAATCAACAAAAAATCGTAAAAACTTCAGAAAGTGGTTGCATTAATTTTAATCGATACAAAATAGGTCGCGACTAAAATAAGTCGTAATTTAGTTTGACATTTCTAAAATTTGACTGTGAGACGATCATTCCGAATTGCAAAATTGTGTTTTGGACTTAATTTAGTTCGACTTAACTAAAAATTAGTTTACTCCTGTCAAAATTGGTTAGGTTGGGTATTTCCGAATAGCAAACATAATTTTACACATCTAAACCTAATTTTAGTTAAGTTAAGTCGTATTTGTGTACATTCGAATCGAGTCCATTGTACACAAAAACCGAACTAAATTATATTATCCCTAAAAACATTTAAAAAAAAAATGTATAATCCATTAAAAAATGTGTTAAGTTCTACTAATTAATATACAAATTTATTTTATATTTACCTTTTGTAATACTTATTTTACTCATTTATAAAATTTATAATGATTACTGATTTTATACATTTATAACTTAGTATAATACCAATAAATACTAATCTGGATTAGTATTAATTATATTTTAAGCATGTTTACCTATACTTATTAGAATTAAAAAAAAAATTACATGTATTTAATAAAAAAAAATTCGATGAGAAGGAAGGTGTAGTACCTAACAATGTACCTACTTCGGATCTACTTTATATTCTCTGTAATTAGAATAATAAATCAGTCTTAACTCAACATTCGATTGTTTCACTTGTCACGTCCTTATAATCGCACGATAACGGTTTTTCATCAGTATGTGTAAATAAATTCTGTTTAAAACTGCTTTTAAAAATACATTTATAATCACATTTAACACACGAAAACGGTTTTTCACCAGTGTGTCCAATAATGATATTTTAAATCACTTTTGGTTATAAATTTATGATTACACTTATCGCACGAAAACGGTTTTTCACCAGTATGTGTCATAAAATGTTGTTTTAAACTGTATTTATTATTACACTTATAATCACACTTATCGCACGAGAACGGTTTTTCCCCAGTATGTTTCAAAAAATGATGTTTTAAACTGTATTTATGATAACACTTATAATCACACTTATCGCACGAGAACGGTTTTTCACCAGTATGTTTCAAAAAATGATGTTTTAAACTGTATTTATTATTACACTTATAATCACACTTATCGCACGAGAACGGTTTTTCCCCAGTATGTTTCAAAAAATGATGTTTTAAACTGTATTTATGATAACACTTATAATCACACTTATCGCACGAGAACGGTTTTTCACCAGTATGTGTAAATAAATGCGATTTTAATATGCTTTTAGAAATACATTTATAATCACACTTATCGCACGAAAACGGTTTATCATCAGTATGTGTCAATAAATGGCTAGTTAATCCGTCCTTGCGATAACATTTATAATCACACTTATTGCACGAAAACGGTTTTTCACCAGTATGTTTCAAAAGATGATGTTTTAAACTGTATTTATGATAACACTTATAATCACACTTATCGCACGAAAACGGTTTATCATCAGTATGTGTCAATGAATGTATAGTTAATCCGTCCTTGCGATAACATTTATAATCACACTTATTGCACGAAAACGGTTTTTCACCAGTATGTGTCAAATAATGATGTTTTAAACTGTTTTTATGATTACATTTATAATCACACTTATCGCAAGCAAACCGTTTTTCACCAGTATGTGTCAATGAATGTATAGTTAATCGGTACTTGCGATTACATTTATAATTACATTTATCGCACGAAAACCTTTTTTCACCAGTATGTGTCAATATAATATGGCATTTTAAATTATTTTTTCTTTTACATTTAAAACCACACGTATCGCACGTAAACGGTTTTTTACCGGTATGTGTTATTAAATGTGACTTCAAACGATATTTATATGTGGTATTATAATTGCATTGACGGCAGGAGAACGTGTCTCCCTCGTTGTGAAGTGCAGCTGCTGGGTCGGTGTTCCCGCGTCGGTGTTCCGATGTGATCGGTCCATGTTTCTTGAGTACAGGACCACCTGTGAGAGTATTTACATTTAAAGTGTGAACCTTCGATCGTTCTTGATTCCAAGACTGATAGGTAGGAAGTACGTGGAAAATGTTTCTACGAGTGGAATCAGCCCTTTAACTACTAGGTACAGAGGCGTCATCATGTAGTCCAGCTGAGGAGAGAATCATTAGATGGAAAACAAAGCAACCTGCTCCACACCATTCCCCCCCACCTAACGAGAAATACCCCAAGACTACCTATTGAAAACTGGTTTAGATAATTGGATAGCTTTATTTCTTGGGAAGGTTGTGGTATACTTAACAGCAAAATCCACAAAGTAGATAATCAAAGAAAAATCAACCAATGTGGGTAAAACCAAAGGGCGTAATTAGTAGTAGTAGTCTGTTATATAGTATGTACTTACTTTCCGTGTCTTCACTCAGCTTGACCCTCTTTCTAGGTCTGAGTCTCCTCAATGGAATATCTTCATTTGATGAAGCTTGACTTCTTGCAACATTCGATGCACCAGGAGCGGTTTCATCTCTGACATTGTCTAACATCTCCGAAATGTCACATTTAACAATATCTATCATATCATCGTATACATTGACACATTCAGAATGAAACAACATTTGTGTATTGTCTGACATCTGTGTGTTGTCGTTGTCATCATCACTTGTTACTTCACACTTGATTTCCTCCTTCAAGATATTGCCTTCATCATCAGAGGTAACTTTGTTTTGGTGATGAATCATTTCACTATATTCGTTTTCTGGAATGGAACAATATAATGTACTGAGCATTTGTTCCTATCATGTCTATATTTAACGAGCACTAAGAAGATGTATGTTACCTGCTGTATCTCTCTCCTGTTTGACTTTTGGCTCCTGGATACCTGACTCCTGACTCGTGATCTCAGAGAACTCCATGATACTTCTAGTGAAGGCGAACAATGGGCGCTCCGGAAGCTTCAACTGACAGCACAACCTTCATAGGTGATAGGTACCTACACCTATGAAGGGTAGATGGGGTGGTTCCGGATGCAACGGTCCAGCGCGTCGTTGGCTTCCCGCGCAGTGTCAAACCGGCGACACCGGTGCAGCGCGGACAGGCACACGGGCTGAACTTTACTGTGGCTGAGACGTCGAGTTTAGGAGGGCCGGGGAAGGTCTAGGCTTCAACATAGGACACATCCAAAATGCTTTTCTGTCGAAGAACGGATAAGTTAGCTAATGTAACCAAACACGCTCCTACTAGCCTAGCATGACGACCAAAACACGATACGATAAAGCTATATCACGCTATATAACTACATCAACTCTCAAAATATGATAGACTAGCTGCGCCCCGCGGTTTCACCCGCGTAAGTCCGATCTTTAAATTCTCACCGTTTAAACCTTCCCTGGACTACAACAAACACAACAAAAAAAGAATTGGCCAAATCGGTTCAGCCATTCTCGAGTTTTAGCCAGACTAACGAACAGCAATTGATTTTTATATTATAGATAAAGCCGCCATGTTGAATATTTATCATAATTTTTGTCGCAATTTATAATAAAAATTCAACATGGCGGCTTTATGTATCATATTTTGAGAGTTGATGTAGTTATATCGCGTGATATAGCTTTATCGTATCGTGTTTTGGTCGTCATGCTAGGCAGGCTAAAAGTCAACATGGACAAATAAAAATTTATTGATGTATAGCGACGCCACGTTTTAAGTTCCGTGTCTACACACGCTCGAGTACACTCGGCGATTAAATAATTATTATAATTAAATGTTAGATGGCGTCAATACATACCCAGTCTGCCCAGAATTGTGAGAAATACTTCATGAAATAATCATGTAAATTGCAATCTAAATACTGTCAAAACTGACAGTCACTGTCATTCTAGCCACAGACTACAAGCAACATGAATATCATAATCGACTAAAATTCACAAAAAAGTGAATTTTAGTCGTTATAATCTATAATCTATCTATAATCTATAATCTAATCTATAATAAAATATCGTTATAAAGCTTTCTCGGAGCAAGCTACTCGAATGTAGATGGCGTGTGTGCGAAGGTATTCACGGAGGTGAGGATCCATGGACCTATATCGTACCTTTATCCATGGGTAGATCATCGATTCCTGGGGGGTGGGTGACCTCAGTACGTACCCCACGTACCTATCGATTTAACCCCACTGTATGTTCTGCAGCATTTTGGTTCTAAACAAACAAGCACTTCTCAAAAGCTAGTTATATATTGAGACAATGTAGTTTAGGTATACATAATGCTAATTCAGCTTATTCTTTGTTTATACCTAAGCTAAATTCAACGAATAAATTGTTTAGTCTAGAAATACTTTGTGAACAATAACATCCGTGTTAACTTTCGTTGTCTCTACATCATTTTAAGTTAGTATTAAAATCATACTCGTAGCAGTAACATCTAGTTTTAATTTAGTTTTTAAAAAGTTAAACTAGCGCTCCCGAAACTTAACTGGCGCAGCCTGGGACGGATGTCCATTGTGCTAGCGTGTGTGAATTTAGAGTGAAAACTTATTGAAGACACACGTATTGGCCGCGGCATCCGGAACCAAACAAATAAATTCGTTACTTTCGGCGCAATGTGGCAACGAGCGGCAGTGGCGTTAATGTAAGTGATTACTCAGTACTCACCCTTTCTAATAAGCCCCTTCCGATCCCGTACCCATTCGAGTGTATTGGTGCCTAATTTTAAGATTGATATTTTTTTTTATATTGAAATTTTAAGAATTAATTTTTTTTTTATTAGTTTGTAATTAATATAATTTAAAATGAATGCGGATAATGCGATAGATCTCGGAGCGGCATTAACAATGGCTGCTTCCGAAATTCCTCGCGACGTAATCAACCTAATTCCCGAATTTAATGGGGATACATCAGTGTTAACTTTATTTTTAAGAAAGTGTGAATTTGTACTCTCAAAATACCAGGGTACAAATGAACGAAATGAATACTTGTTACAAGTTGTTACAAGCAAACTTAGAGGTAGAGCCGCCGCTTTAGTGAACGAACGAGGGAACTTTTCTAGCTTTACAGACATACAAAATCTCCTAGTCCAACATTTCGGAGATCCACGTAGTGAAGAATGCTTAGCGTTAGAACTAGCAACGTCTAAGCTAAAACCCAACGAATCTTACATGGAATTCTGCAAGCGAATACAGGAGCTAAAAGCAAACCTTTTCGCTAAGGTAGAGGTATCAACCCCAATAGCAACTAGGGACGCGAGAAAAATAATATATGACGATAAAGCCCTTAAGGTTTTTATGTGCAATCTCTCAATAGATTTAGTCAAAACAATAAGACAAAAGAGACCAACAACCATCGAACAAGCTTTAACTATAGTCTTAGAAGAAATTAATTTTGCGGAAGAATATAATATGCATTCTAAATTAATAGGAAACGGTAGACCGCCAATCACATTTGCAGGGAATAATTATAAACCTTTGATTCCTCCTACTCAAGGACCAAATATCATAAATCAAAGACCATCAGGATTCATACCTGTAGGATTTAAACCCTCTCTACAATTTCAACAAATAGGAAATCCACCAAATCAGTTTAGAAATAACAATTTTCCTCAAAATTATCAGCCTAGACCTCAATTTAACAATCAACCCTCTGGCTTTAGACCTCAGGCAGGACAATTCGGATATAGACCTCAGCCATTAGCATTTAAACCTAATAATCAATCTTTTGGATTTAAACCGCAGCCTGGTCAATTCGGATACCGACAACAACCAACTCAATTCGGATACCGACCACAACCAGCTCAGTTCGGATATAGACCTCAATTCTCAGGTTACAGACCACAGCCAGGTCAATTTGGGTATAAACCACCCAACCAGCAACAAAACACTGACGTTTCTATGAGGACAGCTCCAGCTAGACCTCAACAAGTACCCGTGAACGAAATTTACACAGAATTTCCTTATGAAATTCCGTACCAACCTGAATTCGAAAACTTTGATAATTACTATGATTATAATGAAAATTATTACGACAATAGTTATAACGAAGACCAAACAGCTAGCTATCAACTTGCTTTAGATTATGCGGAATCTTCGCAGAACTTAGAGCAGCAAAATATAGAGCCCGTACACCAGGAAAATAAAAATGAAAATGAAACTGAAATTCAAAATTTTCAGATAGGTATCAAACAAAAACATCCGAAATAATAGCGATTAATTTTAATGCAGACTTAAAATTACCCTATATATATGTACCCGAGATAAACGCCCGACTAATGCTAGACTCTGGTAGTTCAAAATCATTTTTAAGCCCCAAAATAGGACAACAATATTTCCAAAATTATAAATTTCAGGAACCATTCGTAGTAGTAAGCACACATGCAACTAGTTCTCACAATGAAGTTATCGAAATCCCACTTTTTACAATATTTAACAATAACAATTTTCACAAATTTTATCTGTACGATGTTGATCAAAATTACGACGGAGTTATAGGATTCGATTTAATGTCTCAGCTCAATGCTAATCTTAATTTAAAGGACAAGCGTTTAGAAACAAACGATACATGTATTCCTATAATTTTTCCGGAAGAATCCATGATTACTCTACTCCCACGTTCAGAACACAAAGTTAGATTACCTGTAAATCAGAAAGAAGGTTATGCACTTTTCAATTTCATACAATTTACAGAAGGCGTAAGAATGCCCTCAGCAATAGTTAAATGTGAGAATTATTTAGCTACAACCATTATTCAAAATTTACAAGAAGAAGAATTATTCCTTAAAATTACATCACCCTTTAAAGTTGAAAAATTAAAAGAAATAGAGTTAGTAGAGTTAAATAATACACAAATACAATCCGAAAACATAGAGACAGACAGTTTATTAATAGAAAACTTAAATGCTAAATTAAGAACGAATCATCTAAATAGCGAAGAAAGAAAAGCCATTCAGGAATTATGCATGGAATATAGAGATATATTCTATTGTGAAAACTTACCACTAACTTTTACAAATCAAGTTAAACATCACATACGTACCGTAAACGAAGATCCTATTTATGTTAGACCATATAGACAACCTCCGGCGCAAGCTGAAGAGATTAAAAATCAAACTGAAAAATTACTAAAAGACAATGTTGTTAGGGAATCATACTCACCATGGAGTGCCCCTGTCCATCTAGTATCAAAAAAAATGGACGCATCAGGCCAAGTTAAATATAGGATGGTTATAGACTATCGACGACTTAACGAAATTACCATTGACGATAAATATCCCATACCAAACATATGTGACTTATTCGACAAATTAGGTAATAGTAACTATTTCACAACTTTAGATTTAGCTTCTGGTTACCATCAAATTGAAATTACAGAAGAAGATAGGGAAAAGACAGCCTTTTCTACACAAAATGGTCATTACGAGTTCCTTCGAATGCCATTTGGACTGAAAACTGCACCTGCAACGTTTCAGCGTACAATGGATAATGTTTTAAGAGGACTTCAAGGCATTCACTGTTTAGTTTACCTAGATGATATCCTAATCTATTCTAATGGATTACAGGAACATTTAACAAAATTACGATCAGTATTCGACAGACTTAGACAGACAAACTTAAAGATACAGTTAGACAAATCAGAGTTTTTACGTAAAGAAGTACAATATTTAGGACACACATTAACAGAACAAGGTCTGAAACCAAATGACGACAAAATTAGGACAGTACTTGATTATCCCATTCCGAAAACACAAACAGAAATAAAAAGATTTTTAGGTTTTATAGGATACTACAGAAAGTTCATTCGCGATTTTTCTAAAATTACACAACCCCTAACATCCTGTTTAAAGAAAGGAAGAAAAGTAGAAATTAACGAAGATTATAAAAAGGCATTTGAAAAATGCAAAGAACTTTTAGTAAATGCTCCTATACTGCAGTACCCAGATATGTCCAAACCATTTATTCTAACTACAGACGCATCCGAGGTAGCAATAGGCGCTGTATTATCACAAGGTTCAATTGGTAGCGACAAACCGATAGCTTATGCTAGTCGCACATTAACAAATGCCGAACGGAAATATAGCGCAATAGAGCGGGAACTCTTAGCGATAATATGGGCTACAAAACATTTTAGACCTTACCTGTATGGACATAAATTCGACATTTACACAGATCATAAACCATTGGTATGGCTATATCAACTTAAAGAACCCAATAGTAAACTCACAAGATGGCGTTTGCGATTACAGGAATACGATTTTAGAATTATACATAAAAACGGCAAACAGAATACTAACGCAGATGCCCTTTCTCGAATAGAACATTTGCAAATAAATGCTTTAGATTCAGATAAATACTCAATGATAGTTAACGTAGATGACGAAAAAGGACAAAAGGACTCTGAGGAGACACTGACTATTTCTGATGACGAAGACACTATGACAGCATCCGAACCAGATATTGAGGTAATTCCACAATATCCTGTACCATCGGATAGCTCTGTTGGAACAGTTCACTCTGCACAAGATTTAGAATCACACGGTATACCTATATTAGAAGAAGCCATAGACACAAAACCGAAACAAATCTTAGTTTTTAATTGGTATCGTGAAGAGTTACAAGTCAAAAACTTATCTAGGGACAAACAAAAAGTATTAGAGATTTTCTTACCATTAAATAATTTAGATATCGTACCTTCGGTAAGACAAGGGCATAACTAACACATTTCAAAGTTTTCACTAGAGACATTTCAATTTTTTTTCAGAACCATATCTCATTATTCTTCCTATATAGGACCTAAGTTAAACTTTTTTTTGATGCGAAATATCCCTTGCACATTTGTAAATTTAGGTATGTTCTTTACAGGAGTAAATTATTTATCATTATTATTATATTTAAAGTAACAATATTTTTGATGTACAATTATGCCCTTTTTGCACCAAGGTGTAAATAATTTTGTAATTATGACCCTAGTCCAACAAGTTTATTCCATGGTTTATGACATAAAAATAATACTATTTTATAATAAAAAATCGTTTATTTACCTATAATTACAGTATTTTAGGAACGTATAATGCTAAAGTAATAAAAATCACTAGAAAAAGTATTTTAGTTATACTTAAAAATGAGAAATAGGACGGCTAAATTCAACAATATACTTATACTATCTATATTATCATAAATCTGTGATATTCAGTACTGTCTTTGGAATTAAAATAGCTTGTACTAAAGTAATCACTAATGCTAACATCACATAAAATATAGAAACAAAAACAATCAACTAGGTAGGTATCTAGGTACTTATGTTACTTTGAAGAAAACTGTCTATACCATACATAACAGAACTTAAAAACCTTTCGAAAAAAAATTAAAATAAACCATTGTAAAATTGTTCATAATATTTCGGAACAATATTTGAAACAATCAGTTGACGAATGTCTTCTTTTTTCCGATCGGGTATAGGCAACTTTTCTGTGTATAGAACACTTAATTCAATGTCTTTTAATTGTTTTCTATTACCATTCCGACCTATTTTGACATTCGCTTCGGTACAAATGACTGTTTTAAAGCTTTTTCTGAATTGGTATGTCTCTGAACTTTTTGTAAATTTTATGACTTTCACTTCAGATAATTTAATATTATTTCTTTCAAGATCCTTGTTTAGATTTAAGTTGATTTCTTCAGATAACAGCTTCAAATTAAAAAATGAATCAAAGTTCATTTCTTTGACAGTAAAGTTGTTGCCGCGTTTTTTCGCATTTTTGATGAGACTTATATATTCGGCTGGACAGTATATCGGTCCTGCTTTCTTAGCTCGTTTAATGCTCTTCTCAATGACGGAATGTACCGCATCAGCTTTGTTCTGGGTGTGTCCTCTAATCAGGAATTTTTGGGTAATCGATTTAATGGGCAATGTATTAACAGCATAATAATACATTCCGAAAACAAATCTGAAATTTAAGTTGACATTTACATAAAAAATATTCAAATTACGATAATCAAAGTAATAAAAAGGTGATTAAAAATATAATGTGTGGTGTAAGATAGGTACTCACTTATTTTTTTGTTGGCCGCAGCAATTATCAGAGTAGAATATAATATCTTTATCGGGCTGTTCATTAGAAATTTCTTCCAAAAACTTGTATAGGCATGTTCCTATTTCATTAGCTCCACGTCTTGCTAGACCTTCGTGCCAGAAAAAGCATAATGTTTTATCGTCTTTTATATTTGAAACCTTAAAGAAAATGAATTATTATTTCAGGTCAAGAATATTTTTTGTTATATTAAGTTAATACTTGAAACAATAGCAACACATACGGTAAAATTATAGCAGTTAAGTTTTGACTTATAAAAGAAAGCAGACGATTGGCCAATAGGACATGGTAAGACCGCCTGCAGGTCGAATATGGCTACTATATCATTTGAACCTATCTGCTTGCATTGTTCAATGTCCTTTTCAAGTTCTAATCGGGCCAGACTTTTTTCTTTTAGGTGTAATTGATGCTTATCAAACAATGGTTCCTTGTCGACAGCATTTTTATATGCTTCACATTCATCGCACTGATCCTTTCGAGGTATAAATAAGCCAATATTAAAATCATTGTTAAAAATACGATGATAAGCATCATAATTCACGGCTGGTCTGCCAGCTGCTTGTCTTAGACTTTGATAACTGCGATGGAGCTCAGCTATAGTCAGGCTTCCATCAATGTACTCCCTGGTTGTATTCGCTCTCAAATAGTGACTCTCCATTCTTGGAACCGAATTAATGTGCTCATGAACTGATTTTATAACTTCGTCATCTATTTTACAATTATTGCCATGTTTTCCACGCCTGTCAGCGGAACTCATATGTAAGGCATTATTAGATGTTATGTTTTCAATTACATTTCGTAAAGTTTTTTCACCAATAGCCAATGTGTTTAGCAAAAATGTCTTACAGACCCTAGTTTCTTTTCCATCTACTATAAAGTAGTAACTCGAATTTGGTTTTCTTGGTGCCTTAGAACTGGTGTTGTTCACAGTAATTTTAACCCTTCGGGTTGCAGGTTGAATTTGTTTGACACAAGAGGCAAGAAAATCTCTTTGTCTTTGATGGGTTCCCAGTTCCCAGTAGGAATTAAAAATATTATTTCTCTTTTCAGAAGAAATTTTAGTGGAGCACGAAAGACGGCATTTGTCAGTGCAAGAAGGAAGAATTGATTTTGCTGGAATTACTTTTCCTCTTTTTGTTAAATACTCTTCTCCACTGTTTTTTAAACGCTTTGCTATGACTTGTTTCCATTCATTCTCATTTTTTTGTCGTTTCCTTGACCGTTTTTTATTACTGACAGCTGGTTCTGGTTCAACTACTTCATTGATTCCCAAGTCGGCCGTAATATTAGCATGCTCAGGAGATCTGCTGCTGGAACTAGAAGTGCTGCTGCTGGAACTAGAAGAGCTACCTCTAGAACTAGATGAGCTGCTGTTAGAACTAGAAGAACTGGACAAGGTTTTAGTTCGGGAAGATGTGTTGCTGCGTACAACTTGCCTTGCACGGTGACGTGGAGGCTTATATTCTGAACCTTCTGATGGTGAAAAATCTCCATTATTTGAAGAATCGAAACCCTTATTACCTGAGTCAAAAGAAATATTATTTTAATAGTATTTTGCCTTTGAAATAATTGAATTTGTCAATTAGAATCTCATACTTATAATAATACAGGAAGAGAGGACAAAAAGTCTGTAAGTACCTACTTGTAAGTAAAAGTAGTAGAACAAAATGTATAGTTTTTAAAATTCATGTTTGTTTGTTGGTTTGAATTAGGATTTAGGAATTAGGTGCAACTAGTTAATAATATACCAGATCAATAAAATATTGGTTTCGCATTCATACCTGAGGTTGTATTTGTAATAGGTGGGTTTGCTGCCTCCGAAATATCATTGTCCACTAATGTAGAATTCTGATTATTGTGGTCATTACTGTCTATGCATTCCTCAACAACTATGTCATTAATACCAGACACAATTATCATGGGTGTATTTGCCGTTTCTGGAGTCTCAATGTTTGACTGTGGAGGTTCCTGATTTTCAAAGTTATTATTTTCTAGCCAATTCTCAACCATTGTTGTAGTCGAAGAATCTAAAAATAATATCAATTTATTCAAATCATTCATTTTAAATAAAAGTTTATTTAAATAGTCTAAAAGACACATTGGTCTATGGTCAGAAAAAAAAAAAACAATTTTGATACTTACCCGTTAATGAATTAATCTTTGGTGTAGTTACTGCTTCATTGTAATTTTTTTTTTCAACGCAGTTATTTGAATAATCATCAATGCTAGGCTCATTAGTAGCTTTGGTCTGTGTATTAGTTTGATTATCAAAAAGCATACTTAAAATTTTTCTACTTCGGGAGTCCATTTTGTTCTAAAAAAGTAATAATAATTTCATTTTGTGTAAATATAATAAGTTAATTTCTAAATTCATAGAATAATATAATAATCCTTTTTCTTTTTATCCGTCGTCGAAATAAGAAAGATTCACGGAATTGGAATGACAAAGTCTTAAATGTTATTAAGTTTACTTAAATACTACAGCAATTGGAATGACAAAGTCAGATTTGTATTAAAGATTACGAAATGTTTACATATTGGACACACAAAGGCACAATTGCTGTAATGACTTTGTTCCTCCAAATGTTTGTTCATTTATTAGGCATAAATACAGCAAATGTGACTTTGTCGTTCCAGAATCTTAAACAAAAAAAGGCATATTTACCTTAACGACTTTGACGCTCCAACACACAACAGCTCCGAGCGGGGGTGACGCCGCAACTGACCAATGAGATTTTGTCACGCCAATATGTTTAAAATAACGCACCAATGTGACAAAGACACTATAGCCCTCTGTCGAAATGAGACTGAACTTAGTCAACGACTTTGTTCTTCCAGATAAAAGGCGGTTTTTAAAGCACATTGACATACTTAAGTCATTTTGAGAATTTTTGACAATTATGCCCTTGTCTTACCGAAGGTACGATATCATTAAACAGTTTCGCAAGGAATATAATAAAACAGCAAAGGAAAACTTAGTAAGAAAGCGAGAAGGTGAAGAAACACCACCATTACAAATAGGGCAAACTATCTATACAAAAGCAGTAAATAAGAGACAGAGTAAGGATAAACCAAAGTTTCAGAAAGCAAAAGTTACAGGTGAAATAGAGAGAAATGTAGTACCCATCCAGGCTAGGGAGAGACATACTAGAGCCCCTATACTAAATGTCAAACGTCCTCCACAGGTTCGTCACACAAATAGAAAATGAACAACAAGCAATAGACAGTAAAATCACTATAGTTTCTGAAATGATGGACCACTTTTTAAATACAACTAAAATTATAGACGAAAATACTAGACTCATGAAAATGCGTTTAGATAAACTAGAAAGCATGGTCATTCGTTCATTAACGGCAGAAAACAACTTTACATCATTATCTTATTTTATTGGCGTAATTAATTTATTTGTTTCTAACTTCAGAACCATTTATATAAAATTAAGCGAAATAGAGACAGCTCTAGCATTAAGCAAAACTTCAGTATTACATAAATCTGTTATAAATCCTAATGAATTACTTACCTTGTTATCCGGAATTGCCAAATATGAAAATCTAATGTACCCTGTAACAGAAGAAAATTTAATTTATATAGAAGAAACATTAACTGTTAAAACTTACATTAAAAACGAGGAAATAACATTTATTATAGATGTACCTGTAGTTAATAAAATAATGTATAATTATTACAAATTGTACCCATTACCCATGTCCGATGAATCCACAAACCAAACCTTTATAGTAATCCCATCTCTTTCCTTTCTTTTGGTGAGTAATCACGAGTACAGGCCATCCGCCCAAAAATGCAAAGAGATAACGACCGAAGAATATCTTTGCGATGAAAACGAATTAACGCCTTTTCCTGGAAAAACATGCATAGAGTCACTTATGGAATTCGAGAGAGACTTTTCTTCATGTACCTCCCTGCCAATTCATATCGACGACGTCAAACTGCAACGAATTAACACAGATAGTTGGATTTTATTCTGTAAAAACAATCAAGTCCTGACAATAAAATGCGGAAATAATGAAATTCACGAGCAACTGAAGGGAACCTATATACTTACTATACCAGTACAGTGTGATGCCCACATCGGTGAAAATCGAATTCATAGTCAACGGCAACATACATTAAAACCAGACTACAAACGCATTCCAGTTTTGAATTTACCTAATCTACAAGATTTGCGGAGTAACCTGAAACCCAATGGAGACTACGACACCGAACCAGTTAACCTCAAAGGAATCGACTTGGATATCCGATATCCGGCAAATGAACAATTTAATCAAGAAAAGCGGTAATCATGATAACGTGAAAGAAACGCGAAAAACTTTAAACATAATGATTATGTTATACGTGTTAATTATAATTTTATTTATCATATTAATTTGTATTAAATATAGAAACATTTTAAGACAATTTATATTTTTAAGGAATCAGGAAAATGTAGTAGAAAATAACGTGAACAATGTAAATCCCGTTGAATTACAAAATCAACGTTTAATTGTTTAAAATTTTAAATCATAATTTTAGGTAATCATTTATTTTCTTTTATTATATTCAATTAATTCAAATAATCATTAATTTTAATATTGTTATAATCTTATAAGTAATTATTTTTATATAATCAATTATTTTTGTACAATCACTTTGTTTAGTAATTGTTTAATTTCTTTTTGTTATAATTCAATTAATTATTAATTTAAATCATTTCTTTTACGTCAATTTTAGGTATCTGGAAAAACCACTTTTTAATTAGTTTTTCCCGATACTAAAAGACTAAGGGGGGAGGAGTTATATATTGAGACAATGTAGTTTAGGTATACATAATGCTAATTCAGCTTATTCTTTGTTTATACCTAAGCTAAATTCAACGAATAAATTGTTTAGTCTAGAAATACTTTGTGAACAATAACATCCGTGTTAACTTTCGTTGTCTCTACATCATTTTAAGTTAGTATTAAAATCATACTCGTAGCAGTAACATCTAGTTTTAATTTAGTTTTTAAAAAGTTAAACTAGCGCTCCCGAAACTTAACTAGCTTGTCAATAATGGAAACACAAGCAGTGTTGCCAACTCGGATTTTGAAAAATGCGTAGATCCCATTAGAAAAGTTCGTAGATCTACGTACCTACTTTTTTCTGAGTGAAATGAAGAGGAATAAAAATGAGTGTTTTAACTCTGCATTTAACCAGCGTGCGGACCGTACTTACCTAGTTCTTTCATAAGTTTATTTCCTCCGTTGGGTTCAATCGTAGACAGAGAATAAATATAGACTCGCTACTAAAATAATAGTAATTACTAGAGTGAGAAGGATTGAACGTTTAATGAGTAATTGGGAGCAAGACGAAGTATAATTTTTTTGTCTCTATTTGCGTACCTATAGCTTTTTTTTGTTTGGCTTCAATGTCGCCGGAGGCAAACAAACGTTTAAAGTTTCGTTTTCTTATCTCGTAGACTATAATTTGTGTTACTTGTGACTTATAAGATATTAAAAAGGAGTACGAATTGGTGTGAACTTGTGCAGTGATGGTTAATTAAGTAAGTACCTACTGTTTAATGGCAAATTGACAACTATATACTTATAGGTTATGTTATAGGTATGTTGAATTCGCTGTCTCACACTGTATACGCTGGTAACTTGTCTATACTTATTCTCTGTCTACGGGTTCAATGAAATCGAACTTTGACAAATAGCATTGTGTCAGTAACAAAATGAAAACGACTGAAGGAAGTCAACAACACAGTGCTTCATTTGATGGATACGTCAGGGCGCCGCCATCTTGACTACTGTTTTGTGTCTATAAATAGGAATAAAATGACGGAACGTGGTTCAGTCTGTCGCAGTAGCTTCATGATGTCCGAACCTTTTTATGGTCGTACCATTTATTTGAGTTAATTAGTTTAATACCGTTCAGTGAGTGGATTAAGCGTTGTGGTAAAATAATGCCGATGGGTATGTAATTTATATGATTAAAATATGTTCTGATGATAAGTGCCTTTATATTTACGTAACCTTACGCTCAGATTTGCTTAAAATACCTGGTCCTTTATATCAGAAGTGGGATGACATAGTGAAAATCGAACTTTCACGTGGCACGTTTTCGGTCTTGCTGACAATAAGTGTTTTATGGTTTTAATCTAAATCTTTTAAAAAAAAAGGAGCGTGTAAAATATTGTGAATTATTGTGATATGAAATATTGTGATTAAATATAAAAACGTAAATCTATTGTTGAAATTTGTGGGTAAGACAATAATTAAAATAACGGTTAAATAACCTAAATATTTTTATTGTGATAAAAATTATACGGTGAAAAACAATAAAACATACAGAGGCTTCATAAATTACTGTGTTGAATTCAAGTAGCGGAGAGGGAGACATATTACTCCTTCTTCATCTGTTTATTTGAAGATGCTTTTAGTAATTTTGCAGATTGAATAGCGAGTGAATGTAGATGACTTGTAGATGGTGACACAGGTGAAAAACCGTGAAACAAGCACGGGGACAACACGTGTTTAGCAGAAAACACATTTCGTAAGCATTTTGTATAAAATGATGAGCTGTAAAGATTGTATAATTAATGTGTTAATTTTTGTTATAATACAGTTGAACTATGGACAGGCGCAAATGATGGGCGCAAATGCTGGGCTCAAAATGAAGCGTGAAAACAGCCCGAGGATGTAGTAAAATGACTATGGTGGAAAATGGTGAGCTGTATCGTTTATAATTTGTATAATGAGCTGAATACTTTCGTAAAAAAGTATAATTACAAAAATATCGCTAGGTTTGAAAAATGTAGAGCCAGGAGTGGCCGATGCAATCAATAAAGTGCTAAAATATCTTATCAAAATAGGTGATGCAAGTAGATTAAATCCAGATTTTTACATGGCTGTCTGAAATATTGTTTCTTATGAAAAGTTTTGAATTAGTAATGGTCGCTAGTATGGATATAACAAAGAAATATGCCATATAATTAGCGATGCAAATGGATTAAATTCAGATTTTTTAAAGCTGTATCGTTTATAATTTGTATAATGAGCTGAATATTTCTGTTGTAAAGTATAATTACAATTAAGGCTAGATTAAAAAAAGTTAAGAGCCAGGAGAGGCCTATGAAGTCAATTAAGTTCTGAAATATTTTATCAAAATTGGTGATGCAAGTAGATTAAATCTAGACTTTTACATGGTTGTCTGAAATGTTGTTTTTATGAAAGTTTTGAATTAGTAATGGTCGCTAGTATGGATATACCAAGGAAATATGCCATATTATAATTAGCGATGGAAATGGATTAAATTCAGATATTTTAGATGTTGCATAGAAATATTTTAGTTTTTGAACAATTTTGGTCAGAGTAGATAATTGCCGCAAAAAGTGGATTCATGGGTAGATTCATATTTTTGACCAATTAGTCGAGAGTGTGAATTTGCAGATGAATTTATTTTAGTAAAGGTGTACATGCTATAAGATGTTGTGAGATAAACTCGATACGCTGTGAACGCAAGTCATTCTTAAACCGATAATATAAATCATTCAGATATGGGTGAAGCGAAATGTTCTCTCTCTCACAAGTGAAGCGAAATGTTCTTTGTGAGATGTGTAGCGAGAAATCTAGAATGAAGAGATCTGTAAATGTAAAAAGAAATGGCGTTGCAATATGGGTTCTAATGGCAGGAAAAAGAAATAAAACTCAAATTAGAGATTCACATGCAGTTGCAGTCACTTCAAACATTTTTCCAACAGAAGTAGAGTGACAGAATTGTGTATAGTAACAGATATCCATGGTGAACACTGGTACTTTAAATACATGGCGATACACAACTAAGCTGATATTGAACATCACTTGGTTTAAGCCATTTGGTTGAGTTGGTTGGCCGGCGATGGGATAGCTAGCTCTTCCAAGATTCTGTCCCTTTTGCTCTGGTGTGTGGATGTGGAAGTATTGCGAACTGTAGATGTCTTTTGGTCGAGTTAGTTGGCCGGCGATGGGATAGCTAGCTCTTCCAAGATTCTGTTCTTTTTGCTCTGGTGTATGAATGTAGAAGTATTGCAATCATTTGATGTCTTTTGGTTGGGTTGGTTGGCCGGCGATGGAATAGCCAACTCCTCCAAAACTCTGTTTGCTCTTCTATATCAAAATGATCAAACGTTGCAGAATCTGACCTTTTTTGTGTTGTTCTCAGCTTCCAAATTCGACTACAAGGGTGTTCGAGGGCGAACACAACCGCAGGACGGCCGTGTCAGTAACAAAATGAAAACGACTGAAGGAAGTCAACAACACAGTGCTTCATTTGATGGATACGTCAGGGCGCCGCCATCTTGACTACTATTTTGTGTCTATAAATAGGAATAAAATGACGGAACGTGGTTCAGTCTGTCGCAGTAGCTTCATGATGTCCGAACCTTTTTATGGTCGTACCATTTATTTGAGTTAATTAGTTTAATACCGTTCAGTGAGTGGATTAAGCGTTGTGGTAAAATAATGCCGATGGGTATGTAATTTATATGATTAAAATATGTTCTGATGATAAGTGCCTTTATATTTACGTAACCTTACGCTCAGATTTGCTTAAAATACCTGGTCCTTTATAATTGTAAAACAACTTAACTTCGTCGAATCGAAATTATTTTTAGGTTAAGTTTTTCTACAAGCAAAGCAAGGCGAGCTGGTGAGACGAGACGTTTCGTTTTACACAGTCACAGCTCTATGAAATGAAAACTTTGTTTTACTTATGCTTAGAAATAATGACGAAAATAGTAGGTATTGTGTTGGCGAAACGAGTGTGCTTTAGTATAAAACGGTACGTTTATTAACTTTTTTTCGCGAATGAAAAGGAAATTATGCACATTCAGCTATGAGTTTTGTTAGGTAGGTACCTATTTTACAAATTTATGGAAAATACGTAACTTCTAGGACTGAAGTTCGTGGGTTTGCAGGAGAGACCTAAAGTACGTAGATCTAAAAAGACGTAGCGTTGGCCACACTGAACACAAGTGACTCGTCTACCGCGGTGGTTTTTAAACTCCCGAAATGTCAAAAATCTCACTCGTACTCTGCTCTATGCTAAATTAACTTTTAACTTTATAGTATAGGTACGCACATGAGTAACTTTACTCATGTGGTATAGGTACGTTTCCAAAGTCCAAACGCAACTATCTCCGTTATCGTAAGAAACTAGCTTCGCGTGACGTCCACTATCCGCTATCCGTCCGTTGTAAACGTGATCGTTATAGCATTTTCGATGCGAGAAAACTCACACTAGGCTCACATGATTGGTGTAGGGGTACATAAGGTCCACTATCTAACATGTTTAAAAACACATGAGAGTTTGTAAAGTCGTTTTACGGACGATAATTTTACGTGATAACGTCATTAGAAACCGATGAAAAAAATCATTTTTTTTTCCCGTCAATTTTTAAGCTATTGCATAGCTTTTATCGCGGGCTTTGAGCGCGGCGACTGAATAAAGAAATTCCGTAACGAAAATAAAACCTATCACCCCCCACTCCGCCTATTTATTTTTACTTCTCTACTGCGGCTGTGTTCGCGTTCAGTGTAGTGTTTTTTTTACCTTGTCTTTGTCACTTGTCACCGTAACACAAGCCCAGATGAGCGATTTATATTATTAAATACTCTGTTTTCTAAGTTACCATGACGCGTCTGGTCATATTACCATAACGCATGACGTCACACAATATTACTGACTTTTTTGTGGCTGCAGGTGTTCCATCAATTTACAAGACGTTATCACGTCAAAAAGACAGAATCGCAGACCTGATAAAGGAACTAATAAAACAAACAGTGGTTTGTTTGTAATGACTAGGCCCTAAAAAAACATAAAAAATAAATACGCGACGAATTGAGAACCTCCTCCTTTTTTAAAGTCGGTTAATGAAAAGAGAGAGGTGTTGCCCTAGTGGTAGATACCTCGACTTTCATTCCGAAGGTCGTTGGTTCAAATCCCGGCCAGCCGTGCATCGATGGATGTTTCTTAAGAAAAATGTACCTATGTGCGCTGATTGACATTGCTCTTACGGTGAAGGAAAACATCGCGATGAAACTCGCGGCTTAGTTGCCTCCAGAAGTATTGACAAGTTCTCTCCGCTGGACATGGTCGACTACGCTGTGAGGGTAGTACGCGCTGGGCAAGCCTACTCCATCCTCACGCAAAAAGGACCCAATTAAAAAAGGGTCTAACTGCGGAAACCAGCCCGTATACAAGTACACCGATTCTATAGAACTTACAAGTAGGTATTTTTGTGTTGGATAGTCCATTTATCGAAGAAGGCTATAGGCTACTTTTATTATGATATTCCCACGGGACCGAGACTTACACGGGTGAAACACCAGAGCTATTAAAAACGAGTTATTTTACATGATAAGTTGTTAAATTTCAAGTTGAATAAAATAAAATAAAAAAACCATGATACATATATACGTTTTCAATAACTTTAGTATAATTCTCATTCATAAAACGCCAAATATCGTAAAATTTTCGTAATAAGATAAAAATAAAAACATTTTTAAAACCGACTTCAAAAATGAAGATAAGTAATCATCTATCTATATAAATAAAAATCAATTGCTGTTCGTTAGTCTCGCTAAAACTCGAGAATGGCTGAACCGATTTGGCTAATTTTAGTCTTGAATTATTTGTGGAAGTCCAGAGAAGGTTTAAACGGTGAGAATGATCGGACTTACGCGGGTGAAACCGCGGGGCGCAGCTAGTCAAAAATAAATTACAAAGAAAAAAACTAAAAAGTTTAAAAATATCTAAGTAGGTAAGTATACAAAATTAAAATAAAAGTTAAAAATAAATTAAGTACCTACATAAAAAAAGAAAAAGGTAAACTAAAAAGTTACCTATAAATAAAAAACTTAAAAACTACAAATTATCAAAAAAACACTTCAAAGTGAAAAATAAATAGTATAATTAATGAAAATATCGTCGTTTCGGAGGTAAAGCAAAGTTTCACTTCGTCGTATTACTGAGCCAGCGAGCGTACAACGTAGGTAAGTATTTGAAAGTCGGACTGGGTTTGATTAAGAAAACCTTATATGGCTCAGTAATACGAGGAAGTGAAACTTTGCTTTACCTCCGAAACGACGATATTTTCATTAATTAAACTATTTATTTTTGACTTTGAAGTGTTTTTTTGATAATTCGTAGTTTTTAAGTTTTTTATTTATAACTTTTTAGTTTACCTTTTTCTTTTTTTATGTAGGTAATTTATTTTTATTAACTTTTTATTTTAATTTTGTATAGGTACTTATATATTTTTAAACTTTTTAGTTTTTTTTCTTTGTAATTTATTTTTGATGATTTTTAACTTCATTTTTGAAGTCAGTTTAAAAAAGAAGTCTGTTTTTAAATTTTTAAATTTATTTTTTATTTCATACTTTTTAGTGGTAGGTAGTATAGTCTAACACAGTCAGTGTTAGGTACAATCAGGCAACAAACGTACAGACAGACCGACCGCAGAGCGCCAAACTGTTATCACAACGGTGAGTTTGCAGTTCTGTTTTCGACTGTACCTACTAACTAACCTAACCAATATCTAACAGCTTAACATTGATCATTAGAAACCATTGATTACTATAAATATTGCAGGACATTGCACACATTCTGTCAAAATCTGTTTGAAATGTATTGTTTGAAAGTTTCTACTGGTACCTAACTATAGTAATCGAAAACTGAACAATCTACCGTATTATGATTATGTGGAACGATCTTTTCATGTAGGTAGATTGTTCAGTTTTTAACCGACTTCAAAAAAGGAGGAGGTTCTCAATTCGTCTGTACTGTATGTTGTTTTTTTTGTGTGTATGTTACGCGATCATTCGAAGACGCCTCAACCGATTGAGAATGAGATGATTCTTGAGATGATGTGTTCGAAAGGTGATACCACAGGGGTGTTCCCATAAAAATTTGGTGAGGATCTGATGAGAATCTTCGGAGTGATGAGCAGAATTGCACCTCGAGAGTGCAGCAAATTGCTCATTTTTCGATTTCCACCAATACAATTGGCCCATAAACGAATAGTTACCGATAAATGGAATATCTGAAACCACCTTCTCATCAGAAAAGTCTTCAATCGGTTTCTATTACAGGTTACAATTTCAAGAATTTAGTCGAATTTAGTCGCTGGACTGGGTTTGAATGAATGTTGATAGAGAATCTTAACTTAAATGAAGTTGTGATGAGGATCTTCGAAGTGATGAACATAATTGCACCTCGCGAGTGCAGCAAATTGCTCATTTTTCGATTTCCACCAGTAGAATTGGCCCATAAAGGAATAGTTACCGATATATGGAATATCTGAAACCACCTTCTCATCAAAAAACTCTTCAGTCGGTTACGATTACAGGTTACAATTTGAAGAATTTAGTCGAATTTAGTCGCCGGCCTGGGTTTGAATGAATGTTGATAGAGAACCTTAACTTAAATGAAGTGCTGATGAGGATGTTCGAAGTGATGAACAGAATTGCACTTCGAGAGTGCAGCAAATTGCTCATTTTTCGATTTCCACCAGTAGAATTGGCACATAAACTAATAGTTACCAAATGGAATATCTGAAACCACCTTCTCATCAGAAAACTCTTCAATCGGTTACGATTACAGGTTACAATTTGAATAAAATATTCGCTTTTGCCTCGCCGGACTAGGTTTGAATGAATTTTGATAGAGAACCCTATCCTAAATGAAGATCTGATGAGGATTTTCGGAGTGATGAACAGATCTGCACAGCGAGATTCAACAAATTGCTCAGTTTTCCATTTCCACTAATAAAAGTGGCCCATACACAAATAGGTACCCTATGAATGGAGCATCTGAAAACACCTTCTTATCAAAAAACTCTTCAATGGGTTACGATTATTAGGTACAGGTTGCAATTTGAAGAAACAGTCGCTTTCGCCTCATGGAGTAGAATTTTCAGTGACAGTGGCACTAAAAATAGTTAAATAAAAAAATAAATTAAAATTAAAAAAACCGACTTCAAAAAAGCCTGAAAAGAAAAACCAAAAAGTGAAAAATAATCCATTTCGGGTCACTAAGTCAGCAGATAACTTAAACATAAGTACTTACTTGGAAGTCGGACTGGGTGACACCATTTTTACTTTATACCGCTCAACATTCAATCACCCAGTCCGACTTCCAAGTAAGTACTTATGTTTAAGTTATCTGCTGACTTAGTGACCCGAAATGGATTATTTTTCACTTTTTGGTTTTTCTTATCAGGCTTTTTTGAAGTCGGTTTTTTAAATTTTAATTTATTTTTTTATTTGGAACGCGTCTAAAAGATGTTTCGGCAGATACAAATTGAAACGCTTTTGAGGTGCAATTCTGTTAATCACTCCAAAGATCCTTGTCAGATCTTCAGCAAATTTTTATGGGACCACCCTTGAGGTAGACTCTTTCCAACAAAAAAAGATTCATCAAAATCGGTTGATAAACAAAGAAGATATGCGGGAACGTCCATAAAAAAAACATACATACAAATGAATTTAAAACCTCCTCCTTTTTTAATTCGGTTAAAAAGACGCTGTAATTCTGTTATCTAAATTTTATCTTATATTTAGCTTGCATCGCATTTGTAAACAATATTACGAAGCAACTTAATTGTTGAAGTAAATGTATTACATGTATCACCTTCATGGTCTTATCTCACAGGCTGGTTTGGTGATTGATGTTTATTCACCTTTAGAATGTCACTACAATATATATGGCTGTCTACCTGAAATGTTAGCTTTTATTTCCACTGCTGCCTACTCTTCCTAAATAATCCCAACAACAACAATAATTTGGGCCCAGGGGCGAAGGCCGCAGAGTATTGCAAAAAGTGTAAAAGGAATTTTAATCAATAAAAAGTACGAGATGACGTCCGTACCAGTGGAGCCCTTAAAAGGCGACAATTATGATTCCTGGAAGATTCAAATTGAAGCCCTATTAGTAAGAAATGATTACTGGGAATACATATCAGGTGAGAGGCCAAAGCCGACGGATGTTGCCAATAAGTTACTTTGGGAGACTGCGGATAGAAAGGCGAAGTCTGAACTTATTCTAGCAATGGATCCGAGTGTAGTACGTCATGTAAAGAAGGTGACTACTGCGAGAGAGCTATGGTTGAAGTTAGAGAGATTGTTCGCATCACGAGGCCCTGCCAAGAAGGCAACCTTGATGAAGAGGCTCATGCTACATAAAATGAGCGAAGGCGATAAGGTGAGCGAACATCTGGACTCTTTTTTCGAAGCCGTCGACAAACTTGATGAAATGGGCATAAAGATTCATGACGATTTATTAGCGATAATGCTTTTATATAGCCTGCCAGCTAGTTATGAAAACTTTAGATGTGCAATAGAGTCAAGGGACGAGCTTCCGACGCCTGAGCAACTGCGGGTGAAGATAGTCGAAGAATGTAATTCGAGAGGAAACACCAAAGCTGAAAACATAGAAGGCGCTATGTATGTAAATAAGTACGTAGGACCTAAGAAGGGACAAAAGACTGGAGATAAGAAGTTTAAATACAAATTTTTTTAAATGTCACAGATTGGGACATAAGGCATCGGAATGTAAAAATAAGGAAAGTACTTCGAAAACCAGATTAGCAGAGTCGTGTATAAGTGAAAAGTGTGTTGAAACTTTAACCTCTATTGAAGTTTCAGATGAGTGCCTTGCTGTTGATATCAAACGCCGACATGAGTGGCTCTTTGATAGCGGCTGCACTTCTCATATGTGCAATGACGGGACAAGGTTTGATGAGGTACTGCCATCGAGTCAAATATTAAAATTAGCCACAGAATCTTTGTCATCCGTACAAGGAAAGGGTACAGTTAAGATATTAGCATGTAATAATGACGGTACGCGTAAAATTGAGTTTCAAGATACGTTGTTAGTTCCTGATTTACGTAATAGTCTAGTTTCGATCGCCAAGCTCACTGAACGAGGCTGCAAGGTTATATTTAAGCGCGATATAGCTTACGCTGTGAAAGACGGTGAGGTTAAGCTAACGGCTGATAGGTGAGGGGATTTGTATTACTTGAGGAAACTGGATGCCTCGGCATCGGCAGTATCACGGAATCGTGTGAATTTGTATGAATGGCACGAGCGTATGGGACATTTGAATGCTAGGGATCTTATGAAAGTACTGAAGAAATCAGGTATTAACCTATCGAAGGTTGATAGTAACCTTCAGGATTGTGACGTGTGCGCTAAGGGGAAGATGGTTGCGTTGCCTTTTGTGAAGTCCAGGGAGCCCTGTAGTAAAAAATTGGGAATCATCTATTCTGATGTGGTAGGCCCAATGAGAGTTCAATCGAACGGAGGTAATAAATACTTCGTGACTTTTATCGACGACCATACTCGTTGGTGTGAAGTATTTATGTTGAAAAATAAAAGTGACGTATTGTCAAAATTTAAAATTTTCAAATGTCACGTCGAAAATTTGACTGGTGTAAAAATCAAAACATTTCAAAGTGACATTGGCACGGAATACAAAAATAAATTTTTTGATGAATTTTTACACGCAAATGGGATAAGAAGGAGGTATACAACCCCTTATACTCCGCAAAGTAATGGAGTAGCTAAACGGAAAAATAGAACACTTATAGAAATGGCCAGGTGTACCTATGCTTATATCGGAGGGATTGCCACCAAGTTTTTGGGCAGAAGCGATTGCAACTGCGTGTTATATTCGCAATAGATGTCCAACAAACAGTTTAAACGGCAAAACTCCGTATGAAAAATGGTTTAATAAGCCTGTGAACGTAAGTTACTTGAGAACATTCGGTACAAAAGTTCATGTCTTAGTTAAAGAGCCAGGGAAAGATAAATTTGCATCACGTACTATTGTTGGTTATTTTGTAGGATATCCAGAAGAAGCTGTCGGTTACAAGCTGTGGATTCCGGAGTGGAGAAAGTTCATCGTGTCCTGTCCAGGGATTAAGATTTCAGATTCCAGTAAGATTTCAAGAAGGAAAATTCTTTGATAATAAAAATAATAATAATAATAATAATAATAATAATAATAATTTGTTTATTGACTTCTCCACAATACGTAACTTAATTAAGCTATTTCACTTATAATAGTATGGTGCACATATAATAATTATTGTGGAGACTGGAGCCCGCACTAAGGTTTGGGTAACCCGTTTTACAAGTCTCCAGGCCTCCATCAACGGATCCAGGCAGCGAGTTAGGAACCATTACAGTAAAAAGAAGAACAATATTAGATTAGTACGGAGATTCAAATTACAAAGTTTTATCTAGTTCACAATAGGGATGAGAATAGTTTTTGATTCTAAATATTATGGAGGTAGGTAAACCTACCTACATATTTTACTACATTGTTTTTATTTTTTTATTATTTAATTTACTTAACGATTTTATATTAACCAATATCAGAAAAATCCTGTTTAAGTGTGTAGGTGTGTTAATTTATGAAAGTGCATGTTATGTCTGGTTGTGTGTGTGTTTAGGTGTGTGCGTGAGTTAATTGTATTGTTTATGTATATGTGAGATTTATGTATACCTTCTTGTGGATAAAATTACAATAAAGATATTAAATCAGCTTAAGATCTTTAGTAGCTCCTCTGTGTCATAGTAATTTAATTTTTGAAGTAAAATACTTATTTCACGTTTACATTTCTTGCGTGTAAGAGAATAGATAGGAATTAATCGGTTGAATTTATTATACAAGTAAGGTCCAATATAACAAAAGAATCTATGGGAAAATTTTGTTTTGCATCGTATCGCTCGACAGACAGTGTAGTTTCTTCTAACCTTTTCGAATTTTTCGGGTTTATATTCGTTATTTATGTGTTGTTGAATAACGATATCTCGCATGAATAGCTGTCGCACTGTTAAAACCGCACTCTGCTTATACAATTCGTTTGTGGGGAAACGGAAGGGTAATCGCCTACTCACTTTTAGGATAGCTCTTTGAGCCCGTTCCAGTGGAAGCAGTGTAGTTTTAGGTGCCCCTCCCCACGAATTTATGCAGTAGGTAAGTATGCTTTGTACTAGCGCAAAATAAACAGATTCAAGTATCTTTTTGTTAGCTATATCTCGAAGGTTTTTGAAAATGAAGATCATTTTACGTATTCTTGACGTAAGCATATTGATGTGAAACTTGAAACTTAAGGTGTTGTCTATTAGAATACCTAAGTATTTAATGCTATCCACTTTGCCCAGTTTGGGACAGCTGCATGGTATAGACTGAGGGCATGTCGGGTTATGGGATATAATGGAGCATTTGTGTTGGGTACTTCTTTTGTTATTGGTAATTGAGAATTGTATATACTTGGTTTTCGAAACATTAAGGGTAAGTTTGTTCTGAACAAGCCATTGACATACTCGATTATATCCAGCCTGTGCAAAAGAGTGAGCCTCTTCCCATGTTTTTCCCTGAAACAGTAAGGCAGTGTCATCTGCAAAGGTGATTATTTTGCCCTGTTCCAGTTTTAATTCGCAGAGATAGTTAATAAACGCTAAAAATAGCGTTGGGCCCATAATACTGCCTTGTGGTACACCGTGGGTGATTCTCAGGTCAGCACTACACAGGTCGCCCACCTTCACCCTCTGAAAGCGATTTGTGAGGTAGTTTTCAAAAAGCGTTAGTTGTGAACCCCTGACGCCAAGATTATGTAGCTTGTGTAAGAGGAGACTGACAGAGACTGTGTCAAATGCTTTGGCGAGATCAATAAAAATAACGACTACTTTGCGATTAGAATCTAGGTTATTTACAATAAAATTTGTTAGTTCGTTGACGGCATCGCTACAAGAAATACTTTTTCTAAAACCGAATTGACATTTAGAGATAATTTGATTTGATTCAAGGTACTTGGTGAGACGATTATTAATTAATTTTTCTAAGACCTTTGATAGCGTGGGTAATACGGAAATCGGTCTGTAATTACTGACACAGTCCCTGTCCCCCCCCTTATGTATTGGATGAATTTCTGCAAGCTTTAAAATATCTGGGAAGATACCAGTTGTAAACGATAAATTAGAGATATAAGCTAATACTGGTGCAACTAGTTTGCTATGTCGTTTTAATAAGGATACTGGTATATTGTCTCGACCAATAGAAGTGCTATTTTTTAGATTGTGAATTATAAGGTCAACTTCATTGCTATCAGTTTCGAGGAGGACAAAGGAGTTTAGGTTATGCACATCGTCTGCTTTATAGGGTATATTAACAGTTTGGATACTTTCGGCTAGTTCCCTACCTATATTAACAAAATATGTGTTAATGTCATTGACAGTTTGTTCTTTATCATCGTTAGCAAGCAGTTCAAAAGGTGGGACTTTATGTTTAGTGGTAAACGTAACTTTTTTAATAGTTTCCCAGAGTTTTTTATTACTTATTTTAGATGCCTCCTCCAATTCATTTCTTTCATATTCTTTTTTTAGTTTTCTCATGTAGTTTTTGCAAAAATTTCTGTATCTTTTAAAAGTTACTTTTAATATTTGATTATTTGGGTCTTTTTTCAGCTTAAGATGTAGTTTGTCTTTTAATTGCATGCATTTTAGTAAACCTGGGGTTATCCATGGCAATTTTGTTCGTTTTCTGTAAGATGTTTTTATAACTTTAGTGTTAGATATACAAATGTTGTTTACAGTGTCAATAAAGAAATTTATAGCATCATTGGCATCTTTAATAAGGTAGATAGGTGAGAAATCGAAACTTTGAATGTCTTTGTCCAATTGCAAGTAGTTAATTTTTTTAGTTTCTTTGAATGTGTGTTTTAGTTGTTTTATTTTTTTATCTATAGTGACTGAAACAGTGTAGTGGTCGGTTATAGTTGTCTCAGCAATAAAGCATTCTATTAAACATTTGGATTTGATCATGACATGATCTAGGCACGTCTTGTCATGCGTCGTAATTGTATGTGCTGGTAAGATGCCGTAAGAGGCTAGTAGGTTAAGATACTCCGCTGAATTTGAGTCCTTATTGTGCAGAGTAATGTCTATATTTATATCACCTATGATTAGTATGTTAGAACAGGAAGAGTATTTGTTTAGTAGTATATCTAGCGACTCAATGAATCTTGCTGTATTTCTATAACCATACGGCCTATAGATTGCAAATATTATTGTACTCTGGTCAATTTGTATAACTAAGCAGTTGGCATCCAACATATCAAATTCCTCTATTTTAAATTGCCTTGTATTTCTACAAAAGATAACCACGCCTTCATTTTGTGTAATATTGTTTTTAGTTGCTGTGTAACTGTACCCATCTATGTGCGGAATATTGTGGGTGCAAGAGAGCCAACATTCCGTTAAAATAATTAAGTCCCATTTTGAAGTTGTCCTTTTAAGTAATGTCAAAAGATTCGAAAGATTACAGTTTAAACTTCTAATATTTTGCGAAATTATTTTAAATGTGTTTTTATTTTTGTTTATTAGGTAGTCACAATTTTCAATCGATGTACTTAATGATGTAGCCACAGCTAGTTGGTCTAGATCGGTATTTATGTTTATGTTATCGAATTTAAAGCTTTAGGAATCGAACAGGTGTAAGTAATGGTGTTTATAGGTACATAATTATAGTAATAGGTTACAGAGATAACAAACTTAGTGTGTAACTTGCCGGCCGACGGCTCGCATGTGCTAGTAGGCAGAAGCGCGAAATAAGTAGGTAAATAGTTTAGTTTTGTTGATAAGTAGTGTATTTTTGTGTAATAAAAGTGATTGAAAAGATGTGAACAGGTTGTTGTGACATTTGGTTTTACATAAAATGCCCCTTGAGGTATTAATTGGCTAATCAGAGTGAGTAGTATATAATTACAAAAAATAAGCGTTATTTTGTTTGTTTGATCGACGTTAATTACGTAACTAAGATGCATAGTTTGCATTAATAGGTAACCTGACCGTCTTAGTCAGATTGAAGTGCGTATTTTATTTAAATCTTCTGCGGAGTCGATGCGGATCGGGTTGGAGTTATCCTTCAATTTGACGAAGACTTTCCCATAGTTGGTCCAGCAGCTGTGGGCGATCTTAGCCGCTATCAATTGCCGAGTTAGGAAGTACAAGTACTTAGCATTAGCGGTCAGTGACTCGCCAACGTAAATCGGCCGTGGAGGCCCAGGGATATGCAAGTGCTCTGTATTTAATTTCTTGTTGTTGTTAGTTTTATTGAATATTCTGCTCTTTTTAATGAAGTTTTCTTTGGAGAGGGTGGTTGTAAATTCAACAAAAATTGGCCCCTGTTTGTCTTTGTAAGATTTTCCTCGGATTACATCTCGGATATCCGAGTCGACAATTGGTTGGTTTATGTTTTGCCCCATGGTTTTGACGATAGTACGCAGCGTATCTTTGTTTTCTTGCAGTTGTATTGGTACATTTCGCAATTCTATCATAGTTGTACGTGAGTTACGGTCAACGTTATCTAATTTAGATTCGAGTAGTTTTATTTGTTTTTTGTATTCAGCATTTTCGCGTTCCAGGGTGGTCAATCGGCTTGTGAACTCGTCATATTTACTTGAAAGGAAGCCGATACTCTCTTGGATAAGGGAATTTTGCTCTTTAATTGTGGCAATCGATTCGATCATAGTTTCCAACTTATCATTTTGCTGGAGTTCAAATTTTTCGAACAGCTCAAACACCTTAGCCATGGATGAATGAAGATCCGATGAGGTACCACACATTTTACGTTTGACCCTACGTCCTTGTGTAGCCACATTTAACTCGCTTGCGGACGATGAGGGGTCTTGATCTTGACCACAGTCACTATCCGCGGCGCCTTCTTCGCGGCCTGCTGTGCCCTGTAGCCGTAACTTGTCCCTATGTCTCTCCTGGGCATCCGCAGGGGTGCTTTCTGATTTTGGAGGAGTGTGGGCTATCATTTTACTGACCTATAAATAGATGTCAGGTGCAATGTAGGCCTAAATGGGTTGTTGCCGGCGGGTGCGCAGTGATCGTATGCAGGTCTAGGGGCGGTTCCGGGTAGGCGGAGTCCGATTCTCAGTGTCAATGTGTGTATAAGACAGATGCATGCGCATGTAGTTAGCAGCAGGGTGAATGGGTGACGTCGTTGTTATGTCGTTCTATCTTACTCACTCATTGGTATCCACCTCCCATCTGATATGTTAGCCTGGTATAGTGCTGGTCGAATATTTTTGACGTTTCGATTTTTATTTAGCGGAATGATAAGAAACAGAGTGGACACGTCCGCTCGCAACCGAGATCCGAAGGGAAGGGGGATAATGCCTCGGATCAATCGCTGCTTGAGTCACAATGTGAGAAGAATGTTGTGAGAAAGAGTATTGAAATTGAAATTCCATTGGAAGGTCAGTCAAATGAACCCATTCGTCAAAATGTAAGTAGTCAAACTATTGTGTCAACAAGTCGAGTACCGAGTACGCCATGTACGTTACGTCAAGTACCGACTACGTCGACTACGAGTACGCCAAGTACGTCACGTGAGGAACTGTGCACACCGAGAAATTTCATTGAAATGCAGAACTTGCCAGAACCATCGAATGAGGAACCAAGTATAGTCAGTACGGAAAGTGCTGAGGGTGAAAGAGTAACTACTCTGAAAAGAGGTCCTGGTAGACCGAGGATTGAAAGAGGTCACGTAGGTCGACCTCGAAAACTATACAATATGGTCGAAGTTCAAGAAAATAGAGAGAGTGAATCATCGAGGGGCGAAGATGAATTTTTTGACACTGATGATTTCGCTGGAACTATTGAAACTTCGTTGAAAGATGCTTTGTCTAGTGACGAAAAGAGTCAATGGGAAGAAGCAATTTTATCGGAAATTCGGAGCCTAGTCAAGAACGACACGTGGAAAATAGTAAAGAAACCGATTGATCGTAATGTCGTGGGATGTCGATATGTGTTAACGACGAAGCTTAATGTCGATAAAACTGAGAAGAAGAAGGCAAGACTTGTTGCGAAAGGTTATAGTCAACGATCAGGCCTTGATTATCACAGGACATACGCACCGGTTGCGAGAATATCAACCGTACGTTTGTTGGTCGCATTAGCTGTCGAAATGAACATGGACATTGATCAGATAGATATTAATACGGCATATTTAAACGGCGATCTGAACGAAGACATTTATATGAAGATCCCAGAGTTGCTGAAAGAGAGTTTGGAAAAACTTGTGAAATGTGATGGTGTTAAGAGCCTCACTGGTAAGAAAGCAATGAAGATGCTTGAAGATTTAGAAGAAGGTGGAAATATCTGTCTTTTAAAGAAATCTTTGTATGGACTAAAACAGGCCGGACGTCAATGGAACATAAAACTTGATACGAAGTTGAAAGAAATGGGTTTGAAACCGACTATAAATGAGCCATGTTTGTACCACAAACGAAATAAAGACGGATCAGATCTATTTGTAGTAGTTTATGTTGATGATATTTTGATAGCAAGTAAAAAGAGGTCAGTTATTGATACATTCAAGCATGAACTAACAAAAAGGTTCGAACTTAAAGATTTTGGTCGAGCAAACTTTTGCTTAGGGATTGATATAAAGCGAAATGGGGACAAATACTATTTGTCACAGGAGAAATATATAAATGATATATTAAAGAAATTCAAGATGGAGAACTGCAATCCTGTCAAGACTCCTATGGAGATTGGGAAGCCAGTTGTGAGCACTAAAGCAACAGAGGAGGGGAAAGAATTTCCCTACAGAGAACTAATAGGTTCGCTCATGTATTTAAGTGTTGCGACGAGGCCGGATATAGCAAATTCAACGGCGAAACTAGCGCAGTTCGTGGAGAATCCGCAAGAAAGCCACTAGAAAGCAGCAAAAAGGATTCTTCGTTATTTAAAAGGTACGAGAAGTTACAGCTTGGTATATAAACCGACTGGTTTATGCATTCATGGGTATGCGGATGCGGATTGGGGTAGTTGTACGATTGATAGACGTTCTTTCAGTGGATACGTTTTCATTTTAGGAGGTGCAGGTATCTCATGGGCTTCACATAAGCAACGCATCGTAGCAACGTCGACCTGTGAGGCCGAGTTCGTGAGTTTGGCGGAAGCTATGAAAGAGGCTATGTACTTAAATAGTTTGTTAAACGAACTAGGTCTAAACAATTTTTCAAAGGTAAGAATGCATGCTGATAACTTAAGTGCCATTTCCTTAACTGAGGATAACGGTGTTTATCACGCGAAAAGTAAGCACATTGATATTCGTCATTTCTTTATAAGAGATGTGCTGCGTGAGAATAAAGCTATAAGTTTGGAACATTTGTCGACTGACAAGATGTTGGCAGATATACTCACTAAGCCTTTGTCCCGTGTAAGGCACGAATCTATGACTTCTAATTTAGGTTTGTGTGTGCGGAACAATTAGATATTATTATTAGTGAGACCATGTAGTTGAAGGAGGTGTGTTGAAGTAAATGTATTACATGTATCACCTTCATGGTCTTATCTCACAGGCTGGTTTGGTGATTGATGTTTATTCACCTTTAGAATGTCACTACAATATACATGGCTGTCTACCTGAAATGTTAGCTTTTAGTTCCACCGCTGCCTACTCTTCCTAAATAATCCCAACATTAATTTTTATCACAGTTGCTCATAAAGTGGATCTTATCGGCTTTTAGGCTCATAATCTAACCGTTAGATTATAACGTATTATGAACGCGTGCGTTTTACATTACCATGATACACTAGTGGTGTAATAAGCTATCCTGTTATGTTAAATTCGTATGTTACTGCTAATTACATGTTATGTAGATGAAACATTCTTAATTTAACTGGGCTAGACTGTATTGATGTAAAAATTCAAATTCAAAAATGTTTATTCATTTGGATGCTTATTACATGGGTAGGTATAAGGATCACATTGAAAAGTCTTCAAAAAAGGTAGGTACCAACAAAGAGTTTTTAAGCCAGCAAAAATGGTTGTCTGTAAAGTCGGTTTACGAACGATAATTCTACGTGATAACCCAACCAACATATAAGCAGTTTAAAAGAAATATATGAGACCTCTTACTGCCAAAAGTTGGACTGGGGTTTTATAATGGTTTTCGCGACATGTTATAGCTAGTGTATAGAATTTATTAAACTTATCGAAGCCTTTAGCTGTTATAAAGTATTTACATAAATTTAATCGAGCTATTAACTATTTAAAACATTCAAAGAAATCAATTGTACTGTACAGACAAAAGCTGTAGGTACTATTCACAGCTACGAACATTGCTCAAGACTTGTAGTTCTATAGTGTACTAAAATTGTTGAATATTACCTATTTTATTAACAAAATTAATGTTACCTGCTTGTTTGTACCTACTTACGGTCAGCGCCACCTAGCGTTAAGAATGTGACTTATAAATAACAGTCTTCAGTCTTTGCCAAGCAACCATTGTTTTAATAGGTTACGGGCCCAGCCAATAATTTTAATCTTTTTTAATCGGCAAATTCTCAAAAAGAACTCAAGTAAAATGTAAAGAAAAATGTCTGCAAGTAACTCAGTTAGTGTACCGAAGCTAAAAGGACGACGAGGACAGGAAGGCGAGGGCCAATATAATCATGACAATAATAATAATTGATCCATCGATTTACACTCTGAGAAAAAATCGGAGTATGGACCAAGTTGGATTCCTTTTTGACGATTCGGGATTCACACGGAAGATAAGCCTACTTCGATGTTTGATATCAATTTGTTTAGAAACTAGTTATTCTATGCTCAGTTACGTGAACCAGATCGTCGAAACCGTACAGAAATTAAAAGGAACCGGCTTCGAAATAAATGAGGAATGGATCGGCTCGCCAGTTGCTGTTGCCAGCAGGGCTTTCCGATCAGTTTAGCATTCCAGCATGAAGATGAGTGCAGAAGAAATCAAAACCAAATTACTAGATATGAGTTCAGAATAGAGAAGGTCAAACGGAAAACGCATTTATTGCACAGAAGCGCAGACATTGGAACCTGCGTGGTGGCTACGAAAAGCAGACGTCAACGACAATGAATAACTCTAATGTCATGAGCACTGTCATAACCAACGAGTACTGAAAAAGCTGAAAATACCAGGGGCCTAAGTCTGCTAACACAATTGTATTTCAATAGTGTGTCGATATAATCGTAATAGAAATTTAATGTCAAAAATATGACATTACATGTCAAATTGGTAGTCTCCTAACGTTAACTATTCTATCGAAACACCACTGACACACCACTGACTCACTTCGGTATTCTGCTCTACAATCGTGGCTTAATGGAATCTCGTTAGTTGTTAAAACGGTATATCGCTTAGCAACATATACCATGTTGCTAGGCAACACCTGCAAGGTAAATATTACCATACCATTGAGACTCCATAGTGATTCTATTGTGATGTTATTAAAACTTTAGCAGAATACCAAATAAAGTCACAATCTCGATATAATATCAATAGAGTCTCGATATAATGACAATGGTTGGCCAAATAGCAGAATAAGGCCCCAGGACGAATGCATTTAGCGTTGTTTTCCTTACGGGAAATTTTGACCGGAATGATTGGTACGTGGATTCGGGAGCGAGCGCGCACTTGTATCAGAAAAAGTATGTTATCAAACATATCGTACCAGCCGATAACGAAAGAAATTATGGTGGCGGACCAAACAGTGTACGAGTTCTCAACTCTGGAAATTTACCCCTAACTACGTGCGTTAAGGATAAGGAGCATGAGATAGATGTGAACAATGTTTGTACGTACCTAACCTTACCAAGAATTTAATTACAGTGAGCAGAATAGTTGAAAATGGTAACTAATTAACCTTTATGAAGTGAGGTTGTTACATTTACGACGCTCAGAATGACTGTAAACAAATTAATAACAGTGAGCAGAAGGGTTGAAAATGGTAACTGATTAACCTTTATCAAGCGAGGTTGTTACATTTACAACGCTCAGAATGACTGTTATGTTGGTGAAGCTGTGTTAGCTGTGTTAGAGTACAGTGTGTACAGGTTAAACATTGTGAAGTCAGTGCAAGTTCTAGCAGCTGCAGTACAGACTTCGTGTACAACTTGTAGTGAATAATTTGTCAATGACAATTTGGCAAAGACTCGGTCATTTTAAGAAGAATGATCTAACAAGGAGCAGTTGACGGTATGACCTACGCAGAGAAGGACGATATTAGTAAGGCAAGTTGTGTCGTGTGTTGCGAGGGTAAGCAAACCAGACTAATGCAGATAGTCCTGAGCAGCATGAATTATGTGAAAGATTCAATAGGTCAATCGTCGAGAAAGCACGGTGCCTTCTGTTTGATGCCTAATTTGATAAACAGTTATGGGCAGAAGCCGTGAATACTGCAGTATACCTTAAAAACTGGCCTGAATAAAACTTTTATCCCTTATGAGGTGTGGATGGGCAGGAAACCAAACCTTAGCCATATACGAGTGTTTGGTAGTCCCGTAATGGTCCATATGGTCCATATACCTAAAGAAAAACGCAAAAAGTGGGATAAGAAGGCTGATAGATTGTTTTTAGTTGGGTATCCAGATGATGTAAAAGGATACAGATTGTACAACTCAAAAACAAGGAAAATTACTACGAGCAGAGATGTCATCATTATGGAAAAGCAAGACTCGAAAACAGCTCAGGTGGTAGTAAAAGAGAGAGAAAAAAAACTCAGAAAGAGAAGAAGACTCAGAAAAAGAAGACTGTGACTCATAGAGAAGTCAAGATGATTCATATCACTCTGTGTTCAAAAAACGACTCGTAATAGTTTAGACAAGTGTTCTTTTTAGACATTTTCAAGTAATTTTTTGAATTTTTATCAATAAGTACTTTCCTCGTACTACAACTTGAACGCTTTTTGTTTTTGGACACACTGCAGTGCATGAAAAAAAAGCGTAACGCGGCTTCTGGTTTTGTTTTGTATTCTGAGGTGTCGATAAATGCTTTTTTAAGTCACCTGTTCTTTTGCTTTTATCGCACAAAAACGGGTTTTCACCAATATGTGTATATAAATGCTGTTGCTTTCATGATTATACTTATAATCACGCTTATCGCACGAAAACAGTTTTTCAGCAGTATGTGTCAATATATGATATTTTAAATCACTCTTTTTTAATTTATTTAATTTTACTTAGCGCACGAAAACGGTTTTTCACCAGTATGTTTCAAATAATGATGTTTTAAATTGCTCTTATGAATACACTTATAATCACACTTATCACACGAAAACGGTTTTTCACCAGTATGTGTCAAATAATGGTGTTTTAAACTGTTTTTATGATTACACTTATAATCACACTTATCACACGAAAACGGTTTTTCACCAGTATGTGTCAAATAATGATGTTTTAAATTGCTCTTATGATAACACTTATAATCACACTTATCACACGAAAACGGTTTTTCACCAATATGTGTCAAATAATGGTGTTTTAAACTGTTTTTATGAATACATTTATAATCACACTTATCGCAAGCAAACCGTTTTTCACCAGTATGTGTCAATAAATGTTTTTTTATATCACTTTTTGTTTTAAATTTATGATTACATTTATCGCACGAAAACGGTTTTTCACCAGTATGTGTCAAAAAATGCTGTTTTAAATATTCTTTTCTTTTACATTTATAACCACACTTATTGCACGAAAATGGTTTTTTATCGGTATGTGTTACTAAATGAGCTTTCAAATGATATTTATTTGTAGTATTATAATTGCATTGACGGCAGGAGAACGTGTCACCCTCGTTGTGAAGTGCAGCTGCTGGGTCGGTGTTCCCGTGTCGGTGTTCCGATGTGATCGGTCTATGTTTCTTGAGTACAGGACCACCTGTGAGAGTATTTACATTTAAAGTGTGAACCTTCGATCGATCTTGATTCCAAGACTGATAGCACGGGGAAAATATTTCTACGAGTGTAATCAGCCCTAACTACTAGGTAAAGAGGCGTCATCATGTAGTCCAGCTGAGGAGAGAATCATTAGATGGAAAACAAAGCAACCTGCTCCACACCATTCCCCCCCCCCCACCTAACAAGAAATACCCCTAAGACTACCAATTGAAAACTGGTTTAGATTATTGGATAGCTCTATTTCTTTGGAAGGTTGTGGTATACTTTACAGCAAAATCCACCAAGTAGATAATCAAAGAAACATCAACCAATGTGGGTAAAACCGCAGGGCGTAATTAGTAGTAGTAGTAGTCTGTTATATAGTATGTACTTACTTTCCGTGTCTTCACTCAGCTTGACCCTCTTTCTATGTCCGAGTCTCCTCAATGGAATATCTTCATCTGATAAAGCTTGACTCCTTGCAACATTCGATGCACCAAGAGCGGTTTCATCTCCAACATTGTCTAACATCTCCGAAATGTCAAATTTAACAATATCTATCATATCATCGTATACATTGATACATTCAGAATGAGACAACATTTGTGTATTGTCTGACATCTGTGTGTTGTCGTTGTCATCATCACTTGTTACTTCACACTTGATTTCCTTCTTCAAGATATTGCCTTCATCATCAGAGGTACCTTTGTTTTGGTGATGAATAATTTCACTATATTCATTTTCTGGAATGGAACAAAATATGCACTGAGCATGAAAATTTGTACCTATCATGTTGTCTATATGTAATTATGAGCACTAAGAAGATGTATGTTACCTGCCGTATCTCTCTCCTGTTTGACCTCTGGCTCCTGGATACCTGACTCCTGACTTGTGATCTCAGAGAACTCCATGATATTCTAGTGAAGGCGAACAATGGGCGCTCTGAAAGCACAACCTTCATAGGTAGATGGGGTGGTTCCGGATGCAACGGTCCAGCGCGTCGTTGGCTTCCCGCGCAGTGTCAAACCGGCGACACCGGCGCAGCGCGGACAGGCACACGGGCTGAACTTAACTGTGGCTGAGACGTCGAGTTTAGGAGGGCCGGGGAAGGTCTAGGCTTCAATCTAAGACACATCCAAAATGCTTTTCTGTCGAAGAACGGATAAGTTACCTAATGTGACCAAACACGCTGCTAAAAGTCAACATGGACAAACAAAAATTACCTATTGATTAAATAATTAAATGTTAGATGGCGTCAATACATACCTACCCAGTCTGCCCAGAATTGTGAAAAATACATACCTACTTACTTCATGAAATAATCATATTGCAATCTAAATAGGTACTGTCAAAACTGACAGTCACTGTCATTCTAGCCACAGACTACAAACAACATGAATATCTTAACTAAAGTGCATTTTAGTCGATTTATCGTTATAAAGCTTTCTCGAAGCAAGCTACTCGATTGCAGATGGCGTGTGTGGGAAGGTCATGGACCTAGATTATTCTATTAGTCTATGGGGAAGGTATTCACGGAGGGGAGGATCCATGGACCTATAATATCCATGGGTGGGTCATCGATTCCTGGGTTTACCTACCGATTTAGGGATTATTCTCATTAGACCGGGCCGTGTCCGGGGCGTGCCGCATCCGTGGCCCGGACGAGGCACGGATTTGAAACGTTACATACATTTTATATGAAGCAATTTATATTACACAGTGATTAATCCGTGTCCCGTACGGGCCCGTTTAACACACGGTGTAATATAAGTACTACAACACGGGCGAGCTCCGGCCCGTTGCCGCCCCGGCCTCGGCACGCCCCGGTCTAATGAGAACAAAAGATTGTCAATAATGGAAACACAAGCAGTGTTGCCAACTCGGTTTTAAAAAAATGCGTAGATTCCACAGAAATAGTGGTAGATTCCATTAGAAAAGTTCGTAGATCTACGTACTTTTTCTGAGTGAAATGAAGAGGAATAAAATGAGTGTATTAAAAGATTTTTTTTAATATTGTGTTCATCGGTTTCTAATGACGTTATAACGTAAAATTATCATCCGTAAACAGACTTTACAGACAATCTTTTTTTTTTTCGATATCCCCACTGTTCGAGACTTACTCCTGTAAAACCGAGGGCCGCTGCTAGTAGCAGTATAATAATTGAACAAGTACCATGTTTCTAATTCATTTATTTCATAATAAAAGGGTGCGTGTACTTATGTACGCGCGTGAGAAGTTATACTTCTTTGGCATTAAAAAAAAAAAAAAAAAAAATACTCGTCCGACAAAAATCTCTGGACTGGAAAAGGATTGTCAACACAATCAATAAAGTTCAATTTAGATTTAAACAACTTCTCCCGTGAGAATTTTGTGTGACGTGAGAATTTTGTGTCTCGCTTTTGTAAAATTTCACTCTCATCATTTTTTCATAACGCGCCTAAAGAAGTATAACTTCAATTACGTTGCATTATTAATTATTATCTATAGGTACTTATATTATAAAGCTGAAGAGTTTGTTTGAACGTGCTTATCTCAGGAAGTACTTATAGTTCAAATTGAAAAAATATTTTTGTGTTGGATAGTCTACTTTTCATATTGATATTCCCACGGGATCGGTACTTACGCGGGTGAAACCGCGGAGCTATTAAAAACGAGTTATTTTACATGATCAGGCACCTACCGCAGTAAGTGCGTCGGCTTCAAGCCGACGACGACGTCGATATCCCAAACCGCGTCTCACAATGGGCGGTTTGAGCTTGCCTTTCATAGAAATTTTGAAACAATTAGTAGTTTTTTTTTCGTGTGTTTTAAAGGTTACATATCAAAATAACTAAGTTCAATATAACTATGTTCGAAATAACTACGGTCATAATGCCTACTGTTCAAAATACCTAATGGTTGTTTCACATATTTTTGAAATAACTAATGAACGAAATACCTAATGGACGAAATACCTACGGTTAATTTACCTACGTTCATTATAACTATGTTCGAAATAACTACGGTCATAATACCTACTGTTTAAAATACCTAATGGTTGTTTGGCATATTTTCGAAATACCTAATGGACGAAACACCTACGGTTAATTTAACCACAATTAATTCAACTACGGGTTTTCACCTGCGGTTAAAAAAAATCAATTTTATAAAATACACCTACGGTTAATTTAACTACAATTAATTCAACTACGGTTTTTCACCTGCGCGTGCGGTTTAAAAAAATCAATTTTATAAAATCCCTAACCAAGTAAAATGGGTAGAATTCGCTTCTAGCACTCGCCGGCCGCTGCCGCGGCACCGCTCGCTTCGCTCGCTCGGCTCGTGCGTTGTGGTCGCAGTTCTAACATAAACCTAACCTATCCATGTCGGTTCTGGGTAGGGGGTGTTCCGGATGGGTCTTTATATGCTTCCCTAATCAAGTCAAATAGGTAAAATTCGTCTCTAGTTGCGTGATAAAGGCAGCATATAAAGACCCACCCGGAAAACTCCCTACCCAGAACCGACATGGATAGGTTAGGTTTATGTTAGAACTGCGACCACAACGCACGAGCCGAGCGAGCGAAGCGAGCGGGGTCGCGGTAGCGGCCGGCGAGTGCTAGAAGCGAATTCTACCCATTTTACTTGGTTAGGGATTTTATAAAATTGATTTTTTTAAACCGCAGGTGAAAAACCGTAGTTCAATTAATTGTAGTTAAATTAACCGTAGGTGTTTCGTCCATTAGGTATTTCGACCATTAGGTATTTTAAACTGTAGGTATTATGACCGTTAGTTATTTCGAACATAGTTATATTGAACTTAGTTATTATAATGTGTAGCCCAATCGACCGTTAGGTATTATGAACTTATGTGAATCGACCGTAGTTATTTCGAACATAGTTATATTGAACTTAGTTATTATGATACGTAACCGTTTTAAATATGCAGGATTGTTGGGGACATGAACACATTTAAAAATATGTGATTATGGTTATATTATTTACAAAAAAAACCTATTTTGTGGTGTTTATTTTTAAATAACATAACCATAATCACTTATTTTAATGTTTTGATGTCCCCAACAATCCTGCATACTTAAAAACACACGAAAAAACCACTTAATTATTCAAAACTCCTATGAAAGGAATGCTCAAAATTTCACCCAGTGTGGGGCGCGGGTCGGCGGCATAAGCCGACGCACTTACACGTAGTAGGGCCCCAGTTGTTAAATTTCGAGTTCAACAAAATAAAAAAAGCAATGATAAATATCACGTTTTCAAGAACTTTAGTATAATTCTCATCCATATATTATAACGCCAAATATCGTAATAAGAAAAGACGCTCAAATCTATCCTTTATTGTAATCTAATTTTTATCTTATATTTAGCTTACATCGTATTTGTAAACAATTGGAAATATGAAGAAACTTAGTTTACAATTGGGATTGTTCACTTATTCATTTGATTGAAATTACAAAACCATTTAAAGAAATAGACTTCTTCCACACTATAGATAAACATTAGTCAAAAATAAATGTTGATATAGCATATTTTCGATTAAATGTGTTTGACTTGCACTCTGATGACGTCACCATCGGCGTTATGACCAAATCGACATGTGACATAATAAATAAAAACGTCAAATGACAGCCAATAAAACAATGTGGACCAAGAAACTTAGAGAGAAATAACTGGAATGCTCACCAAAGCCCTCTATGCGAGCCGAGAGAGATGGATTGTCTCAGAGTTTGTGATTCTCTAAAATAAACCATAATAGTAGGGAGGCCAATTGACAAAAAGTCGCTTATTTACGAAGTTCGTAGGACTGGATAGTTTTATAACGACAACAGGTGTCGTTGGAATCAGCGTGGCGTACTGATTACGAAAATGTATGTTGTCGCTTTCTAAAGTTGTGGGGGCTCCATCTATGACGTCACAAAGATGGCGCCGGACAGGTTTAGATTTTGTCGATTATTGCGATAACCATTTATCCGATTTAAACAAACTAGGTAGCAAATGATAGGTAGTAAAATTTGTAACAAAACACGTGAAGTCACATTTATTGTAGGTATTATATTTGAATAAATATTAAAAAAAAGTAAGTTTTCATGGGATTTTTTTTAACGCAATGCGTTTGGTATGCATTATACCCAATTAATATTGAAATTAGATTGATACTTGAGCAGTAAATAATTAGGTACATTATCGTAGTATTTCTCAAACTTTAAATTTTTCGAATTGCTGTAGTAATAAAGAAGTTTGATGCACTACGCTAGTAGTTGTGTTTTAAAAAAAAGCTCTTAAAAATTACTTTTTTTAAATATTGTTTAAAATATAATACTTATAATAAAAGTGACTTCACATGTTTTGTTGGAAATTTTATCACCTCTCATTTGATACCCACTTTACTCAAATCGGATAATTGGTTATCGCAGTAACCAACAAAATCTAAACCATCTTTTTGACGTCATAGAGGGCATCCCCACCACTTTAGATAGCAACAGCATGCATTTTAATAATCAGTAAGCCACGCTGATTCCAACGATAGCTGTTGTTACTATCTAAAGCGGTGGGGGTGCCATCTATGACGTCACAAAGATGACGCTTAAACCAACAACCGACAAAATCTAAACCTAACTTTTGTGACGTCATGTATGGCACCCTCACCACTTTGGAAAGCAGCAACAGGTATCGTTGTAATCAGCGTGGCTTACTAATTATCAAAATGTATGTTGTCACTTTCTAAAGTGGAGGGGGTGCCATCTATGACGTCACAAAAATGGTGCCTGACAGGTTTAGGTTTTGTAGGTTATGCGTTAACCATTTATCCGATTTAAGCAAATTAGGTATCAAATGAGAGGTAGTAAAATTTCTAACAATCTAAGCGAAATCATTTTCAATTTAGGTATTGTATTTTAAACAAAATTTAAAAAAGTAATTTTTCAAGAGTTTTTTTTTCTAAACACATTAAGTTTAGTAGGCAATATACCCAATTAATTTTCTGATTAGATTAAGACTTGGACAGTAAATAATTAGCGACAATATTAAAGAATTTGCTACCTTTTGAATTGTTCAAATTGGTGTAAAAATAACGAACTTATGATGAAAATACAAACCTGCGCACGCTCATTTTCGCCCGAGTTTGATGCACTGCGCTAGTTACCTACTACATACCGCTCTGCCCAACCCACCCCACTACTTTAGCATGCGACAATATGTATCGTTGGAATCAGCATGAATTACTGAATTCATAAATGCATTTTGTCGCTTTCTGAAGTGGTTGGGGCACCATCTATGACGTCACAAAGTTCATAGCTCATAGGTTTAGATTTTGTCACTTATTGCAACAACCGATCCGATCCATTTATCCGATTTCTGTGAGCAAACTAGGTATCAAATAATAGGTAATAAAATTTCAAACAAAATATCCTAAGTCACTTTTATTATAGGTATTACATATAAAAAAATATTTGATGAAAAGTAACTTTTTAGGAGATTTTTTTCTAAACTCAATTAAGTTTGGTATCCAATATACACTGTTATTATATCAATTAGACCAGAATTTGGGTAGTAAAAAATTAAGCACAATTTCGTTGTGTATCCCAAAGTTTAATTTTATTTAATTACTTTCAAAATACCGAAATTGTAATGAAAAACCCGCGGGTACACTCTTTTCCGCCCAAGGCCGAAGCAATACGCTAGTTAACTGTGGCGCTAGGTACGGTCGGCTGCATAATTGCAGACCCACCGTAGAGCTCCAAAACGGCTGGTATAAGAATGTTTTCAACACAAGCAAGATTCTAGACACCTGCTTTAGTTGAAGTTTAAAGTCTTCTGACTCATCAATTTATCAAACAAAAATTATTACAATGAAAACATTCCAATAATAGTAATTTTCGAACTCTACCGAGGGCTGCATTTATGCAACCGACTGTACCTACACCACAGTATAGAAACATGGGCTGATGATGATGATGATGGAAAGATGGGCAACTGCGTCCAATTACATCTTTGCAAGAACCTATCAGTCTTAAAAATTTGGAATGAATTTCTTGCAATTGCAAGACAGGGTGCAGAACATCCCGTTGTTGTGGATGTGCTGACCGGAAGCAAAGATGAATGGCAGATATTTGTCATAACGGTGTCCAATGTTTCAATCAATTCAATTATACTGTAGATGATGTAGATTTGCTGTAACAGCTTCACTTGTTTATTAAATACGAATGTTTAAGCTTTTTTTTCTTTATAATCAGTGTCATGACTCATAAGTGTCAGAAATAAGAAGTATTTAATTAAAAAATCTTACCATTTTCACCTTTGATATAAATTATTACTATCATTATTATTTATGTAAAATAAAGTAATTTTATATGAAGGGTATAAATTGTAGAAATAGCGGTAGCGTAGTGTAGTGGTCATATCCTTTTTTACCACCCTAAATTTTAGAATGTCGGTTCATGTGCCATCTTTGTGACGTCATAGATGGCACCCCCACCGCTTTAGATAGTAACAACAGGTATCGTTGGAATCAGCGTGGCTTACCGATTATTAAAATGCATGTTGTTGCTATCTAAAGTGGTGGGGATGCCCTCTATGACGTCACAAAGATGGTTTAGATTTTGTTGGTTACTGCGATAACCAATTATCCGATTTGAGTAAATGAGAGGTGATAAAATTTCCAACAAAACATGTGAAGTCACTTTTATTATAAGTATTATATTTTAAACAATATTTAAAAAAAGTAATTTTTAAGAGTTTTTTTTCAAAACACAACTACTAGCGTAGTGCATCAAACTTCTTTATTTTTACACCAATTCGAAAAATTTAAAGTTTGAGAAATACTACGATAATGTACCTAATTATTTACTGCTCAAGTATCAATCTAATTTCAATAGTAATTGGGTATAATGCATACCAAACGCATTGCGTTAAAAAAAAAATCCCATGAAAACTTACTTTTTTTTAATATTTTTTCAAATATAATACCTACAATAAATGTGACTTCGCATGTTTTGTTACAAATTTTACTACCTATCATTTGCTACCTAGTTTGTTTAAATCGGATATATGGTTATCGCAATAATCGACAAAATCTAAACCTGTCCGGCGCCATCTTTGTGACGTCATAGATGGAGCCCCTACAACTTTAGAAAGCGACAACATACATTTTCGTAATCAGTAAGCCACACTGATTCCAACGACACCTGTTGTCGTTATAAAACTATCCAGTCCTACGGAAATTTTCAACTTGGCTTCTCTACTATAATTTTTAGCAAATAAAGTTAAATTTGTAATGATATAAAATGTCTGACGAGCGTTCTTTTTGTGAGGTACGAACGTCAAATTCTATGATGTGGACACACTTTTTTCCTGTCTGCACTATAAAATGCAAGCAAGAACTACAATTGGGATTGTCCAAATTACCTGACCTATGGTTTTTATATTATCTTCGGGAAACTTTGATGTCACAGAATTGAACGTTAAATAGATAAACGATGACATACTAGAATTCACAAGTAGTATGCTATACATACCTACATATAACTATGCTTTCCGGCGTCGTGTCTAGTCACTATAACACAAGCCTAGTTGCTTAGGCTGGAGCGCTCACTCACTAAATCGTTTCCATTCTTCCTCCCTCCCTCTCTATAAAAGAAAATCTTCTATCCGTGGTCTAGTCACGATAGCACAAGCCTAGCTGCTTAGGTTGGGGCACTCACACACTCAATTCCCACTCAGTAAAGGTACATATTTAATATTTATAACTATTATATCTGTCGCGTCTAGTCACTATAACACAAGCCTAGTTGCTTAGACTGGAGCACACGCTCACTCACTCAATCGTTCCCACCCTTTCTTAGAAAGAAAGAAAATTATTTAAGTCTTCTATTTCGTCACTCGTCACCATAACACAAGAATGGTCCACACTCACTCCCTCCCTACTTAAGACCAAATTAATAACACTATATTTTATTAAACACTCGCATGCGAGTGTGACAGCCCTGAACTTGGGCACTGGCCGAGCCAGTATAGACCGGTTTCTCTCCGTACATGATGTGCCGCCAGTGCTCACGCACACACGCGCGTCAAGCTTGTAGTAGTGAACTTGTCATAGAGCCTTGTATGACACATTAGTCTCTGGTTGTATTATTTACTCATGTGCTTTAGGTGCACTTATATGCGAATAAAACGTCCGTTTTTAAATAGCTGGGATGAAAAGTCTATTTCTCTAAATGGTTTTGTAATTTCAATAAAAAATAAATGAACAATCCCAATTCTTTAGTATTACATTTAAATAAATAAATTAAGCTATTTAAAAGTTGTTTCAGTCATCAAGTTACTACGTTTTACCAATAACAAGAGGAAGCAAAGTTTTCCAGGAATAAATAAATATTGCAGGACATTCCACACATCGCCATCTAGCCCCAAGCTAAGTAACTACACTTGTGTTATGGGTGCTAGACAACGGATACAACATGCCCCTGTTTTTTGTTTTGTTATTTTATTTTTTTAAATCTTAATTTCTATGATAGTTAGAAAAAAAAAACAAAAAATAGGGGCATAGTCACGGCAGTTATAGGTTTTATGCAACAAAAATATTTGTGATAGTGTCATTATCCAGGGAGGAAACAGTCGACTACGTTTGTATGGACACCGCAGGTACCCTTTCACCTTAAGATGTCTACTTAGACGCGTAGTTTTTAGGTGCAAGTAGTATGTACTTTCATCATATGCCTATCCAACCCACGTCTGTCCGTACACTTATAATCACACTTATCACACAGATACGGCTTTTCACCGGTATGCGTCAAAAAATGACGCTTCAATTCATCCTTCCTTATCGATCTAAATTCACACCTATCACACATAAAAGGTTTCTCGCCAGTATGTCCCATCAGGTGACGTTTCAACTGTATATTCTCTGTACATTTAAAGTCACAAATATGGCACGCAAATGGCTTTTCACCAGTATGTATCATATAATGATGTTTCAAATTATCTTTTCTCCTGCTTTTATAATCGCAAAGGTTACAAGCGAATGGTTTCTCGCCAGTGTGACTCATTAAATGACGTTTCAAATTACTGTTCAGACTACATCTGTAATCACACTTATCGCAGGCATAAGGTTTTTCACCGGTGTGGCTGAGCAAATGATGTTTTAATGTACCTTTATGATTACATTTGAAACCACATTTATCGCACGTAAAAGGTTTTTCACCAGTATGTATCATTGCGTGCTGTTTCAAATAACTTTTTTGACTACATTTAAAATCACACTTATCACACAGAAAAGGTTTATGCATAACATGGTTCGCCATATGCCTTACCAAATGCCTTTTCAAATTGCTGTTCTGACTACTTCTGTAATCACACTTGTCGCATGCAAAAGGTTTTGTCCCAGCGTGCACCATTAGATGCTGTTTCAAACGATCGGGTCTAATTGTTTTGAAATCACACTTATCGCACAAAAACGGCTTTCTGTCTGGATGTTTTTTCATATGTGCGTTTAATAGGTTTTTGTTGTTGGTTGTGTAAGTGCATTCGCGGCATGAGAATGTGTTTTTGTTTGGTGCTGGGTCGTTGTTCCCGCGTCGGTGTTCCGATGTGATTGGTCTACGTTTCTTGAGTGCAGGACCACCTGTGGAGGTTAAATATTGAATATAGTAAGACTGAAGCACATTCATTTGACGACCCAGTTGGCACAATGGTCACCATACAGGACTGCCAAACACAGGGTTGCGGGTTCGATTCCCGCCTCAAACATGTATTTATGCTTAGATATTTGTCTGTGGTCTGGTTGTTTCTATGTATTATAAGTATATATTTACAAAAAAAAGTAGGTTTATAAGTAGTATATCCGTTGTCTAGCACCCATAACACAAGTGTAGTTACTTAGCTTGGGGCTAGATAGCGATGTGTGGAATGTACTGCAATATTTATTTATTTTTATTCTGTGTGAATGTGACGTTTTAGCAGCGAAGCGAATGAGTCTCTTTGGGAATGTGTATCCCAAACCGGAGGAGTACTGGTGCCCAACCGCGGTAAGTGCGTCGGCTTATGCCGATCCGTTTGAAAAACTATAAGTTTTTTTTTTTCGTGTGTTTTAAGTATGCAGGATTGTTGGGGACATTTACTTCTACTACTACTTTAATAGTTAAGCTCGTGCGTCTTAATAAGGTTCGTAATGAAAATCAGCGCTGAGGCTTCTAGCTTTAGCATCGTGCTGAGGACGAAACATTTTTTCTGGGCGCTGCGCTGTTCTATTTTTTTTCTTGTGCTTTTTTACGTGTCTATTTTTTTTGTGTTCAGAATATAAAGTTTTATTTATTTCTTCTTTTCTTTAATTTTTCAAAATTCCTATGAAAGGCAAGCTCAAACCATTGCGAGGCGCGGGTTGGCATATCGACATCGGCTTGAAGCCGACGCACTTACCGCGGTAGGGCCCCTGGTTTCTTTCTCTTAGTGGGATCACCGCGTTTATCGACCACTTATTCAAAGAGTAAGAAACATTAAGGTAGGAGTAAACATAAAAGATCCCAATGGGTCGAAGTGTTGCTGGCCATGTCAGCCCCCGATATAAGATAAAATAGCCTATTCCTCCCTCCTTTCTTTCCACTGTTCCCTGTCTAGTGCCAGTAGAGTCCTGCCTAGGATGCGAGTCTCATATTACAGAAAAGGCATAATATACTTATGTATTCCTATATACACACATCAACAAAGTCTAGGGAACACGGGTAAAATAGAGTTTTTTGGGAAAAAAATGTGTTTTTTTGGGTTTTTGTTTTGAGTGTCGTATGTCGATAGAAGCGCAATTTTATACTATTTTTAATGCTGTGATTTAATTAAAGGGTTGCCATAGAAAAAAATGTAAATTTCGTATGAAAACTAATTTCGCTGAACTCGTTAAACAACCAGCCTTACGGTGTGAATACGTCCATTATTTTGCATGAACATGAAATCTTGGTCGAGCTGCTATTGGTGGGGTATCACCATAGAGTACACAACCTCATCACGGTATTGCTCTGCATTTAAAGTGTCTAGTGCCAAAACGAGATCTGTTCTTTTACCCAGACGAATTTCAGCCCACAATATGATTATTTCGCTTTGGTAGGGATGAACTTCCTGTAGATTCTGTAGTCAACTCTGGTGACCAGACACGTGCTGTGTTTATCGAGTTTCTGGTCACCAGAGTTGACTACAGAATCTACAGGAAGTTCATCCCTACCAAAGCGAAATAATCATATTGTGGGCTGAAATTCGTCTGGGTAAAAAATTCTTCTGGGTAAAAGAACTCCTTGAATGAAAATAAAATTCGAAGCAAGATTCATCAGAAACCAGAACACATGCCCATTGATTGCCAGCCTATCGCAAATGTGCGTTAGCCCAAACAAGAACAGATCTCATTTTGGCATGAGACACTTTAAATGCAGAGCAATACTGTGATGAGGTTGTGTACTCTATGGTGATACCCCACCAATAGCAGCTCGACCAAGATTTCATGTTCATGTAAGATAATGGACGCATTCACACCGTAAGGCTGGTTGTAAACGAGTTCAGCGAGTACAATATCACGGTATTAGAGTGGCCTGCGCAGTCTGCCGATCTTAATTTCATTGAATATGCGTGAGCTTTGCTAGGCAGAAGAGCTTTCAGGAATTTTATCCAAAATTTTAATACAGAGAAAGAACTTTTTTGCACCTTTTCAGAGTATAGAGAATTATTCCTTAGACAACGATTGATATCCCTATACTTAGTATGCCACGTTGATTTAGAGCCGCCGTAAAGTTGTAGGTGGATGAACAGATGGCTAAAAAGTTACTAAGAATATTTTTTTTAAATAAATTTTAACGTGTCAATAGATTTTTTATTGAAATAAACTGGATTAATTGTTTCTCAGTTTCGGCACTATTTTAGTGTTTATACTAAATTTTTAATTTTTTTCTATGGCAACCCTTTAATTAAATTTAGCATTAAAAAGAGTATAAAATTCCGCTTCTTTTGACATGCGACACTCAAGACAAAAAACCCAAAAACATACAATTTTTGCCCAAAAAACAATATATTAGCCGTGTTCCCTAGACTTTGTTGATGTGTGTATATTTTTTTTCGTGTTGAGCTGCCATCAGTCGTAAAATTGGACTAATATCAGCTGTGTAGTGCAGGAAAGGCATAATATTAAATAAATAAATATTGCAGGACATTCCACACATCGCCATCTAGCCCCAAGCTATTTGATTAGACTTGTGTTATGGGCGCTAGACAACGGATATACTATTGATATACTTTTCTTTTGTATACTTAAAATACTTATACTTATACTTATAATACTTATAATACACTAGCTGCCCTACGCGGTTTCACCCGCGTAACTCCCGATCCCGTGGGAATATCGGGATGTAAGCTATCCTATCTCTCAAGTTGGATCGAACTGCACATGGTGTGCGAATTTTATTATAATCGGTTAAGTGGTTTAGGAGTCCATTGAGGACAAACATTGTGACACGAGATTTATATATATTAAGATAGAAACAACCATACCAGACAAATATCTAAGCATAAATAGACGTCTGAGGCGGGAATCGAACCCGCAACCCTGTGTTTGGCAGTCCAGTATAATGACCATTGTGCCAACTGGGTCATCTGGGATGGTGATACCTTTAGTCACCCGCAGCTAAATCTAGTAAATTTAAAACTTCTTTGCTACTTACTTTTGCTGTCTTGATTATGCTTGACCCTCTTTTTGGATTTCAATTTTCTAACAGGAACATCATCCTCTGACGATGATGGGTGATTAGTTCCATCGTTGGACGTACCAGGTGTGGTTTCATCCTCGTAACTATCCATCATATGTTCGATGTTGATTTTAACATCGTACATCATCTCTGTATCTTCGACATCTATAATTTTTTCCTGTTTTATTTTCTTTTGATCTTCATTTTCTAGAAAAGGAAATAAATATAAATGTCAGTAACAAAACGAAAACAACTGAAGGAAGTCAACAATACAGGGCTTCATTTGATGTATACGTCAGGGCGCCGCCATCTTGACTACTGTTTTGTGTCTATAAATAGGAATAAAATGACGGAACGTGGTTCATTCTGTCGCAGTAGCTTCATGATGTCTGAACCTTTTCATGGTCGCACAATTTATTTGAGTTAATTAGTTTAATACCTTTTAGTGTTTTAGTGTTTTAGTGGATTAGACGTTGTAGTAAAATAACGCTGATGGGTTGAATTTATATGATTAAAATATATTCTGATAATAAGTGCCTTTATATTTACATAACCTACACTCAGATTCAGTTAAAATAGCTAGTAAAAAAATAAAAATAAAATATTTTACATAGTAAACTAAGGAGTTACATAGTAACATACAAGAAAACAATAAAAACACATATGCCTGAACTAGGAGATTCCTGTATCTCAGGCGAATAAGGACTTACTTTAAGTTATAAAATTAATTAAATTACTAATTACTAGCAAACATATTTGTTTTTCCTTACAATAGTTAGAAACAAAAACCATGTGCTTAAAATGTGTTTAAAGGCCTTTATAAATATGTTTTATACACTGAGCATTTAGTGTCCCGTCATCTGAACATAGGCCCCTACAAAGACGTCAAGAAGGCTCTCTTAATAAAATTGTTCAAATTACGTTTCAATATCATTTCAATCTCAAATAATACCCTCAAAGTAGCTCAAAATACCCACAAAGTTAGCTTTTTGTAAAAAAAAAATGGATGCGTGTACTTATTTTGTACGCGCGTGAGAAGTTATACGTCCGTCCACCATCCCATCCCATTCCAACTCATCCCACCCCAACTCATCCCATTCCAACTGATCCCATCTCAACTCATCCCTTACCAACTCATCCCATCCCATTTAGTAGGTACAGTTGGCAACAAAAGTTGAGGCCCACCGTAGGGTTCTAAATCCAGCCAGGGTCTTTTGGCCGTGGTCTGCAGCACAAAAATCCGTCTGCCCCTGATTGAAACTTATGATTAATAAGTGAATTGCGGACAACTTCAACATGTGAATTTTCCGTGACGGTGCTGCATGCGCATCATAAAAATTCACTCTCATCATTTTTTCATAACACGCCTAAAGTATAACTTCAAAAAACTAACTTTGAGGGTATCTTTTGCAACTGAAATGCAGTCGGGATGATATTGAAATATAAATTTAAACAAAATTACGAGAATTGGCCTTGTGAGTGATCGGTAGCATGCCGTCTGCAAACAACGGATTCCTGTGACCTTATTAAAATTATTTGTCTTGTCTGCATTTTATTCTTAGTTTAGGAATTTCCACATTTGCAGAAGCATATATTATACAGAGGGTAGATTTTTAATATAATAGTAGGTACGGTGAGTTGCATAATTGCAGACCCACCGCAGAACTCCAAAACGGCTGTTATATGAATATTTTCAACAGAAGCAAGATTCTAGACACCTGCTTTAGTTGTAGTTTAAAGTCTTCTAACTCATCAATTTATCAAACAAAAATTGTTAGAATGAAAACATTCCAATAATAGTAATTTTCGAACTCTACGGGGGCTGCAATTATGCAGCCGACTATACAAGTAAGAACTGCTGGGCAATGGCCTCTCCCCTATTCCCTTCCAAGTGTCCCAATCTTCATATGGCTCTAAAATTGCACCGATTTTGACTTAACTTGGTATGAGAATACCTTGATTAATTGGGAGTAACATAGGCTACCTTTTATCCAGATGTTCCCACAGTATCGGGACTTACGTGGGTAAAGCTGCAGGGCGGTGCTAGTTTCTAGCATACAATACAAAATACTCATAATTCTTTTGAAAGTTATAACGTTTTATGCAAAAACTCAACTTACAATCAGGATACTTTTGCATAAGTTTCTCTCTATGTTAAGTAAGCAATAAAAAAAAATTCTTATCCATCTAGAATGACTTATTACCTGCATTATCTCTCTCCTGTTTGACTCTTAGCTTTCGGGAGGATTCTTGAAAAGGGATCTCGACAAGCTTTATGGGTGTTCGAGTGAAGGTGAACAGCGGTCGCTCAGTAAGCTTCATCTGAAAGCACAACCTTCATAGGTGATAGGTACACGTTGTGGTGTCAGTTGCGTCGTGTATTGGTCACTCACCGTGTCTGTATTGTGGTGGTTCCGGATCCAGAGGTCCAGCGCGTCGTTGGCTTCCCGCGCAGTGTCAATGAACCGGCGACACCGGCGCAGCGCGGACAGGCACACGCCGCACACGCAGCACGGCCGCCCCTCCACGACCAGCTGTACACACATACATACTCTACTACTGCCACCATGCACCCACTTGTACTGCTGTCTTACACTATCAACCACACACCACACCGTACATAACACATTCAATCTTCAAGTGTATGTTGTACCTACAGTCAATGTTGAGGCTTACCGTCCCGCTGGTTACACGTTCGTACGTCTCCTCGAGCGGCGTGTTCGCGAGACGGTACATCTCGCGGTCGCTCGCTAGGCACACTCTACACGCCGAGAGCGATAGCGCACACATCCTGTCTACTAGAAGGATACACAAAGAACGACTAAAACTTGAGGCCCAGTAAGTTTCACTCACTCAGGTACCCGACTCGGCACTCGGCGAGTACCTACTGAAATACGCGCGATGTTTCATAATATAAAACCATTTACTTGTATTTAGGAAAGAAACTAAATCACGGTTTTCAGTGAAAAATAAGGATTTTTTGTTAAATTTATATTGATTTCTGCGGAGTATGTACGGATATTAAAAAAAAAGAAGGAACCTACTTTTTTCTTGCATAAACCCCAGAAAGGGTAGGTCAAAGGCTTTAAGTCCATACAGCCTCATCAATCGATAATAATAATGTTGCAACCAACCAAACGATTAATCGACTAAATCCAAGGCATGAACATAAAAAACTGCAACACTCTGTGACATTGTGCTGTTGTTGACTTGACTGTCATGACGCTTTGACGCTGCTACTGGCTTGTAGCATTTATTGCATTTTGGATTTTATTTTTATTTTTTCCGTATTTTTAATGATGAAGAGTGAAAATTTTATTTCTTTGTATTTTTGTGACCGTAATTATGAAGTTTGGCATATATAATATGAAATATCGTGTATATTGCGGGCGATTACAAGTGGATTGACTGTCTGTACTCACTCGTCGAGTGTCTAGACGAGTAGGGTGTACGGTCTACCTACCCATAAAATCTGTGTTTATGTGGGGTTGTGTATCTTCCTAGTGGTTAAGATGTCTGCCCTGTGGCTCTCGGCGTGTAGAGTGTGCCTAGCGAGCGACCGCGAGATGTACCGTCTCGCGAACACGTCGCTCGAGGAGACGTACGAACGTGTAACCAGCGGGACGGTAAGCCTTAACATTTACTGTAGGTACAACATACACTTGAAGATGGAATGTGTTATGTACGGTGTGGTGTGTGGTTGATAGTGTAAGACAGCAGTACAAGTGGGTGCATGGTGGCAGTAGTAGAGTATGTATGTGTGTACAGCTGGTCGTGGAGGGGCGGCCGTGCTGCGTGTGCGGCGTGTGCCTGTCCGCGCTGCGCCGGTGTCGCCGGTTCATTGACACTGCGCGGGAAGCCAACGAGGCGCTGGACACCTGGATCCGGAACCACCACAATACAGACACGGTGAGTGACCAATACACGACGCAACTGACACCACAACGTGTACCTATCACATATGAAGGTTGTGCTTTCAGTTGAAGCTTACCGAGCGGCCGCTGTTCTCTTTCACTCGAAGAGCCCCGGAGTTGATTGAGATAACAAGTCAAGGCATCCGGGAGGTAGGGGTCAAAGAGGAGAGTGACACAACTGGTAACATAGGTAGGTACATCCATTTTTCTCACTCAGAAACCACAAAATTAAATGTTACAAGATATGGCATCAACAGTGAGTTGATTCAGAAGTTGCCTGTATCATAAATGTTGTTTTTATCCAAATCTATACCAATATATAAAACTGAAGATTTGTTTGTTAGTTTGAACGCGCTAATCTTAGGAACTACTGGTTTGGATTGAAAAATTATTGTTGTGTTGGATAGTCCATTTACTCAGGAATGCTATAGGATAAGGGCAGGAAGATGATGCTATAGGCTATTTTTTATTGTGATATTCCCACGGGATCGGAACTTACGCGGGTGACACCGCGGGGCGCAGCTAGTTTTTCTATAAAATTCCTACGACAAACTGACATTTTAGTAAAATAATATTCAACCAATTTGCATTTTTTTTTCAAAAAAGATGTCCAACAAAAGTTGATTCTTTCAATGTTAACAAATTAAGTATTTTTCCATGTTTAAAGCATAATTTTAATTTATTTCCAGAAAATGAAGATAATAAAGTCGTTAATCATAAATCCGAGGGTACCTCCGACGATAAAGGCAACATTATTATCCTGACGGACGAAATCAAGTATGAAGTCAAAAGTGATGATGGGAAAAACACACAGCATGTGTCTGACTACGAAAGTGACAACACACATGTGTCAGACGATGAAACTGACAGGATTCAGGTGTCAGACAACGTTGAGAGCTACAGTTCAGAAGTGGTATCCAATTTTGTATGTGTTAACATACGAGAGGATTTATTAGATGAGAATATCGACACGCCTGCTCCGAAACTTGACTTCTCAGAGTTGTTGGACAATGATGAAGAAGAAGCTGCTCCTAGTACATCGAAACTTAGGAAAAGAGGTTCTAAATCATCAAAGAAGAGTGTTCCTTTGCGAAGAACCAGAAAGAGGGCCAAACAAAATGAAGACAGCAAAAGTAAGTAACTATTTTATTTTCTGATATTATTTGATCTGTAACTAATACACGCCCAGAGCGAGTGGACCAATAGCAAAAACACTTGTAAAAGCCGCCTCTGGGATCATTTAAAAAGCTATGGTTTCATGGAAATGAATGATTATTTATTTCAGGCTAATTTGCCCATACATCCTTAATTAGATACAAATAAAATAAAATTAAACATACAAAAAACAAACGGATACAAAAAGAATAAAAATAAAATATCATGACAATTAAAAAATTAATTTTAATATTATGCATAACTTATGCTGTCATAAATGTCACTTGTCATGTTTTGTTCATCTCGCTGTGCACAGATAACCAATAAATGTAATATTGGATTGTCCAGACTCTCTTAAATTGACTTCTTTCTTAGTCATCATCAACTGACACCAAACAACACTTAAATGGTGCCGAAACTCTGTATTTAATGTAGATACCCTCACAGGTGGTCCGGCACTCAAGAAACGTAGACTGATGAAATCAGACAAACAACCCGGAAACACCGACCCAGCAGCCGCAACACTCTACGAGATGCAGTTTTCATGCCGTAAATGCAAATACAGATCGCCAAATAAACATCTTTTGATGGCACATTTAAAAATACATACTAGCGAAAAGCCATTTTTGTGTGATAAGTGTCACTTTAAATGTCTTAAAAAGGGAGATTTTAAACGGCATATAAGGACTCACACTGGTGAAAAACCGTTCCCGTGTGATAAGTGTGATTTTAAATTTAGTACAAAGGGTCAATTAAAACAGCATTCAATGACCCATACTGGTGAAAAACCGTTTGCATGCGATAAGTGTGACTATAAATGTAGAGATAATGGTAATTTAAAACGGCATTTAATGAGTCATACTGGTGAAAAGCCATTTGCATGCGATATGTGTGATTATAAATGTATTCAAAAGGTTAGCTTAAAACAACATTTAAGAACCCATACTGGCGAAAAACCGTTTGTATGTGATCAGTGTGATTACAGAAGTAATATAAAGAACAGTTTCAAAATGCATTTAATGAGTCATACTGGTGAAAAACCATACGCGTGCGATAAGTGTGTTTATAGATGTAGTCGGAAAGATTATTTGAAACGACATTTAATGATCCACACTGGCGAAAGGCCATTTTCGTGTGATAAGTGTGACTACAGATGTATACAGAAGTGTGAGTTAAAACAACATCTAAGAACTCATACTGGTGAAAAACCGTTTACGTGTGATAAGTGTGATTACAAAAGTAAACACAAGGGAGATTTAAAACAGCATTTAATGAGTCATACGGATAAAAAGCCGCTTGCATGCGATATGTGTGATTTTAAATGTATCCATAGAGGCGTTTTGAAACAGCATTTAATGACCCATACTGGTGAAAAGCCGTATGCTTGCGATAAATGTGAGTATAGATGTGCTCAAAAAGGCAACTTAAAACTGCATTCAATGATCCATGCTGGTGAAAAACCTTTTCTGTGTGATAGGTGTGATTTCAAATGTGTTCACAAGGGAAGTTTAAAACAGCATTTAAGAACCCATACTGGTGAAAAACCGTATGCTTGTTACAGTTGTGATTATAAAAGTAGTTCTAGAGGTAATTATAAACGGCATTTAATGAGTCATACTGGTGAAAAACCGTATGCTTGCGATAGATGTGATTTTAAAAGTAGTCAAAAAGGTAATTTGAAACAGCATTTAAAGATTCATACTGGTGAAAAACCGTATGCTTGCGATAAGTGTGATTATAAGTGTACTGATAAACGTGCGTTGGATAAACATGTGATGAAGGTACATGCGGGTAGTAACTAAACGCGTTAAAGAAAAAAATATCTCACTAGCTACGCTCCGTGGTTTCCCCCGCATAAGTCCCGTGGGAATATCAAAATAAAAAGTAGCCTATAGCCTTATTCGATAAATAGACTATCCAACACAAAAATAATTTTCCAATTCGAACCAGTAGTTCCAGAAATTAGTGCTCTTAATGGTTAAAAATCCAACTGATTCAATGTTTGGATATTTTTAAGTAATGATTGCTCTGATCCTCTTTTTCTTATTGCTTTAAAGTCAAGAACATCAAGATCCACCTTAAAAAAATAGATTTTGCCTGGCAATCTTGAGGTGGTAAACTTGACGCTCTTGTATAGACTAGTGCCCGTATTCTCAAAGCACTTAAGTTTCTCTTGGATGAACGCGCTAAATGCGGCTCTATGATTGGTCAATTTTTTGCTGCTCTCTTCACTCTAGCGAATCAGCGTCTTTTGACCGAAGTGACATTGACATTGAACGATTATAACCTTACCAAATTATGTAGTATGGTTTTATATGCAACTCATGTACATCCCAGAATAGGTTGGCTATACCTACTTGACCTTGACATACATTCATTGATTAGACGTAAACATCAAAATACGCCCGAAACCCCCAGGCGGTTTCTGCCAGTTTAGCGTTTTGGCGAAAAACCGTCCGGGGGTTTGTCTGCCAATTGAGCATGAATAAGGAATAGGAATGAATAGAATTAAACACCCACTTTTATTAAAAAACGCTTTGTATTAGTAATTACAAAAAAGAAAACATGTAACTTCTAAGATCAAGTATATGACCTAATAATGAACTTACTATGTGCTCTTTTTTGAAGCCCGATTTTTTTACATCTATCATCATATCTTTATAACGTTTAAGAATATTTATTGTAAATTTGTAACTAGGTATCATTAGCTGAGAGAAAGATAAATCACTACATAGTATAAAACAAAGTCGCTTTCTCTGTCCCTATTTCCCTTTGTACGCTTAAATCTTTAAAACTACGCAACGGATTTTGATGCGGTTTTTTTTAATAGATAGAGTGATTCAAAAGGAAGTTTTATATGTATAATACATGCTTAATATAGCCGTGCAAAGCCGGGGCGGGTCGCTAGTAACTTTATAAAAAAAAATTAAGTAGCAAGATTCCCCAACAAACATACATACATACATTGCAAGTTATATAAAAGCTTTTAAATAGGTAACATGACTAATTTATGTACAGTCACATTACCAATTACCTGAACCGCACGTGACCTTGAGCTCACTCGCACATCTGTAAGGTTGTAAAGTAATGTTACCTGATTCTGTTTTTTTTAATAATATTACTATACAAGACAATGTTCAATATAAAAAAATAACAAAAAAATACTATATTTATATATACTCATTCGCATATCTGTAATATGCGAATGAGCTCTGCCTAGCTAGCATGGCTGTTCGTGATATGATATGATAAAAGATAACGTATTATATCCACACCTAAAGATTTATCGATTTCGCGAGTATGACAAATGGAGCGATATGATATGTTAAAATAATATCACGCAATATGAGATGATAAATACGTCACATCCACTTGATATGAATTTCAATGCTGCCAATTTAATAACGTTAACCATTCATTCTTTTCTTCTTTTTTTGCAACTTTTAACGCAATCTGTGACTGAATTTGACACATCTTTGTTGACAGAACGATCAAACAAGATTTTCTTCAATGTTTATATTTTGAAATCGTGCTATCATCGTGTTTGAGTGTTGGCGTTTTCGTGTAAATCGCGTTTTGGAACGCGAGAGCAACATGGCGCGCTGATTTTTATTTTAGCAAAACTTTGTAATAATCGAGTTAAATTTAATTTAATTTCGTGACAGTGCGAAAATAGTAACTCGACACTAGATATACTGCACACTGCGAAGCTTTAATTAATTATAATATAAAAAATAACGAATGGAATAGAATCTTTTTAGTTTAGTTATACCTACAAGTAGGTAGGTACATTTTCTGTATTTATTAAGAACATTTACACAAAAATCATTATAATATTTCTTACATTCTAGTCTAATAATGGATTTAAGTTAATATTGGTTACGCTAAATAATCTTGATAAATTTATCACACACTCCAAACGTTGTCGATAAAATAACGCGCCATAATGTCAAAAATCGATACTTTTCACGTTTTTTATCGACAATTAGTCGGTCATGCTCGACCTTTCGATAAATAAGAGACTGTCGTGCTCGCTCTTTTGTCTATCTTATCATACCGTAACACGTGACGTCACACACACGGGCCATGCTCGCCGTTTCGATAAAAATTCAACATGGCGGCTTTATATAGCATATTTTGACAGTTTTTGTCGATAAATCGCTATATCGTGCTGCTCATGCTAGCTAGGCTGGGTTACGTGGGGTTCAGCTAATTGGTAATGTGACTGTACTACTACGAAATTCTAATTTAAGACTAGGACTAGAACCATAGATGTATGTTATAGAAAACGTTTTGCTTATTTATATTAATCAGATTATGAAAAATAGAGATAATAAAATGTGCAAATAATATTCATTGTGTACCTACGTTTTTTAAATCTTTGGTAAAAATTAATTCGCCTCTTTGACTTGTATCTTTGACTACAGCATTTCTACAACTAATTCGAAGTCTATCATACCTACAATTTTTACTTGGGAATAAACAAAAATTATGTATTCTTCTGCCCTTTCCTTTTTAACCGCCTTAAAAAAAGGAGGAGGTTCTCAATTCGTCGCGTTTATTATTTTTTTATGTATGTTTGCCGATTACTCGAATACGCCTGGACCGATATGGAAAATTCTTTTTTTCTTTGAAAGGGGATAATTAAAAAATCTTTTATTTTTTTCATTATCATTAATCATGACCACTTTTCCTGCAAATTTTGCAGATTTCGGTTGTTCAAATTTAACTAAAATACAAGAGTCAACAAAAATAGCATCAAATTTAACTTCTGTGTCTGCACGAAATTTTGTATTGTTAGTTTCTGATTTTATTCGTTTAGTTTATCTGAGATTATTTTTATCATTGTTTCTTTTATTTTTTCGATTCTTTACTAATTTTAAGATTTATCTCTTTGTTTTTTAACAAAGCTCCCGTTTTCCTCATTTTCTTTTGTGTCCTCGTCCTTTTGTGCTTTGTCATTTTTAGGTTCCTTTAATGGTTTTTTTTCTTTGTTCGTAATACAGTTTCTTTTGCATCTTTTGCCTTTTCTAGTCTAAGTGTGTTCTTTGGATGTTTTCGTCTTTATCCCTTTTCTTCGTGTCTTGTTTAGTAAAATAATCTTTAATTTTAGGGCAAGTGATTCCATAAAGGCATCATTGTAGTTTTTCTTTTTGGGTTGTCTTATTCAACTTAGGCATCTTTAAAAACGCTTCAATATATTTGGGTAATTTTATTAAGAGTTTTTGAACTTTCATTCTCCGTATCTCTTTAGACATTACCTCATGTTTGTTTTTCATCAAATATCTGAATGATTTTATAGATAAATCATCCCTAAAGGTAAGGATATAACGAGTTAAACTCCAGCTGCTGTCTCTCACATATCTGAGTCCACGAGCTCCAGAAGTTGGCTAGTTCTTCTTGCCTCACCCTTGAGATACGTCTTAGCTGTCTGCTTTCCCTCAATGCAAGCTATACATGGAGAATCTAGTTTATTATTCTTAAACATAACACCATGATTAGAACATTTATTTAAGAGTCTTTAATAAAAAGGTGAAGTTGCTTTGTATGTTAATTTCCGAAACAAACCAAGCCTAGTTGGAGTTTAGAGGGAGAGGGGAAAAGAGGGGAGGGTAGGGATGGGAGGAGATCTCTAATTCAGAACTCAGGCAGCATGTGTATCATATTAAAATATTTCAATTTCTTCTCCATGTATGATTTCTAGAAATTATCGTCTCTATCAATTACTTCGGTTTGCAATGCATTTACGCCTGCCAGTAATATGAAGTTGTCCTTGCATTTGAATAAACCAGGAATGTTCATTATATAAAATAAGACCGTTCTTTGATTTTTTCCAGAAATTTACTTTGTTTTTGTCAATGGCGTCATCTATAGACGTTTTAACTGCAGTTATTGGACATTTTATTTCAACAATAGTGTCTTTATTTCAACAATAGTGTCTTTATTTCAACAATAGTGTCTTTAACCACAACGCCATCGGTTGTTGCGCCTAAAAATGGTAAATTTTTGTCAATAAAAAGACCGCAGGGCTCCATCTTTAGATGCAGCTGCTCCAGCTGCTCCAGAGCAGTGGTTTCATTCTCAATTCCATGTTTTAAAGACGAAACATGTCTCAAATCTTTTGGATAAATAAGATTCTTTACCGAATTCTTTACGCTTGAAGTTGGTCGCCTATTGACCACTTTCCCAAAATTAGATGCAGTAAGAAGTTTTCGTCTATGTTCGAACCATTCGCTTGAATTTTTTGCTAAATTGTCTTTTTTTCTATTTGTTTTCTTGCATCGTCCGAATACTGCAAACTCTTTAAAAAATCTTCTTCACATCTGTTATACTCTGAAGCTGACTATCCGGTTTTTGACAATTTTAGCTATAATTTTAATCGGCTGATCTTTCTTGCCTATTTCAAAATAACTTTCTTCCTTTTATTATGATCTTAGAAACACGCATTCGTTGTTTGGAACGTTTCTCTTCAATTTTTTCACTGCTGCTCTTGGACTTTTCCCCAAAATTGATCTGTGTAAAACTGAAAGAGCAACTGCAGCGTTACATCTTGACTCATATCCACGGCGTTGAGAAAAGTTAATTCTCTTTCCTCCAACAAACTTAGCAATAATGCTGTTAAATGATGAGTCATTGTTGAGATTTTATTGCTGTCACTATTGTGCATGAGACTTCGAGCTTTAGATGGCACAGAATAATCTTTATAGTCAACAATGTGGCATTTAAAGCTTTATTCTGTGCCATATAGCATATGTTTTCAAAGTCAAAGTCAAATCTTCACTGTTTTTCTGGCTATTGCAGTAATATAGGCAATGGTCGTGGTTTCCGAATGCATGATTATATGCATTTGTGATATTCGTGAACAAGAAATTAACTTTGGTATCTGTGGTGTATGTAAAACTCGGAGTGTTTTATAATGTAGTTTATTTGTATGAAAGAACATAGGTAACTTAATGTAGCGATATTATCGTAGAACAATTTACAATCATAGACATGATGCTCGCACTCAAGATGGCGTGAATCTCTGGTACCGATTTTGGTCGGTGGTGCGCTACTATCTGTCAATGTCAATGTCGGCGCCAATAGTATCGAAGTCAGCTTCTTTGGAAATATGTTCAGTTATCGAAGAGCAAATCACTTTTTATAGCTAGTATTCTCTGTTGTTATTTTTTTTCTAAGGTTTAATGGATATTTGGTTTCTGTGCTTATGTTTCTCAGTTTTTACACATATTTCGAAATATATGATTTTAACATTCCACTTTTTCGACAGTGCAATCAAGATCTGAATCTCCATCTGCCACCATACAATTAGATTGTGCATTGAAATTGACTGTTTAAATCCTTCTAACAATAAGTCCGATTCCATACCCATACGGTTCGCTATAATTTTTGTAGCAAACATGGTCTCCTGGCAAAATCTTTTTATTGTTAGCTTTCGCACAGATGCAACAATATTTATTCTTTACTTCAATAAACAATACCTCACCAAACCTTTTCCCGATGATAGCTGCTGCTCCAGATAGCGCAGAATAGTTTGTGTTATAGAAGCGTTTACTCCAAGCACCATCAGCGATAACGTCCATGCAAGCATTACCATTTTTAATTACACGCCCTTCAGCAATTGCAGCATTACGTTCCCGTATTCCAGCCGCCTCGATCACACTTACAGCTGTGCTTCGTCAATCATCGTAAATCTGATTTTAAACTTTGTCATAATGTTTTTGTGTGAAAGTAGGACAATCAATTGATGCTAATAATTCGTTCATTTGTGAAAAGCCAATTCCAATAGATACAATGCCAGAGGTCGCAGCTTTATTTAAATTCAGGTTTGATTTTTCTTCTGAATGAATACTAAATTTTGAATTGCACATTTTGCTGACAAAACAGTCTTACCATCAATCTTACATATATTATAGATAAAACAGCCATCCCCTTCGAAAATCACTGTCATTCCCCGTTCAACCATCTTAGTTACCGATAGCAGATTTGCTGACAACTGTGGCACATATTTTATATTCTATCTTTCACTAACCATTCGCTACCATTAATATTTAAACTTTCATTACCTATACCTTCACTGACCATCTTCTGACGTCCACGATCCAGTCATCCGTCGCGGTGAATCCTGAAGCTAGCGGTGTCTGCCGTTCTCCATTTCCAGCTTTTTTGTCTTCAAATTTTCTTTCTTGTTGTTCTTTAATTTGAAGCATTGAGACCGTGGATGATCTTTTTTCTCATAATGATTGCATGTGACATTTCTCTTTGAATTAACAGCCAATGCAGTATTGTCGTTAGATGTGGATGTACTTCTCCGGAGCCGGGTACTGACAAGCTTGCTCGATAATTTTGAGGTTAGACATGCGGTTCCCAAGCCGGATACTAATGCATCGTACTCGGACGGTAGCCCAATAAGCATGATTTCAGCCACCTCGGCATCTTCTGTGTGCCATCCTATGTCTGCTAGCTGCTGTACAATTGTCATTATACTATTGATATATTCAGTCATGCTGCTGAAATTCGTATAATCAATTTTGTGTAACGTTCTGAGTAAGACTACAGGTCTTTAAAGCCCTCTGTCCTCGAATATGATGCTCTGCTCAGCTTATCCCACGCCTCTTTTGACGTTTTTGCAGAATTCACACGCTGGTAGAGCGCGGTTTTGATGATTAAGCAAAGCCGGGCAAGTGCTTTTTGACCTTTGGCCACGTCATTGTCTAGACCAAGGATGCGTTGCCATAATCTTTCCGTCAAAGCCATTCGCATGGCAAAGTTCCATGTGGGGCGTCCAATTTGTCAATTTAGATATTATTCGCGATGAACCTCTCATTGTTGCTTACTGGCACGGTTCTGTGTGTTGTTATTAGATGATTGCCCAGCATCATTGAGCATGATTAAGCGAAAAAATGTGGTGTGAGAAGCTGAGAGGTTATGTATGACGCGTGGTAGGTATGTAGGTACGACTTACGATTTCTTTTTCCAACTGGGACCATAATCTGTGAAGTCTAGCAGTGTAGTTGCAGCAGTCAGTGTTCGGTATAAGGATCGTAGTCTAAGTCTTCAGGATTATTCTATGACGTATATCATAAAATACACTGGGATGACGAGCAAACGTTTATTCCGGTTGAGAATTGACAGAAGAACATGAAAGTGTTACCAGTTAACAAACTTAAATGATTGTACTTTGTAACTTATAGAGATAACATTCCTTTTAAAATCAGTTGTTTGAATTTGTGCGCTATTCTTAGTCACAGATCATCATAAGCTGTGCCGGATTTTTATGTTTTATGAGTGTAGGCCACTTTATATCTGCCGCCCTATGCAGGGGCGGCCGCCCTAGCTAATTTTTAAGGTGGTGCGACATCTCATTGTGTCGCCTCCTAACACAAAAATCGAGATCTTTCTTTTCGATAACATTAAGTACATTTACATTTTAGTATTAGAGACTGACTGAACACATAAGTACTGCGATTTAAGTAACTAGTACGACGAATGAAACTTAATAACAGAAAAAAATATATGTTTGACTACCTTTATTTAAAATTGAAACTTTAAAAAATTAGAACACCACTTTTCTTGCTTTTGCGCTTGCGAATTTGACTACCTTTATTTAAAATTGAAACTTTAAAAAATTAGAACACCACTTTTCTTGCTTTTGCGCTTGCGAATTTGACTACCTTTATTTAAAATTGAAACTTTAAAAAATTAGAACACCACTTTTCTTGCTTTTGCGCTTGCGAATTTGACTACCTTTATTTAAAATTGAAACTTTAAAAAATTAGAACACCACTTTTCTTGCTTTTGCGCTTGCGAATTTGACTACCTTTATTTAAAATTGAAACTTTAAAAAATTAGAACACCACTTTTCTTGCTTTTGCGCTTGCGAATTTTTTTATTAAATCAGCATAATTTAATTTTTCGGCAATACCATTTTCAATTGATAAAATTGCAAGATCTGATAGTCTTTCTTGACTCAAAGTCGAACGTAAATATGTTTTAATTAATTTTAATTTACTGAAGCTTCGTTTTCCTCGGCGACAGTTTTTCACTCGTTTTAAACAAGAAAAGCTCCTTTCCCCAGAACAATTTGTAGTCGGAGTGGAAAATGTAATGCGGAGAGCTATATCCAAGTTAGGGTAAACATTAAACATTAGAGTGATTCCTCAGAGACTAAGTAGTAGTTTGAAACAGGCTTCACTGCACACTCTGCAGTTTTATCAGAGGAAATGTGACCCTGAAAATGCTGACATTCTTGAATCAAATTGTCCTCTAAATTATCGGTATAATATTTCAAGAGAGACTTTTGCTTTTTCTGCTACACTTTGTGTTGAAAGTTCAGTCAATTTTGTTAAAATAAAAAAAAAAATTTAAAGTTTAAGTAAGCATTATGTCTTTTCTATATTTCTACTACTATCAGGTCATCCTTGAAAAGGTGAGCCTGAGGATATTTCAGGTTCTTCATTCGTTGTTTCATCCGTCATATTTTTTCTTTTAGGTTGTCTCTTTGTTGCACCTTGGTATTGCTTAAGTGCGCTCATCTCATTTGCTTTTTCTTTGAAATAGTTAACGTTTTCTCGTTATACTTTGCTTTTTTTTATCTTATCACTGATGTATATGCCATTAAATAAATGAATTCGTCGCGGACAGTTTTCGAAAAATAGCTAGTTTTTCCAGATCCCTGGTTCGCATATCTTTCAATGTCTTTGGTTAGTAATGGGTCAAACTCTGCTAATAATTCTAGAAGTATAATGTAATTTCCACTGTGCTGGTTACCAAATTTTTCAGAACTTCCTCTAAAAGCGAGACCTATAGAAGCCGATCCTTTTATTACTACAACAACCCTTTTTAAAATGTTACTCCAGTAAAAAAATTCTTCGTTAAGTTGGGTAGGTTAGGAAGATTGGATATTGCTGTTAATCATGATGATTAATCGTACCCCTAGCTCTTAAAGCGAGAATGCAGGATTTATGATTTAGAGAGTTTTCGTGTTGAACTACTCGAACTTCTGCATTCTTCCAATCATTGAAATCCTTCCTAATTAAAGATAAATATGCGCAATAGATCTAGTGAATTATTGTATCACCAACTTTGACTTTAGCTACTCTGCACATGCCATCCACTCCTTTAATCAAAGAGATTATTTAGTACGTTCCTGCTAATCAAACTAGTTTGTACAAAAGGAATAATTTTCCTTGTAGTCAAACTGTCTAATAGGTAGGTACCGATTTTTACAGATGAAGTGATCAAATCATTAATCAAATTAAATAATATACCACTAACAATTTTAGTATGTATTTATAAATCGCTTTTATCGTCATTAACGAAGTTTATCAAGACAATGACCAATACTAATTTCTTTATGTAAAAATTGAATTTGGCATTTTAATATGTAATCGTCTTTACTTATTTGCTCGTTTGGGCGCGGATTCGGTTCGTTATCGTTATTTTCTTCCACTTTAAGAATGTCGAGACTAATCGTGCCATTGTAATTGGATGATGTCTTTCCATAAGCCTTATTTAACTGGGCATGCCAGTTTTCCACCGCATTCTTGCTCTACGGTGTCTATCGCCGAATACTGACCTTTGGGTTTTCAACGATGAGTTTTTCAACCACGTATATTTTCAAAATATGCAGTTTAAAAACGTTTTATTTTTCGTACTGGAAGTTTCTGATTTAATATGTTCCCAGCCAGCGTTAATCTTGTCCACAGGCAATAGTGGGAGAGCTAAACAAAGTCCTACAATTCTACTCTAAACTTTGGATTTTATTTTAATTTAGTAATTAATGGTAATAACAATTTACAATTTTGGTGGTAGAAAAAGCGTTACTGGCTGCTTTTTCGATATCTTTATGCATTTTTTTGGGCGTCAATAGTGGTATTTCTAATTTGTGTGTGCCATCACAGAAAAACTCGTCTATTTGTGACAAAAATTGTTTCCCTTTTTTAGAACAAAAAACCAGTATTCTGCATGATTCTGTAACATATTCTGCTAATAAAAAGGACTGGTATTGATAATGAACCGTGACTTCTGTTAAATTAGAGAAACAAGTTCTGCTTCTTTTTGCATATAAAGATGTTTTAATACTGTGCATTGGTGGTATTGCGGTAACGAAATTGAGACCTTTATCTTTGAGCGTATCCTGGGCCTCACGATACAGTTGTGGAATAGGATCCCCCGTCGATGTCGTAACTCATTCACCGCAATGTCAATTTCATTCCTGTTGTAATTGGTTCCGGTTGGCATAAATGGTCAGTATATTTGACTATTTCATTGTTCTAAAATGTAAGATTACGTAAGATTCGAAGAACTTTTAATTGTGACAGTAAATTTTGTACAGTAAAATTATTTTATACGTACATTCTTTAAAAATACACTATTCTATCACAATATGGCTATCAGTCCATCATATCTGTCTTGTTATATTCAGTTGGAGAAATTGACGAACAAATTTTATCAATCTTGATCCGATCAGTACTCCAAGTAATTCTAGCCTTGGTATCTTGAGATTTTCTTTATCTTTTGTTGGTATAAAACGTGACTTTCCAATGACGAAGCTTTTTTCAAGACCTTTGACTAAGAAGACTGATGCTGCATATGCTTGTAAAGAAGCATCAGTTAAACAATGTATTTCATAGTTAGTTTTAGCATTTTTCATGTAGCGTCTGTTTAATTTTACTTTGGTGATTTTAATTTTACATTGAGTTCCTCATGTTTGATAGACCACTCATCACACGATTCCTTTGATAATGGTGTATCCCATTTTATCTTTTCTTTCCATAGATTTTGTAGGAAAAGTTTTTGAGAACTCTTCTTTTCTTGCATGTAACTATGTAATATGGTACATAGTAATTCTCTGGAGTTAGTAATTCCAATTTCGTATATTCATAGATATTATCTCTTGAAAGGTTCCTTTAATATTTCATATAGTCTCATAGCTTCTTGTATAGAGTCTGAACTACAGATAAAATTATCTAAGTACATAGATATCATTTGCGTTTTCTCTTTCTTCTTTAATATTAGAATTTAATTTAAAATTAGTAATGTTTGAGTGCTTTTTAAGACATCCTTGGTTGCACTTTTCCAATCTATACATATAAAATTCTTTGTCCTGACTGACTGACGGATCAACGTACAGCCTATACCGCTGATCGTAGAGACCTGAAACTTGGAGGGTGCGTTCTCTGTATGACGTAGGCATCCGATAAGAAAGGATTTTTCGAAATTCTACCCCTTAGGGGGTGAAAAAGGGAGGCAAAGTTTGCATGGGACAACATGATTCCTTGGTCCATTTTCGACTATTACGCGGACGAAGTCGCGGGCAAAAGCTAGTCTAATATAGGAACGTCGGTTACTAAGCGACGAATCGTAGCATTAGACGACATGATATCGATGTAGGTCTGAGGATCTGTTATCGTTTCCAACCGTCTTATTCTCTCCCCGATAAAGCAAATACTCGATCTGGTGGAATAAAGCTATGCCCGGTGACACTAAATATAATTTCTACTTTATTGATACCGTTAGTTCTATAATGCAGGCACTTAGCAACCATTCCTACAAGTATAGAATTTTTGTTTTGACCACCGCAACCATCGGCTACCAGCCGTATAATTTTTTTGTCATCAAGATTTAGTTGGTTCAGGCAATAGTACACAAAAGATGCTATTTCATTAGCACCTTTTGGTGCTTGGTCTTCTGTCCAAATATATGCGTATACATTGTCTTTGGTCAGATTAGTATCAGAATTTCCCTTAACAACCGTAAAATTATATAGGTATAACTGTCGAGAATAGTAAGCGGATTGGTCTGCTACTTTAGGCAAAGGTACATTTTTTTGACAATCAAAAGAGAGAGTAACCATCTCCGGATGTTCTTCCTGCAATTTCTCGAAAAAACATTTTGCTCTTAATTTATGAATACGATATTGTGTGCGTAAACTCTGTAGTTAAGCGGCCATTCAGCCAAAAGTCCTCTATTTCTCGAGTTTCGTGGTCACGAGCTGTGTATAACTAAAACAGGTATCGTTGGATTCCTTGAGATCTCTAGATGACGAATTTGCCTGTCTTAGTTGCGAAAGCCGGGAACTAGTAGCATTTATGACGTCATAAAGATGGCGGCTCTGTACTTTAGATATTTGCACATATCTCGAGTTCTCTTCAACCAATTTACACGTGTGAGGTGTCACTTGAAAGATATTTTAATGTACTTTATCTTTTTGATAGACATAATGTGCCGAAAACCTCTGGTTAAAAAAATATTCTCAAAAATGTGACTTTCTCTCCACATGCCCAACACATGCCATTCTATATTTTGCAATATAACTTTTAAGAGACTCACTTTTTTGCCATAGTTGTCTATGAACAAGATAAAGAACATTTCAAATGCTATCCATTGATATATAAAACATACACCTAACGTAATAGCAACAAAAGTTAAAACCATTTCCGTCAAACAGGTACCGCTCTAAACGTGCCCTGCTACCGTGAAGTTTGCTTATGATATTTGCACTTAAAGTGAAAAAAATGTTGTTTTATTTAAAAACATTAAACAACTACTGATGCAATTCGATGGCGCCAATTAATTTTTATGTTCTGGTAATTTATTGTTACTTCAACTCTTATAATTTTGATATTATAGGACAAAAACTGTCAAAAAATAGCATTTTTGTATGGAAACAAAAATATAAAATGCTCTAATTCATACCCTAAGCTGAATCTCGTTTTAAGTTATATCTCGTTTGAAAGGTCTTTTTAGAGACTACAATTACTCAAAACATTTAGGGTGCGCCAAACTTGAAGGTTCGGAGATACAGGGTGGTTTTACTCTTCGATGAGAAAATTTATACACATCGAATTTTTATTCAGTGATTGTTTAATTTTCAATCGATTCATATTACTCATAATGTTACCTTCGAAAATGATTCTGGGTAAATTGGTCGTATTCATTATAGTTTAGGTGTAAATTGGCATTTTCACAAAATCATAAAGTTTTCGTATATATTTGTAATTAAATTTTACGTTTTTTTATTTTGTAATCACCAGTTTCAGTTAAACCCCAACCTATATCTTGAATACGTTTGGTTTGGCGCACATAGTATCTAGGCAGTAATTATAGCTACTAAATAGATCTTTCAATTATGATCAATATTTCTACTTCATTTAGCTTGGGGTAGAGGATAGAGCCTTATTTAATTACAAATATATACGAAAATTTTATGATTTTGAAAAAAATGCCAATTTACCCCTTCCGTGCACTTTCATAACTAAGTTTTGTTAACTGGTTAAGAAAAACCCATTTTTATTATTGTTTTCACAACTGGTTTTTAAACAAGAATACGAAGTGTTCATTCATAGCTAAGTTTTGGTAACCGGTTAAGAAAAACCCTTTTTTATTATTGTTTTCACAACTGGTTTTTAAACAAGAATACGAAGTGTTCATTCATAACTAAGTTTTGTTAACCGGTTAAGAAAAACCCATTTTTAATATTATTTTCACAACTGGTTTTTAAACAAGAATACGAAGTGTTCATTATGATTATGTTTTTATAACTAGCTACAGTCAGCAATAACATTTTTCCTTTAACCTTAAATCAAACACAAAATGTAATTTAGGTAAATTAACTTTTACTTAATATTTAAATGGGGCAATTATTTCTAAACAATGTCCAACAGTGATAGACTTATTTGTTAAAAGATGTATAGTATCCGCAATTTCTTGGTCAATCTCTTGGTAATTTTTGTTCGATGTGTTTTTGTTTGTTTTGAACGACATTGAAATTTTTGTTTCTTTAATAAGAACATTCAGAATTGTTGCTAGCGACGGTTTTTGGCGTCCAACCATTCTATTAAGTCTTGCGTGCCAGCCTTCTAGATTGTTGGTGGTCCGAATTTCCTCGCCGTAGCAGCACCAAGTCTTGATATTTACGTCGCTGAACCAGTAACGGTTTAGGTAATTGTTGAACTTTATCACTGCTTCAGTTTTCGGGGATTTGGTCATTGTATACTTGTAACCTGCCATTACATATCTCAATGGCAATCGGGCTAAGCCAGCACATCTCGCAATATGTCGTCTTTGTATTGTAGATTAAATCCCTAATCGTTTCGCCTTTTTAAAAAGGCTGGCACAAAAATGATAATAACATCCTTTCATTACTGCATTCGGAAAAATTTTACGTATTGCTTTCATTGCTGAGATTTCGTAATCCAGTGTCAATTTTACGGGGTTCCATTCAGGAATTTGTGACTTTATCATTTCAAATATAAGTTTGTAGGTATTTTCAGTTTTATTATGAATGAAACCAAAGAATAAAGGTACAATTTTTTTTGTTATTTTATGTAGTCCATGAATGGTATATATTTGTGTGAAAGGTTCAGGGCAAGACTTAAAAGTTCCATCCAGAAAGAAATGTTCGAAATTGTCCAAATACGTTTTTATATCAGAAGAAGAAAATATTAAAATCCTGCTGTTTGTGTCATTGTCGTTATAGTCAGCCAGGAGGAAGTTTTTATATTTTTTTGGTATTTCTACTTTAGTTGGTGATTCAAAATGGAGCTTAGAAACTCCTAATGCCTTATTTCTTGCTTTGTATAGACCACTTTTAATATTGTCAAATTTTGGTAAGTCAGCAACTAAGTGCACGCCATCGTCTTCCAGTTCGCATACTACTTCTTCAAACTGTTTTTGTATTGGATCGACATTAGCTACTATTTTAGTTTTCAAATCTTTCATTTTCTTCAAAACTACATATTTTGCACTATTAGGTAAACAATCAATATCGTGTACGCCCTCTTTAACTATATGGTTTTCATTGCTTAATGTCACATTACCTTTACAACCGGTTTTATTATAGCATTTCCAAAAAACATTTTCGTTCACATAAGTTTTAATTTTATGGTACTGACGGCCGTCGTATAGTAGTTTCTCGCGATCCCTTTTTGTCGTTATGAACTCCATGATGGGCTTAGAAAGCGACATAGTTTATCACTTAAGTTTTCGGTTGTTATATATTTTATATAAATTGCACTCAATTGCAATAGAAAACTAAATAATACTAAAATGACAATGTCAATGTCATGCCATTGCAGTTTACATATCAATAATAGATAATAATTTATTGAGATAAGAACCTCATCCGTTTTCCGCATGCAATACTCTCGATAAAAACTCTAACTCTGTTGTTTTTATTTTGATTTAAGGTTAAAGGAAAAATGTTATTGCTGACTGTAGCTAGTTATAAAAACATAATCATAATGAACACTTCGTATTCTTGTTTAAAAACCAGTTGTGAAAATAATATTAAAAATGGGTTTTTCTTAACCGGTTAACAAAACTTAGTTATGAATGAACACTTCGTATTCTTGTTTAAAAACCAGTTGTGAAAACAATAATAAAAAAGGGTTTTTCCTTACCGGTTACCAAAACTTAGCTATGAATGAACACTTCGTATTCTTGTTTAAAAACCAGTTGTGAAAACAATAATAAAAATGGGTTTTTCTTAACCAGTTAACAAAACTTAGTTATGAAAGTGCACGGAAGAAATTTACCAACCTAAATTATAACGAATACGACCAATTTACCCAGAATCATTTTCGAAGGTGACATTATGAGTAATATGAATCGATTGAAAAATTAAACAATCACTGAATAAAAATTCGATGTGTATAAATTTTCTCATCGAAGAGTAAAATACCCTGTATCTCTGAACCTTCAAGTTTGGCGCACCCTAAATGTTTTGAGTAATTGTAGTCTTTAAAAAAACCTTTCAAACAAGATATAACTTAAAACGAGATTCAGCTTAGGGTATGAATTAGAGCATTTTATATTTTTATTTCCATACAAAAATGCTATTTTTTGACAGTTTTTGTCCTATAATATCAAAATTATAAGAGTTGAAGAAACAATAAATTACCAGAACATAAAAATCAATTAGCGCCATCGAATTGCATCACTGGTTGTTTAATGATTTTAAATAAAACAACATTTTTTTCACTTTAAGTGCAAATATCATGAGCAAATTTCACGGTAGCAGGGCACGTTTAGAGCGGTATGTGTTTGACGGAAATGGTTTTAACTTTTGTTGCTATTACATTAGGTGTATGTTTTATATATCAATGGATAGCATTTGAAATGTTCTTTATCTTGTTCATAGACAACTATGGCAAAAAGCGAGTCTCTTAAAAGTTATATTGCAAAATATAGAATAGCATGTGTTAGGCATGTGGAGAGAAAGTCACATTTTTGAGAATATTTTTTTAACTAGAGGTTTTCGGCACATAACGTCTATGAAAAAGATAAAGTACATTAAAATATCTTTCAAGTGACACCTCACACGTGTAAATTGGTTGAATAGAACTCGAGAAATGTGCAAATATCTAAAGTACAGAGCCGCCATCTTTATGACGTCATAAATGCTACTAGTTCCCGGCTTTCGCAACTAAGACAGACTAATTCGTCATCTAGAGATCTCAAGGAATCAAACGATACCTGTTTTAGTTATACACAGCTCGTGACCACGACTTTTGTAAAAAACTGGTTGCCTGTAAAGTCGGTATACGGGCGAAAGTTTTACGTGACAACAACTGTGCTCGAGTGGAAGGGACGCGTGCCTTTCACTTTTTATGTCTGTCTCTCTCGCTCTTAGGCGGGCTAACCATGCCCGCGTGCCTCTCACTCGCTCTCATTGTGAGCGCATAACGTCAGCGGAGCGTAACGCAGTTTCTTGAAGTGTCACCCGGCAAACCAATTTATAAAACGTTGTCACGTCAAAATCATTAACTACTGCTTTTGGACTTCATTTGGCTCGATTTTAAGTTTTTCCAAAAGCTGTAAGCGATCCCTATTCGGTTTCATAACAACAGTTCTTTTCCGTGGGAGGGTCGTTAGCCCGCCGCACAACCTCCATATTGCTGGAGGACCACACACTGGAAGACTCTCGTTTCGGAGGCCAAGATCCACTTTGGGTCGCTGAGCCAGCGGAGTAAGTAAGTAAGTAAGTAAGTGTAAGCGATCCGAACAGACATCCTGGCGTGGCGAGCCGAAGCCAATATTGAATGACGTATTGAATACTTTTCTGAAAAAACTTTCAGTAACTGAATATCCTGGACTCGCCTGATCATCGTACATTTTAAAAAGTTTTGAAATGTTTATACTTGGGTCAAGATAATAGTCTACGTTTTATTCGTCATCTGCAGTAGTGACTTTCTAGAGGCTGTAATTTTGTTATGAAACTTTGGATAGCTTCCCTCTTCGAACGAAACTCATGTAATGTTCTATCTCCTCCGCGATTTTCTATAGGCCCTTCTTCAGTGGATATGTATCTATTGCACTCGCCTTTTATACGACCTTCTTTAATTTTCAGGATATCACAAAAGGCTCTAAGGCACACCATCACTTTTTGTCTTGTTGTGTATCAAGTGACAAAATACTGTTTTGTGTAAGTACGCTCAGTTCGAGTATTGTTTCTTGGGCGTTTTCTTTTAACAGGAGTAATGACTACATTTTGTAATATATAGTTGTCTTGAGCAAGTTTGTTAGGATTATTGTAAAATCGTTTGTGAAAGTAATATACAGGGTATAAAAATATAGGATGATTATTTTTTTGTAAAATCAACAGGTTCGATTCCTGGCTAGGGTAATGAGTTTTTCAAAAATCTAATGATGCAGTTTTTGTTTTTGTCAAAATCGGGCACGCAACTCCTTTCAGCCTTTTCGCTATCTCTTATAGTTTAGGATATAGCCCTGAAGGCCCACATAAAAAAATCACCCTGTATATCATTGGAAGTTAAAGTTTCACATTTGTAGGTATTTTTTTTAGCGTGTTTGCACTTTGGTCTTTGTGGTAAGCTTTTTGCAGAGTACCTAAAAAAACAGGTCAAGTTAAAAAAAATGAAAATTAAAGTAATTTTTGGTACTCACAAGTTTTTGAAAAATCTTAATTTAGCCAGCGCACTAACGAGTATTTGAGTGAAAAAATCGGACAAAAATATTTAATTTATTTATATCATTTTATGTGCAATTAAATTAAATAAAACACAAAGTTTGACCAATATAATAATTATATATTTAAAATTTTACATCTTTTTACATTTTTAGGATTCTTCAACTTCTTCTTCGTCGGAACTTTCGTCTTCGCTTTGTCTATTTTTAAATACCGTGCTGGCAGACATCATTTCTATTGCCTCCTTTGAGAAAGGCTGTCTTTTTTTATTTTGCGTCTTTCTGCTGCAGCTGATAAATGGATCTGAACTTAAAAGAAGTCTGTTTATTATATCTATGTTGCAGTCTCTGCGCGAAAATTTGCGGGAAAAATGTAATCTGTATTGCCTAAAATGTTTGTTTCGGGCTTCAGCTGCCTCTTCCGATAACTGACCAATAGGTAGGAGTGCATGAGCTATTACTTCACCTCCATGTATCAAAATTTTGTGTATGGTTGGTGACATGGGATGCCAACCATACAGATCGACATATATTTATGCAGTTTCATTTGCGTATGCTTCAAATTTTTCTACATCAATGTTATTGCCACTTGATATTACTTCTAATATAACTTTAAACCTTTTTATTAAATCGACATTGATGCCAGTTATTCTTGAGGAGCATTCCGGATCTGCAAAAAATCTCCTTGACGTGTTCCCGTCATTAGTGTTCCCAAACCCTGCTTTGGGAACATCTACGAGTAATCCCATTTCCTCTTTAAAGGCTTTTTGTAGTTTTTCTTTAGTCTCTTTTATAATTCTTTTTTCTTCTGTAGACCGTGCTTGCCATTTTTGTAAAGGCAATTTATAGGCTAAATGTAAAATAGATTCGAAAAATCGAATTCTTGCGTGAAGAATTGATAATCCAAACTTCAACGTTTCTACTTTACTTTTTTTTTAATTAATTTATTAAAATCCTTCGAAGTCTGTCCGCAAATGTAGCATCTCATTGTAGATGAGGTGTCTGTAGCAGCATTACATACCTTGCCATCAATCATGGTAAGTAACAGTTTATATTTTATTTTGCTGCCATCAATTTCTGTCTCCTGAAGCTGTTCGGCTTGGTTTTCAATGTATTGTATTTCTTGTTTTGTGATATCTTTTATGTTTCATTTATAAATCTTATACGTATGGGTCTGCAGAATCTGACTGAAGACGGAACCGGATTTTGCCAAATGATTTTTTTCTCCTCTTCTTCAATGATAACAGATAGTCTTAGAGGCACTAGTGAGCTTTGAAAAATATTTGCATCACTATCTCCGTGATTTTCGAATTTTGCTTGTATTGTGTCTGCTGAGATCCGTCACATCCCCTTTTCGAAATTAACACCATATTTTGTTTTTCTTCTTCAGTGCATGACGTATTGACAACCTCCGCTATATATTTGTACAAGCGCAATGCAGTGTGATTTAGTAATGCTTGAAGTTTAACTTCTGCGCTTGTCTCGGTGACATGTATTGATTCTTCCTCGGGATAACATTCAATCTTAGCCATTTGTATGACAGAATAGCATGGGTAAATAGCTTTACCAGATCTGTGGATTATTTCCCATTGTCTTCTAGTGAAATCACCTTCAACAAAGATAGCCAGTGCTTCTGCTGGCGTATATTTTTTTACAGTTGTTTGCTTCTTGGTACTAGAAATAACTTTTCTAAGTTTAGTAGCTCTGGTGGGTGAAGCCATTAATTCTTTAATTATTTTTGATGCATCTTTATTTCCTGAAGTGCTCTGACTCACGCCAGCAGCATAAGTCAACTCCTCGACAGATACTTGTTCACGCAGATCTTTTGTTTTTCTCCGTTTGCTACGGTCACACACATCTTCAAATGATTTTTTTGGACGTCCAGGTTTTGGTAAGGTCATTTCAGGCCAGTTAGGTAATTCTATCGAAGATGTAAGCCACACTTCATTACTTTTAAAAACCGTTCTTCTTTGTATGAAGCTCCTCTCCACTTCTTTTTGAATTCACTTTTAAAGTGCTTCAAACCATTTACCATTTTATGTTTCTCATGTTCCGGACAATTTGTCAATTGGACAAGTCTATCTTCAAACAATGAAAACTTTTCTTCTATTTTGTGGCCCTTGAATTCATTCAAGATCTCCCACAATGCTCTTCTAGTAAATATCTTGATAGTTCTCGAATTATCTGTACGACAAATAAATAAATATATTAACTTAAAATAATTGTGTAATTTTTACGTACAATTTAAAAGTCATATAAAACAAAATGGCGGACGTAGGCGGATGGTTTTATTATGATTTACAATAGCCAACAAATCAATTATTATATTGTTATAAAAGTTGTAGCCCGACAAGACACGACATATACAGAAAAACACGATTGTTTGAAAAAGTAAAGCAAAAAAATGTACCTAAATTGTAACTGTTTTAATATCACATAAAAATATAAATTTTATACGACAAAGTAATCATGTAATATTTTAAAATGTAGTACATACCTTCTTCTGCCATATCCAATAAAAGTTTTTTCTAAATTGAACCACACAAACACACAACTGTGAAGCGAAGTTATAGTGCGAACAAAAGTGCCGAAAACAAAGACATGCGACTCCACGAACGGCTGAGTTTCGACTGATTTGTTAAAACAGGTCTAGAGTGGGGGGATTTTTAATGGCCGCCGTCTAAAAGGTCGGTTACCTGGCTATAGGAACAATAGCTTACATGACACTTTTGAATAAGTTGCACATTTTTACTTATGTCCGATTTTATTGATCTAATAATCGTTAGTGCAGCGAATTGACGTATCACCACATAGACCTTAGTAATTGTTGGAAATTGTAGTGTTTAATAATAATTATACATATTTTTTGACGAAAATCTTACTGTCTTAAAAATCACAAAAAGGAATTAATAGTATTATGTACTTACCTATCTAAATCACTTTACCTACATTATGTAGTATTATGAACCTACCTATATCTTACTTCACATAAATTAGGTAATAACATGACAAAAATGTAAAAATATTTGGTCGGCAATCATTCGAAATAAATAGTATCTTCATCATTACATTAGTAGTATACTTTTTTTGTTATCACTTTGTGTTTGTATGTCTATCTTTTTCACTATAAGGGAATCCGGAACTCTATCTTTATCTTTCTTTTTAGTTATGGTAAATATTAATTGCTGTTGTTGTCTCATTGTTTTTAAAAAAAATATAGAGAAGTAATAAATATGGTTGAGTGGTCGACAATGAGCCATAAAAAGTTTGGAATCATATATATCTGCCCCGTTGTCGAAGGCTGCTTGGATATCGATCGAGGTGGCAATGACATGTTGTTTTTGGTTTTTTGCAAGCTGTATGACTTCTAGGGCCTTGTGGAGGGCATGATTGGTTGATGTTTGTGGTTTAAAACCGAATTGTGTGGAGCAGTTGTTATTAGTGGTATAGATGTGGTGATTAAGGCGATTGATTAGTAGTTTTTCATATAATTTACCAAACACATTGATTAATCCGATAGGGCGAAAGGAGCTAGTGTCCTCGTAAGAAGTTTTATTAGGTTTGGGAATTATTTTGACAATAGCGATCTTCCATGCCTTGGGGAAGTAGTTGAGTTCAAAGCATCTATTGAGTATAGCGGCTATGAGCTCAGGGAAGAGGAGAGTGACCTGTAGACAGATGTCAGAGGTGAGGTGGTCGGGTCCAGGGGCTTTTTTGGGGTTCAAAGATTTCAAGCAGGAGGTGATTTCAGTTGTGGTTAATGGCGGTTCCGGATTTGGGGAGCATGACCCAGATGGAGGTGGATAGGGTGTGTGGCTCATTGACCATGCCAAATCAATCTGTGTTTTTGAGGTGTTGCATGAGTCGTCTGGAAAAAACCGGTTGACTAATTCTGTAGCAGTGTCATAGGAGGTGTTAGTGAGAGAGCCGTCGCTTCGTCTGATGGTGTTGGGAGGTCGGAGCGGGTTTTTGTGCTGAATGATTCTGTTAGTGATGGACCAAACGTCTTCCTTTGTTTGTAGAGAGCAGAAATCGCGGAAGCTTTCCGTGGAGGCACGGCGGAAAGCATCATTGTATTGTTTAGTGAGAGATTCTTTTTCGAGCAAGGCTGTGTCAGTGGGATGATTTAGTCTCGTTAGTTTAGTGAGTCTGCGGCGATTCTTTGTGATTTTTTGTTTGAGCTCCTCCAGTTCGTCAGACCACCAAGGTGTTCTGTTAGGTGGGTGGATGGAGCGCGGTAAGAGGTTATTGCATGCTGACTGAGTAGCAGATGTGACTGTATTTATAATAGAATCGATTTGTGTGGGGGTGAATTTACCGATGTCGTGAATAAAATTATTGTTGTTTGAGATGTTCAACTTGTCGTTGATTTGATCTTTGAGACGATCAGAGATTAGATCCCATTTGACGTTATTAGTGTTATATGTAAAGATAAAAAATAGTATCTGTTCAGTAATAGAAAAGGGTTTGACAACTGATACAAATAGGCCCGGGTCAAGTGCGACCAATACAGTTGAAGAGGGTTCTGTACACGATGATTGTGCGTCACCATCAGGATTAGTGATTCAAACAAATAGACCGGGTCCAACTTTAGGTGCAGATAACGAGAGTTATATGTGTGACAACTTTGCATCTCAGTCACAGACTGTACAATTTGATAGTGATTCAAGTTCTACTAATTTGGAAGAAAACTTGGAATTTAATAAAGATTTTGATTTTCGCAATAACCTCAGAGAATGGGCAGTGAGTAAAAATATTTCTCAAGAGGCTGTAAAAGACCTACTAAAAGTCATTAATCAACGATTTCCTGGAACTGTACCAGTTGATCCTAGGACTTTATTGCAAACTCCTAGAAATATAGTAATTAAAGAAATTGAAGGCGGAGAATACTGGTATAACGGCCTCACGAAACCACCTACCAATATTTTAAATTTTTGGCTGGACTTGCCAGATATGATAAACCTTAATTTTAATTTTAATAGGTTGCCAATTTTTAAAAGTTCCAAAAAAGAATTTTGGCCTATTCTTTGTAATATACATGAAAGAACTGATATACGACCATTCATTGTTGGAATTTACTATGGTTCTGGCAAACCAAAAAATCTGAATTAGTATTTAGAAGACTTTGTCTCAGAGATGAAAACGCTACTTGAAAATGGCATCCACATGGTTAAAGAAGGTGAAGAAAAGATAGTAACTGTAAAAATAAGATGCTTTATATGTGATTCGCCGCGAGGGCTTTCATAAAAGGTAATTTTGTAATTCTAAAATATAGATCGTTTAAACGTTACTACTAGACCATATATACAAACGCACGCTCGAACACACACACGCACTACATACTTATTAGTTCCACAAAGATGATGATTCGTTTGTAAACTCACGTTTTTTTAATATGTCAGTTGATAAAATTATTCGAGCATGTGTAACGTTAGCATTTATTTTCAGGTGTATGCAATTTCAACGGGAAGCATGGTTGTTTAAAATGTGTAACTGTAGGCGACTACTCCCACAAGTCTCATACAGTGATATTTCCAGACTCAAGATGTCCCCAGAGAACGGATAATGAATTTAGACAAAGAAACTATGGACAACATCACAAAACAGACACACCCCTTCTAGGATTACCTATCGATATGATTGAAGATTTCCCAATTTCTGATTCACTGCATCTAATTGATCTGGGAGTTATGAAACGTTTACTAGTGGGATGGCGCGATGGTAATTTTGAAAAGCTTTTGACCAAATGAAGGGCTTCAGATACGCAAAAAGTTTCAGATTATTTACGGGCTTGTAAACTTCTTCAAAAACATTTTTAATCGATTCTATTATAATTTTTTCTTTTTGATATTCTGTAGCTTCCCCAAGTGTGGTAACAAATGTGTTCCTATTTTCCTTTGTTTCCTCCAATTGGACTGTTTCTGCAAGTTTTTTCATAATTTTATCTTGATTTTGCAAAACTACAAGAAGCAACTCATTTGATATAGTAGTTTGATCATTGACATATGATACTTGCGCCGTAGAAAGTTGTTGTGTATTTGCTCTACCCGGTGAATTTTGAATCACTGTATAAATTTCACCGTCCATACCTTGAGCTTCAATGACTACATGTTCTGCTGCTGGACTTGTACTTGCTGTGGAATCAATCTGTAAAATAAATACATTAAGGTATAAATAATTATAGAAAGGCAAGTAACTGGTACTCACTTAAAATTACTTGCTCCCACGGGAAAAGCGGAAACTATTTTGTACTATATAAACAGATACTTTTTCAATAAATAGATGCTACTTACCAAAATTTGTGCCCTCGGATTAAAATCTTTATTTTGTGAAATATGAGAAGATGTATTAACGCGTGGACCTTGTTGTTGTTCTGCTGCTGTTATAGTACTCGTACTTGCCGCGGAATCAATCTGTAAAGTAAATAGATACATTAAGGTAAGTATATCTAATTATAGAAAAGCAAGTAACCGGTACTCACTCAGAACTAATACAATTTTAGTACCTATTAGTGCCATGCCATCGTAGATGACGAGCATTCGATGTAAAACAAAATTAATACGAAGGAGCTAGAGCTACATACTATGTAGCGACCGTCCCCGAGTGTACTAGATGGTAGGTACCTAATAGTTACAATACATCATACAGAATTTTAATACCGATATTCATAGTCTCCTTGACCCGAGGACAGTGTAAGATACAAAAATAAAATATGTATAATTTCTGGACTAAAGAAAAATCAGAATTTATGCAGAAGATATTCAGTGTGTTGTACATTTATTCAGCTGCTTTGTGGCTGTTAATCAAATGTTATCCAAATTGAAGCAAGATATTTTGTGCCCAAATTGCTTGAATATCATCTTTACACAGAAGTTATGCAAATACTTATCCAGCTTAAAGTCAAAAGAATTGCTTCTGCGCAAAATTTATTCAGCTAATCTGTGTTGGCTGGGAAGACGAATTATCTGTTTAAATGGTTGTGTGTAATATTGACATATATGCGCGTCACAGGATGCAGTGCGCGGGCGACTGACTTATCGTTGCACCTACATCTATGCGCGATACAAATAACCTTGACCCCACATACACCCCCTTCTAAATAAAAATAGAACACAATATCCCTTAATTATAATTTTAAAACATTTTTGCCGTACTTAATTCTACACTTTCCTTATTAACTGAAACGTTTACGTGATATGATTTACACTCGGTACACTTTGTACGTTAACACTATTTGCGAGACCGAACTCTTTGCGCAGTGCTCTTCTAGTTCTGTCCTTGCACTCTTTGTAGGCCATCACCAGCAGCAGGATTACCAATATCACTCCCATCACAGTGACGACGGTACTCAATGCTTCTAGCCGGAACTCAGTGTCAGACGTGGATGCCTGGTTCCATTCTGTGCAATCACTATCTCCAAAACAAAGTTGTAATAGGGTTGCCCCGCTGTGCAGAACTTCCCCGTTGCCCAGGTAGGATCTTATCGTATCAATAACCACACGACGCGTTAGCAATTGATATAGCGTTTATTTGAGAATAGAAAACTTATTGTAATGAAAAGTATCCTCGCCACCGTACACCAAATAGTCATAAACAATACAAGATACTCCTGCTCGAACAAAAATTTTAAAGCCCCATTTACGTGGCTTGTTTTGTATATACTGCTTACGAGAACCAGCTCGTGTACCTTTATAAGGCACCATCATTTCGTCTATGCTGAAACGAATTTCCTCTTCAATTTTCAGACAGTTACGTACGACACACACTTTCTAATAGTTGCCTTACTTTATAATATCTGTCCCCATCATCCTGTAAGTTATTTGTAAAGTGTAAATACCTTCGGACTTGTTGAATTAGCGGCACTATGTCCGCGATCTTGTTGTACCGCAACTTTTTAGACCAATAGTCTGTGTAAGCAGGCAGTTTTACTATGCCCATAAATAAATGGATAGCAATAAAATCTTTAATTTCATCCGTTGTCACATTAAGTGGTGTGCCTTTTGTTTGCATGTAATACAAGTTAGTTTCCTGGACCATTAATTCTATGAGATCGTTGTCAAATGAGAACCTCCTCCTTTTTTTGAAGTCGGTTAAAAACATCTGAAAGTACTCTAATGGTGACTTTGTTTCTAGTGACGCTGACGGTAAGAAAGTTTTATCTTCAATATCTGCTCTACCTGCAAAAAATTTCTTACAAGCCTATTTCGTATCTATTCTCTTCACGTACAAATTTCTTTTTTATAACAACAGCTGTAGATTGTTTCTTTGATCGAGTAGCACTAGACGGGGATGCAACATTAGAATGACTTGGGCCAGCTAACGGTGAACATTGGTGAATGCTTCTGAAGTAATATTTGTGTCCGAAGCAGTTGGAATTATGACAGAAGCTAGTATGGATGGTGAATCTGGGCTACAGTGAAATATGGTAGGTGCTTGATGACTCGAATAAATATTCAAGTCCACCACTGAAGAATTCACCGTTGTTATACAAGCAGTATTTTCATCACTATCCGATAGTAAATGTAGGTTTTCAAATGAAGATCCTAGATACATTGAAATTCTATTATTATTATTCTTCTTTGTAATTCTATGTCTCCTATAGACCAATATTTATCAAACAATGTTTTTCTATCTGCATCAACTACGTTTTCTGCACATTTGAGTCTACATTTACAAGCTTCTATAATGGAACGGACCGATACTTCCTTTTTAGTGGTACATGAAACATAAGCCTTACCAGTGTTTCTTAAGATTTTTTGCAACATTTTGCTTCCAGTTTGATGGCTTTCGTGTGCGTTTTCTTGATGTTCTAGGTGTGTCGGAAGTTTCAGTCAATTCGAGGGCAGTGTTGGCTGAACACGAAGAACTACTGCTGGATAAACGAGTAGTTCTTCTAGATCGAGAGCTATTGAGAGTATAAGTTATATTTTCAATTTTTTCTCTATTTCGTTGAAGGTTTTTTCTGCAATCTTCTACGGTTTTGTTTGCAGTCTTGATTTTGTAAAGTGATGCATAATGTGCATCGATAAGATAAGAGTCTTTTCCATATCTTTCTTTTAAATTGATAATGCTATTTGATATTTTTATTAGTTGTATCTAAACCTTCTAATGCCTTTTTTGTAGTTCCTGACACAGAAGCCTTTAAGTAAGAAAGCTTATCAACATCCGATAAATTCTTCACGTCTATGTTCGATTTGAATTGATCCCAAAACTGATGCCAGGTTAATATATCGCCGTTAAATATTGGCAATTCAAGTTTACGAAGATGACTTGATGAATTAATTTCTTGAGTGTTTAATTTGGTTTTAGTCTCTTTGATTATCTTTGATTATGCAATTTATTTTTACGTTCAACTCCGCTAGAGCTTCTTCTGCCTGTATGTAATTGTATTTCACTCATTTCTGAGATGTCGTCTGCTGACGGATTAGATATCAATCTAAAATACTCAAATAAATCCATATAATAGTTCATGGCGATATAAGTGTGGAAAATTGATCTTTGCATAGAGGCGGTTTAACACGCGCGAGCGGTATGTGAGTGCGTTTAACAAAGCCGAAATACAAAGATCAATCTACACGTGTATCGTACGACGTTTTTATCACAGTTGCGAATAAAAAAAGGACTTGTTAAAATAATAAAAGGTTTTTAGAATTTTAGGTTATGTTTACTATTTTTTTAGGCAATATTTTTTTGTAAAAACTCACCGGCCGGTGGATAGCTCGATACCAAAGAATGCACCTCTGTACCTGTTTCTACACTCTGCCTTAAATAATAAGTATATCTTGTCATCATCGTCCAATTCATTATCCTTGTCTATCTTCGAGAACTGTCCCCAAAATGCGATCCAGTTACGAATGTCACCGTCGAATTATTGAAATTTGGTTTCTGGTAGCTTGAAATATCTTTTTTTTGTGTGTATGCATTTTTTTTATTGTGAGCCTAGGGTCCAAATACTTGTAGGTTTTGTTGGAGTAGTGACTCTCATGTGTAGGAAAAGATTGAATATGATCTTTAATCCTTTCTATGACTTCTGTTGATGTTAAATGATGAGTATTTCCAAGGTTTTTTTCGTTTCGGAATCTTGCCAGCTATTATTAAAGCCTGTAAGCGTCTAACTCTTGCTGTCTTAATATCGTAGGTACCTATTTAAAAATGTAGTCTTGCAAACTTTTTGTGTCTTGCCAGTGGTAATAGATAAATGATACGTAAATGTGGCAGCTCGAGGTATATTTTTCTCTGAATTTTCACGCGGTCGACGTCTCGAAATATCAGATTTCGTTATCAATCCTGTTAAATGAACCTCTTGTTCAATGGTTGTCTCATATGAGTAGAATTTTACAAATTCTGATTCTTGATCTTCCAATGTTAACTTTGAACGGCACTTGTATTTGCAACCTATTCCACAAAATCCTTTGGCTGCACGTCTTTGTACATTATATCCTGATGAAGATGTGTATTCGACTCCTGTAACTCGAGCTTTTTTGATTCGGTTTTTCTTATATTCTGCTACATGTTTTACGCCTTTTTTTCGCTTTCTGGATACCTCAGAAGATCTATCCAAATCTTCAGCGGAGTTTGCAGTTCCATTTTCCATTTTTCTATTGAAATAGAAGTAAAAATCTTCAGAAGGAAAAAGCAGCGACAGACCGCGGCAAAATAACAACAAAGCTGTCAAGTGTCAAAATCAAAATGACATTTCGTGCGTTTGGATACCAAACAGCTCATGTCCCGGACAAGTGTTGTTTGGAAACAAAATGATATTTTGGGTACCCTAAGATATCCGATTTTTACTAGTGTGGTTTGGATTCACAAAAAGTTTAACAGAGGTGGAAAAACGATATTGCCATCAAAAAATAAAAAAAGATTTTCGGAAAGTGCGGTTTGGAAAACAACCGATTCAAATATGTACTTGATGACTGATATTTTAACCGAAAATGGTGTTCATGTCTTAATATTATCTTACTTGTGTGCACGCACATAGAGCTGCCCTTAATAATTTGGTAGATTTTCGTGAGCGTTTCTTGCTGTTTTTTGTCCAAAATCGCAACTGTTGTTGTTGACACTTGTATTTTAGTATAATATTGTAATAGAGTAGAATGAAAGAATGAATATTAATATAATCGTAAATGGTGCACCTAGAGTTAATGACCTCAAAACCAAATTGAGAAGTGAGTTTGTAATAATATTGATTAGCAATACTCTGTGTGGAAATTGGAACTAGTTGAGCGTGATCCTGTTCAGGAACGCTAAGATTTAGAAAAGCCTCCAACTCCTTTGAGTCCGGTTTTGCAAATGCATCTAGTTTACTATAGAGTTCATTGCTGAACTTTGTGTTTTGTTTTCGCCGTCAATTGACTACGCGGGGGGCATCGCGAGAGCGACCGCCTCGACCACGACTACCACGGAGAGGGCGTCGGTCGTTATCCTTGGAGCCGGTACTTGTGGAAGGGTCCACATCCATACCCGTGTTGGGTGGGGTAGGTCCAGCGAGAAACGGTAAAGAAGCCATAGTTGTATGGGTAATTGCAGCAGGTAGGGGAGCGGCGGGGGTGTACGTACACTTAAGGAAAACCTCATATTATGGAATAACTATAACCATTACCTGCAGCTACTACATACCATTATCATAAATAAACATCGGTGGAATGAAATGGCCAATGGCGCTCATGCAGCAGCACACTGTAACATTTTTTCCTCTCTCCCAGCTAGTAGCAGCACCGACTTGCTTTTGACCTTTTGGTGCAATGATTTTGCTGGGTTTGTAGACAGTGATTACTCCGGTCTCATCTACGTTATATATTCTATTAGGTGGAATAGTATGTTTTTCGATAACATTTAGCAGGTTCTTGAAAAATATTTCCATTTCATGCTGGTTAAAGGCGGAGATCCGGTTCACGCTTGTAACCTCGGGCATACGGACGCTGACTTCCGGGTTACGCCTTAAGAAGCCATAAAACCAGTCCTTTCCAGCCTCTTCTTTCTGTGTGTTAAATGGGTGTTTGATCTTATTCTTTTCAGCGTACTGATAGACTGCCCTTCGTAGGGCAATTGGTGTTAACCCGTAAAACGTTTTCGATAGCTTGATCAACTGGTCTCGTATCTCTGCTTCTTGCTCCATGTTAAACACGAGTCTTGGTTTAAATTCCGGGCCTTTCTTTACATGATCGTATAAAGACATTACAGGAATGTCAAATTTTAATGCAGTTTTACGTAATTTTGCTCCCGATTTCACTTCTTCCACGGCGAGTCTCATTTTTCGGGGAGACCATGCGAGTTTTTTTCCACGTGGCATCTGAAAAAAGAACATCAGTTTTCAAACCACAACCAAAACAAGCTTGCGGGTAATATCGTACGAGGCGGGTGATACCGTACAAAACTGTACGTACTGTCCCGAAGTCACCATTTTGAATTTGTTGATGCAAATCACAAAACTTATCAAAGATTTAAACAAAACATAGCCATTGATGCAAGCCTTAGTCACCATTCTACAAGTTAAATAATACAACTATAACAATAAAGTACAAAAAACTATACTTACAGTGCAAAACACTCTCAACACTTTTTATAAGAATTGGCGCGAAAACGTGATGCATGTCTCCTCTCTCAAGCCAAGCGGCAGACTGGCGCGCGCCGGTTGGGAGACGTAAAGATATACTAGTGCGTGTTAAACAAGAACAAACATATTCTCTGATCCTTTCCTTCCCGAGATAATGCGTGTACGGTATCAGCCGCTGTACGCAATGACACTTCGCTCCCCTAAATCATCCGCGCTAAAACCGCGAATATTAATATGCTAAGGCTACTATGCAAGAGCAATGTCTAATTTGAAATGAGCGAAGGAATGGTGTGTGAGACTTAAGTGTGCACGCACAGGTACCTGCTGAATATTATTAGTTGAGAATGTAATAGTATTGGGATGTAGAGGTGACAAATGTGTGCCAAGAGATGTAGAATTATGAGAGGGTATTCTTAGTAACAAAAATAATAATAACAATGCATAATTTGCAACATAAAATTGATTTATTTCGCATAATAATCATAATCATCATTTATTGTTTCATGTGTAAGTATAGATGTTGACAGAAATACAATTAGACACAACATGAACCCAGTCGGGCACTACAATATTACTATGTTTACTAACCTACTATTTTACTAAACATATTAATTACATTGCGGTTTTTATTAAATTTACTTAAACTTACTAGGGCAGGAGCCCCGGTTTTGGCCACTTTAACGAAATTTGCTATTTTGAAAGTTCATATCTCTTAAATTGGTGAATTTATGATCTAAATAAAAGCTTTCTTGTAAAGATAATTTATCTCTTTATCAGATTTTGTAAAACCAAGTCATAAAAAACAAAAATATTTTTATAATTGATTATTTTTAGAAAAAAATGGTAAAAACCACCGGTTTTGGCCACTTGAGCCCCATTTCTAGCATAACAAACAAAGGTAAACATGAAAAGAAAAACGTTATTTTCTTAAATTTTTATTAAGGTTAATAATTATTTTAAATTCTTCATATGGCACAGGAACAAATAACATTATTAGCATAAATCGATATTTTAATCAGCCTCGCATTTTCATCTTAAAAGTAATCAGTTTTTATTATTCTACATATATTTTTTAAGCAGTCTTCAACACTTTGTTATCAAAATCTTCTGACAATTTGTTAACTTCATTATTAGTTGACAAATTCCCAATATTTTTCCATTTCAGGCACGTAATAAAATTCTCTTTTTGAATTTTTTTTTTTTTGGCGTTTTAATGTTTTCTTTAATGTCTGTTACGGAATATAAACTTTCATCTGGTCTATTAGGCCATTTCCAATTTTTTAGCGATTTTTGCATTTTTGATTTTTGATTAGACTTTATTTTGCCGACATAATATTCACGCTCGTACTCAAAAATTACTTAATCACCAGTTTTATAGTCTTCACAGTTAATTTCTGTATTTGGAGGTATGCCATCTAGCTTATCCTGCTGTTTTATGTCATTTACGTTATCCTGCTGTTCTTCTGACATACATGTTTCATCTGAATTTTGTATAGAAAAACGTTCGTCTTCTGATGTTTCGGACTCGGAAGCTGGTCTTTTTACTTTGGGTTTTTTCTGCTTTGCTTTTTCAATGCCTTCCATTTTATTTTATTTTTTATTGTTCTTTTTATTTAGTTTCTGTAGCTCTTTTTCTTGTCTTTCTTTCTCTTTGCATGTAATTTTTTTTTTAGGGCTAGATCTATCTTTGAGGGCGAATACGTAAAAAGTTTCCTCTTCACACTTTGGTCTTTTTCTTTTTTATTTGTAGGGGCCATTTTATCTAAAAGAAGCAAATAAGCAATTTTCAAAACCAAACCCATTAGTAATATGCAATCGCTAGACATTTAAACCAATTAAAATAAAGGTGGCTAAAACCGGTGTTACTTGAAAATCGGTTGTGGCCACCAACATGGCCAAAACCAATGTAAAGTTGCAATTTGTTGTGTTAGTTGTGGCCACCCCCCGTCCTAGCACATAAAAACCAATCACAAACAAAATAACCTCAAAACTAAACTCCTGCATACTTATTGAGCAGACCCTAATCAAATGCAAAACAATAAATACAATGATTAGTTTGGTATTCATTGATAACATACTTAAGGATGCTTACCGATTTCCTTTATAAATAATCAAAACTTGCAATATTTTCACTCTGACGCTCATAAAATAAAAACCGGAAGTTCTATGTGTCACAGCTGTTGCTTGTCAAAACGGACCATAGACAAAGAATTTTTTTCACACAGAGTATAAACAAGTCTGTTTTCTATTACTTATTTATCGACGTCCAAAATTGTAAGTGGCCACAACCGGGTCGATGGCCAAAACCGGGGCTCTTGCCCTATATGAGTTATCGTCAATAAACTCTTCATTACTATGTTATGGGTAACAGGGAGATAGCTGTAAATTAGAAGATAGCTGAATATAACTAAGTAGAAATTTAAAATAATGATAAGTGGATGTATTTGCCAGAACTTATAGATTGCAGACAAAGCATTCATCGACCGGGTAGTAGTCGAAACGGCAAAAGAAGCAAACTGAGAAGAAAAGCCGTGGTTTAGAGTACATGGCTTCAAAATGGAGAAGATTCCTTAGGTCTGCCGTAAAGTGGACTTCAGGTACAGGTGGTAATAAAACTTCGCAGTTCATTCATACACTCACTATGGTTATTGTAAATGAAGTTAGTCGAATTTGTCCAGGGCCAGGTTAAAAGTCCCGAAATTAGTTCTACAAGATTGTGGCGAAAGATAAATTGACCAGTATCCATGAGGGCCGACATGTTTTCACGTTAATATCTACAATGTGACTAAAGTGTTTTTTTATATTTTAATTATTTATTGTTTTAAGTAACTTGATATTATGTTTACCTACATAGAAAGAAGACACCAACATAGTGGAGCAGGCGGATTTAATAGGTACTAATAAAACTTGGAACATTTGTATAGATGCTAGAGACGTTGCGGACTGCAGAGATAATTTTGCATTATTAACTAAACAAATGCAAATGTAGTCGGAGTTTTGAATAAATGAGCTTATTGCTAAAAGTTTAATTTTACATCTGTCATCTGTTGTATAAGCTACAAACTACTATAGCCCAATAATTGAAAAAAAAAACGCGGGATGTTTGAAAATTTTCAAACAGGACTAGGTACAACAGACACCATGGTACAGCAGGTTCCCTATACTTCTATTCTGACGCCATTTTGAATGCGTGTCATTATCCGCTAGTCCATCTTTTGCAGCATGGTATCGATATTTGCGATATTATTCGACGCGTTGCTCGTACTGGCTACCTGAGGCGGTCTGTTGGCTAACATAACCTCACATACCTTGTCTGCTACCTCTGCTGTCTCATCTAAAGACAATTGAGGTGTATATAATCAAAGGCAGCTAAGAGCACAGACCAGGAATTTGAGCAAATAAAAAAAAAAACATTTTTTCTAAATCAATAAGTATATTTTATCATTCGTTTGAACGATAAACGCTTTATTATCAACCCTTTTTCATTTAACATAAGTAGGTATTAAATCATTAGAATCAGGGATTTGTCTGAAATATAATGAAAATAAATTGCTTAAGCTACTTTTGATCCTGATTCGCAAACGAAGCTGTCTTTGTTTCTGACTGTTTATCACTTAGCTACCTTTGACACCAATAAGAAGTAATAGTGACATTTATAAGGGAGCCTAGTGATGTGACTAAGTTATTTTTTTATCGAATTATTTCTGAATCAAGAGTAGTTGGGATTTTAAAATTAGTTTTATGAATGCTGTTTGTTAAAGAAAATGGATGAAATAAAATAAATTTGTAATTTTTAGAATTTATTATAAAATTAAATGAACTTAAATATTTTCAACTTGGCTTGCGAGGTCCAAGACAAAAAGTTTAGGATAATTTGAGGAAATTATAGTTTTAAACAACTAGCAGTGGTGACTCTTCATGAGGTTCACAAGTGTTTTCATCTTCACGGTCCTCTTCAGTATCGTCCAACGACTGTTTGTTAAGAACATTCACATAATATTCAAGACTTGGCAATGTTTTCCAGTCGTTCCCAAAGTGCTTTTGCAGTAATTTGTCGACGTCTTCTAGCTTTGCTGATTTCACAATTACGTGGCCAGGATTAATTAATGTAGGATTCATGTCTGAGATCACTTTGTTTTTTTTTTGCAAACATTTTGAAAAGTGCTTAAATCTGTTTTATAGTAAAGTTCTCCTCTAATTAAAACATTGCCAAGTCGCTTTGATCGTTTTAATAAAAATCTTTTAGAAAGCGTAACTTTAAATGGAAGACTGCCGGGTGCTTTCATTACAGACTGCACAGCCTTTTTCCAATCAAAAACTTCAATAGTGTTCAAATTTATAACAGTTACGTGATTTTCCATTACTTCAGCATACTCTTTGGGTTCTATCACAACTTCCATTTTCCTCAAATGTTTCTCTATATTGCCAAAAACGCGATCCGCTGGCATGAATGAGTGCCCTGTCACCGGAAAAATTAATTCTATAGTTTTAATTTGTGGCTTAGATATGAGCCACTTAGATAGCCCCCCCCAGCATTGTCGTATTATTATTTTGTCCCACGCACCCGTCAGCCATTAAGCGAATGCACGTGATGTTGGTTAAGTCCGTTTTGTTCAAGCGATCAAATACCACCGATGCTATTTCGTTTGAGCCTTTCGAGTGAACATCTTCTGTCCAGATATAGCAAAACACATTGTTTTTTTAAAGGATCTTTCGAACTGCCTTCTTCTACAGTTGCATTATATAAATATAACTGTCTGCTGTAGTAACACATTTGATCAGGAACCTTAGGAAGCGGTAAATTTTTTTTGGCAGTCGAATGAAAGTGTTTTCATTCCCTCTTGTTTGTCCTTTAGTAGGGAATAAAATGCATTCGCTCTAAGGCGGTGAACCCTTTGGTGTATCATTAGCTCATTTCGCTTTGATGCGTCCTTTTCAATTTTTAATCTTTCACCAAAATTCAAGCAGGTTGAGCATACATCTGTTCGCGGATTTCCGAATCCAAGGTTATAATGAGTGTTGAATATTTGACGAAAATAAAACCTTTTTATAACTATATGCCCAGTTTCCGCGATAAACATTTTATACAGCTTTTAGCGTGCTTGATAGGTATCGCCGTACGAAGCTGCTGCCGCGGCAATAGTGTGGCTCGGAACATTTCAATGAATTTATATATGCCTTGATAACGTCCTGTTTCCATGTGTATAAGTGAGATTTGTTATTTCCACCTCGTCTCACAACAGGCCCAGTCCCTGCAAAAAGTTTGCAAGAACATATTGTACTCGATATTTCGTTATGTTCAAACATTCCAAAAATGTTTTTTGGCAAACAGGGATAAGTTTTTTCTTAGCATATATATGATTTAACCCACTTGAGCCTGAAAATTTTTTTTTGCTCAGATATTTCTGATTTTTATTTATGTTATTGTTTGGCATTTCCTCATACTGACAAAAATATTTGCCCATCGGAAAAGCGGGAAATAGGTGTCCTTTTAAACGGACGCTAGCTCTATATACTACTTACGCTGTAAATATTTTGTTATATTTTTGTATGGGTAAATGATACAAAATAACTGTTTTAGTTAGAAAAGAATATTTTTATTTATTAACACAGAAAGATGTTTATTTAACTTACAGTAACAATAATAATATACAAATGATTACTTATCCAAAGTGTGATAACTTTCGAAACAAAGTTTAGGATGCAAGGTTACTTCACACTTTTTGCAAAGAAATAGACTTTTTTTGTGGCATATTATTATGGCACATCTCAGTTGATTTTCCCTATATTTTATTATGTGACCTATGTCATCATATCTGGAAATTTCCCTAAAATTCTGGGAAGTGCGACCTGCTTTTCGATTTTCTTTTTTTTTATATGTTTCAAGTAAGCCTGTCGCTATGCTTCTTCTAAACTGAAGGTGATCATACTCTCCACCATTTTTTTTGTACAATTGCCAAGCATTGTGAACTGCCATATCTAAACAATAAGAAAAAGTGAAAAATACAATTTTTTTCCACGTATAGAAGTCCTATATACAAGCCTATATTTTGGTCACATCTATCTACTCCACCCATATTTTCATTATAGATTTTTATAATAGCCGGTTGATCAACATATATGTATTTTTTTTGTTGCTGCGAAAATCTTTTTATCTTGCTTATGGGTTGTACTTTCACAGAATTTGATGAAACACCTACTACGCTATTGTAATTCCATTTGCAAATCAAAATTTGTTCAGCTCTCGTGGACATGTGCTTGTAGGTTCCACGGTCTAATTTCTTCATTTCTTTATTTGACGGCAGAGGACATTTAGATAAACGGTTTTCTCTTATAGTGCCAGTAGCTTTTAAACCTCTCAGACGGAGTTCATCGATAAGTAGGATAGAAGTAAAGAAATTATCAAAAAACAGATGAAAAGGTGCTTGCGAATCTAATTTACGAAGAACTTCAGCATACTGTAAAATCACACTAGCTCCTAGGCCTAACTTCTTGTTGTCATTTGCAATTTCTGCTGATTGACCTTGGTATGGATCGAACCAAATCACGTAGCCAAGACGCGTTGATCCTACCCAGAGCCCCATATTATGGGTTTTCCACGAATAAACTGTTTACATGGATGACCACCGTAATATGGGATCATAGCTTCATCAATACTATGGTTCTCTTCTATTGGAGCATATTCTTGAATTTTTTTATTCAACAGGTCAAACAATGGTCTCAATTTAGCAAATCTATCTTTTGGATTCAAATTCGTATTATCACAACAGTGTAAGTGTCTCATTATATATTTGAATCTATCCCTAGTCATAGCATTATAAACAATAGGCATTCCGCAATCTGATGAATATGTGTCTAGGTACTATTACATAGCCACTGTATAGAAGTATTTCAAGAAAGCATTTTATTTCGTTATATGACACATTACCCTCTTTGTTATTTTGAGCAGCATAGAGATTGGTATAATTCATAATGACCTCAATAATTTCATCATCAAATAAACAATTGAAAAAGTACATAGGGTCCTTATTCGACATTGCCCCATATACTTCTTGCCATTGATTAGCTGCGGGTTGTATATCCCGTGCAATCCAATTGTACTGTTTATTTTTTGGAACAACTATTGTTTGACTGCCTGAACAAGACGGGACTGGTTCACAATGGAAGACAGTTTGGGATGGCTCTTGATTGAAGGTGCTGTCCTCATCTTCTTGATATCGCCTTCGCTTAGTCAATTGAGCCAATGACAGATCATCATCACTATCACTTTCACTAGACAATGAATCAAAACGCACCTCTGCTGGAGCACGTAGCTGAGATCCTGGCAAGTTGTGCATTGAAACCAGATTCTCATCACCAGAATCCTCATCTGTCACATCAGCGTTGTAATTTTCAGGTGGTAAAATAATGATTCTATCCGGTATAGCTTCATTGTTGTCTTTTTCTAATTCCTCGATAATGTCATTGAGCGTTAGGTTCCTATAACGATATAACATTTCTATAAATAGCGATAATAGTCTATTAGGCTATTGGTCGTTATAAAGAACACCAAATTTATTCATAAAAAATCGGTATTTGTATTGCGAAATAGGACAAAGTGTAATTTTATAAAGATTGTACGCAGTCTAATCTCATGAATTACGATATAATTTTATTATTTATTATTTTAAATCGAATAGACTGCATCGGATAGACTTTTTTTAGTCTCTATGAAAGCCTTTAGTGTATTGCCTGTAAGATTGATAGGTGTGGAGCCCTTGGTTGCTCCTGTTAGGAGGGAGTTGAGCGGCGCTTGAGTTTGCGCTGCCTTGGGTAGGAATCGCCTGTAGAAATTCGCCATCCCTAAAAACCTTCGGAGTGTTTTTCCGTCTTTGGGTGCTGGGAACTCACGAATTGCATGGATTTTTTCTTCAAGTGGCTTCGTACCGCTTGCTGAGATACGATAGCCTAAAAAAGTTACTTCCTTTGCCCCAAAAACACATTTCGATATGTTAATGACCATACCGTAGTCCCGTAACCTAGCGAATACCTGCCGGAGGTGGTCACGATGTTGGGCCTCGTCTCTAAAATCAGAGATCAGGAAGTCGTCAAGATAACAGTAGACGAAATCTAGACATCTTGTGACTTCATCGACAAATCTTTGAAATGTTTGTCCGGCATTACGGAGACCAAATGTCATGTACGGAAATTCAAATATTCCAAAGGGGGTAGTGATGGCTGTCTTTGGAATGTCTTGTGCGCTGACTGGGATCTGATTATAAGCTTTAACGAGATCAATAGTGCTGAATACTTTGCAACCTGAAATACTATGTGTAAATTCATGTAGGTATATGCCTAAAAGGGTATCTGTCAGGCACTGTACGTGCGTTAAGCTGCCTGTAATCGCCGCAAGGACGCAAACTATTATCCTTCTTTGGTGCTAGGTGCAAGGGCGACGACCATGGGCTGTCGGATGGCCTTGCGGTTCCATCTGTTAACATAGCCTCGAACTCTGCTTTGGCCACTTTCAATTTATCCGGTGCCAATCGCCTTGGGGCGCTTGATACCGGTGGTCCTGGTGTAGTGCGGATGTGGTGTACAGTGTTGTGTGGTATGTTGCGTTGTGTGCCTGGTGGTCGTGTGATCTCGGGAAACTCACGTGATAATAATTGGTGGTATTGAGAATCGCCAGTCGAAACCTTTACAGAATGAATTTTATTATAATCTGATACAAATTTTGCCGGAGATGACAGTGCAGTTATGTTATCTATTAATTTCTTATTTTTGCAGTCTACTACTACTATATCATAAAAAATTAGGAAATCTACACCGATAATTGGCTTTGTGTTTTGTGACATCCGCTACTACGAATTGCCACGGATAGTTTCGATGAAGTCCGAGATCCAGGTTGAGGTGCACGTTGCCGAAGGTATTGATGGTCGTCCCGTTTGCCGCGGTGAGCGTGTAACTGGTTGGTGCACGACGTTCGTGTAGCTGGGACCTTGGGAAAACACAGAGATCGCTGCCAGTATCGACCAAAAATTTCGTTTTCGTGTTGCGGTCTGTTACGAAGAGGCGACCTGGGACGGGGGAGCAATCATTTGTCGCCATCACTGATTGCCCTTTGCGTTTCCCGCTTTGTAATCGCACGGTTTCTGACATTTGTGGGCTCTCTCCGTACTTAAAGTGGTACCAACAGACGGGAAACTGGCGGTAGTTGGACGCTGTTCGTGTTTCAGTTCGCGATGCTTTTTGGCGTCGTGGTCTGGAGCGATCGGGTTTTGCGCTGCGTGTGTGTTCGTCCAACTTGAGTGCAAGAACCTCTACCATCTTTTTTATTTCTGCAATCTCGCAGTTCGTATTTACGCCTGCTTTGGTGGTTGTTGATGCGGCTGTTACTACGTGGTCGCCTGATGCTGAGATTTCCTGTATGCGGTCTGCTAAGTCCGCCAATTCATCGAGGGGGAGGGTTGACTGCGATGCTAAGACTGTCTGGGTACTTTTGGGTAGGCGGCTGCACCAGATAGTCTGTAAGAAGTCCTCCGGTACAGTCGATCCAGCTAAATCCCGTAGATGACGCAGGAACTGAGTGGGTTTTCTGTCTCCGATGGGTTCGTTGACAGATATTAGTTGCCGGTATTTTTCCTGCTTTGTCGCGCACAGTCGCTTCATTAGCTCCCTCTTTATTGCTTAGTAGCGTTTACTGGCCGGGGGTTTAATAATAACGTCCTTCACAATTCTGGCGGTTGGTATGTCCAGGTTGGTTATTACGTTGTTGAATTTTATGGCATCTTCCGTAATGTTATATATTTGGAACTGACCTTCTAATAATGCAAACCAGATTTCTGGATCATCGGCCGAAAATGCGGGTACCTTTAAATTATACCGATTATCGGATGAGTCTTGTGCCTGGTCAATGGACACGCACTTTTTATTCTTTGTACCGCCGCCACGCTCAGTATTCACATTGTTGCTGCCGTCTTCGGCGGAGTGAGCGGAATCACTGTCATTTGGATTACTCATTTTCGGAGGGTTTAATTATTTGTTTAATTTCGGGGTCACCACTTGTGGACAGGTTATCCCTTTAATGAATACGACGGGTAAGTAGTTAGGGTTGCCAACTTTTTTTTGTACTAATAAAGTATATTGGTTGGTATAGGTAGAAAAATAAAGTACACTGTATGGAAATAAAGTACTTATTATTTATTAAGATGCTGTAAACTTATTTAGCAGCGACAAAAATTTGTTAAAGCTATAATTTTACTTAAATATCCCGCCAACTTAGGTTATATATCTGTTATCTAAAAACTACCTACTATTTTCTTTTAAACACCTATTTTTAGTGCCTTTCGCAATATTTAACAAATTTTTGTCACTGCTAAACACATTTATGTAAACTATGTGAAATAAAGTATTTTCGCGTACTTTATTTTCCTTATAAAGTATAGATAACGTGACCATACGTCCCGTTTTGAACGGGACTGTCCCTTTTTTCGGTTTCCTGTCCCGTTGTCCCCAAGAAAAGCCTTGGGACACAAAATTGTCCCGTTTTCAAAATCCGCGCGAAAATTATGACCCAGTAGAACGGGTATTTTCATTAACGAATAAATTGTAGACATCAAAAAAAACGCAGCTACAAATTCCAATTTTAAAGGCAATGTTGATAACAAAAGTCATTATAAAAAAGACATGTCTAGGATTTTATGCTAGTTTAAAATGAAAAGACCAAACCAACAATAGAGCATTAAAGCAAATTTGTTCATCTGAAAAATATATATAATAAGTAAAGGTTTAAATTTATTTAACTGCATCTTATTCTAGGTTTATACCTACGTTTTTCTTTTCTGGTAATTCAGTTAAGTCTATTAAAAAACAATTGAAACGCTCGATGAAGTTTTTAAGTCAAAAATATAGATATTCAGATACTAATAGCTTTTATCATAGGCAATATTTCTTTAAAATAAAAACGGTTAAACTTAGTTTTGCATTAGATCCATTAGTTAGATTATCAAAATCGGACTTTGTTATTGGGGGGGAACGTTACCGCTTTACAGCCTCACTGGTCTTAATAATTTGATGTCCCGTTTTGAGTAAAAAAATAAATGGTCACGTTAAGTAGAGTACATTTAACCCGAAATAAAGTATATACTTTATTATATAGTACGGTGGCAACCCTAAAGTAGTCCACTTGTTTATTTTACGTAATAAATAGGTTTAGGTAATAAATAGGTCGCTTAATATTATTAAATACGCAAGCGCGGGAAGGCAACGAGCGCAGCACCGGGCGAACAACGATAGTATGTATGTAATGTAATATTGTTTGGTAGGTATGTGTGCTCTGCGAATATGTACTGCAGTAAGGCCCACAGTTTGAGCTCTTCAATACATTTTTTATAAAACTCACCGGCCGGTGGATAGCTCGATACCAAAGAATGCATCTCTGTACCTACCTGTTTCTACACTCTGCCTTAATTTTGTCATCATTGTCCAATTCATTATCCTTGTCTATCTTCGAGAACTGTCCCCAAAATGCTATCCAGTTACGAATGTCACCGTCGAATTTTTGAAATTTGATTTCTGCTAGTTTTAAATATCTGGTTTTTGTGTGTCGGTCTTGTGTTTGTTGTTTCATATTATTCTCCAAGATGATGTTTTACTTAGTTTTTATATCTAAGTATTTATTTATGTATTCTTCTGCCGATAAAATTTCACGCTCTAGTTGTTGTTCGGTGCCGCTATTGTAAATGTCCGCTTGCACACTTGCGTCCAATTTAACGAGTTTAAGATATATCTGTTCTAACTTGCTGGATTCCGCTCTTGACTTGGTTAGTCTGGCTTCGCCTTTTTGTAGGATGTCGGAAATAGTTTTAGTCGTTATTGTAAACAAGCGTCTTCTTATTGTTCTTTCCTTGAAAAAACGAGCTCGGACATGGTGCGATCTCTGGTACGGACTTCGTCCGAAATCGTTAGTCATCTTGGTAGATTTCGGTTGTCACGGTCGCCAATTATTCGAGCTTCATACAACACCACTCCGCGATACTGCTGGTTTATTTATTTCTGCAAGGTTCTCATTGTTTTTACTTTAATTTTTAACTATTAACACTAGACTGAAATGAAACTTACATTTTTGATGGAGATATTTTTGATGGAGTAACAGTAGACATCATAGTGCGCACTGACGGATTAAGACTACTTCATGCCCTAAAAGCAATCCATGCCATACGGATAGGGGGCCGCATGTCAACTAGAATCGGTCTTTAAACCTTTACCTGCTAAAAACATTAGTTTTTATATAAAATAAGATGATGAGATGTAACGTTCTTTAGAAGTCTTGTATCATCTTTGTCCTTTTTTCATTTTTTAATATTTTTAATTTTGAAAAAGATCGTTCCGCTGAGCGATTTGTAATCATAAGCGATAAAAATATACGCAGGGCTGTTTCCACATTAGGGAAAACTGATTCAATCTTATCATCATGTATTATTTAAACAATTGTGCGTTAGTTTGATGTAACCTTGTGCGAGCCGAATCACTGAGTCTGGAACTTAATTTACTTATGACATATGAATGAAACTGTTGAATTTCTGTTACTAATTCGGTGTTAAGGTCTTCTGAATATGTGTTTACTAAATTTGTACTGTGCTGACTGTATCCTGCAGTTTAATCGGGACTCATAATTTTATCGGCATCGGGTATTTTATTAAAAAATGAGAATTTGTCTGCCGTTTCTTTGTATATTTTTCCTCTTTTTCGCATCTCTGCATTTAATTTATCAATGATGATATAATAACACGTTATTTTGAATTGTTTAAATTTGTACCTTTCAAATATTATTACATTATTTTTAGGCACGAAATAGTTTTGAAAGGCTTCTATGACGAGGTTATATGACTTGCATTCGTCAACTTTCAATTGTTTTACGAGCTGCTCTCTCTCCCAGAGTATATATCAAGATGTCGATTCTGGTGTTGTCATCGCAGGCGTCCTGACCACTCAGTTTCATATAACGTCTAAATCTCTGCACCCACTTCTCCCCATCAGCTCTATCAAAACTGAACTCAACCGGCGCCCTCACGCTTGTATTTACTTCGTCCTTTTCCAGTGCCATTATTGTTTCCAAACACTTCTTGGCAAGATCCTAGTCAGGCACAACCAATTACCTACTTGCACAGTGCTGCCTGCGCACATTTGAAACACTTTGGTTTTGAGCGGCACTGAGATTTGATATGCCCATATTTGCAACAGTTAAGACACTGGATGGTGGGGTAACAATATACCTCAACAGGTAGAGAAGTATGAAAGAATAAACATGGACGGGAGTGATTGACCCTGGAAGGTAATAACGACAGATTGAGTCATCCAATTGACCTTGCCATCTTGTATGGATTTCCTATTAAATTTCCTGGCTTTCAGGATAAAAGTAGGGTAAAATTACTCTACGAACTCAACCATTGATAGGTCAGTGGGGACGTCTCACACTACCCCCATTCTAGTTACATTGTAAGTTGGTATTATTTGAATCGTGATCGTTCCTTCAATAGTGTGTTAGTGAGGAAACTATTAACTGGCATAGAGAGTTTGTTTCTGCCAATCTTTTTAATAACATCCGGGGATATATTTTTAACCTTTTATCTGGACAAAAGTTGACCAAATTTAATACGCCTGACGTATGTGCCCGAATCCGGTTGGGATACCGTTTTAGTGACAATTACAATAAACGGACCTTTGTCACTAGTAGGTACTGTAGAAGTTCGGAGTGCCGATGACGATGCTTAGTTGAGAGTCCACCGTTTGTAAAGAAGCAGCACTTTCCTCAGGATTGACAAATTTTTTTTTGGCTGAGTCGGGGTATCGTTTTCCTCAAGTCGTCTCTTACTGGCTTGTCTAATTTCTACCTGAGGTTCCTTAGATGAGGCCTCAGACTGATCAGTCTCCTTGTATATTTTTAGTGTCTAGGTCTTGATAGGTACTTGTTTCTATTTGTGCTTTAGATTTTTCTGCTTTGCTACTGACAAACACTACATCTCGATATGTATCAACTTTTCTAGTATTGGGGAACCATACTCTATATCCCTGGTTTGTACTCCATATCCAACAAATATGCCTCTCTTGCTCTATCAACACGATCAGCTAGCGCCACTGTTTTGTTATCCTTAAGAATTTTACAGCCAGAAACAGTAGACATCATTGTGTGACCCATATCTAAAACAGTTGACAGCGACAACACATTGGCACTCAATTGTCGCACATACAATACGTCATTTAACGTTGTAGGTATATATTCGGAACCATTATACGCAACTACATCTATAATTCTTATCCCTTAAACTTCAAATTTTTACCGTCACATACATAATTTTATGTGATTGTGTAAAAATTGACATATCTCTCAGATAGCTCACATAACGTTGAAAACATTTCTTTACAATTTGACATAATGGTAGGTATGTTCGCTCGCTCCCGAATCAAGAATGAAATCATTAATTACGATTTTTATAGGTTTTGCAATAAATGCGTCCTTATTAGTACAAGTACCTTTTCTTCTACTTTCAGTTCTATTACTTGTTCATTTAGCATTTTTCTACAGTCTTTAATCAAATGTCCCCCCTTATGATACTTTTGCTGACGACAGTCGGAGCGTTTATGCCCAACTTTACCGCACTCAAAGCACTTAATTTCACTCTCACTTTTATTTTTATTATTATATAGGTCTGTTTCGAACTGTTACAATTAAACCGCTGCGAATTATTACCTCCTCGTCGTGACACCATCAACGCTGACTACTGACCTTTTCGTTGCTGCTGCATTCCACTATTTATTTCTTCTTCAATAAGTAGCCGCTACACTAGTTGTTGAAAGGTTTGGCTCTCCTCTGGAACCGACTCCCAGGCAGTTGCGAAATGATTATACTTGGCAGGCAACGACATCAGGCACTTGGTTATTATTGAGCTTTCTATTAGTCTTTTCTCTTAGGCATTCCAATTGGTGGCGTAAACTTTCTAACTTCGAAATAAAATTAGCGACTTTGGGTTTAAACAATGCTGCAAGTTTCGACCAAAATGAGGTTTTTTTTGATGACTTCAAAACACAGCTATTAGTTAGCTATTAGATACAGCTATTATCATAATCCCTAATTAGTGCCTGGTGTGCAGCATAATTATATTGATGAGTTTAAGGTTTGTAAGAAGATCTGGGTTTTAATGTTACTGTTTTTTATAGGAAGTAAAAGGACTAAGAACTGTACGGTTAGCATTGGGAATACTATTGTGTTCATATCTAGGGACTGCCCTAGCGTTGAGAACATCTACACCTATTTACAGGTGGATGTAATTTAGTGGCCTCTAAATACGATATACAGTTATTTGCCATTGTTTGTTTAATAGATTTTTGTCTAAACAATTCTGGACAACATTTGCTTGTTGCAAAATGCAGACCAGAGCAAAGGCAACAAGATGCACTTTCCTATTCAGTTCTGCAATTTAGCCCATCATGATCTTGGCCACATTTATAACAGCGAGGCTTAGACCTACACTGTGTTTTAGTATGGCCGAACCGGCAGCAGTTGTAACATTGTATTGTTGGGAAAGTGTACAGTTCAACAGGTATAGCGTTGTAGCAAATGTAAATTCTCTTTGGTAAAGCTTGTCCATCAAATGTCAAACAACAGACTGAGAAGGCTTCCATGTAGGAGTATTATCAACAATAACTTTGTAATTTAACCGTCTAGCTTTCAGTATCTTACCACAACCTATAGGCATATTGACATTTTCCAAAATTTTATCTATTGACCAATCCGATGGTATGCTTTTTACTATTCCTATACGAGTAACATTAAAAGATGGTATGAAGGCTTTGAATTTATGTTCGGTTAAGAAAGGGTGTTTTAAAATAGTACATTGTTATCCTAGGTGTGAAAGTCACTCATTACAAGTCCCGAGACGGAGTTTGGCGCCCGAGCGTAGCGAGGGCGCTAATAGTTCGAGGGACTTAATGAGTCTTTCACCCGAGGTAAACACTGTGCTTTTCATTACGAATAATACATAAAATTCTTCCTAACAACGAGAGTGAATGAGAGACTTCATACTACCTGATCCTCTTACAAGGTTGGGATCAAAGAGGTTGTATACATGTAGTGTTATTCTTTGGTGTTACTTAAAGCAAGGAGGTTAGGTTATGAAGTTCCTAATGTATAATGATACTGATACTGGCTATATGCACATTGCACGAGTCGTGCGAAGCCATAATTTGACATGACAGCTGTCAGTGAAAGCGATTTTCCCTAGGGCTGGAAATTTTATTTTCTACACGCTCTTTACGCATCTTTAGACCTACTTTCGGAGTATAAGTAATGAAATAGTACATTGTTATCCTAGGTGTGAAAGTCACTCATTACAAGTCCCGAGACGGAGTTTGGCGCCCGAGCGTAGCGAGGGCGCTAATAGTTCGAGGGACTTAATGAGTCTTTCACCCGAGGTAAACACTGTGCTTTTCATTACGAATAATACATAAAATTCTTCATAACAACGAGATTGAATGAGACTATGAGACTCCATACCACATGAGTAGGTACTCATGTGTCCATACTACCTGATCCTCTTACAAGGTTGGGACCAAAGAGGTTATACATTATGTAGTGTTTTTAATAGGTTTCTGCTATTTGTATTCAATATTTAAATACGGCGGTACTTACCGAAGAAGTTTTTATTAATGAGTTAATCCAACATTGGGAAATGACGCGAAGTCCGTAGATTTAACTTACAGTTTTTGTAACACGGTTTGTCTAGAAAATGTTATTTACACAAAATCAAAATCATAAATGAAAAACCAGATTAAACTTAACACAAAAACATAATAAAATAAGAAAAATTAGTACTAATTAAAACGTTTAAAATTATTTGGAAATGCATTTCCCAATTTGACATGACAGCTGTCAGTGAAAGCGATTTTCCCTAGGGCTGGAAATTTTATTTTCTACACGCTCTTCACGCATCTTTAAGGTCATAGCCCACTTACACGACTCTGCTCCCACCCGGCAAAAATAATGTTATTCAAATATGGGCTTTAAATATTGCTCTTTAGATATATTTTACATTGGCATCATAAATTAGCAGACAGCTCGCTTTCAGCGAGCTTACCGCCGTCAGACTGCTCGGGAGTTAACGCCTCGCTGGCCGTACACTGTAGACGAGCGGTCGGCGCGGTGCCCGCGCGCTCACTGCTAGCGGTTAGCAGTCGCCGCGCGCGCCGTTGTAAATGTAGAATTTTTCTTCGTCATCTAATAGGTGTCTCTGGATCTGCCAAAATTCTCCTTCTGCATGTCTTGCTTTCAGCATTTTATGCACCCAAAATCTTCGTCTGTTATTTCTTGCGCTTCTCTCTTCATCCTCAAGTGCAATAGCAATAATTGACAGTTCGCGCGTTGTGAATCGGGACATAGTAAAAAATACGAGTTGCTTTAATGGAAACCGATCGCGAACTGTGTCTATCGCGAAAAACGAGAGCGGTCGGCGCACTAACGAGTATTTGAGTGAAAAAATCGGACAAAAATATTTAATTTATTTATATCATTTTATGTGCAATTAAATTAAATAAAACACAAAGTTTGACCAATATAATAATTATATATTTAAAATTTTACATCTTTTTACATTTTTAGGATTCTTCAACTTCTTCTTCGTCGGAACTTTCGTCTTCGCTTTGTCTATTTTTAAATACCGTGCTGGCAGACATCATTTCTATTGCCTCCTTTGAGAAAGGCTGTCTTTTTTTATTTTGCGTCTTTCTGCTGCAGCTGATAAATGGATCTGAACTTAAAAGAAGTCTGTTTATTATATCTATGTTGCAGTCTCTGCGCGAAAATTTGCGGGAAAAATGTAATCTGTATTGCCTAAAATGTTTGTTTCGGGCTTCAGCTGCCTCTTCCGATAACTGACCAATAGGTAGGAGTGCATGAGCTATTACTTCACCTCCATGTATCAAAATTTTGTGTATGGTTGGTGACATGGGATGCCAACCATACAGATCGACATATATTTATGCAGTTTCATTTGCGTATGCTTCAAATTTTTCTACATCAATGTTATTGCCACTTGATATTACTTCTAATATAACTTTAAACCTTTTTATTAAATCGACATTGATGCCAGTTATTCTTGAGGAGCATTCCGGATCTGCAAAAAATCTCCTTGACGTGTTCCCGTCATTAGTGTTCCCAAACCCTGCTTTGGGAACATCTACGAGTAATCCCATTTCCTCTTTAAAGGCTTTTTGTAGTTTTTCTTTAGTCTCTTTTATAATTCTTTTTTCTTCTGTAGACCGTGCTTGCCATTTTTGTAAAGGCAATTTATAGGCTAAATGTAAAATAGATTCGAAAAATCGAATTCTTGCGTGAAGAATTGATAATCCAAACTTCAACGTTTCTACTTTACTTTTTTTTTAATTAATTTATTAAAATCCTTCGAAGTCTGTCCGCAAATGTAGCATCTCATTGTAGATGAGGTGTCTGTAGCAGCATTACATACCTTGCCATCAATCATGGTAAGTAACAGTTTATATTTTATTTTGCTGCCATCAATTTCTGTCTCCTGAAGCTGTTCGGCTTGGTTTTCAATGTATTGTATTTCTTGTTTTGTGATATCTTTTATGTTTCATTTATAAATCTTATACGTATGGGTCTGCAGAATCTGACTGAAGACGGAACCGGATTTTGCCAAATGATTTTTTTCTCCTCTTCTTCAATGATAACAGATAGTCTTAGAGGCACTAGTGAGCTTTGAAAAATATTTGCATCACTATCTCCGTGATTTTCGAATTTTGCTTGTATTGTGTCTGCTGAGATCCGTCACATCCCCTTTTCGAAATTAACACCATATTTTGTTTTTCTTCTTCAGTGCATGACGTATTGACAACCTCCGCTATATATTTGTACAAGCGCAATGCAGTGTGATTTAGTAATGCTTGAAGTTTAACTTCTGCGCTTGTCTCGGTGACATGTATTGATTCTTCCTCGGGATAACATTCAATCTTAGCCATTTGTATGACAGAATAGCATGGGTAAATAGCTTTACCAGATCTGTGGATTATTTCCCATTGTCTTCTAGTGAAATCACCTTCAACAAAGATAGCCAGTGCTTCTGCTGGCGTATATTTTTTTACAGTTGTTTGCTTCTTGGTACTAGAAATAACTTTTCTAAGTTTAGTAGCTCTGGTGGGTGAAGCCATTAATTCTTTAATTATTTTTGATGCATCTTTATTTCCTGAAGTGCTCTGACTCACGCCAGCAGCATAAGTCAACTCCTCGACAGATACTTGTTCACGCAGATCTTTTGTTTTTCTCCGTTTGCTACGGTCACACACATCTTCAAATGATTTTTTTGGACGTCCAGGTTTTGGTAAGGTCATTTCAGGCCAGTTAGGTAATTCTATCGAAGATGTAAGCCACACTTCATTACTTTTAAAAACCGTTCTTCTTTGTATGAAGCTCCTCTCCACTTCTTTTTGAATTCACTTTTAAAGTGCTTCAAACCATTTACCATTTTATGTTTCTCATGTTCCGGACAATTTGTCAATTGGACAAGTCTATCTTCAAACAATGAAAACTTTTCTTCTATTTTGTGGCCCTTGAATTCATTCAAGATCTCCCACAATGCTCTTCTAGTAAATATCTTGATAGTTCTCGAATTATCTGTACGACAAATAAATAAATATATTAACTTAAAATAATTGTGTAATTTTTACGTACAATTTAAAAGTCATATAAAACAAAATGGCGGACGTAGGCGGATGGTTTTATTATGATTTACAATAGCCAACAAATCAATTATTATATTGTTATAAAAGTTGTAGCCCGACAAGACACGACATATACAGAAAAACACGATTGTTTGAAAAAGTAAAGCAAAAAAATGTACCTAAATTGTAACTGTTTTAATATCACATAAAAATATAAATTTTATACGACAAAGTAATCATGTAATATTTTAAAATGTAGTACATACCTTCTTCTGCCATATCCAATAAAAGTTTTTTCTAAATTGAACCACACAAACACACAACTGTGAAGCGAAGTTATAGTGCGAACAAAAGTGCCGAAAACAAAGACATGCGACTCCACGAACGGCTGAGTTTCGACTGATTTGTTAAAACAGGTCTAGAGTGGGGGGATTTTTAATGGCCGCCGTCTAAAAGGTCGGTTACCTGGCTATAGGAACAATAGCTTACATGACACTTTTGAATAAGTTGCACATTTTTACTTATGTCCGATTTTATTGATCTAATAATCGTTAGTGCGGCGGGTGGACAGCTGGCCGTCTGTTAGCTGTCGCCGCGTGGACTGCTGGGTGGCTGCTAGCTGTCGCCGCGTGGACTGCGAGCAGTCGTCTTAGTTTAGGGCAGTGTTGGGTGGGAGCGGTGTTGAAGCAGAGTCGTTTAAGTGTGCTATGACCTTTAGACCTACTTTCGGAGTATGAGTAATGAAAAAGTTATTAGTATCAGTATGAGTGGAGAAAGAGAGGGACATTCGGTTGCGTCCAACTCTTTTACGCTAGGTACCATTAATAATATTATTGAAATTGAATTTTTTAACAAACCTCCCAAATGTCATAGGATAGCCATCATTATTGTCTACAACTTTTTGAACGTGGACTATAATAAGGACTGCTGTCTGATGGTTCATACTCTGTGCGGCCAACAAAAATAGGGTGTGGTTGAGGTTGACATTAGCTTCCGATATTTAACAATTAACTGGCAATTAAGAGAAGTAGCTTCATGAGCTAAATTAGTATGAAATGATTTGGGGTCGAGCATAACGTGTCGTTCAGTATTATAATAATAATTATTAGTACAATTTTGAAACATTTGAGTTTTGTTAAATCATTTCGATACTGACATTGTTCAGCAGAATGTCCCTCATACGCGCAGAAGGCACATCTTGGTCTAGTGTGTGTACAATAGATTTTTAGGTGTCCAAACAGACATAATATGTGACATTGTAAAATGATTGAGGAGGGGGAGAAATATTTGACAGAATATAGATAACAGTCTGTTGCCGAGACTAATTTTATCAAATTGTGCAAAAACTTTATGCATTTCATTAGATGTCATCAGGGTGACGTTATACGTACCTACCTATGTTTGAGTTGATTTTGTTGCTGTGAATGTCTTCTCCGCTTGCATAGTGAGTCTTATGTAGGGATTGTGAATGATGATGTTTCCCACTAAAGTTCCAGGTTTAATATTAGTGGGTATGCATTTCAAGATGATTATTCGGCTTCTAGTAGGTTGGTTGTGTGGTTGTGATTATTGTTGTTGTAATTGTGATGTGGATTGTATTGGATGGGATGATAATGGAGATAATATAGACGAAATGTGTACAGAAGGGGATGGGATTGGTAAAGTAATCGCAGCAGTATTTATAGTTGTAATAGTTGTTGTTTTCTCTTAATTGCAGCAGGAGTAACCATAGTGGATTTTGTGTTGACGGTATTGGTTACTGTTTTAATAGTTGTTGCATTATTAGTAACAGCAACAGTATCATCAAATGCTACAGCAGAAATAATATAGTATTCTGTTTCGTTTCTGTTATTTGATTACAGAAACGAAACAGTTGTGTTGCGGCTCACTAATGACACGAATCAGGAAGCTACTAGAAGTATGCGGGGCGGCGGGCAAGGGGAACCTACCTAAACTGCGGAAGCGCGGGGTACGCGTAGTCTGATAGACTAATAGTTAGTGATCCAGGGTTAACACAGGATTTGTCAAATATTTTTAAACTGTATCTTAGAGTCATTATACTCTGTATTATAGGCAGAGATAGCCTATTACTAAGCTTGGTTTTGACGACTGAGTATAGAGAAAAGGCCCGTTTTACGACTGCATTAGATATAAGCGCCAATAAAAGAGACAATGCTTATTTAGAATCTTTTATTACCCCCAACATCTGTGTCCCGGTTAACCTCAGCCCAAAAATCAGTACAACGCGTCGTATTTTCCCAAGATTTGTTTTGCAAATTATTCCATCCATTCTATTTCTATCTCTTGTTTAGAACCATACACTTCAGCCCTTTGAATATTTTGTAGTAAGTCAACTAATGTAGGTTTCACTTGAGAAGTGGCTATTTCTGGAGACAGTTTCGAACGAAATAGTTAAGTTATTTTACTGTTAATGATTATTTTACCCCAATAAATAACCTAGGAAAATTTATACCTTTCCTAAATAAAATTACCCTTCTCAATTGTTTTTACTCTAAATATAGGGTAAATTACCCTAAGTTGGTATCAGTGAGTTCGTGGCTTGGAAGGACGCACTCGACGGCGAGGATGTTGTATAGCTGACCCCACATACGGAGTCAGGGCGCTGACATGGTACTTTCCTTTACGAACATTATTATCGTCTACCACTACAAAAGTAGTCGGGCTAGCGATCTCAGAGACACGATACGAGCCTTCCCTTTTTGGAGCAAATTTACTAGTAAAGCCTTCAGCGGCATTACTCGTCATATGAGCGACGAGGACCAGGTCTCCCTCCTTATAGGGAAGGACATCCCGTCGATGTCGATCACCATCAGCCTTCCTGACATCCTGCTGATCTTCGACCCGTTGTTTCGCATCCTGTAAAATCCGGGCAAAGTCCTTCAAGTAAGGGGTAATTTGGGGCACAAAATTCTGCTGGGATACTATGGCACGAAGATCTGTGTGTACCGCCATAGGAGAGCGCAATTCTCGCCCGAAGGTTAGGTACGCAGCAGACCTACCCGTTCCTTTATTAAAAGCGTTGTTAAGGGAAAAGTGAACCATCGGAAGAACCACTAGCCATCAGCGATGTTCTTGTCCGACCAAGATGCCCAAGAGCTGCTTCAGCTCTCGATTCTTGCGCTAGGCGGGGTTAGCTTCAGGGTGATATACCGGAGGTAACGACTGCTGAACCCCAAACCTTAGCGCAAGATTCCAATGCTCTACGCCTGGGGTAGTAAGCTCCATTTGCTTCAAAAAGGTTTGCGTTCTTTGTGAACATGCCTCGCGCGATCTTGCGCTCTTTTTTGAGGCCTTCGGCGACTTTTTGGTCGCCATGTCAACCATATCACGGTCGCCAGATGTTGTCGTTTACTATTACCGGGTTTTATCGAAAGACGCGTTGAGAAAAGTACTTAATTTTATTAAAGAAAATACCTAATCACAAAACAACGCTAGTCCGCCATTGTTTCAAGTACGAATAGACAAATAAAAAATCAGTGTTACTATACTAAACATTTACATTTTCGACATCGTGATTGCAGTCATAATTGGGCTCTGTATTCTCTTGAACTGGGCCTGACTTTAAGCTCGTAACAAACTTGTTCTTCACAAACTCCTCAACATTTGTAAAACTGCATCCAGCTGCGGCTTCCCGCACTCTTGCGTAATATTTATTAATTGGCTCGCCTTCAGCCTGACAAAGTTTGTCGAAATCTATTATTTTTCTAAAATATGACTTCTTTGTTGAAATCTTAAATGAAGCGCTGCTTCTAATTCAGAGTAAGATTTCGCTGCCGTTAACGCGGGTTGTAGAACATTTTTGAGCACCTTGTACCTGCACCTTATCCGAGATCGAAATAATAAGCGTTGGTACCTTCTTTGCCTCCACAACACCATTTACCATGAAATATTTCTCAAACCTCTCCAAAAAGCAATCAATATCGTCGCCCTCTTAGAAGGGCGTATTTTTCCACTACTCGTCGCCATTTTAATGTGTCTTTAGGTGGGTAATAAATAATTTAAAGGTTTGTAAAAAAAACGACCGCCATGATCAAAATGCAAAGTTACATACTTCACTATAAATGGCAATTATAGTGATATGACGCGTGTTAAATCGCCTCTTGCACTTGTATCGCAATGTACTATTGTATTCACAAGAAGTGAATAAGTTAGTATTAAATCGAAATGATGATAAACGCCAAATACCTACTACCGAATCAAGTTGACACTGTGGCATTAGGGCACTATGCATACATTTAGTTATAATTTAAATATGTATTTTATAGTTTTAATAGTTCCTAATGATGTTTAATAAATTGTATAAGTAATGCTTATTAATGACTGTGTTTTACTTTCTTACCTCCCAGGTAGAAATTTTTCGTCATTATGACGTCCATTTACAGTCATTTTCGACGTTATTGACGTCGTAGAATGACGTAGGACGGTCCCTCAGATGACGTACATTTGTCACAGCCTCACGACGTCTTTGTAGACGACCCACCGACGTCTTTGTAGATGACCGAACGACGTCTTTGTAGACGACCCACCGACGTCTTTGGAGACGACCCACCGACGTCTTTATAGATGACCGAACGCCGTCTTTGTAGACGACCCACCGACGTCTTTGTAGACGACCCACCGACGTCTTTGTAGACGACCCACCGACGTCTTTGTAGATGACCGAACGACGTCTTTGTAGACGACTCACCGACGTCTTTGTAGATGACCGAACGACGTCTTCGAAGACGACTGAACAACGTCTTCGAAGACGACTGAACAAACGTCATTGAAGACGACTGAACGACGTCTTTGTAGACGATTGTACGACGACGTCTATAGACGACTAAAGGACGTCATTTTATCGTTTATAAAGACGTCGTTGAGGCATACTGCGCCCCAGAATGAGGTTTTAGAAAGAAACGAGCACAGCTATAAAATAGATAATTTATTAAGAAAACTTAGAATAAGAAAAATTTAATTCCAGCAAGTATACCCAAATATACAATTTCCCCATTATCTAAACTAGTAATATCTAAGTTCAATGGGGTATGCAATAGTGTTTTACTACATCTAGGTAAATCAGGGCATAGGGGAGACAATATTTTAAGGAGATCATCCAATGCATTGTGTGGTATTTGATGTTGAATAGTTGCCCAATGCTTTAATTTAGTTCCTAGATCGTTGTCTTTGTTTGAATTATCAGAATCTTTATTGGAATCTTAGGCCTATTCTCTATCCAGTGGCTAACTCGGTGGACATCAATTTGATATGCACTTTGCAGTACATTGCTGCTATGACGTAACGTGGTAATCACCATCATTTTAGGAAAACAGCAATGTACTGCAAAGTGCATATCAAATTGATGTCCACCGAGTTAGCCACTGGATAGAGAATAGGCATACTGAAATGGACATTTCCACTTGTTCAAATAATGAATTAACATTATTTGAAGAAGTGGAATTATCTTTGTTCAAATGAGATGTTGATTCTGAATTAATATTATCTAAACAAGTTAAGTCATTTTGAAATTGAAACTCGGGTTCTAACAATGAATGGAAATCACAACTTAAATATTGTACTCGACTTTGAGAAACTAAATTATTTGGTGAAGTAGATGATAGTTTACTGTGACTACATGTACTGTCTTGTATGTCTGTAGTAATTACCTCTTGTAAATACTCTTGTGATCGCCTCAATATTTGACGTTTGCCAAATGGCCTTCTTAGTATATTTAATTTTTTGTCATTTTCAAAATTAATAAAAATAAAAGCTCTTTCAAGAAGCGCGATGTAATGATTTACAATGGATCCAGCCAGATGTCTATTAATGCCTAATACTATTTTTTCCGACCTTCTTAGCTCTTTCCGGAGCGTGCTTGAGCCAAACTTTAATAACGTCTTCTACGTCCTTTTCTGTGGATGTCGAGGTAACAACGGCATCTATAAAAAAAAACTTACATCAGTTCAAATTCAAATTGTATAATTTCTGGTAGGTACTATTTTTTATTTTTTGTTTAACTCTGTAGTTTCCAAAAAACCCTGCAGAGAACGCCACCGCATCTCACGCAGGTAAATACGTGCGCTCGGCGTCGGCGCAGCCATTCATCGTGGACGTTGGCCCGCCACCACTGCTCACGCGCCGCCAGTCTAAGGTAGCCCAGCGTGAGGCGCGGTTACGTTGGACTATTTTTATTACTGACTAACTGCGCTCTGCGGTTTCACCCGCGTAAGTCCCGATCCCGTGGGAATATCAAAATAAAAAGTAGCCTACCTGAGATCAGCGCGTTCAAACAAACAAACTGAATCTTTATAATATAAGTATGGATTTGAGTGCATTTGGCCTCGATCTTACCCGATGTTAAACAACGAGGTGGTCTAAGATAAAACACGCAAACTCAAATAACTAACGGGGCGGGGGAGGTGGTTTTGCACTCAACGGCCGCGTCACTGCCGACGCCAGAACTGCTAGTGTGGGAGGACACTAACATTTGTAATTTAAATTTAATGACATTAATCTATACTAATATTATAAAGCTGAAGAGTTTATTTGTTCGGTACTTACGCGGGTGAAACCGCGGAGCACAGCTAGTACTTAATACAAGCATGCGATTATGGGATTATGTTTACTTACCAACAATACAGTCGCGGAGGCGCAGTTCATAAAATAGTCGTTTATTTGATCTTTTCCCATAAAAATTGTAAGTACTTCTCAGCCAACTGGTCTGTTAGCAAGAATTTCATAATGCGAAATCTTTACCACAAAGAACTTTAAGGTATGAAACCTGTAACAAGCAAATTAAATATTTGACTTTTATGTTTAAAGGTTAACTTAAAATCTCATCTAGTCTCATCCAGAGCGCTCCGAGCTATTTCCATGAGTCGATCGATACCTCTATGTTTCTTTTCCTATGAATTTCTGATTAAATTCTTACTGTCTGATACTTAGAATGGTGGTATAAATTCATGGTTTCAATTAAAGATAGCTAGCTACCCTTACATCCTGTATAGACAGACACCAGGGGGCCTATTATGGTTCCCAAGAGGATTGATAATATCATAAGATTTGACAGAAGGGCATCGTCGGTTGCATGCTACATATAGCAATTATTCTAAGTCTCACGGACTAAAGCAGCAATTATGACATCCCGTATGTCAAAATCCATGATATCATCCATCGTTTTCAGAACTGTAATAAGCCAGTTGAAGGTTATTTTTTAACATAAATAACATTCAATATAAAAAATATGAGAAACAAGCATTTACCAAGTTGTTATAATTATCCATCGATCTATAGTACTACGTATAGATGGGCTAGTTAGAACATTAACCGCGTCCCATTTTATAATGGCGGGAGCATGCGCGGACGGAACGCGCCTTGAACTGACCAAACCATCGCAGAAGTGACACTACCTTTTGTACCTACAAAATTTCATTGTTTGGCACTGGAGCTAGTTTAAGGAATAAAAGTAATTAAAATGTTAAATACTGAGCTATTATTACCTATTATTTAAGGTTTTTTAGGGTTCCGTACTTCAAGAGGAAAAATGGAACCCTTATGTGATCACTCATATTTTGTCCGTCTGTCTGTGTTTCTTACACTTGACCGGTTTTTTTTATAGGTACCTACTTACATCTATACCTACTTATATTATTAAGAGGTAACGTTGATAACATTTATGTTTGTATGTTGGGAGTAATCTCCCAAATGGAAATATTTGATTTTGTTTTTGAACAAATTTTATTTATTTTTCCCTACCTACCTTTGATGTGGAAACCTTAAACAGAATAAGCACAAACCTATACTTATACTAGGGTTCCGTAATACCTACTACCTAATCTACTGCAAAAAAAGATTTTTTTTTGCAAATTATTAATATAAGTGTACGGAACCCTCGCTCAGTGCGCGAGTCCGCCTCGCACTTGACCGGTTTGTTTGCTTGCCACACGTCTATCAGTTATCTAAGGCAAATTCAGTAACATAAAAAACCTATCTTTTAAAACTTAAAAAACACAACGTTATGTACTACCTAAATTATATTTAACACTAGCTGCGCCCCGCGGTTTCACCCGCGTAAGTCCGATCTTTAAATTCTCACCGTTTAAACCTTCCCTGGACTACAACAAACACAACAAAAAAAGAATTGGCCAAATCGGTCCAGCCGTTCTCGAGTTTTAGCCAGACTAACGAACAGCAATTGATTTTTATATTATAGATTACACACAAATATTACCACAACCGTAGAAATTGTTAATAAAAGCCAAATTTCACTATTGAACAGGAAAGCTACCTACAGTCACCTATGCTAGGTTTATACTCTTTGATAAATGACGCGGAACAAGTCACACCATGGCGGCTAAAAAATGATGTTCGTATTTAATTTTCAATCGATAATATCTAGTTATTTACCTGTGGTAGGTTATTCCTTCCGCTCTAGAAATCTTCCTAGTATTGTTTTTGCAGTATCTAAGTACGCAGTGAGTCATTTTCTGTAATTTTTCCGTATATTTTTAATTAAAAATGCACGAGCGCTTTAACCTCTACGAACTAGCAAGCGACTAAGTCGACTGGTGTGATATCATCACAAATGGACGGAATGAGGCAGTGTACGGCGTTGACCACTCCAGTAATATCTATCTCAATGTAATAATCTTTGTTTTTCAGTTTCATTTCAATAGAATTAAGCTCTTCATTTGTATTTACTGGAAATTTGAAGTCTGGTCTGAGTGTAACCCCTGCATCATTTTTCTGTTTTAAAATATGAATTATTTCCTCATTTTGGGTTTTTAAAATAGACAAAAGTGACAAAACTTTTGATGGGAACCCTGGGAAAATATAAATGATTCATACACATATAAAATTACAGATTAAATTAAACACACTAAATATAAATCTACATACCTGGTAACATATCGCATGGTTGAAGACTGTTAATGTTCTATTCTAAATAATTTTGTGTCAGCTTTTCCTTGACGATTATCATCAAGCTGCATGGATATTTCAGTTTCCTGTTCTAAACCTGAACACAAAATAAAATTAATTAAATATCAGCTGTACAGGGTGTCCGGTGGCAGAATTCGAATTTCCTTAATTGTCAATATTTATATGAAGAGTGACTAATTAATTAAATATCTTATTAGATGACGATATAATTTTTGTATATATTAATGATTATTTATATTTATCAAATAATACCGATACAAAAATTATATCGTCATGTAATAAAATATTTATATTTATGTAAGTTCATAAATATCGGACAAATGAAGTTAAACATTTTAAACCAGTTCGAGTTCGCTGTGTGTGCGTGCACGACTTCTTTTGTGGCGAAGTAACTCGATGTAGGTTAGGTAGTAGAAGTTTGTAGAACGGCAACACTGATCTTACATTTTGTTTTTTTCTCGGATTTGATTTTTCCCTCCAAATCGAATTCCTCCTTTTCATTCATTGCGGTTTGTGGGGGGTGATCATTTCTTTCAGAAAAAGGCACAGAAGAACTACGTAGTGTTTTTTTGTTCAGTGGAAGAACTGGCCACTGGAAATTATGTAAGTACGTGTGTTGTGTTCAGCGTTCAGCATTCAGCGTATCTTCAACATATTCCCTCTGTTGAACATCTGTTGCAAAGTGCAAAAATTATTTTCTAAATATGTTATATCTACTGTGCAATGAGTGCCTGCCTACAGTGACAAGTAATAAGATAAAAAAAATGGTTAAATAAAAATCAAAAACCTTTATGAGGTTAAAAAATACAAGCCCAAGTAGTTAAGTATGTACTTACTTTGTGTTAATTTGCTGGCAACTATTTTATTCATTAAAAATTTCTTTAATTGAGGGGCTCGACTATGTTTGTCATTATCAATTTCATCATCAGAACTGATTAAACGTTTCGTCCTTTGAGCTCTGCGTTTAGGAAATTATCGTTTATCAACGCAATGTCTTTCAATATAATCGACCAAGAATGACGCAAATGTACTTGCAGTCAAATCGGCTGATGTTTCGAAAAGATTGAATACTGTGAAATTATGGACTGTGAGTTTTGTTTTAAAGTATAACGCACTAGCGGTTAAGAGCGGACAAACCTTTACAGCTTCTAAATCCATACTCAGTAATATAAATTCTCCTTTAGCAGCTTTCTTTTTATCATTTTCCGTTTCTTGTCTAGCTCTGTTTTTTTTATAATATGCATTTGATAATCAGCTTCGTTTAAATTTCCTGCTTTGTAACTAGAGCAAACGTCACACATAATTGTAATTTTGTTTTGCGGTGATGCGAATTAGTAAGCTTAAAGCATGTTTTGAGAAAGGTTACACTCCAAATGTGTCGACTGAGTTACCTACTTAAAGTAATTGTTGTTCAGAAAACTGATCCACCAACTTATTTGCTAGAAGACTCAAGAAAAAATAAAATCTCAAGATCATTTTACGCTCAAGAGCTACAGAAAACTAAAAATCCCGATGTGTTGAAAAAGTCCTACAGAAAAAGGGAAATAAAGTTTTTGTGAAGTGGCTAGGATTACCATCTCAGGAAAATAGTTGGATAATTTAAACGTAATTTCGTCATTCTTCGTTTACGTATGGGAGGGGAAGGTCTAGTGAATAGTATTATCAATCACCTACCCTTTGAGTTACTTATCCCCGGCTATAATTACTGTGGCCCAGGAACAAGATTACGTGCACAGATTAACAATTATCATACGTATAGATGTTACAACTCTTGTTGGCCCTGTTTCCATAAAGACCGCATGGCGCTGTCGTCGCTGACTGTTTGGCATTTAGAATAGATACGTACCTATTACTTATTTTTCTATGTAGGTATACTACTAGTGATTGCAGTATTATAATAGGAAATCGATATCGACAACTAGTGATGTTCGTTTTGTCGATATTTTTTAGTAGGTAGATAGTATGACTACTCTAATTATACCCAGGGACTTAAATACCGGTAAAATACAGTAACGTTATCTGTGGAATTGCAAGATAACGTTATTTGTGAGAGAAACGATATAACAAAACGATATTATTCAAAGCTTTGAATATGTATAACGTTATAATAACGTTACGTTATATTGTCAATTTAACGTTATTAAAAATATTGTTATTCATATAATAATGTTATAATTATTGTTTTTATGCTATCTCTTTTACTCAAAGTAATGTTTACTTTTTCTTCGTGTGAACTATCGAACGCAGTGCTCTCTCTGGCTACGTAAGGGTGTAATCTATAGGTACATGTACGTACTATGTAATAGTATAAATTGGAAAGATTAGATTTTTGTTTGCTTTTTTGTTTGTATTGAATTTGCTTCAAAACCACTGGACCGATCTGAATAATTCTTCTAGTGTTGGATATCTCAAATATCGAAGAAGGCTAAAGGTTACATAACGTCCTGAAATTTACTATTACTTTGGTGTTAGATATATGTTTAGTAGAAATAGGTAAAATTTCCGAAACACATTTTTTTATCATAGTGAATCTACGATTAAAAGTAAAATAAACCAATCAATAATGTAGCGATAAATTTTCACAGTGCAATTAGTATATACCTAATACCTACCAACCACCTCTTCTGCGGCCAAGCAACGTTGCCGCTGCGTTCGAAACCGTGCGCGAGCGGTAGTACCTACCAGGTACCACCGCTCGCGCGCACACGGCGGCAACGTTGCACGCGCGCGCTGCCGCACAGTGGCTCGAAACGGCAAATGATGGACATATGGCTGTTTTTGATGCAGATCGTAAGCCGTCAAAATATGAAAAAAATGTATGAAACGTCACATGTTTTGGTCTCTAGGTTACAAACCAGAGCAGCTTACGCACTCTAACTTTTAGGCATGTTAGTTCAACTCATATCTCTCATTCGACACCACAAACAGCTTGCTATATCGATGACTTTGGAAAATAGAAGCCATTGAAAATACTCTATTTTCAATTGAATTTTTTGTGACCAAATCTTTAACTATCGTGGTTTTTTTTACTAATCGCTAGAGCTTCTTTATAAAAACATAAAATATTTTATAAAAACATTCAAAACATTAATATTTTCCGAAAAAATCGGCATTATTTAAAAAAGTACTAGAAATTTTGGCCTTTAGCATCAAAACCAAAGTCGATAACTTTCATCACTGAGGCGTGTTAGTTCAACTCTTTACCTTTATCCATTTCCATCCAGCTTGATCCATTTGCGACTTGCGGAGCATTTAATTTTTTAGAGTAAAAAAATTATGAGCAATCTTTAATATTTTTTTTTATTGCTGCCTATCGCAAGGGCTCTTCGGAGAAACATAAAAGATTCTATAAAAAAATTGAAAACATTCATATTTTCTAAGGAAATCGGCATTATTGTAAAAAAATAAATATTAATAAGCCGATTTTCTTAGAAAATATTAGTTTTTTTTTTAGAAAATACTACACATTACTATCTACTTCTTTCTTAACTTACCTTTAAAACTTTTTCGCAAACTAAACATTTTAAGGTCTTATTATTATCCTCAAGATTGAAATATCTGTAAACTTTGTTGATTTTTTTTTCGACCCATTTCGCTTTTACCAACTGATGCGCAAATTCCGCCGCGCGTGGCGCGGATTTGTAAAATGAATAAGTTTGGCAACGTCGCGTATTTATCGTTATAATAACGTTATTTTTGCAGTAAAAATTTCGTTCTGTTACTCGTAAAACGTTATACAAAAGATCGATAACGAAATGTTTGCTGAGATACCGATACTATTATAACGTTTTTATAACGTTAAACATTCTGTTATGGATAACGTTTTAAGTCCCTGATTATACCTTAATAATTTGTAAAATCAAATTAGAGAAATTAGTAAAAAACACAACTTTATTTTTTTGATTCATTTAGTTAAGGTCAACCGGGGCAATTGCGTCATATTTCTCAATCACCTAAGATATCGCCATATTATGAGCGATTCCCTTAAATTATCCTTTTTTTGCAACTGTAGTTCAATATTATAGATATTTTTGTACAAAGTAATAGGGGTGAGTTCTACACTGGAGTTTAAAAAATAAGTAAAATTGATTGTTTTATTTATGTTGAATTTTTAGTTATTTTTTTTTAGTTGGGGCAAATGCGTCTTTCCTAAATAAGTACATAAAGTGTAAGCTTTTCGTAAGGAAAATAAATTAGTCTTTTTCGGGCCTGAAAGTTAAACTAGACAAAAAGAATAATTGACGCGTCCAGAAACAATTTAGGAAAAATGGGGGAAATGCGCCTATTTTGATAGACGCATTAGCCCCATACCTGTGCAAATACTAAATGCAGATGTTGTCAACTTTTTAAGTGAGTGCCTCGCGCTTACTACCTATTTATATGTAAGCTACCTATGCAAAAAATGGTGGTGCCACTGTCTATGTCCAAACGATTTTTTCATGGCACACTTGACATCTTTCGTATGAAGAAATAAAGTGTTACTAGTGAAGATAAATTTAGTTCCTTTTTACGACGTTTTTACCAAACTGTATGTGTGCCAGTCTGCCTGCCTATCTGTCTATCTGTTAAGACTATTTATTTAGAGTGGTAACACTTAAAAAAAACCGGATATAATATAAAACTTTATTTAAATTAAGTGAGGCACTGGACAGTCTACTTAGGTATCAATAAGAAAATTACGAGATCCAATCAAATTTGTTAAAAAAAATTTGATAAAAAATTTTTTTTTTAACATATCTTCAAAAAATTAAAACAAATAAGTACTTAGTTTATACTTGGCTTAATAACACCAATAATCAAAATTTGTTGAGGAAAACAACTTTTAAACATTATCTTCAAATTTTTTTAAAAATAAGTACTTAGTTTATACTAATACTTGGCTTAATAACACTAATATTATTATAAAGTAAGCACAGAAACATCGACATAAAATTTGTTGAGAAAAAATAACTTTTAAACATATCTTCAAAAAATTAAACAAATAAGTATTTAGTTTATACTACTAATTGGCTTAATAACACTAATATTATAAAGTAATCACATATTAATCGACATAAAATTTGTTGAGGAAAACAACTTTTAAACATTATCATCAAAAAATAAAAAAATAAGTACTTAGTTTATACTAATACTTGGCTTAATAACACTAATATTGTAAATTAATCACATAAACATCGACATAAAATTTGTTGAGAAAAAATTACTTTTAAACATATCTTCAAAAAATTAAACAAATAAGTAGGTACTTACTTAGTTTATACTAATAATTGGCTTAATAACACTAATATTATAAAGTAATCACATATTAATCGACATAAAATTGGTTGAGGACGATATATTTAAAACATAAATCTTCAAAAAATTAAAACAAATAGAACCTATTAGCTAATACTAATACGTAATCATTATTATATGAAAGTAATAGACATCTTTGTACTATACGGCCAAATATTATAACTATCAGTCACATATTCAGTCTTTATTAAACTCTGTTACACAATATAAAAATTAAATCTTTAAAATTTGGTAACTAATGTGGTATTGGTACAGGTACTTATTGACTTATTAAAATATTTATCAAGTTCTTAAATTACTCACTCTTATGAATTATTACTTGTAATGAATATTAATCTTTATAGGTAAATAAACATAATAATTATAGGAACAAGAATAGTATCTTAATGATTAAAGATTTTTATGCTATAGTACAGTTACTATTGAATATTAAATCCTTTAAAATTTTCTTTGAAAACAACGTGCCCTCTTCGGCTTATTACGGGGTTCTCAAGAAACATAACAATGTCAGCGTCATGCCTGAGTTCTGTAACGTCGTCAACATCCGGGTAATAAAATGATACCATTTTACTATTCTTAATTTTTCTCAAATATTTAACTTGTGGAATGTCATGATCCAATGAGATTACATTTCCGATAAAGTGCTTCAAAGTTGCTTTGGTTGCAAATTTAACAATAATCCAATCACCAACTTTTGAGCGTCTTCGGCCAAAATCTTGTTCGTATTCATTGTCATGGTCCTCATCTCGCGGTATGCAATTATATTGATTGAGTATTGGTCCTAGTTCACTGAATCTATCGTCACTGCCTTCTTCTTCAGCCAACTGGATTATATTTTCACAATATGTTTCCCAGTCTTTGTGTGAATCAGAGTCACTAAGTATTAATATATTATCACTTTCGCTGCTTTCGTCCGACGACGATTGTACTTTTTTCAGTGTTTTCTTTTGACGTTTTTTAATATTTGAAGTATGTTTATTTTTTACGTTTATTTTTTTCTTTTCTTCCGATTTCTTTTTCCTTTCACTCTTAACTTTTTCTTTATTTTCTTTTTCAGCCTCTCTTTGTCGTAATTGATTCAAAAAATCTTCATGTGTAATTACTTCACTTCCTTTAACTACTTTTCGTTTTACTATTTTATGTGTAGGGTCAGCTTTTCTTATCTTGGTAAGTAACAAATTCTCAAATGATACAAGTTCTTCACTTTTTTTGACATACCGGTCTTCTAAAATATGAATTTTTGATGTCCCTTGACTATTACTAGGTAAACGGATCTCACTGGGATGAAAAACTATTCTATTGTATGTTTCTGGTGGTTTTTGTATGTTCTCCATTTGGTCTATCTTGTCATTTTTATTTAATAAAAATTTTAAATCCATTTCTTATAATTTTCGGATCTAACTCTTTCCACACCTGTCCGAGGATTTCACTGAAATGGTGTTTTTGCATCTTAGCTCCTACGTTTAAGCGTTGCCATGCCAATACTTTGGCATCCCACCGGTCCTTCATAGATTTAAAAACCGCTAAATCTAAAGGTTGCAGCAAATGGCTGGCATGTGACGGCAGTTTTATTATTTCAACGCCCAACTCCTTAGCTTTTTCCAAAACATGTAGCTGAATGTGAGTGGAATGACCGTCATATATTATTAAACAAGGTGACTCTTTACTTACGTGAGGCAAAACTGTACCCAACATGTATTTTTCAAAAACTTTTGCATCGATCCACCCATTCTTTGTCGCTGCATAACAGGTACCCTCATAAGCGTTCTGAGACATGCACTGGTCCCACACATTTTTACCACGGTATATAATCAATGGTGCTAATTTCTCACCAGCTGCGTTTACTGTAAACAACACAGTAACATTGTCTTTTCCTGCAGAAGCTATTGTTCGAGTACTTGCAAAGCCCTTTACACCTACAATTTTTGTTTTTTCTGGGTCTTTACTGAAACTAGATTCATCCAGATTCCAGATTCTATCTGGACTATATTGTAGGGCTAGTTTTTTCACATATTCTTCGAGCGTGTCAAAATATTGTTTAATTATGAAGGGGTCACATGCTGCTTTTCTAGACATTTCTAAAAAATATGAGAAGAGAGAGTGAGAAGAATGATAAATTGTTTCGTTTACGAAATGCAGCACACCAGTCGTAACCTGGTACTCGGTCTTTAAAGGGTGTTTTTATTTTATTGATTTTGACGTATTCCGTTACTAATGTCTTAATCTCTTCCGAGGAAAGACCAAATCCATTCTTTTCCATGATGTGGAGACTAGAAGCTATTCTTTTTTCACATTTTTCGGGTATCGCGGTGGGCCTGCCTGTGGTTTCCTTAACAACCCCTCTTCTACCTTTGACTCTGTCTATAATTGTGGTGCGTGGAATGTTATATTTGCGTGATGCTTGGTATGTATTTAAATCACCATTTTTTACTTGCTCAACAGCTTTCTTTAATATTTCTAAAGTGTAGGTAGGTTTAGTTGTTTTTTTTTTATAGTGACGCACCATTTTGATTAATTGAAATCTGAAACGAAAGAACATGTGAATGAATGAACACTTTTAAATAAAATATCAAAATCTATTTTTTTAATACTTGATATCTGATTACGCTGTGAAATTAAGTAGCAGGTAATTATATTTACTTGGCAACACTCGCATTCGTCTTGAGGATAGTATTCATATATTGTATAAATGGAGCAAAATGGACAGCAGAAAAATGAGCTTTCCAACATAACTTGTACATTTATAATTTTTATATCATCTCTACATATAATAAATTCGAAGTTTTGGAAGTAAGCGTTCTACGTCCATAATGATCTTAGCACTATAGAATTCGCTAACCTTATATAGCTCCGGTAGAAAAAAATCTTGCATGCGCGATTCAGGTTTTCTTAAATTTAGAAAATCACAAATTAGTTGATTATTCTTTTTGTTCTGCTTAAAAAATTTGTACACTTATGTATTTTAAGAATACATAGCAATATACACATTTTTTAATTAGAAAATAAAGTAATTAATTTAATAAGATATTTTTTTTAATTTCAAGTAACTAGCGCCATCTCTTCGTTTTCGCGAAACTACCATTCATCTCAGAAAATGTTGATTTTATTTGTTTACCTTTGTTTGTGCAGTCTAATTTCGGGAACTAGGAAACAGATTTTAACATAATCTTCACGAATGTGTTCAGAAAATATCAGAAGAGGTTTAGGTATTTCAAGTAGATTTATGTTACTAATTAAAATTTGATATTTCTTGGCGTAAAAAATAAACCATAATATTTTTGCATGAAAACGTACAGAACGTAGGGATGATGTCAAAATTGTCAGTTTGACATACGGAAAGAAGCATCTAGCGCCATCTCTTTTTTATTTATAATTTTACTATGGCTTCGCATTATTACTATCGTGCATATAGCCAGTGTCGCGGTCAAAGAAAATTAAATCCAATGCAGGAGCGTTTTTTGAATTTGGAACATTACAACGCTCCAGCAATTTTGTATGAACATGTGTATGAAGCGGCGTGCTGGGGTTATTAAAAACTTAAATACTCTTTGATTGGATCTCTTTTATCAAAGTACTAGCGACCCGCCCCGGCTTTGCACGGCTATATTATGCATGTATTATCTTCTTATCTATATCTATCTATACATATAAAATCCTTTGTCCTGACTGACTGACGGATCAACGCACAGCCTAAACCGCTGATCGTAGAGACTTGAAACTTGGAGGGTGTGTTCTTTGTATGACGTAGGTATCCGATAAGAAAGGATTTTCCGAAATTCTACCCCTAAAGGGGTGAAAAAGGGGAGCAAAGTTTGTATGGGACAACGTGATTCCTTGATCTAATCTACTTCAAATTTTGCATAAACTTTTTGACAGAATTGATGGAACACGTGTTTCATATTTTATTGAAATTCATCCCCTAACGGGGTTAAAAAGGGGTAGAAAGTTATTTTGGGGTGATTTCCTCCGAAGTTGATATCAATACTCCTTTTAAATCACCTACATTTGACACCCATTTCGATTTTATTCAAAAAAGGTTGCACTTTTAGGAGACGGCCTCATGGGGACGTAGAATTCGAAATTTGAAATGGTAGAACATTGTCTCTACATAGTATGAAATATACGAATCATTCTATATTCAAAAGTAGCTGCACCTCGCGGTTTCACCAGCATGTCCCGATCCCGTGGAAATATGGAATAAAATGGGATATGCGTGGGATAAAAAGTATGCTACACTATTATGTATTCTGTGACGTTCGTGTTTAGTGGGACGCGTTCGTGTCGTCACGGGCGGCCGGGGTTTCTCGAGCGGCTGCAGTTTTTCGTTGATTACTCAGGTTCTACTTATTGGATTTAGATGTAAAGTATAACACGACTTTCCTATCCTAGCTATCTTAAAGTGAAAACCAGATTTCAATTGGTTTAGGCGTTTTTTATTGTATAAGTAACAAACAGACAGAAAGATAGACTTGAACTTAAAAAACTACATGTTTTTGTTTCAATATTTTCAAAGTCCCTCAGAACTATTTTTTTTATTTGCTTCCAAGTAAATACAGAATTTTCGTCCTCTCTGCCTTTATAATGAGTATCAAAGAAAACATGTGAAATATAAATATAAAAGAATATAAACTAACCTACCGACTTCGGTAATTTTAAAACCCAAATAAATTTATTAGAGTTAAAACCAATAAAAAATCCTATTAGAACCATTTTGGACTTATACTCGGACGAAGTCGCGGGCAAAAGCTAGTCCATAATAAAATGATAAGGAATATTGGGTGTGTTTGTTGGCTCTCCACATCCAAAACAATTAGATGACAAAATAAAATGAGTATTTTGCCATGGCCATACAAGTCTTTCTTGTATAAAGTTTTGAAAATCATATTTAGTTATGTGTTTGTCAATGTCCATATATTTTAATATTACCATGGCTGGCTTTAAAAAAACCTGCAATAAAATTTTAATTTTCGTTTTATTATTTACAGGTGTAAAAAGGTTGACGATTTCTGTTTTGGGGCAAATGCGTCTGCCGAGACGCTATTGCCCCATAACGGCAGACGCATTTACCCCAAGACATTAATCCTAACCTAAAAAATGAAAATATAATTATTTCTACAAATAATGTGTTTTTATAAAAAATAACTGCACGTGTAAGCAACCCATTGACTATTTTTTACAATCATAATTGAAAAAAATGAATTCACTGAAGAAAACATATGATTAACACAGATTCAATTACTCACCTCTCTCAGTGTCGACTTGTCCAAACCCGTGCAAAACACAAAATGGCAAATTTTTTAAATAAATGAACTACTACGCCATCTGTTGTAACCACAAGTAAAATATTTAGTTAAAGACAAGTTAAGTTTAGTTTACATAGATGTAACGGTTTTTAAATTAATTTGAAAAGATGCATTTGCCCCGTAGACGCAATTAGCCTGGTTGACCTTATTCCTTTTTTTTTACATTTTAATTTCTTATATTTTTTGAGGACCTCTTTTTGTGATTCTGCCATTTTCATGACATACTTCTCTTCTATGTCACCTTTTAATATTTTGTTTATTATTTTACACCAATTGTACACTTGTAATCTTACTATAATATTAATAAAATAGTCTAAGACTATTTTGTGGTGCAGTTTACTACAGCCTAACCAAGAATGACTTGTAGTATTTATTATAAATAAATAAAATAAATAAATCAACAGCCTTATAAATAAGTACAGACCCATATAAAATATATACCTTTCAGACTAACATACATATAGATAATATTATGATTTAAAATTAGGTTTTAGGGTTTTCAATGAGGCCCTTTGTCCATTGAATATCATATCCTTATTCAAAAAATTGTTTCTTATACCCTTCAACGGATGTGGTGGGGCGAAAAATACACTTAAATTGTGTCCATTAATTTCAACTGATCCATCTGTAAAATAATAAGTGATTAAGTGATTATAATTTAAAAAAAAAAGAATATACCTACCTAAATAGGTATATACTAATTAAGAATAAGACAATTAAAATACATACCATCATGAACATCTAAGAGTGTTCTTGCTCTGACAGTGTCCTCTCTTAATTTTCTTATCCACGGAATCCCTGCCTGCTTGCGGCGATCTGCAGTGGCCAACCTGGAAGTCCCTAAATCGCTTGCGGACCCAGGTTGGCCGCTGCAAAGAGCAAACATGGCTAGGTGGGGTTTTTCCGGTTCGGACACTCTGTGTGAATGTGGGAGTGCCGCCCAAACGATGGCGCACTTGACGGCTTGCTCTCTCTGCCCTGTTAGCTGCTCTGCAGACGACCTCAACAGGGCAACAAATAATGCGATTGCCGTGGCTAAGTTTTGGGCGGGAGTGCTTTGATCAAGATGCATTGCATTGGTCGCCGTTGACACGAAGAAGAAGAAGATTTTCTTATCGCTGTCCGAAATGTAGACCCTTGGTCACAAACAAGGCCCACTGGAGTTAAGCTTAAGCCTGTTAATGCCACTTGAGACACCATCTGTTTTAAAATATTTAGAAGTTCAGCTGCTGACACTGTCTTCTTCTTCTTCTTTCCCTTATCCCGGTTTATCCAGGGTCGGGCCTCCTCGTATTTTTGCTCCAGGTCGTACGATCCTGGGTTGTCAAGTGGTTAAGGTTCTGCGACTTCATCAGCTTGTCCATGCTTGTCCACCATGTATCGGGTGGTCTTCCTCTACCCCTAGGTTTCACTGGGATGTTCAGTGCCTTGTTCACGGCGTGATCTACTTCGCGTCTAGATATGTGACCGTACCAGCGCAGTCTATTTTCCGTAAGTTTCTCAGTGATCGGGGCAACTTTAAACGATCCTCTTACATACTCATTCCGCACTTTATCCATGCGAGTGACGCCGCCAGCCCATCTCAGCTTCTTCATCTCGTTGACGTGAAGTTTCTGTTCGTGTACTTTTTTAACAGCCCAGCACTCAGACCCATACATCAGAGCCGGCCTCACAGCCGTCTTGTATATTTTTCCCTTTGTCTTCAGTGGCATGCGCGGGTCACACAGCACTCCCGAGAGCGACCGCCATTTAAGCCACGCAGCGTTAACACGGTTGTTAACATCGTCATCTATGCACGCGTTAGTAGCGAGTATAGAGCCCAAGTACTTGAAGTGTGACACTTTTGGAAGGGGACTTCCTTCAATGTAAACATTTTGTCCGACAAGTTCTTGACCACCGTAGTCACACTCCATAAACTCTGTCTTAGATCTACTGACCCTTAAACCATATCGCTCGATCGTTCCCAACCATTTGTTAAGTTGTTGTTGTAGATCGGGTACGTTTCCGCTGGATATGACCACATCGTCCGCATATAGTAAACACCAGGGAGTTGGAGCTTGGATGTCACGTGCGATGTAGTCCATGCATATGTTAAAAATTAAGGGGCTCAATGCTGATCCCTGATGTACTCCCACTCTAACGCCAAATGACTTGCTCAACCCTGCGGGACTCTTAATTTGCGTCCTGATGCCGTCATACGAGGAGGAGTTTGTGTTGGCTTGATTTTTTTTTATGGCCGGTTGCCACCTGACGCCAAGGGTGTAATCCACTACGGGCCTCGGGCGCCGCCGTTGACCCGCTAGGGGCTCTTCCGCCGCCATCCCTACTGAGCACTCCACCCAGAGCACACAGCACACACGCAGCCTCTACTCCGAATATGTCGGAGAAGCCTGCGTGTGGGGTTTGATGACGAAGTATCCATCTCCGGCCTTGTGGTCCGCGGGAGGTATTTGATTTCCCTCCTACCCAATGGAGGTTTGACCCTCCACCGAGCATCCCCCTATCCGCCACCTGGGGAAGCGTCCTCTAGGGTAGGGAATCAGGCTACCCCGAGGACAGCTGCTGACACTGTGCCTTCACAAAAATAATATGCCACAGTCTGTCTCCAGGATGAGCATATCCCTCTTATCATGAAAACCAGTGAATGGTCAGCATATTTCAGTTTCCTTTCTCCAGCTACATCCACAAATCCAATGATTTTGTCTTTTTTCTCATTATATGTTAAATGTGGCATTAATGACACTTCATCAAACACGATGGTGCATAATTTTTCTTGTGTGTTTTTATTCTTGCAGCTTTGTTTTATCGAATCAAATATTTGTGGATTCAGTCCTGCATCCATCGTTACTTTCTCCGAAAGGCGTAATAAGGTTCTCTTATTAGGTAGACTAAACATGGATTGGAATAATAATTTATATTTTTTTTTGTTTTAATTAAAAAAAAATATATTTTAATTTATTTTTTTATGGGCTTTGCTTCATAAGGAGCAATGCTAGTAAATTTTTTTCAAGTGAGAACCTTCTTGCGTTAGTTTTTTTTTGCACTTGTTTTAGCTGCATAAACAAAAATGTTTGCGCTGTTTTATTTAGTGAAAGCTATGTCCGGTCTTGAGGTATTCGCTAAGTAAATAAGTGATTCAATCAATTCACGATATGGTGCATTGTTTATTATTTCGCCTTCAGTTTCAATATTTCCCTTTTTCATTGGAGTTTTTGCTTCTTTACACTCGCTCATACCAAACTTTTCTAGGATTTTATTTATCATCTTTTCTTGTTTTATAAGTATTTTGTTCTTTTCTCTCAGTATTTCCATTCCTAAGTAATCTTTAATTTCTCCTAAGTTTCTGATCTTGAATTCTTCTTTTAACTTTTGAATAATATGGTTGCAATTTCCCATAATAATAATGTCATCAACCCAAACCAATAACCAAGTGTCTTCTTTGTAATATAGGCAATAGTCATAATCAGATTGTTTTAAGGCTTATTTGATTAGAGTTTGATGTAATCGTTCGTTCCAGCACTTTGGCGCTTCTCTTAACCCATAGAGCAGTCATGTCAAACATACGGCCCGCGAATCATAATGATGCGGCCCGCAGTCGGAATCTAGATCTCATAAAAGAAAGCGTATTTTATAATTTTTTGTTTCTCTCGCACTTGCAAGACACCTTGACTTTGAGTAGGTACTCGAAAGCTATACTAGCTATGCTTTTTCGTAGTTGATATTTTGTGGACAAAAGTTTTCTATTATAAAATGAATAAGAACAAATATCGCTCAATCCTAGTGATAAACATCCAGTCTATTCTTGAAATAATTACCACGAATATGACACCCGACATATATTATAAAAAACAAAAGAATTCAAGTTTCCGGATCCTACAGATAAATTTACTTCCCCTTTTTAAAACTAATTATTGTTTGTGTACTTACCTATTGAAAAAGTACCAAATAAATGTACCCGCCTCACCAATAAACTTAATAATAAAGGGAAAATTAAGAAATATAAAAAAAAATGAAAATTACTGTACATTTTGGTACTTACAAGTTCTCGTGAATATGTAATTTGCCCATATTTTTTTATTGTCTTGACTCAGGATCTTGATTTTTATACGCCTCATAGGGACTATAGACCTTAGTATCTGGTATGAATTTCAACTTGCTAGGTCCACCCGTTCCTGAGAAAATCGGTGGTGACACACGGACAGACAGACAGACGGAGAAGAAAATGATCCTTTTTTTACCTTTTGAGGTATATAACCCTAAAAAAGTACGTTTTTAAATATTTCATGTCTGGCCCGCCGACACATCTGCAATTTTCGAAATGGCCCGATGTAAAATCGAGTTTGACACACCTGCCATAGAGTGCCTTTCTAAGTTTCAAAACCTTTCCTTCTGTAACTTTTACTCCTTCTGGTGGTTTTATATAGATTTCTTCAGATAAATGACCATTTAGGAATGCTGTTGGAACATCAAGTTGTTTTATGGAAAGACCTTTTTGACTAAGCATTAATCTGACCGTTGACATTCTTGCAACTGGTGAATATACATTATATTTGCTGTCTACTTGAAAACCTTTAGCGACCAATCTTGCTTTTTGCTTTCCATCTTGTTTAGTTTTAAAAATCCATTTAGTGTCGATGGCTCTCTTGTCTTTAGGTAAGTTAGCTTCTTCCCAAGTATTCAGTTCTTCTAGTGAGTTTATTTCATCACTTATTGCCTTCTTCCAGCCTTCTTCTTTGACTGCTTCTGTAAACGTTTGTGTTTCCATTAATAAACAGTATGCTATATCCAAACTCTCATCCTCTGTAGTAATATAGTCTTTGAGATATGCCGGTGGTCTTCTTTCTCTGACAATTTTAGTTTGTGTTGTGTTTTGATTGTCCCTTTCTTCGTTTTCTTCTGCTGGTATTTCGTTTCTAGTTTCTTGATTTTGTATTTCTTCCATATTATCAATTTTCCTTGTTTCTTCTCTTTCTTTCTCTTTTTCTTGTACTGTATCTTCTTCATATTGAGTTCTGTAGGTATATCCTTCAATTTCTGATTTTTGCTTGTAGTAGACGTCATTTTCATTAAATCTAACATCTCGAGAGATTAATCTGATGATGTCCCATGTCATGCTTTACACTTTGCATTATTTCATCGTAGACAACTCGCTGTTCTGTGTTTAATTTGTAAACATTCACAGAAACGACTTCGGTCAATTCATTGGGATTATAAATTAACTCGCTTAAAAAGAGACGATTTTCAATCACACTGTTTTGATCGCGCGAAGGAACTGGAAGACCATAATCTGTAAGTGGTTTATCTGAAATAGTCATAATATTATTTTCAAGATAAATGAGGCATCGATTGTTGACTATTTCGTACAAATCACTGTGAAATTCTCCGTGTTCTCTATCAATTTCTCTTTTTATGCCTTCCGATAGACTTGTTTTATGATTTTCCCAAAGAGAAAGTGGGTCTGATACCTGGCAAAATATGATGGCAAATAGTTGCCATACTTTTTGGGAGATTCTGAAAGAGACGCTTCCTCCAGAGTATGGTTCCAATGAGCGTCATCTTCCAGCAAGCCACGTACTCTGCATGCCACCTGATAAGTAGGTTGAATAACGCCATTAACGGACTTTAAGTCAGCGAATGACGTGGGACCCCGAACTTCATGTAGAAGAATGCGAAGATAATAGCATTCTCCATTGTTGGGATGCACAGTGTACATCCTTCCCAAAACTTGCTCTTTTTTATACCGGGAAAGCCGCTAACTGGCTTTCCTTTTTTCCTTCTAGTGAACTTGTTTTGGTTCCATGTATAATAACATGGAGCCTCGCAATAAAAAGTGTCCTAACAAATTCTTCTACTTGACAAAGGTCGAAAAATCCATTAATGTTGTTTTGGGTGAGTGATTCATCCTATCTACCACATTATCTTCGCTAAAATAGATTCTTTGGCCATTTTCTAGATGTACAGCGAGATGAATTACGGGAGGAAACCTCTCGTAAATAGGAAAGCAGAGTATTCGCCAAACCGCTTCAGAACTGCTGATATACCGTCCCGTCTCATATTTCGTCACCTCATCGAAATTTCCAACAGCGAATGCTGCTTGGTCAGACCCTTTATTAACTTACAAATGTATTTTATGGATTTAACAGAATTGCAGTATTCGACATTAAGTGGGCCGAGAAAGTTCGTAAAAGTACCTACTGGGTTGTACGGTACAACCCAGCGATTATCAATATCAATTCCACGTACATTTGCAGTAAATCCATTATCATCCGGAGAACGTCTGCGATATTTAGGATAACCATACTCACCAGATTGAGTCTCTTTAAAGAAGGGTCTTGGGTTGTCCCGAAAATGGAACCCTTAGTGAGAAGTTTCATCAGATGTTTCAGTTTTATATGGCACACCCTTGCCACCAAATCGTGCCTATCCTGCGGTTTTTGTCCTTTTTTTAAGTGTTCCGTGATTTCGGGCCATTTTGGATTGCAGGTTAAGGTGATGAATAAATCAGGTCGTCCGTAATGGTGTACGTAGGTCATAGCGTCCTGCGTCCTTTCGTGCATGTATCGTGGCCGCCCCCGTGAAAGATGATGGTAAAACAACCATTTTTCCGACCTCCGCCGGCTGAGAATCAGATCTTAACATGGCGTCTTTTAAATGCACGTATTCCTCACTGCTCAGCTTTTTCTGATTGTGACGTATTAAATTTAACCTTTCAGTTTCGATTTTCGCGTACCTACATATCCACCAGAAAGTGGTTGAGAAGATTACGGAACCTTAGCAAATAGCACTCTTCGTCACGTTCCATAACTTTATAGCTATAAAAATCAGCTGCAGATACTGTCTTAGAATTAAGAATCAAGAATTTTTATTGTCCAAGTGATGTACATTGAGATCTTAATAATTAAAAATAATAGTTAGGTAACAATCACTTACCCATTACAGGCATACAATATTTATAGTTTGAGCATCTATACAAATAAAACTTACTGTTTAGCTAAGTTATTATTGTAACTCAGTAAATAACATTTGTTTTTTCATAAAACTCTTTAAGAGTATAGAAAGTGTTATCTACAAGCCATTTTTTAAGGCGACACTTAAACAAGTTTATAGAATTTTTAAATTCTATCGGTAAGGCATTATATACTTTTATTGCTGTAAAATAGGCACTCTTATGAAACATTGGATAGTGTTTAGATTAGATTGGATTAGATAGAACTAAGGATGGCTTTAGTAACTGGATCTCGCTGTGAAATATTTATACAATAGCCATCTTCTCCACGGCAGAACATAAGAGGGTATTGAAGTGCATCATACGCACGATGACTTTCACAAATTCTTACCAGTCTATTGTCTCTACTGTGGAGAACGATGTCTCTTTTCTCTAATTCTTGTCCAACAATAGGAACCGCATTAATTGTTCGGTAGATAAACCTATATTTATATAGTTATACTTCGACATTACATTAACCATCGCACCTGTATCTATTTTAAATGATAGCTTTTTACCGTTACATTCTATAAATTCAAACCATTCTTTAGTCGACTTACTCAGTGTTTTGTCCTCATTTATTGTATCCACGTAAAACATATCTTCACCATCACTGCAATCCTCCGAATCTATATTTAAATTTAACACTTTACGCATCATTTTCTTTTCTTCACACACTCGCGAAAAATGCCCTTTTTTATCACATACTAGCGACCCGCCCCGGCTTCGCACGGCTATATTATGCATGTATTATACATATGAACCTTACTCTTGAATCACTCTATCTATTAAAAAAACCGCATCAAAATCAAAAAAAAGGTCAAAGGGAAATAGGGACAGAGAAAGCGACTTTGTTTTATACTATGTAGTGACGAAACACAATGCATTCCGCGCCGGACACCGTTCTCCACCAGCACAGAAAGCACTTTCGCACTTGAAACATGGCGATCGCATTGATCGTGGTCCAGCCGACGATGACGGTGCCGAGTCGGACGCGCCCGCTGGGCCCGCACCACGGCGCACACCGCGCCAGCCGCCTGCACCGCGCCAACCGCGCCGGCCCCTTTTTTTTTTTTTTTTTGTGGAGAAATGCGCCTTATGCATCATCCCGCCAATCCCCGGGGGGGGGGGAGTAGCGAGGGTATGTGAGGCTCCCTGCTGGCCTGAAGGTGGTGGGCGGCCAGAGGTTTACCCACTAAAACTCCACCGGTTTCTCTCTCGCCGTGATGTCGGGGCTGCGGGAACGTGTGCGATTCGACCGCGGCACCCGACGGCAACCGCGCCGGCCCTGCCTACCTCGACCACCACGCTGCGACATCGCATCCACGACAGCCCCCGCCGTCGTCGTCGTCGCCTTCCCGTCGGCGTCAATAGTGACACTTTCCTCTTTAGATATCTCCGCCGCCTGGCAGATAGATATTGCCTTCGTTAACGTTAAATCTTCTGTACGCAACAACCGATCCCTGACCGTGCTGTTTCCGATCCCACACACGATTTTGTCTCGTAGTAAACTTTTTAGCAAGACGCCGAAATCACATTGTTTACTTAGCAATCGCAACGCAGTTACGTAATCATCAATGCATTCGCCTTCTTCTTGATTGCGGGTGAAAAATTTGTATCGTGTGACGGTGATATTCGGTTTGATGTCAAAATAGTCATCGAATTTTTTTAAGACACAATCTATGTCATACACCTCGTAACCCGCTAATCCGATGAGGTTAACCAATAAACTAGCCTTAACTTCCTTAGGCTCTTTGCTCACTCCAGATGCCTTTAGAAATACGTCGAATTATTTCCGCCATTGACGCCATGATTCCGACCGTGTTGCCGGACCGCCTTCTAGGCATAATTCTGCTGGAGGACGCGCGTGTTCCATTATTTATAGTTTATTGTTGTGATGTGAGATAAACTTGTAAACACCAATATTTTTTACAAAAACTATCGTTTTACCCTGTTTTTATTATTTATTTCACGCACCGCTGCCACCATGTAGTAAAACACACGTAGTTTGGTTAAGCACTGACTTTATTGACATTACCATGACAGATGCCTACAAACATACCTATACCAATACTACATCAACAAGATGTTATTTATTGAATGGAAATGCTTCCTAATAAAAAAGCGCTTCTCCTGCTCACTAGGCCTAACAATTACAATGTGTGTGCAATCGATACAACCAATCACCCCGGGTAAATTATATTTCTCATAAAATCTGTAATAATACGAAATCTATTATTATAAACCCTTGTTTATAATAATAGATTTCGTATTATTACAAATAAATTATTATTAATATTTATTATTAACATCTCACTTTCTCTTGATGGCATTCCTTTCGGCTGCATTTTGGGGAAATTATATATCTTTGAAGGATGCCTTGAGTATTCAATGCAAACGTGACCTCTCGTAAGCATCGGGACACAGTGGGCTGGACCATCGGGGTATCAGTGCTTAATTGCCCCCACTGAACCTTGGTAGCTACCTTTAGCATAACAATGTAGAGCAACTAATATCTGAGAAAGTAAAATAGTAAGTTTGATGGGGATATTATTCGTGACAGAGTTGTTGTCCTAAAATCAAATAATACAAACCTTTGTAGCAGGGTCAATGCCACGGCTATTACGCTTTATGGGTAAGAGTGAGACTAGTTCCTGACACAACTCTTCAAATAGTAACCGACTGAGTTTAAAATTCAATGGAAATGGAATAAGCAACCATTATGTGCGGCGTCGGGAAACTCGATTCTGATGACATTTAAAACAGCGATTTCAAAATCAATCACGATATGTGCTGGATTTAAAACACAGTCAAACTCAAGAGCTTATATTATCGCGGACTCTTTTGCTAAGCACTTTAAGATTGAACCTCTCGACGCCGGGTGTGTGAGCGAGACTGAGCACTGTCAAGCTTACGGCCAACAATCAGTTATCAGGTTTTCACCTCGTGCGATAGCTCTGGTAGTGAAAGGTATGCAGCGTGGAAAATCGCCAGGACATGACGGGCGCAGTCTCGAGCACATACTATGGGCTACTCAGCATATTTATAATGTTTTATCGATTCTATTTAATGACTGTATAAAATACTGCTATTTGCCCTGTGATTTAATGAGAACGGAGGTGGTTCCCATCGTAAAAAATAGGACCGGTGACCTGTCTGACCTCAAGAATTACAGGCCAATATCCTTGGGAACTGTTGTAGGTAAAATACTGGAAAGACTGTTGCAACCCGAACTGATGAAAGGTACAAACGTTAGCGATGCTCAGTTTGGCTTCCGTGCCGGACTCTCAACAGATTCTGCCATATTAAGTCTGAAACATACAGTGAAGTACTATACATCCAGAAGCACATCAGTGTATGCTTGTTTCCTAGACCTTTCCCGTGCCTTTGATCTTGTCAACTATAAACTGTTATGGAGTAAGCTACTTTCCAACAATCGCCTTATTAATATCGGTGCAGTAAGTCTGATTAGATTTTGGTACGGAGGCCAAACGAACTATGTTAGATGGGGTGACGCGCAATCTAGCGATTTTAGGTTAGAATGCGGCGTCAGACAGGGGGGCTTGACCTCTCCGGACCTATTTAACGTTTACGTAAACGACCTTATCGAGGAGCTGAGAAGAGCTGGTGTCGGTTGCCAAATTGGTAATGTATGTGTTAACAATTTGAGCTACGCTGATGATATGGTTCTTCTCAGCCCCTCGATAAACGGCATCAGAAAGCTACTGGCAATCTGTGAGAAATACGCCACAACTCACGGATTGAAATATAATGTTTCAAAAACGGAGCTGTTGGTTTTCAAAGCTGGTAAGGGTCCGGAGATGGTTCATCCAGTATACCTTTACGGGTCACCAAATCGGGTTGTAAAGAGTTTCAGGTATCTGGGCCACATACTGACAGACAATTTGAAGGACGATGCCGATATCGAGAGAGAGCGTAGGGCTCTGGCCGTAAGGTGCAACATGATTGCGAGGCGTTTTGCACGGTGTAACGCTGAGGTTAAGCAAACTTCATTTAAAGCCTACTGCCAAAGCTTTTACACGTGCCAGCTCTGGACTAATTATACGAAGGCATCTTACAATGCACTCAGAGTGCAGTACAACGATGCTTTTCGTATAATTATGAAGCACCCCAGATACTGCAGCGCCAAGGCCATGTTTGCAGACGCCAGAGTCCCAGATTACTACGCCATCTTGAGGTCTCGAGCAGCTTCGGCATGGGATAGACTACAGAACTCCTGTAGTAACTTGATCCCATCAAAAACATAACTTGTAAAAAAACCAAGTCTCGCCACCCAGTTCTTCTACCGTAAAAAGTTGTGAGATCCATGTAATACCAAGTCGGTTAATTTATTCAGTCCCTACTAAAGGGACTTTCTGTCTAAGTTATTTCATAATAGATTGACTTGGCAATCGCAATGAAAACACAATGTATCTCGCAAGTAATACATATTATATTAAATTAGATTTTTTTAGTGCGATTGCCAAGTCAAAATTCAGGCTTTTAGTTTTATCCACAACGAAGTTATAGGGGGTCGAAAATGGCCTGAACTGTTTCGAGAAAAGGATGGTACGGCCGTGCCGCTTTCTTGCTCGACTTGGCGGGGGCACTGCCGTGCCCTCAGATCTTGACAGCAGTAGCTCAGGACTACTGCAACATATTCTACAGACACTGGATTCAAGTCCACCGGAATGCGAACGTCAGGTAATTTGACATATATAGTTTGTTTGTTTATATAGGTACGTCGTAATTAATCTTACGTTAATGTTTTATTATTTTATTTTTATTGTGTCCTTAGCTTAGTATAATATGGGTCAAACCTGAAATAAACATTATTTATTTATTTTATTATATCGTATTATGATTTTAACTCTTTGAAAAAAGTCATATAGGATTCTTCGGTTTTATCGGGTAAGAAGCAATATACTACCGGAATTATCTTTCTACTCTCAGCGTCGTTACCGACAAAGGCGTGTATCGAGTATATCTGCTTAAATATTGTTGGACAAGATTGAAAAGTTCCATCCATCTGCCAGGAGGAAGAATTTTGCAAAATTTCAATATTCTTCCTCGTACAAAAAAATAACATTTGCTTTTTTTGACCATACGTAACATCTCGAGCCAGGAAGCGCTCCCCTTCAACTACCTATAATGAAAAATAGTTATAGTTAATAAACTAAATTATTGAAAAGTATATATCCCAACTATTTCCTAGTGTACACATAGTGTACACTAGTACACATAGTGTACACTAGTACACACATAACTCTATCTCACAATAGTACTGAACTGATTTTGATGAAACACTTTTAAATATCATACTGATAATATAATGTAAATATGGGTGAAAATGATAACTTTCTTTATCATTTTTTTTTTTCAAGTTAGTTAATACATTTTCTAACATAAAATAACTTAAGTTTTGGTCATTCTCACCTTCATTTCTTCTGGAATGTCGATTTCTTGTAATGTGTTTGGTTTTACTGGTTTTTTATTATTTCTAGCGCGCCTTATAATTTGGCGTAGAGCATTTTTATTTGGAACACTGCATGCGCTGCTACTCGGTGTTTGGGCTAAGTTGTTTTGAATGATCTGCGTAGGTGTAGAGAAGCTACACACAGCATCTTGTTTTAAACGATTTTTTAAATTTACTTCATCAGATCGTGAAGCACTAGGCGCATGATAATGATCACTGGGAGGTTTAATTATCGAGTGCCCGTCACCAGCAGTAAACTTTGTCATCACAGAACTTCTACATTGTTTCGATTGCTTTTGAATACACTGCCAATAGAACTTGTCATTGTTTTGCGAGTTAACATAAAGCCGTTCATTATCAGCATATCCTTCCCGCGCGAAGTTTTTTCAATTTTAATATCAGATCTGGGAAAAATATTGTCCGACATGATAATTATTTCTGCTAAAACTGAATAAATTCAATAGTTTAATTTTCGACACTACTATGAGCAACTACGAGAAATCTTTCTGCAAAGAGTAGTTGAACAGGGGATACTTTAATAGTGGAATTTTGTTCAATCTTATACATTGAATTTAGACTTAGATAAGGTGATAGTAAGTGTAAATAGTACTTCGATGAAATGAAAAAAGGTGTAATAATGCTTGGATGAAATAAACTTAGTTTAATAGTGTTTAGGTGAAATGTAGCACCTAGTAAATAAACATAGGCATAACAAAGTTTGTATGAATTGAATGTTAGGTTTATTGAATAGTCGATGAGTCGTCATAGTTAAAATGTAACAAGTGGAAACGTGTTTCGATCTAGCGTAGTGAACCCCTGAGCCACTATGTCTGGCATAGCCACTGTTTAACACCTAACCCTACCTGTACCTGTATATTTTTTTGAAGTAAGGGCAACTTTTATCCAGCGCCATATGGGGTCCACCGCAGTTAATGCTAGTTATGGTACTTATTGTTGAGAATGTCACAGTTTTCATGTTTCTCGCCACACTTTGGACAAACTACTTTTGGACATGATCGTCTCAAATATCCAAACTTCCAGCACCCAGAGCACTGAGTAACTGGAAAGGTGAACGCCTCCACCTTAAACCGACCCGCGTATCCGAAGACGTACGGGGGCAAGGTGGGGGCCCTTAAATGAGACGCGGATGGTTTCACTGTCCACCCATTGGCCATTCACTTGTCTTTTGAGTCGTTTGATCAAGTCTAGATCTCAACATTACTCTCAAGTATCCTATTCAACTCATTCTCATCTAATTCAAGATCTACCTGTTTTATAATACCATAAGATATATGTGTCTCGTTGGCCAACTGACATTTGTACTCCAATTCTTTAATTTTCTTACAGTAAATCATTCTCAGCGCATTTTATCTCGTATCGAACTCTATTATGATTCTGAATGCACTTTTATATTGCATTCTTAGGACACCGGTAATGCTTCGCTCTCTTAGCAGTTTAGCCATTCCGAATTGCTTAGGCAAATTCTTTTGGGATGTCATGGAAACAAGGATACGATCCAGGTCCGCGCCACTGCACTGTTGTGGTTTGCCCTCTCCATTGCGAGTTATTCTACGCCTGGCCTTCGCAATTACCTTCATAAAACCATCCTCGTTATCGTCTATATGCAGTATTATCTTTTAATTTTTTTTAATTTGTATGTCTATTGTGTAATGGGTCATATGTGCCTGCAATAAATCTATTTTATTTTAATTATTTATTTTTATTAAAAATAATATTGAGGTTTCTAATTTTTTTTTTTCTAAACTGAATAGTTTACGCGAGAGACACTTCCAAAGTGGTTCCAAGTTCCTGTAACTTCTAAAATAAGAGGAACATGAAACTAAAAAAAATACGATATACATTATCATGCAAACTTCCACCCAAAATTGGTTTGAACGATATCTGGTAAGCAGTTTTTTTTAATAAACCACCATTTACCCTTCATTCGTGTATTTTTACCACTGGCGCCATCAAATTTTTTATGACTCCTATTTAACAAACGTGATTTTTATGTGATGATAATGGTACGGAACCCTTCGTGCGCGAGTCCGACTCGCACTTGACCGGTTTTTATGTGATACTCTCTCCATTGTTGACCAGTTACTGCAAAAAGATTTTTTCTTTAAGTCTTCGTTTTTTTATATCTTCTTCTGGCCAGTGCTAATTTCTTTAAGAGGTGATGGTACTATATAGTTTCCAATTTTCATAGTCGGTTTATTCTTGGCTGATTCAGAAACATCGTCTTTCTGGGGTTGTTTTGAAACATTAGGATTTTCATTTTGATCAGTAATTTTTTCATGAGTTTTGTGCGTCATATTCACGTAGTCAACAATGTCATTCCCGGTTTTCGAAATATTTCTGATATCTTCAGATTTTTCGGATGTGCAAAGACGGGATTCATTTGAAGTTGTATGGTCACAATGCAACAAGCAGCAAAGCAAACTTGGAACAAGCAGTTCCAGGCTCGTTCTGCAGTATGTTAGGTGTTGTTACAGGTTTGGTCTTGCTGTTGTCTGTTTGGTCGTCGTAACTCGCTTTTTCAATTACAGAGAGGTCTTTTTTTGTTTTTGAGTTCGAAGATTAATGATCAGATTGTTGTTCGCCGGTAGACATCGTTTCAGATTGTAGAAAAGCAACTTCAACTATGTTATTGTCTTGAATTTCATGTGTTTGTACAGATGTCCCGGCAGAGTGTTTTGAGCTTGCCCATAATATTATGTAAAGTGAAGTGTCTTCACAGGGTAATCGTTCATCCAATTCGTTTCTGTATTTGTAATACAGTTCCTTAAAAAGTTGTAATTTATCGGAACTGAATTTAGATTGGATTTCTTTTTCTAGATGTTCGAGGAACTGGTTCTGTAACGTTAGATCTATATGTGTCTGTACCGTTTTTCGGGATTTGATTTTAGTTAAGATAAGATAAGATAAGATTTATTCACTTAAACATACAATCGGTACTTAAACAATAACTATAAGCTATAACAATCAATGATCCGAATATGTAGTAGTTAGGTACATGACATGGTAGGTATCATTGACAATTACTGTCTGCACTAGGTTAAACCTGTACAACAGACAGTATGAACTCTCTCATACATCGAATCTGCAAAATACGTGTTACTGCACGATGCATGATGCAAATACATAAAGAAAAAGAAAGAAAGAAGAATGCCTATAATTAATGTGTATGCGTTAGTGTAGGTGTGAAACCGGAAGTTTATGAAGGGGTGTGAGTGCGAAGGGGGTGTGTGAGTATGAGTACATTGAGTTGTTGGCCTACCCCTAATCACCAGCCTCTTAAGAGTTGGGCAGGGGGAGACCTCCTTCTCAGTGTGGAACGTAAGATATGTAGGGACATGTGTGTGTTTGTGTGTGATAAGTGGTGAGTGATTACATAATTATATAAATAAATAAAGATATATATAAATTATAGTAGTTATATCTACATAACTAAAACCGAATGGACATAATCCGCCAGCACGGAAGCCGTTTTTGATAGTGTCCTCGGATATTGCTTCTAATGCTGTTCAAAATCTTCTTTTTTTTAATTTTGTGTCATATTTTGCAATTTCCAATTCGTTACAGCCCTTTTCCATGATATTTTTAACCGACTTCAAAAAAGGAGGAGGATCTCAATTCGTCTGTATGTTGTTTTTTTTTTGTGTGTATGTTACGCGATCATTCGAAGACGGCTCAACCGATTGAGATGATTCTTTTTGTGTTCGAATGGTGACACCTCAGGGGTGGTCCCATAAAAAATTGGTGAGGATCTGCGAAGAATCTTCGGAGGGATGAACAGAATTGCACCTCGAAAGTGCAGCAAATTGCTCAGTTTTCAATTTCCACCAGTACAACTGGCCCATAAACGTAGTTTATGGTATTAGTGGTAATAGTTTCCGATAAATGGAATATCTGAAACCACCTTCTCATCAGAAAACTCTTCACTCAGTTACGATTACAGGTTACAATTTGAAGAATTTAGTCGAATTTTGTCACCAGACTGGGTTTGAATGAATGTTGATAGAGAACCCTATCTTAAATGAAGTTCTGATGAGGATCTTCGAAGTGATAAACAGAATTGCACCTCGAGAGTGCAGCAAATTCAGTTTTCGATTTCCACCAGTAGAATTGGCCCATAAACGCATAGTTACCGATAAATGGAATATCTGAAACCACCTTCTCATCAGAAAACTCTTCAATCGGTTACGATTACAGGTTTAATAATAATCCATTTAAACAATAATCCATTTCGGGTCACTAAGACAGCAGATAACTTAAACATAAGTACTTACTTGGAAGTCGGACTGGGTTAGATTGAATGTTGCGCTTCGGCCACTTCCGAAACCAAAGTTCGAAACCGGTTTTGAACTAAGAATTTTTTTTCTTGTTTCGAAACTGGTTTCGGTAAAAGAATAATATTTCTTATCTCGAAATTCGTTTCGAGATAAGAATATTGTTTCGTCTTTCGAAACTATCAAATCGTAATCTAATCCTATCTATTTAGATGTATAAGAAGTAAGAATTGAAAGTTAATATATGTAATATTTATATTTAATTCAAATAGAAAAGAAAAAACATTTAATAATGCAATGAAAACGGTGCAATAACTTCAAGGCAATGGCCAACCGTGATTTCTTTTTTTTTAAGCTGTTGGATTGCTAATTTTATTTCTTCATCTATCTCCATGTAGTTTTTGTTCTTTTTAGTTGCTTTTTTGCAAACGCCAGTTTCATTTTTCAAAACATCCAGGACTTGAGCTAATGTAGGATTCGTACGCGCAATGAATCTGTTTAATTTGGAGTGCCACCCCTCCAAGTGGTTCGTAGTTCTAATTTCTTCCTCGCTGCAGCTGCAAACTTTGTGAAAATTGTTTTGCTCAAACCATTGCCTTTTAAAATATTTGTTAAAATTTTGAACTTCTATGGCATGTGGGCTTTTATTCATAACATAGTTATATCCTTTAGTAATAAACTGTTGCGGCAAACGGGCTAAGCCTGCACAACGAGCTACGTGTCTCTTTTTGACACTGGAGTTTAAGTTCAGTTTCTTTGCCTTTCGGAATAATGCCCTGTTGAAATGGAAGTAGCATAACTTTATTTCGATCATTGGAAAGACATCTCTGATTCCTAGCATTGCTGCTTTCTCAAAATCCAAAGTAATCTTCTTTGGTTCAAATGATGGAATTTGTGATTTTATTAATCGGAATAATACTTTGTAAGTCTCCTTTTTTTTGTTTTCGAGAAAGGCAAAAATTAAAGGGGTTAATGAATGAATATTTTCATTATAGCCGTGTATAGAATATAACTGTTTAAAACATCGTGGGCAAGATTTAAATGTTCCGTCGCAGTAAATGTGTTTATAATTTGTGATTTTTTGTCTTGCATTTGCTGTGCAAAATACTAATATGCGATTGCCGTCATCAATGAAATCAGCTAAGATCAACTTTTCAAATTTTCCGGGAACAACTACTTCGCTAGGTAGTGTAAATCTCTGTTTTTTGACACCTAACACTTTGTTGCGTTCGTTGTATAGCCCGCTTTTAACATTACTAAAACTTGGCAATTGATCACTTATAATAACATATCCCAAATTTTCCATATCGGCCTTCATATCGTCATATTGTTTTTTTATTGATACAAAGTTAGTACTCACTTTTTGTTTTAAATTATCCATGTTTTTTAGATATTCTGTTTTAACAATATCCCCTTTACAGTGACTCTCGTGTTGATTTTTTTTTATAATTTCATTCTTAGTATTAATAGTAAAGTTACCTTTGCATCCCAAATGTTCTTTTACGCAATAATAAAATGCGTTGCCGCTTTTGTAAATTTTCTTTCTATGGTACTTCCGCCCTTCGTACAGAGCTGCTACTCCTCCTCTTTTAGTACTTATAAACTCTATTTGTGTTTTATCCATTGTACATAGGTACTGCAATTCTGAATACCAAGTAAATGAATGCTATTTAAATAGCTTCGTTGCACTTCCGTACTTTATCAGCACTTGACATTGACTTGACGTATATCATTGATGATAATGGCAATATATGTCATTTTAATTAAAAAGGTTTCATAATGTGTTAGTGGATAGTAAATAGCAAAAAAGCAACTAAAAAGAACAAAAACTACATGGAGATAGATGAAGAAATAAAATTAGCAATCCAACAGCTTAAAAAAAAAGAAATCACGGTTGGCCATTGCCTTGAAGTTATTGCACCGTTTTCATTGCATTATTAAATGTTTTTTCTTTTCTATTTGAATTAAATATAAATATTACATATATTAACTTTCAATTCTTACTTCTTATACATCTAAATAGATAGGATTAGATTACGATTTGATAGTTTCGAAAGACGAAACAATATTCTTATCTCGAAACGAATTTCGAGATAAGAAATATTATTCTTTTACCGAAACCAGTTTCGAAACAAGAAAAAAAATTCTTAGTTCAAAACCGGTTTCGAACTTTGGTTTCGGAAGTGGCCGAAGCGGAATGTTGAGAGGTATAAAGAAAACATGGTGTTACCCAGTCCGACTTCCAAGTAAGTACTTATGTTTAAGTTATCTGCTGTCTTAGTGACCCGAAATGGATTATTTTTCACTTTTTGGTTTTTCTTTTCAGGTTTTTTTAATTTTTGTTTTCAGGTTTTTTTTAAGTCGATTTTTTGAATTTTAATTTATTTTTTATTAAGGGCCTAAAAACGGCCAGATCCATCGGTTGAAGGATGTGGGTGGGTGCTGTTCGGGTTCAATGCTATAATTTCGACCCCATTTTCAAGGCAAAAATTTGACAAGTGCATCGTTAAGTGCGACTTGTGTCCGTCGAGGAAAAATAATATGGGTTTTTAATATTTTGCTTGATAAGCCAAGGATGAAAAATATTAGACATGTACTCAAAAAAAGTACTGCCACACATTGGGACCTTCCAACACCAAAATTTTCTGGAACTTTATTCGCAACTGTCACTGATATTCGTTCGTAGTAGGTATACAATCATGGGTCCAACTGACCTGCCACGTTACCAGTTACGAGGACGGTGAGCTTGTCTTTTTCATCTCCCGAAGAGCTGTAAACATGCTTCTCGCCTCTTTTTGTGAGTACTTTACCTGGCTTGGGAGATAAAAAAAACGCACTCTCATCGGCGCTAAACACCCTTTCAGGTTCTTCCTGTAATGTTCTTCCTTATTTTAAAATAATGAAACAATAGCGTAGAAGCACTTATGTATTATTTATTTAGAGAATTTTAGCAAAAAAATCTTTATTCAAGAGTCGTTCAAATAAGAATGGCTTGACCAACATAACCTAATGTTACATAATCCCTTTTTCTAGGCGTCCTGTAGTTAACCACACGCAATATACGTTTTCCTATACATTTTTAGGTTATCTTAATATCAATGTGTCATTCTATATCGTCTGTACAAATTGCGTTTCGTTTATGCTAAATAATTGCGTTTGGTTCACTACTACACTTCCAGCGCTGAATTTAAATCCTTCTCCTGCAAATAACTTCATTAAACTACTTTTCAATATCGGCTTCTGTGACGTTACCACGGCTTTACTCATGTGACCACGGGCGGTCGTCAAATTTTGGGCTGTTCTTTCAGCAAATCGGGTGTCGTTTTAAAAAAAGGTTATAGCATTTTTTACCCGGCCGATTGTTAACGAAAGGTGTTTTCTGGCGTTTATCGGTTATAATGTTTTGAACACTGTCCAACAATTCTTCTTTTAACAATGTCAGTCTAACAAAAAATAACTTACAATTTCTTAAATTAATTATGACTGAAATATAATATTGCTTAGAAAATTAATCAATCAAATAGTCTGATTAGTCAGTCATTTGTTTTTTTTTTCGTTTGTTCGTAAGTAGACGTAAATATTTGTCTATTTTTCGTAAATTCTTCAAAATCTTATATGGCCTTCACTTTACAAAGTCTTTTTGGATTTGCAATTTGGGCCAACACATTTCCTTTCTGGCTGCTTTAGTCAGCTTGGATGTGAAAGAACTAGGTCTTCCAGCACCTTTTGGAGCTGTCCCATGCGTTTTCAGATAACTCGGAACAATCTCCTTGCAAAACTTGAGCTGAGACATCTTCTCTTTATTTCTTTGTAGTTGCCAAGCTCTGGTCGTCTAAATGAAAGTTCAGGATGCCTTTTTAGGAATCCACTGATCCTAGTCTTCTCCAGCCATTCCAGTCCAGTGTTAATTGAGTTCTCAATACGGTTTCTCTTTGCTTACTCGAAAGCTAAAATCCGAAGCTTGCCAGTTATTCCGAAAAGGCGCGCTTTCATCAATTTAATGTACTGAGATAATTTTTCTTCCCGTTCTTCATTAAAACGGTTTTGTAGCGTCCTATTTATCTTTGCCATAGTCATTATCTGAATCAGTATCAGGATCTTCAGAAAAGGCGCGCTTCCATCTATTTGTATGAATTTCAATAAAACCAACACAGAAATATATTTTATTCAAACGAAACAGCGAGAAACAAACTCAATGTAAAATGGCGGAACCGAGAAGAATTCTTTATTCTAATCAAAGATAATAGACAACGTTCAGTGTTGTCATTCTAACTAGTACAAACTACCTATCTATAGTATTACATTGCCATAAATAACACCCCCTCTCAATGTAATACTCTTACACACAAAATAAACTTTTCTTCTTATTTACCTAAACCTAAACCGGTTATAAATCTAAGCAACAAATTTTTATTCAAAGCCTTGGTGAACATGTCTGCTACTTGCTCTTCAGTTTTAACATATTTAATAACTAAAGTACCTTTCTTAATATAAATCTCTTACAAAATGAAATCTAATATCAATATGTTTCAAACGCTTTACACAATCTGTGTTTGCAGACATTATGGCACTCTGGTTGTCACAATATAATTGTACTGGACAAACATTCTCTTTAAAATCATTTAACAAATTAACAAGCCAACAGGCTTCGCTTGCGGCCATACTCATCGCTACATACTCAGATTCTGTCGAAGATAAACTGACACTAACTTGCTTCTTTGAGCACCAAGATATTAAACAATTCGCAAACATGAAACAGTAACCAGTTGTCGATTTCCTATCCCGCAAATCTCCACCCCAATTTGCATCACAATACCCCTCCAATACGTTTCCATTACATTTATATACAAGTTTATAATCTAGCTGAAACAGTAACCAGTTGTCGATTTCCTATCCCGCAAATCTCCACCCCAATTTGCATCACAATACCCCTCCAATACGTTTCCATTACATTTATATACAAGTTTATAATCTAGCTAGGGTATGTTTTATATATCTCAAAACTCTTTTCAGAGCAACTAACAATGCATTATTTGCTTTACTTTGAAATCTACTAAGGATCGACAAAACAATACAAATATCAGGTCTAGTTCCCAACACTGCATAAGACAAACAACCTATAATTTTCCTACACATGTTTTCTATATCCCTATCAACCACACAATCATTACTTTGTTCTAACATGTTAGTATTAAAATTATAACCTATGGATTATAATTTTAATACTAACATGTTAGAACAAAGGTGGACACACCTTTACAATTTTCCATATTATATTTCTTCAAAACATTGTTATGGTACTCCTTTTGACATAACTCAGTGGTACGATTAACTAAATCTTGTTTTACATTGATTCCTAAGAAAGTTGATACTAAACCTAAGTCTTTCATCTTAAATTGACTGTTTAGTACTGACTTAAGGTCACAAATATCGATCTCACTATTTCCAAATATCAAAAGATCATCGACATACATAAGTTCTGGAATGACCACTACACTTAATATAAAGACAACTATCAGCCAACGACCTTACAAAACCATCTTTAATTATTACAGAATTAAATTAGTCATTCCAATATTTAGGAGACTTTTTCAGTCCATATAATGATCTATTAAACTTTACAATCTTTTTGTTGTCACAATAAGCCCCTTCTGGAAGTTTTAAATACACAGTTTCTTCAATATTACCATATAAAAAAGCTCCAGTTACATCCATCTGATAAATAGGTAAGTTATATTTAGTTGCTATAGACACAAATAACCTAAAGGTTGATAGTTTAGCTACAGGTGCATAAATCTCATACTCATTTAATATATCATTTTGTTCAAAGCCTCTAGCAACTAATCGAGCTTTATACTGAATATTATTATTACAATTTTTTATTTTAAACACCCACTTACTACTAATAATATTTACATTTTCAGGTTCTTTACTACATACTTCCCAGGTATTGTTTTCTTTCAGGGTTTCTAGCTCTTTCTTTATAGCCTCTTGCCATCTACCTGCATCACTCCTTTGCATTGCCTCACGGTAGCTCTTAGGTTCATTTTCCTCTGTAAACACATGCTGACACTTGTAGAAAGAAGTCTGCTTCTTGACTCGAGTACTATGCTGGCGTAGAGGTAAGTCTGTCTCTTCATCACAGGATTCATCATCACTGTCACACGGTGTGTATAGACTGTCACTGCCTGAAGAAATATTAAAGGTTTCTGCAGTTTCTAGGTTCTGAGTCTCACTCAACTCACTCTCTACTAGCTCTGTGCTCAGTTTCTCACCCTCTCCTTGCTCTCTACTTAAGTTCTCACTCTCACTAGGCTGATTTTCACTTCTAGGTTCTTCGCTGTCACATTCTAACATGACTAACTGCTTATTTCTCTCTACATTCTTCCCTTTTTCCACTTTATCTGTCTCACTATCTAGGAAAACAACATCTCTTCTGATTTCAACATCATTCTTTTCCGGGAAAAATATTCTGTAGCCTTTAGTAATCTCACTGTAACCAACCATAATTCCTTTCTGTCCTTTAGAATCCCATTTTCTCCTCTTCTCCTTCGGAATATGGACGTATACAGATGTACCGAAAATTCTCAACTCATTGATGTCAAAATGTTTATTCTCTTTATGTTTAGTCTGTTCTGTTCTGTTTATGTTTAGTCTCGTATGGGGTTTTTCCGCTCTCATTGCTTATACCCGTTCTGTTCAACACGTAAGCCGCAGTATTAATCGCCTCTGCCCACAGCTTCTTAGGTAAACCTTTGGCAAACAGCATTGTACGCGCTGCCTCAACTAAGGTACGGTTCTCTCGTTCCGCTTTGCCGTTTTGCTCAGGTGTATAGGGAACGTTCGTTTGATGTATGATACCACGTTTCTCAAACAACTCACGCACCTCTTTATTTACAAACTCTGACCCGTTGTCACTTCTAAAATACAGTACTTTATTTTGGGTTACGTTCTCAGCTTTATTCATGAAGTTCTCAATACACTTCTTCACTTCATCCTTTCTTTTCACAAAATAAACTGATCTATAATTGGAGAAATCATCTTTGAGAACAATGAAGTATCTGGAACCTGCCACAGAAGGAACCTCCATAGGACCGCAGGTGTCTGCGTGTATGATCTCACACGTTCTTGATGATTTGGTACTGCTGTTATTGAAGGGCAACCGATGTATTTTGCCTTTCAAGCAGCTCTCACATTGAAAGTTATCATCTTTTACAGGAACATCATTTCTTTTCAAAATCGACTTCACATATTGAATGTTCTAATGGGCAAGTTTCTCATGCCACTCTCTTACTACGTTCGCCTGTTCACGTTTATAATAACGCACAGTCATGTAATACATGTCGTCACGTCGATTTGCGATCGCACACACTTTATTTTTGTTATAAAAAGTACAATATTTACCGTCCGTAGTCATGACATACCCTCTGTCAGTCACACACTTGACAGAAAACAAATTCGTTTTTAAGTCCGGAACAAAAAGTACATTGTCTATGGTGGTGTTCACCCATTCGCGCCCGTTTGACACTTGTAACGCCACCTGTCCATAACCGTCCGCACTAATGACACTGCCATTTCCAACGATCACAGATTTATTTGTTATCGACGAAAATTTTGTAAATAAGTCCCGATTATTACACATATGTTGACTCGCTCCAGTGTCGACTAGCCACTGTGACTGCATAAAAAGTTCACTACCACGAATGCATTACCGTCCTTTGGGATATTTCAGATCACAATACAGCCCAAATGCTGAACATTCCAATTAACAATAAAGAAAAGCCTATGGAGTATTTTCGGTACCAAAGAGACTTCTGCGCAGAAAATATATTAAAGTTCAAAGAATGTTTAACAAGCTTATCATTTTCAGATGTTTACACTCAGACAGACTTAAACTCAGCTTACGAAAGCTTTCAGGAATTAATTCTTTTATTTTATAACTTATGTTTCCCTAAAATTAAGATAAAAATATCATACAAATATAAAAAAGCCAAATGGATTACAAACGGAATAAAAATAAGCTGCAAAACTAAAAGAAATTTACGTTATAAATACTATAAAAATAAAACTAAATGTAACAGATTAAAATATAAACAATATTGTCGACTCCTTAAAAGTTGTGTGCAGCGTGCAGTAAAAAATACAAATGAAGAAACATTAAAAAAGTCTAAAAATATTTGTAAAACCTCCTGGCAAATTATAAAAAAAGTCGAACAAGGACAAAAAATTAATTTAATTTCAAATATAGAAATAGGAGACAACAATATACATAACCCGAAACAAATAGCAGAAGAATTTAATACTTATTGGATTGAACAAACTAAGGGCGAAAACTCTACAACTAAAAATACGAATAAGGAAATAATTTGTAATAGCATCTTTCTGAAACCATACAGCTGTAATGAAATAGGTAAAATTATATCTAATCTTAAGAATACAAAATCAGTTGGTTATGATGACTTTGCAACAGGTATTCTAAAGTCTTGTTGTGTGGAATTGGCTCCGATAATAACTTTTCTTATAAATATGTCATTTTCTGAAGGGTGTTTTCCAAACTCCTTGAAGTACTCATTAGTAAAACCTCTGTACAAAAAAGGTGATGCCAAAGATCTTGCGAATTATCGACCAATAACGTTAATACCCATTATATCTAAAATATTTGAATGTGCACTAAAGAAACGACTTCTCGAATTTATAGATAAGCATAATATTCTAAAACAGGAACAGTTTGGTTTTCAAAAGGGTAAGTCAACCACCCACGCGTTTTTTAACTTAACTAAATCAGTAATCGATGCGTTGGATAGCGGTAAACTCGTAGCTGCAATATTTTTCGACATGTCAAAGGCATTTGATTTTGTGGACCATCAATTATTACTAGCTAAACTCGAGAATTACGGCATCAGAGGTAATGCATTGAATTGGTTGCATAGCTACTTGACAGATAGAATGCAATCTGTTGTTATTGATAATGTTGATAAAGACAAATTGTTGGTCCCAAGTTCATCAACTCATATGAAAAATTCTTGCGGAGTACCCCAAGGTAGTGTATTGGGCCCTCTTTTATTTTTATTATATATAAATGATTTACCTGATTACACTAAAAACTCCTGCACATTATTTGCCGATGACATTTCAATTCTAATTTCTTCTGACCGCAAAAATCCTAATTATATTCCTGACATTATTAATACAATTAATTCTATAATGACATGGTTAAGTTATAATAATTTAAAAGCTAACATTTCCAAAACAAAAATCATTCAGTTTTGTAATTACGGGACACAGCCCACAGAGCTTAAAATTAAGTATAATGGAGAAGAATTGCCCGAGGCCCATGAGACAAAGTTTTTAGGATTGATATTGGATTGTAACTGTAACTGGAAAGCTCATATCGACCACGTTTGCAAAAAACTAAATAAATTTGTTTATGTACTGTACAAGCTACGAAATAGTGCTACTATAAATACAACACTCACGGCCTATCACGGATATGTTGCATCTACTTTGAATTATGGACTAATATTATGGGGCAACTCCACTGATATGATACGAGCTTTCCGAGCACAGAAAAAATGTGTACGTGCCATTGCAGGGTTACCTCCATGGGAATCATGTAGGCCTGTGTTCGATGAGTTAAAACTGTTGACACTGCCTTGTATGTATATCCTAGAAGCTGCAAAGTTTGCTAAACAAAATATGCATTTGTTTAACAAAGCTCGGGATATATTTCATAGATGTGTTAGAGATCCTGATAGAATTGTATTGCCTAGGATTCCTAAAACAGCTCTATACCATAAAAGTTGTCAGACTATGTGTGGAATCATATACAACAAGATTCCCGGGGATTTGAAATCCCTACCTTCTCATTTATTTATAAAAAAACTGCGTACTTGGCTGATCGATAAACGTTATTACTCGATACAAGAATTTTTAAATTTAAAAGGACAGAGATATTATATGGATATTAACTGACATTTATTTAAAAAAAAAATATTATCAATTATGTACAATTTTTTTTAAATCTAATAATATTATTATTTTTTGCCACTAACTGCTGATGACTCACTAATTAAGTTTGCATGCCAAGAGTTGGCAAAGTATGTGAAACTTTTAATCCTAAGATCTGTACTTACCATACTTTATGCAAATAAATATCTTTATCTTTATCTTATCTTTATCCTTTCCTTTTTGATTTTTGAACCAACACTCATTTTTCAGATGTCCAGGTTTTTTACAATAGAAACACTTCTTTACCTCCTGTTTATTGTTGTTATTTTGTGATCTACACTCACTTTGTCTACACTCACTTTTGAAATGTCCTAGTTTATTACAGTTGAAATACTTTACTGATTTCTTATCAATTCTCTTTGCAACAAAGGCTGACGTCGATTGCAAAGACATATCACCCTTTTCCTTAATTCTTTCTTCTTCTGTCATTAATCTAGCTACCAGGATATCGAACGTTTGTTTATCTGCCGGGGCTGATTCCCATGCAGATATAAAATGTTTGTAGCTATCTGGTAACGACATATGCACTTTGGTTATAACGAACTTCTCTGGAACTTCTTGTCCCATCTGCATTAATTGACCTTTGAGCTCTTCAATTTTAGACAAAAATGATGCCATCTCTGTACCTTCTTCATACTTATACTGAAAGAATCTTTGCTGTATAACATGAATACTTGTTTCTGACTTTTGTTCGTAGATGCTAGTTAATTTAATCCACATCGCCGCTGACGTTGTACATGTCAAGATATGTCGCATGGCGTTTTCTGACATTCTTGTGACGAGCCATGTCTGAGCCTTCGCATCTTTCTTCTCCCAGGTTGCTTTCTCGGCCGCCGCCTCCGGCTTCACACCTTTCCCTTCTACCACATCAAGAAGGTCTTGGCCCCTTAGCAAAATCATGGTCTGGAACTTCCACAAATTCCAGTTTGACGCTCCATCTAGCTTAATGTATGCGCCGGACGACCTCTCGTCCTCCATCCTCGCTCTTTGTTTCGCAATCCGTCCTCGCAATCTAGCAAGTAATACAGCCCTCCTGCCGACAGCACGCGCTTACACCACGCCACACCAACGCCGACAGTATTTACAACGTGATAATAGAATTTGTTTTATTAAACAACGAGATTATGTGTCTGGGCCCATAACCTGTATTAATTTCAATAAAACCAATACTATTAACCACAGAAATATATTTTATTCAAACGAAACAGCGAGAAACAAACTCAATGTAAAATGGCCGAACCGAGAAGAATTCTTTATTCTAATCAAAGATAATAGACAACGTTCAGTGTTGCCATTCTAACTAGTACAAACTACCTATCTATAGTATTACATTGCCATAAATAACACTATTTAATGTACTGAGATAATTTTTCTTCCCGTTCTTCATTAAAACGGCTTTGTAGCGTCCTAATTTCTCTTTGCCATAGTCATTATCTGAATCAGTGTCAGGATCTTCAGCACTCCGAGCCTCTCACTTGTCGTTCCAAGGTTGATTTAGGCATGTTTATATGTGGCTGAGGCTCCAATGAATCCCATTATCTCAGAAAGCACAGCCCTAGCCGCTCCTCTCATATTATCTTCTTCCCATGTTCCACGATCGGTTTTGACGTCTATATATTCGTACTATTTTCACTGCAAACAAAAATAAACTAATAATAAAATAGGTATTGAACATTTTTATATCTACATAATATTATGGGGCTAGCCCTACCCATTATGCCCCGACCTTTTCCCCCATCAGACATATGTTGCAAAACTAACAACAGTTCTTACCTTTAAAATAATTCTGCGAAAATGCAATCGAATATCGTTGGTTTTGATCAAAATGCGCAGTATTAATAATTTTTAGTGACCGTGATTTACCATTCCCCTTGAAATCTGAACCCCTCCATCGCAACTGGACGGATTCTCAAGTGAACAGATTCGCAGCTGGACAGATTCTCAACTGGACAGTTTCTCAGATGGACAGATTAGCAACTGGACAGAGTACAGCCGTGAAAAAAATGAATATATAAACTAAAAACATAGGGGTTAAATTTTAAGTGTTTATTCAAGAAAAGTCTGTAACAATATAACACAAAATATATCAGAATAACACATAGGCTATATTTTATCCTGGTATCCCCACGGGAACGAGAACTACGCGGGTATTACTACTGCTAGTAATATAATAATACTCTACGTCTACGGCCTTAATTTCCCTTGACTTTACTAGTAGGTGCTAAGTAGTGCCTGAGAAACGCTTAAAATGTGTAAAATTTAGAATTTGTTCTAAGAAAGGAAATATTAAACCAAATCTTCATTTTGTACCATCTTATTACGATGAGATAATTTTAGTGACCGTAGCCGTTCCAAGCATGTTATGTATGACTGGATTTTTTTCAGTAATTCAGTCCGATAATATATTTTGTATCTGCTTATCAATCAATATTTGTTTTGGCCGACGTTTTGTTTCCTCACAGTGAAAGTAACTTCTATTTATTTTGTTATCACTGATTTTCGATTCTTTTTTTAATAACTGTAGAAACAAAAAAAGGGATGGTTTTTTTGGTATCTTGGCATTAATTCGCCGGTGCCAACCTTCTGTAGCGTTAGTACCTAGTCCTAAATTTTTCTCTGTAACAAGATAATTATTCATTCTATGACATTTACAGTGTTGTACAGTCACATTACCAATTAGCTGAACTAGTATCGGTGAGTGCATTTATCATCTTGCCGTCAACCATTGTCAATTTGAGTTTATGTGTAACACTCCACTCATCACTAGTAGTTGGAATCATTAGGGATATTTGATCTTTTACATTAACGGCTTCAAATTTAGATACATCTACTGTCTCTTGAGCCATCTGAAGACTTAATGGCCGGCAATGTTTTGGCGATGACGGACGAGGATTTTGCCAGACAAGATATTCACTATGACTATCCGAATCATTCACAATAATAAGGCGTAATGGTACTATTGACGCAATTAACAAAATGTTTGTCGTCAGAGGTTTCAATTTTGGAATTTTTGTTTATATTGTGAATGGCTGTCGGAGCCATCACATCCCCACTTTGATATTAAGCAAAGGTTTTTACGTTGGTATTCATTGAGAGTTTGAAATACTTCTCTTAGTGATAGTAATAACCTTTGAGCTGTGTGATCCATGATATTTTGAACAGGTACTTCTGCGTGTATCTCTGTACTTTGAATACCAGAAGGATAACATGTATTCTTTGCTTTTGTTATTGTTTCATAATTCGGGTATAAATTACACTGCAGTTCCAATGCAGTTTTCCTTAATATATTATATTGGGCTTAGTGAGTTGTGCTTCTATGACCATAGATAGGGCTTTATCGTTTAAAGTCTCATGGTTTTTATCCATTCTAGGAATATGGTCTCGAGAAACTTCTTTAACTAATTTCGATTTTTCTGTTCCTCCAAAAGCTCTGTATTTCATTTGGGTAACATAAGCCAGTTTTGACGATGTCATTTGCTGTCTTACATTTTCGTTTCTCTGTCGTTTAGACCTTTCGGTTAGCTCTTCAAAGTACTGGACTGAAAACTTCTGTGTAATCTTTTCCAAAAACCTGAGTAAAACCCCTGGCAACTAAACGAGCCTTGTGTTTATCAAAATTCGCGTCGTGGCGTCGTGTTTAGTTTTCTAAACCCACTTACATTTTACGACATTAACGCCTGATGGACGATCTACGATTTTCCATACATTATTAGATAGCAAAGAATTATATTCTTGCTCCAGGCTGCCTGCCACTGGCTACTATCAGGGCCAGCCACGGCTTCCTCAAATGACTGAACTCAGAAATTGACATAGGTACTATTAACTATGAGCGAGTAATCCATCTCATACTCTTCATACCGATGGTGGCTTAAAACGCGTACTACGAACCGGGCGCGCACGGTCGAGTACAGGCGGCAGTTGGTCATTTACTCTTTCCCCTCCAGCTGATGCCTCGTACGAAGACGTCACACGCTCGACGCGCGCGTCCCGCACCGGAGACTCTTCGGAGACCTCGGCCTCGCTGCCCGTGCAGTACTCATCAGCACCTCAAGGCCCAGTTTACGTCGGTAATGATCAGGCTCAAGCGAGTAAGCAATACAGCCAAAAACATGGAGGTGACTGAGGTCCGGCCGAGACTCAGTCCACATACCTTCCGGAGTCTGTCCTGATAGAGCAGATGTGGGGCTGCGATTTTTCAAATATATAGCAGTCATGACACTTTCTCCCCAATATCGCTCACAGAGACCGGGACACTGTAACATGCGTCTCGCTTTATCCATTAATTCTATTATATAACATGCGTCTCGCTTTATCCATTAATTCTATTATATAACATGCGTCTCGCTTTATCCATTAAATATATTATTCTATTGAGACGTTCTGATACCCCATTTTGAGCAGGGCAAAACGGGATAGTTTTTTGATCAATGATACCCTGTTTCCCTAAATAGGCAGCAAATTCAGTATATCAATACTCGCCACCCCCATCGGAACGCCCTTGATAGGCTAACCTAGTTGTTTCTCTACGAGCGCCTTAAAAGTAAGAAAACTTGACATTACCTCAGATTTTCTTCTTAGCAAATATCCAAACGTTTTTCTCGTATAATCGTCCGTGTACGTCACTAGGTACTTCGCGCCACCCCAGCTGTCCTTCTGCATCGGCCCACATACATCCGAGTGCACTAGTTCCAACGGCTTGCTGGCACGCGATGCCGTGCCCCTGGGAAACGTCCTTTTTCTTGTCACGCTTCAGCTTGTAGCACTTTGATCTTACATGACCTGGCCGCTTACAGTAATGTCAAATCACTTTATCACTGACTATATCACACTTTCTAAATTTCGAGACGAACGCAGAAGCACTGTCGGAGCCATTCGAATTCTTTCTGAACTCTTCTTGTAGCAATCTAGCCCGCACAAGTTCACTTGACAAACTATTCGACATGCAAGCTGTTTCCAAATTGGACACCAGAGCGTCGTACTAACTGGGAAGACTACTCAGCAGCAATTCAGCAACCTCGGCATCTTCTATAACTTTATCAATATCGGCTAAATGCTGAACCAGCGTCATCACCTCTTCAATGTAGTCGCTCATGGTAGTACAGCGGGATAACTCCACCCTGTGCAGTTTCCGTAGCAATAAGACACGCCAAAACAAACCTTTGTCTTCAAATACAGTTGATAGTTTGTCTCCAGCCTTTTTTGAAGTATTTACATCTCTGACATATTGATAGCAATTTGGCTTTACTGCTAGGCAAATTCGAGCTAAAGCGCGTTGATCGCGCGTGATATCTCTCTCTTAACTCCACTGCAGCTGCGTCCTACATACCCACGTTTTATTTTACCTCCATCATCGAATGTTAACTCCGCCGCGGCAGTGTACCAGACCCGCGACTCAGTATACCTCCATTTTTGAAACCCAAGTGTAATCGGGAATGGTAATATTTTTAGACGAATTGTTATTAGTCGAATTGTTTTAGACGAATTGTTTTAGACGAATTGTTATTAGTCGAATTGTTTTAGATGAATTGTTTTAGACGAATTGTTTTAGACGAATTCCCAAGTAGCACGTTAGTGAATTTTGGAACTTATTTTGCAACTGTAGGTAGCATATTAGTGATGCAAGAGTGTTTGGTATTACTTAAAGATGCAAACAGCACTCGAATTTGCAAATGAGTAACTCTTATCACTAATGGTTGCTTTAGAGGGATTTTTGTTTCTTCTTTATTACCTATGGTAGCATTAAGCCGAATCTATTACTCATAGGCGCATAAAGGTTTTAATTTTCTCTCTTTTAGAACTCAAAGAGGCATATGACATCTTAAAATCCCCCCTAAAGAACTGTGCCCTAATAGGTGGTATTTTTCCCTCATTTGGCACCATTAGTACTAAATAAGTAGTATATATGAGTTATTTATCACTTGTAGTGGCTTAAGAGTTATTATTGAAGCTCATTTGGAACCTTAGTGTAATTGCCTTTGTAAGGTCTAATATACTCTTATATGCCACTGTAAAGCGTATATCGGTTCCATTTTTTTCTCATTTAGAACCACAAGATCTAATTAAAATAATAACGGGTCGAGTGCGAGTCGTACTCACGCGCTGAGGGTTCCGTACATTAGTTTCATTCCAGACAGTTACAGATAGTGTAAGACAGTTCCAAACAGTGCCAGACAGTGCCAGACGGTGCCAGACGGTGCCAGACTGTACCAGACAGTACCAGACAGTACCAGACAGTACCAGACAGTACCAGACAGTACCAGACAGTACCAGACAGTACCAGACAGTACCAGACAGTACCAGACAGTACCAGACAGTACCAGACAGTACCAGACAGTACCAGACAGTACCAGACAGTACCAGACAGTACCAGACAGTACCAGACAGTACCAGACAGTACCAGACAGTACCAGACAGTACCAGACAGTACCAGACAGTACCAGACAGTACCAGACAGTACCAGACAGTACCAGACAGTACCAGACAGTACCAGACAGTACCAGACAGTACCAGACAGTACCAGACAGTACCAGACAGTACCAGACAGTACCAGACAGTACCAGACAGTACCAGACAGTACCAGACCGTACCAGACCGTACCAGACAGTACCAGACAGTACCAGACAGTACCAGACAGTACCAGACAGTACCAGACAGTACCAGACAGTACCAGACAGTACCAGACAGTACCAGACAGTACCAGACAGTACCAGACAGAACCAGTCAGTGACAGACAGTTGTACAGACAGTTGCACAGACAACAGACAGTTGCACAGACAACAGACAGTTGCACAGACAACAGACAGTTGCACAAACAGTTGACAGACAGTTGCACAGACAGTTGTACAGACAGTCCTCGACTTTACAAATTAAGTAAATTTTACTTTTTTTTTACTTTATTAACCTTCACAATGGGTTTTGTACCCGTCTTGAGGATCCCCAATTCAAAGTAGAGACAGCAAGACCTGTGAAGTGAAAAATATCACTACTAGGTACTAATGAGTGATTTTTGGGCTTAAGAGTTCCAATAAGGTAACAAATGAGTGAAAATAAGAACTAAAAGGTCTACTTTAAATCGCCATGTTTAAAAATAATAACCTTGAAAAGCATTTTGTTTAATGGTATTTTATTACAATAACATTTAACAAAATAAGTTTTAATAACTGTTGTTGACATTATACTTTTTGTGAAACTATAATGTTAGGTTTTTAACAACCAAATTGTTGTAAAGTATTATCTTATTTATTTGATCAGCATATATTTTTTGATATTTTTTGATTAAATTGTAGGCGCATCAAAATTTACTAAGTAAATATACCATGGTTTCACGATAAAAAACCATTTGCAAGGGCTCCATGATATTATGCTGCAGTTTACACGTACATTTTTAATACTCACCAAATAGATGCAATATGGCTGTCACAATTAACACAATAGAACAAAGCACACCGTTTTTCGTTTATCTCCGCCGAAAATAAGACTAGTTATGACAAATTAATCACTCAACGAATGAATGTATCGCTTTATCATTCAATCATTCATTCACAGCGCGCAATTTGCACCGTTAGTTCCAAGTACCACTCAGGGTAACAATTCGAACTCTTATGCAACGCTTCTGCAACTATAAATGAGTTGCAATTTTTCTCCCTTTGGTAATATATAGGTTGCATATAGGTTCTAACCACCTATATAGAACTTAATCAAGGTGGATTTTATTACTAAAGGTTCCAAAAAAATACTATATGCAAGCTATTTGTTACCAAATGTGTTACTTGGGTTGTTATTAGTCAAATTGTTATTAGTCAAATTGTTATTAGTCGAATTGTTTTAGTCGAATTGTTTTAGACGAATTGTTTTAGACGAATTTTCCGTAGACGGCTCCAAAGACCTTCCAAGGTCAAAATCATTTTCATGAAAAATTTCCACGAATTGTAGTTGGATGTACCTTCTAATTTGTCAATCGCTAAGTTCATACCTAAAGCACTAGTAGAAGTAACGGGAACGATGGAAAGAGGCGCGTCGCGGTTATGCACACCGACAAGGTACGGTGGGGAGAAAGAAAACCAGAGCAGATTGAATTTGTCGCCTAGCAGTTATACGGTGATACGGGAGAATCAAAGACGGATAACTGGGGACATAATTTATTAAACTAGGAGTGAAGCTAAGTTATAAACAAAATGAGAAACTAAGAGATAAATCTATATTAGAACTAGAATTAGGTTTGATTAAAATTATAGTAATAAGGTTTAAGTTTTAAGTTAAGCTAAGGTTTAGAATTAAGTGCTAGTTTTAGGTTATAATGAGTTTTTATAAGTAAGGTGAATCTAGGATTTTTAAGGTCTGAGAGAGCATCGACTTCCCGTAAGATCGGGTCGTTTTACAGCGGGGTTTGTGCCGCGCCGGTACTAGTTAAGATGGCATTTAGGATGAAGTAGCGGTACCGTCTCTACGAGTTCATAGCGTCCCAGATAAAATAGATAGGAAATAAGGACTCAGCTCTGAGCGATTTCGTAGTGCGACCGGTTGATGAGGTGTTCGTTGATGTAGGTGGCATCAAGAGGGTGTCCTTCTCCAAGTGTCCTCAGACCTCAACGGGTACCTCTCTGTCATGGTTAGGAACACTCCCGTAATACCAACGTCCAAGTTGTTGTAGTCGGTGGAGATATTAATCCGAGCCTCGCTCCCTGAAAATATCCAGTGTGAACGGTAAACAGACGGACCGGCCTCCTCGTTCTGTAAGTCATCGCCGACAGCGTCAGAGTCCAAGATTTAACTAAGTGCTGACCTTGGCGATGGCTTACAAAACGACAGGGCTAGTTGTTAAAACAATAGTTTATAGCTAACTAGAAAATTAGAAATTAAAATTAAAAATATTTAATTTTAAATCAAGATTACAGCATTACAATAATATGCAGCAATAAAGGGGGCTACTGTTTAGCACAGTAACAACGATGTTGGAGTTTAGGTTATTAAGGAAACAACGCGTGTCGAGTGAAAGTTCACGCGATCGCAGGTCGCGCGTTTTCCTATTTAGAAGTTGATAAATAATAATTAAAACAGGCAGGCTTTTAGGGAAGAATTAAGCCATTCGACTTACAGGAGGCAGGAAGAGAAACGAGGTGCGTCGCGGCTTCGTTTGTTCACTGTACTATGTTAAATTTGGAATTAGTCGGAAACAAATTAAATAATCTACTCACCTGATATTAGGGAATAAGTTGTACAGAACGACCAAAATAGTTCAAGGGTTGCTATTGTAATTTTGGGGAACGCTTTCCGAATTTTATTAATTTTCTTATAGGCGTAATCGTTCGCAAACAACGGCCCAACCCAAAAAGAGAAGCAAGGTGAATTTCTTGTATGTCCGCCTAGGAAATACGTCATCTGACAGCTGTTCCACAGACTAAATATTTTGTTAGATCTTAGTTTATACTTATTGCTTTTAATGTGTAGTTATTAATTAAATGTTTATGTTTATGTATTGAGCTAGATTTAATACATTAAAACAATTTATAAATTGTTTTATTGTAGAATTTTAATTAATTAGGTGATCGCGAAACAGCTCCATCTGACGGTGGGAAGCGACCGCGGAAATGGGTTTCAAAAGGTCAAGTGCGAGTTGCAAGGTTCTAGAAACTTCTATGGTTTTCGCTACTCTAGCCTAAAGGGCCTGCAGTTCAGTGAAGACATTATTGCAATAAAGGTTTTAATTTATAATATTGTTTTATTGAATAGTTGTATCAATTCCCTTATTAAACAGCCTAATAATGTGACATAGGTTTTAAAATATTATTTATTAGCGCGCCATCTCTCGCGTTTGAACGGCGTTATTACGTAGTAATTGAAGGTGAACCATCAACCTTGGCCCGTTCAATAGTGTGACTTCTTGATGAGAGAGGTCGCTGGGTGTCTCAAAATGAACCAATTACTCTGATTAAAAGTTTATTTAGTAATTAATTACAAGGGTAAGGGCGTCGTAAAACGCCATATGGAACGCTACGTTACATCACCCCCCGCCGGGGTTTAAGATTTTTTTACCTATGTGAAAAATCTTTAGGCACTCTACCTGTCGACTCTACTTTCATTTTTCCCGCGTTCATGCATCATTCTTTCATTCATCTCCTAAGGTGTGGCTGTATCGAATTTTTTTTCTTTACCAGCGCCCAGATATCAAAGACAGGTCAGACACTATTTAAAAAGTTGTTTGACCAGAGTCGACTGCGTGAGTTGTGTGTTTTATATAAAAGTGGGTGATGTGTAATGTGAAGCGTAAAGTGAAGTGATTACTAAACTAATTTAAAATCCTTAATGTGCCACACTCCTATGTCTTTACCGGACATATCTTCGAGCACATATACTAGTGGTGAGCGTTTTTCCTTAATTCTACATTTTAAGTACTTAGGAGCTAGTTTCTTACTAAAGTATTTATCTTTATCACTTAGAGGGTAAGTATGCTTATATACTAAGTCACCTACGTTAAACTCGTGCGGTTTTCTACGTAGGTTGTAGCGAAGGGAGTTCTTCGCGTGTGCCCGCCATAACGCGGACTGCACGCTATCGAAAACCGACGCCAAGACGCCGTTGTTTTCAGCGTATAAGTCTCTAGGTAAGAAGAGTACTTCTTTACCTAGATCGGTGTCCGTGTAGTGTGAACCACACAAGACTAGTTCACGTCCGTAGACGAGAAATGAGGGGGTGTAACCTGTTACTTCGTTGACGGAATTGTTAATGGCAAATTGTATTTTCGGGACGAACGTATCCCAAGATCGTTGGTCATTTTCTACGAATGTTGCAAGACAAGTTATTATAGTTTTGTTGTATCTCTCCACTGTGTTAACCTGAGGGGTATACTTTGGAGTAAAATACACGTTCGGTATTTTATACTTTTGAAACAGGGAGGTGGTTGTCGAGCTAATGAATTGGGAACCGTTGTCCAGAAAGATAGTTTGCGGAATACCGTGAGTCAAGAATACTGCTTCTTCCAAATTTTTCACGACGGCTTCAGAAGTAGCGCGGCGCATGGGGAAGATTAAGGTAAATTTGGAGAAACAGCAGGTTACTACTAGCATGTAGCTATTTTGTTTACGAGTTGTTGGCAAGGGCCCAACAAAATCGATCGAGATCATTTGAAAAGGGCGCGAACATTGTTTGGGGCGGCCCATTTCACCTAGAGTTGTATGATTTTGAGTTTTATAAGCCAGACAAGTCGGGCAAGCGGAAACAAAAGTTACCGTGTCCTGGTACATACCTGGCCAATAATAATTCAAGGCTAAACGATTGTAGGTCTTAAAGATACCCAAATGACCGGAAGTGGGTTGCGAGTGATTTTCGCTGATGACATCACTACGCGACTCGGTTGGTACTACTTCCTTCCACGAAAACTCTGAATTTGACTGATTTTTTTGTCTATGATTTTTGGTTAGTCGATATAATGACTCATTTTTTATCGTGAAGTTGGGAAAGTTGGCGGGAGTAGCACGGCAGCCATTATAAGTTTTTTTATACCATTCATCAGTTGTAGTAGTGTAAGATTTAGTTAAGGATATCGCTGAAATAGGAACGGCGCGCGAGAGTGCGTCGGGAATGACATTGTCACAGCCTTTACGGTGTTTTATCTCGAAATTGAAGGTAGACAAACGAACGCCCCAACGTGCCAATCGCCCTGTTGGGTTGTCGATTGTCAAGAACCATTTAAGTGCCGAGTGATCAGTGTAAACCGTAAATTGTTGGCCGTTTTCGAGGTAACAACGCCAATGTTCAAGGGCGCACAGTACTGCAAGGGCTTCGCGCTCGGTGATGCTGTAATTACGCTCGTGCTTGCTCAGGGAGCGGCTCATATAAGCTACTGGGTGTTCTTTCCCGTCGATGGTTTGGGTAAGCATGGCGCCTATGCCGTAATTACTAGCATCAGTGTGTACCTCGAACGGTTTAGAATAGTCCGGGCACGCTAAGACCGGCGCGGTGACGAGACATTCTTTCAGCTCATTAAATGCCTTGTCTGCTTCCGATGTCCACAGAAAGGGGGTAGACGGTGACTTCTTGCTTCCCGCCGTGAGTCGGTTAAGTGGGCCGGCGACTGTACTGAAGTTTGGAACGAATCGTCTGTACCACGTTGCGGTTCCCAAGAAACGCCGGAGCTCCTTCTTGTTAGTTAGAGTTGGAAAGTCAAGGATGGCCTGCACCTTGCCTGGATCGGTCCGTAGTCCACGGGCGTCGACCACATATCCCAGGTATTTAAGTTCACTTCTAAAGAATTGACACTTTTCAAAGTTGACTGTTAGGTTAGCGTGTTGTAACTTGTGTAGGACGCGCAGTAAAGCTGATACGTGCTCGTCAAAATTAGAACTGGCTATAATTATATCGTCTAGATATGCGAATATCTTCATCTCTGAGTCGTTAAAGAGCATATCGACTAATCTTTGCTGTGTTGCAGGTGCGTTGGTCAATCCGAAGGCTGTGGTCTTGAAGCGAAACGTCCCGCGGCCTGGCGCGTAGAATGCTGTCTTGTCGCGGTCCTCTTCGGAGATATTAATTTGCCAGAACGATTTGGATAAGTCGATACTTGAGAGATACTGAGCGTCGCGAAGATTATCTAGGATCTCGGAGACGTATGGTAAGTTGTACGCATCTTTCTTAGTAACTGAGTTCAGTTTCCTGCTATCGAGACAGAATCTAGGCTCACCGTTCTTTTTTTTTACTATGTGTACAGGTGTTGACCAAGGAGACTCGCAGGGCTCGATGACATCAAGGGCCAGCATCTCGTCGACCTGCTCCCTCAAGATCCGCTTCTTCTCTGGGGACATGCGGTAGTAGTGCTGCCGGATTGGGGAGGAGTCACCTGTGTCTATCCTATGAGTGATGAGGGATGTCCTACCTAAGCCTTTTTCTTCGAAGGAAATTGTTTTAAATTGTTTTATAATATTATCTGCGATTGCTTTTTGCGAACTTGTTAAGTTGTTATAAGAATGTATGTAGATTTCATCGTCCTTGACCTTGACTTCTGATAGTATAGCAGGTGATAGTGTTATACTGCCTATGTACTGGGGACATATTTTAAATTTAAGCCAAAAGTCAATGCCAAGTATGATGGAAGTTTCTACTTCAGGTATCACATAAGCTGTGATTATGTGTAGCTTATTGTTGAAAGAAATAGGTAGGTTCATATAGCCTATAGGTACTAGAGACTGGCCGCCTGCCGCCGATATATGTAAATGTTTATTGTTCATAGGTATAAGATTGCAGTCATACAACTGTAGATGAGAGTTATTTCCTAGGATAGTTAAAGCTGCACCTGAGTCTAACAATGCACAAGCTTTAATATTACCTATTGAAATTTCTATGTAAGGTCTAGGATCGTCGTTAGGTTTGTTTTGCAGGATTGTAGCTACTCTGTAAGTAGTTGTGAATTTCCCTATAAAATTAAGCCACGAGTTCCAGTCAGGATTGGAACGACTACAATCCTGCTTTATTCGTTTTTTTGTTTTTGTTTGTTGCACTTAGGGCAGTCCGGGCTCTTTACGTCCTTAAGACCGCAACGGAAACATTTTATGTCGCGAGGGGCTTTACATTCTTTAAAGTCATGAGTGTCAGTACGACATCTAAAGCAGTACATACTCTTTGTAGATTTTATTGAGTGTACATTTTTGTAAGGTTGGCCTTGATTTTTGTAGGTGTTATTATTCGTTTGTTGTTGTGAATATTGACCTTTGTGTTGATTATTGTTGTGGTACTTACCTATTTTTGTGTCTTTATAGGCATAATCTGGGGCCAACGTGTTAGTAGATACCTTAGGCGGGTCATTGAACTTTGTAAACCTCTGCATTACGGTTTCATAGTTTCTACAGACTGATTCAAGGGAGTCAATTGTAGTAATTTGATTTATGGAAGTTGCTATTGTGTTAGCATAACAAGGGCGAATGTTGTGTAACAAAATGTCTAGTTGTTCAGGTTCAGTTAGTGTTTTTGTTAACCTTGCAAACAAACCGTGCATTATTGACAGGTAGATAGTTATAGACTCACTTTCGCCTTGAGTACGTGCTCTGATTTCGTCGATTAGTTTATAGTCATAATCTGAATCGCCGAAGTCCCGTTTAAGTAGGACAGATAGTTCTGACCATGAGTTTATTTTAGATTTATGCCTACGGTACCAGTGTAAAGCTTGGTCTTGGAATATTTCATAGGAATAGTTCAGCAGTTTAGAAGATTTTATCTTTCTAGATTCTAGGTATTCATCTACTTTTTGAATAAAAGAGTAGACGCAAGACGTGCCATTAAACCTTAATTTTTGTATGTCATTAGCAGAACGGTCACAAGTTAGAGTTATATTACTTACTTTCGGTGTTGAAGTGTAACCTGTCTCGATATCTGGGGCTTCATCGGAAGCCGAGGAGGTGTCTGTCTCAGTATGTTGAGGCATTTTAGATGTTAATTGTTGAGCTAGGACCTGGTATGATTGTAGTAACCTGTTTATATCTGTTTTAGTAGCCTCAGAACGTGGTAGGCGCTGTATGCGATTATTAAGATGATTTAGGGTGTTTTGAATACGCGATAGACTTGATTCGGTGTGATCTGGTTGTTCAAGTTGTTTCAAAATTTTAGTTATTGTGTCATCACAGCCTTTAATATCTACATCAAATTCTAAAGGTGATTCTAGTATCGCCTCTGACGGGTAATCGGTGGTTAGCTTAACAATTTGCTTACGTAAGTCTTCTACAGTGGCAGCCGGGGTAGCTGCACGGATACGCACCTCGTACTCTAGCTCTGCCTTTTGTAATGACAAGTATTTAATAGGTAGCATTTTGTTTTTTTTTTTTATTTTTTTATTTTTATTAGTGTTAGTTTTTTTAATGTAGTTTTTTTTTTAGTATTGTGTGTTGAATGTTATTGAGGGAAGGTAGGGATGGGGGTATGAGGGTGGGCGTTAGTTTTGTTAGTATATGTCCTAGTTTAGTATAAGTTTAAGTGAAAAGGTACAAACTTAAGTTATGTTAGTGTACATTATGTTTAACTCCACCGTCACCAAGGTACGCACATCCTACTTACTGAATGAACTCGTAGAGAGGTGTACCGAGTAAATGCCATATAAGAGGGTGCCTATAGGGACACCTAAGGGACCTAGTACCTGCTAAGAACCACGGTAAGAGGCGCCAATATGTCGCCTAGCAGTTATACGGTGATACGGGAGAATCAAAGACGGATAACTGGGGACATAATTTATTAAACTAGGAGTGAAGCTAAGTTATAAACAAAATGAGAAACTAAGAGATAAATCTATATTAGAACTAGAATTAGGTTTGATTAAAATTATAGTAATAAGGTTTAAGTTTTAAGTTAAGCTAAGGTTTAGAATTAAGTGCTAGTTTTAGGTTATAATGAGTTTTTATAAGTAAGGTGAATCTAGGATTTTTAAGGTCTGAGAGAGCATCGACTTCCCGTAAGATCGGGTCGTTTTACAGCGGGGTTTGTGCCGCGCCGGTACTAGTTAAGATGGCATTTAGGATGAAGTAGCGGTACCGTCTCTACGAGTTCATAGCGTCCCAGATAAAATAGATAGGAAATAAGGACTCAGCTCTGAGCGATTTCGTAGTGCGACCGGTTGATGAGGTGTTCGTTGATGTAGGTGGCATCAAGAGGGTGTCCTTCTCCAAGTGTCCTCAGACCTCAACGGGTACCTCTCTGTCATGGTTAGGAACACTCCCGTAATACCAACGTCCAAGTTGTTGTAGTCGGTGGAGATATTAATCCGAGCCTCGCTCCCTGAAAATATCCAGTGTGAACGGTAAACAGACGGACCGGCCTCCTCGTTCTGTAAGTCATCGCCGACAGCGTCAGAGTCCAAGATTTAACTAAGTGCTGACCTTGGCGATGGCTTACAAAACGACAGGGCTAGTTGTTAAAACAATAGTTTATAGCTAACTAGAAAATTAGAAATTAAAATTAAAAATATTTAATTTTAAATCAAGATTACAGCATTACAATAATATGCAGCAATAAAGGGGGCTACTGTTTAGCACAGTAACAACGATGTTGGAGTTTAGGTTATTAAGGAAACAACGCGTGTCGAGTGAAAGTTCACGCGATCGCAGGTCGCGCGTTTTCCTATTTAGAAGTTGATAAATAATAATTAAAACAGGCAGGCTTTTAGGGAAGAATTAAGCCATTCGACTTACAGGAGGCAGGAAGAGAAACGAGGTGCGTCGCGGCTTCGTTTGTTCACTGTACTATGTTAAATTTGGAATTAGTCGGAAACAAATTAAATAATCTACTCACCTGATATTAGGGAATAAGTTGTACAGAACGACCAAAATAGTTCAAGGGTTGCTATTGTAATTTTGGGGAACGCTTTCCGAATTTTATTAATTTTCTTATAGGCGTAATCGTTCGCAAACAACGGCCCAACCCAAAAAGAGAAGCAAGGTGAATTTCTTGTATGTCCGCCTAGGAAATACGTCATCTGACAGCTGTTCCACAGACTAAATATTTTGTTAGATCTTAGTTTATACTTATTGCTTTTAATGTGTAGTTATTAATTAAATGTTTATGTTTATGTATTGAGCTAGATTTAATACATTAAAACAATTTATAAATTGTTTTATTGTAGAATTTTAATTAATTAGGTGATCGCGAAACAGCTCCATCTGACGGTGGGAAGCGACCGCGGAAATGGGTTTCAAAAGGTCAAGTGCGAGTTGCAAGGTTCTAGAAACTTCTATGGTTTTCGCTACTCTAGCCTAAAGGGCCTGCAGTTCAGTGAAGACATTATTGCAATAAAGGTTTTAATTTATAATATTGTTTTATTGAATAGTTGTATCAATTCCCTTATTAAACAGCCTAATAATGTGACATAGGTTTTAAAATATTATTTATTAGCGCGCCATCTCTCGCGTTTGAACGGCGTTATTACGTAGTAATTGAAGGTGAACCATCAACCTTGGCCCGTTCAATAGTGTGACTTCTTGATGAGAGAGGTCGCTGGGTGTCTCAAAATGAACCAATTACTCTGATTAAAAGTTTATTTAGTAATTAATTACAAGGGTAAGGGCGTCGTAAAACGCCATATGGAACGCTACGTTACAAATTATACAATAAATTATGTAATGAATATTTGAGTAAAATTGATTTTTCAAATGAATTGACCTCTTGTTGTAAGAACCAATGTAATTTAATAGAACATAATGACTTGATTGATAAAATATATGATGACATAATCTTTAGTTTAAGCAAAGCTGCATCGGATAGTTATTGCGTTAAACATCCTAAAAAGAAAAAACCTGTAATAGGATGGAATATGCATGTGCGCGAGGCACATCGGGTGGCGAGGTGTAAGTTTGAACTTTGGGTGCAATGTGGTAGACCTAGTACGGGACGTGAATGGGATGAGATGAGAGAAAGTCGCAAGGTTTTTAAATCACGGTTAAAATGGTGTCAAAATAATAGTGACCAGTTGAAAATGGACATTCTGGCATCTCATCATGTTAATGGTAACTTTAGTACGTTTTGGAAAACCACAAATAAGTTAAACTGTAAGCCAGGCTTACCTGCAAGCGTTGACGAACTGAGTGACCCGAAGTGCATTGCGGACATGTTTAGTAAACATTTTGCTGTCAAGTCACCGTTGGGGCCGCCACGGTTTTCATGTACGGGTGAACGTCATGGGCAGGAGATAAATAATACCAGCTTTACTGCCGACGACGTCAAAAAGGTTATTAAATCGATGGCGAGAGGTAAGTCTCCTGGCCATGACAGTCTTAGTATTGAACACCTTAAAAACGCGGGCGTTCATCTGTCCGTAGTGCTCGCGAAGTTCTTTATTTTGTGTATAAGACACGCTTACCTACCTGCAAACATGGTAAGAACTGTGGTGGTACCAATTGTGAAAAATAAAACTGGTGATATAAGTGACAAGAATAATTACAGGCCGATCTCACTTGCCACTGTACTGGCGAAAGTTCTTGACAGTCTGCTTAATACTCAGCTCGATAAGTATCTAAATATCCACGATAATCAATTTGGTTTTTAACCGACTTCAAAAAAGGAGGAGGTTCTCAATTCGTCGCGTATATATTTTTATTTTATTTTTATGTATGTTCGCCGATTACTCGAAAACGCCTGGACCGATTTGGAAAAATCTTTTTTTGTATGAAAGAGGATAACTCAGAGGTGGTCCCATAAAAATTGAATGAAGATCTGATGAGGATCTTCGGAGTGATGAACAGAATTGCACCTCGAGAGTGCAGCAAATTGCTCAGTTTTCGTTTTCCATCAGTAGAATTGGGCCATAAACTAATAGTTACCGATAAATGGAATATCTGAAACCACCTTCTCATCAGAAAACTCTTCAATCGGTTACGATTACAGGTTACAATTTGAAGAATTTAGTCGAATTTAGTAGCCGGACTGGGTTTGTATGAATGTTGACAGAAAACCCTATCTTCAATGAAGATCTGATGAGGGTCTTCGGAGTGATGAACAGCATTGCACCTCCAGAGTGCAGCAAATTGCTCTATTTTCGATTTCCACCAGTAGAATTGGCCCATAAACTAATAGTTACCGATAAATGGAATATCTAAAACCACCTTCTCATCAGACAACTCTTGAATCGGTTACGATCACAATTTACAATTTGAAGAATTTAGTCGATTTTAGTCGCCGGACTGGGCTTGTATGAATGTTGATAGAGAACCCTATCCTAAATGAAGATCTGATGAGGATCTTTAGAGTGATGAACAGATCTGCACAGCGAGGTTCAGCAAATTGCTCAATTTTCCATTACCACTAGTAGAATTGGCCCATACACTAATAGGTACCTATCGACGAATGGAGCATCTGAACCTTCTCATCACCAAACTCTTCAATGAGTTACGATTAGGTACAGGTTGCAATTTTAAGAAATAGTCGCTTTCGCTTCATGGAGTAGAATTTTCAGTGTCAGCGGCACTAAAAATGGTTAAATAAAAAAATAAATTAAAATTTTAAAAACCGACTCAAAAAAACCTGAAAACAAAAACTAAAAAAAACTTGAAAAAAAATCCTTGTAACAAAAACTAAAAAAAACCAGAAAAAGAAACCTGAAAACAAAAACTAGAAAAAAACTAAAAAGTGAAAAATCCATTTCGGGTCACTAAAAAAGCAGATAACTTAAACATACTTGGAAGTCGGACTGGGTGACACCATGTTTCCTATATTATATCTCTCAACATTCAATCTAACCCAGTCCGACTTCCAAGTATGTTTAAGTTATCTGCTTTTTTAGTGACCCGAAATGGATTATTTTTCACTTTTTAGTTTTTTTCTAGTTTTTGTTTTCAGGTTTCTTTTTCTGGTTTTTTTTAGTTTTTGTTACAAGGATTTTTTTTCAAGTTTTTTTTAGTTTTTGTTTTCAGGTTTTTTGAAGTCGGTTTTTAATAAAGCGGGTCTTTCGACGGAGGCAGCTATATTATGTCTGAAGCAGACTGTCAGGTACTACACGGATCGATGTACTCCTATCTACGCATGTTTTCTCGACCTCTCTAAGGCGTTTGACTTGGTATGCTACGATATACTGTGGCAAAAGCTTAATGATATTTCATTGCCACAAGAACTCTTGGAGATCTTTAAGTTTTGGTATCGTAACCAGGTCAACGTTGTGAGATAATCGGGTGCGTTGTCGGAGCCGTACAGGTTGGAGTGCGGGGTGAGACAGGGGGGGCTGACCTCGCCAAGGCTCTTCAACTTGTACGTGAATGCCTTGATAGAGAAGTTGAGTGGCACTCGTATCGGCTGCCATATTGATGGAGTGTGTCTGAACAATATAAGCTACGCGGACGATATGGTGTTGCTCAGTGCATCGGTCTGTGGCCTATCTAAACTCCTTCGTATATGTGAGGAATACGCTCTGAGCCACGGTCTTCGTTACAATGCGAAAAAGAGCGAATGCATGGTCTTTCGGGCCCGGGGTAAGTGTCCAGATACCATACCAAGCATTAAGCTGAACGGCACTGAACTCGTAAGAGTAGAACAATTTAAATATCTTGGACATTTAGTAAACTCGGACCTGAAGGATGATGCAGATATAGAGCGGGAGCGAAGAGCGCTATCTGTGAGGGCGAATATGATTGCTCGCAGGTTTGCGCGGTGTTCGAGGGGCGTTAAAATTACTCTCTTTAGAGCATTTTGTGCGTCCTTTTACACCAGCGCCCTGTGGGCATCGTACACGCAGAAACAGTATGGAGCTCTTCGTGTCCAGTACAATAATGCGTTCAGGGTGTTGTTGGGGCTGCCTAGGTTCTGCAGCGCGTCGGGGATGTTCGCCGAGGCGAGAGTCGATTGTTTCTACGCGACCATGCGGAAAAGGTGTACATCTCTGATACGCAGGGTTCGGGCTAGCACCAATACCATTCTGAGCGCATTTGCGGATAGGTTCGATTGTCAGTACTTGAATCATTGCTGTACGATTCAGGTGCTGACCTCAGGGTAAGGGTGGGATTGGACTGTATTTATTTGCTTTAATTTTTATTTATTTTTTATTTATTTTGTATTTGTTTATATTCTATTGTTTGACATTTAATTGATTTAGCTACTGATTGAATTTACTTTGGATTTAATTTATAATACTTTGATTCTAATTTTTAATTTTATTTTATTTATTTTTGACATTGCATTTAGTTGACATTTAAGTATGATGACATTGAATTTTATTATTTTGTTATATATTTTGATTTTGATTATTTTTATTTTATTGATTTTATTAGTGTGATTATGTGTATTTTATGGATTTTAATTATCTGAAATAAATGTATTGAATTGAATTGAATTGAATAACCTGTTAGAAGCCTAGGATCGAAGAGCGCTGCGTGTGTGAAGCATAGGAAAAGTTTAGGTGGTATACTCGAATCAAAAAGCCAACACATTATAGGTACATATTAGGTACCTATTAAATATACGATGAATGATGTTTTACAATCTGGTTAATACTTAGAAAATACGGAGCAATAAAAATATACTTATGGATGCCTTGACAGCTCAAACAAAAGGGAAGGAGAATGTTGCCGTAATAAATTTCGTAATGGAAGCATACCATATATAAAAATAACACTTTTAACAGCTACATGGTTATAATGAGAGGTACCGGACATTTTAGAGTCGAGCTAAACCTAGCTAAACACATAAAAATTTGTTGCGATTGTCCTGGGGTTTAATTTCGTCATTAACAGTCAGATCGATGGTAGGAATGGAACGCTTATTGGAAAATAAGAAACACAAAGGGAGAGGTTATGAGTAAGAAGCTAATCATTAAGTAAGTTAAAGGAAGATTGAAAGCGGTTTTTCTTAGGCAGATATAACGTGCGCGTGGTTAACAGGAGCGAGACAAGAGGTCCAGAAATGAAAGCTTCAGGTTCAATTGCCGAACAATTTATTCTAGCACGATAAATGCTGCAATTTCTATCTATTATAAATGGTACTAAGTATAATATTAATAAGTAATAGGATTATGAAGTTAATGTTAGATATAAAATTATCAACGTCCATTACAATTCACAAAGAGGACGTAAGAGAAAGAAGTTTTTGACATAACATTGACGGATATCAAAAACTATAATTATTTCATTTCATTTCATTTATTTCTAAAAATCTAATCCTAAAACATTCTCCGAATATCGTCCTATTTCCATTCTGCCATTTCTTTCCAAAGTCCTTGAACGTCTCGTCCATCAACAAATTTCCAAATTCTTGAATAGCAATATGCTACATAATCCCTTCCAATCCGGATTTCGTCCGGGGCATAGCACAACTACTGCCCTTGTTAAAATCACTGATGACATACGTAAAGGCATGAATGATCGTATGTTGACCGTGTTAACATTACTTGACTTTAGTAATGCTTTTTGTAATGTCGACTATGACATCCTGCTTAATGTTTTGTGCTCTCTTAAACTATCTCCAACGGTGATTGAATGGTTTCGTAGTTACCTGTGTGGTCGCCGGCAGCGTATACGTGTCGAAGACACCTACTCATCCTGGTGTGATGTGTCTGCGGGTGTACCCCAGGGCGGCGTTCTTTCTCCCCTTCTATTTTCAGTATTCATTAGCTCTATCACTTCCAATCTTACTTCCTCCTACCATCTCTATGCAGACGATCTTCAAATCTACTCTCAAACTCCGTGACAACAGCTAAATGAAGGCATTGCAACTATAAACAGTGACTTGGCTAAAATTTGTAATTGGAGCGATTCTTTTGGGATTGCGGTGAATCCGTCCAAGTCCCAAGTCATTGTTTTGGAGAGTTCTAGGTTGTTGGCAAAAATTATCTGGGCGGAGGTCGACCCCGTGATGTTTGACGGAAATCATAATATACCTTTTTCCAAGTCCGTAAAAAATCTTGGTGTCATCATGGATGCGGAACTAGGCTGGCAGCCGCAAATAACTGAAACCAGTCGGAGGATATTTGCTGCAGCGGGCTCGCTCCGGAGACTGCGAAACTTTCTCCCGACTGCCACTAAAGTTAGCCTTGCTCAGTCTCTCATGCTCCCTATTCTCGACTATGCCGACATCTGCTACCTCGATCTGACCGAAGAGCAACTCGACAAACTTGAGCGACTCCAAAACGTCTGCATACGGTTCATATTTGGGCTTCGCAAATATGACCATGTTTCTGAATTTCGCCAGAAGCTCAAGTGGTTGCCAATCCGCCTTCGCCGGAATGTTCACATCCTTTGCTTCCTCTACAAAATCCTATTCGCTCCCTCTTCTCCTCATTACCTCAGAGAACGTTTCAAGTTCCTGAGTGACGCCCATTCACGTCAACTCCGTTCAACAGTGTCTATTCTCCTTCAAGCTCCTCCCCATAACTCCACTTTCTACAACAAATCCTTCTCTTTTCACTCTGTCATAGAAAACTTACAGTTTGGGGTAGTAGGTGCTGTGACGCTACTGTCCTCGGTCATGCTCTCCAGCCATTCCTCTTCTGTATAAACAGAATTCTCCACTGCATCAGACAGCCCTGTCTCTACGACCGAGGACGGAAGAGAGTCATTTGCTGAAAATGTCACCTGTTAAAAAAACAATATTTTTTTTAACAGTTAGTATTTGAAAACATACTTTTACTATTTTATAACTATTGTACAAGACTAAGTATTTACTACAACTACTTACATAGATGATAAGCAGATAATAAATAGAATACATCGGAATTATACTACTACACAATAAATATTTTGAATAATATAAGCATTATTTTTACCTACCGATTGTGTCTATGTGTAATTTCTATTGTATGGCTAATTCCCACCAACTATTCTTTTCGATTGTACCAGCGTTCTCCGACAGTCGTTTCGCCTTTGGACTGTTCAGCGATAGATCATTTCGGGTACGATTTTTTTAACTACGTTTACTACGTAATGACAAGTCTAATTAACAGAGCATATAGGATCTGTTTTCACACACCTGCCCATAAAAGGAAGTTTAGTTTTGTAGGTAAATAAAACAGATTAAAATTTTATTGAACACAACATTTATTTACCTTATTAAATAAGTACATAACTAAAATAATTAATTAAACCCAAAAAATATTGTTGAAAAAATTAAATTAAAGGATCGGTCAACATTTATCTGAAAAGAATGAAATGGACTTGAAATCTTATTTCAATGGATGTAATAAAAAAATATTCTTGAACAATAATCTGTAATTTATTTATCATTTAATGAGGTGACAAATATGCGCCCATCCATTTAAATAAGATTGTAAGTCCATTTCATTCTTCTCAGATAAATGTTGACTGATCCTTTCCGTATACGTCCCTCCGCGCTTGCGTTTAGGCATAGGTTCGGCGGATTTAATTCTTTCAACAATATCTTCTGTGTTCTTTTGCTCCTTTTTGAACTCTAAGATAGTTTTAAATATGTTCCACTTTTGTCGATTTAATAGTGTGTTCCACCTATTATGCCAAGATTCAAGTGAATTTTGTGATAAAGGCACATATGATAATATGCTATCATGGACTGACCACAGGGTGGGCGGAAATTGCGGTCCTTCCATTGTCATTGATCCGTTGATATAATATTTTTCGAACCATGTTATAACATCAATTGCTTCGTCTGGTATTATTTCATCTTTTATTATAGCAAAGGCTTCAACTATTTCAGTTGGCTCTAGAAATGCCAGTGCGCCGATATGTCGCGTCTTATGAGCAAAATCTGCATCATTATTATATCTAGTCGCAAGACCAGCTTTTTGAATATGACGATAAATACTCTGATTTAAGTGGAAGAAACAGAGTTTATTTAAACATTTTGGAAATATTTTTTTAATGGCTTTCATGGCCGCCAATTCAAAATCGGTGAGAATAATGGCTGGATTCAAATGCATATTCAATTTATTAAATACTGCACATTTCACGATTTCTAAAAAAATTGCATAGCATCTCTCTGACTTATTCGAAAGCAATCCATAAATTAAGGGAACTATTTTGTGAGTACCCTGTGGTGCACCGACCATTGCATTAATCGTGTAAATTTGGCAAAACGGACGAGGGCAACAACAAAATGTACCATCCATCATCCAAAACCTAGCATCATTAAGCAATTTCAAATTTTCTTTCGTGGAGAATACAATCACGCATTCATTATTTTCAATAAAGTGGCCGAGTAGAAATTGTTCACCACTATCAGTACTAACTAGTTCGTCGGGAATCACGATATTTTGTATATCCTTTGGAATAGATTGCAGATTTTTATTCCTTTCTCGTTGAACTAACCTTCTCATGGCGTTTTTGTTGGGCATATGAGGAGCGCTAGTACTAGGGACCACTTGAATACACCGCTGGATAATTTGTGAAGGCGAGTCCAATGATTGGTTAGCTTTTTCTTTCAAATTAGCCTTTAACTTCATGAAACGACGATAAGTAAAAACACTGGTTTACTTAGTAGAACAAAATGAACTAGTTTGTTCTATAAATCAGTAATTCCCTCAGTGTTGCCAACCCAAATTTTAGAAAATTGGTAGATTATGTGCCAAATGTTGGTAGAAGTTGGTAGAATGTAAAATCCAAAATTGGTAGATCTACCACCTCAATTTAGAAGATTTATTAAGATTAAAACTGCATGAACTGTTCTTAAAATGTTTATTTTTGAAAATTATACATGTTTGCGCCCCGCGGTTTCACCCGCGTAATAATTTTCTGCGCAACTTTCTAATTTTTTTCTTTCATAAGAACCTTCTCTTGACAAAAACAAACACAACAAAAAAAAATCAGCCAAATCGGTCAAGCCGTTTTCATGCTATGTCGTGACAACGGAAAACGGGTTTCATTTTTATATATATAGAGAAGAGATACATGCACAATCATAGGCAATCAATGATAAATTAATTAATTTTTAGTAAATTCGTTTGTTATTCAATAATAAAACTACGAAATAGAAGTTCACCTTTCACACATGCTACATGCTTTAAACTATTTGCATGTTTATTTAGAATAAATCTTCCACCAACACACTTAGATCACACCTACATGATTTGCAATAAAAATATCCTTCTAAATAATGAAATATATTTATTTGCCAGAATATGGTGAGTAAATTATGATGTACAATACAGTATGTGCTCATATTCAACCGAACCTCGGTGTGCAAATGTCTAGACTTAAAATAAATGAATTTATACATAATCCACAGCATAAACTAAAAAAAACAGAACAGCAATCAGCACACCGTTAATACGTAGTCATTTAGTTTTAACAACAAAACAACACAAAACAGGAGCAAAGATTCACCATTGATTCCGTAACAAACACAGCAACAAACCAACCGCGAATGGGCCACAGATAATAATTATGTCTATGAGCGCGAAATGGCGCGAACGGCGAACTGTTGCTGACTTTTTTTTTATGGTTTATGTCACGCAACACATCGCAACGTCGCTCGTCGATATAAAAATAATTCAAAGTGGTGATATGTTAAACTAATTAAAAAATAGGTAGATTTTAGGTCTAGGGTGGTAGATAGGTAGACTGAAGTGAAAATTGGTAGATCTACCTAAAAGTTGGTAGATATGGCATCACTGAATTCCCTTATAAATAATTGTACGCTTCTTCGTAGACATGTGTTTTAGAAAAACGGCTTGTGACGGCTCTGAATTGAATGTCGGCCATGCTAGGTTCACGTTTTTGGCTGTTGGTAGCATTTAGTGACTCAATGCTGCCAACCTACAGTGTTGCCAGCATGGTTAATAATACCAACACAGATAATTTGTAACAACTCGGCCATCCGACATTCAACGAGTGCCTTCGTTGAAAAAAAGATTAAGAGTTTATATACATCAGCAACAAAATTCAATTAAATCAAACAAAATTGAATAAAGATATTCATTAACCTCTAACTTATGAACATAAATATAGTAACACATAACACAAGAAATAGGTAATTGGCTTATTACTACGTTATTACCTAAGTAAAAAAAAAATGGTTGTCTGTAAAGTCTGTTTCCGGACGATAATTTTACGTGATAACGTCATAAGAAAACATTGATGGTAACCATGGCAACGATAAAACGTTGCTATAGTTACCTTGTCAATAACATGAGGCGTTCCAGTAACGACGCGTGACGTCACACTTTTTTGAGATTGCAGGTGTTCACCAATTTGTAAAACGTTATCACGTCAAAAACTTATTTAGTTATGCCTATAGGTACAAATGCTGATCACTAGGCTGTTACCTCTAACCACCTTATATTTACTATCACATTGTAAATAATATAAGTATGATATAATAAATTAATTCCTCTCATAACATCGTATTATTAAACCTAATTAGGCAATACATCATTATTTTCATTGATATTATTACTCTCTATAGTCACTATTCGTTTAGTTTGTCGCAACCTCTTTATCTTTTGTCAAGAACAAACAAAACGTATACACTTGCCTTTTGCTTATTTTTACCAAGCTCAATCCTAGCCTGGTCGAAACAAGCAAAATAGGTCTTTATCACATAACCGTTAGGTTTGTCTTAAGCTCTCAAACTCGTGCTAAGAACAAACACAACGTACTATTGCCTTTTGTTTATTTTAACCAAGCTCAATCCTGGCCAAAATAAACAAAATAGGTCTTTATCGCTATTTAATCGCTATATATTTTATATCCATTAAGCGGTCATGGTGACAAGTTATCGCTTAGTTTTCATCATTCATACTTATATTTTCATTAGAACTATCTTCATCACTATTACTATCAGAAATAGAATTAAAACTCAACCACGGATATATTTTATCAACCGCTATTATAGCTTCATAACGTCGACCCTTGCGTGATAGAGGAGCATCCTCGACAACATATCGATCGTTGGGTAAAATTTTAATGATCCTATATGGTCCCTGTAATTTTGGTTCGAGCTTTCGAGATTGGCCATTGTTCGAAGCAATTGCTCTTTCAATCCTAACTAAGTCTCCTATTTTGTATTGTCGGGCCTGTTTCCTACGTTTATCCAACGTATTTTTACTAATTTTACCTTATTTTCGCATCAAGTCTCCCGCGTTAGTTCTAACAGCGTCTAAGATATCCTGTATTACACCTTCACCAACGTCTGAAACTATCATAATATTTTGAGAAGGATTTGTTACTCTTTACAGCGGATAAAATTACGAATTTTGTGAAAGTATCAATCAGTACTAAGATGTACGTGTTTTTATTTTTACTTTTGTTAAAGGGGCCTACATGATTAACATGAATGATCAACATTTGTGGTGAGCGCACTCTAAACAGGCAGTCACATATTTCTTTATAAAAGACTTCATTTTGGGAAACCAATACACAGCTCGAATCCGATCTAGAGTTTTTTCAATACCAAAATGACCTACATCATCATGTTTTGCTTTTTCTATTTGCCATCGTGATGCCCTAGGCACTACCCATCTAAGAGTATCGTCCGTTATTATCCTATAAACCCGACCGTTTTTTAACTTATAGTTACGATAGATGTCTACTTTATTCACTGTTTCAGGGTCTGATAATATTTCTTTAATTCGTTTTATTTCATCATCTGAAGATTGAACAGTCGTAATCCAATCTTCAGCAGTAACCGAAAGTATATCTATGACATGTAAGTTTTCGGAACATTAGAACATTAGATCTTTATTGCTCATATTGTAAACTAATATCAGGCCATTGCTGTCAGTTATTTTATATTAACCAAGGAAAAGATAAAACTCTGAAGCAGTTTTGCCAGGAACGCAAGCGATAAGAATTATGTCCCCCGAGAAATCTCCTAATGATTTAATAATTGGTTTAATTTCTGCTGATTTAACTAACGATATGTATCTTTTGTCTAGTAATTTCTATCCTACCAGATGTTTTAATTATTTGATACTAGCGACCCGTCCCGGCTTCGCACGGCTATATTATGCATGTATTATACATATAAACTTTCCTTTTGAATCACTCTATCTATTAAAAAAAACCGCATCAAAATCCGTTGCGTAGTTTTAAAGATTTAAGCATACAAAGGGAAATAGGGACAGAGAAAGCTACTTTATGTTATACTATGTCTGATCGTTCTGAAAGAGTGTGTCCTAACAACACGGGGTAATTTATAAGTTCATCATCGACTATTAATACTTCAATACCTTTCTCAAGAATATCTTGAATTTCGATATCTATTTTTGAACTACCGATCGGCTTATACGGGACTTTACCTACTCCCTTTAGTAGGGGGAGATCGTGGGCTGTCCAACTGACCCCTATGTTCAGAGCATCAGATCGACGCAAGAAAGTACATTGACTGCCTAAATCTAAATGGCATTGAGTAGTAATTCCATTAACTGTAATGGGGAAGACATTTATATACTAGACGAAGCCTGACTAACTATGCTCAGAACAGTTTTCTCATTATCGCCCTTTTGTGTTTTTGGGCAATTGTTAGCTAAGTGACCTAAAAAGTTACAGGTAGTACATTTGAGTAATGGCTTATTACATCTAAAGCTTGGATGTCCCGGTTGTTTGCAATTAAAACAAACTATAGTTCCTACGTCTGGTTTTGATATATTAAAGCCTTTAAGTAAATTATTACTACTGAGAGGCGAGCGTTTTTCTTTTTCTTTTGCTAACTTATCAGGTTCTTTAAAAGTACCGGGTTTTATGGTTTTGAAAAACTTAAGTAACTGTTCTGGTTCTGAAAACTGTGCAGCTTGAGCCCCTAATCTTATACCTCTATCTTCTATACCAAATATTATACAGTCAACAGCGTTCTTTCCGTAAATACGACATCGGTTAAGTAAGTTTATTTTAGCATAAAAGTAAAGCTCTGGTGTTTCGCCAAAACGCAGCTTCTTACCCAACATTTCGGTTAATAGTTCACCATAATTTTGACTACTCGGGAAAGATTCAGTAAGTTTAACTTTCCACTCATCCCAGGAATATAAGAGTGTTGGTAAACTCTGGTACCAAGTTTTAGCAACACCCGAGAGCTTAGGTAATGAGTAATGTATTACCTGTTTTTCTGACCACTCATAGATTTGTTTGCATTCTTCGACTTTAGAAATCCATGCGTCTATGGATTGTTCTTTTACTAGAGGGTCAAACTCAGGTATAACATTATGCATTGATGAAAACTTGTCACCAGTACCTGCTTTCATAGACTTCATAGCATCTATAAATGTTTCAAGAATGCTAGTTTCCGTAGAATCTCTTCGCTTAGATTTGTGTCGACGACTACGACGACTTCGCTTCCTAGGAGTGACGTCAGAATCGACTCTACTTCCATGTCGACTGCGAGATCGGCCATGGCTGCGACTCCTCGTACCGCTTCGTCGTCGTCGGCAGCTCAATTCACCGCAGTGGCGATCTATCCGACTACGCCGCCCCGGAGTCGGTTGCTTCGCTGTGCTACTACGCCCTTCATCGTCATCACGACTGTTGTCGCGACGTCGCCGCGGAGGCGTTCTCAACTCACTCCGATCCATTGGTTTCAACAACTGATAAAAAAAAATGAAAAACAAGTCAATGTTCTTTATGATGACGTCTATCTCATACAGTAAACCCATATACATACGACACAGATCAAGAGTTCATTTAGTATGAAAAAAACTATGGTTACTCATGTTATTAAACATCAATCGATCGTGGATTGGTTTGTATACCCAATCGCATTATCAAGGAGTAGCCTTAACCAAATCCCATAGTCAAAAATCCTCGCAAACCATAATTGACTTGAATACTTTAGGTAGGTACCTATTACATTAATTTTGCAATTACCCACTAACAGGTAAGTAAATAAAACAAACTTTAACGGCACAAACGAGGAATTGCTTTCCGTTTCACATATTTTTTATTATGTGGTCCATGGGTGACAACAATTATCTACTCAAAATACAAAATGTCCATTAAAATATCACGTACCTTTTTGTTGTCTTTTATGCCACTTCTGAGTTGAAACGACGATAAGTAAAAACACTGGTTTACTTAGTAGAACAAAATGAACTAGTTTATTCTATAAATCAGTAATTCCCTTATAAATAATTGTACGCTTCTTCGTAGACATGTGTTTTAGAAAAACGGCTTGTGACGGCTCTGAATTGAATGTCGGCCATGCTAGGTTCACGTTTTTGGCTGTTGGTAGCATTTAGTGACTCAATGCTGCCAACCTACAGTGCTGCCAGCATGGTTAATAATACTAACACAAATAATTTGTAACATTCAGTTCAATACGTTTTTCAGGGTCGGGTAAATGCATGTGGTCGTGATTTTGGGACAGTACAGTATGTGTTGTTGTACTTGTTGTAAGCAAAGATGTTACAGACACATTGCACCGCGTAGTACCACTTCTCGTACATCTCCAGTAGTACTTCATATCCCGTTTATTGTTCAAATGGTATGAATATCCCTTATAAATTAATATGTCTTTGCCACGTTTCGATTTCAAAATTTCACATTCACCCATTTTGAAAACGTCTATAATATGTAAATATAAATTTACAAAATTCGAATTTTCTATATCCGTAGAAAAAGAACAAATAAAATAAGGTTTTAGTTTATTTTCTTGATGGTTGACCTCACGAACGTTATACCATAAAGGTTTTACTTTTAGATAAAAGTACGTAGGCAGTAAGACATCGTGACAAGACAGCTCGACAACATGCGCCTTCCTACTGTAATTATCAAAACAATTTCACCAATATCAGATTGCTACGAGTTGTGCTAAGTTCATATTAATTTGCATATATTTTATCTATTTGCGTTTGATTAAATTGTTCTATAATCATTACTACACAAAACAATTTCACAAATATCAGATTGCTACGAGTTGTGCTAAGTTCATATTAATTTGCATATATTTTATCTATTTGCGTTTGATTAAATTGTTCTATAATCATTACTACAATTTTTATTTATTAATCAAGAAAGAGTCTTTTATTTCTTTTTTATTTTAGTTATATACTTATTTAATCTATACTTATAATATTATAAAGCTGAAGAGTTTGTTTGTTTGAACGCGCTAATCTCAGGAACTGCTGGTTCGAATTGAAAAATTCTTTTTGTGTTGGATAGTCCATTTATCGAGGAAGGTTATAGGCTACTTCTTACCCGATATTCCCACGGGATCGGGAGTTACGCGGGTGAAACCGCGGAGCGCAGCTAGTAAGGTAAATAAATGTTGTGTTCAATAAAATTTTAATCTGTTTTATTTACCTTATAAACTAAACTTCCTTTTTTGGGCAGGTGTGTGAAAACAGACCCTATATGCTCTGTTAATTAGACTTGTCATTACGTAGTAAACGCAGTGAACGGAAATAAAACATGGAAAAAGCCTTTCCATACTAATTCACGTAAAATAACAGCTCCAAAACTCACACAAATACGAAGTATGCACACTCAAAACACACACTACGCTACTAGCTAAACAATTGGACCTTTGTCTAACAGTTCATTATTTTCACCAATCGTATTTGACAACGAGGTCGGCCCGGCGGCAATGCGCAGTTCTCCAGCGTGATTGGTTCTTGGTATGACCCGATCACGGCGCATTGGTTACTCGTCGTTGCACTGTCAAGTGTGCGTCAGGGAACCAATAATGCCCATCCATGATAATGGACAGCCTGTTAATTGGCGACCCGGTAATGTACGACCTGATAATTCGTGTACAGGTCCCGTATTAACGGTCCGTGCAAATATTGTACGACCCTATACTCGGCGACCACGTATTTCGAAGCCGGCATCGAAAAATGTGGTCGTACAATATCGGGTCGTGTATTATCAGGCTGTGCAATATCTTATCGTACATAGAAGAAGAAATATTCAACACTGGCCACATGCATCCGTTGTACAAAAAAAAATGGAGTATGAAATTGGTCCGATGTCTATGGTCTGGAGGAAGTAGTAAACGAGGCTCCAAAACAAGTAACAAAAATAGTCGACCAATGGGAGTCAAATAATTCGACCAATAGCAGCAAAGCCATGTACACGAAATACGTGACCGTACCGATATTGCACAACCAGTTAATTCGAAGCCGCCGGTTTCGTAAAACGGGGTCGCCAATTATCTGGTCGTACAATATTAGTTCGTACAATACTGTCGCTGAATTATCATGTAGTACAGATAAAGGACAGTCACGTATTTCGCGACCAGTAATTCGAAACCATGGATTGTACAGCCAGATATTTGGGAGCCATCATGGCTTCCAATTATCGGGTCGTACAATACGTGGCTGTACAATATATGGACTCTGTGCGTCAGATGCGTGGATGGTATTATGCACTACGTATGATGTGACCAGTCACATTAAAAAAATATTGTTTTTTGCACTAACTTAATATAGGTAGGTATATATTAAGCTAGTTTATTGTTTAAAACTATTAATCATTACCTATTATTTAAATAAATGTATTTAAAACTGTAACATGTTTCTGTAATTTAATACATAATACCTACCTATACCAACCTATACTATGTATATAAGTAACTAAATGGAGTAAAATAAAAAAAAGCTTAAAAAAGTAATTTAATTAAATGCGATATTTTATAATGGCAAAGGATAGGTATTAGGTACTTGGAATAAAACATTTTAATAATGTAGGTATTTAGGTTTTATTTAAAATAAAAGATTTATCAGTTTAACATAAATCAAATATTACCTATTTTACAAGCAAATAAAATCAGATGTCAAAGTCAAAGTCAAATTTCTTTATTCATTTCGATGCTTATGTATATACAGGGTGTCCCGTAATGAATGGCCAAGCGGGCACCTACGGATAGAGGACACTGTGCCGGATCAGAAAAACGAAAGTTATGTTCTATGAAAGTCTCTCGGTTTCCGAGATATCCAACATTTTAAAGAAATTTAAAAATTTCACTCCTTTCTCTATGTTTTATGATGCCAAAACTGCAAATGAAGGAATAAAGCCAATCTGTTTTTTGGATAGTATTCCATGATAAATGTGCTATCGAATGCAAATAATATTTTTTATGACACATTGAATTTTTTTTTTAAACTAAGATTTAACTCAAACTTCATGGTTTTTTAATATTTTAACCTGAACTTTAACCTTTCCTGGTGTAAAAAAAATGTATGGTCACCCTAGTGCCAAATAAAAAAAAACTTGCCTCTTTCATTGAGATTCTGAAAAGGTATAATATTGTGGTATTATCAGTATTTAATACCAAATAAATTTCTAATAAAATGAGCAAGAGCATGCTTTTTGTGAAGTAAAAGTAGTACCAATTTTTACTTTGTTGTACTTAAAATAATTCAAGAAATTTTAGTTCTGAAATTCCCCGAATTATTTCACTAGCAATATTTGATAATTTTTTTTGGACATCTACATCAATAAATTTATTGTTTCTCAGTTCTTTAGTTAAGTCTTTTAATGAAACATTATTTTTATTAGCCTTTCATTTCTCCGTCTTAAGCTCTTTATCTTCGACAACCGCTTTTCAGAGAGTATTATCTTTTTTCTTACTTCCTGATTTAGTTTTTGGGTTTTTGGTGTATTGAAAGCCGAATCAATATCAGAAGATAATATGTTCAAAGGCGTATTGCAGTCAGCTCTTGTCATTGGAGAAGTTAATTGTCGATGTTCGCGTGTCAGATTTGAATCTCAATCAATTAAATGAGCTGCTATACCAAAGTCATGCCCACAGCTTGGACAAGACACCTAAAAAATAAAAATAGGAATTTAAAAAATGCCACGGAAGAATGATTCTGATTCATATTTCAGTCAATTACTTTAATAACTTACCAAACGAGGATTAAGTTTCACAGAAACATTTTCTTTGTTAGAATTTATCTGCATTTTTTGTAACGGACGCATAAAAAGCACATCTTTGTGTTGTCCCTCCTTAGGGTTTGATTTTTTGAGTGTCGAACTTGACAATACCATCTGAAAATAAAACATGAAACTTTTTATAAATAAGTAAAATAAATTATTTAAAGCGATATTAAATATGTAGGTAAGTACTTGAAATAATTTTAAATAAAAAATTATTTTCAATATCAAATTATCAAACACGCACTGATTGAAGATTATTTATTCTCACCGTACAAATTGGAATAGCGTTTTTTTTGAGCTTCTGGTATCCTTTTTTAGACGTATAAAAATCGTCATCTTGGAAATGGACTTAACAAATTCTTGTTGTTTTGCTTGGGGCCCATTGATGTTCCTGCCTTTCCAAGCAAACTGCTCTAGTCCATTCTTCTCTCTGACTCGGATCTTTTGGAAATCTATGAAAGGAATACAGAATACACAACAAACACATTTTAAACTATAAATATTCAACATGAATTTACTTAGTTCATCGGGCATAACACCATCCCCATAGAAAAAAAAATGATCCATGTAATTAATTTATAAAAATAAATGTAGTACTTAACGGGGCTACTTACATGTGATAACTAATTCCAGCATGTTTATTATGCAGATCAGATCTGTTGGTACACCATTTCACCGCGCAAGAAGGCATAATTTACACAATATTATTAATTGTCCAAATACGAACGTTGACATGGACTGCCACAGTCGAACTAAACTGCTTCGCGGCACAATTGACAAGCCCCGCCCACCGCGGCTCAATCTGCGTGGGGTCATTTTTGCGCGCTAGGAATGCTTCCATTAAACGTAGTTAAAAAAATCGTACCCGAAATGATCTATCGCTGAACAGTCCATAGTTGATAAGTCCTGTCGTCGAACAGCCACATACGAATAATACTGTCGGCGAAACGTCGTACGGTGAATGGTTCTTACGGCGAATCTCTCAGAAATGAAACGTCCTATCGGCGAACAGTCCAAAGGCGAAACGACTGTCGGAGAACGCTGGTACAATCATTCTTTTCTACATACCAAATCTTTTTCTTAATACACTTGCTATTTAAAATATAAATAAAACTAACATCAATGGGAAGGCGCACACTTGGTATGCCTTCCACGGCAACGCGGCCTATTAGTGCCAGCACCCTTTCTTCATAGTGATTTAAAGGGGCCAGTCTACTAGGCCCTCCACCAGTTGCCGTCCCCTCCCTCCTTCTATCCGCAGCTTTATTTTTGACTTTACATTTGTATTCGATCCAGTACTAACAGAGATAATAAAATCAATAAGCATGTTAAAAAAGTTAAATGCAACAAAAAAATAAACCTTTTTATCTATAAAATACATAGCAACAGGGACATGGCCAAAGCTTCCCGACAAGAGACCCCTTTTGGTCGCCTTTTACGACGAGCAGGGGATATCATAGCCATATTCTTTTAGACCCGGGTGTGGTACCTAACAGAACATTGCCCGATGATAACTTAAAAAGGTTTTCGAATAAAGTAGATATAGTACTTAAACGTCTCCATTGGTCGCCTGTTTTTGTGGCCCCTTCTGCCACAGAATTACGACGGAGGGCTACAGAGGCGGCTACACATGTTTCGGGCGGCCAGCACGCCCTGCGGGCCTGCCGCCAACCTTCCCATTGCCAAATCAGTGTTTAATTCTACAAATTCCACCAGCAGCTGTGTCTGCCGGAGAGACACTCGTCTACGCAGAGGCATTTTATCGAAAAATAAGTAAATCCCGGAACAAGATTAGTTTACATAAAAAATGTGCTTGACAACAGTTGACAACTGAGACATTTTCTACAAAAAAAAACGAAAATAACCCGACAAAAAAAATGTTCTCTTAAATTGTGGGACGGTGAAGACCAAAGGTGTTTTTCAACTTAGTCGCATAACGTCGATAAAAATTGGTCCCTACACTATAGCAACTGGTCTGAAACGTCAACTCAAGCTGACATCCACCCATTAGAGAATCGCATTTCAATCGTTCCATAGTTTTCAACTAGAGCCGAGTTGGTAACTGAAGGCGGTGGCTATACCGAACAGCCACTGGATAGAGAATAGCCCTACTGGAACCGGTTGGTTTAGTTAAACTAAATATTATGCAATGTTATTGTATTCGGATATATCTGCCTCTAATAAATAGTCGGTGTTCGGGTTATATCAATTTTTGCTTAGGTATGCCAGTACAGTAGGTAGTTAGGTACCTACGTTAATAGCTATCGTTGCAGGATTATAGTATAGATAGGTAATCGAAACCTAGTTGTATTAGTTACTCATGTGACCTAACAACACAAAAGTGAGGTTGTCACAGAGTTGAAGCGCGGGCGACGCGACGACGACGCGGCGGGCGCCCGCCGCTATACCTATCGTGTTTGTAGATATTTATTTCAACTAACAGGTAAAACTGATTCGTTATTTCGTAATAAAATATCTACATTAGTTAAATATTTCGGAAACAAATGACCGCTAGTTACTTATAACTACTTTCTAAGACACTTCATAATAGGTAAGTAGGTATTTATACGTCTACTTTCCTCTTCCCTTATTTTTATTTTGTGTATAAAAGAGGTAGGTACACACCTTTTAGTCCTGTCGCCACCTGTAGAATTTCACTTCGTGAGTTATTTGCACGCTTCACACTGTCAGTACCTCGCATACACACGTCCGCTCGGTTCGCCTGCCGTGGCGCCACTCCCATAGTCAATACACTCACTAGTCAGTATACTACAATTGTTGACTTGTAAATAGCAACAAATACAAAAGCCAAAACAAAACAAAAGTTCCTGTCGGAATATTCTTTACTTTTCATTTTCCACAACGCCGGCAACGATTTGTACAATTATGTAAAGCCAGTTGAAAATTCCCTAGAATTCCCCCTTTCGTACATCACTCATTTTTAACATGCGTCGTCAAAAACAATTTAGACGGACTGTAGCGCGGCTTGAATAACCGAGTAGGTGGTCGTTTCGCCCGCAAGAAGTTCGCACGAACGTGCGAAACGCCACTCTTTATTAAAAATTAAATTATTGATGGTCGTTTCGCACGAATTCATTTTATACCTACTTTTCAATGAAAGTACTGTCGGCCACACGCTCAAGTAAGCTTGCAGGCAAAACCGCACAAACCAAGCCCGCGCAGTCTTCAGCATGTCAACGATTACGCAGGCCGCCTGCGCGAGCTGCCGTCTTAGGGTGAGGACATAAAGAAGCAGGTTTTCCGGTACGGACATGCCGGTACTGGTCGGTACGGGTCGGTACAGGATACCTTACATAAAGGAAACAGGCAAACCTGTCTTCATTGACCATCATGGCTTCAAGTTCTTTGGACAACGATTTTCTTATGGAAAGTGTTTACTTAAAATGTAGAAAAAGAAGATCGGTTGGAGTATCCAATATTAATAGTAAAAGAATTAAATATGGGGCATATCACCATTTATTTCTAAAAGACTTAAAGTTTGATAAAGACGAGTTTTATAATTATACCAGGATGACACTTAAAACATTCGATTACGTCTTAAATAAAATAGAACATCGCTTGATTAAGAACTGGTGTAACTGGCACCGTCAACCCATTTCACCCGAAGAAAGATTACTTGTAACACTTAGGTAAGTAATAAATTACTTATTTTTCAACACTATGGCTGTATTAAAATTTAGTTAAAGGGTTCTTGCCCTTTGTATTGTTTTATTATCCTGTAATTTATGATAAATCAAACACGAATGAAGTGTTTTTCACAAGATTCAAAATTATTTATTAATAATAATCAGTTAATGAATTTATTGTATGTACTGTAGAATTCTGCCAAACTCTGGTTATCCTGGCTAGCCGAAGACGACGACGGGTTGGCTATCGGCGTGGTGATGGCTCGGTTTCGGGATCTTTGTTTTTCTTGTAACAGTTTTAGTTTTTCTTGTTCTATGACCAAAATTTGAGCATTCATTGATGTTTTAGGCCTTTTAATTTGTTGTGAGGTGGGCTGAGACATTGATGTCGAAGACATTGACGGTTGGCCACTTTCATGATCATCTTCCTGGTGCCTTGGTGACGGTGAAGGAGAAGTAACACTGTCATGTGTAGGATTTCTAGTTTCAGTGTCTGCTGAATCAGCACTTTGATCTGTTACTGGTGACGGTAGTGATTTTTGGCGAGTTAAACTTCCAGTAGCTAATCGTGGCTTTACAACATCTCTGAGGAAAAGGAGAGATTTGAAATAAGGCCATTTAGGACAAACTGAATCTGCCTCGTCTCCTGAGCGGTATCTTTCCAAACTCTACAGAAAATGGATCCCTCAGATACCTCCATTTTTTTCTCAATTTATTTTCTGAAAAATAAAAATAGGTACATTTATTATTTATATTACATTATTATTGTGGTAGCTAAATTTATATTTATTAGGTCGTCTTGAGAAAAAAAATTAGTAGGTACTATGGGCTGAATAATTTTACATGGTAAATTTAATATACCACAAATAAAATTGACAATATCAGTTTTTGTATTTCACCTAAATATCAAACAAAAAACATATGATGTAACTCAAGGCACCACAACAACTTATAACGTCATATAGATTTGTGAATTCATTGTGTGGCTACATACATACATAGTCACTTATATTTTTCAATTTTTAAATTTTTCAGGTATCTTGCTACCGGAGAATCGTTTAAATCACTCTCAACTAGCTTCAGAATGGGAAAGGCAACAGTCAAAAAAATTATAGAAGAGACAGTAGTTGCAATATGGGAAGAAATGCATGCCCTGCATATACCTATACCTACAAAAGACATGTTTTATTCAATATCAAATGATTTTAATAATATCTGGAACTTTCCTCACGTCCTAGGTTGTATTGATGGCAAACATGTACGCATAATCTGTCCAAGGAAATCAGGATCTATGTTTTTTAATTACAAAAAGTACTTTTCCATAGTATTGCAAGCAGTGGCCGATGCCAATTATAAGTTTATCATAGTAGAGGTGGGAGGCTATGGCAAACAGAGCGATGGAGGCACCTTTAAAGCTTCAGAGTTATGTCAGTTTATTAATAATAATATATTGGATATTCCAGAACCCTCTAATCTTCCTGGTACCCAAGTGTCTGTTCCTTATGTATTTTTAAGCGATGAGGCCTATCCATTAACGACATATTTAATGAAACCCTTTGGAGGATGTAACCTAACAGAGGATAAAGAAAATTTCAATAAACGTTTATCTCGAGCAAGAAAAGTAGTGGAATGTGCATTTGGCAGATTATATTCTAAGTGGCGCTTGCTTTCTAAATGCATAGAAACTGATATTGAACTGGCTGACAAACTCGTTAAAACGGTGTGTTTGTTACATAACATAATTATTGATAAAGAGGGATTTGATAGGCACTTGACTCCCGTAAAACTTGTACGAGGAAGATGGCACAATCAAAGACTGAATCCACCTTCAAATGTGGCTACATATATCAGATATAATTTTGTTCAATATTTCAAACACAGCCAATTATTGTATGATAATGAATGAATATAAGGTAATCAAAATGTTGCCTATAAAAATCAACAGTTTGCGTGTCGTGTTGTGAAAACTTTAATAATTCTTAAAAATAGGGTTTAAATGAATAAAATTAGTAACTTACCATCTTGTTTCATTTCTGAACTTATTTCCTTCCAAAACTTATCAGTTACATTTCTGTTACTATAAAACTAATTTTTTTTTCCCACAAAGCCGCTCTTTCAAATACTAAGGCAATGAGAACTTCGTTATCTATATCCATTTTATAGACACCCAACACCGACAAACGTTCAAGCCCGTATGACCCTGTCCGCGTAATCGGTACCGACAAGTCCCAACCTGTTTCTTTATGTTTGAGCGCATAAGATAACATTAGAATATTTTACCTGTACGGATCGGTACCTACCCGTACCGGTTTGTCTGCACCGGGAACCCGCCGCTTTATGTCTTCACCCTTAGCGTTCACACGCACGCGCTTACCTGTGCAAACTGGTTTGTGCAGGCATGCTCACAGGTCGGAGCGTGTAGCCGGGCTATTAAAAACATTAAGCAGTAATCAATTGTTCCCGCCAAATAACGTAACACACGTTTTGCAGCCTGCCAATGACTCGAATCATGACAATTATTAAACTGGCTACACACATACGCTATATCTGGGGCCTAAGTCTGCTAACACAATTGTATTTCAATAGTGTGTCGATATAATCGTAATAGAAATTTAATGTCAAAAATATGACATTACATGTCAAATTCGTATTCTCCTAACGTTGACTATTCTATCGAGACACCACTGAGACACCACTGACACACCACTGACTCACTTTTGTGTTCTGCTCTACAATCGTGGCTTAATGGAATCTCGATAGTTGTCAAAACGGTATATTGCTTAGCAACATATACCATGTTGCTAGGCAACACCTGCAAGGTAAATATTACCATACCATTGAGACTCCATAGTGATTATATTGCGATGTTATTAAAACTTTAGCAGAATACCAAATAAAGTCACAATCTCGATATAATATCAATAGAGTCTCGATATAATGACAATGGTTGGCCAAATAGCAGAATAAGGCCCCTGGTCTAGTGCATACCGCCAAATACATCAAAGAGCCTAGCAACTGTCAAAATTATCATTATTTTCTTCTACACCTTGAGATTCAGCTTTCATTAATTTACAGTTTACAGGCATCGTTGTAGACACAGCTTTACAGTTGCTCATACCAAACCGCGCTAATATTCTCTTAATATAATCAGTCTGGTCTAGTTTTAAACTTCCTCTTGCTCTATCTCTCGTTACATTAATGCCAAGACAACTTCTTAAAGGACCAAGATTTTTAACATTAAATTCTTGTTCTAACAATTTTACCAAATTATTTTTAATTAGGTACACAATTTTTAGTATAAAATATATAAACGTCGTCTACATACAATTCAATTATTAGTTAAATCAGAATTTTGTTTCCTTACATAAATACAAGGCTCAATTTTATTCTGTGTTTAACCATTTTTCTCTAACAAATCATGAACCCTTTTATTCCACATTTTACTGGCTTGTTTTAAGCCATAAATACTCTTTTGCAACAAACAAACTTTTGTACTATCACCATTATGAAAACCAAAAGGTTGCTCCATAAATATCTTTTCATCGAGATTTCCATTTAGAAATGCAGTAGCGACATCTATATGGTCAATACAAAGATCAAATTGATTAGCCAAAGAAAACAAAATTCTCATAGTAGCATGACGTACTACAGGCGAAAATGTTTCATTATACTCGTAGTCTATGCCATATTTTTGTGTAAATCCCCTGGCAACTAATCGCGCTTTATACTTGTCAAAATTCCCACTAGCATCATGTTTACGTTTAAAAACCCACTTTGTAATAGGGTTTCTAGTATTGAAAAAAGTTTTAGAATATTGATAAACTTTATTACTAAAACTACAAGTGTTCTTAAACTTGGAAAATATAAAAACTAAAGGTCTCTTAAATCAAAGAAAACTAAATTATAAAAAAAGGATAAACTTTATTACTAAAACTACAAGTGTTTTTAAACTTGGAAAATATAAAAACTAAAGGTCTCTTAAATCAAAGAAAACTAAATTATAAAAAAGGAGGACGGCTGGCTTGCTTGGAATTGTCACCTTTATACTTTACACTGTCAATAACTACCTTACAGGTTACATCAAACATTAGTCATTTTTCTTAAAAATAAAGATAAAGTGTACACGGTCATCAACGTCAAACAAAAGTTATTGATATAAAACTAATCTTTTTGAAGAGAGGTAAAACTGAAGCTAAGTTGATATCTTTGAAGATTCTACATGTAGAAGTTTAAATGTATTTAAATTTAGGTTGATACTTGAGTACAGACAATCATCATTTGTATTTTAATTCATTTTGAAGTTAAAGTTTAAAAGGTGAAATTATTTGTGTTTCCATAACGATGAGTTAGGATTTTAATAACAACAACAAAGAAAACCTGAGCCACCGTAATCGGGGAGAGGGGGCCCGTGGGAGGTTGCCTTAACCATGGCCACTCTCTATCGGGGTTCTCTGGCCCCCGCCAACCACCTTCTGAAGTTACAAAATAAAAACATGTCACTTACAATCGACGGACAGTACCCGACTGTCCGACCAAACACGGACACCTACAGTTCTTTATAGCTTAATACTAGGGATTGAAATACATCTTCTTAGAATACTTATACTAGTGATTAACATCAAACCTTCCCTTAAAATACAGAGGGAAACGGTCTATTTTAATTCAACCCGACAGCCAGTACGGCCTGAGGTTCAATCCACAACTGATCTGGATACAATACACATCAACTACATTAAATTGGAAAATAAAAGGGAATAACTACCATTAGGCTCGGCTTCGCACACTTTAGGCGCGGGGGTTTGCCCTGGCGGATGCGGAACACGAAGCCCGGCTTGTCACCACAACGCATGGTTCTATAGGAGAAGGGGAGGGTTCAGGTTATATTAAGTGGAAAATACAACGTGACGTTATGGGAAATATAGGTTTGCAAAAGGGCACAGGTGGACGGTGCTTTAATTGAGGGATGATCTATTTTGTACTCTCTTTCTTTTTTGTTTTGCTTTAGGTTTCTCAATTTTGTTCAATTCTTGTAACTTTTTTTTTCTTCTCTTGCTAATCTCCTATTTTCTTTTTCTTCCTGTTCCTTATTTTTTTCATTCCAATACTGCATCCACTCTACTGATGTAACTGCATCCGGCAATCGCTTTCCATTTCGCTTTTTCTTACAACCTTTTTTCAGTGGTGATTCTGTGAGCCAAACTAAAGAAGACGCAAAAGCAGGGCTGTCTGTAATTTTGGAATATCCGGGTATTGTTGGATTTAAAGGGTCTCTAGACGTTGAAGATTTAGTAGGTGTCTTTTCTTGGTCGTTCAGAATTTTAGATGGTCCTGGTTCAGGTGTTTTTGTTCAGAAAACTTTATCATTGTAACAGAATTAGTAGGCGTTGCTTGTCGATCTTTAATATTGCAAACGTCTGTAACGAAACTTAGTGAAGTTGGACATGGTAGTTGTTCTTCGTTGTATAATTTTGTTGGTGAGGTAAGTGCTGACTGGCAAATCAATGCAGAGTTTGAAACGATGCTAGTTTCTTGGAAATCTGGAGTAAGAATCGTGTCATTGTCTATTTCCTTTAGGAGGTCTTCATATACGAAAATCGGTGACGGTAATACTGACGAGTTAGTAGAAATTTCTAGTGCTTCTGGTGGCCTGTGCTCGGCTGATAATATTTCTTCATTTTCAAATAAGTCCAATAAAGATGGACTTGCCGACGACACATAGCGTTGCGTTGTGCATTCATTATCAGAATTAAGGTCCTGTTCATTAGGTATATTTGCTGTTGATTCCGGTAGGTCTGGTGCGTTACAAGCAATATTACAAACTTTATTACAAATTTTGCGCCATACATAAAAAAGCTCTTTTGCTGATTCATCTCCGTCCAATGTTTGGTATGTGGAAAGGCGCGGAATTCCAGAACTCTATTTCGGGACATTAGAGACTCAAAGTAAAGTAAGTGTTCTGTACTTATTTCTGTTGGTTTATCAACTACTGTATGTCTGCTATCATGATTCATACATTTAGTGTAGTCAATGGCATTAGCATCAAAAGGAAACAAACCGCATTTACGAAATCCATTTCTAATGATTTCTTCAGTAGCAGACCCTATAACAGACTTTAAAAGATGTGCAAATTGAGCCCTTGTGACAACTCTATTTCCTGTAGTTACTTTCCAGTTCTGAACTATCTTTTTCCATCTGTTTTTAAGTGGACGAAACACAGAGACATCGGCAGGTTGAATAATATGCGTTGCATAGGGATGAAGGGCATATAAAATGATTTTGTTCTCAATGCACATCTGGCTCACTTCGTATGTAATATGTGATTTGTGACCGTCGGCGTCGATTAACAGAAGTACAGGGAATTTCACATTTGCCTTACGTAAAGCTGGCAACAATGAATTGGCTATATACCCATAGAACACACGAGATGTCATCCATCCCTTAGGTGACTTTCCAAGGCACCAATCTTCGGGAACATTCCTGGCAATTTCTGCCGGTATTCTTTCATATGGGTAAATAACCATTACTGGCATTACTTTACCAGATGCAGTGAAAGTTCCTAATACTGTTATACTCTCTTTCTCCTTATCTTTAATTTCGTACAGATTTTCCATGCCTCTAGGTCCCAGTACAATGCCCGAAGAAGGACATACCTGAAAACCCGATTCGTCATCATTTAAAATCCTATCAGGATCGTCGAAAATATCATGTGCGTTTTCAGTCTTTAGAAATTCTTCCAATTCTGAATGAATTGTCTGAATGAAATATCTGGATTTCTCTTCATGAAATTATCGAACCATTTCCGTCCTGGAATTCCTTCCTTAAGGCTGGGCGCAAACGTTCTGATTCCGGATTAGGTTTCCGAATACGGAATTTGGCTTCTGAATTCCGTGAACCTAGCGCAGACGTTCGTTTTTTTTTTTCATTTGGAATTTTCTCTGCCATTATATTCAGTGACGGCTTTGTGAACGCACGGGGATCGGAGAACGACAAATTTTATTAATCGGGTTATCATGGACGACGACGACGAATTGATGGCTATCGCATTTTTATCTATTAGATCTGCTCTCAAGCCAAGTCCTTTACGTCTCTATTGTGGTAGTCCTCATTATTAATATCCCATATGCATGGATATTGTTCCACCGCCATTATTAAATTTTCGGCCTTACACATTTTGTTACCTACGAGCGACGCGACGGGTCCATAGACGTCCACTCGGCATATAGACCAGGGTCGATAATTTTTTAAACAAAAAAAAAAATAATAGTATGATGAAACCCATTAGAAAAGGAGGGGAATATTATAAAAATTAAAGGAAAAATAATTTACGGGCGATCTGAGGTCGGGAAGCGTATGGGGGTGAGCTTTTAAGGGTTAATAAACGGTTTATCTCGATTTCCGGCAAAACTAAAAGTCCTATGGAAAAAACTCAAATGGCAAAGTTGTAATAAAAAGATCTAAAACTTTTGTATTCACACTTTTTTCACATAACCTCAAAATTTATGTGAAAAATTCAAAAAACCAAGTTTTTGGTTTTTTATGTTTATCTTTTACAAAAATGTTTTTTTTTTTCCCCACAAAATTTGGTGAAAACTTTCCTTTTTATGTCCCAAATACGCTGTAATTTATTTGATTAGAAATATTTATTTTTTCGGCAGCTCGCTGCGAACCTGCACCATCCACCGAGAGATGTCGCTGTTAACACTGTTGTACAGAAGTAAGTATCGTAGTTCGGCCGTTTGCACAGAGATGGCGCTGTTTTCAATATTGCATAGTAGTAGAAGCACAATAACTGTTAAAATCTCATCTGTCGCGAGAACGGCTGAAAATGCTCACCCACAAAAGTGCCCAACGCGCCATAAGAAGTTTTCACTTCAAAAAATCCGTACGTGTACGGCGGATGAGCCAAAATGCATGCGAGCGCTGCGTTCGGGATGACGTCATTAGGTTTTTTCCGTTCTGACAACCCGAACGTACCGAACCGAACGTCAGGTTTTTTTCTCGTTAGGAAAAAAAGAATAATGTGCGCCTTGTCGAACATTTTGTACGTAAGCAGAGCATTCAGGTTTCCGAATCTGAATTCCTTATTAGGAAACCTAATCCGGAAAACGTACCTACGTATGCGCCCGGCCTAAATGGAGTTGGTCGATTGTCGGTTTTGATTATTTTAGTGACTGTCTCTAGTAACTGCTCTTTTTTAATAGGGATTCCCTTTTTAACCATTGCATTTATCCACCGACATAGCAATCGTTCCTCTTCAGGTCTCAAAATTGTTGGCGGGCCCATTTTTCGTTGAATGGGATGTCTCATTTTTATTTTATTAATCATTGTAGAATGGGGGATGTTATATTTGCGGCACGTTTCTCTGATTTTATTTCCGACTGTATTTCTTCAAGGGCTTGATACATATCGTCCTCACTGCACCGAAAGAATTGCTTTTTTGGTGGCATATTGAATCTAAAACAAACGAAAAAACACATAAGAGCTTGGTCAATCATAGGAGCTTATGGTTTATATGAAAGTACCAATGTCAAACCACTGGTCAACTAATAGAAACAACGCGATTTACTCCATTCATATCGATTGTTAAGTTACAAATCCTATCATAAACATGAAATAGATACTAAAAATGCAAAAAAAAAGTTGTACTAGCGATGCGCCGAGTTGACTTTTTCGTAACTCGAGTAACTCGAGCTGAAACTTCCCAGGTGTCGATATTTCTCTTAATGCCTTGCCACCAAATGCGAGCATCTTCTTTCATAATAACTGGCAGTTCTTCAAGGCGACCTTGTCGGGAATCTTTTGGGCTTTCTTAAAAATGTTTACCGCCGCTAGAAAAGATTCCACAATCTCGGCACTCCTGCGTCCGTCGAAGTAGTACTGGCATGTTGTAAAGGAGCCTATAGCTGTTGCAGGCGCAGAAGGTGTTAGTTTCGCCATGAGCTGGTTAAACTGGTCCGGTGAAAATTGAACAGCCATGATTGCTGTTTTCACCTGTGTAGTGGTGATGCGACCAACACGGGTGACGTACGATGCTGTCTTTGCTTGTGCAGAGGTGTCGTAGTATTCGTCGCCGTCCCCCCCCCCCCCCCCTATAACTTATTTGACTAGACTGTGTTTCATTATTTTTATTTACATTCAAATTGTCAAAATTAACATAAAAGTCCTGATAAATAGGGAGTTTATCAAAATTCCTCTCTAAAAACCTGTTTTCTAAAAATACAACGTTTCTTGGTAACAAAACCTTATTTGGATTCGACGGGTCAGACAACCTATAACCCTTTGTAGTCTCACTGTACCCTACAAATATGTACCTCTTACTTTTAGCATCAAGCTTTCCACGCTTATGCTCAGGCTCCAACGAATACGCAACACATCCAAATACCCTTAAGTGGGTCAGATCCACCTTAGATCCCGACCACAACTGCTCAGGAATGTCTCCAACTAAAGCCGTAGAAGAAGACCTATTTTTCAAATAAATTGCAGTACGTACTCACTGCCTCTCCCCAATAACGCTTACTGAGACCTGACTCCTGCAGCATGCATCGCGCCTTTTCAATGAGTGTTCGGTTCAGCCGCTCCAAAACACCGTTCTACTGAGCCGAGTAAGGAACTGTAGTCTGATGAACTATGCCCTCTTTAAGTAAGAATCCAGAAAAAACAGTATTTAAATACTCTCCACCGTTATCTGAACGTAGACACTTAATCTTCAAACCTGTTTGTCTCTCAACCATGGCCTTAAAAGAAATAAACTTGGACATTACCTCGGATTTATGCTTCAACAGGTAACCCTAAGTTTTTCTCGTGTGATCATCTGTGAACGTTACTAAAAACCTTGCACCACCCCAGCTGCTTTCACGCATAGGTCCGCAGATATCAGAATGGATGAGCTCCAGAGGCTGACTGGCACGCTTGCCCTCTCCTCTGGGAAACGGCTGCCTTGACAACTTCTCCTCGAGGCAGGGTATGCAGCCCTCTATACTCTGCTGACTGGAATTCTGAAATGTAACACCAGACACTTTACCTTTCAGAGCACACATCCCTCGAAGGCTCAAATGGCCTAACCTGCGATGCTAAAGGTCTAAAAGATCTGTAGAAGCAGTAACTACGGTACTCTCTGTCTTTTGCATATCACTCAAAACTTTGGAAGAATACACCTTATTGTGCAAAGTTTTAACAATCTTACTATACTTACTACCGCTTGTGCCACACCGAAGCTGACACCAACATTGCACTCTGTATCCCCTTAACTTCTTTAAGAAAATCGGAAGAGCACTCCAATGGCTGCGACATGTGATAACTAACAGCAGCATCACCTAGTTTATAAACACCGTTTACCTCACATGCAAAACCTACCTCGGTACCTGTAACTTTACAGTTGTTTTCTTTATAAAAGTGACACCCCTCTTTGTTGAATATTACCTAATATATAACCTAACCAATTTACTGACAGAGAGTATGTTGGTGGACAGTTTCGGAACGAACATAGCTTCAATCTTAATATTATAATTTGGAATAGTTAAATTACCTGATCCTTCACTAGATAACTGCTCATTATTAGCAATTCTTACTAAACATTTCTTAGTATTAAAGTCTGTGAATAAGTTTTTGTTATTAATCATGTGCCTGCTGCAACAAGAGTCCACTATAAAGTCACTTTAGTACACACTTAAAGCAGTTTCCGTAATAACAAATTTATTTATTTATTTAATGGAACACAAAACAGAATACAGTCATAACAAGGACATAAGATAAATACAATAATTAACAAATAACAAATAATTTTAAACTAGACTATATCCTAAAATATGTGTACATAAACATGGTTATTTCTTGTTAAGCAGTTAACATACGTATATACCTAATTTAGAGTCTATTCATTTATTTTTTAGTATGCAGTGAACAGTCTTGCTCGTATGACGGGAGCATTCTTTTCAAATCGTATTTTAACACAATACATATTAAAATTTCTTCTGTACCCGCTCTATCCTATTGCTGTGAACAGCGTAGAAAGGAGACCAGATGGTGGAGCAATACTCGAGTATGCTACGAATCAAAGTTATGTAAAAGGAAATGTCTTTTCTTCACTTTTGTTTTCCTGTCCTTGCGTAGTTTGAAACATTTCGCCTTTATATGTCCAATCTTCCCACAGTAGTTGCAAGTTATGTTCTTCTTTTTCACAAGGTACGCTTTTTCGATGGTATGTCCATTATTCATTTTGTTTTTGCGTAGCTCCTCCTAAAAGAATCTTGATCTTACAAACTCACTGGAAAGGGTCGAACTAATGCGGGCTGTTTCTGGAACGTCATATTCCGAGGGCAGACCACTCAATAAGATCCCTGCTACCTCACCATCTTCAATGTTTTTCCCAATGTCATATAACTGAGACACTATCAGTCGACTTGTCATTATCGTATTTATGTAATCATTCATGTTCTGGTAATTTTGAAATTGAATGTGCTGAAGTTGGCGCAACAGTACAACACGTCTATAGAGACCCCTGTCCTCGAAGACCGTTGCCAGCTTATCCCAAGCTTCTCTTGCAGTCTTTGCATCTCTCACATACTGATGCAGATCGCTAGTGATTCAGTCGAGCTAACGAACGCTCTCTCATCTTTATCAGGATCTATGCTGACATCTGGATTTTTTATGCAATTCCATAACTTTACCAAAATAAGAGCATTCTTCATGCAGAACTTTCACGACAGATAGTTATTTGAACCTCTAAGCTATTTAATATGGTATGTACCATAATTACTCACGCCGCCAGCTCCATTTTCAGCTTCCAAGCCATTAGTAACTAATGATGGACGATTAGGTGGAGCACCCGCGCCGGATTCCATCATTTGCGGGTCGTCTCCTTCGTTCGACATCACGATGCTGGGCACTTAATCTCTATAAAATTATCAACGTCCATTACAATTCACAAAGAGGAAGTAAGAGAAAGAAGTTTTTAACATAACATTGACCCATTCTAATGGTTTTTTTGTTCATTATGTTCTGTAACTTTTAGTAGAACCGACGCAAGAGCAATTGGTCTGTAACTATTATGATCAGCAGGATCTTTACCTGGTTTTGAAATTGGGATTATTAACTGTGTTTTCTAAGCCCTGGGAACAGAGCCATATTCAAAGCATGTCTTAACTATATCGTAAATAACGTTCATTATCAGAAGATCGTACTAGAAAAGGATAAGTGAAACCAACAATACCTGAATCGGAGTCCGTAAGTCCTTGAAGAGCTAACTCAAGTTCTGTATAGAACAAGTCATATTTTCCACACCAGGTATTTTATGTATTTAGGAAGTCATTTTATGTATTGTATTCCTACCTTTTGCTTAACAAATTATTATAATAACTATGGAAGAGCGGAGCCTTCTGACACAGGCATTTCATGCTTAAAAGAAGGTTTTAACATAATGTAGATGGATTAAAGCATTTGTAAAAGAAATAAACGCATTTATTATTTATTACTAGCTGTCCCGGCAAACGTTGTATTGCCATTAAAATAAAATAAAAAATAGATAGTAGCCGATTCTCAGACCTACTGAATATGCTCACAAAATTTCATGAGAATCGGTCAAGCTGTTTCGGAGGAGTTCAAGTTCGAACCCCGTGACACGAGAATTTTATATATATATATATATAGGGACTAGCTGTCCCGGCAAACGTTGTTTTGCTATTTACACAAAAAAAAAATAGATGTTGGCCGATTCTCAGACCTACTGAATATGCTCACAAAATTTCATGAGAATCGGTCGAGCCGTTTCGGAGGAGTTCAAGTTCGAACCCCGTGACACGAGAATTTTATATATATAGAGAAGATATTATTAGGTATTGAGGGGGGGAGGGAGTGAATCTATGGCAGGAACAGACGCGGGAGACAATTTATCAGTGAAGGGGTTGATCCAACCAGTAGGATAATTTGCTGTTATACCCTCTGTATTATATGATCTTCGTTTAATTTGTTTCCATATTTTAGCAGAGGGAGTCCTGGGAGATAGTGACTCACAGAAGCTGATCCTAGTTTTTTCTTTGAAGAAAGTAGGTACATGACGACAATTCTTAAAGTGACTGACAGGTTTTGTATGTTCGATTCGACCGCAACAGTAACATTTTAGTTTACTGACATCTTGTTTATTCACTTTATTTGTTTCCAAATCATAGTCACTAACCAGCCTTGCCTCCCGACCTGCTGTCTCCATTGTTTCTGCTATGTTCACAGCTTCCTTGAAGTTCAGTTTATGTTCGGTGAGGATTATTTTAATGACACTCTCCTCTCTCACACCATGGCCAAATTTGTCTCTTATTACCCTATCTAGGCGCTGGCCGAAGTTACATGTTTTAGCTAACGCTTTTAAGGCTTGAAAATACTCAGAGATACTCTCGTTTTCTTGCTGCTTCCTCTTCATAAGCTTGAATGTTTCTACTATTTCCGGCGATTAAGGTTCTAGATAATTGGCAACCACGTTGACCACTTCGCTGAATGTCTTGTCCTCCACCTCTTTTAAGTAACAAAGCTTACTAGCCAATTGACAAAAAATTGCTTATTTACGAAGTTTGTAGGACTGACAAGTTTTATAACGACAACAGGTATCGTTGGAATCAGCGTGGCTTACTGATTATTAAAGTCCCTGTTGTCGCTTCCTAAAGTGGTGGGGGGTCTATGACGATCTATGACGTCACAAAGATGGCTTAAATTTTGTCGATTATTACGATAACCATTCATGCGATTTGAGCAAACTAGGTACAGCAGGACCTCTTTAATCCGAACTCCGAAAATTTACCCCCTGTTCGGATTCGTGGAGCGTTCGGATTATAGTACAGAAAATTTGGTATTTTTTATGAGATAAAACGAATAGTATTGTGAAATTTTAAATGCATATTCATCTATAAACGTTACATTAATTAATCTTTTTTAAAGAAATCCAATATTTTAGTTTGTCGGGAGGTATTTAATGACAAATAAAAAGCTTTGTCTCGCAATTTACGTAAAAGCATTTTTTCTGGCAAAGGAATGTCCACTTGGTCAGCCCATTCAAGACATGTATTTAAGGCAGACACCGCATTTGAGTTGGAAACGCTTGCTACTGGATCAACTTGCTACATTTCTTCACTTTCGCCGTCGCATTCCTGTGTTACTTGCCTTATTATTTCATCGTCAGTGAAAGGTTCAGTTTCAATTGGGTCATCATTGCGTAGTAAGAAGTCATTAATTTCAGCCTCAGAAAAGCCTCTATTAACGAAAAAAGTTAAAGGAATCTCATCTTCGGGATCAAAGTCATCGTCTGTATGTTCTTCGACGTGTAATTGAGGCCACAAAAGAGACCAAGATTTTTATATTAAGTTCGCATTCACCTGATGCCAACTTTCAGCGAATGAGAAAACAGCGTCTTTCATAGTGGTCTTCTTAAGGACATCGGATACAGTACATTCAGAATACAATTATTCCTGTTGTGCAAAAACTTGCAGCAAAAGTTTTTTCTTGTAATTCACCTTTATGTTTTGAATAACGTTTTGGTCCATTGGTTGGATGAGAGCTGTACAATTAGGAGGCATGTATAAAATTGTGAAATTTTCATCAATGGATTGCAGGTCTTCATCAAGCGGATGTGCCGGCGCATTATCGAGAAGCGGTATCGCTTTCAGTGGTAAATTCTTCTTAGACAAGAATTTTAATACTTCAGGGATAAAGTATCTGTTTAGTTCTCATAGAACAATAGTTGACGGTCAATGTTTTGATATAGAATGTATCTGAATACTTCAGGGTAGTTATATAAAACAAGGTTCATTGGCCTGACATTGACTTTAATGTATGTCATTGTTGGAGTGATGACAGAGACTCTTGTCATCATTCAAAATTTAGATATTAGTTCAGTTACTCTCCTACGTAGTATTTAAATTCTCTTTGACTCTCCAGCCTCGATTCGAATTGGATAGAGAACTTACTTACGACTATAAGTGATAATTTTAACGTTGAACCCCCGACAATCGCGCGCGCGTTGCCATTACCCTACGCCCTGGAGTCCTGCCGACGATCCAGACGGGAAGAGTGCCACCTAGCCCCGAGAGTTTGTGCCCTGGACCCGGTAAGGTTTGCCCGAAGGTAAGTCGACAAGCCTGAAAGCGACCTAGCCACCGCTCAGCGAGCGCATCCCCGTCAGCTATAACTGGTAAGCCTTTCCGTTTTGTACGTAGGCAGTGACTCCCTTGTACTTGTACGCAGAGAGCACGGCTTCTCGTGGCCGGCTCCACACAGTCCAGGGGTTTACCGTTAGTTCTCACGCCCGGCAGTACTGGAAAACACACACAATTCCCCCGGCACAAGCCGGCTAGTTTGTTTCGTTCGTTCTTCAACAACTACAGTCCACTATCGTACAGTATCCTTTCAACCACTCCAGAAATATAGGTCTCGTCACCCATGCATTCCTTTGCCCCATGTAATGAACTGGTAGCTTTCGTACAGATGCAGAGGCACGTGGCTTTTGTGCTTTTCCAATGACCAACAAAGGCAGCTTGTGCGTCCCAGCAGCATTCGCACAGGGCATAAATGTTATTCGTTCTTTAGAAACTTTAGAACCTGGGGCTCTAACTTCTGAGTCAGATGCCAGGGTTTTGTCTGGTATAGTTTTCCAGTACAAACCAGACTCATCCGCATTATAGATTTGCTCTGCGGTTAAATCTTTCTCCTTGATAATATCCATGAATTTGTCCTGGAATGGTTTTACGGCATCTTCGTTGTTCGACAACTTCTCGCCGGTTATTTTGAGTTGCCGTATTCTGTTGAAAAGTACCTATTTTATTAACAAAATTAATGTTACCTACTTGTTTGTACCTACTTATGGTCAGCGCCATCTAGCGTTAAGAATGTGACTTATAAATAAAAGTCTTTAGTCTTTGCCAAGCAACCATTGTTTTAATAGGTTATGGGCCCAGCCAATAATTTTAATCTTTTTTAATCGGCAAATTCTCAAAAAGAACTCGAGTAATATGTAAAGAAAAATGTCTGCAAGTAACTCAGTCAGTGTACCGAAGCTAAAAGGACGACGAGGACAGGAAGTCGAGGGCCAATATAATCATCGATTTACACACTAAGAAAAAATGTACCAACGGTACTCGGAGTATGGACCAAGTTGGAATCCCTTTTTTTGATGATTCGGGATTCACACGGAAGATTAGCCTACTTCGATGTTTGATATCAATTTGTTTAGAAACTAGTGATTCTATGCCCAGTTACGTGAACCAGCTCGTTGAAACCGTACAAAAATTAAAAGGAACCGGCTTCGAAATAAATGAGGAATGGATCGGCTCGCTGTTGCTAACAGGGCTTTCGGATCAGAGCAATCAGTGCCCATGATCATGGCTATCGAGAATTCCGAAAACGCATTTATTGCACAGAAGCGCAGACATTGGAACCTGCGTGGTGGCTACGAAAAGCAGACGTCAACGACAATGAGTAACTCTAATGTCAACGTCAATAATAACTTCAAAACTACAAGAAGGGTTATTTGTGAACAATGTTTGTACGTACCTAAGCTTACCAAGAATTTAATTACAGTGAGCAGAATAGTTGAAAATGGTAACTGATTAACCTTTATCAAGCGAGGTTGTTACATTTACAACGCTCAGAATAAGTGTAAACAAATTAATAACAGTGAGCAGAATAGTTGAAAATGGTAACTGATTAACCTATATCAAGCGAGGTTGTTACATTTACAACGCTCAGAATGACTGTTATGTTGGTGAAGCTGTGTTAGCTGTGTTAGAGTAGGTACAGTGTGTACAGATTCAACATTGTGAAGTCAGTGCAAGTTCTAGCAGCTGCAGTACAGAGTATATGTCAATGACAATTTGGCAAAGACTCGGTCATTTTAAGAAGAATGATCTTTAAGTAATAAAACAAGGAGCAGTTGAAGGTATGACCTACGCAGAGAAGGACGATATTAGTAAGGCAAGTTGTGTCGTGTGTTGAGAGGGTAAGCAAACTAGACTAATGCAGATAGTCCTGAGCAGAATGGATTATGTGAAAGATTCAAAAGGTCAATCGTCGAGAAAGCACGGTGCCTTCTGTTTGATGCCCAATTTGATAAACAGTAATGGGCAGAAGCCGTGAATACTGCAGTATACCTTAAAAACTGGCCTGAATAAAAATGTTACCCCTTATGAGTTGTGGATGGGCAGCAAACCAAACTTTAGCCATATACGAGTGTTTGGTAGTCCAGAAATGGTTCAACCTAAAGAAAAACGCAAAAAGTGGGATAAGAAGGCTGATGGATTGTTTTTAGTTTGGTATCCAGATGATGTAAAAGGATACAGATTGTACAACTCAAAAACAAGGAAAATTACTACGAGCAGAGATGACATCATTATGGAAAAGCAATACTCGAATACAGCTCAGATGGTAGTAAAAGAAAGAGAAGAAAACTCAGAAAGAGAAGAAGTTTCAGAAAAAGAAGATAGTTCATTGGAGCAAAAAGTGGTAGATATGGAAGATTCTACATATATCTGTGACTCATAGAGCAGTCAAGGTGATTCATATCACTCTATGTCCGAAAAAGAAAATGAGTCTATCATAGAGGTAGTTCCAGTGGAGGTAGTTGGGAAGTGTCAGAGAAAACCCGTTGAAAGGTATGGCGTATCCAGAATATGTGATGAGAAGTTTTCATACCAACAGTTGATAGGTTTTTTGATGTATTTGTCTGTCCTAACAAGACCTGATATTTCTTTTAGTGTAAGTATTTTTAAGTCAGTTTATTACATGTTTTAATGAAACTCACTGGAAACATTTAAAAGATTGTTAAAATATTTACAGAAGACTAAAAGATGTGGCTTAGTTTTTAGGAAAGATAATAGTTACTTACATGGCTATGTAGACGCCGACTGGGCTGCTTGTTCTATTGATAGAAGGTCATATACTGGGTACAGTTTCATTTTATCAGGATGTGTTATAAGTTATGAATCTAGAAAGCAAAGGACAGTAGCACTATCCAGTACTGAAGCCGAATATATGGCCCTATCCGAGGCTATTTATTTAAAGCATCTTATGAATGAGATAGGTATGATGGATAGAAATATACCAATATGTTTGTATACCGACAACCAAAGTTCTATGAAACTGTATGGCAGTGTGCAACAGTTTCACAAGAGTACAAAACATAGATGTCCGTAGAGATTGTGTTTCTTATAATGATGTACAAGTATACTAATGTCAACCACCGATATGCCTGCAGAGTGTTTGTTCTATGCAACATTATAAATTTTTGAAAATGTTAGGCATCTCGCAGGTTGAATAAGTTTTTTGTTTTTATTAGTAGGTAGTTTTACTGATTCTAACATTATTTTGTTAAGGGAGGATGTTGAATAGTACCTATTTTATTAACAAAATTAATGTTACCTACTTGTTTGTACCTACTTATGGTCAGCGCCATCTAGCGTTAAGAATGTGACTTATAAATAAAAGTCTTTAGTCTTTGCCAAGCAACCATTGTTTTAATATATTCCATGTCTCTTTTTAAAATTTTCCAACCAACCTTTACTGGCAGAAAACTCTCCTCGCCCAAGCCTTTCATAAAACTATTTCGCCTTCTCCATCAAAATATCTCCTGACAAAGGAACGTTTTTTTCGTCGTTGTTCTATAAACCACGTAAACAACGCATCTTCAAGTTGTGGATTTTCGGGCGTTTTTAATGTCTTTCGAGCACCTGGACCCTTTTCAGTTCGCTTATTTCATAGAAATAAAAAAGATTAATAAATTTAAAAAAATAAATAAGGGGTGGCAGTTATAATAATAATAATAATAATTTTAATTCAGCAAGTACACAAACAATATACAAGTACAATATTTAAGGCACTTATTGCTAAATAATAAAGGTTGTTGCTAATTAAGGAGGTATATCTTTTATGTCACATTATATTCCTAAACTGAGCAATGCTCGTATTTTAGGAATAGTGGGGTGTGAGATACTCCATTTTGAGATACCTATAATATTATAGTTTAGGACAAGAGATTGAGTCGTGTGCAGCTAAGGTAGTTAAAAATGTGTGTACATACTGTTTAACCAAAAACAAAAAACAAAAATCTCTTAGTGCTTATCTAAAAAGTAAAACAGATCCAAAAATAAAATAAGGAATTAAACAGTTTTCTCAATAAGACTCTCAGTACTGTCGTACGAAAGAGACTGCAACCAACTATTTAACCTAAGTTTTAGATCAAACTTATTTAATTGATAGATATTGAATTTTATATTAATCTCATTATACAATCTACAACTTAAAGAATTATATTGTCTAGAAGCAAAAGCAGTTCGATTACTCTGTACTCTACAAATCAGAGTGCCACGTCTTTTTGTTTTGTAGTTCGTAATAGCTTCATAAGGAATTTGTGAGTGACGACGCAGAATGGCGCGCAGAACATAGAGCTGCCTTACCGTCAAAAACTTGGTGTCACCGTATAATTTTTCAGTTGGGTATAGCCGTGGTTTTGAAAGCATAACTTTAAGAACTGCCCTTTGTGCTATCTACAGTTGTTTGATAATCGTTTTTTGGGCACCTCCCCAAATCGGAATACAGTATCCTAAAACTGATTGACACAAAGATGTATAGACCAAACTCAGGATAGAATTATCAGCAGAAATACGCAAGCCCTTAAAAACATATAACAGTCTTCTGATACGCATTGATAGAGCCTCTATATGAGGTCGCCAATCAAGAGTCTCATCAATAACCACACCTAGATATTTAAGGTCATTAACTCTGGTGAGTAGTGAACAGGAGCAATTTGGCACGGTGTCATTGCAGCAGTGTGCTGTCAAAGTGACAATATCTTGAGGGCGGCCTGTATGAGGTAAATGGAAGCACACGTACTTGGTCTTATCTACGTTTAGTGTTAGTAAATTATATCTCAACCAGCTCTGGACAGTCCGAAGCGCGTTTTCCGCGTTTACTTTAGCACTTCTCCAGTCATTACCATAAGCCACCAGGGCAGTATCGTCAGCGTAGGTAAATATTTCACAGTTCTTGAGAGATAGTTCACATAAATCATTTATATAAACGATAAAAAGAGTCGGACCCAGGATACCGCCCTGTGGTACGCCATATTTAATTTCCTCCTGCTCACTAGTCACAGAATCTATCTTTACAGCCTGATAACGATCAGACAAGTAGTCTTTAAAGATGTCTAAGGCAATGCCACGAATACCAATCCGCTCTAATTTCTTTATAAGGATGGGAACAGAGACCGTATCGAAGGCTTTAGCCAAATCCAAAAAAATACCAAAGCATTTATTTTTCTTGTCCAGTTTACTGACTAAGGATTCAGTGAGCTTGGCAACCGCATCTTCGGCTGACACTCCAGATCTAAAACCATATTGATTTTTCGATAGCAAGCTATACTTAGAGAGATACTGGATCAAGTAATCATTCAATATTCTTTCCAGTATCTTCGAGAAACTGGTTAGGACTGATATTGGTCTGTAGTTGGTGATAAGGTCTCTATTCCCACTCTTGAAGACTGGAGTCACTAGTGCTCTTTTGAAGCTCCTAGGAAAAACTCCATTACAAATAGATAGATTACAAATATGAGTAATAGGAGCAATCAAGGCTTTTTGAGAGGACTTGATTACTCTCCCAGGTATATTATCCCATCCAGCAGCTGTATTACTACGTAGCATGGAAATAATGGAGTTCACTCTATCTTCATCAACTGGCACTATTCCAAGGTAGTTATAACCACTAGAACCACTACTCAAGGCAATGTTATGCCTCTCAGGAGGAGGATCAACTTTAGCAGCCAACTTTTTTCCTATATTTACGAAATATTTGTTTACTTCATTTGCTGACTCTTTAGCATTAACAGAAAGATTAAGAAGTTCAAAAGGAATTTGATGCTGACCTTTCCGTCCAGATATCCTATTTATTGCGTCCCACATAGCCTTTGGATTGTTTTTTGAGCTTTGCAATAATTCGCTATCGTATTCTCGCTTCAATTTCTTCAAAAGTTCATTACAGAAATTCCTGTACCTTTTGTATGTTATCTCTAATATTGTGTTATGGGGTTGCTTTTTCAGTTTATAGTGCATTTTATCTCGATTTTGAATACAGCGCAGGAGTCCAGGGGTTAACCAGGGTTTTAATATACGGAATTTTCTGCTTACCATCGTGTGGGTAGTATGCTTAGCAATCACATTTTGTATGATAGAGATTAGGTTATCTGCTGCATGGTCAGCATCAGTTGTTAACATAATTGGGGTAAAATCAATCAAGTCAATTTCGTTTTTAATAGCAGCAAAATCTAAGCGAGTTGTTTTAGATTTAGGTTTGTAAATATTTTTTTATCACAGTTGCTCATAAAGTGGATCTTATTAAACCGCTTTTAGCCTCATAATGCAACGTAATACACGCGTGCGATAAAAAAAAATCCAACTAGTGTTGGAAAATAATACGTCATACCGATATGTCAAATACGTATCTTACTGCTAATGACATATAGTAGATGAAACATTCTTAAGGACATCGTTCAAATCGTACCCAAAAATTAACGTGCCGGCCACAAAAAAAAATGTTTCTATCTTGTAGAGAATAACATTTTAAATAATGTTTAATAAGGCAACAAAGAGCTACGATGAACCATCGTTGAGTTATTTTACATTGAAAACCCAAAAAAATGCATTTTGTAGAGATCCGTTTGACCACTTCTAAGATATTACTACAGAAAAAATATAAAAATAAGTAGTAAATGGATAAGTTTTGTCTGTTTTTATTATATTTATATACATAGGTATATCCAATAACCCTTTCAGAAGTTATAGTGGGATCTTAAAAGTGGTCAAACGGATCCCTATAAAATGCATTTTTTGGGTTTTCAATGTAAAATAACTCAACGATTTTTGATCGTAGCTCTTTGTTGCCTTAGTAAACATTGTTTAAAATGTTATTCTCCACAAGATACAAATAATTTTTATTACTGGCCGGCATTTTTTTTTGTGGGTATTTTTTGTTAGAAACATGAATGATCTCCTTTATCTGGGTTATACTGTTTTGATGTATAGAAAAAGGTACCATCCAAAGAGTTTTTAAGCCTTGCTGGCTTAAAACTCTTTGTTGGTACCTTTTTTTTTCTTTTCAAAAGGTTGTCTCTAAAGTCTGCGAACGATAATATTACGTAATGACGTCTTTGAAAATAATTAAAAATTGAGTTTTGTTTTTATTTTGTTTTTTCTTTAGGTACATAAATATATTTTTTTTATATATTCTGTTTTTAATGAAACCCGGAACTAATATATTCTGTTTTTAACCGCCGACGCAAAAACAAATGAAAAAAAACCCTAAAAAAATATTGTATGTCAGACGCTGTATAGGTTAAAAGTCTTTTGCCTAGCCTTTCGGGAGTGTAATTAACAAAAAATAGTAAACATAACCTAAAATTCTTTAAAACTTTTTATTATTAAAATTTTAACAAGTCTTTTTTTTTATTCGCAACTGTGATAAAAAACGTCGTACGATACACGTGTGAATTGATCATTCCATCTCGGCTTTTGCCACGCTCGCGTTCCGCTCGCGCGTCATAAACCGCCTCTATGGAATGATCAACTTTCCACACTTGTATCGCAATGTACTATTATTACGTTCTAAGAATAGTACAGTCGGCAAATGATCAGTGACTTGAGTTTCCAAAACCCCAGTATGCGCCCTCACTTTTGTTCTCAGTAGAGTATGGTCTAAGCAGCTATTTTTCCGAGTTGGGTATTGATAGGCGGGAAGAAGGCCTAGAAAAGAAATGTTATCTATGTAATTGGAGTAATTTGAATCAATATTGCCAACTTCCTTTATGTCCACATTCATGTCACCAATGACCGCTAAAGTGCTAAATGACTTTAACCCATCTACCAAGACCTCCAGACTTTGATAGAAGTTAGTAAGGTTTTTATATGATGGAGATCGATAAATTCCGACGACGGCGGTATCGCCTATTTTACATACTAAGCAGTTTGCATCCTGGAATGAGGGTTCAGAAACAGTGTATTTTAGACTTGTTTTAACAAAAAATACGACGCCATCATTCTGTATTTTATTATTTGTAGATGCAAAAGAAGTATAACCGTCCAAGAGCTTCAAAGAGCAATTCGACTTAATCCAGCATTCAGTCATTATGATCACATCAAATCCAATTTTGGTCGTGCCCAAAACAGCAATAAACTTGTCGAAATTCTTATTAATGCTCCTAATATTGATATGCACAATTTTTAATTTATTGTTTGGATTGATAGTACACGTTGGTACCAATTGCTCAGGCAAATAAGAACGAAAGGTGGCTACTTCAATGTCATCAACATCATTACTAATAGAATTTATGTTATTATTAATCATTGTTAACAGAGAAAAGAAGCACAGAACATGACATTTTATATGTGATAGTACAACTATCTTCATCCTTATGGGCTGTATTATAATATTCAAAAGGTGTAGTTAAGAAGTAGCAGGTAGTGTATAATATTGAATAAAGAAAAGGGGCCCTAAACTGTTTACGTAATTGGTCACAGTGAGTCAGATAATCTAAGCAGTAGTATCGGTCTGCATTATTTAAGCGGATTGTATCAGTAAACACAATAAAAAATAAAGAGTGTAGTAAGCTAAGAGTACTAGTAGTTAAACAAGAAAGAAAATATATGATTCTGGTAAAATTTAAGGTAACATTTACACATAGGTTTCCAGAAACTGAGAGAGACCCATGGACAATTAACGCAGCTAGTCATTTATCTTTTTTAAGATTTGCAAGACACTCCTCTGATTTAATTGCATGAATCTCCCTGGTCTCTGAGTTTTTGCGTAGCAGAATTTTATTATTTGAATACCAGCAAAATTTGAAGTGGTTTTCTTTAGCAAATAGTCGGGCTTGGTGATATAACCGCTTAGTTGATGGTGGCATGTATTCATCCACATATCCACATAAGTTTTATGCACCCAAAAATATTTGCTCTAGTGTCATTATCCAGGGAGAAAACAGTTGACTACGTTTGTAATAGTTTGTATGGAGAAAGCCCCCGGTACCCTTTCCTCTTAAATTGAAAAGCTTTTATTCTGTTGGAGATAAAACCAAAGATAGGAGTTGACTTGTAAAATACCTAGATGTTATTGAGCTGGTGTGCTTCCAGCTCCAGCTGTTTAATATACCTACATACCTAAGTAAACTATCAATAAAAATGTCAATTAAATTAAAAATATTTATTCATAATTAAAATGAGTTAGTAATTATTTATTAATGAAACCAAAATTATAATTTACCTAAATACTCAAATCGGTGTCTGGTTCAACTGCTTCACATATTTCTATAAGATCTTCTGCATCTACTGAACGTCTCGAAGGGTTTTGTACCAATCTTTTATAGTAAATTAAATTTGGCAGCGATTTCCAGTTTTCTTCAAAATGTTTTTTTAGTAGATTATCGACATCTTTTAGTTTACTATCCTTAATAGTAACTGCATCTTTCTCAATCCTACTGGGTTCTAGATTAAGAAACGATTTTTGTTTTTTTAGGACGGATTTATACACACCATGGTCACTATTATAATGAATTTCCCCTTTTACCAAAATTTTGTTATTTTGTGTCCTCGACAAGTGGTATCGCTTGCATGTTGTAAACTGAAAGTGCCAATTTCCAGGTGGTTTCATCACATCTTGAAGAGCTGTTTTGAAATCTAAATTCGTATCGAACTTTGTTAACGTTCCTCGATTTTCAAATATTGCTTCGTATTCTTCAGGGGCAAGGATCTCCTCTTTTTGTTTTACCTCTTTTTCTATGTTCCCAAACACCCTATCGGCTGGTAGAAAGGAGTGTCCGGGTACAGGGAATATAAATTTTATAAATCTTACATTTTTAGGAGCTTTGGTCAGCCAGGTAGCACACATACCTAGCATTATACTATTCTTATTTTGAGCCCCACACCCATCTGCAACTAATCTTATTGTATTAATATCACTTGTAATATCAATAGAGTTCAATCTATGAAAAACCGCTGATGCAATTTCGTTTGCTCCTTTTTTGTATTGATCTTCTGTTCAAGAATATAGAAAAACTGTTTCCTTGTTTAATTCAGAAGATGGAACTGATTGTACTATTGCAAAATTGTAAATGTACAGCTGTCTGCTATAGTCGGCAGCCTGATCAGGTACTTACCTTGGGTAGGGGCTGATTCTTTTGACAATCGAAACTGAATGTCAACATGCCATCTTTTCGTTCTCTTAAAAGTCGGTAAAATGCCTTTAAATTGTGGACTCTCTTTTCTATTATCAAGGAATTTTTTTGCTAGTATTGACTTCAGTTTTTATCCTTTCCGTTAATTCGGTACACTTTGAGCAAGTGTCAGTTCTTGGCGACCCGAATCCCATATTAAAACATGTGTTAAATATTCGGCGAAAGTAACATTCTTTAACTCGCAATGCAGTTTGGTTGGAAAACATTTTCCACATCTTTTTGATATTTAAAGTCGCCGGCAAATATTTTCTTTCTACTGTTGATCGGCAATAGTGAGATTCTATACACTGAAAAGATTTGATGAATCTTTTTACGGCGAAAACTTTGGCCGCGTTATTTTGCGAAGTGTGGTCCCCGCCTCGGTTTTCTCTAACAACACTTCCGGTTAATCTAAAAGTTTTGGCGACACGCCGAATTCTTTGTACTGTTATATGCAGAATGTTAATGAACGTCTTTTGGCATACGGGAATGACGCTGTTTTTGGTACATTTCTTTACGAATAACTTTGTTGAAAACTGAGCAGGTGCTCTCGTACGATCTCCTCTAGCACGCCGCCGCTTAATATCGCTAACCTGGCAATATTTTAATAAAACTGCATCCTTTTCTGGTTTAGTTTTTAAAGTGTAGAAAGATTTAAAAAATGCCATTAAATCTGCCATTGCCAACGTTGCACATTTGTAACTGTTGGAGTTATGACCACATCTAGGGATTTGCGGAAAATTCGTCTAAAACAATTCATCTAAAACAATTCGTCTAAAAAACAATTCGACTAATAACAATACGTCTAAAACAATTCGTCTAAAACAATTCGTCTAAAAACAATTCGACTAATAACAATTCGTCTAATACAATTCGTCTAAAACAATTCATCTAAAACAATTCGTCTAAAAACAATTCGACTAATAACAATTCGTCTGAAACATTAAGTTCGAAGTGAGTTAAGATTCGGTAATGGAGTTATGCTGAGTAGCGGATATGTAGGACGCAGCTGCAGTGGAGTGAATATTCAAGTAAAATGGGTAGAATTCGTTTCTAGCACTCGCCGGCCGCTGCCGCGGCACCGCTCGCTTCGCTCGCTCGGCTCGTGCGTTGTGGTCGCAGTTCTAACATAAACCTAACCTATCCATGTCGGTTCTGGGTAGGGGTTTTTCCAGATGAGTCTTTATATCTCTCTCTTAACTCCACTGCGTGCTATCTACGTTGTTGTTACATACCCGCGACTCAGTATACCTCTATTTTTGAAACCCAAGTGTAATCGGGAATGGTAATGTTTTTAGACGAATTGTTATTAGTCGAATTGTTTTAGACGAATTGTTATTAGTCGAATTGTTTTAGATGAATTGTTTTAGACGAATTGTTTTAGACGAATTGTTATTAGTCGAATTGTTATTAGTCGAATTGTTTTTTAGACGAATTGTTTTAGTCGAATTGTTTTAGACGAATTGTTTTAGACGAATTTTCCGTAGACGCATCTAGGCGCTGCTGGCAACAGTTTTGGTTCGTACCTGAAACAAATTTAAATTTGTTTAAATTAAATAATAGTACATTGCGATACAAGTGTGGAAAATTGATCTTTGCATAGATAGAGGCGGTTTAACACGCGCGAGCGGTACGCGAGGGCGTTTAAAAAAGCCGTATCGTACGGAGTTTTTTATCACAGATGCGAATAAAATAAAAGACTTGTTAAAATAATAAATAGTTTTTAAGAATTTTAGGTTATGTTTACTATTTTTTATTAATTACACTCCCGAAAGGCTAGGCAGAATACTTTTAACCTATACAGCTTTGTCTGACATAATGTTATTTGAAATATAAAACACGGTGTCTTTACTATATTTATTTCTTTATTCAACCACTTACCTACATCTTTATAATAAACTAAAAATATTCTTTCCTCTTTATCAACATAAAATATCTTTACTCGTCCATCTTTTTCTAGAATTCTATTACCATAGACACTCACATCTATCTATAGTCTAAATAAGGGGCTCTCCACACTCAACACTCTTCCTAGGCCCTTATTTTTAAACTAGCTGACCCGTGCCGTGGGTACGGGTCAGCTAGTTTAAAGTTTGTTGGGCATTTATTTTATTAATATTAAAAATTAAATTATCTATAATACTAATATTAAAAAAAATACTTTTTGTAACTTAAATATAAAAGTTAGACGTATGCTGTCGGTGACTTTTTTGTAGGCATTTTCAAGCTCCACATCTTTTCTCTAGAACTCAAAAATATATCTTTTATAGTTAAGGCAGCGTTCGTAAGAAACGCTTTCATTCGACCGTTTTTTCTCTGATTCACTTTGCATAACGGAATACCACGTAAAAGCCTTTTTATTTTTCGGTTTTTTATATAACCTATGACACTCAGCAATAATGTGGCTTTCTATTGGTGAAAGAATTTTTAAAATCGGTTCAGTAGATCCCGAGATTACCCCTTACAATTTAACAAACTTTACTTCTTTATAATATTAGTATAGATAAATTATAAATTGTTAAATAAACCAATTTTACATGAACATTCTCTTAAAATAATCTTATTTACTGGTTTTGTAAATATATCAGCTAATTGGTTCTGTGTGTTTATATATTGTACATTAATTAACCCTTCCCAACCAAAAGGTAGAGCCTTTTGTTTAATAAAATTATATTTTATCTCAAGATGTTTCAGCTTTCTTTGATCATATGTTTGAACAGACTTTATAGTGCTTTGATTATCCTCATAAATTACAAAATTATTAATTTCTTGTTTAAATCTTTCAATACTTTAACTATCCAACATGACTCTACACAAGCTTCACAAATAGCTATTAATTCAGCTTCAGTAGTGCTTAAGGCTACTACAGACTGTTTTTTAGACTTCCACACTACAGTATTTCCAAAAATCTTAAATAAATAACCTGTTGTAGACTTCCTATCTACATCTCGAGCCCAATCTGCGTCTGCATACCCAAGTAACTGTTGTGTCATACCCTTATTTTTCTCATAAACTAAATTTAAATTAATACTTTGTTTTACATATCTCAGCACTCTCTTTAAAGCTTTCCACAAGTATTCATTTGGTTTAGACTGAAATCTACTTAAATAATAAACTGAAAAAGCTAAATCAGGTCGTGAATTTAAAGTGACATACAAAAGAGATCCAATTAATGATCTACATTGTTTTTCCTAAGACATATCAACTTTAGTTTCATCTATCTCTATCTTAAAATTAGTATCCATGGGTGTATCTGAACCCTTACAATCAAGCATGCCATATTTTTTAAGAACACTCTGTAAATATTTAATCTGGTTAATAAAGATAGGGGAAGTCCGGGAGACTTGAACCCTTTTATACTTAAACCTTCATAAAATTTTAATTTCGAGTTGAAACATGACGGCTTGGTAAAATATACAAACTATTGATATAAAGGTACTAATATCTAATATCAAAGTTTCCAATAGTCAACTAACACGGGTGCTATTACATTTTTCAAAAAACTCGCTTTGTGGTTCAAATCTCCCCAACCCATGGGAGAATTGATCATAGCCGTAGGGAGGCTTAACCATATCTATTTATACTAGGAAAATAACTAAAAATACTCTGTTAATCTCAAATAGTTTAATAAAAATTCTTCAAATCAATAAAATGTAGGTGTCATAAACAATATTAGAAATATAACATGACATAACACAAGCTTTACTCTATGAATTAATATCTAAAGAGATCAGCAATCAGTCTGTTTAGTAAGATACTTGCGTAATCACATATAATTTTTCAAATTTTAATCTTTAAGGTAAGTTGCATTCATGACAAATATAATTTTCATTATCTTTGTCGGTCAACCCGACACATTCCTCGTGAACATATCTCTTGCAGGAAAGACAGAGCCTCATGTCTAATTCTTCTTCGGTTTCGCACACGAAACAATACCAACGAACATCTACTTTCGGGACTTCTTCCCACTGACTGTCATCAGAGCTATCGGCATATGGAATGACACATTCTTCTTCAGATTCAGTTTCACTGGATTGGCCACGTTTTTTCAAATTAGTTTTACGTGTTTTTCTCATTTTAATTTCTTTTCTTGCTTTCCCTTCCATATTTCTCTTTTTTGGTTTCTTTTTAATCTCTTCGGTACAATCAGTCTCGCACTCAGTTTCACTCTCCCTATCTTTAAATATTTTCTTTTAAATTTTTTCTACTTTTAGCTTTTTATCCTTCTTTTGGTTTTTTTTATCGAGTTTTGTATCAATCCTCGTAGGTAAATCATCGTTGTCTTTTTCTGGAGTTTGCGTCAAAATTTTTGTTTTTCCTGGTTGACGTCCACGCCGTGTGGTCTTCCTGGGTGCAGCTTTTGGATAAGGTCTTAGTGTTTCTGGAGTTATAAGTGCAATCTTCTGATGGGTGGATGAACCTGGAATAGCATCGTGTTGGTCGCGTAAAGACGAAATCTCTTGATGACAAAATATAGTAGTAGTAGGCTTGCCTTGGTCACTTACAATTGGTTCAGCAACGATTGTAATCTCAGAACTAGCTGGTAGAATTAGAATTAAATTTTCAACATCATTTTTCTGATGTTCATTTGCTTCAGTTTGTAGTATGCTTATGGAAGATTCAGAATGGTTATCAGAAATATTTGGGTCAGAAGGAAGCTGCAGCGAAGTTGATGGTTCATTATCATCGAAAAAGACGAGTTGAGATTCAAGGTTCTGTGAAGGATTGTTATTATTTTCGGTAGACAATTTTCTGTCTGTAACTGCACAGCACATGAAGTCTTCTTCTCCAAATATATCGGGGTTGAATGGATGGATGCCGGATTTTCTAAATCCACTAAGGATATTTCCTTGACTGAAAGCATGTGACATCATAGTTTTTATGAACTCTGGTATATTATAAATGGTAACTGTTTTACCAGGATTCGATAACATCCAGTTGTTTATCACACTGTTATATCGTGATTTAAATGAAGAGAATACAGCAACGTCAAGCGGTTGTAGTTTGTTGCTGCAGTGAGGAGGTAGTGTCAGCATCACTATGCCGTTTTCCCTTGCGTACTTTACTACATCAACACTGATATGGCTTTCGTGATTGTCACATATAAGTAACACGGGATTTTCCTTGGACACTCGGGAATGCTTTTTGAAATGTTGCATGAACTTTAAAAAACTCTTAGTTGTCATCCAACCTGTAGAATAAGCGTCGCCATCTGATCCTTCTGGTCCATTACATACAAAATCTTCCCGATATTTAACGCGAGGAAAAATGAAAAATGGTGGTATAACATTCCCAATTGCATTGACTGCAAAACAAACTGTAACAAGAGTTCCTCTTTCAGCAGAAGTAGCTTGTCCTACTTGTTTGGATTTTTTGCTTGCTAACACCTTAGGACAGTCTTGAACCGTTGTACATCCTGTTTCATCGCAATTATAAATATTTTGTGGCTCAAACTTATACTTTTCTCTAACAAATCTCAAATTTTCGAAAAAATCATTTACATTTTTCTTATTAAAACTGGTTGCTCTGGAAAGACTAGTAGCTTCAGGCTTACGTGGACTTATTTCTGAGTTTCTTCTAAGAAATCCACGAAACCAGTCTTTCCCGGCTGATTCATTTTTTGACCAACTGTCTGGAATTTTTTTTGAGTTTGATGAAGCAAACTCAAAAGCTAACTTCATAGCTTCTATTCTAGTCAAACCATAATTCATTTTACTACAATTGAGTAAATACTGTACTAAAATTTTCTCTTCTGGAATAGTAAAAATCTGAGAGTTTTTATGTGAACTACCCTTCTCATCAAACATTCGCAGTTTATCTAAATTTTTTGTATATCGACGTAAAGTAGTCCTGTCGAGCCCATATTTGATAGCTGTCTTTCTAAGGGAGGCACCCGCTTTCACTTCTGCGACAGCGTTTTTTAATACTGGCTTGGTGAGCTTACGGGTGAGTTAGTTTTTTTTTGTATTGAAAAGGCATGATCTGCAAAGAAAAAATTAAAGTCAAAATATAGGTATTTAATTTAATCAGATGAATTCGGATCGACCGCTTTAAATCGTCTTAAAATTTAAATTAGGATGTTTGTTTTCGGAACGCACCCTCCAATGAGAAGAAGACACAAGGAACTGATGAAAAAAAAAACTAAGTAGGTACCTAATTGTCTTTTTTAATACTTAGGGACTTTTGAACCACTGATCCACCATCAATCTCCCTTATGCACATGGATCAAATCTCCCCAGCCCTACATTCTATACTTCATTGCAAATTTAATAGAAACTTGTTGTTTCAAATACAAAAACACAATTAGATCTTGAAACTACAATCATTCAGCAATATGATCAATACGAAAATCATGACGTACCTTAGTAACTGTCGCAGTAACGTAATAACACACAAAAACTATTTTTTTAACTTTTTATCAACAAAAACAAGTTTTCTTCATTCACTGTCGAACCGGCGTAATGGCTGCCAAGATGGCGTCGGGCATGTGTCAAGCAATGAATGACTGTGTTGCCTGGTGTCAACGAGCGGGATGGCGCGTAATTTAAAATGATTTATGGCTAAGGCTAATGGCTAAGTGGAGCATATCTCCCACCTGGGCAAGTGTCCCGGTTTTCCCCTACTTTGCCCCTGCAAAGCTGCACTCTTGCATAGGTCCGAAAACATCCGAATGTATGACCTCCAATGGTTGTGAAGCGCGTGATGCCTGGCCTACTGGATACGGCTTAGCTGGCATCTTTCCTTCCAGGCAGGGAATACATTCACCTAGAGCTGCATTATCAGCCAAATTATTATTTGTTTCTAAACTTATGTCACCATATCCTAGGCAATCTAGTTTTTGACTATTTGCAACTGTTACACTGCTTTTATTTGAGCATTATTTTAATTTGACAAACATTCTCTTATCATTAGGTAGGTACACATATGTGCCGTACAACCGGAGTCTACGATGAACTTAAATTCCTGTGTTGCAAGATAGGCCGAAGCGGAGAACGTGGTGGCGTCCTGCCTCTTTTTCTCCCTCTTCAATTTATAACATTTAGACTTCACGTGACCAGGTTTCTTGCAGTGATGACATACTATCGTTTTTCTTTCCTTTGAAACGAAAGCCTGGTTAAGATTTTCAGTCCTATTAGAATTTCTTCGAAACTCCTCCTGCAATAATCTTGTACGCACAAGCTCGCTTGTGAGCGTTGATGTAATGTTGGCTGTCTCTAGAGTAGATAGATACAACATTATCGTACTCCTCGGGTAATCCACTAAGTAACAGTTCAGCAATTTCGTTGTCCTCAACGTTCCGTCCGATATCAACTAACTGTTGTGATACAGTCATGATGGACTCAATGTATTCTGACATGTTCGAAAACTGGTTAAATGTAGTGCTATGCAATTTACGAAGCAGAAGAACACGACGATGGAAGCCTCTGTCTTCAAATACTGATGCAAGTTTATTCCAAGCCTCTTTAGCCGTAGGTAGCGATATTATGCACGTATTGGTAGCAGCACGGTTTAATAGATAGGTATATCCGTACAAGTGCTCGTTCATCCTTACTTGTGTCTGCACCTTCTGCAGGGCTGGTGAAAACACATGACCAAAGTCCTTCTAGCGTCAACAAGTTTTTCATGCAGAATTTCCATTGAAGATAATTCGTCACTCCTTCGAGTTTTTCAACTTGAAACATCTGCATGCCACCGATATTACCTCCCTCACGACTCTGTTCGATTGGCATGGTACTTTACTCGCGCCAATCTGGGCCAATAACCTGTAGAAGTTGCTCCTTGAGCCTTCCACCGCAGATAATAAGTACGCAGCGTTGATTGAGGTTAGGTAGGTCACGATGTCGGCAAATGAAACCATGTAATGTCGCATAAACACTCTGCAGTATATTTATTAAAATATAAGGGCGGTTAACTATAGTCCAAATGTAAGATGAATTACGATTATCAATTATTATAAAATGGCAAAAAATATACGCACACATTAGACCGGGCAGTTCGAGCAGAGAGAGAGTGCTGCCACGTAGAAAAGAAGGAAGTAAGCAAAGTGATATGCAACCGGTGCTGCCAATATAACAAATAAAAGGGGCATATACACGTTCCAACAGTTCTTACTTCCTCGAAAAAAAAGGGACACCCGGATGGAACGAAGTTCCTTTCGATTAATTAGTGAAGGAATTGTATTTTATTTTTGTAAATAATCGTCACGACACCACACTGTTCAATGTGAAATAGAAAGACGTAACGAAAATAACTGGTTGCTTTCTATGCAAAAAGTTTCGTTACAACTTTTGGTCTTAATTTTTTCCGTCTAGCCCCTTTTGCAACGCGCGATAAGGAACTTCGTTCCAAAAAAACTAAAAAAAAACACGCTTTAAAAAAATCCAACTAAAAAAATAGAAAATAAAATTTAATAAATTTGGATTAAGAATATTGTAAATAGTAAGCGTGTTACATTGTGTTGCTACACCTTCATTATTTTTCTTTTGCAATCACAATGTAACACGCTTACTATTTACAATATTCTTAATCCAAAATTAAATTTTATTTTCTATTTTTTTAGTTGTATTGTATTTAGTTGGATTTTTTTAAAGCGTGTTTTTTTTAGTTTTTTTGGAACGAAGTTCCTTATCGCGCGTTGCAAAAGGGGCTAGACGGAAAAAATTCTATTTTTTTTGTTGGATTTTTTTAAAGCGTGTTTTTTTTAAGTTTTTTTAAACTATTAAGTAATTTATTTTTTACTTTTTGGTCTTTATTATCGAAACATGTTAGATCAGACCCTGGTTACCATTGAAAGACAAACTACTCGTCAAGACAATTCTAACGAGCCCAAACTGGATAGGGTTGTCATGGGGTTGTGTCGTTTCATTGCGAAGTTCCTATGCCACCTTCCAGTTCCATCATCAGACCCTGGTTACCATTGAAAGCCAAACTACTCGTCAAGACGATTCTAACGAGCCCAAACTCGATAGGGTTTCATCGTTTCATTACAGAGTTCCTATGACCAACTTCCAGCTCCATCATCAGATCAGCACCATGTTATCATAATATTGCATTGTCATGGGTCTTTGACAAGTGTGCAAAGTTTGAATTAAATCTGATCATACTAAGTAGGGCAAAATCGTGCCCAATGGAGTCGGTTACATACCAACAAGCAAGCAAACATACATGTGAAACTAATAAAAGCGTGTTAAAAATAACTATGTCCTATAGGTACTAAATGTCCAGACCCCTTTGAAGACCAATATAAGTTCAAGCTACGCGAGAAGACGGGATGAGGGCCCAATTTTTTCCCTATCCACCGGGCCAAGTCCATCTGGCTACTCTACTGATTGCCTCCCACGACCGAATTAAAGAACAAAGTAGTATGGAGTTGCTATTGCTTGGAAATTATATAACTATCTACCTGTACTTGTACACGGACTGTTTTCCACAATTAGAATCTTTTTAGTTAGGTCCTTTTTGCGTGAGGATGGAGTACGCTTGCCCAGCACCTACCCTCTCAGCTTAGTCGACCATGTCCTGAGGAGAGAACTTGTCAATACTTCTGGAGCCAACCAAGCCGCGGGTTTCATCACTGTTTTCCGCGCACCGTAAGAGCAATGTCAATAATAATTAGCGCACATAAATTTTTCTTAAGAAAAAATCATCGGTGCACGGCCGGCCTGGATTCAAGGTATCTACCACAAAGCCAACACCGCTCTGTATACACCTACATACATTCAGAATTATATGGTCCCCCGTACTGTTGATGTGTTGAATTGAATTTTACAATCGTACTACATGATAGTGGTCTACACAATACATACAGTGATATCTATGGTCGAGTAGCAATTACTGATATTATCCGAAACGATTAATCGACTAAAATGTACGCCCTACGGTGAAAGCACTCTGTGACAGTGACAGCAATAATGACATGACATTGCTTGACGTATTTTCGATCGATCGATGTAAATAAATTAAAATCGTATTTTTCTCATTTATTTATTGTTTTCTGAGAATCTACGAGTGTATTATCTCGAGACGGTTATCGAGCGTAGCGTATTGCGTGCGGGCACGAAATTTGTAAACCTCGATAGCAATTAATAAGTTAAATCGGATTTTGGTATATAGCTACGATACAAAGATGTGTGAGCTGTGGCTCTCGGCGACGTGTAGAGTGTGTCTCTCGAGCGACCGCGAGATGTACCGTCTCACGAACACGCCGCTCGAGGAGACGTACGAACGTGTAACCAGCGGGACGGTAAGCCTCACATTTACTGTAGGTACAACATACACTTGAAGATGGAATGTGTTATGTACGGTGTGGTGTGTGGTTGATAGTGTAAGACAGCAGTACAAGTGGGTGCATGGTGGCAGTAGTAGAGTATGTATGTGTGTACAGCTGGTCGTGGAGGGGCGGCCGTGCTGTGTGTGCGGCGTGTGCCTGTCCGCGCTGCGCCGGTGTCGCCGGTTCATTGACACTGCGCGGGAAGCCAACGACGCGCTGGACCGCTGGATCCAGAACCACCACAATACAGACACGGTGAGTGACGAATACACGACGCAACTGACATCACAACATGTACCTATCACATATGAAGATTGTACTTTCAGTTGAAACTTATCGAGCGACCGCTGTTTACCTTCACTCGAAGAGCAACGGAGCTGATAGAGATAACGAGTCAAGGCTTCCAGGTGCCAGATGTCAAAAAGGAGAGTGAAATGGCAGGTAATCTTTGGTCTAACCTGATTTCTAAACGCGGAAACCTATAATTATAGCGATTTTTGTGCTGCAGCCCACGGCCTAAAGACCCTGGCTGGATTTAGAACCCTACGGTGGGCCTCAACGTTTTTTGCCGACTGTACCTACTAAATGGGATGGGATGAGTTGGGTGGGATGTGTTGGGATGGGATGAGTTGGTAAGGGATAAGTTGGGATGGGATGGTGGACGGATGGACGGACAGACAGACGGACATATAACTTCTCACGCGCGTACAAAATAAGTACACGCATCCATTTTATTTTATATATGTATAAGACTACACTTTGTTAAAGCTGTTGGTTCTCCCAATAAATAAAGAAAGTATGACCTGTATTACTAAATGCTGAACCTGAACAAATAATATTTTAAAACTAAAGTTTCAGCCTAGCATTAATAACTAATCAGGCAGTCAGTGTGTAATCACTACATAGTATAAAATAAATTCACTTTTCGCCGTCCCTATATCCCTATGTCCCTTTGTATCCTTAGATCTTTAAAACTACGCAACGGATTTTGATGCGGTTTTTTTTAATAGATAGAGTGATTCAAGAGGAAGGTTTATATGTATAATACATGCATAATATAGCCGTGCGAAGCCGGGGCGGGTTGCTAGTGTTTTAAATAAAGTAAAACAGGTTAGCACCAAATGCTCAGAATGAAATTTTGTGTTTCCAGAAAATGAAGATAGTAAAATCATTCACCATAAAACCGAGGCTACCTCTGATGATAAACGCAGTATCTTAACAGAGGAAATCAAGTACGAAGCCACCAGCGACGACGGAAATGATAACACACATTTGTCAGATGATGAAACTGACAAGATTCAAGTGTCTGACAACGTTGAAAGCCACAGTTCGCGAATGATATCTAATTTTGTATGTGTCGACATACAAGAGGATTTAATAGATGATGAAATTGACACAGCAGCTCCGAAACTTGACTTCTCGGAGTTGTTGGATAACGTTGGAGGTGACACTGCTCCTGGTACATCCAAAAATGGGAAGAATCGTCGGACATTGACTCAGAAGGATGTTCCTTTACGAAGATCTAGGAAAAGGGTCAAGCCAAATGAAGACACTAAAAGTAAGTTGTTAAATTGATCAAATAATAATGGCAAATATTGAACAAAAATTACTTTTGCAAGGAAGTTAGGTTTTTGAAGTTCCTATATGTGTAATGGCGTCAGATGTTGATGAAGAAAATTAAAAGCACGTCTTTAAGAGGAAAGGGTATCGGGGGCTATCTCCATACAAACTAATACAAACATAGTCTACTGTTTTCTCCCAGGATAATGACACTAGAGCAAATATTTTTGGGCATAAAACTTATAACTGCCATGACCATGCCCCTATTTTTAGTTTTATTTTTTTTATCTTAATTTCTGTGATAATTTGATTAGAAAATGAAAAAGCATAGTCATAGCAGTTATAGGTTTTATGGCACAAAAATATTTGTGCTAGGGTCATTATCCAGGGACTACATTTGTATGGAGAGAGCGCAGGTACCCTTTCACCTTAAATGCTTATATATTTTTTCTACATCTAGTTAACGAAATACTATCAATTTTATTTCATTGTAACCCAGAAAAACTAAAAACTTTTATCATACTTTTTTTGTGTTTAATGTCAAGTTGATTGAATTCGGCGTTACTTTTCGGAACTCCATAATATCTGTAATGGAAGTATTAATATTTAGTTTTAAGTTTGTTAACGTTTGTCGCCCAAATAGCGCGGTCGAAGTCCAGTCCTGATGATGCGTCGTGTAGACGCGAAACACGTGTCGTGGTTTATGAATGGTGTCACTAATACCAATTTTGCTTGTCCTCTTCAAGTTTTGCATTTTGTGTTTTGGCACTAGGCTTGGAACTAATAACTAACTATTAATCCTTCCATTACAGATATTTAATCTCAAGTATTGCCTTACAATCTTTATTTATTTCTTTGCCATATTTAAAATTGTCACCTAATAGCAATACCCTGTTTTACTATGTTATGTTGATTCCTCACAGGTGGTCCCGCACTCAAGAAACGTAAACCAATCACATCGGAACACCGACGAGGGAACACCGACCCGGCAGCTGCACTACCCTACGAACTGGTCTTCTCGTGCCGTCAATGCAATTATAAAACTACAAAAAGAAATCTCTTGATATCACATTTCAAAATACACACTGGCAAAAAACAGTTTTTGTGCGACAATTGTGATTATAAATGTCTTAAAAAGGGTGACTTTAAACGGCATATAATGACTCACACTGGTGAAAAACCATTCCCATGCGATAAGTGTCATTTAAAATTTAGTACAAAGGGTAAATTAAAACAGCATTTAATGACGCATACTGGTGAAAAACCATTTGCATGCGATAAGTGTAACTATAAATGTAGAGATAATGGCAATTTAAAACGTCATTTAATGAGTCATACTGGTGAAAAACCTTTTGTTTGCGATAAGTGTGATTATAAATGTATTCAAAAAGTAAGTTTAAAACAGCATTTAAGAACACACACTGGTGAAAAGCCATATGCTTGCGATAAGTGTGATTATAAAAGCAGAGATAGTGGTAGTTTAAAACGGCATTCAATAAGTCATACTGGTGAAAAGCCGTTTGAATGTGATAAGTGTGACTATAAATGTATTCAAAAGGCCAGTTTAAAACAGCATTTAAGAACCCATACTGGTGAAAAACCTCTGTCATCTGATAAGAGTGATTATAAAAGTAAACGTAAGAGCGATTTAAAACAGAATTTAATGATACAATCTGGTGAAAAGCCGTATTTGTGCGATAAGTGTGATTACAAATGTGTTCACAAAGGCAGTTTAAAACAGCATTTATTGATACATACTGGGGAAAAACGGTATGCGTGCGATAAGTGCGATTATAGAAGCTATAACACAGGCAATCTTAAAGATCATTTGAGAACGCACACTGGTGAAAAGCCGTATGCTTGCGATCAGTGTGATTTTAAATGTGCTCAAAAGGGCAATTTAAAACTTCATTCAATGATCCATGCTGGTGAAAAACCGTTCTTATGCGACAGATGTGATTTCAAATGTATTCAGAAATGCAGTTTAAAACTGCATTTAAGAACCCATACTGGTGAAAAACCTTTTTCGTGCAATTTGTGTGATTATAAAAGTAGAGATAATGGCAATTTAAAAAGGCATTTAATGAGTCATACTGGCGAAAAACCGTTTGCATGCGATAAGTGTGATTATAAGTGTATTCAAAAAGTAAGTTTAAAACAGCATTTAAGAACGCATACTGGTGAAAAACCGTTTGTATGCAATAAATGTGATCACAAATGTACTGATAAACGTGCGCTGGATAGACATATAATTAAGGTGCATGCTGGCTGTATCTAAAAGCTGTGCATCAAAGATTTGGTGGCTATAAATTGACGTTAAGGCAGGACAACTGAAGAATTTTGTTGAAGAGAGATCTGGTTTAGATTATGAATCAAGTATTTTCGATCTAATGTACATAGAATTAGAAATTTACAGAATTTGATGTTATATATTAGCTCAGAAAAGTGGAGCTAGGTTAGGCTACAATTTCACACTTCTAACCCACTTTTGTACCAGAGTCTAGTTTGGGCTTCTAATTGCTCGCGTATCTTGCTTTATGATGGCTTAAAATGTAAGGCTATGCCGAAGATGCATTGCAAATCGCACAACTAGCGAATGTCTTTTGTTTTTCTCAAAAGTGCTGATATGGAATTGTAGGTGTAATTTTTACCTTTTTTTTTGGGGTAAATTCGAGGCGAAAATTCTTTGTCATTTCAAAGCTAGACTAGTTTTAATCCTTAATTTTAGGATAGCTTTAAAACTATAAGAAATTTTTGGCTCAAAATTACACCAAAATGTCGGTAATTCCTATTGTCTACTATTCATAATCGTAGACAGAGAATAAATAGTTATTCTCTGTCTACGCTCCATAATATTACTAGCTGCCCTCCGCGGTTTCACCCGCGTAACTCCCGATCCCGTGGGAATATCGGGATGTAAGCTATCCTATCTCTCAAGTTGGATCGAACTGCACATGGTGTGCGAATTTTATTATAATCGGTTAAGTGGTTTAGGAGTCCATTGAGGACAAACATTGTGACACGAGATTTATATATATTAAGAGATAAGACATACCTAATATTACAAATGAATAGTCCAGATTTTATACAATTATAGCTGTTCTCATACAGATTTTACACAGATTTTTTCACTTATCGATACAGATTTGTCGAATTGAAATGTGGCAACACTGATGTCGGACCCGACCAAATCGTGACGTGTGTATTAGCTATTAACGAGAATAGGCCTTCTGTACAAAACGAACAAACGCGCGCGTCGCATCATATAGGTTCCTCTAAGTAGGTAGCTGTGTAGATTAGATTCTCCTCCTTAATTAAGTAGGTACCTTTATGTATCTGTATTATTATTATATGCGTAGAATACATTTATTTATTTTTACTTGTAAAATACTTAATTATATTAGAGTATACTTGCATAACGTAAGAGACTTTTATTTTCTTTAAATAAGTATTGAAAGTTACATTTAAATTCAAGATAGGTACCCTCTTGTTAAATTCGGTTAAGCAAGGGAGATTGCCTATATGTCACTACATAGTATATAAATAAAAAAATTAATTAAAATTTAAAAAACCGACTTCAAAAAAACCTGAAAACAAAATACAAAAAAAACTTAAAAGAAAAACCAAAAAGTGAAAAATAATCCATTTCGGGTCACTAAGACAGCAGATAACTTAAAAATAAGTACTTACTTGGAAGTCGAACTGGGTTAGATTGAATGTTGAGAGGTATAAAGAAAACATGGTGTCACCCAGTCCGACTTCCAAGTAAGTACTTATTTTTAAGTTATCTACTGTCTTAGTGACCCGAAATGGATTATTTTTCACTTTTTGGTTTTTCTTTTAAGTTTTTTTTGTATTTTGTTTTTAGGTTTTTTTGAAGTCGGTTTTTTAAATTTTAATTTATTTTTTTATTTAACCATTTTTAGTGCCACTGTCACTGAAAATTCTACTCCATGAGGCGAAAGCGACTGTTTTTTCAAATTGCAACCTGTAACTAATCGTAACCCATTGAAGAGTTTTTTGATAAGAAGGTGTTTTCAGATGCTCCATTCATCGGTACCTATTTGTGTATGGGCCACTTCTATTAGTGGAAATGGAAAACTGAGCAATTTGTTGAATCTCGCTTTGCAGATCTGTTCATCACTCCGAAGATCCTCATCAGATCTTCATTTAGGATATGGTTCTCTATCAAAATTCATTCAAACCCAGTCCGGCGAGGCAAAAGCGAATATTTTATTCAAATTGTAACCTGTAATCGTAACCGATTGAAGAGTTTTCTGATGAGAAGGTGGTTTCAGATATTCCATTTATCGGTAAATATTAGTTTATGGGCCAATTCTACTGGTGGAAATCGAAAAATAAGCAATTTGCTGCACTCTCGAGGTGCAATTCTGTTCATCACTTCGAAGATCTTCATCAGAACTTCATTTAAAATAAGGTTTTCTATCAACATTCATTCAAACCCAGTCCGGCGACTAAATTTGACTAAATTCTTCAAATTGTAACCTATAATCGTAACCGATTGAAGAGTTTTCTGATGAGAAGGTGGTTTCAGATATTCCATTTATCGGTAACTATTCGTTAATGGGCCAATTCTACTGGTGGAAATCGAAAAATGAGCAATTTGCTGCACTCTTGGGTGCAATTCTGTTCATCACTTCGAAGATTCTCATCAGATCCTCACCAAATTTTTATGGGACCACCCCTGAGGTATCACCTTTCGAACACAAAAAGAATCATCTCAATCGGTTAAGCCGTCTTCGAATGATCGCGTAACATGCACACAAAAAAAAAAACAGCGCACTCCGGGAGTGCAGGCAGAAGTGAAAACTGTATATCTGTGTAAAATCTCATCTGTCGCGAGAACATACGCAAAAAGAGTTTTAGATGAAAAAAATAATAGTCGGACGACTATTTGTCGTCCGACAAATAGTCGTCCGACATTTGTCGTCCGTCAATAGTCGTCCGTTAAAAATACCATATGTACTTGTACGTCTTAATACACTCACAGCCAAATTAAAAAACTGTATATCTGTGTAAAATCTCATCTGTCGCGAGAAAATCTGTCGTCTGTCGCGAGAACGGCTGAAAATGCTCACCCACAAAAGTGCCCAACGCGCCATAAGAAGTTTTCACTTCAAAAAAAAAACATACAGACGAATTGAGAACCTCCTCCTTTTTTGAAGTCGGTTAACAAAGAAGATATGCGCGAACATCCATTAAAAAAAATACATACAACCGAATTGAGAACCTCCTCCTTTTTTTGAAGTCGGTTAAAAATAAAGTCACTTTTCGCCGTCCCTATGTCCCTATATCACTATGTATGCTTAAATCTTTAAAACTACGCAACGGATTTTAATGCGGTTTTTTTTTAATAGATAGAGTGATTCAAGAGGAAGGTTTAATGTATAATACATGCATAATATAGCCGTGCGAAGCCGGGATGGGTGGCTAGTATGTTTATATTTTTTAAATGGGCCTTCAGGGCTATTACTAAACATTATGAGAATGCGAAAAATGCTAAAGGAGTTGTGTGCCCAATTGTGACAAAAATTAAAACTGCAACCAGTTGAATATGCAAAAAAAAAAAAAATTATATTTTTATACCAACCGATAGTGTTGCTTATAGAAAAAAAAGCGTGTGGCACTCGAGGACTGCCGCGGTAAAGGTATTGCATAACATTGTTGCTATCCGCTCAGTGCCTTTATTCACTAAGTTTCAAGTCGTTGGGCGCGCGTGATTAGGGCGAGATTGCCATACAAAAACCTCTCCCCCTCCGCCCCTAATCACGCGCGCCCAACGACTTGAACCTTAGTGAATAAAGGCACAGTTTAGTGACGACGCAGTGACGTACCGTGATTTTCCATCAGTGTCAGTGAAAATGATATTGTTTTTTTTTCTTATGGTGGATGCGACTGTGCATATTTAGTTATTGTTCTGAGGTGCATATTCTATGCTGCGCATCTTGCCAGCGTCGATTGTGCTCTTTAGTGATATTGTTTCATACTTTTTGTACTAGACTATCCGTACTGGTCAGTGATAGTGATGTTCAGTGCTGTCAGTGCTGCTCCGATGTTGCTCCGACGCTCGCCGTGATCCGGCGTGAATTTGTAGCGGACAATATTTTGCCTGACACGGTCGCAGTGTTTCAAGATGGCCGACGAAAAGTTAATTGAATTGGTCCGTGTGTTGCCCGTATTTATCACGTTTTTTTGACGATCGACCCATAAGTGTAATGATACATGTACGAGGTCAAAGCATTCGGAGGAAGACTGAGGGTTAATTATTGAATTAAACACACTCGTCTTTGGGTACAAATATTTAATTGAAATACAAAAGGTAGTAGTTTTACAAAAACACAACGCTTGCGCTATTCAGAAATAACTCAGAAATGTGGTGGCGCCATCTAGCGACGTAAGATATAAACTTCACTACATAGTATAAAATAAAGTCGCTTTCTCTGTCCCTATATCCCTATGTATGCTTAAATCTTTAAAACTACGCAACGGATTTTGATGCGGTTTTTTTAATAGATAGAGTGATTCAAGAGAAAGGTTTATATGTATAATACATGCATAATATAGCCGTGCGAAGCCGGAGCGGCTCGCTAGTAACAAATATTACAAAGGTGAAGAGTTTGTTTGAACGCGCTAATCTCAGGAACTAAGTAGGTACTGGTTTGAATTGAAAAATTATTTTTGTGTTGGATAGTCCATTTGTCGAAGAAGGCTATAGGCTATTTTATATTTCGATATTCCCACAGGATCGGGAGTTACGCGGGTGAAACCGCGGAGCGCTGCTAGTCAACTATAAAGGCACAAACTAAATATAAGACACTAGCGTCTGCTAGTGTTTGATTTCCTACAAACACAGAATACATAATAGTTATTGGGAATGACAAACTTGATCCGTCCCTTTTAACCCATAAATCGGGGCACTATCACGAAGACAAACATTTTCGGTGGGTAGGTAGGTACTTACCGATACTGGAATAATTAATTTAAGAAACTTTGTATCAGGATATATTTCGAATCCTTGGTTATTAGGCATAACGAGGCGCTCTGCTTGTTTAGGTAATTTAACCTAACTTTTTAGGGTTCCGTAGCCAAAACCCTTATAGATTCTTCATGTCTGTCTGCCGTATGTCACAGCCACTTTTTTCCGAAACTATAAGAACTATACTGTTGAAACTTGGTAAGTAGATGTATTCTGTGAACCGCATTAAGATTTTCACACAAAAATAGAAATAAATTTTCAATGTAAAAAGGGATTTTTTTTTTCATTAAACCCATACGTGTGGGATATCTATGAATAGGTCTTCAAAAATGATATTGAGGTTTCTAATATCATTTTTTTCTAAACTGAATAGTTTACGCGAGAGACACTTCCAAAGTGGTAAAAAGTGTGTGTGTGTCCCCCCTGTAACTTCTAAAATAAGAGAATGATGTAAGTAACTAAAAAAATATATGGTATACATTACCATGCAAACTTCCACCCAAAATTGGTTTAAACGAGATACCTGATCGCGTTCAAACCAATTTTGGGTGGAAGTAGTTTTTTTAATACGTCCCGTAAACCGCCATTTACCCTTCATTCACATAGTTTCACCAGCGCCATCTATTATTTTAATGACTCCTATTTAACAGACGTGATTTTTATGTGATGATAATGGTACGGAACCCTTCGTGCGCGAGTCCGACTCGCACTTGACCGGTTTTTATTATATGTAGATACTTAGAAGTTCGTTAGCTACCAAAGTTAAGCCACAGTTCTTTACCAAAGTTCTTTACTCATGTGCTTACTTACGCCTTGCCATCGACATAATGGTTGCTAAACGGAAGACTTTTGCTACATTGTCATTATTTTGTGAGGACTTCCGAAAACACAGGCATCTATTACTTCTCATTGAATTTCTGGGACGGGCAAAAGATCATTACTTTACACCATTAATGACTTAAATTGTTTAAACTAACACTCAAATTCAATTTAACTCAAGCGCGTTGAGATTCAAATTTCCGCCAACTCTTCACTGACTATAGACTATATTTTTCAATGATATTTTCGATAGATATTGTCTGCAATGCAAGCAAGCGAAGGATACAATTTAGTCGATTAATCAACTAAATGAACTGAATGCTTTTCACGAAAATAATTTGTCGGATAAGGCTGTATAAGCTAGAATTTTTTTGCCTGCTCTATCGAGGGTATGATAAAAACTAGTGACAGATAGATGTTGACATAGTAGGTAGGTACTAAAAAAACGAGAAAAAACATAACACACAGCAATAATAATTCGAAGTGCTAGTATTTTTTCTTTTCCAATATTTATATTGTTTGCACAGCGACTTTATTATGAATAATATAGTATGAAATATCGTGTGTATTCCGTCAGTACTCACTCGTTAGGATAACGTGGCATGGAGGCACGGAACTTGGTACATTAGGGTAGTAACGTAGTGGTTCTAATCTCTTTGAGGATAGGATGTCTGCGCTGTGGCTGTCGACGTGTAGGGTGTGCCTAGCGAGCGGCCGCGAGATGTACCGTCTCACGAACACGCCGCTCGAGGACACGTACGAACGTGTAACCAGCGGGACGGTAAGCCTCAACATTTACTGTAGGTACAACATACACTTCAAGATGGAATGTGTTATGTACGGTGTGGTGTGTGGTTGATAGTGTAAGACAGCAGTACAAGTGGGTGCATGGTGGCAGTAGTAGAGTATGTATGTGTGTACAGCTGGTCGTGGAGGGGCGGCCGTGCTGCGTGTGCGGCGTGTGCCTGTCCGCGCTGCGCCGGTGTCGCCGGTTCATTGACACTGCGCGGGAAGCCAACGACGCGCTCGACACCTGGATCCGGAACCACCACAATACAGACACGGTGAGTGACCAATTCACGACGCAACTGACACCACAACGTGTACCTATCACATATGAAGGTTGTTCTTTCAGTTAAAACTTACCGAGCGACCGCTGTTCTCCTTCACTCGAAAAGCCACGGAGCTGATCGAGATAACAAGTCAAGGGTTCCGAGAGCCAAAAGTCAAACAGGAGAGAGACACTGCAGGTACAACATTCCCTATTTAATCTTATAAGAAAGCCCTGCATCAAATTTTGTAATTCACTTAAGATTAGTTTTAGTTGATACAGATAATTATTATTATCTTCTATATACAGGGTGAATTTTTTATGTGGGCCTTCAGGGCTATATCCTAAACTATGATAGATAGCGAAAAATGCTGAAAGGAGTTGTGTGCCCGATTTTGACAAAAACTAAAACTGCATCATTAGATTTTTGAAAAAGTCATTACCCTAGCCGGGAATCGAACCTGTTGATTTTGCAAAAAAATAATCACCTATATTTTTATACCAATCGATAGTGTTGCTGATAGAGATCAATTCTTGGAAACAAACATAGTATAGCAAAACAAAGGAAATGGCTGAATTTTGTAGTTTTCTGTAATTTGCACCTTTCTGTCTTTGGCAAAACAATAGTGTGAGACATATCTATGTCTCACACTATTGTTCTTTAATAATTTATAATTTTCTTAATTTTTCTTTAATATTTAGAATAATATCACTTGTCATCTGACAAGTGATATTATTCTAAATATTAAAGAAAAATTTCTAAATGAAGTTCTTTACATAAAATTTGTAAAAACAGTTTATATTTTTAGTGCAGCAGTTTGTTACGTCATTGGCCATACCTCCTCACTGCATTTTTTTCAGGTATGGTTGTATGAAAATTACAGAAGATTACCAAAATGAGCTATTTCCTTTAATTTGCCAGACTATGTTTGTATCCTGGAATTGATCTCTATTAGCAACACTATCGATTGGTACAGAAATATAGGATGTTTATTATTTTGGAAAATGAACAGGTTCGATTCCCGGCTAGGGTAATGACTTTTTCAAAAATCTAATGACGCAGTTTTAGTTTTTTGTCAAAATAGGGCACGCAACTCCTTTCAGCATTTTTCGCTATCTCTTATGGTTTAGGATATAGCCCTGAAGGCCCACATAAAAAATTCACCCTGTATATATAAAATTCTCGTGTCACGGGGTTCGAACTTGAACTCCTCCGAAACGGCTCGACCGATTCTCATGAAATTTTGTGAGCATATTCAGTAGGTCTGAGAATCAGACAACATCTATTTTTTTTGTTTTTTTTTTTTTTTAAATAGCAAAACAACGTTTGCCGGGACAGCTAGTCTTCTCTATATATATAAAATTCTCGTGTCACGGGGTTCGAACTTGAACTCCTCCGAAACGGCTTGGCCGATTCTCATGAAATTTTGTGAGCATATTCAGTAGGTCTGAGAATCGGCCAACATCTATTTTTTTTTTGTAAATAGCAAAACAACGTTTGCCGGGACAGCTAGTCTTATATATAAAATTCTCGTGTCACAATGTTCGTTCCCGTACTCCTCCAAAACGGCTTGACCGATTCTCATGAAATTTTGTGAGCATATTCAGTAGGTCTGAGAATCGGCTACCTACTATCTATTTTTTATTTTGTTTCCTTTAGTTTTTTTTGTAAATAGCAATACAGCGTTTGCCGGGACAGCTAGTAAAGTTATAAAAAAGGGTATAACATTTCCATATTTTTTCAGCTGTGTACCGACATGTTACATAAACTGAATAATATTAGTGTTTCACAGACAAAACAACAATAAAGCTCTACATTAATTACGATACTTTAAACAGTTTTCTGTTTTACAACTAAAACACATTTGCAACAAATACAAAAGTATGGAGAATGGCTTATGGCAATTTGATTTGACATTTCGTTAAACAACAAAATAAATAAATACAAAAAATGTAACAAAACCATTGTAGCCTGATACTTACTAGTTTTCATGTTAATAAAATATTATATTCAAGAAGAAGAATCATATTTAGAACTCTTTGAATTAATTGCATGTTGTAAGCTATTGCATAGCTTTTAACGCAGGCTTTGAGCGCGGCGTCCGAATCAAGAAATTCCGTAAAGAAAATAAAACCTAACACCTTCCACTCCGCCTACCATGTAGCTCGGCCAAGCGTTCGCTTAACGTATATGTATATGGTACGACAATACGAAACTTGCACTATGCAATATAGCTTTTTTTGTTGTTTGTATCACTACATAGTATAAAATGAGAACATCCTCCTTTTTTGAAGTCGGTTAAAAACAAAGTCTCTTCCCGCTGTCTGTCCCTATGTATGCTTAGATCTTTAAATCTACGCAACAAATTTTTTAAATAGTTAAAATTAAGTTAAACATAATAAAACGAATATCACTATTTTACATACTTAGTAACACATTGATTTGTATTATGTTATTTACACATTGTTTAGAGTAATTTTTTTAACTTGTTGCAGTTTTAATCACTAGGTAGGTACATAGTTGTTTACATAGGTTTGAAAGGTGGTCCAAAAAATGGCTAAACTTTTAATTGTCAACCAACCAAACGTCTCCAACAAGCAACAATTTGATCAACTAAGCCAAGGCCACAGCTACTACCCCTTTGTTTCCTTTTCCAGAAAATGAAGATAGTAAAATACACCATAAAACCGAGGCTGCATTCGATGATGACAACAATATCCTGAGGGAAGACATCAAGTCAGAAGTTCCTAGTGACGATGGGAACATCTCCGACAACATTGAAAGCCACAGTACAGGAACACTATCAAACTTCATATGTGTCAACATACAGGAGGAAATGGTGGACTTTGATATCGACACACCGAAACTTGACTTCTCAGAGCTATTGGATAATGTTGAAGGTGAAACTTCTTCAGGAACATCCAAAAGGAATAAACGAACTGCGTCTCTAAAGGATATTTCTTTACGAAGGACCAGAAAGAGGCTCAAGTCTAATGAAGACACTAAAAGTAAGTACCTACTGGTTGTAGGATATCTTTTGAGGAGGCCTATGTCGCAAGACAAACTGTTTCCAAAAATTAGAATAGCGGCGAACGTATAAAATAAAGCCACTTTTCGCCGTCCCTATGTCCCTTTGTATGCTTATTGTATTGTATGCCGCGGATTTGCGGTGGTGTATGAATTATAATGAATGTGTGTACATGCACCGGACATCGGTCCGGCGAACAATTACAAGAACAACTCCGCAACGGATTTTGATGCCGTTTTTTTAATAGATGGAGTGATTAAAAAGGAAGGTTTTTAGATATAATACATGCATAATAAATACAGCCGTGCGAAGCCGGAGCGGGTCGCTAGTAAGTTATAAATAAGTAGATACTTACTGATAAATTTTAATAGAAGTAATGTTTAGTAAGATAAAACAATAATAAAGGCTTTTATTATTATTAGTTGTAGGATAGCACTTACTGCTAATCCAGTGGCTTTAACTTAACAGCTGATGTAACTCAGCTGTAACTTTGATGTAATTTACAAAATAATTATTTAAAACATGATGATATATAAAATGTTACTGCTATATTTAGTCATAAATATTTACTTCCTATGAGCCAGGTGATTTATCTCTATCTCATAGGAATTCCAAAAAATCCTTCTTAGTGCCCACTCACGATGACTCGTACGTACATAAAGAACTAGTGTGCAAAATTTTAAGCCACTAGATTAGACCTAGCGATTTAGGCTGTGACGGTATCTATCAGCGAGTTTTGTGCATTTTTAATGCTGATAATTATGTACCTACTGTTTTCTGAAAGTATTATTCTTCAATGGTGCCGAAACTCCGTATCACTTTATTTAATTTTGATATCCTCACAGGTGGTCCCGCACCCAAGAAACGTAAACACAACACAAAAAAGCCAATCATATCCGAACACCGACGACGCGGGAGCACCGAGCCTACAGCAGCACCCTACGAACTGGTCTTCACATGCCGTCAATGCAGTTATAAAAACCCAAAAAAACATCTTTTAATGGCACATTTAAAAATACACACTGGTGAAAAGCGGTTTTTATGCGATAAGTGTGATTATAAATGTCTTAAAACGGGTGATTTGAAACGGCATATAATGACTCACACTGGTGAAAAACCGTTCCCGTGTGATAAATGTGATTTAAAATTTGGTACAAAGTTTAAATTAAAACAGCATTCAGTAACCCATACTGGTGAAAAACCGTTTGCTTGCGATAAGTGTGATTATAAATGTAGGGATAATGGCAATTTAAAACGGCATTTAATGAGTCATACTGGCGAAAAGCGTTTTGCATGCGATAAATGTGATTATAAATGTATTCAAAAGGTCAGTTTAAAGCAACATTTACGAACGCATACTGGTGAAAAACCGTTTGTATGTGATCAGTGTGATTATAAATGTATTCAAAAGGGCTCATTAAAACAACATTTAAGAACCCATGCTGGGGAAAATTCGTGTGATAAGAGTGATTGCAAACACGAGGGCAATTCAAAACAGAATTTAACGTTCCAACCTGGTGAAAAGCCGTTTTTGTGCGATAAGTGTGATTATACAAGTGTTTATAAGGGCAATTTGAAACAACATTTAATGAAACATACCGGGGAGAAACGGTATGCGTGTGATAAATGCGATTATAGAAGCTATAACAAGGGCAGTCTCAGAGATCATTTAAAAACTCACACTGGTGAAAAACCTTATGCTTGCGATCAGTGTAATTTTAAATGTAGTCAAAAGGGCAACTTAAAAGTACATGCAATGATACATGCTGGTGAAAAACCGTTTCTATGTGATAGGTGTGATTTCAAATGTGTCCACAAGGGAAGTTTAAAACTCCATATGAGAACCCATACTGGTGAAAAACCTTTTGCATGCCATTTATGTGATTATAAAAGTAGAGATAATGGTAATTTAAGGAGGCATTTAATGAGTCACACTGGTGAAAAGCGGTTCGCATGCGATAAGTGTGATTATAAATGTATTCAAAAGGTTAATTTAACACAGCATTTAAGGACGCATACTGGTGAAAAACCGTTTCTTTGTGGTAAGTGTGATCATAAATGTGCCGATAAACGGGCGCTGGATAGACATATTACTAAGGTACACGGTGAATGTATCTGAACGCCTCACTTTACTTGAACTTTGACTTTAGTAATGGCCTCTCTACTGGCTAATACCAACGCCGTGGATTTGGCGAAGTGTGTGGGAGAATTACACCGAAAACGAAGGAGACAATTTGGTGTAGGACCTGCAGGGCAATCATAGGCCGAGGATAAAATTGATATCCACCTGTTATGTTCTCTGTCAAGGGAGAAAATTATTTTGTCCACCTGCCAAAGCACGGCAAAAGGGGCCAGGATAAGTAGATCCCCATTTGACATAACACGTGGACATCTATTTCTCGCCTAGAGCATGGGGATGTTGAAGAATAGAGTAAAATTAAGTCAAACAAATTAGGTTGATTTGCGAAGACATTCAATGTACTCTGTGGTTGTCTTCTTCTTCTTAGTCGTCATCTTCATTGCTGAATGTCGTGTCTAGGATGAATTGTCGTCGATCACTCGGTGCACTATGCCCTTCCAAGTTTTCCTGTCCTCGGCGGTCTTAAAAGCTTCAGCGATTGGTAGGCCAGTGAGTTTTTTGACAAGATCTGACCAACGCGGTCTTTTCCCGTCGACCTGGCCAACTACCATGAGCTTCTCGAGGTTATTAGGGTTTCTACGAGCGACATGTCCGAAATACTTTAGAACCCGTTGAAAGCAGAGAGTGGACAGCCGTGTGGTTATTCGGAGCTCCTTAAGAATGGACACATTGGTCCGAAAGGCAGTCCGTGGTTGTCTTATAATGACAATAACTACGGGGCCCGTTTTGTCTACCGTGGATAGTATATCCACCCTTGCGCCTATGCTCGGGGGGTGGACAAAACCGACGGAGGGAAATACTATTTTGTCATTTCCCTGTGGATAAAATGTCTCCGGCCATGCTTGCCCTGCAGTAAAACTATATATGAAATAACTACCTATACTCCTATATAATAATAAAGAAATCATGCTAACTAAGCTAAAGTGCGTTTCATCCAATAGTTCCTCCATTAGCTCATCTTTGAAGGCTCACTCACGCCATGAAGGTTTTGTATTTTTTCTGCTAAAATGTTCTCCAAGTAGACCCTGTGCCATCACACTCGTGGCCGTCATCGCGTTTTGTAATCAACAGACAAATAATCGTAAACTTATTTTGCAAAAATGAAACATTAGCAGCATATTTTACAGCTAAAAATACATATAAAAAGCTAAATAAGTAAAAAAATACAGACGATTTTATTGTCTTTTATAGTTTAGGCTAGTCTAGTTGATGAATAAGGGTGCACTTCCACTGACGTGGAGTTGGGCGGTGTGGAGAGGAACGGTTCGTGAATTGGCCAATCACAGTGCTCGAAATATCCATTCCGTATCATCGTGAATTGGCGATTGGCCAAATCACGATCCCTAATTCCATAATTAATAATTTTAGAGACATAGACAATTTTTATTAGGTCTTAGGAATTTAATTAAATGTAGGTACCTATAGTTTAGCTTAATAAAAATAATTAATAGATTTTGGAGACTAGCTTACAATGATAAATCAATCAATAATGTTTGTTTAACGACTTTAAGGATTTTTACACTACCTACGCCTTAAGATAGTTATTTGATTATGCTGTATTAATGTATTATATAAAAATGATTTATGAAATCTATCGTTTTTTACTTATCGTTTGACCTCTATCACACCTGCCTGATGGTAGGTGACGATGCGGTGTAAGATGTAACACGCGGTGTCTAGAAGATACCTGTTCACTCGCGACTTGAAGACACACAACCACATGAGTAACTAAGACATTGTACACGTCAGGAAAGACAGACGCAGGCAAAAGGTCGCTGCATACGCACGTGAGGGGATATTTTCCCGTGCCGGACGTAACGGCACGTTTCGTCCCCGTCACGTATGCAGCGACCGAATCCTTTCATCATTAGCTTCACTTATAAAATGGCACAAAAACCCGAAACCTAACAAAATCTTGAGTTTATGAAAAATAAACCAAATACAAATAAGGGCGTTGGTGTAATTGCCGCCAATTCCGCACTGACTGACAGCTTTTTATACGGCTCATTGTCACAGTGCAGTGACTTGTACTAATTCTGTGATCTATGTAATACGGTTTAAAACGATTAATCGACTAAAAATTCGAAATATCTGTTTTTCTATGACTGAGTTTTGGCGGAAATTCTTAATAAATTCACTTATCTTCATAGCCTACTAGCCTCAACATATTTTGCTATATTTAGCACCACTCCAAGATGACGTTTCATTAAGAATTTCAATCAAAAATACGAAAGAAAGATGATTAATTAAATCGTCAAACGAGGCTGTTCGGGCTAATAGTCTTTTGCTTGCACTTCGAAAACTATAAACAAAAAAAAATTGGCAGCAACTCTGCTCTGTCTGTCTGACATTGACACAACATTCATTTGAGAATAATTATTTATTTGCTGAATGTAAAAATTGGAATTAGGATAGAAATCGACAAAATAGTATTGATTGACAGCAAAAAAGGCGCAAAACGTGTAAACCTCGCTAGCTATATTGATGTAGCTAGCGAGGTTTACAAGTTTTGATTAGTTAATCTTGGTCTCACATCCTAACCTTACCTCCGGAGCGGATAGGTTATGATGTATGCGTTGCCGCTGTCGACGTGTAGGGTGTGCCTAGCGAGCGGCCGCGAGATGTACCGTCTCGCGAACACACCGCTCGAGGAGACGTACGAACGTGTAACCAGCGGGACGGTAAGCCTCAACATTGACTGTAGGTACAACATACACTTGAAGATGGAATGTGTTATGTACGGTGTGGTGTGTGGTTGATAGTGTAAGACAGCAGTACAAATGGGTGCATGGTGGCAGTAGTAGAGTATGTATGTGTGTACAGCTGGTCGTGGAGGGGCGGCCGTGCTGCGTGTGCGGCGTGTGCCTGTCCGCGCTGCGCCGGTGTCGCCGGTTCATTGACACTGCGCGGGAAGCCAACGACGCGCTGGACCGGTGGTTTCTGACCCATCGCAATACAGACACGGTAAGTGACCAATACACGACGCAACTGACACCACGTGTACCTATCACATATGAAGGTTGTGCTTTCAGTTGAAGCTTACGGAGCAACCAATGTTCTTCTTCACTCAAACCCCCATGAAGCTTCTCGAAATAACAAGTCAGGGCATCTGGGAGTCAGGAGTCAAACAGGAGAGTGATATGGCAGGTAACTCAAGTGCTTGCTTAAAACATAACAACAATATTACCCAAGAGTTTTGAGGCTTTCTTTGTAAAACTTTAGTATAGACAGGTTTTGTTTGGTACAGAGATTGGCTATCATCATTCAGCTGGAGAATGCCGCCTGTGTACTCTTGTTTTTTGTGCCAGTGGCAGAGTGGTCTTTTTTACTAGTTGCATAACTTGTAGATTGTAGGTAATAAATGTAGTATAGTTAATCAGAAATATTTTTTCGGGTTTTATAACATATTTTTATTTCTCTTACCTGGACATCTCCTCGCGACTATGACCATTGTAACCTAGTTGAAACGCCAAGGTAAGAGAAATAAAAATATGCAATTAACTACAGTAGAGCCTCGATGATCCGAACTACCAAAAAATAACCCCTGTTCGGACTCACGGAGTGTTCGGATTATAGTATGTTAAAAAATGCAAGTATATTTTCACAGAACATATTTATTGAGGTTATTATAACATACATATTTAAACAACAGAATACGTTACTTATTCATAAAGTCTTCAATTTTAGTTTGGCGGGTTCTATTTATTGACCAATAAAATAGGCTTTATCCCTCAAATTACGCAGCATCATCTTTTCGGATAAGGACAAGTCATTTTCATCAGCCCAATCCAAACCAAGTCAGCAGTTCGGATTACAGCGGCGTTCGGATTATCGAGGCTCTACTGTATAATAATTATAATTTAAGAGAGCGGTGTTGGCTTAGTGGTAGATACCTCGACTTTCATTCTGAAGGTCGTGGGTTCGAATCCCGGCCGGCCGTGCACCAATGTATTTTTCATAAGAAATTTTATGTGCGCTAATTGACATTGCTCTTATGGTGAAGGAAAACATTGTGATGAAACCCGCGGCTTAGTTGGCTCCAGAAGTATTGACAAGTTCTCTCCTCTGGACATGGTCGACTAAGCTGAGAGTGTAGTAGGTGCTGGGCAAGCCTACTCCACGCAAAAAGAACCCAATTAAAAAGGGTCTAATCGCAGAAAACAGCCTGTGTACAAGTACAAGTACAAGATTATAATTTAATGGCAATATATGCCCTTATAAATTGAAAAGCTCATTGAGCATTACCCAGGGGACACATGCAGGGTTATGCCTAGGTAACTCTTGCGGACGTGTACTTAGGACCACCCCTAAAAGTAAATGTTTAGTTAACAATTTGTTTTCTCTTCCAGAAGATGAAGATCATAAAATGAATCACTTAAAAAATGAAAGTACCTCCGATGATAAAGACAATATTCTGACTGAGCCAATCAAGTATGAAGTCAAAACTGATGATTTTAAAAACACGCATGCACCTGACAATGGAAGTGATAACACACATGTGTCAGACAATGAAACTGACAAGATTCAGGTGTCAGACAACATTGAAACCTACAGTTCAGAAGTGGGATCTAATTTTGTATATGTTAACATACAAGAGGATTTTATAGATGAGGAAATCGACAGACCAACTCCAAAATTTAACTTCTCGGAGGTGTTGGACAATGGTAAAATGGGTCCTGGTAAATCAAATATTAAAAGGAATCATACAAAATCATTGCAGGAGAATATTTCTTTGGGAAGATTAAGAAAGAGGCTAAGACCGAATAGAGACACTAAAAGTAAGTACTATTTGTAGCGTACAGACTAGGGCTTGAATATCGATCCAGTTTTCAATTTCGGAACTCAGATTCAATATTGATGTATCCAGTTCCGGAATTCGATGCTTCCTTTACAAAATGCATAAAAATTTTTGAATAACAAATGTTATCGAAATGAAGGGGTATTTTAGGTAGGAATAATAAATCCATTGAAATAGCTGTTCAGTAGGCCTATTCTCTATCCAGTTTGTAACTATACTAAAACGCCAACTGGTAAAAGTTTCCGTCTCAGAACTGTCAAAAGCCATGTTTTGCATTCTGTATTGAAAGTTTCTAACTGAGATGACGTCATCTTCACCCAGTTGTTATGATAGCCACTATCACGTGACCTTCATACACTTTGACAGGTGTTTTTGTATCGATATTTTCAAAAAGGCATTCTCTAAGGCTTAAGTTGTAAACTTAAAACGTCAAATGACGTCACAAAACTTCTAACTGAGGTTTTTCATAGCAACTGCTCGGGACCAGTTGCTTAGAGTCCGTTTACAAAAAAAGTTCCTCAGACAGAGACTGTTATCGCCAGACAATAGCCTAAAATTCATTTTAATTTAATTACTCTATCAGTTTTCACTTGTTTACCGGAATAGTATTGGAGCGAATACAGAAATCACATTTTTTTAATACAAGTTTTAACCTTAGTTCCAATTGTTGGCAAGGAGCTACATTTGTGGAGTGGACTATAAGTTTTTTAGTATTTTTACGAAAGAAAAGTAGGTACATAAGTAGTTTATCCGTTGTCTAACACCCTTAACACAAGTCTAGTTACTTAGCTTGGGGCTAGATGGCGATGTGTGGAATGTCCTGCAATATTTATTTTTCGAAATAAAATCACGGAACAAGGAGATTAGGTTAGGAATAAAACACTCTTTGGTTAGGACCTTCTTACTTCTTACCATCAATGTTGACAACAGAGTATATTCTACAAAAAACGAAATATAACCCGACAGAAAAAATGTTCTCTTAAATTGTGGTACGGTGAAGACCAAAGGTGTTTTTCAACTTAGTCGCATAACGTCGATAACAATTGGACCCTACACTATGGCAACTGGTCTGAAACGTCAACTCAAGCTGACATCCACCCATTAGAGAATCGCATTTCAGACGTTCCATAGTTTTCAACTAGAGCCGAGTTGGTAACTGAAGGCGGTGGCTATACCGAACAGCCACTAGATAGAGAATAGCCCTACTGAACTGTCATTATAATAAAAATTAAGTAATCTGTAATCTAAAACTTTTGTTGGATGTGAACTTCTTACACGATTTCAAATGTTAGAAACTGGTAAAAAGTTACGTTCAGCCTCGACACTAGTAGGCGGTATTGTTTTTAGATAAGTACTTACTTGAAGCATTGTCCTCTATCGCCGCCGTCTTAGAAAACTGCCTTTTCGACTCTTAGCAAACGATATCGAAATTCCGGTTTTGCTCTCACCAATCCCGGTATTATCTATTAAAAAAACCCGCATCAAAATCCGTTACGTAGTTTTAAAGATCTAAGCTTACAAAGGGAAATAGGGACGGCGAAAAGTGACTTTATTTTATACTATGTAGTGATTAAAACCTAAACATATTTTTTTCTGAAGTAAATGTCCGTCCGTTAATAAGTTACGCAACGGATTTTGATGCGGTTTTTTTAATAGATAGTGTAATTCAAGAGGAAGGTTTATATGTATAATACATGCATAATATAGCCGTGCGAAGCCGGGGCGGGTCGCTAGTAATATTATAAAGCTAAAGAGTTTGTTTGAACGCGCTAATCTCAGAAAATACTGGTTCTAATTTAAAAATTCTTTTGATGTTGTATTTATCGAGGAAGGCTTTAGTTAGGCTATATAACATCACATACTGGAGCGAAGAATCAGTGGGAAATGTGGAAAATTATTTATCTTTGAGGGCTTCCGTTTTTGTTTGAACGCGCTGAACAGCTAGATCGAATTGAAATTTAGGCTACCTTTTATCCTGATATTCCCACGGGATCGGGAGTTACGCTGTTGATATCGCGGAGCGCTGCTAGTAATTTATATATTCAATGTTGATACCCTTACAGGTGGTCCCGCACACAAGAACCGTAGACCGATCACATCGGCACACCGAAGCAAGAACACCGACCTGACAGCAGCACCACCCTACGAGCTGGTCTTCTCATGCCGTCAATGCAGTTATAAAAATGCAAATAGAAATCTTTTGATGGCACATTTGAAAATACACACTGGTGAAAAACGGTTTCTGTGTGATAAGTGTGATTATAAATGTCTGAAAAAGGGTGATTTTGAACGTCATATAAGGACTCACACTGGTGAAAAACCTTTTGCGTGCGATAAGTGTGATTTGAAATTTAGCACAAAGGGTCATTTAAAACAGCATTCAGTAACCCATACTGGTGAAAAATCATTTTCTTGTGATAAGTGTGATTATAAATGTAGAGATAATGGCAATTTAAAAAGGCATTTAATGAGTCATACTGGTGTAAAACCGTTTGCATGCGATAAGTGTGATTATAAATGTATTCAAAAGGTCAGTTTAAAACAGCATTTAATGAGCCATACTGGGGAAAAGCCATTTGTTTGCGATCAGTGTGATTATAGATGTAGACAAAAAGGCAATTTCAAATTGCATTTAATGATCCATACCGGTCAAAAGCCGCTTTTGTGCGATAAGTGTGATTTTAAATGTATTCAAAAAGGTCAGTTAAAACAACATTTAATGATCCATACTGGTGAAAAACCCTTTGCGTGTGATAATTGTGACTTTAGATGTATTCAAAAAGGCGAGTTAAAACAACATTTGAGGACTCATACTGGTGAAAAACCGTTTGTATGTAATAAATGTGATTATAAAAGTAAACACATCGGAGGCGATTTGAAACAGCATTTAATGAGCCATACTGGAGAAAAGCCATTTGCTTGTGACAGATGTAATTTTAAATGTACACAAAAGGGCAATTTAAAATTGCATTTAATGATACATTCTGGTCAAAAACCGTTTTTGTGTGATAGGTGTGATTTTAAATGCATTCAAAAAGGCAGTTTAAAGCAGCATTTAAGAACACATACTGGTGAAAAACCGTTCGCTTGCGATAAGTGTGATTATAAAAGTAGGCATATTGGCAATTTAAAGAGGCATTTAATGAAACATACTGGTGAAAAGCCGTTTGCTTGCGATAAGTGTGATTATAAATGTAGTCAAAAGATCAGCTTAAAACAACATTTAAGAACACATACTGGTGAAAAACCGTTTGTATGTGATAAGTGTGATTACAGTTGTAGTAATAAACGCGCGCTTGATAAACATATGACGAAGGTTCATGCTGGCAATGGCGGTACGTATCTGCATTCACAAGTAGATTTTCCCCTTGAATTCGGCTTAACCTAAATGAAACCCATTTTTTTACAGTAGATAAGTCTGAAGGCCAATTCTCGTAAATGAAATTTTTCAAATTACATTGCAATATCATTTCGATTACAAAAAAAAGGTACTCTGAGAGTCAAAAGACCTGTTTTTTTTCTTTTTTTTTTCAATAATTTGACTTTAAGGGTATTTTGGGCTACCAAAGGCGATTCTTTGTAATCCAAATGCATTCGGAATGATATTGAAATGTAATTTTAACAATGTTATTTACGAGAATGGGCCTTCTGGGTGTTATTTATTAAACCTGAGGTTGTCTGACCAACTAAACTTTTTTTAAAGGCCCTCTTGCCTAAGGTCACCTTGGAAGTATCACTTAGGAATCAATGTGGTCAGTTCAATCTAGTATTTAAGACCCTATACTGGTAAAAAATTGTTTGCATTGTGTGATTATAAAAAGTAGAGATTTTTAAAAAAAGCTTATAATAAGATATACGTACTTTCCATTTTCATGCGATAAGTGTGACTATAAATATATTCAAAAGAACATTATAAAACAGCATTATATGCTGCTTTGTACTGTTCTCTTAAATACATTTATAATCACACTTATCGCATGCAAATGGCTTTTAACCAGTATGTTTTATTATGGGCTTAGTTAACATCATCACACTTTGCAATTTCACGCAATACGCTCTAAGCAGTATGACACTTTTCATAATAATTAAGGTACCTACGTAAAAAAAGTCAATATACGACCAGAATAGATCACCTAGGGCCAATGATTATTCTCGAAAATAACATTGTTCAAATTACATTGTAATCATTCCAATTGCATTTCAATTACAAAAAAAATACCCTCAAAGCCAGCTTTTGGTAAGTAGGTACCTATTCAAGAATATTTTTAATAGCTTTTATTCAAATTGAGCTGAAATTTTGCATACATGTGTAATTTGTAATCGAAATGCATTCGGAATGATACCTATTGCAATGTAGGTAATTTGAACAATTTTATTTATGAGAATTGGCTTTCTGGAGTGGGCTATCCACTAAAAAAATTTTTTTTAATGCACGTTAATCATCATGATATTATTATACCTTTCTACTGTAAAATGTGATTTTTATTTTCCTAATTCATTCTTATCCATCTACATTTCAAGTTTCATCACAATCGGTCATTGAGATACAAAATCGGTTTTAAATAAGTAATCATAATCATCATTTATTGTTTCATGTGTAAGTAGGTGTAGATGTTTACATAAATACAATTTAGACACAACATGAACCGGTTGGGCACTACACTAAAGGTTTACTTACTTAATATATTACAAAACATTTTAAATTTATTTATGCTTACTATAAGAATTATCTTCTATAAATTCTTGTATTGTGTAGTAAGCCTTATTTACTAAATATACCTACCTATTGATTATTTAGCTTTTCATAAGTCGACATCCTACGGAATCGGGGGATGTGTGCAAGTAAACCCAAGGCTGGTGGTCGTGGAGGAAGATGGTGGTTTACCAAATTAGAAGCATAGACTAACAGAATTTAGTAGGTCCATGATTAGAAGATAATGCCCCATCTTTTATGAACCGATTTCGATCAATAAGCTAAGAACATTCCCGACTAATTCACCTTTCAAACAAAATTAAAAAAACGGTTCATCCGTTCGGGACCTACGATGCCACACACGTAAAACTTATTACACCCCGTCGTTTTTGCATCGAGGGTAAAAAGAGGAAATTAAATAAAAAATAATCGACGAGACCGTCTGTATTTTTTTATTTTATTTATTTATTTATTTGTATGAGCTAAAAGCCAAACGCCTGCTCTCTCGTGGGTTTAAAAAAAAGGCAGTAAAGTTGACTTATGATTAGAGAAGTGTCACTGTCACTAAAGGTAAAAAAAATCCAAAGAATATTTCCAAGCTGAAGAAATTTAGCTCGTGTTATTTAATGCAAGTGTAAATTAATAAATACCGTGTGGATCGCGGACGATGGACAGTCAAATGTATTGACTAAAGTCACGGTCATTAGCGAGCGAACGTAGCGTCAAGTTTATGTTTAATTTCATTGCTATGCACGGAACTTGTACGTACTTCTCGCTAACCATTGACAAGTTGAGTTTGTTGCGCGGTTGAGTGTGTTTTCTACTTATTGGATATATTAAAATGTGTGCGCTGTGGCTGTCGACGACGTGTAGGGTGTGCCTAGCGAGCGACCGCGAGATGTACCGTCTCGCGGACACGTCGCTCGAGGAGACGTACGAACATGTAACCAGCGGGACGGTAAGTCTCAACATTTACTGTAGGTACAACATACACTTGAAAATGGAATGTGTTATGTACGGTGTGGTGTGTGGTTGATAGTGTAAGACAGCAGTACAAGTGGGTGCATGGTGGCAGTAGTAGAGTATGTATGTGTGTACAGCTGGTCGTGGAGGGGCGGCCGTGCTGCGTGTGCGGCGTGTGCCTGTCCGCGCTGCGCCGGTGTCGCCGGTTCATCGACACTGCGCGGGAAGCCAACGACGCGCTGGACACCTGGATCCAGAACCATCCCAATACAGACACGGTGAGTGACCAATACACGACGCAACTGACATCACAACGTGTACCTATAAAGATTGTGCTTTCAGATTAAGCTTACCGAGCGACCACTGTTCTCCTTCACTCGAAGAGCCACAGAGTTGATCGAGATAACGAGTCGGGAAGGCATCTGGGAATTAGGAGTTAAGCAGGAGAGTGACACAGCAGGTAACATACCTACAACCTATCTTTGTGCGTATGAAATAAAAAAAACATGTTACAAGTGAATTAATATTAATGTATGTATTAATGTCTTTTACAGAAAATGAAGATAGCAAAATGATTAATCAAAACGAGGGCACTTCTGATGATGAAGGCAATATCCTGACACATGAAATCAAATTTGAAGTCACAAGTGATGATGGCAATGAGGACACACATCTGTCAGATGATGAAGCTGATGAAACACAGATGTCAGGCAACAAAGAAGGCCACAGTTCAGTTAATTTCGAATGTGTCAACATACAAGAGGAAATAGTAAAAGTTGAAAATGACAAGCAGATGTTAGATGAACTTAAATGTGTCATTCCAAAACTGTCAGACGATGTTGGAGGTGAAACTGCTCCTGGAACATCAAAAGTTGGAAGCCTTCAATCCAGAAAGAGGGTCAAGCTGAATGAAGACACTGAAAGTAAGTTGTTATTTATATTGTTAGGTACTGTTGTCTCCAATCTTCAATGGTACAGAGGCCCTGTATTACCATGTTCAATGTTGATACCCTCACAGGTGGTCCTGCACTTAAGAAACATAGACCAATCACATCAGAACACCGACGCGGAAACACCGACCCAGCAGCTGCACTACACAAAGAGGGAAACAAATTCTCATGCCGTGAATGTAGTTATAAAACTGCAAACAAAAGTCTGATGAAGGAACATTTAATGAAACACACTGGTGAAAAACCATTTAAGTGTGATAAGTGTGATTATAAATGTTGTCGGAAATCTCAATTGAATCAGCATTTACGAATACATTTTGATCAAAAACCATATACTTGCAAGATGTGTGGTTATCAAAGTCGTCTAAAAAATGTTATCAAAGAGCATTTAAGGATCCACACTGGTGAAAAGCCGTTTGCATGCCACATATGTGCCTATAGATTTACTCAAAAAGGCAGTTTACAACGGCATTTAGGTACTCATACTGGTAAAAACCCATTTTTATGTAATAAGTGTGATTTTAAGACAAATGATAGGAGCACTTTAAAAAGCCATTACACAATTCATTCAGTTGAAAAGTCATTTACGTGCGATAAGTGTGATTATAAAAGTAAGCTAATAGGCAATTTAAAACGGCATTTAAAGAAACATACTGGTGAAAAGCCGTTTTCTTGTCATATATGTGATTATAAATGTATTCAAAAAAACAGTTTAAAAGAGCATTTATTAAACCATAGGGACCAACCTTCTCTGTGCAATATATGTCATATTCAATGCAAATCTAAATATTCGCTAACACTTCATTTAAAAACCCATACCGATGTAAGGCCGGTTTACAAATTGTATACTTGCGATAAGTGTAACTACAAAAGTAAAAATAAAGTCCATTTAAAACAGCATATTATGAACCATACTGGAGAAAAACCGTTTGCGTGCGATAAGTGTGATTATAAAGGTTGTTTTATTGCAAATTTTAGACGTCACTTACAGAAACACACTGGTGAAAAACCGTTTGCATGCAATCTATGTGATTATAAAGCTAGGCAAAAGGGAACATTAATAAAGCATATAAGAACCCATACTGGTGAAAAACCGTTTATGTGTGATAAATGTTATTACAAATGTAGTGATAAACGACATCTAACTAAACATATGATGAAGGTACATGCTACCTGTATTTAAACGAATATGCCAGGCCCAAATATACTGAAATATATTATGATAATGACATTACAAGTTGAATATCGAGAATAGGTTTATTAGGGAATAAGTCCGAAATTTCCGTAATTTTTATTACAAGGGTCCACCTGAGAAAGCTGGATTCGTAATTAGGGATTGGTTATGGTCGCCGTCATCGAAGTCGATGTGGAGAACTATATATTAGCTGTCGGCTGTTCTGGCAAACGTTGTTAACAAAAAAATAAAAAAATAGAATAGTGTTCGATTCTCAGACCTAAAATCTTATAATATAAAAATGAATCGCAAAATGTGTTGGTAAGCGCATAACTCAACAACGCCTGGACCAATTTCGCTAATTCTTTTTTTGTTGGGTTTGTTATTGTGTGGAGAAGGTTCTTATGGAAGAAAAAAATAAGAAAGTTGCGTAGAAAATTACTACGCAGGTGAAACCGCGGGGCGCAGCTAGTACACAATAAAAATCATAGAAATCAGTTCAGCCGTTTAGGTGGAGTTTGGCAACTAACACCGCGACACGAGAATTTTATATATGTACTAGCTGCCCTCCGCGGTTTCACCCGCGTAACTCCCGATCCCGTGGGAATATCTGGATGTAAGCTATCCTATCTCTCAAGTTGGATCGAACTGCACATGGTGTGCGAATTTTATTATAATCGGTTAAGTGGTTTAGGAGTCCATTGAGGACAAACATTGTGACACGAGATTTATATATATTAAGAATAGGGATTATATTTACTCAAGTCAAGTATCTGTTTATGTCCCATAAAGTTTGTGCAAGTCCAACTCAATTTATAAAACCCCTACACACCAGTGGGTTTTTAATTTATTCGCCAAGTGGGTAGAAGACATCATTATCAAAATTAAGAGCGTATAACCGAATGATAACCGACGACAAGTGCCGGATGGTGCGTGGTCTTGTGGTAGTTAGATAATCGGGAAGTGATTCCGCGATTCCTCAGCCTTCTTAGAGCCAGTTCAGACACGGCAGAATCCGCGCGGACGCAAATCGCGCGGTTCCAATCCGCGAGGATTGAAAGCGTTCAGACAGGATTTAGTGAGTGTGCGGACTGAGGTAGGGTGATAGCTGCTTCAGTTAAATCATGGAAGTAGAAGAAGCAATATGTGTGTACTTACTACACCGGTAAAAAAAACCATAGTATTGGGTGCATCCAATTTTACCCACCCATGATCAGTTTATTACTTTGTTTCCGAAGTTGATGAATTATGAGCCTAAATTTTATAACTATTTAAGAATGTCAATTTTATTAATTCATGCTCTGCATAGGCGTCCCACAAAGCTGATCTTTTTTTGACTTCGTAAATAAATTTTATTGGTCGGTGTCGAAGCGATTCGTTGTCACACCACAATACGCGCGGATTCCACGGAGCAACTGAACGCGAACGAGGCACGTCATAGTAATAGAGCCGCGCGAATTAATTTTATAGCGGTCGCGTGGCGATTACCGCACAACATTCTAGTAATTTTCCATTATAATATGATCCGCGCGGTTGACTCACGCGGACGCAAACCGCGCGAGTCTCCGCCGTGTCTGAACTGGCTCTTACTCTTGCAGGACTGCGATCGCTTCACGCTCAGCTGTCGTAGTAATGATGACTGGACTTTTTGAATCTGTGATCATAGTATATAAATATTTGTGACCTTAATTACGTTTTATTAGCGCATTTATTTCAAAAGATATCAGATTGTTCCCATAGATATTTATCTAAACGGGTTCAGTAGTATTTTGGTTTTTAAATTAAAATAACTGGAACAAATGGGAACAAATAGGAATCCACGCAAACGATATTGCGTATTCTTCTTTTCTGTAACTTTTTTGATGAAACCTATTCAAATGGATCCTAAGTGGAGTTATTTTATGGGCATTAGACATGTCAGCTGCGTTTTCAAATTTAACTTTAAAATATGGTTATCATAATAAACGAAACATAGAACATAATTTATAGGTAGTCATAAAGTAAAGTAGTCGCTGAAAGTATAAGTTGCATAACTTGCTTACTTATACAAACTCAGCTTACTTATACAGCCGAAACTGCTGGCACATCAGTGTTGCTGTGTAATGAAACAAATATTTTTTAATTTCTATCGATATTATCGGGCAAATTTCAAGGCCTAGCTAATAGGCCTAACTATTAGCTAGGCCTTGAAATTTGCCATAGGTAAGTATTTTAAAATAGTGCTGATCAGACTTTGTCGTCACTGATGGCAAAACATAATCATAACCAACCCATAGTTGGGTCTAAAAGGACACAACTAGTCTAGTTGCCGAAAAATAGCCCATAATAGAAGTACAACCATTAATTTGTTGTTACATAACTAATAGTAAATGCTCCTCACAGGTGGTCCCGCACTCAAGAAATGTAGGCCGACCACATCGAAACGCCGGCGCGGTAACACCAACCCAGCAACTGCACAACACAATGAGGGAGACACTTTTTCATGCTGTAAATGTAGTTATAAAACTACAAATAAAAGGCTGATGAATGAACATTTAAACAAACACACTGGTGATAAACCGTTTGTGTGCGATAAATGTGATTATAAAAGTAGCCGAAAAAATGATTTAAAACATCATTTAATGACCCACACTGGTGAAAAACCGTTTTCATGTCATATATGTGACTATAAATATATAAAAAAGGGCGACTTAACTCGGCATTTAAGTACTCATACTGTTGAAAAGCCGTTTGCTTGCGATAAGTGTGACTATAAAAGTAAGGATATTTACAATTTTAAAAAGCATTCAATGCAACACACTATTGAAAAACCATTTACTTGCGATAAGTGTGCTTATAAAACTAGTCGAAAAAATTATTTGAAACAGCATTTAAAGATTCATTCTGGTGAGAAACCGTTCGCATGCCAGATATGTGATTACAGATGTGTTAAAAAGGGCGACTTAACTCGGCATTTAAGTACTCATAGTGATACAATTACTGGTGAAAACTCGTTTGCGTCAAATACGTGTGGCTCTAAAAAGGATATTTCTAATTTTAATAGGCATTTAAAGAGAAATCATTCTGAAAAACCATTTACCTGCGATAAGTGTGATTATAGAAGTAGTCGAAAAAATGATTTGAAACAGCACATAAAGATTCATACTGGTGAGAAACCGTTTGCATGCCATATATGTGACTATAGAAGTACTCAAAAAGGAACCTTACAACGGCATTTAGGTATTCATTCGGATAAAATGACTGGTGAAAAACCATTTGCTTGCGATAAGTGTGATTATAAGAGTAGGTATATTGGCAATTTCAGACGACATTTAATACAACATACTGGCGAAAAGCCGTTTGCATGCGATGTTTGTGGTTATAAAGCTCGACAAAAGGCCAGATTAATACAGCATTTAAGAACCCATACCGGTGAAAAACCGTTTATGTGTGATAAATGTTATTTCAAGTGTTGTGATAAACGGCATCTTATTAGCCATATGTTGAAGGTACATGCTACTTGTATCTAAATGTTAGTGGAGGCTTAATATTGCACTAGAATGAATTACCATTACCTACATGTATGAAAGTATAATGTAAGAAGTAAACTAAGTATGTATTATAAGACCGTATATTATTAAGTTGTAATTATTATGTAATATCTGTATTATTATATTACTTCAAGTGAATTATGCTATTTAATTATGTGCCATATCCTTCTTTGTTAAAGTTAAACTTAATTATAACCTCAACTTCTCATACGCCATAGAGTTTTTTTTTTATATTATTACACATAGACTAAGTTACACATTTAAAGGCGTCCGGCTGACGGCGGCGCGGTGTTTAGTTGTCTGATGGTCAGCAAGTGCTAAGGAGCCGCGAGTCCTCAGCTATCTTACTCTTGGTGGTAGTAGCGGTGATGGATGATTGGACCTTTGAACACTGTGATCAATGTGATCATAGTTTTTAAACAAACTATGTCATTTTTTACTTCAAAAAATCCTAATTTGCTTGCATTTTTTAAGTTTGTTAGATACCTACATATACTACGGCACCATGGACCCTGTTTTCGACCTAAGGATCGTTATGGAGAAATACAGGAGGAAGAATACGCCTCTGCATTTTCTATTCCTAGATTTGCAGAAGGCGCTCGACTGTGTTCCTCGCATGATGATCTGGTGGGCGCTGCGGTCCAAAGGGGTTTCGGAAGCTTATGTTGAAATCATCAGGGACATGTACCGAAATTCTGATTCCGTGGTGCGTACTGCTGTTGGTGACACTAAGCCCTTCCCTGTTACCGTTGGAGTTCACCAGGGTTCCGTCCTAAGCCCGTTCCTGTTTAGCGTAATATTGGATGCACTGTCCGTCGCCATCAGGGATGCACACGAGCAGCCTCCGTGGCTGCTCATGTACGCTGATGATATTGCGCTGGCGGATTCGGATAAGGGGCGGCTGGTCCAACGTGTACACACGTGGATGGAGTCGCTTGAGAACGGCGGTTTGCAACTGAATGTGGCGAAGACAGAGTACTTGGCTTGCAATACCACAGATCCCACACCTGTCTGCGTAGACGGTCATATGGTCGAGCGGACGGACCATTTTAGATCTGTGCTTCGCGACCCAAGTAGACCCAAGAAGCGCTGGCTTGACGTCGTAAAGGGTGATATGTGTGCAAATGGCCTTACAAACCAGGATGCCGAAGATCGTGCGAAGTGGAGGCGTAAAAGTAGGAAAGCGGACCCCGGGCTCCCGAGAGGGATGCTACCGGGAACATCGCTCGGATGATGATGATGACTTTCAGATTGGTCCTACCTACCTATAGATATAATTATCATCAACATCGATTAAGTAGTTTAGTTTATAAATTAAAATAACTGGAATATGTACCTATGCCAAAGTAAACTAAATTGCTTATTCTGCTTTCCTGTGACTTTCTTGAGTATTTCCAATTGGAAACTTATAGTGTGATCTTCCATTAGTTTGAAATTTTGAATAGAGGTTTTTAAATAGATTTCAATGGTGCAAATAATCAGTAAAAATATAAAAATAACATAAAATCAGTATTAATCAATGTTACATAACTAAGATAAGATTATTTATTCGCCGAAATACATAGCATAAAGGTCTTACAAAACATATTTGAACATGTATTCAATAATAGCAAATGCTCCTCACAGGTGGTCCCGCACTCAAGAAACGTAGACCGTTTACATCGGAACACCGACGCGGAAACACCGACCCAGCAGCTGTACCACACAACAAGAGAAACATGAAGTCCCAATTAGGTCTTAAAACGGAAAAAGAAGACCAAATAAAGCAAAATTTACTAATAGACGCTAGAGAACAACGCTTTGTTTGCGATAAGTGTCATCATAAATTCAAACGAATAAGCAATTTAAAGCAGCATTTAATGATCCATACTGGTGAAAAGCCGTTTGCGTGCGATAAGTGTGATTATAAATGTAATCTCAAGAGAAGTCTGAAACTGCATTTAATGATTCACACTGGTGAAAAGCGTTTTTTATGTGATCATTGTGACTTTAAATGTATTCATAAGGGCGATATAGGACGGCATTTACTGATTCATACTGGTGAAAAACCGTTTGCGTGCGAAATGTGTGATTTTAAAAGTATTTACAAAAATGCTCTAAATCGTCATTTAAGTAAACATACTGGTGAAAAACCGTTTAAGTGTGACATGTGTGAATTTAAATGTAGTCTGAAAGGCATATTAAAACAGCATATAATGACCCATACTAGTGCTAAACCGTTTGCATGCCATATGTGTCTATACAGGTGTTCTCAAAAAGGCGACTTAACTCGGCATTTAGGTACTCATACTGATAAAAAGGCATTTCTATGCGATAAGTGTGGTTATAAAAGTAATGATAAGCGTTGTTTAAAACAGCATTTATTAACACATATTGGTGAGAAACGGTTCGTTTGTCATATTTGTGATTTCAAAAGTTCTAACAAGAGTTATTTAAAACGCCATTTAAATAAACATACTGATGAAAAATCGTTTACATGCAATAAGTGTGATTATAAATGTTTTCAGAAAACCGATTTAAAACAGCATTTAATGACCCATGCCGGTACGAGACTGTTTGCATGCCATGTATGTGATTTTAAAAGTTTAAATAAGAACACTTTTACCCGTCATATAAATAAACACACTGGAAAGAAACCGTTTGAATGTGATAAGTGTGATTATAAGAGTAATGAGAAAAGCGATCTAAAACAACATTCAATGATTCACATTAGCGAGAAACCGTTTTCATGTCATATATGTGATTATAAATGTAATAAAAAGGTCTCCTTAAAACGGCATTTAAGTAATCATACTGATAAAAAACAGTTTTTTTGCGGTAAATGTGACTACAAATTTGTTGCTAAACGCGCGCTTAATAAACATATAATGCATGCACATGGCGGCTGTATCTAAACGATGAGTTATTAGTGTAGGTACCTAGGTATACCCCGCTCAGCGAATGATTAGCTCTGCGGTAAGTGGAAGGAGTATGCTTCTACTTGCTATCAGAGCTCATCATTCGGTGCGCGGGGTCTGTCTATACCAACCTTATCACCAACCTTACCAGCGTTGAATTATCGCGGTCTGCTATATGTAAATGCATATTATGTGCACACACTGTAGCTGCGTCTCGTAACGGTGTCGCGAGTTCAAAGATTTTATCTCATCTAAAGATATGCGTACCGCGCTCTGACCGCGCCAAAAGAAGTTTTCACTTCAAAAACATCTCCTTATTTAATCGTGAGCTTTCAAGAATATTCCTCAAAATTTTAACACGGAGGAAGAATTTTTTAACACCTTTTCGGAGTATAGAGAATTATTCCCCAGTCAACGATTGATATCCCCATATTTAGTATGCCACGTTGAGAGCCGTCTCTAATGCTGTAGGTGGACCAACAGATGGCTAAAAAGCCTAAAAAGTTATTATGAGTATATTTTTTTTTCAATAAGTTTTACGTGTCAATAGATTTTTTTATTAAAATGAACTTGTTTTGTTTCTCAGTTTCAAAACATTTAGAAAAACATTTTTAGTTTTGTATCCAATAAATAAATAAATATTGCAATATTTATTTATTTATTGGATACAAAACATTCCACACATCACCATCTAGGGTGCTAGACAACGGATATACTACTTTTCTTTTGTAAATATAAAGGTACTTATTAAACACTAGCTGCCCTACGCGGTTTCACCCGCGTAACTCCCGAGTCCGTGGGAATATCGGGATGTAAGCTATCCTATCTCTCAAGTTGGATCGAACTGCACATGGTGTGCGAATTTTATTATAATCGGTTAAGTGGTTTAGGAGTCCATTGAGGACAAACATTGTGACACGAGATTTATATATATTAAGAAGAAACAACCAGACCACAGACAAATTATCTACGCATAAATACAGGCGGGAATCGAACCTGAAACCTTGTGATTGGCAGTCTGGCATGGTGGTCATTATGCCAACTGGGTCGTTAATTTATCCACCCTGCGTTTCTAATCACCCCATTATACGGTATAGTAGTGAGTTATATTATACCTAAAATATACGATAAGATATACCTAAACTGTATAAAATACCTAAGCTATATATGAAATAGATGTTTTTTGATATAGTTTAGGTATTATGACGTCATCAAAATAATATGTCGACCGATAAAGCTCAACACATTTTAGATCGACGACGTGGAAATTTAAAATGTCGTAAGACATTTACTCGAAAGTACACTTCATATTGCGTAGGATAGCATTTTTAAAGCTCTATCGATCTGTGTTATTAAAATTTTGATATCTCTTCAAATATATAGGTACTAGCGACCCGCCCCGGCTTCGCACGGTTACATTGTGCATGTTTTATACATATATTCCTCTTGAATCACTATCTATTAAAAAAACCGCATCATTATCCGTTGCTATGTATTAGATACATAGCAACGATAGGCCTCGTTCATAAGCTCAGAGTCGCTCAGCGGGCTATGGAGAGAGCTATGCTCGGAGTTTCTCTACGTGATAGAATCCGAAATACGGAAATCCGTAGAAGAACCAAAGTTACCGACATAGCTCTCAGGATTGGTAAGCTGAAGTGGCAAGCAATGGGCAGGTCATTAGCTCGCAGAACTGACAACCGCTGGGGAGTAAAGGTTCTCGAGTGGCGGCCGCGATGCAACGCGAAACGAAGTGTTGGGAGACCAGCTGCCCGGTGGACCGACGACATTGTGGCGGTCGCGGGTAGTCGGTGGATGGAGGCGGCTCAGGACCGCTGTTTGTGGCGTCGTATGGGGGAGGCCTGTGTCCAGCAGTGGACGTGTATGGGCTGACATGATGATGTATTAGATAGGTACATACACAGGATACATAGTATAAAACAAAGTCGATTTCCGCTGTCTGCTCCTATGTATGCTTAGATCTTATAAGTACGTACGCAACGGATTTTGATGCAGATTTTTATTAGATAGAATGATTCAAGAGGAATGTTTAAATGTATCCTACATGCATAATATAGCGTCGCTAGTGTTATAATATAACCCATAACATGGGTTATTATTTTGATTGTGGATTTTTCCATATTTAATAATGCTTTACGACATTCAATCCAGAAATTTTATTGCAATTTTCGATGTACTTTGTCGTAAGTACGTAATATACCTACCTACACCATGTGCCTACACTAAAATAATCGAATAGTTCAAGTAGGTACCTACTTGCAACCCAAAATTTTAAGTTCATGCAACATAAACTTTGAAATTTAACGAAATGTTCCTTACGTCATTTAAAATTTCCACCGTCGATATATTTTAGTATCGCTACGTCGCACAGTGACAGAAATTCGAATTCTAGCTGTACTAAATTATTATTGCTTTCTACGCAAAAACTACTGATCCGATTGCAATGAAACTTGGTATATAGACAGTCAGGTACCTGGACTAACATATGGGCTACTTCTTATCTCTAATTTCTAAAAACGGGATCCGGATTAATTATAAAATAAAGTTATGTTAGTTTTACTATAATTTGTTTATATAAATATTTAAAAAAAAAGTTATAATAAGTACGAGTTTGAAATTTATTACTGATTTTTTGATTGATTGATTGATTTATTACTGATTAAATCTTGATCGGGTACCGAAAGTAGTGACAAAACTTCCGGCTCGATAGCACTTCGTTTTTTCTTGGAGGCATGTCTGAGACTTGCTAAATAAGGATCAGATGATATCATGAGCCTATTCATGAGATCAGTACCTACTTATTAGTGTCCACTCTTGATGTCTTTCTTGTGATATCTCGGTATCTTTTATTATCCTTGCTCCTGGCGTCCTCTGACATCTGGCCAATTGGAAGTATGCTAGAGGCTATAATAACATCCTTTCTATGAAATAAGACCTTATATAAACTGACTGGCATATTGTACCACGGATATTCCCGAAGATACAGTTCCCTAGTGTCTTTTGCGTACTGATCAAAGACATCCAGATATATCGTAAAACCACATCCGAAAGTTTCACTATTATGTGAAATCTATGTATTAGTTCAAAATTGACTTATAAACCCATTTCCTCTCTAATTTTTTTTGTATGTATTCTTTCAGAAGGAATTTCTTGTAGAATATTATAAGGCAAATTGATATTATCACATATCCAGGTCAAATTTTCCCTTATAAATCGTTGACGATGCCGCCCACTTGCTGCCCATTTATCCCCAAATCTTTTGCAGAGGTTCCTAAGTAAAGCCTTAATTTCATTTGTTAATTCATCAGATGGCTCAGCAATATTGTAGCTGTTCTTAAAAAACTCAAAAAAAGCTTCAAAACGCCGATTATTGGTGTCCGTCAGCCGGGCAAAAAAAGTGCTTCTAGAGCGAATTGGTTCGGTGAATAATTAGTGCTCAGTCTGCTGTAAATGTGCGCGAAATAAAAAATTAGTGCATGTAGGCATTGAGGAAAAAAACGGGAAAAACAAATTCTGCTGGAATGACGGTGCTCCAGCAGGAAGATTTTTAAACGAATGACCGGAGAGGTATATAATGTATATCGGCGGATAGCTTATATTTGTGCATAATTGTGCGCGAATAATTAAATTTGTGCGTCTTAGGGTTTTCGAGATATTTCATTTCCTGCTGGGCTGACGTTTTGCAAAAACTTGTATCTCCGAAACCATTAAATGTGCGACCTTGAATTAAACATATATAAGTAGCTCTTAATTTGTGCGTATTTGTGCGCTAATTTGTTTTTCATAAATATCTACTGTTTAAGAGAAATCATGCAACCCTGAAAATTCGAAAGAAACTCCTTGCGCTTAAATGAGAACACGCAGAGGTTCACTGAAAGCGGTATTTGGCTCGTTTTGTTATTCTTTACATGTATAATAAGTTTCAAGACAGTACATACGCGCATTTTTCAATAATAACACTTCAAGTCAAATCTGAAAATGTCATAGCTTTGCAAGAAACCTATTCAACTAAAGATATGTGCGTATATACCAAAAATTAGAGTGCCTTTTGAAATACATATCCTGAAAATTTCAGCTTCAAATGTCGCGTATTTAAGTAGATATAAACGAAAAACAAATCATAACTTCAGTTCTTGGCTAACCGACCAAATTCGAATGGTCACGAAAAAGCGACGGTTTCATACATTTTGATGACTTCTTAAATGGACTGTATTATACTGAAGCTGTTGTCCGTACAGTCGCGCTTAGAACGTTTATAGAGGTTTTAGTGCATTATCATTTTTTCAATAGGTAGTAGGTACATTAGAGAAATATTAATGCATGTATTTCTAAAATGACACGAGGTTTTAGTGCATTATCATTTTTTCAATAGGTAGTAGGTACATTAGAGAAATATTAATGCATGTATTTCTAAAATGACACGTTTATCTATAGGTACTTCTATACTAACCTTCTATACCTACAAAAAGGTAACGTTGGTAACATGTTTGTATGTGTGTATGTTGGTATCCCCAGATTCCAGAACCACTGGACTAATTTGGATGAAATTTTGCACAGAGATAGATTGAAGATAACTGAGTGTTATTGGCTATTTTTTATTCCGGCAGTGCCACGGAATAGGTAATATAAATCAATTGTAGCGCGTTTATCTCCCAAAACGAGTGACCTGATTTTGATTTTTTTTAATACTGAGGTATAGTTAAGATCACAGTAGGACCTTGTGGTTAGTGCTAGGATCACATTAAATTACAAATCAAATAGTTTAAGACAGGTAATTGATTGTAATTAGAACACTTAAGAAGGTATTTATGCTTATACCTAAATTATTATACTATTATGTTTGAACTTAAAATAAAATATTAAGAAAATACAAAAAAAAACACATTTTTTAAAAATATAATATATGTATTTCTATATAGTTTTGATCAATACAATACTTCTCAAAACTTTAATAGTCTCATAAATACCTCTTTTTACACGTAAGTATCTCGAGACTGTTTTAAATAGGGTTTTATAACATAATGGCTTACATCCTACTATATATGTATATCCTATCCTACTAATATTATAAATGTGAACGTTTGTGTGTGTGTGTGTGTGTGTATATGTATGTTTGTTACTCCTTCACGCAAAAATTATTAATGACATTATTAATGACAAACTTATTACTACGTGGAATTGAAACTTAAAATGCCAAATCGAGCATAAGATTATGCTAAATTGGCAACACTAGATATACCCCGGACACCATTGGAGCGGGGTGAGTGAACCGAGAGCACACCGAGAGCGGAGAGCGGTGCGGGAGGCAAGGAGCGAAATACGTCTTAACTAGCGTCTGACTCTTTCCCACTAATGCCGCATTCTGTGTAACTGTTTCACACAGAGCGAGTTACAACCACCCGGCGCGCGGCGGCCGGAGATTTGAACCTACACAATCGTCTTTTTATGTAATTTTAAAATCAATGCAATGGTGCCCGCACATTGATACGCGCCGAATTGTTTGCCGTCCACCTTATAATAATAGAGATAAGGTACATACCTACATTTATTCATTTATTTATTTCAGTGTCGGCCGCCTCTGACGATGCGGACGACTCTGATGACGTCATCGGAAATATAAATGTAGATACCTTATCTCTATTATTATAAGGTACCTTTTTCCGTGGACGGCAAAAATTCGGCGCGCTCGGCGCGTATCAATCTGCGTCCACCTTTAAAGTAATATTATTATAATTTTATTACTTATAATATTATTTATTAAGCACAAACCCGACATTTTTGTTTAACTTCGTATTGCGAACTTAGTAAAATGAAGTAGATACTTACCTACCTGAGCTATCAATAATCTATAATAGGTAAGGAAGATAAAAGCGTACTTACTAGTTTCTACTATCTTAATCTCAAAATAAAACTTTTGCAACTTCCCATAACACTTTTCCAATTCACAGTACCTAAACCCAATTAACTGCTTCAGTATAATACAGTCCATTTAAGAAGTCATCAAAATGTATGAAACCGTCGCTTTTTCGTGACCATTCGAATTTGGTCGGTTAGCCAAGAACTGAAGTTATGATTTGTTTTTCGTTTATATCTACTTAAATACGCGACATTTGAAGCTGAAATTTTCAGGATATGTATTTCAAAAGGCACTCTAATATTTGGTATATACGCACATATCTTTAGTTGAATAGGTTTCTTGCAAAGCTATGACATTTTCAGATTTGACTTGAAGTGTTATTATTGAAAAATGCGCGTATGTACTGTCTTGAAACTTATTATACATGTAAAGAATAACAAAACGAGCCAAATACCGCTTTCAGTGAACCTCTGCGTGTTCTCATTTAAGCGCAAGGAGTTTCTTTCGAATTTTCAGGGTTGCATGATTTCTCTTAAACAGTAGATATTTATGAAAAACAAATTAGCGCACAAATACGCACAAATTAAGAGCTACTTATATATGTTTAATCCAAGGTCGCACATTCAATGGTTTCGGAGATACAAGTTTTTGCAAAACGTCAGCCCAGCAGGAAATGAAATATCTCGAAAACCCTAAGACGCACAAATTTAATTATTCGCGCACAATTATGCACAAATATAAGCTATCCGCCGATATACATTATATACCTCTCCGGTCATTCCTTTAAAAATCTTCCTGCTGGAGCACCGTCATTCCAGCAGAATTTGTTTTTGCCGTTTTTTTCCTCAATGCCTACATGCACTAATTTTTTATTTCGCGCACATTTACAGCAGACTGAGCACTAATTATTCACCGAACCAATTCGCTCTAGAAGCACTTTTTTTGCCCGGCTGACGGACACCGATTATTGTTATTCGCAATCCAAACGGCGAAAAATTGCATTTTCGTTATTTCGACAGTCATGCTAAAAATAGAAAATAATGTATGGGTGTCGCAAAAATGCGCAACAAATGTTAACTTTATCAGATAGCTTAGACTTCAAGCTACATTATAAATGTATTCACTACTACTATGTATTCGCCATTTGATAAATAATTGAGTTTCGATATTCGACGTCATTAAATGTATGTTTTCGCAAAAACAATAGATGTGTTAATATAATCATTATAAAAGTTTATTTACGTTAAAAAAAGGTACTTACATAACAAATTCAAAGAATACAAACCTAAATCATTAACTTAACACAAAAGTAAACCAAAAATGTTACACGGGTACTACTTTAATCTTTTGATGAAAACGGCTAGCGTATCGAATGAAGATAACAGAACTGAATCGACTCGCCAAAAAGTGTTGATAACATTTTTTTAGAAACACTCAAGCATTTTTGATATGCCATTATGAGAAGTGGAGTCTTAACTATAAATAAATAAGTTTTTTTAATTTAGGTACATTAATTTTTTTAATAAAATCCCGCTAGATTTGATTTTTCCATCAGTGTGCGTCGTCGTGTGTGGTGCCTTGCTCTATGATATATTTTATAGCTTAGTATATTTAAATAAATTATAACAACGTCTGTGGTGACCTTTAGCTAAATGAATGACTCGAAATTGTAATGGTGTTATGAATGTGATGTAGTCTAACTAAAGCATAGGTCTAAATACCTACATAAATGATTAACATAATATAAGGCTGTATAGGTTTAAAGCCTTTTTGTCTGATCTGTTGTCGATGGAATAAAAAAAGGGATCTTTCAGTGTCAGACGTCAGTTCAACTGACATTGACTTGACATAGCAAAATAGCGTTTTGTAAGGATGTCATTTCGGGGTGCTAGAGGGTAAACACGTGCGATTAGAGTTTGTGAAATTAATTGCAATTTTTCGCGTCTTTTTGCAGTTTTTCCAGTGCAGAGTTGTTTATTTAGTTAGTATCCATTTTAGTATCTATTAGTTTTTTGCAGGTGGATGCCGGAATGGTCCGGGAGGGGGAGGCTCATGATGAGCCTCCCGATATAGAGATGAATCAATTTCACATCGCCATTGATCAGTCTGGGGCTACATCTGAGGAACCTCAGGTAGAAAATAGACTATCCAATAAAAGACGACTTGAAGAAAATGATCCCCGCGATTCTGTTAAAAAAACAATAGTCGATCCCGAGGAAAGTGCTGCTTCAATACAAACAGTGTACTCTCACCCAAACATCGTCGTCGGCACTCCGAACTTTTACACTTCTAGTGACAAAGGTCCTTTCATTGTTATTGTTTCCAAAACGGTATCCCAACCGGATTCGGGCACGTACGTCAGGCCTATTAAATTTGGGCAACTTTTATCCAGATACAAGATAAAAAATATATCCCAGGACGGTATTAAAAAAATTGGCAGAAACAAGTTGTCTATTTCATTTAAATTTCCAGAAGATGCCAATAGTTTCCTCTCTAATCCTCTCTTAAAGGAACATCAGTATGATTCTCATATTCCCTCTTACAATGTTACTAGAATGGGGGTAGTGCGAAACGTCCCCACCGACCTTTCAATGGCTGAGTTTGTTGATTCCTTAATTATCCCAACCCCTACTTTTGTCCTTAAAGCCAGGAGATTTAATAGGAAATCTATACTAGATGGAAAGGTCAGTTGGATCCCGACTCAGTCTGTCGTCATTACCTTCCAAGGTCAATCCCTCCCGACTCATGTTTACTCGTTTCATACTTCTCTCCCTGTGGAGGTATATTGTTACCCCACCATCCAGTGCCTTAACTGCTGCAAATACGGGCATATAAAATCGCAATGTCGCTCAAAACCTAAGTGTTTTAAATGTGCGCAGGAACACACTGGAGACCAATGTAATGTTGAGATTGACCAAGCTTCCTGTATTCACTGCTCCGGTTCTCACTATGCGAATAATAAAATATGTCCTGAATTCCAACGGCAAAATGATATCAAGGCGGTTATGGCAAAGGAAGGTATTTCTTATTATGACGCTTCTATACGCTTCCCCATCGTGTCCAAATCTTTCTCTGAGGTGTTATCCCAATCCCCTTCTTTCTCACTAACCCCTTCCTCTCAGATATCTAGGAAGTCTGTTTCCTCCCAACCCTCTACCCAATCTTTCCGTAAAACGATCACATTAAACCCACGTTCGCGTCCCTCCCTTGGAAAGTCCTACGATAGATCTGCTCTCCATAATATTACATCAAACCCTTCTTCTTCTCAACCTAATGGTTGTGCCATTCAACATAACTCCTGTTGTAATTCCCACGCTCCCCAATCTCAGGACTCTCTCCAATTTCTAATTTCCCTTCTTTTATCTATTATTACCCAAAATAACATTAGCTTACCGTCCGACGTTGCCCACAAACTTTTACAATACACTAAGGTTCATAATAATGGATCAAATTCCTATCCTTCAATGGAACAGTCGCAGTCTCAGGCCTAAAAAGCCAGAGTTGATTCATTTAATAAATAAATATAAACCGGTAATGATCGCCATATCGGAGACATGGTTTAACCCTGGTGCTCCTTTCAGGGTTTCGGGGTACTCATGTCTTCGAGATGATCGATCAGATAATCATGCCGGCTGTGCTCTATTTATTCGACGTAATGTCTCTTTCTCCCAGATTTCGCTTCCTCCTCTTCCTTTTGAATTTAATGCAGTAGCTATTAGAGCTTTCAATATTTCTTTTGTTTCCATATATATTCCCCATCCTACCCCTAATCTCATCCCTGTCATTTCACAATTATTATCTTCTATACCAGCCCCCTTCATTATCCTAGGTGACTTTAATTCCCACAACCCATCTTGGGGTTCGGGCCGTCATGACTCCTTCTCGGACAACTTATTAGAAGTATTTGATGATTTCGACCTCTGTGTATTAAATAATGGATCTCCTACTCATAGAGTTTTCCCTAATCAAGATCCAAGAAGTGTGACAGATCTTTCTCTTTGCTCCGCTCACTTGTCCTCTCAACTTTCCTGGGAAATTCTTTCCCAAACGTATGGTAGCGATCATTTTCCCATAATTCTTCAGTTACAGTCCAGAGTATCGCCTTTTTCCAATTCTTCATCACTTCTTAAATTCAGACTCTCGGGAGCCAATTGGCCTACTTATGCTTCTACCTTAGATGGTAAAATTATCTCCCTTCCTATTCCAAATGAATCCAGTTGCTTGAATGCTTATTCTTTGTTTATTGATGCCTTAAATTCATCTGCTGATTCTCACATCCCTATTAAAAAGCCGCCAAACTTCTTTGTTTCTACGCCTTGGTGGGATTCCGAATGTTCTGAGGCCATCAGAAAAAGAAAGGAAGCTGAACTATCATATAACTTTAATATGACATCCTCAAATTTTATTGAATATAAACGGTGTGCAGCTAAGGTCAAGAGAATGTTATCCTCTAAGAAGAAACTAGGTTGGAAACGTTTCTGCGAGAGCTTATCCCCCAGAACTCCCGCTACGATCGTTTGGAGAGCAATAAAACGTTACAGGGGATCCTGCTCCATTAATAATATTACCTCAAACGACTTGGAATCATGGATTGAACCTTTTTCAGATAAACTTGCTCCACCCTGGGTGCCCACTGAGGATTCCCTCCCTCTTCCAAAATATTTCCTGTCTTCAACCAGTTCAATGGATTCTCCCTTTTCTTTTAATGAATTACAGATTGTACTTGACGGTCTAAGAGATTCTTCTCCAGGGATGGATGGTATTCCATATTCATTTATTTCTAAATCTTCAGATAATTGTAAACTTTATCTTCTCCATTTAATTAATAATTTCTTCGATATTGGTCTTGTTCCAGAGTCTTGGAAAACCCAGATAATAATTCCCATTCCCAAACCTGGAGTTGATCCCTCCTCTCCCAATAGTCGCAGACCCATTGCTCTATCATCTGTCCTAGCCAAAATCTCAGAACATCTGATTAAACTAAGAATCGAATGGTTTGTGGAAAGTCGGAACATGTTGGCTGAATCACAGTTCGGATTCAGAAAAGGAATGGGCACTTTAGACAGTCTCAGCATCTTATCCACTGATATTCGTTTGGCCATGCTTAGAAAACAATACTTGATAGCGGTGTTTCTGGACATAGAGTCTGCTTATGATAACGTTCAACTCCAGATTCTCAAGAACAAACTTGTTCAGCTGAATATTCCTTGGAAGATGGTTCGTTTTTGCATGAACTTGTTTACTGAAAGATCCATTATCATAAAAGACCAAATCGGAATGGATATGGGAGGGCGAGTAGACTCTTCCTCTCGCTCTGTTAGGTCTATTTGGAAGGGCTTACCGCAAGGATCCGTCTTGAGTCCATTGTTGTTCAGCATCTACACAGCAGCATTAGATAAATCTGTTGCTCCTCCGGCTGAGATTCTTCAATATGCTGATGATTTGGCCATTTACGTATCCGCCGATTCTGCTGATCAAGCTACTTCTCAACTTAACATTAATTTAAATAGTTTGAACTCTTGGCTAGCAGCTCATGTTCTATCCTTGTCAGTTTCTAAATGCAGGGCTGTGGTCTTTACTCGTAAGAGGGTGATCCCGAATGTTCACTTGTATGTGGATGGCGGAGTGATTCCTCAAGTTTCAAAGGTGAAGTTTCTCGGTGTCCATCTGGATTCCAGAATGTCAGGAGAAGCCCATTTTGAGTATGTCGCAGGAAAATGCGAGAAAAATATTAACGTTCTGCGCTCACTATCGGGCGTCTGGTGGGGTTCTCACCCGTTTAGTCAAAAATTGTTATACAATGCGATTGTACGTAGTCATTTGGATTATGGTTCATTTATTTTAGATCCTTGTAATAAATCGGCTCTTTCGAAATTAGATAAAATTCAGTCGAAATGTCTTCGCTTAATCTTGGGGGCAATGAGATCATCGCCTATCAACGCCATGCAGGTTGAATGCGTGGAACCGCCTTTGGACTTGAGAAGACAATTTCTTTGTGATCGGTTTCTCCTGAGGGTATTGCAGAATTCCCAACATCCGCTGCAAAGAAAAATCAAAGCATACAATGATTCTCTAGATCCCGTCAACATCCCTTCAAGTGATAAGTTACCCTGCATCCTAAGAAGTTTTTTAAAATTGACTCGCCTTCCCAACCCTATTATTCAATTTCAGTTATCTCCAATCTTTTCATTATCGTATGAAGCCTTAATCTTTAAACCTATGGTGTTGGTTGATTTTGAAATTGATAAAGACTGTTTAGATACCCCTACTGCTTTTTTAATTAAATTAAATACTGATTTCCCCGGATGGACTACTTTATATACTGATGCTTCCAAATTATCACAATATAGTCCAGTCGGCGCAGCTGTTTGGTTTCCCTTATCTAGGATCATTTTAAGTTTCAAGTGTCCTTCACTCTGTTCTGTTTTTACAGGGGAGGCTATTGCTCTTCTGGAAGCTATTTTATTTGTTAAATCACATAACCTTAATAAAACGTTAATTCTTTCGGACTCTAAAAGTTGTCTTCAAGCCATTTTGTCAAACCCTTTTCGTTCTAAAGCCAAATATCCAATCATTTTTGAAATTAGAAAGGCGTTATTTGAATGTCATCAACTAGGCATTGATATTGCAATCGCCTGGATCCCGGGTCATGCTGGAATACCTGGAAACGAGAATGCGGACTCTTGTGCCAAAAATGCTATCCAAGTCGGGTCAACGAAACACTCTGAGGTTTATTCTCACGATCTTACTCCTACTATAAGGGATAATTTGCTTGAGGCATGGTCTAAAAGATGGGAACTGACTAGAAACAGGGTCGGCAAATATTATAGTGATATTCAACCAATAATCCCGATTAGACCCTGGTTTTCCCGTTTTAAAAACATTGACAAGACAACAACGTCTGTGATCTGTAGGTTGAGAATTGGTCACACGTGCTCACCGGTTCACCTTGCCAAACTTAGGATCAGGAATAACTCTATCTGTGAGTGTGGCTTGGATGAGGGTACAGTTAATCATATATTTTTCTCTTGCCCGAAGCAGCAGTTTTCTTTATATGACTCCCTTCCTGAGGATATTCCTCGTCCTTCCTCCCTTAAAAATCTTCTTTCTCTCGTTTTTACTCGGTTCGTCTATTTTCTAGCTAGGTATATTATTACTAATAAAATAAAACTATAAATTAGTATGTACCTAAGTATATTTAGTCATGGTATTTTTTATGTAAATTTATTGTATTATGTAAGTAGTAGGTCCCTCAGAGTAGGTCCCTATTTTTTGATTTTTAGTTTTTTTTGTTTATTCATTAGGTTAGTAGGTACCTATATTATTTTTACTTAAATATTTATGAGTAAGTACATATTTATTTTGTGTTGTCCCTTTTTGTTTAGTTAAAATTATTCTGCACAAGGTAATCTTAGGTACCGTCCAAAACATTATACCGTCCACTCTCATTGCTGTAGTTTTTTTCCTCGAACCACTTGACATTGGCAGAATTGCGCCTTTAAGTCAGCAATCAGCCATACAAAAAAGTTGAAGTTGAAGCGTTTTGTAAAATTTTATTTCTATAAATTATTCATTCAAAAAAAATATTTTCTGTTTAACTCAATAGATAACTAACTATTGTCTAACAACGCTACTCACTTGACGAGTAGCGTAACGTGTAGTTGTAGGCACGGAACATGTAAACCTCGCATGCTATCAGAATTTTAGTCGGTTTAGGCACAGTTTTGTGTGCATAACTAGTTAGTGAATAGGATATGATGTGTGCGCTGTGGCTATCAGAGCCGACGTGTAGAGTATGCCTAGGGAGCGACCGCGAGATGTACTGTCTCGCGAACACGCCGCTCGAGGAGACGTACGAACGTGTAACCAGCGGGACGGTAAGCCTCAACATTTACTGTAGGTACAACATACACTTGAAGATGGAATGTGTTATGTACGGTGTGGTTGATAGTGTAAGACAGCAGTACAAGTGGGTGCATGGTGGCAGTAGTAGAGTATGTATGTGTGTACAGCTGGTCGTGGAGGGGCGGCCGTGCTGCGTGTGCGGCGTGTGCCTGTCCGCGCTGCGCCGGTTTCGCCGGTTCATTGACACTGCGCGGGAAGCCAACGACGCGCTGGACCGGTGGTTTCGGAACCATCGCAATACAGACACGGTGAGTGACCAATACACGACGCATCTGACACCACAACATGTACCTATCATCTATGAAGGTTGTGCTTTCAGTTGAAGCTTACCGAGCGGCCGCTGTTCTCCTTCAGTCGAAGAGCCACAGAGCTGATAGACATATTGAATCAGAGCATTGGGAAGTCAGGAGTCAAACAAGAGAGTGATATGGCAGGTATAGCTTACTTTTTGGTGCTTATATCATGAAAACATTTGTTACAAGTAGATCAGCATTCGTTCGTTTTTTTTCTTTTACAGAAAATGAAGATTTCAAAATGATTTATCAAAACAAGGGTACTTCTCGTGATGAAAACAACATCCTAACGGAGGTAATAAAGGTTGAAGACCCAAGTGATGGTGGAAATGACTACACACATGTGTCAGATGATGAAGCTGACAAGACACAGATGTCAGACAACATTGAAAGCCACAGTTCAATTCATTTCAAATGTGTCAACATACAGGAGGAAATGGTAAAAGTTGAAAATGACAAGCAGATGTTAGATGAAGTTACATGTGTCATTCCAAAAGTGTCAGACAATGTTGGAGGTGAAACGACTCCTGGTACATCAAAAATTAGAAGCCTCCAATCCAGAAAAAGGGTCAAGCTGAATGATAACACTAAAAGTAAGTTGTTATTTATATTGTTAGGTACTGTTGTCGACTCTCACAACATTAGCTTATGGTCTCTTGACCGATCGCAGATAGGAAGATTAAAAAAAAAAAAGTACTGTACTGTTGTCTCCAATCTTCAATGGTACTGAGGCCCTGTATTACCATGTTCAATGCTGTGTCGTTGATTCTCCTGATTTCAACGCGGTAATTTGCAGACTGTTCTGCCCGAATAAATATGTCCGAGGCCGCAAACATCACTTTCTGGCAGTGCCGGCATCTCACACGGTCTCCCATTCTAAGTATCCTATTCTCCGCAGCATCAATGCGATTAACGCTCTCCTGGATGCAAGTGCTGAAACTGATCTGTTTGCGGACGAATGGAGATTGATATTGTCAGTGTGTTTGGATTTTTGCAAGAGAAATGTATGAATGATTTGTCCTAATTAGTCTATTGCTGTAATTGGTTTTATAATCGTGATAATAGACTTTAAATAAATAAATAAATGTTAATATAATGATGTATAAATTCCAAACTAAGCTTAGACACTTGCAGGACTCACTTGAATCAGTGACCATCATGTATGATAAATCAAAGCAAATTAACAGGGAATATTCGATGGCAATGGGTAAACTTATTAATTTAACATCTGACTATGTGGACCGTTTTGACTCATTAGCAGACAAAACAAGTTATGGCTGTGACCTCTGCAGCCAGCCCGAGCCATCGAATACACCTTCCTTATCGAGTGAGCAGCTGTGTGACCGTTCACAGCCAGTATGTAAATCTTCTAATTAAAGTTCTCAAATAAATAACAATAAAAATCAAACAATCATGTTTAGCGATGAAATTGGAATGTACATGGGCTCAAAATTAAACTTTTGCTCAAAGGGACCGTCTTTTATAAATTACTGTATGCCTTCTTCATCTTATCACCAAATTATGAAAAGAATAACTAGCTATAAATTTGAAAAAAAAAAAAAAAACAGCGCACTCCGGGAGTGCATGCAGAAGTGAAAACTGTATATCTGTGTAAAATCTCATCTGTCGCGAGAACATACGCAAAAAGAGTTTTAGATGAAAAAAAAAAATAGTCGTCCAACAAATAGTCGTCCGATAATAGTCGTCCGACATTTGTCGTCCGTCAATAGTCGTCCGTTAAAAAATACCATATGTACTATCGGCCAGAGCTGTGCAGTCCCAATTCATGAACACTTTCCTTCGGGAGTAGTGCAACCTACGAAATCCCGCCCTTTTTTTTGTTTGCCAATTAGGGTCCAGTACCCTTTTTTATTGTCAAATTCTATTGTTTTGAAACATTTCGTTTCAACAACAAACAACACATTTGGCATAAAAAGCATACAAAAAACGCTTTAAGGAACGTAGACGTTTGAAAAAAAAAACAATGCGCCTTTCCCATATTGGTCAACAAAAATTAAGAGGCTGGAGAAACAATAGGGCCCTACACAGGATAATCAACCTTAAGGTGGGACCGCGCAGCTCTGGCTGATGGTACGTCTTAATACACTCACAGCCAAATTAAAAAACTGTATATCTGTGTAAAATCTCATCTGTCGCGAGAAAATCTGTCGTCTGTCGCGAGAACGGCTGAAAATGCTCACGCACAAAAGTGCCCAACGTGCCATAAGAAGTTTTCACTTCAAAAAAGATAATTATAATTATTTTTATATGAAACTAGCTGCGCCCCGCGGTTTCACCTGCGTAGTAATTTTCTACGCAACTTTCTTATTTTTTTCTTCCATAAGAACCTTCTCCACACAATAACAATCCCAACAAAAAAAGAATTAGCGAAATTGGTCCAGGCGTTGTTGAGTTATGCGCTTACCAACACATTTTGCGATTCATTTTTATATTATAAGATAGATGTCAACAAAGAGGAATCCTTTATCCTCCTTAAACATAGACAGTATTGTAATGTTTACACTACCCTACTGTAAAAACCTGCCAGCTGCGGAAAATAAACTTAGGCATATTTTAAATTTAGCATTTAGCATAAAACCTTCTTCTCATTGGCGCGTTCCGAGGGCACACATCCTAACTTAGTTTTTAAGTTGATTCTATGTGATCAATATAAATAAAAGTATTAAGCATCCAAATAATTTAAAAAAAATGACTTTGACTTGGACCACCTGTGAGGGTACAGGTGGTCCTGCACTCAAGAAACGTAAACCAATCACATCAGAACACCAGCTCTCAAACACCGACCCAGCAGCTGCGCTTCACAAAGAGGGAGATACGTTCTCATGCCATGAATGTAGTTATAAAACTCCAAAAATAAGTCGGATGAAGGAACACTTAATGATTCACACTGGTGAAAAACCATTTAAGTGTAATAAGTGTGATTATAAATGTAGTCATAAAACAAGAATGTATCAGCATTTACGTACTCATGGTGAAAAGCATTTCACGTGCGATAAGTGTGATTATAAATGTAAGGTTATGTACTATTTAAAACAACATAATTTAAGAACACATACTAACACGAAGCCGTTTGCGTGCGATAAGTGTGATTATAAAAGTAGGCGTATTAGCACTTTAAAACAGCATTTAAAGACACATACTGGTGAAAAGCCGTTTGCTTGTGATATGTGTGATTATAAATGTATTCAAAAAACCAGTTTAGAGCAGCATATAATAAACCATAGCGACATATGTTTCGTGTGCGATATATGTCAATTTAAATGCAAATCAAAATATTCTCTTACGCTTCATTTAAGGAACCACTATGATAAAAAACCGTTTACTTGCGAAAAATGTGACTTTAAAAGTTTTAGGAAAGGCCATTTAAAAAATCATTCTTTGACCCATACTTGTGAAAAACCGCTTCTGTGTGACAAGTGTGATTATAAATGTGTTCAAAGGGGTGCTTTAAAACTACATTCATTCATCCATACTGGTGAAAAACCGTTTGCGTGCGATAAGTGTGACTATAGATGTGTTCGAAAGGTTTCTTTAAAAATACATTCAACTATCCATACTGGTGAAAAACCGTTTGCGTGCGATAAGTGTGACTATAAATGTGGAAATATTGGCAATTATAAACGGCATTTAAAACTACATACTACTGATGAAAAGAAGTTTGCATGCAATATGTGTGATTATAGAGCTAGGCAAAGGGTAACATTAAAACAACATTTAAGAACCCATACTGGTGAAAAACCGTTTATGTGTGATAAATGCTATTTCCAATGTAGTGATAAACGACTTCTTATAAAACACATGATGAAGGCACATGCTACTTGTATCTAAATATTTATTAAAGGTTTAATCTGAAAGGAGTAGAGTACCTAAGATTATTCATTATTCATTTTATTACCTTATCCAATAATTATCAAAGTGTGGCAGCCTACGCTGCTGCCCACTGACTGTGTCTTTTGGTTACATTTGCTTTATTATTTTGTTGTTTATTAAATAATAATAAAGGGGTTTACAAAGTTATAAATGGAAGATGTAATATTTTATTTCAAGTTGACTGAATTGGGAGGGAACATTGTTTTTTTAAGTCAATTCACCTGGCTAGGGAAGAGGGAGGGGTTTGGGTGATATCACCCCCTGCTTCATTCATAAAGTTCGAAGAGAATTCTTCGAAAATAATTCTATGCAGATAACAACACAATATTATACTAAATATTTCATGAATGAAGACTGTTTAGTGTACATCTATACTAATATTATAAAGAAGTAAAGTTTGTGTGTTTGTATATTTGTTAAATTGTAAGGGGTAATCTCGAGATCTACTGAACCGATTTTAAAAATTATTTCACCAATAGAAAGCCACATTATTGCTGAGTGTCATAGGTTATTTAAAAAACCGAAAAATAAAAAGGCTTTTACGTGGTAGTCCGTTTTGCAAAGTAAATCTGAGAAAAAACGGTCGAATTTAACATTATGCCCAACGAAGTGGGCACGGGTCAGCTAGTAACTAATAAGACATATTTTAAGTACAATAAGTAGATAGATAGTATTTAGAGAGTTACAATACTTAACTATTTCTCAAATTGCATGCTCGCAATGGGTAACCTGTGGATGCTATACAGTTAGCTAGCTATAGGTACTATAAAGTTTGTATGAATTTCAAATTGCGGAGGAGCTCAATTTTAACTTCATACAACTTCCATATTTCATCATCTGGGCGACAGATGGCGTTGATTGAAAAAAAATCCGCGAGTGGTACGCTAGTCAGTCGAGAGAGACCCAATGTACACCACATAAACTTTCGTTTCAGCAATGGTTTGGTCAATAAGGCAGCAACTATACGCTCTGTCTGAACATACTTCAACTCAATGTGGCCATGTTCAACTGCCTCTCACAAAATAATGACGTACCTACAGCAATATGTTTTGTACGCTGATGGTGCACAGGGTTGTGCGCAATTGCAATAGCAGAGATTGGCTGTAACTATAAATCTTGATTGGCAACTCAGTTCGGCCACTTATTTCGGCCGCAAACCTTTTTAGAATTAATATTGTCTCCTTTGCAGCTTCTGACATTGCAACATATTCAGCTTCAGCTGTAGATAAAACAATGGTCTTCTGCTTCTTGCTTTCCCAGCTGACAGCAGCTCCCATATGCAAGAATACTGCTCCTGAATAACACCTATTGCTATTTAACCCCCGACGCAAAAACGACTGGGTGTTATTGCATTAATGGGTTAACCATTGTCATTATATCGAGACTCTATTGATATTATATCAAGATTGTGACTTTATTTGGTATTCTGCTATAGGTTTAATAACATCGCAATAGAATCGCTATGGAGTCTCAATGGAATGGTTATAGATGCGTCGCTAGTGTTGCCTATCAACATGGTATATGATGGCAATAAGTATATCGTTTGACAACTATCGAGATTCCATCGAACCACGATTCTGAGCAGAATACCAAAGTGGTGCGTCAGTAGTGTTTCGATAGAATAGTTAACATTAGGAGAATACCAATTTGAGGTGTTATGTCATATTTTTGATATTAAATTTCTATTACGATTCTATCGACACTATTGAAACACAATTGTGTTAGCAGACTTAGGCCCCAGCGACTATATTCTGCTATTTTGCATTAATGGATTTACCGTTGTCATTATATCGAGACTCTATTGATATTATATCGAGATTGTGACTTTATTTGGGATTCTGCTAAAGTTTAAATAACACCGCAATAGAATCACTATGGAGTCTCAATGGAATGGTAATAGATACGTCGCTAGTGTTGCATAGCAATGTGGTAAGTATATATTGCTAAGCGATATACCGTTTTGACAACTATCGAGATTCCATTGAACCACGATTCTAGAGCAGAATACCAAAGTGGTGCGTCAGTAGTGTTTCGATAGAATAGTTAACATTAGGAGAATACCAATTTGAGGTGTTTTGTCATATTTTTGATATTAAATGTCTATTACGATTCTATCGACACTATTGAAACACAATTGTGTTAGCAGACTTAGGCCCCAGCGGCTATATTCTGCTATTTTGCATTAATGGATTTACCATTGTCATTATATCGATACTCTATTGATATTATATCGAGATTGTGACTTTATTTGGGATTCTGCTAAAGTTTAAATACCTAACACCGCAAAAGAATCACTATGGAGTCTCAATGGAATGGTAATAGATACGTCGCTAGTGTTGCATAGCAATGTGGTAAGTATATATTGCTAAGCGATATACCGTTTTGACAACTATCGAGATTCCATTGAACCACGATTCTAGAGCAGAATACCAAAGTGGTGCGTCAGTAGTGTTTCGATAGAATAGTTAACATTAGGAGAATACCAATTTGAGGTGTTATGTCATATTTTTGATATTAAATGTCTATTACGATTCTATCGACACTATTGAAACACAATTGTGTTAGCAGACTTAGGCCCCAGCGGCTATATTCTGCTATTTTGCATTAATGGATTTACCATTGTCATTATATCGATACTCTATTGATATTATATCGAGATTGTGACTTTATTTGGGATTCTGCTAAAGTTTAAGAGGCGAGTCCCTAAAAACGTCATTTACTATTTTAAAAATATTGAAGAACTCCCTGCATTGTAAGACACTAAAAAGGATTCTCGATAGCTTATTAGATGAGTCTACAGTTTCACTGTCAGATATTTTGAAAATAATCCATAGTTTTTGAAAAAACAATTATTAACTTTGATGAAAAACATCGAAATCGACCTTTTCTATTTTAAGTATCTGTGCTACTTCGTTGTTATATTTGAAAATATTTTTGGTTAAATTGTGAGACAAAAGTATAGAGAATACATTCATCATTGCAGTTTTTTACTTATTGAAACCAAATAATAATAATCAATGCCGAAACATAGATATTTTTTTTGGTTAAAATCATTCCTCGCTGCCCATACATTTTAGTATGAAGCCGTAGCTCGTGACATTTCGCTTTATATTAGATGTCGCGGCGCGCAAAAGTGACAGTGTCATCTCAGTATTCAAGGTGAGAGCACGTCTATTTGTTTCCCGACATTTATTGTTTGACCTGGCATAAGGGTGGGGTGCGAGTGTTGCACACGACAACTAATTTGTAATTGTACCTATTCTTCGAGCAAGGAGTCGAAACTAGGTATAATCCGCGCACAATGAGAATAGGATGGAACCTTGTCAAAGTAAATCGAAAATGACAGTTTATAAATACATATATAAATAAATATTGCAGGACATTCCACACATCGCCATCTAGCCCCAAGCTAAGTAACTAGACTTGTGTTATGCGTGCTAGCCAACGGATATACTACATATACTGGGTTATTGGAAATTATACTAGCAAGCCGTTGAGGGCTACTTCTGTGCACCCAAACCAACAACTTTTGTTCTACGACTTTTAGAAATTCGAACTTTTTTTCGAAAATTTTGAGGTTAGGTTTACCTGAAAATCAGCTGTTCCTTACACGGAGAGGTCAGTAACCTTAAAATTTGACTTATTTTTTAAGTTTCATGTACTGTTTTTGGTCTGAATGACCTTTGTTTTATAAAATCAGCAAATACCTACCTACTTATAAAAATTTGTAAATATATACTTATAATACATAGAAATAACCAGACCACAGACAAATATTTAAGCATAAATACTTGTCTGAGGCGGGAATCGTACCTGTGTGGCAGTCCGGCATGGTGACCATTGTGCCAACTGGGTCGTCTTCAAGTAGCGTTAGCATAAAAGTTCTGAATAATGGGTAATTCGTTTTGTTGTAATTAATTATTTTTTATTTATTCATATTTAGTGTAGCTACATATATAGTATTAGGCATTTCTACTGTATGTGAAGACTTCACGGACAAACATACATACTGACACATATACGGGTCAAACTGAGAACCGCCTTTTTTTGAAGTCTGTTAAAAATACACAAAAATGTTTCATGGTTGTAATCCTTTCAATAATAATGTTTAGGAATATTTTTTTTAGTTATTCCAATTATTATTCCCCAATGCCACTCATATGTGCTTCATGGGAATCATCATCAGAGCTTTGACTTTCTTCAGAAGTATCGCTTTCTGAAAAAAATGAAGTTGATGCAGCCAAAGTTCCCTCACCTCGGATGCGTGACACCGTGTTTTAGATATGCTTGTTGCTCGTTCGGTTATTGAAGTGAAAACTTCTTATGGCGCGTTGGGCACTTTTGGGGGTGAGCATTTTCAGCCGTTCTCGCGACAGATGAGATTTTGACAGATGAGATTTTAACAGTTATTGTGCTTCTACTACTATGCAATATTGAAAACAGCGCCATCTCTGTGCAAACGGCCGAACTACGATACTCACTTCTGTACAACAGTGTTAACAGCGACATCTCTCGGTGGATGGTGCAGGTTCGCAGCGAGCTGCCGTACGCAGTTCGCGTCGCACGCTACCGCCACCACTGATACACGAGTGAGCATTTTCAGCCGTTCTCGCGACAGATGAGATTTCGACAGATGAGATTTTACACAGATATACAGTTTTCACTTCTGCCTGCACTCCCGGAGTGCGCTGTTTTTTTTTTTTGTATTTTTGAACAAACCCATTGGTTCGTCAAAAAGATCTCTTGACAATGTAATTCCCGAATTACTAGATTCGTGATCCACAGCCAACTATGTCATCATTTTCAATGCGTTAGAAAAACCGACTTCGTTCCTGATCGAAATATCTATCGACTGCCAGAACTATTTGAGGTGGTTGACTATTCAAAGTTTTACCCCATTTTCCACTCATTATCACTAAATCACTAAAATAATCACACAATAATTAATTACATAAATCTAGCATTTATAATAAAACAAACCACAATTTATAACAACACAAACCACGGTCGGAATTTATTATTTGTTTATTTAATCACTTTAATAAGCACAGTCCTTATGTGCTCGTTTTATTTATAATTTTGGAGAAAACATTTTTTTAAATGAAATCGCCATTGCTCCATAGACAATCTACCACAGACAATAATAATTTTTCTTTAAATCAATGGGTCTGTTTCAAATCCGCGACACTATGGCCGTGCAAATAACTAATTTATACCTAATTATTATTCAGAACTTTTTTTCTAACGCTACTTTTCTGTCATTTTCGATTTACTTTGACAAGGTTCCATCCCATTCTCATTGCGCGCGGGTTATAATGTGATATTGATTATTTATTTTAACCTAAGAAATAACTGTTTCTATATTTCATTTTAATTTTTGACATAATTATGACAGGCAAACATAGACAAAAAAATAAATACTTCATGGACTGTGGTTTTTTACCTTTCGATATAGGGCATTACAACAAACAAATAATGCCTTCACACCAAACCTCTAAAGCGTCTCGGAAATTGGATTTTTGAAGAAACGTTTATCCTACGATTTTATAACAGTTCGCGGTGCACTTTGAGACCCATACCCTTCGATACAGGGCATTACAGCGAAAAAATTATGCCTACACAACAAACCTCAAAAGTGTCACGGAAAAGGACGCGGTGATACGTCTTGTAGAAATACTTGGTTACAATGCTTTTATTTGAATATCCCGTTTCTGAGCTGTTTTAGAGCTTTGGTGTAAAGACATTATTTTTTTATTGTAATGCCTTTTATCAATAGGTATGGGTATCAAACTGCACAGCGGCATTTTAAATTACTATGCCGGTTGTGTCCAAAGATCTATACATTTCGATCTCTAATTGGATATGTTTTACAAACAATTTGCGGGAAAGAAAAACTCAACTAGTATTTGACGTTCCTGCCTTTTGCAGGACTTTTTTTTTTTTTTGTTTTCTCTAAAGAAATTAAAATAGGAATTTATTGAGCTGTCAAAAATTAAATAAAAATATGGAAAAGGTATGATTTAGGTAGGTAGGATGTATTAAAATTGTAGCTTATTTTTATATTTTAATCCTATATATCGTAACTTATTTTTATTCAAGGTTAATAATAATGGGAAAAGTAAAAGGAAATTACTATAAATCCCAAAAAAATAAAGGAAGATTTAAGACAAACCAGTAACTATAATGTACTCATCTTTTAACCCAACTATATCGAATATTATAAAGATTGGTAGGTGTTTTGCCTGAATATTTATATAATCATATATGATGCCGATACCGACACGTTTTAACCTGTTTCTTAGTAGGGCACATAGGTACATACGAACGTTTATGTGTGAATTTTCAATATATAGAGACGGATGTAATAATTATTTCGCATAATTATTATTATAAAAATATATAAATATAAAAATTATTATAGTACAGAACATTTACTTATTGACAATTTCGTTATCAAACAAAATACCCAAAAAACGTACACTCTGACCCCACCCTTTCCCGCCAGCTACTTACTACCGGACTGCAGTTTTGCGATGTGACAAGTTAAATACTACATACATTGCGTGTTTTCTATGATATTCATAAACATCCTACAAAGACGAACGCTTGATGAATATGTAACTTGTACAAAATGTACGATGCATCGAAAGTAGATTTATTTGTTTCCAGGGTGCGTAATTTTAATACTGCGTTGCACCTGTGTGGCTAGAAAATATCAATGTGTGTGTTCTATCAGAAGTTCCCACGGTCAAGGATTACAGGCTTAAATAACACCGCAAAAGAATCACTATGGAGTCTCAATGGAATGGTAATAGATACGTCGCTAGTGTTGCATAGCAATGTGGTAAGTATATATTGCTAAGCGATATACCGTTTTGACAACTATCGAGATTCCATTGAACCACGATTCTAGAGCAGAATACCAAAGTGGTGCGTCAGTAGTGTTTCGATAGAATAGTTAACATTAGGAGAATACCAATTTGAGGTGTTATGTCATATTTTTGATATTAAATGTCTATTACGATTCTATCGACACTATTGAAACACAATTGTGTTAGCAGACTTAGGCCCCAGCGGCTATATTCTGCTATTTTGCATTAATGGATTTACCATTGTCATTATATCGAGACTCTATTGATATTGTATCGAGATTGTGACTTTATTTGGTATTCTGCTAAAGTTTAAATAACACCGCAATAGAATCACTATGGAGTCTCAATGGAATGGTAATAGATACGTCGCTAGTGTTGCATAGCAATGTGGTAAGTATATATTGCTAAGCGATATACCGTTTTGACAACTATCGAGATTCCATTGAGCCACGATTCTAGTGCAGAATACCAAAGTTGTGCGTCAGAAGTGTTTCGATAGAATAGTTCAATTTGGAGAATACCTATTTGACGTGTTATGTCATATTTTTGACATTAAATGTCTATTACGATTCTATCGACACTATTGAAACACAATTGTGTTAGCAGACTTAGGCCCCAGGAGGCATGACTTGCATCTGCATAGCAATTAATTTTGTCAGATGTTCTCAGAAAGCAAATGCTTGAACCAGAGATATGTTACATTCTCTCTGGCTTGAACAGCTTCTTTCTTTAAAGTTTATTTGTGTGTAGGTATATCGGTAACACTTATGAAGACCATCACAGATGAGGCACTTCAACACTTTCTTTGTAGATGTCTTGGTATTGACCTTGCTATTACGGTTTCCTTTATTCTTAGTCAGTTAGTGCTGACCTTGAAGTCTGGCTTCCACTATTTAAAGCAGCGTATGTATTTTCTTTTCCTTACATAATCCGACGTACGTGCGGTCTGCCTATTCTCAATCGTGATTTTCAAAGGTTGGATCTCTGGCGTAAGATGTTGTAGAAGAAGGGCACCAACAGCTCATCATCGACTTCCTTTCCAATGTCTTTTAACTCCTGGGATATGGTTAATACAGCTGTTACGTATGCCCGTACCGTTGGAAATTCCAATCTCAAACTAACCACAGGACACAGGACTTAGACGACAGCGGCGATTATTCACGGCTATATCCTCAACTCAGATTAATCCAAGCTTGCTTTGCTGTCTTCATTCATGTTGAACCATCATACGTATCTTGGCTTTTGCCTTCAGGTCTTTTTTCTTGGCAGCTGCATCAGTCGGGTCTGACTCTGTGCTAATAAACTTTTAACTTTATTATTTGCATTCATATGGTAGTACAATTGATGTTACAATAGGCATACCTACAGGTTCACATAGAGCCCTGCCGGGCATTGCAATTGCGTGCGGTGACAGACCGAGGCTTTTCTTACTATACATACGTAGGTACTAGATATACAAAGACACTTGTCCGATAGATAGTTGTTATAATGAATTATGCTCAATTAAGTTACAGGTGATGTGTGTTAGTTATTTAGTTAATTAAGTTTGTCGCTCGTTCATAAGGTTTTCGCAACAATGATGAATTAGGTACCTACCTAGGTGTCAGGTTGATGCCTAAATATTATTGCCTAAATAACGTAAATAATAATATTGAATCTATGTCTTGCCTTGCGTAATGTAATGTCATGTACCTACCTACCTACTTGCGTTGTCCAATATAGCTTGATTCCTGTGACAGGTCGCCGTAAGGATGAGGATGCGGAAAATTATTTTTATGCCTCCAAATGCGTTAAAAACAGGTTAAAAACTAATAGGCTTGATTATAATTTAATTCAAATAGGCTTGTGTTATGGTGACTAGGCGCAACTAGGCTTGGGTTATGGTGACTCGACACAACTAGGCTTGTGTTATGGTGACTAGACGATACTAGGCTTGATGCAACTATTTTGATGCTTATGTATACACGGTGTAACAAGGGGGGTGGATCATCGGTTGTTGGGGGGTAGGGGACCTCAGTACCTAATAGTACCTATCGATTTACCCCCATGTATGCTCAGCAATATTCACTGGTTCAAAAGTTATTTGGACTTTAGTGAAATTTTAGTCAAAATCAGATTTCACCCTGAACTTCGCAATTACAGCCAAACTATCAGGTCTGCGATTCTGCTTTTTTTTGTAAAACAAGTTTAATAGTGGATCTTTTTAACCCATAAACCAATCACAGTCGAAGATTTATAAAACTCAAAATATAACCATTAAAGTAATATTTTTTTTTCAAAATCTAATGTTTACATTATCTTTGTATGGTTCTAAAAAAAATATTTCACAGAATTTTTTTCTGCAACTTATCTTAAAAACTACTGGCTTTCATGAAGTATAAACCCTAAAAGTTTCATTTAGCTAGAACTAGGACATCATGTTCAAAAATGTACTTGATGGTCGAAAAAGTAAAAATGCTGGTAATACAACATATTATACCATTTTAGAATTTCAGTGAAATAGGCAACTTTTTTTTAAATTTGTCACCAGGGTGATCATACATTTTTTATACACCAGCAAATGTTAAAGTTCAGGTTAAAAAATTAAAAAACCATGAATTTTGAGTTAAATCTTATGTAAAAAAAACTTTCTATGTGTCATAAAAAATATTGTTTGAATTCGATAGCACATTTATCCTGGAATACTATCCAAAAAACAAATTGGGATAATTCCTTTATTTGCAGTTTTGGCATACTTAATAAAACATGGAGAAAGGAGTGAAATTTTTAATTTTTTTTAAATGGTGGATATCTTGGAAACTAAGAGACTTCCATAGAACATAACTTTAGTTTTTCTGATCCGGCACAGTGTCCTCTATCCGTAGGTGCCCGCTTGGCCATTCATTACGGGACACCCTTTATATACAGTCTATATGCAGTAGCACATGAGTAAATAATACTCATGTGGCAGTAGTGTGTACGGTGTACAGTAAGGGTCATAAGTAAATGATCAGTTTGCTACAATAATATTATCAACAAATATTGGAGTTACGACCTTCTTCTAATAGACGTTACACACAAACCTAAATACTTGAATTAAAAGTACTCAGTATGATCTGGGGGCACGGCAGTGCCCCCGCCAAGTCGAGGAAAAAAGCGGCACGGCCGTACCATCCTTTTCTCGAAACAGTTCAGGCCATTTTCGACCCCCTATAACTTCGTTGTGGATAAAACTAAAAGCCTGAATTATCAGAAATCAAGCAAGCATTGTATGAACTCGGTATATTTCAAATTTCATCCAATTTGAACAAGTAGTTTAAGAATTATAACTAGTCAAAGTTTCCTAATTTTGTCACTCACTCACTCACTGACCGATCATCAAAAGTCTAAGGCACTTCTAGCAGACATAGAAGCTTTAAATTTTGAATCCAATTAGTGTTTAGTGTATAAATCAAGGAAAAACTAAAATATTATGCAATTTCGGTCCAGTTTTCCAGATACACCAACTGCATAAATAACTTTGTAATCCTATATAAATATATAGGATTACAAAGTTATATTTGCAGTCAATGAATCAGTGTACCTGTATAAGAAAATCCGTTGTAGGTATTCAAGAAGTAGAAGGTACCGGAAAAAAAAAGTAGGACTATCTACGAATACAAAAAGAAATGAGATCCCATCAAAAACATAACTTGTAAAAAAAACCAAGTCTCGCAACCCAGTTCTTCTACCGTAAAAAGTTGTGAGATCCATGTAATACCAAGTCGGTTAATTTATTTAGTCCCGCTAAAGGGACTTTCTGTCTAAGTTATTTCGTAATAGATTGACTTGGCAATCGCACAAAAAAATCTAATTTAATATAATATGTATTGCTTGCGAGATACATTGTGTTTTCATAATAGTCAAAGTCGTCATAGTCCGTCAAGTCGGGGGCTATAGTAAAGGGTGGCTACCATACCAAAGCCTTGAAGCAGGAGACTTGGATGGGGCAGCACGAAAATTCCATGTTCGATACATTTCGATACTGATTTTCATATTCGCACTGACACGAAATTAAATTAAAAACTTACCACCGGAATTAAGCAATTTATCTCGATTATTCACAACTAGACGACCCGCCCCGGCTTCGCACGGCTATATTATGCATGTATTATACTTAAAAACCTTCCTGTTGGATCACTCTATCTATTAAAAAAAAAACAGCGCACTCCGGGAGTGCAGGCAGAAGTGAAAACAATAAACTTGTTATTTCTCATAGAATATTTCTTGAAACGATCTGCTACTGCCATCTATTAGCACTCACTTAGACAAATATAGTTTATTTTTTATTCGCTAGATGGCAGTAAAAAATTTAAATCAGCGCCATCTACATTCGAATAGCGGTCTTTCTAGAAACTAAGTTTCTCAATTTGTGTAATAGATGGCAGTAGGTATAAGTTAAACAAAAAGACTAACACAAATAAAATCTCATCTGTCGCGTCAAATCTCATCTGTCGCGTCATAATCTGTCGCGTCAAAATCTGTCGCGAGAACGGCTGAAAATGCTCACCCACAAAAGTGCCCAACGCGCCATAAGAAGTTTTCACTTCAAAAAACCGCATCAAAATCCGTTGCGTACATAGTTTTAAAGATTTAAGCATACAAAGGAAATTTCTTCTTTAGTAACCAACCAAATCGTGGTTGCCGATTGGTGGAAAAGTTATGCTGTGTAAACTTGTTCACCAATCAGAGATCAAAGTTCAATTTATCGTTAGGGTAACAACTTCGATGTCCTTACCCCATAGGGTAAAAACTTTTCAAATATTTTGCTGCGTGAAAGTAGCTCCTTTGAAAAAAAAAACACTGCAAAGCTTCCATACTAAATGACCGGACCTCTTTGTAAATAACCTTAGATATAATTATATGATCAACATATTAGGAGGCTGTATTGGCTAAAAGACTTTAGTCTGATCTTTCGTCACTGGAATAAAAAAAGGGATCTATCAGTGTCAGTTCAACTGACAAAACGTAGTGATTATATCCTCATTATAGTCTGTCTGCTGCAAATCTTTGTAGAAGATGCTCGTGCTTTCTTGTGCTCTCGGTGTTTACCTACGATTTTTGTTTTTACGTTTTGACCTGCCTTGTTATACTGTTTACTGATCCTGTGCTTTTGTGACTACTACGGCTTGTTATACGGACTCCGTTAGCGTTCGATTTGGTGAACGTTGAATCTGTGTTCGCAGTGTTGTGTTGCGTTCCTGCCTGTTACTGCTGCAGATAATGTAAGTACTTACCTTCTTATTTACTGTTTTTTTATTAATTCAACCATGACAACTTAAGTAAATTTTAGCTAAATGAATTAAGTTCATTTATGTAAATTTTCAGTCTCATAATTTCATTTCAATGTCAAAGTCATTTTATATATAACTAGCGACCCGCCCCGGCTTCGCACGGCTATATTATGCATGTATTATACATATAAACCTTCCTCTTGAATCACTCTATCTATTAAAAAACCGCATCAAAATCCGTTGCATAGTTTTAAAGATTTAAGCATACAAAGGGAAATAGGGACAGAAAAAGCGACTTTGTTTTATACTATGTAGTGATAGTGATGGCTCCTTATTGCTAGCTATTATGTTAGCTGTTTCTTGTATATATGCTTACAACTTATCCCTACCCTAAATGGTTTTTATTTTTCTTTTTGATTCACTTTCTTTGACTAGACTTTTTATAAAATCAAACATATTAGGTTTCATTATTATAGGCCTGTGCAGCTTGTTTTTTGACAAAAGCTTCCTCAAAATCTTTCCACTTTGCTCATTGCCTTGTTATTGTGAATTCATTCGAGTTCTGCCATCGGAGTCTTCCTTTAATTAGTAAACTGTTTTTTCAGTTCGGTTTTTCAGTTTCAATTAGTGGACCACCCAGTTAGCACAATGGTCACCATGCCGGACTGCCAAACACAGGGTTACGTGTTCGATTCCTGCCTCAGACAATTATTTATGCTTAGATATTTGTCAGTCGTCTGGTTGTTTCTATGTATTATAAGTATATATTTACAAAAGAAAAGTATATAAGTAGTATATCCATTGTCTAGCACCCATAACACAAGTGTAGTTACTTAGCTTGGGGCTAGATGCCGATGTGTGGAATGTCCTGCAATATTTATTTATTTATTTAATTAATTAACTTTTTCTTAGGGTAGTTTGACTAGTTGGCTATCAGTTTGGTTTACTTTATTTTGACGTATTCATAAAGTTCCTGTCCATCTTTTTGAAGTGAAAACTTCTTATGGCGCGTTGGGCACTTTTGTGGGTGAGCATTTTCAGCCGTTCTCGCGACAGATGAGATTTTACACAGATATACAGTTTTCACTTCTGCCTGTTTTTTAACAGTTTGTTTTTATTAGATTTCTGATTTGAAACTTATTTTTATATTTATTTATTATATTTAATTAAAACGATACAATACGATTTATATTAATTGACTTAGACAAAATAAAATTTGATCACGCTAACATGCATAATTGCATACCTCTCACAAAACTTTAAACACTCTGACAATATAATATCTTCTATTGACACCTTATACACCGTTTATAATTATATGTCATTCTGAAATATCTTGATTTCATTTTTTTGTCGTTCAGTCAGGGCTCCAGTTGGGTAGTGTTAGAATAACAGGTTGAAAACCTTAAACACTTTCCGATTCTCTGCCGTGGACATCTCTTTATTTTCCATTAACTGCATCCACTGATTTACTCCCGTAAGTCCTGGTTCCGGTGGAATGAGGTGGAGCAGTGTGCTTCATTTTCCATCTTATGGTTCTTTCTTCAGCTGGACTACATGTTAAAGCCAGTGTGCTTCGCAAGAAGCTATTTTGGCTTATTAGTCTTACTGAAAGTGGGATATGGTCATAGAGAGGGTATCGATCGTCGGACTCTTGCTTCCTCTTTTCCACACTGCAAGCTACCTCCCTTCTGACATCAGGTGGAGCGTCACCAGTCAATGTTTATAGCTTGTTAAGAGGGGTAGGTTTGTGGCACCCTGTAATGATAATATATCACCGCATCCTTCATTATGTTACCTTTATAGAAAATTTCATACTAGTTCAATCAGCTAGTGTTTTAGCGTGAACTTACGCACAAACTTTCGCCTTTACCTACGTAGGTACTTTACCACTAGGTATATATTTTTTATCACAGTTGCTCATAAAGTGGATCTTATTAAACGGCTTTTAGGCTCATAATTATACACGCGTGCGATATAAAAATATCCAACTAGTGCTAAAATAAATGTTATCCTGATAAGTTAAATACGTATCTTACTGCTAATTACATGTTAGGTAGATGAAACATTCTTAATTTATCTGGGTTATACTGTTTTGATGTACTTATAGTTTTTAAGCCAGCAAGGCTTAAAACTCTTTGTTGGTACCTTTTTTCTTCTTTTCAAAAGTTTGTCTCTAGAGTCTGTTAACGAACAACAATTTTACGTGATAACGTCTTTAAAAACAATTAAAAATTGAGTTTAGTTGTTATTTTGTTTTATCTTTACATACTTAAATACTTATATTTTTTCCTTACCATTATATTCTGTTATTAACCCCGACGCAAAATCAAATGGAAAAAACCCTAAAAAATATTGTATGTCAGACGAGGCTGTATAGGTTAAAAGTCTTTTGCCTAGCCTTTCAGGTGTGTAATTAACAAAAAATAGTAAACATAACCTAAAATTCATAAAAACTTTTTATTATTTTAACAAGTACTTTTTTAATTCACAACTGTGATGAAAAACGTCGTAAGATACACGTGTGGATTGATCTTTGTATCTCGGTTTTTTTAAACGCCCTCGCGTACCGCTCGCGCTTATTAAACCGCCTCTATGCAAAGATCAATTTTCCACACTTGTATCGTACACAATGTAGGGTCACCTATCGAACAGTTAACCACCTAAAATTCAAACCATCATAACTCGTAATTATTTATTCAAAACCGTCGTTTTTTTATGCTGGTCAAAGCCTGTGTGCGTTAGCTACTTATTCACATATCGGAATTGTTATTTTATTACTGTATAATTTTAAATAATAAAGTTTTTTCAAAAAATGGGAATTGGCTATTTGTGTCCACACTGTAGTACACTATTACCCGGGGGGTATGCAACAGTTAATCATGTGGTACACAATTAATCACTTAACATGATGACTTAATTTGTTATGAAATAATGACACTATATGCTGTGAAATAGATGTTTTATTTCTTATTAAAGGGAATTCTTATCCAAGTCAACTTAAAATAATACTTTTTATAATAATTACGAACAGTTTAACGTGTCTGTAAAATCAACAATCAGACTTGTAGCTTTGTAACATTGCTAAGCTTTAAAAGTATTATTTATATTAAAACTTTATGGACTTCGTAGTTTGGTGGGAATCGTGTTGTCTGACCAGCACACACTGGGACCCGGCCATACAAGTCGATGCGCAAAATTATGTTAGATAGTTTAAAGCTAGGAATAAAGTGCATTTATGTGTTTTTCTCAATAAAACGCGATATTATTAAAAAATAGTTATTTTTATTTATTGTACCTATCTTAATATTTAATTTCGTCCGGCAGCAGCATTTCCACGAGTTCGCGATTGAATGCTTTTCGATCGAGCACTGGCAAAGCGCGTGAATATGTAATTACCGGGTCCGAGGACACCAACAGCCTATTAAATACATCTTTATTATTTTCTGTTCTAGAAGTTTTTCGACTGTAACGCTCTCGGAAAGCCTTGAAGTCTTTGTCTCTTGCTTCCTGAGCTTCCTCACTTAAGCAACCTATTGAAATTAAAAATTCAGAGACTATATCAGGCCCATGAAAAAAATTTTATGAGCTGTTGTTGTCATCGGACACCATGGATATAATGCAACATATTTCTCGGCTGTTTTCATGCAATATTCTTTAAACTTATTAGAGTCGATCTTAAAGCCACTCGATATGGTTTGTAATATAATGTAAAATCGAAAAATCAGATCTTTATCTATCCCTGTAATTTCCGATGCCACTTCATAATTATGAAAAAAAGTCCTTGCTACATTTCCGTTATTGGTATTTCCATACCCAGGTTTAGGTTTATCAACAATCATACTTAATCTATCCTTGAATTTCTGCTGAATTTCAGTTTTATTCTTTTCAATTTCTGCTACGTTACGTAATTGACTTTTTAGTAATTACGTAATTGACTTTTGACTTCGACCATATTTACATCAGAACAATTACTTTTCTGTTTTATGTAAATAACAAGGTCATCAATTTTTTTTCCAATGCTTTAAATTTACTGTTAAAAATTATTTCGCACATCTGTTTTCGCGTAATAGTGAAAATTCTAGGTTCGTTACCTGAAAATAATTAATACTGTTTTTATGTTTTATAACCACCTCATCTAACTTTATTCATCATTATCATTAAAAAAGAAATATTCGGAACTATATTAATACTGTATCATTTGAATAAAGTCCAATTTTTAAAAAGAAAGCGCCTGACGAAAAGTTAATAATGCTGTTTTTTTTAAATTCTGCAACGGGCTTTTACTTTTGACATCAGTTTTAAATTGAACAATAGGTATACAAAAACTATTTACGTAAAATTTCAAAAGCGGGTTGCAGTCTTGTAAAAAAAATGCCTTTTTGTAATTATTCGACTCGTTTTAAAAGTTACAATCATTGACCTATTTTACAATAGTTTACTGAACGAGAAATTGCTAAAAACATCTACATACGTTCCTGATTCGATGACATCATAAAGATTTTGTATTCACTAAGCGAAAAGCAAATAATTATTTCTTAAATAGACTTTAAAAAATCACACCAGTCTCAAAAGATCAAACTAGCTAACTTTCATCAACTGTAGCTTTTAAGTGACAGCAGATAATCGGTTAATATTATGAAAGTAAACGCATAGTACCCTCATTAACTATTTGCAATTAAAAAAATATCAAAATACCCCCTATTTAAAAATCGGATTTCACGCATCGACTTGTATGGCCGGGTCCCAGTGTGCAGCATTTTCATTAATTCTTTTTACATACTATAGTCGAATTTAAATGTCGGGTATCTCCGTTAGAATTCTATAATAGCCTGTCTGATGCTCATCCCACCTTGGACAATTGCCTTCTTCACAGCCTCTGCCGAATGCCCTCCTTTTTATCTTTCTTGTTTTTTATTTTGCCCCATCTAAAATACAATTAAATTATTAAGAAGGTAAGTAAATATAAAAATGAAATTTCAATAAGCATGATAAAAAATTTAGGTATGTACACTATTGACCATATTTAGTACACAATTCACCGTGGTTACCTGTTGAACATAGCTTTCTGGTTAATTGTAGAACACCCCCCTCCCGAACTTGTTTCGCTAACCTCACTTTTAAACTAGTGGGACAATCCCCACACTACATTACATTATTAAATGATGTATATTTTCTACTAGCATTTATTGTCTTCACCCTCCGATTTTTTTACCTATTGAAACATTGCTGCAATAATAATCATCCTAATTTTGCTCTAATTTTTCTGTCAGGTACTGCTATTAAAATAACTTTCGTCGATATCTTTATTGCCATGATAGTTAGAGAATTGTCGTTTGAAAATATTGAAGGAAGCAAAGGGGAAGTAATTATTGGCTACCGTAAATTGCAATGATTCTCTTTATCAGGGGAACTACGACAGGTGACTGGCCGTCCTGACATCTGAATGAACGGTCACCTTTGCACGAACGGACTTGCGCGTCGATGCTCGGCGCGAACGGACGTGTCCGCCTTGAGCTCCGTGCAATTTAACTGTTCCCTATTTTATTTTGCTGTGTTTGTGACTTTTTCGGCCCGATCCCGCGAGTTTCCCGTAGGAAACGGTGTTTCGAAACTGTGTTTGTGCGTGTTTTTCAGGCAGTGACTGGATTAAGCCTGTAATTCAGTGCATTTGTGTTAAGGGCCACGTGCCCGCCATGTGGGTTCACTTTTTCCCGTAGTTATTAAGGATTACTTGGATTTCTGTTTCGTGAGTGTTTGTAGTTTAAGTTTAACCAAAGCCCAGATAAGCCTTCAGTAAAATTTTCAGTGTTTCAGTGTTTTTTCGGGCCACGTGCTTCGCACACGGTCTGTTAGGTTAAGTAGGCTAGGATTGGACGCTCAGGCGCCATCTTGTGCGTGTGTCATCTGACGCGTGACAGCTGACTGTTTGGACGTTTGACGCCACTGCAGCTGTCAGTGTGACAGTGACACTTTTATAATTTTTTTGTGATGTGTGCGTATTATCCGGAAACTGGGTAAGTAAGTAGCAAAATGGATGATCTAGAAGGACATCCACCACCAAAACCGCCTGACCCCCCAGATCCAGCCACAACGGCCCTCCAAGCCGGTCAAAAGCGCCGAGCTAACACCGAGGACCCAGCCCGACCTAAAAAAACGGTAACGGAAGATAGGGAAGCGGCATCCGCTTCAATACAGAATGTATACTCCCACCCTATTTTGGTTGTCGGCGTTAAGTCATACACAAATGACGATAAGGGTCCATTTCTGGTCACGGTTTCGACCCTGGAAGAGGCTCCTCCATTGCGCCCCATCAAATTTGGTCAATTTTTAGTTAAAAATAAAATTCCCAATGTATGTTAGGATGGTATTAAAAAAATTGGTCGAAATAAAGTATCGGTTCAATTCCGTACGGCAGAGGACGCTAACAAGTTCCTGGACAACCCAATCTTAACTTCCCATTCCTATAAAGCTACAATTCCAGCCTATAATATATCCAGGATGAGCGTGGTGCACTCGATTCCAGTGGATATATCATTGGACGAGTTTGTGTCATCTCTTAGCCTCCCCCCTATGTGTAGTTTTGTACTTAAAGCCAGACGAATGAATAGAAAAGTGTTTGAAGACAATAAAATAAACTGGGTCCCGACTCAAACAGTGGTCATAACTTTCCATGGGCAGACCCTGCCCAGTCATATAATATCACCCCAAAAGTTAACAAACCATACGCAGAGGTTGCTGCCTCTAACCTAAACTACAAAAATATAAGAAAACCTCGGGTGCGTCCCCCAATTCCAAATTTCATTGAATCGCATAGACGAACTATCACAATTCCCCGCAAACCAAAAGCGCCGTTGGGCAAATCGTACGATAAATCTACCCCACAAGCACTTACTGCTCAGGAGCGTTCCTCCCTGCCTAACGGTTGTGCTCTGGACCCCCGCTTTCAGGCTTCTGGAACCGCGGGCCCCTCAGGACTCAGAAGAATCCCAAGAGCATATACTAGAATCCTTACTTTTTTTTTGTTTCTCATATGTCTAACAATAACATAACCTTACCGTTCCACGTTGCCCACAAACTAAATCAATTAGGATTGCCAGTTAACAATGACCCCAACGACAGTACTCCAATGGAACTGTCGCAGCCTACGTCGTAAGAATGCTGAACTTATTAATATAATAACGGAATATCACCCTGCTGTCACTGCTGTCTCGGAGACGTTGTTGATCCCGGGCTCTAACTTCAGAGTTCCTGGCCACTCATGTCTTCGAGATGACAGACAGGACGGAAATGCAGATAGCGCTATACTTGTTAATCGAAAATATTCTTTCTCTCAAATCACCCTTCCTAATCACTCTCCTTCGATTAATGTCGTAGCTGTTAGAATATTTAATATTTCTATTTTATCTATTTATATTCCTCACCCAAATACTAATCTTATTAATGATCTAATCTCTATAATCTCTAACAGTTTCCGCTCGGGGTCCGCGCGCGATGCACGTCCGTATATAGTGCGTGTGTAAATAAATAATTGTAAACAAAAATGAGTTTTGTAAAGTGTGTGAATTGCAACGTAGTTATTAATGAAATACTGACATTTATCCAAAACCAAGTAGATGTGATGAATGAGGATAGTATTATTAGACTGTGTTCGACTACTTTCTCGTCCAAGGAAATGGAAGCTGCTAAAAATTTGCTTTACGAGTCAGTTCAGGCGGAAGACAAAAAAGTAAAGAGAAAGGGTAAAGCCGAGGTGAAAATATTGAAAGATCTAGAGGACATCATTGCGTTAATAAAATGTACACCAGCTGAATGTTTCCCTGTTTTTGTTGCGCGTGATATTCGTAAATTGCCTCCGGTAACTTTCGACCATATTGATGTGTCGAGATTACTTAAAGACATAGTGATTTTACAAGATCAAGTACAAGATATTAAGCAACGATATGCAACAATTGAGCAGTTGAATGATTTGAAAAATGAGTTTCTTAACTTAAAACAAGCGTCGTTGGTAAATAACATAGAACCGCTTAATTTCGTTAATATGAAGAGAGGATCTAAAAGACCAATGCAATTTGAAAACTATGAAGCGAATAGTGGGCCATTTGGAATTATGAATATATCACGAAAAAATGAGCTAGAGAGGGTAGATTCAACAGCTGACGGCGGAGCAATGACCTCAAAGCGAACGTTGTCGGCTCCGGCGGCTACCGACGAGCGCGCCGAGACGCAGGCGACGCAGGTGTTGCCGTCCTTGTCGCACACTGACCACTTGAGTGCGAATGACCTCGAAGCGACAGCTGCAATACAGCGGCGCGTGGAGGCCCCTACCGCGGTTTCGTGCACGATACCTACGTTCGAAATCGATGCGGGTCCGCCGATGGCCTCACCGTCTGCAGGTGTGAGCGCAGAGCGCATTAAACAATGTACCAATGTGACTCAGTACACTGAGTCTTCGTTGTTTTCTAAGGTGGCGAATGAGGGTGGCAATTTCGTTAATAAAAAGGATGCTGATTGGAAGCTAGTGCAGAGAAGGAGGTACAGGAATAGATTTATTACGACGCAGGGGCAGTCTATAGATCCAGCTGGAAAATTTAAAGCAGCTGATATAAAAGTACCATTGTTTATAAACAATGTGGATAAAAATACGACTGTCAAAGATGTTTCAGAGTATATATTTAGCAAAACAAAGATTAGTGTCAAACTTGTGGAGATAAAAATGAAACAAGAGAAGGATTATCGGGCGTACAAAGTTTTCGTGCCTAGTCACAAGATTAATACGTTTTTGGACGAGCAAATGTGGCCGGAAGGTATTTCGTTCCGTCGTTTTGTAGATTTTAATGAAAACCGAGCAAGGAGTCCGAATAAAGATATTGGAACAGAGGTAAGAGGCTCCTATATGATATCTTAATATGGATTTTAGTTGTGAAGAAAACATTAAAGTAATCAGTTTCAATTGTAAGGGGGTGAAGAGTTCGATAGAGGGCATACGAGAGGTTTGTAAGACAGCACACGTTGTAGCTCTGCAAGAAACATGCCTCTTACATCATGATCTAGGTTTGATCGGCTCTATCGATGACAGTTTTGAGTACACGAGTAAGTCAGCGGTGGACACATCTGCGGGTATTCTACGTGGGAGACCTTACGGCGGAGTCGCGATAATGTGGAGGAAAGGAGTATTTTCTTCGGTTACAGTCGTCCCGTGTAATAACGTAAGATTAGCTGCAATAAAAGTAGCAACTCAAGAAAGAGAGACTCTAATTTTTTCCGTGTATATGCCTACTAACGGTCGAGATAATTTAGATGTGTTTACAAATGTTCTTGGTGAGATCAGTGCAGTGATTGAAAGTTGTGCCATAGAGTCGGTAATAATGCTAGGTGACTTTAATGCGGATCCTAAGGAATTATTTTTTGAAGAGCTATCTAAATTTTGTGACGAACGGAGTTGGCTCTGTGCAGACGTGATATATTTAAAGCTTTCGTCAGACACGCACACTTTTATAAGTGATAGTCATGAAAACTCTCGAAGTTGGCTTGACCACTGTCTGACCACAGATACAGCTTGGCAGTCTGTAACTGATATTAAGATAAAATATGATGTCTACTGTTCAGATCATTTCCCAGTCGAAGTGTCGTTTAATGTTAGTAGTTTGCCATGTAGAATTAAGTATGCGAATAATTTTAATCAAGTGACATGAAAAGATAGAGATGACGAGCAAATAAATAAGTATAAGTATTATTGTAATAATAGATTAAAAGACATTAATTTTCCAGTAGAGTTTCAGACATGTGCACATGGTTATTGTACGAATGTAGATCATAGAGATATTATTGACAAACTGTATTCTGATATTGTTGACTGCTTGCGAGAGGCTTCGAAATTAAGTAATAATAAACGTGTAAAATGTAAAAATAGAAAGAAAATAACGGGATGGAACAAGTACGTTAGTGAAGCTCATCGGGAGGCACGACTTAACTTTCAAGAATGGTCAACAATTGGTAAACCTATGGTAGGAGAGATTTACAATAAAATGCGAGCGTCTCGGAGGCTCTTTAAGTCTAAACTCAAGTGGTGTCATGACAATGAAACCCAAATCAAGATGGACATTCTAGCGACACATCACAATACTAAGGACTTTAAGAGTTTTTGGAAACACACTAAAACATTAGCGGGTGGGTCGTGTCTTCCGGCGAGTGTTGATGGTGAGTGCGAGCCGACCCGTATTGCTGAAACATTTAGAGAGCATTTCAGGGTTCATTCTTCACTTAAGCCAGTGTTGCAGGTGCCGGATGCTGTGATCGATTCTAGTAGTAATTTAATAGCATTTACAGGAAAAGACGTGGCTTATATAATTAAAAATATGAAGCGTGGTAAATCACCAGGGCATGACGATCTCAGTGTTGAGCATCTGCAACATGCAGGAGTTCATTTGCCAAGAGTTTTGGCATTACTATTTAATGTTTGTATTATACATTCCTATTTACCTCCGGAGCTTATGAAGACCATTGTCGTTCCTATAATTAAAAACAAGACAGGTGATGCCTCCGACAGGAACAACTACAGGCCAATCTCTCTAGCAACAATAGTGGCGAAAGTATTGGACGGTTTGATTGACCGTCAGCTTAGTAAATACGTAGAGTTAAATGAATGTCAGTTTGGTTTCAGACCGGGACTTTCCACTGAAACTGCAATACTGAGGTTAAAGCATACCGTTCAGTATTACACAACAAAAAATACGCCAGTGTATGCCTGTTTTTTGGACCTGTCGAAGGCATTCGATTTAGTGTCGTACGATGTGTTGTGGGATAAGCTCCGGAGAGATACTAACACACCTGGTGAAGTAATTAACCTTCTGAAATATTGGTACCATAACCAAACTAATACGGTAAGATGGGCCGGTTCGCACTCGACACAGTATAGGTTGGAATGCGGAGTCAGACAGGGCGGACTCAGCTCTCCTCGTCTTTTCAATTTGTACATCAACGGCCTGATTGACGAGCTCAGCAGAGCCGGTCTCGGGTGTTCGATTGACGGCAAGTTTGTAAACAATATCAGCTATGCTGACGACATGGTTCTGCTGAGCCCGTCAATTAGGGCTCTTAACGTTCTTGTGGGGATATGTGAGAGGTATGCGTTGGCACATGGTCTAAGGTACAACACTGCTAAGAGTGAGATACTTGTTTTCAAGGCGGGAAAAAAGAGCCCTTATTACGTACCTCCAGTTAAAATAGGAGATATACCTCTTAGTAGAGTTACGAAGTTTAAGTACTTGGGCCATTGGGTCACAGAGGACCTCTCAGACGATGAGGATATTGAGCGGGAGCGTAGAGCGTTGTCTGTTAGGTCTAATATGGTTATTAGAAGGTTTTCTGGCTGTTCGAAAGACGTCAAGTTGATACTGTTTCGAACTTACTGTCAAACGTTTTATACCAGCAGCCTTTGGACTAAGTACACTAAAAAGGCCTTCAACGCGCTGCGTATCCAGTACAATAAAAGTTTCAGAATGCTGCTGGGGCTACCAAGGTTCTGCAGGTCATCAGGTAAAGTCTGCAGCGCATCAGGAATGTTTGCGGAGGCAAAAGTTGATTGTTTTTATACAGTAATACGTAAAAGAGTTGCCTCCCTGATGCGCCGTGTGCGGGGGAGCTCCAGCAGTCTTCTGAACACATTACTGAATAGGCTAGACTGTCCTATAATTAGACACTGGAATAGAATACATATGTTAGATAATACGGGTACTAAAGATCACAAATTTTGTAAAAAATATGAATTTAATTGATTAATTTGACTTTTGGACATTATTTTATAATAACTAACATAGCTGTAAGACTTTACTAACAAATGGATTGTACTATCTGATTAATAAATTAAATTATAATTAATTCTGTTCCCCTTCCTGACCTTGGGGACTTCAATGCTCACCATACTACTTGGGGTTCGAGTCACATTTCTTCATTTGTAAATGCGCTTTTGGAAATGCTGGAGGAACTTAATCTTTGTGTCCTAAATAATGGCTCCTTCACTTGGATGAGACGCCCCTCTCAAAGGCCCAGTGCAGTAGATCTTTCCATTAGCTCCCCTTCACTCGCCACATTAGTATCTTGGGACGTCCTTCCCCATCGATATGGAAGTGATCACTTCCCTATTGTTTTAACTATCCCCAATTCTACACACAGGTTATCACACAGGTTAGGTTGTACTCTTACTCTCTTTTTGTCAATGCTATCACTGAATCTGCTGATGAACACTTCCCAGTTCAAAAACCCTCCAATTGCTGCATTTCTACTCCCTGGTGGGATGCGGAATGCACTGAGATCGTAAATAAAAGGAAAGAGGCTGAACTGAATTATAATCATTCAATGACTGACTCTAACTATATGGCCTATAAACAAGCAGCAGCCCGAGCAAGAAAGATTTTATCCCACAAAAAGAGATCTGGCTGGCCCAACTTCTGCGAAAATCTCTCCCCCAGAACTCCTTCTTTCATGGTATGGAAGCAAATCAAGAGATTTAGGGGTGCATGTAATTCTGAAAATACCTCTTTAAATGACCACTTATCATATTATTATATAGAACCCTTTGTTGACAAACTGGCTCCCCCATGGGTTCCTACCAAGGATTCTATCCCAGTGGCTTACTCTTCTGAAGGAGTACATGAGCATAATTGCTTTAATGGCCTCTTTTCTTTTAATGAATTAAAATTAGCCTTGGATGGATTAAAAGATTCATCACCCGGCCTCGATGGCATACCCTATTCCTTTATTATTAATTCATCTGATGAAACTAAATTATTTTTCTTAGATATATTAAACAAAATTTTTGATACTGGTGTTATCCCTGATTCATGGAAAACCCAAATTATAGTCCCCATACGAAAACCTGGCACAGATCCTACTCTCCCCAGCAGTGAAAGACCTATCGCACTGTCATCAGTATTATGTAGCACCGTTTGGAGTGGTACGTGGAGAACCAAGGCATTTTAGCAAAATCCCAATTTGGTTTCCGGAAGGGGTCAAGTACCCTGGACAACCTCGGAGTACTAACTACTGATATGCATATTTCTTTTCTCGACAAGCAGTACCTAGTGGCCGTATTTTTAGACATTCAATCAGCCTACGACAATGTTCTTCTCCCAGAGCTCTGGAAGAAACTTCGACATCAGAACATATCGGAGAAGCTTATTCGTATCTGTTCCAACTTGTTGATGGAGAGATCGATTGTGGTGAAAACTCAAAACGGCATGCTTCCATCTAGGACTGTTTGGAGGGGGCTACCACAGGGTTCTGTCCTGAGCCCTCTTCTTTATAGTCTATACACTGCGGACTTGGAGACTGTGGTACACCCGTTCTGCCAAGTGCTACACTATGCTGATGATTTGGTCCTCTACGTGTCATCTGCGAATATAGTCGAAACAGTAGACCGCTTGAATAGGGCACTACATTACTTAAACGACTACCTGAACGACCACGGGTTGTCCTTATCTGCAGCTAAAAGTAAAGCGGTAGTCTTTACGAAAAAGAGAAACATGCCTCAGGTTCCTCTCATGCCGACTATCTGGTTGGGAAGTGTGAGAAGAACACCAATATTCTCCGTGCTCTATCTGGGGCTTGGTGGGGTTCCCACCCATTTACCCAAAGACTATTATACCATGCTATAGTTCGGAGTCATTTGGATTATGGTACTTTCGTTTTCGAACCTTGCAATAAATCAGCCCTTGCCAAATTAGATAGAATTCAATCTAAATGTCTACGAATTATTTTGGGATCCATGAAATCAACTCCCATTAACGCTATGCAGGTGGAATGTGTCGAACCCCCGTTACACTTTCGTAGACAATACTTGTGCGACCGCTTCTTTTTCAAGTTAATTCAATGCTCCAATCATCCTCTCCTTAGCAGAATAAAGACTTTATTCGAACTATTGGGTGAATCCTCCTCTTCCAAATTTTCTTGCCTAACCATAAGTTATATTAAATTCTGTCGTTTACCTTATCCAATTATAGATGATTGAATTCGGAGTTACTTTTCGGAACTCCATAATATCTGTAATGGAAGTATTAATATTTAGTTTTTAGTTCCGAGCCTAGTGCCAAAACACAAAATGCAATGAGCACCGCCCTCCCGCCCACTTGAAGAGGCATGCAATGAGGACAAGCAAAAGTTAGTATTAGTGACACCATTCATAAACCACGACACGTGTTTCGCGTCTACACGACGCATCATCAGGATTGGACTCCGACCGCGCTATAAGGGCGACAAACGTTAGATACGACGTCGCTCTCCGAGATGTTGCCTCGCTGAACGCTGGAACAAGAGTGAGTCAACGACGCCGCTCCTTCCCTATTTATGCACTGTCGACGCCACGCCCACTACCTCGCCCCACTATTGATCTGAGTAGTGGAGATGGAACTATGTTTGTTTGTTCGTTCAGTAGTTCATTTTGTGGATTATTATTTTTTAGAATTTCCAACTGTTCCAACACACACAAACGTAATCCTTTCTCACAAATGTGTAATATATTGTAGGTGTTATTGTCCTGAAATGAATGGCCTGTATCTATCAAATGTTTTGCAAAGTGTGATTTTTCGGGATGGCCATTTCTAAACGCGGCAATGTGTTCTTTATATCTGGTGTTGAAACTGCGACCCGTCTGACCCACATAAACTGCGTTACACTCGTCGCAAACCAATCGATATACCCCGGACTTTTTCGAATTCTCTAAACGATCTTTGCCGTTACAAAGGCGACGAATCGTTCGGTTAGTCCGGAACGCCACGTTCAATTACCTCGTACAAGACGACCTCTGTGGCGCGTCGGGCGAACACCCGACTGCGACGCAGAAGGTTGCGGGTTCGATTCCCGCCGGGAACAAGTATTTATGCTGACCATAAATTCTTGTTTCTGGTTCTGGGTGTTTCCTATATGTATAATATGTATATATTTACAAAAAAAAAAAAGTATATAAGTAGTTTATCCGTTATCTGGCACCCATAACACAAGCATTAAGTTGCTTAGCTTGGGGCTGGATGGCGATGTGTAATATGTCCTGAAATATTTATTTATTTATTATTTATTTATTTATTTAATTAATCCAATTATTTCGAATAACATGTTGCCAATTTACTCCACCCCTTTTGAAGCTCTAACTTTTGACCCAGAAGTTAAGGTTAACCTAGGAATTGATAAGGGATCTGTAGGTACTGTTCCAACGTTTAACTATGTTATAGAAAACGAATACGCCGACTGGACCAAAATGTACACCGATGCAGCCGATTGAGCCAGGCTGATGCAGTGGGAGCAGCAGTCTGGGTTCCTTTATATAATGTAATTTTGAGCTATAAATGTCCACCTTTATCTTCAGTCTTTACTGGTGAATCCATCGCTGTCTTGGAAGCCATACCTTTTGTCATTGCCCATAGTCTGAATAACGTTGTTATCCTCTCAGACTCAAAAAGCTGCCTGGAAGCCGTTCTCGCTCATCCGTTTAGGTCAAAATCCAAATTCCCCGTTATATATAAAATTAGAGAGTTATTATTCCAATGCAAACAGTTGGGCTTGAAAGTTGTGATAGGTTGGATTCCTGGACATTCAGGAATTCCAGGTAACGAAACTGCAGACTCATGTGCTAAACATGCTATTCAAGTGGGTACTCTGGAACATTTTCAACTCTTTCCTCAGGACATCGCCCCAGCTCTCAAGTCTAATCTGTCTACAGCTTGGACTAGGGATTGGGAATTGTCCAGAAACTTGAAAGGCAAGTCTTACGGCGAAATTCAACCAAATATTTCTCACAAACCATGGTTCGCAATTTATAAAAATAAAGATAAAAAATTGATCTCCACAATCTGTAGACTTCGCCTCGGACATGCTTGCTATCCTGTTCATCTGGCAAAGATAAGGATAAGGGATCATTCCCTCTGTGAATGCGGTCTGGAGGAGGGTAACCTTGACCACATTATCTTCTCCTGTCCTTTAAGAAGATCTTCACTATACTGTCAGTAACAAAACGAAAACGACTGAAGGAAGTCAACAATACAGTGCTTCATTTGATGGATACGTCAGGGCGCCGCCATTTTGACTACTGTTTTGTGTCTATAAATAGGAATAAAATGACGGAACGTGGTTCATTCTGTCGGAGTAGCTTCATGATGTCCGAACCTTTTTATGTTCGTACCATTTATTTGAGTTAATTAGTTTAATACCTTTTAGTGAGTGGATTAAGCGTTGTGGTAAAATAATGCCGATTAAAATATGTTCTGACGATAAGTGCCTTTATATTTACATAACCTACGCTCTAGATTTGGTTAAAATACCTGGTCCCTTATAATACGATGTTCTTCCCCCTGATATCCCTCGTCCTACCTCCTTCAAATGTCTCCTATCCCTGGTTTGTAGTCCCTTTATAAATCTGCTATGTAGATATTTGTTGGCTAACGAACTAAAATTCTAGTGTGCGTGTGCTTTTTTCATTGTAATGTTTATGTATTTTTATGTACTATATAATTTTAAGTATTTTATTCCCCTCTTCCTTATTGTGTGTTGTCTCTTTGTCCTCAGAGAATTATCTGCTGGGATGTATCTGCAAACCCACCGGTCAACTAGCGATCACTGTTCAAATTATTATTTTTTTTAATTAACCGAACACTTTTGTTATTGATTGAACCTCACGTGACATTGGCAGAATTGTTTGGCATAAGCTTTAACAGCCTGCCTAGCATGAAGACCAAAACACGATACGATAAAGCGATATCACGCGATATAACTACATCAACTGTCAAAATATGATAGATAAAGCCGCCGTGTTGAATTTTTATTATAAATTGCGATAAAAAATATGATAAAAATTCAACATGGCGGCTTTATCTATCATATTTTGAGAGTTGATGTAGTTATATCGCTTTATCGTATCGTGTTTTGGTCTTCATGCTAGGCTAGCAGATGCCATAACCAAAATTTTTCTTAAATTTGTGTTGTTGCAAGTGGTGTAAAAAATCTACCATTTTGGCAGATTTTTATTTTATTCAAAAGTTAATACACGAATGTTTTACTGTACTTAGAATATTTTGTCTTATTTTATTTTACTGTGTAACAGTTCGGATCCCAGGCGGTCCCTGAGACCCCGGGATCCCGCCACGACGACGACGTCGTCTTCATGGAGGAGCAGGAGGGTACCAGGTCGGCAACATTCAGCACAAATGAAGAGATGCTTGTCACGGCTCACACGAGCCTGGCTGGCATCATGACGGCAGCTAAGTCCAGCACGAGCCGATTGAACAAGCTGGAGCTGGCCAATATCGGCGAACACACGGAGCGCGTCTCCGCCATCATCGGCGCCCTCTTTCTCCGCCTAGCGGAGGCCGAGGCCCAGGTGGTGGTACTGAAGGCGAGCCGAGAAGTGGAGCGGGCGAAGGCCGCGGCGACGGAAGCCGTCGCCGCGGCCTCTGCGCTTCCGGCAAGGGCGGCTTTCCAATTCCCGCCCCCAACAGCGGCAACAACAGCGGCGACTATTCCCCCCCCGGTAAGTTACGCAGGTATGCTTCAGCGGCGCGGGGCACCAGTCCCGATGCCGCGCTCTAAGGGCCCCCAGGTGGCCATATACCCAGCAGAAGGTAGTGCCCTGAAAACAGCGGACGAGACTAAGGCCGCGCTGAAGAACGCCCGGCGGTGCTACGAATTGAGGTAGGTGGGTTGAGAAGCGTGGCAAACGGTGGCGTCATCGTGGAGACGGGGAGCAAGGAGGAGGCGGAGCGCTTGAAGAAGGCGATCCCGGCGACGCTGAGGTCGCAGGAACCTCGAGGGCGGCAACCACTGGTCGCCCTGCGCAATATACGGGGTGAGTGCGGCCTGGACTACGTGGCGGAGTGTCTGCACTCACAAAATATGCATCTCCGCCCCACCTGGACAGCGGAGAAGATCAAGAAGGAGGCAAGGGTCGCCTTCAAGCGCTCCCGGATCGGCGGCTCCGCGACTACGGTGGTCCTGGAGTGTTCGGCTGCGCTTCGGGCAGCCCTAACAATTAAAGAGACAGAAGCCATTGGATGGAACTCCGTAGTCGTGGAGGACTACATTGACGTCACCTGTTGTCGCAAGTGCCACGCCTACGGTCGCCCCGAGAAGCACTGCCGTTCGAACGAGGTGATCTGCGGTAAGTGTGGGCCGCGCGCTCCCCCACCGATGCCGCGTGGGTGCCGAAGGACAGATGTTCGTCCACCGTCACCCCCAAGATCGTTGCCGCCTGGACGTGCCGCACCGCCGCGCCACACAGACGTATGGTTGGCGCACGTTGCAGTTTACCCTTCACCAGCATGGCCTGGGATTTGGAGGGCGAGAATTCTACGAGCTCCCCACTCGGTCATGAGACCGAGTGTCTCCGAAGCTAGGGCTTCAATTCTCGCTCTCGAGTCCGCCTCTATTAAAATTGTGACGTCATTCGCGTATGCAACAACCTTGACCCCCCCCCCCCAGTACTGGCAAGCGCAGTAGGACATTCCACAGCGCTGGCCCTAACACAGAGCCATGAAGAAATCAAACATTTAAAGGTGACCGTTCATTCAGATGTCAGGACGGCCAGTCACCTGTCGTAGTTCCCCTGATAAAGAGAATCATTGCAATTTACGGTAGCCAATAATTACTTTCCCTTTGCTTCCTTCAATATTTTAAAACGACAATTCTCTAAATAGCATGGCAATAAAGATATCGACAAAATTTATTTTAATAGCAGTGCCTGACAGAAAAATTAGAGCAAAGTTCTGATGATTAATATTGCAGCAATGCTTCATTAGGTAAAAAAATCGGAGGGTGAAGACAATAAATAGTATGACATACCTTCCAAATTTCATGGCTCTAGGACCAGTGGTTTAGGCTGTGCGTTTATATGTCAGTCAGTTCAAAGGATTTTATACATAGAGATAAATACCTAGAGAGGGCTGCCCCTTACACTGCCTCATTCCGTCCAACTGCACAGATATCCGACCTGACGACTTAGTCGCTTGCTAGTTCGCGGAGGTTAGAGCGCTCGTGCATTTTTAATTAAAAATATACGGAAAAATTACAGAAAATGACTCACTGCGAACTTAGGTACTGCACAAACAATAGTAGAAAGATTTTTAGAGCGGAAGGAATAACCTACCACAGGTAAATAACTAGATATTATTGATTGAAAATTAAATACGAACATCATTTTTAGCCGCCATGTTGTGACTTGTTCCGCGTCATTTATCAAAGAGTATAAACAGCAGAGGTGACTGTAGGTAACTTTCCTGTTCAATACTGGAAATACTGGTTCAATACCGGAATTTGGATTTTATTAACAACTAGCGACCCGCCCCGGCTTCGCACGGCTGTATTATGCATGTATTATATCTAAAAACCTTCCTCCTTAATCACTCTATCTATTAAAAAAAACCGCATCAAAATCCGTTGCGTAGTTTTAAAGATCTAAGCATACATAGAGAATAGGGACATAGGGACGGCGAAAAGTGACTTTATTTCATACTATGTAGTGATTTCTACGGTTGTGGTAATATTTGTGTGTAATCTATAATATAAAAATCAATTGCTGTTCGTTAGTCTGGCTAAAACTCGAGAACGGCTGGACCGATTTGGCCAATTCTTTTTTTGTTGTGTTTGTCGTAGTCCAGGGAAGGTTTAAACGGTGAGTACTTACGCGGGTGAAACCGCGGGGCGCAGCTAGTCTATAATATAAAAATCAATTGCTGTTCGTTAGTCTGGCTAAAACTCGAGAACGGCTGGACCGATTTGGCCAATTCTTTTTTTGTTGTGTTTGTTGTAGTCCAGGGAAGGTTTAAACGGTGAGTACTTACGCGGGTGAAACCGCGGGGCGCAGCTAGTGTTAAATATAATTTAAGTAGTATATAACGTTGTGTTTTTTAAGTTTTATATTAAATTTTGTATTGAATACTGGTAATACCATATATTTACCTTATAATATACCTTTTCAGAATCTCAATGAAATAGGCAAGTTTTTTTTTACGGGACACCCTGTATACGTAGTATTATAAATCGATGATTTTATATAACGATTTATTTTTTACTTTAGATGGATAATATGGACTGCGATACCGTGGAGCAGAACTTGGCGAGCATGGTTGGAGAAGACGAAGCTGAAAGCTATCGTCGTGAAAGACGCCAAACTCAAAGTTCTGGTTCGGATGGAAATGATACTTCTGAGTCTGAAAGGTAATCTTCATAAAATTTTATAAAAAAAGTTCATTGTTACATTTACTCACCAAAAATTATCAATCATGAGACATAGAAATGAGATTCGTTTTTTTTGTAGACGCAGCTGTTACTCGGCCAGCAGCTGTGACTCGGCCAGCAGCTCCAACTGCTCAGAAGATGAACAGTTCCAACAAGAAAAAGGTGACAACTCATGGTCAGAGACCTTCGAGCCGTCGGATATCACCTTTACTGGAACTCCTGGAATAAAGATTCCGGGCGCAGAGACTATGACGCCGCTGGACTATTTTAAAATATTTTTTAATGAGTCATTTTTGACAAATGTTGCTCGTGCAACAAATGCCCATGCAGTTAAAGTAATTGCTAGAGGCTTCAGATCAGAGAGTCGCCTGAAGCGTTGGCGCGAAACAAACGCGGAAGAATTATTAACTTTTTTGGGAATTATTTTTTATATGGGAACTGTAAGGTTAAATAAAACTGCCAAATACTGGACCAAAACCTATTTGGTACAGTTCTCTCTTAATAAGTATATGAGCCGAAATCGTTTTCAATTGATATTAAGAATGTTATATTTTAAAATAGATAATGTCGGGGATACGATGTACCCGCAAGTAGAACCACTAATAAGTTATTTTAATAATTTGATGCGCGACATTGTATACCCCGATAAGGAATTAACGATTGATAAATCAATGGTGCTATTTGGAGGACGAGGAATCAAATTACGAGTATATGTTTTAGCTGACCCTAGTGGACTCGTGTACAGAGTCCACATGTATAAAGGGTCAGCAGATAGTGAGGTCACCAGCAAAGGCCACGCTGATGAAATCGTCCTCAACCTTCTTAACGACTACCTCGACTCTGGTCACCACGTTTATATGGACAATTATTATAATAGCGTTAATTTAGCCGAAGTATTATTAGAAAAGAAAACCTACTGCACGGGTACTTTATTGCCGAATAGAAACAAGATTCCATCAGTGGTGATCAGTTCAAAATTAAAAAGAGGTCAGTCGGTCCACCGAAGCAATCGTAAGGGCGTATGCGTCATGAAGTGGAAAGACAAGAGAGACGTATTGTTGACTCTTTCCACGGAGCATACGCCCAATATGATGAATATAACAAATAGACGAGGTCGTGCCGTTCAAAAGCCAAAAATTCAAATTGAATACAATAAATATAGGAAAGGCGTAGAGCGGCACAACCAAATGTTAGCATATTATCCGCTCGAGCATAAAACTCTTGGGTGGTACAAGAAAATTGGTATCCACATGTTCCAATCGTTCTTCCTAAACGCATATTTTTTGTATAAGAAGGGCACGTCCAACACTTTATCTTTAGAATTATTCAGAGATAAAGTGTTGGATGAGCTTCTTCCTCCACCTCCAGCACCGAGAAACAATCCTCCGCAATTCCCGACACATATGCCCGAGGAGTTAAGTAGAAATTCTGATGGGGTAATGATGCGGAGGAAATGTTTCCGATGCTGGAATCATCTTAAAAAAAGAAGAGAGAGTGGCATACAATGCCCCGATTGTGGTAAAGCGTTATGTTTGTCATGTTATGGTCCATATCACAAAGAAAACAATTTGCTACCGTGATGCTAGCAAATTGTTTTCTTGTGATATGAGCCGATCGCGCGGCAAGTTCGTTTTTTTTGTCCCAGTTAGATACCTATCTAATTGTAATATTTTTTTTATTTTGCTTACACTAGAATTTAATTTCCTAACTACTCAAACCATAATTAGACTTTGCGGCTGTCCGAAATTTAAAAGTAGTCGTAATTAACAATCGTTGACGATTAATTCATGAATTTTTTAAGATTTCAAAATATACATTATAATGTGCATTCCGATGTCTAACTGGGCCTGTATTCACTACAAACATTTTGATGACGTCAGGGACAAGACATGATCAGAATAATCGCTTTTATTTCAGCAAATATGACTGGAAACTGCACTAAAGTGATATTTAGAGATTCAGAACCCACCAACGCAGTATTTTTGTCAATATTCTGTGCAGTTTCCGGGCATATTTGCTGAAATAAAAGCGATTATTCTGATCATGTCTTGTCCCTGACGTTATCAAAATGTGTTAGTGAATAATATAACCCCCCTGGTATACCTCGCGCAGCGAACGGTGACCTCTGCGGTAAGTGGAAGGGGTATGCGCAGAATTCGATATTTATATGAAAATTGAGTTCTGCGCATACCCCTTCTACTTTCCATCAGAGGTCAACATTCGCTGCGCTACGTATACATTTTTATTAAATAACAAAAAAAAGGATTAGCCGCGCATCCGGTTCAACACCATATCCTAATTATGTTTTGTAAGGGGAAATTTTCCAATATTTTGTTTTTCTAAAGAAGTAGTGTCGGTAGATGGCACTCTGTTCTAAATTATGTATAGTCAAGGGCCTTAAAATCTCTTTGCCATAAAAATTTTGTCGGCCCTTAACCGACAATAATTTCTGATTTAGATAGAGAGCCATCTGTCGAAACTAATTTTTTGGAAAGAATAAAAGATAGGAACACTGCTCACTGTCTCTTTTGTAAACATGTTTTCTAATCTCTTTTTTATCCAAACAATTAGTTTAGATGGGACTCGAATCCATTGACATAGGTTTTTTTTTCTCATCTCGAATTTTTATGTTATTTTCTATTCCATGATGGACAATCTGTCAAATGACATTGACAAATAACGATGGCCAAGAGATTTGGATATAGCCCCAATATTATTTGTCAATATCGTTAGACTTTAATTAGAGCGCCATCTATCGAAACTAGTTTTTAGAGAAAAAAATGTAAGCCGTCACAGGACGCTTGGCTGATGTGAAGCATCGATATTATTTTGTAAAAGTAATATGCAGAAAAGAACAGATTGTGATAGAATCGCACAGTCGATTACGGTGTCGTACACACTACTGCATATAGACTGTATATACAGGGTTATTGGAAATTATACTAGCAAGCCGTTAAGGGCTACTTCTCTGCACTAAACAAACAACTTTTGTTCTACGACTTTTAGAAATTCGATCTTTTTTTCGAAAATGTTGAGGTTAGGTTTACCTGAAAATCAGCTGTTCCTTACACGGAGAGGTCATTAACCTTAAAATTTTGTTTATTTTTTAAATTTCATCTGCTGTTCTTGGTCTGAATGACCTTGGTTTTGAAAAATCAACCTTTTTTTTTTCGAATTTACATAACCTCAAAATTTTCATTTTTTTTGGAATTTCCAAAAGTCGTAGAACAAAAGTTGTTTGTTTAGGTGCACAAAAGTAGCCCTTAACGGCTTGCTAGTATAATTTCCAATAACCCTGTATATACCATCATAAAACATAGTTTTACATCAAAAAGATATTGGAAAATTGTTAGTGTTTTTGCCATATTTCATTGTCACGTAAGTTTTTAAAGTTAATCGTACTCCTTTTTAATATCTTATAAGTCACAAGTAACACAAATTATAGTCTACGAGATAAGAAAACGAAACTTTAAACGTTTGTTTGCCTCCGGCGACATTGAAGCCAAACAAAAAAAAGCTATAGGTACGCAAATAGAGACAAAAAAATTATACTTCGTCTTGCTCCCAATTACTCATTAAACGTTCAATCCTTCTCACTCTAGTAATTACTATTATTTTAGTAGCGAGTCTATATTTATTCTCTGTCTACGATTGAACCCAACGGAGGAAATAAACTTATGAAAGAACTAGGTAAGTACGGTCCGCACGCGCTGGTTAAATGCAGAGTTAAAACACTCATTTTTATTCCTCTTCATTTCACTCAGAAAAAAGTAGGTACGTAGATCTACGAACTTTTCTAATGGGATCTACGCATTTTTCAAAATCCGAGTTGGCAACACTGCTTGTGTTTCCATTATTGACAAGCTTTTGAGAAGTGCTTGTTTGTTTAGAACCAAAATGCTGCAGAACATACAGTGGGGTTAAATCGATAGGTACGTGGGGTACGTACTGAGTTCACCCACCCCCCAGGAATCGATGATCTACCCATGGATAAAGGTACGATATAGGTCCATGGATCCTCCCCTCCGTGAATACCTTCGCACACACGCCATCTACATTCGAGTAGCTTGCTCCGAGAAAGCTTTATAACGATAAATCGACTAAAATTCACTTTTTTGTGAATTTTAGTCGATTATGATATTCATGTTGCTTGTAGTCTGTGGCTAGAATGACAGTGACTGTCAGTTTTGACAGTATTTAGATTGCAATTTACATGATTATTTCATGAAGTATTTCTCACAATTCTGGGCAGACTGGGTATGTATTGACGCCATCTAACATTTAATTATAATAATTATTTAATCGCCGAGTGTACTCGAGCGTGTGTAGACACGGAACTTAAAACGTGGCGTCGCTATACATCAATAAATTTTTATTTGTCCATGTTGACTTTTAGGAGCGTGTTTGGTTACATTAGCTAACTTATCCGTTCTTCGACAGAAAAGCATTTTGGATGTGTCCTATGTTGAAGCCTAGACCTTCCCCGGCCCTCCTAAACTCGACGTCTCAGCCACAGTAAAGTTCAGCCCGTGTGCCTGTCCGCGCTGCACCGGTGTCGCCGGTTTGACACTGCGCGGGAAGCCAACGACGCGCTGGACCGTTGCATCCGGAACCACCCCATCTACCCTTCATAGGTGTAGGTACCTATCACCTATAAAGGTTGTGCTGTCAGTTGAAGCTTCCGGAGCGCCCATTGTTCGCCTTCACTAGAAGTATCATGGAGTTCTCTGAGATCACGAGTCAGGAGTCAGGTATCCATGAGCCAGAAGTCAAACAGGAGAGAGATACAGCAGGTAACATACATCTTCTTAGTGCTCGTTAAATATAGACATGATAGGAACAAATGCTCAGTACATTATATTGTTCCATTCCAGAAAACGAATATAGTGAAATGATTCATCACCAAAACAAAGTTACCTCTGATGATGAAGGCAATATCTTGAAGGAGGAAATCAAGTGTGAAGTAACAAGTGATGATGACAACGACAACACACAGATGTCAGACAATACACAAATGTTGTTTCATTCTGAATGTGTCAATGTATACGATGATATGATAGATATTGTTAAATGTGACATTTCGGAGATGTTAGACAATGTCAGAGATGAAACCGCTCCTGGTGCATCGAATGTTGCAAGAAGTCAAGCTTCATCAAATGAAGATATTCCATTGAGGAGACTCAGACCTAGAAAGAGGGTCAAGCTGAGTGAAGACACGGAAAGTAAGTACATACTATATAACAGACTACTACTACTAATTACGCCCTTTGGTTTTACCCACATTGGTTGATGTTTCTTTGATTATCTACTTTGTGGATTTTGCTGTTAAGTATACCACAACCTTCCCAAGAAATAAAGCTGTCCAATTATCTAAACCAGTTTTCAATAGGTAGTCTTGGGGGTATTTCTCGTTAGGTGGGGGGGAATGGTGTGGAGCAGGTTGCTTTGTTTTCCATCTAATGATTCTCTCCTCAGCTGGACTACATGATGACGCCTCTGTACCTAGTAGTTAAAGGGCTGATTCCACTCGTAGAAACATTTTCCACGTACTTCCTACCTATTAGTCTTGGAATCAAGAACGATCGAAGGTTCACACTTTAAATGTAAATACTCTCACAGGTGGTCCTGTACTCAAGAAACATGGACCGATCACATCGGAACACCGACGCGGGAACACCGACCCAGCAGCTGCACTTCACAACGAGGGAGACACATTCTCCTGCCGTCAATGCAATTATAATACCACATATAAATATCGTTTGAAGTCACATTTAATAACACATACCGGTAAAAAACCGTTTACGTGCGATACGTGTGGTTTTAAATGTAAAAGAAAAAATAATTTAAAACACCATATTATATTGACACATACTGGTGAAAAAAGGTTTTCGTGCAATAAGTGTGATTATAAATGTTATCGCAAGGACGGATTAACTAGCCATTTATTGACACATACTGATGATAAACCGTTTTCGTGCGATAAGTGTGATTATAAATGTAATCATAAAAACAGTTTAAAAGATCATTATTTGACACATACTGGTGCAAAACCGTTTTCGTGCAATAAGTGTGATTATAAATGTTATCGCAAGGACGGATTAACTAGCCATTTATTGACACATACTGATGATAAACCGTTTTCGTGCGATAAGTGTGATTATAAATGTATTTCTAAAAGCAGATTAAAATCGCATTTATTTACACATACTGGTGAAAAACCGTTTTCGTGCGATAAGTGTGATTATAAATGTATTTCTAAAAGCAGTTTAAAAGATCATTTATTTACACATACTGGTGAAAAACCGATTTCGTGCGATAAGTGTGATTATAAATGTATTTCTAAAAGCAGATTAAAATCGCATTTATTTACACATACTGGTGAAAAACCGTTTTCGTGCGATAAGTGTGATTATAAATTTAAAACAAAAAGTAATTTAAAAATACATTCATTGATACATACTGCGGAAAAACGGTTTGCTTGCAATAAGTGTGATTATAAATGTATTTTGAACAGAAGTTTAAAATCGCATTTATTGACACATACTGGTGAAAAACCGTTCTCGTGCGATAAGTGTGATTATAAGTGTTATCATAAATACAGTTTAAAACATCATTTTTTGAAACATACTGGGGAAAAACCGTTCTCGTGCGATAAGTGTGATTATAAGTGTAATAATAAATACAGTTTAAAACAACATTTTATGACACATACTGGTGAAAAACCGTTTTCGTGCGATAAGTGTAATCATAAATTTATAACCAAAAGTGATTTAAAATATCATTATTGGACACACTGGTGAAAAACCGTTTTCGTGCGATAAATGTGATTATAAATGTATTTTTAAAAGCAGTTTTAAACAGAATTTATTTACACATACTGATGAAAAACCGTTATCGTGCGATTATAAGGACGTGACAAGTGAAACAATCGAATGTTGAGTTAAGACTGATTTATTATTCTAATTACAGAGAATATAAAGTAGATCCGAAGTAGGTACATTGTTAGGTACTACACCTTCCTTCTCATCGAAATTTTTTTTATTAAATACATGTAATTTTTTTTTTAATTCTAATAAGTATAGGTAAACATGCTTAAAATATAATTAATACTAATCCAGATTAGTATTTATTGGTATTATACTAAGTTATAAATGTATAAAATCAGTAATCATCATAAATTTTATAAATGAGTAAAATAAGTATTACAAAAGGTAAATATAAAATAAATTTGTATATTAATTAGTAGAACTTAACACATTTTTTAATGGATTATACATTTTTTTTTTAAATGTTTTTAGGGATAATATAATTTAGTTCGGTTTTTGTGTACAATATCATTTTTGCCATCTCTTAATATTTCAACATTGGGTGACAAATCTCTAATTACTAAGTAAGGACCTGAGTATATTGCAGTGAGTTTGTTACCAGTTTCGTTCTTGACTAATATCAAATTATTAATTTTATAAGTTATGGGGTTTATTTTTGAGTCGTAATTCGTTTTCCGTAAAATTTTACTATTGATTAAATTTTCTCTTGCTTCTTTTTGGGACATTTGGGGTTCTATGGTTTTATTTAAATTACTGGGTAAGTTACATTTTTTGCCATAAACTAATTCAAATGGGGTATACTTCGTTTCGCGATGAACGGAAGTATTGTATGAGAAGCACCAAAAGGGTAGCCAAGTACTCCAAAATTCGGGGTGATTGTCTGTATGTATATGTAAAAATGCTCCTAAACTTTTGTGGGAATTTTCAAGTGCGCCGAAATTGTGACACTTTATCCTCTTTAAACATAGACAGTATTATAATGTTTACACTACCCTACTGTAAAAACCTGCCAGCTGCGGAAAATAAACTTAGGCATAAATTAAATTTAGCATTGAACACAATATCATTTTATAGTAAAAAGTTCAATGTTATTGACACTAACCCTTTTGTTAGTAATAATTATCATTTGACGAAGGGAAAGCAGAAGCTTCCGGATTTTATTAAAAGACAGATAGCATCTTCGCTATTTTATTTTTTAAAATTTCAGTTTAGAACCTTGTTACACCCACTGCGACATCAGAACACCAGCTCTCAAACACCGACCCAGCAGCTTCACTTCACAAAGAGGGAGATACGTTCTCATGCCGTGAATGTAGTTATAAAACTCCAAAAAAAAGTCGGATGAAGGAACACTTAATGATTCACACTGGTGAAAAACCATTTAAATGTAATAAGTGTGATTCACGAGTGAACATTCTTGTTTTATGAATACATTTATATGTATTCATAAAACAAGAATGTATCAGCATTTACGTACTCATGGTGAAAAGCATTTCACGTGCGATAAGTGTGATTATAAAAGTAATGTTATGAGCTATTTAAAACAACATAATTTAAGAACACATACTGACACGAAGCCGTTTGCGTGCGATAAGTGTGATTATAAAAGTAAGGAGATCTGCAGTTTAAAACGGCATTTAAAGAAACATACTGGTGAAAAGCCGTTTGCTTGTGATTTGTGTGATTATAAATGTAGGCTTAAGTGCAATTTAATACGGCACTTAAAGACACATACTGGTGAAAAGCCGTTTGCTTGTGATATGTGTGATTATAAATGTATTCAAAAAACCAGTTTAGAGCAGCATATAATAAACCATAGCGACAAATGTTTCGTGTGCGATATATATGTCAATTTAAATGCAAATCAAAATATTCTCTTACGCTTCATTTAAGGAACCACTATGATAAAAAACCGTTTACTTGCGATAAATGTGACTTTAAAAGTTTTAGGAAAGGCCATTTAAAAAATCATTCTTTGACCCATACTTGTGAAAACCGCTTCTGTGTGACAAGTGTGATTATAAATGTTTTCAAAGGGGTGCTTTAAAAAGACATTCAATGATTCATACTGGTGAAAAACCGTTTGCGTGCGATAAGTGTGACTATAAATGTGCTCAAAAGTTTGCTTTAAAACAACATTCAATTATCCATACTGGTGAAAAACCGTTTGCGTGCGATAAGTGTGACTATAAAAGAGAATGGGCATAGTGGCCCACCTATTGTATAGATTCAAGTTATATGTCATTTGAAAGGTCATGACAGTAGCTTTATTTTATTGTATGACACCAACCCTGTAACTCGAATAGGGACGGATCTAGGACGTTTTTAGTTTTTGAAAAAAAATCTTTCCGTTTAGGTCGAGATGTACGTCATTTGAAAGCTCTTGACAGCAGCACTATTATATTGTATCACACTGGTCCTGAAATATGAACAGGGACGGATCTAAAACGTTTTTAATACTTAAAAACATTAAAAAGTTGAGATCGAGATGATTTGATTTGAAAAATACTGTTAATAGCTTAATTGTATTGTGACGGACTAACTCTGAAATCCAAACAGGCACAGATCTAGGATGTTTTTAGTAAAAAATATTGTTGTCGAGATGTATAACATAGTTTGAAAGGTCGTAACAGTAGTTTTATTGTGTGACTCCTATCTGAAAATACGAACAGGAACGGATTAAGGACGTTTATAGTTAAAGAACAGGTTGATGTTGCTATGTACGTTATCTGAAAGGCTGAGATGTATGTTATTTGACGCAGCAAGCCTTTTCGGAGGGTAAACAATTATTTTGATTCTCGGATCCTTGCCGTGAGCATAAGTCAAGACGCTAGAACAAGCTTTTTTGACGTGATAAATCTTTTAAATCGGTCAGAAGAGTAGGGGTTTAATTACTTGTAAAGATTAAATGCAACGAACGTTGTAACGTCATAAATGTGTTATAGCGTGTAAAGGGTGCATAGAAAGAAGACGTAGCTAATCTAACCTTCTAACAATGACTTTGAATAAGATATATCTGTTAAGAATCGTGTTAATTTGACGTAAAATAAAACGTTTTATGAATTACACTGAGGCTGCGTCCTCGACAGAGTCTACCCGTTTTTTTCCTTGATTTCTTTCTGGCGACTGGTCTTGGACGTTGTCATCATCATCATCCGAGCGATGTTCCCGGTTGCATCCCTCTCGGGAGCCCGGGGTTCGCTTTCCTAGCCTCCACTTCGCACGATCTTCGGCATCCCGGTTATTGAGGCCATTTGCCCGCATATCACCCTTTACGAGGTCAAGCCAGCATTTCTTAGGTCTACCCAGTCTGCCACGACCTGACGGAGGCGCCATGGCAAGACATTTGTTCCCCACTTAACTAGCGAGTTTCCGTAAGACGTCACCGTACCAGCGTAGGTGACATTCTTGCAATTTATCTGCAATATCTCGGACATGAAGGCTGCCCCGGACGCGAGAGTTTTGCGTCACTCCAGACATCCAGCGCAGCATCTTCGTCTCCGTGACACGCAGTTCCTACTTATGTCACTCAAGCACCGGCCACGCCTCACTACCATACAATAGAACAGATCTAATGATGGTTTTATAGACCCGTCCCTTTAGTTTAACCGGCATTTTGGGGTCGCAAATGACACCAGTCACCTCATGCCACTTGGCTCAAGCCGCTGAAATGCGTGACTTGACGTCGTAATCCGTCGCGTCGCCGGACGCGTGAAGCACAGATCCCAGGTACTTAAACTGGTCTGTCCGCTCAACCATATGACCGTCTACGCAGACAGGTGTGGGATCTGTGGTATTGCAAGCCAAGTACTCTGTCTTCGCCACATTCAGTTGCATGCCGCCGTTCTCAAGTGACTTCTTCCACGTGTGTACCTACGCGTTGGACCAGTCGCCCCTTATCCGAGTCCGCCAGTGCAATATCATCAGCGTACATGAGCAGCCACGGAGGCTGCTCGCGTGCATCTCTGATGGCTACAGACAGTGCATCCAATATTACGCTGAACAAGAACTGGTGGACTGCAACGGTAACAGGGAAGGGTTATTTGGGCCGCAGCGCCCACCAGATCATCATGCGAGGAACACAGTCAAAGGCCTTCAGCAAATCTAGGAATAGAAAATGCAGAGGCGTATTCTTCGTCCTGTATTTCACCATAACGATCCTTAGGGCGAAAGGGTCCATGGTGCCATGCCCGGGGCGGAAACCATATTGACACCCAGAGACAGTGCACTTCTGTCGGATCCAAGAGTCGACTATCCGCTCGTAGAGCTTCATGGTGTGGGACATGACCTTTATACCTCGATAACTGCCACACTCCTACACCGATCCCTTGCCCTTGAAAACTGGGGTAATAACACTCAATCTCCATTGGGCAGGGATCTCGCCGGTCTCGAGTATGCGGTTAAAGAGGTTGGTCAAGATGCCCACGAGAACTCATCGCCTTCCATGGTCTTGGACGTTGTACATCGGATTAAGGCTGGATGGTGGAAATGGCGACAGATCACATCAACCACTTGTGACCCGCGAATACCCCTTAAACTGAAGGGTCAAATCTATAAAACCATGATAAGACCCGTCTTCATGTATGGATCGGAATACTGGGCCATGAAGAAGAAGGATGAGAGAAGATTGCATGTGGCGGAGATGAGAATGTTAAGATGGATGTGTGGAGTAACGAGGATGGATAAAATAAGGAATGTGTAAATTAGAGCAAGCCTAAAAGTAGCACCGCTTACTGATAAAGTAAAATAGAACCGTTTGACCCCGTAAAATAGAACCGTAGAGAAGAGATGCATGTGACTAGAAGAGTGATGAGTATGAATGTAGAGGAGTGGAGAGGAAGACGACGATCTAAGAAAAGATGCATGGACTGCGTGAGACAAGACATAATAGAGATAAATGTGAACGATGACTAATAGGAGTAAATGGAAAAAGAAGATATACTGCGCCGACCCCAAACAAATTAGGGCAGGTATTTTACCTTTAGATAAAATACCTGCTTTTTTAAATATTGGTCGTTACAAAAAAGGTAACAACCAGGATTTAATTCATGACAATGAAATCTTTGTTCTGATAAACATGAGTACTATTACCAAAGTCTTTGCTTTCATAAGGGAACTTGACTGGCAAAAAATACCCAAATTGGCATCACCACAGTTCAAAATCCTTATTTTGTCCTAGTAAATAGGAAACCTTCAATTTAGAACATTCTATGTTTGCTACCAGAATGGAGTTAGTATGTGGCGTAATACAATGAATTGCCAAAGGATAGTGACCCTAATTTTTGAATCTATACTCCCAAGCATAAAACACTAAAGCTTTTTGCTGATGATATAAGATTCACCCTGCAGGTGAAATCTTTTGAGTGCTTAGAAGAAGGATTTATCAAACGCTTCCAGGATTTTACTGACAATACAGTGAACTAGCTAAATACTAATTCGACTAAGAACCAACTCTGAGCATTTAACCTACGTAAATAAATGAATAATTAAGGGTGACAAACACCAGCAACTCTAAAATATTAAGGCGTTGTCGTAGACAAAATATGTTTAATTTAAACAGCACTGTCAGAACACTAAAATAAAATGTGGGTTTAGAAAAAACGAACGGTATTCCGATTAGAGGATCAACCCACGCATGATGTATACCATAGGTCTGCTGCTGTATGCTATTTCTGCCAGAAAAAAGCTTTGCATAGCCATCGAGTTGATGTAAATAATGCATCTGTCGTCATCATAAGTTCAAACAAAACAATGTCTGAAGTTCAGAAAGTTCTTTTTAACTAACATCTCTCATAACTGTTTCTACAAGAGGATTGAAACTAACTCCAATAATGGGAAAAAAATTACTCATTTAAGGAGGCTAATTTTGACAACCCTGCTAGCTGCAACCCTGCTGCTGTTCTTTTTAGGATCGCCGGACTGGCGATCCTAAAAATAACTTTTTCGGAGTCTCGTTTTCTTCCCATGGATTACATTTTTTATACTTCAAATAAAACTGGGTTTTATATGTTGATTAATTCATTCAGTGACTTGCGGCGTCATAGTTATACAATCGGTGAGAACCAAATGGTTAATCAATTAATAACTACAATTTCTTAAGATTTTCCACAAGACACAAGATAGTTGATAAATCATAGAAAATAGTTAATTCTTGTGTCAATCACTTTTAAATCAACTGAAATAGATATAGATAGTTTTTTAACGTATAATTAATTGATGAACACCTGCATTCACAAAAAGATTGTTGTCAGGCGTCATGGTAACAATATGCCAATGACGCCGTTTTGTTCCGGTAGACGTCACGCGTCTCGTGTTTGTTTTATCATCATCATCCGAGCGATTTTGTTTTATATTGTTTATTTATAATATCGGTCATCTGGCTTGTGTTAAGGTGACGAAAGACGAATAGAAGAAGAATTAAGTATATAAAGAAAAAATATATATGAAACAAAAAGGAAAATAAATATAACGGAAAAGAATAAAAATAAAAGCTAATCAAAAAATCACAATTTCCATCGTTTTCTTATGACGTTATCACGTAAAATTATCGTCCGTAAACCGATTTTATAGACAACCATTTCTTTTTTCAATCAATTCATAATGCGCTGAATCCGTTCCAGTTCGTATCTTTCTGGAATGGTGTTAAACAATAAAGCTACTGTTACCACCTTTTAAACTATATAAATATGGACAGCGTTTTTACTAAAAACGTTCTAGATCCGTCCCTGTTCTTATTTCAGGATCAGTGTCGTGTAATAAAATAATGCTACTGTCAAAAGCTTTCAAATGACGTACATCTCGACCTAAATAGAAAGCATTTTTTTCAAAACTGAAAACGTCCTAGATCCGTCCCTATTCGAGTTACAGGATTAATGTCAACAATAAAATAAAGCTACTTTCATGACCTGTCATATGACATATAATTCGACTCTATACAACAGGTGGGACACCGTCTATATGAAAATGCCCATTCACCTTTAGCATTATTAGCAATTATGAAAAGAAGTTTGCATGCAATATGTGTGATTATAGAGCTAGGCAAAGGGTAACATTAAAACAACATTTTAGAACCCATACTGGTGAAAAACCGTTTATGTGTGATAAATGCTATTTCCAATGTAGTGATAAACGACTTCTTATAAAACACATGATGAAGGCACATGCTACTTGTATCTAAATATTTATTAAAGGTTTAATCTTAAAGGAGTAGAGTACCTACGATTATTCATTTTATTACCTTATCCAATAAATATCGAAGTGTGGCAGCCTACGCTGCTGCCCACTGACTATGTCTTTTGGTTACATTTGCTTTATTATTTTGTTGTTTATTAAATAACTAGCGACCCGCCCCGGCTTCGCACGGCTATATTATGCATGTGCTATACATATAAACCTTCCTCTTGAATCAGACTTAGTCCCATCGGCCCCGCTGGCTCTGCCCCGCCAGCGGGGCAGATGGGAAAAAGTGTTGCATCGGCCCCGCTGAACGCAGACGCGGACGCTAGCGGGGCCGATGAAACAAATTAAGTTTCATTTGCCCCGCTATAGGACTTACTTCCGTCGGGAACGCTAGCAGATGGGAAAAAGAGATTGATTCATCGGCCCCGCTAGCGTCGGCGTCGGCGTTTTGCGGGGACGATGGGTAGGTACAGATCAAGTTACAAATAGAGGCAATCAATACTTAGGTTGCCGAAAAAGGAATGTCTGTAATTAAAATGGTTTGTATGTTAATCAGTTTTTATTGAGTGCTCAAAATACATAATATTTTAATAATAAAAAAATACACACAACAAGAACATCACATAAACATTTTTTAATTTTCATAATCATAGATGATAGTCACACAAATTACATTAATCAGTCTTCATTAATGAACATTAATGCCTAAACTGCTGACAGTTTTGTAAAAAAAACACATCAAAATTTGTTGAGTAGTTTTAAAGATTTAAGCATACAAAGGGAAATAGGGACAGAAAAAGCGACTTTGTTTTATACTATGTAGTGATGATAATTAAGGGGTTCACAAAGTAATAGAGGGAAGAGGTAATATTTTATTTCAAGTTGCCTGAATTGGGAGGGAACATTGTTTTTTAAGTCAATTCACCTGGCTAGGGAAGAGGGAGGGGTTTGGGTGATATCACCCCCTGCTTCATTCATAAAGTTCGAAGAGAATTCTTCGAAAATAATTCTATGCAGATAACAACACAATATTATACTAAACTAGCGACCCGCCCCGGCTTCACACGGCTATATTATGCATGTATTATACATTTAAACCTTCCTCTTGAACCACTATCTATTAAAAAAAAAACCGCATCGAAATCCATTCCGTAGTTTTAAAGATTTAAGCATACAAAGGGATATAGGGACAGAGAAAGCGACTTTGTTTTATACTATGTAGTGATATTTCATGAATAAAGACTGTTTAGTTTTGTGTAGGTACCTAACGAATAAGTCATATTTAAGTACATTAAGTAGATAGATAGTATTTAGAGAGTTACAATAACGTTTTCTTAAATGGCATGCTCGCAATGGGCAACCTGTGGATGCTATACAGTTAGCTAGAACATACTTCAACTCAATGTGCCCATATTCAACTGCCTCTCACAAAATAATGACTTACCTACAGCAATATGTTTTGTACGCGGATGGTGCACAGGGTTGTGCGCAATTGCAATAGCAGATTGGCTGTAACTATAAACCTTGATTGGCAACTCAGTTCGGCCAGTTATTTCGGCCGCAAACCTTTTTAGAAATAGCCTCTATTGCAGCTTCTGACATTGCAATATATTCAGCTTCAGCTGTAGATAATGCAATGGTCTTCTGCTTCTTTCTTTCCCAGCTGACAGCAGCGTACGGGACACGGATTAATCACTGTGTAATATAAATTGCTTCATATAAAATGTATGTAACGTTTCAAATCCGTGCCCCGTCCGGGCCACGGATGCGGCACGCCCCGGACACGGCCCGGTCTAATGAGAATAATCCCTTATTCTGCTATTTTGCATTAATGGATTAGGGATTATTCTCATTAGACCGGGCCGTGTCCGGAGCGTGCCGAGGCCGGGGCGGCAACGGGCCGGAGCTCGCCCGTGTTGTAGTATTTATATTACACCGTGTGTTAAACGGGCCCGTACGGGACACGGATTAATCACTGTGTAATATAAATTGCTTCATATAAAATGTATGTAACGTTTCAAATCCGTGCCCCGGCCGGGCCACGGATGCGGCACGCCCCGGACACGGCCCGGTCTAATGAGAATAATACCTTGCCCCGTCCGGGCCACGGAAGCGGCACGCCCCGGACACGGCCCGGTCTAATGAGAATAATCCCTTATTCTGCTATTTTGCATTAATGGATTAGGGATTATTCTCATTAGACCGGGCCGTGTCCGGAGCGTGCCGAGGCCGGGGCGGCAACGGGCCGGAGCTCGCCCGTGTTGTAATATTTATATTACACCGTGTGTTAAACGGGCCCGTACGGGACACGGATTAATCACTGTGTAATATAAATTGCTTCATATAAAATGTATGTAACGTTTCAAATCCGTGCCCCGGCCGGACCACGGATGCGGCACGCCCCGGACACGGCCCGGTCTAATGAGAATAATACCTTGCCCCGTCCGGGCCACGGATGCGGCACGCCCCGGACACGGCCCGGTCTAATGAGAATAATCCCTTAACCATTGTCATTATATCGAGACTCTATTGATATTATATCAAGATTGTGACTTTATTTGGTATTCTGCTAAAGTTACATCGCAATAGAATCGCTATGGAGTCTCAATGGAATGGTTATAGATGCGTCGCTAGTGTTGCCTAGCAACATGGTATATGATGCTAAGCAATATATCGTTTTGACAACGTTTAACCACTGATTCTAGTGCAGAATACCAAAGTGGTGCGTCAGTAGTGTTTCGATAGAATAGTTAACATTAGGAGAATACAAATTTGACGTGTTATGTCATATTTTTCACCAACACTATTCACTTTTAGTAGAGAAGCCAACTTGAAAAATCGTGATTTCCGTAGGACTGGATAGTTTTATAACGACAACAGGTGTCGTTGGAATCAGCGTGGCTTACTGATTGCGAAAATGTATGTTGTCGCTTTCTAAAGTTGTGGGGGCTCCATCTATGACGTCACAAAGATGGCGCCGGACAGGTTTAGATTTTGTCGATTATTGCGATAACCATTTATCCGATTTAAACAAACTAGGTAGCAAATGATAGGTAATAAAATTTGTAACAAAACATGCTAAGTCACATTTATTGTAGGTATTATATTTGAATAAATATTTAAAAAAAAGTAAGTTTTCATGGGATTATTTTTTAACGCAATGCGTTTGGTATGCATTATACCCAATTAATATTGAAATTCGATTGATACTTGAGCAGTAAATAATTAGGTACATTATCGTAGTATTTCTCAAACTTTAAATTTTTCGAATTGCTGTAAAAATAATGAAGTTTGATGCACTACGCTAGTAAGTGTGTTTTGAAAAACAACTCTTAAAAATTACTTTTTTATCACAGTTGCTCATAAAGGTGATCTTATTAAACCGCTTTTAGGCTCATAATGCAACGTAATACACACGTGCGATAAAAAAAAAATCCAACTAGTGTTGGAAAATAATACGTCATCCCGATATGTCAAATACGTATCTTACTGCTAATGACATATAGTAGATGAAACATTCTTAAGGACATCGTTCAAATCGTACCCAAAAATTAACGTGCCGGCCACAAAAAAAATGTTTCTATCTTGTAGAGAATAACATTTTAAATAATGTTTAATAAGGCAACAAAGAGCTACGATGAACAATCGTTGAGTTATTTTACATTGAAAACCCAAAAAAATGCATTTTGTAGAGATCCGTTTGACCACTTCTAAGATATTACTACAGAAAAAATATAAAAATAAGTAGTAAATGGATAAGTTTTGTCTGTTTTTATTATATTTATATACATAGGTATATCCAATAACCCTTTCAGAAGTTATAGTGGGATCTTAAAAGTGGTCAAACGGATCCCTATAAAATGCATTTTTTGGGTTTTCAATGTAAAATAACTCAACGATTTTTGATCGTAGCTCTTTGTTGCCTTAGTAAACATTGTTTAAAATGTTATTCTCTACAAGATACAAATAATTTTTATTACTGGCCGGCATTTTTTTTTTGTGGGTATTTTTTGTTAGAAACATGAATGATCTCCTTTATCTGGGTTATACTGTTTTGATGTATAGAAAAAGGTACCATCCAAAGAGTTTTTAAGCCTTGCTGGCTTAAAACTCTTTGTTGGTACCTTTTTTCTTCTTTTCAAAAGGTTGTCTCTAAAGTCTGCGAACGATAATATTACGTGATGACGTCTTTGAAAATAATTAAAAATTGAGTTTTGTTTTTATTTTGTTTTTTCTTTAGGTACATAAATATATATCGCACACCTAGATCGAAACTGTCGTAACTCAAAAAACATGATTTTTGGGAAATGGCAAAAAACTGATATTATGAAAACTATGCACGATAGCAACATTTTGTAAAAAGATTTTGAAATGTATTAGAAAATAAACCATTATGATATTAATCAGGTTATAAATTAAGTCTTAGATAATGAGAAAACGACTAATTTAAAAAATGCTCATTGAAACTGTAGTAAAACGAAATAAAAAATCAAATTAGTTAAGCAATAAGTAAGAAAACTGACTTTACTCAAAATACATCACAAAACAAAGTGTATTAAAACCAGCAAAACTGTATTAAGTCAAAATACTTTGTAAGAAAGTTGTCGCAACTCAAAATACAACACCCTAGTTGCACGAGTGGGTGTAGACAAAACTGATTCGTCTCGCCATCTCTTGGACACTAAAGTAAACTGAATTACTTCGGTTTTATTGCCGTGTAGGTAATCGTATCAGGAATCCGAATATGCTGTTAACTCAAAATGCGACATTTTTGAGTTACAACAGTTTTGATCTAGCTGTGCGATATTTTTTATATATTCTGTTTTTAATGAAACCCGGAACTAATATATTCTGTTTTTAACCGCCGACGCAAAAACAAATGAAAAAACCCTAAAAAAATATTGTATGTCAGACGCTGTATAGGTTAAAAGTCTTTTGCCTAGCCTTTCGGGAGTGTAATTAACAAAAAATAGTAAACATAACCTAAAATTCTTAAAAACTTTTTATTATTAAAATTTTAACAAGTCTTTTTTTTTATTCGCAACTGTGATAAAAAACGTCGTACGATACACGTGTGAATTGATCATTCCATCTCGGCTTTTGCCACGCTCGCGTTCCGCTCGCGCGTCATAAACCGCCTCTATGGAATGATCAACTTTCCACACTTGTATCGCAATGTACCTACTATTTTTTAATATTGTTTAAAATATAATACTTATAATAAAAGTGACTTCACATGTTTTGTTGGATATTTTATCACCTCTCATTTGATACCCACTTTACTCAAATCGGATAATTGGTTCTCTCAGTAACCAACAAAATCTAAACCATCTTTGTGACGTCATAGAGGGCATCCCCACCACTTTAGAAAGCAACAGCATGCATTTTAATATTCAGTAAGCCACGCTGATTCCAACGATACCTGTTGTTACTCTCTAAAGTGGTGGGGGTGCCATCTATGACGTCACAAAGATAACACATGAACCGACATTCTAAAATTTAGGGCGGTAAAAAAGGATATGACAAAGAATTAAAATAGTACATTGCGATACAAGTGTGGAAAGCTGATCATTCCATAGAGGCGGGTATATGATGCGCGAGCGGAACGCGAGCGTGGCAATAGCCGAGATGGAATGATCAGCTTCCCACACCTGTATCGTACGACGTTTTTTATCACAGTTGCGAATAAAAAAAAAGACTTGTTAAAATAATTAAAAGTTTTCAAGAATTTTAGGTTATGTTTACTTTTTTTTGTTAATTACACTTCCGAAAGGCTACGCAAAAGACTTTTAACCTATACAGCCTCGTCTGACGTACAATATTTTTTTAGGGTTTTTTTCATTTGTTTTTGCGTCGGCGGTTAAAAACAGAATAATAATGGTAAGGAAAAAAAATATTTATGTACCTAAAGAAAAAACAAAATAAAAACAAAACTCAATTTTTAATTATTTTCAAAGACGTAATCACGTAAAATTATCGTTCGTTATCAGACTTTAGAGACAACCTTTTGAAAAGAAGAAAAAAGGTACCACCAAAGAGGTTTAAGTCAGCAAGGCTTAAAAACTTTTTGATGGTACCTTTTTTCTATACATCAAAACAGTATAACCCAGATAAATTAAGAATGTTTCATCTACCTAATATGTCATTAGCAGTAAGATACGTATTTGACTTATCGGGATTACGTATTATTTTAGCACTAGTTGGATTTTTTTTTATCGCACGCGTGTATAATACGTTGCATTATGAGCCTAAAAGCGGTTTAATAAGATCCACTTTATGAGCAACTGTGATAAAAAGATTGTTATGTTCTTATGATTCTGCTCGCGGCTCGCTCGAACGTTGTTCTTATGATCAAACCTTTTATTTGTAGATGACGCTACCGCTATTTCTACAATTTATACCCTTTATATAAAATTACTTTATTTTTCGAGCATAAATAATAATGATAATAATAATTTATATCAAAGGTGAAAATGGCAAGATTTTTTAATTTAATACTTATTATTTCTGACACTTATATGAGTCATGACACTGATTTTATAGAAAAAAACGTGTGGCACTCGAGGACTGCCATGGTAAAGCTATTGCATCGTGCGAGCTTCGTACAGTCGTACCATATACACCGTCGTCCGTCAATAGTTGTCCGTCAATAAATAATCGTCCGTCATTTGTCGGGTATTTTCGTTACGGAATTTCTTGATTCGGTCGCCGCTCCCAAGGCCCGCGATAAAATCTATGCAATAGCTTAAAAAGCTTAAACATTCGTATTTAATAAACAAGTGACGCTGTTACAGCAAATCTTCATCATCTACAGTATAATTGAATTGATTAAAACATTGGACACCGTTATGGCAAATATCTGCCATTCGTTTTTGCTTCCGGTCAGCACATTAATAACGAGATGTTCTGCACCCTGTCTTGCAATTGCAAGAAATTAATTCCAAAAGTTTTAAGACTGATAGGTTCTTGCAAAGATCCAATTGGACGCAGTTGCCCATCTTTCCATCATCATCCATCATCATCATCAGCCCATGTTTCTATACTGTGGTGTAGGTATCTAGCGCCACAGTTAACTAGCGTATTGCATCGGCCTTGGGCGAAAAAGAGTGTGCCCGCGGGTTTTTTTCATTACAATTTCGGTATTTTGAAAGTAATTAAATAAAATTAAACTTTGGGATACACAACGAAATTGTGCCTAATTTTTTACTACCCAAATTCTGGTCTAATTGATATAATAACAGTGTATATTGGATACCAAACTTAATTGAGTTTAGAAAAAATCTCCTAAAAAGTTACCTGCTTTTTATTGAATATTTTTTTATATGTAATAAAAGTGACTTAGAATATTTCGTTTGAAATTTTATTACCTATTTTTTTATACCTAGTTTGCTTACATAAATCGATTTATTCCGGTCGGATCCCCTGGATCTGATACCCTGGGGGATCAGTTTTATTTTAAAATATTTAATTTTTAAAACTCTTCCGGTCTGATCCACCGTGCAGGGGATCACAAATAAATTTAAATATTTTATTCCGGTCGGATCCCCTGGCTATATTAACAAACTTTTGGGACAATCACCAACAAAATAGTTATTCAGGGTTTATATTTAATACAAAATATTTGAAATACATGTTTATAATACTACTCATTGTAATGGAAATGTTTAGTATTGGAGAACAACTACCCTACTTGTCTTGGCTTGTCCAAGTCTTGGCCAAGTCACAGCATCTTTTTAATATTTTTTATACTTTTTTTTAAATTAAGTTTTGTCCAAAAAATACCAAATTTTAATGTCTGACCTGCGATTATTTTAAACACTTCGTTGATTTGGTGTTCATTTTATAGGGTTCAGTTCCTTGAAAGGTAAAAGATAATAGGGACTATAGACCTCAGTATCTGGTATGAATTTCAACTTGCTAGGTTCGCCCGTTCCTGAGAAAATCTGTCGGTTCCTGGTTCCGTACCTCAAAAGGTAAAAAAAGGAACCCCTATAAGATCACTTTCTTGTCCGTCTGTCCTTGTGTCGCCACATATTTTCTCAGGAACGGGTGGACCTAGCAAGTTGAAGTTCATATCAGATACTAAAGTAGTTCCTATTAGATGTGTAAAAATCAAGGTCCTGAGCCAACACAATAAAAAGATATGGGCAAATTTACATTTTCGCAAAAACTTGTACCAAAATTAATCTTAATTTTCAACTTTATTATATTTCGGAATTTTACCTTTACTTGTGCTATAAGACCTTGCTTTTTGCAAAATTGACAATTCCCAGTCAACCGAAAGTACCCCATAGGTTTCGGGTCGAAAACCTAATGGTAGTTCCCGTTGACCTAGAAACACGAAATTTGGAAAAAAAAACAAGGCCTTACAGCACAATTAAAGGGAAAATTCCAAAAAAATAAAAATTTGAAAATTTAAGGGTGTACATACATAGTTGGACCAATTTTATTAAACTTGACCCTTAAATTGTATGGGCGCCCAAACGAATTAGGGATCAATGTAAATTGGTAACTACCTACTGACTACCATACCACTACAAGGGCAGAGAAAGAGAGTTGAAACTAATTTATAGAACCCTCGGCGCGCGATTACGACTAGCACTTGATAGGTTTTTATTAAGTAATTAAGGTTGGTCCAAAAAAATCCAAAAGTCTGATTACCTGTAGTGTGATGATTTTAAAGACTTTAATTTTGTTGATTTCTTAAATGATTTATTATATTATTTATTTTAATTTCTGTATATGTTATTTAATTAAGTTAGTCAAAACTTTTTTTAAATTATGGTTTGTCCAAATAATAATAACAAAGGTTGCCTGGAAGACATTTGAGCGATAAGGCCGCCCTTTGTAACACTTATACTTTAAATATTGTTTCTTTTTAAATATTTAATGCTATTTAAAAATGGTGTTTATAATAAAGAATTTGTATTTATCTATCTAAAGCCTGATTGCCTGTGATGATTGTAAAACACTTAAAAAATTGAAAAAATTACATTAAAAACTGTTTTTCTCTTGACTGTACTAACCTGTCTGTAAAAAAGAGTAAGGGGATCGGACCGGCATGATAAAGTTTATAGTGGATCAGAACGGAATTAAAAAATAATAGCAGGGGATCAGCTCAGGGGATCAGACCGGAATAAATCCATAAATCGGATAAATGGATCGGATCGGTTGTTGCAATAAGTGACAAAATCTAAACCTATGAGGCGCCACCTTTGTGACGTCATAGATGGTGCCCCGATCACTTCAGAAAGCGACAAAATGCATTTATGAATTCAGTAGTCCTTGCTGATTCCAACGATACATATTGTCGCTTGCTAAAGTAGTGGGGGTGGGTTGCGCAGAGCGGTATGTAGTAGGTAACTAGCGCAGAGCATCAAACTCGGGCGAAAATGAGCGTGCGCAGGTTTGTATTTTCATCATAAGTTCGTTATTTTTAAACCAATTTGAACAATTCAAAATGTAGCAAATTCTTTAATATTGTCGCTAATTATTTACTTCTAAGTCTTAATCTAATTGAAATATAAATTGGGTATATTGCCTACTAAACGTAATGTGTTTAGAAAAAAAACTCTTGAAAAATTACTTTTTTAAATATTGTTTAAAATACAATACCTAAATTAAAAATGATTTCGCTTATATTGTTAGAAATTTCATTACCTCTCATTTGATACCTAATTTGCTTAAATCGGATAAATTGTTAACGCATAACCTACAAAACCTAAACCTGACTGGGCAACGGTTGGTATTCACCGCAGTAGACATAAACTATATGAGTTATACGCGGAAAGACAGAGTAATACATCAGAGGAGTTTGGAGCCTACGTTAGAAACTATTCAAGGATATTTAAAAGAGTGTGTATTTTGGCAAAATCTCTCTTCATTAAATCTGTGATTAAAACTAGTGATGATAAAATAAAAGCTACATGGAAAGTAATTAACGCTGAAACAGGAAGAGTCGCAGCCAAAAACACCGAGTTTAAATTGAGTATTAATGGAAATATAACTAATAATGATCAAGATATCGCAAACGAATTTGAGATTTTTTTCGGTAATGTAGCTATTACTTTGACGAAGGCTTTAAATTCTTCTACCCCCATTGCAGAAGCTTTGCTAAAAACGAATGTACCAAATTGTAATAAAACATTTAAATTCCAATATGTTAAAAATCATGACATTATTGTAGTGCTTAAGCAAATAAATCTCAAGAAAACTAAAGATCTATGGGGGATGTCTGTCCCGATTGTTAAATCAATTATTGAACTGATTATACCAGAACTAGTCATTATATTTAATCGATGTATAGATTGTGGTGTGTTTCCTGATTTAATGAAATTGAGTAAAGTAGTTCCACTGTTTAAATCTGGTAGTACCTCAGACCCCTCCAATTTTAGACCAATATCAGTACTACCCACGTTAAGTAAAATTTTTGAAAAACTTATTTTAAAGCAACTACTGAAACATTTCCATGATAATAATATCTTACATAATAAACAGTTCGGGTTTAGTAAGGGGCGCTCGACTACTGATGCGGGTATAGCGTTAATTAAAAACATATTTGATGCTTGGGAGGAGTCACATGATGCGTATGGCATATTCTGTGACTTATCCAAGGCATTTGATTGCGTTCAACATAATACATTGATCATGAAACTACACCACTACGGTATTAGGGACGGCGCCCTGGATCTTATCTCTTCTTATTTGAGCGGTAGGATCCAGAGTGTTGATGTTAACGGGAAACGATCCCCCGGATCTGCGATAGCAATGGGGGTTCCTCAAGGATCCATATTAGGACCTTTCCTGTTTTTAGTTTATATAAATGACTTACCTTACCTTGTAAGGGACAACCATGGGATAGTGTTGTTCGCAGATGACACCTCCTTGGTGTTCAAGGTTAAAAGGCGTCAGTCCAACGTTGACGATGTGAACAATGCTCTCTCTAGAATAGTTGATTGGTTCAATTCCAATAATTTATTACTGAATGGATCCAAAACTAAATTAATTCGGTTCACACTTCCAAATGTAAAACAAGTAAAAACTGTTGTAAAAATTAATGATGAGGAAGTTGAATTAGTCAGTAAGGCTGTCTTTCTAGGTATAACTTTAGATCCTAAGCTTCAGTGGGGCCCACATGTGGAAGCATTGTCCAATAGACTTAGTTCTGCCGCTTACGCCGTTAAGAAAATTCGCGAATACACGGACATTGAGACTGCTCGCCTAGTCTATTTCGGCTACTTCCACAGTGTCATGTCGTACGGCATCCTACTGTGGGGGTGTGCTGCAGATATTGATGCTATTTTCATATTGCAAAAGAGAGCTGTCCGAGCTATCTACAAAATGGGCCCCAGGGAATCACTTAGAGAAAAATTTAAAGAGATAAATATATTAACGCTCTATTCACAATATATCTACGAAAACTTGCTCTACGTTCACAAAAATCCTGATATTTTCCGTAAAAACAGCGATATTCATAATTTCAATTTAAGAAATAAGGGTGAACTTACCGTGCCCGGTAGCAGGCTCCGGAAAATAAACAGGTCGTTTAATAGTACATGTGTGCTCTATTATAATAAATTACCTAAAGATGTATATGACATGTCCATTAACAGGTTCAAAACTTTTATAAAGCATAGATTGTGCAGTAAGGCATACTATGATACTTCGTCTTATCTTAATGATAAGAACCCATGGACATGACTTTAGTTGCTCCATTTCAAATAATACTTTCAAATACTGTAATATTGACCATTGTGAGCGTGACCACATGAAAAAAAAAAAACCCCATGAGTTTCTTGTGCCTTCTTCTCATTGGTGGGCGCGTTCCGAAGGCACACATCCTAACTTAGTTTTTAAGACGTTTTTATGTGGTCCTGTATACTTTTAAGTATTAAGTATCCAAAGAAAATAAAGATATTTGATTTGATTTGATTTGATTTGTCAGGCACCATCTTTGTCACGTCATAGATGGCACCCCCTCCACTTTAGAAAGTGGCAACATAATTTTTCATAATTAGTAAGCCACGCTGATTACAACGATACCTGTTGTCGCTTTCCAAAGTGGTGAGGGTGCCATACATGACGTCACAAAAGTTAGGTTTAGATTTTGTCGGTTGTTGGTTTGGGCGTCATCTTTGTGACGTCATAGATGGCACCCCCACTGCTTTAGATAGTAACAACAGGTATCGTTGGAATCAGCGTAGCTTACTGATTATTAAAATGCATGCTGTTGCTTTCTAAAGTGGTGGGGATGCCCTCTATGACGTCACAAAGATGGTTTAGATTTTGTTGGTTACTGAGAGAACCAATTATCCGATTTGAGTAAAGTGGGTATCAAATGAGAGGTGATAAAATATCCAACAAAACATGTGAAGTCACTTTTATTATAAGTATTATATTATAAACAATATTAAAAAAAAGTAATTTTTAAGAGTTTTTTTTTCAAAACACACTTACTAGCGTAGTGCATCAAACTTCTTTATTTTTACAGCAATTCAAAAAATTTAAAGTTTGAGAAATACTACGATAATGTAACCTAATTATTTACTGCTCAAGTATCAATCTAATTTCAATATTAATTGGGTATAATGCATACCAAACGCATTGCGTTAAAAAATAATCCCATGAAAACTTACTTTTTTTTAAATATTTATTCAAATATAATACCTACAATAAATGTGACTTAGCATGTTTTGTTACAAATTTTATTACCTATCATTTGCTACCTAGTTTGTTTAAATCGGATAAATGGTTATCGCAATAATCGACAAAATCTAAACCTGTCCGGCGCCATCTTTGTGACGTCATAGATGGAGCCCCCACAACTTTAGAAAGCGACAACATACATTTTCGTAATCAGTAAGCCACGCTGATACGACCTGTTGTCGTTATAAAACTATCCAGTCCTACGAACTTCGTAAATAAGCGACTTTTTGTCAATTGGCCTCCCTACTATTTCATTAGATATTGTTTTATTAATGTAAATAAATCAGTGAAATAGTACATGCGCTGTGTAGCGCGCTATAGGTAACAATCGTATTAGACAATAGATTATCTAAACTTACATCATATTTTACACAGATTAAAAAACAATGAAGTTACGGAACGAAATTGTTTATTTATAGGAAAAAATATATTTATTTAACACCTAGTACAATTTAAATAGAAAACATACAAAACTCCACACACAAAAATAGAAAAAATAAAATAACAATAATAACAATTACCCAACCCTAATCAAAAAGACCCCTCCCCAACGTTCCCGGTGCAAAGCTGGACAATATGCAGGCAGCGTTACCCCGCTGAACCGCTATCGACAGCCTTTGCACCAGGAACGCCCCGGAACGCGGATCGAACCCCCTGTCTCGGAGGCGACGGCCAATCTCCTTCACAAAAGCCAAACCCTCGGCCCCCCAACTCCCAGACGTTTCGACCGCCAATGGCACAAAAATATAGTTCTGTGCAAGCGGAGCATACTTCGAGTGCTTACTCCCTGCAGCAGTTTCGGCAGCCGCACCGGCCACTCTTGCCGTGAGAGGCAGATGACTCACCGCGAACGTATTGACGCAAGTTGCGTCCCATATGAGACATCTGCCCCTACGCCATGGAACGAGGGTCAACCCGAAACGAAATCTATTAATTTATATAACATCCCTTCCCCCCTGGTATATATACAGTATCTATATAAAAAAACAAAACCTCTAACTAATGTTTTAACAGAATAACCAATAATTATACAAAGGAATAAAATATATATTTTTGTAATGGTAAATTTTAGTTTTATGTGTCCTCCATAATTCCCTCCATCCAGGTTTGTATGTTATGTCATAGCTATGAGATGTTAGTGCAATTGCGATTCTTGTTAGTCTGGGTGATAACATATCCGGTATAGGCTTCTTTGGGTTAAAAATACCTAGTAAGGGCTTATGGTCTGTAACCACAGTAAATTGTCTGCCTGATAAATAGTTATGAAACTTTTTTATGCCTAACATAATTGCTGTGGCTTCTTTATCCAATTGTGAGTATCTCCGCTCATGTTGGTAAATAGTCCTAGGGCTCATTGCGACTGGCCGTTCTTGTCCATCATCCACTCTGTGAGACAAAACCGCTCCAACTCCATAATATTCTGAACTGTCACAAATGTCAGTATCAACGGTTTCTTTAAATCATAGTGTACTAATGTAGTGTCAAACGTTTACAAGTCCAATACAACGTTCGTAAAATCCGCTGAACCATGGAGCTAATTGTGGTATAAACCATTCGATGTTGTTTTGAATACAGTATGGTTTATTCGATATTTCTGAGATAATTTGAATTGAGTAGCATTGTCCGATGTAATAACTTTTGGAGTTCCTCTAGTTGAAATCATTCTTCTCAATGCTAAAAGTTCTTCTTCAGCTGATAGGTCGTTAACAATCTCTAAGTGTAGGTACGGCTCTTACCGCCAGGCAAGTGAACAAACAGATCCACCTCTTTTCTATTCCATCTTTAGTATTGACCATGATTGGTCCAAGGTAGTCAAGTCCTGAGAAAGTAAAAGGTGAGCTATATGTCACTCTCTCGGCCGGAAGTGCAGGAGTAGGTGATAATTTAAAAGGTCCTCCACCATGCTTAACGCATCTTGAGCATTTTTTGAGAATCTTCTGTACCTGGCTTTTACCTTGAGGAATCCAATAATTTTGTCTAATAACGCTAAGTAGCACCGATATGGTAGTTATCATTATAAGTTTTTATGATGATCTTATTAGTAAAGTCCTATCTTTGGGTATAAGAATTAGATACTTTTTATCATATGACCAATTCGGATTTTCCATTCTGCCTCTACGTCTTTATAATCCATCTTCACTTCAATACCACTTCCAATACGCTTTTTTTTGTATTCACTAGCTCGATGTTAGGTCTTCGTATATTCTATGTATCATCCTTAGTATTCCAATCTAAACCGAGTACCTTGACTATTTCTTCTGAGTAGCTATCCGCAATACTTTGTATTAATTTGTTTGCATTTGAACTCCAACATCTGAGATTCATAGATATTTTTTGAAACTCTGTTTTAAGTTTTTCGTATAACTCTTTTGCTTGTTGAACATCCTCAGTTCCTGTCACCAAATTATCGACATATATTGTCGGATATATTTTGTATCATCTTGTCCGTTGAATTCTTGAGGTGGTGTTTGATAGTTGCATCTAATAAAAACGGGCTCTATATTACTCCAAATGGTAGGTACTCGACAGAATCGCATATGTAAAACATTTTCTTTAGTTGCCAATTGATTATAATCTTATACTTAACCATAAAAATCTAGTTACATCTCTGCTGTTACTATTTAGGCCTATTTGTAGAAATGCTTTTTCAACATCGGCTGTTATTCCTATTTGATGGAGTCTAAATCTTATCAAAAGTCCTGTTAAGTCTTCTAATAGTAAAGGTCCTGCCATTAGGCATTCATTTAAACTATTTTTGTCTTTTAATTTGTCTGATCCATCATAAACTATTCTTGTGTAAACTATTCTTCTTGTTTCCCTGGAGTTCTAACACCGTGGTGGGCTAAGTAATGTATCGTGTACTTACAATTTTCTATTTCCTCTTCGGGTACGATTTCAATTATTGCCTTCTTCTTATTGCCTGAAACTATTTTTAGTAGTAGGTGATACTCTGGATTTTATCGAGGTAAGTCTTAAATGTTCTGCCATAGCTAGCTAGTGATACCATAAGTAATAATAGAATCTGCAAGCGAGTTGTATAACAATAGCAATATTTTGTAGGGTATTCTGCCTCGTATACCTAATTAAGTTGGCTAAAAATGCTCTGAGTTTGTCACAAACACTATTAATATGAGGGTACCAGTTAAAACAGCTATCGATCACTAAACCCAAGTACGTATGAGTTTCAACTGTTTCGATGCTTTGACAGCAACAGTTTTGTAGATTTTGATGGAAACACATATGATTGTGAGCCATAAGCTTATTGTTAGTGTCAAAAGAAGTTTTAATGTAGGGTGAACGAATGTGCATTAACTTTGTTTTGTCCGCGTTAAGGACAAGCCTGTTGTCTGCTGCTGCTGTTGTCTAAACAAATGGCGTCAGATTATCAGTCCGATTATCTAATTCTTCTTGATAATATTGAACGTTTTGACAAATGTTTGGTACAACATTCGCATTTAGGCATACTTATCTATTTACCTATACGAGTTTTCATTTGATAAATGATATATGATAAATGATTCTCTTCTTCGACTGGGAGTTTCAAACATTTAGCTAACTCCTTTTTAATGTAGCTCCTTTGACTTGCAGAGTCCATTAGAATCCGGCAATTTTTCTTTTCTGTCATGTTTAGATTTGATGCTTGTACAATAGCCGTTTGCAGAATAACAAGTGAGTTAGTTTTCGAGTCGAGGGTATTTTCATTTTAGTACATTGCGATACAAGTGTGGAAAGTTGATCATTCCATAGAGGCGGTTTATGACGCGCGAGCGGAACGCGAGCGAGCGTAGCAAAAGCCGAGATGGAATGATCAACTTTCCACACGTGTATCGTACGACGTTTTTTATCACGTTGAGTTTTATTTAAGCCAGCAAGGCTTAAAAACTCTTTGATGGTACCTTTTTTCTATACACCAAAACAGTTTATCCTGTGATAAATTAAGAATGTTTCATCTTTAGCAGTGAGATACGTATTTGACATATCGGGATAGCGTATTATTTTAGCACTAGTTGGATTTTTTTATATCGCACGTGTGTATAATACGTTGCATTATGAGCCTAAAAGCGGTTTAATAAGATCCACTTTATGAGCAACTGTGATAAAATAGTACATTGCGATACAAGTGTGGAAAGTTGATCATTCCATAGAGGCGGTTTATGAATCTCGGCAAAAGCCGAGATGGAATGATCAATCCACACCTGTATCGTACGACGTTTTTTATCAGAGTTGCGAATAAAAAAAGACTTGTTAAAATAATAAAAAGTTTTTAAGAATTTTAGGTTATGTTTACTATTTTTTGTTAATTACACCCCCGAAAGGCTAGGCAAAAGACTCTTAACCTATACAGCCTCGTCTGATATACATTTTTTTTTTAGAATTTTTTTCATTTGTTTTTGCGTTGGCTGTTAAAAACAATATAATGGTAAGGAAAAAATATATTTATGTACCTAAAGAAAAAACAAAATAAAAACAAAACTCAATTTTTAATTGTTTTCAAAGACGTTATCACGTAAAATTATCGTTCGATATCAGACTTTAGAGACAACCTTTTGAAAAGAAGAAAAAAGGTACCAACAAAGAGTTTTAAGCCAGCAAGGCTTAAAACTCTTTGATGGTACCTTTTTTCTATACATCAAAACAGTATAACCCAGATAAATTAAGAATGTTTCATCTACCTAACATGTCATAAGCAGTAAGATACGTATTTAACTTATCGGGATATCGTATTATTTTGCCACTAGTTGGATTTTTTTTTATCGCACGCGTGTAAAATACGTTGCATTATGAGCCTAAAAGCGGTTTAATAAGATCCACTTTATGAGCAACTGTGATAAAAAATGTATTTAGGTACATGTGTAGTTAGTCTATTGTTGAATTTGAAAGGAACGGGACACAATGCTCTATTATGTTTCCCATAGGCTCCACTATGAGCACATTTTCTTTTGTTATTGCATTCGGAACTTCGGTGTCCCATCTTGAAATAGATGTAACTAGCCTTTCCTAATTTTGCCTTTCTCTTTTGAAGTGTGTTGGCAATTTGACACAATATGTCATTGTAGTGATTGCCATTACAAAATATACAAGGTTCTAATTTTATTCTTTTATTAGGAATTTTATTACGAGGATCTTGATTATTAAATTTTCTTTTAGTAAAGTTATGTTTTGAATTTTTGGATTAATTATGTCTTTTAACATTGTACGAATTATTATTATTAGAATTTGATTGAATCACGTCATTTCGATTCCAAGCTGGTGCTCTTTGTCTTTGAAAATTCAGTATTACTTAACGAAGTAGCTCGATTCCGTTGAATGTTTGGTCTATATGTCTGTATTTTTTTACCTTGTTTTGCACAAAGTATTTCCACAGTGTAATGTTCATCTTTTCTTGATATTCTGCTAGCGTCTTCTCTTGCTAAAATAATTATCTGCAGCTTCTTTCTAATATCTTCAATGGAATCCGTTGTCAAACTTAGTCACATTTCATATTATGACGTCCTCTAAATTTTTTTCTGTGATCAGGAAACGCAGATGATTGTGATTGACGTCCTCACCTAGAGAGCTTAGCACCCTTAGATGTCTCTATATTTCGTTTATAACTCTTCTGCATTCTGTTGGACTATTATTCGTTGTTTTTAGTGAATATAATGCTGAATAGTGTGCGTCTATAGCCTATAAAATGGTTTTCTTTTCCAAATCTTTCTTTTAAAGTAGCTAGAGCTATTTTGTAATTCTTATGAGTAATCTCTAGGCCGTCAATACATTTTTGAACCTTACCCTTCAGCGAGTTTTTTAAGTATAATAGTTTGTCAACATCTGGAATGTCACGACTGTCGACATTTGAGGAGTAACTTCCTGTAATGATTTATTAAGTTTAAGAATAAAAAAAAATTATAAATCAGAATGTCAAATAGTGTGTGTTAGTCAAATAGCAAACCTTAATGTGTTATAAGTAGTTATCTAGATAACTAGAAATTATATAATTAAATAGAGATTAAAATTATTTTTTTCATGAAGGGATAAATACGGTTGTAGCTTGTGTCTAATTCCCTTTAAGACAAGGTTAATATAATGTAATGATTTGTAATGATGTTATATCACTATTTTATTAAGAAGAGAACAATTTTTTGAAGAGGAGGTGCAAAGCACCAATGGCGTTCAAGGTGTGATCGATCACAGAGTACAATTCTTACTTACCAAAGATTGTAAACATCGTGCCGAGCTTGATGCACGGCGCGACATGCCTTGCGTAGGTACCTAATGTAATGTCATGTACCTAATTATTGCTAATGTGTTTATGCTGTGGCGCTCACGTTGTGTGAAATAGCCTTATGTTCAGTGTGAAGTAGAGCTTTATTTATATTCTTAAGTTTATGAACGAAATGTTTGGGTTGCAATAAAGTGCCACCGCTATTTGGGGGCAGCACTGTCAATGCATATTAATACGAGAATAAAATGGTGTACTTCGTGATATAAAACCTGGTTTTAATGTAACGATACGTCTCGTCTGTGTCCATCTCCTGCTGTCGCAACATAATATCCTGCCTATAACAAAAACTAGTGGTGTTTGAACCCACTGGAAGTGATCTCTCCAACAACGCCGACCCTAGGGCTCCCGGCGTTGCCTGTGGTGCAACGATCTCCAAAATGCCATTGCAATACCCTCAATTATTGTTTAAATAATTTAGTACCTATAATTGCAGAATGATGTCAATATATTAAGAAAATCTAAAATAAATAAATTAAATAACAAATAAATATTATAATAAACTAATAAAGCAAATATAATTGTGGTGATATGCAACCTTGTTATAACTCCTTCATCGACACACAAAGAAGAAGACCTACTCATTGATCAAACTGTCATGTCATCTGCCACTATATGTCAGGTGTTGTCTTGTGTAAATAATACTTTCATTGCTTGTACAATTTTAATGAATAAAGCCATATTAATTCAGAAATGGTCTAATACATCAATTTATTCATTAAAATTATAAACATGGACAAATATTTAAAACCAGAACGATTCGAAGCCGATCCAACAGCAAGCTCGGATCAATCATCGCTTTGGATCCATTGGAAACAAACATTCAACAACTTTATAAAAGCTGTAGAGACAGTGAGTAAGACTCCAGTAAGCGCCGACTACAAATACCAACTCCTAGTAAATCACCTATCGCCACTCCTCTATCGGCACATCGAAAATTTAAACGATTATGAAACGGCGATACTAAAACTAGATGCGCTGTTCATAAAACCAGTAAATGAAGTATACTCTCGATATCGATTAGCCCAACGTCATCAACAGCCTGGAGAATCAATCGATCAGTACATCCAAACACTAAAGCTGTTAGCAAAGAACTGTAATTTTAAATCAGTGAATGCGGGACAAAACGAGGGTGAATATGTACGAGACGCCTTCATCGCAGGGCTATCGTCATCAATTATACGACAAAGACTCCTTGAAAACTGCACCCTTACTTTAGACAGAGCTTATGAACAAGCACGAGCTCTTGAAATGGCACAAATTCAAAACAATGACTATAGTCACGAATCTACTCCAGTCATAAACTATACCTTAGAAAGTAATCCGTCTTCGTCTAACACTGTAGCTGCTGCAAGAAAACCATTAAAAAACGAAACATGCTATTTTTGCGAAAATCAACGTCATCCACGAACTGCGTGCCCAGCTTTTAATGCCTTTTGCACGAAATGTGAGAAAAAGGGACATTTTGCTAAGGTGTGTCTCAGCAAACGGTCTTATCAAGTAGCAGCAAGTGAAACTTTAGAAGAAAACATTACACATGCTATGTCCACGACATCACATACTTTCTCTTGCATATTATCGGCAGCAAACCTAAAAAACGCTACTGTACCTGTATTGGTAAACGACTCAATTACTGCTAAAGCACTTATCGATACTGGCAGCACAGCAAGTTTTATCGATCAAAGCCTTGTTGATTTGTGCAAGCTGAACGTCACTCCATGTAAGCAGAAGATTACAATGGCAACATCTAATCTATATACGGAAGTGAATGGAAAATGCTCACTTAAAATAACATTGCAAAATCAAAACATCAACGCTCAGCTTATGATTATGAACGGTCTTTGCGCTGACATCATTCTAGGACATGATGTTCTTCAACAACATAAAGCTTTGGAGATGCAATTTGGTGGACATAAACCTACGCTTAAGCTATGCACACTAATAGAAGCTAATATAGAACCAGTCAGGCTATTCACTAATCTATTACCTTTTGAAAAACCTATAGCTACAAAGTCCAGGAGACACTCAGAAATGGATAATCAATTTATAGAAAGTGAAATAAGGAAACTGTTGGACGACGGGATAATAGAACAAAGCAATTCTCCTTGGAGAGCTCAGGTTCTCGTAACATCAAATGAAAATCATAAAAAACGGATGGTTATTGACTATTCACAAACTATAAATAGATACACCGAACTAGACGCCTACCCACTACCTAATATGGACGAGCTAATTTCAAAAGTAGCTAAACACAAAGTCTTCAGCAAAATCGACCTACGCAGCGCTTACCATCAAATACCGATTCTTGACAAAGAAAAAACATATACAGCATTCGAAGCATGCGGTAATTTATATCAATTTAAGCGCATACCATTCGGCGTTACAAACGGAGTAGCAGCTTTTCAACGGGCAATAAATTCGATAATTGAAAAAGAGCGTTTAGAAGGTGTTTATGCTTATTTGGATGACATTACAGTATGTGGGCACAACCAATCTGATCATGACAAAAAACTACACGCATTCAAAGAGGTCACCACGAAATACAATTTAACTTTGAACTGGCAAAAGAGCGAATTTTCGAAAAATGAAATCAATCTATTAGGTTATAACATTTGCAACAAAGTAATTAAACCAGATCCTGAACGTCTTCGGCCTCTTATGGATATGCCTATTCCTAATGACCGGGCTTCACTTCGAAGGACCATGGGTGTTTTCGCACACTATTCAAAGTGGATTCCTAAATTTTCAGACAAAATTAAATTGCTTGCAAAGACAGAAAAATTCCCATTGTTACCAGAAGCTATAGAAACATTCAAATCTCTAAAAGCAGAGATAGCCAAGTCAGCAATAAGTGTCATTGATCCTAATATTCAATTAACAGTCGAAACGGACGCATCAGACCACGCAATCGCCGCGGTGCTATCCCAAGATGGGAAACCCGTAGCATTTTTTTCAAGAACGCTTAACAACCACGAGCGGAATCACTCTGCTATTGAAAAAGAAGCCTCTGCTATAATAGAAAGCATTAAAAAGTGGAGACAATTCCTGTTAGGCAAAACTTTTAAATTGATTACAGATCAAAAATCTGTATCATTCATGTTCGACCAGAAGCACGACTCTAAGATAAAGAATGACAAAATACAACGCTGGCGCCTGGAACTCTCGAATTATGATTTCGAAATCTCATATCGTCCCGGGAAGGACAACGTAGTAGCTGATGCACTATCTCGAGCAAATATAACAGCATCAACGCAACATACTAACGTCAATCTACTTGAACTCCATAAAAATCTCTGCCATCCAGGTGTCACACGCATGGTGCACTGGATTAGAACCAAAAATTTACCATATTCAGTCGACGATGTCAGGCGAATAACATCATCGTGCAGTATCTGTGCTGAGATAAAGCCAAGATTTATAAGAACAAAAGGCACATTAATTAAAGCAACTGCTCCATTCGAAAGGATTTCTATAGATTTTAAGGGACCACTGCCATGCGATACTGATAACCGTTATATCCTGACTGTGGTTGACGAGTTCTCGAGATTTCCTTTTGCATTCCCATGTCCTGATCTAAGTTCAAAGACTGTCCAAAAGAAATTATCAGAATTATTTGCCATATTTGGCATACCATCTTATGTTCATTCTGATAGGGGAACTGCATTTGTATCAGCTGAACTCAAAAACTACCTGCACGGAATGGGCATAGCTACTAGCTATACTACACCATATAACCCTCAAGGAAATGGTCAAACTGAGCGGTATAATGGCATCATTTGGAAAAGCATACAGCTTGCATTGAAATCTATGAATTTACCTATAACTCGCTGGGAAACTGTCCTAGAACAGGCACTGCATTCAATAAGATCTCTGTTATGCACATCAACGGGATGTACACCACATGAACGAATGTTTAACCATCCTCGGAGATCTTCCAATGGACAATCCATGCCAACATGGTTAACGGTGGCGGAGAAAGCGTTCTATAGGAATCAAGTCAGGAGGAGCAAATATGATCCTCTCGTTGAAGAAGTGGAATTACTAGAAGCTAATAATCTTCATTCACACATTCGACTTCAAAATGGCCGAGAGCTAATCGTTTCCAACCGACATCTAGCCCCAACAGGAAATGTTCACTCCAGTACTGATGAATCCGATTCAAGCTGGAATTCTGCGGAAACTGATGAGCCAGCTAGTAATACTTCAGATCTAGAAGATCCAGAAGCTACAAGATTACAGCGCCCAGCACCACGCCGTTCCTCAAGAGAGCGGCACCCTCCACATTATTTACAAGACTATGACCTTTCTTCTTAACCTAGGGAGAATGTGGTGATATGCAACCTTGTTATAACTCCTTCATCGACACACAAAGAAGAAGACCTACTCTTTGATCAAACTGTCATGTCATCTGCCACTATATGTCAGGTGTTGTCTTGTGTAAATAATACTTTCATTGCTTGTACAATTTTAATGAATAAAGCCATATTAATTCAGAAATGGTCTAATACATCAATAATATATGGTTTTAATTAGGTAAACATTATAATAATTATGTCAGGTAGGTACCTACTTAGAAAGATCCGTATTAATTTACGCCGTAGGTTAGTAGGTACCTATATACCTACTTACTTTTTGCAGTAGGATTTTAGCGCGGATACGAATTTAGAATACTAAAGCACAACTCATGTGACTAAAGCTCGTGCTATAGTTGGACTTTCCACGCAGCATAATTGGAGCTACCCTTTAGTCTCGATATTGGTGGAACGCTTAAAGTACCACTACTTACTATTTGCCTTATTTTTCTGTTCCGTGTAATTGCCATCTCGACTGAATTTCCAACAAGAAGTCCTTATTTCAACAAAATTAGCAGATAGCTTCCTGGAAACGAGCTTCCACCATCGTAGGTAGTAGTCATCTCCGTTTGTAGCAGTGTTGTGAGGGAACGGAGTAATGTAAGTGAGCTACGACCTTTACCCTCCCTTTGCAACCTTCTTGCCTCCTTTCTACCGTGCCCTCTCCAATCCATACATTTTATTGTAGTTTTAGGAAAAAGTCAATCCACCAAAGTAAAAATGTCCTATGGTTTTCCAAAAATGCGCGGTGCATTTTGAGACCCTTTCGATAGAGTAGGTACAGGGCATTATGGCGAACAAATAATGCCTTTGCACTAGACCTAAATCGTCTCGGAAACGGGTTAAGTATTTAACCAAACGTGGTGTCCTATGATTTTAAAAATGCACCGCGCATTTATGTAAAATCATAGGACAACACGTTTTGTTAAATGCCCCGTTTCCGAGACGATTATGAAGTTCGATGTGAAGACAATATTTGTTGACTGTAATGCCCTCTAACCATTGGCATGGGTCTCGAAATGCATTGGGCAAAAAAAGTAAATATTAGGTCATTACATATGAAATTGGCGTTTTGTAAGGGAGGAACATAAAGTCTTTTTTTTTTTATAATAATATATTTATTTAATCAAAGTACCTATGTACCATTGCTATCTATGCACTTTTGCCATCTCATAGGTAGTACATTGATCCCTTTACTAAAAAAACCATTAGGACGAGAATCAATGAAATCTTTGAAGGCGCTTTGGACTGCCCTATCGGAGTTGAATTTTTTCCCTTGCAAGAAGTTATCCAAATTTCGAAAAAAATGGTAATTTGTTGGAGCCAGGTCCGGGGAGTACGGTGGATGTCTTAGACATTCCAATTGAAGCTCCTCTAATTTGGCAGCCGTCTGTTGTGCAGTGTGTGGTCTAGCGTTGTCCTGAAGCAGCAGTGGCCTAGAGCGATTGACCAACCTCGGTTGTTTAGCAGCTAGCTTTTCCATCATGGTTTGCAGTTGCTGACAATAGATATCTGCTGTAATCGTCTGGCCAGATTTAAGAAAGCTGTAGTGAACGACACCGGCACTAGTCCACCAAACGCTCACAAGTAACTTTTTTTGAGTCAATTTTCGCTTGGGGCAGGATTTGGCTGGTTCGCCAGGATTCAGCCATTGCGATGAGCGTTTCCGATTATCGTACAGGATCCACTTTTCATCACAGGTAATGATCAGATTTAAAATCCCTTCATTATTGTGCCGGTTGAGTAATGTAACGCAGCAGTTGACGCGCGTTTGTCGGTTTGCTGCACTCAATTCATGAGGTACCCACCTTTCAAGCTTTTTCACCTTTCCAATTTGCTTCAAGTGGATTAAAACAGTTTTATCACTAACACCCTCAGAATACAAAACAAAACCAGAAGCCGCGTTACGCTTTTTTTTCATGCACTGCAGTGTGTCCAAAAACAAAGCGTACACCCCGCGCCCACCCTTCTTCCCACCCGCGTAATGTTGCTAGCCGGGGAGTAACTCCCCACTTTTTGGGTAAAATAAGATATTTGTTAATTATACAACAGTAATATATAATATATCAATAAATACAGCTAAAGATTTTTTTAATTTTTATTATACTCATTCATTTATTTTTCTTAAATTTAGGTTTTTACAAAAACAAACTGAATACAAAATATATACATCACTATATAAACTTATAAAAAAATTCCATCTAAGCACTTACATACTAGGTACCTAAATAAAATTAAATTTACAAGTCTTAACAATAACGTATAAATTTTGCATATAAAACAGTAAATTATTATAAAAACCTAAACCTAGAAGACCGTCGGCAGCGAAGCAAGGCCCAGGCTACCGATGGTTAGGGCTGCAAAGACAGAAACCTTCTTACGATACGTGCCGTATCCAGAACGACTGCCTTTTGAATCTGACCCTTGACCCAACCATCCTGCGAGAGCCTCTTCAGATGTTGATCAAGGCTCTTCGCTATCAGTCCGTTTGCCGATACAACTATCGGAACAATACTCGTCGAATCAACGTCCCACATGGCGGTAATCTCGTGGGCCAAGTCCAAGTACTTAGTTTCTTTGTCCTTTTCGGCCTTTACGAGATTAACGTCATGTGGAACTGTTATATCGACGAGTATTGCCCGTCGCTCCGACCGGTCTACTATCACGATATCAGGCTTATTGGCGACAATAGTTCTGTGCGTGATGATAGACCGGTCCCAGTAGAGCATGGCACGGCCGTTTTCTAGAACTGGCGCGGGTGCATATTGATAGTATGGCACCTCTTGGTCCACGAGTCCATATTTAAGAGCAAGTTGCTGGTGGATGATCATAGCTACTAGGTTATGTCTGTGCAAATACTCACCATTGGCAAGATGAGAACAACCGGAAATAATATGCCTGAGTGACTCCCCGGGACGGTGGCATGCCCGACAAATATCGACCGTACCGTCCTTCAGGATATATTTTCGATAGTTGTTCGTCATCATTACCTCGTCGGCAATTGCACAAACAAAACCTTCGGTTTCCCCAAAGAGGTCACCAAAACGTAGCCAGTTCACCGAAGCAAGGAAGTCTACATCGGGATCTGTAAGAGCCCGATAAAACCTCCCGTGCAGCTCCTTGCTCTTCCATATGTCCTTGCGGTCCTCGACGCTGAGTATCGAGGGTTTACGCCAATTCTCTTTTGCCAAGGAGAGCGGAGTGAGGTTATTATCCACAGCTACCACATCACAATGCATCCCACTCTCGGATCCGAGAAAATATTCCCTGAGGCTGCACACTTCCCGATTGTGTAGGGTCTTAGCATTTAAAAAGCCTCGACCACCACTCTTTCGGGGAATGTACAGTCTCATCACCGATGAGCGCGGATGAAGCATGCGATGGACTGTCAGCTGTGAACGTACTCTCCGATCCAGGGCGTCAAGCTCAGTCTGAGTCCATCTAAGTATGCCAAAAGTATAGATGAGTAAAGGCATAACCCAGCCATTGAAAGCTCGCACTTTGTTGCCACCCGACAAAAGACTGTTAAGAACTTTTGTCAAGCGACCAAAGAAACGCTCTTTCACTGACTGTTTTACGTCCCCGTCAATAGCTAATGCTTCTGCCATACCTAGATATTTGTAAGTTTCGCCTTCAGAGAGAGATCTGAGCGATATTGTCTCTGAAAGTTGCAAATCTGATGAATTTACAACTTTCCCTCGTTGTACATGTAGGACCGCACACTTATCGATACCGAACTCCATATTGATGGCGCTGCTGAAATTATGAGTAATTTCTAACAAGGCCACCAACTCTGGTTTTTTAGTAGCGAAAAGTTTGAGATCGTCCATGTACAGCAAGTGAGAAATAATTTCACCCTCTCTCCGTAGTCGATAGCCTAACCCTGAATTCTTAAGCAAAGTGCTAAGAGGATTCAGTGCTAGACAAAACCACAGGGGACTCAGACTGTCACCCTGAAATATACCCCGCTCAATCCTTATGTAGTCCTCCGGCTCAGAAAGACTATCTACACCGCCTGGTTGACAAAGCACCGTGATCCATTGCCTCATGCACGAATCAAGAAAATTTCTTTGAGTTGTATCGATTTTATACAACTCTAAGACCCTTCTTAACCATGAATGAGGCACCGAATCGTAGGCCTTTTTGTAGTCGATCCAGGCAGTAGAAATATTTCTTCTGTTCCATCGAACCTGTTGGCATACGGCCATGTCTATGAGGAGGAGCTCCTTAGTACCACGGGACCCAACCCTACATCCATTCTGAGCTGGGGCCAAAATGTTATTCGCAACGATGTGCGACGCAGAAGGTTGCGGGTTCGATTCCCGCCGGGAACAAGTATTTATGCTGACCATAAATTCTTGTTTCTGGTTCTGGGTGTTTCCTATATGTATAATATGTATATGTATATATTTACAAAAAAAAAAAAAGTATATATGTAGTTTATCCGTTATCTGGCACCCATAACACAAGCATTAAGTTGCTTAGCTTGGGGCTGGTTGGCGATGTGTAATATGTCCTGAAATATTTATTTATTTATTTATTTATTTATTAATTTTGACCGTCAAAATGGATGTGAGGAGCTTATAGATGGTAGGCAAGCATGTAATGGGTCTGTAGTTCTTAGCTTCCGTGGTACTACCGGACTTATGGAGCAGGAAGGTGACACCAGTTGTTAGGAAGCTCGGAAGAGAACCTAGTTCAAGGGCCTCTTGGAATTGTGTAGCGAGTCGAACGTGTGAGCTTCGAAACCACTTCAGCCAGAAGTTGTGCAATCCGTCCGGTCCAGGACTTTTCCAGTTCTGGGCCGTACGAATCGCACATTTTACATCTAACGGTGTAATACTTATGGCCTCCATGGTCTCAATCGGCTCACACGCGTCGCTAACAACACGCATCCAATCATCCTCGGTGTGATCGACGGGCACCGACCAAATATCACGCCAGAAATTAATCATGGTTCGGCTATCTGGCTTTTGCTCATCAATCACACGCTGACTAGGCTTTTCCCAGCTTCGGTATACCTTCCTTTGATCACTCTGAAACATACGATTCAGTTGGTATCGATCCACACGCTCTCTGTAGCGCCGAATGCGTTTTGCCCACGCGTAGATTTTCTGCTTCAGAAAGTCAATGCGTTCCGTGACACAAGACATGTACTGTTGCGGCCTAATGCCGGTCCCAGCAAAGGCTTGGTTCACGAAACGCATGACTCGCATGACTGCAATGAGTGTCCTAAATGTATCGATACGTTGCTCGGTCCGCACCTGCCAAGCAGAGACATATGACGGGAGCCGAGGGGCTCGGTCAGGGTCCGGAAATCTGACACGAGCCACACGACACGCCGTAATAGCCCCGCAATACAAGATAGAGTGAGTATCGATTAAATCCTCACTAGCACCCAAGTAGGGAGCTAGTAAGTCATTCAGGGCACCCACTAACGCCAAATTACGTCTATGCGTAGGCAATCGGGGCCTAGAACTAGCTGGGGATCTATACAATTGAATTGCATCCTCCAAAGTTCTCCTCAAATGCTCATTGCACTGGGTACTTACGCTCATATTAGCAAAATCATCGTCTTCAGCGCCTAGATCCACCCGGGACATCGCAGCCGGTGACACCTGGTTCGGTGTCAGTGACGACGGGGCAGGCGGATCTCGTCGCGAGTCAGAAGTCATGTCAATAGGTAGCGCCTCGGTGCGAAGACGATCAAGAGTAGAGTCGTCCAACAACTTACACCGTTGGATGGCTCTCACTTGATCCGACAGTCGTTGGGCAGAGACGGACACGGTTGGTTCAAGTGTCTGAAACAAAGGCAGCATCCTGTCACGATACGTAGTCATGAAGTTTCCCCCCTTTGTAGCCCTGTAATAGGCGCGCATGCAGTTCTCATTCATAGTCTGAGACCAAGTTGATTAGAGGTAAATATGAATAAAATAGATTGGTATATTGTTTATCTTGTTTGTATATGGTTCGAAAATTGTAAAATAATGTAACAATAATACTTTTTGAGAATAAAATGAAAAATTTGCCGAAAAATACAAGTGACACGTTGACAGCTTTTTTTTTTTTTTTTTTTTTTATTATTATTAAGTATTATTAATTAATTAATTATAAGTACTGAGTAGAAATCTCTACATATAATAAATTCGAAGTTTTGGAAGTAAGCGTTCTACGTCCATAATGATCTTAGCACTATAGAATTCGCTAACCTTATATAGCTCCGGTAGAAAAAAATCTTGCATGCGCGATTCAGGTTTTCTTAAATTTAGAAAATCACAAATTAGTTGATTATTCTTTTTGTTCTGCTTAAAAATTTTGTACACTTATGTATTTTAAGAATACATAGCAATATACACATTTTTTAACTAAAAAATAAAGTAATTAATTTAATAAGATATTTTTTTTAATTTCAAGTAACTAGCGCCATCTCTTCGTTTTCGCGAAACTACCATTCATCTCAGAAAATGTTGATTTGGTTTGTTTACCTTTGTTTGTGCAGTCTAATTTCGGGAACTAGGAAACAGATTTTAACATAATCTTCACGAATGTGTTCAGAAAATATCAGAAGAGGTTTAGGTATTTCAAGTAGATTTATGTTACTAATTAAAATTTGATATTTCTTGGCGTAAAAAATAAACCATAATATTTTTGCATGAAAACGTACAGAACGTAGGGATGATGTCAAAATTGTCATTTTGACATACGGAAAGAAGCATCTAGCGCCATCTCTTTTTTATTTATAATTTTATTATGGCTTCGCATTACCACTATCGTGCATATAGCCAGTGTCGCGGTCAAAGAAAATTAAATCCAATGCAGGAGCGTTTTTTGAATTTGGAACATTACAACGCTCCAGCAATTTTGTATGAACATGTGTATGAAGCGGCGTGCTGGGGTTATTAAAAACTTAAATACTCTTTGATTGGATCTCTTTTATCAAAGTACTAGCGACCCGCCCCGGCTTTGCACGGCTATTATGCAGTATCTCTTCTCTTATACATATAAAATGCTTTGTCATGAATGACTGACTGACGGATCAACGCACAGCCTAAACCGCTGATCGTAGAGATCTGAAACTTGGAGGGTGTGTTCTTTGTATGACGTAGGCAGCCGATAAGAAAGGATTTTCCGAAATTCTACCCCTAAGGGGGTGAAAAAGGGGGACGAAGTTTGTATGGGACAACGTGATTCCTTGGTCCAATCTACTTCAAATTTTGTATAAACATTCTTTAACAGAATTGATGAAACACGTGTTTTTTTTTTTTTTTAATTCATCCTCTAACGGGATTAAAAAGGGGTAGGAAGTTATTTTGGGGGTGATTTCCTCCGAAGTTGATATCAATACTCCTTTTAACTTACCTACATTGTATTTTGACACATGTTTGAAAACACAATCCGATTTTATTCAAAAGAGGTTGCACTTTTAGAACACGGCCTCATAGGAACGTAGTATTCGAAATTTAAAATGGCGAGGACTAGAACTGTGCTAGAACATTTTGGTTATGTTTACGAATTATTCCCTAAACAAACCCGCGTAAGTCCCGTTACCGTGGGAATATCGGGATAAAATGTATGCTACACTATTAAGTATTCTGTGACGTTCGTGTTTGCTGGAACGCGTTCGACCGAGCGGCTGCAGTTTTTTGTTGTTTACTCAGGACCTACTAATTGGATTTTGATGTTCCTAAAATGTGCCTATACCACGACCTTCCTCAAAATAGAGCTATCTAATATTGAAAACCAGATTTCAATTGATTTAGGCGTTTTTAATTGTATATGTAACATGAAATTTAAATACTATATATATTTTCGTTCTACTACTCTTTCCCACAACCCATTTTTTTAATTTGCTTCCAAGTACACACTTTTGTCCTTTCTTTCTTTATTATGCGTATAGAGAAAACATGTAAAATACGACATACGAAAATACATGATAATACAAAAGAATGTTTAAAATAACCTACCGATTTTGGTAATATTCAAACCCACAGAAATAATGTTTAAAATAACCTACCGATTTTGGTAATATTAAAACCCACAGAAATAATGTTTAAAATAACCTACCGATTTTGGTAATATTAAAACCCACAGAAATAATGTTTAAAATAACCTACCGATTTTGGTAATATTAAAACCCACAGAAATAATGTTTAAAATAACCTACCGATTTTGGTAATATTAAAACCCACAGAAATAATGTTTAAAATAACCTACCGATTTTGGTAATATTAAAACCCACAGAAATATATTAGTGATAAAACCAATTAAAAATCCTGTTAAAGCCATTTTCGACTTCTATGCGGACGAAGTCGCGGGCAAAAGCTAGTCTATAATATAAAAATGAATCGCTGAAGTGTTCCTAAGCGCAAATCTCGAGAACGGCCGAACCGATTTCGCTAATTATTCTTTTTTTTTAGAATATTCCATAAGTTACAAGGATGGTTCTTACGGAGCACTTCTTTATTTGTAAGAATATATTATTACTATAGACCCGCTCCGGCTTCGCACGGCTATATAATGCATGTATTATACATATAAACCTTCCTCTTGAATCACTCTATCTATTCAAAAAACCGCATCAAAATCAGTTGCGTAGTTTAAAGATTTAAGCATACAAAGGGAAATAGGGACAGAGAAAGCGACTTTATTTTATACTATGTAGTGATTATACTATAGCGCATGTACGCATGTTCCGATTCGTCGTGCGTAAAAAATGTGGGGAAAACACTTAGAAAAAAAAGTGGCAACACACCAAAAATGGACTCGTCTATTTAGAAATGGACGAGTCCATTTTTGGGGAAGGTATATAAATTCAATTATCAAAGGAAATGAAATTTAAACGGATTACTTCCACATGAAATGTGATCCCCTCTTGCTTTTTTGTAGAACCACTGGATTTTTTACACGTGGGAATAACTCAACAAGGCAAAATTAGCTGAAAAACTGCACTTGTCACAACGTATCTTGACGCCTCTGCGACTCATAGAGTACTGACAACTACTACACCAATTTGGAGTAGATAATGTTGCTTCAGTTTCTAAAGCGTGCGCGGTTTCTGTCTTTTTCTCTATTCTGAGCTAACACCGCAGCCTGCAGCTAACTCGGACGTGGTTTGCGATGGATCTGCTTCCACAATAGCTTTCAATTCTTCATTAGCAACTTTAGTCTCCGGCCGTCCACGGGGCTTGTTCTGCAGGTCGAAATTTCCAGAACAAAAACGTTGGAACCAAAAACGCACTGTGTTTTTTTTTGCGACACCGCCGCCATCCGCCATACACATCATTAATCCTTCGAGCCGTTTCTGCAGCACTGGTACCACGGTGGAACTCGTACTCGTAAATAACGCGATATTCTCAGAATACAGAAAAAGACCAGAAACCGCGCACGCTTTAGAAACTGAAGCAACAATAACTACTCCAAATTGGTGTAGTAGTTGTCAGTACTCTATGAGTCGCAGAGGCGTCAAGATACGTTGTGACAAGTGCAGTTTTTCAGCTAATTTTGCCTTGTTGAGTTGTTCCCACGTGTAAAAAACCCAGTGGTTCTACAAAAAAGCAAGAGGGGATCACATTTAATGTGGAAGTAATCCGTTTAAATTTCATTTCCTTTGATAATTGAATTAATTTACCTTCCCCAAAAATGTCCATTTCTAAATAGACGAGTCCATTTTTGGTGTGTTGCCACTTTTTTTTTATAAGTGTTTTCCCCCACATTTTTTACGCACGACGGATCGGAACATGCGTACATGCGCTATAGTATAATCACTACATAGTATAAAATAAAGTCGCTTTCTCTGTCCCTATTTCCCTTTGTATGCTTAAATCTTTAAAACTACGCAACGGATTTTGATGCGGTTTTTTTAATAGATAGAGTGATTCAAGAGGAAGGTTTATATGTATAATACATGCATAATATAGCCGTGCGAAGCCGGAGCGGGTCTATAGTAATAATATATTCTTACAAATAAAGAAGTGATTTCATTAACTGTTAAATTTTTATAATTTTCATACATGAACTAGTTGTCTCGGCAAACGTTGTTTTCCCATATATAAAAAAAAACATAGGTACTAATCGGTTCAGCCGTTAAGGTAGAGTTTGGCAACTAATAACACCGTGACACGATTGACATCAATATTTATACATATACTAGCTGCCCTACGCGGTTTCACCCGCGTAACTCCCGATCCCGTGGGAATATCGGGATGTAAGCTATCCTATCTCTCAAGTTGGATCGAACTGCACATGGTGTGCGAATTTTATTATAATCGGTTAAGTGGTTTAGGAGTCCATTGAGGACAAACATTGTGACACGAGATTTATATATAAATACTAGCTGCCCTACGCGGTTTCACCCGCGTAACTCCCGATCCCGTGGGAATATCGGGATAAATTAAGATGCAAGCTATCCTATCTTTCAAGTTGGATCGAACTGCACATGGTGTGCGAATTTTATTATAATCGGTTAAGTGGTTTAGGAGTCCATTGAGGACAAACATTGTGACACGAGATTTATATATATTAAGAAGACTAGCTGCCCTACGCGGTTTCACCCGCGTAACTCCCGATCCCGTGGGAATATCGGGATGTAAGCTATCCTATCTCTCAAGTTGGATCGAACTGCACATGGTGTGCGAATTTTATTATAATCGGTTAAGTGGTTTAGGAGTCCATTGAGGACAAACATTGTGACACGAGATTTATATATATTAAGATATATAAATCTCGTGTCACAATGTTTGTCCTCAATGGACCTTAACCGATTATAATAAAATTCGCACACCATGTGCAGTTCGATCCAACTTGAGAGATAGGATAGTTTACATCTTAATTTATCCCGATATTCTCACGGGATCGGGAGTTACGCGGGTGAAACCGCGTAGGGCAGCTAGTATATATTAAGATTATTATATTAGAACGCCACACAATAATTGTTTTGTCTTCCCGGAACCTCTCCATTAAAACTTGAACTTGTATTAAAAAATGAAATGGTATTAAAGTTCAAATTGACTTTTAAGTATTATTACGAATCGTTTGTATGGGAATGGGGAGTTTAGACAAGTGTTCTTTTTAGACATTTTAAAGTAATTTTTTGAATTTTTGACACAATAATTTGTTCGCCGCGCTATACTAATGCCGTATCCTGTAGGTAAATGATCTCTAAGAGGACGTAGCATCGACAAAAATCGCCGTACAAATATTTCTGCCACTTAATTGCGGGGGGCGAGGTAAACACGTTTAGCACACTACGTAAATTCGACTGTTGCTTACAGAGACAATAATTTCTATTCATACAAACTCACACTCTGAAAAATTAGCCACACAATAAAAAAAACACTCACACAATAACAAAAATACGTGTTATTACGCAGATGTCTAACGGCAACAAACAAACATTTTGGTAGGGATCGTAGTGATGGGACACCACCAAGATTGTGATTTTGTTCGTCATGTCATGAATGAATGAATGAACGAAATGCTAGCTACTTTGTTTGAGTATTTATTTTTGTGAAATGTATTCGACTGATGCTAAGGCTACGTGGCAGGATGTGATTGTGATTATGGCTAACCGCTGCGTGACATTTTGCCGTTACCGCAAACGCAATGTGCGGTTGAGAGTTGTGTTGAGAGAGTTGGAGTTTTATAAATCTAAGACTTTGATTGGTGTAGGGGTACAAAAGGTGCACTATTTGAACTTGTTTTAACTATAAAAGCAGAATCGCAGACCTGATAGTTTGGCTGTAATTGCGATGTTCAGACTAAAATCTGATGTTGACTAAATTTTTACAAAAGTCCAAATAACTTTTGAACCAGCGAATATTGCAGAACATACTTGGGGGTTAAATGGATAGGTACTGAAGTCCCTTACCCCCAACAACCGATGATCCGCATAGATAAAACGATTTTTTTACGATTGGCTGGACCCCTTCCTGAGACGAAGGGACCATAGAACCATAGCGCGAACGTGTATTTCTATGGTATTTATTTATTTTTTGGGGAACCAACAGTTGTAACTTAACTTTAGACATAAAATAATAGAAACAGAGAGCCAATTAGAGGTTCCCACGCATAAAAACATAATACAAAAGAAAAACAGTGTGAGAAAACAAACAACACATTCAAAAGTCACCATCGCACAAGTACAATGAGTAGCAGAATAATAAAAAATAAAAACTAACAACTATCAAAAAACACACATTTGACAGACATACAGATTGATTGACAACCCACTAATCTTAAAACGGTTCCGTTATATCCTGTTAAGAGAGGTGCGGAACCCTAAAAATATGATAATCGTGATAATAGGTAAATAGGTAGGTACATAGTAATTGATAACCTCTTCCTTTTTTTAAAGTTGGTTGAAAATAGATATAAGATAAAACTTATTTATGGAACTTATCTAGCAAACCTATCCTAATGTCAGCAGTCAACCATACAAAAAAAGTTTAAGTTGAAGTTAGCAAACCTAGCTAGATCATTAATTATAGCGTACGATTCAATACCCGTTGTTTATTCAGTGGTACAAAATCATGATCAATCAAATCATTATTTTACTTGGCAATATCGACTGAGACTCCCTAAGCCATTATTCACACTATCCCATCACTAGTTCAGTAATTATTTGTCAATGTCAGTTATGTTTCATTCACTCCGATATGTGTTATCTGTGGAATACTATGGATATAAAAAAATGTCTCCGTACTGTGGTATTTTGCTATCGCTAGGATGTAAAGTTTGTTTCAAGATTTTACCTAAATAAAAACGTGCCGGTGCATAATTTTTACTTAGTTGTGTTAAGAAACACCGTGATTTTTCGTATTTGACGTTTCTGATCGCCTTTTGAACGAATTGACTGCGCATTTCACCATTTTGGAGGAGCTCGTAACTGCGACACAATCACCAACAATATCGTTAGATATCGCTTGAACTAGTTTTATTTATCGTAGATGACCAGTTGCCAATGTACTTAGCCTGAGGGGGAAGACCTTGCTTGCTATCTCCATTCAGTTAAATGCTCGAAGGTCTGGCATAACGTTCGTGGGGCCAAACAAGAGAGAGAAAAAAAAATGATCTGTCAGTTCAACTGACATTGACTTATCAAAATTGCGTTTTGTTTGTTTACAACAATTTCATTGATTTCAACATTTCATTGATAAAAAGCTTTAATAATAAAATAAAATTAGAATTTTGATTATTACCGGATGATTATAGTGTAAAAACTCCACTCACTTGACAAATAGCGTAACGTGTAAGCACGGAACTTGTAAACCTTGTATTGTAATCGGTATAAGCATTGTTTTGTGTATAACTAGTAGTTAGTGAATAAGATAGGATGGGTGCGCTGTGGCTGTCGACGACGTGTAGAGTCTGCCTAGCAAGTGACCGCGAGATGTACCGTCTCGGGAACACGCCGCTCGAGGAGACGTACGAACGTGTAACCAGCGGGACGGTAAGCCTCAACATTGACTGTAGGTACAACATACACTTGAAGATGGAATGTGTTATGTACGGTGTGGTGTGTGGTTGATAGTGTAAGCCAGCAGTACAAGTGGCAGCATGGTGGCAGTAGTAGAGTATGTATGTGTGTACAGCTGGTCGTGGAGGGGCGGCCGTGCTGCGTGTGCGGCGTGTGCCTGTCCGCGCTGCGCCGGTGTCGCCGGTTCATTGACACTGCGCGGGAAGCCAACGACGCGCTGGACACCTGGATCCAGAACCATCCCAATACAGACACGGTGAGTGACCAATACACGACGCAACTGACAACACAGTTTGTACCTATCATATATGAAGGTTGTGCTTTCAGTTGAAGCTTACCGAGCGGCCGCTGTTTTCCTTCACTCGAAGCTCCACTGAGGTCTTCGAGGCCACATGTCAGGAAGGCATCAGGGAATCAGAAGTTAAACAGGAGAGTGACACTGCAGGTAACATACATCCTTTTTAGTGCTTATAACTTAAAAACATGTTAGGAACATAATATTATTATGCTTAGACCAAATTTTTATTTTTCAGTAAATGAAAATAGTGATATACCAAATCCTGAAAACGAAGATACTTCTTCTGATGAAGGCAATATCCTGAACGAAGAAATCAAGTATGAAGTCACAAGTGATGATGGAAATGACGACACACATGTGTCAGATGACGAGACACAGATGTCAGACAACAATGAAAGCCAGCATTCAGATAATTTTGTACATGTCAATATGCAGGAGGACATGTTAAAAGTTAAAAATAACACCCAGATGTTAAATGAAGTTGAATGTGACAATACAAAAGTATTAGACAATGTTGGAGGTGAAACTGCTCCTGGTACATCAAATGTTGGAAGCCTCCAATCCAGAAAGAGGGTCAAGCTGAATGAAGACACTGAAAGTAAGTTGTTATTTATATTAATAGGTACAGTTGTATCCAATCTTCAATGGTACAGAGGCCCTGTATTACTATGTTCAATGTTGATACCCTCACAGGTGGTCCCGCACTCAAGAAACGTAGACCGATCACATCAGAACACCGACGTGGAAACAATGACCCAGCAGCTGCGCTACAAAAAAAGGGAAACAAATTCTCATGCGGTGAATGTGGTTATAAAACTCCAAAAAGAAGTTTCATGAAGAAACATTTAATGATACACACTGGTGAAAAACCATTTAAGTGTGATAAGTGTGATTATAAATGTAGTCAAAAATCACAATTGAATAAGCATTTAATGATCCATACTGGTGAGAAACCGTTTGCATGCCATATATGTGACTATAGAAGTACTCAAAATGGCACTTTACGACGGCATTTAAAGAAACATACTGGTGAAAAACCGTTTGCTTGTGATATGTGTGATTTTAAATGTATTCAAAAAAACAGTTTAATACAGCATTTATTAAATCATAGCGACCAGCCTTCTGTGTGCGATATATGTCAATTTAGATGCAAATCCAAAATTTCACTAATGCTTCACTTAAGAACCCATACTGGTGAAGATAAAAAACTGTATACTTGCGATAAGTGTGACTATAAAAGTGTTCTTAAAAACTGTTTAAAACAGCATTTAATGAGACATACTGGAGAAAAACCGTTTGCGTGCGATAAGTGTGATTATAAAGCTAGGTATAAGGTCTCATTTTTACACCATATAAAAACCCATACTGGTGAAAAACCGTGCTTACAATATGCATGCAATATGTGTGATTTTCAAAGTAATTTTAAAAGTGCTCTAATTGTCCATTTAAGAAAACATACTGATATAAAATTTGCGTGCGACATGTGTGATTTTAAAAGTATTTCTAAAAGTGTTCTAAATCGCCATTTTAAGAAACATACTGGTGAAAAACCGTATAAATGTGACGTGTGTGAATTTAAATGTAGTCAGAGTAGCATATTAAAACGGCATGTAATGACCCATACTGGAGCTAAACCGTTTGCGTGCCCTATATGTCCCCACAGAAGTTCTCGAAAGGGATCCATAGCTCTGCATTTAGGTACACATTCTGATAAAAAGAAATTTTTATGTGATAAGTGTGGTTTTAAAAGTCATGAGGAGCGTAGTTTAATACGGCATTTACTGACCCATGCTGAGAAACGGTTCGTTTGTCATATTTGTGATTTTAAAAGTTCGAACGAGAGTTTTTTAAAACGCCATTTAAATAAACATACTGGGAAAAATTTGTTCGCTTGTGATGTATGTGATTTTAAAAGTATCTGTAAGAGTAATTTCTCCCGCCATATAAAGAAACATAGGTAGGTACATGGTTACTGTGATAAAAACTTAATCATCACTATCACTACATAGTATAAAACAAATTCGCTTTCTTTGTCCCTATGTATGCTTAAATCTTTAAAACTACGCAACGGATTTTAATGCGGTTTTTTTAATAGATAGAGTGATTCAAGAGGAAAATTTATATGTACCTATAATACATGCATAATATAGCCGTGCAAAGCCGGGGCGGGTCGCTAGTTCTTAATACAATGCAAATTGTACGAATACTGAACGCATTTTTAAGATTTTTATTTATGGTAGGCAGCATGAATGTCTCTCTCAGGGGATACCTAGTACCTACGTCACTGCGAAAAACTTTTCATCAAATTTTGTTTCTTCTTCTTGTCCCAGCGACTCAGTCTCGCTATTCAGCGAGGGAATGCTGCCAGCATTTTGGGGACAATGCCATTAAAACAGTAGGTAGCCGACCGAGGGCTTCCTCTTGTTTTTATGTTAGGGCTTAAGTAGGTTGATTTGAAAAATTCCAATTTCATTATTTATTTGGTTTTGTTTTAAATTTAACTTATTTTTTGTGTTTAACCGTGTAAGTATTTTAAAATTATGTGTTTGAGCTCTTACAATAAACATTTAATGAATCGTGTGGTGTTGTGTTATTTGGAACTACGATCCTTTCCTCCGACCTATAACACCGACACACAACGATAGAAGTATTTTGATGATTTAGCTAAATTAATTACATCGATGTAAAATTATAGCGTTTAATATACATTTAATAGCAGTTTTAACATAAGTAGGTACCTACCTAGATAATTACTTATGACCTGAGTTCTAGATGGACCTATTGAGAATTTAATTATACTATATCATCACTATCACTACATAGTATAAAATAAAGTCACTTTTCGCCGTCCCTATGTATGCTTAGATCTTTAAAACTACGCAACGGATTTTGATGCGGTTTTTTTTAATAAATAGAGTGATTCAAGAGGAAGGTTTATATGTATAATACATGCATAATATAGCCGTGCGAAACCGGAGCGGGTCGCTAGTATAAAATAAAGTCACTTTTGCCGTCTCTATGTATGCTTATATCTTTAAAACTACGCAACGGATTTTAATGCGGTTTTTTTTAATAGATAGAGTGATTAAAGAGGTAGGTTTTTAGATATAATACATGCATAATACAGCCGTGCGAAGCCGGGGCGGGTCGCTAGTGACTGAATAAGCCCTTCTGGGATTAAACTGACAAGTTATTTAGAATTTCTACGACTTGTCTCCTTAACTTAAGGTGAAAGGGTACGCGCTCTCTCCATACAAACGTAGTCGACTGTTTCCTCCCTGGATAATGACACTAGAGTAAATATTTTTGTGCCATACAACCTATAACTGCCATGACTATGCAACTTTGTTTTGTTTTTTTTTTCATTTTCTAATTAACATAGAAATTAAGATTAAAAAAATAAATAAGTAAATCAAAAAATAGGGGCATAGTCATGGCAGTTATGTATAAGTTTTATGCACCAAAAATATTTATTCTAGTGTCATTATCCAGGGAGAAAACAGTCGACTACGTTTGTAATAGTTTGTATGGAAAGAGCCCCAGGTACCCGGTTGCTTGTTGATAGTAAATATACCTATGTGTTTTATGCTTTGTCGAGGTAAATGAATATGATGTAAAAGTCTTTGGACACGTTGGCATAGTAACTTAAAGTGCTGCGGTGCATTTTGTGACCCATGCCAATCGATAGTGGGCATTATGGCGAACAAATAATGCCTTTGCACTAGACCGCTAAAGCGTCTCGGAAACGGGTTATTTAACCAAACGAAACCATACGACAACACGTTTTGTTAAATACCCGGTTTACGAGTAAATAGAGGTTCGATGTGAAGAAAATATTTGTTTGTTTGTTTGAAGAGCGGTGTTGGCTTAGTAGTAGATTAGATACTTACCTCGATTTTCATTCTGAAGGTCGTGAGTTTGAATCCGGGCCGGCCGGGCGGCCGTGCACCTATGTATTTTGCTATTACGGTGAAGGAAAACATCGTGATGAAACCCGCAGCTTAGTTGGCTCCAGAAGTATTGACAAGTTCTCTTCTCTGGACATGGTCGACTAAGTTGAGGGGGTAGTACGCTAGTAGGTGCTGGGCAAGCCTACTCCATCTTCACGCAAAAAAGACCCAATTTAAAAAGAATCTAATCGCGGGAAACAGCCTGTATACAAGTACAAATATTTGTTCACTGATATACACTCTATCGATTGGCATGGGTCTCGAAATGCACCGGGAAAAAAACCCTATGCCAAGCTCCCATACTAAATGTCCGGACCCGTCATAAAATAAAGGGATCTGTCAGTGTCAGTTCAACTGACATTGACTTATAAAAATAGCGTTTTGTTTACAATATCTTTCATTTTTCAAAGGCTTACAATACAACATTGCAATTTTATTATTGGAAACTAAAATTAGAATTTTGATTATCACCGGATGACTATAGTGTATATGTGTAATAACTCTACTCACTTGAAAAATAGTGTAACGTGTAGGCACGGAACTTGTAAACCTCGCATGCATTGTAGTCGGGTTTAAGCATTGTTTTGTGTATAACTAGTTAGTGAATAAGATAGGATGGGTGCGCTGTGGCTGTCGACGACTTGTAGGGTGTGCCTAGCGAGCGACCGCGAGATGTACCGTCTCGGGAACACGCCGCTCGAGGAGACGTACGAACGTGTAACCAGCAGGACGGTAAGCCTCAACATTGACTGTAGGTACAACACTCTCACACTTGAAGGTGGAATGTGTTATGTACGGTGTGGTGTGTGGTTGATAGTGTAAGACAGCAGTACAAGTGGGTGCATGGTGGCAGTAGTAGAGTATGTATGTGTGTACAGCTGGTCGTGGAGGGGCGGCCGTGCTGCGTGTGCGGCGTGTGCCTGTCCGCGCTGCGCCGGTGTCGCCGGTTCATTGACACTGCGCGGGAAGCCAACGACGCGCTGGACACCTGGATCCGGAACCATCGCACAGACACGGTGAGTGACCAATACACGACGCAACTGACACCACAACGTGTACCTATCACCTATGAAGGTTGGGCTTTCAGTTGAAGCTTACCGAGCGGCCGCTGTTCTCCTTCACTCGAACCCCCACTGAGGTCTTCCACACCACATGTCAAGAAGGCATCAGGGAATCAGGAGTTAAACGAGAGAGTGATATGGCAGGTAACATACTTACATTTTTTATAATTGCTTATAATGTTTAGAAATCTTTAGGAATAGATGCTCAAAACGAAATTTTATTTTTCAGGAAATGAATATAATTCATTACCTCATCTTAAGAACGAAGGTACCACTGATGATAGAGGCAATAACCTGACAGAGGAAGTCAAGTATGAAGTCACAAGTGATGATGGGAATAACTGCACGCTTCTGTCAGATGATGATGCTGACACAACTAAAAATTCCAACCACATTGAAAGGCACAGTTCTGTTAGTTTTCTACGTGTCAACATACAAGAGGAAATAGCAGATGTTGAAATTAACACGCAGACTCTGAAACTTGACTTCTCGGAGTTGTCAGACAATGTTGGAGATGAAACGGGTCCTAGTACATCAAAAGTTAGAAGCCTCCAATCCAAAAAGAGGGGCAAGCTGAATGAAGGCACTGAAAGTAAGTTGTTATTTATATTAGACTAGCGACCCGCTCCGGCTTCGCACGGCTATATTATGCATGTATTATACATATAAACCTTCCTCTTGAATCACTGTACCTATTAAAAAAAACCGCATCAAAATCCGTTGCTTGGTTTTAAAGATTTAAGCATGCATAGGGATATAGGGACAGAGAAAGCGACTTTGTTTTATACTATGTAGTGATGACCCAGTTGGCACAATGGTCACCATGCTGGGGCCCTACCGCGGTAAGTGCGGCGGCTTCAAGGCTTCAATTTTTCAAAACTCCTATGAAAGGCAAGCATAAATTTCCGCCCATTGTGAGGCGCGGGTTGTGATTTCGACGTTGGCTTGACTGCGACGCACAAACCGCGGTAGGTTGCTTTTTCTTTGGTCTGGTTGTTTCTATGTTATAGCTCCCATAAAACAAGTCAAGCTCTGGGCTAGATGGCGATGTGTGGAATGTCTTGCAATATTTATTTATTTAGCAATATTATTATATATTGATAGGTACTGTTGTCTCAGAGCTCTGGTCTTCAATGGTACAGAGGCCCTGTATAACCATGGTCAATGTTGATACCCTCACAGGTGGTCCTGCACTCAAGAAACGTAGACCAATCACATCAGAACGCCAGCTCTCAAACACCGACCCAGCAGCTGCACTTCACAAAGAGGGAGACACATTCTCATGCCGCGACGGTAGTTATAAAACTGCAAAAATAAGTGGAGAACACACTAGTGAAGAACCATTTGCTTGCCATAAATGTAATTTCAAAACATTTAAGAAGAGTTGTTTAAAACGCCATATAAATAAAACTAGTAAAAAACGGTTTGAGTGCGATAAGTGTCATTATAATTGTATCCGGAAAACCGATTTAAAACAGCATATAATGATCCACACTGGTGAAAAACCATTTGCATGCCATATGTGTGATTATAAATGTATTCAAAAGGGCACTTTACGACGACATTTAAGTACTCATACTGGTAAAAAGCCATTTGCATGTGATAAGTGTGATTATAAAGGTTATGATAAGGGCCGTTTGAATGAGCATTTAAAAACCCATGCTGGTAAAAAATTGTTTGCTTGCGATTTATGTGATCATAAAAGTAGAAACAAAGCTAGTTTGAATGATCATTTACGGATGCATGCTGGTGAAAAGCCGTTTGCATGCGATAAGTGTGATTATAAAACTTACAAAAAGCATGCCTTAAAGCTGCATATAATGAGGCATACTGGTGAAAAACAGTTTGCTTGCGATAAGTGTGATTATAAAAGTAGGGATATAAGTAATTTCAAACGGCATCAAATAAAACACTGTGGTGAAAAGCCGTTTGCATGCAATATTTGTGATTACAAATGCAAATTAAGTTATTCTCTTAAGATCCATTTAAAAACCCATACAGATGAAAAAAAATGTGAAAAACCGTATGCTTGCGACAAGTGTGACTACAAAAGTATTTATAAAAGCAATTTAAAAAACCATTTATTAATCCATTCTGATATAAAGCCGTTTTTGTGCGATAGATGTGATTCTAAATTTAATCAGAAGGCCAGTTTAGAGCAGCATTTAAGAACTCACACTGGTGAAAAACCGTTCGCTTGCGATAAGTGTGACTATAAAAGTATTTATAAAGGCAATTTAAAAAGTCATTTAATGGTCCATTCTGATAAAAAACCGTTTTTGTGCGATAGATGTGATTCTAAATTTATTCATAAGGCCAGTTTGGAGCAGCATTTAAGAACCCACACTGGTGAAAAACCGTTTGCTTGCGATAAGTGTGAATTTAAAAGTGTTTATAAAGGTCAATTAAAAAAGCATTCCATGACACATTCTGGTGAGAAACAGTATGCGTGCGATAAGTGTGACTATAAAAGTTGGAATATTAGCAATTATAAACGGCATTTATTAAAACATTCTGGTATAAAGCCATTTGCATGCAATGTTTGTAATTATAAATGTACTCAAAAGTTTACTTTAAGACAACATTTAAGAACACATACTGGTGATAAACCGTTTATGTGCACTAAATGTGATTATAAGTGTGCTGGCAAACGATGGCTTATTAAACATATGATAAAGGTACATGCTGGCTACAACTAAACGAAGCCCCAGTAGAACGCAACTTTTGATGTAATTCTTGAAGGAGTTGATCTAATTATCTAACACACAGATACCTTCTTAAATATTTATGTCGTTGAAGGCTTAATTATTGGGTTTGCCATCTCAAAAATCTGCGAACCAGGATAATAAGCGTAAAAACCCCGAATTTCGGAGCTTAAGCCCGGACAATCCCGAAAAATACCAAAGTTTTTAGTACCAATTTGTTATAAAAGTGGCAACAGAAATACATCAGCTGTGAAAATTATGACTGGCCAGCAATCACGGTTCATGAGATACAACCTGGTGAAAGACAGACAGACGGACAGTTTTAGTAAATGGGCCCGTTTTTACCCATTGGGTACGGAACCCTAAAATTACCATGAACGGCCAAGGTTTTATTTTACGGTGACTTGAAAATTTTAGTGTAGCGAGCGACACTCCCACGTAGTTTTTTGTTTTTTATGTCCCAGCAGTCGGGCTCTCATTTGGCCCTGTTTTACCCGGACTACAAAGAGTCTGAGTTACCGGGGACTTTCCGGCCCGGATGGTCCTAGTTTAAACTAGGACATATCCGGGGAAACCCGGACAAATGGCAACCCTATTAATTATTGAACCAGTAATAGAAATATGTATTATTGATTTGCATGAAGTAGCTATTTGATCTTATAAAATATTACAGCTGCTTACTTCGTCGAAAATTCAACATACAAATAATATTAAAAGAAAAATTCAGAATATAATTAAGTACAGTACAATTAATTAAGATTCTGTTAAATAGCCATAGACCAAAACGTGTCACCACAGGCACCAGTATGTATATTATGATCTATTTAAGTACCTATTTAAATGTTTTATGCACGGAACTACGAAGTAATTTTATGTTAGGTGAACTACATTTACTTATGTAGGAACTTGTGTGATAGTAGGTACCCGCCTAATTATAATACCTGTATTACATATTATACTAACTTAAAAGAAATTGTTCTATTTATTTTTTAATGTACCCCTCCCCATATATTCTGATAATATTTTATTGACATTTTGGTAAGTGTTTAGAAAGCTGTGTTGGCTTAGTAGAAGATACCTCGACTTTCATTCTGAAGGTCGTGGGTTCGAACCCCAGCCCTGCAGTGCACCGATGGATTTTTCTTGAAAGAAAAATGTATGTGAGCTTATTGGCATTGCTCTTGCGAGTCTTACGGTAAAGGAAAGCATCGTGATGAAACCCGCGGCTTAGTTGGCTCTAGAAGTATTGACAAGTTCTCTCCTCTGGACACGGTAGACTAAGTTGAAAGGGTAGTAGGTGCTGGGCAAGTCTACCTACTCCATCTTCACGCAAAAAGGACCTAATTAAAAAGGATTTGAAAAAAGCTCGTATTAAGTAATATACAAGTTGGTAAGTTTTAATACCTAATTACCTAGGTACCTACTTAAAAATGAAACTTAACAGTGAAATAAATTCAATCCACTCCGATCACAAAATAGCCCAAAATAGTTTTCGGTCATTCATAAGTAACTATGAAGGTACTATTGAACCAATACTGGCGAAAAGGTATTTGCATCAACTAAGCGTGATTATAATTATTTCAATCATAAGGAGCAATTAATAACCATAGTTTATAACGGCATTTTTGAGCAAATAATGTTAAGTAGCTTTTTGCCTGCTAAGTCGAAGGTTGAGTGCAAGATTATGTGATAATTACATGATTACATGGATGTAGAAAAAGATAATTAAGTTTGTAGAAAAACAACGACATACGATGTTGTATGGGCTAAAAACCTTTGGCGTGCTTCATTTGGTAGTAGAAAAAAAAAGCGATCTGTCAGTCAGTCACTGACATTATATGACTGACAGTTTCACTTCACTGACGTTCAGGCGTAATGGCGTTTTGTTTACAAATTCTGTGAATTTAATAATTTCGCGTTTATATTAATATAATGTAAGAAAAGTGAAATCAGGATTTTGTTTATCTCATTAGGCGAGTACAAATCACTTGGCAAGTGGCAAGCGATGCCTGTAGGTGTAGGCACAGAACATTCAAATGTTGCTTGTGAACCTGTTGTGAACCCAGTTTTAGGTTTTAGATGGTTTTTATATGGTTGGTTTTGTGAGTCTATCTAGTAGAATAGGATAGGATGAGTGCGCTGTGGCTGTCGACGACGTGTAGGGTGTGCCTAGCGAGCGACCGCGAGATGTACCGTCTCGCGAATACGCCGCTCGAGGAGACGTACGAACGTGTAACCAGCGGGACGGTAAGCCTCAACATTGACTGTAGGTACAACATACACTTGAAGATGGAATGTGTTATGTACGGTGTGGTGTGTGGTTGATAGTGTAAGCCAGCAGTACAAGTGGGTGCATGGTGGCAGTAGTAGAGTATGTATGTGTGTACAGCTGGTCGTGGAGGGGCGGCCGTGCTGCGTGTGCGGCGTGTGCCTGTCCGCGCTGCGCCGGTGTAGCCGGTTTATTGACACTGCGCGGGAAGCCAACGACGCGCTGGACACCTGGATCCGGAACCATCCCAATACAGACACGGTGAGTGACCAATACACGACGCAACTGACACCACAACGTGAACCTATCACCTATGAAGGTTGTGCTTTCAGTTGAAGCTTACCGAGCGGCCGCTGTTCTCCTTCACTCAAAGAGCCACAGAGCTGTTGGAGATAAGGAATAATGGCATTAGGATATCAGGGGTCAAACAGGAGATTGACAATTCAGGTAATAATATGTCCTTTCTTAATATTCTTATCAGAAAACTTGTTGGGAACCAAAATTTAGTGTTTATATTGATGTTTCAGAAGATGAAGATAATAAAATAATTCATCAAAACGAGGATACTTCTCATGATGAATACAACATCCTGATGGAGGAAATTAAACATGAAGTAACAAGTGATGATGATGATAATGCCTATACCCATGTGTCAGATGATGAAGCTGACAAGGCTAAGTTGTCAGACAACATTGAAAGTCAGCGTTCTGTTAATTTTGAATATGTCAACATAGAAGAGAAAATTTTAAATATTGAATTAGATCCTAGGACAGATGTTAAAGCTGACATTTCCGAGGTATTAGCCAATCTTAAAGCTGCTCCCGGTCCGTCTATTGTTGTGAGAAAACATCCATCTGTGGATGATATTTTACTAAAACTAAAATCTGGAAAGAAGATCAAACTGAACGCAGACACGGAAAGTAAGTACCTAATATTTATAAAGATACTGATGCTAGATTTAGATTTTTTAAATTTATTTATTAAAAAGATGAAAGATTTGATTGTTTGTTTGGATTGAAAAGGCTCCGAAACTACTGGTCCGATTTTAATGAAACTTATTATGAGGATACATTGATTCATTAGGAGTGACATAGACTTTTAATCCCGATATTCCTACGGGATCGGGAGTTACGCGGTGTTGCGGACGGCTACGTTAGGCTAAGGTTTAGAATAATTTTAGTCTTAAGATCATGTGTTAATATAAGGTTTAAACTCTGTTGATTAAGGAACTCTAGAACGTAAGCTATGTTTGTAAAATAAAATACCACGAGTCGGTATTAGAACAAAGGAGCCAGATGCGCCCCGGCCGGCAGGATACACCGTTATCCGGCCGCCTATAAAACGCGGGCCGGCCGGGACGCATCACGCATTCCACTACGAGCCTCCGACCAAGGAACAATAAACGAACACGAACTACAAACAACGAGCATCTTTCATTTGACCGAACCAGCGAACATACAGTCCACCGAACGAACCACGACCTTCAAGTATTAGAACCACAATACGCGGGTTAAACCGCGAGGCGCTGCTAGTTAATATCACTACATATTTTATTTGTTGATACCCTTGCAGTTGGACTCAAGAAACGTAAACCGATCACATCGGAAGACCGACGCGGGAACACCAGCCCAGTAGCTGCACAACACGGAGGAAAAAAACGAAAAGTGACATGGGCTCAACAATCCGACAAGGCATCTCAAATTGGGAGAAATTCTCAGGCAACAAAGTCCAACGGAAACTATTTCTCTTGTCTTCAGTGCAATTATAACACAACAAAACAACATCTTTTGATGTCACATTTGAAAACACACACTGGTAAATCACTCGCTCCGCACAATAAATTATTTGCATGCAATAAATGTAATCTTAACTTCAAATTAAAGAGTCATTTAAACCGTCATTTAATCACGCATACTGGTGTTAAACCGATTACTTGCGATTTTTGTGCTTTTAGAAGTAGGGACAAGAATGATTTAAAAAAGCATCTTAGAAAACACACTGATGAGAGACCATTTGTTTGTGATGTGTGTGGTCTTAAATTTAGGTATAAAAATAATTTCGTACGCCATTCGAAAAGACATACTGGTGAAAAACCTTTTGCTTGCGATAAGTGTGATTATAAATGCACTGATCAGAGCTATTTGAAAAAACATTTAAAAACTCATACTGGTGAAAAACAGTTTAAGTGTAGTCAATGTGATTTCAAAAGTGTCCATTGGAGCAATCTATTGGACCATATAAAGACACATACTGGTGAAAAACCGTATTTGTGTGATAAGTGTAATTTTAAGTGTGTTCAGAAATCTAGTTTAAAAGCACACTTAATGATCCACACTGGTGAAAAACCGTTTTTGTGTGATAAGTGTGATTATAAATGCAGTACAAGAGGAGGGCTAAAACAGCATTTAATTAGTCATTCTGATAATAAATCGTTTGCTTGTGATTTATGTGATTTTAAATGTAAAATGAGAAACTCGTTAAAATTACATATAATGACCCACACTGGTGAGAAACGGTTTGCATGTGATAAGTGTGATTTCAAAAGTATACAAAGCACTCCTTTAACACGTCATATGAGGACGCATACTGGTGAAAAACCGTTTGCGTGCGATAAGTGTGATTATAAGAGTATTGAAAAATACAAAGTAAGAAGACATAAAAAGATTCATAATGGTGAAAACTTGATTGCGTGTGATAAGTGTGATTACAAATGTTCTAATAAAAACACTCTGATTAAACATAAGAGAAAAGTTCATGTCCAAAAAAATACAGAAAAAGATTGATAATTTTTTAAAACTTGATTGCGTGTATTAAGTGTGTAAAAATACAAAAAAAAATTATATTTTTTTTAAAACTTGATTGCGTGTAATAAGTGTGATTACAATAATTAATGTGTTAGTAAAATCAGTGATTGAACACTAAATAAATAGATTAGTGTACTAAAAGATAACAAAATGTAAATAGGTAGGTAATACTAACCACAGTCAGTAGGTTCTAACGTAAACGTTCGCATTTGAATATTATGATATTTGGAAGATTGATGTTAATAATAAAACTTATAAATAAAATTGCTTTGACTAGGTATTATAGTCGGGTGTCTACCTCATAAAATACGGCTTTTCGTGAACCAAAGATTTCCTTTGGTTTGGTCCTTAGGACCTAAGGATAGTTATAAGAAGGGGAACCACCAAGATTTTCGATGTTAGTTTTTTTTAGTTTTTTAGTAGAGTGAAAAGTTGAAAAATTGTAATTTCCGTATGACTGGAAAGTTTTATAACAACAATAGGTATCGTTGGAATCAGCGTGGCTTATTGGTTATCAAAATGCATATCGCCGCTTCCTAAAGTGGTGGGGGTGCCATTTATGACGTCACAAAGATGGCACCTAATAGGTTTAGATTTTGTCGGTTATTGCTGTAACTATTTATCATATTTGAAAAAACTAAATATCAAATGAGAGGTAGTAAAATTTCTTAATAAAAAATATTAATTATCAAAAATATTAATTAAAAAAGTAAAATTTTAATTAATATTTTAATTAGATTAATAGTTGGGTAGTAAATAATTAGCGTCATTTTCGTAGTATTCCCAAAAATTGAATTTTCCAATTTGCCTTAAAAATCACGAAGTTATGACGAAAATACGACCCCACGCACGGTCTCTTTCGACCGAGTTTGATGCACTGCGCTAGTTACCTACGTGCCTAACCCTGACTGCTATGTCATTTTTTGGTGTGGCGTACCTCATTTGAAAGGTCGATCGATGATAGATCCCACTCAGTGGAGCGGAGATATTTTGGTGTCAATCATACTCAGTTTCAAAGTAAGAAATAATGAACCTCAAATAGTCATAACTACTTTATAAAACGCTGCACACGTTTATGCGGTAATTCGAATGAAACGTCTTAATTAGCACAACATTTTTGTACTACATCATAAAAAATCCTACCCGGCGGAACCGAAATATTTCGTCTTCAATGCAATATTCGTACTAAGTAATGAAACTGCTATTGTCATTAACTACTTTATAAGACATTGCACACCTTCATGCGATACCTCAACCAAAACGTCTTAACTAGGGCTACAATTTTGTACTACATCACAAAAAAAATCTACCATGAGGAACCGAGATATTTCATCATCAATACTACGTCTCATACTTTGTAACAAAGCTCCCATAGTCATAACTACTTTATAAAACGCTGCACACGTTTATGCGGTACTTCAATTGAAAGGTCTTAATTAGCACAACATTTTTATACTACATCATAAAAAAATCCTACCCGGCGGAACCGAAATATTTCGTCTTCAATGCAATATTCGTACTAAGTAATGAAACTCCCACTGTCTCCTAATGAAACTCCTACTTTATAAACGTTGCACACCTTCATGCGGTACCTCAAACGAAAGGTCTTAACTAGGGCCACAATTTTGTACTGCATCACAAAAAAATCTACCGAGATATTTCATCATCAATACTACGTCTCATACTTTGTTACAAAGCTCCCATAGTTATAACTACTTTATAAATTGTTTTAAACCCCTATGCGGTACTTTAAATGAAAGATCTTAACTAGCACCATTGATTCAAGTAATTTTTTTTATTTTATTTTACATCTGAATCGTGCAAATAATCATCTAAAAATCAATTCCACATCTCCAATTCATACAAATATAATACCAAACTTGGCAGCTACCAAGATTTGGTCTCAAATTGTTGTAATTTGTTTCAAATTTGCTCAGCTCTTATGCTTTTTAATATTGTTAACATTCGTTTACTACAAGAATATTGTCAAAGTTTATGTATATCTAAACCAGCCTGCCTAGCATGAAGACCAAAACACGATACGACATTATTTATCCACTAAATTGTAGAAAATGGAAGTTACAGATAGTAAAAAGTGCAAAATATTTGAAATGTATTTCACAATTTTTTAAATTTCGCTTGTTTTTACTATGTACTGCCCCAAATATTATTCCAGAATTGAAATCCAGACCTTCGATTTATACGAAAATGATACTAAACTTGACTTAGTACCTAAACTTACGCAGTTATTTACCTAGAACTTCGTTAAAGCTAAATCCCACCCTCCCCCCTACCCACATCGAAAAATCAGGTGGCTCCCCTTCCAAAATCCATCTTAAGAACACAAAGAACAATCCTGTCGAAGGAATTCTCTGGTTCATCAATAGCCGTATTTGACTCTTTTTTGTCTTGTAGCGACGCAACTATTATAAATAGACAAAAAAATTCTATACTAAACATATGGTCAATCGGGGTAGGTAATTGCATTTACGGGGCTGTTCAAAGTGTTCAATTTATGTAAACTGCTGACATCTAGTTGCAATATTTTACACGTGGTTAGTACAGATAGGTGGCGTAATAATAGCTCAGTTTTTGTATATTCGAAAAGTTGCGGGATTTAAGCCCCGTAGACGCAATTACCTCGGTTGACGAAATTATATAAAATTCTACTTTGACTAAGCACAGTAAAATTGTATTTAATTGGACGTAGTTATGCAAACGGGAACCAAGCCACACCTCGACTGAAATTGAATTACATATTTTGGTAGACTTAGAACCATGTTCTTTACCGCCTCAGAAAAGATCCTAGTCAAAATACCAACCCACAAAAAATATAATGACAGCTGTCTAGGGTACTAACCCTATTTAGAGTGATTTTTTAAAGGATTAACAGACCCATGTAACATGGTTCCTGTAGATCTTTAGCATTTTCATTAAGCAAAATAGGCCCAAGCCACGTAGTTCTTAAAAATACAAATTATGTTTGAAAAATGGGAACCATGATGTTTGGTTCTATTTAACATATCAAATAAAATAGGTTTTAAAGTAACCAAGATGATTAGTTCCATAAAGGTAATAACATTTTGAAAAATCAATAGTAAAGCAATGAACTAAGAAGTTTGGGCTTATTTTGCATTTGACAAAATAGAATGATTGTTACTAATAGAAAGGTACCCAGTACGCCAACACAGTTATAAAATATTTATTAAAATATTTTTTACTTATTTACAATAATAATAATTGTTTCCTAATAATTTAGATATTTAATTAATATTCTACTATTATCTACCAAAAAACTACCACGCTTGCGAATATTTTTATTTAATTAGCCTGTTGTGTCCTACTGCTGGGCAAAGGCCTCCCTCATTTCCCTCCATGTGTCCCGATCTCCAGCTTATTTTGGCCACTCTGCGTCGAATGCATCCAAGTCGTCGTGCCATTGTTTTTTGGGTCTACCTCGAAGACGCTTGCCGTCTTGAGGGACCCACTGGGTGACTTTGTTTTCCCATCTTTTTGTCTACATTCGGCACACGTGGCCAGCCCACTCCCACTTAAGTCAGGCGGTCTTCTGACCCACGTCTGCAATACCTGTTTTTGTCGCAGATTGATGTTAGAGACTCAAACCAAGTAGGTATGCTGCGCTCCATCGCCCTCTGACAAATTTTAAGTTGGGACTTTTGTGCCTTGGTCAAAGACCAAGTCTGAGCACCGTAGGAGGTTAGGATGGGCAGAATACACGAGTCGAGGAGTTTGCGTTTGATGTTAATAGGTAGATCACCTTTCATAAATTATTTCATGGACCAGTAGCTCTTCCAAGCGTTCTTTATGCGGTGGTTTACTTCTTTATCCTGCCTACACTTGAAATAGACTATCTGGCCCAGGTAAACGTACTCATCGACGTATTTTATAATCTGTCCATCTACCTCGACCCCAGTCATGCATGACTTGTGTCTTTGACCGATTCATCGTCAGCCCCACACTCAGACTTGCCATGCTCAGGTCTCTAAGCATATTTTGTAACTCCTTTGCGCTGATGGAGCAAAAAGCACGATATCGTCGGCGAAGCGTAGATTACTGAGATATGAGTCTCCAACTTTAATGCCCTTCCCTGTCCAAGATATTGACAGAGATTTAAATATCTCCTCCAGGGTACTCGTTAATAGTTTAGGTGAGAGTGGATCGCCTTGTTTCACGCCTTTTTCTATTTTAAAAGAGGGTCCGGGAGAGTCTAATTTTACGGATGCTGTGCTGTGATTATAGATGGATTTTAAAAGGTCTATGTAGGTCTATTCTATACCTTATGCTTCCAACGCTAAGAATATGGCGGAATGGTTTATGCTATCGAACGCCTTTGTATAATCAACAAAGGCCAAATACAGAGGTTTGTTAAATTCGTTAAACTTTTCTATGATCTGATTTACTGTATGGAGGTGATCCGTGGTTGAGCCGCAGACTTACCACAGCACCTGTAGCCAATTGTTTTTCATTTAAAGATTTGATAGATTCTGGAGTCCCTATGCGGCGTCTGTTTAGAGTGCCGACGACATCTGTGCACTTAGATTTTAAAAAATTTCATAATGCAACGGAGTTGTCCATAAATAGGACGTACCCCTTTCCAAATCCCTTTGGCTGTCGCGCTTGTAAATCCATGTATAGGCTCTGGGTCTGTTGTGCCTTTCCCCGTGTATAATGTTTAAAACATACCCGGTCACCGCCTCGCAGAGTTCGTAACTTTTGATTCCGAATCGCGCTGCTTTGGAACGAATACATTGAACCCAGCTCAAATGGGACATTTGAGCTGGGTTCAATGTATTCCAAAGCAGCAGCGATTCGTCGATCGATACTTCCCTGCGAGGGGTATACACGGTTTGAAATTTCGTGTTAAGGTAGGCCAAAACCGGTTTGATTTTGACCACTTTTCTTTCGTACCTAGAATTTGTAATCAATCGGTTTGCCTGAAGCCAGGCATGCCCAAAGGACCGGTAACTCGTCGATGCGGCCCCTTATACAAATATCCATTAGCAAAATGATTGAAATAAGCCTATAAATTTCGGAGACCGACGTCTCGATCCAGCTATTTACCCTGCTATGGGCCGAAATACCGGTCTTCGACATATGGGCGATATGCTCCCATGCATATCTGTTTGTCTCCTCGACGATATATTCAATGAGGGAGGGGTCGGTCCCATAACTGAGAGAAAAGCTCAATAGGAGTTGTTCCCTCAATTTTTGGGACCAGACTCCTCATTGAACTATCAGGTGAAGCCCCCGCCCCTTAAATTGTTTACATTTTGAAATTTTTGATATTGGTGGAAGGGTTAAATGTCATTAAAAAATTAATAAAACGTAAGTATGTTAAAATAATAATTATTTTAATTAAATGGCCTACCCGTTAATCCTAAAAAGATTGCTAAAACGAACCAACCCACAAAACAGCAATTTTGTAATAAGGGACCATCAGGTTTTTTATCTAAAACAAATACTAAATAAAAGAAAAAATCAAAATATTAAGTTATCCTATATCGCCATTAATTATATCTTTACTATTGTTAAGTTGTTTATCTCCTAGGACTTACCTAATTGCTTCTACACATCTTTGAAACAAAAACCTACTTATCTCGAAAGTAACTTTCTGTGGCTTGGTTCTCGTCTGCATAACTACGTCCAATTTCGTGAAATTTAATTGCAAGTTTTTGTAATCGTATATATATTTTGACTATCAGTCTATTATAAAGGTTTTAAAATAAATAACTTATTTAAAGCTTAGACAATTATTTTCATTCCTCCGAGATTATTTAATCCAAAGATCGTTGTAGCCTCCTTCAAAGGAGGCTGTATAGACTAAATGCCTTTTGCCAGTCTTTTTGGGGAGTAATAAAAAAGTACACTGTCAGTCAGTGACAGGTTGACTGACGTTTTGTTCGATCAATCAAAATTGTTTTGGTTTTCGGCTCAGAACATTAAATATACTGGCTATATGCACAAACCGTGCGAAGCCATAACTGAAAAAAAAAAAAAAAAAAAAAAGCAATTAGTTATTGTTCTGAGGTTTTCGGTTTTCTGTCGCAACAAGAAAAATATTTTAGAAAAGAAATTGGAATTTCGACTATGCATGTATCAACTTCTTCTTCAACTAGACGAGTGGCGAGCGTAGTGTAGCGTGTAGGCGCATTCACGGAACATGTAAACCTAGCTTGTCATCAGAGTTTATGGTAGTTTTGTATATTTAATGAAAAGGATAATCGATAGGATAGTATGTGTGCGCTGTGGTTGTCAGCGACGTGTAGAGTGTGCCTAGCGAGCGACCGCGAGATGTACCGCCTCGCGAACACGCCGCTCGAGGAGACGTACGAACGTGTAACCAGCGGGACGGTAAGCCTCAACATTGACTGTAGGTACAACATACACTTGAAGATTGAATGTGTTATGTACGGTGTGGTGTGTGGTCGATAGTGTAAGACAGCAGTACAAGTGGGTGCATGGTGGCAGTAGTAGAGTATGTATGTGTGTACAGCTGGTCGTGGAGGGGCGGCCGTGCTGCGTGTGCGGCGTGTGCCTGTCCGCGCTGCGCCGGTGTCGCCGGTTCATTGACACTGCGCGGGAAGCCAACGACGCGCTGGACACCTGGATCCGGAACCATCCCAATACAGACACGGTGAGTGACCAATACACGACGCAACTGACACCACAACGTGTACCTATCACTTATGAAGGTTGTGCTTTCAGATAAAGCTTACCGAGCGACCGCTGTTGTCCTTCACTCGAACCCCCATAAAGTTTATTGAGATAACGAGCCACAGCATCTGTTATTCAGGAGTCAAACAGGAAAGAGACGCAATAGGTAACTTAATATACTTTCTTTCTCTCTCATTCAATATAGAAACAAATGATCAGTGTATTAGTATTATCTTTTCCAGAAAATGAAGGTAATAGAGCATGTCAACAAAATGAAGATACCACTGATGATGAAGGCAGATCCATGTCAAAAGTCTTCAAATTTGAGGTCACAGTTCAAGAAGAAAGCAAATCCTTGTTGAAATTGAAAAATGAAATCACAAGTAATGATGAAAGTGATAATACACAGATGTCAGACACGTTAGATGAAGTTAAAGGTGGCAGTCCAGAGGTGATGGATGATGTTACAGGTGACACTGCTCCTGGTACATCAAATGACGAAAACCTCGGATCAAGAAAGAGGGTCAAGCTGAATGAAGACAGTAAAAGTAAGTTATCATTTATATTGATAGGGACTGTTGTCTCCGAGCTACAGTCTTTAATCGTACAAAAAGTCAAAATACTTTAGAATCATACTTTTGCATTGGTTCACTTTGAATAGTCTTAAAAACTAAGTTAAGCACAAGAAACTCATACGGGATTTTTTTTGTGATCATACTCACAAAGGTAAGGATTACAAATACTTTTCGATGGTATATTTGAAATAGAACAACTTAAGTCAGGTTCATGGGCTCTTATCATTAAGGTAGGATGAAGTATTATAATACTATAATACTTCATCCTACCTTAATGATAAGATAAAGATAAGATAAATAAGATAAGATAAATTGTGCAGTAAGGCATACGCCTTACTGCACAATTTATGATTTATAAAAAATTTGACTTGCTAATGGACATGTCATATTATTCTACATCTTTAGGTATCTTTTCATAATAGAGTACACATGTGCAATTAAACAACCTGTTTATTTTCCGGAGCCTACTATCGGGCACGGTCAGATGATCCTTATTTCTTAAGTTGAAATTATGAATCTCGCTATTTTTGCGAAAAATTGAATTTTTATGAACGTAAAGACCGTGAACCTATCCTATATTATTATATTCAATGTTGATACTCTCACAGGTTGTCCTGTACTCAAGAAACGTAGACCGATCACATCGGAACACCGACGCGGGAACACCGACCCAGCAGCTGCACAACACAAAGAAAAAAACATAACGTTCTTCACCAGTGATACTGGTGAAAAAATATTTGTGTGTGATAAATTTGATTTAAAAAATAGTGACAAGTCCAGTTTAAAACAGCATTTAATGACTAATATTGGTGAGAAACCATATGCATGTACTATTTGTGACTATAGATGTAGTCAAAAGAGCAACTTAAAACAGCATTTAGGTATTCATACCGGTATAAAACCTTACGCCTGCGATAAGTGTGATTTTAAATGTAACCAAAAAAATGGCTTAAAACTGCATTTGTTAACCCATACTGGTGAAAAACCGTTCATGTGCAATTTGTGTGATTACAAATGTAGTCAGAAAAGATTTTTAAAACAGCATTTAATGACCCATTCTGGTGAAAAGCCATTTTTATGCAACATGTGTGACTACAGATGTAGTCAGAAAAGATTTTTGAAACTGCACTTGATGACCCATACTGGTGAAAAACCGTTCATGTGCAATGAATGTGATTATAAGTGTAGTCAAAAAAGACTATTAAAACAGCATTTAATGAGCCACACTGGTGATAAACCGTTTGTTTGTGATAAGTGTGATTTTAAAACTGGACAAAAAATAAATTTAAAACGGCATTTAATGGCTCATACTGGTGAAAAGCCGTTTTCATGCGATAAGTGTAATTTTAAAACCCATGAAAAACGTTGTTTAAGACAACATTTTATAAGCCATACTGGTGAAAAACCGTTCGCCTGCGATAAGTGTGATTTTAAATGTACACGAAAAGACAATTTAAAACGGCATTTAATGAGCCACGCTGGTGAAAAGCCGTTCATGTGCAACATCTGTGATTATAAATGTATTCGAAAAAGAAGTTTAAAACTGCATTTAATGTCGCATACTGGTGAAAAACCGTTTCTGTGCGATTATTGCGATCATAAATGTAGTCAGAAAAGGAGTTTAGACCAGCATTTAATGACTCATACCGGTGAAAAGCCATTTTTATGCAATATTTGTGATTATAAGTGTAGTCATAAGAGAAGTTTAAAACTCCATTTGATGTCCCATACTGGTGAGAAGCCGTTTGCTTGCGATAAGTGTGATTTTAAATGTAGTCAGAAGAATAGTTTAAAAATGCACTTAATGGCGCATACTGGTGAAAAACCATTTTTATGCGATATGTGTGATTATAAATGTAGTCAGAAAAGAAGTTTGGACCAGCATATAATGACCCATACTGGTGAAAAACCCTATGCGTGTAATGAGTGCGATTTTAAATCTAGTCAAAAGTCTGGTTTAAGTCAACATTTACGGATACATTCTGGTGAAAAACCGTTCGCGTGCGATAAGTGTGACTATAAAAGTATGCGTAGTTGCAATTTTAAAAGGCACTTAAAGAGTCATTCAGGTGAAAAACCTTATGGTTGCGATATTTGTGATTATAAAACTACACAAAAGTGCGCTTTAACTATCCATTTAAGAACCCATACTGGTGAAAAACCTTTTTTGTGCGATAAGTGTGATTATAAATGTAGTGATAAACGCGCGCTGAATAAACATATAGTGAAGGTACATGGTTGTACATAACTTGATTTTGTCATTAAAAAATGAACGTGTCGCGGGAGACGCTTTTGGAACGAATTCCCTTTACTTTTTTTGCCATCTAGCTCCAAGCTAAGTAACTAGACTTGTGTTATGGGTGCTAGACAACGGATATACTACTTACTTATATACTTTTCTTATGTAAATATAATACATAGGAACAACCAGACCACATACAAATATCTAAGCATAAGTACTTGCCTGGGGCGGGAATCGAACCCGCAACCCTGTGTTTGGCAGTCCGGCATGGTGACCATTGTGCCAACTGGGTCGTCCCTTAACGCTGTTACAGCGTAGAAAGGATTTGGGGGAATTTTTATTTTCATTAAGCATTTTTTATTCTACTTATTTTGCTATTTACAAATATTGTTTGTTAAGATGTAGACAATTTTCCTTAGTTTTTTGACGACCCAGTTGACACAATGTTCACCATGCCGGACTGCCAAACACATTCCCGCCTCAGACATGTATTTATGCTTAGATATTTGTCTGTGGTCTATATTTACAAAAAGAAAAGTATATAAGTAGTATAATATCCGTTGTCTAGCACCCATAACACAAGTCTAGTTACTTAGCTTGGGGCTAGGTGGCGATGTGTGGAAAGTCCAGCAATATTTTATTTATTATAGTTAGTAAGTAATTAATTATTACTCTGTAATCTGTTTATTGTACCTACTTAATTAGGTAAGTACCTGCTTATAAATAAATAATGAAAGAACGACATTTTTTATTTAAAAACGTATAAAATAGATAAAGTAGTAAATAATAATAATATCAATTGCTGTTCGTTTGTCTCGCTAGAATATACCGTAAAACACTGCAACATTGCCAACCAGTTGCAAAATTGCCTATTTCGGTTTTATTAAAATATCTCGCGTTTGCTAAGGTTTTTCTTATTTTTTACCATTTGGTACTAATTTTGCATTATTATGGGACCACCTTTTTTACTTTTTTTTATAACTCTGTGGTTGTACGGTCGGCAATTGAATGACAAAAGTCAGCGCGAGTGGCAGTGAATTTTTGGCGTCTTGGAACTTTTGCTGTGTGAGCCGTAGGATATGTGTTTTTGTGCGGTTATAACACTCAGGGGTAAGAGATTTGTTTATTTAAACCGTATTGTTTTATATTTTTACGATAAGAGCATTATTTCCTCAAAATAACTTAGTAGGCATAGATGCACAGTGTTTTGCGAACATAGGTGATGCAACTTTACCTGGGGTTAGGGTTGACAATAAAATCTGACAATATTAAAAAAAATACTACATCTTCTTACATATCATATAGTAACTACATACGTGTAGCATACTTCAACATGTATCTACTTTTCCTACTGCTGTACTAAGGAATGTCAAAAGTTTAAAATTAGGTTACCTTTTGCGTTATAATTATTGTTAAGAATACATACAACTTAACTAATTATATTACAGTTATTAAACATGGACAAAAGCAAAAGGCGAAGCAGAAGAAGACCAGGAACAATTGCATAATTTGCAGTATTTTTTGTTTTAAAATTTTATATAAAGATACCATTTCGTTGTTGAGATGCCAAAGTGGTTATTATTTGTACATTAAAAAGTGATATCTTTTAAGCGTGTACTTTATGACATTGTTTGAAGTTCTATTTTCTTTCATAGATTATAAAAGAGAATTTTTATTTATCAAACATTTTTATAACATCAATATTTTATTTTGACAACCCTATTTTTTGTATGAAAAGTTAGTGGAACCTGATACAACATTACCTAATGGCTCTGAATTGTTTTTCATTGTCATTTTATTAATAATTTTAGTGCTGGGACCGGGTATAATGTTTTATGCATATGCTGAAATGAAATTTTAAACGATCCGCATATTATTTATTGAGATATCCTTCTAGGCAAAGTTGCATTTTTTGCCTACAACTTTGCCTACGACTTTGAATGTCTATAATTCGTAGAATTTGCATCTGTTACACAAAATACTACCTTAAATATCAAGGAAAACAGTATATTATGTGTCTTATGGACTGAAAAAGCCATAAAAGAAAAACATCAAAGAGAAATAACGCAAAAACGTCAAAACCGTGCAAAGTTACGGTACACACAAACTTTAATGATAATTTTCTCTGTAAAAAAAAATGCAGTGAAAAGGTGGGGATTTTAAAATTGTAACCACTAAAGAAGCAGTTGGTTAACTTCTAAGCCATAGAGGTATCAAAGTTCAAAGCCTTCTAATATTATGATGTCTTTGGCCAACATTTGTTTACGCACGTGCACTCAAACCCATTAAACATGCGATACACTGCATACCTGCCTGCCTAGCATGAAGACCAAAACACGATACGATAAAGCGATATCACGCGATATAACTACATCAACTCTCAAAATATGATACATAAAGCCGCCATGTTGAATTTTTATTATAAATTGCGATAAAAATTATGATAAAAATTCAACATGGCGGCTTTATCTATCATATTTTGAGAGTTGATGTAGTTATATCGCTTTATCGTATCGTGTTTTGGCCTTCATGCTAGGCTAGCTGCGACCACTGTTTGGGCAGGGATACCTACGTCACTGCGAAAAAAAAACTTTTCATTGAATTTTGTTTACATAAATACTTAAATTAATTTTTGTAAAGTCCGCAAGATGTCGAATTAACAAGTCTTCGTAATAGGTAGGTACTTTCGCAGTAAAATAGGTAAGTACCTATTGTTTTTCGATGTAACGCTTACCGCAGATCGCAGTAACATAGAGATATCGATAAAAAGTGATCGAAGAAACAAAATTCTATGAAAAGTTTTTCGCAGATATGCAGTGTATCGCATGCTACGGAACCCTAAAAACGGTATTAAGCTTACTCCTTTATACAGTTATCTGGTTTTGGACGTTCAGACGTGTGAACAGCTTAGTCCCGGAAGGGTTATTCCTCAGGGTTCAGCAGAGTACAGCAATCTTCGAGCATTTTTTAATCTTTAAAGACAATAATCCTAGTTCAGAAATATGCAGCGACATCTATGCTCGGGTAGCGTTTTGTACGAGAAAGTCGAATGTGTGTGTATTCGAAACAATTAATCGACTAAGAGGGCTGAATGAGCTAAAAGTATTAGCTTGCCCTTTTTCACAGGGGTTAACAGAAAAAAAACTGCCTGAGTTTCTTTCTTTGACGATAGTAGTGATTTCCAACCTCATTGGTTTCTTTCAAGTTTCTTTTGTGGGTGAAAGAAAAACAAACAAATGTTTGATAAAGCATGTTTAAAGTGCTTTTTTGATTTTTGTAACTTATTTTATAGTGTATTGACTGTATTGATTGATTGCATTCAATTCACACTTAGTATGCGTACCTATCGTAACGTGCAGGTACAACTTGTAAACGTCGCTAGCTACAATAGTAAAACGGTCCTACGGATAGGATGTGTGCGCTGCTGCTGCTCTCGGCGACGTGTAGAGTGTGCCTAGCGAGCGACCGCGAGATGTACCGTCTCACAAACACGCCGCTCGAGGAGACGTACGAACGTGTAACCAGCGGGACGGTAAGCCTCAACATTTACTGTAGATACAACATACACTTGAAGATGGAATGTGTTATGTACGGTGTGGTTGATAGCATGGGCGTACCCACCGTGGGGCAAGGTCCGTTTTTTTATTATAAGCTCCGAGCCAGGGTGGGGCAAATGCCCCATTTGCCCCACCCTGGCTCGGAGCTTATAATAAAAAAATAGGTTTTTATAAGTATCAAATTTAAATATCCATTATGTTACTTTCAAAATTAAAATTACTGCGTAAAACAATGCAATATGCATGAATCGGTCGCGCATGCACAAAGCCAGCTTGTGTTGTGTGTGGTTGAGTCGAGTGATTTTTGAACGAAAACCGAAGTTTATCCGCCTGCACGTTCCCGACAAATTTAATGGGCCCCTCTTCATGATGGGCCATCATGCTGGCCCACTGGCTTATGGTTCGTGGTGTGAAGACTGGATGGCCACGGAGTCAGTTTTTCGGTCACACATCAAAGGAAGTGGGCCAGCGATGGCAGTACGCATCTACTCGTGGCCCATTCATCAGTGAGTGCTCGAAAATTGGTACGTGGTGTATAGATATTATATTGCCGCAGCGGCTGCTTCCACGTCCTTCTCCAATTTACAACTGAAGGTGACCATCGTGTAGTTGCGTTTCAACCATCACATTGCCCTATCGCTGCCATTTCGCTGGAGATTAATTAGCCAAAACCCCCCATGACATTATTCAAATAAATACAGTAAATTATAACATTTTAAATTTTCTACTACTTATCGAGTTTTATACTTTTATTTGCTTCTGCCCCACCCTGTACAAAACTCTGGGCACGCCCATGGTTGATAGTGTAAGACAGCAGTACCTACAAGTGGGTGCATGGTGGCAGTAGTAGAGTATGTATGTGTGTACAGCTGGTCGTGGAGGGGCGGCCGTGCTGCGTGTGCGGCGTGTGCCTGTCCGCGCTGCGCCGGTGTCGCCGGTTCATTGACACTGCGCGGGAAGCCAACGACGCACTGGACCTCTGGATCCGGAACACTCCCAATACAGACATGGTGAGTGACCAATACACGACGCAACTGACACCACAACGTGTACCTATCACATATAGGTTGTGTTTCAGTTGAAGCTTACCGAGCGGCCGCTGTTCTCCTTCACTCGAAGCTCCACCGAGGTCTTCGAGGCCACATGGAGGGAGCAGGAGGGCATCTATGAGTTAGGAGTCAAACAAGAAAGTGACACAGCTGCTGGTAACATGCATCCTTTCTTATTGCTAAAAGTCTTCAAAAAACATGTTTAAAAAAATACCTAAAGCGAATTTTGCATTATTTTCCAGAAAAGAAACATGAAATTACTTATCAAGAAATCAAGATTACTTCTGATGATAGAGGCAATGTCCTGACTGAGGAAATCAAGTATGAAGTCACTAGTGATGACGAGAATGACAACACAAATGTGTCGGATGATGAAGCTGATGAGACAGCGATGTCAGACATCATTAAGAACAACTCTTCACAGATACAAGTGGAAATGATAGATTGTGATGTTATAAAGGACAATCTGAGTCCTAGTACATCAAATGTTGAAAGGAATCATCCATCAGCACATCAGGATGAAGTTTCTTTACGAAGACTCCGATCTGGAAAAAGTATCAAAGTAAATGAAGATACTAGAAGTAAGGACTATTTTACTGTTATTCCACTTATGTATTTGTGTTTTCTCTCATCACCGTCAAACGACTGAACGATTTGGATGAAATAATAAATAATAATAAAAATTGCAGGACATTCCACACATCACTATCTAGCCCCAAGCTAAGTAACTAGAGTTGTGTTATGGGTGCTATACAACGGATATACTTATATACTTTTCTTTTGTAAATATATACTTATAATACATAGAAACAACCAGAAGGCCAGTTCTCGTAAATAACATTGTTCAAATTACATTTCGATCACAAATTATACCCTTAAAGTAGCTCAAAACACCCTTTATCTTTTTGTAAAATATAACTGACTTTGAAGGTATCTTTTGCAATCGAAATGCAATCTGGCTGATATTGAAATGTAATTTAAACAATATTGTTTACGAAAATTGGCCTTCTGACCACAGACAAATATCCAAGCATAAATACATGTCTGAGGCAGGAATCGAACCCGCAACCCTGTGTTTGGCAGCCCGGCATGGTGAACATAGACTATTAGATATTAAATATAAACTCACACGCTTGGTATTCATAGTTATTATTATCCTAAGTCTTAAGAGGAAAGATACCTGCACTCTCTCCATACAAACGTAGTCGACTGTTTCCTCCCAGGATAATGACACTAGTGAAATATTTTTGTAGCATAAAACTTATAACTGCCATGACCATGCGCCTTTCTTTTTTGTTTTTTAACTCTTACTTTCTATGATAACTAGAATATGAAAAAAAATAAGACATATGGGCATGCATAGTCAGTCATGGCAGTTATAAGTTTTATGTAAATATTTGTGCTAGTGTCATTATCCAGGGAGGAAATAGTCGACTACGTTTGTATGGAGAGAGAGCCGGATACCTTCCCTCTTAATGTCAGGATAAAAATTTGCTTTTTCTACTTCCCAGTTTTCAAAATATTCATCAAAATCAGTCCAGTAGTTTATCCCTTTTATTGCTTATTTTTGAAGTTATACTTATTTACTTAGGCGCGTTTTGAAAAAATGATGAGATGGAAATTTAACGATGCGCGCGCATCTGTAACACAAAAGTCATGTTGCAGCTACGTAACCAAGTATAGGTCAAACAGCAAATGATGGCCGCCGGCGAAAATTGGTAGGAATGGTTTGCGCATGTACAATTGCGCACAGAATTATTACAGCCTAATCATCATACTTTACCCTCGTTTATATTTGGCCCAACCCAAAAACCATTCTTTTAAATTAGAAAATTAGGCAATTTAGCACCGGAACTAAAATAACATTGAATTTTAATGCACTAGGTTATCCAATTTTTCAATTTAGACTTAGGCAAAGTTAGGTGTGCGTGGGTTTTATGTGTGCGATAGTACTGAGACCACTAAAGACTTGCAAGAACGGGACAGAGCGCGGTTAGAGACGTGTGTGCGGAACAGAGAGCGATGATGTGAGCAACTGACCCTCCCTTCGCTCCTGTCTCCCCGCCAAACAGACCTAAATATTGAGTTCTGCTCATACCCCTTCCACTTTTCGCCGGCGGCCATCATTCGCTGTTTGACCTGTAAAACAGGTCGAAGCTGCGAGAGTGACATTTTAAGATGCGCCGCATCATTGTCACACTAAAGTAACAGGTTGAAGCTGCCTGCAAAATAAATATCAGACGGACGGTCGTATAACTTCTCCCGATCCCGTGGGAATATCGAAATATAAAAAAAGCCTATATCCTTCCTCGACAAATGGACTATCCAACACAAAAATATTTTTTCAATTTGAACCAGTAGTTCCTAAGATTAGCGCATTCAAACAAACAAACTCTTCAGCTTTTTAATATTAGTAAAGCTTTAATGTAGATACACTTACAGGTGGTCCCGCACTCAAGAAACGTAAACCGATCAAATCAGAAGATCAACCCGGGAACACGGACACAGTAGCTGCACCATGTAACGAGATAAACATGTTTTCATGCAATTATTGCCATTTTCAAACAACAAAAAAAGGTATTTTAACGTTACATTTAAAGAAACATACTGCCAAACAACAATATGCATGCGATAAGTGTGATTATAAAAACTATCACCAAACTCAATTCATAAATCATTTAAGAGTACATACTGGTGAAAAACCATTTGCCTGCGATAAGTGTGATTATAAAGCTAGCAATAAAGCCAATTTCCAACGGCATTTATTGACCCACAATATTGAAAAGTCATTTGTATGTAATTATTGTGATTATAAAACTCATAATAAATACCATTTGAAAAATCATTTATTGTCACACAGTGGTAATAAGCGTTTTTCCTGTGATAAGTGTGATTATAGAAGTGATTTTAATCATCTTTTACAACGGCATTTAATGACTCATATTCGTACTGAAGAAAGACCGTTTTTGTGCGATAAGTGTAACTATAGATGCAATTTTATTGGTAGTTTGAGAAAGCATTTAACAAAACATAGCGACGCAAAGCCGTTCGCATGCGATAAGTGTGATTATAAATGCAGGGATAAAACTTTTTTAAAATGGCATTTAATAACACATTCTGATAAAAAACCTTTTGCGTGCGATAAGTGTGATTTTAAAAGTAGTAGAAAGAGAAATGTGAAACTGCATTTAATGACGCATACTGGTGAAAAACCGTGGGCTTGTGATAAGTGTGATTTTAAATGTCTCGCTAAAAACAGTCTGAGAAGACATTTAAGGATACATACTGGTGAAAAACCGTTTGTGTGCGATAAGTGTGATTATAAATGTAGTGAAAGGGGTCATTTAAAAACACATTTAAGGACACATACTGGTGAAAAACCGTTTGCGTGCGATAAGTGTGATTATAAATGTACAAATATTAATACGCTGGGCAAACATATGACAAAGGTTCATGATCGAAACATCACATAATACACAATTGGCTAGTGTAGAAGCCAAATGATCCAACTGACTTTATATAAGTTTCGAGGTAAAATGCAAAACACGTTTTTGCTTATTACGTCCATGTTTCTGAATGAATTGTTATAATGTTTTCAGATTATAACACAAAAAAAATCAATTTTTTTTATATTTTACTAGCTGCGCTGCGCGGTTTTACCCGCGTAACTCCCGATCCCGTGGGAATATCGGAATAAATTAAGATGTAAGCTATGCTATCTTTCAAGTTGGATCAAACTGCACACGGTGTGCAAATTTGATTAAAATCGGTTTAGGAGTCCATCGCGCACAAACAACGTGACACGTAATTTATATATACGAGTATTAGGTTGTTTTATTCTTTAATACGAATACAGTTTTAATGTTATTTTTAAAACTTAACTCAATTTTGACCAAAATGTCAGTTGGATCACTTGGCTTCTACACTATCCATATATTTCATGTATTCAGCATAATATTATTATATCTACCCTACCTACTAAAACTGAATTGGCGCATAATTTGTGTTGATCTGATACTAGCGTGATTCTCGTCATTTCCATTTCAGATTTATTTTTCATTGTTTCTCTCGACCAAGATGTTTTGTATGTGCCTATAGGTAGTTGTCTATCAGAAGAATGTAATAAAACTGTAACATCATATTTACGACGCAAGCGCGAGGCGACGCAGTTTTCGCGCCAAATTTTTAGGCCACGCCTTTCTAAAGGTCTTTCAGCGTGAGTTTTAAATACTTTTTAAATCATGTATTTTTAATCTATTGTGAATTGCTGTTTGTTGGTCTCGTTAAGTCTGGACCGATTTAGCTAGTTATACTTTTGAAATAAGTAAAACAAATTCCCCCTTATTCCAAAACGAAGTCTAAAAATTAAACTACGTTTAAATGACATTTAAACCATGGACTTAGAAAAACGTTATTAGAAAACAAAGTTTACCGCTAAAACCAGGTTTTTCTGTCCTGTCAAAGTTAAACTGCCGAGCACCCTAGTTTAACTAACTTAGTACGAAGTTTCTAACCTCAAAAAATTAAATTCTGACGTTCACCTTTTCCTTGTTACTCCAATTCTCGCTCCTTTTTAGGGTACCATACCCAAAGGGTAAAAACGGGGCCCTCTTACTAAGACTTCGCTATCCGTCCGTCTTCTGTCCGTCACCAAGCTCTATCTCAAGAACCGTGATAGCTAGAGAGTTGAAATTTTCACAGATTTTAACAACATATTACGTAAACCTACTAAAAACATAAATAAGTAAATATTTTTAGTACGTACTTATGTTCAAAGAGGATATAATCACTACGTTTTCTTATGTTTTTGAGAAATTTAGGTTATTTTCATGTTTACAATTTTTTAGGTAGTATTTTTTTTATACTTCTAAAGGGGCAGGCAAAAGGCTTAAAGGCTTAACTCGAGCCGCGTTCCGATATACGCTACATAAATTGATGTATTTAAATACAACAACGTAATCGCGAACATAGAATAACAAATACAAGTCACACTATTTCACAATAATTGAACACACAATTTATATTTTTATCACTTTAGTATTCGATTTCTTAAATAAGTTTTTAATATTTACTCACTTACCACCATTTTGTGAAAAGGAACGGTGTTTCGAACGCTGAACGAACAAAAGAATGGTTTGTTTCGAGTTTGCTATCTATTGTCTATGGTTGCGACTAAAACCATGGATCTTCTGGTCCTTGGTCTATTTACTTTTTGTAATAAGAATCAATTTTAAACCAAAACTAACACAAAAACCTAGATCTATTAGTACAGGTTTAAACTATGGTTTTGCAGTTTTTTTGTAATAAGAGGGATAGAAAATAAATAAATTAAGATCTAGTTACTTCGTTTTATTTACATGGGTACTAATTAATCCGTTTTTTATGAATGAAATATACTTCATACAATTTATTTCAAAGCCTATTAAATATCATCATCACTACATAGTATAAAACAAAGTCGCTTTGTCTGTCCCTATTTCACTCTGTATGCTTAAATCTTTAAAACTACGCAACGGATTTTGATGCGGTTTTTTAATGGATAGAATGATTCAAGAGGAAGGTTTATATGTAAGTATAATACATGCAGCCGTGCGAAGCCGGGGCGGGTCGCTAGTAAGTATTTAATAATTTAAAGAGGTATCGATTAAAATCGAAGGCAAGGGCAGTACCTATAGGTATAGTTTCATTACCTAACTAGCAACGTGAAACTCCCGATCCCGTGGGGATATCGGGATAAAAAGTAGCCTATAGCCTTCCTCGATAAATGGTCTATCCAACACAAACGAAATTTTTCAATTCGAACCAGTATCTCAGTCCTGAGATTAGCGCGTTCAAACAAACTCTTCAGCTTCATAATATCAAGTATAGATTAAGAGGAAAGGGTACCGGACGCTCTCTCCATACAAACGTAGTCGACTGTTTCCTCCTTGGATAATGACACTAGAGCAAGTATTGTTGTTGCATAAAACCTTATAAAACTTATAACTGCTATGACCATGCCCCTATGTTTTTGTTTTTTAAATCTTAAGAGGAAAGGGTACCTGGGGCTCTCTCCATACAAACTATTACAAACGTAGTCGACTGTTTTCTCCCTGGATAATGACACTAGAGCAAATATTTTTGGTGCATAAAACTTATAACTGCCATGACCATTGACCATGCCTATTTTTTGTTTTTATTTTTTAAATTTTAATTTCTATGATAATTAAAAAATAGTAAAAAAACCAAGACATAGGGGCATAGTCATGGCAGTTATAGGTTTTATGCAACAAAAATATTTGTGCTAGTGTCATTATCCAGGAAGGAAATAGTCGACTACGTTTGTATGGAGAGAGCGCCTGGTACCATTTCACCTTAAGTGGATACATAGAACTATACTTAGTCGTCGACTAAGAGGTGGTGGAAAAATAAAAAGGGTTTTGATAAAAAATAAAGTATATTTTGTACAAATACTTATCTTCTACATAGTATAAAACAAAATCGTTTTCTCTGTCCCTTTATCCCTATGTTATGCAATCTTTAAAACTACGCAACAGATTTTGATGCGGTTTTTTTAATAGATAGAGTGATATAAGAGGAAGGTTTATATGTAGGTACCTATTGTTAGAAATCAGGGGAAGAATGATCCTATGCCACTGCTGATTTTAGGAATCAGAAGCGATAATCATTTAAAATAGCAGCTAAACCTATAGGTAGTTAAGTATTAAGGTAGATTTGACACAAATAATTGGTGACCTGATAAAATGGTTCCACATAAACCACTGACGTGGATGGCGAAGCGAACCGCACTTTATCTTTTATTAAGTGAACGTTGTTACCTTTCCTATAGAATACAAGTGAACCCTATGGTATAATAAGGAATAGTCTTACTGTATGCAGCGTCGAACCCAAACACCTTACCAACTGACGACCAAGCAGAAAATGAACCCGCTTTCAAACATGCAAACAAACGCTTTTATAGGCGGTGGTGGGATCGGCATCGCACACAGCAAGTTAGGCTTATATTAACGGAGGTGAGGTCACTTGGCTGCTAACAGTATTATACATGCATAATATAGCTGTGCGAAGCCGGAGCGGGTCGCTAGTATCTAATAAACTTACATCTAGTGGTAGACCACGAAATGTTTTAGATGTCTTAGAGTTAGACTAAACTAACTAAACTTTTGTCCTCAGACATTTGTAAATTCTAACTTTTCTCCAAAAGTCTTAAGGTTGTAATGTGTGATGTATTTCTGTCCTACTCAGAATGACGACCCAATTGGCACAATGGTCACCATGCCAGACTGCCAAACACAGGGTTGTGGGTTCGATTCCCACCTCAGACAGTATTGATGCTTAGATATTATTTGTCTGTATTCTAGTTGTTTCTATGTATTATATACAGGGTGTCCCGTAATGAATGACCAAGCGGGCCCCTACGGATAGAGGACACTGTGCCGGATCAGAAAAACGAAAGTTATGTTCTATGAAAGTCTCTTAGTTTCCGAGATATCCGCCATTTTTTTTTTTTTTTAAATTTCACGCCTTTCTCTATGTTTTGTTATGCCAAAACTGCAAATGAAGGAATTATCCCAATCTGTTTTTTGGATAGTATTCCAGGATAAATGTGCTATCGAATGCAAACATGATTTTTATGACACATCGAAAGTTTTTTTTAAAACTAAGGTTTAATTCAAATTTCATGGTTTTTTAATTTTTTAACCTGATCTTTAACCTTTCCTGGTGTAAAAAAAAATGTATGGTCACTCTGGTGCCAAATTTAAAAAAAAGTTGCCTATTTCATTGAGATTCTGAAAAGGTATAATATGTGGTATTGCCAGCATTTATTACTGAATAAATTTCTAATACAATGAGCAAGAGCATGCTTTTTGTGAAGTAAAAGTAATACTAAAATTTACTTTATTGTACCTAAAATAATTCAAGAAATTTTAATTCTGAAATTCCTCGAATTCACTATGGAAAAAAATGGAAAAAAGACAGCTCTGGCTCACTTTAATAGGAATTAATTTTGTATTGAATGCTGGCAATACCACGTATTATATCATTTTAGAATCACAATGAAATAGGCAACTTTTTTTTAATTTGGCACGAGGGTGACCATACATTTTTTTTACACCAGGAAAGGTTAAAGATCAGGTTAAAAAATTAAAAAACCATGAAGTTTGAGTTAAGCCTTAGTTTAAAAAAAACTTTCAATGTGTCATAAAAAATATTGTTTGCATTCGATAGCACATTTATCCTGGAATACTATCCAAAAAACAGATTGGGTTAATTCCTTCATTTGCAGTTTTGGCATAACAAAACATGGAGAAAGGCGTGAAATTTAAAAAAAAATTAAAATGGCGGATATCTCGGAAACTAAGAGACTTTCATAGAACATAACTTTCGTTTTTCTGATCCGGCACAGTGTCCTCTATCCGTAGGGGCCCGCTTGGCCATTCATTACGGGACACCCTGTATATTTACAAAAGAAAAGTATATAAGTAGTATATCCGTTGTCTAGCACCCATAACACAAGTCTAGTTACTTAGCTTGGGGCTAAATGGCGATGTGGGGAATGTCCTGCAATATTTTTTTATTTACTCAGAAACCGAACAAATAAGAAACACTTCTTCAGATTTTGACATATAGTCTAAATTGACTTTCTTCCTTTCTGACATCTATTGACTAAATCATATTATTACTTTTGCAACTTTATAAAATTAAGGAATTTTATAAAATTGCAAAAGTTTATTTATAGAGGAAAGGGTAGGGTACCAGGCGCTCTCTCTTCCTCCCTGGATTATGACACTAGAACAAATATTTTTGTTGCATAAAACCTACAACTGCCATGACTATGTCTTGGTTTTTTTAATTTTCTAATCATCATAGAAATCGAGAAATAAAAAAATAAAGATCAAAATAGCGAATTTCCGATGTCGAACGAATATCAGTAGAAATCGAGCACTTGACGCGGGGCGAACGATTCAAAAATAGAGCCCCTGGCCCGCGGCCTGCGTCCCAAATCCATCTTCAGTCGCGTTCGTCAGTCGCGCCCTTTAGTCGCGTCCTTCAGTCACGTTCGTCAGTCGCGTCCGTCAGTCGCGTTCGTCAGTCGCGGCCTTCAGTCGTGTTCGTCAGTCGCATCCTTCAGTCACGGCCTTCAATCGCGTTCGTCAGTCGCATCCTTCAGTCACGTTCGTCAGTCGCGTCCGTCAGTCGCGTCCGTCAGTCGCGTCCGTCAGTCGCGTCCGTCAGTCGCGTCCGTTAGTCGCGTCCGATTGTGAAGGAAGACATCGCGATGATGGTCGATCTCGTTCGGTGTGGAACTCCTCGAAACATGGCAATATACAGAGTACGACATCGCACTGTTTACAAATGTATCTTGATCTGGACTTTTTACACCAAAAGCAACGTGAATTCTTCGATTGTGCAGCCCCAATGAAATGATTCCCTGAAAGTATTGGCCTAATAAACTTATTTTCCACCATTAAAGATTTGGTTGAGACCATCGGATCGATTACAGGATCTATTTTTTTGTGCATCTGAATCATTTCATCGACAAGACGCCCTCTGAATTCACGTTGTGTTACGTTTTTAAAGCGCGTTTTAAATATGATGTAGGCATTTAGTACTGTGACATTTAAAATGCGCCTGAACACTTTCTTATACCACACCTGATTACGAGCTCTTTCCATTGGATGGGCGGAAAGGAGCTGATCTTTTTTATCAACTCCTCCCAAAGATAGATTGTAATCTAGGACTACTTGTGGTTTATACTTGTACCGACCATATTTCTCTTTACCCCCAACCTCACCTTTGTGAAATGTAGATATAAGTGAAACGATGTTGGTGTCCCGCCAAACTGTTACAGTGAGATCACGGCAATAGCTCTGCACTATCTCACCAGCCCGCAACTCACCTTTGGTCACACTCTTGATGGATTCAGGAACAAATTCTCTACTCACCCTTAGAGTACCGAAGCAATCCGTACCTTTGGACTTTAGGTATCGGGCCAATAAGGGTGAATTGTAGAAGTTGTCCATCGTTAGAGTGTGACCTCGGTTGAGTAGCGGATGGATGAGTTCTAGGACAATGCGGGCAGTGGCTTTCATGTTCGAAGGAGGCATGGTCTCTTCTGTTAGGTCTTTTTGTCCTTTGCCAGTGTAGATGGAAAACTGCCACAGGTATCCACTCGAGGACTCGCAAAGCTCATAAGTTTTGATACCAACCTTGGCAGCTTTGGTAGCTATTCGCTGAGAGAACGACAACGGACCGTGCCACTTTAGCAGCGATTCGTCTATCGCTATATCACGGTCCGGATAATAAAGCCTACTGAACTTCTCGTTGAGACGGTTCAGTATAGGCATTATTTTCCGGAGTCTGTCCGTTGAAGTCTTGTCATCGGAGAAATGTAAAAGTCGTTTAATGATAACATATCTATTGTAAGTCATCAAAGTCTTGAACCGTGTCATCGTCAAATAGCCATTTTCTTTCCAATAATCGTTCTCCACACTCAAAGGGGCCATCCCTTGAAGGATTAAAATCGAAAAGAAAATAACCATCTCGTCTCTGTCAGTGTTTTTCCAGGAATTCAATCTAGACTGTTCTTTTAAGTGACCTTTGTTAATGATATTATTCGCATGTAGGTTTGTCTGATTAACAATCAGGTCCAAGAGGTTGTTGTCAAAAAACTTCATAAACACATCGATGGGTCTCGTGCTGTCTGTCAATTCAAATGTAGGTCCCGGTGTACCAGTAAAGTCTTCCCGTCTTCCAGTAAATGTGTCAGGGTTGCTCGACCAGGCAAACGTCATGTTGTCAGTGGGCAGTATGTCTCTCAAGTGTCGGTCAGAGACCATGTCCTCACGCTCGAGCCACTCTTCCTGCTCCTTATCAAGTAGTCCCGGCAGAGCCGGTTGGTATGCGGTGAAATCATTGATGGCATCGATGTCAACATAAGCAGCCACATCTTTGATATCCTCGTTGTCACTCAGTTCTTCCCACATCCTATGGATGATATTCTCCAGATCTGAAAAAATATTATCTAAGTATACATATAAAATGTTTTGTCATGACACAGCTTATACCACTGATCATAGAGACCTGAAACTTGGAAGGGTGTGTTCTTTGTATGACGTAGGCATCAATAAGAAAGGATTTTTCGAAATTCTACTCCTTAGGGGGTGAAAAAAGGGGCAAACTTTGTATGGCACGTGATTCCTTGTTTTATTACATGGAGGTATGTAAGGTTGGCTGCATAATTGCAGACCTACCGTAGAGCTCCAAAACGTCTGTTATAAGAATGTTTTCAACACAAGCAAGATTCAAGACACCTGCTTTAGTTGAAGTTAAAGTCTTCTAACTCATCAATTTATCAAACAAAAATGATTAAAATGAAAACATTCCAATAATAGTAATTTTAGAACTCTACCGGGGGCTGCAATTATGCAGCCGATTGTACCTCCAAAGGGAAGATCTTCCACCGGGCTGATGTTATATGCCATAGGCCGCCCACCGACGACGTTTCGTTAAAATTTGCATATTACGAGCTTATCCTCGGAAAAATCCTTTTTTATGCGATCTACAACGGCTGAGCGCCATCTATTGGTGGCAAAGCGAAGGGTCGCCATATTATTATTTAAAATCCATATTGTATTATACATACCCGACCCCTTAGTGACCTCTGGCTCGGTGGTTTTGGTAGTAGGCTCGGTGGTTTTGGTTGTTGGCTCAGAGGTTTTGGTAGTAGGCTCGGTGGTTTTGGTAGTAGACTCGGTGGTTTTGGTTGTTGGCTCGGTGGTTTCTGTAGGAGGCTTGGTGGTTTTGGTAGTGCTAGTGACTTCTGAAATTAATTAATACAAAATGAAAACATATTCATAATAAGTAGGTAAATTTAAAAAATAAAAGAAATGCATACTTAGAGTGCTTGTCGTATAGTCCAGTGGAGATAAGTCTGGCACCCCGCTGTTGAAGCTTACAGCGCTGTAAAACAAAATACATAGTATAAAACAAAGTTGCTTCCTGCTGTCTCGGATTTTGATGCGTTTTTTTTAATAGAAAGAGGAAGGTTTATGTATACAAAACAAACTACCACGCGAACGAAGTAGCGGGCAACAGATAGTTATACTGTAAACAAGAAGTTGTCAGCAATTAAGGAAAGCACTACTTAGGAAACTAGGACGCTGTTCAGTCTAAAAGTAAAGTTTTTAGTATTTTGACGTGACAACGTCTTATAAATTGGTTTGCCGGGTGACACTTCAAGAAACTGCGTTACGCTCCGCTGACGTTATGCGCTCACAATGAGAGCGAGTGAGAGGCACGCGGGCATGGTTAGCCCGCGAGAGACACAGACATAAAAAGTGAAAGGCACGCGTCCCTTCCACTCGAGCACAGTTGTTGTCACGTAAAACTTTCGCCCGTATACCGACTTTACAGGCAACCAGTTTTTTTTTTATTTACAGTGTTTCTTTAAGAATTTTACTTTTAATTATTGTAGGTACAGTCACATTACCAATTAGCTGAACCCCACGTGACCCAGAGCTCATTCGCATATCTGTGAAAAATATAGTATTTACCTATTTTTTTATTTTTTTATGTTGTATATTGTATTATATATATAATGTTTAAAAAAAAACAGAGTCAGCTAACATTATTTTACAACCTTACAGATATGCGAGTAAGCTCTAGGTTACGTGGGATTCAGCTAATTGGTAATGTGACTGTACCTATTGTAATTTTTTTTTATTTATGAAGTTTATACGCAGCCAGGTTTTTTTTTTTTTTAATTATTTTTTATTACGGGGGGTCCATACGCCAACGACCTTGGTACACAGCCTACAAATAGATAAATAGTACCTAACGGTACTATTTATCTTAACCAGTAGTATCGGCACCGGTCGCCATCGTTGGTGAAATTGTTGATTGTTACGAATGTGTTTTGTTTTTCTCAAAAGTGCTGGGATGGAATTGTAGGTGAGATTTTTACCGACATTTTGGTGTGATTTTGAGCCAAACATTTCCTATCGTTTTGAAGCTATCCTAAAATTAAGAATTAAAACTAGTCTAGCTTTGAAACGACAAAGAATTTTCGTCTCGAAATTACCCCAAAATGTCGGTAAAAATTTCACATCTCAGCACTTTTGAGAAAAACAAAACACATTCGTTACAATTTATACTAATATTACTAGCTGCCCTACGCGGTTTCACCCGCGTAACTCCCGATCCCGTGGGAATATCGGGATGTAAGCTATCCTATCTCTCAAGTTGGATCGAACTGCACATGGTGTGCGAATTTTATTATAATCGGTTAAGTGGTTTAGGAGTCCATTGAGGACAAACATTGTGACACGAGATTTATATATATTAAGATAAAGCTGAAGAGTTTGTTTGTTTGTTTGAACGCGCTAATCTCAGGAACTACTGGTTCGAATTAAAATATTCTTTTTGTGTTGGATAGTCCATTTATCGAGGAAGGCTATAGGCTACTTTTTATCCCGATATTCCCACGGGATCGGGAGTTACGCGGGTGAAACCGCGGAGCGCAGCTAGTCAACAATACTAGTTGTAAGCGACGGGTATTTCTGACGCGTTGCGTTTGGCAGCATAAGCAGCCTTAATTGAGTCTTTTTTACGTGAAGATAGAGTAGGCTTGCCCAGCACCTACTACCCTCTCAGCTTAGTGGACCATGTCCAGAGGAGAGAACTTGTCAATACTTCTGGAGACAACTAAGCCGCGGCTTTCATCCTTCACCGTATGAGCAATGTCAATAAGCGCAAATAAATTTTTCTTAAGAAATATTCATCAATATTATGGTCGGCTGGGACCCACGACCTTCAGAATAAGAGTCGAGGTATCTACCACTAAGCCACCACCGCTTTTCCAACCACCTTTTTTAAGAGGAAAGGGTACCTGGCACTCTCTCTATACAAACGTAGTCGACTGTTTCTGGATAATGACACAAGAGCAAATATTTTTGTTGCATAAAACTTATAACTGCCATGACCATGCCCCTATGATAATAAGAAAATGAAAAAACAAAAACATAGGGGCACAGTCATGGCAGTTATAGGTTTTAAGCTACAAAAATATTTGTGCTAATGTCATTATCCAGGGAGGAAACAGTCGACTATGTTTGTATGGAGAGACCGTCGGTACCCTTTCACCTTAGGGGTTGGTTCCTAGCCTGATAGATTGTTAATTTACCTTGAAGAAGTGTCAGCATCTTCAAGAACCAGAGGTTGTGTCTCCCTGTTCTCAGGATCTTCACATTGTCTGAGGAATTAATAAAATATTAATGTACAGTCACACTACCAATTAGCTGAACCCCACGTGACCCAAAAGTTCATTCGCAGATCTGTAAAAAACGTAGTATTTACCTATTTTGATATTTTTTATTTATTTTGTATTGTCATCAATACATAGTATAAAACAAAGTCACTTTCCACTGGTCTGTCCCTATGTATGCTTAGATCTTTAAAACTACGCAACGGAACTTGATACGGTTTTTTTAATAGATAGAGTGATTCAAGAAAGAAGGTTTATATATATAATACATGCATAATATAACAGTTTGAAGCCGGAGCGGGTCGCCAGTATAGTGTATTGTTTAAAAAAAAACAGAATCAGGTAACATTACTTTACAACCTTACAGATGTGCGAGTGAGTTCTAGGTCATGTGGGGTTCAGCTAATTGGTAATGTGACTGTACTAGCTGCACCCCGCGGTTGAACCCGCGTAAGCCCCGATCCCGCGGTATTCATCGAAAGTATACTATGTCCTTCTCTATCCCCTGAACGAAAGAGCGGTGTTGGCTTAGTGGTAGATACCTCGACTTTCATTCTGAAGGTCGTGGGTTCGAATCCAGGCCGGCCGTGCACCAATTTAGTTTTCTTAGGAAAAAAATATGTGCGCTAATTGACATTGCTCTTACGGTGAAGGAATACATCGTGATGAAACCCGCGGCTTAGTTGGCTCCAGAGGTATTGACAAGTTCTCTCCTCTGGACATGGTCGACTAAGCTGAGAGGGTAGTAGGTGCTGGGCAAGCCTCCTACTCCATCTTCACGCAAAAAGGACCTAATTAAAAAGGGTCTAATCGCGGAAAACAGCCTGTATACAAGTACAAGTACATCCCCTGAACGAATACTATGCCAATTTTTATCCAAATCGTTCATTTGACCGTGAAGAGAGAACACTTATCAAACTTTAGGATTTAAAATATTAGTTAATATAAGGAGAATCCTCTCTAGACAGCAGAAAAGTGACGTCACGTTCGTTATTGTAAGTCAAACTTGCTGTGTGCAATGATCCGATTCCCACCACTGCTTATAAAAGCGAACGCTTTAGTTGAAAGCGGGCTCATTCGCTGCTTGGTCGGTCGGTAAGGTGATTGGGTTCGACACTGCTTACAGTAGGACTATTCCACATTTTTGTTTAAGTGTTTACTTATTATTCTGACTTAGTAATAGAAGGTGAAATGTGGTTCACTGCACCATCCACGTCAGTGGTTTATGTGGAACCATTTTATCAGGTCACCAGTTGTTTATCATTAAATTCTACCATAATACTTAACTACCTATAGGTTTGGCTGATATTTTTAATGATGGTTGCTTTTGATTCCTAAAATCAGCAATGGCATAGGATTATTCTCCCCCTGATTTCTAATATTAGGATATTTCTTGTTTTTAGACTTCGGCACCCAAAGGGTAAAAACTTTTACTAAGACTCCAGTGTCCGTCTGTCTGTCACCAGGCTGCATCTCATGAACCGTGATAGCTAGACAGTTGAAATTGTCACAGATGATGTATTTCTGTTGCCGCTATAACAACAAATACTAAAAACAGAATATAGATTTTTTAAAATTGTGTTTGAAATAGGTATAATTACAGTTTCTCCCATGAGCGCAGCTTCGAAGCCGGCGGTGTTGGTGGAGTCCCTGGAGTGAGGCGACATGCAGTGCGCTTAGGAGATGACTTACTAAACATAAAGAAAAAACGTTCAATATAATTTTCTAATACAATCATTCTTTAAACCTAACCTAAAACTAAGAAAAGATTTGTTTTTATGTTTGTAACGAATATGCGTCAACACTACTGGACCGATTTAGATGAAACTTGGTATGAGGATACATTGATTAATGGACAGTAACATAGGGTACTTTCTATCCCGATATTCCCACGGGATCGGGAGTTACGCGGGTGAAACCGCGGATTATAAATGTTTGTTTACATACCGTGAGCGTTTAATGCGTGCGGGCGCGTCAGGCAACAGAAAACACTCCAACTCCTTCGAACGTTTCTTATTGTTTTGTTTGGAAATACGTGACATGTTTATTCGTAGGTGATCAATAAATATTATACCGAAATTATATTTGTTCAACAAAATCAAATCTTTGACGCAAATCTAGAAAACTTGGCGGGGGGGGGGTGGTATAATCGCTCGTAGTAAGATAGGGATGATCAACTCGAGTTACCTAACTCCGATTAATCGACTAAATTCTTCGAGCTAATTTATTACCCATCTTCGTCGATGGCTGTTAGGATTAACAGCATTTTGCCTGCTCCCGTTGCTGTTGGTTAAAAAAACATCTGTCCTGTCACATCATTTTCATTTGTGTACAAAAAAGAAAAATGTTTATTTACTATTTAAATTCTGTACTTATGTAGGTAATAAAATATTTGGTGGTTATTTTTAATTTATATTGTAGTCAAATCAGGATTTTGTCTTTTGGCTATCGTGTGTAATTCATAATTTCCGGACAACTAAGAGTGTATTGATTGTACTGTGCTCTTTTCGCAAGATTGAGTCAAGAAGGGTAGTGCTAGCGTAGCGTAGGTACCGCTAACCATCAATAGTTTGAATCTGTCTCAGTCAGTACGTGTGGATAGGATAGGATGTGTGCGCTGTGGCTGTCAGTGATGTGTAGAGTGTGCCTAGCGAGCGACCGCGAGATGTACCGTCTCACGAACACGCCGCTCGAGGAGACGTACGAACGTGTAACCAGCGGGACGGTAAGCCTCAACATTGACTGTAGGTACGACATAAACTTGAAGATGGAATGTGTTATGTACGGTGTGGTGTGTGGTTGATAGTGTAAGACAGCAGTACAAGTGGGTGCATGGTGGCAGTAGTAGAGTATGTATGTGTGTACAGCTGGTCGTGGAGGGGCGGCCGTGCTGCGTGTGCGGCGTGTGCCTGTCCGCGCTGCGCCGGTGTCGCCGGTTCATTGACACTGCGCGGGAAGCCAACGACGCGCTGGACACCTGGATCCGGAACCACCACAATACAGACACGGTGAGTGACCAATACACGACGCAACTGACACCATAACGTGTACCTATCACATATGAAGGTTGTGCTTTCAGTTAAAGCTTACTGAGCGACCTCTGTTCTCCTTCACTCGAAGAGCCACGGAGCTGATAGAGATAACAAGTCAGGGTTTCCAGGAGCCAGAAGTCAAAACGGAGAGTGACACAGGAGGTAAAGTTCATAATTCTAAAATTAACCCCTGTACAAAGTTTTATATTATAAGACTTTGGTTTCAGCTAAGCATAAATCAGTCAGTCCGGGTTTTCTCTTTCAAAACATGCCTCGCATCAAATACTCATAACAAATTATGTTTGGTTTCCAGAAAATGAAGATAGTAAAATTATTCACCACAAAACCGAGTCAACCTCTGATGATAAACGCAGTATCCTAACTGAGGATATCAAGTACGAAGCCACCAGTGACGATGGAAATGATAACACACATTTGTCAGATGATGAAACTGATAAGATTCAGGTGTCAGACAATGTTGATAGCTACAGTTCAGAAGTGGTATCTAATTTTGTATGTGTTAACATAAGAGAGGATTTATTAGATGAGGAAACCGACACACCGGCTGCTAAGCTTGATTTTTCAAAATTATTGGAAAATGTTGGAGATGAAACTGGTCCTGGTACATCCAATGTTAGAAGAAAGCGTCCGTCATCACTAAAAGATTTGCGAAGGTCCAGAAAGCGAGCAAAACAGAATGAAGATGCCAAAAGTAAGTATGGGTGGGGTACTTAATATCAACAAACAGAATATGAACAACTAGCAACATAGGCTATTTAAGTAGCCTGTAAATGTCACTGTCAATGATAAATAGATAGATAAAATTTTTATTGCAAACACCATTTTTAAATTACATAAAATATAAAAAATAAAGCTTAAGTAAGTCTAAATGTTACAAAGGGCGGCCTTATCGCTCAAAGCGATCTCTTCCAGGCAACCTATGGATGGACAAGAAGTTGAGGAAGGTGAAGGGTAGGGTGTCCAAACTTATGAAATTGAATAAACAGCATGCAAATAATCAATCAATGTTATCCTCATACCAAGTTTCATATAAATCGGTTCAGTAGTTTCAATGCAAACAAACAAACAAACATTTCCTCTTTATAATATTAGTATTGATGAAAATGTCAACACCATATAATCAACAATTTAATATTTCAAAGAATCAAAATACCACTGGTGTATGTTATAAATGGTTCAAAATGTCAACAGTCTAAATTATCAACAAACTAGCAACCCGCTCCGGCTTCGCACGGCTATATTATGCATGTATTATATATATAAACCTTCCTCTTGAATCACTCTATCTATTAAATAAAACCGCATCAAAATAGGTTGCGTAGTTTTAAAGATCTAAGCATACAAAGGGATATAGGAACATAGGGACGGCGAAAAGTGACTTTATTTTATACTATGTAGTGATTATATATAGCATTATATGAAATATCCCAGAATCTTTAGCTTTTTTGGCTCATCGAGTAAAAAACTACTGAACCGATTGCAATTTGGTTTCCTTTAATATTAAATGTTGATATCCTTACAGGTGGTCCCGCACTCAAGAAACGTAGACCGATGACATCGGAGCACCGACGCGGGACCACCGACCGAGCAACTGCATTTCCCTATGATATGCTATTTTCGTGCCGACAATGCAATTATAAAAATGCTAATAAAAATCTCTTAATGTCGCATATAAAAATACATACTGGTGAAAAACCGTTTGCGTGCGATAAATGCGATTTTAAATTTAAATCAAAGGCTCATTTAAAACAGCATTCAGTAACACATACTGGTGAAAAATCATTTGCTTGTGATAAGTGTGATTATAAAAGTAGGGATAATGGCAATTTACAACGACATTTATTTTGCCATACTGGTGAAAAACCGTTTGCATGTGATAAGTGTGATTATAAATGCATTCAAAAGGTCAGTCTAAAACAGCATTTAATGAGCCATACTGGTGAAAAACCATTTGTTTGTGATCAGTGTGATTTTAAATGTACACAAAAGGGCAATTTCAAATTGCATTTAATGATCCATTCTGGTCAAAAACCGCTTTTGTGCGATAGATGTGATTTCAAATGTATTCAGAAAGGTCAGTTAAAACAACATTTAAGAACCCATACTGGTGAAAAACCGTTTTCGTGCGATAAGTGTGATTTTAAGTGTATTCAAAAAGGTCAGTTAAAACAGCATATAAGAACCCACACTGGTGAAAAACCGTTTGCGTGTGATAAGTGTGATTTTAAATGTATTCAAAGAGGCCAGTTAAAACAGCATTCAAGGACTCATTCTGCAGAAAAACCGTTTGCGTGCGATAAGTGTGATTATAAAAGTAAACATAAGGTCGATTTAAAACACCATTTAATGACCCACTCTGGTCAAAAGCCGTATTTATGTGATATGTGTGATTTCAAATGTATTCAAAGGGTCAGTTTAAAACAGCATTTGATGAACCATACTGGTGAAAAACCGTTTGCTTGCGATCAATGTGATTATAGAAGTAATCAAAAGGGCAATTTAAAACTGCATTCAATGATCCATACTGGTCAAAAGCCGTTTATGTGTGACAGGTGTGATTTTAAATGTATTCAAAAGGTCAGTTTAAAACAGCATTTAAGAACTCATACGGGTGAAAAACCGTTTGCTTGTGATTTGTGTGACTATAAAGGTAGGCATAGCGGCAACTTGAAACGGCATTTAATGAGACATACTGGTGAAAAACCGTTTGCTTGCGATAAGTGTGATTATAAATGTAGTCAAAAGGTCAGTTTAAAACAGCATTCATTAACACATACTGGTGAAAAACCGTTTATTTGCGATAGGTGTGATTACAAATGTACCGATAAACGCGCGCTAGATAAACATATGATGAAGGTTCATGCTGGTAGTGCATACCTAAGCGTTACGCGCTAAAGAAGTTCCTAAAGTAAGGGTTGCCACCCGTAATGAAAAACAGGTTGGTTGTATGAGAACCCTACGACCAACATGGTCGAAGATTAGAACCGCATTAGCTTGGGAGCTCTGCTGCTAGGAGCCTTTAGACGCATAACACCAACTACGCAAAACACCACCATTACACAAAACGCATAACTCGCTAAATACCACTTACGCAAAATACCAACTACGCATAACACCAACTTCGATTAAGCAAAATACCAACTACGCATAACACCAACTTTTATTTAGAAACAAACAAATAGAAACAAAAGACGATCGAAAACAGCGACATAATGGCAGGTAGCTGCCAAAATGATCGATATCAAGGTGACAGCTGTCCATATCACAGAAACTTTGATCCTAGATTAATGGTGTGGTTTTATTGGTTTTAAGTTTGACAGCTGTCACCTGAAATGAAGATCTCTATGAGATGTATCACTTCTGCTAGGAGACCATCAATCTAGGATCAATAGTTTTTGAGATATAGTCGTTTTAAGTTTTACACTGTCACCTGAAATGAAGATCTCGATGAGATGTATCACTTCTGCTAAGAGACCATCAATCTAGGATCAATAGTTTCTGAGATATAGTCGTTTTAGGTTTGACAGCTGTCGCCTGAAATGAAGATCTCGATGAGATGTATCACTTCTGCTAAGAGACCATCAATCTAGGATCAATAGTTTCTGAGATAAAGCCGTTTTAAGTGTGACATCGGTCATTTTGACATCTGTCATTTTGACAGTTACCTGCCATTATGTCGCTGTTTTTGATCGTCTTTTGTTTATTTTTCGATCGTTTTTTGTTTCCATTTTGGTCGTCTTTTGTTTATGTTTTCGATCGTCTTTTGTTTTTGTTTTCCTTGGACTAGGAGATCCGATTTAGAATTTGTAAGGTGGTGTTTTCGTTTCCACTCTACTGTCGTGGTAAAAAAATTACAAGGTGGTGTTTTGCATTTGTGGGATTGTGCGTAGTTGGTATTTTACGTAGTTATTTCTACTAATCCGCAAAACACCACAAAATCTCGAGTTGGTGTTTCGCGTATGTGGTGTTATGCATCTAAAAGGCTAGGAGAGCTAACCATACGATTTAAGTAACCGTATTGGAATGGTTTCCGGACTAGTCAAAACTTACAATTTTTATAGGCTAATTATCTGAATTTGACCTGAAGAAAATAAAAAAACCAGTAAGACCTGGGATACTAGATAAAAGTTAACCAGAGACATAATAAATATCTAAATGAAGTAGGTAGGTAGGTACTAGCTATATATATTTAACTTCCTCCGCCCTGGTTTAAATAAAACTATTCGATTAAAATTGTTTGTACTATTTTCCCTCACTTTTTTAAACTAAATCGCATAGTAATGTCATTTAATTTTGCAATTGAGTGGTATTGTGCAAGAAGGAAGGTAACATCGAAAACGATTAATCGACTAAATTGAACGCCCTACGCCTGCTTGCAGCACTCGGTGACAGTTGCTATAAAAAAAAACCGACTATTGACATCTTTATTTATTTTTATTTCACTGAAGGAATATTAGAGAATTAATAAAGTTTTTCTGCTCAATGAAAGTATAAGTGCGGTCGCGGTTATAAGTGTATTAGAAGAGAATGTTTTACTTTCTTGGCGAGTGTCGAAACGAGTATTGTAGTGTTACCTATTTAAAGGACACAGAATTTTTAAATCTCTCTTGTTATCAATCATTTCAGTCTGGTTTACTATAGAAGGATAGGATAGGATGTCTTCACCTTCGCTGATGTATGCGACGTGTAGAGTATGCCTAGCGAGCGACCGCGAGATGTACCGCCTCGCGAAGACGCCGCTCGAGGAGACGTACGAACGTGTAACAGGCGGGACGGTAAGCCTCAACATATACTGTAGGTACATCATACACTTGAAGATGGAATGTGTTATGTACGGTGTGGTTGATAATGTAAGACAGCAGTACAAGTGGGTGGTTCAGGTTCAGGTTAGGGGCTCCGGTTTTCCGCACTCAGGCATAAGTCTGCCCATTGCGCGTGATCTTCGACTGTTACTCCAGCCAACCCAGCTCCGACCAGAAGCGCAGAATTCTCCTGGGGTCCTCGCACGCTTCTTGGAGTGTTGTTGGGTTGCCGAGTATGTCGTCCCTGTATGCAGCCAGGCTCTCGCACTCCAGGATTGCGTGAGCGATGGTCTCCTCTTCCGACAGACACGCTGTCGGTTATACCTAAGACATTAAGGTGTTTATTCAATGAGCAATGCCCGGTTATTGTGCCTACCATTGTGCGTAGGTCACGCTTTTTTAGACGGAGCAGTGTCCTTGCAAGTTTCGGCCTGGGTTGCGGTAGTGCCTCCCTAGATTGTCGACAACTTGTGGTTTGTGCCCATCGTCTGTCATGCTGCGCTTGAGTGCGCGTTCTTAACCATGCCCTTACCTGAGAGAAGGGAAGTGGTACCATTGGGTAAGGTCCCACGGAGTTTGATCCCCTTCTGGCGAGTTCGTCCGCAGCATCGTTGCCGCTGGAGCCGCTATGCCCTTTAATCCACTGAAGGCTTACCTTATGTGTCAGGGCTAGTTTTTGTAGTCCCAGGTGGCATTGAAGTATTAAGCCTGAGTCCATGGTTGTGCTTGTCAAAGCCTTTAGTACAGCTGCGCTGTCTGATAATATTTTGATTTCACTTTGTTCAACCTCCCTGGATTCGATTGCCTCGATTCCATTGATTATGCCTATGCACTCACATTGGAAGATTGACGCGTGCGGTCCCAGGGACATTGAAATATGTATGTTTAGCTCCGGAGAGTAGGTACCTGATCCCGTCCCGTGTTTTGTCTTGGATCCATCTGTGTACATTCTGAGCTCGTTTATGCCGGAGTAATCTTTAGGAGATTCCACCAGTGAAACTTCGTAATTTCGGTCAAAGATATGAGTTTTGGGGATGCGGTCCTTAGGCGCCTCTATGAGGGGTTCCCGCTCAATGGCGTCCTCGTAGATGCGCCTATGACCTACCTTAGCTCGTGTCCATAGTTTAGATGCGTGTAGTCTGGTCGCCGAGGCGGCCGCTTCTTGTTGTATGAACAGGTCAAGTGGGGTTAGGCAGAGCATCGCCTCCATCGCCGCTGTAGGCGTAGTGCGCATACAGCCTGTGATGGCGCAGCAGGCTGCCCTTTGGAACTGTTCCAGTTTTTGTATGATTGTGGTTAGTTCGGTTCTGGGCCACCAAACCGTTGCACCATACGTTACCTGAGGTCTTATGACGGTTGTATAAAGCCAGTGTACGATTCTTGGGGAGAGACCCCATTTCTTCCCCAACATCCTTTTGCATTGCCAAAACGCAATTATGGCCTTACCTGTTTTGTATTCTAGATGTTTGTTCCATAGCAGTTTATTGTCTAAAAAGACACCCAGATATTTGACTTCATTTGCTAGGGACAGTTGAGTTCCGAATAGTTCCGGAAGTCTTAGATTGTCTATTCGGCGTTTATTAGTGAACAGTACCATCTCTGTTTTTCCCGGGTTTACCGTCAGGTTGTGGTTGTCGCACCATTTTTCGACAATTCTCATAGCATTGTCCATTAGGTTGGTGCATGGTGGCAGTAGTAGAGTATGTATGTGTGTACAGCTGGTCGTGGAGGGGCGGCCGTGCTGCGTGTGCGGCGTGTGCCTGTCCGCGCTGCGCCGGTGTCGCCGGTTCATTGACACTGCGCGGGAAGCCAACGACGCGCTGGACACCTGGATCCGGAACCCTCCCAATACAAACACGGTGAGTGACCAATACACGACGCAACTGACACCACAACGTGTACCTATCACATATAAAGGTTGTGCTTTCAGTTGAAGCTTACCGAGCGGCCTTTGTTCTCCTTTACTCGAAGAGCCACGGAGCTGACAGAGATAACGAGTCAGGGCATTCGGGAGCCAGATGTCAAAGAGGAGAGTGATACAGCAGGTATAACATGTTCTTATTTTCCAATTACAAGATAGTAAGGAACTTGATAGTATTATATACGTAATGAAACCACGAGATTAGAACCGACTGAGCTTTTATTGAAATATAACTGCCTACCCACATCTTACATTCATGATATTAATGTTGCCATACACTACACTGTCCCCCCTTTAAATTAGTACAACTAGTTTGAAAAGTAAATACAAAATTCTTACTAAACAGTCAGGAGTTTGATTTAATTTTTTAACTTCTCCTCACATAAAATAGCAGCCTTCCGGCGCACTCTTTTAGGCGTAGGGTTTTTATCCGGTGACAGCGGCGCTTCAAGAACCGGCAGCGGAGGTGTCGCTATTTCGGGGGAGGTTTCGCGTTCGTCGGGGTGGCACGTACTGGCGATCGCGTCCGCATCCTTACCCTTCTCCCCCTCGCATAAATCGTCGCATCCTAGCTCTTTTACTTCCGTATTGATGACCTTCGACAATGAATAACGCGGTTTACTCTTATCGGCCAATATCTGATCTATATGACGCTTGTGAATACGGCCGTCGGGCGTTTTAACCTTGTATGTTAACGGTCCCTCACGAGTAATAACAGACCTTTCAGTCCACTTATTACCATTAACGGAGTAATCCCGCGTGAGCACGGGCTCGCCGGACTGGAAGCAACGCGGCGGACGTGTCGCACGTTCCTCCTGAGCTAACTGTGCGTCCCTAACTATTTCACTAGTATCGGGACGCAGTAAGTCTAGCCTCCCGCGTAATCTACGTCCAAATAGGGCCACCGCTGGCTCGCGACCCGTCGTACTGTGCTCGCTATTCCTATACATAAATAAAAAAATACTCAGAGCAGTGGTTTCATCCTCTTTTTCGAAAATAGCCTTTATTAATTCCCTTTTAATGGTACGCACCGCATTTTCAGCTGCGCCATTGCTAGCCGGATGATAAGGAGCTATTAATGAGTGCCTAATACCATTTAATGTTAAATTTGCACCGAATTCTGCTGATGAAAACGGCGGCCCGTTGTCCGTAACGATTCGCTTTGGCAGCCCAAATCGTGCAAATATTATTCGTAAACGACCTATCACAATGCTGAGGTGGTTTTCACCCTATCCACCTCGATCCACTTAGAGTGCGCATCGATTGTGATTAAGTAATAGTTGCCTCGTATAGGGCCTAAAAAATCTAAATTAAGGCGAGACCAAGCCTCCTGGGGCCATGGCCATGAATGTAAAGGCGCAGGTGGTGGCTGTGCACGTTGCGTTCGGCATGCCTCGCACTGCGCGCACATGCGTTCTATATCTAAATCTATCGACTCCCACCAGACGTAGTTCCTAGCGATCTGTTTCATTCGGACGATGCCGGGGTGTCCTTCATGTATTTCTTGTATTATTGTTTCTCTTAATGATTTCGGAACTATTATTCTATAGCCCCAAACTAACCCACCGCGTTCAGAGTGCATGGCAGCCCTTCTATTAAAGAACGGTTTCTCCGCTTCCGCTGAGACAACCGACGGCCAACCGAACATTAAATAACCGTAGATTTTACTCATTAGGGGATCTTTTACCGTTTCAGTTTTAATCTGTTTAAAACTTATTGGTAAATTCTCTTGTACAAAATTTAAATAGCTACACTCTTCGTCATCACCTTTAGCTCGCTTGTCAGTCGAGGTCAAAGGGAGACGTGAGAGAGCATCCGCTGCACAATTATTTGCTGACTTAACGAATTCTATTTGAAAATCGTACGCTGCCAATTTTACCGCATAACGTTGTAACCTACTCGCGGCCGTTACCGATAACCCTTTATTTTTACCAAAAATATAGCTCAGAGCTCGATGATCGCTTCTTAATAAAAAATTTCGACCATATAAATATTGATGGTGTTTCGTTACACCGAAAACAATAGCTAGCGCTTCTTTATCAAGTTGTGAGTAGTTAGACTCGGCCGCGTTAAGTGTCCGCGTCCGTACTGCTGCGACAACACCGCGCCGAGACCATACTGGCTGCTGTCCACGGATAAAATCAATGGTAACTTGGGATCGTAATGGGCTGAAACCGGAGAGCTGCTTAACATTTTTTTTATTTTATTAAAAGCTTCGTTACAACCATCGTTCCAAATCCATTCCTCATTCTTTTTTAACAAATTGAATAATGGTTTCATAATTATGTTTATATTTGGACAAAACTTAGCGTAAAAATTAACAAGACCGATAAAACTTCTTAATTGTGTTATATTTTTAGGTACAGGGGCCGACACTATGGCTTCTACTTTACTATTATCTGTATGTAACCCGTATTTATCTATCTTGTAGCATAAATAAGTCACTGAGTCCTTAAAGAAGTGACACTTTGAAAAATTAATCCTTAAACCATTCTCCTATAATCTTAATAGTACCGCTCTTAAATTAGACATATGTATAGCTCTGGTTTTACCTGTCACACAAATATCGTCTGCGAAAACGGCCGTTGACGGCAATCCATTTAGCGTTTCCTCCATTATTTTCTGAAAGTTTTCCGGTATACACTTAATACCGAACGGTACGCGTTTATAAACGAACGTACCTACGTGTGTCGTGATCGCTGTCAACGGCTGTGAATCGCTTTCTAGAATACATTGTTGAAAAGCGTTTGATAAATCTAGTTTCGTATATTGTTCGCCGCCGCCTAAAGTCGCAAATAGGTCTTCGATCCTCGGTAATGGGTAGTGAAAATCTTTGAGTAAAGGATTAATTGTTATTTTATAATCGCCGCAGATGCGAATATCTCCATTAGTCTTAACAACGGGCACGATCGGCGTGCCGTAGTCAGACCTATCTACCTTATATATGACCTCCTCCCGCTGCAATCGGTCGAGCTCCCGCTCGACCCGGTCGCGAAGCGCCAGCGGCAACGGTCGCGCTTTTACAAAAACAGGTGTCGCATCGTTTAATCGAAGACGTATTTTCGACTTAAAAGTACCTAAACCTTCGGCGAATACACTTGGAAATTCCTCTCGTAAAACATTCGCCATTGAATCTACCGGCAAAACATTGTGGTACAAACCCTGTCCATTATTTTGTTTATTAGTAAATATTGACAAATTCAATCGTTTAATCCAAACTCGACCCATCAACGGTGGGCCTCCATTATTAATTACATACAACTTTAAACACGCGATTTCGTTTCCGTATTTAACGCGCACCAAAATGTATCCGATAGTTTCTATGACGTCACCCGTATATGATCTAAACGTTAATACTAAGTTCTGTATAGGTATACTAACAAAGTTAACATCGTAATATTTTTTTGAAATGGCTGACATTTTACTGCCCGTGTCAATTTCAAATTTACATACAACATTCTCCACACTTAGTTTAACATAGAAAGAGTAAAAATTGCAATCGTCATCGGAATCGGTATCGTTCATGAAATATTGTCCCTTGTTCGCGGTTTTCGAAGTCGTAGTACTATTTTTATGACACATCACTTTTAAATGCCCTTTTTCACCACAATTATCACATGAATAATATTTAAATCGGCACCTACCGGGTACGTGTCCTTGCTTACCACACCGCGAGCACGGGCGCCGAGACGGCCCCGTCGCTGCCGATGCCATAGCCAGCGGCAGGCGTGCGCGACCGATGCCGCCCGCGCCGCCGCCACCTCCGCCTACCCGATGGAAACCCCCGACGTCATCGTACGAGCGCCCGGCAGGCCCGCCGCCGCTGCCGCTTGCGCCTGCGGCGGCCTCCGAGCCAGACACAGCTTTGGTTGCGTTCCAATCCACGGATTCCAATGACAAAACGAGCTCCACCGCGCGTTTGTAACCAATTTGTTTTTCTGCAAACACTCTCGATCGCATATGTTCACTGAATAATCCAGACACGAACTGATCACGTAGATTAACTTCTAGTGATGCTCCAAAGTTACAAGTCTTTGCCAAATGCTTAAGACTTTGTTAATATGACCGGATCGTTTCGCCCTGCTGCTGTTTCCTTTGTCTAAATACATGTCGTTCAGCAATTTCGGATGTTTCCGGTACTAAATGATCTTTCACCAACTTCACTAACTCGTCGAATGTTTTGTTTTCCGGCAATGCCGGATCGCACAAATCACACATAAAATCAATCAGATCCAACCAGCGTCACTAAAGTTGCCACGTATTGTGACGCCTCGATTTTATTGACCACCATGAATTGTTCTACTCGGCGCACATAAGTACTCCAATTTTGGGTTTGAAAATCGAACGTTTCGATATTGCCGAGAGGCATTTTGTTGTTTTTTACCGTTAGCACGCGAGAAAACACAATAAAATCCGTAATCACTCGTCGCCAGTTATTATATACGTAATGAAACCACGAGATTAGAACCGACTGAGCTTTTATTGAAATATAACTGCCTACCCACATCTTACATTCATGATATTAATGTTGCCATACACTACAGATAGTAGGTATATTTGGTTTCCCTGTGATGGTTATAGAATAAAGAAAGAAAGAAAACATTTATTTGGACAAGCTCGTTTGCTTGTCCAAATAAATGTTTTCTTTCTTTGTTTCTTTCACAAGACAATCAGTAAAAAAGTAACAAACAAAAAACTAACTCTTCTTTTCAGAAAATGAATGTTATGTAATGATTTATCTTAAAAACGAGGGTTCTGATGATGAAGGCAAAATTGTAACGGAGGAAATCAAGTATGAAGTCACAAGTGATGGTGGCAATGACAACACACATGTATCTGATGATGAAAGTGATGTGACACAGATGTCAGACAACATTGAAAGCCACCGGTCAGTTAATTTTGAATGTATCCACATACAGGAGGGAATGATAGATGATCAAATGGACAATAAGACATTAAATGAATTAAAAATGAACATTTCGCAAGTGTTGGACAATGTTGGAGGTGAAACAACATCTGGTACATCCAATATTGGACCAAATCGTCCAGCATCATCGCAGGAAGATGTTCCTTTGCAAAGAGGCAGGAAGAGGATCAAGCCGGATGAAGGTACCAAAAGTAAGTATTTCAACAATATTATTGTCAATGATTAAGTCATGATTTAAAAAATTACTACTATCATTTTCTAGTTTAAATTAAATGATATGACGTACGCAAATATGTCTCATTGACATCTGGCGATTGAAGTTTGTGGTTGCTCCCTGTCAACTGGCAGAGACGCATAAATGAGGCTGGTTTATACATTTTTAATATGGCGCCATAATTGAACGACAAGTTCAATAATAATAATTATAGATAAGTTGTTGGCAAACATTGTACATACGTTATTTCATATAATATTAAAAGAACAATGGACCCAACACACTTCCCTGCGGTACGCCATATTTATCAGATTTATAAGTAGAACAGTAAGGCAAACATATTATTATTTCATCAACTGCTCCGCTAGATGGCGCCATATTAAAAATGGATGAAGAAACCGCCGGGCGGTCAGTTCTGCCAGCTGAATCATCATTAAGTTCCGTTATTTATACGCACTGTTGTCCTTTTTTAGATGTTTTAATCTTAAGCGGTGCTTCGGATTCCATATTCTTCTTGTTTTATGATCAAAGTTTCGTGTTCTACATGATCGAACGCCTTGATTACATCAAGAAACACAACCGTTTTCTAACGTTTACTGACAAAAGTTCGCAGGTAGTAACTCTACCTGCTTAAAAGCCATGTTGTTCCTTTCCTATTAGTAGGTTAGTAGGGTGTATGTATATCCTTTATTCTGTAAGGATCGGGATATTTAAGATAATAAAATGGTATTTTTTCTCCTAAAAATTCAATATATTATTCTTGGAGACTTACTGATGCCGAAACCCAGTATAACTTTATTAAATGTTGATACCCTTACAGGTGGTCCCGCACTCAAGAAACGTAGACCGATCACATCAGAAAATCAACGAGAGAACACCAAACACAAGCTGCTCCTCTCGTGCCGTCAATGCAATTATAAAACCACAAAACAGAAGCTTCTAAAAGGACATTTAAAAATACACACTGGTGAAAAGCCGTTTGCGTGCGATAAATGTGATTATAGATGTAGAGAAAAGAGTAATTTAAATCGACATTTGCTGACTCATACTGGTGAAAAGCCGTTTGCGTGCGATAAATGTGACTTAAAATATAAGGATCTTGGTAATTTAAAATGGCATTACATGAGCCATACTGGTGAAAAACCGTTTTCATGCGATAATTGTGATTATGCATGTATTCAAAAAGGCCAGTTAAGACGACATTTCAGAATTCATACTGGTGAAAAACCGTTTGCGTGCAATAAATGTGATTATAAATGCGTTCGAAAAAATCTCTTAAAACTGCATCTTATGACCCACACTGGTGAAAAACCGTTTTCTTGTGATAAGTGTAATTATTCATGTATTCAGAAAAGTCAGTTAGAACGACACTTTAAAATCCATACTGGGGAAAAACCATTTGCGTGCGACAAGTGCAATTTCAAATGTATAGAAAGAGGTAAGTTAAAACAGCATTCAAAAACTCATTCTACAGAAAAACCGTTTGCGTGTGATAAGTGTGATTTTAAATGTAGAAATCATTTTAATTTAAAACGGCATTTAATGAGCCATACTGGTGAAAAACCGTTTGCTTGCGATAAGTGTGATTATAAATGTATTCAAAAAGGCCAGTTAAAACAGCATTCATTGACTCATACTGGTGAGATCCCGTTTGCTTGTGATCAATGTGATTATAAATGTAGTTTAAAGAGATATTTAAAAAAGCATTTATTGACTCATACTGGTGAAAACCCGATTGGTTGCGATAAGTGTGATTATATTTGTGGTCAAAAAGACAGTTTAGAGCAGCATTCATTAATTCACACTGGTGAAAAACCGTTTGCTTGCGATAAGTGTGATTATAAATGTAATCAAAAGTCCAGTTTAAAACAGCATTTATTTACTCATACTGGTGAAAAGCCGTATTTGTGCGATAAGTGTGATTACAAATGTTCTCATAAGACAAGTTTAAAACAGCACCTGATGAGACATACTGGTGAAAAACCTTTTGCTTGCGATAAATGTGAATTTAAATGTACTAAAAAGAGCTATTTGAAACAGCATACAATGATCCATACTGGTCAAAAGCCGTTTTTGTGCGATATGTGTGATTATAAATGTATTCAAAAGGGCAGTTTAGAAATGCATATTAAAACCCATACTGGTGAGAAACCGTTTGCATGCGATATGTGCGACTATAAAACTATGCACAGTTTCAATTTAAAACGGCATTTAATGGGACATACTGGTGAAAAGCCGTTTGCATGCGATAAGTGTGATTATAAATGTAATCAAAAGTCAAGTTTAAAACAGCATTTAAGAACACATACTGGTGAAAAACCGTATATGTGCGATAAGTGTGATTATAAATGTAGTGAAAAACGCTCGTTGTATAAACATCTAAAGAAAGTTCATGCTGTTGGTACGTACCTTAATGTTAGGCGTTAAAGAAGTAGCCAAATGGCCGCCATGCTTCCAAGAACACGGTTTGATGAGTTTAATTCAGTCTCTAAGTTAGATTTATATGTATTTACATGATTTATATCATATAAATAAATAAACATTATTGAAATTGTCAAATTATTTTCTATTATTTACTAGCGACCCGCCCTGGCGCTTCGCACGGCTGTATTATGCATGTATTATATCTAAAAACCTTCCTCTTGAATCACTCTATCCATTAAAAACAACCCGCATCAAAATCTGTTGCGTAGTTTTAAAGATCTAAGCATACAAAGGGAAATAGGGACATACGGCGAAAAGTGACTTTATTTTATACTATGTAGTGATAGTGATTAATATTTTTATCCATGTTATTTGTAAGTCTATCAATAGTAATTTATTTATTTTTAGGATTTTTTTTCTTACGTATGATTTCTTTTTTGAGTTTGCAAAGTATTTACATGTACCTACATGTATTTATTTTTATGTTGTCTAGGCTCACATTTAAACTTTATTTTACTTTGATTTGGATCTATTGTTATTTTGTTCCTATGTTTATGTGTTAGCTGTTGGGTTTCTTAATAAATAACCTACTTACTTTCTTCTGTAAATTGCAGAGAACTACAAAGATGAGCTTATTTCCTTTGATTTACCATTATTATATTTGTTTCCAGGAATTTGATATCTATTAGCGACTCCATCCATTTGTATAAAAATAGTGTGATTCATTTTTTTATGGCAAAATAGCAGGATCTATTCCTAGCTAGGGTAATAACTTTTCAAAAACGAAATGATGCTATTTTGGGCTCATTTTAAAAATTTGAATGTGGTTAACTGTGGAAAGATATAATAATTATTAAATACTACTGAGCGCGGAGTGCGAATTTTCTCGTATAGTAAACGCTACTATCACGTTTGCGTAAACAAGCTGTATAGAAAGCTAAAGTTTCACATTACGTCCGCTAGTGGCGCTTTTCAACTTTGCATACTATTTTCTCATTTACGCTGACGTAGTAGAAGCGTTTACTATACAAGAAAACTCGCACTCCGCGCTCTGATGTTGGATTTGCTCTTCAGCACAATATAAAATAGATATGATATGATATTGTTTAATTCAAGGCTAGCGACCCGTCCCGGCTTCGCATGGCTATATTATGTACCTATGTACGTATGTATTATATATAAACCTTCCTCTTGGATCACTCTATCTATTAAAAAAAACCGCATCAAAATCCGTTGCGTAGTTTTAAATATTTAAGCATACATAGGGATATAGGGACAGATTAAGCGACTTTGTTTTATACTATGTAGTGATAGTGATAATAAACTATGATTATTCCTTTATAATCGGAAACAAAAAAAAGTAGGTTACTTTTTTTTAAAGACGAAATAAAAATTATTCAGCATTTTTTTGAGAAATGCTCACTTGTCTATACCTACTTACAAATAAAATGCTTAGTCCTGTCTTCTATATAATAAAGGACGAAGGGGAAATAACACCTGTATTCACAATCAACTCTATAAGATATATATCCTAGACTGCAAACCTATGTTAGTTTCTAATTAATTTGTTCTTTTTAATAGGTTGTAGGCTTTTTTTCGAAGAATGTTAGTTTTCACGGTATGTAGGTACCTACCTACTTAGCTAATATTAAAAAACAGGCCAAGTACGAATCGGACGCGCACACGTAGGTTCCGTACCATGTTCCAGCCTTATTTTGTTTCTGTTTACCTAGCGGATTAGGTTTCCGAACACGGAATTTGGATTCTGAATTCCGTGAACCTAGCGCAGACGTTCGTTTTTTTTTCATTTGGAATTTTCTCTGCCATTATATTCAGTGACGGCTTTGTGAACGCACGGGGATCGGAGAACGACAAATTTTATTAATCGGGTTATCATGGACGACGACGACGAATTGATGGCTATCGCATTTTTATCTAGAGATTTTTATCTATTAGATCTGCTCTCAAGCCAAGTCCTTTACGTCTCTATTGTGGTAGTCCTCATATATTATTGATATCCCATATGCATGGATATTGTTCCACCGCCATTATTAAATTTTCGGCCTCACACATTTTGTTACCTACGAGCGATGCGACGGGTCCATAGACGTCCACTCGGCACAAGGCTAGCGCGGTTCTGAATCAAAAATTCCGTACGTGTACGGCGGATGAGCCAAAATGTATGCGAGCGCTGCGTTCGGGATGACGTCATTAGGTTTTTTCCGTTCTGACAACCCGAACGCACCGAACCGAACGTTAGGTTTTTTTTCCGTTGGGAAAAAAAAGAATAATGTGCGCCTTGTCGAACATTTTGTACGTAAGCAGAGCATTCAGGTTTCCAAATCTGAATTCCTGATTAGGAAACCTAATCCGGAAAACGTACGTATGCGCCCGGCCTAAGTTTCTCGCATGGACGTATAATGTACGTAGTACATAGTAAGTCCATGGTTTCTCGTTTTCTTGTAGATAACATGTAGCGGTTATAGGACCTCCCTTTACTGACCCAAGACCCAAACTTAGTACATAGGTAATTTTAATATTTCGATTAAACAAACTCCCGTACAATTATTGGCTCCTGTAAGATGAAACAGAATAGATGTCGCTAAATCGAAATGAACGAAACCGATTAATCGACTAAAATGCACGCCCTTTGCTTAGCTTACTAACACTCTGTGACAGCTGGCAGATCAACAAGCATCGTGATCTGTCAGACTCTTTGCTCTCTTTGCTTTGCTGATAGTGTTTACAACATTGCTTTGCTTTGCTGATAGTGTTTACAACATTGGCTCGCATTTTGTTCAATATTTATTCTAAAATACTAAATTCGTAAACTATTTTATTTATCGGTTGATTTTGGTGAAATGATGTACTCACTATGTGAGTGCCGAGACAGTAAGCGAGCATAGTGTGTAGTGTAGTCGTTTGTAAACCTCGCTAGCCATATCAATTGTTTCAATCAGTGTCCTACCGAGTAGAAAGGATAGGATGTGTGCGCTGTGGATGTCGACAATGTGTAGAGTGTGCCTAGGGAGCGACCGCGAGATGTACCGCCTCGCGAAGACGCCGTTCGAGGAGACGTACGAACGTGTAACCAGCGGGACGGTAAGCCTCAACATTTACTGTAGGTACAACATACACTTGAAGATGGAATGTGTTATGTACGGTGTGGTGTGTGGTTGATAGTGTAAGACAGCAGTACAAGTGGGTGCATGGTGGCAGTAGTAGAGTATGTATGTGTGTACAGCTGGTCGTGGAGGGGCGGCCGTGCTGCGTGTGCGGCGTGTGCCTGTCCGCGCTGCGCCGGTGTCGCCGGTTCATTGACACTGCGCGGGAAGCCAACGACGCGCTGGACACCTGGATCCGGAACCCTCCCAATACAGACATGGTGAGTGACCAATACACGACGCAACTGACACCACAACCCCTATCACATATGAAGGTTGTGCTTTCAGTTAAAGCTTATTGAGCGACCGCTGTTCTACCTCACTCAAACCCCGATGGAAGTCTTTGAGGTCACATATCAGGAGGACATCATGGAGCCGGGACTCGAACAGGAGGAAGGAGGAGGAGGGCAGGAACAGATTGCCACGGCAGGTAACATACAACATTTCTTATGACTCACTTACATATTAAACTGTAACCCTTTAGTCGTTGGATTTCTCTGTAACAATTACAAAATACATAATTGCTTTCTTTTCCAGAAAATTTTAATAAAATGCCTAATTTTATAAATGACGGTACTTATAATGATGAAAGCAATATCTCGACGGAGGAAATCAAGTATGAAGTCACAAGCGATGATGAGAATGACAGTACAGATGTGTGGGGCAGTGACAGTGATAAGACATACATCTCAGACAATGCAAGCAACAGTTTAAGTAGTTTTGACAGTATCAACATGCCAGAGGAAAGGATAGATTTTGAAATGCTTAAGCAATTCGATGAAGTTAAAATTAACATAATTAATTTGAACAATGTTGAAACGCCTAGTATGTCCAATATTGGAAGGAATTATCCAACGACAACGGAGGAAGATCTTGAAAAACCTCTTCTCCTGCGAAGGTCTAGAAAGAGAATTAAGCGGAATGAAGAGACTAAAAGTAATTATTATTTTATAGATATTATCGACTATGTAGGTCGGGGTATGTTTACAAAATTGACACCAATGACAGTAGTTTCAGAGTCTATTATTAGGTACCAAGAAAAAGAAATGTTTTTTCTCCATAATATTAATATCCATCTATTTGAATTTTACTAAAAGTCCCCCGCCACTGCGTTTGTCTGTTTGTCAGATAAACTCAAAAACGATTGATGAGATTTTTATATGATTTTCAACAATTGATGGATTGTTTCATGAGCAAGTTTTATGTGTAGAATTTATGTCAATGATTGAAAAAAATATATTAGAAGCATTGGATAAACTCAAAAACTACTGAACGGACTCCTCTACTTCTACTCATCTGCTGTGCAAATGAAGCAGGTCACTTGAAGAATATATATTTATTATATATTTTGTTATAATTTTTTGTCTTAGTGATGTCAAAACTCTTTATTAGTACCTATATTCAATGTTGATACCCTCACAGGTGGTCCCATACTCAAGAAACGTCGACCGATCACATTGGGACACCGTCGGGGTAACACCGATCCAGCAGTGGCAGAACACAAGGAGCAGCTTTTCTCGTGCCGTCAATGCAGTTATAAAAGTGCAGATAAAACTCTTTTGATTGCACATAGAAAAATACACACCGCTGATAAGCAATTTTTGTGCGATATGTGTGATTTTAAATGCAATAGGAAGTTTCGTTTAACAAGGCATTTAATGACTCATACTGGTGAAAAACCGTATGCATGCGATCTGTGTGATTATAAATCTTCGAATTCTGGTAATGTTAAACGACATATAACGACCCATACTGGTGTAAAACGTTATGCATGCGACAACTGTGATTATAGTTGTACTCGAAAAGATGTGTTAAAATTGCATATGATGAAACATCATACTAAATTAATAGAAAGAATAAATCATTTAAAATCGTTTGCGTGCCATGAGTGTGACTATAAAACTTGGGATCATAATTATTTTAGTAAACATTTAATGAGACATTCTGGTCAAAAGCCGTTCTTATGCGATATATGTGGTTATAGATGTATTCTAAAGTGCAATTTATTACAACATATGAAATCCCATACCGGTGAACAATCTTTACTGGTAAAACAGTTCACGTGTGATATGTGTGACTATAAAACATTTTATAAAAACAATTTTAATATGCATGTTAAGAAACATACTGGTGAAAAACACTTGACATGCGATATGTGTGACTATAAAACATTTTATAAAAACAATCTTAATATGCATGTAAAGAAACATAATGGTGAAAAACCCATAACATGCAAAATGTGTGACTATAAAACTTTTAGTAGTTACAATTTAAAACGGCATGTAATGAGACATACTGGTGAAAAACCGTTCGTTTGTGATAAGTGTGATTATAAATGTTACCAAAAATTCACTTTAAAGATGCACACATTAACACATACTGGTGAAAAACCGTATTTGTGCGATAAGTGTGATTACAAATGTACTGAAAAACGCACACTTTATAAACATATAGAGAAGATACATGCTAATAATTTGTAGAATTTCTAATTTCGGCTGCCATTTGTAAAATTAAAAACAATCCTTTAAAACTATTTTTAATTTCAATTAATATGATAATAGATGAAATGTGTAGGTCCTTACCTTACCTAATATTTGGAAAATTCTATGCACCTATATAAAAGAAAGTCGTGTTAGTTACACCATTTGTAACTCGAGAATGGCTGGACGGATTACGATGAGACTTAATAATTATGTAGATTGCAGAAGTCCAGGAATAACGTATAGGCCACATATCGTGATATTCTCAGGGGATCGGGAAAAAGGGCTGATAGGACGCAATTTAATTTTTTAGATAGGTATCAAGGGGGGGTCAGTTCAAAGTTAAATCCAAGTTTGAGGGATTGTAGCCCTTGTCCCATGGCCGCCATCTTTGAAAAAGGGATTAAAATAGGTTTTTTTGGTTTATCTGACAGACTATAGGTCTCACAAAAAAAACAAGTTAACATTTTTTGTTGCAAATAAGATAATCTACAACTTTTGTCTAGTCACATTTAGTCGTAAACCAAAACGAAAAAAGTTATAAGTGAAAATCCATTACTCCGTTTCCTTGGCTATTTTTACGGTCCCATCTGGCTGAAAGTATGAAACTTGGCATGCATGTAGGTTTTACAAAGTAGATACAAGTCGTATGGCGATTGGTTCACCCCTTAACCCCCTTTTGAGTTTTGTTGCATTTTTTATGACAACGGTTTCGGCACCTTTTTCCAAGATGGCGGCCGTTGGACAAGGGCTACAATCCATCAAACTTGGATTTAACTTTGATCTTTTTTTTGAAGTTATACTTCTTTAGGCGCGTTATGAAAAAATGATGAGAGTGAAATTTTACAAAAGCGTCACACAAAATTCTCACGTCACACTAACGATTATTAGATCAATAAAATCGGACATAAGTAAAAATGTGCAACTTAGTCAAAAGTGTCATGTAAGCTATTGTTCCTATAGCCAGGTAACCGACCTTTTAGACGGCGGCCATTAAAAATCCCCCCGCTCTAGACCTGTTTTAACAAATCAGTCGAAACTCAGCCGTTCGTGGAGTCGCATGTCTTTGTTTTCGGCACTTTTGTTCGCACTATAACTTCGCTTCACAGTTGTGTGTTTGTGTGGTTCAATTTAGAAAAAACTTTTATTGGATATGGCAGAAGAAGGTATGTACTACATTTTAAAATATTACATGATTACTTTGTCGTATAAAATTTATATTTTTATGTGATATGAAAACAGTTACAATTTAGGTACATTTTTTTGCTTTACTTTTTCAAACAATCGTGTTTTTATGTATATGTCGTGTCTTGTCGGGCTACAACTTTTATAACAATATAATAATTGATTTGTTGGCTATTGTAAATCATAATAAAACCATCCGCCTACGTCCGCCATTTTGTTTTATATGACTTTTAAATTGTACGTAAAAATTACACAATTAATTTAAGTTAATATATTTATTTATTTGTCGTACAGATAATTCGAGAACTATCAAGATATTTACTAGAAGAGCATTGTGGGAGATCTTGAATGAATTCAAGGGCCACAAAATAGAAGAAAAGTTTTCATTGTTTGAAGATAGACTTGTCCAATTGACAAATTGTCCGGAACATGAGAAACATAAAATGGTAAATGGTTTGAAGCACTTTAAAAGTGAATTCAAAAAGAAGTGGAGAGGAGCTTCATACAAAGAAGAACGGTTTTTAAAAAGTAATGAAGTGTGGCTTACATCTTCGATGGAATTACCTAACTGGCCTGAAATGACCTTACCAAAACCTGGACGTCCAAAAAAATCATTTGAAGATGTGTGTGACCGTAGCAAACGGAGAAAAACAAAAGATCTGCGTGAACAAGTATCTGTCGAGGAGTTGACTTATGCTGCTGGCGTGAGTCAGGGCACTTCAGGAAATAAAGATGCATCAAAAATAATTAAAGAATTAATGGCTTCACCCACCAGAGCTACTAAACTTAGAAAAGTTATTTCTAGTACCAAGAAGCAAACAACTGTAAAAAAATATACGCCAGCAGAAGCACTGGCTATCTTTGTTGAAGGTGATTTCACTAGAAGACAATGGGAAATAATCCACAGATCTGGTAAAGCTATTTACCCATGCTATTCTGTCATACAAATGGCTAAGATTGAATGTTATCCCGAGGAAGAATCAATACATGTCACTGAGACAAGCGCAGAAGTTAAACTTCAAGCATTACTAAATCACACTGCATTGCGCTTGTACAAATATATAGCGGAGGTTGTCAATACGTCCAGCACTGAAGAAGAAAAACAAAATATGGTGTTAATTTCGAAATGGGGATGTGACGGATCTCAGCAGACAAAATACAAGCAAAAATTCGAAAATCACGGAGATAGTGATGCAAATATTTTTCAAAGCTCACTAGTGCCTCTAAGACTATCTGTTATCATTGAAGAAGAGGAGAAAAAAATCATTTGGCAAAATCCGGTTCCGTCTTCAGTCAGATTCTGCAGACCCATACGTATAAGATTTATAAATGAAACATAAAAGATATCACAAAACAAGAAATACAATACATTGAAAACCAAGCCGAACAGCTTCAGGAGACAGAAATTGATGGCAGCAAAATAAAATATAAACTGTTACTTACCATGATTGATGGCAAGGTATGTAATGCTGCTACAGACACCTCATCTACAATGAGATGCTACATTTGCGGACAGACTTCGAAGGATTTTAATAAATTAATTAAAAAAAAAGTAAAGTAGAAACGTTGAAGTTTGGATTATCAATTCTTCACGCAAGAATTCGATTTTTCGAATCTATTTTACATTTAGCCTATAAATTGCCTTTACAAAAATGGCAAGCACGGTCTACAGAAGAAAAAAGAATTATAAAAGAGACTAAAGAAAAACTACAAAAAGCCTTTAAAGAGGAAATGGGATTACTCGTAGATGTTCCCAAAGCAGGGTTTGGGAACACTAATGACGGGAACACGTCAAGGAGATTTTTTGCAGATCCGGAATGCTCCTCAAGAATAACTGGCATCAATGTCGATTTAATAAAAAGGTTTAAAGTTATATTAGAAGTAATATCAAGTGGCAATAACATTGATGTAGAAAAATTTGAAGCATACGCAAATGAAACTGCATAAATATATGTCGATCTGTATGGTTGGCATCCCATGTCACCAACCATACACAAAATTTTGATACATGGAGGTGAAGTAATAGCTCATGCACCTCTACCTATTGGTTAGTTATCGGAAGAGGCAGCTGAAGCCCGAAACAAACATTTTAGGCAATACAGATTACATTTTTCCCGCAAATTTTCGCGCAGAGACTGCAACATAGATATAATAAACAGACTTCTTTTAAGTTCAGATCCATTTATCAGCTGCAGCAGAAAGACGCAAAATAAAAAAAGACAGCCTTTCTCAAAGGAGGCAATAGAAATGATGTCTGCCAGCACGGTATTTAAAAATAGACAAAGCGAAGACGAAAGTTCCGACGAAGAAGAAGTTGAAGAATCCTAAAAATGTAAAAAGATGTAAAATTTTAAATATATAATTATTATATTGGTCAAACTTTGTGTTTTATTTAATTTAATTGCACATAAAATTATATAAATAAATTAAATATTTTTGTCCGATTTTTTCACTCAAATACTCGTTAGTGCGTCACACAAAATTCTCACGGGAGAAGTTGTTTAAATCTAAATTGAACTTTATTGATTGTGTTGACAATCCTTTTCCAGTCCAGAGTTTTTTGTCGGACGAGTTTTTTGTCGGGCGAGTATTTTGTCGGACGAGTTTTTTGTCGGACGAGTTTTTCGTCGGACGAGTTTTTTGTCGGACGAGTTTTTTGCCGGACGAGTTTTTTGTCGGACGAGTTTTTTGTCGGACGAGTTTTTTGTCGGACGAGTTTTTTGTCGGACGAGTTTTTTGCCGGACGAGTTTTTTGTCGGACGAGTTTTTTGTCGGACGAGTCTTTTGTCGGACGAGTATTTTGTCGGACGAGTTTTTTGTCGGACGAGTATTTTGTCGGACGAACTTTTCGTCGGACGAGTTTTTTGTCGGACGAGTTTTTTGCCGGACGAGTTTTTTGTATTTTTTTTTTTTTTTAATAATGCCAAAGAAGTATAACTTCTCACGCGCGTACATAAGTACACGCATCCATTTTTTTTTTTTCATAGTTGCTCATAAAGTGGATCTTATTAAACGGCTTTAGGCTTATAATCCAACGTATTATGCGTAAGGCGACGAAATAGACAAATTATATTATTTATATTAAATTATATTAAATTAAATATAATTTGTCTATTTCGTCGCCTACATGGGCTAGATATAAACTTGTTATGAAGATTTAACTTTTGTTTTTTCAAATTCCATAAAGAATGAATGGATAACACTCTAAATTCATTTGTATGGAAAACACGATCGACCAGCGGAACCTTAAGATTGATATCTCGATCAATAGAAATGGTATTAAATACATCCATGCCTGTCGTGGTATGTTCCTAATCTCTTTATGTACGACCTTGACTTAGCTGTTTATTGGATAAAAAGTAGGTAGGTACCTACTTTTTTATATTAAATTAAATAGGCCAATAAATATATTGCAAATGAGTGGCATAATAAATTAGAATGTTTAGGTACCTAAGCAAATTATTTTTTTAGTTTTTACCACCCATACCAATAAAATAATATAAGTAGGTACTTACTTACCTAATCTTTATTTTAACTTAACTTTAATTTATTAACAGTGCAATTATTAACCATCAATTAACTTATATTTTTTATGAAAAACGGGAAAATAGTCTACATCCATAACATTTGCATATTCTATGCTAATGATATAACATTCGATTGGTATGGAATTTGTCTATTAACCAAACCAGTGAAAGGTTTACAAAAAAAACTGGTTGCCTGTAAAGTCGGTATACGGGCGAAAGTTTTACGTGACAACAACTGTGCTCGAGTGGAAGGGACGCGTGCCTTTCACTTTTTATGTCTGTCTCTCTCGCTCTTAGGCGGGCTAACCATGCCCGAGTGGAAGGGACGCGTGCCTCTCACTCGCTCTCATTGTGAGCGCATAACGTCAGCGGAGCGTAACGCAGTTTCTTGAAGTGTCACCCGGCAAACCAATTTATAAAACGTTGTCACGTCAAAATGTTTTGAAAAATGAATTTTAAACTGCAATTTTTTAGACAACCCATTTGCAATATATTTATTGACCTAATTCATCACTACATAGTACCTACCTATATAATAAAGTCACTTTTCGCCGTCCCTATTCCCCTTTGTATGCATATATCTCTAAAACTACGCAACGGATTTTGCTGCGTTTTTTTAAACAGAGAGTGATTCAAGAGGAAGGTTTATTTGTAGAATAGGTACATGCATAATATAGCCGTGCGAAGCCGAGGCGGGTCGCTAGTTTGATATAAAATGCTTTTTATCCAATAACAAGCTCGGTGAAGGTCGAACTTAAAGGTAAACTTAATATAAAGGTAGAAAAAAATGAATTCTGTAGTAACATTGCATGCAGCGCTATACAAAGAGGATTTCACTACGTTTTGCAAACATAGAATAACCGCTCGTCTGTGGACCGCGCTTTAGAAGCGATGTGTCAAATGACCCTTAACTGTGGACCACGCTTCTAAAGCGAGTTCTGTGAGCTAACGGAATTTTTATACAGTTGCATACCATAAACTATGGTTTTACCGCTCTAACTTGCATAAAATGTAGGGAAAACAACAAGGATGGCACAAGGTCACATGCTAACTTACAAAAACGTACCCAAAGCAGTGACGACATGTTTAAAAAAAAGTATCGCGTCAGTCTGGTTCCCGCCCGCGCGTGAAATTGTGAGTTGGTTGAAAGAAATGTATTGAGAAACATGATTATTTTAAATGGAATAATTTGTATTATTGCATAGCAATGTAATGAAACTAAAACTATTTGAAGTATTGGTATATTTTTTTATTTATAACGACTTTTGTTAAAAAACTGGGAAAATTAGCCTCACCCCAAATTTAAGTTATAATTAATAGTACATTGCAAGACAAAACTAGACTTAACCATGTTTAAGATGTTAGCTTATTTCATAACGATTCCAATTATATATAAATTATATAGCTTCGATACAAAACTTAAGAGTAATAGTCATTTTAATCACCCGCGCCGATATCACGCCGGACCACCCGGAAGAAGGACAGATAATAGTTTTTGGGAAAAATGGCGGCCACAGGTGAAGGGATAATAGAATAATTTTGCAAACAAGTAGCATTCGTGTTGTACGACTTGTACGAGAAGGTCTAAAAATCCGCAACGATTAATCGACTAAATTGGACTCCCTTCGCCTGATCGCAGCACTCTGTGATAGCGAGCCGCTTTCATTTCTGTCATTTGAGTGAAAGCTGACAGCATGAAGGAACCTCGTTCTAAAAAAACCTACATCACTCCAAAGAAAAATCGAAACATAAATAAAACCAGACCGATTGTGCATTTTGTTAGAATCACAGAACAGAAAAATATAAGTAGAAGCGTTATGTGGGCGTGGCAAGCGTTTATAAACTAAGCGCAGTTGCGCGCACTAGAGCTAAGTCACGATTGAGTTGGCAGTTTTGTGCCGTTATCGAAAATCCGAAAATATGCCGTACTGTTCCATCTTGGAGTGTAAAAATGATAGCAGAAGGAAATCCCTTTCGAAAGGAGGTATTTCGTATCATCGGTAAGTACTATTTCATATTTTTGAAGTTATACTTCTTTAGGCGCGTTATGAAAAAATGATGAGAGTGAAATTTTACAAAAGCGTCACACAAAATTCTCACCATGAAGTTGTCCGCAAACCGCAAGATGACAGCTGTCATAAAACCATGTTGAAGTTGTCCGCAAACCGCAAGATGACAAGATGATAAGTACAAAGAGGTACTACTACTACATAATTATTTTAATGTAATTAATTATTTATATTTGTCGGACGAGTATTTTGTCGGACGAGTTTTTTGTCGGACGAGTTTTTTGCCGGACGAGTTTTTTGTCGGACGAGTTTTTTGTCGGACGAGTTTTTTGTCGGACGAGTCTTTTGTCGGACGAGTTTTTTGTCGGACGTGTTTTTTGCCGGACGAGTTTTTTGTCGGACGAGTTTTTTGCCGGACGAGTTTTTTGTCGGACGAGTTTTTTGTCGGACGAGTTTTTTGTCGGACGAGTCTTTTGTCGGACGAGTTTTTTGTCGGACGAGTTTTTTGTCGGACGAGTTTTTTGCCGGACGAGTTTTTTGTCGGACGAGTATTTTGTCGGACGAGTTTTTTGTCGGACGAGTATTTTGTCGGACGAGTATTTTGTCGGACGAACTTTTCGTCGGACGAGTTTTTTGCCGGACGAGTTTTTTTTTTTTTTTTTTTTTTTAATAATGCCAAAGAAGTATAACTTCTTACGCGCGTACATAAGTACACGCACCCATTTTTTACTAATAAAATAGAAAATTATTTTAGGTTAGCTTATTTTACTAAAAATTCAAGGTAAAATAACTCTTATCTATTGACAAAAAAGTTTATTTTTGTTTGATTATAATATCATCTCGGTTCTCAATTAGTGAAGTAGGCTTCGATCGGGATTGAATTAAAAATCGTATTTTCCAGATTCGATTCGTGGCAATCGATTCTTTGTAACAAAATTCGTATACAATTGCAAAGGTTGCAAATTGTTCCAGTAGATTCTTGGGGTCTAATATGGCCACTTCCGACAAATCATACCTGAACCGTAACACAAATTGAATTTCACCTATTTGGTGTGTTTTTTTTGGAGTTTACTCCTTAAGAATCGATTATCATATATAAGGCGCCCGGTATGAGAAAAATCCGAAGGGTAAAACCTACTAACAAGTAACGAAAATCGGTCACGTTTTTGGCCACGTTTTTAGAAAGTTGCGCACCTTTAGTGCGCAACTTTCTAATTTTATTTTTAATGGACGACTATTGACGGACGACAAATGTCGGACGACTATTTTCTATTGACGGACGACAAATGTCGGACGACTATTTGTCGGACGACTATTGACGGACGACAAATAGTCGTCCGACTATTATTTTTTTTTTCATCTAAAACTCTTTTTGCGTATGGTTATATACCTACTTGTACTTAAGGAGTAAACTCCAGTCGTGCGTCGGAGCTGACACACACACTTTTTTTGTGATATTACTTAAATGAAAACCAAATCGCGTGGCGATCATTGCTATTTTTGAAGTGAAAACTTCTTATGGCGCGTTGGGCACTTTTGTGGGTGAGCATTTTCAACCGATCTCGCGACAGATTTTGACGCGACAGATTTTATTTGTGTTAGTCTTTTTGTTTAACTTATACTGCCGTCTATTACACAAATTGAGAAACTAAGTTTCTAGAAAGACCGCTATTCGAATGTAGATGGCGCTGATTTAAATTTTTTTTTGACGTTACAGTTACATTTCAGATCGATTCGTTTTTTGTTACAATTAGACCAACTTTTTCGATTCGTTTTTGTTACAATTAGACCAACTTTACATTTTTTTAATTGTTAGTTGTTAGACGACGATTGACGATTCTTAGACGTTATTTTTGTAGACCGAATGCAAAACATTTAAATACACTTGTTTGCACAACCATCATCGTTGATTTTTTTTTAGGTTTCCCAAAGACGCTACTGTGAAGGAGAAATGGATAAATGCAACGGGTAGAGTACATTGGTTTCCAACTAAATCAAGCACCATATGCTCTCAGCATTTTTTAGAAGACGATTTCTTTATATCAGCAAAAGGATTAAGATACCTTAAACCTACAGCGTATCCAATTTATAAATTCGTCAACTTTTTTGAACAAGTAAGTTATAAAGAAATGATCTCACAATGAAGGATTGAAAATCTCTATATATTATGTACATAACGAATAATATTCGTTAGGTCTGAGAATCGAACATCAAGTTTTTTCCTTTTTTTTTGTAAGAATATGGGATATCAACGTTTTCCGGGACAGTTAGTAATAGATAAAATAGTTAGTATAATAGTAAAAATATTGCCTAAAAAAAATAGTAGGTAAACATAGACTTTATCACAAATATTTTGTTATTGATTATTTTCTTTTCAAGTCTCTTCTTTTATTCGCAACTGTGATAAAAAAACGTCGTACGATACATGTGTGGATATTGATCCTTCCACCTCTCCTTTTACCGCGCTCGCGTTCCGCTCGCGCGTCTTAAACCGCCTCTATGTGATGATCAATTTACCACACTTATTTCGTAATGTACTATCAATTAAATAAACTCACCTTTGTACATATTTCTTAATATATATAAATCTCGTGTCACAATGTTTGTCCTCAATGGGCTCCTAAACCACTTAACCGATTATAATAAAATTCGCACACCATGTGCAGTTCGATCCAACTTGAGAGATAGGATAGCATACATCTTAATTTATCCCGATATTCCCACGGGATCGGAAGTTACGCGGGTGAAACCGCGGAGGGCAGCTATTATTTTATATAAAATAGTAGATTATGCATCAAGGGCATAAAGCAATGTCTTATGTTGTGGGTGGCATATTGAACCCCGAGTGTAACGAGGGACTCTCGGATTAACTCCTGAGCGAAGCGAGGGAGTTATGTAGAGACTGGAGTGAAGCGAGGGGTTTAAGCCGCCCAAGACGAAGACATGCTTTATCCCGAGGTGCATACTCTACTTTTCATACCGTCAGTCGAATTTCTTTTTTATTCTTATGGTGGTTAGAAGGCCAATTCTCGTAAATAACATTGTTCAAATTACATTTCAATATCATTTCGATTGCATTTCGATCACAAAATATTACTCACAAAGTAGCTAAAAATACCCTCAAAGTTAGCTTTTTGTAAAAAAAAAACTGACTTTAAGGGTATCTTTTGCAATCGAAATGCAATCGGAATAATATTGAAATGTAATTAAAACAATGTTATTTACGAGAATTGGCCTTCAGTTTCCTACTTGAAAAATCCACTTAAAAAAAATGAGCCGTCACGGGACGCCTGGCAGATGTGAAACATCGACATTATTTTGTAAAAGTAATATGCAGAAAAGAACAGATTGTGTTAGAATCGCACAGTCGATTACGGTGTCGTACACACTACTGCATATAGAATGTATATTTATTTCATAATATAGCGTGGCGACGCGTCGCCACTGGTCAGTGACAGTGATGTTCAGTGTTGTCAGTGTTGCTCCGACGTTGCTCCGACGCTCGCCGTGATCCGGCGTGAATTTGTAGCGGACAATAATTATTATGTCTGACACGGTCGCAGTGTTTCAAGATGGCCGACGAAAAAGTAATTGAATTAGTCCGTGTATTGCCAGTATTTATCTCGTTTTTTGACGATCAACCCCTAGGTACATTCATTTTCCTTATAACCGCAGTCATAATATTGGAAATTTTGCGGTCGTTATCTTTGCTCGCTCTCGTTATTTTACATAATATAATTAAAAAAACCGGCCAAGTGCGGCCCTAGCGATAGAGAACTAAAACTCACTGTGCCGTGTCGGTACTGACACTGACATGTACGAATAGCACATCACGGCACGATACGGTACGGAACTGTCGTCACTGTACCGTCACTGAGTTGTGCGGATAGGCCTCTATGAACATAATTCAAAGGGGTAGTGACATATAAGTACGGAGACTGGCTGGCGTAGTAGTCTCCTCAATCATTTATGTTATTTTTGCACGGCCACCTTTCAAACCTATTGCAATTTATAGAGGTCATTAATATTAATGTCCTCTCTATATTGCCGCGTGTTTCACAGGGAACTATGCAATTAATAATAAAATAACAATGCCACAAATAATTAAGAACCTCCTTCAATTTTTTTAGGCTTGAAATATTAGCCCCTTAGAAATCCGTTTAAAATTATTTTTACTTGATTTATTCAACAGTTTTCCAAAAAATGAAATTTGGAAGAAGAAATGGCTAGAAATTATTGGCCCTGATAATATAAACCCGCGAGTAAAAGATCTACGCGTTTGTTCTTTACATTTTGAAGAGACTTGCTTTAATAGAAGTCTGGTTGTTATAAGATTACGTTTTAGAATTGTCGGTTTAGAATTATTTTTAAATGTGAGGAAGGCTTTTGCTCAGCAGTGGAACAATATAGGCTAACAAAAAGAAATATACAATCTCGCGCTCTTCGCTCTGAATATATTTTGCCCGCGATTTCGAAAGCGTAGTAGTTTTGTTTTATTTGTCCTAATCTCAGACCTAACAAATAAATATACATAAAAAAAATCGTAAGAATCAGTCAAGCGATTTCGGGTTTTGTTACAAACACTGTGACACGAGAATTTTATATAGGTATGTTTTTTTACTGTCACTTAAAATCAAATTAAAACTATGTAACTGGTGGTTTTTTTTTTCAGCCAAACCAAAAATATAATCGACCCCAACCCAGAACGTCTGTTGTGATGGTAAGGTTACATTTTTACTGGACTTCAGAATTATGTTTGATATGTACCTATGTATAATCCATGTTATCAAATATTTTGCTTACACTTTGAAAGGCTCACATTTTATTCGTTCAAAGTTTGCTTGCTTTTGTGAAGTAGGTACAAATAGTTTCATAGCTGTTGACATTTGACTGTCTGCAGTGCTGTAGATTTTTCATTATTTGTGAAATAATTTTATTACAGGACTCTAATTTTCAACATCCGTCTTCAACGTGTAGGGTGTGCCTAGCGAGCGACCGCGAGATGTACCGTCTCGCGAACACGCCGCTCGAGGAGACGTACGAACGTGTAACCAGCGGTACGGTAAGCCTCAACATTTACTGTAGGTACAACATACACTTGAAGATGGAATGTGTTATGTACGGTGTGGTGTGTGGTTGATAGTGTAAGACAGCAGTACAAGTGGGTGCATGGTGGCAGTAGTAGAGTATGTATGTATGTATGTACAGCTGGTCGTGGAGGGGCGGCCGTGCTGCGTGTGCGGCGTGTGCCTGTCCGCGCTGCGCCGGTGTCGCCGGTTCATCGACACTGCGCGGGAAGCCAACGACGCGCTGGACACCTGGATCCGGAACCATCCCAATACAGGCACGGTGAGTGACCAATACACGACGCAACTGACACCACAAGGTGTACCTATCACATATGAAGGTTGTGCTTTCAGTTGAAGCTTACGGAGCGACCGCTGTTCTACTTCACTCAAACCCCTATGGAGGTCTTCGAGGTCACGTGTCAGGAGGACATCATGGAGCCGGGACTCGAACAGAAGACTGACACGGCAGGTAACATACATTGTTTCTTTTTACTCACTAACAAAATTAATTGGAACCCTTTAGTCAGTTGGATTTCTCTGTAACAATTAGAAAATATATACTTATTGCTTTCTTTTCCAGAAATTTATAATAAAATGTCTAATTTTATAAATGACGATGCTTGTAATGATAAAAGCAATATCCTGACGGAGGAAATCAAGTATGAAGTCACAAGCGATGTTGAGAATGACAGCACACATGACAGTGATGAGACATACATCTCAGACAAAGATGCAAGCAACGGTTCATGTGGTTTTGACAGTATCAACATACCAGAGGAAAGGATAGATTTTGAAATGCTTAACCAATTCGATGAAGTTAAAATTAACATTATCAATTTGAACGATGCTGAAAGTGCACCTTGTACGTCTAATATTGGAAGGAATTATCCAACGACAACGGAAGAAGATCTTGAAAAACCTCTTCTCTGGCAAAGATCTAGAAAGAGAGTCAAGCCGAATGAAGATACTAAAAGTAATTAATATTTTAAAGATATTATCGACTATGTAGGTCGGGGCATGTTTTCAAAATTGACACCATTGATAGTAGTTTCAGAGTCTATTACTAAGTATCAAGAAAAAAAATGTTTTCTCTCCATAATAACTTACTAAAAGTCCCCTGGCACCGCATTTGTCTGTTTGTCAGATAAACTCAACAACTATTGATCAGTTTTTCATACTATTTTTCACAATTGATGGATTGTTTCATGATTAAGGTTTATGTGTAGAATTTATGTCGATGATTGAAATAATATAAAATAATTTTAGAAGCATTGGATAAATTCAAAAACTACTGAACGGACTCCTCTACTCCTATTCCTCTGCCATGCGAATGCAGCCGAAGAAGGCCACTTGGAGAATATGTATATTTATGTTACAATTTTTGTGTCATAGTGATGTCGAAACTCTTTATTACTACTTTTCAATGTTGATACCCTCACAGGTGGTCCCGCACTTAAGAAACGTAGACCGACCACATTGGAACACCGTCAGGGTAACACCGATCCAGCAGTGGCAGAACACAAGGAGCAGCTGTTCTCGTGCCGTCAATGCAGTTATAAAAATACAGATAAAAATCTTTTGATTGCACATAAAAAAATACACAGCGGTGATAAGCGATTTTTGTGCGATATGTGTGATTTTAAATGCAATAGGAAGGATGTTTTAAAAACGCATTTAATGACTCATACTGGTGAAAAACCGTACGCATGCGATCTGTGTGATTATAAATCTTCAAATTCTGCTAATGTTAAACGACATATAACGACCCATACTGGTGTAAAACGTTATGCATGCGACAACTGTGATTATAAATGTAATCGAAAAGATAGTTTAATATTGCATATGATGAAACATTATACTGAAATAATAGATGTAAAGACACGTCAAACTTATAACACCCCGTCGTTTTTGCGTCGGGGGTTAAAAAGAAGTAATAATGAAAAACCGTTTGCGTGCCATAAGTGTGACTATCAAGCTTGGAATCGTACATGTTTAAGTCACCATTTAATGAGACATTCTGGTCAAAAGCCGTTCTTATGCGATATGTGTGGTTATAGATGTATTCAAAAGGTCAATTTATTAAAACATATAAAATCCCATACTGGTGAAAAACCCATACTGGTAAAACAGTTCCCGTGTGATAAGTGTGACCATAAAACGTATTATAAAGGCAATCTTAAGATGCATGTAATGAAACATACCTACTGGTGGAAAATACTTGACATGCGATAAGTGTGACTATAAAAGTTTTAGTAAGTCTAATTTTAAACGGCATTTAGAGAGCCATACTGGTAAAAAGCCGTTTGCTTGTGATAAGTGTAATTATAAATGTAATCGAAAATCCAGTTTAAAGTCACATTCATATACACATACTGGTGAAAAACGGCATATGTGCGATAAGTGTGATTACAAATGTACTGAAAAACGCACACTTTATAAACATTTAAAGAAGGTACATGCTGATAATTTGTAGAATTTCTAATTTCGGCTGCCATTTGAAAAATATAAACAATCCTTTCAAACTATTTTTAACTAGCTGCGCCCCGCGGTTTCACCCGCGTAAGTCCGAACCGTTTAAACCTTCCCTGGACTACAACAAACACAACAAAAAAAGAATTGGCCAAATCGGTCCAGCCGTTCTCGAGTTTTAGCCAGACTAACGAACAGCAATTGATTTTTATATTATAGATTTAAATTAATATGATAATATATGAAATGGCCTTTCCATAATTATATCCTTTTCTTATATTTCAAATAAATATCTAAAAGAAAGTCGTGTTAGTTACAACATTTATAACTCGAGAACGGCTGGACTGATTACAATGAGACTTAATAATAATATGTAGATAGCAGAAGTCCAGGAATAACGTATAGGCCACATATCCTGACATTCCCAGGCGATCGGGAAAATAGGCTGATAAATTTTGTAGTTAATAGCAAATATTATGTGTTTTGTGTTTGTAGGTAATCAAAATATAATTTACCTGTCAACAATTTAAAATTTGAATGTAGTAGCGTAGCGAGCGGGGGGGGGGGGGCAAAGGGGTGGACCATTTTTCGAGGGGGGCAAAATTAGGGAAAAAAATATTTGTTTGGTCAGTCAGACAATATAATATTTTTAAATAGCTTTGAAATAAATATTTTTCGCTCAATTCTATTGTATCGTTACGTTTTTTCTCACCAACACCAACATTATTATTTTTTGACGTCAAAAGAGCGGCAAATTGTCAATATTATTATTTTAATGATGTCAAAGGGGCGGGAAATTGCCAATATTATTTTTTTATGACATCAAAGGGCGGCAATATTTTTTGATATAAAATGCTTATTATCCATTAGTAAGCTCGGTGAAGGTCGAACTTAAAGGTAAACTTAATATTATGTTGAAAAAAATAATTTCTGTAGTAACATTTTATGCAGCTATCTAACAAACAAGTATCGTTCGTGTTGGACGAGAAGGTACCAAAAATCCGAAACGATTAATCGACTAAATTGTACTCCCTTCGCCTGATCGCAGCACGCCTGTGATAGCGAGCCGGTTGTCTGTCATTTGAGTGACAGCAAACAGTATGAAGGCATCCCATTCTAAAAAAAAACCTAAATCAATCCAAAGAAAAATCCAAAAGTAAAACGAAACCGATTGTGCAATTTGAATATTGAATTAAAATGATAACATTATGTTTTGTGCTGTCAATGCAATGGCTGCTACTTGGTTTACTAATAGATTATAGATATTGAATGGCTACTAAACGTTGGTTTTGATGTGATTCGTTTCGGTGTGATTCAAAGTTTAAGGTCCGTATTAATAAACCGAACTCAATATCGATTTCAATCTTGAGTTTGCTCTTGAGTTGTTGCGCTGATTAATAAACCTATCTTAAGACGCGATTAAAGAGCGACGTATCACTTGAGTCATACTGTATTAATAAATCAAACTCAGCTCTCAAGATATGTCTCAAGATGTAGTTTCGTGAACTCAAGTCTGATTGCGGATCATACAAATCTTACATTTTTTAAATATTTTTACATTAAAAACAAGTTGACAGCAAAATATGACGACACTACCTACCATAGGGTAAGAACATATCATTCAAGGTAAGAACAAAGCGTTACTGTCATTCAAGATCAGTCTCAAATCTCAAGAGCGATATCAGCCTGGTTAAAACTTGAGTTTTATCTATTAATTAACGCCTAACTTAAGATAGTGACCACATCTCAAGACTCACTCGATTGATACGCACTCAAGATCGATATTGAGAGCGATTTATTAATACGGGCCTTAGTGTTTTCCATATTCTTATTCTATATTGTCATTCAAGCTTGACTATAAGAGGAGGTACAACATGCCTGCGTGTTGTGTTTTTGGTTGTGGAGCAATAAAAAATAAATATCAACCTGAATTGAGCCTTCACAGGTAAGTAAACTTCTAAGAACATAATTCAAAGGGGTAGTGACATATAAGTACGGAGACTGGCTGGCGTAGTAGTCTCCTCAACCTTTTGTTTTTTTTTGCGCGGCCACCCTCAAACCTATTGCAATTTATAGAGGTCAATAAATAAAAACAACAAATGCAATGTAACAAAATCTCGTAAAATGGGTGTTATTTGATGTTAAAAATATTTAAGTTTCGTTTTGCCACTGAACAGGAAAACCTGACACATTACCAGATTTTGTTCAATGGCAATTGTTGTTTGTGTTAATGTCCTATCTTTATTGCTGAGTGTTTCATAGGGAACTGCAATCACTACATAGTATAAAACAAAGTCGCTTTCTCTGTCCCTATGTCCCTATATCCCTTTGTATGCTTAAATCTTTAAAACTACGCAACGGATTATGATGCGGTTTTTTAATAGATAGAGTGGTTCAAGAGGAAGGTTTTTAAGTATAATACATGCATAATATAGCCGTGCGAAGCCGGAGCGGGTCGCTAGTTAATAATAAAATAAAAAACTGGTTGCCTGTAAAGTCGGTATACGGGCGAAAGTTTTACGTGACAACAACTGTGCTCGAGTGGAAGGGACGTGTGCCTTTCACTTTTTATGTCTGTCTCTCTCGCTCTTAGGCGGGCTAACCATGCCCGCGTGCCTCTCACTCGCTCTCATTGTGAGCGCATAACGTCAGCGGAGCGTAACGCAGTTTCTTGAAGTGTCACCCGGCAAACCAATTTATAAAACGTTGTCACGTCAAAAATGCCACAAATAAGAACCTCCTTCAATTTTTTTTGGCTTGAAATATTAGCTCCTTAGAGATCCTGCAGAAATTATTTTTACTTGTTTTATTCAACAGTTTTCCAAAAAATTAAATTTGCTGAAATTGAAAAATGAAAAAGAAATGGCTGGAAATTATTGGCCCTGATAATATAAACCCACGAGTAAAAGATCTAAGTGTTTGTTCTTTACATTTTGAAGAGACTTGCTTTAATAGAAGTCTGGATGTTATAAGATTGCGTGATGGCTCGGTGCCTTCGTCTTCACTTTTGGTAAGTAGGTACCTATAGCATGTTCGTTTTAGAATTGTTTTTAAATGTAAGGAAGGCTTTTTCCCAGCAGTGGAACAATATAGGCTAACAAAAGAAATATACAATCTTTTGCCCGCAATTTCGAAAGTGTGGTAATTTTGTTTTATTTGTCCTACTCTCAGACCTAACAAATATACTTACATAAGAAAAATCGTAAGAATGGGCGAAGCGAGGAGAACGAGTTCGAGTTCGGAGGAACACTGTGACACGAGAATTGTATAAATCTTTTTTTACTGTCATCTTAAATCAAATTAGAACTATATAAATGTTGGGTTTTTTTTCAGCCAAAACAAAAATATAATCGACCCCAACCCAGAACGTCTGTTGTGATGGTAAGGTTACATTTTTACTGGACTGCAGAATTATGTTTGATATGTATGTATAATCCATGTTTTCAAATATTTTGCTTACACTTTGAAAGGCTCACATTTTATTCGTTCAAAGTTTGCTTGCTTTCGTGAAGTAGGTACAAATAGTTTTATAGCTGTTGACATTTTACTGTCTGCACAGCAGTGCTGTAGACATTTCATTATTTGTGAAATAATTTTATTACAGGACTCTAATTTTCAAAATCTATCTGGAACGTGTAGGGTGTGCCTAGTGAGCAACCGCGAGATGTACCGTCTAGCTAACACGGAGCTCGAGGAGACGTACGAACGTGTAACCAGCGGGACGGTAAGCCTCAACATTTACTGTAGGTACAACATACACTTGAGGATGGAATGTGTTATGTACGGTGTGGTGTGTGGTTGATAGTGTAAGCCAGCAGTACAAGTGGGTGCATTGTGGCAGTAGTAGAGTATGTATGTGTGTACAGCTGGTCGTGGAGGGGTGGCCGTGCTGCGTGTGCGGCGTGTGCCTGTCCGCGCTGCGCCGGTGTCGCCGGTTCATTGACACTGCGCGAGAAGCCAACGACGCGCTGGACACCTGGATCCGGAACCAACCCAATACAGACACGGTGAGTGACCAATACACGACGCAACTGACACCACAACGTGTACCTATCACCTATGAAGGTTGTGCTTTCAGTTGAAGCTTATTGAGCGGCCGCTGTTCTACCTCACTCAAACCCCGATGGAGGTCTTCGAGGCCACATGTCAGGAGGACATCATGGAGTCGGGACTCGAACAGGAGACTGACACTGCAGGTAACATACCTACATTGATTCTTTTTACTCACTAACATAACAGATTGGAACCCTTTAGTCAGTCGGTTTTCACTGTAACAATAATTACAAAATACATAATTGCTTTCTTTTCCAGAAAAATGTAATAAATTGCCTAATTTTATAAATGAAGGTGCTTGTAATGATGAAAGCAATATCCTGATGGAGGAAATCAAGTATGAAGTCACAAGCGATGTTGAGAATGACAGCACACATGTGTCGGATGTTGACAGTGATGAGACATACATGTCACACAACGATGCAAGCAACAGTTCAAGTAGTTTTGACAGTATCAACATGCCAGAGGAAAGAATAGATTTTGAAATGCTTAAGCAATTCGATGAAGTTAGAATTAACAAAATCAATTTAAACGATGTTGAAAGCGCTCCTTGTATGTCTAATATTGGAAAGAATTATCCAATGGATCTTGAAAAACCTCTTCTCTTGCGAAAGTCTAAAAAGAGAGACAAACCGAATGAAGATACTAAAAGTAATTAATATTTATAATTAATATAGGTAAAGATATTATCGACGATGTAGGTCGGGGCATGTTTTCAAAATTGATACCATTTAAATAGTTTCAGAGTCTATTATTAAGTATCAAGAAAAAGAAATGATATCTATCCATAATAATTATTAGTATCTATCTATTTAAATCTTACAAAAATTCCCCTGTCGCCGCTTTTGTCTGTTTGTCAGATAAACTCAAAATGTGTCTTAGTGGTGTCGAAACTCTTTATTACTACTTTTCAATGTTAATACCTTCACAGGTGGTCCCGTACTCAAGAAACGTAGACCGATCACATCGGAACACCTTCGGGGTAACACCGATCCAGCAGTGGCAGTACACAAGAAGCAGCTTTTCTCGTGCCATCAATGCAGATATAAAAGTGCAGATAAAACTCTTTTGATTGCACATAGAAAAATACACACCGCTGATAAGCAATTTTTGTGCGATATGTGTGATTTTAAATGCAATAGGAAGTTTCGTTTAACAAGACATTTAATGACTCATACTGGTGAAAAACCGTATGAATGCGCTCTGTGTGATTATAAATCTTCAAATTCTGCTAATGTTAAACGACATATAACGACCCATACTGGTGTAAAAAGTTATGCATGCGACAACTGTGATTATAAATGTAATCGAAAAGATAGATTAAAATTGCATATGATGAAACATCATACTAAATTAATAGAAAGAATAAATAATTTAAAATGGTTTGCGTGCCATGAGTGTGACTATAAAACTTTGAATCGTATAAATTTAAGTCAACACTTAATGACACATTCTGGTCAAAAGCCGTTCTTATGCGATATGTGTGGTTATAGATGTATTCTGAAGTTCAATTTATTAAAACATATAAAATCCCATACCGGTGAACAATCCTTACTGGTAAAACGGTTCACGTGTGATAAGTGTGACTATAAAACGTGTTATAAAGGTAATCTTAAGATGCATGTAATGAAACATACTGGTGGAAAACACTTGACATGCGTTAAGTGTGACTATAAAACTTTTAGTAAGTCCAATTTCAAACGGCATTTAAAGATCCATACTGATGAAAAACCGTTTGCTTGTGATAAGTGTAATTATAAATGTAATCAAAAATCCAGTTTAAAGTTGCATTCATATTCGCATACTGGTGAAAAACGGCATATGTGCGATAAGTGTGATTACAAATGTACTGAAAAACGCTCACTTTATAAACATATACAGAAGGTACATGCTGATAATTTGGACAATTTCTAATTTCGGCTGCCATTTGAAAAATAAAAACAATTTTTAATAATTAATATTATAATTTATGAAATGGCCTATCCATAATTACATCCTTTCCTATTCCCGCTCTTTTCATTCTGTGGTTTTCGGCAGACAGAACTATTTCAAATGATTTGTAAACAGAAGAAAAGTTTTAATAGTTCTTAATTTCGATTTATTTTACAATGTCAGTTACGATTACTTTCTATGATTCGGAACAGATATAAGCGTAGACATTCTACTATCTGATAAAGATGCTGCTCGTGCTATCACCGGTAATAAAACTATTATAAAATTTACATTCCTTCCCCCTTATTCCAAAACGAGGTTTAAGGATAGTCCGAGATGTGGATTTAAACCTTAGATTCAGATACAGATTTACTCGTGAACTATAGTCTAAACACAATCCCTATATAATCTTTATGGAAAGTATTTGGATATAGTTCCCTATATAATCTATAGGGATAGTGTGTAGACTATAGTTCACGAGTAAATCTGTGTCTAAATTTAAGGTTTAAATCCACATCTCGGATTATCCTTAAACCTCGTTTTGGAATAAGGGGGGTGTTTGAACCTAGTTTGAACAGGCTTTACTTTTAGCAGGTTTAACTTTTAGAACTTAATATTCAAGACAACATTAACTTAACTTGGTCACATTCTAAACTAATATGCCGGTCTCGGTAAAATTATGTGACGTCACGCGACATGGTAACATGACCATGACGCGTCCGTTCCCGTTAGGAAAATGAGTATTAACTAATAATATCGCTCATCTGGGCTTGTGTTGTGGGACGAGTGATGAATAGAAGACTTATATATAGGAAAAAAAAGAAGTAACAAAAACAGACAACTAATTGTTTAATTTTATAATTTAAATTACACGCGCTCATGGACCGTAAGGCGTTCCACTACACCTTATCGACACAGCGCCCACAACGATAATCGTTTAAGTGGACCTCGATTTTGTGGTAGCCGCTGGCGTATAACGCGCTTGATAAGTGGTAGATATGCACTTTATGTCAACAATTTAAAATTTGACTGCAGTAGCGTAGCGAGCGAAGGGGTGGACTACTATTGGAGGGTGGCAAAATTAGGGGAAAAATATTTTGTTTGGTCAGTCAGACAATAGGTATACATTTTTTACCCCCGACACAAAAATGACTGAGTGTTATAAGTTTGTTTCGTATCTGTCTGTGGCATCGTGGCTCCCGAATCGCTGAAACGATTTTGATTTAGTTATTTTTGTTTTTCAAGAAATTAGCTCTTACCTACTTGCACATATTGATAGTTGTTGCAAATCAAGAGTCGCATGAAGTTACATAGTTCGCTCAATTTTTTGGTATCGTAACGTTTTATTTTCTCACCAACACCAACATTATTATTTTTATGACGTCAAATGAGCGGCAAATTGTCAATATTATTATTTTAATGATTTCAAAGGGGCGGCAAATTGCCAACTTTCTTTTTTTATGACATCAAAGGGCGGCAAACTCTCCGACTTCCACGAATTCTCACGACTCCGCCCCGGGCGAAAGTAACCCACGGTACGACACTGCTTACATGACACTTTTGACAAAACTTCGTAATATCAAGTCAATTAAAATTAAGGCGGAGTGCCTTAAATATGTGGACCTGGCGGGCAGTTACATGTTCGTTTCCGTGGGGGTAGAAACTCCGGGAGCTTGGGGTCCTAGTGCTCATTTGTTCTTTAAGGACCTGGCGGGGCGTCAACCAAAGGGCGGCTTCTTCACTCAAAGGGTGAGCCTGGCTATCCAGAGAGGGAATGCCGCCAGTCTCTTGGGGACGATGCCGCGTGGAGACGCTCTGGTCGGTGTTTTTTAATTGTGATGTGTATGTACTTATGTATGTTTTTAATAAGTATTTAAAAAAATTCGAACCAACATAAAAAGTACTGAGCGGTTTAAATCAGATGTATATTGAAATGGAATGTACCTACCTCGTCTCTGTCGCGATGTTAGGTACCAAACTCCTCCGAAACGGCTCAACGGATTTGTGTGAAATTTTTTGTGTAAGTATATTCGTTAGGTCTGAGAATTTGCCAACATCTATTTTTATTTTTCCATTGGCAAAACAACGTTTGCTGGGACAGCTAGTAACCATAATATATATATTACTTGGTTTTTGGTCCTCTCGCCTTCCCCCTACTCCAGTCAAAATAGCATGCAAAGTTACTAAATTCGCAGGAGGCTGAATGTTCAGAACACCATTTGAAAATGAAATGTCAAAAGTCCAATCCATCCGACATCTGCTAAAAAAATTGTAAGTAGGTACGACATAAGTACGAGGTCATTATGGGTTTTTGCGTTTTTCAGCATATCAGTAGTTTTTATGCATTTTTTATCATAAAAATATGGTAGGTAAACACGATTATTAAATATGGTCATTTTTTTCTCAGAGTCTTCGTATAGAGGATATTAAACCTAATGATTCAAAAAGTTGGAAAAAGTTGTGCTTTATAATATGCATAAGTACGCCGCATAAACAAGGTATTTGGTATATGATGGGTCAAATTGACATAATGTGACAGGGAAGTCTGTCTCCTACTGACCTTTGTCTTGTTGGGATCCGACTCCTGGCTGTGGAGCTACGCCATGTTGAATTTTTTTTTTCAAGCCAAAAATGCATAGTTCTTTCAGCATCGGTAGGTACCTATATTATTTGGTTTTGTTTCTCTCGCCTTCCTTCTAATATTGCACATGGGTGTCCTATCTAATAAATTTCATCATTTTTAATTGTTTTTTTTAGAACTTTTACCGGTTTGGTTAATAGATAAATCCCATACCAGTGAAATATGAAATATATAATCTTTGTTTTAACTTAAAATTCATTAGCAGTGCAATTAGGTAAGTACCTTATATTTTTAAATTCGCCGCTCTTTTCTAGGCCCAAGACTCGGCAGCAAACTCTAACCTAACTTACTTATATCTACCTATTTACCTGCCTCCCAAGAGTTGTGACGGGTAAAAATAGTCAACATTTTTATAACAATAAAATTGCATATTTTATGCTACATTCGATTGGTGGAATTTGGTGAAAGGTTTACAAAAAAATGTTTTGAAAAATGAATTTTAGACTGCAATTTTTTAGACAACCCATTTGCAATATATTTATTGACCTATTTATTTTGATATAAAATGCTTTTTATCCATTAATAAGCTCGGTGAAGGCCGAACTTAAAGGTAAACATAATACATAACTAAAAATGAATTCTGTAGGAACATTGCATGCAGCGCTATCCAAGGAGGATATAGGTAATCACTACATACGTTAGTATTTAAATTCTCTTTGCATACGTTTTGCTATTTAGCAAACAAGTAGCGTTCGTGTTGTACGAGAAGGTACCAAAAATCCGAAACGATTAATCGACTAAATTGTACTCCCTTCGCCTGATCGCAGCACTCTGTGATAGCGAGCCGCTTTTCTCTGCTCTGAATATGGAAATAGAGGAACGGGTGCAACAACAAATACAGTTTTTATGGTTTAGAAGACGATTATAATAAACATGATGGCGTCTTTATCTAATGTATGCAATAAAAACAAGTCAACTATTTATACAACAGTTTCGCTATGTCAGCTACATTTTTCGTGACGTCAGACGTGTGCCTTGTGCCTGTCCGCTGCTGTCCGCCATATTGTGCCGTGCTAGTTTTTGGAAATATTGTAATTCTAGGATTGTGCTGAAATATACCTATGTAGTGAAAAAACGTTATTTTAAATAAGATGCCTAATAAGTGTAGCATTTTAAATTGTGGTGCAACATTAAGCCGAAACCGGCCAAATTTAACTTTTCACCGGTAAGTGATGTTCCTTGCATAGGTATTGGACGATCGACATTATATTTTCGGTGCTAGACATTAGTATTTTTGACGTGACAACGTCTTATAAATTGGTTTGCCGGGTGACACTTCAAGAAACTGCGTTACGCTCCGCTCACGTTATGCGCTCACAATGAGAGCGAGTGAGAGGCACGCGGGCATGGTTAGCCCGCTTAAGAGCGAGAGAGACAGACATAAAAAGTGAAAGGCACGCGTCCCTTCCACTCGAGCACAGTTGTTGTCACGTAAAACTTTCGCCCGTATACCGACTTTACAGGCAACCAGTTTTTAAAGACCATTTTGATTTGATTCCTTATTTTAAACGCACGAAAAAATATTGATTCATTCTTCCGATTTATCCACATTCAATTCACACACTCTTCAAAAAAAGGCTGCGGTCCGAATACAGGTGATAGCGCTGACAGTGCTAACGATCAAATCTTCCGGTCCGATGTTGTGAGCGTACTCAAAATGCTTACGGTGCTTTCACGACGTTTAAGATTTCGGACCGGGTTTTAGCCAGTGAACGGAAATAAAACATGGAAGCATTCCTAGCGCGCAAAAATGACCCAACGCAGACTGTGCCGCGGTGGGCGGGGCTTGTCAATTGTGCCGTGAAGCAGTTTAGTTCGACTGTGGCAGTACATGTCAACGTTCGTATTTGGACAATTAATAATATTGTGTAAATTATGCCTTCTTGCGCGGTGAAATGGTGTACCAACAGATCTTATCTGCATAATAAACATGCTGGAATTAGTTATCACATGTAAGTAGCCCCGTTAAGTACTACATTTATTTTTATAAATTAATTACATGGATCAATTTTTTTTCTATGGGGATGGTGTTATGCCCGATGAACTAAATTCATTTTGAATATTTATAGTTTAAAATGTGTTTGTTGTGTATTCTGTATATTCCTGATGTGTATTCCTTTCATAGATTTCCAAAAGATCCGAGTCAGAGAGAAGAATGGACTGGAGCAGTTCGCTTGGAAAGGCAGGAACATCAATGGGCCCCAAGCAAAACAACAAGAATTTGTTCAGTCCATTTCCAAGATGACGATTTTTATACGTCTAAAAAAGGATACCAGAAGCTCAAAAAAAACGCTATTCCAATTTGTACGGTGAGAATAAATAATCTTCAATCAGTGCGTGTTTGATAATCGTTGGGTACATTTGTGGTTTTGTCTCAAGGAAACTAAGTGCAAAATTAAACTGTGTAGAATGCACAGAGTCTTTGATGGCAACAGATAAATTGTATTTTCATAAATTGATCTCATTAAAAGATTGCGGTGGTTTAGCGTATCCATCAGCTGTTGTATATAAAATTTGTCAGCGTACCGAGTGTGTATTACGAAATATTATGAAAGTGCAAAGTGGAAAATGCTTAACAAGCGAACATAATATGACGGTAATATCAAACAAATGTTTCCAGTATGTCATTAGCTTCAATGACATATTTAATTATTTAAAAAAACACCCAAACAATGTAAGACATGACATACCGCTGGTGAAGAGCGTTATTCAAGATTTTTTAAAGGCTCGTGCATACGAGCCTTTATAAACATATAGGTTGATTATTGTTTTGCAAAATAAACAGGTTCGATTCCTGGCTAGGGTAATGAATTTTTCAAAAATCTAATGATGTAGTTTTAGTTTTTGTCAAAATCGGGCACGCAACTCCTTTCAGGATTTTTCGCTATCTCTTATAGTTTAGGATATAGCTCTGAAGGCCCACATAAAAAAATCACCCTGTATATACAGGGTGTCCCGTAATGAATGGCCAAGCGGGCACCTACGGATAGAGGACACTGTGCCGGATCAGAAAAACGAAAGTTATGTTCTATGAAAGTCTCTCGGTTTCCGAGATATCCGCCATTTTAAAGAAATTTAAAAATTTCACTCCGTTCTCTATGTTTTATGATGCCAAAACTGCAAATAAAGGAATAAAGCCAATCTGTTTTTTGGATAGTATTCCATGATAAATGTGCTATCGAATGCAAACAATATTTTTTATGACACATTGACTTTTTTTTTAAACTCAGATTTAACTCAAACTTCATGGTTTTTTAATTTTTTAACCTGAACTTTAACCTTTCCTGGTGTAAAAAAAATGTATGGTGACCCTAGTGCCAATTAAAAAAAAAACTTGCCTATTTCCTTCTTATTTCATATTATACCATTTCAGAATCTCAGTGAAATAGGCACAGTGTCCTCTATCCGTTTGTGCCCGCTTGGCCATTCATTACGGGACACCCTGTATATACATAAGCATCGAAATGAATAAAGAAATTTGACTTTGACTTTGACATCTGATTTTATTTGCTTGTAAAATAATTTGATTTATGTTAAACTGATAATTCTTTCATTATTTTAAATAAAACCTAAATACCTACATTATTAAAATGTTTTATTCCAAGTACCTAATACCTATCCTTTGCCATTATAAAATATCGCATTTAATTAAATTATTTTTTTAAGCTTTTTTTTATTAATTAAGATTAAATTTACTCCATTTAGTTACTTATATACATAGTATAGGTTGGTATAGGTAGGTATTATGTATTAAATTACAGAAACATGTTACAGTTTTAAATACATTTATTTAAATAATAGGTAATGATAAATAGTTTTAAACAATAAACTAGCTTAATATATACCTATATAGTAGTAGTGTTTAGTGCAAAAAACAATATTTTTTTAATGTGACTGGTCACATCATACGTAGTGCATAATACCATCCACGCATCTGACGCACACTTGACAGTGCAACGACGAGTACCTAACCAATGCGCCGTGATCGGGTCATACCAAGAACCAATCACGCTGGAGAACTGCGCATTGCCGCCGGGCTGACCTCGTTGTCAAACACGATTGGTGAAAATAATGAACTGTTAGACAAAGGTCCAATTGCTTAGCTAGTAGCGTAGTGTGTGATTTGAGTGTGCATACTTCGTATTTGTGTGAGTTTTGGATATGTTATTTTACGTGAATTAGTATGGAAAGGCTTTTTCCATGTTTTATTTCCGTTCACTGGTTTTAGCACGCCAACTATCAAGTGAAATGTAATTTTAATACTTTTTACTTTATTTGTTTGAAGTGTTGATCCAAATACGATTAATAAATTTCTCTTTCGTTCTTTGTTACACATAGGTATTTACTAGTGTTGCAACAGAACTCTGCTTCCGCTTCCGCAACTGCAGAAGTTCCGCATGTTTTTTCACTTCCGTTTCTGCTTCTGGTTCCGCAAATTTTGTAACAGAACTCTGAACGGAAGCGGGGAGAAAGCGAGCGGTGCAGCAGACGCGACGGCCGGCGGCACGGCGCGGGCGGTTGCGGGGGCCGCGCGTCCAAGATGATGACTGCGAACCTTCCCCCAAAAGAAGCCGAACTCAAATTGCAATTGAAGACATTGAAGTCCAGCCTTCTACTTCCAAATCATCAGCATCATTGCAAATATTGGAATCGATGTTAAGTGTAAATGAAGACCAGGAGGAGGACTCTTCTACAGCTGACGATGGTGACAATTTACTTTTAAAGATACAGTCACACCTTCGGGAGTACAAGAAAGAAAAAAGGCTACCTCTTCATGAGGATCCCCTTATGTGGTGGAATGGAAATGCGCACAAATATAATAATATTTTGCCAATAGTTCGCCAATACTTATCAGCTCCCCCCAGCAGTGTAGCCAGCGAGCAATTATTTAGCGGAGCTGGTTTAATATATGAAGAACATCGAAATAGGCTGAAAGGTGAAAAAGCGGCCAAGTTACTCTTTATTAAATATAACTTGCCGCTGTTTAATTTTGACTACTAACATAGAAATTTAATAAAAAAAGTTTTAAATGTACAATTGTGCTTTTTTTTCATAGTGTTAACGCTTCCGTTTCCGCTTCCGTTTCCGTTTCCGCTTCCGTTAAGATTTACTTTTGACATCTGTTTCCGTTTCTGCTTCCGTTATGCCAGTTCCGTTGCATCACTAATTTACATTTAAAAACAGAGAGATAAATAAATAAATATTGCCGTTCATTCCACAAATCTCCATCTAGCCCCAAACTGTAACTAGACTTGTGTTATGGGTGTTAAACAACGGATGTACTACTTATATACTTTTCTTTTGTAAATATATTATATTTATAACACATAGAAATAAAGACGACAGACAAATGTCTAAGCATAAATACTTGTCTGAGACGGGAATCGAACCCGCAACCCCGTGTTTTGCAGTCCGGCATGGTGAGATTTCGCTGGGGAGCAGGGTCGTCGTAAGCGCAAGACGGCGTCGATGATGACGTATTTCCTTTTGTATTCATAACGTCATTACAGTCTTTTATTAGCGCGCTCATAGCATTTCGGAACGCGTTTGAGCGTCTGACAGCGCTCAAAGTCGATTTCGACCGCAGCCAAAGTATCATGCGAATAGTGCATGCATCTTTCAAACTTCCAATATCGACCCGACATTTCACAAAATGAAAACTGGTCTTATTTGTTAATGTATTCTATGTATTTTTTGTTTCCAGACTACCTCAAAATAAACACAAAAAAAATATTTGGTTAGAGCTCATTGGGAAGGAAAATTTAAGGACAGATTTAAAACACATTTACATATGTTCTTTGCATTTTGATGAAAAATCATTTAACAGAACACTGGATGTTATAAGATTGAAAGATGATGCAGTACCATCTCGTATTATACAGGTGAGAATAATTTTACATGACTATTGTTTAACCCTTAAATAGGCAGAGTATATATTATACACGGTGTAATAAGGGGGGTTGGATCTGTAGAAGTTGTTACTTGAGCCTTCCAGATAATAAGTACGCAGCGTTGATTGAGGTAAGGTAGGTCACGATGTCGGCAAATGAAACCATGTAATGTCGAATAAACACTCTGCAGTATATTTATCAAAATATAAGGGCCTTTAACTATAGTCCAAATGTAAGATGAATTACGATCAACAATTAATATAAAATGGCAAACAATATACGCACACATTAGACCGGGCAGTTCGAGCAGAGAGAGAGTGCTGCCACGTAGAAAAGAAAAAGGAAGTAAGTAAAGTGACATGCAACCGGTGTTGCCAATATAACAAATAAAAGGGGCGTATACACGTTGCAACAGGATCATCGGTTGCTGGGGGATGTGGGACCTCATTTTATGTTGTTTTAATTTTGACGATTATTATTATACACTCATCCATTTATTTTTCTTAAATTTAGGTTTTTACAAAAACAAACTGAATACAAAATATATACATCACTATATAAACCTATAAAAAAATTCCATCTAAGCACTTACATACTAAGTACCTAAATTAAATTTACAAGTCTTAACAATAACGTATAAATGCATATAAAACAGTAAATTATTATAAAAACCTAAACCTAGAAGACCGTCGGCAGCGAAGCAATGCCCAGGCTACCGATGGTTAGGGCTGCAAAGACAGAAACCTTCTTACGATACGTGCCGTATGCAGAACGACTGCCTTTTGAATCTGACCCTTGACCCAACCATCCAGCGAGAGCCTCTTTAGGTATCAAGGCTCTTCGCTATCAGTCCGTTTGCCGATACAACTATCGGAACAATACTCATCGAGACTATACGTCAATACTACTGGTCTGTAGTCTGTAGAATTATGTTTGATATATTGTATGTATATCCATGATTTAAAATGTTTAGCCAACACTTACAAAAACGCACATTTTGTTGGTTTAAAGTTTGCTTGCTTTTGTGTAAGTAAGTACAAATACTTTTCAAAGCTGTTTACATTTTGACTTGCAGTGCTGTAGGCATTTAATTATTTATAAAATATTTTTTTGACAGGACTCTAATTTTCAAGATCTATGTGCAACATGTAGGGTGTGCCTTGTGAGCGACCGCGAGATGTACCGTCTCGCGAACACGCCACTCGAGGAGACGTACGAACGTGTAACCAGCGGGACGGTAAGCCTAAACATTGACTGTAGGTACAACATACACTTGAAGATGGAACATAGATGGAATGTGTTATGTACGGTGTGGTGTGTGGTTGAAAGTGTAAGACAGCAGTACAAGTGGGTGCATGGTGGCAGTAGTAGAGTATGTATGTGTGTACAGCTGGTCGTGGAGGGGCGGCCGTGCTGCGTGTGCGGCGTGTGCCTGTCCGCGCTGCGCCGGTGTCGCCGGTTCATTGACACTGCGCGGGAAGCCAACGACGCGCTGGACACCTGGATCCGGAACCCTCCCAATACAGACACGGTGAGTGACCAATACACGACGCAACTGACACAACAACGTGTACCTATCACCTATAAAGGTTGTGCTTTCAGTTGAAGCTTACTGAGCGACCACTGTTTACCTTCACTCGAACCCCCACTGAGTTCTTCGAAGTCACATTTCAGGAGGACATCATGGAGTCGGGACTCGAACAGGAGACTGACACGGCAGGTAACATACATTGTTTCCTTTTACTCACTAACATAATAAATTGGAACCCTCTAGTCAGTTGGATTTCTATCAATAATTACAAAATACATAATTGCTTTCTTTTCCAGAAAAATTTAATCAATTGCCTAATTTTATAAATGAAGGTGCTTGTAATGATGAAAGCAATATCCTGATAGAGGAAATCAAGTATGAAGCCACAAACGATGATGAGAATGACAACACACATGTGTCGGATGTTGACAGTGACGAGACACACATGTCAGACAACGATGCAAGCAACAGTTCAAGTAGTTTTGACAGTATCAACATGCGGGAGGAAAGGATAGATTTTGAAATGCTTAAGCAATTCGATGAAGTTAGAATTAACATCATCAATTTGAACAATGTTGAAAGCGCACCTTGTACGTCTAATATTGGAAAGAATTATCCAATGGATCTTGAAAAACCTCTTCTCTTGCAAAGATCTAGAAAGAGAGTCAAGTCGAATGAAGACACTAAAAGTAATTAATATTTATAATTAATATAGGTAAAGATATTATCGATGATGTAGGTCGGGGCATGTTTTCAAAATTGATACCATTTAAATAGTTTCAGAGTCTATTATTAAGTATCAAGAAAAAGAAATGATATCTATCCATAATAATTATTAGTATGTATCTATTTAAATCTTACAAAAAGTCCCCTGTCGCCGCTTTTGTCTGTTTGTCAGATAAACTCAACAACTATTGATCAGTTTTTCATACTATTTTTCACAATTGATGGATTGTTTGATGATTAAGGTTTATGTGTAGAATTTATGTCGATGATTGAAACAATGTTAAATAATTTTAGAAGCATTGGATAAACTCAAAAACTACTGAAGGGACACCTCTACTCCTACTCATCTGCTATGCAAATGTAGCCGAAGAAGGCAACTTGGAGAATATGTATATTTATGTTACAATTTTTGTGTCATAGTGATGTCGAAACTCTATTACTACTTTTCAATGTTGATACCCTCACAGGTGGTTCCGCACTCAAGAAACGTAGACCGATCACATCGGAACCCCGTCAGGGTAACACCGATCCAGCAGTGGCAGAACTCAAGGAGCAGCTGTTCTCGTGCCGTCAATGCAGTTATAAAAATACAGATAAAAATCTTTTGATTGCACATAAAAAAATACACAGCGGTGATAAGCGATTTTTGTGCGATATGTGTGATTTTAAATGCAATAGGAAGTATGGTTTAAAAATGCATTTAATGACTCATACTGGTGAAAAACCGCATGCATGCGATCTGTGTGATTATAAATCTTCAGTTTCTGCTAATATTAAACGTCATATAACGACCCATACTGGTGAGAAACGTTATGCATGCGATAACTGTGATTATAGTAGTACTGGAAAAGATAGTTTAATATTGCATATGATGAAACATTATACTAAAATAATAGATGTAAAGACACGTCAAACTTATAACACCCCGTCGTTTTTGCGTCGGGGGTTAAAAAGAAGTAATAATGAAAAACCGTTTGCGTGCCATAAGTGTGACTATCAAGCTTGGAATCGTACATGTTTAAGTCAACATTTAATGAAACATTCTGGTCAAAAGCCGTTCTTATGCGATATGTGTGGTTATAGATGTATTCAAAAGGTCAATTTATTGAAACATATAAAATCCCATACTGGTGAAAAACCCATACTGGTAAAACAGTTCCCGTGTGATAAGTGTGACCATAAAACGTATTATAAAGGCAATCTTAAGATGCATGTAATGAAACATACTGGTGAAAAACACTTGACATGCGATAAGTGTGACTATAAAAGTTTTAGTAAGTCCAATTTCAAACGGCATTTAGAGAGCCATACTGGTAGAAAACCGTTTGCTTGTGAAAAGTGTAATTATAAATGTAATCAAAAAGCCAGTTTAAAGTCGCATTCATATACACATACTGGTGAAAAACGGCATATGTGCGATAAGTGTGATTACAAATGTACTGAAAAACGCACACTTTATAAACATATAAAGACGGTACATGCTGATAATTTGTAGAATTTCTTATTTCGGCTGCCATTTGATACATAAAATATATCCTTTCAAACTATTTTTAATTTTAATTAATATGATTATTTATGAAATGGTCTACCCATAATATCTATATCTATATCTATATCTATATCTATATCTATATCTATATCTATATCTATATCTATATCTATATCTATATCTATATCTATATCTATATCTATATCTATATCCATATCCATATCCATATCCATATCCATATCCATATCCATATCCATATCCATATCCATATCCATATCCATATCCATATCCATATCCATATCCATATCCATATCCATATCCATATCCATATCCATATCCATATCCATATCCATATCCATATCCATATCCATATCCATATCCATATCCATATCCATATCCATATCCATATCCATATCCATATCCATATCCATATCCATATCCATATCCATATCCATATCCATATCCATATCCATATCCATATCCATATCCATATCCATATTTATATCCATATCCATATCCATATCCATATCCATATCCATATCCATATCCATATCCATATCCATAGCCATAGCCATAGCCATATCCATATCCATATCCATATCCATAATAAAAAAAAATTAATAATAATAATAATAAAAAAAAAAAAAAAAAAAAAAAAAAAAAAAAAAGAGCTGTCATACATGTCATACGCATTTTTTCTCACATATTTTATTTTAATTATTACAAATATATTTCTTAACTTTATTTTACAATATCAAACACGCAGAACAACAACAAGTCACATTATATATAATTCATAACGTTCAAAATCAAAACATGTCAAAGTCAAAAATATTTATTATGATTTCTTAAATTTTGTGATGATAACCAGACAAAAAGTGAAAAATGCAACGACAGGAACAGCTAGACTACACGCACAACCACCAGCCAGGCAGCCCGTGACCAGCCACGAGTCGTCGGATGAGGAGGTGTACTACACACCTCCGGACACTCGCGGCTCCGCCAGTAGCAGTGAATCCGGGCTGTCGTCGCCGACGCCGCCACCACCACCTGCGCGACGACGAGGGCGACCACCGTCGGCACGCTTGGGGCCTGCGGGACACAGCGTTCCGCGCCCGGCCCTCGCTACCGATGGTGTAGTGCGTCGCATGCGATGGTCTCAGACTATGAATGAGAACTGCATGCGCGCCTATTACAGGGCTACAAAGGGAGGAACCTTCATGACTACGTATCGTGACAGGATGCTGCCTTTGTTTCAGGCACTTGAACCAACCGTGTCCGTGTCTGCCCAACGACTGTCGGATCAAGTGAGAGCTATCCAACGGTGTAAGTTGTTGGACGACTCTACTCTTGACCGTCTTCGCACCGAGGCGCTACCTATTGGCATGACTTCGGACTCGCAACGAGATCCGCCTGCCCCGCCGTCACTGACACCGAACCAGGTGTCATTGGCTGTGATGTCCCGGGTGGACCTAGTCGCTGAAGAAGATGATTCTGCTAATATGAGCGTAAGTACCCAGTGCAATGAGCATTTGAGGAGAACTTTGGAGGATGCAATTCAATTGTATAGATCCCCAGCTAGTTCTAGGCCCCGATTGCCTCGTTTGCCTACGCATAGACGTAATTTGGCGTTAGTGGGTGCCCTGGATGACTTACTAGCTCCCTACTTGGGTGCTAGTGAGGATTTAATCGATACTCACTCTATCTTGTATTGCGGGGCTATTACGGCGTGTCGTGTGGCTCGTGTCAGATTTCCGGACCCTGACCGAGCCCCTCGGCCCCCGTCATATGTCCCTGCTTGGCAGGTGCGGATCGAGCGACGTATCGATACATTTAGGACACTCATTGCAAAGCTAATCTGCTTCAGAGGAGGCAACACTCGCCCCCGAGTGATGCGTTTCGTGAACCAAGCCTTTGCTGGGACCGGCATTAGGCCGCAACAGTACATGTCTTGTGTCACGGAACGCATTGACTTTCTGAAGCAGAAAATCTACGCGTGGGCAAAACGCATTCGGCGCTACAGAGAGCGTGTGGATCGATACCAACTGAATAGTATGTTTCAGAGTGATCAAAGAAAGGTATACCGAAGCTGGGAAAAGCCTAGTCAGCGTGTGATTGACGAGCAAAGGCCAGATAGCCGAACCATGATTAATTTCTGGCGTGATATCTGGTCGGTGCCCGTCGATCACACCGAGGGTGATTGGATGCGTGTTGTTAGCGATGCGTGTGAGCCGATTGAGACCATGGAGGCCATAAGTATTACACCGTTAGATGTAAAATGTGCGATTCGTACGGCCCAGAACTGGAAAAGTCCTGGACCGGACGGATTGCACAACTTCTGGCTGAAGTGGTTTCGAAGCTCACACGTTCGACTCGCTACACAATTCCAAGAGGCCCTTGAACTAGGTTCTCTTCCGAGCTTCCTAACAACTGGTGTCACCTTCCTGCTCCATAAGTCCGGTAGTACCACGGAAGCTAAGAACTACAGACCCATTACATGCTTGCCTACCATCTATAAGCTCCTCACATCCATTTTGACGGTCAAAATTAATTCGCACATCGTTGCGAATAACATTTTGGCCCCAGCTCAGAATGGATGTAGGGTTGGGTCCCGTGGTACTAAGGAGCTCCTCCTTATAGACATGGCCGTATGCCAACAGGTTCGTCGGAACAGAAGAAATATTTCTACTGCCTGGATCGACTACAAAAAGGCCTACGATTCGGTGCCTCATTCATGGTTAAGGAGGGTCTTAGAGTTGTATAAAATCGATACAACTCTAAGAAATTTTCTTGATTCGTGCATGAGGCAATGGATCACGGTGCTTTGTCAACCAGGCGGTGTAGATACTCTTTCTGAGCCGGAGGACTACATAAGGATTGAGCGGGGTATATTTCAGGGTGACAGTCTGAGTCCCCTGTGGTTTTGTCTAGCCCTGAATCCTCTTAGCACTTTGCTTAAGAATTCAGGTTTAGGCTATCGACTACGGAGAGAGGGTGAAGTTATTTCTCACTTGCTGTACATGGACGATCTCAAACTTTTCGCTACTAAAAAACCAGAGTTGGTGGCCTTGTTAGAAATCACTCATAATTTCAGCAGCGCCATCAATATGGAGTTCGGTATCGATAAGTGTGCGGTCCTACATGTACAACGAGGGAAAGTTGTAAATTCATCAGATTTGCAACTTTCAGAGACAATATCGCTCAGATCTCTCTCTGAAGGCGAAACTTACAAATATCTAGGTATGGCAGAAGCATTAGCTATTGACGGGGACGTAAAACAGTCAGTGAAAGAGCGTTTCTTTGGTCGCTTGACAAAAGTTCTTAACAGTCTTTTGTCGGGTGGCAACAAAGTGCGAGCTTTCAATGGCTGGGTTATGCCTTTACTCATCTATACTTTTGGCATACTTAGATGGACTCAGACTGAACTTGACGCCCTGGATCGGAGAGTACGTTCACAGCTGACAGTCCATCGCATGCTTCATCCGCGCTCATCGGTGATGAGACTGTACATTCCCCGAAAGAGTGGTGGTCGAGGCTTTTTAAATGCTAAGACCCTACACAATCGGGAAGTGTGCAGCCTCAGGGAATATTTTCTCGGATCCGAGAGTGGGATGCATTGTGATGTGGTAGCTGTGGATAATAACCTCACTCCGCTCTCCTTGGCAAAAGAGAATTGGCGTAAACCCTCGATACTCAGCGTCGAGGACCGCAAGGACATATGGAAGAGCAAGGAGCTGCACGGGAGGTTTTATCGGGCTCTTACAGATCCCGATGTAGACTTCCTCGCTTCGGTGAACTGGCTACGTTTCGGTGACCTCTTTGGGGAAACCGAAGGTTTTGTTTGTGCAATTGCCGACGAGGTAATGATGACGAACAACTATCGGAAATATATCCTGAAGGACGGTACGGTCGATATTTGTCGGGCATGCCACCGTCCCGGGGAGTCACTCAGGCATATTATTTCCGGTTGTTCTCATCTTGCCAATGGTGAGTATTTGCACAGACATAACCTAGTAGCTAGGATTATCCACCAGCAACTTGCTCTTAAATATGGACTCGTGGACCAAGAGGTGCCATACTATCAATATGCACCCGCGCCAGTTCTAGAAAACGGCCGTGCCATGCTCTACTGGGACCGGTCTATCATCACGGACAGGACTATTGTCGCCAATAAGCCTGATATCGTGATAGTAGACCGGTCGGAGCGACGGGCAATACTCGTCGATATAACCGTTCCACATGACGTTAATCTCGTCAAGGCCGAAAAGGACAAAGAAACTAAGTACTTGGACTTGGCCCACGAGATTACCGCCATGTGGGACGTTGATTCGACGAGTATTGTTCCGATAGTTGTATCGGCAAATGGACTCATAGCGAAGAGCCTTGATCAACACCTCAAGAGGCTCTCGCTGGATGGTTGGGTCAAGGGTCAGATCCAGAAGGCAGTCATCTTGGATACGGCACGTATTGTCAGAAGATTCCTCTCTCTGCGGCTCTAACCATCGGTAGCCTAGGCCCTGCCTCGCTGCCGACGGTCTTCTAGGTTTAGGTTTTTATAATGATTTACTGTTTTATATGCAAAATTTATACATTATTTTTAAAACTTGTAAATTAAATTTTATTTAGGTTAGGTTTTAAAGCTTAGATAGAATTATTTTATAAGTTTTTATAGTGATGTATATATTTTGTAATCAGTTTGTTTTTATAAAAATTTAAATTTAAGAAAAATAAATGAATTGGAGATAATAATAATAGTCATTTATTTCAGGCAGATCACCCATATTAGAAATACAATACAAATATAAAATACTTAAGTAAAAATAAAATAATTAAATTAAAATTAAAAATTAAAATACAGATACATATCTAATCTAAAAAAAGTTCTAAAAAAAAGTTGTCAAATAAAAAATACATATACCTACACTATAAAATGACATACAATAATATTTTTATATTGTGTCTGCCTATTTTCGGTTGGCGTCATTTAATAATTAAATAAAAAATAAAAATAAAATTAAGCCGCCGTGTTGAATTTTTATTATAAATTGCGATTAAAAATATGATAAAAATTCAACATGGCGGCTTTATCTATCATATTTTGAGAGTTGATGTAGTTATATCGCTTTATCGTATCATGTTTTGGTCTTCATGCTAGGCTAGCTGGCTGTGGAGCTACGCCTACGAATTTTTTTTTCAAGCCAAAAATGCATCGTTCTTTCAGCATACCTATATTTATACATCTTTTGGTTTTGTATCTATCGCCTTCCAGACTTCCTTCTATTAACAACATGATATAACAATTAAGTAAGTTTGATATCTCGATCAATAGAAATGTATTAAATACATCCATGCCTGTCGTGGTATGTTCCTAATCCCTTAAGTTATTCAATTAAATAGGCCAATAAATATACCTACCTACTTATTGCAAATGGGTGGCCTATCCATGGCCTATCTAATAAATTTCATCATTTTCATCACGTTGTCCCTCATCGCAAAAAACCAGATTCAGTTATGGTTTGGGGCGGTATTTGCTCAACAGGCAAAACACCCCTAGTTTTCGTCGAAAAAGGTGTGGAAATGAACCAAAAAATATACCAAGGGGATATTTTGGATAGTGTAGTTCTTCCTTGGAGCCAGCAGCATGTCGGCGACAACCATTGATTTTTTAACAGGACTCTGCTCCATCTCATAGGGCCTTAAGCGTGCAGCAGTGGTGTAAGGTAAACTTTCCTGGGTTCGTAAGTTCTAAGGAATGGCCTCCGTATTCACCGAAGTTAAACCCGATGGATTACAATGTGTGGTTTATCTTAGAGGGGAGGGTCTGTGTGATCTCCACACAGAAGTATAAACGCGCTGAAGGCAACACTTATTCATTAGAAGGATAAAGTATATGAAGAGGAGGTGCGGAAAATCGATGAATATTTCAGAAAACGTTTAACCCTGTGTGTCAAAGCCAAGCTCGGTATTTTGAAAACTAATAAATATTCAAGATAAAATAATACTATATTTTTATTATTTAGAACTCACAGCACTGTATCAATAGGTACCTATAAACAATAAAATTAGGTACTTATTCATAAAACTGTTTGTCAATGTATTTTAGAGCCACCCTGTATACAGAAGTAATCTTTATTTTAACTTAACTTTAATTCATTAACAGTGCAATTATAGTACATTGCGATACAAGTGTGGAAAGTTGATCATTCCATAGAGGCGGTTTATGACGCGCGAGCGGAACGCGAGCGTGGCAAAAGTCGAGATGGAATGATCAATTCACACGTGTATCGTACGACGTTTTTTATCACAGTTGCGAATAAAAAAAAAGACTTGTTAAAATTTTAATAATAAAAAGTTTTAAAGAATTTTAGGTTATGTTTACTATTTTTTGTTAATGACACTTCCGAAAAGCTAGGCAAAAGACTTTTAACCTATACAGCGTCTGACATACAATATTTTTTTAGGGTTTTTTTCATTTGTTTTTGCGTCGGCGGTTAAAAACAGAATATAATGGTAAGGAAAAAATATATTTATGTATGTACCTAAAGAAAAAACAAAATAAAAACAAAACTCAATTTTTAATTATTTTCAAAGACGTCATCACGTAATATTATCGTTCGTTATCAGACTTTAGAGACAACCTTTTGAAAAGAAGAAAAAAGGTACCAACAAAGAGTTTTAAGCCAGCAAGGCTTAAAAACTCTTTGGATGGTACCTTTTTCTATACATCAAAACAGTATAACCCAGATAAAGGAGATCATTCATGTTTCTAACAAAAAATACCCTCAAAAAAAAAAGCCGGCCAGTAATAAAAATTGTTTCTATCTTGTAGAGAATAACATTTTAAACAATGTTTACTAAGGCAACAAAGAGCTACGATCAAAAATCGTTGAGTTATTTTACATTGAAAACCCAAAAAATGCATTTTATAGAGATCCGTTTGACCACTTTTAAGATCCCACTAAAACTTCTGAAAGGGTTATTGGATATACCTATTTATATAAATATAATAAAAACAGACAAAGCTTATCCATTTACTACTTATTTTTATATTTTTTCTGTAGTCAATATCTTAAAAGTGGTCAAACGGATCTCTACAAAATGATTTTATTTGGGTTTTCAATGTAAAATAACTCAACGATGGTTGATCGTAGCTCTTTGTTGCCTTAGTAAACATTGTTTAAAATGTTATTCTCTACAAGATAGAAAAACAATTTTTTCTGGCATCTTAAGTTTTGGGTACGATTTGAACGATGTCCTTAAGAATGTTTCATCTACTAATGTCATTAGCAGTAAGATACGTATTTGACATATCGGGATAACGTATTATTTTAGCACTAGTTGGATTTTTTTTTATCGCACGCGTGTATAATACGTTGCATTATGAGCCTAAAAGCGGTTTAATAAGATCCACTTTATGAGCAACTGTGATAAAAACTTATATTTTTAAATTCGCTGCCCTTTTCTAGGCCCAAGACTCGGCAGCAAACTCTAGTACTTATCTTACTTAGTACCTATTACTTATCTTACATGTAAGAACATTATGTACCTACCTACCTCACCTTTTGATGAATAAATATATTTGTATTTGTACCTACTCAAAGAGTTGTGACGGGTAAAAATACATTCGATTGGTAGTTATAGAATTTGTCTAATTAACCAGTGAAAGGTTTACAAAAAAATGTTTTGAAAAATGAATTTTAGAATAGAATAGAATATCATTTATTGTTCTATCTGTGTACATAAAGATCTTACAAATAATATGGTTCCAACAGATTACTCATTTCGAGCATACAATATTAAAAACATAGATGCTTAAAACTTTAGACTGCAATTTTTTAGACAACTCATTAGCAATGTTCTTTTGACATTATATAATTTGATATAAAATTATTTTTATTTTGTGAAGGTCGAACTTAAAAATCCGAAACGATTAATCGACTAAATTGGACTCCCTTCGCCTGATCGCTGCACTCTGTGATAGTGAGCCACTTTTCTGTCATTTGAGTGACAGCTGACAGCATGGAGGCGCCCCGTCCCCGTCCCCGCCCCTTAAAAAAACCTAAATCAATCCAAACTTAAATGTATCGAAACCGATGTGCATTTTGTTATAATGATAATATTATGTTTTGTGCTGTCAATACAATGGCTGCTTGTTTGTTTACTAATCTATTGAATGGCTACTAAACGTTGGTTTCGATGTGATTCGGTTCGGGATTGATTCAAAGTTTTCGTGTTATCCAATTATCTTTATTTTCATTCAAGCTTGATTTTATTGAGTAGGCCTGTACAACATGCCTGCGTGTTGTATTTTGGGTTGTGGGGCGAGAAAAAATAAATATCAACCTAAATTGACTATTCACAGGTAAGTAAACTTTTATGAACATAATTGAAAGGGGTAGTGACATACAAGTACGGAGACTGGCTTGCGTAGTTGTCTCCTCAATCTTTTATGTTTATTTTTGCGCGGCCACCTTTTAAAACTATTGCAAATTATAGAGGTCATTAATATAAACAACAACAAATGCAATGTAACAAAATCTCGTAAAATGTCAATTTATCCCGTTATTTGATGTTAAAAATATTTAAGTTTTTTTTGCCACTGAACAGGAAAACCTGACATATTACCAGATTTTGTTAAATGGCAATAAATTGTTGTTTGTGTGTTCTCTCTATAATGCAGATTGTTATAAAGGGGACTGTGCAACTAAAATTAAATAATTATTCATATGACAAATAATTTAGAAACTCATTCGGTTTTTTTTATGTTGAAAATGGCTTACTATGCTTGACTATGCCCCTTAAAAATCCTGTTGAAATTATTTGTACTTTTATTCAACAGTTTTCCTAAAAATGAAATTTTGAAGAAGAAATGGCTGGAAATTATTGGTGCTGAAAATTTAAACCCGCGAGTCAAAGTATTACGGGTTTGTTCTTTACATTTTGAAGAGACTTGCTTTAATAGAACTCTTGATGTTATAAGATTACGTGATGGCTCGGTGCCTTCGTCATATCTTTTAGTAAGTACCTATAGCAAGTTTGTTTTAGAATTATTATTCATATAATAAGGATGTACTGTCCAGCAGTGGTACTATATAGGCTAACAAAAAAAAAATGTTCAAGGTAATGTACCTATATCAGCAAGCCATTGAGGGCTACTTCTGTGCACCTTAACAAACAACTTTTGTTCTACGACTTTTAGAAATTCGAAAAAATATGAATTTTTTTAGGTTATGTAAATTCTAAAAACAGCTTATTTTTTAAATCAATGTTCATTTAGACTAAGAACAGTAGATAAAACTTAAAAAATAAGTAAAGTAAGTAAATTTTAAGGTTAATGACCCCTTCGTGTATAGAACAGCTTTTTTGTAGGTAAACCTAATCTCTTTAAAAAAAATGTTCGAATTTTCTAAAGCCGCAGAATAAAAGTTGTTTGTTTAGGTGCACAGAAGTGGCCCTCGACCGCTTGCTAATATAATTTCCAATAGCGTGGAAGTTTTGTTTTATATGTCCTATTTTCAGACCTAACAAATATACATAAAAAAATTCATAAGAATTGGTCAAGCTATTTCGGAGGAGTTTTGTTACAAACACTGTGATACGAGAATTTTATAATTTTTTTTTACTGTCACTTAAAATCAAATTGGACTATCTTATCTTATCTTATATAATGGGGGCTGACAAAATTGCCATGCAACCTTGATGTTTCTTACTCTTTGAAGAAGTGGTCAGAGGAAGAAACCTATATTCCTCCGGTTTAGGATACGCATTCCCAAGGAGGCTCATACGCTTCGCTGCTAAGACGTCGCATTCACACAGTACGTGCTCCATAGTTTCCCTGACATCACCGCAGGCTCTGCAGTCATTATTTGAAGTTAACTTCATTTTCAAAAGCATGTCATTGGTTCCGTAATGTCCTGTCAAGGCACCAACCACAGCTCGTGCTTTGCTTCTGCTGTTGTTCAATATAAATTTAGAAGCCCCTCTGGTGCTGCTACCTATGAATTTCCTCGAATGTAGCAACCCTTGACTGATTTCCCACTCTTGCGTGTGTTTCTTATCAGCGTAATCCTTTACGGCCTTAATGATTGTGCATGCTGGTAGGCCCATACATGGTTCAGGTCCAAGCATAGCACTTGCCGATCCTGTCCTTGCTAGCTCATCAGCTTTCTCATTTCCTGTTATTCCTACATGGCCTGGGACCCATAGTAGTCGCAGCTTGTTCCTGCGGCCCAACTTGTTCAGGGTTTTCACCGCATTCAGGACCAATTTCGAGTTGACCTTGCAGGAATTTAAGGCCTTTAGTGACGCTTGACTGTCGCTAAGAATGTAGATAGTCTTGTTCTCTACACTCATTTTCAGATTTTCCTCTGCGCATGCTATGATTGCATACATCTCTGCCTGAAAGACCGTAGTGTATTGACCCAAACTACTCCATTGTATTTTGGACCAAATTGGACTATAACTGGTGGTTTTTTTTTTCCAGCCAAAACAAAAATATAATCAACCCCAACCCAGAACGTCTGTTGTGATGGTAAGGTTACATTTTTACTGGACTGCAGAATAATAATTATATATTTGCCAACACTTTCAATAGCTCACATTTTATTGGTTCAAAGTTTGCTTACATTTGTGTAAGTACAAATAGTTTTCTAAGCTGTTGCCATTTGATTGACTGCAGTCCTGTTGGCATTTCATATGAAATAATTTTTATTACAGGACTCTAATTCTCAAGATCTGTCTGCAACGTGTAGGGTGTGCCTAGTGAGCAACCGCGAGATGTACCGTCTAGCTAACACGGAGCTCGAGGAGACGTACGAACGTGTAACCAGCGGGACGGTAAGCCTCAACATTTACTGTAGGTACAACATACACTTGAGGATGGAATGTGTTATGTACGGTGTGGTGTGTGGTTGATAGTGTAAGCCAGCAGTACAAGTGGCAGCATGGTGGCAGTAGTAGAGTATGTATGTGTGTACAGCTGGTCGTGGAGGGGCGGCCGTGCTGCGTGTGCGGCGTGTGCCTGTCCGCACTGCGCCGGTGTCGCCGGTTCATTGACACTGCGCGGGAAGCCAACGACGCACTGGACCTCTGGATCCGCAACCACACCAATACAGACACGGTGAGTGACCAATACACGACTCAACTGACACCACAACGTGTGGGTATCACATATGAAGGTTGTGCTTTCAGTTGAAACTTACCGAGCGACCGCTGTTCTCCTTCACTAAAACTCCTACTGAGGTCTTTGAGTTCACGTATCAGGAGAGCAAGAAGATAGAGGAGGGAGGGGGAATAAGGGAGTCAAGAGTCAAACAAGAGAGTGACGCGGCAGGTAACATTCATTCTTTCTTTCTTATCTATATATATAAAAGAAAGTCGTGATAGTTACACTATTTATAACTCGAGAACGGCTGAACCGATTTGGCTGAAAATTGATGGAGAGGTAGCTTAGAACCAGGAGAAGGACATAGGATACTTACTGTTTTTTTTTTTTTTCTTCAATATTCAAACGAGATCGGGATTTACGCGGGTGAAATAAAATATACGTACAAAATATTCTTTTTTTTTCGATATTCAAACGAGATCGGGACTTACGCGGGTGAAATAAAATATACGAAATATTCTTTTTTTTTTTTCGATATTCAAACGAGATCGGGACTTACGCGAGTGAAATTAAATATACGAATTATTCCATATTCAAACCCGCATAAGTCCCGATCCCGTGGGAATATCGGGATATACACTATCTGTGACGTTCGTCTTTGTTGTAAGGCGTTCGACCGGGGGGTTTTCTCGAGCGGCTGCAGTTTTTTTGTTGATTACTCAGCACCTACTAATTGGATTTTGATGTAAAGTATACCACGACTTTCCTCAGATTTCACTTGGTTTAGGCGTTTTTAATTGTAGATTATGTAACAAACAAACAGACCCTTTTTTTTTATTTGCTGTATTATATAGAAATCAATGCCACTTTTCGTTGTAATTTTATAACTCAGGAACGGGCTCACCTATCCAAACCAAATGTTTAAGCTTTGTTCGGACTATTTAGTAGATGGTTTATGTGAAGTTTGCACAAAATCGGTCGAGCGGTTCTTCATTTATCACATTTTTTTTATATGGCAAAACAACGTTTGCCGGGACAGCTAGTTCTTCATATTTGATGGTCATAGGAATTAATAAATAAATATTGCAGCACAACTCGCACAGCGCCATTTTGGTGTTATGATAGCAAGACGACGGATAGAATACTAAAATACTTTTTTTTGTAAATAAATAGAAGACCCAGATTAGAAACAAAAATTATACATAAAAACTTGTTAAAGGCGGGAATCTTGTCCGCAACCTTCACGTCGTCGCTGGCGGATTCGCCCAACGTGCCAGAGAGATCGTCAACCTTTAGTACTTTATAATCCTTTATTTATTACCGCTGGGTGAGTGTTGCAACGGGCGATAAAAAAAAATTACATAACTTTTGATGACTTTCTTAAATTTTAATTATTTTATTCAATTATTATGTATGTATTTTTTATTTTATTTATTTATTTTGTACGTATGGAAATCATTCTGAAATAAAATTTAACATCAATTTAAAATACTAAGTCGTATCTCTTTCAGAAAATGAAGATTCTGAGGTTAATTATTTAAAAAATGAGGCCATATCTGATAATGAAGAGAATTTAGTTATTATGGTGGAGGAAAGCAAGAATGAAGTCACAAGACGTGATGATGGCAATGATTACAAACATGTGCCAGATCCTGAAAGTGATGATACATACATGTCTGACAACGTTGAAGGCAACGGTTCAGATAACTTTGAATGTGTCAACATACAGGAGGAAATTAGAGATGTTGAAATCGACACAAGGCTTTCGAAATTTGACTTATTCGAGGACAATATTGGCGATGAAACCGATTCTCGTACATCTAATGTTGGAAGGAGTCATGCCATGCCTTTGCAAGAAGATGTTTCCTCGGAGAGATCCAGAAAACGGATCAAACTGAATGAAGATACTAACAGTAAGTACTTTTCTGATATTATTAGCTATGTGGGTCGATTCATCTTTGCAAAATTGATTGTGTTTAATTTTTATGTGTGACAAGTCAATTATGGCTTGACACGCTACCGCGTCTCTAGGTTTAAGAAGAGTTTTGTTTATTTGCCACATAGGTACAGGAAAACCTCACCCTTTACGAGATTTTGAAAAATGTAATGACATTTTTCAAAATCTCGTAAAGGGTGAGGTTTTGAGCATTTGTTATTTGTATTAATGTCCTCTATACATTTCATTAAAAGGTGGACGTGTCAGGAAAACAAAGATAAAAGAAACTATGTTAGTTTCCTTTCCAGAGTATAGCTCACAATTAAATTCAAAGAAACCCTCACAGGTGGTCCCGCCGTCAAGAAACGTAGACCAGTCACACCGAAACACAGACGTGGGAACACCGGCCCAGCAGCTGCATTTCACATTGAAGGAGACTCGTACTCATGCCGCCACTGTAGTTATAAAACAACATATAAAAGTCAAATGAATGAACATTTAAAAATACACACTGGTGAAAAACCGTTTGCATGTGACAAGTGTGATTTTAAATTTAGGCAAAAGGGCCATTTAAACCGACATTTAATGAGACACACTGGGGAAAAACCGTTTGCATGCGATAACTGTGATTATAAATGTAGGACAGAGCGCTATTTAAATCAACACATGATGAGACACACTGGTGAAAAACCGTTTGCATGCGATAAGTGTGATTATAAATGTAGGGCAAAGCTTGATTTAAAACGGCATTTAATAAAAAAACATGTTAGCAGTAATATAGAGACTGAAACTGACGAAAATCCTTTTTCATGCGACAAGTGTGATTATAAATGTAGTAAGAAAAGCATGTTAAATCGGCATTTAATCACCCATAAGGAAGAAAAACGTTTTGCGTGTGATAAATGTAATTTTATCGGCAATTTGAAAAATCATTTAAAAATTCATACACACCAGCTGGTTCTTTCATGCAGTCAATGCAATTATAAAACTCTAAAACGGAAATTTTTGATTAGTCATATAAGAACACATACTGGTGTAAAGCCATATTTGTGCGATAAGTGTGATTATAAATCTTCAAATTCTTCCAATTTAAGACGGCATATAATGACTCATACTGGTGAAAAACCGTTTGCATGCGACAAGTGTGATTATAAAACTTGTCGAAAAGTATCATTGAAATGGCACATAATGAGCCATACTGGTGAAAAACCGATACTTTGCGATCAGTGTGATTTTAGGTGTATTAATAAGAACCAGTTGAATTCTCATTTAATTATTCATTCTGTAGAAAAACCGTATGCGTGTGATAAGTGTGATTATAAATGTAAGTTAAAGCGCTGTTTGCGTGAACACATGATAAAACATACCGGTGAAAAACCGTTTGCGTGTGATCAGTGTGATTATAGATGTAGAAAAAAGATGTCATTGAAACAACATTTACTCACACATTCTGATCGGAAGATGTTTTGCTGCGATATGTGTGATTATAAATGTTACAATAAGGCTAGTTTAAAAAGTCATATAATTAGCCTGTGTCGTAAAAAGCAGTTTTCGTGCAGTATGTGTAACTTTGTTTGTGGGAGTAGTGCCAATTTGAAATTGCATACAATGAAACATACTGGTGAAAAACCCTTCGCGTGCAATTTGTGTGACTATAAAAGTCGGCATAAGTGCAATGTAAAACGGCATTTAAGGACACACACTGGTGAAAAGCCGTTTGCATGCGAGTTGTGTGAAAATACATTTGCTCAAAAAAGTATTTTAAAACAGCATTTATTGAAACATACTGGTGAAAAACCGTATTTGTGCGATAAGTGTGATTACAAATGTACTGAAAAACGCATACTGCTTAAACATATAAAGAAGGTTCATGTTGATAGTAGGTACGTAAAAGTTTCGAAAGTTAGGGCTGCCATTTGTAATAAAACAAGGGTTTAAACCTTCTAATTTCAATAATTATTGCCCTTTTATAGTAAGGTTAGACTTGCACGACAAAAAAATACGTATAAGACACGTCAACGTGTCAAACTGATTAAATAATAATAACTGAATTTATTATTAGATTACCCGTTAAAAGGCCTATCCGCACAGCTCAGTGGCGGCACAGTGACGACCGTTCCTTACCGTACCGTGCCGTGATGTGCTATTCGTACATTTTAATAACCGTACCGACACGGCGGCGCAGTGATTTTTAGTACTCTATATCGCAAGGGTTACCATAACTTTCGTGCGCGAGTCCAACTCGCACTTGGCCAGTTTTTTAAATTATATTATGTAAAAAAACGAGAGCGAGCAAAGATAACGACCGCAAAATTTGCGATATTTTGACTGCGGTTATAAAGAAAATGAATGTACCTAGGGGTCGATCGTCAAAAAAACGAGATAAATACTGGCAATACACGGACCAATTCAATCAACTTTTCGTCGGCCATCTTGAAACACTGCGACCGTGTCAAGCATAATATTGTCCGCTACAAATTCACGCCGGATCACGGCAGCACTGAACATCACTGTCACTGACCAGTACGGATAGTCTAATACAAAAACTTCAACTTCAACTTTTTTATATGAAGCAATATCATTTTTCACTGACACTGATGGAACATCACGGTACGGCACTGTGTCGTCACTGAGCTGTGCGGATAGGCTTTTATTGTATTTAGCTTGAGTGAAACGTTAGCCTTTTAGGGGGCTAACCTAACTTAAAATTAGAAATGAAAAAGGAATTACTAGTACAAATTTATTACAATAAAGTGAAGCTATATAATAAAAAAACAAAAATAAAGAAGTTAAAGAATATAATATAAGTTAAGTGAATTTAAGTTATAAATAAATAAGTGAGACTATAATGCAAAGACAGGGGGGGAACGAAATACGAAGTTGGTTTCTAGCAGTTTTGCTAAGCAAAAGAGAAACTTAGCTTTGGTGATTAATATGGGTCAACGACCGGAGGCGGCGCGAGGCGGCGGCGTGGCTCGGGAACTGGGTTGGAGGAGACTCGACTCGCGAAGTCTACTCTTCCAGGACGTCCGCTGTGCCGGCAGGTGGTTGTAGCCTCGGTGTGGCCCCGGTACAAGAACCCTGAAAATGAAAATATAAAAACTAAATATCTGAGAGAAAAAAATAAGGTAGATGATAAAAATAAAGCTGCGAGCTGGTGTTGTTGTAGCAAGCCGAGGGTGGTCAAGAAAAAGCAGCGAGTGAGATGATTAAATTTTAGATGAAATGAGAATCTAAGACAGAATGGTTAAAAAGAAAAAGTGTTAAAACTGGGCTTGTGCTATGGAGGTCAGCATCGGAGGATGCTAAGCACTTTCTATTAAAGTAATAAAAATTAAAAATGCAATGAAAATCAATTAACATATTTTCTAACGAAGCGGGAATCGAACCGCGACCTTCCGTTAAAAAATACTGAGACACACTTCCCTTGTAATTGGGAACAACGTTCAGTAATAAAAGGAACAGCACAGAAACTTAAAATAAATTGTAGGCGCGGGAATCGAACCGCGACCTTTAATAGGAAAATATTAAGTAACACTTTCCTTATAACTAGTAGCACTGTTAATAAAAAAACATAAAATTGTTGGCGCGGGAATCGAACCGGTGGCCTTCAATAGGAAGAATGCATCCAACACGTCACAGAGGCCGTGTCGTGTCGTAATGCGTAGATAAGATTTCGCCAAGAATGTAGGTACCTATGCAGGTAGCTACGGCGGAATAAATACTTGCAAATTAAGCTAGAAAAATCTAGAAGGGATGCACAAGAAAATATTATTAAATAATCAATCGTGGCACAGAGAATAATTGAGACAACTTACCAGGAGCAATTAATTAAAACACTTTTATCACAGGCTTTAACGCCAATAAAATATAATAACTGTGCGAACTTAAGAAGTATATAGGTACGTGACTAGCGCCACGGCAAACAAAAGTGAGACTGAGGACAGGAGGACATCAAGCTTAAGTAACCTATGTTGATAAAAAGCAAATGAGGGTACCGATGCATTCTGACTCCCCAAGGTTGGAAGAAATTGGTTCAGTATAATTTATTTTGTATGGGAATTTATTCAAAAAATCTTTATGTAATTTATGAGTTATATAATGAACCTACATCGAGCAAAAACAAAAAGGATCAAAACAAAAGGACAAAAAAATAATAATAGCAAAACTATGGTTCGCCTTACCGCGACGCGGAACCCAAGCACAACAAATTAAAATAGGTGTCGGGACTAGGTAAGGTTGGTATGGAGTGGTTCCGTATGATTTATTTTGTTAGGGACTTTGCCCTAGTTACAAAATGCCCCATTTCAATTTTATGGGTATTAGTAACAGTAGTACAACACTCCTATAGAATAAAATTGCAAAAACAAAAATCACTAAAAATTAGCTTCGACAGTAGGGTTTGCTTACATATTTTAAAGTGAACCCTGATTAGAAATTACAATAGGATTTTTGACGTACCTTCTTTAGTTTATTATTAGTGAAGTATGAAATTGGTATTGCCATTTGTTAATATTTATTTATTGATTGTAATATCGTAAAAAAAATATTATTGTTATAAATAAGTAGGTACTGTCACAAGTATTGTGACATGAGATTGTAGTTTGTAGATTTTATTATATTTGTAACAGATGGCGTTACTAAAATACACGTACGCTATTTGTATGGGCGGTGTTCGTTTATATCTATTGTTCGTCTATGGTTAGTATTGCCTAGGAAAAACGGATAGATTCAGTCTAGATAAAATATAAATAAGTAATAAATAAGTTTTAAAAATAAAGTTATTTGCTGGGATGAACTCTTTCAATCAATACAACTCTTAACAACTCAAGAACCAGAGTTCACAATTATTTCGACGGACAAGCCATAAATTGAGAATAAACCTACTAATATCAGTGAGATGTAAAGTTAGCTAATATTATAAATGTGAAAGTTTGTGTGTGTATGTTTGTTTGTTACTCCTTCACGCTAAAACTACTGGACCAATTGCAATGAAATTCTGGATGTAGGTAGCTAGATGCCTGGATTAACATAAGTATAGGCTACTTTTTATTCCGATATTCCCACGGGATCGGACTTACGCGGGTAAAACCGCGGGGCGTAGCTAGTACCTAATAATGAGGTTAGTGCTATTTTAAAGAATGGACGTGGCTGGAGCAAAGGAAAACCTCGTTAGTGTAACAGTCATGGCTTGATTTTATCCAGTTATAACCATTACTGGTAGTCTTCCAAATGAGCGGGCCAAGTAGGCTTGCTCTAGCCGGCTAGTAAAGGCAAGCCTAATCAAGCATTAGCGCGGGAACAGCTTTGAGATTAGGGGATTACAGATTTTTATAAAAAACATAGATAACTCATCGCAGGAAATGCTCAGATTGTAATCTAAATATTGGCGATAAATCGAGTGGCGTTGGACAAGACTCGCTCAACTCGCTATATTAAAATTAGAAACGATTAATCGACTAACTCTGAGCCTGCTCAGCACTCTGTGACAGTGACAGCGAGCTGTATCTGTCAGTTAGTGACAGATTACTTGTCAGTGTGACGGGGATATCGTTATTTGTTTGTTGACAATTCTTTAGTTTAATAACTATTGATTACAGGATTTTATTTATCGCAATGAGTTGATTTGTAGTGAAATATTGTGACTACGCGTGTATTGAATGTTGCATTCTCTCGCTAATATCGAGATGAGTAGCGTGTTATGTAGAGACACGAAATTTGTAAACTTCACTAACAATAGGTATCTATAGATTGAATAGGTCTTGCCTTCCCAGTGGATAGGATAGGATGTGTGCGCCATCACTGATGTCGGCGTGTAGGGTGTGCCTAGCAAGCGACTGCGAGATGTACCGTCTCGCGAACACGCCGCTCGAGGAGACGTACGAACGTGTAACCAGCGGGACGGTAAGCCTCAACATTTACTGTAGGTACAACATACACTTGAAGATGGAATGTGTTATGTACGGTGTGGTGTGTGGTTGATAGTGTAAGACAGCATTACAAGTGGGTGCATGGTGGCAGTAGTAGAGTATGTATGTGTGTACAGCTGGTCGTGGAGGGGCGGCCGTGCTGCGTGTGCGGCGTGTGCCTGTCCGCGCTGCGCCGGTGTCGCCGGTTCATTGACACTGCGCGGGAAGCCAACGACGCGCTCGACACCTGGATCCGGAACCATCGCAATACAGACACGGTGAGTGACCAATACACGACGCAACTGACACTACAACGTGTACCTATCACATGTGAAGGTTCTGCTTTCAGTTGAAGCTTACTGAGCGACCGTTGTTCACCTTCACTCGAACCCCCACTGAGGTCTTCGAGGCCACATGTCTGGAGGGCATCTATGAGTCAGGAGTCAAAGAAGAGAGTGACACGGCAGGTATATTCTTCCTTTCTTATTGCTCACTTACAAAATAAACTGGAACCCTATACTCAGATGAGTTTTTTGTAATTATTTATTAGAAACATGTTCGCAATAAATACATTTTATTAACTCTTTCTTTTCCAGAAAATAAATGTAATAAAATGCTTAATTTTAAAAACGAGGGTACTTCTGATGAAGTTAATATCCTGACGGAGGAAATCAAGTATGAAGTCACAAGTGATGGTGGCAATGACAACACACATGTATCTGATGATGAAAGTGATGAGACACAGATGTCAGACAACATTGGAAGCCACTTTACAGTCAATTTTGAATGTGTCAACATACAGGAGGATATGATAGATGATCAAATGGACACTAAAACATTAGCTGATGTTAAAATTAACATAAACGAGATGGACAATGTTAGAGGTGAAACCACTCCTGGTACATCCAATGTTGGAAGGAATCGTCCAACTTCAATGCAGGACGAGGTTCCGTTGCAAAGATACAGAAAGAGGGTGAAGCCAAATGATAATACCAAAAGTAAGTACTATTAAATCGGTTTGATGGGTCTCTATTATTAAAAAGAAAAGATCAACATTTGACCACTATTATGACCTTATGGTAAGGAACGATGTGGTGTTAAGAGGAAAGGGTAGGTACTGAGGGCTTTCTCCATACAAACTATTACAAACATAGTCGACTGTTTTCTCCCTGGGTAATGACACTAGAGCAAATATTTTTAAAAAACCTATAACTGCCATTACTATGCCCGTATGTTTTGGTTTTTTTAAATTTTTTATATCTTAATTTATATGATTATTAGAAAATGAAAAAAACCAAAACATAGGGGCATGGCAGTTATAGGTTTTATGGCACAAAAATATTAGTGCTAGTGTCATTATCCAGGGAGCAGACAGTCGACTATGTTTGTATGGAGAGAGCGCAGGTACCATTTCACCTTAAGGTGGCTATAGACCAGAGCATAGAGCTTCTGTTACTATTATAACAGAATATCAAGCATTTGATCCACAACCACACTTCGAACATTCAATCGCAATTGTTAGAATGTTACATTACAACAGGTTGAGATGCTCAAGGAAATGTTTAAACCCAAACGTTGAAAGTGTGGTTTAAATTGGTTCAAAAAACACTTTAAAAATTTGGGTGTATCCTACTATTTCCATTATGAGTTTCCATTGATGGAAATACTGGGACAGGTTCTCCCACTATTGTGATAAAAACACCGCTAGTTCTCCTGTGTTCTCATGACCATCGTGTGAACAGAGAAAGATTTTTTAACCCGACTGTACCCATGGCCGTTATCACTATCACTACATAGTATAAAACAAAGTCACTTTCTCTGCCCCTATATACCTTTGTACGCTTAAATCTTTAAAACTACGCAACGGATTTTGATGCGGTTTTTTTAATAGATAGAGGGATTCAAGAGGAAGGTTTATATGTACATGCATAATATAGCCGTGCGAAGCCGGAGCGGGTCGCTAGTAAATATTAAAGTGGAAAGATTCTCAAATTACACAACTGGGTTTTTTTGCTGCAATAAATATTATGCGGTATAATCTGGAAAAAACGCTTTCCCCACTTTTTATTTTGCCTGTATTGTACCATTTGCAAGAATGTTAGTTTACATTGAAATGCTCGAGGAAATGCTCTAGTAATCTAAACTCATGTTAAGATGTAGCATGATGACCTAAAATATATCTGTCTGTTCATTTGTGACTTGTACACCTCTAAGTTGTTCATATCACAGAAGAGATAGACTCGGGCAATTGAATTCATTTCTTTTTGGTGCAAATCATAAACAAATAGTTTAGCGGTAGAACGTCCCTTAACAAAGCCATGTTGTTGGGAAGGAATATAGCGCACGACACGACCAAAGAGTACACATGCTTGAGTACAACTCTTTCCATTGTTTGAAGTGTATTAATTAGCTTTTCGTAATCATGTGTTGAAAAATCGTCTCTTTATAATCTAAATATAGAGTCAGTCAATATATATGGTCATTGTCATATTACTGTGCGCATCGGTACTCTGAGCTCGTAGCTGAAACTTTGTATTCAATGTTGATACCTTCACAGGTGGTCCCGCACTCAAGAAACGTAGACCGATGACATCAGAACATCAACCCGGGAACACCGACCCAGTAGCTACAGCTGCACCACACGATGAGGGTGACACCTTCTCTTGTAATCAATGCAATTATAAAACTCCAAAACAGCAGCTATTAAAGGAACATTCCAAAAAACACACTGTAGAAAAACAATATTTTTGCGATAAGTGTGATTATAAATGTCTCAAAAACGGTGACTTCAAGCGGCATTTAATGACTCATACTGGTGAAAAGCCGTTTGCATGCGATAAGTGTGATTATAAATGTAGTCGAAAAGGCCAATTAAAGCAGCATTTAACGCGTCATTCTACAGAGAAACCGTTTGCGTGTGATAAGTGTCATTATAAAACAAAACACAAGACCCATTTAAAAGTCCATTCCATGATCCATTCTGGGCAAAAACCGTATTTATGCGATATGTGTGATTATAAATGTATTCAAAAGGGTAATTTAGTAAAGCATCTACGATCTCATACTGGTGAAAATGAAAAGCTGTTTGCGTGCGATTTGTGTGACTACAAAGGTAAATATAGTTGCAATTTAAAATTGCATTTAATGACACATACTGGTGAAAAACCGTTTGCGTGCGATATGTGTGATTATAAAAGTTGGCATAGTGGCAATTTAAAACGGCATCTTTTAAGCCATACTGGTGATAAGCCGTTTGAATGCAAAAAGTGTGATTATAAAAGTACTCAAAAGGTGAGTTTAGAACAGCATTCATCGACTCACACTGGTGATAAGCGGTTTGCTTGCAAAAAATGTGATTATAAATGTAATCAAAAAGTGAGTTTGCAAAGGCATTTACTGACGCATACTGGTGAAAAACCGTTTGCATGCGATAAGTGTGATTATAAATGTAATCAAAAGGTAAGTTTAAAAGAGCATTCGTTGACTCATACTGGTGAAAAACCGTTTGTTTGTGATAAGTGTGATTACAGATGTAGTCTTAAGAGGTATTTAAAAAAGCATTTATTGACTCATAGTGGTGAAAAGCCGTTTGCTTGCGATAAATGTAATTATAAATCTTATCAGAAGATAAGTTTAAAACAGCATTCATTGACTCATACTGGTGAAAAGCCGTTTGTTTGTGATAAGTGTGATTATAAATGTAATCAAAAAACCAGTTTGAAACATCATATAGGAACTCATACTGGTGAAAAACAGTTTGCTTGCTATATGTGTAACTATAAAACTATGCAGAATTTTAATTTAAAACGGCATTTAATGAGCCATACTGGTGAAAAGCCGTTTGCATGCGATAGGTGTGATTATAAATGTATTGCAAAATCCAGTTTAAAAAAGCATACATTGACACATACTGGTGAAAAGCCGTATTTGTGCGATAAGTGTGATTATAAATGTACTGAAAAACGCGCGCTGTATAAACATATTAAGAAGGTTCATGCTGGTGGTGCGTAGGTACGGTAGTCCGCAAAAGTGGAGTCCCAGTTACTACTACACAGTTGATTGAACCGTCTATGGATTTACGACCCTCTTCCATAGACATTTTACATACACTACCATACCTTTCCTTTTCATCTTGTATGTATTGAAAAGAATGCTATAATTATGCCAATTATTTGAAAATTATGTATACCTACCTCAATTTCGACATGATGTTTGAGTTACTGCGTGGTGCAGTGGTAAATGCTCAAGCTTTACTATAAGGAAATGGGCCCGCGGATCATAGGTTGTGGGTTCGATCCTTACGCTCGTCTTTGCGAGTTTGTAGTTTTATCATTTGTCATTAGCACTCACACATAGCTATGGCAGACCGATGCAAGCGAGTTTAGCTATAGAGGGGGGGTAACCAATTCTTCTTGTGAACTGTAGGTAGGTACCTAAATGTCAAGCATTAACAAAGTCCTAAACAGAGGGTCCATAAAATGACGGCTTTTTTTTGTTAAGGTTGGGTATGTGCTGGTGGCTTGCTCCTGTATTTTTAACGTTTGACACTTAAAACCATCAGGCTCATTCACAAATCATCGGAAGGCTACCGAAACGATTAAAACTGAAAAGACAAGGATGGCAACACGTCAAAAGTCGCGAAAGTGAAAGAGCAGCAAAATTTTTTTTTCGTTTCGGTTGCCTTTTGACGTTTTGTAAATCAGGGGGCTGATAAAATGGCGAATCGGTCCTGACCGATGTTGCCTTAACATGAAATCCAAAGTTACAAATCAAAAGAAATCATTCAGTTGTTGATGCTGCTGCCATCATCTAGCCCGTGCGTCACAATAATCCAGAAAATCAGCACTGGGGCTTCTAGCTCTAGCATCGTGCTGAGGACAGACCTTTGTCTGGGCGCTGTGCTTCTTGTGTTTATTATTTTTAATGTGTTTAGAAAATAAAATTTTATTTTATGACATTTGTAACTAGTCCGACTACGGCGAAGCCAAAAGGGAGGATTTAATTTTTTGACCTGTATGTATTTATGTATGTTCATCTGTTCCCACGTAACTTCAAAACTACTTACAAAAATTGGTGTCCCTAAATTCCCGCGTTTAATATAAGTACCTACCTACTGTAATACCTTATAAGTAGCACCTAGGTACTTAATTCAATGTCTAAGTTATTTCCGGATGTTCAACTAAAGATAAACCGTACCTATTACTATTTATATTAATTTGATTTTATCTAATTATAAATTGTTATTGGTACATAACATTTTTGTTTTATTTTCCATCGTCTTTCCATTAATTTTTAGAAGTTTTATGCAAAACCCTGGGTTCTAGTATCATGTTGTAGCAAATTTAGTCTTCTTCAAAAACGTTCTAATTAAGTTTTTTCAAAAACCAGTCCTTTAGGGTTATAATCGCCAAAATTTGAAAAAATACAGTATTTTTCGCGGTTTTTTCGATTTTTGACAAAGTTGCTTTCGGCGCTCTAGGTCACCAACAGGATTATACATTAAGCCAACATTATAAACAAGTCTGCAATAAACATGCAATAAATCAGAACTACCGGATTTAACGCACACTAGCCCATATCGCACATCTGGAAAAACAATGGCACATCTACCAAAAATGCGAAAATGAATTTTTTTGTTCTAAGTGTTCAAAAATGCATTATCTATCGTGTGACAAAACGGCATAACGGTAGTTCGTATAGTTTTCGACAGAAGTCGCTAGTGTCGTTGTAATATTATTGGATTTATCCCCACTTCCCCGTGAAACAACAGCTCATTTGTCAGTTGTGTCGGGACGCCTAACTAATTTGTTTAGACGGGTAAAAATTTGATCGAAGGGTTAAAAGAACAACGGCATATTTGCTATACCACACAGTGCTACAATGACACATTTGTCAAGTATAGTTTCAAATTATAGGGAAACAATGACACATTTCGTGTCACATGTGCCGTTGTTCTCGTATAATTTTTCAGTCACAGTTCTTTTAAGTCATAATTACTATAAAACAATGGCATAATAAAAAAAACAATGGCACAACTGTAGGACTCTTCTTAGTTTAAGCACATTTTTAGATAATTATACAAAACAGAATATATTATATTCTGACGACAAAGTTACTGAACTACCGTGCATACGAAGTTGCCCCGGTAAGCCTTAGCATAAGCTTATAGATTTGCTTATAGATCGCGTTATTATATTAAACCTCGGCTTATTAATACCGTCATAAGCGGGCATGGCGCTGTATTAAAAAGATAAGTAGGTAGGTATAGTAATTTCCAAGATGGTAGGTAGTTTGAGAGGCAGTCGTTATTAAAGGCGTCCCGACCAAATTGACACAACCAAATTGGGTATCGATACACACGCTACGATTTGGTCGGATACTATTCAGAGAGTACATTGATACACATCGTGGTCATTAAGTAGTTTCTGGGGTTCCATTCCTCAGGGGGAAAAACGGGACCCTATTACTAAGACTTCACTGTCAGTTCATCAGTCCGTCCGTCTATCAGTTCCATCCGTCCGTAAATCCGTCCGTCCGTCTGTCTGTCTGCCTTTCTGTCCGTCTGTCATCCGGTTGTATCTCATGAATCGTGATGAATAGAGAGTTAAAATTTTCACAGATTATGTATTTCATTAGTGTCGTTTTACCAACAACAACTAAAAAAAGAAAAAAAAAGAAGTGGAGCTCAAATACAACATGATACGGAACCCTTCGTGCGGGAGTCCGACTCACACTTGTTTGTTTCGAACACGAAGTTGGGTCCGATGTGTACACACGTCCCGATTTGGTCGGATACAACTAAATTGGGTGGGCGGATCCAATTTGATCAATTAATAATAATTAAGTCTGCCCGACCACGATACACACGTCCCAATTTGGTTGTACACCCGACCAAATTGGGACATGTGTAAAAGCTTTAATACTAGTTGCGCCTGGCAGTTTCACCCGCGTAAGTTCCCGTGGGATAATATCAGGATAAAAAGTAGCTTATGTGTTAATCCAGGTCTCCAGCTATCTACATACCGAGTTCCATCGCAATCGGTTCAGTAGTTTTGCGTGAAGAGGTAAAAAACATGCCTACATACCTAAACAAATATTTTTACATTTTTTTTATTGTAGGATTAGTTAATTCATGTTTGTCAGACCTACGCATCCCTCTTTTCTTCCATCCCACTTTTTAATTTTGCCTATAATATAAGCTTCGACCATGATACCTCTATGCCATAGAAACTCCGTTAGGAGTAATAGTGTTCTGTGCATAGAAATCACTAGTGCCTCACACATTTCTCTGTTCTTAAGCCTATAGGCAATAGTACACAATCCGTTCCCACTCACATCGCCAGGTCTGTATATGAACCTACTGACATATCACCATTTGTTGTCCATGTTCAAAAAGAACAAACTTCGCTCAATGATGGCTCATTTTTACATCCAGTTGCTTTTGGTAGATTTTTAAAGAAGCACAATTTTAAAAACATTGTCAACGGCAGCGTTAAACGAATTGGAAGGAATAGGATATCCATGTCTTTTACAGAGTATACAGATGCTAATAGTTTCCTACTGCATGAGGCTTTGAAATCATCCCACTTAAAAGCATTTATCCCAACCTTTAATGTCACTCGCATGGGTTTAGTTCGAGGGGTGCCCGTAGAATGGTCTGATGAGGAGGTAATAGAGAATATTGGTACTCCAATTGGCTGCGGTAAAGTCCTAAAAGTTAGGCGATTAAATTATAAACGGACAGTGGATGGGACTGCTGAATGGAGGCCCTCCCAAACCATAGTGTTAACATTTGATGGACAGGTACTTCCCAAAAGAATTTTTGTATGTTATAATTCCCTTAATGTTGAATTATATGCGTACCCCACTATTCAATGCTATAATTGCTGTAGGTTTGGACATACCAAGCCGCAGTGTCGTTCGAAACCTAAATGTTATAGATGTGGTGAGGAACATTCTGGAGATTCCTGTAATATTGATAAGCCACAGTGTTGTTTATGTTTAGGTAGTCATCTAGCAACCAGCAAAAATTGTCCTGAGTATGTTAGACAGAAGGCGATTAAAACTACCATGGCTGAGAATTGTCTATCCTACAGCGAGGCATCCAAACTTCACCGTCCCATTACAAAATTGTATTCTACTGTTGCTGCCTCTTATTCTCTCCCTACTCTTCCCGAAAATAGAAATAGTGAAAATATAAATAATTCTAGTACTTCATATAAAAAGACTGTGTACATGAAACCTCGTACTTCTTCTAGTATACAGACACCTGGATATGACAAAACGGCACATAATAGAATACTTAATGAATATAATATGCCACACCCGTCTGGGAATGGCACTGCTTTAAATAAAACAACTTCAATTAATCCTACACTTAATATTATTTTGGAAATTATTAAACTTTTATCTCAATCAAATCTTATACCGAACAACGTTGCCCAATTAATAGACACTTTAATTACATCACAAAACATTGATCATGGATCTAGTTCTCCAGTGGAATGCACATAGTGTTATTCCTAAAAAACATGAAATTATATATCTAATAAATAAATACAACCCTCTGTGTATAGCCTTACAAGAAACCTGGCTTAAGCCAGGTCTAGTTTTTAAGATTAAAGGTTACTCTTGTCTAAGACAAGACAGAGTAGACAATGAAAGGTGGAGTGGAGTATGTCTGCTTATTAGAAACTCTGTTCCATTCACTCCAGTTAATTTTCCTCTGCATAGTAACAGTTTTGAAATTATAGGTGCAAAAGTACTAGATATGTATATTATTTCTTTTTATATTCCTCATAATAGTAAAGCAGTGCTTGATGAAATAAATTTATTTATTAAAAACATTCCTAGGCCTTGCTTAATTTTAGGTGATTTTAACAGTCACCATCAATCTTGGGGGAGCTCTCTTACTGATAGTTGTGGGAAACAGCTTATGGATATTTTTGATTCACATCATTTATGTGTGCTTAACACAGGAATCCCCACTCGTAGGACAAAACCAAATGAAAACAATAGTGCAGTTGATCTTTCTGTATGTACCCCGAACTTGGCTTCCTTACTGACATGGGACATTTTAGATTCCACACATGGCAGTGATCACTTTCCCTTACTTATTTCTTTGCCATGTAGAAGTCCACCACTACAAATAAAGCAACCTCGACTTAAATATAGACTAATTGATAATAACTGGGATAAGTTTAAAATTGCTGTTAATTCTAAAATTCCTTCTTTACCTGAAATCAGTCAGGGGACGATAGAGTGTTCAGATGCATTTACTCAAGCTTTGGTTGAGTCTGCAGACAAAACATTCCCCATAAAAGGTTCTTCCAATGGGAAACTTCCATCACCACCATGGTGGGATGATGAATGTTCTAAGGCAATTCAAACCCGGAAAAAAGCTGAAAAAATGTATTAGCCCTTCAACTCCTCTCTCAGTTATGTGGAAAACCATTAGAAGATTTAAGACAGGCATGTCTGACACCAACTCTTCCTCTCTTCCTCCTTCTATGTCAGAAAGTTATTTAGATTCTATAGCTCCAGCCTACGTACCACTTCACTCAGATTGTTTATTAAGTTCCCTTTGCATTAATCCCATTCTTGATCATGATTATGATCAGTCTCATTTTAATAGTCCTTTTTCATTTGAGGAACTTAAAACTGTATTAGCTGGGTTGACTGATAGTTCTCCAGGAATAGATGGCATCCCATATTCTTTTATACAAAATTTAGGCGAAGAAGCCAGTGTGTATTATTTAAACTTAATCAATTCCATGATGTCCTCTGGCATTGTCCCTCAAAAATGGAAAACTCAATTAATTGTTCCTATTTTAAAACCTAACAAAAGTTCATCTGAAGTTTCATCTTTTCGCCCAATTGCTTTATCTTCTGTTCTTATTAAAATTGCTGAACACTTAATTAAAAATAGACTGGAATGGTTCATTGAACATAACAAAGTTTTGTCAGATTCACAGTATGGATTTCGTAAAGGTAGAAGTACAATGGACAGCTTAAGTATTTTTACAACAGACTTACGAATCGCTTTTTCTCGGAATCATTCAGTTTTAGCTGCTTTCCTTGATATAAAGTCAGCTTATGACAATGTTTTGTTACATATTTTGAAAGATAAATTAGACAAATTAAAAGTTCCATACATGTTAACACATTTTATTATGAACATTTTAAATGAACGATGTATACAACTTGACAATTCACACCCTCATAATAGTAGGTTGCTTTGGAGAGGTCTCCCACAGGGATCTGTACTCAGCCCGTTACTATATAGTATTTACACTTACGATTTAGAAGTTACTTATTGGGGGTTCTACAAGTGTGCTTCAGTATGCAGACGATTTGTTAATTTATACTATTGATTCCTCCATAGACATAGCTAATAATCAATTATCAACCTCTCTTATCCATTTGAAAATTTGGTTACATGACAATGGTCTTGAATTATCCGTTCCGAAATGTAAAATTGTCCCTTTCACCAGACGTCGGATTATCCCTCCTATTGATATTAAATTTGATAATTCTGCCATACCGGTATCTAATAGTGCTAAATTTTTGGGAGTGATTCTTGATTCCAAATTGAACGGACTTGATCATTGTGACTATGTTGTCACTAAAAGTGAGCGCACTGTAAATATTTTAAGATGCCTGACTGGTGTTTGGTGGGGTGCCCATCCATCCTCTTTGAGGCTAGTCTACAATGCTTTGGTAAGAAGTGTTCTTGATTATGGGGCCTTTTTGCTGGAGCCTTGTAGCAAAACTGGCCTTAGAAGGGTGGATGGCATTCAATCAAAAGCTTTGAGAATTGTCACCGGTTCAATGAAATCAAGCCCAATTAATGCTCTACAGGTTGAATGCGCAGACCCTCCTCTGCATTTAAGAAGACAAAACTTATCTGATAGATATTTTTTCAAGGCTATTCAATTCTCTAACCACCCACTTATTCCTAAATTATATAGTTTATTAGATCAGATAGAAAATTCGTCATACTGGACCAATAAAACTGTGCCATATCTCATAAACAGTTTTAAAAAATATTTATCCATAAATTCTCCTATATATACCGTTCTCCTCTATTTCCTCTTTTTGATTTCGTTTTTGAATCTTTAATTTTAGAACCTGAAATACATTTAGACCTTGGAATTCCGAGAGATAATTGTTCTGCACATGCGGAATTCAAACGCGTTGTTTCTGAGAAATGGCCAGACTATCACTATTTATTTACTGATGCTTCCAAGCATTCATTGGATAAATGTGTGGGAGTTGGTACTTATCACAGTCAGTATAGTATTGTTCAGAAAACAAAACTCCCGCCGGAATCGTCAATTTTCACTGGTGAATGTATGGGAATTTTAAAGGCATTGGATTACATACTTTTGTTTAAGCTTCAAAAGTCAGTTATTTTTACAGACTCTAAAAGTTCGCTTTATGCAATAGGAAAATATACATTTAAATCCAATTCTTATCGTCATATTGTCTTTCAAATCCGAAAAGCTTTATATGAATGCATCACAATGGGATATTCTGTTGCTTTAGCCTGGATCCCAGGGCATACTGGGATTCCGGGAAATACTAAGGCTGACGTCGTAGCTAACGATGCCGTTGATAGTGGTGATCTTGTTCCGTTTGTGAATTATCCGCATGATCTGATGTCTTTGTCTTCAGTCAGTCTCAAGGAATCTTAGGATAGGCTGTGGGCGGATACAGGTCGTGCGAAGGGACGGTATTATTATGGTCTTCAACCAAATGTAACAGCAAAGCCATGGTTTAGCAAAATTCACCTGAGTAAATCAGCGACTTCAATGATAATTAGAATGAGACTGGGACATCATTGTTCCCCTGCCCATCTGGCTAGGTTAGGAATTAGAGACGATGCGGGATGTGAGTGTGGATGTGATGTTGGTGATATTAATCATATACTTTTTAGTTGCCCTCAGCACGATAGATCTAATTTTATTGATTCCCTCATCTCCTTGAAGATTCCGTTTCCTACTAATGCAGCGTGTTTATTGTTAAATAAAGATCCCGATGTGTTTGGCGTTATAGCTACATTTCTCAATGTAAATAATATTAAATTATAGATTCTCCATTCCAATATGTATATAAAATGTAAATACTTATTTAATTATTGTATTGTATTTTCTTTAACTCTCTCGTAGGTACTCTTTGATTGTCGCATTGAGATTAATGTAATACTAGAGAGGACATCGCCGTACACTGCCTCGTTCTGTCCAACTGCACAGATATCCGACCTGACATGGACCTGACGACTTAGTCGCCAAAGAGAATTTAAATACTACTAGCTGTCCCGGCAAACGTTGTTTTGCCATATAAAAAAAACTAAATCAAAATCGGTTCAGCCGTTCGGGAGCTAAGATGCCACAGACAGACAGACACACACACACAGACACGTCAAACTTATAACACCCCGTCGTTTTTGCGTCGGGGGTTAAAAATCATACAAATCGGTTCAGCTGTTTAGGTGTAGTTTGGCAACTAACACCGCGACCCGATTGACATCAATATTTATACGTCACTCAATTGTTTTGCCTTCCCGGAACCTCTCCATTAAAACTTGAACTTTATGTTATGGTACTAAAGTTCTTATTGACTTGTATTATACGAATCGTTTGTATGGTATGGAGTATAGAAAAGTGTTGTTTTTAGACATTTTCAGGCAATTTTTTAAATTTTTCTTTCCGTAAGAACCATCCTCGTACCTTATGGAATATTCTAAAAAAAGAATTGGCCAAATTGGTCCAGGCGTTGTTGAGTTATGCGCTTACCAACACATTTTGCGATTCATTTTTATATATAAAGAAGATTAGTCGCTTGCTAGTTCGTGGAGGTTAAAGCGCTCTTGCATTTTTAATAAAAAATATACGGAAAAATTACAAAAAATGACTCACTGCGTACTTAGATACTGCACAAACAATAGTAGAAAGACTTCTAGAGCGAAAGGAATACCCTACCACAGGTAAATAACTAGATATTATCGATTGAAAATTAAATACGAACATCATTTTTTAGCCGCCATGTTGTGACTTGTTCCGCGTCAATTATCAAATAGTATAAACAGCAGAGGCGACTGTAGGTAACTTTCCTATTCAATACTAGTTCAATAGTGGAATTTGGCTTTTATTAACAATTTCGGTTGTGGTAATATTTGTGTGTAATGTTAAATATAATTTAGGTAGTACATAACGTAAGTTTCAAAAGATAGGTTTTTTATATTAGGTACTGAATTTGCCTTAGATAACTGATAGACGTGTGGCAAGCAAAAAAACAAATGCGAGGCGGACTCGCGCACTGAGCGAGGGTTCCGTACACTTATATTAATAATTTGCAAAAATAAATGTTCCTCTTTTTGCAGTAGATTAGGTAGTAGGTATTACGGAACCCTAGTATAAGTATAGTTTTGCGCTTATTCTGTTTAATGTTTCCTCGTCAAAGGTATGAAAATAGGGAAAAATGGATAAAATTTGTTCAAAAACAACATACTGAAGAGACTTGGTTACCATCCAATTATAGTCCCTATATTTCCCTTTGGGAGATTACTCCCAACATACAAACAAATGTTATCAATGTTACCTCTTAATAATATTAGTAGGTATAGATGTAAGTAGGTACCTATAAAAAACCCGGTCAAATGTAAGAAACAGACAGACGGACAAATGAGTGATCCCATAAGGGTTCAATTTTTCCTCTTGAAGTACGGAACCCTAAAAACCCTTAAATAATAGGTAAGTATTAACTCAGTATTTAACATTTTAATTACTTTTATTCCTTAAACTAGCTAGCCCCAGTGCCAAAAAATGGTTCAAATTTTGTACGTAAAGAAGTGACACACAAACACACTAGACACCCACAAACTTTCGTATTTATAATAAATAATAGGTAGGTACACTATTATACCTTTCTGATAAATTTGTTATTTTAAAAAGCCTCTACGTCTACGTGTTGAATTCATTTTCGCCTACCGCAAATTATACCTATCACAAGATCATCGGCGCACATCTCTACTACCAACACACGTAGATACAATATTAAGTAGGCAGAATAATAAATTATGTCACATCTGCGCGCATTGATAATCTATGAGAACATGACAACCCCCGCTTGCACCGCGCATGCCCCGCGGTCATCAAATGGGCGCACTGTTTTTGTATGAAATAGCTTCTCCAGTACGTAGTACTTAATACCTCAATGGATTGTCGTTCTAATTTTTGTGTATAATTCTTGCAGATTTTTTCCTTTTTCTATTCCTTGACCATTTTTCTCCATCCTTTCCGAGTTAGGTATCCTTTTCCGCGCAGAAATGTTTCCCCGTTTTTGTTAAAACTTTCAGTCATTCCTCCCTCTTCCTGAAATATTACCTAAAATCCATCCTAAAACCAACAAAACCACAAGAAAAGAGCACAAGAAACAAGAAAAGAATAATTTGAAGGGAGAAGCAAAATACTCGAAGCTGGCAAGATGCGCAGCATAAAATGTGCACAGTCGCATCCGCCATAAGAAAAAAAAAAAATGTTGTTATTTAGTAGGTAGATTTTATATAATAATGATACTATTTTATTATTGTCAATGAGATAAATATAGTAAAATATCGTGGTTACGAGTGTATCGTAAGTTGTACGATCACTCGCTCGTTAAGGGTCGAGAGGAGTGGCGTGCGAAGTTTTTAGTGTAACCACGGAACTTTGGTTGTCATTAATCTAAAAGTCGGTTTTATATTGCTAGTAGGATAAGATGTCTGTGCAATCGCTGATGGCGGCATGTAGGGTGTGCCTAACGAGCGACCGCGAGATGTACCGTCTCGCGAACACGCCGCTCGAGGAGACGTACGAACGTGTAACCAGCGGAACGGTAAGCCTCAACATTGACTGTAGGTATAACATACACTTGAAGATGGAATGTGTTATGTACGGTGTGGTGTGTGGTTGAAAGTGTAAGACAGCAGTACAAGTGGGTGCATGGTGGCAGTAGTAGAGTATGTATGTGTGTACAGCTGGTCGTGGAGGGGCGTCCGTGCTGCGTGTGCGGCGTGTGCCTGTCCGCGCTGCGCCGGTGTCGCCGGTTCATTGACACTGCGCGGGAAGCCAACGACGCGCTGGACACCTGGATCCGGAACCATCCCAATACAGACACGGTGAGTGACCAATACACGACGCAACTGACACCACAACGTGTACCTATCACCTATGAAGGTTGTGCTTTCAGTTGAAGTTTACCGAGCGACCGCTGTTCTCCCTCATTCGAACTCCCACTGAGGTCTTCGAAGCCACATGTCAGGAGGACATCTATGAGTCAGGAGTCAAAGAAGAGACAGAAACGGCAGGTAAAATTATATGTTCCTATTGCTTGATTACAACTTAATACAGGACTATGTGGTCAGTTAGGTTTCTCAGTAATAATGCCTGATCCAAATCGCTCAGGCACGTCCACACCAAACGCTCCTGTCGCGCGCGATCGGAGCATGTTAGATGGTCTGGTTAGAATTCAGCTATTGAATACCTTTTTTCCGTTATATTATTTCAGAAAAGAAAGTTACCAAAACGATCCATCTGAAAAACGAAGGTACAACTGATGATGAAGGTGACAACACACTTAAAGTCAAGTTAGAAGTCCTGAGTGATGACGAGAATAAAAACACACGAGCATCAGATGATGAAAGTGATGAGACACAGATGTCAGACAACATTAAAAGCCACGGTTCTCAAATGTTTTCCAATTTTCTGTGTGTCAACATACCGGAGGAAATGATAGATGTTGAAATCGACACGCAGACCCCGAGACACTTCTCGGATGTGTCTGACAATGTTGGTACATCCAATGTTGGAAAGAATCATCCAACGTCATCGCAAGATGATGTTCCTATGCTAAGATCTAGAAAAAGGGGCAAGCCGATTGAAGCTACCAATAGTAAGTATACTTACTGTTATTCTCATAGATAAATAGATGGATAAATTTCTATCATTCGTTTGTTTGTTAGTTAAATACACATTTGTTTATTTAGATTTTTACAAAAATAAAGAAACATATATCATATATTATAACATCATAATATCATATACTAGCGACCTGCCCCGGCTTCGCACGGCTGTATTATGCATGTATTATACATATAAACATTCCTCTTGAATCACTCTATCTATTTAAAAAAACCGCATCAAAATCCGTTGTGTAGTTTTTAAGATTTAAGCAGTTAAAGGGACAAAAGGACAGAAAAAGCGACTTTGTTTTATACTATGTAGTGATATAATATAATATCATATATAACATAACATATATATCTAAGCACTTACATACTACCTAAATAAAATTTAATTTACAAGTAGGTACTCAATGTATGAAGTACAGAACCACAATCAAAAAATATTTATTAAAGAACTGGGTACAATCTGGTTTTATGGTTTTTATATGATACAGTGCCTAATAGTTTATCCTTCGGATGTACAGAATAAAAACTGTAAATTATTATGAAAACCTAAACGTTAAAGATATTTGTATGCTAAAGTTTAGTCCGTCCTTGTGCTTACTCTTGTCTCTGGGCTCCGGCATTCAATGGTACCAAGTCCCTGTATTATTATGTTCTATGTTGATGCCCTCACAGGTGGTCCCGCACTCAAGAAACGTAGACGGATCAAATCAGAACACCAACATGGGAACTCCGACCCATCAGCTGCAGTACAAACTGAGCTCGTCTTTTCATGCAGCCAATGCAATTATAAAACTCCAAAACAAAAACTTATTAAGCAACATATTTTAAGAATACACGCTGGTAAAATACTGTTAACTTGCAATAAGTGTGATTATAAATGTAAGGGAAGGGCCAATTTTAACCGACACATGTTGACGCATACTGGTGAAAAACCGTTTGCATGCGATAAGTGTGATTATAAATGTAATCAAAAAGTCAGTTTGAAACGACATTTAAGCAGCCATCCTAGTAGCAGTACTTCACTTACTGATATTGTTGAAAAGCTTTTTTCATGTACACACTGTGATTATAAATGTGCTCTAAAAAGCATATTAAATCAGCATTTAATCACACATACTGGGGAAAAAAATTTCGCGTGCGATAAGTGTGATTTTAAATGTAATCGCAGGGGTAATCTAAATCAACATTTAAGGATTCATATCGGTGATAAACCGTATTCTTGCGATAAGTGTAACTATAAAACTAGTTTTAAAAGTACTTTAAAAAGACATCTAATGCGGCATACTGGCGAAAAACCATTATTATGCCAAATATGTTACTATAGGGGTAATAATATGAGCAGTTTGAAAAATCATTTGAGGACGCATACTGGTGAAAAACCGTTTGCGTGCGATAAGTGTGACTATAAAAGTAGCTGGAAAATGGCTTTGAAAAAGCATTTAATGAATCATTCGAATGATAAGCCGTATGAGTGCGATAAATGTGATTATAAATGTATTCAAAAAAGTCTATTAAAACTGCATTTAACGACACATACTGGGGAAAAACAGTTCGTCTGCGAAAGATGTGATTATAAAAGTAATAATAAAGGCAACCTTAAAGAACACATGAGAACACATACTGGTGATAAACCGTTTGCATGTGACCAATGTGATTATAAATGTAGTCGTAAACCACATTTAAAACGTCATTTATTGATCCACACTGGTGAGAAGCCATTCTCCTGTGATAACTGTGATTATAAAAGTCATGATAAACTGAAATTACAACAGCACACAAAGACTCATACTGGCCATATGCCATTTTTGTGCGATAAGTGTGATTATAAATGTATTTATAAATATCAGTTAAAGCAGCATTTAATGACACACACCGGTGAGAGACGGTTTGCATGTCAAATGTGTGATTACAGAAGTTATAATAAAAGCAATTTGAGCACTCATATGAGGAAGCATACCGGTGAAAAACCGTTTGCATGTGATAAGTGTGATTTTAGATGTAATCAGCAGCAGAGTTTGAAAAGGCATTTGAGAACACATACCGGTGACAAACCGTACGTGTGTGATAAGTGTGATTTTAGGTGTAGTAATAAACAAGCTCTGGATAAACATGGGAAGAGCGTTCATGCCGGTGTTATACCGGGGCTCTAGTTACTCTAAATGATGTTAAGGTATTGTTGGCGGTCTCACTCACCTTTTTCCGAGCAACTAGCGCCATCTAGACTATTAAAGGCGTGCGCGATCTCATTTGGCCGATGTCACTTGATTCCTTTGGACGTTATTTTGATGAAACAACATATTTTCTAATTTTTGTCAAATAATTTACTGTTTGTTTGTATTATTGCGAAGTATCGGCTCACCGAGTCACACACCGCACGTGCGTCTTTCACACCGTAACGCATACCTACACTGGATAAAGGTCGATCCGCACACAACAGTGCTGGCACAGTGACGACACGTGCCGTTCCGTTACGTAACGATATTGTTGTATACTTTTGCACTAGGCTATCCCGTATAATCCCAGTCGCCTCCACATGGATATCCGGGACTGGGACTTTTAAAAAACTAAAAGTCCCAGTAGCCTCCGGGTGGCGACTGTGATGTTATTGCCCCCCCACTTCAAGGCGCGGATCGCCAACCCCCTCATCGCTGTTTGTCTTACTTAAAGCCACGATGAAGGGTAGGAGGTCAGACTTTTGAATGTGGGTTTATTGGTAAATAAGTCATATTAATAGGGACAACAAACAAAATTTTCTTAATCACACAGATAATCAAATTAAATATGTATTTTTTTAAATTATCTTCAAAAAATATATTATCTAATACCTATACCCCAATCAAAATAACTTTTAACCCTACAATAATTCGCAGGTCTCTGAAAGTTTGTACGAATGTTCGGAACGAACTGTCAAAAGTCCCCATCGATCCGACATCGGCTAAAAAAGTTTTTTGGCTTTTTCAGCCAAACGGTAAGTCTTATCATAAAAATATGTTAGACACGATTGTATATTATGTAATTATCTATAAATATTTTCTACACTTTTTCTCCTGAAAGTCACCGTTCCTGAGATATAATGGTTCAAAAAGTTCCAAATGTTGTGTTCTTAAAGTACGCCGCGCAAACAGGTTGTCGATCCGCGCCTTGAAGTGGGGGCAATAACATCCCAGTCGCCACCCGAAGGCTACTGGGACTTTTAGTCCCGATTACCACCGGGTGGTAATCCATGCGACTGGGATTATACGGGCTATCCGTATTCGTCAGTTACAGTGCATCACTGACATCACTGAACGTCACTGTCACTGACGGGTACGGATAGCCTAGTACAAAAAGTATGCAACAATATCATTTTTCACTGACACTGATGGATACGTTACTGAACGGCACGTGTCGGAACTGTGCCGGCACTGTTCTGTGCGGATCGACCTCAAAGGCCCGCACAGCTCAGTGGCGGCACAGTGACGACAGTTTCGTACCGTACCATGCCATGATGTTGCTATTCGTACATCTCAGTAACAGTACTGACACTACACGGCGCAATGATTTTTAGTAGGTACTCTATCGCAAGGGTAACCATAACTTTCATGCGCGAGTCCAACTCGCACTTGGCCGGTTTTTTTAATTTATATTATGTAAAAAAACGAGAGCGAGCAAAGATAACAACCGCAAAAGTTCCTATATTTTAACTGCGGTTATAAGGAAAATGAATGTTAGGTACATTCATTTTCCTTATAACCGGGGTCGATCGTTAAAAAAAAAACTAGATAAAAATACTTACTCTGGCAAACCCGGACCATTTCAATTTATTTTTCGTCGGCCATCTTGAAACACTGCGACCGTGTCAGGCAAAATATTGTCCGCTACGAATTCACGGCGAGCGTCGGAGCAACGTCGGAGCAGCACTGACAGCACTGAACATCACTGTCACTGACCAGTACACTGATGGAAAATCACGGTACGGCACTGTGTCGTTACTAAGCTGTGCTGTGCGGATCGACCTTAAGGGAGAAGGGGGCGCCCCATTCCCATGGCGGCGTGTGAACATAAAAACGACATTTTTACTTAGCATATACTACTACCTACACTAAGGATAAGTCGTGTACTAAATTATATTTATTTGATCTATCTGTTAATATTATATTCATATAAATTATTCAGATTTTTGTTTTATTTTCCCCCTCCTTTTTCATCGATTTTTAGAAGTTTCAACTCGTAGCTTGAGCTTAAGAAAGTTGTACTTATATCTAATTGTAATATTTATGTAAGTATAGTAGGTACATGCCCTTCACCGACATGCTCTTATTTATTATCCATTGCAGTTATTTTTAATTTAATAGGTAATCGACTCTTGTTTTATTATGAACTAGCCGTCCAGGCTAACGTTGTTTTGCCATAAACAAAAATAAAAAGTAAATAAATAAAAAATAGACGATAAGATTCTCAGACTCGAATATACACAAAAAAATTCACACAAATCGGTTCAGCCGTTATGGAGGAGATTGACCACTAATACCGCGAAACGAGAATTTTATTAAAAAACATATTTTTTTGAAAATAGAAAGTTACATAATAGTTATACATACAGCGTCAACTAAATTGACAGGCGACGACATTGGGAAAATCATTGTTTGAAACGATTAATCGACTAAATTGTTTGTCTGTTGTCTTTGTTGTAGCACTAAGCATTTTCTGACAGTAAGCTTCATCTGTCAGTGTCGCTTAGTGACACTGTTCAAGTTGACTGTCTTGTAATGATTGGCGTCGCTGTTTGTGAATAAAATTCATTAAAATGTTTTTGGTATTTTATTTAGGTTTATCTATTATTGAAACTATTTTATTATTGTCAATGAGTTAAATATAGTAAAATATCGTGGCACGAGTGTATCGAAAGTTTTACGACCACTCGCTCGTTGAGGGTCGATAGGAGTGGCGACTGGCGAGCGAAGCTTAGTGTACCACGGAATTTTGCTTGTCATTAATAATATAAGTCGGTTTTATATAGCCAGTAGGGTAGGATGTCTGTGCCATCGCTGATGTCGGCGTGTAGGGTGTGCCTAGCGAGCGACCGCGAGATGTACCGTCTCGGGAACACGCCGCTCGAGGAGACGTACGAACGTGTAACTAGCGGAACGGTAAGCCTCAACATTTACTGTAGGTACAACATACACTTGAAGATGGAATGTGTTATGTACGGTGTGGTGTGTGGTTGATAGTGTAAGACAGCAGTACAAGTGGGTGCATGGTGGCAGTAGTAGAGTATGTATGTATGTATGTACAGCTGGTCGTGGAGGGGAGGCCGTGCTGCGTGTGCGGCGTGTGCCTGTCCGCGCTGCGCCGGTGTCGCCGGTTCATTGACACTGCGCGGGAAGCCAACGACGCGCTGGACACCTGGATCCGGAACCATCCCAATACAGACACGGTGAGTGACCAATACACGACTCAACGGACACAACAACGTGTACCTATCATCTATGAAGGTTGTGCTTTCAGTTGAAGCTTACCGAGCGACCGCTGTTCTCCCTCATTCAAACTCCCACTGAGGTCTTCGAGGCCACATGTCTGGAGGGCATCTATGAGTCAGGAGTCAAAGAAGAGAGTGACTCGGCAGGTATAATTATATGTTCCTATTGCTTGATTACAATATAATACAGGTCTATGTACAGTTAGGTTTCTCAGTAATAATGCCTGAACGCGCGCGATCGGAGCGTGTTAGATCGTCTGGTGAGAAGCCGGCTATTAAATGCCTTTTTCCGTTATATTATTTCAGAAAAGAAAGTTACCAAAACGATCCATCTGAAAAACGAAGGTACAACTGATGATGAAGGTGACAACACCCTTAAAGTCAAGTTAGAAGCCCTGAGTGATAACGAGAACAATAACACACGAGGGTCAGATGATGAAAGTGATGAGACACAGATGTCAGACAACATTAAAAGCCATGGTTCACAAATGTTCTCCAATTTTCTATGTGTCAACATACAGGAGGAAATGGGAGATGTTGAAATCGACACGCAGACCACGAGACTTGACTTCTCGGATGTGTCTGACAACGTTGGTACATCCAATGTTGGAAAGAATTATCCAACGTCATCGCAAGAGGATGTTCCTATGCTAAGATCTAGAAAAAGAAGCAAGCCGATTGAAGCTACCAATAGTAAGTATACTTACTGTTCTCATAGATAGATGGATAAATTTCTATCGTTCGTTTGTTAGTTAGTTAAATTCACATTCGTTTATTTAGATTTTTACAAAATTAACTGAATACAAAATTTAATCATCACCATAAAAACTAAAAAAAAATCTATCTAAGCACTTATATACTACCTAAATAACGTTTAATTTACCTGTACTCAATGTATAAAGTACAAAATAAAAACTGTAAATTATTATGAAAACCTAAACATTAAAGAAGTACCTATGCTAAATTTTAGTTCAATCCGTCCCTGTATTATTATGTTCAATGTTGATGCCCTCACAGGTGGTCCCGCATTCAAGAAACGTAGACCGATCAAATCAGAACACCAACATGGGAACACAGACCCATCAGCTGCAGTACAAACCGAGCTTGTCTTCTCATGCAGCCAATGTAATTATAAAACTCCGAATCAAAAGCTTATGAAGCCACATTTAAAAATACACGCTGGTAAAATACTGTTAACTTGCAATAAGTGTGATTATAAATGTAAGGGAAGGGCCAATTTTAATCGACACATGTTGACGCATACTGGTGAAAAACCGTTCGCATGCGATAAGTGTGATTATAAATGTAATCAGAAAGTCAGTTTGAAACGACATTTAAGCAGCCATCCTAGTAGCAGTACTTCACTGACTGATATTGTTGAAAATCCTTTTTCATGTACACAATGTGATTATAGATGTGCTCTTAAAAGTCTATTAAATCAGCATTTAATCACACATACTGGGGAAAAAAAATTCGCGTGCGATCAGTGTGATTTTAAATGTAATCATAGGGGCAATCTAAATCAGCACTTAAGGATTCATATCGGTGATAAACCGTATTCTTGCGATAAGTGTGACTATAAAACTACTTCTAAAAGTAGTTTAAAAAAACATGTAATGCGTCACACTGGTGAAAAACCGTTATTATGCCAAATGTGTAACTATAGGGGTAATAAAATGGGCAATTTCAAAGATCATTTGAGGACGCATACTGGTGAAAAACCATTTGCGTGCAATATGTGTGATTATAAAACTGGCCGAAAGAATGCTTTGAAACTGCATTTAATGAAACATTCCGGTGAAAAGCCGTTTGCGTGCGATAAATGTGATTATAGATGTACTCAAAAAGGTCTTTTAAATCAGCATTTAACGACACATACTGGGGAGAAACGGTTCGCGTGCGAAAGATGTGATTATAAAAGTAATAACAAAGGCAACCTTAAAGAACACATGAGAACACATACTGGTGATAAACCGTTTGCATGTGACCAATGTGATTATAAATGTGGTCGTAAAACACTCTTAAAACTTCATTTATTAGTCCACACTGGTGAGAAGTTATTCTCCTGTGACTACTGTGATTATAAAAGTAATTATAAACTAAAATTACAACAGCATACAATGAATCATACCGGCTATATGCCATTGTTATGCGATAAGTGTGATTATAAATGTATTCATAAAAGCCAGTTGAAGAAGCATTTCATGACACATACTGGCGAGAGACCGTTTGCGTGTGAAATGTGTGATTTCAGAAGCCATAAAATAAATCATTTGCACACTCATATGAGGAAGCATACCGGTGAAAAACCGTTTGCATGCGATAAGTGTGATTTTAGATGTAATCAGCAGCAGAGTTTGAAAAGGCATTTGAGAACACACACCGGTGAAAAACCGTACGTATGCGATAAGTGTGATTACAAATGTTGTAATAAACAAGCTCTGGATAAACATGTGAAGAGCGTTCATGGCGGTGTTGTCTCGGGGCTCTAATTATTCGGAATAATGGTAAGGTATTGTTGGCGACCTCGCCCTTCCCCCAGCAACTAGCGCCATCTATAATTATAAACTAATAAAGGCGGAGCGGGCGATCTCTCATTTGGCTTATGTATAGTTCGGAAGTTATTTTGATAAAACAACATATTATTTTCTAATTTTTGTCAAATAGTTTGTTAATTATTTTCTCTCGGGTTGTTAAATATGTTTGATTAAAAAACTGGTTGCCTGTAAAGTCGGTATACGGGCGAAAGTTTTACGTGACAACAACTGTGCTCGAGTGGAAGGGACGCGTGCCTTTCACTTTTTATGTCTGTCTCTCTCGCTCTTAGGCGGGATAACCATGCCCGCGTGCCTCTCACTCGCTCTCATTGTGAGCGCATAACGTGAGCGGAGCGTAACGCAGTTTCTTGAAGTGTCACCCGGCAAACCAATTTATAAGACGTTGTCACGTCAAAAAATCTTTGTAGGTTATTGAGTAGTTTTTAGGGTTCCGTATCCAAAGGTTAAAATCGGAAACTGTATTGTATATTCTATTCTTATCATGGCCGCGTGTATATATGAAATTGACATTATTACTTAGCATAACTTAGCATCTCTTAGCATATAAGTACTACTACACTAACTGATCGACGAGCGAGTAAAACCGAAGTTCTTATGGCTCGTCGGTAAAGCTTACCGGTGTATCATTGCAATACCTCGGTTTTGTGAGTCGATCTGTATGAAACGAGACGCTAGTTAAACCTACGACGTGTTTTAAAACCGCGGAATAGGCTCGTACGTCGATCACCTAAGTTGAAAGGGTACCGACGCTCTCTCCATACAAACGTAGTCGACTGTTTCCTCCCTGGATAATGACACTAGCACAAATATTTTTGTGCCATAAAACCTATAACTGCTATGACTATGCCCCTATGTTTTGGATTTTTTAATTTCCTAATTATCATAGACATTAAGATATTAAAAAACAAAACGGGCATGGTCATGGCAGTTATAAGTTTTATGCAATAATAATATTTGCACTAGTGTCATTATCCAGGAAGAAAACAGTCGACTACGTTTGTATGGAGAGAGCGTCGGTACTCTTTCCTCTTAAGGATAAACCGTGTTACTAAATTAGGTATATTTATTAGATCTATCTGGGTTAATTATATTCAAATAGATTATTCAGATTTTTTATTTATTTTCCATTATTATGTTAAACTCGTAGCATAAGCTTCTAAATGGGCAAGTTTCTTACCTATTTCAATACCGGTAAGCCTTCACGCACAATGGCCCAAATGATGAGGCCGTAAAACTAAACTGAAACCGGAAACAGCCCCGTAAAACTAAACTAAACCGGTAAGCCTTAAGATCGAGTCTGTTTTTAAGCCTCATAGGAGGTTATGAGTCTCAACATTAACCGCGCGGCAGCGGTATCAAAATGTACGAACCTGGCGTAGCGTCGCCGTATTGTAGGTAGAGGAAGAGTACCTACAAAGTTCAGGCGGATGTAATATTTATGTAAGTATAAAAACATGCCTTTCAAAACCCACATGCACTAGTCCATCGCACTTTAGTTTTGTTTTAATTTAATGTTACATAATTTAAGTACGGGATCCCTTTATCGACGACCTTCATCGATCTGTCTAATGGATGAAAAGTATTACTTACTTATAAGTAAATCAAATTAAATAGGACAATAAATATATTGCGAATAGATTGCCTAAAACAGTCCAGAATCGTTTTTTAGACTTTTCGCTGGTTTGGTTAAGAGGAAAAGGTACCGGCTCTCTCCATACTGTTGCCTCCCCGGATAATGATACTTACTAGAGCAAATATTTTTGTTGCATAAAACCTGTAACTGCCATGCCCCTATGTCTTATTTTTTATATAAGTAGGTAAGGTTTTGTTTTGTTTAACTCTTACTTTCTATGATACCTAATTAGAATATGAAAAAAACCAAGGCATAGGCACAGCATAGGGGCATAGTCAGTCCTGACGGTTATAGGTTTTATGCAACAAAAATATTTGTGTTAGCGTCATTATCCAGGGAGGAAACAGTCGACTAAGTTTGTATGGAGAGAGCAAGGTAAGGTATGTTAGAGTAAGATCGGATGGTTTTTGGAGCAATTCAAAAGGTTTTACAAAATCTCAGATTTCTCAGCTTCAGTAAAGGTGAAAAAACGAAATATAGAAATAATTGATAACAATAAATTGAAGTTTGATCCTGTATTTAAATTGTTTCTCTACTATCACTCGTTTTCGTTTTATACGTCTTCAAAGTTGTGATACACGATATTTTAAGCATGATAAAAAATTCACCTAATTGGGGGAAGAGCGGATAGCAATTTAAAACCACTTCTACTGCTCGTAGAATAAGGTCATTAATAGGAGTGTATCCGGCGTTTCACGTACAAAAGCATGCGATAAAAATGTTCTACAAATTCGATAGCTTGTGAGTATCCCAAATTATTTTGTGAAACTTCGTATTTTTTTTGGTTTTGGCTATCCGTTCTTACCCCAAACGAGATTTTGCGATTCTCAAACTTTGATATTGAAATTTACCGTAGTAATTCATATGCTTTGGGGTAAGAGTGGCACTTTATAATGTCAAACTAACATACCTTATCTACCTAATTATTATTTACAGTTTCTGTCGTAAAACACCATATTTTAAGTAGGTACTTACTACTTAACTAGCATACAAAGCTTCTACAAGATAAATATTTACGGACTTCCTCGTTTGAAACTAAGTTTTTAGGTTCTTTTTCTAAATGTAAAAGCGTGTAATAATAAGTAGCTATACCTACTTACCTGATTTTTTATTGGTGTCAAAGTATGTACGCAAAGCAAATACTGAAGTAGTGATCAATGAATAGTAATCAATTAACAAATCTTTTCTAAATAATTATGAAATAACATAATAATTAAAGTATAAACTTATCTAGTACATACTAGTACAACAGAGATCAGTCCTAACATAATGTAACAAATTAAATTTCAAAGAACTGCCCTTTCTATAAATCGTAATGGAATCGGAAATTACAAGTGTGAATCCGCGGGGCATAGCTAGTGACTTACAAAAGTTTGACAAACGCTTTCTTTTATTTTAGGGTTTAAGATCAGACGATCACTATCCGATCTTTGACGCGAAGGGCGAAGTTCGGAACTTTGCCTACAGTGATCGTAGGACTGTCTAAATTAGATAATTTTAATATTTAATTCAATAAACTAAGTTTGCAAAAACAATAATAACAAAAACTCTCATATTTTAGAAAATATACGCGAATCAAAATGAGATGTGGCCAAAAATTTGACTGAAAAATTGAAAAAATATGTTGATTCGTTCAACGGCGCGTAGCGCACGTCTCCCTTGTCGGAGCGACTTGCAATTGTAAGAAATATGTATACATTACTTGATGCTTTCACCCTGTTAGCTAGTAAGAATGTTCGGTGCTAGTGTCATGGTTATAGTTTTTTTTATATCCATCAATGTTCTGTCAAAAGCTCATCTCGAACACTTCCTCTTCGTGAATCGTAATGAACGCTGATAATTTTCAATCTAATTTTAACTTAGTAATCTTATTGCTAATTAATATTGTGGTACCTTATAAAATATATAGCAATTGCGGCATTTATCATGCGAGAATAAATTGTTCCGCAATTCAACCTGAGCTTTCATTTTTTTGGACCTCTTGTCTCGCTCCTGTTAAACCACGCGCACGCTATATCTGCCTAAGAGGTTAAGTGCCCAGCATCGTGATGTCGAACGAAGGAAACGACCCGCAAATGATGGAATTCGGCGCGGGTGTTCCACCTAATCGTCCATCATTAGATACTAATGGCTTGGAAGCTGAAAATGGAGCTGGAGGCGTGAGTAATTATGGTACATACCATGTTGAAAAGCTTAGAGGTTCAAATAACAATCTGTCGTGGAAGTTCTGCATGAAGAATGCTCTTATTTTGGAAAAGCTATGGAATTGTATAAAAAATCCAGATGTCAGCAGGGATCCTGATAAAGATGAGAGAGCGTTGGCTCGACTGAACCTCAGTATCACTAGCGATCTGCATCAGTATGTGAGAGATGCAAAGACTGCAAGAGAAGCTTGGGATAAGCTGGCAACGGTCTTCGAGGACAGGGGTCTCTATAGACGTGTTCTACTGTTACGCCAACTTCATCACATTCAATTTCAAAATTACCAGAACATGAATGATTACATCAATGCAATAATGACTATAGTGTCTCAGTTATCTGACATTGGGAAAAACATTGAAGATGGTGAAGTAGCAGAGATCTTATTGAGTGGTCTGCCCTCGGAATATGACGCTCTAGTAAGCAACCTGGAAACAGCCTGCATTAGTTCGACCCTTTCGAGTGAGTTTGTACGATCAAGATTACTTCAGGAGGAGCTACGCAAAAACAAAATGAATAATGGACATACCATTGAAAAAGCGTACCTTGTGAAAAAGAAGAACATAACTTGCAACTACTGTGGGAAGATTGGACATATAAAGGCGAAATGTTTCAAACTACGCAAGGAAAGGAAAACAAAAAGTGAAGAAAAGGCATTTGTTATTACGGAAACTGCTTTAAGTGTGTGCCAAAGTGACTTTATAGTGGACTCTGGTTGCAGCAGTCACATGGTTAATAACAAAAACTTATTCACAGACTTTAATACTAAGAAATGTTTAGTAAGAATTGCTAACAATGAGCAATTATCTAGTGAAGGATCAGGTAATTTAACGATTCCAAATTATAATATTAAGATTGAAGCTATGTTCGTTCCGAAACTGTCCACCAACCTACTCTCTGTCAGTAAATTGATTAGGTTAGGTTATATATTAATATTCAACAAAGAGGGGTGTCACTTTTATAAAGAAAACAACTGTAAAGTTACAGGTACCGAGGTAGGTTTTGCATGTGAGGTAAATGGTGTTTATAAACTAGGTGATGCTGCTGTCAGTTATCACATGTCGCAGCCATTGGAGTGCTCTTCAGATTCTCTTAAAGAAGTTAAGGGGATACAGAGTGCAATGTTGGTGTCAGCTTCGGTGTGGCACAAGCGGCTTGGACACTTGAGTTATGGAGGTATGTGCACACTTCGAAAACAGCATGCCCTTATGTTTCAGAATAATAAAGAAGAACTATCAAATTGCATTGCCTGTTTGGAAGGAAAACAGGCTGCCAAACCATATCCTATTCGTGAAGCTAAGCGTGCTGCTGGGGTGCTCGATCTGATCCATTCTGACGTGTGTGGTCCATTTGCTGTTGAAAGTTGGGGCGGCGCTAAATACATATTAACCTTTACTGATGACTATAGCAGAAAAAGTTGGGCATACCTACTTCAAAGGAAAAATCAGGTATATAATTGTTTTCTTTTATTTAAAACTTTAGTAGAAAAACAAACTAGTTCTAACATTAAGATTTTAAGAACAGATGGAGGTGGAGAATATTGTAATAAACAATTTAGTTCTTACCTCAGATCTCAGGGTATATTACATCAAGTTACTGTTCCCTACTGTCCTGAGCAGAATGGGGTCTCGGAGAGACTTAACAGAACTTTGATGGAAAAGGTTAGATGCATGCTACAGGAATCTGGTTTAAGTAGGCAATATTGGGGTGAGGCTGTCATGACTGCAGTCTATTTAAAAAACAGAAGCCCCACAAAGATCCTAGACGGCCGATTACCTGAACAGGTGTGGACTGGTTCTGCTGTTGACCTAAGTCACCTTAGAGTTTTTGGTTGCATTGCCTATATGTTAATCCCAGAGCAAAAACGTTCTTCTAAATTAGAATCTAAATCTAAAATGTGCATATTTGTTGGTTATGGAGATACTACTAAGGGTTATAGATTAATAGATCCTCAATTTCCTTGTAAGGTTATTTACTCTAGGAATGTATCTTTTCTTGAAGGAAAGTTTTATAAAGATGTTGACAACTTAAAACTTAATATTTTATCTTCAGATAATCATGTTGATGTCTCAACTATTAACATTTTACATGAAAATGACAATCCTAATTTATTAAAAAATACAAATAATAATAATAATAGTAATCAATCTGAAGAACAAATTTTTAATCATGATAAAAGTTTAGGTTCTGAGAGCAACTGTGATCTTAATGAAAATAACATAATAAACGAATCTAGTCAAAGTGATCTAACTAGTGATGCTACCATGGTTTCAGGTGTCGACTCTGAATACTGTACTGGGGATGAAGATGACGAGAACCTGGCCTGTCCGGAGCACGACAGCACCTTGGGCGGCAGCTATTCTCACGGTAACCTAACATCACTTCGAGGGGAAGTGGCAGAGCCTGTCCCTACACGTCCCGTACGTAGTACTCGTAATGTTCTACCGAACAGGTATGCAGACTATGATCTTTCTTTGATGGTTCAAAATCAATTGGAGCCTCTTACCTACTCTGATGCAATGTCTTCTGCTGATAGCGACGAATGGCGTCTAGCTATGCAAAAAGAGTATGAGGCTTTAATTAATATTGGTGTCTGGAAATTAGTAGATCGCCCATCAGACGCGAATATAATTAAATGTAAATGGGTTTTTAAACTTAAAAATTACTTAGAAAATAAGGTAAGATATAGAGCTCGTTTAGTAGCCCGTGGGTTTTCCCAAAAACCGGGAATTGATTACAGTGACATTTTTTCCCCTGTAGTACGTCACAGCACAATACGAACCCTGTTTGCTATAGCTAATGAATTTAATTTAGAAATTGATCATTTTGATGTAGAAACCGCGTTTTTAAATAGTGATCTGAACGAGCATATCTTCATGGAACAACCTGAAGGGTTTAATAACAATAAAAACAAAGTTTGTAAACTATTAAAAAGTATATATGGCTTAAAACAAGCTAGCCGTATGTGGAACTTAAAGGTACATAAGATACTAACTGATAATGATTTTGTACAGAGCAAATTAGAGCCCTGTGTTTACATTAGTAAAAGTCCTAATAAGTTAATAATAATTGCATTATATGTAGATGATTTTTATATAATAAATGATTGTCCTTTAACTAAAAATAAATTATTGAATATGTTACAGAGGGAATTTATTGTTAAAGATTTAGGTACTCTTAAGACTTGTTTAGGTATGAGTGTAAATCGCGATAAGATTAAAGGAACATTGACCTTAAGTCAACATATGTATATTAAGGCAATACTGTCGCGATTTAATATAGAAAAATGTAAACCAGTGTCAACTCCTATGATATTGAATTGTAAACTAGATAAACCTAAAGGAGACTGCCTAGATGAAAATAAGTATAAATATAGAGAACTACTAGGTTGTCTCATGTACTTGGCAGTATGTACGCGGCCTGACATTGCTTTTGTATGTAGCCAGTTAAGCCAGTTTAGTCATAGTTTTGATATGTCACATTGGCATGCAGCTAAACGTGTATTAAGGTATTTAGCAGGGACTTTAAATTATGGACTATGTTTTTATAGGACTAATAATTTAGATATTACTGCATTTACTGATGCTGACTGGGCCAATGATATTGTAGATCGTAAATCATATACAGGCTTTGTGATTAAACTAGGCAATAATACAATTAATTGGGAAGCAAGAAAACAGAGATGTGTTGCTTTATCTAGTACGGAGGCAGAATATTTGGCAATTAGCGATGTTTGTAAAGATTTATCATTTTTAAGAAATTTTTTAGAGGAAATTTTACATAGAATGCCTTCTATAATTGTATATAACGATAACCAAAGCGCACATAAGTTGCTAGAGTCAAAGGAATATAATCATAAAAGGACAAAACATATAGATTTAAGATACCACTATGTAAAAGATTTGATCAGTAATGGTGTCCTTAAAGTAGAATATTTATCAACACAGGACATGATTGCTGATGTATTAACTAAACCCTTGAGTTCCATAAAACATAAATATTTTATTGATATGATAAATATAAAGCATGTAGAATGATTGCATTTGTGTTGAGTTTATCATTGAACATTATTGCTTGAAATGTAATGTCATGATAGTGTTTGTACTTGTTTGTGAATGTAATTTAATACTCATATATGCAATGTTATGTAATGTATAAGGGGAAGTGTAAGAAATATGTATACATTACTTGATGCTTTCACCCTGTTAGCTAGTAAGAATGTTCGGTGCTAGTGTCATGGTTATAGTTTTTTTTTATATCCATCAATGTTCTGTCAAAAGCTCATCTCGAACACTTCCTCTTCGTGAATCGTAATGAACGCTGATAATTTTCAATCTAATTTTAACTTAGTAATCTTATTGCTAATTAATATTGTGGTACCTTATAAAATATATAGCAATTGCGGCATTTATCATGCGAGAATAAATTGTTCCGCAATTCAACCTGAGCTTTCATTTTTTTGGACCTCTTGTCTCGCTCCTGTTAAACCACGCGCACGCTATATCTGCCTAAGAGCAATCACTACAGACGGGGGCGGGGTGAAATGCTCTTTCCGACAATGTGGTCAATTTTTTAAAAATCCTTCTATTTTGGGAGATATTTCATTCATACGGTCTTCCCCCACTGCCGATCTTACCCGAACATACCTTACCTTTCCTCTTAATAGACAAATTCCATACCGATGAAATCCATAATCTTTATTTTACCTTAGCTTTATTTCATTAGCCAGACCAATGCAAATGACGAGTAGGTATCGATGAAACTGCTTACCCAAGCCACATGAGTAGAGATACTCATGTGCCCAAGCGTTGTGACGGGAAAAATAGTCAACCTAACGTTTGCATTGCACTGGAGTAAATAACTTATGATCTCTATAAGCACGACCTTCATCGAGCTTTTTAAATGGATTAAAAGTAAGTACCAAATTTAAATCAAATTAAATAGGCCAATAAATATATTGCAAATGAGTTGTCTAAAAAAATCCAGTCCAGACTATAATTAATTAACAAAATTGACTAATAATAATTGGTTTTAACCTTTCACTGGCTTCATACTTTCGATTGGTATGGAATTTTCTCATAATCAAACCCGTGAAAGGATAAAAAACAATTATTATTAATCAATTTTGTCCATCAATAATTATAGTCTGGATTGGAATTTTTTAAACAACCCATTTGATATATATTTATTGACCTATTTAATTTGATTTAAATTACTCTTCATTCAATAAACAGCTTGATGTTTTTAATTAATTTTTTAGAGTCAACTTAATGGAGCATCATCTGCAATCGAGTGGCGGTAGCGTTGGGAGAATCATTTATATTCGAAACGATTAATCGACTAAATTGTTTGTCTGCTTTCAGAGCACTAAGCATTTTCTGACAGCGAACTTCATCTGTCAGTGTCGCTTAGTGACACTATTGAAGTTGACTGTCCTTCCTATATTGATAGGCGATTTATTGTTTGTGACTAGAATTCATTAAAATGTTTTTATTTATTAGATTTATGTATGTACCTTTAGCTAGAAAAACTATTTTGTTTTTGTCAATGAGTTAATTATAGTAAAATAGGTATCATGGTTACGAGTGTATGGAAAGTTGTACAGTCGCTCGGTGAGGGTCGATAGGAGTGGCGACTGGCGAGCGAAGCTTTTAGTGTAACCACGGAACTACGTTTCGTAAATCTTTCTTGCCATTTAATTTAAATCGGTTTTACATAGCCAGTAGGACAGAATGTCTGTGCCATCGGTGATGTCGGCGTGTAGGGTGTGCCTAGCGAGCGACCGCGAGATGTACCGTCTCGCGAACACGCCGCTCGAGGAGACGTACGAACGTGTAACCAGCGGGACGGTAAGCCTCAATATTTACTGTAGGTACAACATACACTTGAAGATGGAATGTGTTATGTACGGTGTGGTGTGTGGTTGATAGTGTAAGACAGCAGTACAAGTGGGTGCATGGTGGCAGTAGTAGAGTATGTATGTGTGTACAGCTGGTCGTGGAGGGGCGGCCGTGCTGCGTGTGCGGCGTGTGCCTGTCCGCGCTGCGCCGGTGTCGCCGGTTCATTGACACTGCGCGGGAAGCCAACGACGCGCTGGACACCTGGATCCGGAACCAACCCAATACAGACACGGTGAGTGACCAATACACGACGCAACTCTGACACCACAACATGTATCTGTCACATATGAAGGTTGTGCTTTCAGTTTAAGCTTACCGAGCAACCGCTGTTCTCCTTCACTCAAAGAGCCACAGAGCTGTTGGAGATAACGAGTAATGGCATTAGGATACCAGGGGTCAAACAGGAGATTGACACGTCAGGTAATAATAATATAATATTCCTATTTCTGATCACAACATAATACGGCACTATGTAGTCAGTTGGGTTTCACAGTAATCATGCTCAATAGCCTGATCCTTACCAGTAGCCACCATCAGCCGCGTGCTTTCGGAGCGCATTGGATCATCTGGTGTGGATCTAGCTATTGAATACCTATTTCCCATTATATATTTTCAGAAAAGAAAGTAAACAAAATGATCCATCTGAAAAACGAGGGTACATCTGACAATGAAGGCGACAACACACATAATATCAAGTTAGAAGTCCTAAGTGGTAACGAGAACGACAACACACGAGCGTCAGATGATGAAAGTGATGAGACACAGATGTCAGACAACATTAAAAGCGGCTCACAAATGTTCTCCAATTTTCTATGTGTCAACATCCCGGAGGAAATGGTAAATGTTGAAATCCACACGGAGACACCAAGACTTGACTATTGGGATGTGTCGGACAATGTTGGACGTGAAACGACTCCTGGTACATCGAATGTTAGATGGAATCATCCAACGTCATCACGGGAGGATGTTCCTTTGCTAAGATCTCGGAAGAGGGTCAAGCCGAATGAAGCTACCAGTTGTAAGTATACTTACTAAAATCCTCATAGATTAGACTGGGAGATGGTGACACGAAATACTAAGTCATTTGTACCAGTGTGGCGTTTCTTCAAGGGTCTGTTTACGGAATGACAAAAAGTTTATGATGGTCATAGCGCTGGGACCGGCCGCCCAATCGCGTGGGCGTTAATCGAACGTGTGTGCTAAGTAACGAAAGTCGAAAGATTTGTTCCACAAAAATTATTGAATTGAACAAAACTCAATTTTCGATCGTTTTCTTAAGACGTTATTGTGTAGAATAATTATTATTGTGCCTATTGGGTGGTATAAATAATAGATCGATTTAGCGACACGTATCAGATCTTACAAGCACCCTCTTACATAGTATACAATAGTGTAGTAAGTATATCTTATAGCACATAACATCCCCCTTTATTTTTTAAAAAAATTGGTATAAATTTCATCAGTAAATAAAGAAATTGATTCACAATTTGATACGTAGGTATTACTAACTTTTTACACGAGTAGGTATACCTTTATAAACATTCTTATCTAAGAGATATAGGGTTACACTTAATTGTTTCGGTCCGTATTTCCTCTGCACATTAGAGCTGCTTTAAGCGAACGGTGCCACCTTTCTACTAACCCGTTGGATTGTGGATGGTATGCGGTGGTACGTATCTTATTGATACCCATCTTCTTAGCTAAGTGCTGAAACAGGTGGGACTCGAATTGACGTCCTTGATCCGTCGTCAGTCTCAAAAAACATCCAAATCTTGTTATCCATCCCGAGTAAATTATATCAGCAGTAGTTTCTGCAGTAATATCTTTCACTGGGTGGGCCTCTGGCCAGCTGGTCTTCCTGCTTATCATTGTAACAATATACCTGTAACCCTGGCAGTATTGCAAGGGACCGACAATGTCCATATGTAGATGTTCGAATCGGTCGCTGTGAATAAAAGTTCCATGCGGTGATGTGGTATGTCGATCGACCTTGGATTTTTGACAACCCATACAGGACTTGGTCCACATAGTAACATCTTTGTTCATCGATGTCCAAAAGTACCTTGCTTGCATCATCTTTTTAGTAGTGCGCGTCCCCGGATGGCTTGCGCCATGTACAGCGTTGAAAGCCGATACACGAAATTCCTCGGGCAAATATGGACGGACTCTGCCCAGCGACAACTCGCAATAAATAGGTTTGTTGGAATTTGGTAGGTGCATCTGTTTAAAACACAATGTGTTTGATTTCAAAAGAGCTTTCATCTCATTGTCGCCATTCTGTGCCTCGGCTACTCTGTCATAATCTATGGGCGATGGCATATCTATCTCCGCTATACGTGATAAGGTGTCCGCAACTCTATTGTCCGAGCCTTGTATGTGTTGTATTTGTAGTGGCACGTGGATGGTGGAATGCACAGCCAAGGAATTTCCGTGCACAGCAGCAGAAATAAATAAGACAACTTGTGACAATATTGATTAGGATTTATATTCACTATAAACCTATCAATGTTATTAACTAATAAATAAGTATCAAATTAAATATGCGGAAAGAATTTAAATATCGTATCAAGCATGGGCGTGCCCAGAGTTTTGTAAAGGGTGGGGCGGAAGCAAATAAAAGTAAAAAACTCGATAAGTAGTAGAAAATTATAAATGTTTTTATTTACTGTATTTATTTTAATAATATCGTGGGGGTTTTGGCTAATTAATCTCTACATGATGGCCCAGCACTAAACCAGCGTGATGGCAATGCGATGGTTAAAACGCAACTACACGATGGCAACGTTCAGTTGTAAATTGGAGAAGGACGTGGAAGCAGCCGTTGCCGAAATAGGTATAATATCTATGCACCACGTACCAATTTTCAAGGACTCACTGTGGAATGGGCACGTGCAGATGCATACCGCCATCGCTGGCCCACTTCTTTTGATGTGTGACCGAAAAACTGACACCTGACTCTTCATGATGGGCCATCATGCTGGCCCATCATGAAGAGGGGCCATTAAAGTCGCGAGCGTGCAAGTGGTGGGAGAGGGTAGGGAACGCGGGCGGATAAACTTCGGTATTCGTTCGAAAATCATTAGACTTTTGAAAGTAACATAGTTAATATTTATATTTGTTACTTATATTAAAAATATTTTTTTTTTATTATAAGCAGGGTGGGGCAAATGCCTCACCTTGCCCCACTATGGGTACGCCCATGGTATCAAGACAGAGCTTCGAGTAAGAGTAGATAGGTGACAACGACAAGCGGAAACAGATAAAAGTCCACAGACTATAAAGTTATTCTATTGTCCTTTATTAAGGGCTTAGTTACACGGTAAGTATGGTATTTTAACACTTCCCCTCATACTTAACCGTTTACATAGTATAGACTCTACTAACTACTCTTAAAATGTGACGCTACATACAAACACAATATCACAACATATATTGCATACAACATACATAACAAAATATGCACACAGAACATTAACTATATGTAAACACACATGCTTCATTTCAGTATAACACAATCCATGTCAGTTATGTAATACATTTTAAATTCAATTCCTTTACAAAATTACAATGTTTGTTAACACATAAAGGCTTAGTAAATACATCGGCTGTCATTTTGCTGGTTTCTAAATATTTTACAGTAATAAAATTCTTCTGTATAAAATCCTTTACAAAATGGTAGCGTAGATCAATGTGTTTAGTACGTTTATGGGAATATTCTTTTGCCAGCAACAATTTCTGAGCACTTTGGTTGTCATTATAAATTACAATATTTAAGTGTTTATCAATAATTTCAAGCAAGAAATTCTTAATAAAACACAATTCTTTTGTTACATCACTAATGGCCAAATACTCAGCCTCAGTACTGGATAAAGCCACACAACGCTGTTTCCTAGCTTCCCAGCTAACAACATCACTACCAAGTTTGACAACAAAGCCTGTATATGATCTCCTATCACAGACATCATTACCCCAGTCAGCATCAGTAAAAGCAGTTACATTAAAATTGAAACTATCATTTTTATAAAAACATAAACCTAAATCTATAGTACCTGCTAAATACCTGAGGACACGCTTAGCAGCTATCCAATGACTTTTGTCAAAACTAGTTAAAAACTGACTTAGCTGACTACAAGTAAATGTTATATCAGGCCTTGTACATACAGATAAATACATTAAACAGCCAATTAATTGCCTAAATTGATAAACATTATCATCTAAACATTGTTCAGTATTTGACTTATTCAACTTATTGTTTACAATCATAGGTGTTGAAACAGGTTTACACTCTAGCATATTAAATCTCTTTAACAATCTCTTTATGTACTCAGATTGGTCTAATATTAAAATATTCTTATTTCTAGTGACACGCATGCCTAAACAACTAGTTAAACTACCAAGGTGCTTAATACAAAAATTAGTATTTAATAAATTAAACAATTCTTTTGTATCACAAGTCGAAAAAATATAAAAATCATCGACATAGAGAGCTATAACAGTGAGATTCCTTCCATTTTTCTTTACATACACACAGGGCTCACACTTACTGTTCTCATATCCATTCTTGCATAATAGCTCATTGACCTTGATGTTCCACATGCGACTAGCCTGCTTCAAACCATAAATACTTTTCAAAAGTAAACAAACCTTATTATTATCAAGCACAAAACCTTGTGGTTGTTCCATATATATCTTTTCATTCAGATCGCCGTTCAGAAAAGCTGTAGTTACATCGATATGTTCAATAGTCATATCTAATTGATTAGCCAACGAAAAGAGTATACGCATTGTTGAATGACGTACAACAGGAGAGAACGTATCGACATAATCAATGCCCTCTTTCTGACTGAAACCTCGAGCAACTAAACGAGCTTTAAACTTATCGAAATTGCCTGACGTATCATGTTTTAACTTATATACCCACTTGCATTTTACTATGTTTGCATCTGTAGGTCTATCTACCAATTTCCAGACATTATTCTGTTTAAGTGACTCAAATTGCGTCTGCATTGCAGTGCGCCACTCATATGAATTTTCAGACACCATAGCCTCATCATAAGTTTGAGGCTCATTAAATATAGAAGCAGCAAACATACCCATTTCATAATCACCATACCTAGTTGGTGGTTTACCAGCAGTAGTACGACGCGGGCGCGGGGTGTCGCCGACAGTCACAGGAACATCTGTACTCGTCGCGCCTTCCCCTCGAACAGCAGTCTCAGCATGAGGGACCGGTTGTGCATGCGGCCTCCCAACATCAAGACATGGCTCTGCCGAGGCTTGTTCAGCCTCCAGGCTCTCGTTCGCGTCACTACCTTCTCCAGACTCACAATCTGTAAATTCATAAGAATTATTTAAATTAACATTATTGCCAGACTGATTAAAACTATCACATTTCTCTAACTGACTTGAATTCTCATTATTTAATAGAATTGAATTTTCATTATTTAATTTATCATTATATTCTGTAATAGTAATTAATAATTCATTGTTATTATAATTACTCTTAATGTCGTTATTTTTAAAATCTTTAAGAAACTTATTTTCAATAAAATTAACGTTTCTAGATAAAATCACTCTCTTAACATTTGATGGCTCCATAAGTCTGTATCCCTTTGTTACTTCTGAATAACCGACAAAAATACATAACTTCGACCTAGAATTCAATTTACTAGTTCGAACATGCTCAGATATTAAGGTATAGGCTATGCATCCAAACACACGAAGGTGTCCAAGACTCACTGGGTGTCCAGACCAAACCTCTTCTGGCAATTGTCCTCCAAGCGCCGTTGTAGGGCTCCTATTTTTTAAATAAATAGCAGTAATGACTGCTTCACCCCAAAATCGGTTAGAGAGACCTGCCTGTAACAGCATACACCTTGTCCTTTCCATCAGTGTCCTATTAAGTCGCTCTGCGACGCCATTTTGCTGAGCACAATAAGGTACGGTTAACTGGTGAGCTACACCTTCTTTCTCCAAGAAAGACCTAAAACTGTTATTACAGTACTCACCTCCATTGTCAGAACGTAAACATTTTATGAACAAGCCGGTTTGCTTCTCAACAAAGTTCTTAAATTGTATGAAATAAGACAGAACTTCATATTTATTCTTTAACAAGTAACCAAAACTTTTTCTAGAATAATCATCAGTAAAGGTTAATAAATACCTTGCACCATTCCAACTGCAGTCTGACATAGGGCCACAGACGTCACTATGTACCAATTCTAAGGGGTATGTTGCACGCGTCGCTTGACTTTTGGGATAAGCCTTGGCCACAGGCTTCCCCTCCAGGCAAACTATACAGGAATCTGGGTTTTTCTTGTCCTGAAAAGAAACTTTACGCATCGCATTTTCCCTAAGTGAATGCATACCTTTAAGACTCAAATGCCCTAACCTTTTATGCCATAAATCAGCATCCAAACATTCAGACACAGTCAACCTTGCAGTCTGTGCTTCCTGCACTTCATGCAGGACAGCCATCGACCGCTCCTTTGCAAAAGTACCATTTAGTTTATATACACCTTTACACAAACCTGCTTTCATAATAACCTCACCTTGGATTAGACAATTTTTGTAAATACAACAGCCATCAGAATCAAAAACTACTGTCATTCCTTCCTCACATAACTTACTCACTGATAGCAAGTTCTCCGATAATTTTGATACATAAATGACCCTTTTCAAATTAATATTTAACTTATTGACGCTTACATGAATATCACCAATTGCAGAACTTTCTAGTTTTGTTTCCCTGTCAGCACATGTTATAGCACATTTTTGTTTTTCAATATTCGATAACAAATTTATGTCCTTGCACATATGTGAAGATGATCCACTGTCCACAATAAAACTATCACCATGCTCAGCAGCCAGATAAGAAGTTGCAACCAGTGTTTGTTCATTCCTGTTTTCTTTCTTCTGGCGCTTCCACTTAAAGCATCGAGATTTTATGTGTCCTGGTTTCTTACAAAAGTGACAGGTAATCTTTTTGGAACTTGTAGCTATCATTGCATCACATCTATCATCTGTCGTGTTACCTTTTCTAGATTCCTCTTGAATTAGTCGTGCCCGCACCAGCTCAGACGATAGCGTAGTAGTGAGAGTTGCTGTCTCTAAAGCAGTAACTAGATTGTCATACTCCTTCGGTAGACCAGAGAGTAGTATTTCAGCAATTTCACTGTCTTCTATAGACTTTCCTATGTCAGCCAAGCGCTGCACCAAGGTAAATACAGCTTCAATGTACGCAGTCATGGAGTTGAAGTCTTGAAGTCTAGTATTATGAAGCTGACGTAGCATTTCAACCCGTCGAAATAATCCTTTGTCTTCAAATACTCCACATAGCTTTTCCCAAGCTTCTTTTGCTGTTGTAGTTCCATAAAGCAATTGATGGAGACTCTGTTTTACACTGAGACAAATTCTCGCGTGAGCTCGTTCATCATGTCTAGGATCGACGCCGTGTTCATTCAGAACACAAGACCACAGTCCCTCTAGGATTAATGTGTTCTTCATAGTGAATTTCCAAGAGTTAAAATTCGACACGCCTTCCAACTTGTCAATATGGCCATTTATCACATAGCTATTAATCACCGCCATTGTAGCGGCCGGCACAGAAATGCCGCCATCTTGTCGTCTTACGCTGCCGCCAGTGCCGCCGTGCCCAGCATTTTGCTCATTCTCATCCATATTACCGGATAATGGCATCTCGCTTCACAAACGCTGCACGATCTTGAAATCCTTCCAAAAACCGAGTCGGGCCAAGGTCTGGGCTCATAACCTGTAGTGGCACGTGGATGGTGGAATGCACAGCCAAGGAATTTCCGTGCACAGCAGCAGAAATAAATAAGACAACTTGTGACAATATTGATTAGGATTTATATTCACCATAAACCTATCAATGTTATTAACTAATAAATAAGTATCAAATTAAATATGCGGAAAGAATTTAAATATCGTATCAAGACAGAGCTTCGAGTAAGAGTAGATAGGTGACAACGACAAGCGGAAACAGATAAAAGTCCACAGACTATAAAGTTATTCTATTGTCCTTTATTAAGGGCTTAGTTACACGGTAAGTATGGTATTTTAACAGTATTGAGGTACAAAATTGCATGATAAAATCGAGGTGTCGTATTCGCCGTGGTGTATCGTTCTTGCTTATTGTATTTTTTGTTAATGAGTACCTACACGATAGGTTTATGGTCGGTATAAACTGTAAAAGGTCTTCCTTCGATTAAAGGTCTAAAATGTTTGATTGCCATATAAATTGCCAATAACTCTCGATCGTATGTGCTGTACCGTTGCTGAGCGTCACTCAGTTTATTGGAAAAAATCCCAGAGGTCGCCAGGAGTCTCCTTCTCGTTGTTGTAGGACTGCGCCGGCACACGTATTCGAACAGTCCGTCATAAGATCGGGGCGTCAGCTGATGGAAATGTCAATGTAATTGCGCTTTGTATGCTTTGTTTACATTGTTCGAAAGCTGCGATATTTTCGTCGGTCCAAGGTATGATGCTCTTGTCTCTCTTTTTGGCGTTATGTAGGAATGGACGTAACTTTGAATGTATTTCAGCTGCTTTTGGAAGGTGACGTCTGTAAAAATTGAGCATTCCAAGGAATCTACGTAGTTCGTCGACTGTCTTTGGCCTTGGGAATTCGGATATAACTTTTATTTGGTCTTCTAAAGGTTTTAATCCACTTTTCGATACGTGAAATCCAAGGAAATATAATTCTGTTTTACCAAACTCGCATTTAGACATGTTTATAGTTACACCATATTTGTCAAGTCGGGCAAGTACCTCTCTCACGTGGTGTTTATGATCGGACTCTGTCATGGATGCAATGATGACGTCATCTATATATATAAATATATTGTCTAATCCTCGCAAGACTTCGTTATTAAGAAAACGCTGGAATGTTTGAGCAGCATTTTTGAGTCCGAAGGTCATTTTTTGAAATTCTTCGAACGGGGTCGTTATCGCCGTTTTCGGTATGTCATCTTCATTGACACTAATATTATGATATGCACGTTGTAAATCAATACGTGAAAAAATGTTTTTGTTATGCAGTAGGTACGTGCAGTCTTGTATACGCGGTATCGGGTACCTATCGGGCTTTGTCAGCGCATTCAGTTGCCGATAGTCGCCACATGGAGTGGACTGGCCCAGTTACTTTTTGAAGGTCTACAAATGCCCATGTCCTGCATGCGTTGAAATTCTGCCTTCACCTTGATGTACTTGTCCGGCGGTAGCGGTCTGGGCCGGGCGAAAACAGCTGATCCCGTCGTTTCGATGTGATGGACTACAGAATGCGGTGGAGTTCCCTTAAAGCACATAGGTTTTGTCACGTTAGGAAACTCGGATAAAATGTCACTGTAGTCACTTGTGTAATCTATTGTTCTCACTGTTGGTTGTTCTTGTAAAGTCACTGAAGCTATTGTATGTAAACTGGTAAGCGAATCAATAAGTCTCATTTTGCTCACATCCACTAATAGTTTATGGTGGCTAAGGAAGTCAGCACCGGGAATAGGTTGCTTGACATCAGCCAGGACGAATGACCAGCGGTATGGTCGACGTAACTTGAAATCTAAGTCCAAAGTCTTAACACCGTAAGTTTTTATATCAGTTCCGTTAGCTGCGTACAGTTTATAATCGTCACATTTACTATAGTACTTATTTTTGTTCACTGGTATAACCGAAATGTTTGCACCGGTGTCCACTAAAAATTTAAAACCGCTGTTATTGTCCGTAACACTTAGTCGGGGAACGGGAGATATGGTGCAAATCTCCGCCTGCGATTGCACCATAACTAGTTTTCCTGTTCCCTGTTTCCAGATTTTTTCCATGCACACGGCTCTACACATTTCCTTGCTCTATAACGGTATCTAAAATGATATGAACATAGCCAATTTGGACTGTCCGGCGTGCGACGTATCTCGTTACGTCCGCGTGAAGCAGAGCGCGATCGAGATCGATTTCTAAAATTTTGGAATTGATTTTTGCGATTTTCTATGTCGTTCATTCTTAGGCTCAATTTGGCAATTTCAGACAAGATGGTAGCTGTATCGATACTGTTACTTGTCGTTGCATGTACTTCCGCCAGCTGCAATGGACGCGTAGTTTCCACGATTTTATCGGCTATGCCAGCTAAATTATCGAGGTCCTTCACTTCGCTGACCGCACACCACGTACTGTCGGTGGCAGATGACCTTGCCACATGATGCGAAGGGTCTCGTCCGGTATTTTGTCTCGCGCCAATTCCCTCATTCGACGTAGTAATTGGGATGGCTTTTGGTCCCCCAATTCCATTTCACTCAAAAGCTTCTGAAATTGTCGGATTTCAGACTCTTCGTAGACATGTAATAGACGCTCTTTAAGAGTGTTATATTTGTTCGATTGCGGAGGCTTCAAAAGGATGTCGCTGACCTGCTGGATGACGTCTTTACCTAGTTTCGTCACAACTAGGTTGTATCTGGCCTCGTCGCCGATTTTCTGTGGTCCTAGGATAGCTTCACATTGCACGAACCAGAGTCGGGGCTTGTCGCTCCAAAAGTCCGGTATACTGGATGACACGGTCACGACGGCTATTTCACCCTCACTACTACTTCTCGGTGTTGCTGGTGCTTGCTTTTCCGCGTCTTGCTCTTCCATTTCGAACATTTATCTTTAGAAGATCACAGTCGCTCTTAATAAGGTGCGTGTTATTAACGTGAGTCACCACTGTGCCTATTGGGTGGTATAAATAATAGATCGATTTAGCGACACGTCCGTTTAATATCAGATCTTACAAGCACCCTCTTACATAGTATACAATAGTGTAGTAAGTATATCTTATAGCACATTATCAACATAGAACTATTTTTTTTATGTTTTCTGTTGATGCCCTCACAGGTGCTCCCGCACTCAAGAAACGTAGACCGATCAAATCAGAACACCAACATGGGAACACCGACCCATCAGCTACAGTACAAACCGAGCTCGTCTTCTCATGCAGCCAATGCAATTTTAAAACTCCGAAACAAAAGCTTATGAAGCAACATTTAAAAATACATGTCGGTAAAATACTGTTAACTTGCAATAAGTGTGACTATAAATGTAAGGGAAGGGCCAATTTTAACCGACACATGTTGACGCATACTGGTGAAAAACCGTTTGCATGCGATAAGTGTGATTATAAATGTAATCAAAAAGTCAGTTTGAAACGACATTTAAGCAGCCATCCTAGTAGCAGTACTTCACTTACTGATATTGTTGAAAAGCCATTTTCATGTACACACTGTGATTATAGATGTGCTCTAAAAAGCATATTAATTCAGCATTTAACCACACATACTGGGGAAAAAAAATTCGCGTGCGATAAGTGTGATTTTAAATGTAATCACAGGGGCAATCTAAATCAGCACTTAAGGATTCATATCGGTGATAAACCGTATTCTTGCGATAAGTGTGACTATAAATCTAGTTCTAAAAGTAGTTTAAAACAACATCTAATGCGGCATACTGGCGAAAAACCGTTATTATGCCAAATATGTAACTATAGGGGTAATAATATGGGCAATTTCAAAGATCATTTGAGGACGCATACTGGTGAAAAACCATTTGCATGCGATATGTGTGATTATAAAAGTGGCTGGAAGAAGGCTTTGAAACGGCATTTAATGAATCATACGGGTGATAAGCCATTTGCGTGCGATAAATGTGATTATAGATGTACTCAAAAAAGTCTTTTAACTCAGCATTTAACGACTCATACTGGAGAGAAACGGTTCGCGTGCGAAAGATGTGATTATAAAAGTAATACCAAAGGCAACCTCAAAGAACACATGAGAACCCATACTGGTGAAAAGCCGTATGCATGCAACCAGTGTGATTATAAATGTGGTCATAAAACACACTTAAATCGTCATTTATTAATCCACACTGGTGAGAAGCTATTCTCATGTGATTACTGTGATTATAAAAGTAATTATAAACCTAAATTACAACAGCATACAATGCATCATACTGGTGACATGCCATTTTTGTGCGATAAGTGTGATTATAAATGTATTCATAAAGGCCAGTTGAAGAAGCATTTCATGACACATACTGGTGAGAGACCGTTTGCGTGTGAAATGTGTGATTACAGAAGCTATAATAGAAGCAATGTGAACCATCATATGAGGACGCATACCGGTGAAAAACCGTATGCTTGCGATAAGTGTGATTTTAGATGTAATCAGCAGCAGAGTTTAAAACGGCATTTGAGAACACATACTGGTGAAAAACCTTACGTGTGCGATAAGTGTGATTATAAGTGTAGTAATAAACAAGCTCTGGATAAACATGGGAAGAGCGTTCATGCCGGTGTTATACCGGGGCTCTAGTTGTTCTTTTAAAGGCTTTAATTTGGCCGATGTCGTTCGATTCGTCCAGACGTTATTTTTGATAAATCAACAGATTGTTTTGTAATTTTAATTTTTAAATAAACGATCCCGTCAACATTCATTATTTTAATTGTTGTTAAATGTAAAACCTTTGAAATCAGAATAATAGCATTATTTTTTAGTAGATATTGTAGATTTTAAGTAGGTACCTACTTCTCTAGTTTTAGTCCTAGTTCCCAGTAGGTACAATCCACGGTCAAAAGTCCACCGCCACCGTAACGTTTTCAATCCTGTGCAGCACTATTTGAACATCATAACAACATAACTTGTAGATCGTCCCACGTCGGTTGGTGTAGCCGCTACAGTTGTAGTTGTATGAGTATGAGGTATAGGCCGCCACCCGCTACCGTAGCGGGTGGCGGCTTATACCTCATACAACTAAAGACATAGCTAACATGTTGAAAATAATAATCGTATTTAAGTAATAATAACAAGTATTTAAGTTTGTGTGTAACGTCTATTTCGTCGTAACTCCAATACTGGTTGATAGTATTATTGTAGCAAACTGATCATTTACTTATGACCCATACTGTTTTTAATAATTTCCTCTTGTCGAGATCGTCTCGATTAAAGAGGTGTGTAAATACATCATAATATTGTGTATGTAACGTATTATTTATGGTGAGCGCACACCTACCCGCACTGCACGCGCCACAGTCACCGTTTGTATGCGCGCGGCTCCGGCTGGTGACGTCATCAGCATCGGCCTTGGGGATTTCCTTCGCTGCGGCGCGTGCGCTGCGGCTAGGTGTGCGCTCACCCTTAAGAAGGTGTAACTAATCTAACCCTTTCATCTGTCAGAATTGACGTTGACCTAACGTAAGATGAGACATGTAACGCTTACACTTTATTAAACCTAGTATAAATTAGTGAAAAAATAACATTTGATTTGTTTTATTTTCCCAACTATACCTACTTACTTTGGTACGTTCCTGTTGACATTGAGGTAAATGTACTCCTGTTGATCAAACTTTCTGGTCAAACTAGTCAATTTGGGCTTAGAGGTATCTTCATCTTCAGCCAGTTGCGGTGACTCGCGCTCATCGACTCGTTCAAAAATAATACACATCTTAATTAATGGCTTCTGCACGCCAAAAAGCCGCAATTTAGCCAAATACTGGAGGTGGTGTGGAAACCACACTATGACATGACTGTGACGTAATTAATTACCTTAGATGCGTATCTATTTCCTTTTCAGAGATTTGACGACCCAATTGGGATAATGCCGTGGGATAATGGTCACCATGCCGGACTCCCAAACTCAGGGTTGCGGGTTCAAGTCTAGTTACTTAGCTTGGGGCTAGATGGCGATGTGTGGAATGTCTTGCAATGAAGCTTGCAATATTTATTTATTTTATATTTAAACTATGTACCTCTATGATTTATACCGAGATCACTATTAGGCTATATGGGTTTAAGTTCTTTTGCTTGCCCACACGAGGGTTAAAAAAAGAAAAGTGTCAGTTGTCAGTGACAGACGGTTTGATGACAATTTGCGTTTCGGTGCAAACTTGCAAAGAGAATATAAATACTAGGTACGTAATTTCGGTGCGTCCAAAAATTACCAAAAATGTTTGCGCTAATTTAATAATTAATGTATGCTATTTAATTATGTGCAAACTGAATTTAGCATTTTGTTTTTCTATCGTGTGTATTCCGGACAACTAAGTATTGCTAAGTACGTGTGTTTTGACTGTATTCTAACATTCCTAAGACTCTTGTAAACTTCCATATCTTGCTAGTTCTCAATAGTCTATAGGATGTCTGCGTCGCTATGGATGTCGGCGACGTGTAGAGTGTGTCTAGCGAGCGACCGCGATATGTACCGTCTCGCGAACACGCCGCTCGAGGAGACGTACGAACGTGTAACCAGCGGGACGGTAAGCCTCAACATTTACTGTAGATACAACATACACTTGAAGATGGAATGTGTTATGTACGGTGTGGTGTGTGGTTGATAGTGTAAGACAGCAGTACAAGTGGGTGCATGGTGGCAGTAGTAGAGTATGTATGTGTGTACAGCTGGTCGTGAAGGGGCAGCCGTGCTGCGTGTGCGGCGTGTGCCTGTCCGCGCTGCGCCGGTGTCGCCGGTTCATTGACACTGCGCGGGAAGCCAACGACGCGCTGGACACCTGGATCCGGAACCACCACAATACAGACACGGTGAGTGACCAATACACGACGCAACTGACACTACAACATGTACGGTCGGCTGCATAATTGCAGATCTACCGTAGAGCTCCAAATCGGCTGTTATAAGAATGTTTTTAACAGAAGCAATATTCTAGGTACCTGCTTTAGTTGAAGTACAAAGTCTTCTAACGCATGAATTTATCAAACAAAAACATGAGAATGAAAACATGCCAATAATAGTAATTTTTGAACTCTACCAAGGGCTGCAATTATGCAGCCGACTGGACCTATCACATGTAAAGGTTGTGCTTTCAGTTGAAGCTTACGGAGCGACCATTGTTCTACCTCACTCAAAGATCCACGGAGGTGATCGAGATAACAAATTATAGCATCGGAAAATCATTAGTCAAAGAGGAGAGTGACACTGAAGGTAATATACATTCTAATAACTCATAACGCAAATAACAACGCTTAATCTTTTTTATTATAATGTTGTTTGGCATAAAGCATAGTGTTAAAAACGCATAATAGAAAACTTGTCAGAACAAATGTTTATACCTAATTTTACTGTCTTCCAGAAAATGAAGATAATAAAATAACTTATGGACAATACCCCTCTGATGATGAAAGCAACATCCTGACAGAGGAAATCAAGTCCGAAGTCACTAGTGATGATGGGAATGACTACACACATGTTGACACCTGTGAGGAAAGATATGGTAAGTAACTTTACCAACTTTACTTTTATAACTTGATAAGAGCAAAGATTGTAATAGTAGTCTGTGGAAATTGAAACATACCAAACAGTAAATGATTTCTTCGATTTTGGACTGTATTAATATAGGCTCGGTACACAACAAGTGGGATAGGAAATAAACATGCGCACATACCTCGAACCTCCAAGCAGCAGCGTTTTGGGCAGTGCCAATCCTTGACACCACACTTTCAGCACAACACATTTGACAAAAAGTACTAGGATACAATATCCGGGTCGCAATTAAGACGACAGTGCACACAAATAGATGTGTTCGCGGTTGAAGATGGCGGATAACTGATTGTTCTCGCTCATGTCACGAGAGGGCGCGCGTGCGAGTGGCGACGCCCGATGATGTAGTGCTTTGCATGTAGGTGGGAAACAGGTAATCAGGAAGAAGGGATTGTACCGCCCTGAAGGTCAATTCTCGTAATTATAGTAAAATGCAATCTTAAATTGATCGAAGTGAAATGATATTGAAATTTAACTGTCAATTGGTATTCTGCTAACCATAATCATAATAACATTTCAGTTACATTTCAATTACATTTCAATTGCATTTCACTAACATTGCGATATAAAATCATTCAGTCATTCATTCATTTTGCTTTGTTAGGTTGGCTATGTCACAAAATTTAAAAGAATTTCATTTGGCGCCTGTTTTATTTTGGAGTGTGTTTAAAGAAACTTTGTGATATGAAGGTCCATGAGATAAATCGCGCTAATGCTCTAGATAGCAATTGATGTCGATAGCAATCAATAGCAATAGATAGCGATTTTTTATAAACAAAGTAAATAATGTGGGCCATTTCACATAACGCCATCTAGCCCTAAGCTAAACAACTAGGCTTGTATACTTAAATACTTGTTTGGGGCGAGAATCGAACCTGTAACCTTCTATATCGAAATACAAGTAAAGTAAAGTCCAGGCGTCACCACCATAGCTTAATCTTTTGTGAAACTACAAGAAAGGCTTCCTCTGGGTCCGATCTGCAAAGGCCTATGTGGCAGTCACTTTTGATCCGGACCCAAGTGGGCGGTTGCAGACAAAATTTGTGCAAATGGGGGTGGGTATATTTTATTTTTTAAACAAAATAGGCTTGCATTTGACCTCATCTCACCTGATGGGAAGCGAAGAAGAGGTCGAAGATGTAACATGCTAGCCTAGAAGGTACCTATTCACTCTAGACTTGAAGACTATAAAATATTGCACCGACTGAGGAGCATTTGAGTGTGGAGCCCCATTGCAGTCCGTACACCTACTCCTGACTACTCCAATGCCCATTGTGCCCTAATACCTGCACATTGTAGGACCTGGAAGGGGCCAATGCTGCTGCAGTTGCAGTGGCTAACTATTAGGCAGGAAAAATTTACCTAAAAACTTTAATTGTAACTAGCTGCAAACCGCGGCTTCACCCGTGTAGGTCCCGATCCTATTTGAATGTCGGGATGAAAAGTATCCTAAATGTTAAATCCATGTTTCTAGCTATATCTACATACTGTCCATAGCATTCGGACACACAAACTTTCACATTTACAATATTAGTAGATTTGTTTATATTTTTTAAAACAATACCCCTGGGTGTTGCAAAAAGACCAATCTTCTGTCGGGAGACTTACCAACTGACCTAAGTCATAACGTTTTTAAAAATATAAAAAGTGAGTTACCATGTTTTCCCTTGCAGATGTAGATATGTCAGACAATGAAGCTGACGAGGCACAGATGTCAGACAACATCGAAGGCCACAGTTCCATCAACTTTGTATCTGTCAATGCACAGGAAGGCATGATCGATGTTGAGGACACGCAGATGTTAAACGATGTTAAACCTGACATCTCGGACGTTGAAGGTGAAACCGCTCCTGGTGCATCCAATGTTGGAATCCATCAATCAACATCTTCAAAGGACATTGAGAAACCGCTTCTTGTACCGAGATCTAGAAAGAGGGTCAAGCCAAAGGAAGATACCGAAAGTACGTACTACTTATATTCTCCACTAGCTGCGCCCCGCGGTTTCACGTAAATCCCGATCCCGTGGGAGTTCCTGGATAAAAAAAAATATGCTATGACACTCAGCTACCTACAAACTGTTTCTGTGCAAAATTTCATTCAAATACGTCCACTGCTTCGTTTCTAAGCATCAAAAGTTTCCAGCCCTCTTAATCAAGATTACTTTCTATTAGCGATATAGCCAATCGACAGATTTTTTTGATGAATTTGACTTAAGGATCCCCTGTTCGACGGGTTCAACTCATGGACGCACGTGGCTAAAATTATAGCTATTTCACCTTACACTGTTTAGGAAAAGGAAAGGCTCAGTAAAGAGCAGTATAAAGATATTACGCATACAACAATTTCAGCGTCAGGACACTACCACACACTACATTACATAAACACGTTCGGGCTCGCTTCGGTCGTTACCGCCGCGCGACTCGGCGCGACACATCACACACACAGTGACAACAAGCTTACGGAACTGCGCGAGTGTAAACACCGCGTGCTCGGCTTGCGATCGGTGCGGTGGTGAGCGCCGCCGTGCGAATGTGTACAATCAACGGTCAAAAGTCCACCGCCATCGTAACGTTTACAATCCTGTGCAGCACTATTTGAACATTATGTAACCTGTGGATCGAACCCACATCGGTTGGTGTAGCGGGTGGCGGTTTATACCACTCGGCCAACTAAAGACAGCTAACATGTTGAAAATAAAAAACTTGAGAGGTGTCAAGGGACACCCGCATCGAACGAAGTTCCTTTCGATGAATTAGTGAATAAATTGTAATTTTTTTTAATAATCGTCGCGACACCACACTGTTCAATGCGAAATAGAAAGACGAAACGAAAATAACTGGCTAGCAAGCCAGTTATTTTCGATTCGTCTTCTATGCAAAAAGTGTCGTTACAACTTTTAGTCTTAATTTTTTCCGTCTAGCCTCCTTTCACAACGCGCGCGCGTGTCACACTGAGTACCTTTAATTATTAGACAGATAAAAACGAGACAAAACCGTCTCCATGGTCTTATCAATTTTTGAAGTGAAAACTTCTTTAGGCGCATTGAGCACTTTTTTACCAGAGAAGAAAAATCATGAAAGTCGCGCCATCGTTCATTTCATCAAAATCGGTGTAACAGTGTTTAGGTGTTGCGAATAAATCAAACAAACATAGCATGGTTGCTCACATCCCCGCCCCGTCGTCGCGCGTTCCTCTACTTTCAAATTCTATGACTCAAACCTACCAGTACGTACGTTTTACCTGTTTTGTAAGTTCGAAATTTGAAAAAAAAAACCTAAAATAGAGGGAACATCACAGAGCTCAGAAAAAATTCTCGATGTTCTGTCTATTCTACAGGCATTAAATTATTATCTATGTCAAAAGTTGGATAGGCATTCTAATTTTAAATTGGTGATGAATGATATTTTGATTTCCTATATACACAGAATACATAATAGTTACTATGTACTATGTACTAATAGTTACTAATCGGCCCTTTATAATATGTAATAAAAATAATAAAAAAAACAACATACAGACGAATTGAGAACCTCCTCCTTTTTTGAAGTCGGTTAAAACTTATTACACAAAACGGACTTATTTTTATGCTAATTCAAAAGTCCGAAACCATACGAAATAAATCCATAATGATCCATAAATTATATTAGTGTAGACGTCGGAAGTGAACCAGTAAATTGCTGTTTTATTCATTTGAATCGGACATTTTGTTTTGAAGTTATCACGAGTTTACGACCGGACGCGTTCTATCCGCGTCTCGCCTACTGGAACGGGAGTTACGCGTGTGAAACCGCGGAGCGCTGCTAGTTAGGTATGAAGACAATCTGCGACCCGTTCGCGCCACGCGACACGCCGACCGCCAGGCACGAGCGCCTACCCTACCAAAATCAGGAACCATTTTTAACCGACTTCAAAAAAAGAGGAGGTTCTCAATTCGTCGCGTATATATATATATTTTTTTATGTATGTTCGCGGATTACTCGAGGACGCCTGGACCGATTTGGAAAATTGTTTTTTATCAAACAAAACCTGATTTTTAGAAAGTTAGGGTACAAAACTAGTGTACCACTTTGTGTCAAAAATAATTAGTGAAAGAATAGATTTTATCGCGGACCTTGGGCGCGGCGACCGAATCAAGAAATTCCGTAACGAAAATAAAACCTAACTCCCCCGACAAATGACGGTTATTTACGGACGACTATTGACGGACGAATATTGACGGACGACTATTGACGGACGACAAATGTCGGACGACAAATGTCGGACGACAAAAACGGACGATAATGAACGGATGACTATTGACGGATGACAAATGACGGACGACAAATGTCGGACGACAAATGTCGGACGACATATGTCGGACGACAAATGTCGGACGACCAAAAACGGACGACAAATGTCGGACGACAAAAATGGACGACAAATGACGGACGACACTAGACGGACGACAAATGACGGACGACAAATGACGGACGACAAAAAACGGACGATAAATAACGGACGACTATTGACGGACGACAAATGACGGACGACAAAAAACGGACTACAAAAACGGACGATAAATAACGGACGACTATTGACATGCAATATTGATGCACGATGCAATAGCTTTACCGCGGCAGTCCCCGAGTGCCACACGTTTTTTTTTAATAATATGTATTATTTTTTTGCAAATAATCGTCGCGACACCACACTGTTCAAAGCGAAATAGAAAGACGAAACGAAAATAACTGGCTTGCTTTCTATGCAAAAAGTGTCGTTACAGCTTTTGGTTTTTAAGACGTTTCAAAGTGATCTATGTATATATACATAAGCATCGAAATAGTTGTATCTAGTCACCATAACACAAGCCTAGTTGCGCCTAGTCACCATAACACAAGCCTAGTTGGGTCTACTCACCATAACACAAGCCTAGTTGGGTCTAGTCACCATAACACAAGCCTAATTGCGTCTAGTCACCATAACACAAGCCTAGTTGGGTCTAGTCACCATAACACAAGCCTAATCGTGTCTAGTCACCATAACACAAGCCTATTTGAATTAAAAAATGCGAAATAGAAATGAAAATATCTGGCTTGCTTTCTATAAGAGAGAGAGAGACAGACAGAGAAACATGCGCACGCCGCAGGGCTTACAATAGCTTACTATAGCAAAAAGTGTCGTTGCAAATTTTCGTGAGATTTTTTTCCGTCTACCCCCTTTCACAACGCGCGATATGGAACTATCGTTCCAAAAAATGTTTACGTTGACGTTTTTTGTTTTTATGTATATTTTGATCTTAGTTATTATACCTATTATAGCAAATATAAATTACACAACTAAAAAAAATAGACAACTAAAAAAAATACTATGTACCCTACATAGTAGGTACATACTCGACACTCGTACTTGTGACTTTATTTTATACTATGTAGTGATAGTGAAAAAGAGAACCCTCAAACGGTGCAAGAGTTACGCAACTTGTACGTAAATATTGCGGTAGGTAATTAGCGCTGTGCAATTTGAATTTGGCGCGAACGATATGACCTTCACGGTATGACACGAGCCGAAATGACACGTGAAATTCACCAGCTAGGTAGGTAGGTACTCGTTCGTCGTCGGTTCGTAGTATAAACTGTTTTTATTGGATGCGAGATTCAGATAATAGTTCACTATTGGTTGGCAAAATCACTGTCACTTGTCTTCATTGGTCCCCGTGCGACTTTGACAAACATTACGACTATTTGTCGATAGCATCACACACACATTGAATGCTAAATCGTTACGTATACATTGCTGGTAAAGCCAGTTATACAAAAGTATTCGTGAAGCTATAGCGCGCATTGGATTACATCTCCCCCCGCTACCCGCGTGACGGGGTGTTACTCTAGAGGTGAAAGGTAACGATGTTTTGAACAAAATACAGGCTGGGAAATTTTGTAAACAGACCTTTCGAATTTAGAAAAATACGAAAAATCTGCAATATGAATCCTTTGAAAGTTAAGTTATTTAAACTAATTGATAAATTTACTACATGATGTAGGTTTCTTATTTGATATTATATTTCTCCCGGCGTAGCTATTTTACCCGTGAAATGCGCATTATTTTTACTGAAAATACTGAAGTTTTGATGGCTATAATTTCCAAATTAAATATAATTTGTCTATTTCGTCGCCTACATGGGCTAGATATAGACTTGTTATGTAGATTTAACTTTTGTTTTTTCGAATGCCATAAAGAATAAATGGATAACACTCTAAATTCATTTGTATGGAAACACGATCGACCAGCAGCACCTTAAAACATTGTATGAAATTGGCATAAGATCAAAACCTGTCTAAAATTGTTTTCTCTAACGCAAGTTTCTTTTCGTTGGCTTATGTCAATCTACTATATAAAAATAAGTCGGGTTTTCCTTCCTGACGCTATAACTCCAGAACGCACGAACTGATTTCCACGGTTTTGCATTCGTTGGAAAGATCTCGGGCTCCGTGAGGTTTATAGCAAAGAAAATTCAGGAAAAATTTCAACAGAAAAGCGGGAAAATTGGCGAAACGGAGTTCGCCGGGTTTGCTAGTTTCATATAAAAAAATATCCAAATAATGTCTTTCGATTGGTGATATCGATAACGGAAAGCAATCTATGACGACCCAGTTGGCACAATGCCGGACTGCTAAACACGGTTGCGGGTTCAATTCTCGCCTCAGACATGTATTTTTGCTTAGATATTTGTCTGTGGTCTGGTTGTTTCTATAAGTAGTATATTTACAAAAGAAAAGTATAGTAGTATATCCGTTGTCTAGCACCCATAACACAAGTGTAGTTACTTAGCTTGGGGCTAGATGGCGTTGTGTGGATTGTCCTGCAATATTTATTTTTTCACTTACCGGAGTAACATTATGTCAGTGAGTTAAAGTTTTTTGAACAATATTGGTCATGGATCTTGAACTTTAAGGTATGTTCTTTTTAATTATAACTAGTACTAGCAGCGCTCCGCGGTTTCACCCGCATAACTCCCGATCCCGTGTGAATATCGGGATAAAAAGTAGCCTATAGCCTGCCTCGATAAATGTACTATCCAACACAAAAATAATTTTTCAATTCGAAACAGTAGTTCCTGAGATTAGCGCATTCAAACAAACTCTTCAGCTTTATAATATTAAGTACTAGCGACCCGCTCCGGCTTCGAACGGCTATATTATGCATGTATTATACATATAAACCTTCCTCTTGAATCACTCTATCTATTAAAAAAGCCGCATCAAAATCCGTTGCGTAGTTTTAAAGATTTAAGCATACATAGGGATATAGGGACAGAGAAAGCGACTTTGTTTTATACTATGTAGTGATGATAGATGTGGAAATACTTAACCCCAGTTTTTTTAAATACCTCAAGTTAGTTAAAAGAATTTTGAACTTTTTTGTCGATTTTCTGTATTCGTTAGACTTTAAAGTACTTGTACCTGGGCTAAAAATTATATATATTATAGCCTTAGCTGTTAGCTTTTAAATGACAGTCGTTTTAGCCTGCACACTTGAGTACAACTTTGTTTTTAGGGTTCCATACCTCAAAAGGTAAAAAAAGAACCCTTTTAAGATCACTCTCTTGTCCGTGTGTCACCACAGATTTTCTCAGAAACGGGTAGACTAGCAAGTTGAAATTTATAGCAGACTAGCGACCCGTCCCGGCTTCGCACGGCTATATTATGCATGTATTATACATATAAACCTTCCTCTCTTTTCCACTCTATCTATTTAAAAAAAAAACCGCATCAAAATCCGTTGCGTAGTTTTAAAGATCTAAGCATACAAAGGGATATAGGGACGGCGAAAAGTGACTTTATTTTATACTATGTAGTGATACTGAGATCTATAGTCCCTATCCCTATATATATAAAATTCTCGTGTCACGGGGTTCGAAGTTGAACTCCTCCGAAACGGCTTGACCGATTCTCATGAAATTTTGTGAGCATATTCAGTAGGTCTGAGAATCGGCCAACATCTATTTTTTATTTTGTTTCTTTCAGTTTTTTTTTTTGTAAATGGCAAAACAACGTTTGCCGGGACAGCTAGTTAGGTCTATAAAATCCTGAGTCAACACGATAAAAAGATATAGGCAAATTTATTTTTTATGTTTTTTAGTATACGAATTCTCTGTTCCAAAAATGAACTTCTTCAATGAATGGCAGAAACATCCCAAATATTACCGTAATAGTCGGCTGTACGATTTCCTTTCGTTGAACAATGATATGGCGAATATAACGGATGCATCTGCGAGGGAAGTTAAAAAGACAATCGGAAGATTGTCATCTAAACTATATGAAAAATGGCGACGTTCTGGGAAGTGCCGCGATCGATACCTAACTAAGAACTCCGAATGGTTGGCTGGGTATTTTACATTTAAAGTATCCGCCCACAGACCCCTGGGCACGCTGGGAAAGTGCCCAGGGGCCCCGTGATGGATAGGGCCCCTAGTTCCTGCCAGCCCCTTAGACAAGATTACTCTCTATTAGCGATATCGCTAATCGACAGATTTCTTTTTATGAAATTGGCTAATGCATAGACAAGCTTACTTTTTATTAGCGATATCGCTAATCGACAGATTTCTTTGTATGAAATTGGCTTATGCATAGGCAAGATTACTTTTTATTAGCGATATCGCTAATCGACAGATTTCTTTGTATGAAATTGGCTTATGCATAGACAAGTTTAATTTCTATTAGCGATATCGCTAATCGATATATTTATTTAGATGAAATTGGCTTATGCATAGACAAGTTTAATTTCTATTAGCGATATCGCTAATTGACAGATTTCTTTTTATGAAATTGGCTTATGCATAGACAAGATTACTTTTTATTAGCGATATCGCTAATCGACAGATTTCTTTGTATGAAATTGGCTTATGAATTGTATTAAATTGACAAAAGACGAACCTTGTCTAACAATTTTTTTTCTAACGCGAGACCACGTAACTTTTATTTGGTATAAATGTCAATTTAAAAAATAGTCGATAAAAAGTCTGTCGATTGGCGATATCGCTAATGGAAAGCAATCTTGTCGAAGGTGACAGACCATTAAACGATAACCGATGTTTTTACCCGAAAAACTATTTAAATTTGAATAAATAGAACCTAAATAACTACAATACGATTTTTTTATTATTACATACGTATATTTTACATAAAAACAATAATTGTAATAAAACGAATAAATTAGAAGTACCTGGTTGACCGAGATTTGCTCGATTATTTGCGATTTCGTCGTCAGAAAATCACCGAGGTATGCGGCTGTAGATATACGCGCTGCAGCAGCGCTTCATCCCACCGAGATTTTTTTCGAGTTACATGTAGCATGTTGTTGTATTGTACAGGTTATTGTTAATTATACTAGCAAGCCGTTGAGGGCTACTTCTGTGCACCTTAACAAACAACTTTTGTTCTACGACTTTTGGAAATTCGAACATTTTTTTTGAAAATTTTGAGGTTATGTTTACCTGTAAATCAGCTCGTCAGTACTAATAACAGTTGAACCTCCTACAATCGATAACGACATACGTCACAAGGATAATGATATGTTAATAACTATTCCAGTCAGTGGACTGTTTTTTATTTATTATCCAAGCATACGTGCTTCCAAGTGACACTGATGATGGCTCAGACTTCAATTCAAATCACCTCATTTAACTCAGAACCTAGAAAACTTAACTTCAAATATTACCCATATATCGGACTCTTTTGAATGTCGTTCAACTCAGAATCCAGGGAATGTGTCTCTCAAAGTGATAGGTGATAATAGTTCTTTTCGAAACATGCATAATTTCGTGTGACTTTTTTCATATCTCGAATTCAATCTGTTTATACAAATTAAATAAACATCTTAGAACTCTCGGACTTGTAACGTAATCTTTAGTCTCTAAGCTAAACAAAACAGTCGTTTGTTGACATAATAGACCTTCTCAAGTGGTCGTAAAGATTGATTTATTGCTCCTGCGCGTGCGGCGGCCAAGTGACGTCATCTCTAGGCGCTTCAAACGTCATTTTTTTGACATTTCGGGCACGCGTGTCGATATAAACGGGAGTAGGTACGTTTTATATCCATGTGTCTGATTCTCAGATGCCTCTGTCCGATGCAGTTGAACCCCCTCCTATTTCAAATTAGGTAAAACATGTTGTTTCTGAAAACATTTCTCCTGACACTGACGAATCTTCGCCCACAGCTGTTGAACCTCCTACTATCTCGAGCAACGTGAAACATTTCGATCCTGAAAATACAGAGAAAAAATCCAATTACCTCTTAATTACTGACACTGACGAGCCTTTGCCAGAAGCAGTCGAACCATCTACCTCGAACCACTTGAGACACCTTGAAACTCTTGAAAATACAATCTCAAACAAGCCTACTTACGTCTCAGATGCAGAAGATATCGAGAATCAAGACCAATCGGTACCATGTTCCGACAATGAGTCTACAGGCTCATTTTCAAATGATAAGAATTATGAACCATCATCTTATGAATCTTCATCAGAATCCGACCATGAACTGTTAATGGAAAATGAATGTTTAGATGGATCACATAAGGTTAGTAAAAATGTATATAAGTACATAATATACAGTTACCAAATAACACAGTTATAATACTGTAATTTTCATGAAGCGATTAAATACTTTTAAAGATTAATGAGTTTGGTACAAAGACCAGTTTCTTATCTGAGTGTAGGTCCCTAACTACCTACTAAACAAATTTTAATATTATTTTCAACTAGCGACCCGCCCCGGCTTCGCACGGCTGTATTATGCATGTATTATATCTAACAACCTTCCTCTTTAATCACTCTATCTATTAAAAAAAAACCGCATCAAAATCCGTTGCGTAGTTTTGAAGATCTAAGCATACAAAGGGACATAGGGACGGCGAAAGGCGAAAAGTGACTTTATTTTATACTATGTAGTGATTTTTCATCTTCTGCATATATTTTAGGAATATGGTACCTAATCAACTTGTTTGAAGTAGGTTAATACTATGCGAAGGTGATTTTCTTTGTTTGTTACCTTTCACGCCTTAACTACCCAACCAATCATTTTGAATTTTTGCAAACACGTTACCAATGAATACAGGAAAAGACATAACTTTTCATCATTTATTGTCATATGTATGAATATAAGCCAACTTGTACGTGGGTAAAGTCCATGACATAACTAGTTATACAATAAATTAATATTATTCTAGATTGCTTCAAACTATTGTGAGAATACAAACACAGAAGAAAAAGAAAAGGCTTCACTGAGAGAAAGGCGTTTAGAGGAAGATTCTGAAGAGGACGACGAAACAAAAAAAAAGAAAATATGGAAGCAGAAAATAAAGCACCGGAAGATAAAACAAACATCAGAAAGTAATTTGAAAGGTAAACGTATTCGAGAAAGAGATTATTGTTTCTATTGTGAAGATTTTGTTTTGAATTTTGCACGACATATGACTCGACACCACTTATCTGAACCTGAAGTACAATTAGCACTATCACATCCGAAAAATAGCCCCGAACGTAAGCAATTTTTTAGCGCTTTAAGAAAAAAGGGTAATTATGAAAGTAATTCACAATCTGCTTTCAAACCTGTGAAGAAGTGTAGGTTTTCTGAAAGAACTGATTATTTACCTTGCTCTAAATGTCTAGGTTTTTATTCAAAGAAACAATTGTGGAAACATGTAAAAACATGTAATAATACTACTTCGACAAACAACGCACAAGTTGAAGCACAAAATTTTCTTGTACGTAACATTAAAGTTGACAATAGTCTAGTAACAAACGTATTTCCTCGTATGAAACCAGATAAAATATCATTAGTTGCTAAAAAAGATAAATTGATTTGTATGTTCGGAGCGCAATATTTGAGAACACATCGTGAGGAACACTTCGCAATTGTGGTCTCACGTAAGATGAGGGAGTTAGCGAAATTGCTTATGGAAGTGATGAATCTGAACCCGAATATTAATAGCATTGAACAAGTATTAAAACCACAATACTATGACACTTTAGTACACGCAACAAAAATCGTATCCCGTTACAATGAGGTATCACGACAATTTGATGCACCAACGTATGCTCTGAACATTGCTACATCAATAAAACAATGTTGTAGTATAGCTTTATTGCAAAGTTGCAAAATGGAAGCCACCGTTCAGACGGCTGCTATTCAAGCAGATTTAAAAACACTATCAAAAGTAATCCAAGAAAACTGGAAGTTTGATATTTCTAGCCAAGCCGCTGATGATCTTAATGTCAAGAAGTGTAATAAAACCACTATAGTTCCACTCGCTGCCGATTTAAAATTATTTATAGATTATCTTTGTGACATGTCAAAACAGTCGTCCCATAATTTATTGCAAGCCAAAGAAAAAACGAACGTTGAAGCTTTTAACAACTTGGTTGAGTCTACATATTGCCGCGTTCTTCTTCTAAATAGACGCCGGCCTGGTGAATTACAACGAATTAAATTGAGCGATTACAATGATTACGGTAACGATAGCAATAGATATTATGAAGAATTTGACAAAATTCTTTCTTCGACGGAAAAAATATTAGTGGATAAATTGAAAAGAATAGTGATCCGTGGTAAAAGAGGCGTGCCAGTTTTGTTTAGTAATGAAGTGCAAGAAGATATCAAAAAAATATTATCAGTGAGACATATGTATGTTGAAAATGACAATAATTTGTTATTTGTAAAGGCAGGTGGATCGACTGTTTGTGGCTACAAAATTTTAGAAAAATACGCAAAAGCAAGCGGTGCCAAGAATTATAAGGCTCTTACATCCACGCGGCTCAGAAAACATGTAGCAACGATGACCCAATTATTTACTATGCGTGAATCAGAGCTCGAGCAATTAGCTACCTTTATGGGTCACACATTGAGTGCACATAAAAATAATAATAGGTTACCCAGCGACGTTTATCAGACTGCAAAAATATCTAAACTTTTACTATTGATGGAAGATGGAAAAGCGGATAAATATCAAGGAAAAGCTTTAGATGAAATAGACTTGAACTTAGATGAAGAAGTTATAGGCAACGAGATAGAAAATCAGGAAGTTGTTGATTTTGAATTAGAAGAAGAAGGTTCATCGCAAAATGTGAATAAAAGCATCAGCGAGCAAGCTCCATCCCATTCCCAAAAAACAAACCACATGACATCTGCAAAAAAAAAGAGAACACTTATCCCTTGGACAAATAAACAAAAAAGTATCGTAACCAAATATTTTAAAGAACACATTAAATATAAAAAGCCCCCAAAGCGTGCTGAATGTGATGAATTAAAAAATAAATATCCTACACTTCTTCACAACAAGGACTGGCTTAAAATTAAAGTATTTATACAGAATACTTATTCAAAACGATGATTTAGGTAATATAACTTTTGTAACTGAAAAGGAATTTTATAAAAAGGATGTCTAAGCTCAGAAAATCTTAAAAATTATAATAAAATACTGGGTTTTGTAAAACATAAATAGTACGGGAAAGTTAGTTGAAGCTATAAGTGCGACCTCAAAAAAAAAAGGGTGCGTGTACTTATGTAACGCGCGTGAGAAGTTATACTTCTTTGGCATCATTAAGAAATAATTTTCCAGTCACATATAAATAATTAATTACATTAAAATAATTATGTACTAGTACCTCTTTGTACTAACCTCATTTTCAGTTTTACGTAGGTAGTAGATATATGCAAACTATTTGGTTTTATGACAGCTGTCATCTTGCGGTTTGCGGACAACTTCAACATGGTTTTACGACAGCTGTTATCTTGCGGTTTGTGGACAACTTCAACATGTGAATTTTCCGTGTGACGGTGCTGCGCGCGCATCATAAAAATTCACTCTCATCATTTTTTCATAACGCGCCTAAAGAAGTATAACTTCAATAATTCCCCCAAATCTAAGTAACGAAACGAAGTAAATCCTTAAAACCCCTGACCGCTAGCGTGTCCGCCCCTTCCCCCTCAAAATAAGTCCTTTTTTGCATTATTTTTCAGTTCACTCAAAAATGTTAAGAATTAGGTGGAAATTGTCATATCTTGAAAACTAAAATTTCGATTACCTATTATTAAATTAGCACCGTTTGGTAGGTAATTTAATAAGGAACATTTTGCTCTATTGACAGTTTTCACCTAACTCTTTCTATATTTGAGTAAACTGAAAAATACTACAAAAAGAGACATATTTTGGCGGGAAGGGGGGTACGCGGACAGGCTAGCGGTCAGGAGTCTTAAGGATTTACTTCTGTGGTCCTAAGAAACGTATCTGCAGAATTATTTTGACCCTATCGCCTAAATTGCCCGTACTATAAATAACTTGGTTTCAAAATTCTGACGTAACTACGGACTATTCAAAATTGTCTATAGCTTGAATTTGTCCCGACTATGACTACAGTGACTCGACTAAAACTTAACTACGACCACTACTAACTCAACTTTGATTTGAGAGTTTTATGATGGGCCTTAACCATTTCCGTTGATTTTATTAACCGATTTAAAAAAAAAGGAGGAGGTTCTCAATTCGGTTGTATGTATGTTTTTTCATAGAAAAGTTGTCTTGGTCGTACCTATTAAATTAAACTGATTTCTTTATTTTGTTGAATAATTAACATTTAAACTCCTAATTTTAAGGGATTGATATATTACGCGTTTTTATAATGCTCAAATTATCTTATTAGGTTTATGTTGTGGTTCTCGCGGTGAAGCCTCATGAGTTTTCGATACGCGGCGCTATACCTACTATTTTCACAAATGACCCGTATCGTGCGAGATAGAGAGAGTTTAAGTTCAGACGTAATTGTCTTCATTTTGCTTTCAAATAATGTTGCGGGCCGTAACGTTTTTACCCCCTTTATCCTTCACAAAATAAAATAAATTTGGTCTCATTTATTTCACTGCATCTTATTCTAGGTTTATACGTTTTTCTTTTTTGGTAATTCAGTTTAATCTATTATCAATTGAAACGCTCGATGAAGTTTTTAAGTTAAAAATATAGATATTCAGATACTAATAACTTTTATCTTAGGCAATATTTCTTTATAATAAAAACGGTTAAACCTAGTTTTCCATTAGATCTAGAACATTTTCAAAAATTATCAAAATCGGACTTCTATTATGGGGGGGAAAAAGTTACAGCTATAAATAAATAAACACGCTTATGTAAATTTACAGCCTCACACTGGCCTTAAACGCTCTTTATTAATCTATGTATCTACTCATAACATACAATCACAAAGATTTGTTTGATCAATGTTAAATTTATTTTTTATTCTTAGTTAAGTACCTAAAGGTACCGTGAATCTGTAGTCAGAGATGTTCTCGTATACTTAAATTAAATGAACCTTACACTCGTCCATCCTGACACTGTGTATGTCCTCATACACGTATCCGGTGAAACCGACCGAACCTTACACTTAGGTACTTAATTATTTCACGCCCAACAATAGGTGCCAAAGTGATAAAGAGTAAGTTATTCAATTAATAATTGGTATAATGTTGATTATAGTAGCTAAAGACTAAAGTGTGAGATATTTTAGTATTAATACCAAAATTTAATGCCTAACTGTAAGGGCCAAAGTCGTAAAGAGTAATTTTATTGATAATTGTTGTAATCTTTGGTTGTAATGTTAATTATAGTAGCGAAAGTGTGAGATATTCTAGTATTAATACCAAAATTTAATGCCTAACTGTAAGGGCCAAAGTCGTAAAGAGTAATTTTATTGATAATTTTTATAATGTTGATTATAGTAGCTAAAGTGTGAGATATTCTAGTATTAAGGTGAAAGGGTACCTGCGCGCTCTCCATACAAACGTAGTCGACTGTTTCCTCCCTGGATAATAACACTAGCACAAATATTTTTGTGCCATAAAACCTATAACTGCCATGACTATGACCCTATGTTTTGGTATTTTTCATTTTCTAATTATCATAGAAATTAAAATTAAAAAAATTAAAAAGAAACAAAAATTGGGGCATGGTCATGGCAGTTATAAGTTTTATGCACCAAAAATATTTGCTCTATTGTCATTATCCAGTGAGGAAACAGTCGACTACGTTTGTAATAGTTTGTATGGAGAAAGCTCCCGGTACCCTTTCCTCTTAATACCAAAATTTTATGCCTAAATGTAAGGGCCAAAATCATAATAGAGTAGTTTTATTAATAAATTGTTTTAATATTGAAAATTTGGTTTTGTCTCGTGTATTTTTTTATTTGATGTTCACTAGAAAGCACATATTACATACCTACCCAGTTGTTAAATTTGCTTTGATGAAAATATTTATTTTTCGTGATACTTACCTACATTATAGTAGGTACTTAATTATAAGTCTTCTTTATAAGTGAAACACAAAAATTATGAATAAAAGTGATTATTTTTAATGCTCTTTGTTTTTGTTTACTTACCTAAGTTAGTTCATCCCTTATCAATAAACTGTAAGTTAAACACTTCTTGTTTAGGTAAATATCTACAGAAAACGTTCTAGTGCATATACATACATCAGAATCAAAAAGCACGCAACCACCAATACAAAACTGGTGGATGCTTGCTTTATTGAATCTGATTTCTAGTTTTGTTTCGTTTGGTGCTCGAAGAAATCAAGAACACACTCTATAAAAAATACGGACGCCCGAAAGCTATATCCAGACGTCGAATTGGTACCTATATAACCTATAACCTAACCTAACCTATAACCTATAGACTAAAGTGTAGTGTCATGGAAGTGCCACTAACATAGTTTTAAGTTATCCATTAACACTTTCAATTTATATTATAAAATATGTATGTTAGTCTATAAGGTATGTATCTATGGGCCTTCGAAGCCTGAAATAAATGGTTTTTTTTTTTTATTATTATACTTATATAGACTTCCAATAGCTATACAGGGTTATTGGAAATTATACTAGCAAGCCGTTAAGGGATACTTCTGTGCACCTAAACAAACAACTTTTGATCTACGACTTTTTGAAATTCGAAAAAAAAAATGAAAATTTTGAGGTTATGTAAATTCGAAAAACAGCAGATTTTTCAAAACAAAGGTCATTCAGACCAAGGACAGTAGATGAAACTTAAAAAATAAGTAAAATTTTAAGGTAACTGACCTCTCCGTGTAAGGATCAGCTGATTTTCAAGTAAACCTAACCTCAAAATTTTCGAAAAAATGTTCGATTTTCCAAAAGTCATAGAACAAAAGTTGTTTGTTTAGGTGCACAGAAGTAGCCCTCAACGGCTTGCCAGTATAATTTCCAATAACCCTGTATACGGACGTCAAATAGTTGTACACGGACGTCCGATAGCTATATACGGACGTCCAATGGTGCAATCTAATGATGCAGTTTTAGTTTTTGTCAAATCGGGCACGCAACTTCGTTCAGCATTTTTCGCTATCTCTTATGCTTTAGCCCTGAAGGCCCACATAAAAAATTCACCCTGTATATCCTATGAGCTTAATATCGCGACAGAGATGTCTTAGAAACAGTTTTTGGGTATCAACCGCTAAAATCCATGGAATGATATTCCTACTGTCGTAAAGGTGAAGATATAGGTACTATGTATTGTCATACACTTCGAAACTAAGTGTGATTATCTATACTTAATATTATAAAGCTGAAGAGTTTGTTTGTTTGAACGCGCTAATCTCAGGAACTGCTGGTTCGAAATGAAAAATTCTTTTTGTGTTAGATAGTCCATTTATCGAGGAAGGTTATAGGCTACTTTTTATCCCGATATTCCCACGGGATCGGGAGTTACGCGAGTGAAACCGCGGAGCGCAGCTAGTTTAATGATAATATGTATAAATTATTAATGTATCTAAACAGAATTAATTAGGCTATCGTTGAAACGAATTAATATGAATTTTAATAGTAAAAGTATAGTATTAGGTCCAATTTTTACATTTCACAAAATATTTTATGCCCAGTGTGGTGAACTGTTGTGTCTACTACATAAAGCATTAATATCGGCTCATGTACAGTCACATTACCAATTAGCTGAACCCCACGTGACCTAGAGCACACTCGCAAATCTGTAAGGCTGTAAAGTAATGTTACCTGATTCTGTTTTTCTTAAACAATATACTATACAATACAATATTACAATATAAAAAAATAACAAAATAGGTAAATACCATATTTTTACAGATATGCAAATGAGCTCTGGGTCACGTGGGGTTCAGCTAATTGATAATGTGACTGTACACAGTTAAACAATAAATGATTTCTATTCTATTCTAAAACCTGATTAGAGGGATTAGCCTCGATAGAAAAAAATGGTGAAAATCGTGATCGTCATTTTGTTTTTCACATTTTTGAATTTTACGGCGATTGTAAAGAAAAAACAAGTAAATAATTTTATATTTTCATAAACCTTACATCAAATCCCATAAGGTATGTAGTGCAGATGGTTTTTTACTAAAATAGATGTTAGTCTTTTTAATTACATAAAACATAGTTAAAAGGGCCATTTCGCGGTACAGGGGAAAGGGATAGAGGTTTTTAGGTCATACTTTGCCTTAAAGACAGCCTCGTCCTTCCACCACCCAGCACCGTCGACATCACGTGGTGCTTCGACTCATTAATGCCGTTCACGTGTGATAAGTGTCATTATAAATGTACTAGCAACCCGCCCCGGCTTCGGACGGCTATACTATGCATGTATAAACCTTCCTCTTGAATCACTCTATCTATTTAAAAAAAAACCGCATCAAAATCCGTTGCGTAGTTTTAAAGATCTAAGCATACAAAGGGATATAGGGACAGAGAAACCGACTTTGTTTTATACTATGTAGTGATGAAGCATAAGAGTCACTAACATTTAAGAACTTATACTAATGCAAAACTATTCGCCTGCGCTATTGTTGTATTTGAAAATACCATTTAATAACTTGTGCTTGAAAATAGTAGTTTTAAGATAAATAAACGCAAACTCTCGCACACAAATATTGGTAATAGAATTGTAATTTAGAAATAGCAATTTTTGGGTCTTCATTTTTAGTCTATATTATGTAGGCGCGTGTAGGTGTAAGTATAAAACGAAATCACTTTCCGCTGTCTGTTCTTATGTACGTATGCTTAGATTTTGATGCGGTTTTTTTAATAGACCGAGTGATTCAAAAGGAAGGTTTATATATTATATACTTAACTAGCGACTCGCCCCGGCTTCGCACGGCTGTATTATGCATGTATTATATCTAAAAACTTTCCTCTTCAATTACTCTATCTATTAAAAAAAACCGCATCAAAATCCGTTGCGTAGTTTTTAAGATCTAAGCATACAAATGGACATAGGTACGGCGAAAAGTGACTTTATTTTATACTGTGTAGTGATAGTTATACATGCTTAATATAGCCGTGCGAAGCCGGGACGAGTCGCTACTACTTCTTTAATCATTATATACTCCTACAATGGGTTAATAATAACTGTAGGCAGAGATGGCTTTACCCTTAGTGCAGTGCAGGGTGTGGGGTGCACACGGGCGCAACGTCCTAGGGGGTGCCAAGCGCCCGCACTCGCTGGCGCGATTCGTCTGGTCGTGGCACTTTCAACGTACGTCCATTGAAATTTCATTCATAAAAAATATAAATTTATAGATTTTTCTTATTGTTATGTGAATTTCCTATTGTTAAAGTTTATTAGGCCGCCCTTAGGCTTCGACCTAACGACTCCGACGGATGTGTCCTAAATCGAGCAATCCATGCATCACGTGTAGTGTTGTGTATAAATCAAATAAAACATAATTAACGAAGGTGAATGCTCCTCACAGGTGGTCCCGCAATCAAGAAACGTAGACCGATCACATCGGAACACCGACGCGGGAACACCCACCCAGCAGCTGCACCTCACAACGAGGGCGAGACCTTCTCTTGTAGTCAATGCAATTATAAAACTATGAATAAAAAGTTCTTGAAGGCACATATAAAAACCCATAAGAATGAGAAACGATTTATGTGTGATAAGTGTGATTATAAATGTAATCGTAGAAGCCATTTAGAACAACATTTATTAATCCATTCCGATGAAAAACAGTTTTCATGCGATAAGTGTGATTATAAATGTAAGCTAAAAGGTTACTTAAAACAGCATTTATGGACACATAACGCTGAAAAAACTTATCTATGTGATAAATGTGATCATAAATTTATTGCAAAGTGGCAATTAAAACGACATTTATTGACCCATACTGAGGAAAAACCGTTCCCTTGCGATAAGTGTGATGCTAAATTTAAACGCCGAGATTATTTAAAACGGCATTCAATAGTCCATACCGGTGAAAAGCCATTTGCTTGCGATAAGTGTGATTACAGATGTAGTGATAAGAATAAGTTAAAACACCATGCAATGAGCCATACAGTTGAAAAATTACTTACTTGCGATTTTTGTGATTATAAAAGTATTCATGAATGCAATTTAAAACAACATTTATTGACTCATACCGGAGATATGCGGTTTGCGTGCGATAAGTGTGATTATAGAAGTAATTACAAATGCCACTTAAAAAGACATGTAATGACCCATACTGGTGCAAAACCGTTTGCGTGCGATAAGTGTGATTATAAAAGTAATCGTAAAGAGTATTTAAAAATGCATTCAAGGACCCATATTGGTGAAAAACCGTTTGTATGCGAAAAGTGTGATTATAAATTTAGCAATAAAAAGTCGCTAGATAAACATAGGAAGCAAGCATGCTGGCAGGTTGTTAACTTATCCAGTAGAGAGACGTTGGTATAGTTCGATCTTGTTTTTAACCAACTTTAATAAAGGTGTAGGTATTTTATAAGTTTTTATGTTGCTTTGTTTGCTCTCTCATTGCGTAAAACTGCAACCTAGAAATATTTTTCTATGTTATTGGTTAGCATAAGAAAGCGGTTGACTTCTTCTGTGCACCTCAACAAACAACTTTTGTTCCAAAATGTTCGAATAAAAGTTTGTTGTTTACCCGAAAATCAGCTGTTATCATGGAGAGATTGAATTGTGCCTATTTATTAATTTTACCGACTGTTCTAAGAGTGAATCTGATTAACATAAGCTCTAATTTTCCAAAACAAGATCGAATTTCTAAAAGTCGTAGAACAAAAGTCGTTCGTTGTGATGGACAGAAGTACCTCTCAACCGCTTTTTTATATGTTTGATTACGAGTAATAAGTCAACCGGGGTAATCGCGTCTGGCAGGGCAAATGCATCTTTTCGAATTTATTCAAAAACTGTTGAATCTATGTAAACTTCTTACATCTAGTTGCAATTTGCTTAAACTAAATATTTTACCCGCGGTTAGTACAGATGGCGTTGTAGTTCAGGTTTTGTATTTTGAAAAGATGCATTAGTCTCGCCAGACGCGATTCCCCGGTTGACGTGTTTAATATATGTTAGAGAAATCTTGTATGCTCAAATAATGAATAGAAATGTAAGTGTCAGGAAAATATTTAGCTTTTGGTAACTAATAGATAGTTTACTGATTACGGCCGTTAATAAATAATGTTTGTTTGTATTTATAGGTAAACCATCTTCATCATCATCAAACTTCTAATAAGATTTCAATAGTTTTAAAATGTTTCGTCTGCACACTTTTACGAAAGGAAAATGTACAAAAGGGGCAAAACATTTTCAAATGCTTTTTAAACGTTTATGAATGAGGGAATAATAATCATAAGTAAATTCATTTATGTATTCATTCATTCATCTTCATTTAAGTAAAAAGGCATTCCGATTTTGTACTGTACCTACTTGTAAATTTTGAAATGAATAATGTGGCGTATTAATAATACAATAAATATCTTTATTTTTTAACAATTGATTTTCTTATTTAACATCAAAAATCATATTTACAAAATGACATACGAATCCGAGACGTGGTCGCTGACTATAGGCCTCGATCATAAGCTCAGAGTCGAGTAGAGTACGGAAATCCGTAAAAGAACCAAAGTCATCGACATGGCTCTCAGAATTGGTAAGCTGAAGTGGCAATGGCCAGGTCATATAGCTCGCAAAACAGACAACCAACTGGGGAGTAAAGGTTCTCGAGTGGCGGCCGCGATGCAACGCGAAACGGAGTGTTGGGAGACCAGCTGCCCGGTGGACCGACGACATTGTGGCGGTCGCGGGTAGTCGGTGGATGGAGGCGACTCAGGACCGCTGTTTGTGGCGTCATATTTGAGAGGCCAGCAGTGGACGTGTATGGGCTGATATGATGATGATTTACAAAATATAAAAAACTCAGTCAAAAGGAACCGGAACAAAATATAATTTTTTACACAAAATAGGCTTGCATTTAACTTCATTTCACCAAATAGGAAACGATGATAAGGTAGAGGATGTAAAACAAAGTCGTGTTAGTTACACCATTATTAACTCGACAACGGCTCGACCGATAGCTATATGCTGAAACTTAGTATGTAGATAGCTAAAATCCTAGAATACCAAATCATATAGGCTTTATGATATACACACTGTAACGTGACTTACGCGGTTAAAACAACGAGACTCAGCTAGTAGGAAATAAAAAGTTTAAAATCTAAAATCTGCTTGGTTGTGTCTAAGGTATACGTACCAAGTAAAACTACGGAACAAAAAATTGTTTGATAATATGATGCCACGGTTATCTTCACTATTCAACTTGCAAAAATACAAGGACATTAGGTATTTATTATTTTTTTAAGATCTGCTGTATGCTGTAGGTACTGTATTTTTGGCAAATAAATAAACCTGAATCTGAAATCCACAAAATAAAAACAATAAACATGGTAAATATCGCGATTTAGATAACTTTAAAAATATTTTTCATTTCTGCAATCACCGGTATTACAGTCTCATTATATAACAGTCACAGTCAGTCAGTCAGTTCTATATCAGTCTCATTGTATAACTACACTATCGCATTGGGTTAACATCCTGTAAAGATAGTTGTAAAGATTCTAATAAATAAATAAATATAAATAGACGATTAACTGAATAAAGTATAGGTACATTATTTATTACTATTCTTCTAATTTATTTATTTTTCTTAGATTTCTATAAACATCAGTGTTAAAACTTACTTTGGTATTAAATAAAACAATCCTAACGAAGGTGTATGCTCCTCACAGGTGGTCCCGCACTCAAGAAACGTAGACCGACCACATCGGAAAACCGTCTCGGGAACACCGACCCAGCAGTACCACCCTACGAGATGGTCTTCTTATGCCGTCAATGCAATTATGAAACCACAAAACAGAATCTTTTGGAGGTACATTTAAAAAAAATACATACTGGTAAAAAGCAGTATTTTTGCGATAAGTGTGATTACTCTTGTAAGAAAAAAAGTTTCTTAAAACAGCACTTATTGACACATATTGTTGAAAAAACTTATCTATGTGATAAATGTGATCGTAAATTTTATGCTGAAAGGAATTTAAAAACACACTTATTTACCCATATTGAGGAAAAACTGTTTCCTTGTGATAAGTGTGATGCTAAATTTAGACGACTGCACCTTTTGACCCAGCATTTAAGGATACATATAAGTGGAAAGCCATTTTTATGCGATAAGTGTGATTACAGATGTAAGAAAATAAGCAATTTAAAACAACATTTACTAAGCCATTCCGAGGAAAAACCATATTCATGCGATAAGTGTGATTATAAATGTAAGCTAAAAGGTCACTTAAATCGGCATTTATGGACACATAACGGTGAAAAAACTTATCTATGTGATAAATGTGAACATAAATTTATGTCAAAGTGGCAATTAAAACGACATTTATTGACCCATACTGAGGAAAAACCGTTCCCTTGCGATAAGTGTGATGCTAAATTTAAACGACGAGATTATTTAAAACGGCATTCAGTGATCCATACCGGTGAAAAGCCATTTGCTTGCGATAAGTGTGATTACAGATGTAGTGATAAGAAAACGTTAAAACACCATGCAATGAGCCATACAGTATAAAAATTACTTGCGATTTTTTTGTAATTATAAAAGTATTCATGAATGCAAGTTAAAACAACATTTATTGACTCATACCGGATATATGCGGTTTGCGTGCGATAAGTGTGATTATAAAAGTAATCGCAAAGAGTATTTAAAAATGCATTCAAGGACCCATATTGGTGAACAACTGTTTGTATGCGAAAAGTGTGATTATAAATTTTGTAATAATACATCGCTAAATAAACATAAAAAGCAAGCATGCTGGCAGGATGTTTCCTAATCTGGTAGAGAGACGTTGGCATAGTTCGATTGTATTTTTAACCAACTTCAATATAGGTGTAGAAATAAGTTTTTACGTTCCTTTGTTTGCTCTCTCATTGCGTATAACTGCTCAACCTAGAAATATTTTTTATGTTATTTGTTAGCATAAAAAAGCGGTGCACTTCTACTGTGCATCTTAACAAAGAACTTTTGATTACAAGTTTTGTTGTTTACCCGAAAATCAGCTGTTATCATGGAGAGTAGAATTATGCTTATTTATTAGTTTTACCGACTGTTCTAAGAGTGAATCTGCACTAATTTTCCAAAAAAATTGTCGAATTTCAAAAAGCCGTAGAACAAAAGTTCGTTGTGATGGACAGAAGTACCCTTCAATCGCTGTCTTATATGTTTCATTACGATTAATACTCTATTTATCATTTCAGTTGTTGATTTTTTTATTTATTTTTTAATAGTACCTAAGTACCTACTATCATATTAAAAATGTATGAAGAAACCGCCGGGTGGTCAGTTCTAAAAGTTTTTTTTTAAAACACGTTTATTTTTACCTTTTTAGGGTTCTACTCACCAAATATTGTATTTTACTAAGTAGGTATAGAAATCCGCTTAATAGCTCAGTCGACATAGTTGTAATCAAATATCCCCCGCCTAAATCGAAATATCATATTATAATTTTGTTATATAATTAGCCTCAGTTATATAATAATATATTATATTAATAAGCCTTCTACAGTTTAAAAATGTTTTGTCTTCGGAATTTTACGAAAGGGCAATGTGAGAAAGGTACAAAACAATTTCGAAGGCTTTTTAAACGTTTATGAATGAGGGAATTATAATAAATAAGTAAATAGTATAATAAATACTCTTTAAGTAATAAATAAGGCATTCCAGTTTTGTACTCTAATTGTAAATTCGGAAATGAATAAAGTGGTATTAATAATACAATAAATGTCTTTATTTTTTGGTAATTCATATTTACACAATAATAAACCCAGTCAAAGGAAACTGGAACAAAATATATGAATATTATATTTTTTTACATAAAATTTGACTTCATTTCACTTGATGGGAAACGATGATAGAGTAGAGGATGTAAAACAAAGTCATGTTATTTACACCATTTATAACTCGAAAACGGCTGTATAGATATAGCTGTGTAGATAGCTGGCTGTGTAGATAGCTGAAATCCTAGAATACCATATCATCATCATCATCCGAGCGATGTTCCCGGTTGCATTCCTCTCGGGAGCCCGGGGTCCGCTTTCCTACCTTTACGCCTCCACTTCGCACGATCTTCGGCATCCTGGTTAGTAAGGCCATTAGCACGCATATCACCCTTTACGACGTCAAGCCAGCAATTCTTGGGTCTACCCAGTCTGCCACGACCTGGCGGAGGCGCCATGGCAAGACATTCGTTCTCCACGTAACTACCCGGTTTTCGCAAGACGTGACCGTACCAGCCTGGGCAACATTCTTGCAATTTATCTGCAATGTCTCGGACATGAAGGCTGCCATGGATGCGGGAGTTCCTGACGCGATCCTTACGCGTCACTCCACACATCCAGCGCAACATCTTCATCTCCGTGACACGCAGCTCCTGCTTATGTCGCTCAAGCACCGGCCACCCCTCACTATCACATTCTTGTCCGTCTGTCCGTGTGTCACCACCTATTTTCTCAGGAACGGATGGACCTAGGAAGTTGAAATTCATACCAGATACTGAGGTCTTTAGTCCCTATTTAGTGTCAAGGTCCTGAAGTCAACACGATAAAAAGATACAGGCAAATTTATTCATTTTTATTTTCTTAGATATTTACAAAAAAAACACAAAAATACCTACAATTTTTTTAAAAACTTAACGCGTCTCCTGTTTGTTTTATATTGCTGAGTGCTGTGTGACATTTTACACCGGAACAATGACGTCACACAACGGGAACGTGACATGACAGTCATCTTTTTTTGTGAATGCATGTGTTCCATCAATTTAATAGACGTTATCACGTCAAAAACTATCTAAGTACTAACATAATGTCGATTTGGTATTAAATAAAACAATGTTAATGAAGGTGAATGCTCCTCACAGGTGGTCCCGCACTCAAGAAACGTAACATCACATCGGCGGCACCCCGAAGCAAGAACACCGACCCAGCAGCAGCACCACCCTACGAGCTGGTCTTCTCATGCCGTCAATGCAATTATGAAACCACAAAACCAAATCTTTTGAAGGTACATTTAAAAACACATGGTATGAAGCTGTATTTGTGCGATAAGTGTGATTACAGATGTAAGAAAAAAGCCAATTTAGTACAACATTTATTAATCCATTCCGATGAAAAACCGTTTTCATGCGATAAGTGTGATTATAAATGTAAGCTAAAATGTTACTTAAAACAGCATTCATTGACACATAATGTTAAAAAAACTTACCTATGTAATAAATGTGATCGTAAATTTATCGGAGAGAGGCATTTAAAAAAACATTTATTGACCCATACTGAGGAAAAACCGTTCCTTTGCGATAAGTGTGATGCTAAATTTAAACGACGGGACCATTTGACTCGGCATTTAAAGATACATACCGGTGAAAAGCCATTGGCTTGCGATAAGTGTGATTACAGATGTAGTGATAAGCAACAGTTAAAACATCATTTAATGGCCCATACAAGTAAAAAAACATTTATTTGCGATTATTGTGATTATAAAAGTGTTTATGAAACATCTTTAAAACAGCATTTATTGAGTCACATTGGAGATATGCCGTTTGCTTGCGATAAGTGTGATTATAGAAGTAATTACAAATGTCATTTAAATCATCATATAATGACACATACTGGTGAAAAGCCATTTGCTTGCGATAAGTGTGATTACAGATGCAGGGAAAAGGGTAATTTAAATAAACATTTAAAGACACATAAAGAAGAAGATTATGTATGCGATAAGTGTGATTACAGATGCAGGGAAAAGGGTAATTTAAATAAACATTTAAGGACACATAAAGAAGAAGATTATGTATGCGATAAGTGTGATTACAGATGCAGGGAAAAGGGTAATTTAAATAAACATTTAAAGACACATAAAGAAGAAGATTATGTATGCGATAAGTGTAATTATATATTTAGATATAAAAAATCGCTAGATAAACATAGGAAGCAAGCATGCTGTCAAGATTTAGAATAACATCTACACTTAAGGTGAGAGGGTTCCGGCTCTCTCTCCATACAAACGTAGTCGACTGTTTCCTCTCTGGATAATGACACTAGCACAATTATATTTGTTGCATAAAACTTATAACTGCCATGACCAGTCCCCTATTTTTTGTTTCTTTTTTAATCCTAATTTCTATGATAATTTGAAAATGAAAAAACCAAGTCATAGTCATGGCAGTTATAGGTTTTATGCAATATTTGTGCTAGTGTCATTATCCAGGGAGGAAACAGTCGACTACGTTTGTATGGAGAGAGCGCCGGTACCCTTTCCTCTTAAAGGTTGCCTGGATATGATAGCATTAAGCGATAAGACCGCCCTTTGTAACACTTAGGTACTCTTTAGCTTTGTTTTTAGGGTTCCGTAGTACCCAGAGTAAATACAGGACCCTATTACCTAAGACTTCGTTGTCCATTCGTCTGTCTGTCTGTCACTAGGCTCTATGTCATTAATTTATACAGGGTTATTGGAAATTATATTAGCAAGCCGTTGAGGGCTACTTCTGTGCACCCAAACAAACAACTTTTGTTCTACGACTTTTGGAAATTCGAACATTTTTTTGAAAATTTCGAGGTTATGTTTACCTGAAAATCAGCTGTTTCTTACACGGAGAGGTCAGTAACCTTAAAATTTGACTTTTTTTTAAGTTTCATCTACTGTACTTGGTCTGAGTGACCTTTGTTTTAAAAAATCAGCTGTTCTCAAATTTCCATTTTTTTTACGAATTTCCAAAAATCGTAGAACAAAAGTTGTTTGTTTAGGTGCACAGAAGTAGCCCTTAACGGCTTGCTAGTATAATTTCCAATAACACTGTACTTAATGTAATTTAAAAATGTTGTTTACAATAAAGAATTTATCTTTCTAATAAAGAGGAATTTAAAAAACAAAAATAAGGTTTATTTTTTGAACCATTTATTTACTTATAATAAAGATATTTACAAAATAGATTAAAATACCTAAAGTAGGTAAAAGTAAACCGTAACATTATAGGAAAAACGGAGAAGTCTTCCGATCTGTGTTTAGTTACCAATAAATGGCGGACAAATCTAAGATCAATCTACAATATGTTCCTACGTAAATCAACACCTTTAGGCGCGTTTGGTCCAATCTACATAGTATGTGGTTAGTTCAATTCTCGGTTTTTTTAACCGCAAACGATTGAAGAATGTTAATAGGTATGCCAAATCGGTTGAAAGTTTGTTACAGTAAAGCTTATATGTAGGTAGGTATACAAATACACTAGTTTTTGTTGGTATCAAAAATACCTATTAGTTTTGATTTTACAGAAGTTTAAACAAAAAATATCAATCTGATATCATTATTAATTTATTTGACATTTTTATTTTATTAGCCATTGACATTTATCAAATTCTTATTTAATTTTATGGCATGATTTTTATTTTTATATCGAGACTCATTTAATTTTTATACAGGGTTATTGGTAATTATATTAGCAAGCCGTTGAGGGCTACTTCTGTGCACCGTAACAAAAAACTTTTGTTCTACGACTTTTGGAAATTCGAAAAAATATATGAATATTTTGAGGGTATGTAAAATCGAATTCGAAAAAGAGCTAATTTTTTAAAACAAAGGTCATTTAGGCTAAGAACAGTAGATAAAACTTTCAAAAAAATGTTCAAAATTTCCAAAAGTCGTAGAACAAAAGTTTGTTTAGGTGCATAGAAGTAACCCTCAACAGCTGGCTAGTATAACTATACTAATATTATAAAGCTGCAGAGTTTGTTTGATTGTTTGTTTGAACGCGCTAGTCTCAGGAACTGCTGGTTCGAATTGAAAAATTATTTTTGTGTTGGATAGTCCATTTATCGAGGAAGGTTATAGGCTACTTTTTATTTTGATATTCCCTCGAGATCGGGACTTACGCGGGTGAAACGGCGGCGCGCAGCTATTACCAATAACCCTGTATGATGTCTCATACAGGGTTATTGGTAATCACCCACACCCACCCACTCAATCAATCTACACAGCGCCATCTAGCCCCAAGCTAAGCAACTAGGCTTGTGTTATGGTGACCAGACAACGGATAAAATACTTATGTAGGTACTTTCTTTTGTAAATATATGCAAAATATACATATAAAAACACGCAGACCAGAAAAAAATATTTATTTTATAATATCGTGTTAGTTACAACAGAAAGGCTGGACCTATTGCGATGAAACTTAATATTTAGATAGCTAAAGACATGGATAAACATAATATAGGCTTTTTATCCAGATATTCCCACGGGATCGGGACCTACGCGGGCGCAACTGGCCCGTAAATATTTGTAAAAGGCGGGAATCGAACCCGCAATCTTTTTGCCACAGATATCGTTTATGTAAAATGGTTACATGGTCCATTTCAGACCCTATCAGCGACGGATTGAAGCAAATAAGATAGTCTTATAGATTTTGACTCTTAATAATTTATTTCCAACAATAAAATTGTACTATACAAATATTAGAAACGAGACAAAATTGACATCCATAAATATTCTAAATATTATTGATGATTATCATTAGACCTGTGTTTGGCAGTCCGGCATGGTGACCATTTAGCAAACTGTGTCGTCAAAATGTTTCATACAAAATGTAACGTTACAAATCCGTGCCCCGTCTGGGCCACGTACACGGCCGGGCCCAGACACGGCCGGCCTGGACGCGGCCCGGTCTAATGACAATCATCCCTTAACCGTGCATTCGACGAATATTTTAAAGTGGTATGGGTGCAAGGTGCGCGCGGAATTTATCTAATTTTAGCTAAGATTTTGTAATTTTGTGTTTTTAACACTTTATTTTTATGAATTGTAATTGCATGTTTTCTTCATTATATTTTAATGAATTGTTGTAGAATTTCTCAATAAACTAATTATAAAATAATTGCAAGAAGTTTTACTCAGCGCCATCTAGCCCCAAGCTAAGTAACTAGGCTTGTATTACGGTAGCTAGACAACGGATATAATACTTGTATAGGGTTATAGAATTCCAATCATAAACCGTGCTGGGGGTAATTTTCTACATCAAAACGAACTTTTGTCTATTCATTAAAAAAATCTTATACAAAAATGAATTATTAATAATAATTATCCTGTTCTGTAAATATTGTATGATCTGTAGTAAATCAGCCGACCACGGTGTGCCGCATAGACGTAGAAAATGGCCAGAAAGTACAACTCTTAAATATATTTTCATATGTATTAGGTTTAAACAAGAGATGTAACAAATAGTAGTTTGGCCGGATACCGGATATTCGGCCAACCTTAAAGCCGAAAATCTTATTATAAATTTAAGATTCTCTATGTTAAATAAAGATTAAAGAGCTTCTAAAAGTTTATGTCGTTATTTGAAATCTGGTATCCGGCCGGATACTCGTTTCCTATCCGGTATTCGGCCGGATTTAAATTAGAGCCGGATACCGGATATCCGTTTCACCTCTAGTTTAAACATAAGTCATAAACAAAAGTTGTATGTTTTAATGTTGAAAACTAAGTCCTGCACATTTTCGGATTGGAATCCAATAACCCTGTACACTTACTTATCTTTTGTAAATACATATTTATTATGCATATAGTAGAAATACGCAGACCAGGAACATTTCCAGGCTGGTACTTTCAAAAAGTGAGATAACGAGGAATTTGCTTAATTTTTTCCCATTTTAAATATAAAAAACAATACCAATTTCCAATTACATTAAATATTTGTTAGAGGCGGGAATCGAACCCGTAACCATAGTCATATTTAATTCAATAAAATTATATTTAAAAAAAGCCATACTTACTAAAAAAAACCTTGAATTTCGCGCGCATCCTGTAACCCACCCCCTTATTAATCCCCTTATTAATAAATCTAAGCGAACAGCAAAATCTTAAAATACATTTTACTTTTTTTTTTCAAAATACAATCGTGATTTGAAATTTTGTCCCGAGGCGGGCTTCGAAGCCGCGTTAGTTAGGAGTTCAAAACCCACCGAGACCAAAACAAAAACTACAAACTATTAATTATTTTATAAACATCTTTCATAATTAACTATTTCTTATTAACCTTAAAAAAATTCAAAAAAAATCTTCCTTTTTTCGAAGCTATTTAACAGCGAAAACACTATCAAAGTAAGTCTAGCTACATCACAATAAGATATATTTACATTTTTACTAATATATTACTAATATTATAAAGCTGAAGAGTTTGTTTGTTTGAACGCGCTAATCTCAGGAACTACGGGTTCGAATTGAAAATCATTTTGATACTAGCGACCCGTCCCGGCTTTGCACGGCTATATTATGCATGTATTATACATATAAACCTTCCTCTTGAATCACTCTATCTATTAAAAAAACCTGCATCAAAATCCGTTGCGTAGTTTTAAAGATTTAAGCATACAAAGGGACAGACAGCAGGCAACGACTTTGTTTTATACTATGTAGTGATTCACACGGGATCGGGACTTACGCGGTTGAACCCACGGAGCGCAGTGTTATAAAAAAGGGGTGTATCATTCTGGCAAAGTAAATGTCCGCTATTTTTCTATTTTTTTTTAAGTTGCGCGGCCACTCTTGCTAACCTTTGGTAATTTATTTAAGCGAACGTTTTTTTTACTACGACTTTTGGAAATTAGAACATTTCGTTCGAAGTTTTTGTATGAAACAGCTGATTTTTAAGTAAAAATTCCCTTAGATTATCGAAAATAAAAGTGTGTGTGTCAGCTCCGACGCACGATTGGAGTTTACTTCATAAAGCACACATGTTTATATATACAATACATACAATATGTCGGTTAAACACAAGTATACCAGCTAGTCACACACACACGATTGAAAAGTGAAAGGTGCGCAGAATAGGTTGTGCACCAAAAACGTAACGAGGTCATTCATCAGTAGATTTCATCCCTTACATTTTTCTCATACCGGGCGCCTTATATATGAAAATCTATTCTTAAGGAGTAAACTCCAAAAAGTTCGAATTTCCAAAAGTCGTAGAACAAAAGTTGTTCGCCTAGGCGTCTAGAACAACTCCCTTTCGTATTTAAACCTCTTCGCTGAAACAAATTGTATATTTTTTTGTTGACCTTAGAGTGACTACAGGGTTTTTAAAACACACTGTATTATTTCCGAAAAGTTTGAAAGGTGACCGCAAAAAACTTAGGCTACTTTTATCCCGATATTCCCACGGGATCGGGAACTTACGCGTGTGAAACCGCGGGAAATTGTAAGTAACAAATATTTTAACTAAAAAATATGCGTTTAAAAAAAATTACCACGCCGAGTATTGAACCCGCAACCTTAAGACTAATCTAATTATTCCAATTTTGTAGGTTTCCAAAAGAACCAACGACCTAGTGTTATAGATCCGTTATAACACAAGCCTAATTGCTTGATGCTAGATAGAGCTTTTTGCAATGTCCCCTTTCTATTTCGTGGCGAGGTTCCAACGAGCGACCTTTGCATTCTCCACTCTAATCAGCATCTTTAGCCGGCCACGTCTCCTGTTATTGGCCACGTGTCTTATAATTGGCCACTTTCTCTTTGACAGTCTTGATCATTAGTCCTTTTGATTCATGAAACATTTTGATGGAGATGCTTGACCAATTCTGATAAAAAAAAATTTGAAGGACTTATGCCTAAAAATCTCTCAAATATTTAGGAGTCCCCTAAATATTTAAAACTCTCCTATCATATTCAAATTGACAATTTAATGTCAATTTAATCGCCACTTGAGTTAAACCGTTCAGCATTGGGGCGTTTAGGTAGACCTCAAAATTTAGACTAATAGGTAAAATCAAGTGATAATAAGAAACTTTACAACGCCGAGATTCGAACCAGCGACCTTTCTATTTGCGGTCTCATCCGACTCGGACATTTAATAAACTCAATCTCTTCCCTAGTCGGCTTCTTTGGCTGGCCAAGTTTTTTTATTAGCCATCTTCTCCTTCTTCAAAACAGTTTTCACCATCTGGCTAATCCGTTTAAAATGCTCTTGCTTGATCAATTTTGATAATAATTAGTTTAAAGAAAGACTTAAGCAAATTTTTGTCTGCCTGATAATTTCTAAGGAACTTTACAATGCCAAGGTTCGAACTAGCAACCTATTCCGAATCCGTTTCAGTTTCATCGGACTCAGATTCCGAGCTGGAAACTGGCTCACACTTGATAAACTCAATCTCCTCCCTAGTCGCCTTCTTTGGCCGGCCACGTCTCTTTACATTAGCCACTTTCTCCTTCTTAACCGTCTTAACCGTTCCATCTTCATTCAAAACAGTCTTCACCATCTGGCTAATCCGTTTCAGATGCTGTTGCTCATGACGTTGGAGATGATTCGTTAGATACTTCTTAATTTTAAACTTCTTGTGACACTGCGGACACTCATGTTCATAGTGAGACTCATCGATGTCAACATGGACCGAGTCCTTGTGTCGTTTGAGGTAGTGCGGGTGAGCGAACTCTTTGTTACATTTCTCACATTGCAGCTTCGGTTTGGTCGGGTGGACGATCTTGACGTGTTTCTTAAGTCGGAGACCGGAGTGGAAGATCTTGTCGCAGAGACCGCATTTCACTTTCGTGTCGGGTGATGAGTGTATCTGGGAACAGAAAACTCAATCTCAATATCTATACTTCACTACATAGTATAAAATAAAGTCACTTTTCGCCGTCCCTATATCCCTATGTCCCTTTGTATGCTTAGATCTTTAAAACTACGCAACGGATTTTGATGCGGTTTTTTTTTAATAGATAGAGTGATTCAAGAGGAAAGATTATATGTATAATACATGCATAATATAGCCGTGCGAAGCCGGAGCGGGTCGCCAGTATATTATAAAGCTGAAGAGTTTGTTTGTTTGAACGCGCTTATCTCAGGAACTACTGGTTCGAATTGAAAAATTATTTTTGTGTTGGATAGTCCATTTATCTGCTACTTTTTATCTCGATATTCCCACGGGATCGGGAGTTACACGGGTGAAACCGCGAAGCGCTGGTAGTCTTTTATATTTAAGAAGCAAAGTCTATACAAAAAAAATACAGTCCTTCAATATCTATCCACTATCAGTACTTGCATATCTCATAGAGTTCTGACAGATATTTAATTTTCACAACAGCAGAAAAAAAATGTGCACTACAAAAATACTTTTCCTGTATTTAAGAACTGTCGTACTTACCATACTTTATGCAAATAAATATCTTTATCATTATGTTCCTACAAACATTACCTGCATATGTTCCTTCAGATACTGATCATTCTTGAACTCCTTGAGACACTCGGGACACTGGACCTTGGACTCCAGAGGTGGATGTATGTTCAACACGTGCCTTTTCATGTGGTGCCTAGACTTGAAGGTCATAGGGCAGAAGACGCACTGGTGTCGCTCAATGTTCGTGTGTTGGAACAGCAGGTGCCGGTTGAGGTTCAGCTTCGTCTTGTACAACTTTAGGCAGATGTGACATTTGTGTTTCTCTCTGTCAGCTCGGTGACATCTAGAATTTTAGTGGATGTAATGTGACAATTTTATGTTGTCAATATCAAACATCATTTCTATAATATAAAAATGAATCTTTAAGAGGAAAGGGTACCGGGCGCTCTCTCCATACAAACGTAGTCGACTGTTTCCTCCCTGGATAATGAATGACACTAGCACAAATATTGTTGTTGCATAAAACCTATAACTGCCATGACTATGCCTCTTAAAATAAAGATGGTTAAACCTAGTTTTCCATTAGATCTAGAACATTTTCATAAAATTATCAAAATCGGACTTCGTTTATGGGGGGGGGAAAACGTTACCAATTTTTGTATGGAAACAGCCTCACAGTGGTCTTGAGCAAAATCTATGAATACCTTTCGATATGATGCCTCAGCTTGTAGGGCACGTTGAACTCCTTGCCACACTCTTGACACTTGATCTCCGGCAGCGTGTTGGGGTGTATCTTCTTGACATGCATGTGGAGAGCTCGCCGGGTCCGGAACTCTTGGAGGCAGAACTGACAGTAACACTTCTCAGACTCCGAGTAATGTTTGTTCATTCTGGAAATTATATCGGTCAAGTATCACTATCACTACATAGTATAAAACAAAGTCGCTTTCTCTGTCCCTATGTCTATATGTATGCTTTAAAACTACGCAACGGATTTGGATGCCGTTTTTTTTAATAGATAGAGTGATTCAAAAGGAATGTTTATATATGTATAATACATGCATAATATAGCCGTGCGAAGCCGGAGCGGGTCGCTAGTAAATCTTAAATTATTATATTATATTACTTACCTATGCATATACAAATAATGTTTATTCTTAAATGACTTGTCGCACTGGTCGCAGAGCACAGTCGAGTCGTCAGTGGAATGTACCCTGGTTGTATGCAGGTAGAGGTTCTGGTAGTTCTTGAACTCCTTGTTGCATTTCTGACAGATGTAGCGCTTCTCCTGTTTCGGATATAGTACGGGCTTCCACGTTGCTAGTACCGACTCGTACATTTCACGTTGCTCGTCTGGGAAACGTATTGAAAAACAAAAGTCATCATTACATAAATAAAATAAATATTGCAGGACATTCCACACATCGCCATTTAGCCCCAAGCTAAGTAACTAGACTTGTGTTATGGGTGCTAGACAACGGATATAGGTACTACTTATATACTTTTCTTTTGTAAATTCTATAAAATAATACATAGAAACAACCAGACCACAGACAAATATCTAAGCATAAATACTTGTCTGAGGCGGGTATCGAACCCGCGACCCCGTGTTTAGCAGTCCGGCATGGTGACCATTGTGCCAACTGGGTCGTCAAACATACATAGTGTAAAATTTTGAATTAAAAAAACCCCCGACTCTTGTCCCCCATAACTCTCAGACGGCTGAAACGATTTCGATCAAACAGAACTAAGAACACTTCCGACTAATTCACTTTTCAAACAAAAGAAACAAAATAAAAATCGGTTCATCCGTTCGGGTCATAGAGACACCGTCGTTTTTGCGTCGGCTGTGATTAAAAACAAAGTCGCTTTCCGCTGTCTGTCCCCATATATTATTTCATCTTTAAAACAACGCAACGAAGTTTGATGCTGGTTTTTTTTAACCCCCGACGCAAACACGACGGGGTGTTATAAATTTGACGTGATTGTGTGTGTGTCTGTCTGTGGCGTCGTAGCTCCCAAACGGATGAACCGATTTTGATTTAGTTTTTAATAGAGTGTTTCAAGAGAAAGTTTTTATTATATACAATAAAACTACCACCCATACGAAGCCGCGGGCAACAGTTATTTAATAGGTTAAGCCGAAGTGGTATGACCTGAAGGCCAATTCTCGTAAATAACATTGTTCAAATTACATTTCAATATCATTTCGATCACAAATAATACCCTCAAAGTAGCTCAAAACACCCTCAAAGTTAGCTTTTTGTAAAAAAAACTGACTTTGAAGGTATCTTTTGCAATCGAAATGCAATCGGGATGATATTGAAATGTAATTTAAACAATATTATTTACGGGAATTGGCCTTCAGAAACGCGATAGAGGTGTCTTAGAAACAGTTTTTTGGTATTAACCACTAAATTCCATAGAATGACATTCCTACTGTCGTAAAGGTGAAGAAATGTTTTGTATTTTCATACAATTCGAAACATGATTAGAGGGATTTGCCTCCATAGAAAAAAAAAACGTTAACATCCTAAAAAATCGTCTTTTTTTAGCTTTTTCAATTTTGAAAAAAACAAGTCAAATTTATATTTTCATAAACTACATATAATCCCATAGGGTAGTACAGATGGTTTATTACTAAAATGAATGTAAGTATTTTAATTAAATAAAACATTTAAAACGGCCATTTCGCGGCGCGCGGGTTTTCAGGTCCTACACAACCTTAAGATTGTTAAACAAATTCTAATATGTTTAATAATTTGTTCTATTTTGCCAAATGTTTAGCCCAATCCGTGTGTGAATGTGATAATTTTGCCACAAATCAGGGTTCGAAAATATCCGATATATATAATAAATATCAAAATATCGGATTTTTTTATATATATCCGAAATATATAAAAAATGTGATATTTACATGATATTTATCCATTTTGTATGACAGCATATTGTTATTTTATTGTATACTGTTTGCATACCTATGTTTTATAAACATAATAAAGGACGATGCAACTTTTCCCTTATAAGCTGGGCTCACACATCAAATTTTTTTTTTATAACTGCCCACACATGAAACCCATGACAAATGATAGTTATCATTACACTGAGTAACTTTCATTATGGCGGCACCGAAATCGATCCCAGAGAAAAAGAAATATTAAGGCCGGAATATCCCAAATCGACCTATGTTTGATGCAATTTTAAGTTATCAAATATTGATTTTTGTTGGCTGGATAAAAATATATGTTGTAGTTTAATAAACGTAATTGTGCAATCTACGGTTGTAACCACGAGTTTAGGCAACTCCGCTCGATAAAAAAGTTCTTAAAAACTGAGAAATATTTAAATGTTTTTCAGTTTTATTTAAAAAATATTGAACTGTTATTCTGTACTCCTGTTAAACTGTATAGTCAAATAATAGGTATTGACTTTTAAAAGGTAGCGGTTCATTATCTGGGGAAGTTACTGATGATTCTTTGAACGTTTACTTTGGCTGTGATTACTGGATTCGATTTATCTTTTTGAACGTTTACTTTGGCTGTGCAATACCGTGCATACCGGACTTGATCAATCTTTGAACGTTTACTTTGGCTGTGTTTACTGGACGTGATCATTCTAAATACAGTCGAAGATACAATTTGACCGAGCAGCTTCGCAATTTGCATCCTCACATAATTGAAATCATCGAAGCAGCAAGTGGACATGAGGTAAGTTCCTGACTTTAATGTTTTTGTTGTAAATCGATAACTTCTCAGACAAATATAATTTCTATAATAATAATGTATTATGTACCTTCCCATGTACAGCCAGAAAAGGACTGAGGGGTGCGTATTTTAAAGATTTTTTTCAAAAACGGTAGTTCACCAGTAACACTAGTACAAATAACAATAACCAGTAACGGTAGTAACAATAACAGTAATTGTTGATTATGCTTTTTGATATCACTAAAGGTTTTGAAATGTTAGTTATTTCATGCAGAATAATTAAAACTTACTAAACCGTTATTGAAAAAAATAAAACTTTAAAATATGCACCTGGTACTGGTACCCTCAGTCTTTTTCTGACTGTACATTATAGTTTCATGATATTCCTGAATAATATTTTTATTAGATCCATAACAGTAAAAACAAAAAATAATTTTAGGACATTTTTTTTTAAATGCTATGTTTATCGAGTGTACGAATAATAAATAAATACTATGTATATTTCTCACATGTGCACATCCTGTAGCCTTATCTGCTCGATAGATTATTTTTAAAATGTAACATTTGACTTATTCTCTTGAGTATAATAGACTAAGATATTAGTACCTCGTTGCTACATAGTGACACAGCTTATCAATTATTCTTTCAATTATTATTTTCTTTATCATTATTTTTTATTTTATTTTAGATTGCATATAACAACGAAGAATTCGTATGCTACCGTTGTTGGACTCGAACTAGGCGTGGACGTCTAGCGCCTCGTACCAACAACCCTGCACCAGCGTAACAATCTGATGCAGGGCGTGAAGGAGAAATGGGAGAACAACCCCTGCGCATCCCTATTATTATGTCTGTTGATCCTCAACCAGCTTGATTTCAATCCACAGTATATGTTAGATATAACTGAATTACTCAAGAAGAATAAGACTAATGCCTAAGTGTGTTTAAATGTTAAATATATTATTTTGTTGTTTATTTAATAAAATGCTTTTTATTTCTTGCTACCCAGAAAGTCATACCTATCTTTTTTATTTTTATTTATTCAAACTTCTTTTTTAAAAGTAGTTGTTTACTTATTTATTTAGATTTCATACACAAAAGTAGGTAAAAGTGCCTTGAAAATCTAGAGAAAGAACCTAGAGATAGAGGGCAAAACAAATGGTTATATCTTTTTTCCTCTGGGATGGATTTCTATGGTGTCATAGTAAAAAGTAATTGTAAAGGTGTGTTCTTTACGTTCGCGCTTGTTTCATATCTGGGCAACAACTTTTTTTTTATTTTTTATTTTGAGCACACTAGGTTGCATTGTCCTTTGTAAAAAAAAAAATACAACATTTAAAAGAAAAATCAACTCAAAAACATAAAATCTTCTTATAAATCAGAAAAATCAAATAAAATCATAAACTACATCAGGTAAAATCAACTCAAAAAGACAAAAAATTATAAATTCCAATCATTCAATGGCTTCATTAATTTTCTGAATACCTACACTAATACTTAAAATACCTACCTAAACTTTTAACGTTAATACCTAAACTTACTATTAAGAAGTATGTTTTAACTTCCATCGCCATCTATATTTAGGATGGAAAACTACAGTAGAAAACTGCAAAACATGACTTATTTTCATCAAACTTTTAAACAACTTTTGTATCAATCCAAAAATCCATTTGATATATCCTACTAATATTATAAACGTAAAAGTTTGTATGTATGGATGTCTGGATGTATGGATGTATGGATGTTTGTTACTCTTTAACGCAAAAACTACTGAATGGATTTTAATGAAACTTTACAATAATATAGCTTATACATCAGAATAGAACATAGGCTATAATTTATAAAGATATTGTGTGAATTGTCTAAAATATAACGAAAAATGTCGAAAAATTGACAGATGTCAAAGTGACAGATGTCAAAGTGACAGATTACAAATCTGTGTCTGTTAAATGTCACTTTGACATCTTTCAAGTGTCACTTTGACATCTGTTTTATGTCAATTTGACATCTGTGAAATTGCTCAGCGTTTTTTGTCATATATTTTCACTGGATCGGGACTAACGCGGGTGAAACCGTGGGGCGCAGCTAGTATCGGATATATATCATGATATATATCCATTGATATAAAATATATCCATTGATATATATCCTCGAACCCTGCCACAAATATCTTGAAAATATTAAAATTTTCAGTAAACTAGGGTAATGTACCTAGGGATGAAAAAACCCCTAAAAAACTGGCCAAGTGCGAGTCGGACGGACGCACAAAGTATTTGAAAAATCGACATAATATGCGCGTCTTTTATGTATTTCTGATGATATCTCTGTTTGGGTGGGTCGGTAATTCTGTTGCTGACTGTACGGTCGGCGTCAAAATTACAGACCCACCGTAGAGTTCTAAAATAACTATTATTAGAATGTTTTTATTCTAATAATATTTATCTATTGAATTCATGCGGAAACAGCCCCGTAAAATCAGTTTGCTACAATAATACTATCAACAAGTATTGGACTTACGACCTTCTTCTAATAGACGTTACACACAAACATAAATACTTGAATTAAAAGTACCTACTAAGTGTGATTATTATTTGTCAACATGTTAGCTATTTAGTTGTGTGAGTGGTATAAGGGGCCACCTGCTACACCAACCGACGACGTGGGTTCGATCCACAGGTTACGTTGTTATAATGTTCAAATAGTGCTGCACAGGATTGTAAACGTTACGGTGGGCAGAGACTTTAGACCATTGATTGTACATACCTTAGTTGTTTGAGTTGAAAACATTCTTATAATAGAAGTTTTGGAGCGACCATACCTTTTCACTCTAGGCTTGAAGGCTCTAAGGTTATAGTTTTAAGGAAACAGGTTACCTGTAAGTACATCGCTGGTGACAGATATAAACTTCATGACTCCATCGTTGTGGGGTTCAGGTAGGAGTGGCTTTGGAGGCATCAGCGGGGGCAGGTATGAGACTCCTGCGGCGGTCTCGGAGCCTTGGAGGCCGGTCTCCTGCTTCAAGTGCGGAGGTTTGATATCTAGTTCTTCTTTTACTTGGGTTGCCATTTTCTGGAACAATTTAATTACATTTTGATTTATAAAATTTACTAGAGCGACCCGCCCCGGCTTCGCACGGCTATATTATGCATGCGTTATATCTAAAAACCTTCCTCTTGAATCACTCTATCTATTAAAAAAAACCGCATCAAAATCCGTTGCGTAGTTTTAAAGATCTAAGCATACATAGGGACATAGGGACGGCGAAAAGTGACTTTATTTTATACTATGTAATTATAATCAATATAAAATACAGTTTGTACGAGATCACATTGAAACGTCTTAAAAACTTAGTTAGGATGTGTGCCTTTGGAACCCTCCTATTGAGAAGAATGTGCCTTCTCATTGGTAGAAAGTCATAGGGTTTTTTTTGTGATCATGCTCACAAAGGTCAATATACCGAATATTTCATAAATAAATATTGCAGGACATTCCACACATTGCCATCTAGCCCCAAGCTAAGTAACTACACTTGTGTTATGGGTGCTAGACAACGGATATACTACTTATAAATACACTTTTCTTTTGTAAACAATACTCATCTATACTAATATTATAAAGCTGAAGAGTTTGTTTGTTTGTTTGAACACGCTAATCTCAGGAACTGCTGGTTCGAATTGAAAAATTCTTTTTGTGTTGGATAGTCCATTTATTGAGGAAGGTTATAGGCTACTTTTTATCCCGATATTCCCACGGGATCGGGAGTTACGCGGGTGAAACCGCGGAGCGCAGCTAGTACTTAATACAAAGAAACAACCAGACCACAGACAAATATCTAAGCATAAATACATGTCTGCGGCGGGAATCGAACCCGCAACCGTGTTTGACAGTCCGGCATGGTGACCATTGTGCCAACTGGGTCGTCATCACACAATATCACAGGATAGCGCCATTTAGCCTCAAAGCTCAGCAATTGTGCTTGTGTTATGGTGACTAGACAATGGATAAAATTCTGCTAATATTAAAAACAAGCAGCGCTCCGCGGTTTCACCCGCGTGAGTCCGGATCCCGTGGGAATATCGAAATAAAAAGTAACCTATAGCCTTCCTCGATAAAGACACTACCCAACACAAACATAATTTTTCAATTCGAACCAGTAGTTCCTGAGATTAGCGCCAGTTCAGACAAACACACAAACTCTTCAGCTTTATAATAGTAGTATAGATGTAAAAGTTTGTGTGTATGTTTGTTAACTCCATTATTCAAAAACTACTGAATCAATTGCAATGATTTGGTATGTAGAAAGCTAGAGACCTTTTAATCCCAATATTCCCACGAGATCAGGACTTATGCAGGTAAAATTGAAGCTAGTTAAGTAAGTAAGCACTATAAAAAGTTGCCTGTGTTTATCCAGGTCTCCAGCTATTTGCATATAGAGTTTCATCACAATCAGTCCAGTAGTTTTTTAATGAAGGAGTAACCATACTTACATACTTTCCACATTTATAATATTAGTAGGAAGTGTTAATTATCTTGTCACCATAACACAAGCCTAGCCAAACTTAGCTTGATGTAAGATGATGCTGCGTGGAATATTCTGCAAAATCTTTTTTCTTTACAGATTCTGGTCACCATAGTACAAGCTTTACTCAGAGATGGCCCTGTATTAAATGTGTTATTTATAAAAAATTCTAAAAATTTACAAAAAAAAATGTTTTTTGTCTGTATGATTAATCCTATAGATAGCTGGAGAAATGGATTAAATATTAAAATTAAATGTCATTTTCAGCCACAAATAAAAAATAAATCAGAGATAAAATAGTAAAAGAGCTACAAATAAAAATAAAAGACACAAATAAAATATAAATCAGAGATAAAAGAGTAAAATAGCTACAAATAAAATAAAAGACACAAAATATAAATTGAGAACTTCTTCTTTTTGGAAAGTCGGTTAATTGTTCTAAAACTGTTTATCGTGCACAGAATTTGATTATAATCGGTTAAGCCGATCGACGTGATCTAATAACAAACAAATAAACAAAACCAAACCAGTATTTTCTACATAATAACGTAATAACTTTCTGAAAACTCAATACAAGGTCAAAGAATAACTTGCCTGACGACTGGTCGAACGTAAGTACTTTGCGAGTGACGCCGCGGGGCGGGGCAACCATAAATATTAAAATGCCTTATCTCTTAATCTAGCCTCAGACACTAAAATTATATTTCCATTTTTCACTACTTCTACATGAATTTAAATGTATCTAAGAATGTATACTTACGTATTTATAATAAAATTACGTTGTTCTAATCACAAATATATCTTAACTTTATCAAAAAATAAATAATACACCGAATTCTTTGTAGTTTCTCAGCACATTTTCGTCAACATGGCGATTACTTTAAAACACGTAAAAATAACACTTTTCACGCACGATTGCAGGCAATTAACACCAAAATATCTCCTTTTATCTATTCCCTACATTAATTAACAATAATTACACGTATTTTCGACAGTTTCTTCGATAAATTGCGATACATTTGATAAGGCCCGACGGCCTTCCATAGCCATGAATCGCAAACGTCAAAATCAAATCACCTAATGTCAAACAAACAAAATGGCCGGCACTGCGTTTCGTTCTTGCTACTTTCGTAAGTTCAAAACAACAACAAAAATTTTAAATAAATAAAAATATTTTTTATAAAATTAGTATACTTACCTATCTACAAGTAGGTATATTCGCCTTCAAAAGTACTATTGACTTTATGACTAATTTTTTACTAGATGGCGTTACTAGTACGTTTTTTCCGCTCAACTTTCTTAGTTGTTTTCTAGCAAAGAGACACTTTCTATGCCTACATACAAAGTTTTTATTCATTTGCGTATGATAGACGCACGAGTCGCGCCGATGGGCTAAGTTTAAATCACGCGAGACCGTGCGCGGTCTGAAAATAGCTCATTCAGCTAAAACTAGCAAGTCTATACAATTGTGAGTTTCAAACGTGACAAAATGCGTGAAATAGTGCATTTACAGGCGGGCCAGTGCGGCAATCAGATCGGATCTAAGGTTATTTTGATACTATTTTTTAATAATTCTAACTACTAGGCTAGCTAACTAGTATCTCTTAAGGTGTGCAAAAATACAATTCTTTCGCACTTTTCTGGTCTATGGGCATTAAAAAATAATTTCAAAGTGAAAGACCTATTTAATTTTATAAAGTATTTATTAAATAAATGCAGAAACAATTTTTAAAATTTCGATCGTGGGGCGCGTGGCGAAATCTGAACCCACGACCCTTGCTTTACAGTGGCGATGCTTTTACTAACTACCAAATCGGAACACTAAAATAACACTGTGATCGTATTCTAAAAACTGAAAGGCCAACAAAAATCCACTAACACTTCAATAATATAAATATTTTTATATTATTGAAGTAGGTCAATTGTGATCTCATGGGAATTATTACAACTGAATAAATAAGTTTTGACTGTAGGCTTTGATATTTTCTATTATACGTTGGTAGTTTTATTATATTTAAAGAATATTTAACGTAAAAATAATAAAAACTGCCAGTAGATTAATATATTTGTAAAATATGTCGGTTCGATAAAGAAAACAATAAATAACTGAATTACTTTTAAAAAATCGTAGTTAGTTAAAGAAATGTAAACGGGCTCGTAACAAAAATGCTAAATTTAATAATACGGATATAAATAAATAAATAAATTGAGAGATGGATGTGTATGCGTGTGCGCAGTCACGATTAGATTCAGTTTTACTTTTACTGAGGAGTTTTTAATTCGTTTTTAGCGTCGTAAAAGTGAAATTTTGTTTAAAATAATAAAAGTTATAAGTGCTTTTAACTTAGAAATTTACAAACAATAAGTGATATAAACTAGCTGTATCCCACGATTTCACTCGAGTAAAAGAAAGTTTTTTAAGCGATTTGAATCTTGGAGGAATATCTGGATAAAGTTGCTCGATCACGCGATAACTACTAAACCAACTATCAACCATAAAATGTTTTTTTAAATCATAAATACTATTTAACATATTTTTAAATAAATACGAATACAAAAATAATGATAAAATACATATTTGAGTTCGCACAAACATCTTAATGAACGTCGTGTTTAAGAAACTAATATCATGGTGTAATCTTAAGCTTAGAGAAATGATAGGTAATTATTACATAATATTATTAGGTAAGTATTAATTATTATTTATGATATAATTTGTAAATGTTTACGATCGGCCAAATGAATGACATGAATGACTCTCTATATCTACTTTAAGTATAGGAATTTTCACTCTAAAAGGGTCTAAATTGTGTTGGATTAGTGAGGAACGCGGCGTTCCCGTTCTCAAAGATACTTATGAGAGTATTTGTATTGCATGAGGCCAGCAAGGAGTTATTCTTCAATTTGTCACGGTTCACTGGAGTAAAACGATATGTGGGTACGGCTAGCATCATAAATAATAAAAACGTCAATTTCAATTTACTTATAACTATGAGCAAATATTAAATAGGTTCTAACTTTAAGAGTAATTTATAAATAGAAAAGCTATATTCATTTATTTTTTACTAGCTGCACCTTGCGGTTTCACCCACGCAAGTACCAATCCCGTGACTAAATCCTTATAATAAGTAGCCTTTTAGATACAATTATGTATAACATACTAGCGACCCGCTCCGGCTTCGCACGGCTATATTATGCATGTATTATATACATATAAACCTTCCTCTTGAATCACTCCATCTATTTAAAAAATCCGTTGCGTAGTTTTAAAGATATATGCATACAAAGGGAATAGGGACGGTGAAAAGTGACTTTATTTTATACTATGTAGGGATAGTGACAAACAGTATACTTACTTGAGTATACAATTTTTGTTAACTTTTATTTCAATCAGTTTATTTTTTTTTGCGCGAAGAGCTAATACATCAAACGCCTCAGATTTGTCTAGTTGACCATAAATAATGATGTGTATAATTTCATCTTTTCTGTTGACTGTACTTAGCCTAGTTGCGCTTGAGATGCGTTTTGTTCGACCTATGAACTAGGTCAAAAATATAAAAAGAAGGCACGTAGTATTGACCTCTATGGCGAACACGCGTCTGGGACGCAGATGTTTGTGGGTTCGATTCCTGCCTCAAACAAATATTTAAGTAAAGTTTCTATAAGTATTATATTTACAAAAGAAAAGTATAAGTAGGTATTCTATCCGCCATTTCTTTAAGCATCTAACCCGATTTAAACCCATTTTATGTACAGTTTTGGGAGATAATATCAGATGAACATGGCATCGACACTAGCGGATATTACAAGGGAGACAACGACATGCAGCTCGAGAGGATACAGGTCTACTACAATGAGGCGGCAGACGGTGAGTTACCCCTTTATTGTGACACATTATTTGACGTGTCTTCATGCATTATGTGTGTGTTATGATATCTATGTTTAAGTATTTCGTTTTTAATATGTATTTATTAATATAAGCAAATACTTACTTATTATCTACCTCTGGTTGACATATCATTGTCTGAAGGTCATGGGTTCAAATCCCGACCGTCGTGCACCAAAGGATGTTAAGAGGAAAGGGTACCGGACGCTCTCTCCATACAAACGTAGTCGAATGTTTCCTCCCTGGATAATTAAACTAGAGTAAATATTTTTGTTGCATAAAACTTATCACTGCCATGACTGACTATGCCTATGTCTTGGTTTTTTTCATTTTCTAATTATCATAGTAATAAAGATTTAAAAAACAATAAAAATGTGAGCTGTCACGGGATGCCTGGCAGATGTGAAACATCGACATTATTTTGTAAAAGTAATATGCAGAAAAGAACAGATTGTGATAGAATCGTACAGTCGATTACGGTGTGTAGGTACACACCGTACACACTACTGCATATAGACTATAGACTGTATATATATACCATCATATAGCGTGCGCGGCATGCGTCGCCACGCCAGAAATCGGTTTTACGTGCGTCTATAGATGTTTCACATTAAAAGAAAAAAAACAAAACAGGTAAGTAATGGCAGTTAAAAAGTTTTATGCAACAAAAATATTTACTCTAGTTTAATTATCCAGGGAGGAAACAGTCGACTACGCCCGGTACCCTTTCCTCTTAAGAAAAATTCATGTGAACCACTAATATCTACCACTAAGCCAAAATCGCTTTCAAAAGTCTTATTTACAATAAATCATTATGTTGTAAATAGGTAACAGGTTCGTACCCCGCGCGGTGCTGGTGGACCTCGAACCTGGGACCATGGACGCGATCAGATCCTCAACATACGGAGAGCTCTTCCGACCGGACAACTACGTCTTCGGCCAGAGTGGAGCTGGTATGTTCTAGAATTATCACTACATAGTATAAAACAAAGTCGGGGTAGCCTGATGTCCTCGGGGTAGCCTGATTTCCTCGGGGTAGCCTGATTTCCTCGGGGTAGCCTGATTTCCTCGGGGTAGCCTGATTCCTCGGGGTAGCCTGATTCCTCGGGGTAGCCTGATTTCCTCGGGGTAGCCTGATGTCCTCGGGGTAGCCTGATTCCCTAGAGGACGCGTCCCCAGGTGGCGGATAGGGGGATGCTCGGTGGAGGGTCAAACCTCCATTGGGCAGGAGGGAAATCAAATACCTCCCGCGGACCACAAGGCCGGAGATGGATACTCCGTCATCAAACCCCACACGCAGGCTTTTCCGACATATTCGGAGTAGAGGCTGCGTGTGTGCTGTGTGCTCTGGGTGGAGTGCTCAGTAGGGATGGCGGCGGAAGAGCCCCTAGCGGGTCAACGGCGGCGCCCGAGGCCCGTAGTGGATTACACCCTTGGCGTCAGGTGGCAACCGGCCATAAAAATCAAGCCAATACAAACTCCTCCTCGTATATTATGCCAGTACAAATAAAGAGAAAGCGATTAAGAGCTAGGGCGTCCCCCGTAAGCGACGTTTCAATTTCAAAGAGAAAGATAGATGCGACTTCGGAAGATTATGTTAGGGCGTACCCCCCAAGCGACGGTAGAGACAACAACTCACGTTTGCATCATAAAATTAGTAAATTAAGATTGGGAACATGGAACCTTGGAACCATGACTGGACGCAGCAATGAGCTCAGCAGTATTCTTAATAAGAGACGGATAAATGCATGCTGTATTCAAGAAACCAGATGGAAAGGTTCCAAGTCAAGAGAGATAGGCTTGGGTTACCAGCTTGTGTACCATGGGACCGGCACCCAGAGAAACGGCGTCGCTGTAGCTCTAGATAGATATCTACGACAAAGAATAATAAATATCACCAGGAAAAGTGACCGTCTTATTGCCGTTAAAATAGCATTGGAAGATCAACCTGTCATCAACATCATATCGGCATACGCTCCCCAAACAGGATGTACGCAATTGGAAAAGCAGGAGTTCTGGGAGGATTTTGAGGAACTAATGCAAAACATACCTCAGGAGGAAATGACTCATATTGGTGGGGATCTAAATGGTCATGTGGGTTCCAGTTCGGACCAGTTTCGAACAGCCCACGGGGGTTTTGGCCACGGCATAGCAAATCCAGAGGGTCGGGCAATACTTAATTTCGCAAAAAGTTTTGATCTTAAGATTATCAACACATACTTTCAGAAAAAGGCAGAACACCTCATAACATACAAAACCTCTAAATCGGCAACACAGATAGATTACATCCTTTCCAATAGTAAATTATTTAAAAATTATAAGGACTGTAAAGTCATACCAGGCGAAGCTATCACAACACAGCATAGATTATTAGTAGCGGTCCTAAGCTTACCAAAACCAATAAAGATTCGACCGGATAAAACCATCAGAATTAAATGGAAAGAAATACATGGTCCCAAAGGCCAAGAACTCATAAATAAAATTCACTTATATCTAGATGATGATATACCCAATGATAAATGTGCAAACCAAATGTGGTCCGATTTTGAAAAAGTGTGTCACCAATATGCGCAACAGATTTTGGGAGTCTCGAAGGGAGGGATCAGCACAAACAAAGACCCATCTTGGTGGAATGACAATGTGAAAGAGATTCTAAACCTCAAAAAGGAGAAGTTCAAAGTCTGGCAGACCACTCGAACAGAGGAGGACTTCAATCACTACAAGGAACTCAAAACTATCGCCAAAACAGCGGTTGCACAGGCTAGGGCTGCATCTAGACAAGCCATATATGATAAATTTGAAAATGCCGAGGACGAGAACGCGATATATAGAGTTGCCAAACAGAGACAAAAGTCTACCCAAGACATTAGATTCAACAAATACATAAAAAATAGTCAAAATAAGCTACTTACATCAAATGAAGCCATCAATGACAGGTGGAAAGAATATTACGAAGCCCTCCTAAATGAAGAACACCTGTTCAAGGGCCAATAAATCACATCATGCCCAAGGAGATTAAGATCGCGTTGTCCAAAATGAAGAATAACAAAGCGATGGGGCCAGATGGCGTACCAGCAGATCTTTGGAAGAAGCTTGGGATAAGAGCACTACCGTGGCTTACAAAACTATTTAACAATGTCTTGCTAGAGAAAAGAATTCCGGAAGCGTGGCGTGCCAGCTACTTAACACCTATATACAAAAACAAAGGGGACGTGGCGCAATGTAACAATTACAGAGGCATTAAGCTAACCTCACATACATTGAAGCTGTGGGAGCGTGTGGTAAGTGCCCGTATTACGGATCTCATCAACATATCCGAAAATCAATTTGGCTTCACAGCCGGACGATCTACTACAGATGCAATACAAACCCTAAGAATAGTGATGGAAAAACATCGCCAAAATAGAGAAAACTTCTATTGTATATTTATCGATCTTGAAAAAGCATTTGATAGGATACCAAGAAAGCTGGCCTGGAAAGCACTGGAGGCGCAAGGCATTCCCGAAGAATACATCACAGTAGTTCAAGATATGTATGACGGCATCAGGACGCAAATTAAGAGCCCCGCAGGGTTGAGCAAGTCGTTTGGCGTTAAAGTAGGAGTCCATCAGGGATCAGCATTGAGCCCCTTAATTTTTAATATATGCATGGACTACATTGCACGTGACATCCAAGCTCCAACTCCCTGGTGTTTACTATATGCGGACGATGTGGTCATATCCAGCGGAAACGTCCCCGATCTACAACAACAACTTAACAAATGGTTGGGAACGATCGAACGATATGGTTTAAGGGTCAGTAGATCTAAGACAGAGTTTATGGAGTGTGACTACGGTGGTCAAGAACTTGTCGGACAAAATGTTTACATTGAAGGAAGTCCCCTTCCAAAAGTGTCACACTTCAAGTACTTGGGCTCTATACTCGCTACTAACGCGTGCATAGATGACGATGTTAACAACCGTGTTAACGCTGCGTGGCTTAAATGGCGGTCGCTCTCGGGAGTGCTGTGTGACCCGCGCATGCCACTGAAGACAAAGGGAAAAATATACAAGACGGCTGTGAGGCCGGCTCTGATGTATGGGTCTGAGTGCTGGGCTGTTAAAAAAGTACACGAACAGAAACTTCACGTCAACGAGATGAAAATGCTGAGATGGGCTGGCGGCGTCACTCGCATGGATAAAGTGCGGAATGAGTATGTAAGAGGATCGTTTAAAGTTGCCCCGATCACTGAGAAACTTACGGAAAATAGACTGCGCTGGTACGGTCACATATCTAGACGCGAAGAAGATCACGCCGTGAACAAGGCACTGAACATCCCAGTGAAACCTAGGGGTAGAGGAAGACCACCCGATACATGGTGGACAAGCATGGACAAGCTGATGAAGTCGCAGAACCTTAACCACTTGACAACCCAGGATCGTACGACCTGGCGCAAAAATACGAGGAGGCCCGACCCTGGATAAACCGGGATAAGGGAAAGAAGAAGAAGAAGAGTATAAAACAAAGTCGCTTTCTGTCCCTATGTATTCTAAAATCTTTAAAACTACGCAACGGATTTTTGTTTCGGTTTTTTAATAGATAGAGTGATTCAAGAGGAAGGTTTATATGTATAACACATGCATAATATAGCCGTGGTAAGCCGGGGCGGGTCGCTAGTTAATTATAATATAAATATTGCAGGACATACCTCACATCGCCATCTAGCCCCAAGCTAAGTAACTACACTTGTGTTATGGGTGCTAAACAACGGATATACTACTTACATACTTTTCTTTGGTAAATATATACTTATAATACATAGAAAAACCAGACCACAGACATATATCTAAGCATAAATACATGTCTGAGGCGGGAATCAAACCCGCAACCCTGTGTTCGACACTCCGGGATGGTGACCATTGTGCCAACTGGGTCGTTAAATGCTAAGAATATATAGTGTAATTAGCTGTTGCCCGCGACTTCATACGCGTGGTAGTTTTGTTTTAAATACTTAAACCACCCTCTTGAATCACTCTATTTATTAAAAAAACCGCATCAAAATCCGTTACGTTGTTTTAAAGATTTAAGCATACATAGGGACGGAGAGCGGGAAGCGACTTTGTTTTATAATAAGTAGTGAAGTGATTAGCTTAAGTTTTGCAAACACGAAACTAGATGGCGCCACAGGTAGATTTACATCGCGCTATCGATTTGTGTTTCGAGTTTTTTGTTAGACAATACTGAAAAATGAAAGAAAGACGAATTAATAAGGAGTTAGGTTTTATTTAAAAGATCTACTTCTAGATGCCTTGGTAAATAGATGCGACGAATTGAGAACCTACTATTTTGATTAAGTTTGTTAAAAAAACGGAAGGATACTGGACCCAGATGGCGCCACTGGTATTTACACAGTTTATGCCGCTCATATCTAGATGGCGCCACCGCTAGTTTGTTACCTTATAGATAAGTTTTATTTTAAATGATAAAAAATAATTTTAAATTTAATTTTAAACTACGAAACTTCGCTTTTAAATAGTAAAAAAATACATCATAAAATTATTTTATTACAATGCCATCTGTGTAAGTCAATTTAAAAACTTTATTGGTTATGTTAAATTTGCAACAGATGGCGATACTAAATGCAAGTTCGCCATTTTGTGTTGGTGGCGTTTATCTATAACTGGTAATATGATTAGAAATACAAGTGTAGGTATGTAATTTTTATCAGTCACTCATAAAGTGGATCTTATGAAACCGCTTTTAGGCTCATAATGCAACGTATTATACACGCGTGCGATATAAAAATATCCAACTAGTGTTAAAATAAATGTTATCCCGATAAGTTATATACGTATCCTACTGCTAATTACATGTTAGGTAGATGAAACATTCTTTATTTATTTGGGTTATACTGTTTTGATGTATAAAGTGTTGGTGGTGTTTATCTTTAACTGGTAATATGATTAGAAATACAAATGTAGATTTGTAATTGTCAGGTAACAACTGGGCTAAGGGTCACTACACAGAGGGCGCTGAGCTCGTGGACTCCGTGATGGATGTCGTCAGGAAGGAGGCTGAAGGCTGTGATTGTATGCAAGGTAGGTACCTAGGACTTGAAGTCCTAAAACAAACCGGCCAAGTGCGAGTCGGATTCGCAGACTAAGGGTTCCGTACCATATTGTATGGAAACCTTACACATTTTTTAAGGTTCCGTACTTCAAAAGGTAATAAAAGAACCCTTATAAGATCATTTCTTGACCGTCTGTTTTTTTTCTGTTTTTAGTAAGTATTTGTTGTTATAGAAAGTTGACCTACTTATTTCCTATATACTAGTACTTCACGGTTTGACACTTAACTACCCCCAAACTATCTCTATGCAAAATATGAGAAAAAAATATCTCATTAGATCCATCCTGGGTCTAGCCATTAAATCTTTTGAGAAAGATCCCAAATTTCATCCAAAACGGTCTACTGCTTTCGGATTTACCTTTTTAATATTAGTATAGATAGATTAAATTAATTTATAAATAAATCGGCACTTACGCAGGGTTCCAGTTGACCCACTCTTTGGGCGGAGGCACGGGGTCCGGACTGGGCACGTTGTTGCTCGGCAAGTTGAGGGAGGAGTACCCTGACCGTATCGTCAACACATTCAGCGTCATGCCTTCACCAAAGGTAACGAAACCTCTCCACCTGGCTCGAATTCATTAACACCGATTCGTGATGGAAAACCCAGACACCCGCACTAAGCATTTTACTTTGTTATGTAAAGCAAGGGAATGGAAACTATAAAAGTTTAAAAACTTGTAGAAAAAAAGTTGATAGCATGGACGTCTAAAACAACCCTCTTTCGCCTTACATTAACTTTATTGAAACAAAAAAATGTAATAAATAAAAAAATATACAGCCATAGAGCGTGTTATAGGGTGTTCGTGTGATAGCACATTTATCCTGAAATATTATCCAAAACAGCTTGGAATATGTAGTCATTTGCAGTTTTGGCATCAAAAAACATAAACGGAGTGAATTTTTAAAAAATTAAAATAAAGCGGATATTATCGAAACCGAGACCGACTTTTATATATTTTTCTGAAACGGCACAGTGTCCTCTATCCGTTGCGCGTAGGTGCCCGCTTATCCATTCATTACGGGACACCCTGTATACATAAGTGAAAATATATGTAAATGTCTCCAGGTGTCAGACACAGTGGTGGAACCATACAACGCCACGCTCTCCGTGCACCAGCTGGTCGAGAACACGGACGAGACCTTCTGTATAGACAACGAGGCACTCTACGACATATGCTTCAGGACCTTAAGGCTCGCATCGCCCACTTACGGTGATCTCAATCATTTAGTCTCGGTAAGTCGTTTATCTATGATATTACCAAAGACAGTGGCATATAGTTTGTTACTCTTCAAAAAAGGTCATACCAAAATCTCATTGTTTCTAAATAGCACTATTTTAGACACTTTATTCCACTTAAATCTTAGCGGCGCGGCGCCACCGCTACTTACTGTTTATACTCCTTATATCTACATAGCGTCACCGTAATTTGCGCAAGTTATATACCTTATATCTTAATGGGACTACCGCTATTTCACACAGTTTATACCGCTTATATCTAGATGGCGCCACCGCAATTGACACAGTTTATACCCCTTATATCTAGATGGCGCCACCACTATACTAGTTTTACTATACTAGTTTCATTTAATTTTTGAGTATTAATAATGTGTAGCTTCTGTTAAAAAATAATAGTGAAATATTAATGTGACGGGTTTCATAGTTGGAAAATATCATTCATTTTTGTCAAAAGTTAAACGTTTTTATTTCACTTGCAATGTATGTATGTATGTTTGTTCGGTTGGAATCTAGCAACTTGTACGGTAATGCTTCCAGCTGACAATGTCTGGTGTGACAACCTGTCTGAGGTTCCCGGGACAACTGAACGCTGATCTAAGGAAGCTGGCTGTCAACATGGTGCCGTTCCCGAGACTACACTTCTTCATGCCAGGTCTGTACTCGGTCAAATATTCTTTCTAATATTATAAATCTAAAAGTTTATTTATTTATTTCGTTGTTCTCCTCTTCACGGTTCAATGATTGGACCGTTTTGGATTTGATTTCAATCGGTATATTGGTAGTTAGGGATGGAAAAGGACTTAGGACGCGGGTGACACCTCGGGGCGCAGCTAGTTGGTCTATATATGTAAAATTCAAAGTCCTGACTGACTCAGTGACAAATATTAATGCAAAGATAGTGGTCAACCGCTAACCTATCTGCAAATAAAACCACTGGTCCTTGAAAGCCTATTTGGAATTAACTTTTTTATATATAACTAGCTGCGCTCCGCGGTTTCACCCGCATAACTCCCGATCCCGTGGGAATATCGGGATAAAAAGTAGCATATAACCTTCCTCGATAAATGGACTATCCAACACAAAAAGAATTTTTCAATTCGAACCAGCAGTTCCTGAGATTAGCGCGTTCAAACAAAAAAACAAACAAACAAACTCTTCAGCTTTATAATATTAGTATAGATAATGGCTTCGCACGGGTTGTGCATAATAATTTTAGCCAGTACGAAGTTATATTTTGCATAAAATTAGGCTTCAAAATAGTCAAAATCGTCATAGTTCGGTGGCTACTACTTACTATAACCTTGTAGGGTATTTTAGAGGCAACGATACTTGATGCACACATTACTAAGAAATATGATTTTCTGGTCAGGTTTCGCCCCATTAACGGCGCGCAACAGCGCCGTCTACCGGCAATTATCGGTGCCGGAGCTGACAGCACAGATGTTCTCCCCCGGCAACATGATGTGCGCGTGTGACCCTCGCAGGGGGAGGTACCTCACAGTCGCCGCCATATTCAGGGGCAGGATGTCCATGAAGCAGGTCGACGATCAGATGAGGGCGGTGCAGGACAAGAACAGTAGGTAAGAGGCGCCATCTACCGGTAACTGTCGTGGAACAAGCAGGTTGACGATCAGATGAGGGTGGTGCAGAACAAGAACAGTAGGTAAGTGGCGCCATCTACCGGCAACTGTCATGGAGCAAGCAGGTCGACGATCAGATAAGGCTGGTGCAGGACAAGAACAGTAGGTAAGTGGCGCCATCTACCGGCGACTGTCATGGAGCAGGTCGACGATCAGATGAGGGTGGTGCAGGACAAGAACAGTAGGTAAGTGGCGCTATCTACCGGCAACTGTCGTGGAACAAGCAGGTTGACGATCAGATGAGGGTGGTGCAGGACAAGAACAGTAGGTAAGTGGTGCCATCTACCGGCAACTGTCATGGAGCAAGCAGGTCGACGATCAGATAAGGCTGGTGCAGGACAAGAACAGTAGGTAAGTGGCGCCATCTACCGGCGACTGTCATGGAGCAGGTCGACGATCAGATGAGGGCGGTGCAGGACAAGAACAGTAGGTAAGTGGCGCCATCTACCGGCGACTGTCATGGAGCAGGTCGACGATCAGATGAGGGCGGTGCAGGACAAGAACAGTAGGTAAGTGGCGCCATCTACCGGCGACTGTCATGGAGCAGAATGAAGCTTTAAGCTTCAAGAATATCTTGCGGTGTGAACATAGCTGCATACTTTTCGTCGACAGTCGAGCGATGGCGAGAAAATTAGAAATTTTAATGATCAGAAGGCCAATTTTCCACAATTTTTTTTATATTACATTTAAATACCATTCCGATTACAAAAATATTCTTGAGAATACCAAAAGCTGACTTTGAAGGTATTTTGAGTTACTTTGAGGGTATTTTTATAATCTCTACATATAATAAATTCGAAGTTTTGGAAGTAAGCGTTCTACGTCCATAATGATCTTAGCACTATAGAATTCGCTAACCTTATATAGCTCCGGTAGAAAAAAATCTTGCATGCGCGATTCAGGTTTTCTTAAATTTAGAAAATCACAAATTAGTTAATTATTCTTTTTGTTCTGCTTAAAAATTTTGTACACTTATGTATTTTAAGAATACATAGCAATATACACATTTTTTAACTAAAAAATAAAGTAATTAATTTAATAAGATATTTTTTTTAATTTCAAGTAACTAGCGCCATCTCTTCGTTTTCGCGAAACTACCATTCATCTCAGAAAATGTTGATTTGGTTTGTTTACCTTTGTTTGTGCAGTCTAATTTCGGGAACTAGGAAACAGATTTTAACATAATCTTCACGAATGTGTTCAGAAAATATCAGAAGAGGTTTAGGTATTTCAAGTAGATTTATGTTACTAATTAAAATTTGATATTTCTTGGCGTAAAAAATAAACCATAATATTTTGCATGAAAACGTACAGAACGTAGGGATGATGTCAAAATTGTCATTTTGACATACGGAAAGAAGCATCTAGCGCCATCTCTTTTTTATTTATAATTTTATTATGGCTTCGCATTACCACTATCGTGCATATAGCCAGTGTCGCGGTCAAAGAAAATTAAATCCAATGCAGGAGCGTTTTTTGAATTTGGAACATTACAACGCTCCAGCAATTTTGTATGAATATGTGTATGAAGCGGCGTGCTGGGGTTATTAAAAACTTAAATACTCTTTGATTGGATCTCTTTTATCAAAGTACTAGCGACCCGCTCCGGCTTTGCACGGCTATTATGCAGTATCTCTTCTCTTATACATATAAAATGCTTTGTCCTGAATGACTGACTGACGGATCAACGCACAGCCTAAACCGCTGATCGTAGAGATCTGAAACTTGGAGGGTGTGTTCTTTGTATGACGTAGGCAGCCGATAAGAAAGGATTTTCCGAAATTCTACCCCTAAAGGGGTGAAAAAGGGGGACGAAGTTTGTATGGGACAACGTGATTCCTTGGTCCAATCTACTTCAAATTTTGCATAAACATTCTTTAACAGAATTGATGAAACACGTGTTTCGTATTTTATTAAAATTCATCCTCTAACGGGATTAAAAAGGGGTAGGAAGTTATTTTGGGGGTGATTTCCTCCGAAGTTGATATCAATACTCCTTTTAACTTACCTACATTGTATTTTGACACATGTTTGAAAACACAATCCGATTTTATTCAAAAGAGGTTGCACTTTTAGAACACGGCCTCATAGGAACGTAGTATTCGAAATTTAAAATGGTGAGGACTAGAACTGTGCTAGAACATTTTGGTTATGTTTACGAATTATTCCCTAAACAAACCCGCGTAAGTCCCGTTACCGTGGGAATATCGGGATAAAATGTATGCTACACTATTAAGTATTCTGTGACGTTCGTGTTTGCTGGAACGCGTTCGGCCGAGCGGCTGCAGTTTTTTGTTGTTTACTCAGGACCTACTAATTGGATTTTGATGTTCCTAAAATGTGCCTATACCACGACCTTCCTCAAAATAGAGCTATCTAATATTGAAAACCAGATTTCAATTGATTTAGGCGTTTTTAATTGTATATGTAACATGAAATTTAAATACTATATATTTTCGTTCTACTACTTTTTCCCACAACCCATTTTTTTAATTTGCTTCCAAGTACACACTTTTTCCTTTCTTTCTTTATTATGCGTATAGAGAAAACATGTAAAATACGACATACGAAAATACATGATAATACAAAAGAATGTTTAAAATAACCTACCGATTTTGGTAATATTAAAACCAACAGAAATAATGTTTAAAATAACCTACCGATTTTGGTAATATTAAAACCAACAGAAATAATGTTTAAAATAACCTACCGATTTTGGTAATATTAAAACCAACAGAAATAATGTTTAAAATAACCTACCGATTTTGGTAATATTAAAACCAACAGAAATAATGTTTAAAATAACCTACCGATTTTGGTAATATTAAAACCAACAGAAATAATGTTTAAAATAACCTACCGATTTTGGTAATATTAAAACCAACAGAAATAATGTTTAAAATAACCTACCGATTTTGGTAATATTAAAACCAACAGAAATAATGTTTAAAATAACCTACCGATTTTGGTAATATTAAAACCAACAGAAATAATGTTTAAAATAACCTACCGATTTTGGTAATATTAAAACCCACAGAAATATATTAGTGATAAAACCAATTAAAAATCCTGTTAAAGCCATTTTCGACTTCTATGCGGACGAAGTCGCGGGCAAAAGCTAGTAGAAAATAAATGCAATCGAAATGATATTGAAAATGTAATTTGTACAATTTCATTTACAAGAATTGACCTTCAGGGGGCTAATACTAAGTACTAGCAGTGCTTCGCGGTTTCACCCGCATAACTCCCGATCCCGTGGGAATATCAAAATATAAGATAGCCTATAGCCTTCTTCGATAAATGGACTATCCAATACAAAAATAATGTTTCAATTCGAACCAGTAGTTCCTGAGATTAGCGCGTTCAAACAAACAAACTCTTTAGCTTTATTTGTTGTATGTTCCAGTTACTTCGTAGAATGGATACCCAACAACGTGAAGGTGGCAGCGTGTGACGTTGCACCGCGCGGCCTCCCGCTCGCTGCTACCTTCGTGGGCAACTCGACCGCCATACAGGAGATCTTCAAGCGAGTCTCGGAACAGTTCACTGTCATGTTCAGGCGGAAGGTATGTACAATCGACGCTCAGAAGTCCACTGCCACTTTGACGTTTGCAATCCTGTGCAGCACTATTTGAACATTATAACAACGTAACCAGTGCCGAACCCACGTCGTCGGTTGGTGTAGTGGGTGCCGGCTAAATGTGGACGCAGATTGATCAGAGCCGAACGAATCGAATTTTTGCCGTCCACGGGAAAAAGTATCTTATATTAATAGAGATAAGGTATCTACATTTATATTTCCGATGACGTCATCAGATGCGGCCGATTCTGAAATAAATAAATTAATAAATGTATTTTATCTCTATTATTATAAGGTACCTACGGTCAGCTTCATAATTGCAGATCCACAGTAGAGCTCCAAAACGGCTGTTCTATGAATGTTTTCAACACATGCAAGATTCTAGGCACCTGCTTTTGTTGAAATTTAAAGTCTTCCAACTCATCAATTTATCAAACAAAAATTTTTAGAATGAAAACGTTCCAATAATAGTCATTTTCGAACTCTACCGGGGGTTGCAATTATGCAGCCGACTGTACCTTTTTCCGTGGACGACAAAAATTCGATTCTTTCGGCTCTGATCAATCTGCGTCCACCTTTATACCTACCTACCACTCACACAACTAAACACATAGCTAAAGTTTTGAAAATAATAATCACTGAGTTCCTACTTTTAATTCAAGTAGGTATTTATGTTTGTGTGTAACGTCTATTAAAAGAAGGTCGTAAGTACAATACTTTGTACACACACAATACTTTGTTTACATTTGTGCAACTTGTACTATAAAGTAGGTACTTTACTTTATAGTTATTACTTTACTTTGCTTTGTGTAGGTATATTAATCATATTTTATGTTCTTTACTGTGTTGTACAAATAAAGTTATCTATCTATCTATCTATCTACTTGTTGATAGTATTATTGTAGGAAACTGATAGTGGACTTATGACCCATGCTACTAATATGTATAATTGTGTTCCAGGCGTTCCTCCACTGGTACACGGGGGAGGGTATGGACGAGATGGAGTTCACTGAAGCCGAGAGCAATATGAACGATCTCGTCTCTGAATATCAACAATACGAGGTTGGTTATTAACATCACTATACCTACTTATATTACAGAGTTATAGGTGACCATACTAGCAAGCCGTTGAGGGCTTCTTCTGTGCACATAAACAAACAACTTTTATTGTAGGTACTTATACGTCTTTTGGAAATTTGAAGAAAAAAAAAATAATTGAGGTTATGTAAATTCGTAAATTATACAACGGTCATTCAGACTAAAAACAATAGATAAAACTTAAAAAATATCCCGCTGTTCCATACACGGAGAACCTAACCTCAAAATTTTCAAAAAAATGTTCGAATTTCCAAAAGTCGTAGAATAAAAGTTGTTTGTTTGGGTGCCCAGGAGTAGCCCTTAACGGCTTGCTAGTAGGTAGGTACCTAATTACCAATAAACCTGTATACAGGGTGAATTTTTTACATGGGTCTTCAGGGCTTTATCCTAAACTGAGATAGAGAAAAATGCTGAAAGGAGTTGCGTGCCGGATTGACAAAACCTTAAACTGCATCAATTTTTGAAAAAGGCATAACCCTAGCCAGGATTCGAACCTGGTGATTTTGCAAAAAAATAATCATAATAAATATTTTTACACCAATCGATAGTGTTGCTGATAGAGATAAATTCCTGGAAACAAACATAGTATGGCAAATCAAAGGAAATAGCTCATTTTTGTAGTTTTTTAACATACCGATTTCATCGCAATCCTGTCCTGTGGTCACAAACTTACACATTACAATTACTTACCTATAATATTAATAGAAAAGTATAGGATACCAGCTGCGCCACGCGGTTTTACCTGCGTTCTAGTCTCTCTATGACTGAAATTGATTTCCTACAAACACAGAATACGTAATAATTACTGCAAACTATAAAATGTTATAATACAGGGCTTTTTATCCCTTTTGGCCTTCGACTATCTAGTAAGATGGTCGAAGCTTTTGGCAAAACTTCGAACAAAAATTACTTGTATGAAAGAAGGTTAGGTTTTTGAAGTTCTTATATGAATTGTATAATGGATGCTGATCATATATGATAGAGAAGATGAAAAACACGTGACTTTAAATACTTAAGTATAACTTTATTCCACTAATTTTAACTATCAATTTCATAATTACTAGTTTTAGCTTCGGGTGACCAAAGGGCTGGCTCCTACCTCGGACAATGGATAGGATAAGCCATATCTCTGGGATAAGCATCCAACGTGGTAACGCTGCCAGCCTTTTGGGCACACTTCCTAGGGACACTTCCATTTGGACTTTTAATTTAGTATAAGTAAAGTAGGTAGTTTATTTAATTAATTTAAGTTTTCGTTATTTAATTGTTATTTAGTATAGTATAGTTACTTGTTCATCTATTCATCTATATAAATAAAAATCAATTGCTGTTCCTTAGTCTCGGTAAAACTCGAGAACGGCTGAACCGATTTAGATGATTTCGGTTTTGAAATGTTTGTCGAAGTCCAGGGAAGGTTTAAACGGAGAAAGATCGGACTTACGCGGGTGAAATCGCGGGGCGCAGCTAGTTTATAATAAATTTAAAAACGAATTTCATTGTTATCTAGCAATTTTATAATAGGTACTTCGTCTATTTGCGTATATGCACATGCTATGCCATTATTCTTTCCAAAAATCCTTTCTTAGTGCTCCCCTACCTCCTGAAACATACATAGCTGTCAAAAACATACCCTTTTGCCATAGTCGAGTAAAATGTAACCAGACAGTCCATGTCTTTTTTTATTTAGATTAGTGTTTTATCGGCTTACCTTTAAACATTTTTCACTCCTCGCTACTGGTTCCTTGTTTGCTTACAGGAAGTAGGGGTGGAAGACGGTGAATTCGATGAACAGGAAGAAATACCGGACGAGATTGAAGAAGAACAAGAATAATTATCAGGAACAGCAAGAAATACCGGACGAGATTGAAGAAGAACAGGAATAATTACCAATTATAATTTAACTAGCTGCGCCCCGCGGTTTCACTCGCATAATATTTTTTCTTTTTATAAGAAACTTTTTCTGACAATTAGAAAACAGCAAAAAAAGAATTAGCTAAATTGGTCCAGTCATTCTCTTGATTTTTACATGGGCCTTCGGGGCTATATCCTAAGAGATAGCGAAAAATGATTAAAGTGCCCGATTTTGACAAAAACTAATACTATGTTTGTTTCCAGGAATTATTGATCTCTATTATTAGGTACAAAAAATAGGGTAGTTATTTTTTTGCAAAATTAACAGGTTAATTTCCCGGCTAAGGAAATGACTTTTTCAAAAATCTAACGATGCAGTTTTTGTTTTTATCAAAATTGGGCACGCAACTTCTTTGAGCATTATTCGCTATCTCTTAAAGTTTAGGATATTATAGCCCTGAGGGCCTATGTAAAAAAATCAGCCTGTATAGATAGTTAGATAGGCAGTATTTATTATGAAATATTTGGGTTTCGTGGTATCCCCGATCCCGTGGGAATATCGGGATATAAAGTACCCTATGTTACTGTCAATGAATCAATGTATCCTCATACCGAGTTTCATCTAAATCGGTCCAGTAGTTTCAGAGCCTATTTAATTGAAACAAACAAATCTTTCCTAGTATCTTAGATGTAACTTTGTGTGTATGTAAGTATATATTATGTTTGTTGATAAGTCTTCACGCAAAAATCTACTAAAGCGATTGGAAATAGCCATTGAATTATCTAGGGAGGAAACAGTCGACTACGTTTGTATGGAGAGAGCGCCGGTACCCTATCCTCTTAAACACTCAATCAAATGTACAATCAGGCCACAAAAGTGCAGAGCCACAGTAGAGCTCCAAATCTACCATTATTAGAATGTTTTCATGACAAACTGAATGACAACTTTCCAATAATAGTCATTTTGGAACTCTACAGTGGATCTGACATTCTGTTGCCTGTACGATCGGCTGCATAATTGCAGACCCACCGTAGAGCTCCAAAACGGCTGTTATAAGAATGTTTCAACACCAGCAAGATTCTAGACACCTGCTTTAGTTGAAGTTTAAGTCTTTTAACTCATGTATTTATCAAAAAATTATTAAAAAGGAAAACATTCCAATAATATTCATTTTAGAACTCTACGGTGGGTCTGCAATTATGCTACCGACTGTACCGGAACAAAAATCCATCAAAAACAGTCATTTGTATATGATCCACTTAACTAAGTAATTAAAAATATAAAAATAATAGTTTTAATATATATAAGTAATATTTTAAAAACATTTATTTATTAAAATTAAACTTAATTCTATTTAAGGTTTTATTTTTAATTTTTTTAATCACTTCGTTGCCGAATTTATTATAATTTAATGCTTCATTTATGTTTGACATTGTTTCTCTTTCTGTTGATGTGAAATCTATTATTTCTATATTCTCTGTAGTACTATGTTCATTATGGCTAGTACCAGGTTTATTATGACTAGTACTACGTTTATTATGGCTAGGACCAGGTTCATTATGGCTAGTACTAGATCCACTAGGTTCAATATTATAGTATATTGTTTCACAAACTATTTTGGCAATTTGGTTATTAGTATCAGATTCATTGTGCTTTGTACTATTTTTATTATGGGTAGTGTTATGTACATTTTGATTAGTACTAGGTTTATTGGAATTAGTACTATATTCATTATGGTTATATGTTTTCGAGTTTTGTTTATTTTTATTAATTTTACATTCATTAAATTTTCTTTTTCTATTATTTAAATAAATAATGTTTTCATAACCCATGTTTATTGTTTCATTTTTATTAATAATTGATGGATTAATTTCATTTTTATTAATGTTTTTCTCAGTGTTATGTTTATCAGTTTTATTATTATCGCGTAATTTCTCTTCTTCTATGTTTTTTAATCGATATAGAACACCTTTTTGTCTTAAAAGTAGTTTTTTTCTTGTTTCCTCGATAGATTCTAATTCAGGTGCGTAGCAAACGTGTAAAATTCCACCGTAAAAGTTTTTTGTATCTATGAATTTTTTAGCGATTCGAGCCGATTTTATATTTTCATACGTAATGTGGTATGTTTCAGTGAATTTCTCAGCTTTATACTCTTTTGTGATGTTGAATTTTAACAGTTTGCCAAATTTGATGAATAAATTTTTGGTTTCTTGACGTATGTTGATCGATGGGACTCCAAAGACGAGGAGGTGGTTCGATTCATTGTTTATCGTGTAGACCTGTAAATTAAAACGATATAATTCTTACCTTATTTATTTAAGAGTATTTCTAGGCTATAAAACTATAACTTAAAAAACAGTGCAATTTAATAAAATAAGGTTAATTGATTGATATTGTTAGACCGCTAAATAAGCTAACGTGTCATTTGCTTATGCACATCTTTCAAAAAGATGACAGTGTCCAGCCTGGGATTTATAATGGCTAAAATGGATTTAATGGATTTTTATGTGGGAATCAATGAAATGGTACCTTTGTAGCAGTCAATTTTCTCCCTTGTCTGTAAGGCAGTCGTGAGGTACAAAGCGGTAATTGCTCGTGGTGAGGCAAGGGATCCTTCCCGCAATCATTTTCCATTATAATTTAACCTCTAAGGCTCAAAACTTTAAATAAATATAATTCAATTTTAGGTTATGGCCTACAGTCTAGTGCAACACCGATTATTTGGAAAAATGTACCAAAAAGGGCCAGGGAAGTGACGTAATTTTTATTTTTTTTAAATTTCTTTTTTTGGTAATGGCAACATCGAGTTAACGGGTTTTTTTTTTAGCTCTATCTCGGTTCCTCACAATTCTATCTCTTTCTTTTCAGTTTTTAATTCGTTTGTTTCCGAGAGTGTTTGTTTTTAACAATTTCGATTTTCAAAAACATTTGTGCTTAGAAAAACAAATAAAGTGATCTTTTTGTACATCAGTGAACTGGAGCAGTGTATTAAAGTGTTTTTGATTGGTTATTATCTAAGCGATCATCTGGAAATGCCGAAAAACTACAAGCTATGTGTGGTTTGTTGTGTCAAAGCAAGCTGCGAAAACAATACAAATAATATAAAAGACAATTTAGGACACGATTCCCGACAATAGAAGACCGGTAAGGAATGAAATTGTCATAATTTCTTTACAAAAATAGCTTAAAACCAAAGTTGAATAATTCGTTCGCAGTGAGTAGTGTTGTTCGATGATAAATTTCGATAAGTATCGACTAACAGTATATGAAGGAAGTATAGGTACTTACTATTACTACTTAGTATTTTAGGTCTCTTCGGTGCTCGTTTTTAGGGTTCCGTACCTCAAAAGATAAAAAAAGGAACCCTTATAAGATCACTTTCACAAAGCATAATATTATGTGGGAACAGAATAAACCCAACGAGCAAAAAAAGTCATATACGTGCACCGTAACACAGCATTTTAGCTCATGTTATAAGTAATATTCTTTGCAATGTAGACATTTCAGTCACACAAACGGCGTTGAAAGGTAAGGTAATCATCTAAATAGTCACGTAATTATCGCCATAGTGACTATACAGTGTTATTAGTAACTATTATAGTAGTAAGAGGTTGAGGGCCACTTCTGTGCACCTGAACAAACAACTTTTGTTCTACGACTTTTGGAAATTCGAACATTTTTTTAAATATTATGATGATTTTTTAAAACAAAGGTCATTTAGGCCCGTATTCTAGAAGATGACTTAAAACTAGATTTACGTAAATCGAGTTTTAAGTTCAGATTGTGAACTAAGTCGTCGTCTTATTCCAAAACGCGTCTTGAGTCGAACTATGGTCGAATTCATCCTAGACGTGTCTTAAGTACGTCTATGGTTCAAGTCTGTTTAATTTAAGGTTTTATTGTGTTTGATAAAACTATTCCATTTTACGTAGAAAGAAAAAAAAATATAAATATTATGTATTAGACACAAAACAAATCAGAAAAGTGAAAAAAATGACGAATTCAAATAAAAATGCATAAATTATTTAAAATTAGACATCATTATGTTGTGAGCTTTAAAAAAATAATTAATATTGCATTACTATTTCCGATTGTTAATATAAACCTATTTCGTAAATTGGAACGAAATGTTTGGCATCAATGTCATTTTATGTCATGTCATTCTATCAGTCAATCAAACCAGTTATAGTACGGGGCGTAAGCTCGCCAAGTCGACGATTTTGGTTCCATCTGGCGGAAAGCTTGAAACTTGGCATGCAGGTAGCTTTTACATAAGATAATAAGATGTCGAAGTAGAAACAAATCGTATGTGAAAATTGAACAAGCGCTTTTTATTTTTTTTTATAATATTATCTTATTAGACCCTAGAAAGTCATAGAAAATATATCCACAAATATATTTTCTATGACTTTTCCTTTAGGACCATTACTTCTGCCGGTACATGCCTTGGAAAATGATCCCACCAATAATTTCGTAGCACCGCGAGAGTAGCCCAGGGTTTTCAAGGATACAAACTCAGATAATACAATTACCTTTAATTTGATTCCAAAGAGGTGCTGCTAGGATTTACAGTTTTCTCAGAAACAAAGAAATAGTTTACTACTATTTAAATTTGAATTTTGGAAAATGATTTTAACATTGTTCTGAACAATAATTATTTAAAAAAAAACGTGCTAGAGTATAATTTGACTAGCAATATACAGACATACAAAACAAAGATTTCTGAAACACGCATCCAAGGTGTAGTTTTTCACAAGAAACTAAAACACGTGACAGAATTTCGTAGCACCATAGGAGTAGCCCAGGTTTGCAAAGAAGCAAACTCAGATATAAACTACCCCCAAGAGTAGTTTATACCTAAGTTTGCTAATAAGATATAAAAAAATATTACATGCACTTTAACGATGTTTTTTGTATCAATTTTCACTGGCCTAATTGGAAGAAAGGTAAGCATATTTAAAAACTGATAAGTCTTATGAACATACTCCTTAGACAATTATTGTAGTGAATTTGATGAAGATCATATTCCTCATTGACAGTTTGGTTATAGCTTTAACCATTTTGATAAAAAAAATGTATAAAATCTCGGCACACAAAAGGAGAGGAAAGGGGGGAAACAATCGCCAAACGACTTGTTTCTACATATATTATCTTATTATCTGTGTAAAAGCTACAACTATGCCAAGTTTCATGCTTTCCGCCATCTCGCGGAAAGAAACATGAACTGTAAAAAGAGCTAAGAAAACGGACTATCAACGGAGAAAAAAATACGGAATATAAACATTTACGGATATCACATTTAATGTGTAATTTTCTACAAATTGATCAAGAAAGAAATCCTATTTTGGTTCAAAAATGTCTGCAAACCTTCAATGAGCACCAGTGTACAGTGTAGAGCAGATAGAAATCTGGCATAATACAAGCTGAGAATTCAAGACCCAGTTGGCTTACAGAGAGCTGGAAGGTATCTCCGGGATATCTCTACCAGAAGATCTGTCTGCGATATTTTTTCCATTGGTCTCTTTGTTGCTGTAGGTTCTAGTTGTTATTAGCTATGTCCTTATGATTTTGTTGTGTTGTGTTTTTAAGGTTTAATATGTTTGGATTTTGGTACCTAAAGATATTTTTATAATAAAATAAATATAATGTTGAATAAAAGTTTACTTTAATTTCACTAAAATGTCCATACATTGTTCACAATTATTATTGTTTCTATCTTCTATCTTGAGAGTGGCCCCGTAAAGGTGGTCCAATGTGCAGCAGCCTATACGGGCCCGGACTGACTGCCACGCAGACCACTGCAGATTAGGTATACCTATCCTGGTGGGAGCTTCTGCTTCAGGTTCACAAAATTCGGTGGGTTAGGATATTTCATTTATGTTTCCCACCTTATTTTTTCGCTTCCACTGGACTTTTTGTTGAAGCCTGTGTACTTTTGCTAAAAGCTTTTCCGACTAAAATTGAATAGATCGACTTAATTAAATTAAAATAGTTATAAAATGCAAAAAGAAAATAAACGCAATGAATCTTGACTTATGTCAGGTAATGACAGTTTTTAGGTAAGTCAAGATCTCTACTTGAGCGTAGATTGATAACCAAGTTACGTTCTAGAATACAAAAATACCTACGTAAGTTAAGATTTATGTGACGTTTCTCAAATGACGTCATTTAGGTTTAAATCTAGTCTTAGTCAGAGATTACTGACTGAGTCAGGACCCAGAATACGGGCCTATCATTATGCCTATTAGGCATTCATCTCGTTCAAAACTCCAAATTGGATTTTACCAACGAAAACTGATCACGATTAGAGCTAGAACGCGTTTAATTTCTGAACGCCCAATTTTGGACGTTTAACGCGTTGAACACGATCAAATGAACTGTCATCGTGTTGTTAGGTTATAGGTACCTATATCTAACATTAATTACGTATTTTCGAAAACATCGTCATTTTTATTAAAGTAATAGCATGAAAAGGGCTTTAGCGCTCGCATTTGATGAAACCTATGATGAAAATATAGTTCGCCGTCCAAGATGGATCCGTGAACGTGAAGAACATTTGGCTCACTGGCGGAAAATGTTGGTTCTCGTTTGCGTTTCATTTTCATTTCACTTCCTTTGCAGTTCGTTTGTAAAAATTCAAATCCGAAAGCACAATCACTCACACTCAACACCGGTCCGCAATTATGACAGAAATTAAAATTTCCCAAATAGCTACGTTGGTATTGCCAGTTATGAATAGAAATATCTACAACAAACATATGATTTCATTAATTTACAATCAATTTCATTATTTTGATAATATTTAAGTATATTATAGTTTATTATTAACAATAATAAATATATTTATAGTGCAGTAATAAAATAATACAATTTAAAATATTATAACACAAATTCAATTTTCCATTTTGTAGGGGAACAATTTTGTGACCTTGTAACAAATTGCAATTGTCAAACTATTCTTATTTTTCCTCTAAAATTTGGCATCGCGTGGCAGCCATTTTGCCCTCGCTCACCATCGTTTTGTCTATGATTGTTTCAATCAATTGCGAGTTTACTTTATTATGTTGGCGAAAGTTTGGTTTTCATGAACGCGATCAAAATGTAGTCGGTAAAATCCATTTGTACTTGAACCGAGATCGAACGCAATACGAAAACGCGATCAATTTAATCTTGGTTTTATCAATCTCCGATTAGCGTGGCACTGGTAAAATTGGCCCTTAGACTTACAACAGTAGATTAAACTTAAAAAAAATTAGTATAATCTTAAGGTTTAATGACCTATCCGTGTAAGGAACAGCTGATTTTCAGGTATACATGAAACAACAACAAAAAATTCGCTGAGACACGAGAATTTCATATTCTAGTTAATTCAATAACTCATTATTTTATTGGAGTTTACTCCTTAAGAATCGATTTTCATATATAAGGCGCCCGGTATGAGAAAAATCCGAAGGGTAAAACCTACTAACAAGTAACGAAAATCGGTCACGTTTTTGGTCACGTTTCTAATTTTATTTTTAATGGACGACTATTGACGGACGACACGTCGACACGTCGAACGAAAATCGTGTCACGTTTTTGGTGCGCACCTTTAGTGCGCAACTTTCTAATTTTAGATACTCGTACTTAAGGAGTAAACTCCAGTCGTGCGTCGGAGCTGACACACACACTTTTTTTGGATAATATTAATCATTCGGTTATTTTTTTAGATAATGCGGCCAACACTGATTGTGTTCGACATGCGCTGGGCAACATCACCAACAAAATGGAAATGAATTATCCACGGAGTAATGGTAAGGAAGTCTATGAATCCCTTCAAGTTATCTTTTACAGGAAGAGCTATAATAAAAATGTTATGTTTACGCACTTTTTTATTATTTTTATTGTTTTTGTTCCAGATTCAGTTGAGAGAGACCAAGGTTTCACCGGTGCCCACAACGTATTAGTCAAACTATGGATAACAACTATGACACGGTACTCTCATCGAAACACATTGTAAATATTCAAATTATATATTTATATTGGTGTACCTACTGTAAAGTGTTTTTATAAATAAAAATATATGATTTTATTGTTTTTATTCTTTAATAAAAAAACATATTTCAATTTAATAAGCAGGGTATACAAAATCCTATATATCTATATATACCTACCTATCGATATAATAATTATCGATATATTGTATTCGTTTGCACATCACTAATCGCGTTTTTAAACTGTGTTTCCGTGTTGGCGCCATTAAAATGAGTCCTAATTGAATAGTCTTTGTTCTATGGATGTCCCGTCTCTTATTATTATATCCTCTTTGATGGCCTTTTTTTTTTGTCTCTCTGTCAATGTCAAATAACATGACATTGACGTTTCAATTTTTTTTTTCTTTGTCGGTGACTGAACATTTTACAAATATTATATAGCCTCGGAAATGTGTTGCAAGCATGGACCTAGGTTGCAATGGTTAACTATCGCGATTTGCAATATTATGTTTGCAATGGCAAATTCTACTGTGGGCTGCAAGGAACATTTTTAGGATTTTGGTTAAAGCAAATCCTCATTAGGATAGCGGCATCGAGTTATTCTATTAATCTATGGCGGCATCTATTAAGGGACTTGAAACTATGCCTTTTGCATATACAGCCATGATACAGACTCATGTATTATTATGCTTCTTTCTATTCTTTTCAATAAGGTACGGTTTCAATAAGGTACGGTACCTAACAGTATTAAAATATTTCAATTACCAATCAATAAAACAAATTCATAAAAATGTAATATTATTGCTCGCATTTCCGGCTGTATGGATGCATCTGCCTGTATCGTAATAAATCGGCTAAAAAATACCTTAATTTTTTAACAGGGTTACCAGACGTATAAGGAATTTAATAAATATACGGATTCAGTTCTTGAAAAAACTCAAACACTTTTTACATGATATATATGATACGCCATCAACAATCGAGTCAGCACTTTGATAGATTCTGTACCCTATTGTTAGTTAACCTCATTTATGATTTAACTACGCTTAGCCAACTAATCATTCTCTTTTTTTTATCAAACGCATCAACAATTTTCTTTGGAATAATCATAAACCATAGACTAACATATTCTATATCTATGTCATAAACCTATATTTTTTTAATTTTTATTTGAATTTAATTTTTTCTGTCTGTGAGAATAACGGTCGATTTTAATATTTTTTAGAAACCAAATGACAGTTTAGTCCATTTGATTAAAAAACGTAGGTAACGTAAATTGTGTAGGTAATTTAAGAATTATCTTTATTAAAAAAATATCATACATCTACGAGAGTAGTACTAAAATAAAAGTTCAAGATTTTGGGACCCCCACTTCGAGCATATAAAATGGTCGAAGTCGAAGGGACCCCAGGCACATCAGGTACGTGAAAAAAAATCTGGCATCTGGCAACACTACTTTTGCAAAATGGATTGATTTCTTTCTTTTTTGCGTTGTCGCGTTGTGTGTGCTTTGTTCTGAATAGTATTCGTTAAAATATTTTAAAAATACGTTAATTCTGCAAAAGAATTTGATTTCACAGTGATCTCGCAGTAAATCCATTACATTTGCGATGATTTTGAGATTTTGTTATTGTGATCTTGAGCTTGGGGCTGTTGGCTTCGCCATTATGAATTTTGTACGACTTTCGACATAGGTAGCTTCTTCATCGATTTTTATCTCGAAGCTTTTAAGAGAGACGCATTTAAGGGGATTTCAAAACGTAGACGTTTTGGCGATTTCGTGGGACGAAAGGTATAATCTTGAGTGTTTTTCGTTTACCGTTTTAGAATTGGTGTAGTATCGATTTTGCTTCATTGACTTATTTTTCTTGTGAACCATTGTTCAATGGATGCTGTACGTTTTGGGCTGTGTTCTGTCGGTACAGTGTTCTTTTTTCTCAGTAGTCGAGATACCTATAATAACCCAATGGTCCCATATTAGTTGAACTTAAAAAATAACTAAATTCTTCCTACCATTGTTGAAAATTTTGCCATTGTTTTACAAAGTTAAGTCCACAAAAACGTACACTTTCTTGAATTACCGAGTGGATAATCGGCATATGTGGACTGGCCTGTCTATTCGACAATTCTAGAATCATAGGGTGTACGTTTAAATCCATATTGGTCAGTATTGTGAGATTAGTGGCAGCTTCATCGTTGAGAATTACTATAAATCTGGCTACATCATCATCAGAAGATAATTTGATATTTGGTCAACATCTTGAAGTTGTTTTAAATTGGTCAGCTTGTTAAAGCTTTATTGTTGAGAAATTATTATATATGTCTATACAATCTTCAGAAGATTGATTTGATATTTGTTCAACGTCTTGAAGTCGTTTGAAATTGGTCAGCTTGTTAAAACTGAATCGTTGAGAAATTATTATAAATCTGTCTTCATAATCTTCAGAAGTTTGATTTGATATTGATTCAATGTCTTGAAGTCGTTTGAAATTGGTCAGCTTGTTAAAGCTTTATTGTTGAGAAATTATTATACTTATATGTCTACACAATCTTCAGAAGTTTGATTTGATATTGATTCAACGTCTTGAAGTCGTTTGAAATTGGTCAGCTTGTTAAAGCTTTATTGTTGAGAAATTATTATATATCTACACAATCTTCAGAAGTTTGATTTGATATTGATTCAATGTCTTGAAGTCGTTTGAAATTGGTCAGCTTGTTAAAGCTTTATCGTTCAGAAATTATTATAAATCTGTCTTCATAATCTTCAGAAGTTTGATTTGATATTGATTCAACGTCTTGAAGTCGTTTGAAATTGGTCAGCTTGTTAAAGCTTTATTGTTGAGAAATTATTATATATGTCTACACAATCTTCAGAAGTTTGATTTGTTATTCAACATCTTGTATAGTCGTTTACTTTGAAGATGTCCACATGTTAGAACTTACACTTTCAAGAATTATCGGATGGATAATCGGCTTATGTGGGCGTGCCCGTCTGGTCGATAATTCTGAGAATCATAGGGTGTACGTTCAAATAAATATTGTTGGTTGATTATATCTATCATCAAAATACATACATACATCGTTGAACCAGCTTTTAAAAGTTCCATCGTTGAGACTTACTAAAATATATCTTTCTACAAAATATGACATACATCATTGCAGATTATATCCATCTACAAAATACTAAAATATATCTTTCTACAAAATATGACATACATCATTGCAGATTATATCTATCTACAGAATATGGCCTCATGTCCTATGGCCCAATATGACATACATACATCGTTGAATCAGCTTTTATAAGTTCCATCGTTGAGACATACTAAATTATATCTTTCTACAAAATATGACATACATCATTGCAGATTATATCTATCTACAGAATATGGCCTCATGTCCTATGGCCCAATATGACATACATACATCGTTGAATCAGCTTTTAAAAGTTCCATCGTTAAGACTTACTAAAATATATCTTTCTACAAAATATGACATACATTGTTAAATCAGCTTTTAGAAGTTCCATTGTTGATGATTGTATCTTTCTACAGAATATGGCCTCATGTCCTATGGCCCAATATGACATACTCATCGTAGCGACACCATCATGTTAGATGGGGTCGAATGTTAGCCTATTTGGTGTTCAGAAAAGGTATTTTTCAATTAATTTTTCCGTTTTTGTTCTCGTTGTTTTAACGTTTCTTGAAATACCAGTACTCTTGCGATGTTGTTCATGACGTTAAAAATTCATACAGATCGGTGTCCAATCTCTTAAGGCGTGTGTGACAAAACTTTCTCGCCGTCTCCTTCATTGAAGCGTTCTTCGCAATTTTGCTAATACATCTTTTTGAGTAGGAAATATCCTTCTCAACTCATTGATAATCAAAATAGCAAAAATATGAGCAAAACCATTATCGGCTATTAGCTCCCAATGTTTGTGTCCGCTTAGCGATACATTATCCTTGATTTTGTTAGGGATCTCTCCCGATTAATTTGTATGACGATCCGTCATAATCGAAGGCTGAGAAGAAAGTCACTAGGGAAGGGAAGAATCCTTTTTAAACAATCGATCTATATTACGTTCCGTTCACACTAACATTCAATCGATATGAAAAATCTATAATTCAAATCGAGTCGCAAAACCGTAATTATCCGAAACAACCGGAAGTTACTAACAAATTCGTCTAAATTAATACCAAATCAAGAAAAATTGTTTGGGTTTATTTACTAACGTGGTGTTGCGAAAACATCATTAGGTACAATATACTTTGTTGAATCAGCTTTTAAAAGGATCCAAAAGTATATTTTCATTACCAGTTTCAGTCAAATAAGTTTTAAAATCTCTAAACCTTTTCTGATGTACCACCTACTCTTCGGTAACAAGTGCTCGAGCTGCAGTGATACTTTCAGCCGTCCTCTCGCTGAGCACCGGCTGTCTTTTTAAAACCAATTTATATCATTTATCTCCGGTGCGTCCATCCTTAAAATTATTAGATCCACCATCATCTTTTATAATTTTTTGAACAGTATTTACTTAATCGCTTTTCTTTTTCGAAAATCCACTTTTCACTAATTGAGTTAACCATTTCATAAGTTCTTTTTCTTCAAGTTCATTCAAAACCGTGTCTCTACCTATTTCAATAGGTAGAGACCTAACTTTAACTAAACCAATATAAAAATAATTTTCGCCACACCGAATTTGAACCGATGAAATAACCTCCTTTAATGGCATGGTCTGTGTAATTGCTTTTCTCTCTGTAGAGAACATAAACTGATTCCTCAACCGATTCAAGCCATCTACCACAGCGAGGTCTCTAGCATCTGTATACATCCATTGAGTGTGGTTGCTGCGCGATAGAAGTTGGGTTACTAATGTTGTCCCATGTGAAAAGAAAACCATGTGTCGCTGTTTCCTAAAGTAAATGAGTTTTAGAGGCCATATATAGTATATTTCTAGTATATAAGTTCCATTGTTGAGGATATGTATCTTCAAAATATGGCATCGTGTTTTATTGCCCAATATACATCGTTTAGTCAGTTTTTAAAAGCTTTAATAGAAATAAATCAGGATGTCCAAGCTAGTGACACCATCGTGTTAGATGGGGTTGAATGCAAGCCTATTAGGTGTTTGTGTTTTTCAATTAATTTTTCCGTTTTTGTTCTCGTTGTTTTAACGTTTCTTGAAATACCAGTACTCTTGCGATGTTGTTCATGACGTTAAAAATTCATACAGATTTTGAGATTACAGATCGGTGTCCAATCTCCATTGTTATTTGTTCTACGGAATATTCGTACTTTACAGTAGCTTTCGATCCTGTGGTTTCAGCAAACGCCACTTATTTCATTCATAGATCACTATGTGTTACTTATGAATATATCTTAAAGTTCGGCACTCTCCAACCGTCCAAAGGAGATCATTCATTTTCCATACGAAAAGTACCCATGACGTGTCGGGCAGCAAATAAAATGTTCGCAACTTCTTGAAAATTACGTCTTCGAAAACACGATTTTGCCGTCACACTCTCATTGTTGATCATGTTAATGGAATTTCCCTGGAAAAGTAATTAGAACTTTTTAGCAAGTATATAGTTACGTTAGGTGGGTGGGGTGTACCAGACCCAAACTAGTTAATGATAAATTTCGACGTTGAAATACTCATAAATTATTGGAATCCTCTGATTATGAACTCAAATTACGTGAATAGGGAAAATGAAATGGCGAAAATACCTTCTGATCTGGGTACCACAATAAGTTGCAGCGGAGTCCTTCTAATATTGTCGCTCCCACCTACTGAATGAGTTTTGTCACGTCCGCTGAATTTATTTACTAGGTTATCGAATCAGTATGTTGTTGGCTGGTGCCTTTGTAACCCGCCTCCGCGGCTTCGAAATCGTTCTGCCGCCTTTTCTGCTTCTTCAAAGCCTACTATATTCGAATAAAAAACGAACGTTTTAAAAGAGGAGATGAGAGAATGTATATCAGACCGAAGGGTTTGCCGTGGATGTCCATGATGGTGATCCATTTGCTTTCGTCGAAAACCTTTTGATCTTTCCAATATGTAAATCGGGCTCCTAGCGTCCGCGTTAAAAAGCCTTCATTGAAGCATACATACATTTATACAGCATCGATGACCATCTTTGCATTAAGTATACACAAGTGACACAGCATTAGTACTTATGTCGCTAGCGATCCTGTTCTCTGTCGACACCAATTTTTTACGAGTTCGATTTGTCGGTGCGTCGATCGTTCAAGCTGCGTTGATCCTTGATGTTTACGTGCATTTCTCCGTGCTGCTGTCAACTACACTCTCTTGTTGTCGTCTAACGAATACGTCACCCTTATATCAAGGACGTCCTCGAACACGTCATCCTCGCTCTCGCTATTATACTCTTCACGTCTTGCTTCACTTGCATTTCTCCGTGCTGCTGTCAACTACACTCTCTTGTTGTCGTCTAACGAATACGTCACCCTTCTATCAAGGACGTCCTCGAACACGTCATCCTCGCTCTCGCTATTATGCTCTTCACGTCTTGCTTTACGTGCATTTCTCCGTGCTGCTGTCAACTACACTCTCTTGTTGTCGTCTAACGAATACGTCACCTTTCTATCAAGGACGTCCTCGAACACGTCATCCTCGCTCTCGCTATTATGCTCTTCACGTCTTGCTTCACGTGCATTTCTCCGTGCTGCTGTCAACTACACTCTCTTGTTGTCGTCTAACGAATACGTCACCCATCTATCAAGGACGTCCTCGAACACGTCATCCTCGCTCTCGCTATTATGCTCTTCACGTCTTGCTTCACGTGCATTTCTCCGTGCTGCTTTCAACTACACTCTCTTGTTATCGCCTTAACAAATACGTCGCCATTGTACACAGCTCGGGTGAAACATCGTCGGTGAGACCTCGAGAGGCTATCCCGGCTGCCAACTGGCTTCTTGGCGATGACGACATCCCCTTACGCGACCTCTAATTTGCCCGCGACTTTCCGTACGCCCTAAAGTTACTACCGTCATCGTCGTATAACGCCGGCAGAAAGTCTTGAGGCGCTTTTCTTTCATTAGGATTCCACATCTTTATAAAAGTTTGTATTGCCAAACTACGTAAAGTAACATACTTTTTTATTTTGAATTTTCCGAGGCGGGAATCAACCACTACTTTTTCTGTTTAGCTGACTATTTGCTCAATGAGCAACAAAAGACGTCGTTTCTGCGTCACCCACCAGGTCCATTTGAGAGTCTAAACCACTCATGGACCAACTCAAAACATTTTTTTAAATCAAAATCGGTCCAGCCGTTTTAGTGGACTACAGTGATATAAACACGTACTATCTTTAATTGCTACATGGCTTACCTGTCTTCGACAGTGCAACTTACTTGTACAGTGACGTCGAAATTTCATTATGTGAGAGTAGAAAGATACCAGTGACTTGAAAACACTAACTGATTCTGATGACAGCCTGCGAACAAGTTCCAGTGGAGGTTTCTAACTGCTTCACTATCGACAATACACTTTTATACAGGGTTATGGAGTTCCAATGTCTTTTTTATAGGATCCCTTTAATGGATTTGAGTATTGGCTGCTTTCGCGGTGCAATGCTTTTTAGGTCGCTGACCATTCGTTGCTTTCGAGGTGCAATGTTGTTGTTTACTGGCAATTTCCAGTGGAGTACCAACTGCTTCACTCGATACACTTCAGACATTTCTGTCTACAAAAATTATACAGGGTTATGGAATTCTACTGTTGTTCTTTGCTAGGGATGCCTTTTTGGTCGGTGACCATTGACTGCTTTCGCGGTGCAATGTTGTTCTTTGCTGGCAATTTCCTATGGACAAAACACTTCAGACGTTTCTGTCTATAAAAATTATACAGGGTTATGGGATTCCACTGTTGTTCTTTGCTGGATGCCTTTCCGGTCGGTGACCATTGACTGCTTTCGCGGTGTTACTAAATATAGGTGCCTAGAATTTATAATATTTAAAAGAATTGATTAAATATGGAATAAAGGAAAGGGATACGTGCTTATTTGAATATATATAGCTAAATCTATTTCGTGCGTATCAGAAACACACATTAAACGTACCGTCAGTAATTGGAAAATAAAAATTGACCTTGATTTCACGGTTTTATGAGGAAAAACTTTGGACCTGGTCGTAAAGTGTATGACATGTATGGGACATGTGAGCTTATTTTCAAGTACTATTGCCGTTTTTGTTTCAATTCAAACTTGATCGTTCTTGAGTTCACCGCTTCGTTTACCATCGGCACGTTGCAATACATTTCGATGGGATTACTGCAAGTATACAACTTACAATCCTTTACGTCAAATCTGTCTTTATATATTACATCCGTTGACATTTACAACCCCGAAGCTAACAGTTTCCACTGTTCTAATTGGTTGTCCGTCAGTTTACATTCGTCCATGTAACAAGCATTCGTATGAACCAGACCACTAAAGTTGAAACTCGAGTTTGATGTCAATCCCGTTAATCTGCAATAGTTATAGTGGCATTCCTCTAAACTGTTCATTATCATCGTAAAGAACAGGTTATTCCTCTTCTTACTCCTCTGTGTAAAGTGAGAAAATGTGTCTCTAAAATAAACTTCCAAATTAATCTTGTTTATATTCAAAATTTTCTGAACTATTATTATCGTCTCTTCCATGGTTTCAAGAGTCAACAGCGTTTCGTTATCTTCTTCAAATTTTGTTTTCGCTCTTTCGAAACGCTGTTTTAACGACTCTTGAAATACCAGAACTCTAGCGGTTCTCTTTCGAGGCACGCTTTTTGTACATTTGTAATTTAGAAGATAATTACAAAGTTCGCCGTTTGCGCGGTGGCGCGTCCGGAAGCAGAACGCGATGAAGCTCCGCTGTCCGTTTCCTTGCGATGAATTCTGCTTTGAAGGCCGCCGACATCCCTGCCAGCCTCCGCTTTGTCACCACCCGTTCCGCCCGTACTTGGTGTAACTCGGAACTGTCGTATCACGAGTTACATGCTAAACTTTAACATAAGTAAGCACAAAAAGGTATACGTAGTATGTACTTACAGCTCCTTCGACCCTCGCCCTTCAACACACATGGGTCACTATGGCGTGTTCGAGTCGGGACGTTGCTTCCGTAATGTGCGCACAATTCCTCGGCCAACTTCAAGCGGAATTTACGGTGAGTCAGTTTTTTGTTTTGGCACATGTTGGAGCAATATATAATGTATGAATTTAAAATGGAAATTTTCAGTAGGCGTCTAAAAACTTTTATATAATACCATTTTATTCCTCTTTTTCTTTCTAATAGATAGGAAGATAGCTTTTGATCCTTCAGATCAACCCCATCCATAAATTTGTTATAATCTATTACCACAGTTGGCTTTGTGCAGTCTTCCCCGGCCCGTCTTCCAGGTTCCATACCACCCTTGTGATAAGTCGACACCATGGTGACTAGTTTCACGTCCTTCCACGCAACGACGGAAACGTCACCACAATGCCGACTCACCACATTACCTCTTGCGATCCTTTTGTCATTGATGTCTTTGAAGACTTCGACGCCTATTCAGCGTGCCTACCACGTCGGTCTTTAGGGCTTTCAGACGACGACTGAGTGCCACAGAATTGTAAAAATTGTCCATAAAGAGATTGAACCCTTTGTTAAGATAATCCTTCATGAGAGATAGGACTATCTTGGCTGTAGAGCTCGTAAACCCATAGATAGTTTCTGCCGTAGTGCTGTTCTTACCGGTATATAAAATTATATTTAGGACATATCCCGATACTGCCTTGCAGAGCTCATAACTCTTAATACCAAATCGTGCTGCCTTGGTCCGGATGCACTGCACCCAGCTTAAGTGCCCTTTCCAAAGCAGCAACGATTCATCAATGGAAATTTCTCGGCGAGGGGTATATACGGTTTTAAACTTAATATTCAAATAATTTAATATCGACATCGATTTGGTTTTAAACTGTTATGGTGTTATAATTTAGTGTTAATAAATAAATAAATAAATATTGGAAGAATCTTAGCAATCTTTCGGTCGCTTCCCCGGGTGTGAATTTTATTATTATCAGCAAAATGGAGGAACCTCATCAACAAAATAAATCGTACTTTTGACATTAAAGTCCGGAAGCCGGGCATGCCCAACACTCCGGTGCTCCATACTCGTCTATTCGCCCTCGAACACAAATTCCCATGAGCATCATTATGGCGATCAGTCTGTATATTTCAGATACGGAGGTTTCCACCCATTGGTGGAGGCGCGAATGAGGAGGAAGACCTTCCCGATTTTTAAACAGGAAATGTCTGTGGACATTTCTAATGTTTTAACTTGAAATTGTTGAGCCAGATGCTGAAACATTAAAAGAAAAGAAATTCCCGTCGCTTTGTTTCACACTTATAATATTATTCACGGTAACTGGAAGTCAAAGATAAGTTCCAATTCCCAATTACAATTAAGTTATAATATGTTGAAAGCACAACACTGCTTTTCATTTTTGGTAGAACTAGAAACTATTAACGAGTCGGCGGTGTGCAGCGAGAAGCCACTGAGGGCAGCTGAGGTGGAAGGACCAGGTTCGTCATAGGGATCTGGAACAAACAAGTCGGGTAGTGTTTATTTATGCAAAGCACCGCGATCATATAAACCTGCACCTTCTACAGTCGTCGGTTTCATAACAAAAATACTTCAAATATACGTTACTTTGTTAAAGAGGAAGAGAAAGAAGAACATTAGACCTCGGAATATAAAATGGAGTCAGTTTGAGACCTTTTCGATGTATGTTTTAACTTGACATTTTCGATGATCACATTTAAAAAGGGAATTTTTGACAATAACGATGAACAAAACATAAATCACTTTGAATATTTCTCAGAAATATTCAAAAGAACAAAAAAACACAATTGACAGCCCGTTTGACCGACCGTCACAAATTTCACGACTTATTTACTTAGTTAAACACTAATTAACAATTAGATATTGATAATACTATGGTTTTAGGTGCGATGAAATTGTAATTGGGCTATTTAAACACAAAATAACCAATAAAATAATTAAATATTCTGGGACAAATTCAAATCAGCTGTTCGTGTAACACTCACACGCGGGCGTGTGAGTGTTACGCCAGCGCGGAAAAAGTTTGTTGTATTTCATACAGTCATACAATTTGTTGTGTTACTGTATGAGTACATACTTTCTTTTTTCGTTTCTTTTTACTTTTAGAGGTACCGAACCCTAAAAAATAATTCCAAATGTCTAAAATAGCGACGTAATGAATAAAAAAAAAACAATACAAAAAAAATGTTTAAACAATATAATAATATGTCTTAGGACATTCCTTTTGTTTAACTTGAAATTCCCGATGTTTGAACAATATAATAATGTCGATGGACATTCCTTTTCTTTAACTTGAAATTCCCGATGTTTGAACAATATAATAATATGTCGATGGACATTCCTTTTGTTTAACTTGAAATTCCCGATGTTTAAACAATAAATGTTTAAGGACATTCCTTTTGTTTTAACTTGAAATTCCCGATGTTTAAACAATATATGTCGATGGACATTCCTTTTGTTTAACTTGAAATTCCCAATGTTTAAACAATATATGTCGATGGACATTCCTTTTGTTTAACTTGAAATACCCGATGTTTGAAAAATATAATATGTCGATGGACATTCCTTTTGTTTAACTTGAAATTCCCGATGTTTAAACAATAAATGTTTAAGGACATTCCTATTGTTTTAACTTGAAATTCCCGATATTTAAACAATAAATGTCTAGGGACATTCCTTTTGTTTTAACTTGAAATTCCCGATGTTCATAATCATCGTCTTACCCGTCGATGGAGGTCATTAAAATGACAGGTTATTCCTCTTCTTGCTCGTCTGCGTAAAGTGAGAATATGTGTCTAAAAAAAAATTTCCTGAACCATTATTATCGACTCTTCCATGGTTTCAAGAGTCAACAGCGTTTCGTTATCTTCAAATTTTGCTTTCGCTCTTTCGAAACGCTGTTTTAACGACGCGGAACAAACAAAAGAAAGTAATAAATAAATATATGCCTTTGTAGCTGGAAAAAATACAGATATGAATACTGACCCGGCTTTTTCTAAACCAATTACTTGTTACTTTTCTATAAGTGAAAATGTTAGATATCCGCTAGGCGATGATGACCTGAATATCAATAGGTCTTTTAACATTTTCTTTCTCATGTTCTCAAGAATGTGAAGTTTTTTGATATACCCTTTTGGACATATACATGGTACTCCCAAGGAATTTCTATTAAACTCTGTAAGTGTTCTAAAGAAGTCTTTCATGTCAGATCCAATAATTCCTATGATACTATCTGTTCCATCATTTACATTAATAACTGGTATAAGTGTCATTTCTATCCGTTTATTCGGGATTATGTTACATTTTATCCCTGTAGAAGACTCTTGAAATACCAGAACTCTAGCGGTTCTCTTTGGAGGCACGCTTTTTGTACATCTCTGCCGTGACTTTGACTAACTATTCTCTCTTCGTCACTTTTAACTTCTGGAACTGTCTGCTGCCCCTGCTGAATCGCTGGACACTAATTATTTTGTGTTGGTTGTAATACTCGGTAAACAGTGCCAAGCCAAATGCCAGTACGGATTTAGGCGTATACTTAAAATACCTTATAGGAAAATCGCGGTATTCTGTCTGAATAATGGAATCTGTCATATGAATAATCAAGAAAGATTTTCTCTGTGGCTCCATCTGTTGGCCCACGATATTATTATTGTACTTTGCGAGTTTAAATTTTGCTCACAATGCGATAGAATTCAAGCACAGCTATGCAATGCCGCGAACCAGACCACTTGTAACATAAACCAACGCATTTACCACTGTATTTGCTTGTTCAGGATCGATGGAATTAAAGGCTGTAATCTGAAAAATATTGGTTTAATGATTTACAATAATTGCTTGCGCCCTACAATGCGGCCCGCAATTCTGCCAACCGTACAGACACAAAAATATTAGTCTACTTGACGCTAGATGGCGCTGTTGGTGTTGCCAGCAACCACTTGACACAGATGCCAATCCGTTTTTTCCATGGATTTCTAAAACGTAGGTACTTCTCCTTATGTAGGATTTCCACCTGCTGTCCCTGTAGTGGTTGGACAATACTTACAGTTGGTCAGAGTTATCGTATCCTCACCCCCTCTCTTCGGACTTCAGACAGCCCTATGATGTCCCAATGCAACTTGCTCAGTTCTTCTTCCAACTCGTACATCTTCTCGTCGGTCCTCAAAGTGCGCGTATTGCGTGTTATCAGGGCCAGTCGTCGTTGGTGGTGGACGGATATCTGCCGGGGATTCTTCGCACCCCCTGCTCTGCCGTAACCATGGCTGCTACCGGAGCCAGGAATAGCTAGGCTGCCGGGGACTGGGGGCCTGGGATTTTTGTCGGTTATCATTGAGGGATTTTGCCCATACTCGCTTCGCTGGGCAACTCCGTTTTTTATTATAGTCCTTGGATCTTCTTAAACAATTTGTTTAGTAGCCCGTAAACAAGGTCCAATTGTTCTTCTTTGTGTCTTTTTAGAAGTTACTGTGCCATTTTAGTGTACAAGAAATTACAAAATAAATAAAATATCAACAAGTAGTTTCAAACTGTTACCGCTACAATAACAAAAAAATATTATTACCGATTTTGCATGGTGATGAATATTTTCTACATCTACATCAAAATTTAATGCCTGTTAGTTATATCTAATACTCGAAGTCAATTATGGTAAAAATAATTATTATTCGTGACACCAGAGGCGGCTCGTGATATTTTTTTATGGGTGTTCACTAAGAAAAAAAAACAGTCATGCTTACTTATATTTATTTGTAAATAAAATCCATTTGCCGGTCTTTTTGGCGAGCGAAAACATCTATTACTTTCTTGTGCAAATCAGAAATTGAGTTAATTAACCGTTTTTCTATGCTTATCATACACAACGCATTGAGACGGTCTTGCGTCATAGTAAAAAAACACGCGTAAAACTCTTAGTTTTCGAGGTACATTTTTGAATAAGTGCCATTTCAGGCCGAGGTGATCCCTTCGCTTTCAACTCGAGACGCATTTCGAGATTTTTTTCACAGTTTTTAATAAAAGATACACTGTATTGTTCCATTTTTAACACAAATCACGCACTCAAAACTATTTTTAACACTTATTTTTAATAAACTGCAAAATTACCGCGTTCGCCGGGAAGAGTAACTGATTTGTATACAAAACAATGAAGTTGGCAACAGCGCGCACCAAGCGCCCAAAAATCCCACGTGTCGCGCGCCTGCCGCGGTCTGGTAACGTAGGGCGCTAGCTAGCGCGTGAGCGGCGCTCCAGATTAGCCTAATTTCTCATAGAAAATCTTTTGTTTCACGCGCCGGACCGTGTCGATATTTCTCTTTCGCACTCATTGAATTCTGTGCTAAAAATTGTACTGAACTTTGTTTCATTGGAGCGGAATTGCTGGCGCTCCATTCGATACAACTTGACATGTTAGAACATTTTCAACTTTGTACCGTAGGCACAGAGTAGAGCAGAGTAATTGTTTAGTTCTTCTAGTAAACTGCTATTATGAGTGTAAAGGCATAGAAAGAATGTATGTACGTATAGGGTTATATTATATTGTTATTTTGTCATGTAATTTTTGTGGGAGTGCACTGCACCAGCGCTCTTTAGGACGAGCCGCCTCTGCGTGACACTAACCTTTTTTTTGTGGAAAATACTTTTTTGCCAATAGGTCTCACTTTTATAGAGTAAAAAAAATATATAAATAGTTAAATAAATGATAATTAAATATCAATGTGTGACGTCCACCGAAGTTACCGCATTAAAAAGTAATCCCTGGCCTGAAAATACTCCACAGACAATAAATCGAACCGTCAAAATTGATAGTTGCGTTCAAAAATAAATATTCTATATTTTTGTTAAAAAAGTAAGTTGTTTCCGGCCAGTGGTTTTCTTATATTATATGCATTTAAAGGAGAAGCTAGTGTGCGTATCAGCCGTCTGCAACTTTTACAGTGAGATCGGCGTCATCTCCAGAAACAAAGAGCTGTCATATTGTGGAAGAGACTAAAGAGAAAAAGGTCTTAGTTTACATACAAACCCAAACTGACTGATTAATTTCCACAGATTTTTCGCTGGGCTATAAGCTAGTGTGCGTATCCGCCGTCTGCAACTTTTACAGTGAGATCTGCGTCATCTCCAGAAACAAAGAGCTGTCATATTGTAGAAGAGACTAAAGAGAAAAAGGTCTCAGTTGACAAACAAACAGAAGGCCAATTCTCGTAAATAATATGGTTTCAATTACATTTCAATATCATTCCGATTGCATTTCGATTGCAAAAGATACCCTTAAAGTCAGTTTATTTTTTACAAAATGCGAACTTTGAGGGTATTTTGAGCTACTTTGAGGGTATTATTTGTGATCGAAATGCAATCGAAATGATATTGAAATGTAATTTGAACAATGTTAATTACGAGAATTGGCCTTCTGACTGTATTCTGATAATAGCCTGACAGTCGTCTTCACGGGTCATTAGTCGATACGCACCGCGAGCGGACCGCCACGCTCTATTGAGCTGTGTTTTATATTTTGACACAAATCTCGAGATTATCATAAACTTCAGTCAGTTTTCTTTTTAGAAAGATCATCAACAATAAATTTTATTTAGCTTTTGTGATTTGGCCATCAACTGCGCTTTTCTTTTAGATATTTGAAGATGTCTTTCCATGAACGCCTTATACCAATCTTTACCAGCAACTAGAGCTTGTTTATTGAAGGTTTGTTTGATATTATTAAGCTCGCAAAATTTGTAGACCAAGCTATGGAGAATCCGTAATTTTACAGGCAATCATAATTCAGCAAATCTCAATTCTGCTATTAGCGTCAGAATAGCAGGTTCACCTGTGGCGTGTGTGGCACTCACAGTATATTCAAGAATTGCTATCGATTTGCTAATATGTGCAAAAAATTGCAGAGTAAAATATATACTGGTAAATTTAAAAAAAATCGACGAATTTTAAGCAAAAACCCCGATGTTCTGTTTCCTTTGAAAGTCGTATCATATGTCAGGCAGTAGAATACGTAACTAAGCCGCTTCCCTTTCGAGGCACGCCTTTTGTACATCTCTGCCGTGACTTTGACTAACCATTCTCTTTCTGTCATTTTAACATTTGGAACTTCGACCTGCTGCCCCTGCTGAACCTGTGGACACTAGTTATATTTTGCGTGGGTAAGAAAGTTTTGTAATAACTTACTCCTTTTTCCAGTATATAGTTATTATATTGAAGAACTCCTTGTCGATACACTGTCAAAACGATGACTAAGACTGTCTAAGACTACGAAGATAAGTAATAACTATGACTGACTAAGACTAACTTGCTCTATATAAAGGACGGTGTTTTGTACAGAAATAAGGTCACTAACTACTCTATTAACTAGTTAAATAAGCGAACTATTAAAAATTTAATAGCCGTGTATTACACAATATAAAGGAATTTACATTGGTGTTTTAGAAAGTAACGTTACAGTTGTAATACTCGGTAAACAGTACCAAGCAAAATGCCATTACGGATCTAGGCGTATACGTAAAATGGCTAATGGAAAAATTGGCGGTCCTTAATTCCTTCAAAACTAGTTGAAGTTTTGACTCTTTTTGGCGACCGAGACCTTTGCTAGGGAAACGCAGCAAACAGTACCTTTAAGCAGGTGGGGGTAGGTTACAGGCTTGTCAATCTATTTTAATGGAGTTAGTAGAAATTACCTAGATATTTCCCGCTTAGGATATACTGTAACATATATCCACGAGAACAATCTGATAACAAACTGCGAATATCTTCAGAAAAATTCAAAAGAACACAAACACTATTGACAACCCGTTAATCACCGACAAAATTGTATCACTTTCAGAATTATATAAACATCCACATGAAATGCCATATAGATTTTTATAAAACTACGTTTTTAGTTGCGATGAAATTGTTATTGGGAATTGTAATAGCGATATATCAGACTTTCGTCAAAAACCTTTTGATCTTTTAGTATTTGGTCTTCAATCTTATCTGTTGTAAGTGTTTCCCATTTATCATCTTTGACTTCTGTCCAAAAGCCTTTAATGAAGCATACAAAACTTCATAAGTATATAAAGTTTAATATTCGATCAAATATTAGACACATATTAATAAACAGAGAGCCAATGATAGGTTTTTACTTTCATTATTACTAATATACGACACACAAAGATTGTTGCTTACAACATGGATCATTGACATCTGAATAAACATGATTTAATTTAATTTGTAAAAAGGTATACATACAGCTGTGGCGTGAAATTTGCTTAGAGGTGCTACAATAAAACACTAATAGCAACAAAAATGAATATTATGCTATACCATCGTAATATTAATAAGAATATGTACGCTCTCTGGGCGAGCTGAGAACCAAGAGACAGTAGTGATCAAGGGCAGGTACTTACTGGGTGATTATACTTTATTGTTACAACACCATCTATTGGAGAGTAGCTCACAGTAATCTTACCATCATATTGATTTCGGCTTACCTCTATCCGCCAGATAACGCTGTAAAACATGGTCTAATGCGATTAGACCAAGTTAGGCCCGCCCTCTGGCCACGCAAAGGCTTACATTATAAAACTATGAATCCATTATGTACTAATTAGACAAATTACAATTACACCTTATATTTATACTTAACTAGCTGCGCCCCGCGGTTTCACCCGCGTAATAATTTTCTCTCTTTTGTTTGTACTCTACTTCTTCAGCAGCCACTTTCACTTCTAAAGGGGCATGCCCACTCTCCCTTGTAAAATATGCTGTCACTGCACACACTTGAAACTTAATGCTAATGATTCTAGGGTATGTTAGCTATAAGAGAGCTTATAAGTTAGGTATAAAAAAAGTTTTTAGTAACGAGATATAACAATTTTTATTTTCACAATAAACCAGTTTCACATCAGTACATTAAACTACAACTGAAATAGTTTAGTAATGTAATTATCACGATTATATTATATAAAAACAATTAAATTGATAGTTAATCGTCATTATCCCAACCAACAGATAGTCAATTGATAATTAATCATCGTAAACTATTAATATATTATCTAGAAATTGTGCCGGAGGTGAAACATCTGTTTGATGCCGTGCCCACCCCAGATACCATATCACAGTCATAACGTGGGCACAGCATCCCACTGTTCGACGACCAACAATGCAATTACAACAGTATTTTTTAACTGCATTGTAGCCGCTTTCATTTGCACTTACTAAAATATATACAAAGTATATTTTGCGACTTATATGTCTGCTGGATATCCTGGCCCTTATTAGCAAGCAATTATTATCAAAGTTTGAAGCATCCATTAGGCTATTTCTTCGATTATTACATACTTCTATTTGATAGGAGCCATCATTGCGTATATGCTCTCCGTAGTAGGATTTTGCTTGTTTAATTTGATAGGTACCACACGCAATCAAAACTAAATCATTTAATGAGAGGACAGGGAATTCAGTAACATTTTCTACATTAACATTTATGTTTCTAAAGTCGGCTCTTGCTCTATTTAAGTTTCTTAGCCTAACATAATCCGATAAATCATTATCTATATTCATTTTATTATTTACAATTTCTAGGATTTGTGCTGCATCTTCCCTGTCTCTTATTTTCGTATGGTATTTATTTATTAGAGCAGCAGCTATGGAAAAATCTACCATTAGGTGTGTGGAAGCGGTATTAAAATAATTTTGGCGAAATATTTTAAATGCAGTTTTAAAAATGCCATTTACCACTTCCACAACCCATCGACACATAGTTACTGCTCTTGATTTGTTGGCATCGATAGTTGTCAATTGTGATTCCCCGTCCTCAGGTGACAGTTGTACATGAACATGATAACCACAAGCTTCTAAAAGTGGTAACGCGTCTCTAAAGCCCCTATCTAAAATAAACACATCTCCTCTTTGAAAATATTGCCTAAATGGACTCGCTTCATTATGAAATTCCTTTTTTATTATGTCTGCATCAGAGGTTGTTGCTGCATAAGGACCAAGAACATCCACAATATAACCATCAGTGCACACAATAAGAAAAGGTTTGACTAAATTCCGATATTTATGCAATGAATATGTTTTCTTTTGGTATAGGTAATTCGAGCTTTTTTCAATATATATATAGGTGCCATCGGCAATCACTATTGGCCTTCTTTCTTCTCCTCCATATAATCCATTCGGAATTAACAAGTTTCTAGAAGCAATTTGTTCGCGGGACATATGATTTATGCCCAGATTCTGCGGAACATAATCCTGGTGTAGTATTTCACGTACTTTCTTCATTAGCCGCTCTAATGTACTTCTAGGTACTTTTAGTAATGCTGACAGACGTTCATCACTGTCTCCAGTTCTTAGTTTTATTAGGTACGCAGCAAGTGCGAAAGAACCTCTGTACATAGCAGGCAGTCTCGGAACATCTGTTAATATTTGATTAAATTGTTCCTTTGTATGTCCAATGTAATAATGGACAATATGGTCAGGCAAACTGTTAAAGTCTTCAAAATCTAAGTTTGTGACCATATTTTCTTTTAGTAATGAAGCGAAATCTTCTATTTGACTCGCGCTAAATGTTCTTATAGGATTTTCAATATTTTCTAAAAGTGATTCCCAGTCGTTACTTCTTAAATGATAAGAACAGATTTTACAATTCTGAGGTACATAGTAATTGTAGTCACAAAATAAGCGTATCCGCAGTGGTGATGGGACAATGTGTCGATCAGACTCAGTACAGTGTGGGTAGAAACACCTACTTTGGTTGTGAGGTGCCCTTATGTAGTTAGGCAATAATATGCTATCAGATATTTGCAAACCTGGTTGCACTGCTTGGTTTCCGGATTGAGTGACTGATTGCACCGAAGGTGATGTAGCTGATGTAGATTCTCGTTCATCAGCCAATCTTGTTGCTGCTCTGTCAGTCCTTCGCCAGCAAGTATGACATAAAACCGCTGATCTTGGCAACTCTCGTGGTGCTATTTGACTTGCAATCATATCTCTTATGCGTACCTCACGTTGAGTATCAGACCGCAATGTGTGTAATCTGCCACTAACAAGAGATCTACCACAGCTGATGCACACACGTCTATAATTAACAGCAGGTGCTGCTGTATTATGTGGTTCTTGGGTTGAGTTTCGTATATGGTCCCAGGCTGCAGTCCAACAAGAATGGCAGACCAAACTGTCACTCGACACTAGCACCTAAAAAAAAAACAATAATTATATTCATAGTTAAGTACAATTACTTAAGTACTATTTAATAAATATGCAAGTTATTTGTGAAAATAGTTAAAAGGCCCCCACTGACAAGGATTGCACTTATTCATTCATTTGATTGTGGTAAATTGCACATAACAAACAAACCGAACCTAACTTTTAAAGGGGTAAACCGAATTTCATCAAACATAGCTAAGAACATTCATGATGATATCATCTTTCAGACAATAATATAAATATCGGTTCATACATTCAGGAGCAATGTTGTCACAGACAGACGCACATATCAAACTTAAACATAAACTCACCTCTGTTTGGGTCGGGGGTTAAAAACAGGGGATATTATGAACCTAAATCTGAAAGCCTACTTAGTGCTCTAAAATAAATGACAATTAATTACCTGCTGTGATTGAACCCATTGCTGAACAAGACTACGGACTTCTGCAATTTCTAATAAATGTCTTCGGATTCTCGTGACATTCAAACCACAATTCACACAACGTAAATGTCCTCTGGTGGTGAAGACCGAAGGTTGGGAAGTACTTGGGCCGGTATTCATGCTGGGGTCGTTCGATTGGGCAGATATTGTATCCAAGTTCGCGCTGAGGTTGTCGTATGAGGCTGATACGGTATCCATATTCGGGCCGTGGTCATCGAGGTTAAAAGAAGTATCGGAGTCCATTTCAAAAGCTTTTAGTCAACAAATAAACAACAAAAGTATGCGAGCAAATATAGCGAAACAACTTTTCTGAGTGACGTTTATGTGACAAGTCATAGGGATTGGGATGTCGACCATAGACTATTATTTGAAGTATTGATTTATCGATTAAAATAATCGATTACCTATAATCGTTACAGTGAATTAAAATTCAATATTTTTGTTAAAAATCATAATAAAAAATAAATAGCTACCAATTTACTTCTGAAAATCAGATATTTACTGTGATAATGGAAGTAATCTTATCTTATATAAAATCCTGACTGACTGACTGACTGATGGATCAACGCACAGCATAAACCACTGATCGTAGAGACCTGAAACTTGGAGGGTGCGTTCTTTGTATGATATTGGCATTCCCTTAGGGGGTGAAAAAGGGGGGCGAAGTTTATATGGGACAACGTGATTTCTTGGTCCATTTTCGACTACTACGCGGACGAAGTCGCGGGCAAAAGCTAGTTAGGTGATCAAAATATATTGTATTGAACAATCAATACATTATATTATTGTATTTATATTTTTGACGTGACAACGTTTTATAAATTGGTTTGCCGGGTGACACTTCAAGAAACTGCGTTACGCTCCGCTCACGTTATGCGCTCACAATGAGAGCGAGTGAGAGGCACGCGGGCATGGTTAGCCCGCCTAAGAGCGAGAGAGACAGACATAAAAAGTGAAAGGCACGCGTCCCTTCCACTCGAGCACAGTTGTTGTCACGTAAAACTTTCGCCCGTATACCGACTTTACAGGCAACGAGTTTTTTTTTAATGTATTTATTTATTCTAGGAGATAATTATTCATTAGGTGTTATGTGTTGATTTTGTAAAGTTCGATTGAATAGGTAGTCGATATCGCTCGATATCGACTATCATTCGAGGAGGTTCTTAATTCGATGATTTGGCAGAGAAATGAAGACTGATAGGTGCTTAACTAGAAAAAAAACTCATGTCGTTTATTTTCTCTCTACTGGTGAATCCCAAAGCCATCTAGAGAAGGGTAGGTGGCGCTGGGATCAACGGCCCGCTTATTAGCTGATCTAGCGAGCTAGATCAGCTGTCAACGAAAGATAGGTATGTCTAGCTAGATGAACTGTCAATAAACGTTGTGAAATTATGTTTATATCTCAAAAACTACAGTCGGAAGTTCGGCGCATACCCTTCGTTGACAGGAGTAGCGATAGAAAGGGTAAATGTATGTATATAATAAGTCTGCTTGTTGGGTACATTAGAGAAAAAAAATAAACAAAAACAAAAAGGGGGAGCGACTACACAATTAGATATGGCGATAGCGAGAGCTCGAGTGAAACTCTTGAACATTCCTGTTTTTCCATGTCGTCGTCCATGAAGTCGTTTGGTCATAGGTATATAGCTACGCTATTCCCTATCTCTACTTAGTCTAAGTCGAACGGATAGTAAGCAGTGAATTGGCGCCGTATACCTACGCACAAATATTTAATCGTTATGATTTCGTACTTCAGAAATCGGTGACCGATTCTTCCTGTCGTGAAAAACACAGTTATACAAATCGATTGTATACTTTATATGTTAATCGATTGATACGTAAATTAACAAATTTTTTTTACATATGTTTTGAATGAAAGCAATTTTTTGTGCAGTAACAGCATTATATGGGCGGGCCCCTTTGTGCCGTCACCGCCAAATGGTATCTCGAAGCCGATGCAAGTAGCCCCCAAAATACTTGCCACTTTATCCAGCATATCATCGGGTGGGAATCTAATGAGTTTACCTATCGTGTTTATTAAAGGTGCATTACCTACCTTAAGATTATTCATGCGAATACTTTGGGGTATTTTTCGGTCGGACTGTCTTCTTTAACCTACCTTAAGATTATTCATGCGAATACTTTGGGGTATTTTTCAGTCGGACTGTCTTCTTTAAATTGTCCAATTTTAGTTTAAGTTGATCTTTATTCCTTGGGAAGCTCCCGCATTTCGAATTGAAGGCAGCCGTTAAAGCGTCCCATGCAGAGTCTTTTAATTTGTTGGTAGCGGCATTCGTTTCTTTACTGGTTATAATCGGATGATTGAGTAAAAGGTCGACAAAGCAACCCACTTCGACCTTCGTCATTGGTTTTTTGGACTTCTGCAATAGAAATCACAGGATCAAAGTTATCACTTACTTTTTCTAAAGTACTTATTAATATCAATAGACCATGATAATTATTAGGTATAAATACTTACTGTTGGTGTTTCCATTGCTACTTTTTATGATTTTTTACTTTAAATTCACTTTTTCAACTCTAAATCGACACACAACTGTGCGTGCACACAATTATATTTTCTGCATTGAAAACGAAAATGGCACATGGTCTTGACGTTTCGACTTTGGCGTTTCGTTTCATTAAAAGTAGCAGTTTTATCAATGTGTAATTTTATTTATTTATTAATAAATTAATAAATTATTTCGTCGATATTACCACACACCATTAAAACTAAATTTGACAAGATTTCTATACATACTGTATTTAAATAACACAGCAATATTCAAAAATACATGTCGTATTAACCATGAATCATATATTTTTTGTAAGAACGAAACGCAAAGAGGTCCATCAGTAAAGGGCAACGAGCTGTTGTTCGTCGCCGGTTGGCGAGTAAAAAACTTTATGAAACAATAGAAAACAACTCGTTAGTGGTTCGGGAGAACGTGGCGTTGCTAATAGACTATGACGGTTCGTTTATTATAGAATGTCATCAACAATAATGTACATTGCGGTGATATTTTGCAGTGGTCCTGCGACTACGACATAGAGCTGAACAGTGATACCGCGGGATTTATTCTTATCGTTTCGTTTCTGTCGTTCTTCGTTCAACAGTCTTTATTCATCAATGTGCTTAATGAAACTTTCACGTACTTCGGCCGTAGAACATTTGTTTTCCTGATTTGAACCGGTCCTAGAAGATGCGGAATCATAAGAAGTACAGCTCTACAGTACCTACCTACCTATAGGTCATATAATATAAGTACATCTGAGTTAAATATATACTTTTTATACAAGTTGTTTCAGCGAAGGGATGGTAATACGGAAAATGGTTGTAATAGACGTCTACACGAACAACTTTTGTTCCAAGACTTTTGAAACTCAGCTGTTTCTCCGAGTTAGAGGTCAATGACCTGGCGCTTTATTTTCTAAATTAAACCGAAGTAGACACAGGCACGCTGTATTAAACAGTCAAGACTAAAACTAAACATTTTTTATAACATAATAAATAACTATTGTTGAAATTGTAAGTATTGGGAGAGATCATTATCACAGATGATCCTAACTTGTTTATCATTAATAAATATACTGTTCTACTTAAAGCATTTTCTTCTCTCCACTTGAGAAACTGATAGGGCAGCGTTGATCGGTGGCTTAATAATCATATAGGTATGAGAGGTAGAGGCAGATTCTGGTGACATCGTTGCTGAGATAGGTCGAGGTTTTGATTTTGCAATATTTGATTGCGTCTTGTGTCTTGTTTTATATTATTTAGTGCAGCGTCTTGGTCGCAAGCTACTGCGATTGGACTGAGACCAAGTCACGATAGCTTTTTCTATTTCTTCCAGAAGGTTCTTTAATTCTAGATGCCAGATGTGGAACCTTAACAAAATAGAAGCACAGTGATTGTTGCCATTTATAAACGGCTCCACGCAACATAAATACGAGAGCGTGATCAGCAATTTCCATAGTTTTCTTCTGCAGTTGCACACAACCATTTATTGCGTCCATTTATTGTACCATATGTAAATGCAGCATCCAGAGACATTTCATTAAAGATTCTATAGCACATCTTCTTTTTAGGATCCCAAGTGTTAAAAACGAAAATAAAAATGACAGGACGTGTTCTTCTTTATTTATAATATACACATCAACCTAATTCAATGGTAATTTTTACTACTTCAAATGTATGGGATTTGACTGTTTTAACAAGCGATTTCTGTTTTAATTTGCTGCTCAAAAATTTTGCTGTGTAAAAAAAGCTGCGCCCGGTTTTATCGGCGAAAGTCCGGGATCAGAGAAAAAGTAACATCTCCATATCATGTCTCATCGCAATTGGTTCAGAAGTTTTTGCATAAGGAGTAATAAACAAATAAACCAACCAATATACAAATCCACAAACTTTCAGCTTTATAATATTAGTGTGATTGAATTACTTCTTGTTTCAATAAATTAAACACCTGAGGGTTAATTTCATTTAATGTAGATGTCGAAGGCAGGCTGAAAATTTTACTGAGAAATCTATAATATTTAGGACTTTGCTTCATAATTGATAAGCAAATTACTTTTTCTTCCATCGTATACAGCATCGTGTACACCGTGCATTTTTCTTTTTCGTACACAAATTAACTTGCATAGCAAGAAATCTTTTTGCATGTGGGTTCATATTTACAGTAAACTTTTCCAGCGAAGTTTGTCTACAAAATTTTATAGCATTTTTTGTCCTCTTGTGGAAGCTTTTGTAAGTAATTGCTCTTTAGCTTTTTTATATTCTTTGTAAATTATTTGGCACAATGGGGCCAATTCGCTGCTTTTGGCTATCAGCCTTGTTCGGGAGATAGAGAACTGTCTATTGGAAGCTTCAACATCTCCTGTTAATAAAAATATATTTTTATGTCTGAAGCGTATATTTATTATTTCAGTATTTTAACTTGTCATAAATTGTGAATGCTTTGATAACAAAAATTTAATAAATACAAGCTAGAAACAAGATCTTACCAGTAGGTAGTTTACCAGAGCAGTGTTTTTCATTCTATGGGTTGCGAAGCCTTATTCGGATGAACGACGAAAAATAATAATAAAATACAATATCAGTGAGCAGAATGAACTTGTTTATTTTTCAAAAAATGCTCAAAGCGTGGTGCTTTTTTCTAAAAGTTTAATATTAAATAATTTTCTAGGAGTAGTCTGTTTCTCTTTTTAGTTTTAATGTCCACCGTTGAGGAGAATGTTAGTTCGCACAAGTATGAGGTGGCCAATGGCACTAATAATTTAAGAGCTTCCCTTGCCAGGTCTGGATATTCTTGTTTTCTTTTGATCCACAACACGTCAATACTTTGCTAAAGATATTCCATTTTCAGTACGCCGTTAGAAACTAAATCTACAAGTTTGCCTCCTGCTTCCCGACCATGAGGGTGAGCGCACACCTAGCCGCACCTAGGGATAGCAAAATCCATTTTTTTAAAATCCGGTTTTCTGAATTTTCCTTCGAAAAAAAACCGGATAATCCGAATTTTTTGAAGTTTTCGAAGTTGTAAGGTGATTTGATAAGACTGAAATAAAACAGCATAAATCATTTAAAATCTGCGTTTATTTAGAACTTTAGAACACTATAGAACAATAACAAGATAAAATCTGCATTTATTCTAATCTAATCACTAAACAGAATCACAAATCAGTCTTTTTTTAAAAAACGATATCATAATACCATGAATGCGTCCAACGTCTCGTCGTTAAGGCGTGATCTAAGTTTATTACAGAATATGCCTGCGTCTGCGCGTAATACGCCACGTGCAAGGGTTCTTAAATGTGAAAATTTGGTTTATTACTCATAATATAACTGTTTAAAAGATACATGGATAGTTTTGTTTATGTTTAATAAATGCATTTAGGTACATCCTATTTTTAAACTGTAAATAATAAGCCTCTTTAAAAAAATCGATCTTCACGCAAGTGAAAAAATCCAGTGGTTAAGGTGATATCAGACGGTTCACTCGAGTGATTATTCACTCGAGTGAATGCTGCATTTTTCTTTCATTGTATGTTCACACGACTAAAACGGAATGATAATTAAAAGAACATTCACTATTCTTTTCTTTAAATATGTCATCGAATGAAGTCGTGCGTGTTGGAATAAGTTTAATTTGTGACCATTTAATCAAAGAGTTAACAAAAAAGAAGCAAAGAAAACGTCGACGGTGGTGGGTGCGACCATGGATTGAAAGAAGAAATTTATTAGGAGCTTCAAATACATTACTGAGGGAACTAGCCGTTGAAGATCCTGATGCATATTGTAATCATCTTCGAATGGATGAAAGTAAATTTGAAGAACTTCTACTTCTTGTTGCTCCGTTAATAACGAAAGAAAATACTTTAATGAGAGATAGCATACCTAACCGAATAAAACTTCAAATTGTACTGAGATACCTGGCTACAGGCGATAGTTTTGGAAGTTTAGAGTTTTTATACAGAGTACCTCGAAATACAATATCTTACTTTTTTCTTGAAGTATGTGAAGCTATTTGGACGGCACTTGGAAAGTTTATTAAGGTCAGTTATACTTATTTTTGATTGAATAAAATATTAAATTATCTTGAAACATTTTATTTTAAACACAAAGACAATCAACATTTACATAGCATTTCGCAGAGCTTGTGAGAGTATGTTTTCTTTCTCTTGGGTGGATGTTTGAGAAATTGTTATTTGATTGGTCTCTTGTGGTGAACTCATGGGTAAAGACTCAGGTTGCAGATAAACATGTTGCTGGGTGACAAGGTAGTTATCCGGTGTCATATTTTGATATAGAGATGACTGGTTGATAGTAAATGGGGATTGAGAGCTGGAGTCCGAGTATATTAGTTCAGGCAATGATTGTGACATTTGTCCTAATCGTTCCTGAGTCATCACAGACTGAAGTTTTTCCTGACATATCAGTGCCCTGTTCAGGGGCATTTTTTTGAGTTGTACTGCCAAACTTTTGCAAAATAAATCAAACTCATCTTCAGTTTGGACTTTGGCTTGCTCGTTTATAGTTTTTAATTCTTTGATTGCTCTATCAATCGGCATATCAATCTTCCTTTTGGAGAGAATTGGCTTTTGAGAATAAGATGGTGTCTTTAATCCACTACTTCTGTTCCTACTGATCTCAGAATTTGGTGTCTTCTGTTCCTCACTACCACCTTGAGTCTGCTCAGATTCAGCAGAGTCTTCATTTTGAGTCAGTGTATCCTGTAATTAAAATGTTGACACTGTTATTATTACAGGTTCCTGGAAGTCAACATGAATGGAATAATATAATGGAAGACTACTATAGATTATGGGACTTTCCAAACTGTTGTGGTGCAATTGATGGAAAATTGGTGAATATAAGATGCCCAGGAAATTCAGGTTCTCACTATTTCGACTATAAAAAGAATTTTAGTATTCATCTATTGGCAGTAGTGGATGCGAAATATAATTTTATTTATATCGATGTTGGGACAAACGGAAGGGCAAACGATGCATCCGTCTTTAATAAATCAACATTGAATGAAGCTTTGTCATCGAATCTTCTAAATTTCCCAAAGGAAGGCGTAATCGTGGCAGATGATGCCTTTCCTTTGCGAACGGATGTTTTGAAACCATATAATACTAGAGGGGAGTTTGGTGATAAACAAAAAATATTTAACTATCGGCTGTCAAGAGCTCGACGCGTGGTCGAAAACACTTTCGGAATATTGGTATCAAAATTCCGAATCTATGAAAAGGCAATTCCACTGTCAGTGCAAAAAGTTGAACAACTTGTTAAAACGACGTGTGCACTACATAATTGGCTCAGAGAAACTACAGTGGATTACGTGCAACAACGATCATTGGAAACTGAGGATTGGGTCACAGGATCCATTGTACCTGGAGAATGGCGAGAAGTACCGTCTTTAGCAATAAGCGATTTACCGCCAACCAATGCAAGAAATCACAGTGAAAATGCCCGCCGCGTGCGTGACTTATATGCAGAAAAGTTTGTCACTTCATGCACTGTATCATGGCAATGGAACATGATAAGAAGAGGATATAATAACACTACTGCCACTAATAATACTGAATAAACCTATACTTACTGTTCGTCGACTTTGTTTTTATTTGAGTTTAAGTATTAAGTATCTTACTTACGAGACTTGATGTACTCTGCCGTGGGACGTATACGCTGCTTAGAAATTCAGCGTGCTTAAACCAGTACAGGGTCGGTACATAGACATCGTCAGAAGAGCAACCGCTTTTAGTAGACTGCTTTATTTTGGTTAATTCTGTTGTATAGCGGGTCCTTATCGTCTTTATTTTATGTTTTATATCTTCTTCAGTAACATCTAAGTTCAAATCACTAATTAGAGATTTTATAGAGTTTGCCCGCACTGTTCGGTCTTTGTATTCATCAATTTTGTGGTTCCAAAGGCATTGATAGTTTTTAAAGTTCTCCAAAAAAAGCAATGTATTTTGATCGTTCCACTTGAACACCATTTTGCCGCATGCGACGGAATGCAGAAAAAATAACAACGAAACGTCCGTCGGCTACAGGACTCGACACAAAATGGCCGAACGCGAATGAACGTTCTCTCAGTGTTCAGACCGTTCATTTCTCGTTCATTCAGAGTGGGAGTGAAAGATAGCAGATGCCAATATCCAACACTGTTGGAACGATTCACTAATGAATTCATTCGGCACTAATGTTTCATTTTGTGTTTAGATGTGTCACTTGCAGTGAAAAAAGCAAAATGAAAGAATAAAATGATCAAAAAATGACCCGTCTGATATCACCTTTAAAACATACAGCATAAAAATCTCTAAAATGTTAAATACGCTTACGATGTGTTACATTTGATGAAATTGGAGCTTGACTACTCGTACTGAGCTGGATATATGGTTCTGTGGGCTGTCTGTTCTCAGCAGGCAATTGATCTAAAAAGAGAAAAATAAGTTTCTAATTCTTTAAAGAGAAGTAAATACGCTGCTGAATGTAACTGATAAATGATTGATTTTATCATGTAACCCTACCTTAAATCGAGGGTTCCTTACATGTATAACACAACAAATCCTCCATAGGCGGAATTTCCCAATATTCTTCTTCATCTACATAAAATCTTTTCCAGGGTACTGTTTACAACCCTTATGTTTTTTTATGTAAATTGCAAAATACACCTTACTGCTTCTTAAACCAGCTAATGCATCACGTGCGGAAATTAACCTCCAACATCTTTGGAATCTTCAATGCAAAAATCGACGTTGAAATATAATTTAAAGCCACAGCTGGAATATCCGAAGGCTTACACACGACTAGAGTCTCAAAATTGTATTGCTCACAGATACTGTATAAAGACTCCATGTTGGTTTAAATTCTTATTATCGACTGATATTGAATGAAGCAAGTAGAAAGATAAAGGTGAAATACACACGACTAGAGTCTCAAAGTTGTATTGCTCACAGATACTGTATAAAGACTCCATGTTGGTTTAAATTCTTATTATCGACTGATATTGAATGAAGCAAGTAGAAAGATAAAGGTGAAATACACACGACTAGAGTCTCAAAGTTGTATTGCTTACAGATACTGTATAAAGACTCCATGTTGGTTTAAATTCTTATTATTATCTAAGTTAGTATATAAGCACAAGATTTTCCCCAATAAAGATCAGTTGTAAAACAGAGTTGAGAACCAACTACCATCGTGTTTATTAACTATTAACTATAAATCATACCTATCCTACAGCACTGCCCCGCCTAGCCCCTAGGTAGCTACGCCGCTGGGGCTGGCCTGACCCATTTTATTTATAATAATTTAAATGAGTGCCTGTATTGTGGGAGTGGGCTACCACCAGTTCCGGAAGTCCACTTCGCTATGGACCTGAGGAATATTATTCATTTAGAAGAACTTTATTCACGGCTCTGGGCGTTTTGTTGGTCGTGTTTGATGTGTCGCTATGATATATAATATTTATTACTAAATAAAATAGTTTCTGAACCGTGGTCTATTATTTTTCCAGGCCGTGTCCGACTCCGGCTCCGACTCCGGCTCCGGGCACGGGGGCGGAGCTGGGGGCAAAACTGGTGTCCGTCCGCGCTGATCGCGGCGCCTTCTTGCGGGGTCAGGCGTACTCGGCGTATGAGAGCTCCTCATCGTCGTTGTCATCCTTGCCGTGGTAACCCACCGACGGCGCGCACCACGATGACGCCCCGGGGAGACGGATGTATAGTCTGAATGTAGGCGGCTCAACAGTTGACTCGTATTGTGCAATAATAATATAGGGTGGCCCTATAGTACATGCATACATTTTTTTGCCCTTAAAACATTAGAAAATTTTACTTTTTGCTACTGTTTAATGGTTTTGGTGCACCCACCCATGGCGTTCAGGGTAACACAAATGTTTTCCCAGAGACGCTGGGAAGTTGCCCGACCCTCCACACATCTCAACACTCCTCTGGCAAGATCTCGGTGCTCCTCAAGAAAGTTGAGAAGCGTTTCAATTTGCGCCACGGTTGGTGTTGAAGTTGACATGACTTGTTCACTCGAATGTTCTTTCCAAAAAGTAATGATATATTTTTATGGACATAAGACGCACGGACATTATATTAACGATTTTTATTTAGTAGTGTGGCCCCTGAGGGAACATGCCAAAAGCCAGGAGGATGTAGTTTCTAAGGGCTCCAAGTTGAATTCCATATCAGAGAGAATTTCTTGTATGGAAGGAGGAGCATCATTAGAGATATCTTGATTAATGGAGCAGCTGACAGGCAGTCGGAAGTAGAGGAGTCCAAGGTAACATGAGGGGGGGCCAGGTCAGGTCGCATGGAGCCGCATTTATCGCGCATCCATTGCAGTTGTTCACTTAACATTTGATTTTGTTGTATGAGTGAATCATTAATCAGTTCCAACCGAGCGTTTTTCAGCAAGAGTTCATCAATAGATAAGTCAGTATGTTGAGTCACCAATTTGGGTGCAGATGACCCAGTTAGCATCCGCCGATTCAAATTTGCATAGGGATCGGCCGCATTAGTAGTTACACAAGGAGGCTCAGACTCCGCCAGAGTAGTTGATGAGAAGAATTTGCCATCAAAATTAGTTTGCATGGTGAATTTTATTTATTTCAATGTAGCACTTCGTATTCAGTAATAAAACATCGCACGGCAGCAAGAACCGAGTTACTCAGCACAAATTATAAATTCAAATAATGAGCAAATAGACTATTTTGTAATATATAATAATTTTTCTTCAAGAGCGATATCACAATTTTCCAAAAAAGAGCGATATCACAATTTTCCAAAACTGACTTATATGACATTGTCAGCCTTCAAGGTAAAGAATAATAAAACTTCTTGGTGGACAGTAAAGTGTTTTGAAATAATATAAAAGAAATAGGATACATTACAAAAGCTGAGATAAATGATTTAAATTACACAGAGAAAGAAGAACCTCCACCAGTAGCAGAAAGAAAAGAACAAGAAAAACCTAAGGAAGCAACGGAAACACACATTATAACAATAGAATACAACTATAAAAGATATCATGACAGAATAATATTAGGTCATTACATATGAAATTGGCGTTTTGTAAGGGAGGAACATAAAGTCTTTTTTTTTATAATAATATATTTATTTAATCAAAGTATGTACCATTGCTATCTATGCACTTTTGCCATCTCATAGGTAGTTCATTGATCCCTTTACTAAAAAAACCATTAGGACGAGAATCAATGAAATCTTTGAAGGCGCTTTGGACTGCCCCATCGGAGTTGAATTTTTCCCTTGCAAGAAGTTATCCAAATTTCGAAAAAAATGGTAATCTGTTGGAGCCAGGTCCGGGGAGTACGTTGGATGTCTTAGGTCTTAGACATTCTAATTGAAGCTCCTCTAATTTGGCAGCCGTCTGTTCCTAGAGCGATTGACCAACCTCGGTTGTTTAGCAGCTAGCTTTTCCATCATGGTTTGCAGTTGCTGACAATAGATATCTGCTGTAATCGTCTGGCCAGATTTAAGAAAGCTGTAGTGAACGACACCGGCACTAGTCCACCAAACGCTCACAAGTAACTTTTTTTGAGTCAATTTTCGCTTGGGGCAGGATTTGGCTGGTTCGCCAGGATTCAGCCATTGCGATGAGCGTTTCCGATTATCGTACAGGATCCACTTTTCATCACAGGTAATGATCCGATTTAAAATCCCTTCATTATTGTGCCGGTTGAGTAATGTAACGCAGCAGTTGACGCGCGTTTGTCGGTTTACTGCACTCAATTCATGAGGTACCCACCTTTCAAGCTTTTTCACCTTTCCAATTTGCTTCAAGTGGATTAAAACAGTTTTATCACTAACACTGCAGCCTGCAGCTAACTCGGACGTGGTTTGCGATGGATCTGCTTCCACAATAGCTTTCAATTCTTCATTAGCAACATTAGTCTCCGGTCCGGCCTTCCACGGGGCTGGTTCTGCAGGTCGAAATTTCCAGAACGAAAACGTTGGAACCAAAAACGCACTGTGTTTTCTTTTGCGACACCGCCGCCATACACATCATTAATCCTTCGAGCCGTTTCTGCAGCACTGGTACCACGGTGGAACTCGTACTCGTAAATAACGCGATATTTCAAGTTTTCCATTTTGTAAACTGCGTGACGCAAAGAAAAAACCAAACGAGGACAAAACAAATGAATTATGGTTTTCGAAATACAAATGTATGAATAAATAGCTGTATAAATTTGAAATTGGGATCCCTAACCAAAGAAGAGATATTTGAGATCAAAGTGGCCAGTACGACAAAAAGCCAATTTCATATGTAAGGACCTAATACTATATAATGATGAAAAAGACATACAAAATTATACTGCAGCGCAATGTTTACAAATCAAGCAAAGGATTAGAGAAACAAAAATAGTGGATCATTACTGGAGAATAAGAAGGGACATATAGTTATCATTAGTTCAAATGACAGACTATTTAGATAATGAAACATGTTCAAAATTTTAAATAAAACAATAAACGTATTAATGAATAATCATGTATAATTTAATCCTACAAAAAGTACAATGATAACAATTATTATAAGAATTAAAAGAATAATTTACATAATCATTAAATTCATATATAACAAAATAATTAAAAAATCGCTTAGCACAACGAAGACAACAAGGGCTATTAACATCAGAAGCAGCCAAACAAAATACAACCTTAATTCGCACATTACCATCAAAATTACGTATATGGTCATAAAAATTCTGAACAAGTTGAGCTTGAAGGTCCAAATGCACATCTGTCAATTCGTATTCGGCAGCAGCGAGGTTATCCGGAGAGACTGAGTCAGTGGACGACGACACCTCATCATCTTGAACCGGCGGCGGTGCGGGAGGAGTAGGTATAGACTCAGGAATATTCGCTTCAGGAAACAGTAACTCCCCATTTATATTTATCTACTGATAGTCCGCTATAATTTGTATTCGGTTGGGGGTGTCCGTAATCGCTCATTAATGGATTTGTGCCGTGAGATATACATTCCAGATTAATTGACGTTTCTACTAATATATTTAATACCGAGTCGTCTCCGATTATCGACGATACGTTACCTGGTGCCGAATCCATTTTGTCTGGATAACAAGTCCCTGGATTTGGATATATTACTCCCGTTAATTGTTCTATTAAATATTTTGTCCCTATACCTCCTTGAGCTAAATATTTCGCAAATGAATCGTAAGTCGTGTCCGGTGCTATTGATGATATTTCGTGGAGAAATTCTGCGTCTGCTTCGTGCACTTGTTCTTCAAAATGTTTTTTGTTTTTTAAAAGTATTCTGTGATTTTATGATATTGTTCGTCGTGTTTTTTCGCGGCCGCGTCTAATGCGTTCACTGGCACTCCTCTATTTAATGAAATTCCCGGTCCCAAATATTTATAACCAGGCAAAGTCAAACCACGATCGTCACTTGGAGGCTGCGCGGCCATAATGCGCCGCCAGTCGACCTCCGCCACTATTTATATCCTCGGCTGATGCAATGATATCATATATTGAGTAAGAGTAAGCGGTCATTCACCCCATTGAGGTCCTTCACCACTTACTAGGGTTGTAGGGTTGGGTTGGGTATGCTGGTATGGTGTTATTTGTGTGAAAGGTCATCCTTTTATACATTTACCATATGGTATAATGTAGTAGTAGTACGTGTAACCTAACCTAACCACTTTGATGCTAGGATTCTGAAAATTTTATTGTGCGTAGAGTCTCTTGAGAAAATGATATTTGCAAAGAAAAATAATGAAAAAGTTGTATTAGGGAGAAGTTACATCCCTATAAACTTAGGAATTTCTTCAAGACTTTATGTTGAAAAATGCAATAGCGCTGCAAAAAATATAACATCTAAATCACCAACGGTAAATTGCAATTTATGACACTGACATCAATTATTCATTTTTTTTTCATATGATTTTTGGATGAACATCACAAAGTATAACTTTGACGGAAGTTGGGAACATTAACACCCATTCGGGTGATAGGATCTACGGATCATTTTTTCGCGATGGGAAGTATTATACTATTACCGGGATAAGGGTGTCTGTGGACTGATATCTCACATCTTTAGTCACCACATCATCGTTTTGTGTACATTTAGACCATGAGGCTCCCATTGCAATTGTAAACGGCGCCCAAAAGTAATACCTTTCTGTTGTATTACCTTGACGCGATCATCGTTGCACCTTCAATGTCTCCCGGTGAAGACACATAACTGATAAACGCCTGGCACACTTCGGAGCGCGACGACTTCCATTGTTTTCCATTTATTGTTTTGGATGTTTATTTTTTTCTTTTGAATCTGAATTTATTTCATACAGTTCCGACAAAAACTGCAGCCGATCAAAGTACACATATTTTCGTAGTTTTATTTGCTTCGGATCCATTTTTTGATTCCAGCTGCTTTTTGAAGTTGCATATGCATCTCTTATATGTCTCCATTTCTTCTTAAGTACCATTGCTGAAATAAATAAATATATTGTAGCAAGTACTTATTCGTTGGTTGCAGAATGACGGAAATAAGAATACAACTTCAAATTTCTTTGTGTTGCGTGAGTTTTCTATCATATCTATGTAATAGCCAGGTGTATACACTTTATCAGTTTTAATGCGCTTTCTCTCTATCAGTGTCAAAAATCTCGATCAAGATCGATTGGCATCGTGCTATGTCCAGGAATCGGATACGAAATTGTTACTTTTTATATATTGTATTGATTGATTATGACGGTTTTGGATGAATCATGAATGGGCTGATGTATTGTTAATGAACGAATGATATGATCTGGTTATGTAGGTGCTATGCTCTTAGTCTGAGTCGGAGAGGAACACGCCGTTGAGGGATGTCAACCATACCTCTGTCCGTTGCGGAGCGCTCGGCGCTGGCCGCCGGTGCTGCGCGGTCGGTCTGATCTTCGTTGGTCCTCTCCATTGTCGATTAGTCAAGCTTCTTTTTACCTTATGCTCTTAGTGCCCACGTCTCCTCTCTTCGACTCTTGCCTTTGTTATGAATGATTTTTGTTTTTGTGACTTTCCATTCCAATTGGAAAACAAAATTATTTGAACCCTTGACACTTATATGCTCCCTACAACTATAGAGTTTCCACCTTTTATAATAAATACTCTTTCTATGCGTACGGCCTGAAAAATGTCGTGATGAACCCGAAACTTGTGAATAAAATGATACAAGATATACTTATCTTATATTAAAGTAATAAGATCACGGGGATGTAACTCCCACCTGAGACAACTTTTTCGATATTTTTCTTCGCTAAAATCATTTTCTTGAGGGACTCTATGCCTCTCCGACTCAGACTAAGAGCATAGCACCTACATAACCAGGTAGGTGCTATGCTCTTAGTCTGAGTCGGAGAGGAACACGCCGTTGAGGGATGTCAACCATACCTCCTCCTCAGAAAAAATGTTGCTGCCCTCTGGCACCTGACACTCTATGATTATAGTGCCGGGGCTAGTGACCGCTATGGTTGTCAATGATGATGATGATGATGGTTGGACTGGTTGAGGTGCGGTTGTTGGTGGTGGTGATAGGTTTGATATTTCGGTAGGGAGCCGTCTCTGTGAAAATATTTCACATAGACGGTCCCCATACATAACCGCATCTTCCTTCCTCTCTCCGTGAGCAAGGGCACCACTCCCTCCGGAATCGTTACTTCCAGGAAGTAACTCTCCCCCTTGCTGATGGCTCTCTGGAGTCTCCAGGTGCCATCAACATTTGCCTCTATGGTTATAGTGCCGGGGCTAGTGACCGCTATGGTTGTCAATGATGATGATGATGGTTGGACTGGTTGAGGTGCGGTTGTTGGTGGTGTAGGTTTGATATTTCGGGCGGCGGCAGGTCTGATAGGGAGCCGTCTCTGTGAAAATATTTCACATAGACGGTCCCCATACATAACCGTATCTTCCTTCCTCTCTCCGTGAGCAAGGGCACCACTCCCTCCGGAATCGTTACTTCCAGGAAGTAGCTCTCCCCCTTGCTGATGGCTCTCTGGAGTCTCCAGGTGCCATCAACATTTGCCCAGGGATTGAAGAAGCCAAGCGCCTTCCACATCAGTTGGGGATCCCCCATGTGACTGGGAACCCACATCCCGGCCCGCAGCCGTTTGGGCATCTCCATCTGTCGCATGGCTGTGAGGCTAAAATCATCCCTGGGCGATGGAATGCGGGAGATTGCGCCTCTCAGCCATGCGACTGTGTTTTCGTCACTACACCGCACATGGAGTGCCCCATCGACCAGTCGTGGCTTCCCGTCAAATAAGGGCCTGAACGCGGTTGGGGAAAGGTCAGGTTTATCCAGGGCCAGTGCCTCGTTAAGGACGGCCGTCTGGATCTTGGTGCTGTCCTCCTCTTTCAGACACCCGTCGGGAACCGACATGATGGCCATCTCCAGCGGGTTGGGACTCGCAATGACCTCGGAGTTGTTGTTCCTCGGTCTCTTGCGGTCCCGAGGCGCTGGCGTGGCGCTCGGTCGCTTCCCGACGGGGTTCCGGAGGTAGACTGTTTGGATGCCACCCTGGGCGGTTTGTGGCTGCGGCTGCCCCCGCTGCCTGTTAGAGCGCCTTCGCCTGCGCCGGTTTGCGTTGTCCGTTGCGGAGCGCTCGGCGCTGGCCGCCGGTGCTGCGCGGTCGGTCTGATCTTCGTTGGTCCTCTCCATTGTCGATTAGTCAAGCTTCTTTTTACCTTATGCTCTTAGTGCCCACGTCTCCTCTCTTCGACTCTTGCCTTTGTTATGAATGATTTTTGTTTTTGTGACTTTCCATTCCAATTGGAAAACAAAATTATTTGAACCCTTGACACTTATATGCTCCCTACAACTATAGAGTTTCCACCTTTTATAATAAATACTCTTTCTATGCGTACGGCCTGAAAAATGTCGTGATGAACCCGAAACTTGTGAATAAAATGATACAAGATATACTTATCTTATATTAAAGTAATAAGATCACGGGGATGTAACTCCCACCTGAGACAACTTTTTCGATATTTTTCTCCGCTAAAATCATTTTCTTGAGGGACTCTATGCACAGTACAATTTTCAGAATCCCAGCATCAAAATAGGGGGAGGTCACCTTTTTGAAAATATTTACGTAAACTGTTAAATTATAATCGGGTATGCTGATATATAGTCTTGATCACTAGCTGTTCCCCCTTCAATTTTCTGCCAAAATGGTCATGCCGTTTCAGATTTATCGATGTTCTTCCTTGTCTTAAGCTATCATCTCACCTAAAATGGTTTAGTCACACTAAGAACGCTTATATCTCAGGTACTATCGGTCCTACCCCTGTAGTTTCTTCACAGAAGTGATAGGTATTGCTTAGATCTAGGTATACAGAGGGGTTCTACCACTCTCAAGTGTAGTAGAGCACCCCTCTCGAAGTTGTAACTATTTCACCCTGTTTCATACTGTTTTTGCGACCCGCCCTGGCTTCGCGTGATTGTACTGTATGTTTGTTGTACATGGAAACGCTTCTCTTGAATCACCCTATTTATCAAAAATCATTATAAACTATTTAACTCAAACAAATAATAAAATTTACATTTTAGTGGCGCTAGTAGTCATACATATTTCATACGGCCGTCCAAGTTTTTTGTGAGTAATTTGCACAGTCTTATATATTAACTTAAAGAACTCTAGTGTCGATGTAACTGTAATATTTCACTCTAACTATCTTATAATCTTTATTTCACAACGTCAGCTCGACTGATAAACATGAATTTCATTGAATTATCATTGGTTTTGTAGAGCATGCTTTTACAAAGTTTAGTTCCGAAAAATTCCGCCTTTGTTCAAATAAATCGTCTAATTTACAGCGACACCTCTTGTCATACATTCAAATACTCCACCAGTCTATAACAGTACGGTGTCGGCTACATGGTGGATGCCTCGACTTTCATTCTGAAGGTCCTGGGCTCTAATCCAGGCTGGACAGTCCACCAATGTACTTCTCTTAAGAAATTCATGTGCGCTAATTGACATTGCTCTCGCGGTAAAAGGGCAACATTATGATAAAACCCGTGTCCAGAAGCATTGATAAGTTCTCTCCTCTGAATATGGTCGACTAAGCTGAGAGGGTAGGAGGTGCTGGGATAGCCTACTCCATCTTCACACAAAATAGGACCCTCTAATAGCTGACTTTGTTACTATAATTAAAATAAGGAAAAATTTGGCATTCTAGAATCATTAGTTACTAAAAATCAAAACTGGAATTTTTACTATTAAAAATTAGAGAAATTCAAGATGCACATTTAGACACTATTTTTAGATTTTTAGGTGTATAACTGTTAAAGTTATTAGAATCGTAAAGTTGATAACGAGGCGGAAAATTGAAGAAATTTCTAAGTTCATAGGGATGTAACTTCTCCCTGAGACAACTTTTCCGATATTTTTCTTTGCAAAAATCATTTTCTTGAGGGGCTCTACACACAGTAAAATTTTCAGAATTATAGCATCAAAACTGGGGGAGGCCACTTTTTGAAAATACTGGGTATGGGTGTGCTGTTATTTTCTATCCTATTAAGTTGTCTCGATCCCTAGCTGTCTCCCCCTTCAATTTTCAGCCAAATCGGTCCAGCTGTTCTTGAGTTATTGACGTTCTTCCTTGTCTCAAACTATTATATCTCAGGCACTATCGGTCCTACCCCTGTAGGGTCCTCACAGAAGTGATAGCTATTGCTTAGATCTAGGTATATAGAGGGGTTCTACCACTCTCAAGTGTAGTAGAGCACCCCTCTCGAAGTTGTAACTATTCCACCCTGTTTCATACTGTGTTTGCGACCCGCCCCGGCATCGCGTGATTGTACTGTATGTCTGTTGTACATGGAAACCCTTCTCCTGAATCACTCTATTTATTAAAATAGAGTGATTCAGGAAATTAATCCAGGAAAGCGAACAGATAACGATTTTTGTTTTGGCTACAGTTATCGCAAAACAGCTCCAAGTGGGTATGCTCGGGAAGTTTGTTGTGCTCGATATAGTCTGCCAAAGCTGTTATGACTTCATTTGGTTCTTTTTTTTTTCCATAGATTTCAGTATATAGACATGGAATGGAAGCAGTGTTGTTGGAGAGATTGTGAAAACCGAAATTGTGTAACGACAGCTGACATGAATATTATTCTATAGAGACATTAGTAACAGGTAATGGCAGATTCTTCTGGTAATCAAAGCAAAGCGATTGTTTATCGTATTGCTTCTCAGTTTCAGTTTTTGTGATTGCTTTCAAAAAAGCTTAAGCCTTTCGCAAATGAAGTTCTTTTTCTATTTTCATAGAATTAACGGTTTGGAGGTCTTTGTTTACTGTCGAAAAATCAATCGGAACTTTAATCTTTTCGCAGGTCGCACAAATGTCTTTTCTGGGGTGTCCGAAAGCAATATTAAAATCTTTATTAAAAATCTCATTGAACTTACTGTACTTAAGGTGAAAGGGTACTTGCGGTCTCTCCATACAAACGTAGTCGACTGTTTCCTCCCTGGATAATGACACTAGCACAAATATTTTTGTGCCATAAAACCTATAACAGCCATGACTATGCCCTTATGTTTTGGTTTACTTCATTTTCTAATTATCTTAGAAATTAAAATAAAAAAAAAATTAAAAATAATAAAAAACAAAAAATATGGGCATGGTCATGGCAGTTATAAGTATTAAGCATCAAAAATATTTGCTCTAGTGTCATTATCCAGGGAGAAAACAGTCGACTAAGTTTGTATGGAAAACGCCCCCGGTACCCTTTCCTCTTAATGTTTGTTTCAGGGTTATCATGTTTAAATTTTCTGTGTAGTTCAGCAACAGACTTGTATTTTGTACTGTACATCAATGTATTTTTTATGTCTACTACATTCTCTAGTGTGATTCTCTCGATGGTATACCGTCAATAAATTCGTTAGTTTCTTTATAATATCTTAGCTTTAAATAGGTAACTAACACCGCGACACGCGAATTTTCTATATTAGGGATAGGAACTTAATTAGGTACATAACTCGGTTTCGGAGAGGCTTTGCCATTATTGGCATTCCATATAAAAATTTGTCTCCCCCTGCACTGCTGTCTTCTACTTTATCAGAAAAGTCAATTTTCCTCGTTTTTGCTGAAACAAATTAAAAGTAGGTATACCTAATATTGAAATGCTACTGCATGTTACATTTTCACGCCTAAACTGCTGAATCTATTTCAATGAATTAGGGGCGTAACTTATGTAGATGATGTACATAATGTAATATGTACCTTCACAAGTATTCAGTCAGTGTCTCGTTGTCGGGCACTTGCACGGTAGCACTATTGTCTATTATGTACTCCACATCTTCAGCAGCCACGTCCCACTTCTAAACTTGTTGTCCCGTCACCGCCAAATGACACCTCGAAGCCGGCGCAAGTAGCCTCCAAAATACTTGCCACTTTATCTAGCAAATCATCGGGTGGGATGTAATCTGCAATACAATTTTTTTTTAAATAACATGATAGAATATTATATTTAAAGTGTTTATCTACCTTAAGATTATTCATGCGAATACGTTAAGATCTTTTTCGTGGTGGTCTTCTTTAAATTGTCCCATTTTTTTTCGGGGTGGTCTTTAAATTGGCCCATTTTAGTTTTAGTTGTTCTTTATTCCTTGGGAAGCATTTCGGTGCCGTGAACGGTACACCGTCGATTGCCCCTATTCAGTCGTTATTTCGCTGTTAATGCGCTTGAACGTGCTGGAGCGTGGATATGGATCGCGGAAGAACTATTCTCTTGTTACAAAGACGAAGAATTAAAAAGAAACTGAGGAAATATTGTGAACCCAGACGGAGGTCATTTCAAAAGGAAATATGTAGCGCTAAAATTTTTTTTTATATTTTTTTATGACCATTTTTTATCAACTTTTGAATAACTACTTACCAAGATAGCACCTCGTTTACAAAAACAATATGTGTTCAGAAAACCTATGAAGATGCTTCGTTTAACTATCAGGTAAGAAATAAAACATACTTATCATAAATCAAAAGGTTTAATTATTTTTAGAATATTTTTCATCGTGGGCGTTCTCAAACACGTCATCCTCGCTCTAGCTATTACGCTCTTCACGCCTTGCTTCACGAGCATTTCTCCGTGCTCTCAATCTCCGTGCTTCCGCCAAGTCCATTCTGGCCTGTCGCTTCCTCAGTAATTCCCTCACCATTTCAAGCAGCTCAGGTGAAACGTAGTTGTCAGTGAGTCAGACCTCCTCCAGAGGCTGTCCTGGCTGCCACCTGGCTTTTTGACGACGACGTACCCTTTCGCGACCTGTACTTTGCCCGCGGATTCCCGTACGCCCTCCCACACGCCCAGCTCGTCTACTCCGCACTTCTTCCACGTCTATTACCCCTCTCCACACTCAAATTCTCATTCACATTCTCATTCACATTCTCATTCCCATTCTCATACAGAGCGTGCGAGTCCGGAGCAAAGAATTCATTCATACTTTCATTTATGTTTAAGTTCACCCCATCCGCATCGTACATAGCCAGTACAACCCCGAGTCTGAAATAAATACATCGTTATTAGTACACTTTGTAATCACTTCTTGAGTAAAATAAATAAACTAACGGCTCCACCTCGCGAATGGGCGAACGGGAGCGCGAGTAAGAGCGCGCCGTCGTCGTCCTGGCTTGATATCTGTATATGAAACAAATGCATTTTTTAGTACTTTTAGTCATCACTTCTTTACTAAACTAAACATAAAGTAATAAAACTTACGGTCTCGAGACACCTGCAACGGGCGACAATACGCGGGAGCGCGATCTCTCAAGGCTCTCATATCTGCAAATGAAATAAATGCATTTTTTAGTACCTTTAGTCATCACTTCTTTATTAAACTAGATAAAAAGTGCTAAAACTTACGGCGGCGCCAACGGCGACGACCCCCTGACGGTCAGCGGGGAAAACGACGGTGGCTCCGGTGACGACGCGGCCGCGGCGTCGTCTCGACGACGGTACACCGGTTCCACCTACAAAAAAGTCTTCCATTTTTCCGTTGTATTCCTCGTCACTGCCGTTCTCGTCGCCGTATAACGCCGCCAGGAAATCAGGAGGCGCTTCCCCATCACGCGGATTCCACATCTAAAATATATAATAAAATGTATTGCCGAACTACGTAAAATACAGTATTTATTACAGGGTGTCCGGTAATGAATGGAATCGAATGCAAACCATTTTTTTATGACACATCGAAGTTATTTTTTAATCACTCAAACTTTATGATTTTTAAATTATTAACCTGAACTTTAGTCTTTGGCACCAAAGCTTCATGAAATTTTAATTATAAATTCCGACACAAACAAACAAACTTTACTATTCGATTAAGAAAACTCGTATTCGGATTCCTGTGTGTTTGATAAGACATCGCTTAAATGATGTGATATTCTTCTATGGATGGATTTGGCGAAGTCTGGCCATGGATGGTTGCAGATAATGGATTGCGAGTTGTTTGATAAGTCGCTGTAGTTTGTTGTGGTCTTTCGCAGCTACTTCGAAATGCTGTTTGGTAGCTACTGTATGACGGTTGATTGTATTGATATGTGGGTTGATTGAAATCTGACAATGTTTGCATTACGCGACTTTGATTGGTCAATGTTTTGTTGGACGTATAGTTTTTCCAGAATCGGTAAAATTTATCGTGTCTATTTTCTGTACATTATAAACTTCGAAGAATTTAATTCTCAAAATCATTTTCACAGTATTTTCTTTTACGGAAAGTTGTATTATGACGTTGGTAACGAGACCTTGTATTTTCATTTGGCTTTGTATCTTCAGACTCTACTTCCAGTTAGATTTGTTTCTTTTTTTTTCAAAAACATTAGCTGTTTCAACAAATGGTATTCTTTTAATTTCTTTGCACCAGCTTCAGATTTGTTTGCAAGCTTTTTCATTTTCAAGTATTTCAAGTGGTTGTATTTTATGTTAGTCCATTTTTCATCATCCAGCCATCCATCGGTCCATCATTTCCTGGATATTACCTGGACCTGGACGGAGTGAAGATCATCTCTTGGTTCAATGTAAGTTCCAATTATGTAAATTTTCTCACCTTTGTTATTACTAGCGTGTTAAGTTATCGTATTAGTATGTGAATGACAGATACCTTTAAATGAAATTGCTGACCTACTCCTTGTAAGCACAACAGTTTTACATAGGTTGCTTTTATGCTCTATGGTAGATGATGCGTGGAATATTGCCCTGCACGTTACCAAATACCAAACAACTTAAAAATTCATCCATTTATTCATCATAAACACAATTTCAAAATTAGGTACATCAAATCGTATAGCACAAAAGAAAAAACTAAAAATAATAATAATAACAAAATAAACTAAAAAACGCCAAAAAATACCCCAGAAATACCCAGAAATTAAATATAAAACCGAACAACATGAGTAACGGTTTTTACTCAACACAACAATTATCAGAACCTATTATATCTTTAGCATTTTTATATATTATGTTAGGTTCTGAAATTATTCAATTAAAATATGGTATTATTGACAATTAAGGGAGCAGAAAATATTGTAAGAGCACTGGCAACACCAAGATAGGGTATATAAGTTTAGACATGTCACGCGAAGCGGCATTGGTTCGAGCTTTCAAAGTATAAAGTCGTCACAAAGTGGTGTTGCAAGGGCTCTTTGAGAAGAAACTAAAATTAAGGTCTGTACCATTATTCTTTTACTGTAATTATTTCTTGGTGAGAGATTTGAAATTATTGTGAATAAATGATTCTTATATTTCTAAATATGAGTTTAAATACGAATAACAATCCCTGATATAGTAGGCTAACGCTTCCAATTAAATTAATTATATCTAATAAATAACTAATATACAGCTATATTTAACCCAAAACCATGTGAAAATTAGTGCGGTGAAAGAAACTGCATGCTAAAATTTGATGTAAATGAGGTATCCACGGCGTTGCCCAGCAAGAGGCTGCGGCACGAGTCGCTCGTTTCATGGTGGTTGCGGCGTGGCGTCGCCGGTTGGGCACGCCCCGTAATTCCGTCCTAGCGGCACTAACTACATTGGCAAGATGCTTCATTTTAATAGTCGACACCGCTGACGCCATCTATTAATCGGCATCACGTTCTTGATATCACTACTCCTATAGAATTTTATTTCCACATAGTAGGCTGGCTACCTGTCATATTCGTCAAAATCTGCTTTGATAAGCCTGTTGCTACTTTATTAACAATCACCGATTGCAGAGGTGGTGGTAATGGCGTTGATGGTCGTGGTGGTGGTGAAGTGGTATTTGCGGGCTTTGACTCCTCACCTTCACTATCCTGTCCAAAGAGGTCAGCCGCCGTAACTCTAACTCTAACAATTGTTACGTGGGCGCTCGAGTTTTTGAAAAATAAGTACCTACCAAATGCAATAAAATACATACCAACCTTTACGTAACTCCATTATTCATCAGGCGTCCTCTCAGTAGGTACTCCAGTAGGATAGTATATTCACGATATTCATCACAATTTAGTTTATGCAAAATTAGTCACATCCGTTCGTACAGGATACTACAGCGTCCGCAAAGTTCACGAGCAGAATGAAACGATAGCCGCACGCGCAAGCTTCATAGTCTCAACGGTCAAAGCGCCTGAGCGGCAACGTCGCATTTCTCTTTATCTAGGTATCAAAAAAATGAACAAGAAAAATGATTTTGATTACAGTGATCGAGATTGAGTGTCTACGGGCTGCCTATGTATGTAGTAACTCTACAAGGCGCACATATTTTCATATCACGATGCTTGGAAAAATTGGTGCTGTGAAAGAAACTGCATGCTAAAATTTGATGTTAATGAATTGGGCACGCCCCGGAATTCCTTCCTAGCGGTACTAACTACATTGGCAAGATGCTGCCATAAGTCACTATCAGTGTCTGTAGTCATTTTAATAGTCGACACCGCGTGACGCCATCACTTTCTCAATATCACTAATCCTATAGAATTTTATTTCGACATAGTGGCTACCTGTCATAATCGTCAAAATCTGCTTTGATAAGCCTGTTCCTACTTTATTAACAAGCACCGATCGCAGAGGTGGTGGTGGTGAAGCGGTATTTGCGGGACATACAATATTTTATTAACTAACAAAATTGATAAGAATTAACTTATATGGTTATCTAGAAATGGATCATATTACTGACATACAATATTCATCTGTTTACTTTAAATATAAGTATTCTATCATCGTGGGTGGCATTGCAGGTACATAGTATGGTAGACCGAGTATGTCACTAACCTGACTGAGTTCGTCCCGGGTGAGACTTGCTGTGAGGAGTTGGGCCTTGTGGAGGTCGCTGTGGGTCGACTATGGACACGAAGTGATGGAACCAGAGGCGAGGTTTGACGGTCCAGAAATCTGCAATTCTGGATTGCACCGTTTTTGCCCCGGCGACTGGCTTTTCGTCCTGCTGTGGTGGTGGCGCGACGATGTTGCTGGAGGATTGCTGCTCTTGCGGCGCAGCAATGGGCTGCGAAGGTTAAGCACCCCCACATGGAGCGTCCGGACCGGAGAAGCCCCTCCCAGCCATGCTCTTTTTGCAGCGGTCATCCCGGGTCTACAGGTGATTTTATGTACCTCCAGGTGGACCACTGCAGGTCGTCTCCCGCAGGCAGGGGTTCCGTGGGTGAGATGAAGTCTGGTGGTGGAGGGGGAATTTGGTGGCCCAGCCGGTTTTTAGCCTCAGCAGGAGCACAGATTAGATAAGGGCGTCGCTGTAGCGATTAGTAGTTATGCAGAGGGTGTTTTCTCGCTGCATATATATACCATTACTGGACAGATGCCTGGGTGTAGTTGTACCAGCAGGAGGTTCGAGCATGCAGAGTGAACCAACGGAGAACGAGAGCGCCAAATCGGTCGTGCATACTAGCTGTAAAATATTGATATTAGTTATTTTAATTGATATTTTTCCTTCATTCTAATTCCCAAACACAGGGCCTATGGTTTTGGTGGTTTATTTATATTTGTTTATAAGGAAGGTTTATATGTATAATACATGCATAATATAGCCGTGCGAAGCCGGGGCGGGTCGCTAGTAAATAAATAAACAAATAGATAAATAAATAAGTGTTTACTTATAATACTTACTTAAATATATAGAAGGAGAGATGGAAATGAAAGAAAAGGAAAGGAAGTGAAGGGAAGAGGAAGGAGAGAAACGACCAGGCTACATTTGAGTACAGATACTCGTTCGTGTGTGGCGGGAATCGAACCCGCAACCCCGCGTTCTGACAGTCGGGTGCGGCCCAGCTAGTTAAAGGGGGGGGGGAGCTGGGGGTAAACCAATATACATCCAGTCGATGCCCGGGATGTTTCTAATAAGGTCTTCTGGGGGTCGGTTGAACTCCGGGCATCTTTCGAGGAATCTATGAGTTATAAAAAAGAAGAATCTAGGGAAGTTAATAGACTGATTGTAAGAGTCGCCACAGTATCCCCTATGCAGCCTGTTGTAATGCCTACGTACATTACGCACGTGGCTGATCACAACGCCGCACAGGGCACACTGGGCGACTTGTGCCGGGCAGCCGTCCCCGCGTCGCCGCCTGCGCCGCTCCGGTGCCGGCGGCGCGTACCTCGGCAACGATAGGTACGCCGGCTTGCCGCCGAACACGAGGGCAGGGGCAGGCGGGACGGCGTGTCCCGGCGGCGGAGGCACGCCGCGCTCCGGGGGAGGAGGGGAATGACCGGCGGATTGGAGGGGGGGGAGCCTATCGGAGACATCTCCAGTGGCGATCGAGCCTGCTGCAGAATGGCCTCCACGACTGCGGAGAGGTCCGGTGGCAGGGGCGGAGAAGGCGATGCGCCTCTCCCGCGAGAGGAGCGCCGGCCCGGGAGACCCGGCGGAGAGGGCAGGCAATCTCTCCGGCGCTCCTGCAGAACTCCGGAGAGATCGTCTGAGCCGCCGGATCAGCCGCCGTTGGCGCCGGCTCCGGCCAGAGAAGGTCGCACTGCGCTGTCTCGCCGCGGCCAAGTGAGCCTCCAAGCAGACTATATGTAAATGTAATTTCTCCCTTTCATCCATTTTCACTATCAACACTATTGTCCGCGATGGTCGCACGCTATGCTGGTTCGGAGTTATGGTGGTACGTGGAGAGTCCCGAAATAAAACCCCAGGTTACAATGGGAAACAGCAGAGTGGTCAGGAAGAGTCGTAGGTGGCGAGAGTTAAGCTATGTGGTTACAGAGTTAGTTCGACATGTTGCCCGCTGGCCGTATGCTGGCCGTCTTTTCAGGTGTGGATGATCCGAGATAGGGTGGGTATGGTCCTCTTGTTTGGAAAGCATCTGTACCATTTGTTTTTAATGCATGTGATACTTTTGCAACTATGCAGTCTCCTTTTCTATCACTTTCTGTGACATCATAATCCTGTATTCTAGTCTGTTCACAGGGGACAGGACTTGTGATTCCAGTTTATTTATTTATTTATTCGGAGATCCAACAGCTATTATTTACGTATAAAACATATGATGTAACTCGCATATTCAGACGTGAGCGTATCTACGAACTAGCACTACCACAACCTAAACATTTTAGTGCGGAGCCCTCTAACGTTTTGGTAGTAAATTTTTAAATTATTCAAACCATCAGAGACAACCATTGTGTGCCCCATAGCAATAAATCATAAGTAACATACTAAATAAATCCAAAAACATGCCCATTCCATTTAAATAATTTGTTGCTCCAATTAGGTAAGATATTATCACGAAATCATAACAATAACATGTCGCGCTTGATAGATTATTCTCAAAATTATGATCAAAAGATGACTATTTTACCTAATAAAAATAATTTAAATGATGTTTATTGTTTCCGTAGTAATTTGTGCTAAAGAAATAAGTAAATAAACGACTATTTATGTACCGGACATTTCATAGGTTTTGTACTATAATAACGCTTTTATTAAAATTCATATTCGTTAAAAATATTATATTCAAAATTACAAGTAATAGGATAAATTACGTAAAATGTATTTGGTCGTAAATAAGCTTGATAATAGATACTGTGTTATTGTGCTAAATTGTGAGTAAGTTATCGAATATTGATGTACTTTTATTTAGTCATTATTTGTTAAAATACTATGTTTATTGCAAATAATAAGATAATAAATAATGTTAGACTTTTTAAGACTGTACACCATCATTTTTGTGTTTGTTCCTTTTTATTTCAATAAGCATTGAAATAAAGAGGAAGTTACTCAAAAACACGTGACGTTTTCTAAAGACAGACCCCACCCTTGTGGACAGCCCTTATAAAAGGGCTGGTAAGGCAAAGGGGGTCTCAGAGCGCTTGTAGACGTCCGTTTTTTTCACCGGATAACGGACCGTCAATAAACGGCTATCCTTGTATACATATTTTTTTTACCGGATGGATGGACGTTAGTTTTGAACTGGTAGTCGAAGGTAGACGGCACTCAATAAACAGAAAACGGGCAATACGTCCGGCAGCGTTAACACGCACCAATACACTGGCGTGGATGACCGCCCTTTCTTACACCTGACCGGTGTCCGTCGTGCCGAGGGGAAGCAGTGGTGCATCCGGCGTAAATTGTTCGCCGGACCGATGTCCGGTGCATGTACACACATTCATTATAATTCATACACCACCGCAAATCCGGCAAAAAACACGGTCCGTTAACCGGTGAAAAAAACGGACGTCTACAAGCGCTCTCATTCTTTCCTCGGAAGTTGTGGGAAAAGGACCAAGTGCAGATATTGGTGATCAACATTGGAGTCTTAAAAAGTTAAGTACTAGTTTGAAATTTGTTTTATATAATTAAATAATAATAATAATGTTTTTATGATAATGTGATTTAGTGTTAAAATATTTAAAAAGATAATTTAATAACGTAATTTAAATTTAAACTATAATCATGAATTTATGTTGTGTTGAATTTAAAATACAGATATTGAAGTTTAAAATGAGACTTTATTACTTGTTGGTCTATTTAAAAATAGTTTCCTTATATTTTAAATTGTAATATTTTAATAGGTAAGCTCAGTTCTTAAAAAAGGTAATTATGCCATTTTAATAACTAGGTAGCTAACGTATCAGCTTGATTAAACTTAGAACTACCTACTAAAATATATCAGATACTAAATATAGGTGCCTAGAATTTATATATTTAAAAGAATTGATTAAATATGGAATAAAGGAAAGGGATAGGTGCTTATTTCAATATATATAGCTAAATCTATTACAAAGTAATGTATATTATGTCTAAGGCAACCCGCGATACCGCCAAACAATCCTAATAATAAATTGTGTAAAATTAAAAATGTAACGACGTCAATATAATAAGAATAAGCGGTGAAACAAAGGTGTATAATATGTAAAAGATGTCTAAGATTTAAAATTATAGTAATAAAATTCATTTTCGATTCATAATTAAAACTATTAATATGGTTTGTTTTAATTGATATTCATAGTTATATGACCAATATGCACGATTACGAATCATAAAAAGAATAAATAACCTAGAATCAAAATAATGATCTTCAATCTGTATAAATAAGTTGATACAGTATAGAAATATTAACAGAGAAATGTAGTTGTTCGTAGGAGATTGAGGTAGGTAAATAAGATAACAGAAGCAAACGGTACTCACAGGAGTTGGAATGAGACAGCATATGCAGACGAGGGCGGAAACTAGCGTACGTGCGAGAGAGATAGGCATAGCACTTACCTGTGCAAGCGGCAACAATTAAATAATCACACGAACTTACCTGAAGTGAAGTTCGATTCTAATTGTTCAGCCTTCGTTGGAGAGATTTAAAATCAACTGTAGTAGCGCAGCTGCTACGCCATCTCACTCGCACGACTGTTTAGAGCTAAAGAAATAAAAAGAACAGCAATATTCCTACCTATCAGGATCATCCCTAAGCTTTCTCATTTAGTTCAGAGAATAGATATACTGCAACATTGGATTAGAAGATGGGTTAATTATTATAACAGAATAAGGGTTGGGATGGGATCGTAAATCTCTCTAACGAAGGCTGAACAATTAGAATCGAACTTCACTTCAGGTAAGTTCGTTTGATTATTTAATTGTTCAGCCTTCGTTGTTCGAGATTTAAAATCAACTGTAGATGTTTAGAAATGTCTATGACAATGTAGTAGGATTAAGTATAATGAAACCATATAAAAACTATTTAGAAAATAAAACATGGTTTATTCCAAAGCTTAATTAGAAAAAATAACTTAACTACTTATTATTATTATCAACAATCAGTCTTTACAAAAAGAAAAATTGATCTAATGAAATAAAGCGTTAACAAAGTTCAAATCAGTTTCAACTATCGGTCTCATATAGAATCTGGCAAAGACAGCGGACTGTTGAGTCCAGCCGGCTGTGTTATGAATTGCCTCAAGACTAACACCAGCTTGTCGCGCCTCGGAAGTCGCTGCATGACGGGTGCTATGCGCACTAAATATAGTGGTATCAATGCCACTAGCAGCTAAAATTTGTTTGATCCAGCGGCCTATTGTTTGAGAAGAAGCCTGATGATAGGGCTTCTTAAAAGTCAAAATAAGTTTGTCATCGGTAGTATTCCTAACCGACGAAGTGACATGTTTATAAGTAATTAAAGTTTCTGCAGGACACACGCTAGGCCTTTCTCTAAAAAACGGTAAATCTAAGGTCGGTTGAGACCTTCCTGGCCCTGAAGTTTTGACAATATCTGTTATGGTTATTATAATTCTGTCCATTAAAAATTTGGATATTTGAATTCCGTATTAAAGACAAAGTTTGACATCTTTGACCAGTAGCCAAAGCCAACAGAACGACTAGTTTTTTACTAAGAAGTTCGATAGACAAAGACTCGTTAGGGTACAGGGTTGCAAGGTAGTTGAGAACAATGTTGGGGTCCCAAATTCTACAGTATTTTGGAAAGGTTGGTTTTATTTTAAAAACACCCTTAAAGAAACGCCTAACTTAAATGTCTTCTCCCACCTTATTTCGAGAAATAAGGGATAAAGCCGAACGGTGTGAGTTTAATGTTCCATAAGAAGAACCTTTGTCTAAGCACTCAGATAAAAAATTCAAAAGGATCCAAACTCCTAGACAGACAATACACCCCCCACAGTTTAAAGCTAGAGGCATATTGCGTTTTAGTACTAGTAGCTAACGATGCTAACATTGTATTTATCGCGGAAGATGGTACTCCTTGTCGGGAAAATGCTTCCCGGATAAAACACTCACTGCTAGGGAAAGAGTCCGGTGCAGAGGATGAGTTTGCCTGAAATTGGAAAAAAGCAAATGCTGATCAGGAGGAAGTATGATAATTTCACTGATAGCCAGAGATCGGAACATCGGATACCAAGGTTGTGATGGCCAATTAGGGACCACCACAATACCAATAGCCTTATCGGCCATAATTTTATGTAAAACCTTTAACACCAGTGAAAACGGTGGGAAAGCATAAAAGAACATATTCCACGTCACCGTGAACGCGTCAATATTGTAAGCATTAGGATCTCTTTTCCATGAAATATATTTCTTGCATTTCGCATTAAGCCTTGACGCAAAAAGGTCTATTTGGGGTGAACCAAATTTGGATGAAATTTGATAAAAAGCGTCGGCATTCAATTCCCACAACCTGATAAAAAAAGAAAAAAGCTGATATTTTGACGTGAGAATTTTCGATTGAAAATTAGGGTGTTTTTTTGATATTAAGTTAAAATAAGGCGAAAAAATTAATACTTTAAATCAAATAAATTACAGTGTATTTGGGACATAATAAGATAAGTTTTTACCAAATTTCGTAGAAAAAAAAAAACATTTTTGAAAAAGATAAATATAAAAAATCAAAAACTGGGTTATTTGAATTTTTCACCTAAATTTTGAGGTTATGTAAAAAAATTGTATATACAAAAGTTGTAGATCTTTTTATTACCTACAACTTTGCCATTCAACTTTTTTCCATAGGACTTGTAGTTTTGCCGGAAATCAAGATAGACCATTTTTTACCCTTAAAAACCCACTTCCCGAACTCGGATCGACCGTAATTTATTTTTCCTTTCATTTTTATCATATTCCCCTCCTTTTCTAATGGGTTTCATCCTACTGTGATTTTTTTACATTTTTTATCATTTTTGAAGGCCTCGGCCCTGTAGGTCAAGTGCGAGTTTTATAGTAAAAATCGTTTGACGTGACGATCACGTTAATCGAGTTGACGAAATACGTAGCGTTTAATGAATGTATGTGAGTGTGAGTTTTCTAACTCTAAACGCAAAGTTCGGCGTATGCTCGATTGGTTTCAAAGTTAACCATAAACAAAATTAGTCTTATTATGTTGCCGTACGTTGTCTACATACCAAATTAAGAAGGACATGTTAGTTTGCAAATACCTGTTACAAGGGGACTAAATAAATTAGACGGATTATGTTGATAATGTTATCTCTTTCTAACGCAAAAAAGTGAAAAGGAAAGATATATAAACAAAACATTGTAAAAAGTTTGAAGTGGCATTCGTCAAGATGTTTACAAGTGTTTCTTTTGTGATTTTGAGTTAATGCAGTTTGTATTTTCTGTCTAAAAACGAGTGATAAAAAACTATACTTGCTCAAGAATTTCACAACAAAAAACAAACCAGCACCACGAAGTTTTTAGTTGTTTTCAAGTGTTTGTCGATTCGTATTCCAAATATGAGTTACTTTATTTGTTCTTGTGATTTTGTGCGGTGAAGTTATCTAAATTTATAATTACGAAGACCAGCCACACACAATCTGAGATGATGGTGACATTTATGATGCAGTAAGTAGATATTACTTCGATTTCTAAAAACATGATGTGTTATGAAAAAACCTTAAACCTATCCTAATCATCAATTCTAATTTTCTAATTCGAAACCTACTAATAAGCCAAGGGGTCGATTAACAACTATTCAACGCTAGGAAGAGCTTACAGTGCTCTTAAACGGTGTTGGTTCCGGGGACAGTAAGCCTACGGAGAAATGGAAAAAGGTAAATTAAATTAGAATTGATTGATTCTTCGTTATTTACATGTGGAGATTGTGTAGGTACCTATAATAGTATATTGATTTGGTTGTTTTTAAAGTATGGAGTGACTTAAAAAATAATACCAAAAGGAAATTTAATCGCATATGAAATGCGGCTACTGGTACTGGTGGTGGTGGTGGGCCTGCATCGACCTCCAAGCTCACAGACTTGGAGGAAAGTGTACTTATGATTATGGGAGAACAGGCTGCAACTGGGTTAAAAACAGTTTCGGAGGCTGGTCTTTCGCAGGTGTGGTAAAACTTTATTATTATCAAATTATGAATGTGTTTGAAAGTGTTGAATGAGTAATTGGAACATTTGTTTTTATTTACAGACTGAATGTGAAATACCAGAGGTCACGACAGAACAGCCAGAAGTCGTCATTCCACCACTTGTAGAAAATGAGGAAGTTTTTGTGTATGGTGCTAGCTATTTACCTACTTAAATCACATTCACATTTCACTATTATAACTGGAAAGTTTTTGTGTTATTTGTTACTTCTTTACAGAAAAATACTGAATTGATTATAAAGAAACTTGGTATGTGTTGACGCATCCACAACTAATAATCTTAATGTCTGTATAATAGCTGAAGTTTGTAATAATATTGTTTGCTAGAATTAACTTCTTCTAATATTTGTAGCTATCCAAGAAGAAGAGTGGAATCAAGCAGGTAGTTTACAGCAGCCACATATCCCTCCTCCTAGTACACCGACAGCTCCTGAGGCTGTACCAGCCACTGAAGGGCAAAGTCCTCGGAGTACAAGAAGACGAGGTACGTCAGAGAGGTCCCCTCGACGACCCCTTTGTGTTTACTTGTGTTTTGTTTTTATGGTGCAATAAAGTGTTTAAGTATCTATCTATCTATGTAAATAAATCAATTTATATACTTTAACAAAGTTTTATTAATCCAATATACATTATCACAGCTAGTTACACTAAGAGATTACTCTAAATAGACTTAATTTATAAAATTTACAAGAGATTAAAAATAAAATAATACGTTATAACAAATTATAAACCACAAAATCTAATTTACCTAAGTTTATACCTACCTAGCCTTTGACAGGAATTTTAGGACTATTATTAAAAGATTATTATGTTGATTCCATAGAGCAGCGAGCATTGAAGTTTAAGCCTCCTTACTATTCGATCTCGGACAGCTCTTCCTCTGATTAAATCTGATGTTGAACTAGTTGCATCTAAATCCATTTCCTGTACTCTTTGGAAATCGTCATTGACTTCTTGATCTGAAAAAAAACATACATATTTATAATTAAAGATTATAGGTAGGTACCTACCTCAAGATAGTTTTTTTTGCAATAAAACTTTACCATTTGCGCATTCCAAGAATGGTAATGTTTCCTTGAGAAATACAAGTGCTCTTCTTCAGCCTTCGGAACAAAAATATGGAAGTGACTTCCATCAATACACCCAATCACTCCGGGCAATCCATACTTAGTATAAAACCTGGAAAAAGGTGTAATATTATTAATAGTAGGTCTCAGAAATCAATCTAAAGTAAATAATTATGATAACAAATTTAATTTCTCTCAGTACCTAGGTATCAGCCACAGGACGTCCACTGCTGAACATAGGCCTCCCCCAAAGATTTCCAGAGCGATCGGTCGCATGCTCTCTGCATCCAACGACTTCCCGCGACCTTAATTAAGTCGTCCGTCCATCTAGTCGGAGGCCGTCCCGCGCTGCGCTTTCCGGTACGTGGTCTCCAATCTAAGACTTTTCGGCCCCAACGGCCATCAGTTCTACGAGCCACATGCCCCGCCCATTGCCACTTCAGCTTACTAATTCTTTGGGCTATGTCGGTAACTTTAGTTCGCCTACGAATCTCCTCATTTCTGATTCGATCTCGTAGTGAAACGCCGAGCATAGCCCTCTCCATAGCACGCTGTGCGACCCTGAGCTTTCTTATGAGGCCCATAGTGAAAGACCACGTTTCTGAGCCATAAGTCATTACTGGTAACACACACTGGTTGTAAACTTTCGTCTTGAGGCACTGAGGTATTTTGGACGAGAAGATATCGCGCAGTTTCCCGAACGCTGCCCAGCCGAGCTGGATTCGTCGATTGACCTCCCTCTCGAAGTTGGACCTACCTAATCGGACAGCTTGTCCTAGGTATATGTACTCTTCTACAACTTCGAGAATAGAGCTCCCAACTAGCACAGGGGCAGGCGCGACATGGATATTTGACATAATTTTCGTCTTATCCATGTTCATTTTTAGACCTACCTGTTGGGAGACTCTGCTGAGGCCATCGAGCATTGCACCGAGATCTTCCAACGATTTTGCCATGATCACAATATCGTCGGCAAATCGAAGGTGAGTGATGTACTCGCCATTGATATTAATGCCGAGTCCTTGCCACTCCAAGAGCTTACAGGCATCCTCCAAAGCAGCGGTGAATAGCTTAGGAGATATTACATCTCCTTGCCTGACACCTCTCTGCAATGGAATCGGCCCCGTGCACTGCTCCTGAACTCGGACCGACATTGTGGCGTTTTTGTACAAGCACTTCAACACTTCGATATACCGATGATCAATTCGGCATCGCTGGAGAGATCGCAGCACCGCCCAGGTTTCGACCGAATCAAAGGCCTTCTCATAGTCCACAAACGCTAAGCATAATGGCAGATTATACTCCTCAGTCTTCTGTATAACCTGCCGCAGCGTATGTATGTGGTCTATGGTACTATAGCCTCTTCGGAAACCGGATTGTTCGGGTGGTTGGAAGTCATCGAGCCTGCGTTCGAGACGATTCGTGATGACCCTTGAGAATAACTTATAAACGTGGCTCAGCAGCGAGATGGGCCTATAATTCTTCAAGAGGGCTTTATCACCCTTCTTGAAGAAAAGTACCACCACGCTCTTGTTCCACGCTTCTGGTGTCACACCTTCGAGCAAGACGGAATTAAACAGCCTCTGAAGGACTTTAAGTATCGGTGTTCCACCCGCTTTCAGAAGCTCTGTAGTAATTCCGTCTTTGCCCGGTGCCTTGTTATTCTTGAGCTGCTTAAGGGCCATTCTTATCTCGTACAAGCTGATGTCCGGGATATCTTCGGTAAAGTGTCGGGTAAGCTTGGCTCTCGGTTCTTTAGCCGGATCAGCAACAGGTTGCGCTACTGAGGTATATAACCGTCCATAGAACCTCTCGACCTCTCTCAACACCTCTGGTTTAGTCGACGCTATACTCCCATCCTCCGTCTTCAGCTTGGTTAACTGGCTTTGCCCAATAGACATGTCTCTTGCAAACACTTTGGAGCCTTTGTTCCGCTCTATCGCCTCTTTAATACCATTGGTGCTAAAGGCACGAATATCATGTCGCAAGGACTTATTGATGTGTCTATTGAGCTGCCGAAATGCGTCTGCATCAACGGATGATTGGAGTGTCATGGAGCGTCGTTTTTCCATGAGGTGCAAAGTGTGGACTGATAATTTTTGAGGTCTATTTTTACGGCGGGTTTTAAAGAATTTTGACCCGACCGCTTGGAAGATTTCTACAAGCTTGTTATTAGTATCGTCCACGGAAACGCAATCTTCTAGGCAATCGAAGCGATTTTGGAGATCGAGTTGAAAGCTCTCGGGATTCTGGTAGTGGGCAACTGTAGGTCGGAGCGTCGACTTCATCATACGCGACCTCTCTAGTTTAACGTTTATATTCAACGTGCCTCTAACCATACGGTGGTCACTGCCAGTTTTAACTCTGTGGATCACAGAGACATCATTGAATACATGCCGCCTAGTAGTCATGATGAAGTCGATCTCGTTTTTTGTAGAACCATCGGGACTCATCCAAGTCCACTTTCTATGAGGCGGCTTCTGGAAGAAAGAGTTCATCAAAAAGAGTCTCTCCTTCTCCAGAAAGTCGGCCAGCCTCTGTCCTCGAGGGTTCCGTCGCCCAATACCAAAATTTCCCACTCTCATCTCGTCATCGCTTCTTTTGCCTATCCTTGCGTTAAAGTCCCCCATAACAACAGTAAAGTGGGTTTTAGACTTATGTATGGCTCTACTAATGTCCTCATACATAGCCTCCACTTCGTCATCTGGGTGTGTCGAGGTCGGCGCATATACCTGTATGACCTTCAGCGAATACCTTTTAGATATTCTGAGTATAAGGTACGCTACCCTATTCGACACACTCTCGATAACCGTTATGTTGTTGACGAGGGACTTGTGGACGATAAACCCAACACCACCTTATGACTGTTGATCGCCCTCCCGGTAGAAGAACAAGTTGCCGGACTTCAGGGTTATCGTGTCCTCACCCTCTCTTCGGACTTCAGACAGCCCTACGATGTCCCAATGCAACTTGCCCAGTTCTTCTTCCAACTCGTACAACTTCTCGTCGGTCCTCAAAGTGCGCGTATTGTGTGTTACCAGGGCCAGTCGTCGGTGGTGGTAGCCGGATCTCTGCCGGGGATTCTTCGCACCCCCTGCCCTGCCGTCACCATGGCCGCTACCGGAGCCAGGAATAGCAAGGCTGCCGGGGACTGGGGGCCTGGGATTTTTGTTGTTAACCATTTTTGAGGGGTTTTGCCCATACTCGACACGCTGGGCATGCGGGTTGGCGAGCGCAGTCGATTTGGATGGAATGAGACAGAGACGCTGCTGCCCATCCCTGTTCCTAACGTAATCTCTTAGACGCCTATTACGTCACCCACGAGAAGATATGGGGAAGTGCTATTCTAGGCCAGCACTTCACGGCAACCTAGGTAGGTTACATACATTATATACATAAGTATACCTATATACCTAGGTATACTTATGGGAAACTGCTTGTCTGGTGGCAAGAGTTTTAGGGAAAGTACCTAATACTATTATACTTGTTTAGCATATTACGGTGTATGAGAGCCTGTGTAACTTCGATGTACACACTGCACATCTTTTGAGACAAATGTTGTGCCCTGCCAATAGGCCGTTGATAGGACCCACTAGCATAAAATAGAAGTGCAGTGAGAACCTAAAACAATATTTACCTATTACTTAAAACTTTTATAGATACCTACCTAACTAGCCATAAGTTAGTGAAATTGGAAATAGTCAAACATTCGATAGGTAGGTACTATTTTCAAATAAGATTCCGCCTACCTTAGATTCAAGAGTCACTCGTTGGGATGACTGTAAATCTGTCAGCTTTCGAAATTATTCACAGAGGAACTCAAAAGCGTCCTTTGACAGACGATAGTTTCGTCGGAATTCTTCCTGCAGATCTATGATTTGTGACTTCGCGCATATGTGATCGTTGTATCCGAAGCAAATTACGGTCATCTTGTGCTTGAGCTTGAATAAGCATACGCCAAGCAAAGAAACAACGTATCTTGTTTAATTTTTTTATAATACAAACACTTCTCACAAGCTTGTCACTAATGAAAACACAAGTGAGTGACTTTACTACTGCGCTAGCGTTTTTTGACGCACGAAATGTCAAAATTGTCACTCGCACTCTGCGTTACGCTAAGTTAACTCGCACTCAGGTAATAAGCTTCGCATGACGTCCGCTAGGGGCGCCATTCAACTTTCCATACAAACTTCGCGTTTACGTAAACGTGATCGTTTGCGTTTTCGATACGAGAAAACTCGCACTTGCCCTACTGGTCTATAATAATACGAAGATAGGAATTATTACGATAGGTTTTAGGTTAGTTTCGGATAACGTGTCGATCGATCGAACGCTCACGCTGTACTTTGTTTGTATTGTGTACAGTTATTTCAAAACCCCATGTCAATTTTCTTAACTCAAAAGCGATTTTAAACGTACACGTTTCAGTTGACATTAAAGTGTTTACAATATGTTCCTGGTTTGGAAGTCCGGAAGTTTCTAATCTTTTTGTAAGGATTTTTACTGCTTCTTTATCTTTTAAGAGTCCTAAGCTAAATATTGTTTCATCAGCTTCTGTTGTTTCATTAATTATTCTGTTGATTGTTTGAACATTAGTAAAACTGCCTACCAACTGTAATTGTACTCCTTAATTAGAATTTCGAAGGATCTCATGAGCTAGATTTGCTATATATGGCCGCATAGTAATAAGAGTTGAACACAGAGCTTCTAAGTCATCCCGAGAGGCCCCCAATAGTTTTATTACTTGAGGATTTGTTACGTAACCGGGGAGGAAATTCTCAACAATTTCTCGTGCTTTCCGTTCAAAATTGGGAAGTCCGGTTGGTTATATTGAGACTATACATATCTTCAACTAACCTAATCGGATCAAATGGTTCTTTAATGTTGCAGGGAAGTACATTAAGGAGTGCTTTGTATACTTCAGGTGCCTCTTTTCGAATGATAAACCAAATCTTTAACCATATTGTGAGTGGGTCAGGACAGCCCCTTTGACTATGTTGATAAATGTTGGACAGGGGTGATCCTCCGAAAATAGAACAGTTTAACAATTTAACAGTTTTGTTAGTTAGGCAGTTTAACAACACAGGTAAATTCATCTTACTAGTCACTGGACTTAACATGCCTTTCCTCCTAAATACATTTCCGGTTTCAAAAGAGTATAGAAACATAGGTAGACAGGGTAAGTAACAGCTGCGAGATAGATTTTCAGTTGTGGTTGCAACACCCATGATCAATGACTGGAGGGATGGGAAACCCTCATTGATGTCTGGGATTAATCTGATGGACTTATAATATCGAACCTTAGAGTATTCAAATAAATTTTGGGAGTACCACGTTTCTGAAAGCTTCAATTTAAGTCCTCCACTTGAATTTAGCAACAGTTTAATATTAAACTTTTTTGGTTCTGCGATCTGATAACCTTTAAGTTTTAAGCGGATAACCTGGTTGTCACCTTGACCCATGGTCTCTCCGATTAAGTTACAATCCTTAAGTGCAAGCTTAATTATCATGATAGTAGTAAGAGTCCAAGCTTTCTGTCTCATTCCCTCAAAACCTCCAAGTTGGTCGTAATGGCAGAACTCTCCCTCCACAGGTTCTCCATCTGTTCCGATCTCAGGATGTGTTAATCTAGAACTTAATAGGACCATACATCGATTGAACCATAGGTGTGAATCTGAGTAGAGATTTTCCCTTCCATGTAAGGCATAAAGTTCGTTGAATAGATATTTATTAAGATCATGTCTCTGTAGCTCGTTCCATTTAGATAAATCTAGGTTGATGTTGTACTCACCACTCTTTGAGAGACTTGATGCAACTTTGTCCATTCTCTTGGCTACTTCCAATTCAGAGTTAGTCAAGGTCTGTTCCCGAATTAAAGGAAGGATATTATCACTCAAGGATTTTTCCAAACAAACTTGCATAAGTCTCATTTCGTAGGTCTGCTTGCAGAACACTCTTCCTAAAATATTTAACTCTTTCCTTTCTACAAAGTTGTACAATGTCGTCTCGATTATGGTTATAGTGAAGAGGTTCTTGATTAGCTATTTTAAGGGCTAACTCTCCCTCATCCTCTTTTAAGTATCGTGAAAGGACTCTCGGTTTATATGTCCCACTGGCTCTTGTTTTTTTCTGATTGTGCAGGAACTTAAATGCACAAGGATCATAAGGGATGAACCATTCTTCTATAGGGGGTGCACATGCTGTGTCTTTTCATCAATCTCCAAACTTAGTTCATGATTCTTTCCTAGGTGGATATTTTCCCAGTCAACTAACGAACTCAAATTCTTTTCAATGCAATTTTGAGAGAGTAGGAGATAGAGGACCTACTACCTTGTGGATAGGATATCTACCTCTTTTCCGGTAAAATGAATACATATAGGTTTCTCGGAACTCACAAAGGACTTTTTTAGCTAGGCTGTCATCAACTGATACAACTTTTTTAGAGTTTTCTCTTAATTGTTTTATTCCATCACCTGGTCCCAATATAGGATGACCATAATTTTTACAAAGATTTGCAAAGTATAGAGCCAACTGTGATGACCTATCTCTATTATTTTCAAAGGATTGACATGTTATTACTTTTAGAAAGAGATCAATGTCGGAGTTTGAAAATTCCAATTTTAACTCATCTCTTAAAGAGTCTTTTAATGTTTGAAAACCTAGATCATCAACTGTATCAGATACAATATGTCCGATTACATAAGCATCCCAATTTTTCATAAGGTTGAAGAATGTGTTCCTATATTTTGATCTTAGGTAAAGCAAAGTATCATGTAATTTATCATAATTAAGAATTAGTCCCTGAATTTGTTCATCTTTTTCTTTGTGTGCTATATGGACACTTAAGTAAAATCGAACTTGAAGATAGGAAGATTATCTAAAGCGCACATAAGCATAGTAGTAGGATAGAGATAAAACTGATTTCGGAACTTTATGATACTCAATTCTTTTTCCACTAGTAGGTTAGAGTTAATCTTATGGTATTTCCCTAATAACTGTTCTCTCAGTAAGTTCGGTTTTGATATATACAACTTTTTCTTTTGTTATGTCGCTATGCTAAGCGTTGGGGGCGGAAAATGATAGTCGAGACGGTTAGAATAGTGTACATAAATATTTATTAAGAACTAAGAATAAGCTACAAGGACATAAGTAAGTAAGTTAAGTTAAGGTAAAATTTAAGTTAGATTAACTTAGCATTTAAGTTTTAGACGTGAAATAGTTATAATTAAGTTTAATGTTTAACGTTGAGGCTAGAATAAGGACATGGGACTTTTTCCTTGAGAGGGTCGGTTTTCAGCGGGGTTAGGACCGAGCTAGCGTAGGACATAAAGCTCTCTATCTCCCTGTCTCTCTCTGCGAGTTACTGGCTTGTTAGGTTTCATTGAGAAAACTTATCTCGAGGGAACGGGTCGTGTAGCGTCCGGGACAAGGGTGTGGCATCTTCTTCATATAGTGCATCAAGACGCCGGTCTACGCCAGACGGTCCCAGACCGGAATCGGCTCCTTGGTGTCATTATGACGGACCGGTGTCTGCGTGTGTAGCCCCGAAAGCTTCCCGAGAGAGTAGGGGTGCTGTAGGCCCGACGATAATTCCCTGGAAGTTCCAGTATTAGCGGTCAACAGGTGTCCAACATGCCCGTTATGAAAGTCATCGACCGTTCAAGATTAAGTCTTCTCTGACAATACTAACTGCGTTCCTTGGTCGGTGGCTTTCACAACAAATTCAGGCAACATGTTAAAACAGACACTTAAAATCTAATAGTTTATGAGTTAAGTCAAGAGAAATAGTATTACATTAGGTAGATAACCATAAAGGGGAAGCGTTCCTTTAGTACACCGGTACAAACAGGGTGTGTGTACTTGGTTATTTTAAGTTAAGATGAGAACGTGTCACATGGTATTAATAAGTACAATTATTTATTGTAAACTGCGCACGCACATTTAAGACTAGGTTTCATTTAGATATAAGAAAAGGGTTTACCATTTTGAGAACAAGACAGACTTACAAAAGAGCAGGGGCCTAAGTCTGCTAACACAATTGTGTTACAATAGTGTGTCGATATAATCGTAATAGAAATTTGATGTCAAAAATATGACATTACATGTCAAATTGGTATTCTAATATACTATATTGACTATTCTATCGAGACACCACTGACACACCACTGTCTCACTTTTGTACTCTGCTCTACAATCGTGGCTTAATGGAATCTCGATAGTTGTTAAAACGGTATATTGCTTAGCAACATATGCCATGTTGCTAGGCAACACCTGCAAGGTAAATATTACCATACCATTGAGACTCCATAGTGATTATATTGCGATGTTATTAAAACTTTAGCAGAATACCAAATAAAGTCACAATCTCGATATAATATCAATAGTCTTGATATAATGACAATGGTTGGCCAAATAGCAGAATAAGGCCCCAGAGCGTAGGCCACGCGGTCCGTCTCACGAATTACTGTAACTGCGATATTTTGTAAATAATTTAGTTTTTAGTTGATTGAATCCACTTACCTAATAATAGGGAATAAATTAAAGCACAAGTTAGATGATATCGGCTCACGATTGCTTTTTAAATTAATGATTTCTAAATTATAAGTCACGAAAGCTCTCGGCCGTTCGCAAAGAAAAATGAGAAGGGCAAAAAAAGGTGGAACTACATGTATGTCACCTCAGGAAGTACGTCGTTTGACAGATGTTCCACAGATAAAATAAAATGTTAAATTCTAGTTTTTATTTAGTGATTTATCTGTTTTATTGTTTATTAAATGTATTAAGCTAGATTATATGCATATTCATATTCATTTATTTCATAAAACATGGGTACAATGCTTTATTAATTCAAATAAACAAATCATAGTAATAAAATGACATAAAATAAAAATAAAACTAAAAATAAGAAAAATAATACAAAATAAAAATAAAAATAAAAAAAAATTACCCACCCATTACCCATTACCCACACAAAAATAATACAAAAAAGTAAAACCTTAAAAATCAACCTATGCCTATCAACCCACATAATTAATGTTAATTAAAACAAGAGGAAGCCCTCCGCTACACCCTCCCGAGGCATTGTCCCCAAGATGCTGGCAGCATTCCCTCGCTGAATAGCAAGACTGAGACGCTGGGACAAGAAGCCGCCAGCTCTAGGATCGCCAGTAGCCTCGACAAGGCGCGCCGACAGCTCCCTCAAAAAGGTCCTAGCACAGGGCCCCCAACAGCCAACGGTCTCAAAACCCAGTGGTGTGAACATGTAACAACTGGGCATATCCTCATATTTACGGACTTTCGCAGCCTCCGCCCCAGTAGCTGCAGCACCTGCCTGCACACGAGTAGCGAGCAGATGGGAAGGAGCCAGTGTGTCCACACAAGTGGCATCCCACACCAAACATCGCCCATGCTCCCAAGGAATGAGCGTCACGCCGTCGGGTCTCTTGCCATCAGAACGAACGATGCCGTTAGGTTCCAACATTGCCGGTATGTTCGCTGAAGCAAGAGCTCGACGAATGACGTCATTCAGAGCGGAATGGCGCGGGATACGGCCAAGACTTCTTTGGCAAGACAGGCCATGGTGACCCAAACCGGTCACCTCCGCCCCACAAACACACTGGTGCGGCTGCACAACCCGCAAGCCCAGCCGCAGGCCAATCGCCAAAGAAAGGGTATTCCTATCTAACATAGTGCCTACGTTTGCCGAAGGAATGGCATTAAGCCATACGCCGGACTCCCTCTCAAAGGAAGCGAGGAGCCGAGCCCGATGTACGTCGCCCGAACACTCTGCCAGCAAATTCTGCTGCACCAAATTACACAAAAGGCTCATCCCACTGCCTCTGGGAATGCAAAACAGCGGGGACGTCACAACTAGTAAGAGACCTCCACCGGTCTACAGCCCCAGAGAAGTGGACCACCCCCGAACGAGCCAACGAGGCACCCAAAATGCCGTCAAAGAGACCCCGGCAGCCGTGAGCAGAAGCCAAAAAAGCAGGCAGTGCAACAGACGAGACCCCCCTGATGCCAAGGCCCCCAAACCGGACCGGAAGAGAAGCCTGGGACCAAGCCTCTGAAGAAAATTGGCAATTCAAAACCCTACCCAGAAGTCTTGAAATTCTCTCATCCACCCCCAGAAGGAGGTCCTCAAACTTCCAGAAATGAGCGCACCTAAGGGCATACATAAACTGGGGCACGAAAAGACAATATTTAATTATCGTCAACGCCACATGAGGACTGATCCTTAAAAGACGCTCTAATGCTTCATCAAACCTTGATGAATCAATCATGCACGATAAGAAGTAGCAAAATTCTTCATTCCCTCTATGCCCTAGAGTTTGGTGATAATTTTGATGAACGAGTCGACAATATGGAAATAATTTATATGTGGCAGGATTTTCTCCCTGCAACAGGCGTGCTTGCTGAGTTCTCAAGTTTATGATCTTCAATAAAGGAGAAAAAAACTCCTTGAATGAGAGTGTCTCAATTGCTTCATCCTCTCCCAGTCCATACACTGATCTAAATGTGATAAAGAGAGTAATTAAAGGAAGTCCTGTGCCTGCTATGTGTGTCAGGCATGTAGCTTTCAATACGGCATCCATTTTCATTTGTTCCTAGTGAAGATAGCCGGAAGGGTTGCTTGTTGGAGGGGTGAAGGATTGAGTTGCAAGGAAGAGTACAAGTGTTCCTATTTGTCTTCCTGCTAGGCTCATGATAGATAGAGCTGAGTCCATGGCCTGGTTAAAGTGGGTGGCTGGAGGAGGGATGAAAGTAGAAAATGCAAAAGGAACCATGTCTGAATAATGTTTGTGGATGTTGGCTTTTTGAAAGGTCCGTTCAAGATCTCCAGGTCTCTTGTTGACTCTTCTCATCAGAATGAGACATAAGAATGTTGCAGTACGATGGAGGGCCATATATGAGGTGTGGGCTGCTAGTGCCTCTCCTGAGGTCGTTGGGGCGATGGATGAGAATGCAGTTATAACAGACATTTTAAACAAGTGGACGCCGTCAGCCAAGATTTGACCTTCAACCACGTGGAGTTCCTCTGGATTGGGGGGGGCTTGGCTGTCCGAGCTTGTGCCTGGACCTTCATCTGCTAACGTGAATTCTTGACGTTTGGGGTCTGACTGAGACCTCGCCATTACAGACTCTTTAATAGGCTGCACCTTCTTTTCCTCGACATCTTTTACAAATCTAGCCCAGATGTCTTCCAATTCCTCTAGAGACTGATACTTTAAGATCTCGGATTTACCATCCGTATTGAAATTGAAAAGTTTTCTTGTCGATGAGAAATCCCACGAAGAGGCTAAAATATTACAAATCAAATTCCCAGTATTGGATACACTGGTTATATATCCAAAGTATCCCAAATAAAATGTTTTGAGAGTTGATAAAATCTCTAGAGTGTTGATTCCAGGAAATGTCAACTGAGCAAAGTCATTAATTATGTACTTGTCTTCCCAAACCCACTCTCCACCACACGGGTCGGATTGTGCGAAACCAGCTACAGTTTTAGCTGCCTCCCTGTATCGAACGAGAGGGTGATTAGAATCCATTTTATAGACTGGTAAATTCCGGTATAATCAATGCTGGTTGAGTATACAATTATTGCGTTGTTTATTCCTGTAGGATTTAGTTAGATAAACCGACCGAGGTAATTAAATATTATTTATTAGCGCGCCATCTACCGAAACGGAACGACGTTATTTCGCAAGGACCGAAAGAACGTGACGTTCCTGACTGATTCAAGTAGTTTGTCTTTTAGATGAGAGAGGTCGCTAGCAGTTCCAAAATGACCAAATTTAACTAAAATAGAAGCTTTATTAATTCCTCTCTTAGGACTGGGAAAGTCGTAAATGCGACGAATGTAACAACGTTACAAGCTATACTTCCTCTACGTCTACATCATACTGGGCTCTAACATCGTAAACTTTCGGATTAAGACAGATACAGAATCCTCGTATTCCATTACTACGAGGGCGGCACTGAAAATTTCGGGAATCAAGGAAGTGACACAACATTACTATTAAAAAATGTATTTATTGCTTTTCGAAGTATTCTCCGCGAAATTTGACACATTTTGCCATACGATGGAACCAATCATTGAAGCAACCATTCCATTCGGAAGTTGGGGTCTCCAAAATGGCCGTTTTGTAGGCGTCCACAGCTTCTTCAGGTGATGAAAATCTCTGACCACGCAATTTATTCTTTATTTTAGGGAAAGTATAGAAATAATTAGGGCTTAGGTCGGGGCTGTACGGCGGATGGTCTAATAATTCTATGTTTTCTTGCTCTAAAAACTCTTTTGTTTTGTGCGCGGTGTGAGAACTCGCTTGTCGTGATGGAGGATGATGCGGCGGTTGCAGTTCTCTTAACGGAGTTCAGAAACGACCTGTGGCAAACAATTGCTAGCATACCATTCTGCATTAACCGTTCTTTGTCCCTCAAGAGGAATAGTCGCAACATGGCCGGTTTTGGAGACAAACGTGGCCACCATTTTTTTTTGCAACACTCCGTGAACGAACAATTTTTGTTGGCTTTAACTCATTTTCAAACACCCAAACTCGTGACTGGTTTTTTGTTTCGGGTTCGTACGCATATATCCAGGATTCGTCACCTGACACGATGTTGTATACAGCATTTGAGTATCCTGCGTGGAATCTTTCGAGAGTTCTGACGCACCAAGTAACGCGAGCCGCTCTTTGCTCTTCACAGAGCGAATGCGGTATCCATCGGGAAAACAACTTTTTTTACACCTAATTGTTTATGCAAGATTATTTGTATTTGACTCATGCCAATGTCTAAAGTTGCCTGAATTTCGCGGTATGTCACATGTCGATCTTCCTCAATCAGCTTACGCACAGCATCAACGTTTTCTTGGGTGACTGCAGTTTTTGGACGACCTTGACGGGGATCATCACTGAGCTTGACACGTCCACGTTGAAATTCAGCAAACCAGCGATAAATTGTGGTTTTGGATGGGGCTTCATCACCAAATGCAGAAATCATCCGGTCAACACACTGTTTTTGTGTTAAACCACTTCGAAAGTCATAATAAATCATCGCTCTTGAATTTTCTCGAGTCAATTCCATTTTCTCAACGACTAAACAAGTTTGACAAAACCTTGTGACAAGACCGAGAATCTTTTTTTAAATAAATAAATGGTATTCGATTTTTAAAACCAAGGAGTTTTCAATTAAAAAGATTTTAATATGACAGGAACAGTGGAAATATTCCATTCCCGATACTTGTAGTGCAGCCCTCGTAGTACTATTACAGAAACAACTTAAATCTCTAAACTGTATTTTTCCATAGCAGTTTGAAAATATTTGATGTACTTTAAGTGTTCCTACTAGCCTAGGAATATTCTTTGGTAGTAAGTTATTGAATGAAATTTACCTATATTGACCTTAAGTTCATTTGCTGAGCAATATTCGCTCTGGTCTGCCATGCTAACAAGGCTAACTAACAAGGCCTTTTGCGCGCTATGAAATTCCGCGGCCAATGTGTTTAGTTCTTTTTCTGTAACACCTTTGAGATCGGAACTCTCAATACATTCTAACTTCATGAACACATAATCACGCAAAACCCTGTTTTCATCAGCACTCCAGTCGTTTATTTCTAAATCTTTCCTACTGGTATCGACAGTGAAACGCTTTGAATCTAATGGGGGGATGAATTTAGGAGACATAAGATCGGCTAGAAGAGCAAGAGATTGTTAGATAGGGCGTGGGTAAATTTAATTAAACCAAACCAAGGTAGTTTAATACATATATTTGCCCACATAAGATTTGCACTGCCTGGCATTGTGGTAAGTAGCAAACAAAACGAAAATGACAGTAAATGTCAACCTTACACTTTCCCCAAGATACTTTCAATAACTTTCAAATAACTTTCAAACGAAAAATATAAATTTGGGTGTTCGAGCCTTCAGGCTTGACCCACATTGAGATTAACCTTCTGAATATCGGCGCCATCTAGCTCGTTAGGATTGCAACTCAATCCCGATTCGTCGTTTCTTACCCCCTCCTACCCCCTCTCCTTGTGTGTCAGCGCCACAGGTGCGGCCATTTTGTTGCTTCAGTACTTTTTGAATTTTCGGCGTCATCACATCGATTCAAGATTCATATTCATGTAAGTTACAAACCTTTTTACAAAATTACAAAATATTATATAAAGTGAAAGAACGGATATCCCTAGTTGTTAGGGAAATTATCCAACACAATTTTGCCAAAGTGCATCACTGTAAAGAGCATTTCAAGCGTCGGCTCCCCAGGAACGACCAAGCTCACGGTGTTTTCTTTAGGGATACACCAGAGGTAATGGATGCTTCCAATACCTATTGCTGAGTGTCGATCAAAATTTCGACCGCTTAATCAAACGACTTGACATTAAGTTCACACTGAGACGAGACGCTTCACGCAGGCATCTAGACGTTTCGAGAGACGCCTCAAAGGTCGCCTCGATTAATACGTCGGGTCGCCTCGAGAGACGCATCAAAGGTCGCCTCAATCGTGCGTCGATTCGTTTCAAGAGACGCTTGAAGTCGGCTCAGCTGGCGCGTCAAAATGCCTATATTATGACTTCGAGTCACTCAATAAATTTATCTTGCGTCTTTCAGACCATGCCTACCTTGCAAGAACTAATAGAGGCAGGAATACCCGGCAGCAGCGACGGCAGAGATGAGGAGTTTTTCTTTCGCCTCATTGCTGTCCTGGACGATCATTATCCCCAGGGATGGCGAACGTGGGAAGTTGAGGATTACTCCTACTCGAACCTCTTTGGGAGTCGGATTTCATCATCAATCGAGCAAAAATTGCGTTTTGCTATTCCAACGGCAGAACTAGGACAAGCCTACTCGCCAGACGACCCGACATTATCGGAGAAAAAATACAGAACCATCAAAAGAAAGCTATTAGAATGGCCACTAGGGCGGGCTCTTATTTACTCCCCACATTCGGTGATGGAAAAACTTCACAAAAATTCTTACGAGAAGTTTATGTGCACGGTCAAACTGCTAAAACCGAAGCTCATATCGAGAAAGAGGAGCCTATCACCACAGGGCACACCTCCGAATAAAAAACCGCGAAGTCAATCCCCAGACAAAAGGATAGAGGGACCCCGCTCAGCCTCACCTTGCCCTTGGAATGTGACATCAAACCGCTCGTCCTCGCAACGCGATGGAAGTTTCACTGAAATTCAAATAGCATTTTTCGAAAAAATGATGAATGTGCTTACTAAGAACACCGAGGTAATGGCCAATGTGGCAGATCAAGTCTCCACCTTGCACGACAGAATGGAAGGTAATGACGACACTTCTGATACCTCTTTGTCTGAGCCAGAAACAGAGCATAACACCACCGAAGAATCTCAGAATGCCATTGTTGTTACCGAATCATCCGACAACATTTGCACCTTTGCCCCAAGCACAGCGGAAGCAGAACCAAAACTAGCCAAGGCAAAACCCCATCTCGTAGATCAGGGTCGAAAATGTCAAAGACTAGGAGACGAGGGGTGGAAAAATGTAAGGTATGCGGACGTACAAAAAACTTTTCACGCAACCCCCATATTCGGGGCCCTCAAGGTAAATTCGGTACTTGCCACTAATACACCTAGCTGGACTTCACTGAGTCAACTTGAGAAAAACGACCTAACGTTAGGGGCTATAACACATGGACTCCTATTGCAAAGGTCCGCCTTTGAAGAGGCCTGCAAACATTTGAGCCCAACAAGCAGAAAAGAAGTCCAAAAATATTTCCTAAATAACGACTCCGAATTTAGAAAAATCTCGGACAATCTGCTACAATATACATGCGGTCGACGGGCGGAGGTTATCCAAACCAGAAGAGAGACCTACAAATGTCCAAACAAGGTGTTGAACGACTTACTTCACGAAATCCCCCCGTCAGACACCCACCTCTTCTGCGAGGAAAAAATAGCGGAAGTAATGAAAGAACAAGGTGGAGCCTATAAGTTTTTTCCGAGGAAGACGAACCCAACAAAAACAAACCCAAACAAGAAAGGGTTCAAAGGAAAATACAGGAGTTTTAATAGCAAAAACAATAACAAAAAACAGACAGGGCGAAACTTTCGCCCGTCATGGAAAAGTGACAATATCGGAAATAAGGGCACTAAACCTAGCCAGGCAAAAGAACATAAACCCTAAGGTAAACCAAACTTTCCAAGCAGGTCAGCTCAAAAATAAAATTAGCCTGTGGGAATCATTAAATGCTCCAGAAACAATTATTAAGGTTTTGAAGGGTTACCGTATTCCATTCTCAAAGAAACCACCTCTCTCCAAGCTTTCCTATAAAAAATGCAAGGGATTTGCACCAAAACCTTCGTCAGAGATGTCACAACAAATTGACAAGCTCATCCAAATGCAAGCGATTTCTTTGAATAGATATAATAGCGGCTATGTTTCCCCTATTTTTCTTAGAGAAAAAAATGACGATTCCTACAGACTAATTTTTAACTTAAAACAACTAAATTTTTACATTAAGCCTCCAAAATTTCGATTAATTAACTTAAAGAAAGTGACACAAACCATTCAGAGAGATGATTATCTTGTCAAAATTGATATGTCAAACGCTTACTATCACGTTCCCATCGCAAAAACACACAGACGATACTTATCACTGGTTTACAACGACCAAATTTACAATATGAACTGTCTCCCTTTTGGACTATCAAGTGCACCGTCAATTTTTAACAAATTGACTAATTGGGTAGCATCCCTGTTGCGCGATAGAGGCATTCGAGTTATTGTGTATCTCGATGACTTTCTTCTCCTAAATCAAGACTCAAATTGTCTGGCACACCAAGCTCAGTGGACAATTTCTTTCTTAAACGAACTGGGTTGGCACTTGAATTTAGAAAAATCTAGTCTAAGACCTAAGAAAGACATCGAATACCTTGGCTTATTATGGAATTCAAACACTAACACAATAACTCTTCCGGATACTAAAATTGCCAACGTATCTGAAACCATTAAGCATATCCTACGAAAAAATATGTGGAGTTGGATGATTGCTAAACGCCTCCTGGGTAAACTTAATTTCGCAGCTAATGCGGTACCATTGGGCTTTCTTCATTGCAGGGCCATCCAACTAGCGGCAAAACTCCTTCCAGAAAACGACAAAAACAGAACCTTCCAATTTCCAATCCAAGTAAAACAGGAGCTTCTCTGGTGGCTAAAAAATCTGAACAGGAGTTCCATCCTCCAAATTGCTCCACCCACAGCCTTCATAACTACCGATGCCTCGGGCTCAGGCTGGGGTGCGATAGTAAACAACAAAAAGCTCCACGGACTCTGGACAAATTCGCAAAAACTATGGCACTCCAATCTAAAAGAACTTTGGACCTTATACGAGGTATTACAAAGAGAATGGAAAGACTTGGAAGGAAGAACCGTTATTTTCCAAACGGACAATCGAACGGCTGCCGCTTATATCAGGAAGCAAGGAGGTACAAGATCAAAAACCCTCCTCAAAACAACGTCACAAATTTTAGAGTTCGCCTACCTACACAAAATTGTCATAATACCAAAATACCTGCCAGGGAGGTACAACGACATAGCAGACAGCCTATCCAGAACAAAAGACGTCCCGGAATGGCATCTCGACAAAGAGAGTTGCGAAAGAATATTCAACAAGCTTGGAACACCTTGCATAGACCTCTTTGCATCAAAAACATCGGCAGTAGTTCGGAATTACGTAAGCGAAGACTCACGAGACCAGGAAAGCCTATTCACGGATGCGTTCAGCAGGAGTTGGAACTTCAGGTTAGGGTGGATTTTCCCCCCACCAGCGTTGATACCTCGAGTGTTGCAACACCTGAACACCTCCCAAGGACACTATCTACTGATAGCACCAAGATGGGAGAAAGCTTTTTGGAGAGCCGAACTCAAGAAACGAGCAATGCGACCTCCTATTCGCATCAAAAACCTATGGCTACATCTTCGCGACCTAAAAACGAACAGACACCCACGGGACATAAAGAACTTAGTATTGGAGGTATGGAAAATACGGGCTGGGCCAATGAAATAGCTAACTGGAACCCTTCAGAAAAGAACTTTTTGCAAACAGCTTGGCGGCCGTCTACCTTTAAGACCTACAGACAAGCTTGGAACTCGTGGTGCGAGTGGGCTAGAAAAAACCATATCATATCTTCGGAGCCAAGCCCGAGTGACTTAGCCAGGTACCTAATATATTTGAGCGATGAGAGGAAATTAGCAGCCCGAACAATCCTGGTACATAAATCCACTGTAGCTACCTTCACAAAACCCTCACTGAATAACCCTCTTAGCAATCACCCTCTGGTTAAAAAGATAGTAAAGGCAATAATGTTAAAACACCCCCCAATACACAATTCCACAACTTGGGACGTAGAGGATCTTGTTAACTGGGTCAAGCAGCGACCATTAAATGAATCCAATCTGTACCAGGTTTCTCAACATGTTGCGATACTCTTACTTCTGGCCTCAGGTCGTCGAGTACACGACCTCACCTTGCTTCACACTGATTCAGAACATTGTACCATCACAGATCAGCAAGTCACGTTCTGGCCAGCCTTTGGGTCTAAAACAGACACAGCGAGCTACAGGCAATCGGGTTGGCACCTTACGTCGGGGGTCGATCACAAACTAAATCTCTGTTATTGGATTCCGACACTAATCAAAGTCTCGAATATACGTCGTAACGCAGACCCCACTCTTTCAAATCTTTTTATCACCACAAGAGGGAAGGTAAAAGCAGCCTCGAGAACAGTAATTGCGGGATGGCTAAGAATAGCACTAAAAGACGCAAATATTAGAGGTTCACCAGGCAGTTTTAGGTCGGCTGTAGCCTCAAATAATTGGTCTAAGAAAAATCTCGACATAGACGAAGTGTTGGGCCGAGGTAACTGGCGTCACGCTTCCACTTTTTTTAAACACTATTTCAAGGAAATAAGAAGAGAAGATACGCCTAACTCACAATCAATAGTAGTATCGGACTTCTTTAATCCTACTTAACCTATTATGTGTTATGTTATTTCTATTATGATTGAAACATTTAAATACTACAAATTTTGTTATTACTTAATTCATATGATTCATTATCAAGCATTACTTTCTTTATCAATATAACTACTATACCAAAGATAATAGCTTGCTTTTCACTATTCCTACACTTAGAGCCTAATATTACTTAAAAATCACAGTACCTACCTGCCTACGCAACGTGTCAGCGCCAGCAGATAATAAACAGGTCTCAATGTGGGTCAAGCCTGAAGGCTCGAACACCCAAATATACGTGTTTTTCCCCCGAAGGGTAAAAAACACTTATTTGGGTTTCAGCCGAATGGCTTGACCCACACTATTTTCTTTTCTTGCTGGCTTCAGCCTCGCCTCAATTCTACAAAGTACTGAAGCAACAAAATGGCCGCACCTGTGGCGCTGACACACAAGGAGAGGGGGTAGGAGGGGGTAAGAAACGACGAATCGGGATTGAGTTGCAATCCTAACGAGCTAGATGGCGCCGATATTCAGAAGGTTAATCTCAATGTGGGTCAAGCCATTCGGCTGAAACCCAAATAAGTGTTTTTTACCCTTCGGGGGAAAAACACGTATATTATCAACGATAACAAAAAATACTTAACGACGTTCCAACAACACCAAAAAACAACGAATGTAACTCAAAATTTAAATTAAATTAATTAATAATTAATTTAATTAATTTTTAATTTTTTAAATTTAATTTTTATTTTGTCGCTATGGTATTCGTTGAGAGCGGGAATTTTAAGAAAGAAAGCAACGGATACTATAGTACATAAATTTTTATTAGTCTAGATGAAGTTAAGTTAAAGAACATTTTTAAACAAGATAAAGCTAGGTACTTATGGTCTAAGTTTTTAAGAGTTAAGTTAGAGATAAGTTAGACTATAGTTAAATACCTACTAGATTTAAGACAAGCTAAGTTTGATTTAAAGTTAAAGGTTAAATTTAAGAGCTAGAAAAAGACTAATTCCCTTGAAGAGGGCGTTTTCAGAGGGGCTCGAGCCGGATTGGTGTAAGGGACAACTCTCTCATATCGTTCTGCGAGACTCCGGTATAAAAGATTACGATGGACTCATCTCAAAAAGGAATCGACGTGCGTCCAGAGTTGGTGTGGTGACGTGGCAATATTGGCTCAAGGCTCCGGTCTACGTCTGACGGTCCTCGACCAACAAGGGTTCCTCGGAGTCATGGTGTCCGGTGTCCGAGAGGCCTTGGCTGCTGTTCCCGGGTATTTATAATCCGCAGGTAGCTCCCTGAAAGTCCCATTATAACAGGTCAACTTGTGTCCACCGTGCCCGTTGTGAAAAACATCGACCGTTCGAGATGAAAGTCCTCCCTTTACAGGGGTAGCTAGATGCGTATCTTGGTCGTGGTTTTCACAACGGAAGCAGGCGGTTATTATTACACAGTCGAGGGATCAATAGTCTAAAAGTCTAAAATTTAATTAAGGGATTAAATAACTAAGTTTTAGGTTAAATATATAATCCAAAAAGAACAGCGTTCATGTATAGGGCCAGTACAACAGGGTCTGTAACTGGTTATACTAGTAAAAGGTGGGAAATGCCACATGGCATACCCAAGTACAATTCATTGTTTGTAAAGAAAAACAGGAATTAAATTAATTAAGACTAATTCCGTTTAGATATAAGAGACAGCGTCGCCTATTGTAGTCGAAATACAGATGTACCTAAACTTGCAAAGGGGCAGGAACCAAAGCACGAGGTCCGTATTGCGAATTTAACTGTAACTAGTAAATTCGTAATTAATTAGTTTATTTCTTTATATAAATTGCGTCACTTACCTATGTTAGGGAAAAATCACTAATTTAATTACGATATGTGTATTTTACAGCGAATTTTAAATATATATGCGTCTGTCGCTCGATATTCTCAAAGCAGAAAGAGAGAAGCCAGGCGAAACCAATAGTATAGCAACCGTTTGTCATTGGGAAGCGAGTCATGCTTCAAATGTTGCAAGGTGAAATATTTAGATGGAAACTATTTTATTATTTTATTTTTGTCTGCCTGAAGGCTTGTCTGATAGGTAATTTAATTTTAAGTAGCTAGGCTTTGTCAGAACAATTTAATTTTCAGTATTTAGTTAGATATTTAAAGAATTACGAGACAACCTGGAATAGCTCCATCTGATGGTGGGAAGTAACAACGGGAATGAGATTAAAGAATCGAGTAGACAATAGAATTTGTTCTAGCACCTTCGATAGCGCTATTCTTGTAATTAGAAACTATTTGTATAAGGAGAAGTTAACTAATTAAAGATTTATTTGTAATATAGTGTTTTATTAATGATAAATCTTGTTTTCTATTGATTTTAGTAAAATAAACTAACCGAAAAGATAAAATATTGTTGAATAGCGCGCCATCTACTGAGTTTTGCCGGAGTTATCTCTAAAGGTGTAGTAATGACGTAAGCTGAGTTAGTTAGACCTACCCAACAAAAGAGGTCGCTAGCAGTTCTGAAATGACCGTATTTTGTCTTTATTTAAAGTCTATTATTCGTTTAAAAATCGAGAATCGGCGACATACGACGATTATGGAACACTATGTTACATTACCATAGGTCGCTTTTTAATTAAATGCGGCCGGATTAAAATGTTACGATAGTGGACTGTGTAATTAGCAAGGGTCGAACCGTTCGCTCCTTCCCACACATTCTGTCCAGCATCAGAAAGGTAGAATTCCATCTTGTCGATACGTCTTGCTTCAAATTAAGGTATTGCATTTGCATGGTTTGTGTCATTTCTTTTAGTTTATAAGCGGCTTTTGTGCTCTGTACGCGCCCTGTACATCGCGCGATACTAAATATTATAACTATAGACATCTCAGGGGTACGACATGAGGTGAAGAGAGGGAGGCGACGCCGAGCCTCCGCGTCGAGCTACGACACACACGCCAACCGACCGTATATCGTGCGCCCGCGTCGCCTATCTCACGAAATTTTTGTACGTGTAATATAGTATTTTGTCTCGCATCTTCGGAAATAAAACAAATTAAGAAAAATCACCTGCATTTTTCAAGATTGACATTTTGTTATTAGCTCCATTAATTCTGGATTCTCTTTTTTAGTATCAATTATTGCCAAATTCTAAGTATGAGCCACACAATAGTGGATCCTTTTCTTTAGGTATTCAGATACAGCTTTCTTCATGACCGATGCGTTATCAGTAATTATACTTACAATTTTCTCTAAAATTTGCCACTCAGCAAAAGTAGATATAACTAAAGAAGAATGCTCATCAAAAACTTCTTGGGTACTATTAACTTGAGACATGAGTTTAGAAATACTGTGGTGATGGTGATGAATACTGTTGTGATGGTGATGAATACTGTGGTGATGGTGATGAATACTGTGGTGATGGTGATGGTGATGAATACTGTGTTGTGATAGTGATGAATGCTGAGGTGATGACGACGGATAATGTAATGATGTTAATCACATTCAGTGGTGACGGTGATGAATGCAGGTTATTGCTTATGTTAATGCTAGTGTTTAAATTAGGTTTGCCCTTACTAAGCATAAAATCTTTTTTCCAATCAATTTCTCCGTCAAGTCTTTCTCTATAATTTTGGTAGTTCTTTGAGTTGAGAGCTAACGGAGTGTCCAAAGCATCCGCCGAGCTCTGTTCATTCGAGCTACTTACTTATTGTTTTGCAGTTTTAATTAAACTTTCTTGGTTCTTAATTATTGCATTTTGCTGTTTTTGAATTGAATTTCTTGTCGCGGACCTAGAACATTTTCTGACATGATGTAATCTAAAAGGGCATGCCCACTCTCCCTTGTAAAATATGCTGTCCCTGCACACACTTGAAACTTAGTGTTAATGATTCTAGGGTATGTTAGCTATAAGAGAGCTTATAAGTTAGGTATAAAAAAGTTTTTAGTAACGAGATATAACAATTTTTATTTTCACAATAAACCAGTTTCACATCAGTACATTAAACTACAACTGAAATAGTTAAGTAATGTAATTATCACGATTATATTAAAAAAACTATTAATTTGATAGTTAATCATCATTATCTAAACCAACAGATAATCAATGGATAATTAATCATCGTAAACTATTAATACATTATCTAGAAATTGTGCCGGAGGTGAAACATCTGTTTGGTGCCGTGCCCACCCCAGATACCATATCACAGTCATAACGTGGGCACAACATCCCACTGTTCGACGACCAACAATGCAATTACAACAGTATTTTTAACTGCATTGTAGCCGCTTTCATTTGCACTTACTAAAATATATACAAAGTATATTTTGCGACTTATATGTCTGCTGGATATCCTGGCCCTTATTAGCAAGCAATTATTATCAAAGTTTGAAGCATCCATTAGGCTATTTCTTCGATTATTACACACTTCTATTTGATAGGAGCCATCATTGCGTATATGTTCTCCGTAGTAGGATTTTGCTTGTTTAATTTGATAGGTACCACACGCAATCAAAACTAAATCATTTAATGAGAGGACAGGGAATTCAGTAACATTTTCTACATTAACATTTATGTTTCTAAAGTCGGCTCTTAATCTATTTAAGTTTCTTAGCCTAACATAATCCGATAAATCATTATCTATATTCATTTTATTATTTACAATTTCTAGGATTTGTGCTGCATCTTCCCTGTCTCTTATATTCGTAAGGTCAAATGAACTGTCCTTCGTCAAATTTTAATGTCAGTTGATGCGAATTTTGGCGCCCCGAATAGAATAGAATAGAAAAACATTTATTTGGACAAGCACACGACATAAATAAATATTTAGAACAATTTAAGAGATGTTGACAAGCAATCATAAGAACATAAAAAAAAAATACAAAAATTGAGGAAGAATATTAAAGAACAAAAAAGTATAAAATTGAAAGACAGAATAATCAGAGAATAAGAACAGCAGAAAAAAAAAAAATATCTATTTAAAAAAAATAAGATCTAAGGAACCGTGTGCCTCCAAAAAGGCTCTGCCTCAGCAAAAATAGCTGTACCAACATTAAGTTGCTACAGCAGCTGGTCGAAATCAAAATCGAAATCAGCAAATCGAGAAAGCGATGGTACACTTGCAAAGATACATAATAATTATACATGCTAAACGTTTTTAGAAAAAAGCGTTGACTTTGAGCATAACGCCTTGTAGTCTTGATCAACCACGGCGGGAAGCGCGGTGGCTGTTGGCTGATGTTCGTTCTGGGCTGGAAGTCTTCGTAATTCAGTTCCTGGCTGGTCCAGAAAGCTTTCTAAGTAAAGAGGGTCATTTGTCAGAGGCGACGCCGTCTTTGACAAATGCTTCGGTCCGGGTACGGGCCCCGGATTAGTAGGCGCAGTGGGCGCTGTCGGCTGTGGCACTGCCTGAGGAGTCGGAGGTGGAGCTTGTTGAAAGCCACGTCCTCTTGTACCTCCCCGTCCGCCGCGACGGAAACCTGCATCTTCTAATCCTTGAGCAGGGAAACGGTTGAAAGAACCCCGTCCCCACTGAGATCCCCCCCGACCTTGATTAAATTGTTGATTGAAGCCCTAAGGTTGATCATAATAATTGCTATAATTAGGATACATTTTATTAAATTGAAAAATCTACCATTAGGTGTGTGGAAGCTCTTAATTTTTTGGGAGAAATATCCAAACCTAAGTTCTGAGATGAAGCCACACGAACAGGGGTCGCGGAGTTATCTCCTACCTTTTTCAAGTCGCATTTACACTTAGGACATACCCAGCTCTTCACTTCATCATTACTTGGTACCGGTCCTCCAATACAATTTTTTGGGAGCAATATCCATACCTAAGTTCTAAGAAGCCACACGAACTGGGGTCGCGGAGTTATCTCCTACCTTTTTCAAGTCGCATTTACACTTAGGACATACCCAGCTCTTCACTTCATCATCACTTGGTGCCGGTCCTCCAATACATATGTCCGAATGATAAGCCTTTCTACAGGTTTCAATTGAGCAAATAATATATTTGTCGGCTGCTATTAATTCGTTTAGGCAGCATGCACATCTACAAAACTGGCGTGTTCTAGAAGCCATGATAGTAGTGCTGACTTTTCGACTGTCTCTAGACGAATGGTTGACATACCAAAAAAAGTAGTATCGCGCGACGTACAGGGCGCGTACAGATAACATAAAATATAAAAAAACTGGATACCTACTTAAATAAAGAAAAAGACCCAAGCGTGGCACTAAGGGCAGCCTTATCGCCCAAGGGCGATCTCATCCAGGCAAGGATAACCAGATTATAGTAGATGATAAATTCCACACTACATCTTAATTCTAACTGTTCTAATTCTAACTGTTCTAATTCTAACTGTAATAAGTATCTGTTATAAGAAAACAGGCGTTTATTTTATTTTTATAACTTACATATTTTAGAACTGCAAGTGCAACAGCAATGGCAGGAGATAATCCATCGATTGTTGGATGCATAGCACAAAAAAAATTGAGAGTAAACTTGTAGATAAAAGTTTAAAAATGGAAAAAAATATGTATGGTATTTAATCTTTTTCTACAAATTTACTCTCAATTATTTGGTGAAATGCATCCAACAATCGATGGAATATCTCCTGCCATTGCTGTTCCACTTGCAGTTCTATTCCGCGAAGCCTCAGTCTCTCCTTTTCATTTTTATCATTTTCACGTTGGCTCTCCTTCAAAAATGTTCTCCATTTTTCATCAGAATGAAGCAAATGTCGGGTTGCTTCCTGTAAACCTGTCTGTGAACTTGACCGCCGTCGAGGGGACCTCCCTGACTTACCTCGTCTTCTTATACTCCGAGGACTTTGCCCTTCAGTGGCTGGTACAGCCTCAGGAGCTGTCGGTGTACTAGGAGGAGGGATATGTGGCTGCTATGAACTACCTGCTTGATTCCACTCTTGTTCTTGGATAGCTACAAATATTAAAAGAACTTAATTCTAGCAAACATAATATTATTACAAACTTCAGCTATATACAGACATTTACGATTATTAGTTGTGGATGCGTCAACACATACCAAGTTTCTTAACCCTAGAAAGATAATCATATTTTATATGTGGTTAAAGATAATCATACGTCTCTGAGACGTATGCTTAGTTTTTAGTGTCTATTGTAAATATGTATGTACTTTTTATTATTTTTATGGTTTGTTATGAATTTTTTGTTAAGTCATATACCAGCGACAATTGTAATATCAATTTAATACAAACCAACTATATTTTTATTGTTCGATGAAATTATGTAAAAGTTTAGGGCGAAGTACACAATCCCTCAATGTTTCTATGCAAGTAATACTATGTTTTTATCCGGGCGCCACCTATGTATACCTAGAGTTATCATAGGAAATATACCAAAGAAAATAAATTAACCTCAGATAGTCAAGTCGTAGGCTTAAACCTTTAATCTTCAGGGAGGTGCTACTAATTGAGAAAAACCAGCTGTAATTTAATTAGTTTATTGCCCTTCAGCGAATGTACAACAGTGCTTTTATATATTTAAGTCTAAACCCCTAATATTACTTAAGTAAATACTATTCATATAAGATTCTAACTTGATGATTAATATACATTTAAAGTTGAAGTTATGTTTTATTCGGTTATTCCAATAAGAGTACTAACATCTTAACCGAAATGTGAAAGAATACCTATTTATTTAACATCCATTTAAGCTAATGCTATTTGCAATTGACCTACCAATTTATTTACTATAAGATAAACATAATTTTAGGTGTGACACCTATCTATTTCTATTTGAAATAAAAGTAACTAAACGTGACAAAAAAAAAGAGGTAAAAAATAGGTGAAAAATAGCTAGAACCAGACGAAAAAGGTGAAAAATATAGGTGACCCAAAATGTTTTGAAATTCAATTTAATTTTACCATTTTCTCATAGTGAGAATGTATTATAAAAATGGAAAGCTCTGACCTTGGCCATTATTCGGTTTATGAGTCCATATCTTCCAATAGTGATCCCTGAAGGCTATGACAATGTTCCCATGTGAAAGCAAAACGTCAACCAGAAAAATAAAGGTAAAACTGAAGTTAAAGTAGAAAGTAGAAACCAAAGTAGAAACGCCGAGGCTGAAATTAGAATACAATTCATTTTAGTACGATTTCTTATAAGATCCAAATTCGAAAGAAAAACCAACTGACGATTATACGTACCGTTTCTATTAAAATTTTATCGATCCATTCTATAATCGGTCATTATCATTAATATACTCCCTCCGCAACACATTTCTGAAACAATTCATTCAAAAGAAACTGTAACGACGCGACATCACAAAATCACATTGCTTCCATTAAACTTTTTAGCAACAAAAACTTACCAAATTTATCAAATAACAACGTCCAGATCCCTTAACACAGAGAATCCACCGATTGCCGACATTTTCCAGTAGAAATATCAACTGATAATAAAAATTGATTTGGATTCAAAAAATCCGATGGTCAATCAACAACCCTTGGTCATGGAATGAAGAAAAAATGGCTGATGACCACACCCAAAACAGAACGACTTTGACAAGCGAACCATCTGTCACTGTCAGAAAAAGCGAATACATCACTCCCTAACCACAGAGTAAAGTTAAATCTATAAATTTTGAAGAAATTAAAACGCGGGAAAAGCAAAAATTGAAACTCAAATCCAATATTCTAAACAAATTTCTAAATTCTTTATTTAAGTGTGCGGTGTTTCAAATACAACGTCACATTACATCCCCCCTAAGAAAAATAAAAGAAAGGAACTTTCTTTTATGTTAGAAATCCTAACTTCAAAACGATACCATTACAAAAGAAAAACAAACTATGAAAGGCAACAAACATTTACCAAAATGAAAAAATATCTAAAGTAACTGAGATGGAAATCTCTAAACAATAAATTCCATGAAAGAAAAAAATATTGAAACTCATTATAGGTGCTAAAAATTATCTAACATCAAAATGATATCAAATACTATAAATATAATATGAGATAAGAATCTCTTAAACAAATATCTAAACCCCAATAATATAAGTAAATACCATAACCCATTAATATAAAAGTTAAGTTTAATATTAAAGAAATTAATTCAATATAAAAGAATATTTAATATAAAAAGGAAAAAAAACAATTTAAGTTATTTTTAAGCTAACTATACTTGGAAAGTGGAATTTTTTAAATGTCTTTAGTAGTAATTAAATGATTACTAAACTAATAAAGTGGAAAAGAATGAATTTAATCCAAAATAACTTATTAGGCAGGTAACAAGTTCGTTATAATAATAATGTTGACGACTTGGCCTAATAAAGCTCTATTTTTTATTTTATTTTTATTTTAAATTATTTTTTTAAGTTTCTTTAGTTTCTTTATAGCAAGATTCAACTAAGTCAGTAGATTGGTTAGATACATAGATCACCAACTCATAACAATAGTTAAACATAAGTAAAAGATACTAGAGGTAAGTGTAAGTATGTGTATGTACCTCCGTCAACCATATGGACGAAAATACTAAGTTTCATTGTAGTGTGACTCTACCAACATATTAGGCAAGGACAAAATATTTAGGAACTAACGGGTTCTACCATCCGCATTAACCCTTACCATAAGTGAATACTGCGATCGGCGCACCATTACCAACTTACCGGGCACAATATCACGAAAAATAAACTGACATTGGAATACAGTCCAAATGACAGGGAAAATAATAGAAGTCAACATGTGTGAAATCTAGAAAGTCAAGGAGAACCAACCATATATGGCTTCCAAAAGAGAATAATGTCAGGGGAAAAACCAAGCATAAGGCTCCCAAAAAGGTAAGGAAAAACCAACCATTGAGGTTTCCTAGTATTACATAAAGTCAAATCCGGTTACGGTACCAATATAACTAGAGATAAACTATAAACTATCTATTCCATAAAATAAGATAATAAGAAAATTAACCATATAGAGTACTATATAAAACTACCATATTAGTCTACATAGACTCAAACAAAAGTGTTTATGTATAAAAGTACATGACACAAGAACAAAATGTACAATTTATATACATAACATATACAAAGATAAGATCATTCACTGCAAGTTCAGCAATCCAGAAGTTAAGCTGTATACTATATCCAAAATTCTAAGTTCCATTTTAGTATTCGAGTTAAATTCTAACATCAGTTCCATTGGGTTTCCCTATATACTTCACTTACATACTTCATCTACAACCACAATTACTTTTATTCATCAATCTCATCCATCCCTATCAGATGTGGATTCAACAAAACAAAACGCTGAACTAAACCTGAAAAAGTTAACCAAAAGAAATAATGATTTAATATTTAACTATGTCTTTCACATGGTATCTACCTGAATAGTTTTTATGTAAATCTTTTAAAACATATACGTTATCCGAAACTTTATCTATTACTTCACATTTAACGAACTTAGGTGCTAACTTTGCCGAAAAGAATGCAGGAGCATTTGATTGTACAAAGCTTCTCCTCCAAACTACGTCTCCCACAGCAAATGAAATGATTCCACGACCACGGTTATAGCTACACGCAGAGCGTTTATAAGCCTTCAACAAGTGTGATCCAACCCTAACAAATATATTAGCAAGTGAATTCAAGGAATAAGCATATGAATTCCTTTCTCCTACATACACATCATTTAAGTTATCCATTGATTTACTAACTCTATGCAAAGAGGCATCCACTATTAATTCCCTTCCAAACATGAGAAAATTAGGCGTGTAATCTGTAGCAAGATTAACACTACTATTTAATGCTAATTGTATATTCAATAAATATTTAGACCATGTACGTTGGTCATTTTTAACGAAACAGGATAAGCAAGTCTCAATGGTCTTGTTATACCTCTCAACAGGATTATTCTGCGGAGTATATAAAGTGTTATAAAAGATTTTAGTTATATTAAAGCTTTTCATAAATTCTACAAAGTATTTTGAAGTAAATTGAGTGCCGTTATCGCACACTATGATCTGTGGTACTCCGAACTTCAAGAAAACCTCCCTTTCAAAAACTCTACAGATAGACAAAGTAGTGGCTTTAGCTAATGGTATAATCCAACAGTATTTAGTAAAAACGTCAACTATAGAAAGTATATACTTATGACCAGAGTAGCTTTTAGGTAATATCCCTATGATGTCTACAGATAACATAACCATGGGCTGATCTACTTTTTTAGGGTTTACCATCTGTCCAAAAGGGGCAGAAGTACTATGTTTGTAGGCTTTACAAACATCACAGGACCTAATATATGTATTAACATCTTTGAACATTCCTCTCCAATAATAATGTTGCTTCAATTTTTTCAAAGTTTTATGCACTCCTAGGTGACCTGAATTAAGTTCATCATGATTAGAACGAATCGTATCAATAATGTTATCTTTTGGAATTACAATTTTCCAATCCAACCGGCTTTGTATTCCAAACTTATTTCTACAGAATCTAAACAAAGTTTTATTTTCAACTCTAAAATTTCTAAATTTTGTAGGAAACTTTTGACAATTAATAAAAATATTTTTATACCAGGGATCCTCAATATCATCGTCTGGTACTTCTATCTCTGAAGGAGTAGAATATATTGCAGCTATTTCTATGCGAGATAGCGCATCTGGGACTTTGTGTAAAATACCTTTCTTATGCTCTACATTAAAAGTAAATTGAGAAATTCTAGTTGCCCACCTGGCTAATCTTCCACTAGGGTTATTCAAACTCAAAAGCCATTTTAAGCTAGAATGATCTGTAACTACTGTGAATTCCATACCTTCGACATAAGGTCGAAAACGTTCAATAGAGTCTAATACTGCAAGTAACTCCCGCTCAGTGGTACTATAGTTACGCTCACATTTATTAAGTGATCTAGAATAAAATGCAATAGGATGTTGTTCTCCACTATCATCTTCCTGACTAAGTACGCTACCAATACCTACAGAACTGGCGTCACAATGTAAGAAAAAGGGTTTATTGAAATCGGGACACTGTAAAACAGGGGAAGAAATTAAAGCTTCTTTAAGTTTATCGAAAGCAATCTCGGCTTCATCGTTCCAGACTAATGGTTTTTTAGAGTTTTTACTACCAGCAGTGAGTTTAGTAAGAGGTGAAGCAATATCAGCAAAATGCAATATAAATCTACGGTAATATGAACATAATCCAAGAAAACTACGCAATTGTTTAACAGTAACTGGACGGGGAAAATTTTGAATAGTATCTAACTTAGATGGATCAGTGTGTAATCCATTCCTATCAACCACATATCCTAAGTAACGGAGTCTTTCCTTACAAAATTCACACTTTTTTAAATTTACTGTGAGACCCGCATCCCGCAGTGTCTCGTAGACCTTCCGTAGGTATTCTACGTGCTCCGAAAATGTAAAATTTACTAAAATTAGGTCATCTAGATACCTAAATAATTTACCATCAAATTCAGGTCCAAACAATTTATCTACTAATCTCTGTAACTCAGCTGGCGCATTAGTCAAACCAAATGGCATTCTGACAAATTCGAATAGTCCTTTTCCCGATACAGCAAAGGCGGTCTTTTCGCGAGAACTTTCTTCCAAACTCAATTGTAAAAATGCCTTAGAAAGATCAATAGCGCTGATAAAACGAGCTCCACGAAGGCTATCTAAAATTTTAGAAGTATAGGGTAATGGATAAGAATCTTTAATAGTCATTGAATTTAATCTACGAGAATCTAAGCAAAGACGAGGACTACCATCCTTCTTCTGCACTATAACTATAGGAGAACACCAAGGTGACTTTGAAGGTTGGATAATTCCCTCCTTGAGTAAAGAATCTACTTCTTTATCAACTATCCCTTGTACAGCTGGACTTAAAGAACAGTATTTATGTTTAAAAGGTTGACCTGTAGTATTAATTTTATGTTGAGCGAGGTGAGTGAGACCTAACCCTTTCTTTTCATAAGAAATCTCTTCAAAAAGTGATATTATTTCATTAAGTGACTGGCTTTCAGAAGAAGTAAGTTCAGCAGCAGCCGTGATAGAACAAACATTTAATTCAGTACCCTGGCCCTCTACGTAGACAATGTCTTTCCAGAGTTCCTTGGCTAATCCAAATTTCAACCAGAAATCAAAACCTAAAATTATTTCATATTCCAAGCTAGGAATAACCATAAAATTAATTAGTTTAGTAGTGTTATCACAGGTGACTGGAATTTCCATTGTTCCAATAATTTTTTGTGCGGAACCATCAGCTGTGTAAGTAAAGTTTAAAGTTTTATCCGAATATGGTTTCATTTTAAAACCTAAGTCTGAAAATTTGTCATGACAATTTTGTCCTATAATGCAACGATTTGAACCACTGTCCAGTAAACCAGAAAAAATAATATTGTAAACTAAAAATTCTAAATAAGGACGAGAATCATTATTTTTATTAAATAGAATGGGTGCAGCTTTGCATACTCCAAAAAATGTTTTAAGATAATTTAACCAATCATTGAATTCTTTTCTAGAAGTTTCCGCATCGGGCCTAATACCAACGTGATTCACAATTTCAGTGATCGAGTCAGCATCAATTTCATCAGAAATCGGAGCTCGATGCAGCCTAATCAGTTTTTTGTATCCGAAGAACTAGGTTTATCTAAATTACACGTCGTACAAGTTTTACGGGTGAAGCCCAACTTCTTGCAACCAAAACAAATAGTACCAGGAATTTTACTACAATGTTTATAATCATGTCCTTTCTCATCACATTTAAGACAGCTAATTGAATTTATTTGAACTGCACTACAGTGTGTTTTCTCAAAAGTATTAGATTTAATAAAAGGTTTAGATTTAAGTGACAGCGATTTCCTATCAACAAGTGGCTCCAATCGTTTACCTAAGTCAATAAATAAGTCTAAAGTATGGAAATTTCGGCCTAACATATAAGGTAAATATAATGGAAGCATATTATGTTTAATTATGTCTACCAAAACAGAATTAGAAAGAGGAATAGCTAAACGATTAGACATATCCATTATTTCAGTAATAAAATCTGGAAGAGATTCAAATGACTTTTGTTTCCTAGTCCTAAGTTGGTATTCCAAAGAGTAATCAAAGTCTATATTATCAAAACGCCTGAGTAATAATACTTTAAGTTCATTCCAACAACGAATTTGCAAACGCACGGTGCGAAACCACTTAATAGCAATGCCTGACAACAAATCGACAAAGCAACCAATAAGAAAAGATTCATCAAAATTTCTATATAGAAAATATTCTTCAACCCTAACGATAAATTCCCTAACACATGACTGTCCATCGAACACAATTCCACTCTTCTTGAGGTCTGGAACCTTGGTATGACCACGGGGCAAACCCTGGTTGAATAAATGACTAGCGAGGAACGAAGAATTATTCGGTCTTCCATTTCCATCTCCCAACAGATCTTCTGCAGCACCCCTATTAACTGTAATATCCACCAAATTCACATCGTTCGACTCCATTCGAGCCTCTACATCAACCTCTGCACCATCTCCACCATCAAGAACAACCGCTTCCTTATCGCCCGATGTATTAGAATTATCAGCCATTGTGTGATAATGTAATATTTAAATGTATGAAAAGAATATTTAAATTTTATCGAATTATTAACTTTAAAGTATTTGTTTTATATTTTAAACTGTTTAAGTTATTTTAATTTAAATTGAAATTCAAATTCTTTGGTCACTTTACAAAGATTATTCAGAAACTAGATCCTTACTCGTTAACGCTCAACACATTTTTGTATAAAATCTTGCAAAAGATACAAACAAACAACACATGAGACATGACAATGTTATGTCCGTTAGCTTAAATATAATAGTGCTGAAAATAAACACTAAAATACCCCATACCATTCAGATACAACGTACTTCCATAAAATAACATAAGAAAATACAAGTATTTTCATACAACATACTATTATTATATTTCACAAAAACAAAGTAGCGTTGGGTCACCTTCACAATAACAATATTCATATAAATAAAATGTACAATTCACTGAAAGTCACGTCCCTGTTCGCGAGGCGACAATTGTTATGAATTTTTTGTTAAGTCATATACCAGCGACAATTGTAATATCAATTTAATACAAACCAACTATATTTTTATTGTTCGATGAAATTATGTAAAAGTTTAGGGCGAAGTACACAATCCCTCAATGTTTCTATGCAAGTAATACTATGTTTTTATCCGGGCGCCACCTATGTATACCTAGAGTTATCATAGGAAATATACCAAAGAAAATAAATTAACCTCAGATAGTCAAGTCGTAGGCTTAAACCTTTAATCTTCAGGGAGGTGCTACTAATTGAGAAAAACCAGCTGTAATTTAATTAGTTTATTGCCCTTCAGCGAATGTACAACAGTGCTTTTATATATTTAAGTCTAAACCCCTAATATTACTTAAGTAAATACTATTCATATAAGATTCTAACTTGATGATTAATATACATTTAAAGTTGAAGTTATGTTTTATTCGGTTATTCCAATAAGAGTACTAACATCTTAACCGAAATGTGAAAGAATACCTATTTATTTAACATCCATTTAAGCTAATGCTATTTGCAATTGACCTACCAATTTATTTACTATAAGATAAACATAATTTTAGGTGTGACACCTATCTATTTCTATTTGAAATAAAAGTAACTAAACGTGACAAAAAAAAAGAGGTAAAAAATAGGTGAAAAATAGCTAGAACCAGACGAAAAAGGTGAAAAATATAGGTGACCCAAAATGTTTTGAAATTCAATTTAATTTTACCATTTTCTCATAGTGAGAATGTATTATAAAAATGGAAAGCTCTGACCTTGGCCATTATTCGGTTTATGAGTCCATATCTTCCAATAGTGATCCCTGAAGGCTATGACAATGTTCCCATGTGAAAGCAAAACGTCAACCAGAAAAATAAAGGTAAAACTGAAGTTAAAGTAGAAAGTAGAAACCAAAGTAGAAACGCCGAGGCTGAAATTAGAATACAATTCATTTTAGTACGATTTCTTATAAGATCCAAATTCGAAAGAAAAACCAACTGACGATTATACGTACCGTTTCTATTAAAATTTTATCGATCCATTCTATAATCGGTCATTATCATTAATATACTCCCTCCGCAACACATTTCTGAAACAATTCATTCAAAAGAAACTGTAACGACGCGACATCACAAAATCACATTGCTTCCATTAAACTTTTTAGCAACAAAAACTTACCAAATTTATCAAATAACAACGTCCAGATCCCTTAACACAGAGAATCCACCGATTGCCGACATTTTCCAGTAGAAATATCAACTGATAATAAAAATTGATTTGGATTCAAAAAATCCGATGGTCAATCAACAACCCTTGGTCATGGAATGAAGAAAAAATGGCTGATGACCACACCCAAAACAGAACGACTTTGACAAGCGAACCATCTGTCACTGTCAGAAAAAGCGAATACATCACTCCCTAACCACAGAGTAAAGTTAAATCTATAAATTTTGAAGAAATTAAAACGCGGGAAAAGCAAAAATTGAAACTCAAATCCAATATTCTAAACAAATTTCTAAATTCTTTATTTAAGTGTGCGGTGTTTCAAATACAACGTCACAGGTTTTATATGTTAGTTCAAATATAATTTTATGAAATAAAATCAATTTTTTATAGTTATACTTATTTATTAGAAAATTACACATGAAATTCAAAAAACTTAAAAAAAATCAACAAAAATAGTCTTTTCTTCTTATGACAGCAATATTAACATTAACAGTCTTTTATTTTAATTATTTCTTACTTTTTACTTATAACTAATACTAATCAGTCAAAATAGGTAACTAATTTCAAAATTCTTAGGTATTAGGCCCATAGCACACCGCGTTTTTTAAACGCGCTGACGACGCGCAGATCACGCGCGTATACGCGATTCAAACGAGATTCGATCGCAACCTTGTAACCTAAGCACACGGGCGATCGTGAAACGCGCCGCTACTGCGCGTATACGCGCAGATACAGCGATACAGACGCGCTGTAGTCGCTCGTAGCTTTTGCGTTTTGATCAGACTCCTCAGTTGTACAATGGCGTCAGTTGAGACAACACTGCTTACATTGGCCTTAGTACTTCTTTTAAAAAGAAAAATTGTAAAAAAAAGCGAATCTATTGGATAGACCCATTTACGAGTGAAAAAAGATTGAGTGGTCATTATCACACAACGTTTAAAAAATTGGTAATACATAGAAGATGGAAGAAATTTTATGATTGTTATCGAATGTCATATTCGTCATTTCAAGAACTTCTTTTGATTCTAAAACCGGAGTTAACTCGTCAAAATACAGTAATGAGATCATGTATATCAGCAGAAGAACGTTTGCTCATCACATTGAGGTAAGAAAACAACTAGTATTTATTTATTATGTAGGTATTTATTTATTTATTGACCTGTTACAGTTTTAAATCAATCGTACAATGTTAGTACAGTGCACTTAGATTATGAATAAGAGAAAAAGATTTATTCCATATCATTATACATGTCAGATATGATATCGGAGTCATTTGTAACCGATTCATTGCTATCCAAATTTTGGAGTGAACTGACAGATTCCTTTCTTGGCACTGATTGATTACTTGGATATTGAGGCTGAAATTCAGACTGATATCCAGATCCAGACTGATATCCATACTGATGTTCATATTGAAATGCACCTTGGTATCTATTTTTTTATGTAATGTTCTCGATGACTGTCCCATATTTTTATATTTACAATTTAAATTTATCATATCAGCTTTGGCCTCTAACTTAAATTCCTCTTTGATGGCAGAAAAATCTTTAGCTAACGAAACTAAGAACAGTGTGTCGGGATTTTCAGATAAAATTGTATAATTCGCTTCCTTAGACTGTTTGAGATTTGTTGTCAGTGCTTCAAATAATTTGTCTTGTGGGTCCTCACGTTTTGTAGTCTTAATAGACTTCTTTGGTGAATGTGGCTTTTGAAAATCATAGTCTCGGTCATGCTCCAGTGCTGCATCATCATTTTGACTTGGAGATCTTATTTCGTAAAGCGGGTCTAAAAAAGTTAGTAAATTGGAATATATGTAGGGTCTTCTAGGGTTAGCTCCAGATCCACTGGCACAGTTATTGTTCTTCGTTTTGTCTCTTTTATAAGCGTCCTTAATACTCTTCCATTTTTTTTTAAGTGCAATGACTGAAAACAATAATAATGTTAATAGTTTATTTATTTATTAGGTTAATTATAATTTATTTAAAATAAGTAGTTGTAGGTTAATTTTAATTAAATATGTAGAATTTACGATGACAGTAAAATTATTTATGCTGTCGATTGTTGGCACTTGGTGAACTTATGAGACATCTTGAATAAATCACACTTGTACTAGAATTAAACATTACTATACCAGCTTTCAAGTGTTCCCCTAAAAGTGGGGAGATTTAACACTGTCTACAAATTTGAACTCCAATTGGAACTCCAATTTGTAGACATTGTTTGATCTCCCCACTTTTAGGGAAAAACTTGAAAGCTGGTATACTAATATTTAATTCTACCCACATTTCCTTATTATATTTGACCGAACGAGCGAAGCGAGAGAGGTCTAGTGTTGAGAAGGGTCGGTCGCTCGTATGTTTGTATGTTTGTTCGACGATAACTTGAGTACCGTTGCACTGATCTTCATGATTTTTGGTATACAAGTAGTTGAGGTCCATAGAATTTTTAAGTTCGAACATGAGCAGGATCGGTCAGGGGGTTACGGAGATAGGGGTCCAAAAGGGGATCTACCTATATGGCACACAAACTATACTGCAAATATACCCGAGTGGGGTATCAAATGAAAGGGCGTAACTTCGGTGACAATAATATGGTACCATGGAACTGATCTGATGATAGAGCTGGAGGGAATCTGCAGGAATTATCTCATTATCCATACCTTATAGTTCATTCATTCAAACTACTCGTCAAGAATCGCCTCGACGAGTAGTTTGTCTTTCAATGGTAACCAGGGTCCGATGATGGAACTGGAAGGTGGTCATAGGAACTTCGCAATGAAACGACAAAACCCCATCGAGTTTGGGCTCGTTAGAATCGTCTTGACAAGTAGTTTGTCTTTCAATGGTGACCAAGGTCTGATGATGGAAATGGAAGGTTGGCATAGGAACTTCGCAATGAAACGACACAACCTCATCGAGTTTGGGCTCGTTAGAATCGTCTTGACGAGTATTTTGTCTTTCAATGGTGACCAGGGTCTGATGATGGAACTGGAAGGTTGTCATAGGAACTTCGCAATGAAACGACACAACCTCATCGACTTTGGGCTCGTTAGAATCGTCTTGACGAGTAGTTTGTCTTTCAATGGTGACCAGGGTCTAATGATGGAACTGGAAGGTGGTCATAGGAACTCCGCAATGAAACGACACAACCCCATCGAGTTTGGGCTCGTTAGAATCGCCTTGACGGGTAGTTTGTCTTTTAATGGTAACCAGGGTCTGATAATGGAACTGGAAGGTGGTCATAGGAAATTCGCAATGAAACGACACAACCTCATCGAGTTTAGGCTCGTTAGAATCGTCTTGACGAGTAGTTTGTCTTTCAATAGTAACCAGGGTCTGATCTAACATATTTCGTTATCAAAGACCAAAAAGTATAAAATAAATTAATACAGTAAAAAACTAAAAAAAACACGCTTTAATAAAAAAAGTCCAACTAAAAAATAGAAAATAAATAAATCTAATAAAGGAGAATATTGTACTTAAATAGTAAGCGTGTTACATTGTGATTGCATAAGAAAAATAACGAAGGTGTAGCATCACAAATTCACAATGTAACACGCTTACTATTTACAATATTCTTAATCCAAATTTATTTAAATTTTATAGAAATTTATTACTTTGCCCTAAATCGTCCGAACTCTCTTTGCTTCATTTCCTATAATTATTTATTTCATAATCATGGGCTGTTTTACAATAATAGTGGTGGATAGTATTAAATAGTAGGAATGTTCGGTTCTAGCCGATCTAGAGACTCTGATAATTATAAAATTTGTGACTAATTTTTTTATAATTTTTATTGACTTGTTATATTTCAGTTTTGGAACTTATTACAGGACATATTGGTCTCAAACTTCTCTAATATATTCTCGTTCTCGACCTTGTCTTCTCGTTTCCTCTTACGTAACATTATGATAAGTAGATAGGTACATAAGGAAGGAAGGAAAGGAATTACTATCTTCTGGATATTATGTTGGACACATTAAAAATGTCTTGAGTAAAAATAAAGAGTCAACAGATGTCCAGGGTGTGATGATTGACCTATGCTAATTAGAACTTAACAACAACAAGTTAACAACAACAACAAGTTATGCCTATCGTGTTTGGATTCTCTAAATCATCCAATGTCAGATAATAGCGATACTAGGCACCTATCATTCAAATAAGATAGACCTGTCGTATTTGGAGTCTTTCGTCGTTATATTATACATTTTAGTACTTTACGCTGAAATATAATAAACGCTGAAAAAAACTCGTGAGGTCTCAGTTCGGGGCGAACTACTAGTAATTTGATGTATTTGACGTAACATAATTATAATTTTAGACATACCGACAATAACTATGTTTACCTTTGAAAATGCCGTTAGGCGAAACCGGTCAGGTTATTAATTCATATAAATACAGTGGAAAAAGTACAAGGGTAATTTCATTAAGATGACAATAGAAGTTTTAATACTGTTATTTTTTTTTTCAGGTATTTAGCTACGGGTTGCTATTTCTCAGATATTCACTATGACTTTAAGTGTGGACAAACGACGGCAGGCATTATAGTCCGTGAAACAGTGAAAATAATATGGGATAAATTAAAAAACATCTCTATGCCAGAACCAACCGAAGAATCACATCTAAAAACTGCTGAAGGATTTATGAAATACGCAGATTTTCCCAACCTACTTGGGGCTATCGATGGGAAACATATTAGAGTTATAAAACCTCAACATAGTGGATCAGAGTATTTTAATTATAAAAAATATTTTTCCATCGTATTGCTTGCAATATGTGACGCAAATTACAGATTTATCGATATAGATGTTGGATGCTATGGAAAGGCTGCAGACTCAACAATAAATGAATGTAGTAAATGGACCAAAAAGATAAGGCAAGGAAATTATAATATACCAAATGCGAGACCAATATCTAATAATGGAGTGCCAATACCATTTACGTTTGTTGGAGATGAAGGCTTTGCATTATCTGAACATTTACAGAGACCTTACGCTGGAAACATTTTGCCACGAGAAAGAAGAATATATAATTACCGTTTGACACGTGCCAGACGATACATTGAATGCACATTTGGTATATTAAGCAACAAATTTAAAATCTTTAATCGACCACTGAACGTTAGCGTCGACTTCAGTGTGGCTATTGTGAAAGCCTGCTGTGTACTGCATAATTTCATACGTGAACGTGACGGTTATAATTTTCATAATTCTTTGAGTATAGCTGGTTTAGAAGATCCTCCTGAAGATGCAAGTTTGATTTCGATTGGTACAAGACAGTCACAGGGACAATTAAGCGGAACTACGATACGAAAAAAGTACACTGATTATTTTATTAGCAATGAAGGTGCAGTAACATGGCAAGATTCTAAAATTTAGGGTACCTACGTAATTACATGTTCTACTGTTTTACTGTTCTATGTATCGCCGCACGGCGGGCGGGCCGAATCTGAAAAAAGGAACTTACAATTTTTTTTCGAAATGTTAATTGTTTGTTCAGCCAATCGACAAAAGCCGTCAATGCAAACCCCATTTATTGATTGTCATTTTTTCTAAAAACGAATATTTAACGAAATTTTTAATTCATAAGTTCCTTTTTTTTTTCTGATTTGACCCAACGTGCGCCGTGAAGATAGCCACCCCATGTCGCTTGCCTACGTTTTAGGGTGCTAAATCGTTAGTTCCAATAAGTAAAAAAAAGTGCTTATTTACTAGAAATGTATTAGTTCAGTCTGTTCTGTTTAATATTTCTTTTGTTCTAATCATAAAAAGGAAAGTGGGCCCTAAAACGTGGGCACATAACATGGGGTGGCTATCTTTACGGCGCGGCGATATTCTATGTGTAATCCTAAAACAAATATATTATTTTTAAATAAATAAAATAAAACCTGCCAGGTTTTTTTCCTTATTGGTTTTTTTATTGAAATTGCTATAAAAAAATTGGCACAATTCATCCCAAGCATTTCTTTTTAATACTTTGTTTGAATATTCGGGCAGTAGTGAATTCGATGTAGTTGGACGAATGTTTATTTCTGTTATAAAGCGGTCGGTGTCGAAGGGTTCCATTTTAAACCAATACACGCGCAGCACACAATAAACTATTATTGCAACTGAGGCGCGGGCGGTGCAGTGGTGGCGTGAGCGCACCTCCCTCCCCTGCCCCTACTCCGCTCCTTTGTACGCGCGTTTGTATCGCTTCAAACGCGCGTATACGCGCTTCATGCGCGCGCTTGAAAATACGCCGTGAGGCGCGCTTAATCATCAATGCAAACGCAACATTCAGCGTCTACGGCGCCGAAGACGAGCGTTCCTGAAACGCGTGTCGTCGGCGCGTTTAAAAAACGTGGTGTGCTATGGGCCTTAGGCACATTTGATGCAGAGATATTTTTTGTGATTTCCACAAACAGGTTTTTTGCAGAGAGCACATTCCATTTTCGACATTCTTCGTATTTTGGATGGACAGTAGGCACAATATCTTCTTTTTTTTACCGCAGCCTCTTCTTCTCTCTGCTCATTAGCAGTCTCATCATTTTTTGGAAGCAAATCATTGATACCTTCGCGCAAGTACCTTTTCAAAGTAGGCACTTCCAACCTTTTTTCCATCCAAGGCGAGGTTAGCTCTGTACTTAATTTTTTCATGAACTTCCTTCTGTTGAGTGGTTTTTCGTGTTTAGACAGTACATTGTGGCAATAAATAACATATGAATTTACAAATGCTATATTGAGCATGCCATAAAACAGCCATTTGCCATCTATTGATCTTTCTAGAGCACGACATCGAAGAACACATTTGATCAAATGTATCAACACCACCCTTAGTTTGATTGTAATACATTATCATTTCAGGCTTTCCTGACGTATGGTTTATCGTACCTTCTTCATCACACGACGATAATAAGTAGACCATTTTCGATGGCTTTGGTTTATAAGACACAAGTGTCAAAGGGCCGTCGTAACAAAACATGGAAGTACCGACAGGACGAGAACGAGTGTTTTTCAACTGTTCTGGAATCTCCCGTTTATTTGACCTTATAGTTCCTACTAGTGTCAAGTTATATGGGCTTTGAAGCAACGATTTTGCTAAAGGAACCGACGTAAACCAATTGTCACAAGTTATGTTTCTGTTGGTCCCATGCACGGGTCTCGACAGCTCCTTTACATAATACCCTCCTTGAGGTACACCATTCGTGTTTGTCGCTCTTCCTATGTAAGGCATAGCATTGATCATATATTTTGTACCACTATCACATATCATAGGTATTTTTATACCATATCTGTTAGGTTTATTTGGGATATACATCCTAAATGGACATCTTCCTCGGAATCCTAGTAGCTGCTCATCAACAGTAAGGTGAGGCCCGGGAGTATAGTTATGGATGCAGTGATCGATAAATATATTCCATAACTTTCTTACAGGAACAAATGGATCTTCTGTTCTGATAGACGGGCGTAAGGTTTTGTCATCCATTCGCAGGCATCTTATTATGTAATCAAATCTGTCACGACTCATAACACTCACATAGCGGTTTCCTGAAGAGCTGTTAAAAATCTCATCTGTTGAAAAATGGTTATCTTTTCTTGCAGCAGACAATATCAGTATTCCAATAAAAGCTCGAATTTCTACGTCATTTGTATCCCTAAAAGTAGCAGAAAATTTAGAGTCTTGTCCTGTCTTTTCTCTATCTTTCGCTTGCTTTTCTTGACGCTTTAGAGAGATCTCTGCGTTTGTCCATCGCACTATTCCTATAACTATCTCATTAGTCATAAAAAGGTTAAAACATAAAACGGGATCGTACAAATCTTTACACATGCGTGTAGGACCTCTAGCTGTTCTAACAATATTTATAGCTGAAGTTCTGCCACGACTTTGTCCCTTGCTTGTAGTCCAGCAGTGTCGATTCTTACCACGAAGCGTACGCTGAGGTGGAATAATAATGCGACGATTCAACGAAGAATTATTACTATCTACAGTAGACCCGGTAGATTGAATGGACTCCGCTACTTCCATAGGGCTATCCGGGGCTTCAACTGTTTCATCTTCTAATTCATCTTCCGTGTCGCTCTGCACATCATCTTCGGAGAGGTGATCCTCTGTGTCACCGCTTTCCTGTGATGAATCGTCTTCGTTTTTATCCTCCAAAAAATGTTCAATGTCGTCCTCATTCAACGTTCTCCGATTCGCCATTTTATAACACTATAATCAGTACCTTAAATTAAAAGAAAATACATATATAATACTACATTCAAACACAAAACAAAAAATACTTGTTCACTTATAAAAGTTATACAAAAGATAATCATACGTCTCTCAGACGTACGACATAGCTATAACTACACATTGAGTGTACTTACCGTTGCGATGCAGCCGTCTCCCACGAGCTCCGGCCGGCTACTGAGATGTCTGAGAGAGACAACCCGCTACATTAACCAGTTAAAAAGAAATAGCAATATTTCGAAATCGCGTACGTCTCGCAGACGTAGATTATCTACGTCTGCGAGACGTACGTAGGCACGGATTTGAAACGTTACATACATTTTGTATGAAGCAATTTATATTACATAGTGATTAATCCGTGTCCCGTACGGGCCCGTTTAACACACGGTGTAATATAAATACTACAACACGAGCGAGCTCCGGCCCGTTGCCGCCCCGGCCTCGGCACGCTCCGGACACGGCTCGGTCTAATGAGAATAATCCCTTATAATAGTGAAATGTGAATTTGATTTAAGTAGGTAAATAGCTAGTTGGATACTTACCATACACAAAAACTTCCTCATTTTCTACAAGTGGTGGAATTACGACTTCTGGCTGTTCTGTCTTGGTCTCTGGTATTTCACATTCAGTCTGTAAATAAAAACAATGTTCCAATTACTCATTCAACACTTTCAAACACATTCATAATTTGATAATAATAAAGTTTTACCACACCTGCGAAACACCAGCCTCCGAAACTGTTTTTAACCCAGTTGCAGCCTGTTCTCCCATAATCATAAGTACACTTTCCTCCAAGTCTGTGAGCTTGGAGGTCGATGCAGGCCCACCACCACCACCAGTACCAGTAGCCGCATTTCTTATGCGATTAAATTTCCTTTTGGTATTATTTTTTAAGTCACTCCATACTTTAAAAACAACCAAATCAATATACTATTATAGGTACCTACACAATCTCCACATGTAAATAACGAAGAATCAATCAATTCTAATTTAATTTACCTTTTTCCATTTCTCCGTAGGCTTACTGTCCCCGGAACCAACACCGTTTAAGAGCACTGTAAGCTCTTCCTAGCGTTGAATAGTTGTTAATCGACCCCTTGGCTTAGTAGGTTTCGTCAGGTCTCCATGCCTACAAAAAGAAAATTAGAATTGATGAGTAAGATAGGTTTAATGTTTTTTCATAACACATCATGTTTTTAGAAATCGAAGTAATATCTACTTACTGCATCATTAATGTCACCATCACCATCATCTCAAATTGTGTGTGGCCGGTATTCATAATTATAAATTTAGAGAACTTCACCGCACAAAATCACAAGAACAAATAAAGTGGGTAACTCATATTTGGAATACGAATCGACAAACACTTAAAAACAACTAAAAATTTCGTGGTGCTGGTTTGTTTTTTGTTGTGTGAGGTTGTGTCGTTTCATTGCGAAGTTCCAGTGATCACCTTCCAGTTCCATCATCAGACCCTTTTTCCTTTATCCCTTTTTCTCATAATTGTCTTCGTCTATTGTAGGCATATCGCAGTAATTTTCAAGACGCATTGTTAGCTGTAACCTCGCACTAATGTTAAAACATAAAGTGTGTAGTACAATGTAGCAGACTCATTTGGAAAAATTTCCTATTGTTTAGTAATAGTTAGGTTGGTAGACGCAGACGACAGAAATCCAAGCATGGTACCAAATCTTTCATTATGAAATCCTTCATTGGGTTTGTGTAGACCTATACTAATATCACTCAATAGAGTCGCGAGAGCAGCAATCCGTTCAATAAACATCTTTGCGTTTTTTTTAAAATAGGTTAGTAAATCAATATGGTATTATCCTACGCTACTCATTAGAAGAATACAGGTGAACGTATGTCTAGCCGCACCGCACAGTCCCTTATTCCGAAGTTTAATTAATCGTATTATTATTGTGCCTTAAAAACCATTACAAAACCTAATAAATATATAGTTTTGTTATAAAAATGGATGTGGAAAATGATTTAATTCTTCAAAATGATCGAATTATAGGTACAGTGATTTGGAGTTTCGTCGACGATACCGACTTACTAAAGAGAATACTCAGCTATGTAACGCCTCTTTTTGGAAACGAGCTAAGACGTAGCTCGAACAGAGGCCTGCCTACCCACCCATACCATTTCTGTTGTTTGTGTTGACAGTACTTCCTTCCTATGCAAAAGGTTTTATAACCTACGGTGTGTCCCTTAGTTTTTCGTGCATCAGAAATTATGAACTAATTAAGTTTATAATTGGTAAAGAGTAATCACCCGATTTGTGCATTTTACCGCACTAATTACAGTACTCGAAACTCTTGTAGACGTTACGACTGTTGTCCATTGCGTCAAGTTAGAAACTGCACTTGTTTCGTATTAAACTGTGCGTATTCAAACCGTCAATGAACTCTAGAGGTGACTCGGACTGAGCACTGAATCCAACAGAATCACAAAATAGGGATGGGCGATATACATCGATGTTTCGATTATCGATGTTTGTTTAACTAAACATTGATATTTTTAATCGATGTTTTTTGAAGTCGAAACATCGATAGTCGATGGAAAATAATGAACCATCGTTATTGTCGAGTCAGGAGTAAACTAGGTTCCACTATCAACGTCTGTTGGTAACTTATCTGCTTTCCCCATCCCCTAATGCGGCTCATTTGGTACCAAATTTGAAAGTGAATGAAATGTAAAAGAAAAGTCGAGTAATTAAATTTTTGTTTTTTATTTAAAAAAAGTTGTTTTTCAATTAGGCATCCAAACAATTGATTATTAATTTATTGGTATAAAATCTGTGAATATATGCCACCTACGCTGAATCCCTTGGCAGCGAGTTCTCTTTGTTGACATTTCAGAAGCACTTGTTGAAGGTAACATTGGATTTGCCGTATGAAGAGGATGATGCATTTGTTCAAATTCTCGCTCATGTTTCACCCTAAGATGGTTCGTCAAAGCAGAAGTAGATGCTGCACGGCCTATACCACCACGAGATATCAGTGAACCGCACAAAGTACATTTAACTTTATTTTGTTCGTCAGTTTCTGTATAAAATGTCCAAACACTTGATTTTTTCCTTCCACTCATAATGTTCAACACTTGCAACTACTTATATTAAATATTGTTTTCATTACTCATACTCCGAAAGTAGGTCTAAAGGTGCCTGAAGAGCGTGTAGAAAATAAAACTTTCAGCTCTAGGGAAAATCGCTTTCACTGACAGCTGTCATGTCAAATTATGGCTTCGCACGGCTTGTGTAATGTGCATGTAGCCAGTATCAGTATCATTACGCATTAGGAACTTCAAAAACCTAACCTCCTTGCTTTAATTAACACCAAAGAATACATGTATTTAACCTCTTTGGTTCCAACCTTGTAAGAGGATCAGGTAGTATGGAGTCTCTCATTCACTCTCGTTGTTAGGAAGAATTTTATGTATTATTCGTAATGAAAAGCACAGTGTTTACCTCGGGTGAAAGACTCATTAAGTCCCTCGAACTATTAGCGCCCTCGCTACGCTTGGGCGCCAAACTCCGTCTCGGGACTTGTAATGAGTGACTTTCACACCTAGGATAACAATGTACTATTACTTTTCCTAAACTTCGTTCGCGTAAACAACCAATAGTGCATGTAGTAACCCGTTCGTAATGACGACGTATTTGTTTATGACCGGTCGCAGAATAATGAGCGACGCGGGGGTTGCGAGGACGGCGGGCGGGGTGTATGCACCAATAATTCAATTGAACGCGTAAACAAGATTCGACCTGTCATTCTCAAGAAAGTGCAGTAAAAATAACCGAAGTATGGCCGAACTTTTTATTTTCACCGAACATTCGGCCGAAGTTCGTATTCGGTTCAAATCACATTCGGCCCATCTCTAGTTTAATACCTTTTAGTGAGTGGATTAAGCGTTGTGGTAAAATAATGCCGATGGGTATGTAATTTATATGATTAAAATATGTTATGATGATAAGTGCCTTTATATTTACGTAACCTACACTCAGATTTGGTTAAAATAGCTGGTCCTTTATCAGTAATTTTACTAATTTATTAAGTTGTCAATATTTACACCGACTCCGCTTCATTGCAATGAGTGTTGCTAGATTGAAGGTTTATCAACATAATTCTGCTTGGAATTATTAGATCGACTCTGTAAGTGTTTTTATTGTTTCTGAAAACGTAGAAAAGAAAGTTAAAACATCAAGGGATAAAAGGCGAAGGCAAGATCTGACATGAGTGAAAACAGATGACACATTTCTTCTATCTTCTTTAAAGGATATCCCGACCCGTTCTTATCTATAGTTATGACGAGTTGTACTCCTAATCGATGGCCGATGATTGCATCCTCCACCACATTTTTATATATTTTTTAATTATGTTTCTTACAACCTCTAATGGTTCACTTGAATTGTTGAAGTCCACGATTGGTATTCACAATTTTTTTATGACTCTGAAAACTGTTTTAAAGCTAGTTAAACAATATTTAATTCAGTGGATCACGGTAATAAACTCATCTGAGTATAATTTATGATAAGGAAATAATAGGGTAAGGCTCATATTTCTTGCGCTATCGCACAAAGGAAATCACAACGGAATGTATCACAACTGAACTAATGTGTTACAACGGAAATTATAAACCTCTGTACACAATCACTTAAAATTCTTTTTGTTTTAGTATTTAAATATTTATGTAAGTTTATGTTTTGCTAAGCGTGCGTGCATGGTTGTTGTGTGTTTATTTAGATAAAGGTACATATTTATAAATAAAAGATTTTTTTTTTAAACTTTTTTATTTTTTTAATCGTAGTAGGTACTTAATGGTAATTTTTAAGTAGGTACATATTAAGTCTTATAATCACAGCATATATTGGCACATTATCTTATTAACCGACTTCTTTATTATAGTGACTTACAAATCAGTCTTATATTTATTACAAATACAAAATATAAGGTTATTTTTATCACTAATTTTTCTTAACATACTCAAATAAACAGGAATAGAAAATTGTATAAATTATAATATAAATAAAATAGCAACAATGTTCAACCTCAATAAAAAACTTAAAAATATATGTTATCTGCATCATCAGTCAAATAATACTCGCCAGCTTGCTAAGATGAATATTAGTTTTTTTAACAATAGAAATATTTGTAATGACGTCAGTATCCTTTTTTTTTAGGAATAATGAATTTTATGTTATTATTTACTTGTACTGATTTTAAGAAACGCACTGTGTAATATGTTTTGTCATCTTTTTTTTTCAATCTTATCTATAAAGCCTATGTAATATTTCCAATTCTTTCTTTGGTAGTATCGAACTAATATGGTTATTTTTTAATTACAATACTTCTTCACCTTCTGGTATTTCAGATATGGATACTTCTTTATCTTTATTTGATTCATGTTCATTATTTGAACTACTTGGGAAGGGTTCAACGTTTTGATGCACATTTTCTTTTACATTTCCAGAAAACAAGTCAAAATCAGTGAAGATCGGTTTGAGAGATATTGGCCCGTATTTTGTTAGATCGAAATATGCTACGTTTTCTTCTGTATTCCGTATTTCAGATAAAATTGTCACTTTGCCTTGTGTGTTATCCATTTCTTCAGTATCTGCGGTATCACTTGGGTAACAGTTATCAGTGCTATCATCATCATACTGTATTTCATCCGAGTCAGTATCTTCAGGTGTAGAGGCTGATACCTTCCTTATTTTTTTCATATTACTTTTTACTTGTGCCTTTATATTTTTACTCGCTTTCTTATATTTGAAATTAAAAAGTTTAAGAGAAAAACATTGACAGTCACCTCTTTCACAAAACAACTCAATGGTCTGTACTTTATTTATCTTCTGTAGCGACAATTTGAAGGATCTTCATTGTATTAGGGACTGGTTGTAAATCTTCTGGAATATGAATGTTCTGAATACTATTTTCAGGAACAAAGAACAGTTTTATAGTGGTATCTGTGTTCGCTAATGATTTATATGCGGAAAATGCGTCAACTCCACCAACGCCATCGGCTGCGCCTTTGCCATGTGAAGCCTCGAAAAATGACCATGTTGCTTTGACAAAACCCGCTTCTTTAGTTTTTATAGAAAAAAGCCAAAAATTCTTTTTTTGTCTATATTGCGTTGTCGGCCCGTCAGAATAATAATGAACGCAATTGATATCAGGAAACTTTTCTTTGACAAACGCCATCACAGGTTCTAAATGACCCCATATAGCCTGAGGGTCATGCTTTAATGACGGAGAAATACTACAGAAAGATATAGGTTTTTGGTTTTGAATGTACGTAACACCTGTATGCAACGTTATTTGTTGCCTTGAGCCTGCAAAGTGCATAGATAGCACTTCTTCGGCCATTTTACAACCGTAATTTTCGGAAAAATCACAATGTATCACAACTTCATTGTCCTGTATGTTTTCTATAACTGCTTTATATGTCTTGTATTGGTGGTAAATATTGTAAAAATGAGTTTTAAATTTTGCGAGTTCTTCTTGGAACTTAATAATAAGTGAATTAAAAGTACCTGATTTTTGCTCTAGACCAGTTTTTTTAGTAGTTTTGCGTACACCAGATTTTTCATACTCATAACTTTTAGTTGTCCATTCAGTCCAAGTAACGTCCTGTGATAGTATATCTTCTGTAGTAGTAAGACAAATATTTTTGCCAGCACATACTGTACACTCTGAATACATGCAAGTTTTGGATTTTATATCGCACACTATTTCAGAAAGCAAATCATTTGGGTCAGTAGATGATATTAAGCCAGCTTTCTTAAGAGTCTGTGCTTTAAAATCTAAGTTAGCATGTTTAATGCAAGCACACGTGTTTCGATTCGATACATGCGGAGGAATCACATAAAATGGGCGGCAGCGTTTAAAAGTAGCAAAAGATAAAGTTCCACCTTCATTTTGGTACACTTTATACAAATTGGATAAAGTATTAAGCAAAATCCTTTTTTGTTTTTTATTTTTATTACGAGTGATGCATTCTTTCTTACCAGCTGTCATGCGACTGATGTCGTCCCGTTCAAAGAATTTTGTTATTTCTTTGGATGTTCTCACTTTCTTCTGCTTTACAGAATGATAATGGCGTATGCCTCTTTTTAAACCCAAGCATTTTTTTTTTCTGCAATTTATGTTTCTGGACTGACTTACTTTCTATTAGTTTCTTTAACACTCTTTTTTCAATTGGTTTGCTGGTATTGTACGTTTCTTTTAATGTCTCTTCTACAACATGACTCTCTAACAATTTCTTCCTTACCTAAAACGATAAATAATGTACAAATTAGCCATATAATATATTAAACATTTTAGTCAATCTACTATATATCAATTATAAAGAAAAGACAGGTATATAATTAAATAATAAGTAAATAAGGTTAATAAGTAAACTACCTTTTCTTTTGATTCTCCTGATATGTCTGGAGTTTCTTCTGCTAAGAATTTAGATATGGGTGTAACTTCATTTTGACTTTTTGAAACCTTTTCTTCATTCAATTGTATTGTATTAAAATTTAGCATGTCGCTTAAATTATTTATTTTTATTTTGTATCGCAATACAGTTCTTTTAAGGTTTGCGACTCCTTTCTCCTCCATGATATATGATGTACTTGAATACGTCTTGCACTGTGTGAAAATGAAACGTAACTGAACATAAACTTTTGTTGATCATTGAGCATGCCAACTTACACCAAATCCTCCGGTTCGTTAGTAATCTTGCTTACACTAATTACAATACCGCAGTATACTCGATGAATTTATATCTTTTACGACGCCTCATGATGTCAACACTTGCTTTCACACGTCATTACAAAGCTCGTAAGATAAGTTTTCAAAAGAGTTCATAAATCACTCTGTAGTAGATTAACAGGCATAACGCCAACATTCAGCTGCGGTTACTGCGGGCCTATATTCACTAAGGTTCAAGTCGTTGGGCGCGCGTGATTAGGGGCGGAGGAGGGGCGGTTTTTGTATGGAAATCTCGTCCTAATCACGCGCGCCCGACTAAAAACTCCGTCAGTAACAACAACAAAAGAAACGAAATCGCTGTTTTAACGACTCTTGAAATACCAAAACTCGGGCGATGTGGACTCAATTCCTGATTTTTTTCATTATATTGTTTTGTGCACATAAGGTTAATCCCTTCAGGTGACTTTGCAAATACTCCCATTGCTTCCTTTTCTGTGAAAGCACCTCTCCGGCATAAAAGGATAATAATATCTGTATTTCTACAATCATTTCTGTAATCTTATCCGACGTTAATGTTGTTTGAACCGTCTCGTCATCCATCCAAAACTTCCATTTTTTGCTTGGAACTTGATGTCCGGAGTTTCCATCGACACTGTTACCGGCTTCATCATGCAGCTGCGTCCTACATACCCACGTTTTATTTTACCTCCATCATCGAATGTTAACTCCACCGCGGCAGTGTACCAGACCCGCGACTCAGTATACCTACATTTTTGAAACCCAAGTGTAATCGGGAATGGTAATGTTTTTAGACGAATTGTTATTAGACGAATTGTTATTAGTCGAATTGTTTTAGACGAATTGTTATTAGTCGAATTGTTTTAGATGAATTGTTTTAGACGAATTGTTATTAGTCGAATGAGGATAATCAAAGCACTATAAAGTCAACTGGAAGTTCCTTCCCTAAAATCCTAATATGAACGAGAAATAGAACTGTCTACGTCAAATAACTGACAGCCGAATCTGCTTGTCAATAATGTTATGAATTTTACTGAAAACAGAACAAGGAAAACAAAAGTGGAATGATAAATTATTATATTTTTAAAGATGTGTGCGGTGTTAAAAACGTCTTCTCCTGAAACTCCTGAACGTTATTACGTCATTTACGTGAATTGGTACGTTTTTTATGAACGTGGAGAAGTGCCAGTCCGGTTAGGCGATCTTCAACCATTGAAGATCTTAGCCACGATTTAATTCTGCACAACGTAGAAAAAGACCTTTCTGCTGTCGCTACACTGGACAGGTAGTGTAGCCATAATACATAAAAAATGTCTTATATTAGGATACATATCGATGTCACAATTTAAAATAAGATCAGAAATCGACTGCGAATCTTTTTCTAGGTCAGCCGTCCATAATCTCATTGTTTTTATCCTCAATTTCCATGAAATAAGCCATCTAAGCAGATCTTTTAGAGTGAGTACTCATTGAAAATAGCTTGTCTATTGTTAAGTGAAATACGTTCCTTGCATTTCATCCTACAAACGGGTAGTTACCACCTCGCAACAAATCTGGACCCGGGTTTTCGGGACAGAATATGATGTGACGTGCATGGGAGTGGTGATGACAGAGTCCGAGGCGGCTGTTAATCCAGATGTACAGTGGTGGCGGTGCCAGCTGCTGACAAATGTGAGGCAGCAGGGGCGTTGAATAATGGTATGCTGGGCGTCAGGGCGAAGGAAAGCCAGTGGTTATCTGAACAGAGAGTTTTAATTAATAATTATTATGTAAGACGTGCGCCTCGCTCGATGAGCTGAGGTAAAAGAGAACGACATGACAAAGGTTGTGGCATATTATTTGACTACAGAGTCCATGTTGGGGATGCTATCCAGTAAAACTTCAGGACTTCTTGGTACAATCGGTTTTTAATGAAGGTTAAATTGCAAGTAAAAAAAGAGAGTGACATATGTAACTACCTATATGTACATCTAAAAAACTTAATTAACGCCTAACATAATATGAAGAACGGTCGGAGCTAGATGGGATTTGCTATCAATAAATTGTCAGGAGCTGGTCCTTAATAGTCCAAATTAATCTTCAATTAGTCGATTATTATATTTGGAAAATAGCGCCATCTATTGTAGAGTAGCTACCCTAGATGCCGCTGTTAACTTACCTTTAATCGCCAGATGGCGCTGTGTTAACAGGCGTTGAATTTGGTACCCCATATTTCATAGTTTCTGCTCGTGAAATAGAGATATATTTTTGAATTAAGTAAGACGATAGTGGTGCTAAGAGGGTTTGGGTCTCTTGTACACCCGGAGCTTCTCTCAATGAGTTTAGTTTGGTACATTTTTCTATTATGTCCAGACTCCTTTGAGACAACTTTTTGATTGATTTGGCTGCTTTCAAAATAATTGTTTTTTCTGCACTAATTTCTTTGTTGCTCTTCCATGACTGAATATTAGTTATTAAGAATCTGTTCATACTAAACTTTTTAAACTCACACGATTTGTATTCATAGTAATTATTTTCCCGGGTCTTATGTTACAATAGTCATGGTCGCGAGGAGACTGGAGAGGAGTCTCCTCGCGACCATGACTATTGTAACATAGTCGAAACGTCGAGGTAAGAGAAATAAAAAACAAAAAATACGCGATTAAGACCCGGGAAAATAATTACTGTTCATACTAGTTTTCTCGTTTTGTTAATCTGCACTGGAACTGTTTACGTCCGACTCTTCCACAGTTGTAACGGTTAAAGGCTGAAGATGTTTCTCTACTCGTAGTAATATTTGTCGACTTTCAATTCTCTTCACGTAGTAATCTTTCCTTTACGAAGTTTACTTTAAGGTCGGGCATAGTTTCCAAGGTAGTAATTACAACTTCATATTTTTTTCTTCTTCTGTGAAATTGGTTTCTGCATTTTTGAGCTCGGTAAACATGGCCGTAACCCTTCAAGCTCTAATGTAGTCGAAGACAGTGGTATTTACTAAACACTAATATATAATTATGTTTATAAATAATCATTTAAATATAACGTAAATAAGTCCTTTCGCAGCCGCCACAATCTGTAACAAAGAATAACATTAGAAATGCAGTGTACGAGTCAAACTTTTTTTTGTGCAGGAGACTCAGGATATGCTCTAGCTAGAGCCATGGCTAATAACTCCAATTACAAAAACATGGAGGTCGGTTCGCCCGAACTACGTGGCATTGCTCCACACGAAACTTTATTGAACGGACAAATGGGAACGTCAAAATAATATTACTTTGAAGCTCCGCTTCTAAGAATTAGCAAGATGTTGCCCTAGGCTCTTGCCGACGACTTTGACGCTGCTGATTTGTTGTTTTTTGTGCAACCTGTAAAAAAAATGCTTAATACCCACAGCAAGTGTTCTGTACCTTTCATATAACTAATAAAAACCCAGTTAATTAAGACTGTTCGCTAATAGGAGGATTGCAGGATTGTTCAGTGTCTCCGTCACATCCTGCAAGCATTCAGAGGTTACATATCTCGTAAACGGAACCCTTTTTCCAATTGAAACTTTTTTTTATAGCTGAGGGGTACCAAGGTCTACCACCTCCATGCGCAGCAGTTGCATTTTCTTGTACACCCTGTACAATGTTCTACAATTGATAGACTTACCTACATACTATAAGCTCAAAGCATCTTCAATTGTGTCGTAGGGCAATTTAGGTGCAATTTACAGTACTTTGGCCTAGATGCTACTAATGGCTACGTAGGTGACTGCTGATATAAAATAACACGTTAGGTAGGTACAACATACTTTGTGACAAAAGCATTCATATTGTATTTTTGGGGGCTATCCGGTCCTATGCCTGCGCCTTCAAATCATTTGTTGCTGTCTGTCGACCTCGAAATTTGGGTCATTTATGAGATTGTGAAGCACAGCACATGCATTCACAATCTGTGCTGCCTTTCTTGGTCTATAGTGTAGAGTCCTGTGACCCAACAGGCAGCGGAACCGGGACTTTAGTACACCGAAAGTACGCTCAATCACATTGCGCGTGCGCACATGGACTCTAGTGTAATGTCCCTCTGGTGAATTGGGTTCACAATGGAGAATCGGAGTCATCATCTATGGACGCTGGGCATGGCCTGAGTCACCTGTAATTTAATTGTTGTAATTACTTACACATCTTTTTACACATAACAAACAGCTATATAATAGTTTTAATTATAACTCTCTCTTACTTACCCAAAAACTAGAATATCCGCCCTTCATCATGCAGTCTACGAACTGCTTGGTTCACATGTCGACATGTTCTACACATGGGAATCGTGGCTTGCACCACCAAACGATGCATCCACATGCAAGATATTTTGATCTGCATCACAAATCTGAAACATTGAAATATTTATAACAACATTATTATCATAGGAGACAATTTTATACTTATATACTGCCGTGAGCAGTTTTTATAAGACAAACAAACAAATGATATTGAGGATAACGCTAATACTAATTTAAATAGATAATGTAATATCTTACCACAAGCACATTAAGTGATATCCTTTCCTGTTGTTGAAGGCCTCCTCATCATCCTTTGGCTTTATAATAGCTACATGTGTTCCGTCAATACAACCAAGCACACAGGGAAATCCTTTGTCATTGAATCTAAGGAAAAGAAATTTAGTATTAAGTAGGTATGACAATGCACTTCTCTTTGTAGAGAATAGTAACTATACAGTACATAGAGTATGCACCCAATAAAACTAAGAATCAAATTACCTTCTTGCTACAGCAACTTGTTCGCTTTGGGAACGTGGAAATTTGATATATTTTCACAAAATTGCAGGATTGTTGAGTGCCTCCGTCACATCCTGCAAGCATTCGGAGGTTGCCTGCTGGCTGGCTGAATAACATCGTTAGCTCCTACACCTCTCTGGTGTGTGTGTAAAAGTTTATTGCAGCCAGTATCTGTAAATAAGGAGTGTGAGGTTAAAAAAAATCCCACGATGAAAAACGCAGCTGAGTTCGGAAATTCATCATTTGGTATCACACGTACCTTGATTTCGGGTTTAATCCCATCGTTTTTTTTATTAGCGTGCAAAAGCGGAATAAGATCCTTGCACAAACTAACAAAGTTCGTCTTTGTCAGTCGAAAATGTTGCACAAATGTTGTGTCTGGTAATAAAAACGGTTAAGCTAATGATCGTGCAATCCTTCGGCGTTCGATATTAACTTTTTTCAACCGTTCCTGCTCCGCAGCAACCATAAGTGCAACCCAAGCCATGATTTTTCAAAAGTGTTTCAATTTTAGGGAAAATAAAACGAAGTCGACGCGTGAAAACGACACTTCAATCACCGTCGATTTCATTTGACAGTTATTCAACAAAACGATGGCAACGCCGTCGGCTTAAAACTCGACTGCTGTAGCTTTTACTGTCAAAAATCTCGTTTCATTCGTTCCATTGGCATCGTTATCGTCCGTCGTAAGGGCTAATGACTCCAAGTACAAACACGGAGGTCGGTTCGCCCGAGGACTGTTATACTACGTGGCATTGCTCCACACAAAACGTGATTGAACGGACAAATGGGTACCTAAAACTGTTTGGGGCTAGACAGACGCCTCCATTATAGCCCTGAAAAGGCATCATCGATCATCTATGCTTGTTGCACATTATTAATAATATAATGAAGCACTTTAGGTAAATATTATTTATCAATACAATCAATACGATAAATTTCAATTTATTTGATTGAAGTCAGTTCATTGATTCATCTTGTTATGGAGATCCTTTTATATTTTCAGAATTCCACCCACTGAATCCGAGGTAGAGACTGAAGAAGTCTTGGGCAACCCAGCTGACGCTCACATCAACGAGCCCCTTTTGCGTGTAGCGCAGCAAAAACGCCAAAACTTGATAAATAATCATTTTTTGTAATATGTTTATAAAGTTTTTTAAAACAGATATTCATGCAATACTTTTCGTTCATAACCCAAGTCCTAATAACATAAATAAAAGTGCTTCAATAGCCGCGTACTGACTGAGCGAGCCGCCTCGCGAGGCAGCCTCGGACGTTTGCCGCGGTAAGCTTGCCGCGCGAGGCGGCCTCGGTCTGTAAGTGTTCTAATCCGAGGCCGCCTCGCGCGGCAAGGCCGAGCCACGGTGAGGCTGGACCAACATCGACGCTCAGTTTAACTTGAAGTCGAACAGAGACCGCACGTGCGTATAGTTTGATCAAAACTACCATGAGGCCGCACATTCGGAAAGCTGTCGCCACCACTGCCTTTTTAATAATTCTACGGCTTGCAAAAAAAAGAAAACAGAAACCTAAACGTTTTTGGTTGAAACTATTATACAAAATAGATTACAAGCTGGGAACAGATTGTTTGAAGAGTTGTGCTTTGATGACGAAGAAAAAATTTTTGCTCGTATGAGTAAAATCGAATTTGACAATCTGTACTCTCTCATAAACGCCAAAATAAGCAAGAAAGACACAAATTTTCGAGAAGCAATATCCGCTAGAGAAAGATTATTAGTGACGTTGAGATTTTTGGCCACAGGAGATTCTTATATACCAGTCTACAGTATCTATTTCGTATATCAAAACAAAGGATATCGGTTATAGTTCCTGAAGTCTGCGATGCGATGATTGAGGTGTTGAATGATTATGTTAAGGTAAAATAAAATGACATATTTTCATTATTATTTTTATTAATCAAATTGAAAATTAAACAAATATTTAATGATATGAAGCTGGAGCTGGAGGAGGAGGAGGGGGAGGCATCGGAATCAGTGAGGTAGGAGGCATTGGTGAGGTTGGAGGCATCGGTGAGGTAGGAGGCATTGGTGAGGCAGCAGGCATTGGTGAGGTCGGAGGCATTGGTGAGGCAGCAGGCATCGAATATGTAGATGGCGTCGATGGGGATGAGGGATAACAATTAAAATTGTCATGTCCACCATATGCCCGAGTATAATAACCACTGTATGCTCCCATGTCTGCATCAAAAATAATTTTATTTATAGAATTTTTTACGCATGCTAATGTAATGGTATCATATTTCCTCAACTCATTTGCTATATATTGGCCATACACATCATAGGGATCTTTTTTTTCCGATACATTATCGCTTGCACACTGTTGCAAAAGTGTTAATGCTTCAGATATAGCGTTATCAGTAAGATCATCAGTTTCATTAGTTTTGGATCTCTTTTTAGGTCTAGTTGACTTTTGTTTTGGTCCTGTATCTTCATGTTCATTATGACCATCATCATTTTCAGTAGTAGCAGTAGTATCCAGATTTGCATTCTGTAAAGATAGAAATTATTTTATTTACAGATACCATCATCCGAAGAAGAGTGGCTTACCATATCAAAAGAGTTTGAGAGCAAATGGAATTTCCCACACGTCATAGGAGCAATGGATGGAAAGCATGTTATATTACAGTCGCCAATAAATAGTGGCAATGATTATGACTGTTACAAAATGTTTCCAAGTATAGTGCTGTTCGCTTTAGTTGACGCTAACTATAAATTTCTGTACGTAGACGTTGGCAGCAAGGGACGTATATCAGATGGTGGTGTGTTTAAAAACACCAATTTATATAAAAAGCTCGAAAAGAAGGAACTTAATATTCCTCCGCCAGAAATATTACAAATACCGTATAAACTTGCAGTGCCCTATTTTATTCTAGGCGATAAAGCTTTTGCTGAAACCTTTTGAGGGCACTCCAGAAAGAGGTTCAATGGAAAGGATCTTCAATTACAGGCTGTCCAGAGCAAGAAGAGTTGTGGAGAATGCCTTTGGCATTTTAAGCTCCGTTTTTAGAGTACTGAGGAAGCCGCTTCCATTAGAACCAGAAAAAGCTACAAAAGTCGTGTTGGCTACAATATGCTTATATAACTACTTGCGTAGAGATCAAGCTTCCTCGCAAAGGTTCACTTCCCCAGGATCATTCGATGCCGAAGTTGAAGGGACAGTAATACCCGGCCGATGGCGATAGGACACAGAAATGTCATCAATGCTATCTATTCAAGCCATACCACGGCGAGGATCAACAAATATAAAAGAAATACGTTCACATTTAGGGAGACATTTCATAACAAATAGAGCCATTTCTTGGCAGAATAATTATCAATAAATAATAGCTACTCACTTCTTCACCTAAAGTATCTTGTGTATTTCCTGGGTGATTCCTATCTCCCAGAAAGCTGAACGCTTCATAGGCGTACCAATTTGAAATATATATTTCACCACGACCTGTAGTATAAAATAAATAAAAAAAGTTATAATATAAGAAATTATATAAAAACTGGTCTAACTGTGGATATGATAAAAATTAATGTTGTTTACCATAATAATAAACTAAATAATAAATACCTGATCCTGTGATTCGGCTTTTTTTTTTCTCTCGACTTTTCCCTCCTGTAAGACCCTAGTAACGAGTACATTTTTTTAAAATTCGGCTATTGGAATGTTCATTTCTTGGCTTATATTTCTCCACGCATCTTCCCTTAGTCCTCTATTTGTGTAATCAGGACATTGCGCATCCCAAAGTCGTCTATATTCACCATATAGTTGTATTAGTTTCAGACACTGTTCTTTATCCATGATGACGCACAACTAACACGTAACGAATAAGCGAGGCGAAACACTACCGTCTTGAGTGAGCGCGGCAAACGTACTGAGGCGCCTTTGAGCATCGACGAAAACCGACAACGCTCGGCTCGGGCCGCGGCACGCTCGGGCGAGGCACGTCTTGACCGACCGAGGATTTGCCTCGCGAGGCGGCTTGCTCAGTCAGTACGAGGCTAGTTACTATACACGACGGTGTATGGGGCTGGTGTTATCAAAGATTCACAAACTATTTTCAAAAACTATTTATTTAGGTAATTTTAACGCACTATTAAACTATATTTTGTGGACTGTAATGTTCGCACTTGATCGATTTTATATATTATTTTAAAAGTTTTCTATAAGTTTCCAGAAAATCCGCGAAAATATTAAACAAAATTCCATAGATAATGAAAGTTATAGACGTCGAACTTTCGTTGCCGTCAAAGTCAGTGTTGCCATGTCCTGCACAGTTACTTACTTTTCCTTTTATATGAATCTTGAACGTATTCTATTTTGGTTATTAGCGATTGCCAATTGATTAGCAATATCCTGTGAAAATAAAATCATAAGTTATTAACTTGCAATATTTTTCTCAGTTGTAAAAGTGTAATACTATTCTCTCAAAATTGGTGATTCGGTGCCCATTATCCCCAAAATATTTGCTGTCTGCTCTGATAAGACAGGCACCTCCGTTGCATTGCCAGTGGCGTTTGAAGCTCTTATCCCCAAATTTTTGCTGTCTGCTCTGATAAGACAGGCACCTCCGTTGCATTGCCGTGGCGTTTGAAGCTCTTTCCCCAAATTTTTGCTTTCTGCTCTGATAAGACAGGCACCTCCGTTGCATTGCCAGTGGCGTTTGAAGCTCTATTCGCCGCACTGCCGCCATGTCTGCAGAATCAGAATGAAGAAATGGAATCCCTAGTGTCTTACTTTTAATACTTAATACATTCTGTTAACAAACACCTTCTATTCCTTACCACTTTCCACTGGTCAATGGACTTATCTGGGCCATGCTCATTCAACATAAGCCTGAGTTCTTCCCTCAGACGGCCTTGCGGTCCACTGAACTCCCCATGCGCCAATTGGGGATAGGTGCGCTGTACTGCGAGTTCTAAAAGGTAACATTTCAATGAGATAAAAAACAATTATTGTGTACATACATAACTCATTTTTAAATGCAAAACATTCAACTCAAAGCACTAAATGGCGCGGTAATTAAAAGAAACTTACTTTGTTTTCCCCGACAATATTTGTTTACCTATTTCACTATCTATTTAAAACCGTAGGCACGATTTGAAATTAAAAACATCGAAAAAAATTAACAAAAAAGTCGAGAATTCAATTTTTCAAAACATATCTTGCTATAAATATCTACCAACTCAGCATCCCTTTCTAGGTATCTTTGTGTATCTTGGTTTTTTGTTTTGTAATTTAGAATAAAAGTAGTGAATTTGGTTCAAAATTATAAGTTAAAAATACGAAACAAAAGTAATGAAAATATAGCTCTATCCTTAGGTTATAGCTTGTGAGTGCAATGCGGAGGGTATGTTAGAACTCAATATTTTTCAAAGCCATTTGTGACGAATGGTTATTAAGAAGTAACAAAGCTCTTTGTTTTTTTGATGGTCTAACATGGTTTTTAAAATGCTCAAGGAAAAAGTAAAAATCATCCTCCTGCATCCACCCAGATCCGTTAGCTGTTCCTACTGAACCGGCTGGGCCATCACGAATGAAATTTTCTTGGAATCTCTTTCGTGGAAATATAAACATAGTTGGTATGTAGTTACCAATGGCATTTCCAACCAAAGCCAGTGTGACTAAGGTTCATTTTTCCGCCGAAGTCATCGCACTGACTTGCTTTTCTCCACGCCGCCGCCACGCTATTATTCTATCTGGCTTTTGAACCGTAGTAATTCCGGTCTTATCGACATTCCAGCCATCTTCTGCTTCAAGATCATGTTTGTTTAATAAGCCTGTGTAGTTTTGAAAAAAATGTTTCCACATTTGTTTTATTGAACAAATGTTAAGTGTGAATATCGGTGATCCCCAAGGAGCGGCTAAATGTGCCTTCGCTCGATCACTTAGGATGCCCTGTTGTCGTGTAACTTATAAACAACCAGATGTTCGGTTCAGGAATCCGCAAGCGATCAATCGCAGACACTGTTTAAAGATCGACCGCTGTCGAACATTATTATAAGTACAAGTTCTCGTTCAAAATTAGATATTAAATTAACTATTCAATTAACACCTTACGCCTTGGGCTAATATTTAAATCTTATTTTAAATCATTTGCAAACCGAATTATATAAAATTATACAAAACAAAATATAAAGTTTCCTATATCGGTGAACCTCAAGGAGCGGCTAAATGTGCCTTCGCTCGATCACTTAGGATGCCCTGTTGTCGTGTAACTTATAAACAACCAGATGTTCGGTTCAGGAATCCGCAAGCGATCAATCGCAGACACTGTTTAAAGATCGACCGCTGTCGAACATTATTATAAGTACAAGTTCTCGTTCAAAATTAGATATTAAATTAACTATTCAATTAACACCTTACGCCTTGGGCTAATATTTAATTCTTATTTTAAATCATTTGCAAACCGAATTATATACACCATTTTGAGTACAGTTAGTTAATATGAAAAGATGGTACCTCCATGTTGATATCGGTGACTCCGTACACACCATGTGCTTCTACGGGTTAAGTTCTTAAGTCAAATCAGGTTATACCAATTGTAGAGGGTTTAGATCCACTCAACACAACCTCTAGTAAATAGCATAACGTAATGCGGACGGGCACATGTCCCCTTATTTGATTTAGATTTATCTAGGTATCAAGAAAAATCTGAAATAAAACAGAACAAATACCGCCACCGATAGTGTACGCACCAGGTTGCACCTGGTGCGTACACTATTAGACTCCTAATCCTTAAGCTCGAGAGATGAATTTGAAGATACTAATCGCCTCACTAGCAAGTGAGTCGCGCGTTGTCAACTCGCTAAAGGTCACTGACACCGAGAAATCGACTCAGTAACATCTCGCCTCTGTAAGAATTCCCCTCGGTCTCCCCTAACGCAGTCCCAGTCTCAGACCCCGCATGGACAATTACAACTCGCTGTCCTTTTGAAATTGGTTTTTTAGGCCCTTTGTACTACCGTCGCACTATGGAAAATAATGGTCTGTTTCTGATCAAAAATCTATATCTCTTTTGTTTATAAAGATAGACTTCTGAAATTTTGCACACATGTTGAGTGATATATTTAGCTTTAGATAAATAAAACATAATATGTATTGTTGCATTATTTTGAAAAATAAATGAATACAAAGACATCAGAACACAAAAAAATCGACTTTATTGTTAATTTAGTTCGTTTTTACAATAGAATATCACTATAATTAAATTAAAACCATGTGTATTATTTATTACAAATCTCTATAAAAGCAAAAGAGACCTAAAACATAAATATTAATGTACTAAAACCTATATTTTAAATTTATTGAAAACTACTAAATCTATAATATAAGAACAAAGCCATTTTCTTATTTATTGGTATTAATATTGATATAAGTTGAATAAAACATATTAAAAACGAATTACATACATTAAACTTAATTAAATAGAAAAAAAGTTAATAATCTAAATAAGTTTTCCTAGTAGTAAGTAGTAAAATATTGATAATTATACTAACACAACTTCAGGATCTGTGATAAGATGATGTACTTTCAAAAGATGTAATGTTTCTTCGTCAAGTTGCTTAACATTTTTGTTATATGGTTTTCTTAGACTAGTTATGTAGGGATCAGAAGTATAAAGAAGAGTATTGAACACATCTTCGTTTGTGGCCATTCGTGAACATTTTCTGGCATGATGAAGGCGAAATTTCTTATAATCTTTATTACGGGATTCCTGCGCATCTTCAGATAGCTGTCCTATAGGCAGTACTGCAAAGTGCCTTATAATTGACTCTCCATGAATTAAAATTTTGTGAATAGAAGCTGGCATATAGTACCAGTCATATTTACTGACGTATAATCTTGCCGTATCCATCGCGTAATTTCCAAATTTTTCTTCGTCAATTATAATTCCAGACGACATAGCTTGCAATATGATATATAGCCTTCTAATTAATTCCACATCTACTCCTGTGATATCAGCAGAGCAGCTGGAGTTATAAAAAAATCTCCTGGCAGTATTACCGTCATTGCTGTTCCCACTACCCTGTCGCGGCTTATCTATTATTAATCCCAGTTCTTCGCGAAAACGTTTCTGAACTAAATTCTTCTTTTCTAGCTTCTGTCGTTTATTTTCTTCTGTTGTTGCAGACCAAGAACGAAAAGAAAGATTATAAGAAATGTGTAGGATCATTTCCATACTACGTATCCAAGCGTGTAAGGTGGAGAGTCCGTATTGATACGAGCTCTCATTGTCTGGCCTTGCAATAACTTTATTTAAATGGTTCATTTGTCTTGGTGTAGCTCCACATATGGTACAAGTAGAACTCGATGGCGTGTCTGTCAATACTTGGGCTACTTTGCCATCTATCATAGTTAAAAAAAGTTCATGTTTCACTTGAACTCCCTCACCTGCTACATTAACTATTGATGGATGTAAAGAACTTATTTGATTCTTTATTTCATCGGTAGCACTTTTTGTTTTTTCGGGAGTCTCTTTCGTAAATTCTATAGATATTGGTCTACAAAAACGGACTGAGGAAGACACTGGATTTTGCCAAACAATACCACCTGTTACTTCATTTATTAATCTGATCGGTACAAAAGATGTTATAAATAAATTCGCGTCTGAAATAGTATCAGACTCTTCTGGAAGTCTTTGTTTGTACTGGCTTTGACCAGACGAACCATCACATCCCCATTTACTATACAAGATGAGATGTTTTGCGTCACTATCGGACACAGACTCAATTTTTAATATCCTTGCTGCAGTGTGATCTAGAAAATGTATTATTTTTGCATATGTATTGGTGATGACTATTGAAGAAGCTGGTGGATAGCAGGACTGCTTGCTTTCTTGTAACTTATAGTAAGGTGGAAACAGATAACACTTACGTTCGTTTGTTAAATTTCTTAAGTACAAATACTGAGCTTTAGTTATATCTAAATCAATGAAAACACTCAATGCTTCCTGGTCCGATAGTACTTTCGTCTGATTATCATCATTGATTTGATTTAACAATGTAGTCTTCTTTTCATTATCAGCAGACCTTATTGCTTCAACCAGTTTAGCTTCAGTGCCTTCACCTATCGAACGTAATCCTTGAAGATATGCGCTATAAATGTGCTCGAATCCATATTCGTTAAGTAACATTGTGTTTTTTCTTCTTTTGCTGGATTCTGCAGAATCGCCATAAGACACACAAGGTCTTCCTCGTTTTCCAGATGAAGTAGATGGAGTTGGATTGTTAGTGTCGTCTTCAGGAATCGGTATACGAACAGAATATTCAGAGTCCAGCCAATTGCTGTTCATACTTAGAAATGCATCTTTTTTGCGTGATGCATTAGCCCATCGTTTATTGAATTGAGGAATAATATGTCTCTGAATATCACTGATTATGAAACACATATTATCTTCTGGAACTTGATAATTTTCCTTTAAAGATATTGACAGTGCTTCGAGTGATTTTCCACCATCAATATAGGAAATTATTAACTCGCGCTTATTACACTTAAACTCAGACATTTTAAAAAGTGAAAACGTTAAAAGTTTCGAAGTGGAAAACTTTAATTTGTGTGTGATGTGAAAACACGTCAGCTACATATTAAATACCCTCAAAAATTATGGGTCGTGTGAAATATGACATTGCACACGAATAAATTGAATTATCTATTTTCACACGCATAATGAGTGCAAAAATGACCTACATATTTCTTATTTATTGATAATTATGATAATATTTTAAAAACAATAAGTACTTAGCATACCACAAAAATTGATAGAAATGCAACCGCAACAGATAGTGGGTTTTCATATTTTAGCTCTTATCAGTTTTTTTTCAAATCAAAAACTTCCGTATTATTTTTATTTATGTTCATATTGTGTAAATAAATGTTTAATAATATAAGCTGTAAATTTTTGCCAAATTTATTTTCCGACTTTCCTGACATTTTTTCATGTAACTTCCAAGACCGCAAAAAACCGCACCTAATTGTTTCTTATGCTTATTACTGGATATATAAGCTTTACACTAGTACCAAAATTAGAGGATGGGGAAGCGTGGGTAACTGCGAAAAGCTTCGATGAACTTTCTAAATTGACTTTTTTTCCTTAAGCCGTCTAAACGAATTTACACTTATAAAAAAGTACAAAAATAAATAAATAATAATTGCATCAAAATTTACGTAAAACGACCTTTTTAAAAAGGTGTAACACGTAATACTTTATGTACTATTTATAAGAGATAACAAACTTCAAAGCTTGTTAAATAATCTCTTCCATACGTTGACGATATAATGATGTGGGTTTTGGCGCAATTTCTTGTACAAATTCAAATTAATTAGAAAAAATACTTAAAGTATATTAAAGTGAGACCTTTTAACTTCATGAAAAAACAAATAGGGTTTCACTTTCGTGACATCCGTAAAAATGAATTTCGAGCAGCGCTTGTTCTATCATTTTCCATAGTGCGTCGCGTCGGTCCAGGCTTTTGGCGTAGAGTACGATGAATCTACGTACGATTCATCCATATAGATAATAGGGCGTCCCTTTTGGCAATATTTCTTAATTTTTTGTAAATATTTAATACGTTGCAAACGAATATTTGCAGTCTCAATCAGCACTTTTCCATCGACACCCCAAACTCTTGATTATTCGTCGAAGACTTCGTTCTGAGCCTTTGAAGTTTATATCATTTTCTAGCGTCTGTTTTAGCTTCCCAAGCTCATTATTGAATTTGTGATAGTTGTGTATGCACCTCTTAATCACACCTTGGTCAAAGTTATCAATTTCTGTGACCGTTTTTTGCCAGGTGTTCTAAAAAAACTATTTTAATTTTCTTATTTTAGATATGTTTTCATAACTGCAAAATATTGTCAGTTAATGCCTAATATGGTGGAGCAACTGTAATAATAATAATAATTATTATTATATGAGAGGGAGGGGGTGCGCCCCGGGAGCGATTTCCTCTTCCACGGTACATTAAGATTTAGCGGAATCCAGCTAAAATATGTTCCAGATAATTATGTTTCATTTATTTTGATATATTTCTAACGCGCTCTTCAATATTGTTAGAAAATTTTCAGCTAAGTCCTGCCAACGTTCTTGTTGCCGAAATTCGTGCCGAAAGAGTCGATCTGTCTGAATCATAACAGTTCTCTTTCCCTTTCAATGAGAAAGGTTCGCCATTCACGGTCAGAATTAAGGAAAGCTTCAGTACTTTTTGCATAAAGCAAACAAACACATACTTCCGCATTTATACTAATATATGAATAAGGATTTTACTTACAATTTATTAATTGAGTTGCTTGTTGAGGTGTCTGGCTTTGTTCCTCCTCCTGTATATTTTCCTGTAAAAGATTAACATATCCTAAAGTATTGTTTTGAGACAATTTAAATGTAAAGGTTATAATTTAAGGTTCCGCTGGTCGATCGTGTTTCCATACAAATGAATTTAGAGTGTTATCCATTTATTCTTTATGGAATTTGTAAAAACAAAAGTTAAATCTACATAACAAGTCTATATCTAGCCCATGTAGGCGACGAAATAGACAAATTCTATTTATTTATATAATTTTTTTTAAATTAAATATAATCATTTGTATGGAAAACACGATCGACCAGCGGAACCTTAAAGCAAATATTTCTGACCTCTTCCTATCCCATTTCAGGCACCGACGGATTGCCAGTTGCTGATTCAGGACCTATATATAGTCTATATAGTTTTTTAGAGAAAAATAAAATACTTGACGATAACCAATATGGGTTTCGTAAAAACCGATCAACAACAATGGCTGTTTACAAATTTGTACAACAAGCCCTAGACTACATTAACGAAAAAAGCTATGCCGTAGGAATACTATTAGATATGACGAAAGCATATGATAGGGTAAAATATGACATTTTATTAAACAAACTACACAACGCCGGAGTTAGAGGTTTGGCACATAAGTGGCTGAAATCGTATTTAAAAGACAGAATCCAGTACGTGCAGATTGACCATTTTGACGATATAACTAAAGAATTGACATCATATCTATCGGATCCAAAGATAATAAATTGGTCGATTCCTCAAGGAAGTGTGATCGGCTGTATTCTTTTCCTTACCTATATTAATGAACTACCAAAAACTATAGATACACACTGCGTCCTATTGTCACGATGTGCCATCGTCGCAACAGCTCCTTTCTTTTAAATTCTAAATAAATAATTAATATTCTTTTTGATGAACCTTTACTAATAAAGCTTTAATTTTACACAAAATTAGGTCATTTTAAAAAACTGCTAGCGACCTCTCTCATCTAAGGGACAAACTACTGAATCGGTTCTGGCGAAAAACGCCGTTCCGCCTCGATAGATGGAGCTAATTGCGACCACAAAATCAATTTAATTTCTTCATTAAAACAATTTAGTAATTGTTTTAACTAACTAAATCTAACTTAATACATTTAAATCACATAAAGAAACAATAAATCAATAAATAAAAACTAGAATTTAACATTATATTTTATCTGTGGCTCATCTGTCAAATGACGTACTTCCGAGGTGACATACATGTAGCTCCACCCGGTTTTGCCCTTCTCATTTTTCCTTGCGAATGGCGGAGAGCTTTTGCGACATAGAAAGTTTGGAAATTATTTATTCTAATCTAATCGTGAGCCGATCTCATCTAAATAGTGTTTTAATTAATTCCCTATTATCAGGTAAGTGGATGCATCAAAAAAAAAACTAAAATGTTTACAAAATATCGCAGTTACAGAAATTCGTGAGACGTACCTCGTGGTCACGCTCTGCCCTTTTTAGGTCTGCCTTGTTTCTCAAAATGGTAAACCCTTTTCTTATAACTAAATGAAACCTAGTCTTAAATGTGCATGCGCAGTTTACAATAAATAATTGTACTTATTGATATTATGTGACACGTTCGCATCTTAACTTAAAAATAACCAAGTACACACACCCTGTTTGTACCGGTGTACTAAAGGAACGCTTTCCCTTTATGGTTATCTACCTAATGTAATATTATTTCTCTTAATTTAACTCATAAATTATTAGATTTTAAGTTCTAAGTAACTCTGTTTTAACATGTTGCCTGAATTTGTTGTGAAAGCCACCGACCAAGGAACGCATTTAGTATTGTCAGAGAAGACTTAATCTTGAACGGTCGATGACTTTCATAACGGGCATTTTGGACACCTGTTGACCCCTAATACTGGAACTTCCAGGGAATTATCGTCGGGCTTATAGCACCCCTACTCATTGGAGAAGCTTCCGGGGCTATACACGAAGACACCGGTCCGTCATGACACCGAGGAGCCGATTCCGGTCTGGGACCGTTAGGCGTAGACCGGCGTCTTGACGAACTTTGAGGAAGAGATGCCACACCTTGTCCCGGACGCTACACGACCTGTTCCCTTGAGCTAAGTCTTCTTCATGAAACCCAACAACCGGTAACTCGCAGAGAGAGAGAGAGAGAGAGATAGGGAGATAGAGAGCTTTGTGTCCTACACTAGCTCGGTTCTAACCCCGCTGAAACCGACCCTCTAAAGGAAAAAGTCCCATGTCCTTATTCTAGCCTCAACGTTAAACACTAAACTCAAATACTTATATTCCACGTCTAAAAAACTTAATTCTAACTTAACCTAACTTAATTCTAACTTAACCTAACTTAAATATTAACTTGTAGCTTACTCCTTAATAATCTTAAAATAAGTCTTGTAGCTTAGTTCTTAAAAATCTTAAAATAAGTCTTGTAGCTTAGTTTCTTAATAAATATTATGTACTATTCTAATCGTCTCGCTTCTCATTTTTCCGCCCCAACGATTAGCATAGCGACATATTGGCGCCCCTTAACGTGGTTTCTGGCTAGTGTGGGACCCTCTCTAGCTCCCCTTATTGTCACCCTCTTATATTTTCTCTCATTTGACTCTCTGCGGGTTTCTGCGTTATTGTTGTAGGTCGAGCGTCCTTGGTGTTGGTTTATTCTTTACTTAGCCTGTAACTAACATAGACATAAGATGTTACTTAGACTAAAACCTAGATGTAATAACCTTAACCTACCCTCAACCACCCTTCCCTACCACCCCTTGATAACTCTCAGTTTCCCACTAATAAAATCTAAATCTCAATACCTTGTCTTATCTTATTAATACTTACCAGACTTACAAAGCGCAGGGCTGGAACATGAATTTCTGCAACTAGGTATGTAGACTAAACTAAAACTTATAATAGGTACCTAAAACTACAAACTATGTAGGCTTAAAGTTAAAAAATAAAACCTAGATACCTAAAATACATACTTAAAACTACAGACTGTGTAGGCCTAGACTAAAACTAAAATAATTCTACCTAGATACTAACTATAACTCAATATACTTAAACCTACTCCATGCGTGGGCTCGAATTAAAAACTTAAATACTATAAACTAAAACTAAAAGAACCTAAAACTAGACATTCCCTTGAATACTTACTTAACAATAACTACATCCTAGGGCGTTCCCTAGAATGTTGTGTTATTAAACCTTAAACTTCTAAACATGACTTATTACTAATGAACTATACTTATTTAAATAGCTAAGCGTCCCTTGAAAGCTTAGTTATTCCCTCTCAAACCTGGTAGGCAGACTGAAGATTTAGCAGCGGAGCCTCTCTTAAACCTCTGTTGCTAATAACCTACAAAAGGTAGTACTTACGTATAGTAGGTACTTCTTAATGAACAGGACACTTTCTTAGGTGTTTTTGTTTACTTGGACTATTAGTGGACAATAATAATGTTCGTGGCTCGGCCTATTAGTCGCAAAGCACTGCTTAACTGTTTTGTTACTACGTCGAGATCATAGCGGATACTTATCGATATTGCCCATAGTCCTTACTTAATGGTATCATTAGTAATAAACTCATAGATAACACTCGTACATTGCCCCTTAAAACTTGATAAACAAAAACCTAGAAAAACAACTTTGGTCAACAACCCACCTGACAGGTAGTTGACCTTCAGTATGTCACGGCGCTGTCAAAATAAAAATTTTGACAATGACAACCACAGGAGAAGAATGTATGCGAGAGTATGATTGATTTTTGAACGAAAGAAATGGATGACAAGACTGATAGTGTATGCTTGGTGAAGGCTGTATGTGTGAGTTGTTTGTTCTGGACCCAAAAGTTTTTTCTCACAGGAAAAAAACTTTTACCCGGACCGGGCGGTAATGTCACGATGTGCCATCGTCGCAACAGCTCCTTTCTTTTAAATTCTAAATAAATAATTAATATTCTTTTTGATGAACCTTTACTAATAAAGCTTTAATTTTACACAAAATTAGGTCATTTTAAAAAACTGCTAGCGACCTCTCTCATCTAAGGGACAAACTACTGAATCGGTTCTGGCGAAAAACGCCGTTCCGCCTCGATAGATGGAGCTAATTGCGACCACAAAATCAATTTAATTTCTTCATTAAAACAATTTAGTAATTGTTTTAACTAACTAAATCTAACTTAATACATTTAAATCACATAAAGAAACAATAAATCAATAAATAAAAACTAGAATTTAACATTATATTTTATCTGTGGCTCATCTGTCAAATGACGTACTTCCGAGGTGACATACATGTAGCTCCACCCGGTTTTGCCCTTCTCATTTTTCCTTGCGAATGGCGGAGAGCTTTTGCGACATAGAAAGTTTGGAAATTATTTATTCTAATCTAATCGTGAGCCGATCTCATCTAAATAGTGTTTTAATTAATTCCCTATTATCAGGTAAGTGGATGCATCAAAAAAAAAACTAAAATGTTTACAAAATATCGCAGTTACAGAAATTCGTGAGACGTACCTCGTGGTCACGCTCTGCCCTTTTTAGGTCTGCCTTGTTTCTCAAAATGGTAAACCCTTTTCTTATAACTAAATGAAACCTAGTCTTAAATGTGCATGCGCAGTTTACAATAAATAATTGTACTTATTGATATTATGTGACACGTTCGCATCTTAACTTAAAAATAACCAAGTACACACACCCTGTTTGTACCGGTGTACTAAAGGAACGCTTTCCCTTTATGGTTATCTACCTAATGTAATATTATTTCTCTTAATTTAACTCATAAATTATTAGATTTTAAGTTCTAAGTAACTCTGTTTTAACATGTTGCCTGAATTTGTTGTGAAAGCCACCGACCAAGGAACGCATTTAGTATTGTCAGAGAAGACTTAATCTTGAACGGTCGATGACTTTCATAACGGGCATTTTGGACACCTGTTGACCCCTAATACTGGAACTTCCAGGGAATTATCGTCGGGCTTATAGCACCCCTACTCATTGGAGAAGCTTCCGGGGCTATACACGAAGACACCGGTCCGTCATGACACCGAGGAGCCGATTCCGGTCTGGGACCGTTAGGCGTAGACCGGCGTCTTGACGAACTTTGAGGAAGAGATGCCACACCTTGTCCCGGACGCTACACGACCTGTTCCCTTGAGCTAAGTCTTCTTCATGAAACCCAACAACCGGTAACTCGCAGAGAGAGAGAGAGAGAGAGATAGGGAGATAGAGAGCTTTGTGTCCTACACTAGCTCGGTTCTAACCCCGCTGAAACCGACCCTCTAAAGGAAAAAGTCCCATGTCCTTATTCTAGCCTCAACGTTAAACACTAAACTCAAATACTTATATTCCACGTCTAAAAAACTTAATTCTAACTTAACCTAACTTAATTCTAACTTAACCTAACTTAAATATTAACTTGTAGCTTACTCCTTAATAATCTTAAAATAAGTCTTGTAGCTTAGTTCTTAAAAATCTTAAAATAAGTCTTGTAGCTTAGTTTCTTAATAAATATTATGTACTATTCTAATCGTCTCGCTTCTCATTTTTCCGCCCCAACGATTAGCATAGCGACACTATTTGTTGACGACATTTCATTATTATTTAGATTTAATAATGACGTGGAATCTAATAATAATATTAAAGAAACATTTAATGGAGTTAAGGAATGGCTTGAAGAAAACAACCTTCTAATAAACTATGAGAAAACTAAAATTATAGAATTTCGGCCCCCGCAAAAATCAAGTTTAAATGCTGAACTGACAATAAACAACAACAAACTCGATGTAGTTGAGTCTTGTATACTACTAGGAATAGAAATCGATTCAAATTTAAATTGGAAAGCCCATATCGAAAGAATAAAAGCGAAATTATCGCGATTCACGTATGCACTCTATGAAATAAAACGGAGTACAGATCGAAAAACTGCACTTGTGGCATATTACGCATACGCCTACTCGTGGATAAAGTACGGTGTCATTCTATGGGGAAACAGTACTAATGCAAACGACATTTTCACCCTACAAAAGAAATGCATACGTATACTAGTTAACATTCAAAGTACTGACACTTGCAAACCTCACTTTATTAAATTACAAATATTAACTCTTATAGGTATCTACATTCTAGAGATATGTAAGTTTGTTAGACAAAATCCAAACATATTCAAGCAAGCAAACCCACGCTATACACCGAGACTGAATCAGGAAAATAAGATGAACCATCCGAATAGTCGATTAAAAATGTACTCAAATAGTCCATATATATCCGCAATTAATATATACAATAACCTGCCTAACGAAATACGTGCGGAACAAAACACAAAAATATTTATAAGTAAATTGGAAAAATTGTTACTAAACAAAAGTTATTATAATTTGAATGAATATTATAATGACAAATCTCTGAAACAGACAGCCTATCATTAGACATTAATATAATTAAATCTACTTGACATGCACAATTATTATTTATTTACTACATTGACACATATAATAATAATTTATCCTGTTCCTAACATACTTACTAATATTATTTTAAGATTTTCACAAACAAACATGCAAATTGGTATATTCTTCAATTTAAATATTATTATCCTTACTTTGACGTACATACAATAATCATAATTAAAGACTTACATGTTTCACGCTCAAAAATGAATTTACAACATATTTTGATCTAAGTTCAATTTTCACTAAAAATGTAACATGACCTATCAATATGCTACGCCCAACGGGTATCATGAATGTACTTTTATTTATAACAAAACCACCTGTAATGTTTACTCATGAAAGCAATGAATAAATGAATATGAATATAATATTTAGGACCCGTTGCTTGAGGTCCGTCAGTTGGGGATCTACTGGCAGGTCCCCCAGGTTTTTCTTGTTTGACTAATACATTATGTTTATTTATTTGGTTAGGTCTGACTCCTAAAAATGACTTTACCTTGTACAAAGACTCCTCAAGTGAAACTTTTTCATTTGAGTGAATTGAAAATACCAATTCGCTGGAGGACGTATCACACCATTCAAAGCTGATTTCCAGTCCATAACATTATCAAAATGGATAACATTCCCACAATTTTTATACACTTCAATATATTTCTCTGGCTGTACTATGATCTCCATTATTCTCCATGTGCTTAATTTCTTTTTCTATAAAGCCGAATACTCTGTCTGGTGGAATAAAGAGTGTCCTGGTATAGGAAAAATCTATTCAATTTTTTTAATATGGGGTGGTGCTTGACTTTGCCAGGTGGCACACATACCAACCATGATCGAATTATTATTTTGGGATCAGGATTTTTAAGTTTGAAATGTAGAGTAGACCTTCGCACACCGTACTTTCTGCACATGTTCCCATGCTCTTGCCAGATCAATCACCTTATTACACTAGCATTTTCAATCTTCGCGAAACACTGCTCGCACTAAACGAGAACCTGGATAAATTCGCGTACTACATGTCTTATAATCCTGTTCCCGGGATTCAAATCAAATCCGAGCCGCACTATCTGTCGTTTACGACGTTGCAAGCGCAGTGCGAGCGCTTATGAATTTTACCGAATCGTGGATTGCCAATTGCATAGAGCCTTGTGCAATGTTCCTCCCATTATCTCGCACAACAACATGTATTTTGGCTGCGTGTATATCCCAAGAGGCAGGAATTTCTTTGAGACACACTTTTATGTTACGGTAGTCATGAGCTGCAGTAAAATGTTTCATCTGGAGTACTGCGTGACGAAATTTCATGTTGTCATCCAACCAATGTGCTGTAAAACTCAAAAAACTTTCTTTATTATTTTTATTTGTCCACAAGTCTGTAGTTACAGAAAGCGTGGTAGCGCTGAGTACTCCTTTTCGTATTTCAGTGTTAGTTTCTTCGTAAATGTTAGACATGATATTATCTGTCAAATACTTTCTGCTAGGTAGAACATATTATGTAGGTAAGAAAATTTATTACCGATTAATCTTTATCGTTGAATTTAACAGTGGTTGAACCTTCGACCAACTTAAAAGTTGTGGTTAAAAAATCTTGTAGCGCCCACCACTCGCGACAATTTTCGTCCAGTCGTAATTTTACTGATGTCAGAGCTTTTTTATATCGTACTTCAGGCGGTGTATTTTTGTAGTCGTTTGTATTGTACAACTTTAATTCACAATAAAACTCACCTTCGGTAATTCCTACTGTGCGTCTAGTCTGACCACCGCTAACCCTCATACAAAATGAAGACACATTTACGTCGGGAGTTTTCTTTTGTATTTGTATTTTCATCCTTCTTGATCAGGGCAAATATGTCCTTTTGTTGCTTGCACCTGAAAATGAAAAAATAAAAAAATATGTTTAAAATGGACAAGGCAGCAGCGTTTTCACCGGGGCTATCTTGCGCTTTGAAGATGTCGATGTTGAAGATGTCGTTTTTGACTTTGATGTCGCGGATTCTGTGTCCGACCTGAAAAAGACGAAAAAATAAAGTTTAATAATTTTTGAACATTAAATCAAAGTTTTTCAAATCTACAAAGAACAATACTTACTCCACTGGTGCACTGTTGCGCTTCAAGGATGAAGATGATGATGGTCCTTTTGTTTTGACAGGTTTCTTGTCAGACGGCTGTGGTGGCAGCGGTGCGGGCGCTGGCGCTGGTTCTTCACACTCTGAATAGTTTTCAATGTCCTACCTTGAAAAAATTAAAAATAAAAACAGAATTAGAATCTAAGAACCTCAAAGATTTTAAATCTACAAAAATGACACTCACTAACTCACATATTTAGTAAATAAAAGTGTGTCCTGGTATAGGAAAAATCTATTCATATTTTTTTAATATGGGGTGGTGCTTGACTTAGCCAAGTGGCACACATACCAACCATGATCGAATTTTTTATTTTGGGCACCACATTCATCAGCTACCAATCTTAAGGTATTAATATTTTGACTAAAAATTGTAGTCCTGTGGTACACTGCAGAGTGCAGATGCAATCTCGTTTGCTCCTTTACGGTGCTCGTCTTCTGTCCAAGTGTATAATGTGACATTGTCTTTACCTAAAGTTTTCTCAGGTATTGATTTAACGATTGCGAAATTGTAAATGTACAATTGGCAATTGACAGTGGGCCCTTTGCTTTCGTACCCCACCATGTAAAATTCTTTAATATTTTTTTGTTACATACAGCTTTCCATTCATTTGGTCCCATTTGGTTTGCCTTTTCAGTAACTAGCTCCATCACACGTTTGAGGTTCCATTGCACAATCTTACTACTCACATAACCTTTTATTGAAGCCCAAGCCCTCGCAATCGAATTTAAATCAGGGTGGTATGGGGGTAATCCGCAATACGTCGTGACAGTGTTCAGATAGTATTTTGTCAATACTGAATTTCCTAAATTGTTCTTTATGTATTTTTATCAATTTGTACAATTCTGGTTTAAGCATAATATCTGGAGTGTAGGGAACTCTTAACCATGATTGCATATCAGCTTTTTTAGTGTTTGAGCTTGGTGCAGATTCATACTCCTCATTGTGATACGAGGCATTATCAACTACCACGACGGCATTTGGTGGAATTTTCGGAATAAGCTGGGTTTGAATCCATTTCTGATAATTTTCGTAATTCATGTCGTCGTGGTAGTCACCCGTTTTTGACCCTGATTTAAAAGTAAGTAAAGCGTTTGATATGAACCAGCCACTCTCAGAACCTGCTTGTACAATAACCAAGCGCTGACCTTTACATATTGGTTTTTTGAACCTTTGCACAATTATCTTTAATGTAAAATGTTTTAGTTGCGGCTGCTGTACGCTTTTGTACTCATTGTAATAATTGTAATATTTTATAACATCAGGTGTTATGACATCGCTACGTCTTTGTAGTCACCTTTGACATACCATTTCCATGCCAGGCAGAGATTATGATCTCTACCTGGTACGACATTGAGTACGTCGCGATTATCGCGCCATTTCAGAACTATAAATAGATTATCTTTTTGCCTTGCAATTTAGTTCTTTGTATATCCCGTATCCGAGACGCTTTAGAGGTTCAGTGTGAAGACAATTTGTTCAATGTAATGCCCTATCGATTGGCATGGCTCTCGAAATACACCGCGCTAAAAAATCACTATGCCAAGCTCCCATACTAAAGGTCACCTATATAATATTATTAGCTGCACCTAGCGATTTCACCCGCGTCGTGCCTCAGTCCTGATCCCGTGGGAATATCGAGATGAAAGTATCCTATCTCTTGATAATTAGTGTAAGTAATTTCAGGCAAATTGACCATGTTTGTCATGTCAATACTTTAGGAAAGTTATCCTTCTCGGTAGCAGTAGAGTCACTGTCTGCAACACCTACAATTCCTGTACAGCCTCTGCCAAGAATAACACAAACTACCTCCAAAATAGGATCGATTTTTATAACTGATGGGCCACCACCAATCTGTGTTGTATCTCGCCTTAATGTTGTATAATATATCTTGCTCTCACTCTTTAATTTTTCCCACATCTTCATTAAAGAATCTTCGAATCTAAAAACAATTGTATTATGACAACAGTAAGCCCTCGTTCATTCGGAGAGGCAAAAACAAGACCCTTTCCGGATTATCGAGGCGTCCGGATTATAGTATGCCATATTTAATGGTAATAAAACACATGTTTAACCTTAGTTTCTTTATTTTATTTGGAAAAAAAACAGTTATAAATATTCTGCTTAAAAAACTAAAAAAGCGGCTAAGAACCAATTAAATGTTTTCACATATAAAATTAAGATAAATAAAGAAAAAAAACTTCAATGACTTTCTTGTGCCTTCTTCTCATTGGTGAGCGCGTTCCGAAGGCACACATCTTAATATAGTTTTTAAGACAATTCAAAGTGAACACTGTACATGACTTTAACTGAATAAAAAAAATTGAGTTTGATTTTGAAATTGAAGCATACCTACATGTCTGTAATATTCTACAAAAGCCCGGTCTCTAAGTCGACGGAGAAAAATTACTTCGTAGCTATCAAATTCGTTATATTCAACGATAACAAATAATTACAGAAGTAGGTGAGCTAAAGCTCGATAATATAAGTTGTCAATTTATCAGAATTTTGGTATTACAATCATGTTGTGTGAAATTGTGTCTTTTTATGTGATTAATTAATAGATAAATATCATTAGATGAAAAACATCCCAATAATAGTACATAATTTTAGAACTCTATGATGGGCCTGCAATCCTGAGTCCGACCGTACACTAAACTTATTGATATTTACATTTTCTTGTTCTAAGTTTTGTATGAGTACCTACTTATTTATTTATGGATGTTAGAGTCTAGCTAATGAAAGTTGATACTGAAAAAGCGCGGCAAATTTAAAAAATATCAGCATGGCAGCCCTAAAGTAAAAAGGAAAGTTGGAACAACTCACTTTGATAGTTTGACATTTATTTTTATTTTACTAGTGGATGCTTGCAATTTTGTCCGCGTTATGACGAGATTAAAAGTAGCTTATATCACTTGTTAACTCTTTATTATCACACGGATACGTCACTCCATTGTATTAAAGGAACAAACAGGCTATCAAACACTATCATGAGTATCAATATTATCGTGAGTTTAAATATTTGTAAATCTATGTGAGTATGTATCAAAGAAAACAACACCATATATTTTTATACTGTTTTTTAATCACTATAATCAAAATCTGAATCTAAAAATTCAACATGGAGTGAATCGTCACAATCACTGGAGTCGCTGCTGTCTCTTAAATTGATGATGAAGCTTTCTAGATTATTTTCAGTTATATGGTCTCTTCTTTTGTACTTGTCTTCCACATGAATGACATGGTCTGTCATTTTTTTTCCAATCATCTGCTGTAATACACTCAAAAGATTGTTTTATGAGATCCTCGAACTCTTTTGTAGTTCGGCTTACATTTTTGCTTCCCACATTTCTTTTTGCTAGACTCCATATGAGTTCTATAGCATTTAGGTCACAATGATATGGAGGAAGTCTTAGCACTTCATGTCCGTTTTGGCTTAAAAGTTCATCAGCTTCATAAATAGGTTCTGGTGTGTTCTGTTTTACTAAGCAGAGCAACTCTGCTTTTGAATTGTATGTTTCAAATTAAATACCATTCAATGTAATTCAATTCTGTATTCTAACTTTCGATTTTGAGATGTGGGCGCTTTATTTAATATGACAGAATGGTATGATGCATTGTCCATTACAATTACACTTGGTTCATTCAAATTGGGCATAAGCTTTTCTTGAAGCCATTTGTTGGAGTTTGTGGAATTCATGTCATGGTGGTAGTCGGCCATTTTCGATTTGGTGCTAAATACCAACAATGAGTTTGGAACAGGGCCTTTCTCTGATCCTGCATGCACAATAATATATCGTTTTCCTGACGATATATTTTCAATTATTCCACTTGTTGATGGACCTTGCCAACATTTTTTAGGCTTATAGGTTTTGTGGACATAAGTTTCATCTAACTAGATTATTGGCTTGCCTTCTGCACGTTTCGATGCAATGGTACGCAAAAGGCAGCATGTACGGGCCAAGCCGTACACTGTCACTAGTATCTAACAAACAACACCTACATGCTGACACCGCAATATACTCGTCACGTGGAGCGGCCACGGGACGACCTTTGTACTCACTGTATTCCTTTACCTTATTACAATATTTTAGTTTAAACAATCTATCAAAATTATAATCAGAATTAAAACATTCACGGAACACATCACTTGTGTCTTTGGGTTAATTTCTCCGGCCGGTCTGGCCGGGCCGGCCGTAACATCATCCTGTGGGAGTCGACCACCTGGCTCCTAAAATTCCTACAGAAATCAACATACATATTGAGGAATGAAAGAAATACATTAATAATGGCATAACATATAAATCAATGAATTCTGATAAAACATGGATAGAGGATTGTCAACTAAGCACTCATTGAGTTTGTCACACATTCCCTCAACATCAAAAGTAAATGAATTATGTTGCCTTCGCCTGTTAAGCAAAATCATAAAAAATTTCCTAAACATTGAGAAGTATCCTTCATCACGTGTATTCCCAATTACCGCCATTAATGTGGCGTCTATTATTCGATCAATAAAGAAATTCAATGTTTCACTATTTGTCAAGTATGATGAACATAAAGCTTTAAATGCATCCTCGCTCATAAATTTTTTGTGTCTCATTATCATATCTCCAATCATGTTACATGCTATAAATATTGAGTTTCTTATAAATGTTAGATGGATTCCGTCTATTTTCTTTATTGCTGTCTTTCGAAGCAAATATTTGTTACCATTCACTTTTACTATAGTGGCGTTATGGTAAAAATTGATTGGCAATTCCTTATTCTCATTTAGTCTTTCTATTATAAAAAGATTTATTTTGTCAGTGGCTGATCTTGCGTGATGAGGCCCTCTTATTGCAACCCCGGTAATCCATCTTCTCATTTCGCCCTCCACAAATGTATTTAGCTTTAGAGGAACAGCAGCAATTTGGGTATGGGTTGTTTTATTTCCGATGGTGGTGTTGTAAGTACCAGATATTCTACTGTAAAAATTTGATATTTGATCAATGTACACTCCTATGTTTCTCTTTGATGTCTCTTTAATGAATTGTATCAGCCATTTCTCAAAGAAATGATACAGGGGAACTCTACTGTGGCTTTCTATTTCAGTAAGATTGGAATTCCCTATTTCTGATTCTTTGCTTAAATCACCGTACAGTATTTCAAACCAGTCCGGGTATCTTAAATTTTCTATTTTTTCTCTCTCTTTTTGTGATGGATTTTCAATCTCATAATTGTAAGTTTTTCCTTTTTTCCCTATCATCAACGTATCCATGATTTCATGAGGAAGTGGACAGGCTTGTTTTTTCTTACCACTATCTATAAATCCAAAGTGCTTATTTTCCTTGTCACATTTAAACCACTCATCTATTGAATATTGTAATGCACTCATTAATTTGTGGTCGCCACATACTAACTCAATTTCCCCTACCATCTCAATAAAGAATTTATCAACCGAAAATAGATCTTTTTCATCATCCAATTCCATTTGATGGCAATAGAAAAATGGGGTTAGTTTTCCTTTGAAAATACATGATTTCTCGTGGTTCTCCAACAACGGTTTTCGTAGGCATTCAAACATCTTCTCAGTGCTTATATGCTCAATTTTGAAATTAGAGAGGTTTATGTCTGATAATTCAAATTTGTCATCAACATTTTGCATTATCAAGTCTTTCATTTTAATTAATGTATCATCAACATATTTGTTTTTAAATATTAAGCTACTAATTTTGAATTCATCTGTTTCTTTGTCCTCTATATTCAAAACTTTCATTGTGGCTTTTCTCTTTAAAAGGAAGTTATAAGCTTTGCTTGTCCCAGGCATCTCTTCATCTTTTCCATGTATGTCAATGTTATTTTCTATCATATCGATGGTTATTAATGCTGTGTGTCCTGATGTAGATAGTTGTGAGGAATATTCTGACAGTATTCGGGGGAGATTTGTTGTTGTTTTAACTTCTATCATCTTCTTTTCTTTGGTGTCTATTATATCAAACATTTTGTTTAAAACACCTGTATTCCATTTTTTTGCAAAAAATCCTTGAATATCAACAGGATTCACCAAACCCTCCAATACGATATACCTATACTTTAATATATCTTCATTGTCTTTTAAAAACTCTTCTTCAGGATTGTATTCATATTCTTCATAGTCAGATTCATTTTCGCTTCCTTCTGTTTCTGTTTCGGATTGTGAGAGTTCATACAGGATTGTGGAGTCCAATTGAGTTTTCTTCACTTTGGATGGCCCTGGTATAGGTTCTGACGCAGTATTCATTGCTATTTTTCTCTTCAATCCTTTCATCATAACATCCTCCAAGTCTTCGGATGGCTCTAAATTAGACAATAGGATACACATCATGTCATGTAGTAAAAACCTTTCCCTTTGTTGCCAATTCTCCAGTTCCCAATGAGAGGTATTTCTTCCATGTCTTATTATAAATTCGGGTGGGTATAAAGTTGTGTCATTGACTAAAAGCTCATATTTTGTTCCTTCCATTTCTATTGTTTTTAATAACTATCTGTTACTGCTATTCTTCAACATTCACTCCATGCAGCTATATCATGTCTCCATGCAGCTATATCATGTCTCCATGCAGCTATATCATACCGTTCAATTAATAATGAACGTGTCACAATACTTGTGACAGTACCTACTTATTTATAACAATAATATTTTTTTTTACGATATTACAATCAATAAATAAATATTAAAAATGGCAATACCAATTTCATACTTCACTAATAATAAACTAAAGAAGGTACGTCAAAAATCCTATTGTAATTTCTAATCAGGGTTCACTTTAAAATATGTAAGCAAACCCTACTGTCGAAGCTAATTTTTAGTGATTTTTGTTTTTGCAATTTTATTCTATAGGAGTGTTGTACTACTGTTACTAATACCCATAAAATTGAAATGGGGCATTTTGTAACTAGGGCAAAGTCCCTAACAAAATAAATCATACGGAACCACTCCATACCAACCTTACCTAGTCCCGACACCTATTTTAATTTGTTGTGCTTGGGTTCCGCGTCGCGGTAAGGCGAACCATAATTTTGCTATTATTATTTTTTTGTCCTTTTGTTTTGATCCTTTTTGTTTTTGCTCGATGTAGGTTCATTATATAACTCGTAAATTACATAAAGATTTTTTGAATAAGTTCCCATACAAATTAAATTATACTGAACCAATTTCTTCCAACCTTGGGGAGTCAGAATGCATCGGTACCCTCATTTGCTTTTTATCAACATAGGTTACTTAAGCTTGATGTCCTCCTGTCCTCAGTCTCACTTTTGTTTGCCGTGGCGCTAGTCACGTACCTATATACTTCTTAAGTTCGCACAGTTATTATATTTTATTTTTATTTTATTGGCGTTAAAGCCTGTGATAAAAGTGTTTTAATTAATTGCTCCTGGGTTCTTGTACCGGGGCCACACCGAGGCTACAACCACCTGCCGGCACAGCGGACGTCCTGGAAGAGTAGACTTCGCGAGTCGAGTCTCCTCCAACCCAGTTCCCGAGCCACGCCGCCGCCTCGCGCCGCCTCCGGTCGTTGACCCATATTAATCACCAAAGCTAAGTTTCTCTTTTGCTTAGCAAAACTGCTAGAAACCAACTTCGTATTTCGTTCCCCCCCCTGTCTTTGCATTATAGTCTCACTTATTTATTTATAACTTAAATTCACTTAACTTATATTATATTCTTTAACTTCTTTATTTTTCGTTTTTTTATTATATAGCTTCACTTTATTGTAATAAATTTGTACTAGTAATTCCTTTTTCATTTCAATTTTAAGTTTGTTTTTCTTAAAGTCAACCGTTGGCTAATAATATGCGACGGAGAGTTTCACGACATCCACCAAATTCTATACTTTCTTTTAACTCTACCAACAAAGATCTTAATGTTGGTACTTGTTTCCTCACAATGTAAAATTCGTTTATTTTATTACGAATAACATCCATATCGAAACTATCTAAGTTCGACACTTTTGAAGGGTGAGGTCGTTTTTTACCTGGAGTCCTCCAGACCCCTTCGTTCACCGCACCTTCTTTTTTAATTCTCTTCAATGTAATAACACTTACATCTGTAAAAAGAATAAAATAAAATGTCAATTATCGTGAGTCTCATAACTAAGAAATAATAGAAAATACACAAGTATTACAAAACTAGTCTAAGATTAACGTTGAGTGAAAACTTACCGGTGAGTGAAGATAGTTCTTCTAAGTACTGGTTCTGCGATTTCATCATATCTTTTTGATCTAAATCTGTGATCTTTTCAATTGCTTGTTTTACTTCAGCAGTTCGTGCATTATCCTCAAGACTATCTGTAAAAGAACAATAACATTATATAAAGTAACTAAAACTAATATGTACTTATTTAAAATAAAAAAATATCAAGACATTTTGACCGTACTAACCTAAAAAATCAGTCATAGTACGTAAACAATCCTGTTTTTCTCGCAATACGGCTTGTTGCACAAGCTTTTTCTCTTCATATTTCGAAAGCATACAAAACAATAGTTTTCGCACTTCACTCTTTATAGTTATATTCATTTTTATAGCATTAACACGGATATATCACAACAAAACTATACGCAAGCCAACCACAACGAAACATCAACAACACGCCATCTTGTTGCGTCAGAGATAGGGATACCATACACTGATTCTGATTTTACCAAATCTTTCGGAAAACAGCCGAAAATTATTATTAATTTCTTTAAAATAATCTTGCCAAGTTTTTCTCTAGTAAATAGTGTACCTAATTAATTAAGCTATTTATTAGACCAACTTAAGGCTTAGTGTTGCTCTTGAAATGATCCCCAACACGTACATACGATACTTATTTTCGATGAATACAATTTTAGCACACGTACGAATTTTTTAAACTCATTATATAAAATGTTAAAAATAAGTTTGTTTTGAAAATGCCTTTTTAGAATTAATTGTTCCTAAGTACTTTCTGCTTAAAATACCCCAATTTGTAGGGTAAATATCCGATGGTAGGAACACTTTAGTGTTGTCATATAAAAAGTTTGCAAAAAAATCCAGTATCTACTTTCGTTAGCCAGACTCTACCTTAAATTTAGTAATAAATAATTATAATAAATTTTAAGAATTTAATTGATTTTCCTTCAATAAAACACCCAGTCTCAATAATTTTAATTGTTCTTCCCTTATCTGCTCTTCTCGATAATATTTCACTTTTTTTAGCTTCAATTTCTATGTGGGGCTCATGAAATTGTTATGATTTATCTTATGATTTTCTTCTTTTAATGGTAACGATAATAATTCCTGTTGAGACTTTACAAAGTTAATTTTCCTTTCGGCTAACTCAGAAAAATTACCCAGGACAGTCTCTCTCTTTTTTATCGGTTTAGGAGATTCACAGAAGTTTCACTTTTGAGATTCGATCTGTCTGTTGTGAACAAATCTTTAGATTTTTGAGAGCAGCTTATGAGGAGCTTTTATTGTTGTGAACAGATTTTGAGAACTTTCATTTGTAAAGGAAATTAATATGGGTTCTTCTGTGCAAATTATTGAATCGATGAGATTCACAGTTGAGCACTCTGCCATTAACTCAGTCTCCGTCAAATACTGTGTAGTACATTCCTTCTACAGGTCCCTTTATCAGCCCTTCGACCTTATCTAATAGATCATCTTGATTATTACATGGTGGTCCAACCTCTTGTAAAAAGTACGTTATCATTTTATGACTAGTGTTTGTATTATTATACACTAGCTACGGTTACATCCGTAAGCGACAAGCGACCCGATTCAATGGCAATTCCAATATCAATATTGCCCTATGTGTCATTCTGCTATTTACATACTATACATTCAGCACAATCATCAGTAGTCAGAATATAAAGAAGTAAGAAACATGCATTCTAACACACTTTCGAGTAAGATTCTGAACAATGAAAGAACTTGACATACGAGTCACCAGACTTTGTATCTGCTTAATTTTTCTTGACTTTTTCACAAGAATGTTGAAGGCAGTTTCACATTCTTATTTTAGCAGTTGGGTGTTCGTTGAAGTTGCATCCCAGATTTAAAAAGCCATGCTCTTCAACAGCGCTTATTACTTTTTCTTTGTTTACTAAAATCATTTATTTAGCATCGTAAAAATAACAATTAAACTGAAAATATAAAGTTGGTTTTGGAGTATTCATCCTGGTATATTCATTTTCGCTGTAGAATGTTGTTTTTTAGCCTTTTGTTTCAATTTCTTATAACAGTTTTTCAGCCTTTTAACTGATCTGAGATAGGTTGGGCCGGATGCATTATATTCATTAGCAATCTTAAATCAAGCCTCTTGCTTTTTCTGAAGTGAAGCACCATCCGTGGTCTTATTTTCAATTATGCTTTTGTAGCGCTCAGTAATAGATCATAGTTGAAGGCCTTCAATAGTCGTGAAATTGGGTGCCCTCAAATTTTGAATGAAATTTTGAATATACATCTTCAAATAACAAATAAACTTATCCTAGAACCGTAAAAGAAATGTTTTAGTAGTTTGCACAATGCATTGAATGCACATAGCATTTTATTGTTTTGCTAATGACAGCAGATTGACACTTTCTCACAAATTTGACAGAAACGGCAATGTTAAGTACTATTGCACTATATTAAACTTCATCAGTAATATTATGTTTTTTTTTTGTTACAGGCAGTTTGCCAATGGGACCTTTCTTTTACCAGCATGTTTGCTGGAAGCGTGGGTTCAGTCCATGATGCAAGGGTGTTTTGACTTTCTCCAGTCAACAACTACCTTCAGAACCCAGAAATATATTTTCCCGATAATATGCATCTAGTGGGGGATGCTGCATATGGCATCCATCAATGTCTACTTGTACCATTTAAAGATTAATGGTCATGTGTCATTACGACAAAAAAACTACAATTTTTGTCATTCTTTAGCACGAATGGCTATAGAACGGGCATTTGGAGTTGTCGCCTAGCAGTTATACGGTGATACGGGAGAATCAAAGACGGATAACTGGGGACATAATTTATTAGTTAAGGGTGAAGCTAAGTACAATGCTACGATAAGAAACTAAGTGCTAAATTTACTTTAAGGCTAGTTAAGAGTTAAGTTTAAGTTAAGAATAAGGTGTAAATATAGCTTAAGTTTTAAGTTAGATAAGATCATAGCTGTTGTATATAGTTTTTAAGTTTTAGATTTAAGTAGTGAGTTTTAAGTTATATAGGTTAGTTATTAAAGAGAGACTAGGGTTTTAGAGGTCTAAGAAAGCATGAGTTTAATACAATTTAAGTTTTAAGTTAGACTAAGGTTGAGAATTAAGTACTAAGTTTTTAAGTTACAATAAGTTCTATAAGTAAGGAGAAGCTAAGATTTTAAGGTCTGAGAGAACATGGACTTCCCGTAAGATCGGGTCGTTTTACAGCGGGGTTTGAGCCGCGTGGTACTAGTTAAGATAGCATTTAAGATGATATAGCGGTACCGTCTCTACGAGTTCATAGCATCACAGGTAAAATAGATAAAAAAAGGACTCAGCTCAAAGCGATTTAATAGTGCGACCGGTTGATGAGGTGTTCGGTTGATGTCGGTGGCATCAAGAGGGTGTCCTTCTCCAAGTGTCCTCGGACCTCAACGGGTGCCTCTCTGTCATGGTTAGGAACACTCCCGCATTACCAACGTCCAAGTTGTTGTTGTCGGTGGAGATAATAATCCGAGCCTCGCTCCCTGAAAATATCCAGTGTGAACGGTAAACAGACGGACCAGGCCTCCTCGTTCTGTAAGTCATCGCCGACAGCGTCAGAGTCCAAGATTTAACTAAGTGCTGACCTTGGCGATGGCTTACAAAACGACAGGGCTAGTTGTTAAAACAATAGTTTATAGCTAACTAGAAAATTAGAAATTAAAATTAAAAATATTTAATTTTAAATCAAGATTACAGCATTACAATAGTATGCAGCAATAAAGGGGGCTACTATTTAGCAGAGTAACAACGATGCTGGAGTTTTAGGTTATTAAGGAAAACAACGCGTGTCGAGTGAAAGTTCACGCGAGCGCAGGTCGCGCGTTTTCCTATTTAGAAGTTAATAAATAATAATTAAAACAGGCAGGCTTTTAGGGAAGAATTAAGCTATTTGACTTACAGGAGGCAGGAAGAGAAACAAGGTGCGTTGCGGCTTCGTTGATTCACTGTACTATGTTAAATTTAGAATTAGTCGGAAACAAATTAAGTAAAACAACTCACCTGATATTAGGGAATACGTTGTACAGAACGACAAAAATAGTTCAAGGGTTGCTACTCTTAGTGTAAATTATCATGACAATAAAATTAACGAAGTTGACTCCACACGGTTTTTAGGGTTAACTATAGATAGTAAATTGACATGGAAAAATCATATTGACATTATTTGTAAAAGAATTTATCAATTTTTATATGCATTATACAAACTGAAAAAGGTAGTGAACTTGAAGGCTCTATTAGCGTCTTATCATGGACATGTGGCGTCAATATTGAGATTTGGTGTTATATTTTGGGGAAACTCTACAAACAAAAATAAGCCTTTTATAGCACAAAAACGATGCATACGTGCAATATGTCAGCTAGGTAGAATGGAATCATGTAAAGAATCTTTAAAAAAATTAAAAATCCTTACATTCCCTTGCATTTACATTAGTGAAATAGCTCAATTTGTAAAAGAAAATTTGCATCTTTTTAATAGATATGCGGATAGTGGAAGACGTAAAGGTGATCTTCTAATCGTTGCACGCAATACTCGTCTAATGAGAATTAGCGTGTTCTGTATGGCCCCTGAAATATACAACGGAGTTCCCAAATCATTACGACAAATTGATTGTCCTGGAGAGTTCAAGCGGGCTGTCAACAATTATCTCATCGATAAGGCCTATTATTCGATTGGAGAATTCATAAATGATAAAGATGACGTAAATTGAATTTGACATGATTTTGTATTCCATTCTTGACTTATTAATTAATTAATTTTGTTTTGTTTTTATTTAACTTTCAATGATTTTAATATTTTTTTTTTATATTATTGACATTGGATTAATTATTTTGACATCATATTAGAGTACTTTTAATTAACTAACTTTTAATATTTGCATGCTAAGCTAAGTGCTGGTGAAATATGTTGAACTATATTTTTATGTGACATCTTTGTACCATATTTCAAGCAAATAAATGACATTCATTCATTCATTCATTCATTCATTCATTGCTATCGCAATTTTTGTGGAACGATTTCCAAATTTATTAATTTTTCTTAAATGCGTAGTCATTCGCAGAGGCCCACCCAAAAAGAGAAGCAAGGTGAAAATCTTGTATCCCGCCTAGGAAATACGTCATCTGACAGATGTTCCACAGACTAAATATTTTGTTAAATCTTAGGTTATACTTATTGCTTTTAATGTGTAGTTATTAATTAAATGTTTATGTTTATGTATTGAGCTAGATTTAATACATTAAAACAATTTATAAATTCTACAATTTGTAAACAATAAAACAAATTGTAGAATTTTAATTAATTATGTGATCGCGAATTAGCTCCATCTGACGGTGGGAAGTGACCGCGGAAATGGGTTTTAAAAGGTCAAGTGCGAGTTGCAAGGCTCTAGAACCTTCCATGGTTACGCTACTTTAGCATTAAGGGCCTGAGTGAGTTTAGTGAAAATGTTATTAAATTAAAGATTTTAATTTATAATATTGTTTTATTGAATAGTTGTATCAATTCCCTTATTAAACTGCCTAATAATGTGATATAGGTTTTAAAGTATTATTTATTAGCGCGCCATCTATCGAGTTTGAACGGCGTTATTACATAGTAATTGAAAGTGGACTATCAACCTTGGCCCGTTCAAATAGTGTGACTTCTTGATGAGAGAGGTCGCTGGGTGTCTCAAAATGAACCAATTACTCTGATTAAAAGTTTATTTAGTTATTAATTACAAGGGTAAGGGCGTCGTATTACGACGAAATGTAACCACTACGTTACAGAGTGTAGAAAGCACGCTAGAGGAGGATAGACAGCACGTTAGAGGAGCATAGACTGTTTGCCGATGGTCACTATTGAAAAAAATCCTGAGTATTTGTTAGCGACTGCTGTTTTACATAATATATGCATTTTACGGGGTGATGTCATGCCAGCAGAACAACAGTTGAGTTTAACTTCATTGAGGGTGGTAAAGACAGTGGTATAACAAAACGAAATGAAATCATGAACAATTTCTAATCTAATCAATAATAATCTTAAGAAATAATTTAACTAATTTTGAGATTTCAACTGCAATTTGATATTTTTGATTCAATTCCATTTTGTTCACTCCTCAAGAATGCACATCAATTATGTATAACAGCAGTTGCATACCCAGCAATGTTTTCAATAGTGACCATTGGCAAAATATCGTCTAGTATGTTATTCCAGCAAGCGTTCCACACTTCTAATGCCATTCTATAGCCATTCCTGCTGAAGAAAGTATTCAGTACTTTTATGTCGTAATGTCAAATGGTACCATTTGATAGATGGATGCCATACACAGCATCGTTTCTTAAATTTATAATTAAATTTTTACCTACTCTACCCACACATGCAATGAAACGTAAGGATAATAAAACTTTAATACTTAATTAATTTTTATTTATTTAAATAAGTAGGATAAATTATATACATATTACATTAAAAAGAGTAGGTAAGAAAATTTCTACATGCAATTAACCAAGGATAATAAAACTTTAATACTTAAAAAATATTTTTTTATTTAAATAAGTAGGATAAATTATATATTACATTAAAAAGAGTAGGTAAGTGTTACATAAAATTTCTACATGCAATTAACCAAGGATAATAAAACTTTAATACTTAATTAATATTTTTTTATTTAAATAAGTAGGATAAATTATATATTACATTAAAAAGAGTAGGTAAGACATAAAATTTCTACATGCAATGAAACTAAGGATAATAAAACTTAATACTTAATTAATATTTTTTTATTTAAATAAGTAGGATAAATTATATATTACGTTAAAAAGAGTAGGTAAGTGTTACATAAAATTTGTTAAGATTTAGATTAAAGTATCCATATTAACAACATTAATTATTGAGACCAGTTCTCTTATTCTTAAACTACCACTTAAAGCTATTTATTACACCTACCAAGTTCTTATTAGAATTAGATTACTAAATAACTTTCTTCTACCACTTAGAGTTTTTAAAATATATATAAATAACTTTGGTTTTATACCAATTAACCTTTTTAATATTAATACATTACCTAGGAAGGTACTATGAAATATTTAAATTAAACCTTAAGTCTTAATCCAGGTCTCCAATAGGTTAGAGTATCAATAAAAAACAAAAAAGCAGCTAAACTAAAACTAAGTATCTCTATACATTTTGTACTAAAAACAAATCAACTATTACACCATTTGTGTGTCATAAATAAATAATGTCAGTAGAAAATAGTACGGGCTTAATACTATTGACATTATGTATTTATTTATTATTATTACACTAAGGTTATGACACAATTCTTTTATTTTCTTTTCTCATGTTTTTTCATGCCTATTAATTGTCATTCTTGTTTTTCCACTTTCTAATATATCTTCCATTATAGTTTCAATCCTTCTTTTTCTTGTACGATTCTGGCTCTCACTTTGTGGAGGGGCTTCTTCGGGATCTGGCCGTTACAGCGCAGGGTCTAATCCAACCGCTTTTTTTTTTTCATAAATTTCATTCATTCGCTGAAACGAATATAAAATATTTATAATCAATTAATATTTATTTTTAATCAATTAAGGTTTCTTTACAAATTAGTGAAAATGGAACAACTATTAACAACAAAACACAAAAAATCACTAATATCATCATTACATAGAATAAAACAAAGTCACTTTCCGCCGTCTGTCCCTATGTATGATCTTTAAAACTACGCAACGGATTTGGATGCGGTATTTTTTAATAGTTTATGTATAATACATGTATAATATAGCCGTGCTAAGTCGGAGCGTGTCGGTAGTTTATAATAAACTAATATAGGTACTTATTTACAGAAATCTGTTTAGCATTATAGGATAAGAGGCCTGAAATGCTGATCTCTCTGTTTGACTAAGCTTAGCTGTTGGCTGGGGTAGGTTATACAGCATAAACAATTTTTACTTACTTCATAAAAAGGCCATGTTATTCGGATGATCCGTTATGGTCTTTTATTTTTTTGTAATGTTTTTTAAGACTTGCCATTTTGCTTTGGCATTATCTGCCGTTGACTATGTAAGCAGGGTTAGTATTTCTCATCTTTTGGGCAATTTCATCATAAGTTTTTTTGTGTCTTTTGACTTCCCATTCATCTACAGCCTCGAGTAATATGATACAGTCATTACTCCAAATGATGGAACATAAATAAATAAATATTTCAGGACATATTACACATCGCCATCCAGCCCCAAGCTAAGCAACTTAATGCTTGTGTTATGGGTGCCAGATAACGGATAAACTACTTATATACTTTTTTTTTTTTTTGTAAATATATACATATTATACATATATATATTATATGTTTTCTTTCTTTCTTTCTTTCTTTCTATATATATAAATGGTCTCAGTAAATTAAATAAACTGCCTCTATTCGCATCCATCAAGACACTGAAAGTCATCAGTATCTTCTACCGACAAACCGACGCACTGTTCATGATACCACTTGAAGCATCGCGAGCATTGCCTCATTGCATCAACCACCCACCCTGTCGTCTTCGCAGGCATGACAGTACCAATCACTCGCTTTTGTGAAGTACCTTTGATGGTGGTAGACTTTTTTGCCCATACGATTTTAGCTATCTTTGAATTAGATTTCTCTTTTCTGTTCTATCTTTCTTCCCTTCATTAAATTACTCATCTGGTTTAGTTTTCATTCTTTTGTTATCTTTCATTACCTTACAATTTTTTGAGATCTCCAATGTTGATGCTATAGCTGGTGATTGCTTAGCTTGTTCTGGAGTCGTTGGTCAAAGACGATCAACAGCTGAAATATTTATAAATATCGGATATAGGAATCTGTGTCAAAAAAATGTAAGGTTGGACATTTGATGTCATCAAAAAAATATGAAAAGGAACATTGTGATTTTGGTTGGTCTTCATAAATTTATCAAATTTCAATTTAACCGTAACAGAATTTGTTGGTTTGTGGTAAATGAATCAGTTCTGGCTGTGATGCGGTGTGGGGTGACGGTATACACCGACGACGACGAGATCAACGCACTTTCTTGTGTCCGTCAGTACAGCAGGAACTTAGCGACAATTTGTTGCTGCGGGAGAATGTAGTTAAGGCACCTTTGATTATACTGCAGTTGATGTGGGAGCCATTAAGTCTAAAAGTGGAGTACTTAATAAATAATAAGAGAGAATGCAAGTACGTCGAGAGTAATATTGCGCAATTCACAATAAAAACTGATTATTGCATGTACTTGTACGCATGTAGTTAGTATTTCACTAATTACGAGGCGTATCCATGTAGCCCGGTGCTTGACCAAGTTATCGGGCCAGATGGGATACACTCGATTTTTGTCACTTAAGCCTGTTAACTGACAGGCCTTAAAGGGGTATTACACCACACTGATTCAGGGTCCCTGAATTTAGGGTGGTTAGGGACCTTATTATTTACCACGATTATTACACTACACTAAAAAGGGACCCTAACTCAGTCGGACAGCGAATCTAGGAGCGGCTTGACACCATGCCACCTGTATTAACAGAACATCAATAAAAAAAACATACATACAACCGAATTGGAAAAAAAAGGAGGTACTCTCCTTTTTTTGAAGTCGATTAAAAAGCAAAAAAAGCGGTTAGGGAGTAAGGCGGCTCTGACGCACTAATTAGGGACCCTTACTGCCTAACTCTTATCACACCTCTCTTAATTAGGGGTTAGGGACCCTGAATCAGTGTAGTGTAATACCCCTTTTAATACCTGCGGGTACCTTAATGTTGCTCTGCGATGGTTTTTTTTTGTTAACTCTGTTGTATTTTATAAGTTTTGTGGGGGTTCAGCTTCGATGGTGAATTAAAACCCCATTTCCTCGTACTAAATGGACTGTTTTCTTCTTATAAACAACTTACAAGTACACTAGTAGAGCGTAGATACCTCAGTTCGACAAAAAGTGACAACATCATAAAAAATTTAGCTGGTTATATTGTAGCTAAATAGCGGGAAGTACTTATTCTATAACAACAGACGGCGTGCCTTCAAAATCACCCGTCCCGCTTATCGCATTGCCGTCCCTATCTACAGACCCGGTCAATGACCTCCTAGCGAGACAAGAGATATCCCTTTCTCATACAACATTTCAAAATATTACGAACCTGGTAATTTTCTATAAAACATTAGGTACTTAACTACAGAATGTAAACAAACAACGTCAGGTCATCAGACCATTCCTAGACATACTATAACATTGTTTACATGACAAACTAGCGTCTCTAAACCTTTAAACAAAATTCAAAAGTCAATAATATTAATTTCAATTTACTACGTTAGCTCATAATATAAGCTTATACACATGATTTACATAGAGGGACTATTTACCAACAAACAGAATATTATGTGTTCCTTGAACCCTAAATAGGTAGAAAGTACCAGTTTTAATTATTATTTTCTAGACTAAAACAAAGAAAAATAACAAAATAAGCAAGAGTGCTCTCTATAAGGTAAAGCAACGTAATAGTTAAGGTCGACCCGCAATGTTTACAATTACAAGGTACAAAATAAACTTTATAACTTTACCTACCTATACATCTATCTATAGAAGGTCACTATCGGGCAACCGGCTTTGAAATATACTACAATTAAATTCAAAACAAATCTCGCCGATCGCCCGTCTTCTTAGTCGTCTGCGACAAGTTTGTTTCTCTTTTTTATAGGTTATAGTTTCAGGTTATTCGCTATTCTTCTTGGGCAAAATCAGCAATGCAGCAGTCATCTATCACCTCTATTTCATTTTCGGGGATTGTTACCCATTCATAATTTTTTAGGCCTGAGTTTTGGTGCGGAAGTGCTCAACATTTTGGCAGTACTGCGCTTTTTTGAGTGGCGTAAAATATTTTCAAGGAAATTTTGGCAATCTGGCAATGAAAATGAATTGTCAGTTTCATGAACAATTTAAAAAAATAAAGATATTGTTTTGGTAAATGCTTTAAAGCATATTTTTGGCTCTCCTTCAGTACCTCCTGCCCAAGAACATTCTGCATTATTTAATGCTCGACCTTTACCTTTAGAACAGGTTATCGAAAGTATATTTTTAAAATCCTTACCAACTTGTGAATCGCTTAAGTTTTGTTCAAAACTTTTGAGTTCGTCAATGTTTGTTATTATTTTAAAATTCTTTATATTGCTGTTGTCATGATTTTGTACCTTTGAAGTGTGTGTTATGAAGTCCTCTACTTTTGTGTTAATTACGTTGTTATAACTACAATTCAACCAAAAAATGTTTATTGGGTATCTAACCCCCTGAAACACAAACATGGGAGGCATTGCTCAAGGCATTCGCCGCAAAAGCTAGTGTTACTAACCTGCCACGCTCTGCAAATATTAGGGAGCCCACTTGCCGAGCACCACGTCTGGCTACAACTCTATCTGGTTTTTGCACGGTTCTTACATCGGTCTCGTCGACATAATAGATATCCTGTGGCTCGAAATAGTGTCTGTCCATCACTATGAGTGTACCTCTGAACTTCGACAAGTCTTTACTTCGACACGACATTTACTTCGAAATAATATAGTTCGACAAGTCATTGTTTCGACTGAACATGATTCGACAAGTTTTAGTTCGACAGAAAATACTTCGACAAAAAACCCTTCGAAGATCATTACTTCGACAGATTCTACTTCGACAGCCCTACTTCGACAGACCCTACTTAGACAGACCCTGTTTCGACATGCACTTGTTCGACAGATAAGTATTTCGACAGAACATCCCTTCGACTAAGTACAGCTCTGAAATGTATTAATTTGCGTGTTATGATTTTAGGTTAAAATAAAAACAAAAATAAGAATCAACAATATTTTTAATTATAAACAGTTCCTACATAGGTATGAACCTAATATTTTTTTACACTATAATTAAGTACATTTTCGGACAATTTTTAACACGTTTTTATTAGGTCGACGTGTATGTAACTAACCTGTAATCAAATCTTGCTAGTTAAATTTGATCAACTTCCCATTTACCGATTGTTTATTTTTATAATATGAAGGAGGAGGAGGAGGAGGGAGGAGTACCACCTACTTTTCCACCAAAACTGTGGTCAGTCGCATATTCTATTGAATGTGGGATTCCTTCGACTCAAAACTCAATCAAAAGCTGGCATATGAGATGGAATACTCTGCTCAATAGAAAAAAATATATTTTTAAACTTTAGACGAAGTGAAAAAAGATATAAAAAGTACAGAGAACGAAATCCAGAGAATAATAGCTTGATTTGAGAAACCGAAAAGAAAAAAACAGTTACAGCACAATGAAACACTGCAGAAACAATTACTCCTGCCTGAAAGATGTCATGGATATCTGTAGATTATCATAAAAGGAGTTAACGTTGGATCTTTTAAAACTGGTAGCTCTTGACAAGCTTGTTGCCTGCGCAGCGCAAACTAATAATTCAGGATTTTTTCATATATGATCTTAACTAATCTTCTTCAACCATATATAACCCATACGAACCTTTATCCGGTACGTTAACGTCTGCTGCTACTTATTTCCGCACATATCGCAATAAAGAAACACAAAACTGTGTATTTTGGAAGAAAACACGATAATTGATTTTTAGGATACAATTCAATTCAAAGGTTGATGCAGACTGGTTGGTTAGCCCTTCATAGATCTAAAAGTGCTTAGTTGGCACTTTATCGGCAACAACCCTCAGTTGACCATATTATAACACCTCCCCCGGTAAGACTAAACTTCGGGGTGAGATGAAGTTTAGGTATTTTAAAGGTTCCTTCTAGTAGAGGGAGCCAGGGTATCTACGATTGTATAAGAATCCTGGTTAACTTTGTGGCATGCCTAGGGTAACGAAGTGTTTGTTTCATATAAATTACCTAACAAATGAAAACGATAATTTAAATATGTAACTTGTTAGACTACTATACAAATCATTACAAAGGCAAAGGAGGGGTAGTGTAGGGGACGGACGGACAGACAGGACAGGACAGACAAGAACAAAAATGATAAAAAACTTCAAAATTTTAAAATAAAGAGGATTTATTAATTGTTTTCTTTCCTTTCCCTTACCGGTAAATTCCTCGGTATACGACTGTCGATTATTTCAGGTAAAAGGCAATCATAGTAAAAAATTGTAACAGAGGTTCCATTTGGTACCAGAAAGCATAGTCTTTTTAATTTTTTAGTAAAGGATTCCTTTAGGGCTCCACAAAATAAAATAGCAGTAATTTCTGCGGGTTATATGCAACTGGCCTTGCACTTGGTGATAATAATCGTTGCATCGCAAGGTAAGGAACCACGTGTGGAAAGACCTATATAACAAGTTAAATCCCAAAGAACTTTAAATGGAATCTCTATAGAGCTATTACGTCATTGAGTACTTCACGCTACTTATGATTGGCTATTATTACGAACACCGAGCATAATATAGTATTGTTTGGTCTTAGCCGGTTAGTTTTTAACTTAGAAGCTAGACCACTACAAGTTCCCAGAGCAGATCAGTTTACTCTTGCAGATTTCTGTTTAGTGTTGTTTTTAAATCATTCTACACTTTTACTTCACCATACATAAACAAAGAGCCGATTTGTGATTCCCGGGATCAAATTCATTTTACTACAGTCGAGTCTAGGTTAATATTTTGCTGAGAATCAGTGAATATTTGAATACATGTATTCAGTTTTATTTCGTCTTCACTGACATTTGAACTATCAGAATGATGATACGATCGTATATATTCAGATTAAGTAAATAAGGAAATTTACCAGTATTAACAATTAACTTGTTTACATACCTAACAGTTACAATATTACTTATATTTTATTTTCATGATTTCCTTGAATTAACTTAAGTCATTTTCTGGATATTCCTCATCAAATTTTGATTCCGGCAAACGTTTAGTTTGGGTGGACTTTTTAGATGGTAAATTTTTGTACCACGATAAAACTTCTTCTGGTATGTATTCAGATTCTGCAAGTTAAGCAATGTCAGCCGTTTTGGCCTCAGCTATCGGGATCATAGTTTTATTGGCAGGTTTTAAGTTTCACTGAACCATTTTTCTTTAAAAATTCCCGTGGACCGGACTGTCATGTCATTGTATAGGATAGAATTGCGTGCGAATTTTCTACCACTGAAACTCTGAAACTCCGTTTTTGCAGTTAAATGTTACATACTATAGCTCTGGTGAAGTTTCTAAAAGGATGATAAAATCTTCTTCAAAGTAAACATGTATGAACATAACGTACTTCAAGCACGAGCGATGTCTGTTATTGGAATACAAAGTCTGGGCTGTATGTTTCATTTTGTGCAAACCCTAGTGCGTCGCGCACAGCAGATGGGAATGCCGGCCGTCCAGCATCGCAAGTCGCAAACACCAAACAGTCCGATATGGCGCCTGGTTCAGCTATATAGTACACTAGCGCTCTTGCCGGCGGTGTAGGTAGGTCACCTTGACACGATAGTGTCATAATATCCTATTAACACTCGGCTCTAGTAGCTTCTTATTCAGACTTCTCAAGCTACATCTGGGACATCGTTTAGAACGACTTCAACCAATCTGCCAATCTACTTGTTTCTGCGAGATACTCTCTCTTCCTGATTCGAGGGTCCTCGCGTTACTTGATTGGTGGTTCCCTTAACAGATCATGATATGACCCCGGTTGCGACGCGGCAGCTCTCCGCCAGCCGAGAACGGCTCACATTGAACTTGCGCCCGATCACATCTGATATTCATTATAATCGAACTGTTTGGTTGTTGCGATGCTGGACGCCCAGCATTCCCATCTGTACCATTATTCACTAAGGTTCAAGTCGTTGGGCGCGCGTGATTAGGGGCGGAGGGGGAGAGGTTTTTGTATGGCAATCTCGCCCTAATCACGCGCGCCCAACGACTTGAAGCTTAGTGAATAATGGCCCTGCTGTGCGCGACGCATTAAGGCCTGTACAAAATGAAACATACAACCCAGAATTTGTATTCCAATAACAGACATTAGAGCAGAGCGAAGTGACTGCTCGTAGTACGTTATAATGTGTCTAAGGCCTAAGGCGAGGGTTACGAATAGTTAGTGCCCTTGTTTAGTTTGCTTCTAACGTCGTCAACTGAGTTATGAGTATGTACACGGTACCCACACTCTGCTAATAACGCTAAAGCATCTCTAAACCCCCTATCCAAAATAAATGCATCACCTTGTTGAAAATAATTTGTTATAGGTTGATTTTCTTTGAATTCATTATTTACTATTTCTGCATCTGATTCTGTTGCTGGATAGGGTCCTACCACATCAATGATATATCCATCTGTTGACACAATCATTAATACTTTTACTAAGTTTCGATATTTATGTATTGAGTATGTTATTTTTTGTAAAGATGATTAGAGCTTTTTTGGACATAAATATAAGTACCGTCCATTATTACAATTGGCCACCATATTCTCAAATAAAACATTTGGAACGAGGAGATTTTTTTTCTATTATTTGTTGGCGATTAAGTTGAGGTACAAAGTCTTCTGACATGATTGTTCTCTCTTTGGATATTAAAGATGCCAAGGTTCGTTTGGGCATTTGCATTAAATTTGACATTCTATCTGTGGAATCACCAGTCTGCAACTTCATTAAATATGCTGTGGGAGCAGTTGGTCCTCGATGCACCTGGTTCAAACGTGGAATTTCCGCAAAGATATTGTTATATTGATCTGTCCGGCAAAACCAGTAATGAACCAGGTAATCTGGCATATTATTTACATCTTCAAAGTCTAACAATGTTGTCTCCGTTTTTATCAAAGACATTATATCTTCTACGTCGCTAACATAATGAATGGGTGGTTGTTTTTGTGCGGATTTTCATTATCTAAATCCTACATTGTATTTCTTAAATGTAATGTAATTGGGGAAAATGGTGATGTCGTGATGATCTGAGGAGGGGCATATGTCATACACTTTTAATTTCAATCCGGCCATATGAAATAGATTATCTCGATCTAGGCAATTCAACCTGCCTAGCATGAAGAACAAAACACAATACGATAAAGCGATATAACTACATCAACTCTCAAAATATGATAGATAAAGCCGCCATGTTGATTTTTTATTATAAGTTGCGATAAAAATTATGATATAAATTTAACATGGTGTCATTATCTGTCATATTTTGAGAGTTGATGTAGTTATATCGCTTTATCGTATCGTGTTTTGGTCTTCATGCTAGGCATACAGGAGTAATTTGATGTAATGAAAAGCTCTTATTTCTTGTTCCGGTGTCAATTTAACATGAATTTTTTGGTTATCCCCTTGACTTATCAATTCTCCTGAGATGTTGCATTCCTCTAGTGCTTATTTTATAGTCATAATTGTGGATACTGTCCATGCCTTCAGTCTCATACCTTCAAATCCCCCATAATGGTTGTGATGACAGTAGTTCCTTTCTTCGGGCTCACTATTATCACCTATTCTTGGTACTGTAAGTCTTGTGTTGAGCAGAACCATAGTCCTGTTAAACCAAATATGAGAATCTAACCACAAACTTTGTACTCCATGTATTGAATCAAATTTCTGGAATAGATACTTATTCAGGTCGTGTCTTTATAGTTGATTCCACTTAGATAGATCGAGGTTAATATTATAATCAATACAAAAAAAAATTAATTAATCAAAAAATCCTAAAATCATAAAAACTACAAATAAATAACTTATATTTTTTTTACTTTTTTTTTGATTTGTATTATAATTATATATATTATATTATTATTCTTCATTGTGAGAACACGTATCTACGTAAAGAATACGAAACAATGTCGTTGATCAAAGACCTACCTTCAAGAGTGTCAAGATTTGGTGCATTAATATTCCAGCATTGCATATGCAAATGTGGACTTCAACGATTTTGAAACTCAGTCCTCCACCAGACGTCTATAAGCCTACATCCCAAAATTTGATTATAGTTCTTTAAAAATCTCATAAAAGCATAAACGAGCAAAGTGAAGTGCCTGCTCGTAGTACGTTATAATGTGTCTAAGGCGAGGGTTACAAATTGTTAGTGGCCATCTATCATGAAGATGACAGGCATCGACCTGTTTGGTTGTTACTGGACGCCCGGCATTCCCATCTGCTGTGCGCGACGCACTAAGGCCTGTACAAAATGAAACATACAGCCCAGAATTTGTATTCCAATAACAGACATTAGAGCAGAGCGAAGTGACTGCTCGACTGCTCGTAGTACGTTATAATGTGTCTAAGGCGAGGGTTACAAATTGTTAGTGGCCATCTATCATGAAGATGACAGGCATCGAACTGTTTTGTTGTTACTGGACGCCCGGCTTTCCCATCTGCTGTGCGCGACGCACTAAGGCCTGTACAAAATGAAACATACAGCCCAGAATTTGTATTCCAATAACAGACATTAGAGCAGAACGAAGTGCCTGCTCGTAGTACGTTATAATGTGTCTAAGGCGAGGGTTACGAATAGTTAGTGCCCTTGTTTGGTTTGCTTCTAACGTCGTCAACTGAGTTATGAGTATGTACACGGTACCCACACTCTGCTAATAACGCTAAAGCATCTCTAAACCCCCTATCCCAAATAAATGCATCACCTTGTTGAAAATAATTTGTTAAAGGTTGATTTTCTTTAAATTCATTGTTTACTATTTCTGCATCTGATTCTGTTGCTGAATAGGGTCCATCTGGTGACACAATCATAAATACTTTTACTAAGTTTCAATATTTATGTAATGAGTTGTTTTTGTAAAGATGATAGCTATTATGGACATAAATATAAGTACTTTCCATTATTACATTGGCCTTGTCTTTACCATATTCCCAAACAAAACATTTGGAACAGGAGATTTTTTTCTATTATTTGTTGGCGATTAAGTTGAGGTACATAGTCTTCTGACATTATTGTTCTTGCTTTGAATATTAAAGATGCCAAGGTTCGTTTGGGCATTTGCATTAAACTTGACATTCTATCTGTGGAATCACCAGTCCGCAACTTCATTAAATATGCTGTGAGAGAAGTTGGCCCTCGATGCTCCTGGTTCAAACGTGGAACTTCCGCCAAGATATTATATTGATCTTTAGTCCGACCCAACCAGTAATTAACCAGGTAATCTGGCATATTATTTACATCTTTAAAGTCTAACAATGTTGTCTCAGTTTTGTCACAAAGACGTCATATGTTCTACGTCGCTAACATTCAATCATTGGTTGTTATACGTCATGAGTAAGATTGATAGTTAGATCAAGCTCATTTATAAAACGACGAGTTGTATAAAGAGCGATGTGTTGACCATCACCCTTGACAAATACAATACGATTTACTTGTTCTCCTTATCCAGACTCTCGTCAGACTTGCGCTCACGAAAAATTTTAGACTACATTTGCTTGCTTCAACACAAGGTACTTTAAATGTATGTATTTATTTAAAATTTATAAGCAAGTGAAAATTGTTTAGTTCTTACCTTGATTGTACAGGAATTTTTCGCAGTTCACGGCAAAGATTCTTAAAAGTTTGTTTATCGAACCTATAACGTTCTCTAAAGAACAATTCCGGCATTTCATCAATGAACTCTAAACAATTTCTTAAATTAGTTCTCCTTTGTCTTCTTATCCAAACTTCTTCGTTTTTAGCACCCCATGAGGTGTAGCTTATGCATTTTATTGAAATTCACAACAAACAATGTCAAACTCTACGACGAAAGTTTTGCCATTTTTATCGATTTCTACAAGTGGTTAGCGATCGCTCGAAAGCGATCCCAAGAAACGATAATTCAACGATGACACTTGTCAAAACCAACACTTGTCTCGTTCTCTCGAATAGAACGATATAAAACTTGTTTTTCATTCTTCTTGAAGCTATTTCAAAAATGGGAATTGAAAATCGAACATTAGATTGTATCCGCTCGTCTCGTTCTGACCACTGGCTTATTATGCACTGAACGATCGTGATAGAATATTCGGCAGGACTGAGTAATTCTGATAAGGAAAAAAAACTTAAGTACAGTCGGTTGCAACCTAGTTACTGTTTTCGTCAAAAGTTTACCAACATAAGTAAAAATCGAATCAATTCCAAAATAAAAAACAATGGAGATATTCAATTACTAATACTGTGTAACCACTGTGAAATAAATATTTAAATATCATATACATCCCAATTTCGTACTTCGCTACAGTGCACTTTCGAACTGACGTACATCGCACTTGTATACTTTAGATCTCACAAACTACGCAATTTCAAAAGTTATGTTACATTATTATTTTTAATAATCAAACAATAAGTTGTTATAGTATATTAATTTCCCTAGGTTTACGTATCTGTTTGGCCTCGTTTACGTACACGCGGCGCGACGTGCGGCGGGATAGATTTGAAACCAATAAATTCAGATTTGAAATAAAAACTAACAATAAATAACCTAATAAAAAAAAAATATTTTCCGTAAAGTCTCACGGCACCATCACCATCAAATTGAATATCATTTCTTAATTCCACCAAAAGTTTCGGCAATGTTGGAATTTCTTTTTTTACGGTATAAAATTGCTGTATCTTTCTCCTAATATATTCACAACTACATTTTAATTACCCACATAATAGATAAATATTTGGTTATAACTATAGGTAATTTTTACGTATTATGTTGACAACACTCACCAGTCATTGCCGTGCATTTACGGATTTTAGTGCTATAACCGGTTTGTTCTTTTCATATTCTTGAACACAAAACGAACGTACTTTAATAACGGCTTCTCTAGCACCACTTTTTATCACTTTAGGCATGATAACGGCTAAGTATTTTACATAATATGCAATATGATGTTTACAATGAGCTCTCAAGTGTCACAGTGAATTTTTAAGATGGCCGTTCTAGTTCCTCAAATCGCCACCGCCAACTTATACTTGTTGCTCTGTATCTCGTGGTCACGAAGTTGGACAAGTGATTTTTTGTTTTCTCTTTTACTCTTCTATTTTTGTTCTAAGCGCCATCTGTGTAACAGCATTGAAACTATATCGTGGTTTACCGCTGAGAAAACTAAGTTTCATAAACGTACGCTTTACAGTTGATGACTTATGACAAACAGAGCCACTTGCCTCGTAGTCTCTCTTACCCCACAGGACTTACTCTTGTTTTATATAATTCCTTTCACTTGGTGTTTGTGGAAATACTATCCATTTTCTTGTCATGTTTGGATGATAGGGCAGGGATCCCCAAACTATTTTGGACAAGTGACCCCTTGTCCAAAATAAACTGTTACCTCAGACCCCCATGGCCAAATTACCTACTTTTAAGATCAACCCCCATTTTTATAATGGTATTTTTCATTATGACTTAGGTCAATAGACGAAGACAGAGTGAGAATCAGCAATGCTTTAAGTTAGCAGACTATTATGAATGAGGGGGCCTATCTTTAGTGTTTTCCTATTGATACAAAATATCTAGGTACTAAGGTACCAATTGGAAAACTTTGCACTTGGTTAAGTGAGTAAAGTTGACTTCATTTTCTCATCAAAATTTAACAAAATAAAAAGACATACAATTCAGTTAATATCAAGTTTAATTTCTATTGATTATTACAAATTAAGTACTTAAAGAATCTTAAATAGGTTGGAAATTATATTTAAAAAAGTATTAATTCCCAAAGAGAAAATAAAACATTGAGTGTGATGGATGAACCTGGTGACTATCTACTTATCTAGCTACATACGGTTCAATATTGGTGAGTTGCAGCCTTAAATCTCCACGTTCGTTGATTTTCAAACGATTTCTTTGTTTCGTCAAAATGTTTGTTACCACACTGAAGCTTTTTTAAACTAGGTATGATGATGGAAAAGCTATAAGATATTTTTCAGCAATGTTCCACAATGTAGGATACTGTGTTTCAATGTTGCGTTGCAACCAGAATTTCTGATAGCCTTGGTTAAACTTCTGCTTAAGCTCTTCGTCTGTGCTGATGGTAATCAACTCTTCTTGCATTATCACATTGGCTTCTTCTATGGCTGTGGTATTATACGGATTTATTATCCATTGAGGAATTTGTAAATTTAAAAGATCCTCAAACCTCTCCGTAAAATCCTTGTGTAATGCGTCCAAGTGAGTGACATATAATAAAATGTCATCATCTTGAAGCATTTCTGGTAATTTTGACAAATGCGGAAACTGCGAATATTCTTTTCTGCCTAAATTTTGTTTATAAAGGATTAGTTTACCCATGAAGGCCGATATTATTGATTTTGTTTTAATCAAGTTAAGATCGTCACCCTGCAGCTGCAAATTAACTTTGTTGAACATTCCAAAGATATCAGTCAAGTAATAAATATCTGTTTTACAATTGTTCAGATTTTCTTTCAAACTCTCATCTTTTTCTTATAAAAACTCCAACACAGATTTAAAAATGGCTGAAAATCTTTCTAAGCAAGAGCATGCAATCTAGGACTCAGCTTTTTTGCTACTAAATGCTGCCTGTGAATCACGCAGTGAATGACCAGTACATCAGGCAGTTGTCGCTTTAAGTGAGCTATAAAACCATGATGACGACCAACCATAGACGGTGCACCATCAGTCGCAACAGAAACAATGTTCTTCCATGGAATAGCTTTGTCAGTAAAAAAATGTTCCATGGCCTGAAAAATCGACTCTCCTCTGGTATCAGTCGCTAAATATGTAGCAAAAAGCAGTTCTTGGCACATATTTTCATCTTTGATATATCGAACATTATCCTAACAACAGAACTTCATTGCCGGGTAATGTAGACTCGTCCAACTGGAGAGAGAATCTGTTGGTCTGTAAGAACTTGCATAAAATGTTTTCCACGTCGCGTCCCATCTCGTCTATGCGTCTCTGAACGGTGTTATTGCTCAAAGGTATTCTCTTTAAAATATCATGTGCTGGTTTGTGCAATACATTGTTAAGAACCTCCGCAATGGCTGGTAAGATAAGCTGCTCTCCAATTGTGTGGGGTTTCCCCGACTTCGCTATTAGTAAAGATATATTATAGGACGCTCGTAAACCATCATCATCTTTAATAGATGAAGACGCAAACATCGATCTTATGGATGGCCTTTTCTCTAGTTTTTCTTTAAGTGCTTGAAAAAATGACAAGGGCTTACTTTTCTTGTCAGCATGTACTCTTGATAAGTGGTCATCCATTTTTGAAGGCTTCATAGCATCGTTACTGAATACTTTTTCACATATGAGACACATCGGCAAGTGTTGATTTAAAGGAGATGCAATAAATCCGAACTTCAAGTAGTCCAAACTGTATTGTCTGCATTTTTTTTTCGTGTCCGCCATCATAAAACTCTCAGTAATCCTGCCAATAAAAAAATAAGAAACTACCTAAATAAAAAACAATGATAAACAGTTGGATTTACTGGTAAATTTTTACAATAATAACAACTGAGGCAACTGCAAACTGTTGTAAACAATCTACAGATAGCTCAACTGATCACTATCACACAGTGGGGCAATGCAGACAGCGTCCCCAAGACGCTGGCTGCATTGCCCCACTGTATGGCAATGCTGATGCGCTGTGCTAGATAAAACTGTTTGGTACTTACCCAGTTATTTTTTTATAAACGGTAGATATTGTATGGTTACGCTATTAACTCGCGTAGGGAGCTCAGCATTTTGTAAATCCTTTTTCAGTCGCTTTACTTCACTTAATTTAGCTATGTAATAACTTTGTAATCTCTTGAAATAAATGAGTACTTATATGAGTTATTATCGTTCAAGCTCCAACGAATTTCAAAACGCAAATGAACTTTCAACCTAGGTGCAAGCTAGTTAAATAATAAAATATCAGGAACATGTTTGGACTTCAACTTGATCATGAATTCGTTCGTGTTAAATTGTTAAATAGAGAGCAAGTCAAAACGCGCCTGAAAGACGTTCGCTCGAACTCATTATATTGCACAAACTTGTCCACACTGACTTGGCGAGTTTTTCATATTGTACGAACTTGAGACTTTACATTAAACAATACAGTACCTACCTACCTATCTTGAAAGTTTTAAATAAGAACTTGTGTTAATTTAATAGGGGTCGATTTTTAGACCTCGTCGACCCCCAAAATCAGTTTTCGTTTATGTCGACCCCTAGGGACCACTTTGGGAATCCCTGATATAGGGTATCCACAACTTACTTAATACAACGATTTGCAGTTCTTTGTACCAGTTGTTGAGAAAGGCCCACAATCCGTTGACCCCGTTGCTAAAAAACTTAAAGGGCGGGAGGAGTAGCAAACACTAGGGGAATTTTAATGTTAAACACCAACCCCATATCCAGCTCCGAGTTACTGGGGCACAACACAGGGTGTCCCACCGGCGCATCGAAGCATGCCATGTACTCCGGCTCCGTCAATGTCGGGTACACTAGCGTTACATAATACACACAAACATGGTGTTTCATAAAAAACAGGGTGCAACGGGCGCGCAACTCCTGCAAAACGTGTTCGGCCATAGCGAATAAAAGATAGTAACCAAATGAATAGATAAATCAAATAAAACCACATATGAAGACAACATAAATAGGGAACACCGTAATCCCCGGACAGGCGCCATAGCCATAAAAGGACAAACAATTCAAAACAAACAACATAATTAGCAAGTAAGAGAAAACAATAACTAATGTCTAGCTATAATGCAACACATGTAATCGCTTAGTATAATCAGCTGTGTTAGTAGTCATTTGAGTGATGTCAGTAACAGTGAGACAACAGAATTTTGTCGATATAACTATGAAATATGTGGGAGACTATCGAAGGAAACACCGGAATCTTGTGAAGATTTATATTTGTCATAGCTATGAAACTTTTAGTTAACCTTATATACTATACCCTAATGTAATATACCATTACAGTCACGCCTGTGACACGCACTATCACGGCGCTCCACGGAACGTGCCGATAACGGTCGGCACAGGACTCCCCTCCCCGGGGATTACACGTAGTTGACCTGCTGGCGTCCATGGATGTCCCGTACCTTTTCCACAAGCTTCCGGGTCCCCAAAAACACTTTCAACATAACCAGCGCCGTCATTTGGGACCCGTACCCGATAACGAAAATCTTCAACTGCCCTATCTCCTCCAACATTCGTCCTTTGCCTGGCCCAAATGCTGTGGTGTCATCACGTTCTCGTTGAAGGTAACTTGATCCTTGGAACTCTAGTGTTACCCATCTTCGTTGTTGCGGAAAATGTTGATAGTGATAACCGTTGACGAACGTGAAATGAGAGTGTGACATCGTTAACGCTCACTCACTATCTATCCGCGCACTACTTGCAAGCGTAGCGTAAAACCGGGCGTCGCTCTCGACGCGACCTTGCTGCCGTCAGCGTTTTAGGGTCAATTCACACGTACCACAACCACACCACGTCGCAGCGACAAAATGTGGTCGAGCTGTGGTTACGTGTGAATAGTGTCGCAGCGGCTTTTTGCAGTTGCGTTGTGGAAACCACATCGACAAAATGTCGATGTGGCCGCGGTGCCGCCGCCGGTGGTGATGGCGTTGCCGTCGCGATGTGGTTGCGATGTGGTCGTATTACACAGGTGGTCGATAACAACGGCAAAATGTGGTACGTGTAAATTGCAATATTCATTTTCAATACAAAATATACGCCCGACCACATCGCGTCGTTGTGGTGTGGTTGTGGCTGTGGTGTGGTTGTGGTACGTGTGAATTGACCCACCCGAGCACGTGTTGTCGGCCGTACTCAATACACGCTGATTCACCACTTCGCTTGTCCCTGTAGATACGTGCTCTTCGCTATTTTCAATCAAACATTAGTAAGCTAATAAACTATCGACTTTTTATATTGATACCTATAAAACAAGATACCTACTTACTTAAAAATACGAAATATTGACGAATATAGAGTATAGTACGAGTACCTACTATCATTCACAGAACTTGTTCCTTTACAAAAAAATTCACAGAACTTGTCCCTTTATTTGAAACATGTTTGAAACAAATAATAGGCAGGTAGCACGGCAAGTAAGTACTTACCTACCTCGATTGTAAAAAATTCGAGACTAAGTACCTTTTTGTATATTAATGACCCATCTTAATTTAAATTGATTTTGATGAAATTGGATACCTATTTAATATGGATATTGTCCAGTCTATGGACCTTAAATTACATGTGAAAAATATTTCGACAACTCGACTAACATGTGTTTCTGGAGGCCGTCCTTGTTGTGCACAACACTAAATAAGAAGCTAAGAATCGTCTGGATGACACTGTTCACTAATTTATACACGCAAAGTCAGTAAAACTTTAATTTTTTGATAATTTGTGGACGTTATAATGGCGGTGAGGCAAGTGAAGTTTTTGCCGTGTGGTGGCGCCACTGTGCGCTGTCTTCACGAACGGAGCGCGCGCGTTGATATTTTGGCGCGAAGAGAAAAAATGTCTCAAAGGTCGAGTTGTCATGAACCCAACAGATATAACAACATCCCAATAATAAAGTTCTACAGGAACTTACGCGAGCGAAGCCGCAAGGCACAGCTAATAAAACATAAATAACGCACCACCAACATCGTCATTTAGTTCAGGTGTAGTTTCAGTATTGTTGAAACATGTGCGACGAATACATTTTACTTGGTGTTGAACGCTTTGTGGCACAGATATCCATCTCTATCGAAAAAACGAGTTTCAACTCTCATAGCGCATGCATCACACGCTGCAACTGTTGATTGCTGCCCTTGATAAACAAAAAGAGCACAGTATGGACTTACTATTCAGAAAGTGAACACGACAATAGTGCGATTAAAATTGTGTTCTGGAGTCAGCTATAAAAAAAATCGAAAGTTACGTACCTACTAGACGTACGTGGTTACGTAATTCTTTTGATTTTGTACCTAGATGGCGCTATAAAAAATCTAGAACATCCATTTTAATGTTCAAGGGTCGCCGCCAATTAGCCAATCAGGTATCAATGTTAGCCTATTTTTGCATTGCTGCCAACATAACGGCATAGGAACTATTAGATAAAACGCATTCTATCATATATGTTTCAACTAGCGACCCGCTCCGGCTTCGCACGGCTGTATTATGCATGTATTATATCTACACCTTCCTCTTGAGTCACTATTTAAAAAAACCGCAACAGTAAAGATCTAAGCATACATAGGGATATAGGGACATAAGGACGGCGAAAAGTGACTTTATGATTGAGTTTATATGATAGTGATTACTTCAGAAGTTACAACTAAATAATATTAGTATTTTGATCGGTTCGAGAGGAGAATTTCCAGGACTGGGTGGTTAAGAGGTCTAACATAAACATTTTGCCTTGGTGCTCGAAATTTCCAATGGCACTTAGACTTAAGCTTTGTATTTTATTATTAATATTATTTGAAATTGGTGATTACAATAATAAATTTATTTATCTATCTATGGCGTGAATGGTATTAGTGATCGGTGCAATATTAACTTGTGCACGATTGATAAGATCTTTAAACTCATTGGTCATTCTTGGCCTGTAAAACAAAGATTCCTTACCTGCATAGTAGGACCTATTATCATAAATCGTGCTTACAATACTCGTAGCATTATTATCATCTTTGCTTACAATATCGGCGACCGGCAACCACCTACAAAGAAATAAATTCACAGAATTTGTTTAAACTAAAACACAAAAAACTAAAGACTTTAAAACTACTATGAAATAAAAATTTGTAATAATTTTGTTGAAATAAATTCACAGAATTTGTTTCTTTATTTGAAACAAACAATAGGTAGGCAGGCACTTACCTACTCCCGATTGGAAAAAATTCGCTAAGGATTTTCGGCAGGTACCTACAGCATGCTACAACTTACATTGACTACTTTGTTAATAACAACATCTTAACATTACTCGATACTGATTTCATAGGTGCAGATGGCGTTATTAAAATGTTAGGTTGCTTGCATAGACTGGATTACTAGCGAACCTATCTACACATTTTTACATTTGGATGACTGAACCGATTTTCATCAGTTTTGTAATGTAGGTATGATGTCCTCATATTGATAGTTTTACTCCACTGGTTACTATTTTTCACTGGCGGAGGCACATTCCACCGAACCATGCAGTGCAATCCATCTGATGGCTACGCAATTATAAACTAACTGAACCTAAATAAAGGTTATAAATATATAAAGGTTGAATAACAGACATTCTTTAAAAACAGTTCATTTTAATGGGGGCATTTTACCAGGGCTCCCCCCCATACTCCTCGCGCTCGGCCAGCCAGGCTTGGAACTCCTGGAAGTGGAGGCGGTGAAGAGCTGGAAATTGCTGCATTTGAACAAGTTTTATATCATTAGGGAGAATACACCTGTCGGCATACTTTATTATAATAGGTTGAGATTGGTAGGTTGGCATATTTTTATTATACTGTACCCACTAAGTTACTGTGTTCCATTGGAGGAGACACTGCCAACAAGAAGTTTGCAGCATTTTTGCTGCCCATAAAAAGAATAGAAAACATTTATTCGCAACAAAACTTACTTATGGGCTAAATAAACTAAAACACAAAAAACTAAAGACTTTAAAACTACTATGAAATAAAAATTTGTAATAATTTTGTTCTATTCTTTTCTATTTTGTTTTATTCTATTCTATTTAAAAACCAAAATCCAATTTACCTAGTTTGTGTGTATTTTTTAGTTACTCCTATAAGCAAAAACTACTAAACCAGTTGTGATTAAACTAGGTATCGAGCTGGAGTCTTGGAACAACACATAGGGTCCGTCGATGCGGTCCATGCGGCGCGGGTACGTGTGCGCTCATCTTTACACGGCGGACACCGCAGGGCGCAGCTAGGTCAAAATAATATAACGGTACATAGGTACTCTTACTTACATCATTATAGTATAACCTGCTGCCTGCGCCTCCAGCAGCCATATAATTTTTCTTGTATTCTGGTAAAAAGATGAACAAGCTTTACAAAGCATTCATTACCAATCAAATCCCCAACCCAATTTACACCCCGTTTATCAGTCAGGCAAATTAAAAACCCTTCCAAAAAAATATTGCACAATCGTGGAGTATGGCCATACAATACTCCAAAAATTCATTGTCCCAGAAAATGATGTTGTGTTGCATGTTTTGATATTTTGATGTTATGTATTTCATTCAAGAAAATCCAAGCACAATAGCCAATAGAACGACTTTTAGCTGGTTGTTTACACACACAGGCAACAAGCAGAGTTATGGTTAGTTATTAGCCATTTTCATACTGGAAATACTTTTCAATCATGAAATTCAAACATCAGTACTTACCTCCACAAGTTCCTCCATGCTTCCTCCTCTGGCGGTCGTGGTGGAAGCGTAGGTGTATCTGAAACAAAAAAAAACATGAACACTGAATCTCCGAATTTTTTTAAGTGTGTTAAAAATGTCTTTATAGGAAATGAACACTTCAAAAGTTTCTACAGATGATGCAAAGAGGTAAGTACTTACTGGTCCGAACCACACTCTTGTGCAGGCGCGGGTTTCGGTGCTTGGCGTCGTCGGGCTTGGCACGACCAAAGGCGCCACCACCACCGACGCCGGCGCCTCGGAACGTCCCTTTCAACGCTAAAACATGATAACAAAGAAGTCATCATAATTTGTTAGCTATCCTGGTAAGTGTTAGCCGGATAGTCAATGTATGGTCACATTCACACGAACTCAAAATGTTTTTAGGAAAGCTTTACCAAAACACTATAGATACCTAGTATTTACTGCGAAAAACTACTCGTACATTTTAACTTGTTGAAATACCTATTGTATTCATAGGTTGTTGCATTTTGGGGCATTACTTACTTGGAATCGAATACGTTGGACGAATCATCCTGTAATATTTATAAATATTAAATAACCTATTAACTAGATTTTTCATTGTAAAACAAGAAAAATAACGAAAAATATACTAACAAACAACGTGGGGAAAAAATGTTTATTTTTTTTCAAATGTCAAACAGAACACAGTTATAAGATAAATAAAGAAATAATTTCCCTATAATTTTTCTAAATATTATGATTTTATTTATAAGTATATTATTACCTTCATCATTATTATTGGTTTACTTTAATACCTATATGCTTTTAAATATTGAAATAATTATATTTTTATTAGTGAAACAACAGCAATAATAATAACAATAGAGTTTTTACAACACGCCGCGGCGGCAGAGCCCCAATCAACTTCTTAGAACCTGAATAACAATAGAATGTTTACAACACGCTCCGGGGCTTTAATGTACTTATAAACTCATTCATAACCCTCCGCGGCGGTAGAGCTTTGAAGTAATATATAAAGGATACAGGTACTCTACAATTCATCCTTACTACCCCGTCGGTTTATATTTTAAATTTAGTCTGCTGCAAATCTTTGTAGAAGACGGTCGTGCTCTCCTGTGCTCGCGGTGGTTACCTACGAATTTTGTTTCTACGTTTTGACCTGGCTTGTTATACTGTTTACTGATCCTGTGCTTTTGTGACTACCACGGCTTGTTATACGGACTCCGTTAGCGATCGATTTGGTGAACGTTGAATCTGTGTTCGCAGTGTTGTGTTGCGTTCCTGCCTGTTACTGCAGATAATGTAAGTACTTACCTTCTTATTTACTGTTTTTTTATTAATTCAACCATGACAATTTAAGTAAATTTTAGTGAAATGAACTAAGGTTCTTATGTAAATTTTTCAGTCTCATAATTTCATTTCAATGTCGAATTCATTTCATAATGGCTCCTTATTGCTAGCTATTATGTTAGCTGTTTCTTGTAGGGAGTGCTTATAACTGTTTTCCAAAATTTTATTTGTCTTTTTGATTCACTTTCTTTGACTTGACTCTTTGTAAAATCAAACATATTAGGTTTCATTATTATAGGCATCGGGTGCTTTTGTGCAGCTTGTTTTTTGACAAAAGCTTCCTCGAAAGCTTTCCACTTTGCTCTTTCCCTCGTTATGTGAATTCATTCGAGTTCTGCCATCAGAATTTACTGTACTACCTTTAATTAATTAACTTTTTCTTAGGGTAGTTAGCTATCAGTTTGGTTCACATTTGACGTATTCATAAAGTTCCTGTCCATAGTTTTTCTTAACAGTTCGCTTTTATTAAATTTCTGATTTGCCACTTATTTAAACTTAACTTTATATCTTCTACTAGCTGCGCCCCGTGGTTTCACCCGCGTAAATCCCGATCCCGCGGGATTTTTGGGTTCAAAAATATCCTATATTCTTCTCCATCTCCTAAACTACAACTATACCGATTTTCATCCAAACCGGTCAAAAACAAGCAAACAAATATACAAACTAAAAATATATACTTTACTAGCTGCGCCCCGCGGTTTCACCCGCGTAAGTTCCGATCCTGGGAGAAAATCGGGATCAAAAGTAGCCTATGTGTTAATCCAGGTCTCCAGCCATCTATATACAGAGTTTCATCGCAATCGGTCCAGCAGTTTTTACGTGAAGGAGTAACAAACATACATACACACACAAACTTTCACATTTATAATATTAGTAAGATAAGATAAGATTACCTTATAAACTTTTTATGTCATTCTGAAATATCTTCATTTCTTATTTTGTCGTTGAGTCAGGGCTCCAGTTAGGCATCCGTAGGTTAGAAATAACAGGTTGAAAACCTTACATACTTTCTGATTATCTGCCGTGGACGTCTCTTTATACTCCCGTAAGTCCTGGTTCCGGTGGAATTAGGTGGAGCAGTGTGCTTCATTTTTCATCTTATGGTTCTTTCTTCAGCTGGACTACATGTTGAAGCCTGTGTGCTTCAAGAAGCTTTTTTGGCTTTTTAGACTTACTGAAAGTGGGATATGATCCTAGAGTGAGTATCGATCGTCGGACTCTTGCTTCCACTTTTCCACACTGCAAGCTACCTCCCTTCTGACATTTGATGGTTATAGCTTGTTAAGAGGGGTAGGTTTAAGGCGGCACCCTGTAATGATAATATATCACCGCATCCGTCATTATGTTACCTTTATAGATTTCATACCAGTTCAATCAGCTGGTGCTTTATCGTGAACTTACGCACAAACTTTCGCCTTTACCTACCTAGGTACAGTCGGCTGCATAATTGCAGCCCCCGGTAGAGTTCAAAATTACTATCAATAGCATGTTTTCATTCTAATATTTTAGTTTGATAAATTCAACAGGTGCCTAGAATCTTGCTTGTGTTAAAAATATTCTTATAACAGCCGTTTTAGAGCTCTACGATGGGTCTGCAATTATGCAGCCGACCGTACTTTTTCCACAATATATTTTATTTATCTGCTATTAACTTGCGATATTTGAATGCAGTTGTGACTCACGGTTTCTGTCTTCGTCTTCGAAATGTCGTTGATAGATCAGCTTTGGAACTCATTTTGTGATTAATTTGAATGCTGGTGGTTCATCAATTTTTTGTTAATTTATAGGCATTTCTGTTTTTTTTTTTTCATTTAGGATTGCTGTTACCAACTACCGAGTCACTTTGAATCTTAGTTCTATAATCTGTAACAATTTTTAGTTTTTTCTGTCTTTACTCGTAGAAACGCTGGACTTTCCAATCTTTTTTGTTGTTTAATCCGTTGTAAGCGATTTAGTTCAGAATATATCGTCCTATTGTGTTTATGTTAAACTGTGCGTTGATATCTTTCAGTCAGGACAAAGGATTTTATATAATGTAGATAGAGGGATGATTTTGAAAAAAACTGTGACACACGTGTTTCATAATTTAAATTAAAGAGTAGTTTCGAGTCAATCAACCCAGAAAATAATAGGTTCATAGAATTTTCAACTTCCTGTCTTAGGGGTACAATTTCGTAAAATTATTTTTAGTGGATACCTACATATTACAACATACCTTCCAAATTTCATGACTCTGGGACCAGCGGTTTTGGCTGTGCGTTTATATGACAGTCAGTTCAAAGCATTTTATATAACGATTTATTTTTTACTTTAGATGGATAATATGGAATACGATACCGTGGACCAGACCTTGGCGAGCATGGTTAGAGAATACGAAGCTGAAAGCTATCGTCGTGAAAGACGCCAAACTCTAAGTTCTAGTTCGGATGGGACGTTTCATGAAAATGATACATCTGAGTCTGAAAGGTAATCTTCATAATTATTTACAAAATTTTATAAAAAGTTCATTGTTAAATTTTAAGCACGAAAAATTATCATACATGAGACATAGAAATGAGATTCGTTTTTTTTGTTGACTCAGCTGTGACTCGGCCAGCAGCTGTGACTCTGCCAGCAGCTCCAACTGCTCAGAAGATGAACAGTTCCAACAAGAACAAGGTGACAACTCATGGTCAGAGACCTTCGAGCCGTCGGATCTCACCTTTACTGGAACTCCTGGAATAAAGATTCCGGACGCAGAGACTATGACGCCGCTGGACTATTTTAAAATATTTTTTAATGAGTCATTTTTGACAAATGTTGCTCGTGCAACAAATGCCCATGCAGTTAAAGTAATTGCCAGAGGCATCAGATCAGAGAGTCGCCTGAAGCGTTGGCGCGAAACAAACGCGGAAGAATTGTTAACTTTTTTGGGAATTCTTTTTTATATGGGAACTGTAAGGTTAGATAAAACTGCCAAATACTGGACCAAAACCTATTTAGTACAGTTCTCTCTTAATAGGTATATGAGCCGAAATCGTTTTCAATTAATATTAAGAATGTTATATTTTAAAATAGATAATGTCGGGGATACGATGTACCCGCAAGTAGAACCAGTAATAAGTTTTTTTAATAATTTGATGCGCGACATTGTATACCCCGATAAGGAATTAACGATTGATGAAACATTGGTGCTATTTAGAGGACGAGGAATCAAATTTTATGTTTTAGCTGACCATAGTGGACTCGTGTACAGAGTCCACATGTATAAAGGGTCAGCAGATAGTGAGGTCACCAGCAAAGGCCACGCTGATGAAATCGTCCTCAACCTTCTTAACGACTACCTCGACTCTGGTCACCACGTTTATATGGACAATTATTATAATAGCGTTAATTTAGCCGAGGTATTATTAGAAAAGAAAACCTACTGCACGGGTACTTTATTGCCAAATAGAAAAAAGAATCCAGCAGTGGTGACCAGTTCAAAATTAAAAAGAGGTCAGTCGGTCCACCGAAGCAATCGTAAGGGCGTATGCGTCATGAAGTGAAAAGACAAGAGAGACGTATTGACTCTTTCCACGGAGCATACGCCGAATATGATGAATACAACAAATAGACGAGGTCGTGCCGTTCAAAAGCCAAAAATTAAAATGGAATACAATAAATATAGGAAAGGCGTAGAGCGGCACGACCAAATGTTAGCATATTATCCGTTCGAGCATAAAACGCTTGGGTGGTACAAGAAAATTGGTATCCTCATGTTCCAATCGTTTTTCCTAAACGCATATTTTTTGTATAAGAAGGGCACGTCCAACACTTTAGCTTTTGAATTATTCAGAGATAAAGTAGTGGACGAGCTTCTTCCTCCACCTCCAGCACCGAGAAACAATCCTCCGCAATTCCCGACACATATGCCCGAGGAGTTAAATAGAAATTCTGATGGGGTAATAATGCAGAGGAAATGTTTCCGATGCTGGAATTATCTTAAAAAAAGAAAAGAGAGTGGCATACAATGCCCTGATTGTGGTAAAGCGTTATGTTTGTCTTGTTACGGTCCATATCACAAAGAAAACAATTTGCTACCGTGATGTTGTTTGCAAATTGTTACCTTGTGATATGAGCCGATCGCGCGGCAAATTCGTTTTTTTTTGTCCCAGTTAAATATCTAAGTGTAATCATTTTTTTATTTTGCTTACACTAGAATTTAATTCCCCACTACTCAAACCATAATTAGACTTTGCGGCTGTCCGAAATTTAAAAGTAGTCGTAATTAACAATCGTTGACGATTAATTCATAATTTTTCTAAGATTTCAAAATATACATTATAATTTCTAACTGGGTATTCACTGCAGACATTTTGATTATGTCACGGTCAAGATACGATTAGAATAATCTCTTTTATTTCAGCAAATATGACTGGAAATTGCACTAAAGTGATATTTAGAGATTCAAAACCCACCAACGGACTATTTGTGTTAACATTCTGTGCAGTATCCAGTCATATTCTCTGAAATAAAAGCGATTATTGTAATCGTGTCTTGCCCGTGACATCATTAAAATGTGTTAGTGAAAAACCGGTAGTAGGTACGGTAGTACGTTTTTATTAAATAACAAAAAAAAAAGGATTTGCCGCTCATCCGGTTTAACACCATATCCTAATTATGTTTTGTAAGGAGAAATTTTCCAATTTTTGTTTTACTAAAGAAGGCATTTCGATAGATGGCGCTCTGTTCTAAATTATGTATAGTCAAGAGCCAGCCAATATTCCTATGGCCGAAAAATTTTAATGTTGGTTTTTTTATGTTAAAATCTCTTCGCCATGAAAATTTAGCCGGCCCTTGACCAACAATAATTTCTGATTTAGATAGAGAGCCATCTGTCGAAACTAATTTTTTGGTTAGAAAAAAAGATAGGAAAACTGCTCACTGTCTCTTTTGTAAACATGTTTTCTAATCTCTTTTTATCCAAACAATTAGTTTAGATAGGACTCGAATCGATTGACATAGGTTTTTTTTCTCATCTCGAATTTTTTTATTATTTTCTATTCCATGATGGACAATCTAAGTAAAACGACATTGATTAATAACGATGGCCAAGAGATTTGGATATAGCCCCAATATTATTTGTCAATATCGTTAAATTCCAATTAGAGCGCCATCTAGCGAAACTAGTTTTTAGAAAAAAAAAGAGATTGGAAAATTGTTTTATAGTGTTTTTTTATTTGTAATATTTTATTGTCACGTAAGTTTTTAGAATAACAAAACAATATATTGTTGAAAAATGTTACGTTGTTTTATTTTTAAGTCTGTATAAATTCACCTAAATCTGGGTATATTATAAGTTTTAGTAACCCCATACATACTTGCATATTTTGTCACGTGAGTGGGGTAAATTTTCACCACAGTCTATTATCTCACCCTCCATCTCGGTCTCTAGCAAACCTAAACCAGCTAGTCAAAGAAAACGTAAATTCATCATCTGTTGCTTTTTCAGCAAACCTATTTTATCAAACAGCATCTGTAAGTAATAAAAAAATACTTTGATAACTATTTCCCGTGAAGTTTGTTTCCCGTGGGAATGGGACTATTTCCCGCGGTAAAAAGGAGTCTGGCAGTCAGGGATAAGTGTAGCTTTCTACTGTTAAAGGAATTTTCAGAATCGGTTTAGTTCCAGAGATTAACTCAAAACTTTTTATAAGCATTGATCAATAATACAGGGTGTCCCGTAATGAATGGCCAAGCGGGCCCCTACGGATAGAGGACACTGTGCCGGATCAGAAAAACGAAAGTTATGTTCTATGAAAGTCTCTTAGTTTCCGAGATATCCGCCATTTAAATTTTTTTTTAATTTTACGCCTTTCTCCACGTTTTGTTATGCCAAAACTGCAAATGAAGGAATTATCCCAATCTGTTTTTTGGATAGTATTCCAGGATAAATGTGCTATCGAATACAAACAATATTTTTTATGACACATTAAAAGTTTTTTTTAAACTAAGGTTTAACTCAGACTTCATGGTTTTTTAATTTTTTAACCTGATCTTTAACCTTTCCTGGTGTAAAAAAAATGTATGGTCATCATATCACATCTGCCATCAGGCAGATGTGATAGTGGTCAAACGTTGACCTATAATATGTAAAAAAAAAAAGATACGTTACGATACGTGAAGTTAAAAATTTCGACCGTATGCGATCTTGACTGTTTGCTAATTTGACCGTTCGCGATTAGAAGATTATGTGAACTTGACCATTCGCGATATGGACCAACCGCTATTTTGACGGTTTGCGATAAGGACCAATCGCTTTTTTGACCGATCGCGATTTTGACGGTTTTTCAGTCACTTGACCGTTTGCGATTTTGACCAAACGCGACGGAACGCTTTTGAACATATAGTACGCATTCCACACCATCATGTCCAATAAATGCGCAATACGTGCGCTTTGGCATTCCTTTCGCCCTACCTACCTAACTATTTGTTAATTATTATAGCTTTGTTTTTGTTTATGGTTTATTTAATTTTATTTTTCTTTGCTACATATGTATATTATATCTTATCTTTTATTATAAGTAGGTACAATCTATCTGTTACAATGTCGGTATTTAATGAAATTTATATTATTTTTCTTGTATTTTTTTTCTTTAGTTTTAGATTAATATATTTTTTATTTATCTTAAGTCGATGGCACTGACGTCCGGTAAAACTCAAATGAGTTTATGTGGCGTCTTTATTATTTAATTTTTTGTATTTTGTTTTTTGTATATTAATAAAAAAAAAAATAAAAAAAAATGAAAAAATACTTTCTTGTACCACCTGATTGTTTTTTTTTGGAGTGGAATAATAAGCCATCATCTGGTCGCTCTTGTCAATGCCACACATAAATTCGTTATATTCACTCACTTCAATTGGTTTTTTCTTTTCTTGCCCATACCTGTTTCTTGTTATTACTAGACGTGGTTGGTGTTTTGTTGTTACCATATACACACACAACCCTTTTATCTTTCCACATTGACACATAGACATTTCCTTTTCTTCTCCAAACGTGATCTCCTTTTTTAATTTTTTTTCCAATTATTGTCTTCGGATTTCCTTTCCTGTCTTTTCGTAAGGTACCTGTTGTGTGAGTTTTGTGAAATAAAAGTTTTTTGGACAAATCGACACTATTGTAGAAATTATCCATATATAAGTCATGTCCTTTATCCAAATAAGGCTGCATCAATTGGAAGACCAATTTTGCAGTTTTTGATCCATCGCCGTCTTCATCCACTGTATTTTTTCCTTCATATAATGAAATTCAGGACATAACCATCATGAGTAGTTAACATATATATAACATATATAGAACTTTATGCCATATCTTGCTTTCTTCGACTTGATGTACTGTCGAAAAGATAAACGTCCCCGAAACTATAACAAAGATTCATCCAGTGATAATTCTTTGTCAGGATGGTTCAAGTTTTGAAAATTATTGATTACTTTATTCGCAAAGTGTTTGACTTTGCCCATCCCCTTAGAATCCAAATCGGAAATGCATAAGCACCGCAAAAGTTGCTCAATCCGCCTGCCTGACATGCTGTATGAAAAAATGGGATGATAATATAATGGATCGGTGACGGTGAAAGATTTTCTTATACTTGGAGATTCAAGGTGCCCCTTTAATAAGCACAAACCCAAGAACTTTTTCATTTCCATTTTATATGTAGGTTTAAATGATTGTATTCGGGAACCTCTTGCATGTGGTCTGTTAGAGGAACATAAATCTTCGCCATATGAATTTGTGCAGGATACAATCAAATCAACCAATTCAGTAATCTAGAACCTGTATGGGTTTTGTAGTCTCATCTAGGTTTACTTGTGTTCCTGCATTGGTCACATCAAACTCAAATTCAAAAATAGGTTCGGTGTTCTCTTCCCAATCACTTGTAACATTTGTTGGTGACGCAACGTTCTGATGACTCTGGTGATGTTCTTGTGGGTGTTGTCTATTATTTGGTCTACAAAAGCTTATATCATCGACACTTTGATGTAATAACAACGGTTCTACGCATACTTGAGAAGATGAAGCAGGAAGAGTTTCATCTGGTGCTGTATGATTTCTGTCAGGTGAGTGGGGATAAAAAACACTTCGAGTAGAATTTGTTGGCACGGGATTCATGTCATCGTCCAAAGTTGGATCTGGAGTTATGCGTAAGTTGGCTTGCGTGGCTGACAATTCTTGGTTAGGAATATCACTTACTGTACGATCAGAATCACCATGATCTTGCTGATAATCAGAATCAGATAGCACTGTTTGGTCTTCAGCTGGATTGTATTCACTGTCTGAACCATATTCTCCAGCAGAATCCGAATATGGATCATGTTCCCGAGAACCAGACTCATCGCTACTCATAGCGCATCGTGGATTTATTTGTTGCTCGTCAGCTGATCTTTCTGATTCTTCGAGAATGTCATGAACGCTGGAACCACTCGGGGATGACGACGATAAGGCCTCCTCAAATAGCCTTTGTAATTTATCAGTATCCAACGGATTTACTTTCTCGCTGATTCTAGGTACCTGTAAATTACGAAACGGATCTCAATTTTACTGACTACATGCTAAAACATTGTTCTACTTTTCAACCACATATCAACCAACACACAAACTTGACTAGAAAAATAAACTTAAACTTACGTTAGCCGAAACACCACTACATCCAGGCTTCTCATTGTCAGGATGGTCGCGTTTTTTCTTGTATTTTCGAGGCATCTGTAAATCATATAATACGGGACTTAATTCCACTGTTTATAATTATTTATATATACCCTACCTTCATAAGACGTGCAAGAAAAAAACAGTAAATCTTTGATTACGTATTAATTATCGAATTGTAGGTACTTGTAATATACATTCACTATCATCTAAAAACATTACAACACTATTTTTATGCTAGTAAACAACAGAACACATTACTTACGATTTACGAAAAATTGAATTAGCGCGAAAAATCTCCGTACGCACGCGCTTGCACATCGGCGCAGTTACCGGGCGACTGAACAAATTGTCATACATTGACCCCTGCTATACAAGCCGTGCGTGTGTGTGAGAAGTGCGGGTATAGCGGGGGACGGTAATTTTGCTCGCGCATTTTTTGTGTAATATAGGACACTAAACGCTTTCAAATTGCGTAAGATTGGACAGAAAAAGTGTAGCTATCACAAAATCATACTAAAAGACCCCTGCCATAGCATTTCCGTCAAAAATTATGGAGCAAATATTGAATGCTATGGCAGGTGGCGTCCTTAAATCTGAGTTCAAATGACTGTTATAGCAGGTATGTCCACCATCGTGATAGCAGGAAAATAGTACAAATTGTCATGTACACCTATATTTTCATCAATTTCCAATGTCACTAGTAGTTTTTCGGCATCAACTTTATTTGTAAACCACGGATAAATCGTCTTTCAGCTTTTGAAAAGTCTTTGTCTAACGTATTGATGGGGTTGTCAGAATTTATTGAACATTTAAATATTGATTGTTCTGTTTTCGGCGTGTCAAGTAATTTATCATTATCTATAATTTCAATTTCTTTGTCGGCTACTGTATGAAACTGATCTAATGTCTTCAATTGGTTTTTAGGTTTCTCACATCTCGAAGGCTTGCTATTTCTGTCCAATCCATCATGCTCATTTAAACAAACTGTAATTAAATAAAAATAAAAAAGAGTAATTCTGATGTCAGAATGGCTGGTCATTTTATTTTTTTAATTTCTCAGAATATATTACAGATAGCAATTTTTTTAAAAAAACTTGCAAATACTAGCAAATAGATAGCAATTATTGAATATACTGTTAGTGCCATTCGGCACAGGCCACCAGCCATTCTGACGCTAATAATTAAAGGGGGAATAGATGAGGTAGGGCGCTTGGGGCTGTTAAATCCAAACAAAACAATTAAAAATCATATTTTTTATTAATTATATTCGACATCAGGGATGTTAGAAAATCATCTTTATTTTTAGAGTATTGCTTTTCAGCTGTCATTCTGGCGTACATTTATTTTGATGGTTCGAAATTTACGCAATTACCTATGTGATTTGGGCCTTTAGCGCTTTCGGAAGCTAAAAGTGTACCATTTACTGTATCTGTGATAAGACGATTTCTTAAATCTGTTTTTATTAGGTTAGACTTACTAAATACCCGCTCACAGTCTGCATTTGCATGAGGCAAAGCCAAGACTGCGAGGGCAAAACTGGCCAATTCGAAGAAATCTTGTGTTTTATGTAAAATCGCCCAAAACTCATCAGGCTCTGTGGTATTTTTAAGTAATTTGCATATTTACTACTACTACTAACTAAACTAACTTTTTGGCTGATATAGGTATGCGAAAGAAGTCGTCATTGTTAAAATCTCGTAAAAAAGTGTACCGCATGTACTGCATCAACATTCGTTGCGTAGTTTTAAAGATCTAAGCATACAAAGGGAAATAGGTACATAGGGACGGCGAAAAGTGACTTTATTTTATACTATGTAGTCTGTGTAATATATGCACTTACCAATTTATACCTTTGAGGCTTCTGTAACCCAGGGTAGTCAGCAAAGTATTGCTCAATGGAATATTCTGGCTTACTTCAGTTCCTGAAACGATCTGACAATGTAGCTTTCCACTTTAACTCTACAATGTCCCACCCAGGGCTCTGAGCTGCTTTTCAGCCATGTTATATCATCTTCGTGTTGTAGGTAATAGTCTCAATCATCAGAGGAAGTCCGTGGAGCGATGAAGATGGTTGTGGAGACTATATGCTTTGGATTGGACAATTTATTTCTTGGAATCATCAATTGGCTGACCAATTTTCCTCTCGCTTGGTGCGTTACTCCCTGAGCCGTCACACACGCTGGAACATAATATGTTGTTTAAAATTTATATATTTTATATCCATTTGTTGTAAATATTCGAAGTGATCGGCGAATTTTTATTTTCTTTTAAGATTCTTTGGTTATTGTTGCTGCTAGATGATTTCTTGTATTTTCGCTATCTAATGCTTTTCACACAAACCGCAACATAAAAAAAAATAATTTATATAGGTATGGACATGTCACATATTATAAGTATCATTCAATAACCCCTGTTCCACAATATTTGTAGTTTGATCACTGTCCAGTAAAATGTAAATATTTATTTAGGACTTGCCTTTTGAATAATTTTTGTGTAGCATTTTTACTTAAATAATGCAACCTTATATTCGTATACCTCTCCATTACAGCTTTAATGAGCAAAACAATAAGATTATCGAGAGGTGACATTACAAATTGATAAACATTATAATTTTAAAAGGTCCATACCTATAAATCGTGGTATTAGCCGGGTACCCACCTAGCGCACAGGCTCGCGCGGCAGCCTCGCGAGCCAAATGCCTCGGCTGATGTGGACGTGCCTCGGGCGGCCACGGGCGCGCGTTCGCTCGCCCGAGCACGGCTCGGCCCCGAGCCATCTGTTGTCGGTAAACTTGACGCGCTCAAAGGCGCCTCAGTGAGCGCTGTGCGTTAGGTGGGAACAACGAATACTCGCGGACTTATGATGGCTCAGCCTGCCTCGCGAGGCTTCCTCGTGTAAATTGAACGTAACTACTGAGGCTGCCTCGGGAGCCATCGCTCGCGATCTGGACACCGAGGCTGCCGCGCGAGCCTGTGCGCTAGGTGGGTACCCGGCTAATGCCTTATGAAGATTATCTATATCTTCTTTATATGAACTTTGATGTAGGTTACGAATAATAAGTACGTCTTTCTAGATGGGTTTCAAGATATTTAATAAGTACATAAGTATTTAGATGCAGTTAACATTAAGATGCAGACATTAATATTTCGTCACTAAAATGGATAAGATGGCAAAGTTTTTTCAGATGAATGATTGAAATCACTTTTTTTATCAAATGTCACCGATCAGTTTTTTTCTCGCGGCGCGGGCGGCGGCATCGGCCGTCTCTGTCACTCGCGTCGCGTGGCGCGAAGTTTAAATTTATTTAAAGGCTTTTACACACGTTACGATTTGGTCGTCCCGACCAAATTGACACAACCAAATTGGGTATCGATACACACGCTACGATTTATGCGGATACTATTCAGAGAGTACATTGATACACATCGTGGTCATTAAGTAGTTTCTGGGGTTCCATTCCTCAGGGGGAAAAACGGTTACTATTACTAAGACTTCACTGTCAGTTCATCAGTCCGTCCGTCTATCAGTTCCATCCGTCCGTAAATCCGTCCGTCCGTCTGTCTGTCTGCCTTTCTGTCCGTCTGTCATCTGGTTGTATCTCATGAATCGTGAAGGATAGAGAGTTAAAATTTTCACAGATTATGTATTTCATTAGTGTCGCTTTACCAACAACAACTAAAAAAAGAAAAAAAATGAAGTGGAGATCAAATACAACATGATACGGAACCCTTTGTGCGGGAGTCCGACTCACACTTGTTTGTTTCGAACACGAAGTTGGGTCCGATGCGTACACACGTCCCGATTTGGTCCGATACAACCAAATTGGGTGGGCGTATCCAATTTGATCAATTAATAATAATTAAGTCTGCCCGACCACGATACACACGTCCCAATTTGGTTGTACACCCGACCAAATTGTATGTCGGACCCGACCAAATTGGGACGTGTGTAAAAGCCCTAATATGCCGATTGTGCGGCGTATTCACCTTAGGCTTCGTTCACACGGCATTGTCCTGCACGTTTTTTTCGTATTCGTTTTTTTAACGTATAATCATCCGCGTCTTCACACGGTAAATTATCATTCGTGTAAAAGACGAATAGCCGCAGTCTTCACACAGTTGTCACAGTGAGTAGACGTCACTGATGGATCCACGCGTGGTTGTACTTTTATATTGGTATCGTAGGCGCCAACGGTCTCGCCGCCGACAAAACAGAAGGTTTTGGGTACATCCTATTAATCAAGAATCTGTGCGAACGATCACATTTGAAAAATTATTCGAAAATCTTAGAAACGATGAAAAAAAGTTTTTTAATTACTTTCGAATGTCTGTTGAAAGTTTTGAAAAGTTATTAACTCGACTGGAAAATTCAAGCCTACCAAAATCAAATACGAATATGCGGAAATGCATTAGTACTAAAATGAAATTAGCCATCTGTTTAAGGTAAGTACACAAATAAAAATACACAGGTTGTGATTATTTAAGTTTTATTAATGTTAATTATTATAATTAAAAAAATATAAAAATTTGACCAATTTTACTATGGTATATTCGTGTTTCGTATTAAAAGACATTGTAATCAATATCCGTGTAGTTAGAATAGCAGGATTCGACAGAAGACGGACTTTGAAGAGAAGCTGCTGTAGTTAATTCTACAGAGGCTGGACTTTGAAGAGAAGTCGTTGTAGTCATGTTTGTACTAATAGAATTTGTAGCTTCTTGTATATTACTATTTTGGTATTGTTGTGTAAAATATCCTCTGTGAACTGATGACAGATTGAAAGACGACGATTCACGAATTTGGCGACTGTTTTTAATTTTTTTCATTAACTGTAACACACCCATTTGGAATTCAAGGACTTCATCATCGTCATACTTATCTAATGATGGTAATATCCCATTAAAAAATGAAAGATGCCGATTCATTGTTTTAGGTTCGTTATTCGAATAAGAATCCATAAATTTCATCATCTTCGCATCTACAGGACTAATCATATTCTTTAGAGATCTTTTAGGTACACGATTAGGTATTGGGCTCTTTGCCGCCATTGTGTCATGTGTCTCTATAGAGTTTGTTTCCAATGTTTCATTTCCACCCTCAGAATTTTTTTTCTGGTTTTCGGATTCTGTGTTATTATTGGATTCCGTGTTGTTATTTTCGGTAGTAGCATTATTTACTGTCTTTTTAGGTTCTATTACTTTCTGCAGAAAAGATAACTGTTTACTATATACATAAGGCTTTGCTGTTTTGGCGCCACTTCCTGAGCTTTTCTGATCTTTTATCTTTTTATACGATCGATTATAATTATCTCTTATATGAGTCCACTGTTGAATAATCATTTTAGCTGTAAAAGACGAACAAAAACGGTAAACAAAAAAACTGATCTTGTCAAACCAGTCTGTGTAATGATGCCGCGTGTCAGTTTATATTGGATCTGTATAGAGGGACGTGCTGTTGACTGTACATATACATTTTTTTTTTCAGGTATTTAGCATCGGGGTGCTCCATGAAAGATTTACACTATTCATACAAAGTTGGAGTATCGACTATAAGTGGTATCATCTGGGATGTTTGCTGGACTCTATGGCATGTCCTTCAGGGAGAATATCTTCAAATGCCTTCTACAGAAAGTGAATGGATAAAAATAGTGGAAGGTTTTGAAAGAAAGACTAATTTCCCTCATTGTTTAGGTGCAATTGACGGAAAACACATAAAAATCTTAAAGCCTCCTCATAGTGGATCCATGTACTTCAATTATAAAGATTATTTTTCAATTGTGCTACTTGCGGTGGTTGATTCGGAATACAGATTTATATATGTAGACATAGGATCATACGGAAAAGATTGTGACTCATCCATTTTGAAAAATTCCGTCTTGTGGAAAAAACTTAATGATGGTTCGTTGAATATACCCAAACCAAAGCCATTATTAGAAGGTGGAGAAAGTACACCTTACGTATTTATTGGTGATGAGGGATTTGCTCTATATAATAATTTACTACGCCCTTTTGGAGGAACACATTTAGATTTACGTAAAAAAATCTTCAATTACCGCCTGAGCAGAGCAAGGAGGTACGTGGAGTGTGCTTTTGGTATCTTAGCGGGAAAATGGAGAATTCTACATAAGGCTATTGATGTTTCACCAAGTTTATTGACAGAAATCATAAAAGCATGCATTGTATTACACAATTATGTTCGTGAAAATGATGGACACAATTTTGAAGATGTGGCAAATCCTTCATTATTTGAAAATATTCAAAGTACGGCAGTTCGAAATGTTCAAGCAAACAGCGTAAGGTCCATTTTTAGTCACTATTTTTTATCAAACGAAGGAGCAGTTCCATGGCAAAACGAATACATTTAGAACTAAGCAGAGCAAGTTAAAATATGTTGTAACTCAATTTTTATTATTAGTAATAAAATATACATACCTAAGGCTTGTCTTGTTTTTTCTTCCTTTGTCTCAAAATTAGGATCAATTATTACCATGATTCCCTTCCAAGCCGCTTGAGTTGCGACGCGATTTTTATAAAGTTCCAAAGTTTTATCCCATAAAACGGGACATTGTTCCACTAAAGAAATTAATAGTTCGTTGTCTATAGAAGATTCCTCAACCATTTTGAATATCAAACCAAATCAAACATAAAATACGTGCCACCCGTCCAAAAGACGCTCAGGTACTAAACGCTTCTTCGGTTGCTATTCGATAAAAAACGTGTGAACATCGTGCCGTGTGAACGAGACAGAGCTATATTATGTGCCACTGCGAACCGAATACGTCAAAGTTCATTCGATTTGCTTGACAAGTCCGTTGAGTATGCGTTTAAACGTATAAGCGGTACACGTTTTTTTGCAGTACAATCGACGTGTGAATGGATATATGTACGTTGTATGGTCACTATTTATACGTTAAGACGTATACTGCAAAAAATCGTGCAGGACAATGCCGTGTGAACGAAGCCTTAGACATTAACGAATCTACGCCATTAGTATTTTTTGTGCAAATCATAGTTTTAAAAGTAGATTTTATCATCACTTCAATATTTTTACAAATTAAAACCACATCCGTGGCCGGATATATTAGACCCCCTTTGTCTTTTAATTTAATAAATTTGTTGTTCGGGTCTTCTGTGTCATCCGCAAGTAACGCGCTGTATTTCACATTTTAATCTTTTTATAAGTGCATGAACTACAAATCCCGCAATATAACTAATAGTTTAAGTGCTGAACTCACTTAGATCTTGAACAAGGATATCGATTTCTTCATCAAATACTGCCATTTCATTTTACATCCTGTAGCTCATATTGTTTTATAGACGATTTGCCAAAATATATAACATGGGGGTTATTTAGGCTCACCGAACTAGTAACCAAATTCGTCTTATTTATTACAGTTTCTGTATCAATATTGTCGGGCTTCGGAATACTGTAAAAATATTTCAGTTTTTAGACTATCTATAGAAGTATACTTACTAAATCGTACTTGTCGATTTTCATTTAATTCATCATCATCTAGAACCCGTTAAACAAAAATATTTCTTGATTTCGATTTCCGCCCCAGACAAGTATTTATGCTTAGATATTTGTCTGTGGTCTGGTTGTTTCTATGTATATTATATTTACAAAATAAAATCATATGTGTAGTATATCCGTAGTCTAGCACCCATAACACAAGCATTTAGATGCTTAGCTTGGAGCTAGATGGCGATGTGTAAAATGTTCTATAATAAATATTTATTTTTATTAATTATATTATAAAAAAAAAATTACTTACATTAGTTGGCATGTTAATTCCTTTGTTATGTTGTAATTTCTCATTTTCGCGCAAAATTTCATTACTAACTTCTACTGAATCAGTATTAATCATTTGTCTGTCTTCTGGCATACTACCTTCTTCTATGGATTGGAAACTCACAGTTTGATCGTTTTCACCATGGTCACTATGACTGTTATTTTCTGTATCAAAATAGATATCATTTTCAATACCCATTGTGAGAGGGTCATCTCCAGCAACAGCATTCTCAGATGAAGTAGTACTTTTTCTGTCACTTTCATAACATACAAGTTTTATTTCATCACGAGGTAGTGACACTCGAGAATTTGATAGCACTTGATGGCATGTTAAAATCAGTCAGTTACGCTTTTACCTGGTGCAACATTTAATCTCGTCCTTTTTTGTCTTTGGGTTGATGGTTTTTCTCTCCCTTTCTTTAAGTAGTCCATAAACACATCAGACCAATGAAGCATCAGATGAAGCATTTTGCTGGGGTTCTTCCGGTAATCTTTTTAATACAGCATTTGGGCCACATGGATATTTACCAGCTGCTTTAAATCCAGAGATAATATTGGTTTTGACGTTGTCTCCCATATTTATCAAAGTATTCTTTAAAAGACGTGGGAAGATGTCCTTTGGTTGGTACTACGCCTCTGTTTTGCAGCTTCCATTCCGTCAATTTATTCCTCCAGGATAGCTTTAGAGCTCTGAAAAACGCGACATCCAGAGGCTGGCACAAATGTGTTGCATTGGGGGGCATAAACACAAATCTTATGCCATGTTCCTCACATTTTTTATAACACTCAGTGATACTCAGTGATTATTAATTTTAGGCATTTTCTCCTTTTTCTTTTTCAATATCTTCAATATATTTAATAATAACTGTATCAAAAAAATATCTTCAAAAAGCACACTGTCAAACCATCCTGAACGTGACCTGTTGTACCGTGTACCTAACCGCCCACCTTGTGTCCATGTTGTATGCATATGCTCGGCCTAATATTTTCTTCTGTCTTAGGCTTCTTAAAATAAATCCCTTGCATTCTTTAAATGTATAAGTATCTGTTCTATCCAATGGCCTTTCATATTTAATCATTAATAGTAATATTTGAAAATAAAAAACAAAATTTTATTTGCACCAAAATAGATTATTATTTGCATGATGTTGGTGTTTATAAATACTATAACCTCTTATATTATGAATACAAAAATATGGATAAAGGGACAACGGTAGTTAATAATTCTTTTTTACTTTAATTTACAAAAAACCAAAGATGAGATTATGAGGAAGACAAAGAATGTTGAAAGTTTTGTGCGAATATGAATTGGACTTAGTTTTAGCTTATTATATTGTTGTGTATTATGTTCTATTTGAGTGAAATAAATAAATATAAATATTACTTACCTACTGAAACGTTAGCCTTTTAGGGGGCTAACCTAACTTAAAATTAGAAATGAAAAAGGAATTACTAGTACAAATTTATTACAATAAAGTGAAGCTATATAATAAAAAAACGAAAAATAAAGAAGTTAAAGAATATAATATAAGTTAAGTGAATTTAAGTTATAAATAAATAAGTGAGACTATAATGCAAAGACAGAGGGGGAACGAAATACGAAGTTGGTTTCTAGCAGTTTTGCTAAGCAAAAGAGAAACTTAGCTTTGGTGATTAATATGGGTCAACGACCGGAGGCGGCGCGAGGCGGCGGCGTGGCTCGGGAACTGGGTTGGAGGAGACTCGACTCGCGAAGTCTACTCTTCCAGGACGTCCGCTGTGCCGGCAGGTGGTTGTAGCCTCGGTGTGGCCCCGGTACAAGAACCCTGAAAATGAAAATATAAAAACTAAATATCTGAGAGAAAAAAATAAGGTAGATGATAAAAATAAAGCTGCGAGCTGGTGTTGTTGTAGCAAGCCGAGGGTGGTCAAGAAAAAGCAGCGAGTGAGATGATTAAATTTTAGATGAAATGAGAATCTAAGACAGAATGGTTAAAAAGAAAAAGTGTTAAAACTGGGCTTGTGCTATGGAGGTCAGCATCGGAGGATGCTAAGCACTTTCTATTAAAGTAATAAAAATTAAAAATGCAATGAAAATCAATTAACATATTTTCTAACGAAGCGGGAATCGAACCGCGACCTTCCGTTAAAAAATACTGAGACACACTTCCCTTGTAATTGGGAACAACGTTCAGTAATAAAAGGAACAGCACAGAAACTTAAAATAAATTGTAGGCGCGGGAATCGAACCGCGACCTTTAATAGGAAAATATTAAGTAACACTTTCCTTATAACTAGTAGCACTGTTAATAAAAAAACATAAAATTGTTGGCGCGGGAATCGAACCGGTGGCCTTCAATAGGAAGAATGCATCCAACACGTCACAGAGGCCGTGTCGTGTCGTAATGCGTAGATAAGATTTCGCCAAGAATGTAGGTACCTATGCAGGTAGCTACGGCGGAATAAATACTTGCAAATTAAGCTAGAAAAATCTAGAAGGGATGCACAAGAAAATATTATTAAATAATCAATCGTGGCACAGAGAATAATTGAGACAACTTACCAGGAGCAATTAATTAAAACACTTTTATCACAGGCTTTAACGCCAATAAAATATAATAACTGTGCGAACTTAAGAAGTATATAGGTACGTGACTAGCGCCACGGCAAACAAAAGTGAGACTGAGGACAGGAGGACATCAAGCTTAAGTAACCTATGTTGATAAAAAGCAAATGAGGGTACCGATGCATTCTGACTCCCCAAGGTTGGAAGAAATTGGTTCAGTATAATTTATTTTGTATGGGAATTTATTCAAAAAATCTTTATGTAATTTATGAGTTATATAATGAACCTACATCGAGCAAAAACAAAAAGGATCAAAACAAAAGGACAAAAAAATAATAATAGCAAAACTATGGTTCGCCTTACCGCGACGCGGAACCCAAGCACAACAAATTAAAATAGGTGTCGGGACTAGGTAAGGTTGGTATGGAGTGGTTCCGTATGATTTATTTTGTTAGGGACTTTGCCCTAGTTACAAAATGCCCCATTTCAATTTTATGGGTATTAGTAACAGTAGTACAACACTCCTATAGAATAAAATTGCAAAAACAAAAATCACTAAAAATTAGCTTCGACAGTAGGGTTTGCTTACATATTTTAAAGTGAACCCTGATTAGAAATTACAATAGGATTTTTGACGTACCTTCTTTAGTTTATTATTAGTGAAGTATGAAATTGGTATTGCCATTTGTTAATATTTATTTATTGATTGTAATATCGTAAAAAAAATATTATTGTTATAAATAAGTAGGTACTGTCACAAGTATTGTGACATATCCCCCCGTTTAACGGACGATTTCTCCTAGGAGAAATCGATAAAGGAAGGTTCTATATGTTCCAGACTATCTAGATACATCCACTACATTCATCACCTTTCATAGCTCCTAACATTGCCTAACATACACTACCTAACATATAGCAGAAACAATTAATTTATTGAGACCGCAACCTTGCAAATAAAGTGTCTTGTTTAAGTACAAGAATCACTTAGAATGTAATCTAAAGGAGATGTTTCAAAAACAGTAAGTATAATGATCGCTCGATAGGTTAATAATAATATATAAAATTTACCCGGTTGTTTGACACGGCCTGTAAGAATTTAGGTGATGCCAATATAAGACTTTAGTCGTCTTCGCTAGTTCACGGGACTAACCAACGCAGGAAGAGAATGGTTCAATGGGTAGGCATTGAATCATAAAATAGAATATAAAAACAACCTAGCGATCGAGAACTTATGTGAAGTATAACAATAGAACCAAGTACTTCAAAAGAGATATACCCGTAATGGCATTTTCAATTGAAATTTTAGATATTTTCAATTGAGAATCCTGCTTAATATATTATAGTATTGTCATTCCGCATTTTCTTTACTTTCCGTTAGGTGGGAAATTAAAAAGAATGGAAAATCATTTCAATTAGTACCTACGATTGTTAGTTAACTTGTGGTAGTTGCTCTTTTCTACCCTTATTATTTATTTTATTATTTATATAATATGGCTGTTAATTTTTTTTATGTGTTTGATGGTTGCTCTTTACCATCTTAAAGCTGTATTTTTTTTTAAAAAGTTGTTTATAATAGAAAGAAATTGACAACATTTAATAGTTGTATTACCTAAAGGAATTTATTTTTATTTTAGAAGACTAAACAACCTGTTAATGTGTTAGTTAGACAATTGATTTTTATTTCGATTATGTATAATTATTTAATTTGAAATCTTTAATATGCCAGGATCCAAGATTTTTACCTTGCATATCGACAAGTTCATAGACGAGAGGAGATAATTTTGACTTTATTCGACATTTAATAAATTTTGGAGCTAGTTTTTTTGAGAATCGCTTGTCCTTGTCGCTTTGATAGTAAGTTTTACGCCAAATCACGTCACCTACATTAAATTCAACATCTTTGCGACGGAGATTATACGGACCACAATTCCTAGCGTGCGCCTTAATTAAAGAACTTTGAACTTTGTCAAAAATTTTCCTAAGTTTGCCGGTATTCTCGGCATAAATATCCCTAGGCGAAAAAATTAGATCGTCGGTTAGATCGACATCTTGATAGTGTGAACCACAAGTTACCAATTCTCGACCAAAAACTAGAAATGACGGGGTGAAACCAGTAACTTCGCTGACCGCGGTGTTCAGAGCGAACTGTATCTTTGGGATATTTAGGTCCCAGGTTCTGTGATCATCGTCAATAAAGGTGGATACAGCAGTCATTATAGTTTTATTATATCGTTCTACAGTGTTCACTTGTGGTGTGTATTTAGGAGTGTAACGTACTTTAGGTACTTTATACTGTGAAAACAACTGTTGAAGAGTTTGACTAACAAATTGCTTGCCATTGTCCATGAGAATGGTACTTGGAACACCATGAACGAGGAAAACTTGTTCCTCAACAATACGAGTTATAATGTCGGCAGTAGCCCGACGAATAGGAAATAAAAGACAGTATTTAGAAAAGCAACATGTGACGACCAGCAACATAGTATTTTGCTTCCTAGAGGGAGGCAAAGGACCAACCAAGTCCATGCTTAGCATCTGGAACGGTCTAGAACAGTCCTTAGGACGTCCCATGAATCCTAAAGTAGAATGATTTGCATGTTTATGTGCATTACAAGAATCACAATTATTTATAAAATCCGTAACATCTTTTTGCATGCCCGGCCAAAAATAATTTAAAGAAATACGTTTATAAGTTTTAAATATGCCCAAATGACCTGCAGTTGGGCAAGAATGGTTATTGGTTATTATTTCCTGACGGTTTTCCTCAGGAACTATTTCCTTCCATTCGAATTCTCTAGTAAGGGGATTTATGCTTTTCATGAAGCGATAAAGTTTATTATTTTCAACCCTATAATTTAAATAAGACGTAGGGGAAGATTGGCAACCATTATATAAGTTTAAATACCATGTATCAGTAATGTTAGAGTTAGAAATATTATTTATAGCAGCTACAGGCACTGCACGTGATAAGGCATCAGGAACGACATTGTCCTTACCACGTCTGTGTTTAATATCGAAATTAAACGCTGAAAGACGAATTCCCCAACGCGCTAAGCGACCAGTAGGGTTATTAAGGTTTAGAAACCATTTAAGAGCGGAATGATCAGTATAGACGTCGAATTTCCTACCACTATCCAAATAACATCGCCAGTGTTCGACTGATGTCAATACTGCAAGAGCTTAACGTTTCAGTGGCGCCCACGGGTTTAATAATCTTTTGTTGGTTTCTGGCAGTTTTTATTTTATTTTTTTGCTTCTATTTTACTTGCATTTTTTTTTCTGTGTGTGATTGATGGTAATTCCAAGTGCATTTGCTATCACCAGGTGGTAGGGCTTTATTTTGGGTCGAAGCTCGAACCGGGGTGGTACCACCGGTCCTGATCGAGTACTAAAAGGTCAGGATAGCCGGACCCTATTTCACTGGGACCCAGGAGCACATACAATTACAAACACTACTTGCTCCCATTCTTTTCTTTTCATTTTTCGAAGAAAATCTATACTTGTTTCAATTTTTTTTTTAATTTTTCTTCTTATAAAAATTAAATTTTAACTAATTTCAAAAGTTAAATAGTTACTAACTTAACTGCGAACTTACATAATTTTATGCTTCTAAAAAGCATCTTAAATAAATTAATAAATAATAAATCTTCAACACTTGGAACTACCTATTTCAGGTTTTTTTTTTTACTGTTATATCTTCTCTGCGAGTTGGTTGTTGTGGCTGAGATATTTGAGACACTTACCAGTTGTTTTTTGTTTAGCTGTGATTTTTTTTTTAACCTTGATATAGATTTTATTTTTTAAAAATGTCTTATCCTATAAACCTATTATCGCTGCAAAAAGCAGAACTTGAATACGAAGTCGAACTTCGTGGCGGTTCCGGTGACACCGTCCGCGAACTTAGGAAGCAGATAGTAAAATTAGCATTAATTTCTCCTTCCGAGAGCATACTAGAGTCCCACGTTGGGCGCCACTGAAACGTTAGCCTTTTAGGGGGCTAACCTAACTTAAAATTAGAAATGAAAAAGGAATTACTAGTACAAATTTATTACAATAAAGTGAAGCTATATAATAAAAAAACGAAAAATAAAGAAGTTAAAGAATATAATATAAGTTAAGTGAATTTAAGTTATAAATAAATAAGTGAGACTATAATGCAAAGACAGGGGGGGAACGAAATACGAAGTTGGTTTCTAGCAGTTTTGCTAAGCAAAAGAGAAACTTAGCTTTGGTGATTAATATGGGTCAACGACCGGAGGCGGCGCGAGGCGGCGGCGTGGCTCGGGAACTGGGTTGGAGGAGACTCGACTCGCGAAGTCTACTCTTCCAGGACGTCCGCTGTGCCGGCAGGTGGTTGTAGCCTCGGTGTGGCCCCGGTACAAGAACCCTGAAAATGAAAATATAAAAACTAAATATCTGAGAGAAAAAAATAAGGTAGATGATAAAAATAAAGCTGCGAGCTGGTGTTGTTGTAGCAAGCCGAGGGTGGTCAAGAAAAAGCAGCGAGTGAGATGATTAAATTTTAGATGAAATGAGAATCTAAGACAGAATGGTTAAAAAGAAAAAGTGTTAAAACTGGGCTTGTGCTATGGAGGTCAGCATCGGAGGATGCTAAGCACTTTCTATTAAAGTAATAAAAATTAAAAATGCAATGAAAATCAATTAACATATTTTCTAACGAAGCGGGAATCGAACCGCGACCTTCCGTTAAAAAATACTGAGACACACTTCCCTTGTAATTGGGAACAACGTTCAGTAATAAAAGGAACAGCACAGAAACTTAAAATAAATTGTAGGCGCGGGAATCGAACCGCGACCTTTAATAGGAAAATATTAAGTAACACTTTCCTTATAACTAGTAGCACTGTTAATAAAAAAACATAAAATTGTTGGCGCGGGAATCGAACCGGTGGCCTTCAATAGGAAGAATGCATCCAACACGTCACAGAGGCCGTGTCGCACAGTGGGCTGAAACGGGAAATCAGCGGACTTAGGAATCAAAGTTGATAATTCTATTTTTTTTAAATGGTGATCGATAGAGCTAATTAATACAATAAAAAATTGTTCTACAATAATTCTTAAATACGAATAATTCTCGAGGAAATCGACTTTGTGTGAAAAAAATGTATGAAACGACATATGTTTTGGTCTCTAGCTTCCAACTTATGGTCGATCCCGCACTTTGGGCAGCAATTTATTATAGTATAGGTCTTTACCTTTCACCTGACACCAAGAAGTCCTGCCCCGACCCGCCCTTTCGGAAAATAGAAGCGATTGAAAATGTTGTGTTTTCAAGTTACCATTTACGACCAAATCTTTACAAATTAATAAAATAAATAATAAATAAATATTGCACGACGTTACACACAGCGCAATCTAGCCCCAAACTAAGCACTAGGCTTGTACTATGGGTACTAGACAACGGATATACTACATATTATACTTTTTTTTTTTTGTAAATACATACATATGATACATAGAAAACACTGAATATCCCATGTCTTCGGACCGTGGTGAGTCCTAGGACATGTTGGTTTCCTCACGATGTTTTTCCTTTACCGTAAGAGCGATGTTATTAGCGCACATACCTTTTTCTTAAAGAAAAAGACATTGGTGCGCGGTCTGTCTGGATTCGAACCCACGACTCTCAGAATGAAAGCCGGGGTATCTACCACTAGACCAACACCGCTCTTTTTTGTATTTTGTATGTTGTTGGATGTGACTAGTATATCATAAAACAATGATATGACACCTATTCTACATAACTTTTTGAAAATCGTACAATTTCGAGTTAAGCTAAATGTTTTTAAACATTGAAAAAAATAACATAGTAATGTAGTAGCAAGGTAAACAACCTCTTCCAAGTATAGATATACTTAGTGAAGTAACAATAGGTAAGTACTTCACTAAATAACAATAGGTAGCCTATCTACCTATTGTATCGTAGTACTTTAGTCTTAATAATAAGACCCACTTATTATTACGTTTCTAGGAAATTGCGGCATCCTTCAAAGACTACCTGTGATAATGAGTGTCCTTGCGGTTTTACTGATGAGTTGATGAGTCCAACCATCCAGTAGATACTAGTATAGGTAAATAAATATATACGGTATTTCAATAGAAATACCGTATATATTAATGGTATCTAATAAGATACCATGATAAAATATTATAGTGATTTAGATGAGTATAGTTTAAGGTAATTAGGAACTGGGGTGTAATAATGAAAAAGAAAAATATGTTTGTGTGTCTATAATAAAAAGTTACAACAGAAATATACATATATATAGGGACATCTATTAACAATATATGAACAAAGTTAACTAAATTAATGCTTATAAATAACGCTAACTTACACTGAATTCAATTCAAATTCATATAGAGCAATGTATACATATACATGATAATTTAAAACGTCAACTACGATACTACTGTGGTTTCGGAACGCGCCCTCCGTAATATATTCACAAGATATAAATAAATGCAAACTAAAAATAAGAAATACAAATACAAGATCAATAAATATAACAATTTAAGAAAACTAAAATCAACAAATTATTCTATTCAGAATCGCTATCTTGGAAATTACTTACATCAATAAATTCTGTTTCAGGAGTTTCATTCAGAAGAGGCATCAGGAGATCAAGACATTTTGGAGAGAGAGACATTCTAGTTTTCTGGCTCATTCGCGGTCTTATAATGCTAAGCTTTGGATCGGAAGACAAAAGAAGGTTATGGAGAATATCCTCATTTGTCGCAACCCTGCTATTTTTTCTAGAATGACCCTCTCTGAATTTTCTAAAATCTTTATTACGGGCTTCTGATGCTTCTTCTGAAAGCTTACCAATAGGCAACAAACCAAAATGTTCAATAATGTTAGCTCCATGCATAAGTAATTTATGCACGCTAGATGGCATATAATACCATGGGTACAATCGAACATAATTGTCTGCTGTCTCTTGGCAAAACTGTGAAAATTTTGAAACATTCACGTGTTCTCCAGACGCAATGGTTTGGAGAATAACGTAAAACCTTTCAATTAAATCTTCATTAAGACCTGTGATTCGTGCACTTGTCTTAAAATCTCTAAAAAATCTTCTCGCCGTGTTTCCATCATTGGTAGTACCCGCTCCCTGCTTCACGATGTCAATATGTAGGCCACAAGTTTCCTTAAATTCTTTTTGAATTGCTTCTTTTCTTTGTGTTAACACGGCTCGAAGATCTCCTCTGGCACTCCATTTTTTAAAATCAAGCCTGTAAGCTGCAACAAAACAAACACAATTACTATTGAATATCTAAACAAAAATGCAACTTTCTTATATTGACAAAAAGTAGATGATTTATACCTATATGAAGAAGGCATTCCATACATCTTATCCAGCCGTGTAATGAAGATAGTCCGTACTGGTATATATCCTCATTCTTTGGTTTCCTCCTTACCGCTTCTAAATCGTTCATCTCCGATGGCCTGGCACTACATATATCGCAAGCTGCAGAAGACGTCTCGGATATGATTGAGGTAATCTTACCGTCAATCATAGTAAGTAATAAATTGTGGCCAATCGTTGTCTCTTTGTAAATTGTGGGCATCAGTGTTGCGATCTCCTTCTTTATTCTATTCATCTCTGTTGTTACCACTTCTTTGGTTTCTCTTATATATTTAAAAGATATTGGACGGCAGTAAAATGTAGATGAAGGTCTGTCGTTTTCCCAAATCACGATATTTTCTTCATTGTGCAGCTGAAGAGGTACCAAACTAGCCATAAAAATGCTGGAATCGTCGAATTCTCCTCTTTGTTTATAATTACTCTGCCCTGAAGCTCCATCGAATCCCCATTTGCTAGTAAGCTTCAACTCTGCACGGGAATCTGCTTGAATGTTATTAGCTTCCATTATTCGTGTGATGGTTAAGTTCAAAAGTGCCTGTAATTTAATTTGAGCGCCATCTTCACTTATGCTGATGTCTTTTTTGGGCGGATAACAATCTTCTTTTGCTTGTTTTATCGCATAATAGGATGGATAAACTTCGCATCCTTGCTCACTTGCAGAGTCCCTTAAATTTATATACTGCCACTTAGATAGTTTAAGGGATACAAGAAGACCCAAAGCCTTATCGGGAGTGTAGGCTTCTTCTCTTTTCTTTCCCTTTAAACTCGCTTCTACTTTAGCTGCATCTTCTGGGTGTTTCATAAGGTGATCTAAAATTTTGCTTACTCGTAATTCTCCACTGTTACGAAAGGCCCTCACTGCAGTAGCACCCGATTCTTCAGACGAAAGCGATTTGTCAAGTGAATGACTTATACGCCTTCTCTTTTGCCGTTCACCCAAATTTTCAAACTGCTTTCTGGGTGTGAAGGTCGAAGTAGATGCTCCCGAAGTGCTAGGTTGAACATTTTCTTTCTGAGCATCAACCGGGTCAATTTCTTGAAGAATTTCATGCACATTTTCTCGAGAACACACTACATTCGGCCACTCTATTGAACTCTCCAACCAATCTCGGTGTATTTTTAAAAATCTTTGTAGGGTCCTATTTGCCTTCCGCCACTTCAAAACTATTTTCGATGAATATTTCTGGCAAAACTTAACTAACTGTCCACTTTCTTCTTCATTGATCTCTTTTCCCAATCTCTCCTTTAAAAGTTCAAAAAGTTTTGCAGAGTCTGAAAACGAGTCTAATTCAGTTCTCATCAACACAAACAGGTCAATATTGTTCACTAAATTCTCCATTATCACCACGAATATTGAAATGTTTATGGGACAAATGACAAAATCCGAATGACTGTTGCAATTACATTACATCCCTTAAATAGTCGCACCCCCAACAACCTACCTAACATGCCATATTCATAAAGTACCTATCTAATCCCCTTTTACAACTCATCAGTAAAACCGCAAGGACACTCATTATCACAGGTAGTCTTTGAAGGATGCCGCAATTTCCTAGAAACGTAATAATAAGTGGGTCTTATTATTAAGACTGAAGTACTACGATACAATAGGTAGATAGGCTACCTATTGTTATTTAGTGAAGTACTTACCTATTGTTACTTCACTAAGTATATCTATACTTGGAAGAGGTTGTTTACCTTGCTACTACATTACTATGTTATTTTTTTCAATGTTTAAAAACATTTAGCTTAACTCGAAATTGTACGATTTTCAAAAAGTTATGTAGAATAGGTGTCATATCATTGTTTTATGATATACTAGTCACATCCAAAAACATACAAAATACAATTTGTAAAGATTTGGTCGTAAATGGTAACTTGAAAACACAACATTTTCAATCGCTTCTATTTTCCGAAAGGGCGGGTCGGGGCAGGACTTTTTGGTGTCAGGTGAAAGGTAAAGACCTATACTATAATAAATTGCTGCCCAAAGTGCGGGATCGACCATAAGTTGGAAGCTAGAGACCAAAACATATGTCGTTTCATACATTTTTTTCACACAAAGTCGATTTCCTCGAGAATTATTCATATTTAAGAATTCTTGTAGAACAATTTTTTATTGTATTAATTATCTCTATCGATCACCATTTAAAAAAAATAGAATTATCAACTTTGATTCCTAAGTCCGCTGATTTCCCGTTTCAGCCCACTGTGTGTCGTGTCGTAATGCGTAGATAAGATTTCGCCAAGAATGTAGGTACCTATGCAGGTAGCTACGGCGGAATAAATACTTGCAAATTAAGCTAGAAAAATCTAGAAGGGATGCACAAGAAAATATTATTAAATAATCAATCGTGGCACAGAGAATAATTGAGACAACTTACCAGGAGCAATTAATTAAAACACTTTTATCACAGGCTTTAACGCCAATAAAATATAATAACTGTGCGAACTTAAGAAGTATATAGGTACGTGACTAGCGCCACGGCAAACAAAAGTGAGACTGAGGACAGGAGGACATCAAGCTTAAGTAACCTATGTTGATAAAAAGCAAATGAGGGTACCGATGCATTCTGACTCCCCAAGGTTGGAAGAAATTGGTTCAGTATAATTTATTTTGTATGGGAATTTATTCAAAAAATCTTTATGTAATTTATGAGTTATATAATGAACCTACATCGAGCAAAAACAAAAAGGATCAAAACAAAAGGACAAAAAAATAATAATAGCAAAACTATGGTTCGCCTTACCGCGACGCGGAACCCAAGCACAACAAATTAAAATAGGTGTCGGGACTAGGTAAGGTTGGTATGGAGTGGTTCCGTATGATTTATTTTGTTAGGGACTTTGCCCTAGTTACAAAATGCCCCATTTCAATTTTATGGGTATTAGTAACAGTAGTACAACACTCCTATAGAATAAAATTGCAAAAACAAAAATCACTAAAAATTAGCTTCGACAGTAGGGTTTGCTTACATATTTTAAAGTGAACCCTGATTAGAAATTACAATAGGATTTTTGACGTACCTTCTTTAGTTTATTATTAGTGAAGTATGAAATTGGTATTGCCATTTGTTAATATTTATTTATTGATTGTAATATCGTAAAAAAAATATTATTGTTATAAATAAGTAGGTACTGTCACAAGTATTGTGACACTACATAAGTGCCTTTGCCAAGTCAATCAAAAAATATAGCTTAAAAACAATGTATCTATTTTGTTATTATAAATTACACCGAACGTTAAATAGTATCTATGCGGGAAAATGCTAGGCATTCTATATAAACCAAAACCACCTCGCGAACGAAGTCGCGGGCAACAGCTAGTCTGAAATAAATGTATTGAATTGAATTATGCAAAAACTAATGCTACTGTCTGCTATAAGTAGTCGTAAACTAATTAGTGCCTAGACTAATGTAAAAAAATTGAGCTATCGTTTTCTTATATTATCGTTTTCATAATGCTAACGGTTGACGTTTTATACGCTTTCAAAAAGTGCGTATGAATATAATTTTCAAGGGTAAGATCGGACCTTAAAGGGGTAAGAACGATATACATTCTAAAACAGTCTCTATGCTATTAGAATACGTACTATCAATAGTAAATATTCGTTCTTACCCCTGCATAAATAACGTCAAATATTAATTTAAAATTCATTCAAGAAAAAAAAGTTATAACCTATATTATTTTTTTTACATTTTTACTCCGGTCTTTCCCCGAATACAAAAATGAATGAATTTATATTTCTCAAACTTTTTACATAATATGGTATGTTACTGACCTACCTACAGAGAATTTATCGATCTAGGTATCGTGTTTTTGTAAATGTAAATGTGTAATAAACTATTCATTTATTCATTTTATTTATATTAATATTGGTTATTGGTAAATTATTTACTTATTAATATTGGTTCATTACATCAAATCATTTATTTCGTGCTTAAAGTCATACATCGAGTCACAGATGTACTTAGGTTGTAGAAAAACCTGTATTAAGGGCAACATACATGAAAATGTGATATGGATGGATACTTTATCTAATTAAAAAAAAAGCATTAAAAAAATCAATTATACTTCGGATAATAGATTGACAGCATTCCATTAAACTTGCAGCAAGGATATCCTAGACCGCTGGTCCACTATATTTAGAGTCGATACTCTAAGGAACAAAAAACAGCCACTACTACCCACTGTGCACCGGCCGGCCACCCGCGCGGGCCTCTCGAGCGGCACCTCATTAAGTATTTTAGTGCCGTGGAGTCCACACGTACGCTTGAATTCCACTGGCGACATATCGCGTTGCTTAGTGGTATATAAATTTAGTTATTTCATCGGTTCGCGAGTGCGTTCGATGATTAAAACATGGAACAAATAAATGGGTGAGTGATTTGATAATTTATAGCCTGCATAGGTATTTAAGATACCTACACATTTGTGTATATAAATCTACACAGCCTTATACCCATTTTAGTGTGCCACTTGTTATTTTTGCCCTTCATGAAGTTGAAATGAAATTATGAAATTAATTTAGACTTTTTAGGTAAAAATAATAACCTAATATCTAATCTCTAATGCATATAACCCGATTATTCGAAAACCATTTTGATAATGCTTGTTATCTTGTCTAAAAGTAACTTTATTACCGAACTACAGGTATAAACGTGTACAAACCAGTACAAAGTGAACACACTATTGCTATTTTTTAAAAGTACCTACATTCTGTGTTGTGCATTTTAATTACTTTCAATATCTTTATATCGAAACCGAATACGATTGGAATCAATTTATCAAATATCTGTAAGATTTCCACGCATAATATAGTTGTGTTAGACACACACTAGACGTTACAAACGAAATACTCTACTCATCAAAACTGAGTTTAGACATTTAGACCTAAATATGTACCTTCACTTCTTTTTTATCAACTCTAAACGTTTGGGTGGTGACGTCACGCTAGCACGAGCTGACCAGTGACGTCAGGACCTATAGTCATTGAAGTAAAAGGTGCATAATAGAAGCCCAATTTCTTCTACACAAATTAATACAATACTTTCGTTGCGAAGGTTCGTGGGTAACTCCCGAAGATACATAAAAAACTTATTAGCAAACGTTTTTACTTAACCTAAGAGTATTTAACAATAGGCGTCAGAACCTGCTGAACGTTAACTTATTTTATTATTTATTTATTATTTAGACGTGCGAGATATCGCAACAGGCTGTTCGTTGAAATTACTCCACCATATCGTAGTATGTAGTACCAGAATAAGTATAGTATAGAACAGAATAAATACCTAAAAGATACCTGAAGTTTCTTTTTAGCGCAGGAACGTGTAACAAAAATGATACACACACCTTACCTACAGTTTACCTACAAATAGGTAAATATTATTACTATACTGAGATATTACGCGCAAAATAATAATTTTATTTTAATTACAATGTTTGAAAATCTTAATCCATTCCTGATCTGGTGTAAGTACCTCAATTTTAATTTATTTTATGTGGAATTTCATGGAAAATTGACCTAGAATGATGATGACTTGTACTTTTTTATCATCATTATAGAAAAATGTGCATTATAATAATATGCACTTATGCTAATGGGTTGCGAACTTTGGTCATAATAAAATGGAATTTATGCCTTGTCATTGCTAGTACAGATACAGACCTACTTGAAAAATAAAAGTGAAGAATCTATTCACTGCAGTTGCCTCTCGGTCTACAATAATAATGACTTGTTTTGTCGCTCGCGCTCGAGTTGTCTTGTCAATCGTTTGACGACACGATGGGGGTACGACACAAGGTCTACCCTCCATTTTTTGTGTGATTTAAATAATTTTATAAGTATTTGTCATTCGATTCAGTAATTGGTAACTTAGCCTACCGATCAATGCTATAGGCAGGTCTAGGTACCTACAACGATATATCTATGGATAATACCTATCTATATTAGTTATCTGAACACAGACGCGTCTTGTTTAGACATAGAAAATGGAATTTTAATGTATAAAATTACATAATTGAAATAATTATGAATCAAATTAGTTATTTTTTATTATTGTTTACAAGTCCTAACCAAGTTAAGAATAAAATATAGAATATCTAATGGTACTTGTAAATAAACATTGTTTAAGTATCATAATCTGCGTGGACCGTATTGAGGTAGGTATATTTTTAAGAAAATCGTGTTTAAGATATTACAACCTCACAAAATCGTGTTCGAAATATTGAAAAATCACTTTCTATAGTGTCGATTTGAGACACTACATATCCACGAATATCGTGTTTGGAACATTACTTCTTTAAGCATATAGTATTGAGACACTACATTCCCACGTATATCGTGTTTGGAACATTACTTCTCCACGCATATAATGTTGAGACACTACATTCCCACGTATATCGTGTTTGGAACATTACTTCTCCACTCATATAGTGTTGAGACACTACATTCCCACGTATATGGTGTTTGGAACATTACCTCTCCACTCTCCACGCATATTATGCATAAAACTATATTACAGTTTTGAGACACTACATCTCTACGTGTATCGTGTTTGGAACATTATTTTCTCTTCGAATATATTATTGAAACACTACATCCTCCACGTATGTCGTGGTTGGAGCATTACTTCTCTACGCATAGAGAGTTGAGACACTACATCTTCCATGCATATTGTATTGAAACACAAACTTCACCACCTTAAATATTATAAAGAATAAATAAGTTTCGCAGAACATGACACATTGGACATAACAGGACGAAGATCGTTTGGAGAAAAAACATTTTCTATATCGTGCTGAGCGACTAATAGGAGTGAATGGAAGAAGAAGACATACTGCGCCGGCCCAAATAAATTGGGATAAGGGCAGGAAGATGATGAAATGATGATGATCCCCATATTATCGGAGTATAATGTGAACCCCGCGTATATCGCGTTTGGGAAACCACATTCCCCCACGTATATCGTGTTTGGGGCCAAACATTCTCCACGCCGCGCCGTTGTGTTGAGCATCATATTCTCCGATTAAAATGTGAGTCCCCGCGAGAATCGTGTTTGGGACACCACATTCCCCCACGTATATCGTGTTTGGGGCCAAACATTCTTCACGTCGTGTTGAGCATCATATTCTCCGATTTTAATGTGAGTCCCCGCAAAAGCGTTTGGGACACCACATTCCCCCGCGTATATCGTGTTTGGGGCCAAACATTCTTCACGCAATCGTGTTGAGCATCGTATTAAAATAGAATATACTCAGTTTTATGGAGAACAAACACACGACAAACGGTGTTTAAAGGGAAGTACAAAAAATTAAGAAAATTACGGGAGTATAAGGAGAGTCCCCACGAAAATCGTGTTTGGGACACCACGTCCTCCACGTATATCGTGTTTGAGGCATAACATTGGCCAACTATTTAGCTGGAAGAATACAGAAAGGTCAAATGTACCCTATAATAATACGAAAAGATGAAGGAGCAAAACAAACTCCACAGGAGGCGTGTTAAGTATCATAATACTCCACGCATAATGTAAGTATTCGCGTTAATTATGTTTGAAATAATATTACATTCCCCGCGTATATCGCGTTTGGGACAAAATATTAGTGGTGTACCTAAATTAAATTCCCAAAACATCATGAATAATCACAATCTTTGTTAAATATTACACTCTTACGTAAATCGTGATAAATTATTATAATATATTCTTGCGGAGACCATAGTTTCGACCGCGAAAACATCGCTAACTGTGACAAGACTACTATGACCTGAGAGTTTGACTGAGAAAAGTTTAATATTTCGCTCGATATTCAAACCGAAATGAAAAATGTTCTTGACGCATCATACACTGTCAATTTTGATTTTTTATCAAAATTTGCATTTTTGTTTCATGGAATTTGTATAATCTACATGTGGTTTATTTATTTTTTTCAAACTGACATTCCTGATCACCCGAAATATCTGGAAAACCCGTATCTTACTGAAGTAGATGTTTTTTAAGTTTTTACAGCTGATTATTTTCGCAACACTTTTCGTTATGGGAAAGGAACCCAAAACTCATTTCTCTATTCTATAAATCAAAATTACCTATGTCTTTGATAATGATGAATAAAAGTAGATATTCTTAGAAATAACCTGTGTGCCTCTGCACTTCTGCACAGCACGACAAAGAGTAAAAACATTGACGTTAGAAAAATTTAAATTATGGTCATAATATCAAAAAGGCCTGTCGCTTTTATATGTTTAGTTTTCATTTAAGAAGTTATATTAAAATTAATTGATTGCCACAAAAATTACGTAAATAAGTAAAATCAGACGAGACTATATATTATGGGAGTACTACCATTGTCATTGACCATTGTCTTTTGCCTTAAATGTTTACAATTTATAGTCAGTAATTGATCTATATACCAGTTTAAAAATTGTTAATTCTATAATAATTAAACCATATATATAATATAAAACATACGCCTGTTTATAAATAAAAAACTAAAGTTTTCGTTTAACACTTCTATACCTTTTACCATTTTCTACCATGAATTTTAATTACAGACTTCGTGATCAATGATCTTAACAATTTTAGATGTGTCTAATCGAATCCAAAGGAACCAGAAATTAAACTTGACTTCAGAGCTCTTCAGGCAGTTTGTGAACCCATCTGCAGGTATTATAACCCACACCAAAATCATGGCATATTCTCCACGTAAGTTGTGTAATATTTTAATTCAATCAAATGCTCTACATATTGTCAATATCATCGTGTACAGGTATTGTTTGTACGCAAACCATGAAGATGGTCTTAAATATTTTACCAATTTTATTTTAATGGTGTTTTTACACATCAAGGGCTTTACTTTCCTTACCTTATGATTCTTCTAAAATAAAACGCATTGAATTACCTTAGCAGATGCAATTTAATATTTTCCTTCCTATTTCACTTTAGTGCTCTAAACATCTGCAAGTTTAATGGAATGCTGTCAATCTATTATCCGAAGTATAATTATAAATCAAACGAACTTACCTAGTGAAGTTTGATTCCAATTATACGAGGTTATAGATTGACAGCATTGCACCCCCACCCACCCAATAAAACATTATTATTAACCCGATTTAGAAATGGAAGAAAAATTAAAAATTCTGTGTTTCCATTCGGCTCTCTGAAATAAATGAGGTGCCGCTCGAGAGGCCCGCGCGGGTGGCCGGCCGGTGCACAGTGGGTAGTAGTGGCTGTTTTTTGTTCCTTAGAGTATCGACTCTAAATATAGTGGACCAGCTGTCTAGGATATCCTTGCTGCAAGTTTAATGGAATGCTGTCAATCTATAACCTCGTATAATTGGAATCAAACTTCACTAGGTAAGTTCGTTTGATTTATAAATATTATTTATTATTTTCAATGAGATCAACACAATATCAAGGACTTCAGTCTTCGACAACCCCCAACCCCATTTCTCCATAGTACGAAGACCATTGGCCAGTTTCTCTTCTAGTTCTGTAGGTATGGATATTCCTCTTCCAAGAGTGTTAATTTTTAAGACAGCTTTACCTCGCACTTGGTCGTTCAATGTAGATAGATGTTGGGATCTTATATAACTTTGAAGCAGCATAGTTTGTCAGCTCTTTATTTCATATTTTTTCTACAGCTATTTGTAAATCCTGTTTTGTGTATGCCCTCTGTGGTTTTTGAGTGTAATGTCGAGGCATTTTTTCTTAAATATTTTAAAATTTAAAAAATGCAGTAATTATTCTACTATGCTACATAATTAACGGATTTTAAGTGAATTAGGTAAATAAAAAGATCATAACGCCGACGACTTCTGAGGGATTACCTTAAAAATGTATAAAAAAGTTTGAAAACCACTGACTCTCTTGTTTACGGGAATGACCGGATCATTGTGGTCCGGTCCTATGACAAAGCATCCTATGTTCGTTGTGCAGTTTCGTTTGGAATTCTTTGGTTTCCCATGGATGGTCAGGATAATCAAATTTGGCCCATGCTTCAGATCTGTAATAAAAAATATTATTCCAAGATAATAGAAGAAATAATAGAGATTATAGAAGTACCTAGAGACATATTATTACATTTCCCTGCTACAAATCTACATAAACTAAACATACAACGACCTATTAGGTACGGTCGGCTGCATAATTGCAGACCCACCGTAGAGCTCCAAAACGGCTGTTATAAGAATGTTATCAACACAAGCAAGATTCTAGACACCTGCTTTAGGTGAAGTTAAAAGTCTTCTAACTCATCAATCTTTAGTGCTTTTGGTTAGATTGGTAAAACGTCACTTCAAGCTGACAGCAGCTGATGTTAACGTAAAACCAAAGAGGTAAAAACTACGAACATTGAACTAAAAAAAGGTGTCTGGCCATTTAGTACTGGGAACTTTACGTATTATTTTGCGCGATATTTTTGAGAACCATAGTTATCGATAGAGGACATTACGGCAAATCAAGTATGCTATTACATCAAATCTCCTAAGCGTATCGGAAATTGTGTATTTGACCAAACGTGATGTTTATGATTTTTAAAAGTGCGCGGTGCACTTAGAAACCCATACCTATCTTATGTGGTTATTGCGGCGCACAAATAATGCATTCTAACCAAATCTAAACCATCTCGGAGATGGGATATTTGTTGAACTATGGAACGCATCACGTTTCTTTCAATATTCCATTTCCTAACCGCTTTAAAGATTTGGTGTGAAGGCATTATTTATTTGCCTTAGTGCCCTCTATCGATAGATATGTGTCTTAAAGTGCATCACGGCCTTTTTGTGTCCAAAGGCCTTTTTGGCGTTCACGGTTACAGTTCGCGGTCTTCCATTTTTTTTAAAATTCGTATTGGCTCCTCGAACTGCATACAGCCAATGTCATGTAATATAATAACATTTTTTTTTTGCAAAACTATTATTTATTAAGGTACCTACGCCAAAATTACTCTCTGCGCAACGGTTCAGCCCTAACCCAGCAAATGACTCAGAATTTTATTATAATAAAATTCTGAGTCATTTGCTGGGTTAGTCATTTGCCAAAAGGTACAAATTCTAAAAGATAGGTACTAAGTAGGTACTTACTAATATAAAAGAAATATTAATTTAAAAACAGTTATTGTCGATGACACCATGCAAATATTATTGCGGTTTATTAAAACCATTAGTTTCGTGATTAAAACCGTAATATTATTTGCATGGTGTCATCGTGACGTATTAATTGTAAATATTAAAACCTCTTTTGTTATGAATACTAAAATACCTAACATCCTAACATATGAATCGGACTTTCACATCTTATTAATTAAGACAGACAGACGGACAAGAAAGTGATTTTTTAAGGGTTGTACATATACGTATAGCCCATTTTGCATCACATCCCAAGACAATTGGGTGTAACGGAGGTTTTCGTCCTCCAAGTTGAAATACATGTACCTAATTATTTTTCGGTTCGTTTGCCATTTTCCGACAAAGTGGCCTTACCGAACCGACTGTCGGTTCGGTAGCTGTGAATCATAGCAGATCTCATACTGTGTCGCCACAACAATAAATCCAATCGATTGGAGTTTTTTTTATTACTTCCTTTATTTGAGCTGTCAAGCTTTCTTTAGGCGTACTGCCGGAGCACAACGAATAATAAATGGGTTGCTTATAATTCTTTATAAGCCCCCTGATCATAAATATATGCACATGGTCAGCAATTTTTTTTGAGAGTTACAAATACAGTTACAGTTATAATAAGTAATTTGATTGGTCTATAAAAATCTAGCAGGCCACGATTTATGTTTTTTATTTTGATTGTTACGTTAGGTCTAAGTAAATAGGTTTTACCTACCAAATACATATTTACCATCATGCTACCGTCTCATTGCAATTTTCCAATTTTTTTTAAATAGGGAACTGGCCACTACATGAATTAAAAAAAAATTGGACTGACGCTATGAAAAGTAGAGTATGCACCTCGGGATAAAGCATGTCTTCGTCTTGGGCGGCTTGAACCCCTCGCTTTAGTCAGGACTCTACTTAACTCCCGCCCGAGGGTCCCTCGTTACACTCGGGGTTCAATATGCCACCCACAACATAAGACATTCCTTGATGCATAATCTACTATTTTATACCTAGCGAATACTTTGACCCTTTGAGATTCTTTTACCAACAGGTGTGTGACCTATGTATAGAAAGAAAGAAAGAAAGAAAGAAAAAGCATTTAGTGAGTACAAACACACGACAAACACAAGAATGAAGAAATGAACATGATAATGAAAATTAATTACAAAACAAAAAAGTGGTAAAGAAAAAAACAACATATATGAGGAGTCGTGTGCTGACCCAAATAGGTCGACCTCAGCTAAAAACTGCAGCCAAGCATGCTTCGCTGCAGCGCTGGTCTTCCGGCCAGACCCATCCAGCTAGAGCTAGCCATCTAGCTAGCCAGCTAGATTTAAACTATCGCCCCCTCCGCTCTTGACACTACAAAAACAATAGAAAAATAAATAAATAAAGTATATAATTGTACCTACATATAATATCTACATAAATATACGAAACTAAATAATATAATGATAACTTAATTACTAACTATAACAAAACCAAAATACTAATAAACATAGAATAATAAGTATAAAAATATATAATAAAGTACTCTGTGGTAAAAATAAACACTAACAAATTGAGCTCCTGACCCTAAAAGCCATACAAACAAAAACGTCAATGTCAAAAACGACGTGACAGTGACGCAACAGCACGGAATGACAAGCTGTGGCTGTGTCAATTGTAGCCACGAGAGCAGGCCGACCGCCACGTCGTCGATCGACAACACAAAAAAAGTCAAACAATCAATGTATCAATGGTGCCTTGATGTTTCCCTTTACCAAAAAGACTTTATAAAAAACTGAAAACCTAAAACCCATACTTGTTATTTAATTAAAAAAACAACTTACTTGCTCTTGATGGGCAAATCCATACACCGAAGCCCGTCCTATAATGTCCAGAATTTTGTTGTCGAGGTCTGTTAGCCCTGGAATCGCAGGACCTCCCCCGGTGCCACTAATATTATCTCTTACTTTTCGTGTTTTCGTTTTTATTTTGCCGCGCCGTACATCCCAGATCTGTAAAGATACAATTGTGTTATAACTATTATAAATTGTGTGAAGTAAAATATAGATTGTGGATGTTAAAAATAAGCAAAAACTTACATGCTGCCACTCCTCCACTGTTCGTTGACAGCCTAACTGGTTCAGCTGCATCTATAATGCCCTTACTTCTGCTTCAGCTGTATTACCTGAAAACATTATCATATAAGCACAATGCTTGAGAGAGCTCACGTTATGGCTTGAACCTTTAGCTTGGTAACAGTAATAGCGTGATGGTAACAAAAAAACGTTCAAATCAAAATGAACAGAAGAAGAAATGCTAAGTTTCAAGGAAGGCAAGTAAAATCTGTCGTATTTACTTACTCCTGGCTAATTCCATATTAGAATGGAGCCGCTCCACAAGCAGCTCTTTTTGCCTTTCGTTGGCTCTTCTTCTATCCATTATATTTTATTATTTATTTATTTAAATTTTAATTTTAATTTTCAAATTTTAGACCAACAACCGAGTCGGTAAACAAAACCGTGAAACAAAAGATAAATTATTCAATAAACGTCAAGTTTATTTTTTTTAAACCAGTGTTGTGCTCGAAGATTGTGTATGGGCGGCTTTAAATTCGCTGTACCATTATTTCTTCCTAATCTGGGATTAATAATCTGTGAATTCCATTTAGTCGTGTTGAAAATCTGTCAAATAGGACAACTAAATTTAGTTCGACGGTAAACCGAATTTGATTTAAAAATGACCTAACTTTTTTAGTCGTAATTTGGTTAGGTTAGGTTAGGTTAAGGTGTGTTGTTATACCGAATCGACACCAAGGTATATTATACTATTAATATAATTATACTCACCTAACGTTAAATTATAGGTAAATACTATTGAAACAAATTGACATTGTAATACGAGTATCTATAATAATTTTAATATTACTGTAATCAAATTGCTACTTTTCTAATAATTTATTACGATAATAATTTTATATAAATAAATTGTAAGATTTGCAGGCATCTTGAGCAGAGTAAAGAGAACCTTTATTCGCAAATAAATGTTTGAATGATTGAAATATTTCCACTGATTTTTGAGCACTCCAATAGTGCGCTGTGGAATACAGTGGGTATTGCGTGCTGTAATGCATCCTTGTATAGTATTCTTCTTCTTCTTCTTTCATCGTGATTTGAACCCTTTGTGCATATCCAGAAATTTCTGATTTTTTTTCATTTAATGGGTATGGGTTTCGTGTATGCAAAAAAATAATATATTTATTTGTCATCTTCCACTAGAATTTCTTCCAGCAGATCAATTTGGAATTCCAGTGTCTGGCGTGTCATCTATCAATTGCACAATCATTCAATTTTGTATCTTCAAAATATTTCGATGTTATAGTCTCTGTTCTTTTGGAAGCCCGTTACTTACAGACTTACATACGAAAGTGGTTACATTGGTTGGTATCGTTAATATTATATAGGTATTGCATTACATATTAGGTCCTCCTATATTACCTACCTAACGGTAATATAGGAGGACCTAACATGGGTTAGATGAAGAGTGGTTCAGGTACCGGTAGGTATTACACACTCATTTAATTAGTGTTATGAATAGACCTGGCGGTGGAGTTCCATCCCTCCCGACAACGGGTGTTTCCCTTCTATCAACAAACACAGCCGCTCTTCAACGGTTCCCAAAGGCACAACTGGTACCCCAGCACCAATACCAGTGACTGATGTTGAGCTTGATCTGGCGGTCTCGAGCACGAATTCTGCTTTAATAATCGATGTACCATTGTTACCAAAGGTGAATCAATAAGAATGTGACTAACACATAGGCACATAAACTGATTACAAGTGATAATATTAAATTTCACTTATTTTTTAAAATTGGTCTCCAGTTAAGTAAAATTGAATCTATTGCTGGAAGAAGTGATAGCCAACGAGTTCCTATATGTCGCTTAATTTCATGAAACTCTCCTACAGTAAGCGCTACAAATCTTTTACATTGTTCTCGTCTGCATGCACGATCCCGTGTCAATAACCAAATGACCAAAGCGGGGAAGAGATAGACTAGAGGATAATATGTGCTGTAAAAGCTGACATGTTATTTCCACCAAAGCGGAGAAGAGATGCGAGCTGTGAGAGATCGAAACCAGTCAAATTTTGTCCACGAAAAGTAGACGTCATGTCGTTACAAAAGTTATATCTGATATTGCTTGATAAAGAAGAATTAGAGGTTAAAAAACCCAATTATTGTTAATTCTTCTATATTTAAATTATCGAGGGAAATGTCACAGTCATGGCGAATATGCCACACTGTTTCAAGAGTTTGATGATAAAATTTTTCAAAAATCTTAATACTTGGAATATTTTCTACGAGTTAGAGACAGATGAATGAATTACAGAAGAACCATCGGAACGGAAGAGAAGCTAGCAGGCTTGAAATAAGTAAAACATTTTTTATCAATCAAGGCCATTGTAGAATCTCGTACGTAGTTGACGGCACGCGATGTCCACACTAAGAATAAGTTTGTAGTGTAGGAGCAGAGATAAGACAAACCCTCAATTAGTAAAGTAACAGTAGGTTTATTATAAGTTAGTACAGGTACAGGACGTCTTAGTGCGGCGTCAGGTGACCAAAGGGCTGGCGGCTTCTTCACTCAAAGGGTGAGCCTGGCTATCCAGAGAGGGAATGCCGCCAGCCTCTTGGGGACGATGCCGCGTGGAGACGCTCTGGACGGTAATTTTTATTTGTGATGTGCATGTATGTTTTTATTATATTTTATTTATTTTATTTTGTTAGTACAGTGAAATAGTAAGGGGTTCTCTGTCTCGGTGTGCAGTAAGTACTTTACTCGTCGTAATTAAGTAAACAGCTAAATATATAATAAATCATACGCGGCTTCGGTGACGTCGGTAGGTTGACGACCTCGCGAGTTTAGTAGGTTAGGTATTGTACGATGCAGATCGTACATGTTGCCAACCCCAGAGGGGTGAGACACATCGAAAAATAGAGACCCCATTACATTGGAATAGTAAATTAAAATTCAAATAATATCAAGTACACATTAGGTACGAGTAATCAACTAGTCGAAGTTAAATGCAGCGTTGTCATTTGCGGCTGATGTCCTCGTGCACGTGTTGCTTCCCTGTAGTGTCTCGTGCAGGAGGGTGACTAGGACTACGTTGTTGGTATGAGTAATCAACTAGTCGAAGTTAAATGCAGCGTTGTCATTTGCGGCTGGTTGTAGTTCGATGTCCTCGTGCAGGTGTTGCTTCCCTGTAGTGTCTCGTGCAGGAGGGTGACTAGGACTACGTTGTTTAACAGTAAATCTTTATTAATTAGATTAATTAAATTCATTCATATACCACCTTCGAATTTCGATTTTTTATCCAATGCAGCACTATTATCATTATTGCCTTGAGCACTTGTACTCGGTGCTGAAGTATAACCGCTCACAAAGGCTGCATGTATACTCAGTGCAGCACTATTATCATTATTGCCTTGAGGTTATAACCTCTTTCGAGGGCCCGTGAATTATTGGCTATCCACGTCAGTCGAATGTAGGACTGAACTCTGTTTCGTCGTGGTGGCAGTCTTCCGATGTGTAACGCCTCCAATCGGCTTGCACTTACTATTTTTTCGGCCATGATGTCTGGTAAAGAAAAAACAACCTGAAGGTGCAAATACCTACGAGCTGCAAACTCAAAATGCCCATCGCCGATTACTAAAATTATTAATTATTTTATACTTTGTTGCTTACTGTTGTGCGAATCTACCGTTTGTCTTTTCCTTTTCCTAAGTTTTTTTGAAGGTTTACATATCTTTTTAATTAATGGAAAATTAAAAGATATAAAATTAGGGGGGATTGTAGCCTTAAAATTCCCAATTCACTCCCTCATTAGCATTTGTGAGAAATTGAAGAGGGGGTTTGTTTTTGAGAGGACATTTTTTTAGTTTAGTTTGTGTGCGAAAATAAAAAAGGTGTGGATAAAAACAGGAATCCGACGTAACAGCCCATGCAATACCGTGGGTGGCGGCGTTTGTAATGTTGCATGTTGTTAGACAGCATAAACGCCCCACACACGGCGCACTGCACCATGGGCCGATTAGCGAGGGAGTGAATTGACGATGAGCGCTTAGGGAGGTACATAACTTTCAAAATTTTATTCGGCGATGGGCAGTCCGCATCGCCGTTCCCACACTTCGAGGAAGCGACATGAACCGTCCCCGGCCGGACATCTTCAACCAACTTTGCGGTTTGCGAACGGTGCCCGAAGGGCCCGGGACGGCGAGGGCCTGAGCCGCAGCAGGACAGGAGGCATTCGAGGGGTCCCGAGTAGCGAGGGGGGCCTGGTTCGAAGAAATAGGGGCACAAGAGGGACCTGGAGACGGGCAGGATGTAGACGACTGATCGCGCCGTCCATCCATCCCACCGTCAAGTTGCCGCCGCATGAGTCAAGACGGCGAGTGTCTCCTCCTGCAGCTGTGTGAGCAGCTCTACATGTAGCCCAAGTGCCTGCACTCCCGCACTTAGCCGCTCAAGCCCCTGTCCAAGCTCGTCAGTCATCGAGCCCCGCTCAGCAGTTGGTAGATAGGACATATTTTCTAATAGTGTTGAAATTCACAAACAAGTGTCAAGGTGTTGACTGGCAAAAGTCACAGTGAATAATAAAATATTATTGTGGCAGGTAAAGAAGAAAATTCCAATGATGCTGCTAAGAGTAAGTATAACAAGTTAGAGGAGAATATATATCACGAACAGGCAAAAACTCTTTGATAGTTAGCATAAACAATGGGTATAAATGTCACCTATCTATGGAAGTATTGCCACTCAAACGTTTTGGACATTTATAGCGTTGCACGTCCTGGGGCCTAAGTCTGCTAACACAATTGTATTTCAATAGTGTGTCGATATAATCGTAATAGAAATTTAATGTCAAAAATATGACATTACATGTCAAATTGGTAGTCTCCTAACGTTAACTATTCTATCGAAACACCACTGACTCACTTCGGTATTCTGCTCTACAATCGTGGCTTAATGGAATCTCGATAGTTGTTAAAACGGTATATCGCTTAGCAACATATACCATGTTGCTAGGCAACACCTGCAAGGTAAATATTACCATACCATTGAGACTCCATAGTGATTCTATTGTGATGTTATTAAAACTTTAGCAGAATACCAAATAAAGTCACAATCTCGATATAATATCAATAGAGTCTCGATATAATGACAATGGTTTGCCAAATAGCAGAATAAGGCCCCAGGTCACTCTACCAGCCAACGAGTATCGCTCTATTTAAACCTTATTTTTGTAATATAGAATTGAAAGTAGGCATTCCTTTCATTCGTCTCTTTTCTTCTATATTTTTTTTTGTATATGCCTAGATAGATCTAAACAATACCTATCTCTATTGTGGGTTTTAGTGCGCGGAACATATTCCTGCTCTTTTCTTGTTCGTGGCCGCTCAACTTTGGTCCATTCCGCTCCCAGCCCCATTTGTTTTATGGATTTGCCTAGTTCTATGCTATCCATGTCTCCAGATTTACTCTCGATGGTAAAAATTCTAATTGTTCTTTTCGCTTTTTCTTTTTCGTTGTCTTTTTCAAAGCGTGATACCATTTTGAATCTGGCAACGTCACGCATATAGATTATCTGATTAGTGTCAGTATTGTACCCGACTCTGGTATCTCCAATGGGTATGACCGGAAGAGTGCCAAGCACCTGAACTCCACGATCACATTTAATTTATATTCTGTATATTTCTGTGAAGAAACTACAAAGATAGGATCAATAGTGCCCGAGATATATACCATCTTAAACGATACCGAACTACACTACCAACCCCAAAATTTTCTCCCAAATAAATATTTTCCAAAAATGACCACCCCCAATTTTAATGCTAGGATTTTGAAAATTTAACGTCAGCGTTTGACCACTATCACACCTGCCTGATGGTAGGTGACGATGCAGCCTAAGATGTAACACGCCTTCCTAGAAGATACCTATTCACTCGCGACTTGAAGACCCCCAAATTGTACACGTCAGGAAAGACAGACGCAGGCAACCGATTCCATTCCCTTGCAGTACGAATAAGGAATGACGAAGTAAAGCGCTTAGTGCGAACGTGTGGTATGTCCACCATGAATCGGTGCCGCACACCAGTCTGCCTGGTTGTATGACGAAAGAATGGAGTTGACAAGATTAGGTCGTGGAGTTCTGTTGCACACTCCCCGAAATGTACTGTTACTGTGTGTAGATGCCTTCAAAAATGAATTTTGCGAAGAAAAATATTGTTATCTCGGGGGGAAGTTACATCCCTGTGAAGTTGGGAGTTTCCTCAACTTTCCCCGCTCCGCTGTCAACTTCATAATTCTAATAACTTTGTCAGTTGTTATTTACCTAAAAATCTAGAAATAATGTATAATTGTGCGGCTTGAATTTCTCTAATTTTTTAATAAATAAATAATAATTATTTTAATATTGATGTCTAATTATAAACAGACATGCTATATATTCATTGGAGTATTTATCAAGGTAAGGAAATTTCTCATGGAGCAAGATACTGGCCTCTACAACTGAAACCCAATAAGATGATACAGGGTCATGATCTTTTTGGGATAAGGCCATTTCAGTGGAAAATATTCTTGCTAGATCACCATTCAAGGATGTGATAGTCTGATTAGCCTCACTAGCTATTCTGGATGCTCTCTTTAGTGATGAGCTTGCTTAAGCCCCTTTCAGGAAGAACTCCCTCCATACTCTAAAAGAATTCCCGAGGACCATGTTTCCTACAGTTTCACAATTATTCTTGCCTTATCACATAAATCACTCAATACCTCTTGGAACCCTTTAGAAATGTGGACTCTGTACATGAGTCCACTAGGATCAGTTAAAACATATAGCTTAATTTCAAATTTATTTCTTTTGTTTTTAATATATTGCCTTATCAAAAGTCTTCCTCTAAATAGAAGTACAGATTCGTCAATTGTTAGCTCTTTGTATCCCGAGTGAGAGTTTTCTTTAACACATTTGGTTTAACTATTATCATAATTTATTAAAAATATGTTTAAACTAGATTGGGTACACAATAACAATGTATAATAACACTATTAATAATAATTCATAAAAATAAAGCGAACGGTCGTAGTCTGGTTGACAATGACAGATTTATTATTAAAAATCAACGTCTGACAATTACAGATGTCTTAAGATGACACTAATAATTATAATAATTGAGTACCCTACAGGAAAAAACCACCAAATATTTACCCTAAAATACAAATAGTTTAGAATATTGTAAACACTCTTTATCGATTTTATGGCAGCTTTTTCTAAATCTGTTTTATATTTTGTTGGTTTCCACTTAGGTATTTAGCTTTTAATCAAATCAACTAAAATCTCTTACGATTTTGCGTCTCTGCGAGTCATGAACGCATAAATGAGCGAATAATATTTGTTTCATTTTGAGTGCTCTTCCAATCACCATGCACTGTGTAAATTTGACTAGACGGCTTTGGGCAACTTTTAAATGTGCCGTCGCTAAAAAAAATCCCCAATTTGAGGAATAATTACCCTTGCTTCTTTTATGCAAAATATAATTTATGAATATAATAGAATAAGTATATCAGAATGTAAATAATATATATCAATATTTTCGATATGCTTATTATAGACAACTCTAAATATATCAAACTTAAAATAAGTATTTATTTATACAAACTTTTAGTCCGGACGCAGATACACTAAGAGAGAGAGTCAACCTGGCAGTCTGAGCTTCCTGCACTTCATGTAGGACAACCATCGACCGCTCCTTTCCGCCTCCTTTCATTAGACATTTTCTGTAAATACAACAGCCATCAGAATCGAAAACTACTGTCATTCCTTAATCACTGATAGCAAGTTCTCTGATAATTTTGATACATAACCTTTTTCAAACTAATATCTAAATTATGACGCTTACATGCAGAACTTTCAAGTTTTGTTTCCCTGTCAGTTCATGTTATTGCACATTTTTGTTTTTCAATATTCGATGATAAACCTAAGACTTTGCACATATGTGAAGATGATCCGCTGTCTACAATAAAACTATCACGATGCTCAGCAGCCAGATATGAAGTTGCCACTAATGATTGTTAGTTTCTGTTATCCTTATTCTGGCGCTTCAACTTTAAGCATCGAGATTTTATGTGCCCTGGCTTATTACAAAAGTGACAGGTAATCTTTTTGGAACTTATAGCTATAAGTGCATCACAATTGTCATCTGTAGTTTTACCTTTTCTAGATTCTTCTTAAGACGATAGCGTTGTTGTGAGAATTGTTGTCTCTAAAGCAGTAACTAGATTGTCATACTCATTCGGTAGACCAGAGAGTAATATTTCAGGAATGATATGTCAGTCAAACTCCCTATGTCAGCCAAGCCTTGCACGCAGCAAGCCAAGCCTCTAATGTACGCAGTCATGGAGTTGAAGTCTTGGAAGTTTAGTATTATGAAGCTGTCGTAGCATTTCTACCCGTCGAAATAACCAATGTTTAGCCAATGCCCGTTTGTGACTTTTTATTTGGCAAAGCTATTGCCAATGCCCAGTACGAATTTGTCAATTTTATGTTGGCTGGGATAAGAATGGTATACAGCAGCATTTGCGGCGACGGGTCCAAAGAAACCGGGAAGATTCTCTCCTATGGCAAGGACTGGCTTTCTAAACCTGAAAGTACTCTCAGCAGAGCCAGGGATGGTGGTGTTTCTAAAGCCTGAGAGGTATAATTCCACGGTCTTGGTGATGACTGATGGACGATGATGGTGGCGAAACAATCGAAAAAAAAATCGGATAAATGTCTGTATCAAATCCATTTTCTTCTGTAATGTTTGATAGCCACGTTTCATTAAACTCGCGGTGTTGGTTCCGTTTCTTTGTCGCAGGTCCCTCACGCACAATACTACTACTATTGCAATCATTGTTTATATCTCTTCCTCTCTTCTTGCCTTAAAGTCGACGACGATTCTGAAGAAATCAAGAATTTCTCCATTTGCTTAGCTAAGTTAAAACCATGCCAACCATAAGCACCAACAGAACACCATTCAAATTCATGAAAAGAAATCAAACAAATAAAATTATAGTTTTTTTAATGATGTGTAGTATTGTTTGTCTTTGATAAGGTTTACGTTTGAATCTTGGATGGTTTACGCATTTGGCATAAATGGTGTCTGATGCTATAAACATTCGGTTCATAATATCTATAAGATTTTCATTTCTGGAAGTTTTTCTACTAAAACTTTCTCCATACGATTTAAAATCTTTATTCCTACTCTCTGGAGCTTTTTCGCTGAGTTTTCGCTGGACGTCTCTCGGATGATGGAAGGAATTTTCTTCATTTTATTATACCTCCAGAACAACCTTAAATGTGCCAGTGATATGGCGGCAAATGAAGGTTATTGTTTATTTATGAATAGTTATCTACATTTTACGTTTTAATTTGAGGATGCTGCCTCTGCTGAAAAACCTCGATTTTTCATAAAACAATTTTTTTTACACAAATCATAGAACCACTTTTTAATATAGTATTCATGTTTTTATTGCAATGCATTGCGCACTTGATAGTAAAATCAAAATTAATAGTATTTTCAATTATTAACATTTTGATATGTGGCATTAAATTGTGAGAAGTATTTATTAATGTCGCACACATTTCTACGCAAGCTATTAGTTTTTTGCTCACATAATCGAGGCTTTTTTATTTTCATTGTATTCTTTATTTTCAACAAAAAAATGATATTGGTCAATATTTCCTGCTTAAAAATATTTTTTTACATTCATCACAGTATTTTATTGACAATTGTTTAACCAAAAACCCAAAAAAAAACTACAAACTTAAGACCTAGAAACCGTTCATTCTTACTAGTTCGATTCATTAGATCTATCGTCGAACTAGTGAGAATTACTTTTCTCATTTGTTCGACCGTCGAACTAGTGAGCTACGTATTTTCTATCAATTTGTAAAATGACGAATGGTCCGAAAACTGCTCGGTAGTCGCGCCGACTGACAGCCGTCGCCCCTCAACAACAGCGGTCGTCCTCACAGCTCTAGTCCCCGACGACCTTCGACTCCTTCCGTAGGCCTAGCTCGCTCGAGGATCTCTCGTCGTGAAAGTCGCCGGTTGCAAAGTATGCGGGTTCGGTTGGCAATCCAACCGAACCCGCAAATAAAAAAAAAGCGAAGTTTTTGATTGAACAATTTCAATCAAAAACTTTGGAACCTTTTCACACACTATTTATTCAACGTTATCGTGTTAACGTGTACGTATTTGGATTGCGCGTCGCAATACTACCTCATAACTTACAAACGATTAAGTTCTTAACTTATTCGTTATTAACGCATTTTTCAAATCCGAGTTGGCAACACTGACTGCTAGTCTATCTGCTGTAGAGAAACCATTGGAAAAATAATGGGCTATGGGCTGTTTGACTCGTTTTCTGATTCCGCCAATCATAAACACTAATGAGTACTGTAATTTGGTCTGTTCTGCCTTGAGTCCCATGATCCTGGAATCCTTCTATATGATCATATTTAACATTATAGTCAAAATGTTTCCTTATGGACATTTCATCAAACATTAGTACATATTGATTGTTTACAGGTTCTTGCGTTTTTATGAAGTCTTGCAACACTTTGATTACTGCTTTATTGCATACTGTATCAAAAGGTACTTTGTTTAAAAGGTTATTTAAAGTGCTAGCTGTCGGCAATGAAAATAATCTTCGCAGCAAGCGGTAACAGGTCGGTGACCGTTCGAATATTCTCGTTTTAGTTTTACTCGTGAACTTTAGTCTAAATACTATCCTGAAATAATCTATAGAGATCTGTGTAAATCTGTGTCTAAATCTAAGGTCCACATTTCGGACCATTGACAATTGGCCAAATGGTGGGCTAATTTTGTCTTGTAATTTCTTTACAGATTTGTCTTCAATGATTGTACTCATTACTTCTTTTGCTTTCATTTGTTTTATTCGCTTTTGTAGTTGACAAATCTTTTGCAAATACTTTGAACATCAATCAAAAGACAATCTTTCTCTGTATTTTTTGGTTTCCTGGAGCTTCAGGATTCATTTCAACATTGGTTATGTCCATAAAAGGGATTTTTGCTGCGGTTCGCTTTTTGTTTTTTTAATTATATATTGAAAAGGCTCTTCATCCACAGCGCAAAGGGCGTGGATGGCACATACGCATTCTCTACAAGTGAGCTCCAGTAGTTTCTTGTTAACAGAGCTGCATGTTTTTTCTTAAGCACTAGCTTGAGGTTGCAGACTTGTAACACACTGTTATTAGATAGAGCCTGGTCTTGGCTCTGCACACATCTCTGAGATTTCAAACGTAGAGGGCTTGAGGATCCGCTTCATTGTTTATTTTTTGTCAAGATTCTGTATGATTATCTCCAAATCTTCTTCACTTTCGACAGTTTGCATGAAATAATTTGGTTATGCTAAACCTGTTTTTACTTTTACAAAAAGAGCCTCATAAGGGGTTTGCTTGATTCCAGCGTGAAAAGCCCTGTTTTTCATGAGTTGCTCAAATCTTATTCCCTCACTCCAATGTGAATTGTCGTTGTATTGCATCCAAGTGGTTAGCATATTTTCAATGTCCTTGTTTGCTCTTTCGACACTGCCCTGGCTTTAGGAATGCCTGGGCTTATACAATATATATTACATACAGGGTGAATATGACAATACGACATTAAATGAAACCACCCTAGGTTTCATTTAAATGTGTTGGATTAATTTGAATTTGTATAATTAATACGAGAACTTAAATTAAAAAAGAAAAAAATTTAAACAAACTAAATATCCTAATAAAATAAAACCAAAAGAAACACCATTTATAATTTAGGTTCACTAACCTGCATCTGTACTCTACGTTTTCGACATCCGTACTATAAAAACTATTTTGATAAACCTCATAAAAAAAATATCGAGCGGAGTTAAGTCGGGGAACCCAGGAGGCCACCGCGTTGGTCCGAAACGGCCAATCCACTGTTGTCCAAACATATATGTTAACTTTTCTCGCACGGCCACTACCGAATGTGCAGGAGCATCATCTAGTTGGTACCACATTTGGTTGTACATTTGTAGTGGTAAGTTTTCAATGTATTTATTTATGGGGCCGTTTAACAAATCCAGAAATATGTGATTTAAATTCCCATTAATGAAAATGGGCCCAACAATATTATTTCCGTGGATGCCAGCCCACACATTAACTTCGAATCAGTATAGGTGGGAACTCTCTCGAGGTAAAGGTGGATTTTCATTGCTCCAGTACGTCAGATTTTGTCGATTCCGGAGACCATTTCGTGTGAAAATGCTTTCATCAGTCCATGTCACATTAAACAAAAAAATTGCATTTATCTTAAAGCCACCAACAATTTTTTTTATCTTACAGGCATGTCTTGATGTAATAAAGCATGTACTTTTTGTATTTTAAAGGTTTCCGTTTGTCTCTTTTTAGAACTTTATGCACAGATCTATGATTCACTTAAAAATGTCGAGCAGCTCTAAGCAACCTACCTGTCGGGTTTTCAGCGACGTGGTTTAAAATTTGCTCATCTCGTCATCTCCATGTTACAACTGGAGGCGCAATATCTCTTGTAGGGATGTTGTTGGTTGCACGTTCCGTAGGCATTAAGTTCCATAGTGGGTAGTCTCGAGCAAACGAACAAATGAAATGACGTCAGATATTAGGTACGCATTTATTGCAAATAATTATAGAACGAGAACTGATACGTCCGCTCGGTACGACTGCCAATCGTAGAATGACCGTTGCTACGCGACTGCGTCCTAGCGCGGTCACGTGACTCACGCTTGCGTTCAGTGGCCGGGCTTGATTCTCTGACATTGCCATTCTGATGGATCAGTTACGTCCTCGTGTGGGCAAAGCTTTCCTTTTTTTTCATATATTTCTTCCTGTCTACCTCATTCATCCAATCTTATATTTTCCGCATCCTAAGTTAAATCATGCTTCAATTACTCGCTACCGCATTCTTGGCATGTTTCACACAAGCTAAATATTTTGGTCGCAAACCGTAGACAAAAAAGGACGTTTAAATCGTTGCTTTATAGGCGATGTTTACTTGTATAGGACACATTCCACGTCCGTCTACTGAAGGATTTATACCGAAAAATGGCTTATTGTTAGTAAAATAATAATATTTTATAAACACTCTGTGTCGGGTAATATTTGTGTACAGTGTTTTTGGTTAGGGCTAGATGGCGCTTCAGCGTTGTTTATACGGTCAGAAAAGTACCGTCTACTATAAGGGTGTGTGCCTGCTGCAGGAAACTCGCGAATCCGGCCTGCACCAGTATAACCGCAACGCCGCCTTCTCCGCCTCCCCGTACTGTGCCCAACAGCAAGTTGTTATGGCGTTTATGAGCTCCAAGAACGTCGGCATATTCTTGGAGCGTTTGGGGCACAGCCGGCTGGCTGTGTGCTCGCCCGCCATTTCCTCATGGATGGCGCTACGGTTTCAAAAGGTAGGTATGGTGCCTCCGGAAATCTAAAAAAACGAACTGTTCAAGTGCGAGCGTGGGTTTATGATTGGAAGCGGTCCCAAAACTCAAACCAATTCAGGCTATCGTCATTATATTTTGGGAGTCGAATTCCTAAATGGTGACCAGGGATTTGTTCGGTAGGGCTCGCCCGCCATTTCCTCATGGATGGCGCTACGGTTTCAAAAGGTAGGTATGGTGCCTCCGGAAATCTAAAAAAACGAACTGTTCAAGTGCGAGCGTGGGTTTATATTTGATTGGAAGCGGTCCCAAAACTCAAACCAATTCAGGCTATCGTCATTATATTTTGGGAGTCGAATTCCTAAATGGTGACCAGGGATTTGTTCGGTAGGTGGGTTTTGTGCAGAAGCTACAGTCACTTCTACCGCAGACTCGATGTCTGAGAGAAAATCTTCCGCCTTCAGCTGCACTTCGATAGCTTCGTAACTATGCCTAACTGAGGATTGGTTGAGGAGATGGTGTAATGCTGTATCTGTTCCTGCAGTTTGTTAATTATGCCCTTTAATTTGGTTACTGTATGCGAAGCCGTGGAAAGTTGCATTTCTCCTGATTCGTATCCTGTTTTTATTTTTTCGAAATACTCTCGGAGCCTTATTTTCCTCCCGTCTAGCAAATCAATAAGGATTTTTCCGTTTTTATTCTGAAAGCATGAGAAATAAGCTAACTATGGATACACATCCGGAAAACATTACAATTAACAAACCCTAGTATATTTGTACTTATACAATTGTGCAGGACTCACCTTTACGTTTCTTCCTCTACAGATATCAAAACGATTTAGCTCTTCGCGAACTGATCTGAACACAAAACAGATTCTTTTACTACTCGTTACTGGAGAAATTGTGACGAAACGCCGAGAGTGATTGCGTTATTGGTTTGACCAAGTGCTTTGCCATTCTCTTTGCAATGCAGTTGTTTTCCCACGTACATATTGTTATATTATACGAGGTCCTTTACCGATGTTTTTCATAGCCCCACGTTCTGTATTGGACTCACGTAAGTTTCATCCAGGAAAATTATTGACTTAATGCGCCTCTCGTGACGTTCAATTAATAGTTTTCCCTTGGACTGGCATGCTGAATAATTGAAATTAAGCCTACGTATTGTCTGTCTCAAGTACTCACGAAAGCAATAAATAACATTTTCTTGTTTCAATTCTGCATTTAATATTCTTACCTACGGCATACACTTTTTAGAACACATCACGCTTGCCCCGTCAGTCACTATGCATGCTATGTCCTCCTCCAGAGAAAGATCGTAAGATGCAAACTTAGCCTTCAAAATATCAGCACAACGTACCGCCGTTCCTCTGCCAGTTATGAATGGAAGACCGTCACAAGCAGTCAGTTTTGATACTAATGTCTTCATATTATCATGGTCAGAATTTTTGAAATATGCATCAATTAGTTTCATTTTTTGCTTCTTTGGCTCATTTTTATTGACCTCTGGCCGTTATACATATTGTGTGACCAATGTCGCCGTAGCCGAGCGTTCATCGACATTTGGCTAAGTAGGTTTTGGCATATAATAACCTTAAAATCAAGTTAGTTATCACCTGCCCCAGGGCTAAAAGCACTTTTCCAGTTAAATTTTGTCTTGTTACAAGTCTGTCTGTATTCCTAGCTGCTAACTGCTAGGCCCGCTAATATTTCATTATTTAGTTCCGGTAATATTGGTTTAAATTTTTTGGGAATGGGTTATTTCTTTCACCCACCCACGTCGTGGGTGGGTGATCATGCGACCCGATCACCGGGCTCGCTCCACCGCCAATAATAGTTATAGAAAAATGACCCGGGAAACCGCGGTTCTATCCACGGCGTGGCTGGGTGATCATGCGACCCGATCACCGGGCTCGCTCCACCGCCAATGATAGTTAGAGAAAAATGACCCGGGAAACCGCGGTTCTATCCACGGCGTGGCTGGGTGATCATGCGACCCGATCACCGGGCTCGCTCCACCGCCAGTGGGTGATCATGCGACCCGATCACCGGGCTCGCTCCACCGCCAATGATAGTTATAGAAAAATGACCCGGGAAACCGCGGTTCTATCCACGGCGTGGCTGGGTGATCATGCGACCCGATCACCGGGCTCGCTCCACCGCCAATGATAGTTAGAGAAAAATGACCCGGGAAACCGCGGTTCTATCCACGGCGTGGGTGGGTGATCATGCGACCCGATCACCGAGCTCGCTCCACCGCCAATGATAGAGAGTGAAAAATGACCCGGGAAACCGCGGTTCTATCCACGGCGTGGGTGGGTGATCATGCGACCCGATCACCGAGCTCGCTCCACCGCCAATGATAGAGAGTGAAAAATGACCCGGGAAACCGCGATTCTACCCACGGCGTGTTACCTTTTTTACTAACAATTGTTACCTTTTTTAACGTTTCGGCGAAGGTGACTTTTACCGGTGTTGCGGATTTTTCAATAGTTTGTTGGAGGTCATAGATACGGTCTGAGAGGTCCTGTTTGTCTCGTAGCTCTTGTAGTGACGCGTGGGCTTGGATGGCTCTGGACTTAAAGGACTGGTACTGCACCGCCATCCGAGTCGCTTGGGATACAGCACATCTCGTTCAAGCATTACTCAATATTGGACATCCAGGACTGGATCTCTGGGTGCTTACTATCACGGTGTCTTCATCTCGATCTTGGGGTATGGGCGCGGTCCTGTAGGTAGGTAGGTACTTACAAAAGACAAATTGGTGAAATCAGAGTCGGATTGCTTTGGCCTCGATCGCGAAAGCAATCCGATTCTGAAACAGCGAACATTTCGTTTCTAAAAACCACACAAAAATACACTGATTATACTTATCGAAAACGTGATACATATTTTTTAAAAGAACGCGGCAATTGCTAAAAACGTCTTCTATGTACTATAGAAACTCAGAAGTGCAGTACTCTTTCTAACACAAAAAAAATATACAACCGAATTCAGAACCTCCTCCTTTTTTGAAGTCGGTTAAAAATAATTATCTTAATCGGTTAAAACATACAAAACAGATAAAAAATACTCTTTTAATGCTGTAAATAATTTCAGGATCTTTTCTATTGCTGGAAATAAACTCGGCCATCGTGTTTTGCTGTGGCATAGCAGTTGCTGATATTGTATTTCAACAGCTTCACAAAATGATTTTAACTTCTCTGTGCGATCTGTGTAGACAGAGAAATAATTATAAATTTTCATCACCGTGGACTCGATGTCTATTTACCTCGGCCTGCTTCACCAGGATGACACCGCGCCTCGTCCAGGCACATACCTCCATTGATGGTTTCGGCACTTCTCGCATACCCTGTGGAAAACTTGGCCGCTTCGGCGTGTGAGACGCTCCGAGCTGCGCAGCCAGTACCTTGACCACGTGAACTGGGTTTTCACCCCGCTCCTCCGGCAGGTAAGCGATTTCAACGTCCGAAAGCAGGGCCTCCTGCTCCCGCTCGGCCAGCTCCTACCGCAGGAAGTTAAGTAACTCGGCCGTCAGGCGATCTATTCATATTTATCTATTCCTATTTCAGCTCCACGATCTCCGCACGAAGTCCAACATCCTTGAATCGAATGCTGCATCTTTAGGAAAGATGTCATTATTAGATAAAACAATTATAGGTGTCTTATTAATAACAACATCCCCCTGGTATTTAACCTTAGCATTACAACTATCGCCGCCGAATAAGCATTTTAATGTTTCTTCAGCGGCTGGTTCATGGTTAGGTTCATTCCACAGAATTACCCTTCTATTTACACACTCCTGAATAGGAAAGTTACAGTACTTATTAAAATTACCCAGTTGCCCAAAATTAATCATAGAATGAATTACACAATCAAAATAATAGTTTTTACCGCTATTCGGTGGTCCTAATACAAATAAACAGTTTTTCATAAGTACCTTTAAATCTAAAATATAAAATAGATTAGTTAAAAATTCATGTATAGAATTATCAGTTAAAAATTGCCATAATAATAATTTTTCAAGAATTTTTACAGATGTAGGTAAGTATATCATAATAATATTCATTGACACGATTCCATTTAGCTGAATAAATTAGTCTCTCGATATTAATATTTCTTGTTAATAAAAATTATTGTTTAATAGTCATATCAACAATTTTTTGCATGTAATTATGAAAGCAATTTTTAACTAAGGAATCATTTTTGTTCCAATATTTATATTTCGATTCGGTCCAGTACTTTGTAAAGATAATATTTTGCGGTGGAGTTATTATAAAAGTATGTAGGTATTTTTCTAGTTGCGAAGTTTTTTCTCCACCTTTGTATTTTTTATCTTTTTGAATTCCTTCATCTGGAGACCCTGCAGTTTCTCTATTGTTTTTTGTACATCTAAATTCGACTCCGAATATAGGGTCCGAGCCCGCCATAGAGCTTTCTTCCACCAATCTTTGGCATTGAGATGATGTTGTTTCTGGCGGTCAACAACTCCTGTTGAGCCGCAGCCTAGGCGAGAGGGGGCTCCTGATCACTGGGAGAGACAGCGAGCGACGAGGGAGAAACCCGAGGATCCGCCTCCACAACCAAGCCCTTGACCGACGTAGAGCTGTTGTCCCCTCTCTTAGTTTAGGCTTTACAGCTAGGGCAAACCCAATCCTGAGCGTCGACCGTCTCGTGGACTAGGGCACATGCCCTATGATAGGACAGAGGGCAGCGGCTGCACACAATAGAGCCCTTACGCAAAGAAATTACTTTGAGGCAACCCGCACACTTAGCCATTGTTGTTTAAGTTAGTTGATTGTATATATAGAAAGCAATATTGGGATGAGCTAAGACACCATTATATCTCTTGTGTCTAACCACTTAATAGCAGTTATTAGTGTAGCAGCTATAGCAGTAAATTCATGCTTTTTTTGTCGTAGATTTTTTGGTTGAGATTTTTGTAATATTGATGGTAAATCTTTTCTATTGGTCCTAACAGTACCAACTGCAAATATTTTTCTTGTAAACAAATCTTCTAATAAACTACTAATAAAAAAGTTATCAAATGCAATCAACGTGTTATGAGGAAATTTTTTAGATAATTTGCTCACTACATTGTACCCGAGGCCTTCTTCTTCCATACCTTTTCCTACATACCTACCACATCACCTTTTCCATTATACACTTCAAATTGATAAAGATAACCAGTTTTAGCGTCGCAACGTGCCCAAACCTTAAAGCCCTGTTTTATTGGCTTTTTGGGAATGTATTGTTTTAAGCTTGACCTCCCTTTAAATTTCACCATGCATTCATCAATTGATTGTACACACGAATTTCTTGTTAAGAAAGAAGTGTTGGCAGCTTTTAAATTTAATATATTCTAAAAATCGATAATCGATACTACTTAATTCATTCGTTCTTCAAAAATTGATTAGCTAGCTAGAAAAATAGGTGTGAATAGGTATCTTCTAGGAAGGCGTGCTACATCTTAGGCCGCATCGTCACCTACTATCAGGCAGGTGTGATAGTGGTCAAACGCTGACCTATCATATGTAAAAAACACAGTCTTTGGGAACAGGTCGTGATGGGAAATAATTTCCCTTGACCTGATTAAGGGTGCCACCAAAATTGACGTTGGCATTATCAGCAGTAAAAGAAACTAATTTTTGTTCAATCCCGTGTTTTCCAAGATGTTGACAATTATTGCGTGATTGTTTTGGCAATACATAGAGTTCTAAAATTTTAGTCTTTATTCCGGCATCGCGATAATCAAAATATTGTGTTACTATTGGAAACATTTTTTGAGCTCCGCTCCGATTGCTGGCATCAGTTGATAGACCAAAATATAATACTGAATCAGATTTTAATGTTTCCACAAGACTGTTCATTACATGGGGGGAAATAACATTGTTAACATTTGCTTCGGTTTTTGTCTGGGCGCAGGTTATTGTCTTTCCCACCTCTGAGTCAGAAAATAATTTCCTCAATAATCCTCCTGTGCAATCCATAAGACTGGAATGAGTTGACGAGACGTCCTTGTGCCGAGACGATGTATGTGAAAGCGGAGTTTTGAAACACTTGTTCCGATTTCACAACGCTCCCGGCGTGCGACTTCCTTTTGTTCTCGTCGATTATTCCAGTTGTTCCAGGTTTAGACGACGACGGTGCGGGCGATGGTATCTCCTGAGTTTTATCAACAATCTGTGTCTTTTTCTGAAGTTCTAAAAGGTCCTCCTCTTTTTCTTTCAAGTAGCTACACTTCGTGTCTTCAACATGTTGCTCGGCGGCGGTGTAAAGGACCGGTTGAAAAGGCCTCGAGAAAACGAAACACAGTTTTAAATGAATAAGGTTTGTATTAAAATCACTGAAAATCGACAAAATTGAACTGAGAGAGCGCGAAGGGTACGGCACGGCACGCTTGCTCACCGCCACGGTTCGCTGGCCACCGGACCTCCAACCCCGAGAATTCGGAACGTTCCGCGAGAGGAGAGGGATGCCTCTGCTCCTTATGCGGATCTTTATGAATAGCATAGCTCCATTTGTGTGCATATGCATATAGCAAATAAAAAACATGCACTAAGTCGATTTTGATATTTTCAAAAAAAGTGCCATTGGTCCGAGATACTTAAGATTTTGTGCGGCATTGACCTTTTGCATGAAACCAAGATCCGAAGGATCTATTAGTAGATGATGCTACAAGCATGAGTATGCGATGTGTACGACACTTTCTTTGTGATTGCACCATTTCTTTTTGTTCGGCAAAGCTCACGCATTTTTCAGTTGTGCCCAGCTCTTGTAAAATTTTTGACAAATTCCACATTTTATGACTTACTCGGTATATAGATGACGATCAATAGGAAGTCCATAATCAGGAAATATGGGGTCGAGACTCGAGACTTGCGGGTGTAACCGCGACGATCTATTATAATTATATAGATAGAATGAATATGGGTCACGTTTTTTTATTTCTCACGAAACCCTAAAAAAGAAATAAAGCGTATAAATTTGATTATTATTTATTAGAAATCAAACAAAAATATTCTAAAATTAGAGTACTGTATCTTGTACTGTAGTAGAAACATAAAGTAAATTCCAATATGTAGTTTTGTGTTCATTCACAAACATCAAAATATTACAATCATAACAATATAAAATAATTATTACCCACAGATTACATTAAAACAGATCGTTCTCAAGTGAATGCGCGGCAAAGTAAATCAACCAAGTTAAACGAAGTATCAATAACTTCGTTTATGCTGAGGCCACACTACCTTACCGTCTACCGGGCTGTTACCGCAATAATTATGACATTAAATTACCGTTTAAATTACTGCATGAACTGGTGTGGTTACACTAGTGTTTACCTAGATATGTCAATAAATTAGGGGGTAAAAATATCCCTTTTTCAAGATGGAGGTTGAAGCTGCAGCGGTGTTGTGTTTTATGAGTGCCAATTATTTTTACATGAATCTTTTAAATTTCAACAAAGCTAAAAGAAGACAAAAAAAAGAAGATGGTGGATGATAAAAATGCACAGAAGCCGTACAAGGTCAGACTTTTTCCTAAGTTTATAATTGTTTTAAATCATGATTTTAATTTGAAGAGGAGGAGAACTCCTACTTTTCCACTTTTTCTAATTAGAGAATGCAGTAAAATAGGTTACAAACTTCAACATGTGCATTTAGTTTTAATTGTATGTAGGAAAATTTTAAAAGTGGAAAGGTGAGGTTTTGTTCCACCTCCTCATTTATTACAAGAGCTTCACTTCATTTACTACATAACTTTGTGTATTGTTTTTTTTTTTTTCATTTATTTCAGGAGAACGAATAGAAGAAAATATATTCTCTGACCTGCTAGCTGAACCAAGTGGACAATTTATTGGATTCGTCCGAAGGTCATCGACTGATTTCGAAATACTCCTTAACAAAGTGGGCCCTATTATAGCAAAACAAGAGACTAGATTTAGAGAAACTATTCCAGCCAAAGTACGATTAGCCATCACATAACGATATTTAGCTTCTGGAAATAGTTTCAGAAGTTTACATTATTTGTTTAAGATGTCCCATCAAGTTATTTTCAATATCGTCAAAGATTGTTGTGCTGCTCTTATAACTGTTTTGAAAGACTTAATCAAGCTACCTTCGTCTCAAGACGAGTGGCTACAGAAGGAAGCCGATTTTAGAGACAGATTTCCCCATTGCTTTGGGAGCCCTCGATGGGAAACATGTGGTGGTGATATCACCAACTCACAGCGGTTCCGAATATTTTAATTACAAACATTCGTTCAGTATTGTGTTGATGGCCTTGGTGGATAGCAATTTTTGTTTTATGTTCTGCGATGTTGGAAGCAAGGGAAGAATTAGCGATGGTGGTGTATTTAGAGACAGTGTTTTATTTGAAAAGCTATACAGTAACGCTTTAAATGTGCCACAACCTGAGCCACTTTCTAATGATAATGTACCTATGCCCTACGTTATTGTTGCTGATAATGCGTTTCCTTTGCACCCCAATTTAATGAAACCTTATCCTGGTGACCATCAGAAGGGAGTATGCAACGAAAATTTAATCGGAAACTATCTTCCGTTCGCATCGTTGTAGAAAATGCGTTTGGTATAATGTCAGCTCGGTTTCGAGTACTAAGGGCACCTATAGCTGTACAACCACATGAAGCTTCAAAAGTAGTCATGACCTGTGCTTAAATTGCATAACTTTTTGAGAAAAAGTCCCAACTCACGATCTATTTACGCTCCACCAGGCTATGTTGACCAGATAAAAAATGGAGAAATAACAAGACCAGGGAATTGGAGACAAGATGTTGGATATGGCAGCGGTGCTTGAAGGCCTTTAGGGTCAGTTGCTCGACGTCCAACTTTACTCGCAACACAAGTAAGAAATAAATTCTCTGAATATTTCATGAAAATGAAATAGTAACTACTGTGTAATTTTAGATAAAAATAAAACATAACAAAATTAAGTCTTTTATTTAACTTTAATATAATTAAGTAGGCAAAAAACAGGCAGGTAAATGAGATCGGACTTATGTAAGTAAAACTAATCAAGCAATTGGTTATCAAGTATTTGGACACCGCCAGTGTTAGATATAATAATTCGTCTTGCTGAGTCTGAAGTAACAGTTTGCGCTGGTGTCGAATGTACTCTGCTTTGGCCAACGTTAGATAGCAGTGACTGTGATGAAGTAAGATTAGTTTGTGTAGGAATAAATGTAACTTGTGTGTGTTGCCCGTTTTCCAAGTCATAGGCTAAACAATTTGTTTGTGCTGGTTCCGAGTAGGGTTCATTTTGTCCGTAGTTTAATAGCAGTGACTGTGATGAAGTAGTTTGTGTAGAAATAAATGTATCTTGTGGGTTTTGCCGGTCTTCCAAGTCATAGGATGAAATATTTGCTTGCGTCGCACTAACGATTATTAGATCAATAAAATCGGACATAAGTAAAAATGTGCAACTTAGTCAAAAGTGTCATGTAAGCTATTGTTCCTATAGCCAGGTAACCGACCTTTTAGACGGCGGCCATTAAAAATCCCCCCGCTCTAGACCTGTTTTAACAAATCAGTCGAAACTCAGCCGTTCGTGGAGTCGCATGTCTTTGTTTTCGGCACTTTTGTTCGCACTATAACTTCGCTTCACAGTTGTGTGTTTGTGTGGTTCAATTTAGAAAAAACTTTTATTGGATATGGCAGAAGAAGGTATGTACTACATTTTAAAATATTACATGATTACTTTGTCGTATAAAATTTATATTTTTATGTGATATGAAAACAGTTACAATTTAGGTACATTTTTTTGCTTTACTTTTTCAAACAATCGTGTTTTTATATATATGTCGTGTCTTGTCGGGCTACAACTTTTATAACAATATAATAATTGATTTGTTGGCTATTGTAAATCATAATAAAACCATCCGCCTACGTCCGCCATTTTGTTTTATATGACTTTTAAATTGTACGTAAAAATTACACAATTATTTTAAGTTAATATATTTATTTATTTGTCGTACAGATAATTCGAGAACTAGCAAGATATTTACTAGAAGAGCATTGTGGGAGATCTTGAATGAATTCAAGGGCCACAAAATAGAAGAAAAGTTTTCATTGTTTGAAGATAGACTTGTCCAATTGACAAATTGTCCGGAACATGAGAAACATAAAATGGTAAATGGTTTGAAGCACTTTAAAAGTGAATTCAAAAAGAAGTGGAGAGGAGCTTCATACAAAGAAGAACGGTTTTTAAAAAGTAATGAAGTATGGCTTACATCTTCGATGGAATTACCTAACTGGCCTGAAATGACCTTACCAAAACCTAGACGTCCAAAAAAATCATTTGAAGATGTGTGTGACCGTAGCAAACGGAGTAAAACAAAAGATCTGCGTGAACAAGTATCTGTCGAGGAGTTGACTTATGCTGCTGGCGTGAGTCAGGGCACTTCAGGAAATAAAGATGCATCAAAAATAATTAAAGAATTAATGGCTTCACCCACCAGAGCTACTAAACTTAGAAAAGTTATTTCTAGTACCAAGAAGCAAACAACTGTAAAAAAATATACGCCAGCAGAAGCACTGGCTATCTTTGTTGAAGGTGATTTCACTAGAAGACAATGGGAAATAATCCACAGATCTGGTAAAGCTATTTACCCATGCTATTCTGTCATACAAATGGCTAAGATTGAATGTTATCCCGAGGAAGAATCAATACATGTCACTGAGACAAGCGCAGAAGTTAAACTTCAAGCATTACTAAATCACACTGCATTGCGCTTGTACAAATGTCAAGACGCGGAGGTTGTCAATACGTCATGCACTGAAGAAGAAAAACAAAATATGGTGTTAATTTCGAAATGGGGATGTGACGGATCTCAGCAGACACAATACAAGCAAAAATTCGAAAATCACGGAGATAGTGATGCAAATATTTTTCAAAGCTCACTAGTGCCTCTAAGACTATCTGTTATCATTGAAGAAGAGGAGAAAAAAATCATTTGGCAAAATCCGGTTCCGTCTTCAGTCAGTTCTTCAGACCCATACGTATAAGATTTATAAATGAAACAAAAGATATCACAAAACAAGAAATACAATACATTGAAAACCAAGCCGAACAGCTTCAGGAGACAGAAATTGATGGCAGCAAAATAAAACATAAACTGTTACTTACCATGATTGATGGCAAGGTATGTAATGCTGCTACAGACACCTCATCTACAATGAGATGCTACATTTGCGGACAGACTTCGAAGGATTTTCATAAATTAATTAAAAAAGAAAGTAAAGTAGAAACGTTGAAGTTTGGATTATCAATTCTTCACGCAAGAATTCGATTTTTCGAATCTATTTTACATTTAGCCTATAAATTGCCTTTACAAAAATGGCAAGCACGGTCTACAGAAGAAAAAAGAATTGTAAAAGAGACTAAAGAAAAACTACAAAAAGCCTTTAAAGAGGAAATGGGATTACTCGTAGATGTTCCCAAAGCAGGGTTTGGGAACACTAATGACGGGAACACGTCAAGGAGATTTTTTGCAGATCCGGAATGCTCCTCAAGAATAACTGGCATCAATGTCGATTTAATAAAAAGGTTTAAAGTTATATTAGAAGTAATATCAAGTGGCAATAACATTGATGTAGAAAAATTTGAAGCATACGCAAATGAAACTGCAAAAATATATGTCGATCTGTATGGTTGGCATCCCATGTCACCAACCATACACAAAACTTTGATACATGGAGGTGAAGTAATAGCTCATGCACTCCTACCTATTGGCCAGTTATAGGAAGAGGCAGCTGAAGCCCGAAACAAACATTTTAGGCAATACAGATTACATTTTTCCCCGCAAATTTTCGCGCAGAGACTGCAACATAGATATAATAAACAGACTTCTTTTAAGTTCAGATCCATTTATCAGCTGCAGCAGAAAGACGCAAAATAAAAAAGACAGCCTTTCTCAAAGGAGGCAATAGAAATGATGTCTGCCAGCACGGTATTTAAAAATAGACAAAGCGAAGACGAAAGTTCCGACGAAGAAGAAGTTGAAGAATCCTAAAAATGTAAAAAGATGTAAAATTTTAAATATATAATTATTATATTGGTCAAACTTTGTGTTTTATTTAATTTAATTGCACATAAAATTATATAAATAAATTAAATATTTTTGTCCGATTTTTTCACTCAAATACTCGTTAGTGCGTCGTTGGTACTAAATAGAGTCTACTTTGTCCGACGTCTGACGGCAATGACTGTGATGAACCACACAAAGATGAAGTATGATTTTTCGTAGTCGACTGAAATACTAAAGAATGTCATTCATCAAAGACTGTGTCGAAAGGATTCTTCATTTTTCTAATTTTGGCTGCTATCATTAATCCAAAGTGGTCGTACCGTGTTCACTGCAGTCAGTGAAAGTTGTATTTTAAGTACAATGATCTCACCCAATTTTGATTTTATTTATTTCTACTTGTGTAGAGGGAAATTTGACAATTTCAGCCAGGAGTCTGTTCAATGCCTCTATTACCTCCTCTATGCATCTACTTATACTTGGTTGACTGAGATGCAGTAGCCAGTCCTGGCCTACAATCGTCTGATAGCTTCCTTACTTACTCGGTCACGCTATGAGATTTTCAGTATACGGCGGTATATCCACATCTCAAGATTTTTTGTGGTCTTCTGCGTAAGTGTCCACGTCTCCACGCCGTATAATAATAGCACTGAGTATATATAACAGCGCACCATACGCAGCAAACTAAGGTCTCTGTCACCCAAAACTTTACTCATCTTGAAAAAAGTTGATCTCGCCATCTCGATGCGAACTTTGATTTCTTGGGCATGGTCTCTGCTTTCGTTCATCCAACTTCCCAGATACTTGAACTTATCGACTTTTTCTACTAATTCTGTTCCCACATAAAGTTTGGAGTCATGCTGTGGTCTTTTGGAAATCAACGAATATTTTGTCTTTGCAACATTTATGCTCAAACCCATAGCTTGCTAGCTTCGTTAACTTTATTGAGAAGCTCCTGTAGCGATTCCAAAATTATCACAGATCAAAGCTGTGTCGTCAGCATATCTTATATTGTTGACGCGCCATTTACAACAATACCAGAATAACAACTGGTTGGTAATTTCTTAAAAATCCCTATCGTACCCCTCTCAAAATATTTGTTGGTTCTGTCAATTCGTTTTCCACCTTAACCGCAGCTTTTTGGTACGAATACAAATTTCTAACAATCCTGATATCTCTCGAGTCTAAGCCTTTTGACAATAGAACCTCGATCAGTTTTGCATTTTGAACTTTGTCAAAGGATTTCTCGTAATCTATGAAGCAAATGTGTAAGTCCTGATTCATATCTAGACACCTTTCGCCGAGCACATAAACGCAGAATAGAGCATCTCTAGTGCCAAAACCATTTTTAAAGCCAAACTGTGTATCATCGATTTTAATTGCAAGGTTTCACATAAGTACGTGAAAACTTCTTTCGAAACCCGATATTGTCTGTCAAATTTTCATTTATCGAGGGAGAGAGGGTCTGAAGCATCTCTCATCTCGCCTCGACTAGCACAAGTAAGAGGATATACAATTATAAGAGTTTGCAGGGCTAGACGAATTATAGAAAATGTTTTTGGAATTTTAGCGGGAAGATTCCACATTTTTCGATCACCTATAAATACTAGTATACTGAATATTACCAAAATGGTTTTGGCATGTTGTTTATTGCACAATTTTTTAGGGGAAAAAAGCAGGTCAAACTTACAGTCCACGTCAGTATTTAGATAGTGAAAATCATGAAAATGGAACTATTGAATTGGGAATGAGACCACAAAATGAAGAATTACAGCCACTACAACAAACACATGATCGTAATCCCACTCAAAATGCGAAAATTACCCAAAAAAAATATGAAACCTACTTTAATACAAGTGGTGCAGTGACATGGCAACAAATTTTTTTATAATAATAACTAGCTGCTCCCCGCGGTTTCACTCGCGTAAGTCCGATCTTTCTCACCGTTATCCATTTAAATGAAATTTTGTTTATAAATAGTTGTAGTCTGAGATAAATAGTTTAGGGCATAGAGACGGACATTTGATTTATGCTGGCGGACTTACGCGCGTGTAACCGCGGGGTGCTGCTAGTATTAAATAATCAAACCTTGGCTTTGATCATTCAAAAATTCAAGCTGACTGTAGTACCATATTTTTTTACATATACCTGGTCAGTTCCTGAACCTGTGCCCATGCTATTTCGGACTTTTTTATGATGTTTTCGGTACCCAGCCCTTAATGAATTAACTTTTTTATTTTATTTTATCAATAGTAGCATTTTTTAAACGTATAAACGTATAATTTTTAATAAATTATTGTATGCTTGAAACTTCTTATTTTTATTTTTGTAATCAGTGCTTTTAATTTTCCAAAGACAAGGATTATTTCGAAAACCGTCTATAAATTCTGTTAGCAGTTCATGCGAATAGGTTCGGAAATCACTCATTTTGAGAATTAAATGATTTAACTTGCTCTGTAAACCTAAATAACAAAAATTACACAAATGTCAAATACCACACGCCTCCACGACAGACGCAAATGGCGGCTCGCGGCTCGCAGTGCTGCCACACGTACGAACCGCGTCGAGCTACGAGTAAGATTTCAAACAGGTTGGATCGTGTCCGTCAGCCGGGCAAAAAAAGTGATTCTAGAGCGAATTGGTTCGGTGAATAATTAGTGCTCAGTCTGCTGTAAATGTGCGCGAAATAAAAAATTAGTGCATGTAGGCATTGAGGAAAAAAATGGGAAAAACAAATTCTGCTGGAATGACGGTGCTCCAGCAGGAAGATTTTTAAACGAATGACCGGAGAGGTATATAATGTATATCGGCGGATAGCTTATATTTGTGCATAATTGTGCGCGAATAATTAAATTTGTGCGTCTTAGGGTTTTCGAGATATTTCATTTCCTGCTGGGCTGACGTTTTGCAAAAACTTGTATCTCCGAAACCATTGAATGTGCGACCTTGGATTAAACATATATAAGTAGCTCTTAATTTGTGCGTATTTGTGCGCTAATTTGTTTTTCATAAATATCTACTGTTTAAGAGAAATCATGCAACCCTGAAAATTCGAAAGAAACTCCTTGCGCTTAAATGAGAACACGCAGAGGTTCACTGAAAGCGGTATTTGGCTCGTTTTGTTATTCTTTACATGTATAATAAGTTTCAAGACAGTACATACGCGCATTTTTCAATAATAACACTTCAAGTCAAATCTGAAAATGTCATAGCTTTGCAAGAAACCTATTCAACTAAAGATATGTGCGTATATACCAAAAATTAGAGTGCCTTTTGAAATACATATCCTGAAAATTTCAGCTTCAAATGTCGCGTATTTAAGTAGATATAAACGAAAAACAAATCATAACTTCAGTTCTTGGCTAACCGACCAAATTCGAATGGTCACGAAAAAGCGACGGTTTCATACATTTTGATGACTTCTTAAATGGACTGTATTATACTTAAGCAGTTAATTGGGTTTAGGTACTTTGAATTGGAAAAGTGTTATGGGAAGTTGCAAAAGTTTTATTTTGAGATTAAGATAGTAGAAACTAGTAAGTACGCTTTTATCTTCCTTACCTATTATAGATTATTGATAGCTCAGGTAGGTAAGTATCTACTTCATTTTACTAAGTTCGCAATACGAAGTTAAACAAAAATGTCGGTTTTGTGCTTAATAAATAATATAATAAGTAATAAAATTATAATAATATTACTTTAAAGGTGGACGCAGATTGATACGCGCCGAGCGCGCCGAATTTTTGCCGTCCACGGAAAAAGGTACCTTATAATAATAGAGATAAGGTATCTACATTTATATTTCCGATGACGTCATCAGAGTCATCCGCATCGTCAGAGGCGGCCGACACTGAAATAAATAAATGAATAAATGTAGGTATGTACCTCATCTCTATTATTATAAGGTGGACGGCAAACAATTCGGCGCGTATCAATGTGCGGGCACCATTGCATTGATTTTAAAATTGTATAAAAAGACGATTGTGTAGGTTCAAATCTCCGGCCGCCGCGCGCCGGGTGGTTGTAACTCGCTCTGTGTGAAACAGTTACACAGAATGCGGCATTAGTGGGAAAGAGTCAGACGCTAGTTAAGACGTATTTCGCTCCTTGCCTCCCGCACCGCTCTCCGCTCTCGGTTCACTCACCCCGCTCCAATAGTGTCCGGGGTATATCTAGTGTTGCCAATTTAGCATAATCTTATGCTCGATTTGGCATTTTAAGTTTCAATTCCACGTAGTAATAAGTTTGTCATTAATATTTTTTGTCATTAATAATGTCATTATTAATTTTTGCGTGAAGGAGTAACAAACATACATATACACACACACACACAAACGTTCACATTTATAATATTAGTAGGATAGGATATACATATATAGTAGGATGTAAGCCATTATGTTATAAAACCCTATTTAAAACAGTCTCGAGATACTTACGTGTAAAAAGAGGTATTTATGAGACTATTAAAGTTTTGAGAAGTATTGTATTGATCAAAACTATATAATAATAATAATAATAACTTTATTCACAAATAAATATGCTACATATAGAAATACATTTATATTTAAAAAAAATGTGTTTTTTTGTATTTCCTTAATATTTTATTTTAAGTTCAAACATAATAGTATAATAATTTAGGTATAAGCATAAATACCTTCTTAAGTGTTCTAATTACAATCAATTACCTGTCTTAAACTATTTGATTTGTAATTTAATGTGATCCTAGCACTACCCACAAGGTCCTAATGTGATCTTAACTATACCTCAGTATTAAAAAAAAAAATGGGTGCGTGTACGCGCGTGAGAAGTTATACTTCTTTGGCATTATTAAACTCGTCCGGCAAAAAACTCGTCCGACAAAAAACTCGTCCGACGAAAAGTTCGTCCGACAAAATACTCGTCCGACAAAAAACTCGTCCGGCAAAAAACTCGTCCGACAAAAAACTCGTCCGACAAAAAACTCGTCCGACAAAAGACTCGTCCGACAAAAGACTCGTCCGACAAAAAACTCGTCCGACAAAAAACTCGTCCGACAAATATAAATAATTAATTACATTAAAATAATTATGTAGTAGTAGTACCTCTTTGTACTTAACATCTTGTCATCTTGCGGTTTGCGGACAACTTCAACATGGTTTTATGACAGCTGTCATCTTACGGTTTGCGGACAACTTCACGGTGAGAATTTTGTGTGACGCTTTTGTAAAATTTCACTCTCATCATTTTTTCATAACGCGCCTAAAGAAGTATAACTTCAAAAAAACAAAATCAGGTCACTCGTTTTGGGAGATAAACGCGCTACAATTGATTTATATTACCTACTAGCTGTCCCGGCAAACGTTGTTTTGCCATATAAAAAAAAACTAAATCAAAATCGGTTCAGCCGTTCGGGAGCTACGATGCCACAGACAGACACACACACACAGACACGTCAAACTTATAACACCCCGTCGTTTTTGCGTCGGGGGTTAAAAATCATACAAATCGGTTCAGCCGTTTAGGTGTAGTTTGGCAACTAACACCGCGACACGATTGACATCAATATTTATACGTCACTCAATTGTTTTGCCTTCCCGGAACCTCTCCATTAAAACTTGAACTTTATGTTATGGTATTAAAGTTCTTATTGACTTGTATTATTACGAATCGTTTGTATGGTATGGAGTATAGAAAAGTGTTGTTTTTAGACATTTTCAGGCAATTTTTTAAATTTTTCTCTCCGTAAGAACCATCCTCGTACCTTATGGAATATTCTAAAAAAAGAATTGGCCAAATTGGTCCAGGCGTTGTTGAGTTATGCGCTTACCAACACATTTTGCGATTCATTTTTATATATAAGATTCCGTGGCACTGTCGGAATAAAAAATAGCCAATAACACTCAGTTATCTTCAATCTATCTCTGTGCAAAATTTCATCCAAATTAGTCCAGTGGTTCTGCTAGCCTAGCATGACGACCAAAACACGATACGATAAAGCTATATCACGCGATATAACTACATCAACTCTCAAAATATGATAGATAAAGCCGCCATGTTGAATTTTTATCATAATTTTTGTCGCAATTTATAATAAAAATTTAACATGGCGGCTTTATGTATCATATTTTGAGAGTTGATGTAGTTATATCGCGTGATATAGCTTTATCGTATCGTGTTTTGGTCGTCATGCTAGGCAGGTTGGAATCTGGAGATACCAACATACACATATACAAACATGTTACCAACGTTACCTCTTTATAATATTACTAGCTGCCCTCCGCGGTTTCACCCGCGTAACTCCCGACCCCGTGGGAATATCGGGATGTAAGCTATCCTATCTCTCAAGTTGGATCGAACTGCACATGGTGTGCGAATTTTATTATAATCGGTTAAGTGGTTTAGGAGTCCATTGAGGACAAACATTGTGACACGAGATTTATATATATTAAGATAGAGTAGGTATAGAAGGTTAGTATAGAAGTACCTATAGATAAAAGTGTCATTTTAGAAATACATGCATTAATATTTCTCTAATGTACCTACTACCTATTGAAAAAATGATAATGCACTAAAACCTCTATAAACGTTCTAAGCGCGACTGTACGGACAACAGCTTCAGTATAATACAGTCCATTTAAGAAGTCATCAAAATGTATGAAACCGTCGCTTTTTCGTGACCATTCGAATTTGGTCGGTTAGCCAAGAACTGAAGTTATGATTTGTTTTTCGTTTATATCTACTTAAATACGCGACATTTGAAGCTGAAATTTTCAGGATATGTATTTCAAAAGGCACTCTAATTTTTGGTATATACGCACATATCTTTAGTTGAATAGGTTTCTTGCAAAGCTATGACATTTTCAGATTTGACTTGAAGTGTTATTATTGAAAAATGCGCGTATGTACTGTCTTGAAACTTATTATACATGTAAAGAATAACAAAACGAGCCAAATACCGCTTTCAGTGAACCTGCGTGTTCTCATTTAAGCGCAAGGAGTTTCTTTCGAATTTGCGTAGGGTTGCATGATTTCTCTTAAACAGTAGATATTTATGAAAAACAAATTAGCGCACAAATACGCACAAATTAAGAGCTACTTATATATGTTTAATCCAAGGTCGCACATTCAATGGTTTCGGAGATACAAGTTTTTGCAAAACGTCAGCCCAGCAGGAAATGAAATATCTCGAAAACCCTAAGACGCACAAATTTAATTATTCGCGCACAATTATGCACAAATATAAGCTATCCGCCGATATACATTATATACCTCTCCGGTCATTCGTTTAAAAATCTTCCTGCTGGAGCACCGTCATTCCAGCAGAATTTGTTTTTCCCGTTTTTTTCCTCAATGCCTTCATGCACTAATTTTTTATTTCGCGCACATTTACAGCAGACTGAGCACTAATTATTCACGGAACCAATTCGCTCTAGAAGCACTTTTTTTGCCCGGCTGACGGACACGGTTGGATCGCCGACAAACTTGCGCGGCAATTTTAAAGTACGCGTACTTAAGGTGACACACAGGCGAAAAAGGTCGTCGAGCCACAAGTCCGCGTACTTACTCGCACGTCTATCACCCCGTTTAGACGTATTGTATTTAAAACAACGTGAGATAAATAACTAGTAAAGTGAAAGATAATCATAATTTTTGCTCAAATAGGACTTAGTAAAACTAACTTTGCAATGAAAACCATTAAATAAACAAAATCAAACCTTTATTAATTAATTAAAGCACTTTTCAGAACATAGGTAACTCAGCATGTAAATTTTACTCATTGTATGGTAAATTGTCATAAAATTGTTGGCAGTCCGAAGGGATGACAGACTTTAATTCTTGTAGATGCAACCATTTCGATTTAGTAATTTTGCACCTTTCGGTGTATAGCTGAGGATACATTTGAACTGGTACAACATGTCGTGTAGGTCGATTAGGCAGCATCACATAATCTCCATCGAAATCTAGTTTTACTTTGATCATGCCATCTGGATTATAAGCTATAACTTTGATATCCATAACAGTAGGATAATTTTTGTTCCTCCCTGGTCTAGTAGATTTATAGCGCAAAGGTTGCGTATAATCCTTAAAAAATTGGCGGGACAATCTGCTCCAATATGTCCGAAGGAATTGCACCGGAAACATTTCAGTCCTTTCGGGCAAGAGTTTGACAAATGTCCGACGTCACCACACTTAAAACAGCGCTGCCGCGTTTTCTCAGGCTCCGCCCGCGGTGGTTGCTTGAAGGGGCGGGTTACCGAAGCGGTTATTTGTTTCTTGGTCTTGTTTTTGAATGTTTCATATAGCGCCATCTTTTCCTTAAGGGCCGGATATGTTGTCACGCCGTATAGCAACATCTTATTGGATTCATTGTCACTAATACCGTCAATAATGTACTGAATTGCCACATAATCAGGAAACTTTGCCCGCAAGTACTGATAGCACGTCTCACTCGGCTTCTTCTTTCGGTTGCTTATAAGTTCATGCATTTGCATGACGTTCTTAGTCTCAGGGAATTCTTTAAGCAAGGCAGTCTTGAGGTCTTCGTAAGACTTAAAAACCTTTTTAGTCCTTAGCCACAGCTCCGCCGTTCCCGTTAGTGATATCCGTGCCATGATCAGTAATTGTTGAGCCGAATATTTCAGCAACAGTCAAATCGTCGCCGGAGAATTTAGGGGCATCGTCCATCGTCACACTTTGATAGCAGTTATCGTCGTTGCTTTGTGTTGAAGCGTCATCTCAGGTATCGTCGTAATTAGGTTATCTTCTTTAGTCGTGTCGCGTCTTGTAGGTTGTGGTAATGGCGGCATACACGCGGTGCTCGCCGGTTGATTTTCTTCGTAATAGCTCGTTTCGTCGTTCTGGGTCGATCCTGGATGAGAATTTGTAGAGGACCCAGTAAAAACACGAATTATATTCATTTAAGTTTATTGGAAACACTTCGTACCTATATTTATTTTACAAAAAGCAGACTGGCACATCGTTCGCTATTTTCTCTCTAATCTCTAATTAATTCGGACTGCCAAACACAGGGTCGCGGGTTCGATTCCCGCCTCAAACAAGTATTTATGCTTAGATATTTGTCTGTGGTCTGGTTGTTTCTATGTATTATAAGTATATATTTACAAAAGAAAAGTATATAAGTAGTATATCCGTTGTCTAGCACCCATAACACAAGTGTAGTTACTTAGCTTGGGGCTAGATGGCGATATGTGGAATGTCCTGCAATATTTATATTTATTTTATTTTAATTCTATCGTTCCTCAACGTCTTGTCACTTCCTACTCTCTACTCTCCTATTGGTTGAACTTACTCGTTCACCTTATTCGGATACTTTTACAATTTTTTTTAGATTGAACGAACAATGATGTAAATGCAAATAAAAAACAACACAATCCAATGAGCGTCATGGTCGGTCGGCGCGAGCCAGGACGTCGCATCTCATTTTATAGCACACAAAAATAATAATAAAAAAAAAACTCACACCAAAGGTTGATCAGCAACCACTACCACTTCCTCCATCATCACCGGTAGCAGACCACCTCGCATACTAGTAGGGAGGCCAATTGACAAAAAATCGCTTATATACGAAGTTCGTAGGACTGGATAGTTTTATAACGACAACAGGTGTCGTTGGAATCAGCGTGGCTTACTGATACGAAAATGTATGTTGTCGCTTTCTAAAGTTGTGGGGGCTCCATCTATGACGTCACAAAGATGGCGCCGGACAGGTTTAGATTTTGTCGATTATTGCGATAACCATTTATCTGATTTAAACAAACTAGGTAGCAAATGATAGGTAGTAAAATTTGTAACAAAACATGCGAAGTCACATTTATTGTAGGTATTATATTTGAATAAATATTTAAAAAAAAGTAAGTTTTCATGGGATTATTTTTTTAACGCAATGCGTTTGGTATGCATTATACCCAATTAATATTGAAATTAGATTGATACTTGAGCAGTAAATAATTAGGTACATTATCGTACCTAATTATTTACTGCATTATTTTAACAAATAATGTTTTACATAGTAAACAGTTCGGTTTTAGTAAGGGGCGCTCGACTACTGATGCGGGTATAGCGTTAATTAAAAATATATTTGATGCTTGGGAGGAGTCGCATGATGCGTATGGCATATTCTGTGACTTATCCAAGGCAAAAACGGGTCATTTAGGATGACCCGTTCTCCGGAGGAGGCACGTGTAAAGTCTAGAAAATCAGGGCGATGCTCATCATCGTTCTTTATCGTACTAAAATTGGTATTATTGATGTCTATGTCCAGCTTGCACTCGCAATTAAACCTCTCCCTACCGAATCTTGGGCATGTAGTTAATAGGTGTTCGACAGTTTGAGGGTCGAGGTGATTGCAAGTGCAGGCTGGGGAGTCTGCTAACATAAAACGGTGGAGGTAGGCTCTGTTTCCACCGTGTCCCGTGAACAGGTGAGCCTCTACATTTGTAATTGTTAATTTACTGCTGACGGTTATGGAGTGCAGCGTGCTTGACTAACTCGTCGGCTCTCTCGTGTCCCGCATGGGCCTTCACCCAAAACCACTCTAGAACTCGCCCTTGATCCGACAGTGCCGAAGCCTTGACCCTTATTTTCGCAGCTATAGGATGGAGCGACTGTGGGTCGGCGATGCAGTTCAGACTGGACCGGGAGTCACTGAGTATCGCCACTTCCTTCATAGAATTGGTTTTTGTCGCTATTTCCAGAGCTTTCCGCCTGAAACACTGAACAGTGTAGTTCTCCAGCCGGAAGCTTGCGTGCTTCACCTCTACTCCTTTCCAGCAGGTGACTCTCGCTCCCCTCTACCCTCGATCTTACTGCCATCAGTGAAAAGCAGGATTTTGTTTGTGTCGACACTAGTGAGGTCTTCGGCGGAAGTCATTGACCCAAACTTGATCCTCTGCCTATGTGCTGGGTGCGGCAGGCCGAAAGGGCTGGTTCTGGATTGCAGTTCTCTTCCGGGCAGCTGGGGAAGTGGCTTGCCTCTCTTAACCTCATAAAGAGCCTTGTTTTCCATTGCGCGGAGGTCAAGTGGTATGATTTTAGCCAGTAGAGCACTGGCCACCAGAGAAGTAGTCCTATGCGCCTTGGCCACTCTTATCGCAAACTGTCTTGAGGTTCTGCCGAGTCGGGTCTTCACATATTGTTTGCGGCACACATCCGCCCAGGCTGGGGCTGCGTAGAGGACTGTAGGCTCGATGACTGCTGTGTAGAGGGTCTTGAGAATTTCGGAGTTTAGACCCCATTGGGCTCTTGCTGTTTTAGAGATAATTCTGTACAGGTATACGGATTTCTTGTTGACAGCCTCAAGGTGGGTTGCGAAGTTCAGATGTTTGTCGATTGTTAGTCCAGCACCTCGAAGGCAATTTGGGTTCCGCCTAGATAGACTTTAGGTATCTCGTATTTAAGCTTCTTGGTGCACAGCATAGCCTAGAGTTTCAAATGCTTGTTTACAAATTTTAGTTATGTATTTCCTAAAACAAATATTTGATGTAAGTTGCAACCCGAAGTCCTCAACTTCAGTAACTCTCATTAACTCAGTACTGGAAAGGGCTTCTGCTTGCGAGTGAAACTGATGGTTACACATTTTGAGGTGTTAAACTGCCATTTACTTTTCTCCACTCAACTACTCTTTTAATATCAGTTTAAAGTTTGTGACAGTCCTATACAGTCATGTTTTACTGATAGTAGTAGAAGAAAATAACAAGAATTTTGCATCTTTAACAACTTTATCATAATTATCATAATCATAATTATAAATGCTAAAGGGCCAAGATTCGATCCTTGACTCACTCCAGACAAAGTCAAATACGGTTCTGATCGCACCCTCGCATTCTCCACATACTGTCGTCTGTCTCTCATGTAGCTAATAAAGAAGTAAATGATGAGGTACCTAAATGATGACGTAATTACGCACAAGCGAGCGGTTTGCGGAGAGCGGCATGCATCTCACGTAGACCGATATATCTCGTGGACTGCCGGCGCAAGCGGTGGCCGGCCGATGCTAGCCCGGCTACCGCGCGCGCGCTCGCTGCACCCCTCTGCCTCCTTGAACCGGTTGCAGTACGGCAGCGAGCGCCCGCGCAGCTATCTAATAAGAAAGTCGGTAGGCTCGTCCGCTTGTGCGTTTACAATAATATATTAGCTTAATATTAACTTATATTTACCTTATAAAACTATTAGAATATTATATGTAGGTATATAATATTTACTATAAATATTTGTCTATAAATATTTATTTATTTATTTAATATTACATCTATCTATCCTATATTATATATAATATGTATATATTTATTTATTATTACTATAATATATAAACTAAGGGTAAGTATGTACCTACAATATTATATCTATATATTTATATATTTCTATAAGATCGCGCCGCTACAAATGCTTTTCTGAAGTCAAAGTAGGCGGCGTCTTCGTTGCATGTTTGCTTCGTTGCGTATGCGTGCGGCCTCCGAGACCATACCGCTACCCACGGTTTCAACGGGTGGGTTTGCTTTGGGGGCCGGCTATGTGCTCGCCCGCCATTTACGCATAGATGGCGCTACGGTTTCTAAAAGGACCGTCATGTGTGAGCGTGGGTGGGTTGTGTTGAAACCACCCGTTTCAACACAACCCACCCACGCTCACACTTGACTACACTATTTTTGTAATAAAATTATCTTAGTTTTATTTCATTTTTTTCTCTGACTGTTCTTTCTTTAATACCTACTTCCATGCGGGCCTCAAAACCTACTCCAAATTCATAATAAAAAAAAGGAAGCTTTGGGGGCCGCGGTCCTGGCCCCCAAAGCCAACCCACCCGTTTCAACACAACCCACCCACGCTCACACTTGACGGTCCTTTTTTTAGATTTCCAGAGGCGGCACCATGCCTACTTTTCGAAACCGTAGCGCCATCTATGAGGAAATGGCGGGCGAGCACACAGCCGGCTGTGCCCCAAACGCTCCAAGAGTATGCCGAAGTTCTTGGAGCTACACGCCATAACAACTTGCTGTTGGGCACAGTACGGGGAGGTGGAGAAGGCGGCGTTGTGGTTATACTGGTGCAGGACGGATTCGCGAGTTTCCTGCAGCAGGCATTCACAAACCAATATATATATTATATATTGGTTTGTGGGCAATAACAACAGTCACCACCCGGAGGCGGCTGGGACTTTTAGTCCCGATTGCCACCGGGTGGCAATCCATGTGGGACGGGGACTATACGACCGAAACGAATAAAACTGAATAAGACAAGGATGGCAGCACGTCAAAAATCGCAGGAGTGTAAGAGCAGCTATTTTTATTCGTTTCGGTTGCCTTCCGACGGTTTGTGAATCAGGAGGCAGATGCTTGCCGTGCTCGCGGTGGTCGGCGGGTCATACTTAACTCCTGCGATTGAATGAGCAACCGCAGGCGTGAGTTGTATGACCCGCTGATTCAGCGGTTGTGGGCCGCAGCAGGCAACCCGACGCCGGAATTCATTATAACGTCGTTGATATTGCAATGCGGTCTATGTTAACTAAAACGTACTTTACGGTTTAAGACAAAAACTTTCTTCCATAATTTTTTTAATGTATTTAGTACAGTCATTTGGTCGAAAAAATAGAGGTTACCTGGAAAGTTTTCCGGGAGTTTTCAAAATTGGTAATTTTATAGATTTTGACGTGCTCTTTCCGAATTTTAACTTTGCCACCTCGTATCTTCGCCGCTCGCGCCGCCATATTGCAAAAATGGCGCCTAAAAGCAGTTTTTTGATAATAATTCCTTTCCGACGCATTTTACAAGAAAAACATATCTATACAAAATAATAGTAGAGAAAATTTCCTACAATTTATGTCATAACCTTTTTTTCCTAAAACCAATAGTTTCGGCGTACGAGCGCCGTAAAGTGTAGTTCAACACACGTTTCGGCAGAAATACTCATTTCCACACCACCATGAGGTAGAGAAAGCGGCGCGTTTTTTTTTATCGTGGTATCCCCAGTAGGCCTAATCCACATCTGACTCACTATTTCAAAATTTAGTTTTGCTTTAATTTGCTTTAATCGTTCAATGTTTTGGTCGGAAGCAATAGCACTTTTAGGTGTTATACAATGAATGCCACCCATAGCATGAAAAGTATTATGCCCATCTAATGTTTGCGTGTTGAAATCGGCGTTGTCGAAAACAAACTGTGAAAACGACTGATCAAAGATATTCAATGGTGAGCGCATTATAGCTGAAACTTCGAACAGCATTTTTTGATTACAAAAGACCTATAAATAACAAAAACCCATCTAAAAATAGTAAACGCGCCATATGCGTTGGTGGCACTGGTAAGAGAAAGGGGCATGCCCACTCTCCCTTGTAAAATATGCTGTCACTGCACACACTTGAAACTTAATGCTAATGATTCTAGGGTATGTTAGCTATAAGAGAGCTTATAAGTTAGGTATAAAAAAAGTTTTTAGTAACGAGATATAACAATTTTTATTTTCACAATAAACCAGTTTCACATCAGTACATTAAACTACAACTGAAATAGTTTAGTAATGTAATTATCACGATTATATTATATAAAAACAATTAAATTGATAGTTAATCATCATTATCTCAACCAACAGATAGTCAATTGATAATTAATCATCGTAAACTATTAATATATTATCTAGAAATTGTGCCGGAGGTGAAACATCTGTTTGATGCCGTGCCCACCCCAGATACCATATCACAGTCATAACGTGGGCACAGCATCCCACTGTTCGACGACCAACAATGCAATTACAACAGTATTTTTTAACTGCATTGTAGCCGCTTTCATTTGCACTTACTAAAATATATACAAAGTATATTTTGCGACTTATATGTCTGCTGGATATCCTGGCCCTTATTAGCAAGCAATTATTATCAAAGTTTGAAGCATCCATTAGGCTATTTCTTCGATTATTACATACTTCTATTTGATAGGAGCCATCATTGCGTATATGCTCTCCGTAGTAGGATTTTGCTTGTTTAATTTGATAGGTACCACACGCAATCAAAACTAAATCATTTAATGAGAGGACAGGGAATTCAGTAACATTTTCTACATTAACATTTATGTTTCTAAAGTCGGCTCTTGCTCTATTTAAGTTTCTTAGCCTAACATAATCCGATAAATCATTATCTATATTCATTTTATTATTTACAATTTCTAGGATTTGTGCTGCATCTTCCCTGTCTCTTATTTTCGTATGGTATTTATTTATTAGAGCAGCAGCTATGGAAAAATCTACCATTAGGTGTGTGGAAGCGGTATTAAAATAATTTTGGCGAAATATTTTAAATGCAGTTTTAAAAATGCCATTTACCACTTCCACAACCCATCGACACATAGTTACTGCTCTTGATTTGTTGGCATCGATAGTTGTCAATTGTGATTCCCCGTCCTCAGGTGACAGTGGTACATGAACATGATAACCACAAGCTTCTAAAAGTGGTAACGCGTCTCTAAAGCCCCTATCTAAAATAAACACATCTCCTCTTTGAAAATATTGCCTAAATGGACTCGCTTCATTATGAAATTCCTTTTTTATTATGTCTGCATCAGAGGTTGTTGCTGCATAAGGACCAAGAACATCCACAATATAACCATCAGTGCACACAATAAGAAAAGGTTTGACTAAATTCCGATATTTATGCAATGAATATGTTTTCTTTTGGTATAGGTAATTCGAGCTTTTTTCAATATATATATAGGTGCCATCGGCAATCACTATTGGCCTTCTTTCTTCTCCTCCATATAATCCATTCGGAATTAACAAGTTTCTAGAAGCAATTTGTTCGCGGGACATATGATTTATGCCCAGATTCTGCGGAACTTAATCCTGGTGTAGTATTTCACGTACTTTCTTCATTAGCCGCTCTAATGTACTTCTAGGTACTTTTAGTAATGCTGACAGACGTTCATCACTGTCTCCAGTTCTTAGTTTTATTAGGTACGCAGCAAGTGCGAAAGAACCTCTGTACATAGCAGACAGTCTCGGAACATCTGTTAATATTTGATTAAATTGTTCCTTTGTATGTCCAATGTAATAATGGACAATATGGTCAGGCAAACTGTTAAAGTCTTCAAAATCTAAGTTTGTGACCATATTTTCTTTTAGTAATGAAGCGAAATCTTCTATTTGACTCGCGCTAAATGTTCTTATAGGATTTTCAATATTTTCTAAAAGTGATTCCCAGTCGTTACTTCTTAAATGATAAGAACAGATTTTACAATTCTGAGGTACATAGTAATTGTAGTCACAAAATAAGCGTATCCGCAGTGGTGATGGGACAATGTGTCGATCAGACTCAGTACAGTGTGGGTAGAAACACCTACTTTGGTTGTGAGGTGCCCTTATGTAGTTAGGCAATGATATGCTATCAGATATTTGCAAACCTGGTTGCACTGCTTGGTTTCCGGATTGAGTAACTGATTGCACCGAAGGTGATGTAGCTGATGTAGATTCTCGTTCATCAGCCAATCTTGTTGCTGCTCTGTCAGTCCTTCGCCAGCAAGTATGACATAAAACCGCTGATCTTGGCAACTCTCGTGGTGCTATTTGACTTGCAATCATATCTCTTATGCGTACCTCACGTTGAGTATCAGACCGCAATGTGTGTAATCTGCCACTAACAAGAGATCTACCACAGCTGATGCACACACGTCTATAATTAACAGCAGGTGCTGCTGTATTATGTGGTTCTTGGGTTGAGTTTCGTATATGGTCCCAGGCTGCAGTCCAACAAGAATGGCAGACCAAACTGTCACTCGACACTAGCACCTAAAAAAAAAAACAATAATTATATTCATAGTTAAGTACAATTACTTAAGTACTATTTAATAAATATGCAAGTTATTTGTGAAAATATTTAAAAGGCCCCCACTGACAAGGATTGCACTTATTCATTCATTTGATTGTGGTAAATTGCACATAACAAACAAACCGAACCTAACTTTTAAAGGGGTAAACCGAATTTCATCAAACATAGCTAAGAACATTCATGATGATATCATCTTTCAGACAATAATATAAATATCGGTTCATACATTCAGGAGCAATGTTGTCACAGACAGACGCACATATCAAACTTAAACATAAACTCACCTCTGTTTGGGTCGGGGGTTAAAAACAGGGGATATTATGAACCTAAATCTGAAAGCCTACTTAGTGCTCTAAAATAAATGACAATTACCTGCTGTGATTGAACCCATTGCTGAACAAGACTACGGACTTCTGCAATTTCTAATAAATGTCTTCGGATTCTCGTGACATTCAAACCACAATTCACACAACGTAAATGTCCTCTGGTGGTGAAGACCGAAGGTTGGGAAGTACTTGGGCCGGTATTCATGCTGGGGTCGTTCGATTGGGCAGATATTGTATCCAAGTTCGCGCTGAGGTTGTCGTATGAGGCTGATACGGTATCCATATTCGGGCCGTGGTCATCGAGGTTAAAAGAAGTATCGGAGTCCATTTCAAAAGCTTTTAGTCAACAAATAAACAACAAAAGTATGCGAGCAAATATAGCGAAACAACTTTTCTGAGTGACGTTTATGTGACAAGTCATAGGGATTGGGATGTCGACCATAGACTATTATTTGAAGTATTGATTTATCGATTAAAATAATCGATTACCTATAATCGTTACAGTGAATTAAAATTCAATATTTTTGTTAAAAATCATAATAAAAAATAAATAGCTACCAATTTACTTCTGAAAATCAGATATTTACTGTGATAAGGGAAGTAATCTTATCTTATATAAAATCCTGACTGACTGACTGACTGATGGATCAACGCACAGCATAAACCACTGATCGTAGAGACCTGAAACTTGGAGGGTGCGTTCTTTGTATGATATTGGCATCCCCTTAGGGGGTGAAAAAGGGGGGCCAAGTTTATATGGGACAACGTGATTTCTTGGTCCATTTTCGACTACTACGCGGACGAAGTCGCGGGCAAAAGCTAGTTAGGTGATCAAAATATATTGTACTGAACAATCAATACATTATATTATTGTATTTATATTTTTTTTAATGTATTTATTTATTCTAGGAGATAATTATTCATTAGGTGTTATGTGTTGATTTTGTAAAGTTCGATTGAATAGGTAGTCGATATCGCTCGATATCGACTATCATTCGAGGAGGTTCTTAATTCGATGATTTGGCAGAGAAATGAAGACTGATAGGTGCTTAACTAGAAAAAAAAACTCATGTCGTTTATTTTCTCTCTACTGGTGAATCCCAAAGCCATCTAGAGAAGGGTAGGTGGCGCTGGGATCAACGGCCCGCTTATTAGCTGATCTAGCGAGCTAGATCAGCTGTCAACGAAAGATAGGTATGTCTAGCTAGATGAACTGTCAATAAACGTTGTGAAATTATGTTTATATCTCAAAAACTACAGTCGGAAGTTCGGCGCATACCCTTCGTTGACAGGAGTAGCGATAGAAAGGGTAAATGTATGTATATAATAAGTCTGCTGGTTGGGTACATTAGAGAAAAAAAATAAACAAAAACAAAAAGGGGGAGCGACTACACAATTAGATATGGCGATAGCGAGAGCTCGAGTGAAACTCTTGAACATTCCTGTTTTTCCATGTCGTCGTCCATGAAGTCGTTTGGTCATAGGTATATAGCTACGCTATTCCCTATCTCTACTTAGTCTAAGTCGAACGGATAGTAAGCAGTGAATTGGCGCACAAATATTTAATCGTTATGATTTCGTACTTCAGAAATCGGTGACCGATTCTTCCTGTCGTGAAAAACACAGTTATACAAATCGATTGTTTTATTTATGGTCAATTATCAATAATCGATTGTTGTCTCAACAACTCTGGGAAAAAAAATGCTACAGCACTAGCGTGAGCAACTTGTCTATTAAGTAAGTAGGTACTATTTAATTTCCTGTCGTTTTTATATCAATTATTTTAAAATATTATAAAATACTTTATATGTTAATCGATTGATACGTAAATTAACAAATTTTTTTTACATATGTTTTGAATGAAAGCAATTTTTTGTGCAGTAACAGCATTATATGGGCGGGCCCCTTTTATCGCAAGTGCCATTGAACGCACCGTTTGCGTTTGCGTTTGAACATTGTTATGCAACATGTTGTCAGTGTACCTGCTTGCCTTGAATTCCCGATATTCCCACAGGATCGAGACTAACGCGGGTTACACTCACCGGGCGTTAGTCCTGATCCCGTGGGAATATAGGGATAAAAAGCCTATATGTTAATCCAGCTATTTACGTATCTACCTAGTTTCATCGCAATCAGTCTAGTAGTATTTGCGTGAAGGAGTACCAAACATACACACACACAAACATAAAATATACTAACACAAACTTTCACAAATATTAGTACCTAGGATTAGTGTGATCAGGGTGACATTATATAAAAATAAACGCAAGATGAATGATTCATAAATATTTATTATAAAAAATGGCTGGCTCGATTTCGCTAATTCTTTTTTTAGGATCATATGAAAGAAAACGATTGCCGGGACAACTAGTTGTTTAATAGTTGTGATAGTGTTTGAAACAATCTTTCAAACAAAACCCATATTGTTCAGGACAGTCGGGACAAAAATATGAAGTATCTTTTCTTATTTTTTTTACAGCCCAACACTGCCTACATCGTTTCCTCATAATTTTTTTGTTTCTGTTATCATTTGTACGAGGGCATTGCTGGATAACATGTACTTTATTTTGTGGAATTGAACTTCGCATTGCTTCTTCCACATCAATATTTAATAATTTTGCTATGACTTCAAGTCTATAATCATAAAAACTTTTCTTCGTAGAAAAAATATTGTATAGCGTGAATGCGTTATATAATATTTGTTGAAACACGTGAACTCCTAATTTCTTGTACCAGCGAATGGTTTTATGCTCGCAACTATAATATGCGAGCATTTGATCCTGGTGGTCTATACCACCCATGTACTTATTGTATTTTACCACTACTTCAGGCCGGGAAACGGTTTCACCGCGTCGATTCATAACGTTGGTCATATCAGGTCCATATTGTGATGAAATCATTAAAACGTCCCGCCGGTCTCTCCATTTCATAACACAAATACCTCTATTATTAAATTTTGTTATCAATTCGCCACGTTTTAATTTTCTTTGTAGGACTTCTTTTGGGTTATTTTTTCGGTTTACACGTAAAGTACCCGTACAATAGGTTTTAAGCGTCAATAATTTGTGTGCAAGATTTATGGAATTGTAAAAATTATCCATATATACTGAATACCCCTTCTCAAAATAACCGGATAATAAATTCAAAACCACTTTTTCAGTATGATTGGCACCCCCCACTAAAGCATCTGAAGCGCCGGCATATACTATAGTCTTCATAACTACCCCATATTCGTCGGTTAGAATATAAAGTTTTATACCGTAGGGATGCTTTTTGCCTTTGAGATATTGACGGAAAATCAAACGACCACGAAACAAAACTATTGACTCATCTATGGCCAGATTTTTTGAAGGGTAATAAATTTCTTGCATTCGCCGGTTAAAGTAATCAATTAAATTATTTATTTTTGACAGCCTATTATCGGGCACATCGTCTCCAAAATTTAATGCTCTCATTATTAACAAAAATCGGTTTCTGCTCATATGTCTTGAAAAACATGTTAAATTAAACAGTGGATGCTTTTTCCAATAATCTGTGATTCGATTTAGTTTGATAGTTCCCATGTGAAACAAAATACCAAAAAATGTTTTAACTTTAGTCTACTCTTAGGATCTAGTGTATTCGACAATAACTTAGACGCGTAATTATTAATCTTTGTCACTAACATTGTAAAAAACTCATCAGTCGCAATCAATTTGAAGTAGTCGTATGGTGCATTTGTTTCAGGCAATATTTTGAGTTTTTTTTCGTATTCATTAAAATCTATAGGTACAATAGTAGGGTCACGTTCAGTTATCCATTCATCATCTGTTGACTGTTCTGTTATGAATGTTTCGTTACAATTCATAATATTATCTTCACTCACTTGCGCTTCATCTTCACTCGATTTTGTGTCTTCACTCGATTGTGTGTCTTCACTCCTGTCAAAATATAAGCATTTATCTAATTCTTCCTCATTGCTTTCTACTTCTAAATCGTCTTCTTCAAATTCTAGCATCCTAATAAGGTCTTCTTCAGTCAATATGTTGGTAGAGGGTAGCTTTGTTTCCGGTGTTTGTTCTTTATCTTCCCCTTCAAATATATTTCTCATTTCATCCATAATATCTAAATCCCGCATCGATTCATCTAAATTTGCTATACGTATTTTTTCTCTATTTTTTAGGGCAACACTACCATCACTTTTTTCTTTCAAATCAGTCAATGTAACTTTACCATCGTAAATGTCTACTCTTTGACTTTTAAGTATTTTAATACCTGTATTTCGGCTCATTCCTCCTCTTGTTTTAACACCACTTCTTAAAAAGGGAAGGTTTTCATTGGCTGGAGGTGAATGTTTACTAGTGGAAGGTTGGGGTTCTATTTTACTAGTGGAAGGTTGGGGTTCTATTTTACTAGTGGAAGGTTGAGGTTCCATTAGTACGTTTTCGTTGTAATTTGAAGGTTGCAAAATGTAGGATAAATCAACTAGAGGTGCAGCTAAATTTTCAGAATCATTATATTGTGATCCAGTGAAAAGCGATTTGGCACGCTTTGATCTTTTAGACGGTTTAGTTGCTGATTCTGCTGTGACAATTTCTTCAAATGCTTGTGGAGACGGTATTTCGTGGATTGTGTAACGTCGTCGCCTCGGTGTCACGCTCTTGTTATCATCGGATATATTTTCTTCCTTTAAAGCTAACTCTAATAGTTTATCGCTTCTCCGTTTCATTGTAGTACTGAAAAAAATTTAAATTAATCAAACAACTCCATCGAAATGTTACCATTCCAACGACCACAAAACCGAGGCTCAGTGAGTTAGTAAGCAATAGAAATTAAAAAATAATAATAATTTGAAACTGATATATTTATTTTACTTAGTCACATTTAGTTAGTTACATTTAGTTAGTTACAAATGAAACATTCATCGGCAGGATAGTGTTCATAGACAGAAAATTGACATATTGGGCACCAAAAAAAGTTACTTAAAAACATTTTTTTTAACATTTCGTCTTCATTGGTAAAAATAAAATGTTCCAGCGAATACAAGTTTGTATTGTGCCCACAACCAATACATGAGTCGCATCTTATGAAATGTGTCAATGCCCATGGCCATTTTAAATTATGTTGCCAGAATAAATAAAAGTCTGTTCGATTGAAGTAATAATCCACGTCCAGCAAAATTACCATTGTAGGTAGATAATGTTATGATCTAGCAGCACAAGCAGTAAGTAAGTATACGGTTTTATAGTCTTTGTAATTCTCTGAATTAACCTATAACAAGCAGAAAGTACCACTTTGTTAGTTAATTATTTTTTGTAGGTACATACATTAACTACACAAATAAGTAGGTTCAAATAAACACAAACGAAAGAGAATAGAATTAGTAATACCCTTTGGGACGGAACCCAGAAACGAACCAGCAGAGTAAACAGAGGTCAGCAGTTTTGTTTGAAGAAATATAAATGGATAGGTAGGTACTCACGTATTAGTGGAAATCTGCTCGCAAACACCACAGTTGATATGTAGGAACCAGGATGATTTCGGCGTAAGGCTAAAAGACCTTGCTTGTTATAAATACCACTGTGGAAGTAATAAAAGTCAATGTCATTATGTGGGTTCATTATTAAAATACGTACCTACCTAATAATTTTTTATTTGTAAAATTGAAATCTAACCCTAAAACCGAACCCTTAACCCGAACCCCTAAAACAAAGACCCTAAAATCAAACCCCTAAAACCGAACCTTGAAACCGATCATCTAAAACTGAACCCTAAAACAGAATCCCTAAATCTGAACCTTATAACAAGCTTTTATTATTATTGCATTATCATCCGATTTAGATGTACCTATGTATACAAAATTTAAGCTCAATCGGGAAACAGGAAGTGGGTTTAATTTAATTTGAAAGATTTTATTACAGACAGGCCTGGCAGGACAGCTGAAGGTAAATAAAACCCTTTAGTTAATAAAATAATATACTAACACACATTTGGTTAGGTTCGTCTCACATGCATAAACCTATCCATCAAAGATTTTTACTGCTATGCCAATGAACGCACCGTGTGCGTTCATGTGATTTCATAGTAAAAATACACAATGAAGCTATGAAAAATAATGATAAAACTGAAGATATTGCTTACCTTTATCTCCTAATTCACAAATATATCATAATGAACACTCAAATAACTCAAGTTTTTCAACATCAAATTAGACCGCTCTCAGCACAAACCGTTTTTTCACAGTAAAATCAAAACTGACAGTACCAAGGAAAAACCATCAGTGTTTCCATATTGAAAATTATTTTTTGTTGTGAATGTTGCCAAATATTTTAAATGATATCCTACCATTTTCTGATAAAGTCAAAAAAACGTCAATTGGTTACCGAACGCATACGGTGCGTTAGTGGCATGACGTAGTAAACTCGATCAACGCAAATGGTGCGTTGGTAGCAACGAATGGGTAGGACAAATATTACTTTTAAACAGGCATCCACTGCTTTGATTATTGATGGCATCTCACATTGTACAATATTAATAATAACATATCTGGCCGTGAGACTGAGTTTGATGGCCCTACCACCATTATAAATGGTTACAGTTTCATATTTATTTAATTTCTTTGCCAATTTAAGATTTTAGTTGATCTGCTGACCTGCATGATGAGCAGCAGTGCCTCTTGTTATGACGGCCTCTTTTGTTTTTGCACAATTATTTTTATATGTAGTATTATTAATCAGGAAGGGCAGACTTGTGACCGTAGCAATGTCCACTGATTCTTCATTATTTTCATCAATGTTTTTTGTGGCCATACACTAAGACAGGACATAGAGCAAGGAACTTGGTTGAATAGCGAGACTACTCACCGGAACAGCCTCTACCGTCGAGTCTTTAATAGCGCGTAGGGTTCTCCAATTCACCGGATCTCCGTACACTCCGAGAATTTTTTGAACGAGGCGTTAAAAAACCTTTAACAAATAGGAGCCACCAACGTTCCTTGAACACAGTGACTGATGACATTTTGTCGTTTACAAAAATTCTAAATACAAAGGCATATTGTTACTGCGTGAAATAGTACTTTGTCAAATCGTTAACTATGATTTGTTAATTGATAATAATACGTCTAAGGGGATTTGTTCCTGCATTAAGGGTACTTTGTCGCTGTGCCTGTAGCACATTGTCACATTGACAACGCATCTTTGTCTCTACGTCTAAGGGGATTTGTTCCTGCATTAAGGGTACTTTGTCGCTGTGCCTGTAGCACATTGTCACATCGACAACGCACCTTTGTCCTCTACGTCTAAGGAGATTTGTTCCTGCATTAAGGGTACTTTGGCGCTGTGCCTGTAGCACATTGTCACATCGACAACGCACCTTTGTCTCTACGTCTAAGGGAATTGGTTCCTGCATTAAGGATACTTTGTTGCTGTGCCTGTAGCACATTGTCACATCGACAACGCACCTTTGTCTCTACGTCTAAGGGGATTTGTTCCTGCATTAAGGGTACTTTGTCGTTGTGCCTTTAGCATATTGTCACATCGACAACGCACCTTTGTCTCTACGTCTAAGGGGATTTGTTCCTGCATTAAGGGTGCTTTGTCGCTGTGCCTGTAGCACATTGTCACATTGTCAACGCATCTTTGTCTCTACGTCTAAGGGGATTTGTTCCTGCATTAAGGGTGCTTTGTCGCTGTGCCTGTAGCACATTGACAACGCACCTTTGTCTCTACGCCTAAGGGGATTTATTCCTGCAAAAGTCGCCAAGCCTGTAGCGCGTACATGGCAGTAGGCAGGAACAAAGCCCCTTGCGCGTAGAGACAAAGGTGCGTTGTCGATGTGACAACGAGCTGTAGGTAAAGTAACAAAACACTTCAGTGGCATGAACAAATCGTCTTAGACGTAGCGACATAGGTGTGTTGTCGGTATGGCAACGGGCTATAGGCATAGCGATAAAGCACCTCTGTGGCAGGACCAATTCGTCTCAGACGTAGATACAAAGGTGCGTTGTCGATGTGACAACGAGCTGTATCACAGGATCTGTAAAATAAACACGATTTTTTTTTTATTATTTTACATTTATTTATTTAATTTAACATTTATTCCACACTTACATTTTTTTCGAATATAAAAAGTAGATATTCTAGCCAATTACAAAGAAATACCTATAAAAAATACTCCAAAAATATATAATAGTAAAAAAAATATTACTTGACAAAAAAATATTCGAATGTTTTAAAATACTTAACTAGATTAAGCGTTTTAACTAGGTTAAGTCATACATAAAATAAGATATCACTGTGTCGAACCATAAGGAACACATACTTGTCATATTTTATATAAATGCGTATACCCTTCAACAAGCCACGTCTTTATTTAGATAAATACTAAATTACGTTTAGGTTCAAAATGTCCAAATCCCAAAATGTCCAGAGGGTGCAAATTGTCCATATCCCAGAATGTTCATATCCCAAAATGTCCAAATCCTATAATCTCCATATCCCAAAATGTCCATATCCCAGAATGTCCATATCCCAGAAAGTCCAAATCCCAGAATGTCCATGGCCCAAATTGTCCATATCCCAGAATGTCCATATTCGTACCAGAGTTTATATTTTACTTTATTGAATTAAAATTATATGGTGGATTAAAAAAACAGCTGTTGCCAATCATTATAGTATTTTAACCGATGGTCGATGGTCTTTGGGTTTTATTTTTTTATTGAGTTTGGACTATTTTAAACATTATTGGTCTTTATTTCCAAAAATAGCTAAATTTTTTATTATTTTTCGAATAAACATAGCGTCGACACCGAATTTCTTAAAAACCGTGTTAATTGGGTACCTATGTAAAGTTTTTTGGAAGATGTCAATATTTAATTTTAAAAGTAACATTGTATTTTCTTGACATAGGTAGGTTTTTTTTATATCCGAACAACATTAAATTTATTTCATTTTCTTGACATACCGAATTACAAATTTACATATATTAGGTGCTAAATATAATGTATTTAACATACATAATTATATTTCTATTGCTTTCTTGTTCTTTTGATTAAAATACTAAGTATAATTATTGGCCAAAGTTGTTTATTTTAATCCTCCATATAATTTTGTTTAAATAAAGTAAAATATAAACTCTGGTATGAATATGGACATGCTGGGATATGGACAATTTGGGCCATGGACATTTTGGGATTTAGACTTTCTGGGATATGGACTTTCTGGGATATGGACATTTTGGGATATGGACATTATGGGATATGGACAATTTGCACCCTCTGGGACATTTTGGGATTTGGACATTTTGAACCTAAACGCTAAATTATATAATATACTACTATAATGACTCTACAATATGCCGTGCCAAACTTATTCTGCAATAATTAATTAACAGCTCGATAATGTATCGATCTACCGCAATAAGGAATTGGCACGACAGCCTATATTAAAATACGTAGGTTTTCTATCCTATTACAATGAAATACCAATAAAAAAATTACTCAAAAACTAGAAACAGTCAAAAGGTCAACGAAACTAGATGAATTTTTAAAGCGGTTTTCTCAAAATTACATAACTTTCAGGAGGAGAATCATATTTATTCCGTGTAATTCACGTCGCGCCTGAATTACACGGAAATAAATTAAAAAAACCGCGTCAAAAAAAAAGAGTAAGGGTATCGGACCGGAATGATATAGTTTATAGTGGATGAGACCGGAATTAAAAAATAATAATAACCAGCAGGGGATCAGCTCACAGGATCCGACCGGAATAATTCTCCACTTTTGTTGCCGACTATAACTATTTTACTAATAACTTAGTTTTAAGAACTTTTATTTTATGTTTGGCCAATTATTTTAGTTGATGAGAATAAAATTGAAAATTCATTTAATATAGTATTTACAAATAGAAATGTAAGAGAAAACCAAAAGTTTACTTACTAGTTCCTAAATCCAGCAGATCAGTGATGGTCCCTTCAGTTCTTAAACTTGATCCTTTCTCTACTAAGGGATCCAAAAGTCGTTTCTTTATTATTGGGAAATTCTCTTCAAATACTTTTGATGCCAATGGATACGTTTTTCCAAAATCTGCCTCCAGCTAAAAAGTAGAGATTGACGGTTATAGGCAACAGGTAGTTGATATTATAATCTAGATTAGATTTACTTTGTTTTATTTTCAGTTTAACTTCATACACATATGTACAAAGTGCAAAAGTTTAGATGTTTGCTTCCTTTTTTTTATTCTTTTAGTAAGCGGCTAAACACATTTCATGTTATTTGTAAGAAATCAAAACAGTTTTATTTACAGGACTTACAAGGATACTCTTTATCCCTGTAAAAGTACAATACATACAAAATCTTGTTACACCGTACAAAAAAGCTGCTGACAAAAGTAATTACTTCTGTCAGCAGCTTTTTAGAACAATAATATTAAACTGACAGAAATTGCCGAATTTTAGGGTAAATTTAATTTTTTTCTTAAAATTCATAACTTTAGTTTTTTTTCATTAACCTTTTTATTATATTTTTCCCAGTATCTATAATGAGGTAGCAATACGCCCACGACTGGTCGGACACCAATTTCTTTACATATTGTATATAAAACAATTTAAGTTTTAGTTAGAAAAAAAGATTCCACTAACCAATAAATATCCAGTCGGTAAACATAGGCAGGGAAACTGTTTGAAATACTCCTCAATTGATGTCCGTTTTAGTATTTCACTAGCGACCCGCTCCGGCTTCGCACGGCTATATTATGCATGTATTATAAACCATAAACCATTATACATATTAACCTTCCTCTTGAATCACTCTATCTATTAAAAAAAACCCGCATCAAAATCCGTTGCGTAGCTTTAAAGATCTAAGCATACATAGGGATATAGGGACGACGAAAAGTGAACATAGTAAATTTCAGGCTGTTCGCCTTTAAAAATTGTACAAATTTATTTTGCCCAGCTACACCACACTTCTTGCCTTATGGTATCTTGAATGCATGGTAAGCTACGAAGTTGGTGCTCTACAATTAGTTGCACTAAAAGCTTTCTTTTTTTAGTTGTGAGAATATGCCCTTCTTTTTTTTAAAGTTCTTTTCCAAATGTTGATAATTGTAGGAGGCTTTTGAGCTCTTTCTTATCTTCAATAGGGCCAATCTCCTGAACAAAGGACCACTCCGACTCTGCAAAATTCTGAAGAAAAAATAGAAAGATAAATAAAATGAGAAGAGTGTTGTACTAACCGTCAATGAATTCTGCACAACAAAGAAGGGGGTTTGAGAACTTGATGGTGTTGATGTTGAGGTTAATGTGCCTGTATTTTGTTGATTTACATCTACAAAATCAAACAGAAGGTCAATTCTCGTAATTATAGCAAAATGCAATCTTAAATTGATCGAAGTGAAATGATATTGAAATTTAACTGTCAATTGGTATTCTGCTAATCATAATCATAATAACATTTCAGTTACATTTCAATTACATTTCAATTGCATTTCACTAACATTGCGATATAAAATCATTCAGTCATTCATTCATTTTGCTTTGTTAGGTTGGTTATGTCACAAAATTGAAAATAATTTCATTTGGCGCCTGTTTTATTTTGGAGTGTGTCTGAAGAAACTTTGTGATATGAAGGTCCATGAGATAAATCGCGCTAACGCTCTAGATAGCAATTATGAAAGCGATCGGTAGGAAGGAAGGAAGCGAGCAATTGGTGTCGATAGCAATCAAAAGCAATAGCAATAGATAGCGATTTTTTACAAATAAAGTAAATAATGTGGGCCATTTCACATAACGCCATCTAGCCCTAAGTTAAACAACTAGGCTTGTATATTTAAATACTTGTTTGGGGCGAGAATCGAACCTGTAACCTTCTATATCGAAATACAAGTAAAGTAAACTCCAGTCGCGCTTCGGAGATGACACGCATTATTTTTTTTTGCCAACATTTATTTTACTCCAGAGCGGCAACAAATACACAGTATGTTGAAAATGATTCGGATGAACCTGAAGGACCTGTAAGCCGTAAAAGAAAATATATTCCTCAACCTCCAGTTCAGCTAAGAACAGCAAAGGGTGGTCATCTACCAATGATTGATGAAGATAACACCAATCACAGATGCCGAATGCCAGGATGTAAAAGCAAGAAGGCAAGATTGTATTGTTCGACGTGTAATATGCATTTATGCCTTGTAGTTGGCAGGAATTGCTACAAACGCTACCATGAATCTCAATAAACGTTTTTTATTCTATATATTTGGTTTTAATTTTAGTACTGTAAAATGTAAACACTGATACCCAGAGTCCCCTATAGGAGGCGTGCTATATAAAAAAACCGCTAATATTTAATTTTTTTTTAATTTTTCGTGTGGTGCTTAGGGTCTCCTTGATTAGCCTACAAAGTTAAATCCTAATCGCAAACACAAAAACGTCATAGGACTGAGGAGGTTAAGTCACAACGGTTGAACAGACTTAGATGACATTAGAGGTAGATTGACTAAAACCCACAGGATGGCCGTAGCAGGTCGGAGCTCGGACGAAGTGCTGGCGACGACATCCATAGTGGCCACCTGGACCTCATCCCCGACGACAATGAAATCTAAGGTTAAAACTTGGCTGTCATTATTATTATTATTATTTTTTTCGGTTTCCTTCTTCCATTTAAACATATAGAAATCTATTCCGAAGATGTATCTGACCGCACGTAATACCACCCCCTTTTCTCCGGGGTATTGGACATTTTAAACAAATTCAACCTAGTCGACAAGCGACTAGGTATACTGTCCGCGGGCCCTGGAGAATTGGGTACCGTGTCGGCTTCGGGCGTACCCAAGTTTAGGATGTTGAATGGGTCGTCTTCAGGCGCGGGTCTCCTGCGAGCGGTGGGGCAAAGGACAGTGGAGCTTCATCGCGCTCCGGAGATGGTTTTCTATGAAGCAAAATCTAATTAGTATTAAATTCAAAATATGCATTCCTATACAAATAATAATTTAGAAGATATTTACAAAGTTCGCCGTTTGCGCGGTGGCGCGTCCGTAGTAGGACGCGATAAAGTTTCGCTGTCCGTTTCTTCTTAATAAATTTTTGTTTAAATGCCGCCGACATCCGCTTTTTCACCACCTGTTCCGCGCGTACTTGCTTTATCTCGGAACTGTCAAAAGTGTCAAGAGTTACAGACTTAAACTTAAGTACTTCCTTACTTTTTGTGCTTACTTAAGCACAAAAAGGTATACGTAGTATGAACTTACGGATAAAGCTTGCTCGGTAAAGGGCACTTTTTTTCTTAAGAGCAAGAAGATTTCAAAAATCCGAACATTTATAGAAGACTTTACAGAATCACGAAAATCTTTCAGTTGATTTTTTAACAGGTTTTTAAAACCATAAAAACATAAGATACGGTCGGTAACGATGCTTCCTTCCATACATTTCCAATTTTTGCAACAATACATTTTAAGCTACATCTGCAAAAGTTGGTTCTTTTATGGTATTTTTTGAATCTTTAATGTCTCGTCCTTTTCAGTATCGGATCCCACAAACATGGTTCTGTTTGCAGGATCTCAAGAAACGGAATTACTTTATCGGTACTCCACTCCACAGCCATAGTACGTATTAAAAAAATGTGTAACAAACACGTGCGATCCCGTCGCGCACACGACGCATACTGAAATACGTAGTGTGGCCGCTTCATCGCATCAATTCTCGCCGTAATCTCTATGATGTACCGCCACTTGAGCTAACGGCAAACGCCAATGTTGATGCCGATGTTAAAATATCACGTTTAGTCGAGGCTACACCTACGGTAAACGTTCATTATCGCGATAATTAATGGCATTTATCGTTAGTGGGGCCCCAGTATAAAAATGTTGCTGCAGTAGGTCTTAGGTCACATGGTGAGTCAGGTGGTGTGGATCTATAAGGTGTTGAATAGCGACGACTTCTTTGGGCATAGGAGAGTGACGTTGTTAACGATGAATCTGAAATCTGCGAGTTGCTGACGCTCTGGGAGAATCAATCATATAATTATCAGAGCTTTCTGCATAATCAGAAGGCCAAGAACAATAATATTGTTCAAATTACATTTCAATATCATTTCGATTGCATTTCAATCACAAATAATACTCTCAAAGTAGCTCAAAATACCCTCAAAGTTAGCTTTTTGTAAAAAAAACTGACTTTATGGGTATCTTTTGCAATCGAAATGATATTGAAATGTAATTTGAACAAGATTATTTACGAGACTTGGCCTTCAGGGCTTCTAAAATCTTGACTACTGCATGGTCTTGAAACGTCTGAAATGCTAGATCGTCTGATTTCTTCATAATTCAAGTACTTCTCGACTAAACTAGATAAAATGTAATAAAACTTACGGCTCAGGCTGCTGCAGTGGCGATCTAGATCTCGTTAACTCTCGCTCGGGCTCTTCATATCTGTAATGGAATAAATAAAACGTTATTACTTGTAGTCTTACACTTCTCGAAGTCTTACACTTCTCGACTAAAGTAGATAAAAAGTAATAAGACTTACAGATCGTCCATCGATCGGGGCGACGAGCCCCGTATTGTTAACGGGGAGTACGGCGGCGTCGGCGGCGCCTCGCGACCCCGATTTATCTTCGCTGTCTTCCATCGACATAAAAATATCCGTCATAGTATTATCTCTATTGACAATTTCAAAAATTTAGAAAAAAAAATCAAATAAAAATAATGTCATAATTTACCTCTTCTTCTACAAATTCAATCGCCTCGTCATCATCGTCCTCGCCTTCCTCGCCGTATAAGGCTGCTAAAAAATTCGGCGGCGCTTCGCTATTATTAGGATTCCACATCTAAAATATATCAAAACTCATATAGACACAGACTATATTATCTTGCTCGCAGCGCCACCTACCGGGTCCAACTGTGAATCTAAAACATTCATGGATCTACTCAAATACATACAAAAACAAATCAAAGATTTTGAATTTTTACATTTACTTGCTTTTCTGTTTGTTGAATGGTTTTGGCATTTTCGATGCCGTGGGATATCGAAATAACATGTGATAAGTTTTTCTTATACTGAATATTTTTTACTAATGAAGCTGGATCCGTTGATGATTTTCTTTTACAAATTGGGCCAAAGTTCGACGCAGTTACAATTATTTTTCTTATATCAAACCACACTCGCTTGAGTCTCTTTGGAGTAAAGTTAATCTTTCAATATTATTTCTGTCAGCCGTTAAATTTTTGAGATTCTCTAAATATATTTTTTTGGAGCGCTCAAATTCATCATCCGGCATATCTGGTGCCGAGCTAGCCTGGCCGTAATCATGCTGTAAATTGCGATTAAGTTCTCGAAATTTCCGATTTTTTTTACGGTAGAGTTTGCAAGATGCACCATCGTACCCACCATTTTATTGATTATGGTCATTTTGTTTTCAAATTCATTTTGTTCGGATTTTATTTCGCCAATCAATTGATCGTATCTTTTTGCGTCATCTTTGTCTAAATTAGGTACCAGATATAAGTTTTATGATAAAGCCTATGGGATTAATTAAGCCTCTTTTAGTCCTCTATGTATCGGAACCAATTGTTGGTTCTTTTCAACTGTAATATTTTTAATAAAATTGACTTGATTTATAACATTACTTAATTCAGGGAATGTGTCAATGTGGAGTGTATGCACAAAGTTAAGGTATAACTCATCAAACTTATCGATATTGATTAAAAATCATTATAAACTAATTCTAAATCAAAAATCTTTAATTAAAGTCTAACTGGTAGAATTCCTGGATTTTTAATGATCTTCTCTAGTGGAAGGCCCTGGCTGCTAGTTGCCTGGATCAGGAGCAGGAGGAACCTGTGAAGGACGTTTAATGTCCTTAATATGAACCTTGGTGTCTCGACCTTTAAGTCTAATGGGAACGGTGTTCCGTATTAAGTCGCCTGTTTATAACTGCTTTGGAAAACCTTGGCTTGTTTACTTCTACGCGTGTTAACTCCTTTAATGAATATGTTATCATCTTTGTTTAAGTTGAACTCTCTCTCTCCGCCTCTTTTTTCTATTACGTGTTCTTTTCTATTACGTGTTCTTTAGCACCTACTATCCTATCAGTAAGGAATTCATATAGATGTTTTGTCCTACGGCAATGTTCCTTTACTAAATTTTGAGTATATTGTTGGTTGAAATCTACGTCGAATGGATCGTTGGATTCAGTATGACCAAATACGACTTCAAAAGGTGTAAGCCCCGTCGTAGAGTGGATTGTCTGATTATAAGACATAACTGCATACCGTCGCTTATATTACAACACCGCGAACGTGAATTTTCCTAACTTTTCAGGAGAGACAAAAAACTATATATTTTCTGCTAATGACTAAAATTAAAAACAGTTTTTTTTTAATTATAATTTATTAGTTATTATGCAAGCAATGAAATGCATAAAATAGTAATAACCTTATTAACAGAATAAATAAGTCACATAGGCGTTGTTGCCTTCTTTATTATGGCACATTCTAGCACAAAGGCGGTGTTTACCACAAAAACTGTAAGCTACCAGTCTTTATTAATCTTATATTATTTACTTACTAAAGTATGAAAAAGCAACAAAAAGAATAAAATTATATATAAAAAAACAAACCTAAATCTTTCCTATAAAAAAATAAAAGGTAACATAATATTTTACTCTTAAAAATCAAATAAAAAGAAATTAAACTTATCACTAAGTGACGCTCTCAAGAAAACAACAAAATTATTATTATAGAAGAAGCTAACTGAGATATTAGGAACTCAAAGTTATTGTAATAAATAAACAAAAAGCTTAAAAATAAAATCAAAATACTTAAAATTATAAAACAAATGAATACGAAATACCTACTCAGGAAAATAACAAAATTATTATGAAAATAATAAATCTAATGACCTCATTAGATTGTTTTTAATGTTACCAAGTGATTGCCACAGTTTTACTTAGGTAAGTTGTCGTAAAAGCTGTGGCAATCACTTGGTATCACATTCTTGAGCTCTTGTAGATGTTGCCACTTTCTTTCAGCGATCGGTAATCTCCTGTCATAAAGTTTCGGCAAGGCACTGATTGTATTCTTAGGCAGCTTAGGACGGGTCGGCAATATCTTTGGCTCTTCATCGAAATTCAACTTATACCAGATGGTCCCGTTTGTACACTAATGTCAGTTACTGTTGGATCGCCAGCTTTTCGACCTGGCCTTATAGACTTGTAGAGTTGATCCACAGTCTTTGAAAAATCGGTGAAAAATTCATAATCCAAATAAATAGCTTCGCATGGTTTTGGGTGAACTCTTGCTGATTGGCTGGGCAGATAAATTTCCTGGCCTTTGAGTTTTGATTCTATAGAGCTATGCACCGAGTCACACTCCATTTGAGTGTGACCTTTCACTAGAAACTTTTGAGTTATCTCTACATTATTTTCTATAGCCAATGTAAGTAAAGCATTGCTGAGGCAGCTATTTCTGTTTTGAGCGCAACATCCATCAGAGTACAAGATCACAGGAACATTCTTCTCATTCAAAAGGCGTAGGATATTATCCACGATGCAAGAGGCGAACACTGAAGCTTCAAGACCTCCATTACTTTCGTCAAACCAATAACATTTCACGTCATGATTAGCTAAGTTGTATGTAGTAAAATTGTGGACACATAACTTGGTTTTGAAGTATAAGGCACTCGCTTGTAGGTTTGGAGCCATTTTTACAGCCTGAACATCTTGTGTCAAAACATGACAGGAACCTTCCGACGCCAAAATTTTGTCAGCAGTTTTTTCAGCTCTGGCGCGGTTTTTAAGTTCGAAATGAGTTTTCCAGACCTCTTCAGTGACGTTACCAACTTTGTACGAGCAACAAAAGTCGCACTGGTCCTTTTTCGGCATGTACAAACTCAAATTACTTTTAAGGAACTCATTATCTAAAGTGCGACGACTCAGAAAGGCTTTATCTTGATCTTGGCAATAGTTTTTGTAAGCCTCATAAAGTTAAGAAATATTTCTAACTGTTGGTTCAAGATAAAGTCTACTAGACGTCTGCCGACAATAATGCTAATTTACTACAGAAAAATCACTAAATGTATTGAAACTTAATGTTTAATGGTGTCGATTCGGTATAACACGACGACTAAACTTAACCTAACTAAAATACGACTAAAATAAGTTAAGTCATTTTTATATTCAATTCGGTTTTGCCGTCAAACTAAATTTGGTTGCCTTTTGACAGATTGTTCGACACAACTAAAATTTATTAAAAGAGTCCGGACATTTTTAGTGTAGGAGCTTGGCATAGTGATTTTTTTCCGCGGTTTATTTAATACCCCGTTTCCAAAACACTTTAGCGATCCGGTGTCAAGGCATTATTTGTTGGTCATAATGACCTCTATCGATAGGAATGAGTCTCAAAATGAACCGATGCATTTTAAGTTACAGGCATGTTGTGTCTAAAGGCCTTTGCACCCGGCAGCGCAAAAGTATTCAATTGAATGCCCCTCAGCCTTATTCTAATGGTTTACGGTTTATTCTTAGGTTGGGATTAGAAGAAAGAACGGAGTCTCAGAAAAACAAAGCGCGAATCAACCAAGTATTAACAGTTTCCCATTTTGACAAATCTGGCCGGAAAATACTAGTTTTAGCTGTTTATTTTACGTTTCTTCTGTATCTGCTACAGCAACTACCATAATACTCCTACATTTTCACCCCAAAAATCAACAAAAAATCGTAAAAACTTCAGAAAGTGGTTGCATTAATTTTAATCGATACGAAATAGGTCGCGACTAAAATTAGTCGTAATTTAGTTTGACATTTCTAAAATTTGACTGTTAGACGAACATTCCGAATTGCAAAATTGTGTTTTGGACTTAATTTAGTTCGACTTAACTAAAAATTAGTTTACTCCTGTCAAAATTGGTTAGGTTGGGTATTTCCGAATAGCAAACATAATTTTACACATCTAAACATTTTAGTTAAGTTAAGTCGTATTTGTGTACATTCGAATCGAGTCCAATATCTATTTACTAATGTTTTTTGTCACATAAAGTTTAATTGCTTACAAACAATCCACATAATGTATTAAATACAATTAAAAACACGCTTACCGGTACTTTCGCCGCACAAAAAGTATGGTGAGTGATGTAGATTCGCGGTGTTTTTGCCAACAAAACCAATCACGGACTTTCGCGGTGTTTCAGTTTTTGAATTCCTGGTTCTGATTGGTGAGTTATCTCGAACGCGATTGGTGCATTAGATGCGCGGTTAAATTCTCTATCGAATGGCATTTAAAAGTGAATAACGGAAAAAAATCACGTTCGCGGTGTTGTAATATAAGCGACGATACGTCATTACAGAACTTACATCTGTTGATTTGCGTTCATATTGACGACCCAGTTGGCACAATGGTCACCATGCCGGACTGCCAAACATAGGGTTGCGGGTTCGATTCCCGCCACAGACAAGTATTTATGCTTAGATATTTGTCTGTGGTCTGGGTGTCTGTATGTATATTAAGTATATATTTACAAAAGAAAAGTATATAAGTAGTATATCCGTTGTCTAACACCCATAACACAAGTCTAGTTACTTAGCTTGGGGCTAGATGGCGATGTGTGGAATGTTCTGCAATATTTATTTATATTTATTTTTTATATTTAGCTAAACGATAAATTACCAATATGGTAGAATGAAATCTCTATTAGTCCCGATGAATTTGGATTATCAGTCAAACTTGATTAAGTACAAAAAGTCACATTTCAGTCTTCAAAAGATTAATTCCTTAAGATTAGAATATATTTTTACACAAAAGAATAGCCCAACACCATTTAAGTAATATAACTACACACACAATTAATATTTTAGATTAGTAATTCCAGCCGAAAGTTTGAAAGTTAATGATTATTGTATTGCAATGTTAATTGACCGTCATTGTTGTGCAGGACGTTCTTGTGGTAATACAGGTGTGACACCTACTGGGAAATCAGGATACTTAACGACCTCAATTTTCCCATACTCAGCACTTAATTCCATATTTAGGCTCTGAGGTCTGTGGTCAGCCATGTAGTTATCTACTTCATCGCCAAGCCATAATCTAAACATTGAAACAATATCACTTGACACTGCTGAATAAGGTAGCTGATACTTTGTTGATAATATGTCAGAAAAGTAGGCAGAGGATTGGATACCGCACATAGCTAGTTCACCCATTAGAGACCTAAATGCTTTAATGCGATCATCTTCTGTGGATTGGAGACGTTTAAACACCGTTTGAATAGTTTCAGCCTTGTAGAACCTCTTATTACGTTTCATGTCAGATGGCAAGTTTGAACTAGGTACAGAACCTTCTGGTGCTGGTAACAAATCTTCATCCACTGATTTATGAGTTGGTCCCATATCCTCAAATACAACAGCCTCTCCGTCCATTTCTCCGATAATGACATTCTTACACCCTGTACCTGCTAGCAATGCAGAAAGAGACACACTGGAAGCAGCAGTACCAGCTGATATGCTCTGTATATTATTGGCCATAGCCTCTAGATCAATTTTATTCAATTTCAAATATTGAGTAAATTCTCCTGCATAATCTATAAGGCTATTTCTCTCTGACCCACGTACACCTTTCTTATGCATAGCCATAGCTAGATAAGCTATGTCAGCATATTCTTTGACTGTAACTGATGGCCCAGCTAAAGAGCCGAATTTGTTTATTAATGTGTGCATTGCAAGGCGAACTAAAGCTTTGAATTCACCGGAGGGTATTACCTTATCAACAATAGCTGATAATGGAAAGAATTGTGACTTGGATATTATATCAGCTACAATTAAAGCACCTGTGATATTAGATGCCACTGCTTGCTCAATTACCCAGCATACCGATGCAGCTGGTGTATCAGATATACATTTATATGTCGCAGCTAGCGCGGCAAATATTTGCTGGCTAGTTAATTTACTACCTCCATGTAACTTACTAAATTCTTGTACAACTGGAGCGTCCAAATCACTCAATCCTACTATGTGTTCTTGAACTCTATGAAAACGAGATGTTATCCATGAATTAGTTTTATTCTGACCTTATGATAAATGGGCCAAACAGGTAAACAACGCATGCAAAATATCTTTTTCAGTGATAGTCTTCTCTACCCACGCTTGAGCTGAGTAAAAACCACAATAAAGCTCAAGAGAACCAGTGGCCCATTGATTTACGAAAGCTTCATAATTAATTGACAGATTAGCCCGATCAGCTTCAGATATGATCATCTCGCAACCATTTTCTGTAACACTAGGTGTTAAGACATCAGAAACTTTCGCCCAAGCCGTTCGCGCACTAGTGGGTTGGACCATAGTAGGTGTGAATACACCACATCCATGAGACCATGCCTGGTAAACTCTTTGGTTAATGGTTTCTCTTCCGATATACATGGGTCTACTATCACGAAAACCTTCAAGATCATCCAATCGATATACACTTGTAGCTGGTAATTGACTCAACAAATCCCAACATGACGTGAAGACAGATTGTACATCAGCTTCGGTTGGAACCTTGGCTCGCAAATTACTTAACTTCTTTCTAGCCTCGATCACTTCCTCTTTCGTTCCTCCCACTTCACCCACACAACTCATAGTCATTTCAGAGTACATAAGAGCTTTAGTTTGAATTGCCGTGAGTGATGGTCGTTGAGATTTATAGAATGCCACGACTGCTCGAGCTATAGTTGCCCTAGTAGATGGATTACCCAGTGGAGTAAGATCACCTCCTAAATAAACATCACCTAATGCCACAGTCAACAAGGGCACTTGGTTTACATTGGACTCGGAGCAAATCGCAGATAATTCTGCTGCTACAACGGGAGCTCTGTTTAATCGGCATGATTGACGATTAGCTCTTGCAGCTGCATTCAAACGATGAGACATGATGAATTCAATGTCAAGAGTTCCTTGATCAATTATTAGGAAATAGGGGAAATTGAGAGTTTTAAATCAGTTAATTTATGATTTGGTCATTCGAGGATTATGAGGAGTCGTTAAATGTAAATTAATTTTGTAAAACATAGGCTTTCCTTTAAGAGGGCGTTATCAAACTCTGAACCTGGATCTGAAGTGATTCTAATAAGTGTACCGTAAAATGAGAAATATGTAATTAAAGCTCTACTAACTACTTCAGGTGTACTTCGATTTGAAAGCTCGAAAGCCTGTCCTAATTTACTACTTAATACTTTTAATTACTTAATAATTATTGTTATACCTACTTAATGTAAACAATATTCTTATTATTGGACATTGTACCTTTGAATGGTGAATCTCAATTGTTCTGTTCGACATACTCGGCAACGAGCTCCACTACCTCCTTCCGAGAGAGCCCAAATCCATTTTTTTCCATACATCGTATGAGTGTGGCTAGAGTTTTTTCTGTCTCAGCAGTCAGAGTTGTTGGTCTCCCCAAGCTGTTGGATTTTTTTCCTCGACGACCAGTCATGATCAAATAGTGTTGATCGTGGAATGCTATATTGTTTACTGGCAGCATACAGTGTTAAGAGTTCCGTTTCGGATACCTGCTAAAGCATTTTGTAAACTTTCATGACTCTAACTCGGGCCATTTGACTTTTTCACATAATTGCGAACCATGGTCTGAAAAGAAGAAGAAATCATAAGCCGAAGCCAAAGCTTGATAACCTCTGATCTGGGGTAAGTGCGATATAGCGCCGCACTTGCCCTAAGCATGGAAGCCGCACTTTCCCAAGCAATGCAATTTGAGGTTATATTTTCAAGCCGGTATTTTTAGCGTATCATGTTAGAAACAAAAAAAAACTATGTAAATGTAAAGTTTAGGATCTAAAGTAGACACTCACCTATTACACATTAGCGTTTTCTTGAAACAAATCCGAATTTTATGTTCAGCAACGCACACGTGTCTACTACACACAACAGTGAATTTGGCAATGAAAAATAAAAATGGTGTCAAATTGTTTTGCGTTCGAGTGGCGCCACCAAAATTGATTTACGGAACTATTTTAATATCTCCTATCGAGACTAGATGGCGGCTTTAACAATAAGATTGTAAGTTGCCGGTAAATTGATGTCGCCGCACTTCCCCCAAATCCGCACTTACCCCAGGTGACCTTACTATGAAACATGGTTTAAGGACGCGTTCCCGGATTTACTATTAGACCTCTTTTTTTGATTAAAAAGTTCCTTGTAAAATGCGCAAAACCTTTATTTTGAAATAACTATTGTTAGTAAATATCATGATGTTTTATATTAAAAAAATTGTCAGAAGCACAATGCTCACCCTCTGATTCTGACCCATATATTGTGGGTAATGTATTATTATTTTTTTGTGTGGGGATTTTTTAGGCCGTAGTTTTACTGAATGTTTTTCGATCTCATATGGGCATTGCGTTTCAGTTTCAGTAAAAATAGGTGGTGAAAGTGGTGATCGTTTGCGATCTGATGGCACCTCTACATAATGGGCCATCCTGGCTCATTAAATGGGCCAGCATGTAGAGGACGTAGTGGTGTCTGATGGCTTATTGGCGACTGCATGGCCACGGTGTCGGTTTTTCGCACATCAAAGGAAGTTTTCAACGATGGCTGAACGTGGCCATCGTGTAGTTGTGTTTGAACCATCGCCTGGCCATCTTGCTTGTCTAGTGTTAAAAATATTGCAAAAGCCAGTGTAGGTATTCTATTTGCAAAAAATAACCAAACATCCCGATTATTCGACATAAGTTGCACTGGTTCATTGCGAAATAACAATAGGTAACTGTTATTGGCACTCCGGAGCTCTCACGTGCCACGATCATTGGTTGATGCATTTCTGGTAAACCGCCAAGTAATAAAAAGTCCCAAGCCACTCGTCATCGACTTCAGAACCAATCTTCCGTAGCTTATGAGCAATGGTTCATGATCTTGTTTACATAATCTTCAATGTTCAGACACTTTTCAAGCGTTGTAGTTATCAGATCTCTCAACAGATCAACTCGGCGTGTCAAACCTTTGTCATCGAAAGCTTTGGCCAAATTATTCCAAACTTCTTTTGCTGTTTTGGCTTCTTGAATTGATAGGATGTACTAATAAGGTAATTTTCGACTTTGCTTTTATGTCAATTTATAATAATTTTTTTGTCGGGTTTCGCGGTGACACAACTCCATTATTCCTCATGTTCGAGGTAGGGTTGCACTGCAAATCTCCACGTAGGATAGTTATCTCTTCCAGTCAGCTTTTCAATCAGTGCCATCGTATTATTGAACGATATTTTTGGTGATGGAGTATATTGAAAACATGAACCGAGTTTCGAGGTTATTCTAAACTACTTTCCTTTTGCTTTGATTTAACAAATCTCTAACTAATTACTTTATTGTTTTAATTCTAAGCAAAAATAAGTTGAGCTGGGCCCATAACCTGTTACTTTAATGAGAATAAAGCGTTTTTATTTTTGGAAACGTACCTAGTTTTATTTTCAATCATAGACACGGAACACGGTCCAACTAACCTGGCGCATACGTAAAACATTCGTCGTCGTCGTAATCTATTACTTGGGCATCTGTCCATTCTGTGAAAAATAGGTAAGTTTAATGAATTGTAAAAAAATGGGTTTTTTTCAAAACAAACATGACGAATCTGTTATGCAAACAAACCTGTTTCCTTTCACTTTATTCCTCACCGCCATTTGAATGATGTAGTTAGTTACTAGGTAGTGTAGCTATTATTTCATTAAACTAAAACAGAGTGTTTCGACCGAACCAACCCGATCAACTGACGCCGCGTGGCAGCGCGCGCGCGCTGAACTCGGTCGCAATGAGTGACTGGCTCCATCTGTTGCACGAACTCGCGAACTTTTCTTAATAGTAAATTCGTTTTTTTCCCAATCTTACAGTATTTTACCGTACAATATCGTATTTTACGAAAGTAATTTTACCGATCTACATCCGACATGTTCATGTTGGATGCCCATTACTGAGTTTTTGACTAAGTTTTTAAGAAATATTTATATTCTAAAGGTAATAATTAATTTTTTTTAATAAGTAAAGTTTTACTAATTGTTTAATAATTTAAAAATACTCTTACACCTCTAGGTATTATAGTAATTATATAATGGGTTAAGAGTAGGAAAATGCTCTTAGACCAGGGTTTCCCAACCTTTAATGCATGGTCCTCCCCCCAGATTATAAAATATTTCTATATTTTTCTTCATTGATTCAATAAAAAACATAAATTATTTTTGCGACATATATTTCACACGAGAGTTAAATCACTTATTTATTTGGTGTTACTAACTAAGACATAAAAAATGATAATTATTTATTCATGCGATGTTTGTGCCTGTAGTTTTTGAACCATTTTTGAACCAGTTGGTCGATATCGGGTTCAGTTTTTGACAGAGTTATCATCAAATCACTATCGACTGCAAGACGATTTCGCTGTTTTGTCTTAATCTGCACTGATGCTGAAAATCCGGTTTCACACAGGTAAATCGAGGAAAACGGCAGAAGTATTCGCAAAGCAAAAGTGGCTTTATGATGAAGGAGAAAGCGTTTTATCCAAAATCATGCCCACTGTATGCCCCCCTTAAGATCTCTCTACGCCCCACCAGGGGGGCACGCCCCACCGGTTGGGAAGTCCTGTCTTAGACTGTCCATGGCTGGTGTACCTAACATTGATGTCCTATCGATCTTATTTTTTCTTACGAATGTTCCTCTTTGGTCTTTTTGTTGATCGATGGGTTTTCGCATTGCTGTCAGAACTCGACGACCATTTTTAGGATTATAACCCAATGGTGTAAGAAAAAATGTTTTACTTACTTCAATCTTTTCGTGTTCTGATAATTGAAGATGATAAGCATAAATTGAATTCCTTTTATTATTTGTTTTAACATTTTGTCTTCTAGTTTTTACCGGTTTTATATCAATCATACTTTAAATAAATAATCCTTGTGCTTCGTAGTTTAAATAAGTGGGGTGTTACGAACTGAGGACATATGTCTAAATGTTAGATGGTGTGCGCTTCTTACCTTATTGTTTGGGTACTTGCCTTTAATGGAGGATATGCTCTCCGGCTATGGCCACTATGATTTTTGTAGTGAAACCGACCTTTGGGGCCCATAGTGCACGCAGCCACGTCTACACCACTCTCACTCAGCACCTATTTGATCCATCTGCTGATGGTTTGAGCCGTTGCTGGTTTGTGAGGTGCTTTATACGTCAATCCCAGTCTCCCTTGATGCGACTACTTACATAATAAAAATCGATACAATAAAATAAACAATGGATATAATAAAGTAAGGTAGAAATCAATCGCGCTCAGTCAGCTGCTATCGATCGATAATATCACTATGTGGAAAAGAGATAACGCAAATAAATAGAATAGGTCTAAACTGATTGGTTACAGAAATGTAGTCTTTTATTACTGTCGCCGGACAAATAGATTGATTTTCCTGACAGTAAGGCAGCGACAAAATTGGTTAATCGCGTCCAGCAGCAGAAGTTTTAATATCCTGGCAGGGAAGCCATGTAGAGAGGGGGTACTTATTCTAAGTAATCAAAACGAGTGTTCTGCTTGACGTCTCGATTTATTCTCTCTAATTAATTACATAGTACCTAATATATGAATACGAGTATGAATACTAACTATGAACTAATCTACACCTACTTCAGGATATCCCTTCCCTATCTTTAGGCCGTTTGAGTCAAATAATATATTTTCTAATTCGATTACAGATAAAGTTTGAGCTCTGTGCCGTGCATAGTGCTAATAACATTACTAATTTCTTAGTTATTTTTTCTAAATATAGGTCGCTATGAGGTATCCACGGAAAGATATAATTTAATACTATCTGCACTGAGAAAAATATAGCATTGTGATAGCACATCTTTCTGACCAATCATGCAAGCACGTAAAGTTACAATGCCAGCGGTGCACAAAAAAATATGGTTCTACCGTGACGTAAATAATTTAGTGTCGTCACAAGCTCATTCGCAGCGCGCACTATAAAATATAGTTTAAGGAATCATAACGTATTGCCTTAAGCAAGAAAACTTGTAGTGCACCGCTTTAAAATACTTAATTTGTAGGCACTTTACATTATAATGCATTGCGATTACTTATAGTTCCTTATCACTAGACTATTATGTACGTTTGCATTTTATTAAAATATAATTAGCCTGAAAACGTAAATTTAAATGTTTCAATATTAATCTCAAACGATGTAATCGGTCAAAGCTTCTAGCGCTACTATTGAAGGGTCTGAGTCATTAATAGCGGGATCCGCTACTCTACAAAATGTAATGCTCTCTACTTAGCATTTCATACCTCCTTCTCGTAAAGATGCGCCTGAAAACTTCAGTTTTCAGAAGAGGATCCACAGAAAAACAACTTGTTACAGTTTGCATTCTGACGATCCCCAACATCATCCAGAACGAGAAGAGGCATAAAATTTCATCAACGTTCGTGGGGAACCATTCAACCTGAAAAGCAGCAGACACAATTTTAGTTGCATACAGGTTCGTTTCAGTCACAATATGGCCTATGATGTCATCGTCCCAATAGAGACGAAAAGCATCATATGCCGAATTGACGACGTGAACCGAACCAGTACGCTCTGGTCTAAAATGTGCCTCCTTACCTTGAAAGGAATCCATGGGAGACCATTCAAAGCGGAGGTTCTGGCCTTCCAGTCTAGGGAGATCATCCGCTTCATTAGTAGCGTCGAAAAATTCATCAACGTCGCTCTCGCCAGCATCCTCTCGTTCAGCGTTTCTCTCAGCCCTGGCAGAATCTTGCATGCTCATTTGTCGTCTCCTCAATACATCCGTCGCCAAACTTACCAGTTCGCGGGGGAACTCCCCGTCACTGAACCAACTTTCAGTGAGAGGTTGTCCCACCACCCAACTACTCCTACCCCTACGGCCCTGGTACCCACGCCCACGTGCCCTCTGTCCTCGCACACCTCTTCGTCCACCTCTACGTCCACTACTTCGTTCACCTCTTCGCCCACTTACACTCATCTCATCACGTTCATCTCTATCATACTCCTCAGGTGACAAAAACAAGGCGTGGGTATCAGGGGCTACAAATTCTTTCCCGGCGTTCAACGGCACTCTATTTTCGTCGAAAATCCGCAGGACCACACCAGCGCTGGAAAAATAATTAAGATTTCTTCAATATACGTTCATATCGTAAGATAAGGAAGATGACATAATATTTGTTTCTATTTATTCACAAACAATATGAGCAGTAATGAAACTTACGATTCCGACGAAATAGGCTCCAACGGAGACCGGGGTCTATCGTATGACGCCATACGTGGCGGCGGTGCAATTTCGTCCTAAAACATACAAAAAAAGTGTATTCAAACCCACTGAAATCCAATTACAAGAGATACTGCACCTAACACACAGATATCGCAAAATTCACGATATAAAAAATGCATTACTATTGACGAAGTCCTCCGGCGGCGCTCCGGGGAAGTCAGCGGAGAGTAGGACGGAGCCTCCAGTGAAATCTCATCCTCTGCTTCACCCTAAAACCTACGTAAAAAGCATGTAAGTACACTGCAACCCATAGGCAATAAATAAAACAACCTAACCGTAAACCACAAAAAAAAGCATTACCACTTGTAGTGAGTCGCGATTCATGGGATGGCTCCCATCACGATCCACGTCATCACCCGGTTCATTCTAAAATATAAAAAAGTGCATTTGAAACCACTGAAATCCATGACCACCATGTTGCATTTTTATCAGAGCATTTATCCAGTGAAAGATCCGTAAATAAACAATAAAACGGTACCACGTGCCAGTGAGATGACGGCGGCTTTATCTATCATATTTTGAGAGTTGATGTAGATATATCGCTTTATCGTATGGTGTTTTGGTCCTCGTGCTAGGCAGGCTGGGCTTGAATACCCACACGATTAGTTGTTAGTAGTAAGACACCAAACAAGAATAAATAAGTAACCGGCACCATAAGACTGCAAACACTCACTTTCCTTTTGAAAATATAAATAAAAATAAAAAATAAATAAATATTGGGGGACATTCCACACATCGCCATCTAGCCCCAAGATAAGTAACTAGACTTGTGATATGGGTGCTAGACAACGGATATACTACTTATATACTTTTCTTTTGTAAATATATACGTATACTACATAGAAACAACCAGACCACAGAGAAATACCTAAGCATAAATACTTGTCTGAGGCGGGAATCGGACCCGCGACCCTGTTTAGCAGTCCGGCATGGTGACCATTGTGTCAACTGGGTCGTCAAAAAAAAACCCACTTACTAACCTCATCGTCTAATATGTCCTCATCTAGCTCCTCTACATTCTCATACTCCTCGTCTCCCTCATCATAGAGGAGGTCCAGAAAATCTTGGGGCGGCTCCTCATTATCCAAATATCTCCAAGTTGACATTCTATAATAAACTAGCTGCCCTACGCGGTTTCACCCGCGTAACTCCCGATCCCGTGGGAATATCGGGATGTAAGCTATCCTATCTCTCAAGTTGGATCGAACTGCACATGGTGTGCGAATTTTATTAAAATCGGTTAAGTGGTTTAGGAGTCCATTGAGGACAAACATTGTGACACGAGATTTATATAAAATAAAAAAAATGTCATGTCTCTTGCTAATAATTTTATAATGTAAATATAAATATAAAATCATTATCTACAATAAGACTACTATCACTATCGACAAAAATTTTTTATCGTAATACTGTCGACACTCTACCCCGTGACTATTCAAATCATTCGATATAAAAAGGTTTACAGAAATTCAGTCCTTATCCACATAGAAATAGAGGTCAAAATGGCGCGCTGGTAAATCCCGCCATTTCGGGACGGGGGAACCTATAATTGGCTCTCCGTTTTTTATTATATAAGTCTACTTTTTGTTGAAGCTGTTGGTTCTCCCAATAAATAAATAAATAAATAAATTTCGAAAGCACTTTTTCTTGAACACGAATAATGTTGTCTTGCTATTATTTCACTAAAAATGAATAAATTCGTTGATAAATCGTTGTAAAAACGTGTTCTTATTACTGTATAGTAACAAGACTATACTTTTTACTGCATTCACTAACAAATATCGTAATAAATAACTCGGAAATCGGAAGCATTGTAACGGACTTTACTACTAGTTATTACGATGAAATTCTTACAAATTATTACCTAAATAGAATAATTATAAGGAGAATAATCAATTTTCTATACACAAAACCATTACTTACTTGAATAAATCCAATTATAAATAAATAACAACGATCTAAGTCCAGCGGCCTTATTCTGCTATTTGGCCAACCATTGTCATTATATCGAGACTCTATTGACATTATATCGAGATTGTGACTTTATTTGGTATTCTGCTAAAGTTTTAATAACATCGCAATATAATCACTATGGAGTCTCAATGGTATGGTAATATTTACCTTGCAGGTGTTGCCTAGCAACATGGTATATGTTGCTAAGCAATGTACCGTTTTGTCAACTATCGAGATTCCATAAAGCCACGATTGTAGAGCAGAATACAAAAGTGAGTCAGTGGTGTGTCAGTGGTGTTTCGATAGAATAGTCAACGTTAGGATTATACCAATTTGACATGTAATGTCATATTTTTGACATTAAATTTCTATTACGATTATATCGACACACTATTGAAACACAATTGTGTTAGCAGACTTAGGCCCCAGGTCTCTCTCACTCACAATGGCTGACACACACTGACAAAAGTCACAACTGTAAACGGCGAAAAAAAAAGAATCCGAGCATAGACTAAGTATTTTTTTTTGTTCAGGGAGCAGGAAATTTATCAAAGGACGGATATAGTCAAACTTCTTCATACAAAAGTAAACTGTAATAATTGTATTATGTATATGTCTTGTATTTCTGAAATACACTCTAAAATAGAGTCAGTGGGACTGCAACGCCACTGACGCCCAGCTTATTCGCAGTACTGTATGTATTCTACGGCTTACGAAGCAATTAAATTTTTTGCACGCGTCTTACAACTTTTAAAAAGATTTGTTTTAATTTTTTTTTACAAAATATGCTGTTACATTTTGCAAAGGTGCCATAGTACGCGGGTCATTTTAGCTGTTTATATCCTCTATGGTTATGTTGATTTCATCTATAGTTTTTCGGTCGCTGTTGACAGTCATCCGAGATAAATCATGTAAATTTTTGGCAAAACATCCTCACGTTGCGGTGAGCTGATGTTGGGGTCACTGGTCCAAGCAGTGGCTTCGAGATTTTTTTTCTTATTTGTTATAGCTTCCATTTTGTGAGTCAAACAGATTGTCAAAAAATATTTAGCAGTCTGCATCCTTGCACTATGCGGGAAGGATACACTTTGGAAAAAAATAAAATAAGAAAAGATGATGTGAAATTACTAATACAAAACATAAAGTTACTGAAAAATCTTTTTGTATGATAGTAACATCGCTCGGATGATGAGTAACAACAAAAAGTGTTGATCAATTATAAAAAAACTTGGTACGGATTAAATTAATATTATAGGAAAGTAATCTTTTTTTGTTTAATGGTCGTGAGTGATAATCTGGAACTGCTGGACCAATTATGATGAAACTTGCTGTGAAGATAGATGTAGGCTTTTATCGTCAATATTCCTAAAGGATCAGGACTTATATCATGTATTACCTGCAAGGTATCCCATATTAGTGGCGACAGTTCTGCTAAAACACTTGCGCAGCAAATTTTACTTTCCTTTTATTTATGATAGTTTTTCTGGTAGCACGTGGTTCTTACTTAGCTCACTAACTAAGCATAAACACTTGTCTCAGGCGGGAATCGAACCTGCAACCCTGTGTTTGGCAGTCCGGCATGGTGACCATTGTGCCAACTGGGTCGCCGTGGGCTCTATGTCAGTATCAAACAAAACTACCATATCTGCTCAAATATTTTCGGGATGACACCAGTCAAGTATACCGGCAACTCCAAACCCTCTGTAGTGGCGCCGCGTCGCACTCGCGCCTCCTGTAGCAACTGGTCACGGACAGCACGTGTCGTGCGAAGCGTACCACGACCAGTCGGTGTCGCGGCGGCGGCGCACCAGCGTCGCCAGCACCAGGAACTGAGGATGACAGTCCCTCATCATTTCTGCGTCCCACTCGCGAGGCACAAGTTTCTGAGCTATTAATTTTACCAGGTGAGACACGTTTTCAGTTTTTTGCTCCGGTATACACGATATATCCACGTCGTTTTAGTAAGAGTTCCTGGTCCTGGTTATTCAGATCAGCTTTTAGCTGCGCCACGACGTCCTCTAGTGCAGCGTCGGTATGTTGATCTGCTCCCAGTCGACCCTCTACATTTTCCAAACGCATGGAAATACTGTCGATTCTTGCGTCGCATCCGTCAACCCTGATTGCTACGTGGTCTAATCTAACAGTTAGGTCGTACAGCTGATGTCTCATCTCCGCGCGGAATGGCCAAACTCATCATGGCCATGAACAAGCTTGTTGTGTCGAGGGCCAACTGGAGGGGAGACTGTGACTTTATTCAGAGAAAGACATTTATCAACTTTACATAGACTTTACATACTCCCGTGGGTTTAAATCATTAGAAACTGATGTGTGTAGTTTTGGTAACTGTACCACTCGGTGTAACAAAATCTATATCATGTAGTTCATCTAAAGAAACGACAGGTGAGGTTACTATATGATCAAGATGTTTAATTTTATATTTTGAATTTACAAAGGTGCGAGAATTATATAAGCGTAATGGTTTAGAAGATTGGTTTGAACCGATAGAGTCGTAAGTAAATCGTGCGATTTCATCATCAGCGCAGGGGGGATCTGCCCCATCTCTCCGCAAGTCAAATAGAACACCCTGGAATTCGTCATCGTTCGGTTTATTTTAGCTGCATCTCTAATAGTACGGTCTCTATTTTTTTGTTTTTACCTTTAGTATCAGAGTATAAAAATATGTGTAATCATCCAATAACTTTGTTAGTTGGCTAATTAAACTATATAACTATAGAGTAACATCTATACAATATTTAAAATTACAAATCAAAAACTAAAATTAAATGATGATTCTATATGAACACCGCTATCATATGGTATCCTAATAACAATGTTAGGAATTACAAATTCTCTGGTCATGCATTATGACATGTATTAATGTTATGGCAAGTTGCTATGTACTTGAGTCATAAGTTGACTATTTCTTGTCACTCTTATTTATAATTATAGGTTATCATCTTGAATCAATTGTCCTTGACGATCTCCACCAGGTTTACTGTAGTGATAAATATATCTGAAAACACCGGGAAATGATATTGCCAATCCTGTGACAGAAACTAAATGTATACTAGTCCAATCCCACCTAACATGATGATCCAAGATATGTGCCAAATGAGCTACTCGGATTCTTACTGTATTTGGTATGTTGTTTGTCCCTTCAAGTTGTGGGAATTCTGCACTTACTATTGAGATCGGCGAAAAGTTCATCTTAATGGTCGCAAAGCGTTGATAACGATAGATCATAGATTTCGTAGTGATAAGTGGCCTATAACCGTGAGAGGGTTTGCATGACCAAGATAGTGCCTGACCAGGTAGAGTGCAAAGTTCTATGGGAATCTCAAATGCTCTATGTGACCTCCCACAAACTGATGACGCTTTAGCCAAAAAGAATATAACTAGACTACTCTCACCCATATGATGAACAATATCCATGTTTTTTGTGAACAATCCCATCCTAGCCAACATGCTCCGATGTTCTGCCATGATGAATCGTTTTGTCCAATAGATAGTTATCAACATAGCAACAACAGCCACTATTAGATCAAAATGAAATGTGGACGATGAAGCATGATTTAAATAATGACTTAGTGATGTCAAATTGATGGATGAACTATTAGAATCTACAACAGCTATTTGCGAAGAGTTAGGAGTTAAGAACGTTATTTCAGTAATGTGGGTTGTGTTTCCGGGTATCGATGCAGCAAAACCTTTTAGTGGCATTGATGCAGCTGTTACAATTGTTGGTGTACACCAACATTTAATAGCAATCTTCATCACTATCCAAATTATAATTAATGTCACTAATACTCCTAATATCCAAAAGAATATTTCTTTCCATCCTTTGAACAAGTCTCCGAATGACCATCCTTTAGCAGCCTCGTCCTTTATCTTCCCCTCAAGTTTGACAATTTGATCGGCTAGCATGTCAACATCAGAGTGATATTTTGACCTTGCTGAATCAATGTCTTTAACTAGCTCAGATAACTTAGCGACATTCCCATCTACTTGCGGAGCTGTCATATTAGTCATCTCATATGCTCTTTTCATTCTTGTGTTGTTTTTGGTGTCAGGTGTTAAATCTACTGTATCTAAAATCAATTCAGGCAACATGTTGAACGAGTATTTATCCCCAACCAAGCGCGAAATAATAATTTAATTCAGCGATTTGTATATTTAAGGAATGCTCCACTTCAAGCATTTCTAATTGTCTTTTTTTAAAGGTTATATTGCTATTCACAATTTCGTGAGGCCCTTGTTCGCTTCTTACTTTTAAATATAGTGTGCAAGTTTGGTTTTATATGTATTATCCAGATTTTTAAATATACCTACCAGTTGCGCTTAGCAGCTAGGTATATCCGCGTGAGTTTCGTGAATACAATAAAATGTACCCTATATTGTTATTCCAGGGACTCTAGAAAAAATCATCGCAATCCATTCGGTTTTGGGCGTGAAGAGCATTTTATTGCTCTAAATACGTAGGTACTTATAAATTTAGTTTACCTTGATCTTCCGTAATTATAACAACAATAAGTGGGTATTCAACCAGACTGCTAGTTCCAGCCAGGTCAATAGTCTGAAAAAGATAAATATTATATCAAATTTATTACAAGTAGCCTGCTGTACACTGGTAGTATTACTATGTCCGTAATGAACAAGCGACCGGATAATGGACAGGCGTCGGTCGCCATTACACCCCTACAGGTTTTCCGCCGTTTTCCCGTAATCACAAGGGGTAATACAACGGCTGGCCCTGGACCCATGTTTATAATGGTACCAGCATATCGGGAACCGTTTGTACTGGGACTGCGTGCGGGTACTTCGTGATCTTCCGCGACGTTCTCGGGACTCGCTACTGATTCGGGCAAGGGACATTCTCTCCATCTTGGACGATAGGGCTAGCACCTGTCGAGTCAGCTCCGCGATTTGAGCGGTCAGCGACGAGTCGTTGGACGTGGAAGCTGCTGCCACTTGGGGGGTACGCACTATGTCCTGCAGTTTGTCCGCCAACTCAGCTAGCTCGTCCCTCGTAGCTCGGGGTTGTGAAGCGAGGATCGCCTGCGTGCTGCCCGGGAGCCGCTCCGACCAGATGGTCATCAGGAACTCCTCGGAGACGCTTGGTCCTGCAAGCGACTGTAGATGGCGGAGGAACTGGGACGGTTTCCTGTCCCCGAGCTCGTCGTGCGACAGCAACTGCTTCAACGTTCAACTGTTCAACGACAACCGTTAATCAACTCCGTCTTCAGCCGCTCGTACTTGTTGGAAGGAGGAGGGTTGGACGTCCTCAACTTCCGCTGCGTAGGCTAGCTCGAGGTGCCCGATAGCATAGTGGTATCGGGTGGTGTCGGTGCTGATTCCGGCCGGCGAGGATAAACTGGCTCTCCAGCTGGGCAAACTAAAATGGGGGTACCCTGACGCCAACTCTGTGTACTTCCGAAGGAACTGGTTCTGCGGCCGTGGCATCCATCCTTCTCTTCCTGCTGCATTTTGTTCCAGAGGGTCACCTGTGAAGTGGTATGGTGCGGTAGGTGATAAAAGTAAACGGCAGAGCTTCCGTACTTAAACAGTTTATTATTTACCGCAACTACACACTTGCAAACGTCCACATATAAAGAAGAATAACAGTGTGGACAAGAACAGAAGAAGAAGCTAACACAGGAAGAAATAGTTAAGAGGCGAATACACTTATCTAGCATACAGATCGCGAGTAAAGATATCTATCGTGTCGGAGCAAAGCGGCATGCGTCTCGCGTCATAGCATTTTACCGACTGCTCGCATGCAAGCCCCACATGCGGGCGCGCACGTCGTATTTAGTAGGTTTATCGTATCTCAAACACTACAAAACATACAAATTATATGATAAAACAATGAATTTACCTCTATTTTCACAATTTATTCACAAGAGCCAGTTTTTTGTTTCTGAGGCAAGTCTTTTGAGTTTTGTAATCTATAGAGAATTTCAGTGTGCTCTTTCAAAAATCGACGCAGTTAAAAATTTTTTTCTTATTTCAAGCCACTCGCTTAAGTCTCTTTGGAGTACAGTTGTACTTTCAATATTATTTCTGTCAGCCGTTAAATTTTTGAGATTCTCTAAACACTTTTTTTTGGAGCGCTCAAATTCATCATCCGGCATATCTGGTGCCGAGCTAGCCTGGCCGTAATCATGCTGTAAATTGCGATTAGTTTCTCGAAATTTCCGATAGTTTTTACTGGATTTTCCAAATTCAACTTCCGTTTCTGACCTCGTTTTCTTTCAACGTCTTTTACTTTACCTGTAGGACTTTTGCTTAGGATTTGTTTTTGACCTGAAGAAATAGCTGATCTTTCATTAAAAGAAACTACTGCAGCTGCACACCTCGCTTGATAACCAAGTCTAAACAAAAATGTAGTATTTTGTATGTTCCGCAAGTCATTCTTTAAAATTCCTTGTTCACCACAATTCTAGTCGTTGCACATTCTATGATCCCCATAGGCATGCGCTACACAATTTGTTACATCTTTATTAAGCAACGCAATGGCGACATTTTTGGAGGAATTGGATTGATTATGATATTTAATAGATTTAACTAGTATTTTTCTCATAGTCAATATTTTTTGAGTAGTCAATTTTTTTCTATGAGCCAAGGTAAACTTTGTATCTTTTGCCAGGTTTTGCATTTTTTTTTACAAAAATTGCGAAGGATGTGGTTGCGACATTTAATGGCCACTACTTTAATGGGCATGCTACGTAGTGCACGTAATTCGGGAATATATTCGGGTTTGTAAATTAGGGGTTAAAGGACGCGTCACATGTTTCAAACTAAAAGGTAACTTACCAACAAAATCTAATTATTTGTTTCCGTAAACACCACACACGTTGTTTGCTTCGACTAGCGAACTTCACACTGTTGCTCGCTAACGCCACCTAGGGTGTATTGTTTCAACTACATCGAACATTGTTCACCGCGTTCACGGAGTGATTTAATAAACGTCGGACACTATTTGAATAGCCAAAATATGAACACATTAAGAGGATATTATTTTAATTTATAGATTTATTCTTAATTTAATGATTTTAAAAGCTAATATTTAAGATGACATCTTTACATCGTAATTGTATACATCTTTGACTTGTCTGTACTATGAAACATGGTTTAAGGGCGCGTTCCCCGATTGACTATTAGACCTCTTTTTGATTAAAACAAATAAAACATTTATATACAAAAGTAAATATTTTAAGTTTCTTGTAAAATGCGCAAAACCTTTATTTTGAAATAACTCTTATCACTATCATCATCACTATCACTACATAGTATAAAACTAAGTCGCTTTCTCTGTCCCTATATCCCTTTGTACGCTTAAATCTTTAAAACTACGCAACGGATTTTGATGCGGTTTTTTTTTTCATAGATAGAGTGATTCAAGAGGAAGGTTTATACATATATAATACATGCATAATATAGCCGTGCGAAGCCGGGGCGGGTCGCTAGTTCTGTATAAAAGATTCCAACGTATTGACAGTAATATAATTGAAATTAAATTCGGTTTTTCGCACATCAAAGGAAGTTTTTAACGATGGCTGAACGTGGCCATCGTGTAGTTGTGTTTGAACCATCGCCTGACCATCTCGCTTGTCTAGTGCTGGGCCATCATGTAGAGGGGCCATTAAAAATATTGCAAAAGCCAGTGTAGGTATTAAAAATTATTCTTAAAGAATGTTTTTGCAAAAAATAACCAAACATCCCGATAATTCGACATAAGTTGCACTGGTCCATTGCGAAATAAAAAAAGGTAACTGTTATTTATTGTTACTCCGTAGCTCTCAAGTGCCATGATTATTGGTTGATACATTTCTGGTAAACCGGTAAGTAATAAAGTCCCAAGCCACTCGTCATTGACTTCAAAAACAATGTTCCATAGCTTATGAGCAGTGGTCATGATCTGGTTTCCATAATCTTCAATGTTCAGACAATTTTCAAGCGTTGTAGTGATCAGATCTCTAAACAGATCAACTCGGCGCGGCGTGTCAAATCTTTGTCATCGAAAGCTTTGGCCAAATTATTCCTAACTTTTGCTGTTTTGGCTTCTTGAATATGTACATTTGACGACATTATTGGTGATGAAGTATATTCCTTTTGCTTTGATTTAACAAATCTCTCACTAATTACTTTTATTATTTTAATTTCTAAGCAAAAATAAGTTAAGCTGGGCCCATGACCTGTTACTTTAATGAGAATAAAAAGTTTTTATTTTTGGAAACGTAGTTTTATTTTCGATCATAGACACGGAACATTTGACACACAGTGACTGTACAGTTCACCACTGTGTGAGCGACTGTAAACCAAAAGTGTTTAGTAGTTAAGTAGTCTGGAGCACGATGTGTAGTGTTAACCAATTATAATACAATATTAATTTAATAAAGTAAGTTATGGGGTATATGAATTGAATGCACACGTGAGTAAAAAGTAGGTTACAATTTCAGCTGATTCTTATAGTACGGTTTAAGACAGTACAGTCACAGATAGTCTTAGAAGTAGTCTAGTCTCTAACGCTTATGTTATATAGCCAGCAACACTTCAACCCAATGGGATCTTTTGTGTTTACCCCTACCTTAATGTTTTCTGACTCATTGAGGAAGTGGTCGATTACAAACACACGTGTAGTCCAACTAACCTGGCGCATACGTAAGACATTCGTCGTCGTCGTAATCTATTACTTGGGCATCTGTCCATTCTGTGAAAAATAGGTACTTATGTTTAATGAATTGTAAAAAAAGGTGTTTTTTAAAACAAACATGACGAATCTGTTATGCAAACAAACCTGTTCCGTTTAACTTGATTCCTCACCGCCATTGGAATTATGTAGTTAGTTACTAGGTAGTGTATATAGTTATTATTTCATTAAACTAAAACAGACTGTTTCGCCCGAACCAAACCAATCAACTGACGCCGCGTGGCAGCGAACGCGCGCTGAACTCGGCCGGAACTGATCGGTCGCAATGAGTGACTGGCTCCATCTGTTGCACGAGCTCCGAATTTTTCTTAATAGTAAATTCGTTTTTTCCCCAATCTTACAGTATTTTATACCGTACAATATCGTATTTTACTAATACTTTTTTAAGTCCATGACTGGTTTCTAAAAAGGTTCTTAGTTTTTAAGAAATATTTATATTCTAAAGGTAATAATTAATTTTTTTAATAAATAAAGTTTTACTAATTGTTTATTAATTAAAAATACATACACCTCTAGGTATTATAGTAATTGGATAATGGGTTAAGAGTAGGAAAATGCCTTTATACTGTCCATGACTAGTGTACCAACACGGATACACAACTGCGATCTCTTCACCAAGTTTGCGCGCACTTTCTGTAACACTGCACTTGAATCCGATCTAATTTTATCGAACGCTGCGACGATCCTGGCTCGCATTTCTAGTTCTGTGTCACACACTTCTTTGTAAGCTAATTGTTTTACATGACCCCATAAAAAAAAATCCAAAGGTGTGAAGATCTGGCGATCTTGGTGGCCATGAAACCGGTCCGCCTCGGCCAATCCACTGTCCTGGAAACTGTCCATTTAAGTAGTCGCGCACTGCGCGTGAAAAATGTGGTGGTGCGCCGTCATGCTGGAACCACATCGATCGATGAAAGTCCAGGGTTAATGCGTCCAGTTCCTCGCTAAGAACTTCTCTCAAAAATAATAGGTAATTCACCCCGTTCATGCTTTGACCTGTTCTTCCAAATGAACACTCATCGGAAAAAAGGACAAACTTTAAAAAATTCTCATTCTCTTCAACTTTGTTCAGAATCCACGTGCAGTATTCTGTCCTTAAGTCATAATCAGCAGGTAAGAGACTTTGAACGCGGCGATAATGGAATGGGTGTTGACCGTCTTCTTTCAGCACTTTCCAAATTCTCATATGGTTCGTGTTCAATGTCCGCGCTACGGAACGCGTACTTTCTGTGGGGTTTGCATCGAACATGTCCAGCACTTGCTCTTCGATTGTATCGCGCAATCGTGGCCTTCCCGAATCACTGTGCGATACGTGAACACTACCGGTAGTAAAAACTCTGTTATGAAGGCGTTAAAACGCACGCTCCGACGGCATGGAGCACCAAACCGCGTTTCATACTCTCTGCGCGCAACTGCGTAATTACACTCACTCCTCCCCAAACACATCAACATGTTGAAGTATTGCGGATTAGTGTAAGACATTTCGGATCGATAACACCGGACGTCCGATCGAAATCAGGTTCTACGCGGAACTAAATGGCGAATAATTGCAGCGCGGGCGACGCCCGCCCGGTACACGTGCCGTTTGCTTAATCAAAGGATGCCGCCAATGGTGCGATGCACCGCGCGAGTCCTTTGACAAATGCCGAAAAAAGTAATAAAGGTGAGCGCACACCTAGCCGCACCGCACACGCCGAAGTCGCCGCAGTCATCGCTTTTGTTAATATCCTCGCACACCTGTCCGCGCAGCAGTCACTGCACCGGTCGCAGCGTGCGGCACGGGTGACGTCATCAGCATCAACCGCAGCTTGCGGTGTGTGCGTCGCGGAGGACGTCATCACCAGCGGCTGGGGAATTTTGTCGATGCGGTTGATGCGGCGCGCCTCAAGGTTAGCTTTACACTGTTGAGCTGCCAAATCAAGAGTTTGTCTGACGAGTGCCGTAAAGCAGTTTTTGGGTAGAGCAACAGTTTTTTCTTCCTCTTGTACTTTCTCTCCAATTAAGAAGGACTGTTCTCCAATTTCATTTTAGAGAGCTGAAATAGCCCACATCGAGGGCTTGAAGAATATGGGTCGAGTCAGAATTTTAATTCCTTCTTTTTTTATAATATGGAAGAAAATGACACTTAAACCAGTCATCAAAACTCTCAAGATCTATCCAGCCACTTTTAGTAACAGTCATTCGTGAGCCACGTGTAGCTCCAAAAAGCCAGTCAGACCAAGCGGTTTTGGCTTAAAAAATGAAGTAAGGGGGAAGCATTTCTCCTGCAGCATTCCCACAAAAGATGGCTGTATAACAGGACTTTGTAGAGTTTCGAATTACTTCTGGATTACGACATTTTCGTCTAAAAAGCAGCTTTTTCTTTTTAGGGTCATCGTGAACGTTGAAACCCTGTTTCATCGAAATTGAAAATATTTTCAGGTGGAACACCCTGAATTTCTGATTCAAGGTTATTAAAGAATTCATTGATCTTATCTTCATTAACCTGAGCCCGGCTTCGACTAATATTATGTCCCAACGTTGCTTTAAGTCTTTTCGACAAAAAGCTTACCCCATTCCCAGCCTGGACGATTATTTTTAAAAACCTTAACTTTTCTATTTGTCGAGTTTAGGTATTATAAGGGTAACATCATCAATGCCTATTGGTATCCCTGAATCTGCCAACACCATGACGTGGTCTTTTATAATGTTTTCCTCTTCTTCAAGTAAAGCTGTGGGTCTCCCTACTTTTTCAATGTGTCTATTTTTTATTTTATTTTTTATTGTATTAATTGGTATTTTATATTCTTTGGCTGCAGCATACGCACTTAGTATCCGGGATCTAACCTTTTCTAAACATTCTTCTAAAACAGCTAGTGTGTAGTTTGATTTCGATCCATATCTGCGGGTGCCAGGCTCTGGGACTTTCTTTTTTCTAGGCATCGTGATCGTGGTTTATACCTGCTGAAAAATGATGAGTATGTAGGTATACGTCATTCACACATATGCATCTATACTAATATTATAGAGGTAACGTTGGTAACATGTATGTATGTATTGTTATGTATTTTTTGTTAAGTCATATACCAGCGACAATTGTAATATCAATTTAATACAAACCAACTATATTTTTATTGTTCGATGAAATTATGTAAAAGTTTAGGGCGAAGTACACAATCCCTCAATGTTTCTATGCAAGTAATACTATGTTTTTATCCGGGCGCCACCTATGTATACCTAGAGTTATCATAGGAAATATACCAAAGAAAATAAATTAACCTCAGATAGTCAAGTCGTAGGCTTAAACCTTTAATCTTCAGGGAGGTGCTACTAATTGAGAAAAACCAGCTGTAATTTAATTAGTTTATTGCCCTTCAGCGAATGTACAACAGTGCTTTTATATATTTAAGTCTAAACCCCTAATATTACTTAAGTAAATACTATTCATATAAGATTCTAACTTGATGATTAATATACATTTAAAGTTGAAGTTATGTTTTATTCGGTTATTCCAATAAGAGTACTAACATCTTAACCGAAATGTGAAAGAATACCTATTTATTTAACATCCATTTAAGCTAATGCTATTTGCAATTGACCTACCAATTTATTTACTATAAGATAAACATAATTTTAGGTGTGACACCTATCTATTTCTATTTGAAATAAAAGTAACTAAACGTGACAAAAAAAGGTAAAAAAATAGGTGAAAAATAGCTAGAACCAGACGAAAAAGGTGAAAAATATAGGTGACCCAAAATGTTTTGAAATTCAATTTAATTTTACCATTTTCTCATAGTGAGAATGTATTATAAAAATGGAAAGCTCTGACCTTGGCCATTATTCGGTTTATGAGTCCATATCTTCCAATAGTGATCCCTGAAGGCTATGACAATGTTCCCATGTGAAAGCAAAACGTCAACCAGAAAAATAAAGGTAAAACTGAAGTTAAAGTAGAAAGTAGAAACCAAAGTAGAAACGCCGAGGCTGAAATTAGAATACAATTCATTTTAGTACGATTTCTTATAAGATCCAAATTCGAAAGAAAAACCAACTGACGATTATACGTACCGCTTCTATTAAAATTTTATCGATCCATTCTATAATCGGTCATTATCATTAATATACTCCCTCCGCAACACATTTCTGAAACAATTCATTCAAAAGAAACTGTAACGACGCGACATCACAAAATCACATTGCTTCCATTAAACTTTTTAGCAACAAAAACTTACCAAATTTATCAAATAACAACGTCCAGATCCCTTAACACAGAGAATCCACCGATTGCCGACATTTTCCAGTAGAAATATCAACTGATAATAAAAATTGATTTGGATTCAAAAAATCCGATGGTCAATCAACAACCCTTGGTCATGGAATGAAGAAAAAATGGCTGATGACCACACCCAAAACAGAACGACTTTGACAAGCGAACCATCTGTCACTGTCAGAAAAAGCGAATACATCACTCCCTAACCACAGAGTAAAGTTAAATCTATAAATTTTGAAGAAATTAAAACGCGGGAAAAGCAAAAATTGAAACTCAAATCCAATATTCTAAACAAATTTCTAAATTCTTTATTTAAGTGTGCGGTGTTTCAAATACAACGTCACATTACATCCCCCCTAAGAAAAATAAAAGAAAGGAACTTTCTTTTATGTTAGAAATCCTAACTTCAAAACGATACCATTACAAAAGAAAAACAAACTATGAAAGGCAACAAACATTTACCAAAATGAAAAAATATCTAAAGTAACTGAGATGGAAATCTCTAAACAATAAATTCCATGAAAGAAAAAAATATTGAAACTCATTATAGGTGCTAAAAATTATCTAACATCAAAATGATATCAAATACTATAAATATAATATGAGATAAGAATCTCTTAAACAAATATCTAAACCCCAATAATATAAGTAAATACCATAACCCATTAATATAAAAGTTAAGTTTAATATTAAAGAAATTAATTCAATATAAAAGAATATTTAATATAAAAAGGAAAAAAACAATTTAAGTTATTTTTAAGCTAACTATACTTGGAAAGTGGAATTTTTTAAATGTCTTTAGTAGTAATTAAATGATTACTAAACTAATAAAGTGGAAAAGAATGAATTTAATCCAAAATAACTTATTAGGCAGGTAACAAGTTCGTTATAATAATAATGTTGACGACTTGGCCTAATAAAGCTCTATTTTTTATTTTATTTTTATTTTAAATTATTTTTTTAAGTTTCTTTAGTTTCTTTATAGCAAGATTCAACTAAGTCAGTAGATTGGTTAGATACATAGATCACCAACTCATAACAATAGTTAAACATAAGTAAAAGATACTAGAGGTAAGTGTAAGTATGTGTATGTACCTCCGTCAACCATATGGACGAAAATACTAAGTTTCATTGTAGTGTGACTCTACCAACATATTAGGCAAGGACAAAATATTTAGGAACTAACGGGTTCTACCATCCGCATTAACCCTTACCATAAGTGAATACTGCGATCGGCGCACCATTACCAACTTACCGGGCACAATATCACGAAAAATAAACTGACATTGGAATACAGTCCAAATGACAGGGAAAATAATAGAAGTCAACATGTGTGAAATCTAGAAAGTCAAGGAGAACCAACCATATATGGCTTCCAAAAGAGAATAATGTCAGGGGAAAAACCAAGCATAAGGCTCCCAAAAAGGTAAGGAAAAACCAACCATTGAGGTTTCCTAGTATTACATAAAGTCAAATCCGGTTACGGTACCAATATAACTAGAGATAAACTATAAACTATCTATTCCATAAAATAAGATAATAAGAAAATTAACCATATAGAGTACTATATAAAACTACCATATTAGTCTACATAGACTCAAACAAAAGTGTTTATGTATAAAAGTACATGACACAAGAACAAAATGTACAATTTATATACATAACATATACAAAGATAAGATCATTCACTGCAAGTTCAGCAATCCAGAAGTTAAGCTGTATACTATATCCAAAATTCTAAGTTCCATTTTAGTATTCGAGTTAAATTCTAACATCAGTTCCATTGGGTTTCCCTATATACTTCACTTACATACTTCATCTACAACCACAATTACTTTTATTCATCAATCTCATCCATCCCTATCAGATGTGGATTCAACAAAACAAAACGCTGAACTAAACCTGAAAAAGTTAACCAAAAGAAATAATGATTTAATATTTAACTATGTCTTTCACATGGTATCTACCTGAATAGTTTTTATGTAAATCTTTTAAAACATATACGTTATCCGAAACTTTATCTATTACTTCACATTTAACGAACTTAGGTGCTAACTTTGCCGAAAAGAATGCAGGAGCATTTGATTGTACAAAGCTTCTCCTCCAAACTACGTCTCCCACAGCAAATGAAATGATTCCACGACCACGGTTATAGCTACACGCAGAGCGTTTATAAGCCTTCAACAAGTGTGATCCAACCCTAACAAATATATTAGCAAGTGAATTCAAGGAATAAGCATATGAATTCCTTTCTCCTACATACACATCATTTAAGTTATCCATTGATTTACTAACTCTATGCAAAGAGGCATCCACTATTAATTCCCTTCCAAACATGAGAAAATTAGGCGTGTAATCTGTAGCAAGATTAACACTACTATTTAATGCTAATTGTATATTCAATAAATATTTAGACCATGTACGTTGGTCATTTTTAACGAAACAGGATAAGCAAGTCTCAATGGTCTTGTTATACCTCTCAACAGGATTATTCTGCGGAGTATATAAAGTGTTATAAAAGATTTTAGTTATATTAAAGCTTTTCATAAATTCTACAAAGTATTTTGAAGTAAATTGAGTGCCGTTATCGCACACTATGATCTGTGGTACTCCGAACTTCAAGAAAACCTCCCTTTCAAAAACTCTACAGATAGACAAAGTAGTGGCTTTAGCTAATGGTATAATCCAACAGTATTTAGTAAAAACGTCAACTATAGAAAGTATATACTTATGACCAGAGTAGCTTTTAGGTAATATCCCTATGATGTCTACAGATAACATAACCATGGGCTGATCTACTTTTTTAGGGTTTACCATCTGTCCAAAAGGGGCAGAAGTACTATGTTTGTAGGCTTTACAAACATCACAAGACCTAATATATGTATTAACATCTTTGAACATTCCTCTCCAATAATAATGTTGCTTCAATTTTTTCAAAGTTTTATGCACTCCTAGGTGACCTGAATTAAGTTCATCATGATTAGAACGAATCGTATCAATAATGTTATCTTTTGGAATTACAATTTTCCAATCCAACCGGCTTTGTATTCCAAACTTATTTCTACAGAATCTAAACAAAGTTTTATTTTCAACTCTAAAATTTCTAAATTTTGTAGGAAACTTTTGACAATTAATAAAAATATTTTTATACCAGGGATCCTCAATATCATCGTCTGGTACTTCTATCTCTGAAGGAGTAGAATATATTGCAGCTATTTCTATGCGAGATAGCGCATCTGGGACTTTGTGTAAAATACCTTTCTTATGCTCTACATTAAAAGTAAATTGAGAAATTCTAGTTGCCCACCTGGCTAATCTTCCACTAGGGTTATTCAAACTTAAAAGCCATTTTAAGCTAGAATGATCTGTAACTACTGTGAATTCCATACCTTCGACATAAGGTCGAAAACGTTCAATAGAGTCTAATACTGCAAGTAACTCCCGCTCAGTGGTACTATAGTTACGCTCACATTTATTAAGTGATCTAGAATAAAATGCAATAGGATGTTGTTCTCCACTATCATCTTCCTGACTAAGTACGCTACCAATACCTACAGAACTGGCGTCACAATGTAAGAAAAAGGGTTTATTGAAATCGGGACACTGTAAAACAGGGGAAGAAATTAAAGCTTCTTTAAGTTTATCGAAAGCAATCTCGGCTTCATCGTTCCAGACTAATGGTTTTTTAGAGTTTTTACTACCAGCAGTGAGTTTAGTAAGAGGTGAAGCAATATCAGCAAAATGCAATATAAATCTACGGTAATATGAACATAATCCAAGAAAACTACGCAATTGTTTAACAGTAACTGGACGGGGAAAATTTTGAATAGTATCTAACTTAGATGGATCAGTGTGTAATCCATTCCTATCAACCACATATCCTAAGTAACGGAGTCTTTCCTTACAAAATTCACACTTTTTTAAATTTACTGTGAGACCCGCATCCCGCAGTGTCTCGTAGACCTTCCGTAGGTATTCTACGTGCTCCGAAAATGTAAAATTTACTAAAATTAGGTCATCTAGATACCTAAATAATTTACCATCAAATTCAGGTCCAAACAATTTATCTACTAATCTCTGTAACTCAGCTGGCGCATTAGTCAAACCAAATGGCATTCTGACAAATTCGAATAGTCCTTTTCCCGATACAGCAAAGGCGGTCTTTTCGCGAGAACTTTCTTCCAAACTCAATTGTAAAAATGCCTTAGAAAGATCAATAGCGCTGATAAAACGAGCTCCACGAAGGCTATCTAAAATTTTAGAAGTATAGGGTAATGGATAAGAATCTTTAATAGTCATTGAATTTAATCTACGAGAATCTAAGCAAAGACGAGGACTACCATCCTTCTTCTGCACTATAACTATAGGAGAACACCAAGGTGACTTTGAAGGTTGGATAATTCCCTCCTTGAGTAAAGAATCTACTTCTTTATCAACTATCCCTTGTACAGCTGGACTTAAAGAACAATATTTATGTTTAAAAGGTTGACCTGTAGTATTAATTTTATGTTGAGCGAGGTGAGTGAGACCTAACCCTTTCTTTTCATAAGAAATCTCTTCAAAAAGTGATATTATTTCATTAAGTGACTGGCTTTCAGGAGAAGTAAGTTCAGCAGCAGCCGTGATAGAACAAACATTTAATTCAGTACCCTGGCCCTCTACGTAGACAATGTCTTTCCAGAGTTCCTTGGCTAATCCAAATTTCAACCAGAAATCAAAACCTAAAATTATTTCATATTCCAAGCTAGGAATAACCATAAAATTAATTAGTTTAGTAGTGTTATCACAGGTGACTGGAATTTCCATTGTTCCAATAATTTTTTGTGCGGAACCATCAGCTGTGTAAGTAAAGTTTAAAGTTTTATCCGAATATGGTTTCATTTTAAAACCTAAGTCTGAAAATTTGTCATGACAATTTTGTCCTATAATGCAACGATTTGAACCACTGTCCAGTAAACCAGAAAAAATAATATTGTAAACTAAAAATTCTAAATAAGGACGAGAATCATTATTTTTATTAAATAGAATGGGTGCAGCTTTGCATACTCCAAAAAATGTTTTAAGATAATTTAACCAATCATTGAATTCTTTTCTAGAAGTTTCCGCATCGGGCCTAATACCAACGTGATTCACAATTTCAGTGATCGAGTCAGCATCAATTTCATCAGAAATCGGAGCTCGATGCAGCCTAATCAGTTTTTTGTATCCGAAGAACTAGGTTTATCTAAATTACACGTCGTACAAGTTTTACGGGTGAAGCCCAACTTCTTGCAACCAAAACAAATAGTACCAGGAATTTTACTACAATGTTTATAATCATGTCCTTTCTCATCACATTTAAGACAGCTAATTGAATTTATTTGAACTGCACTACAGTGTGTTTTCTCAAAAGTATTAGATTTAATAAAAGGTTTAGATTTAAGTGACAGCGATTTCCTATCAACAAGTGGCTCTAATTGTTTACCTAAGTCAATAAATAAGTCTAAAGTATGGAAATTTCGGCCTAACATATAAGGTAAATATAATGGAAGCATATTATGTTTAATTATGTCTACCAAAACAGAATTAGAAAGAGGAATAGCTAAACGATTAGACATATCCATTATTTCAGTAATAAAATCTGGAAGAGATTCAAATGACTTTTGTTTCCTAGTCCTAAGTTGGTATTCCAAAGAGTAATCAAAGTCTATATTATCAAAACGCCTGAGTAATAATACTTTAAGTTCATTCCAACAACGAATTTGCAAACGCACGGTGCGAAACCACTTAATAGCAATGCCTGACAACAAATCGACAAAGCAACCAATAAGAAAAGATTCATCAAAATTTCTATATAGAAAATATTCTTCAACCCTAACGATAAATTCCCTAACACATGACTGTCCATCGAACACAATTCCACTCTTCTTGAGGTCTGGAACCTTGGTATGACCACGGGGCAAACCCTGGTTGAATAAATGACTAGCGAGGAACGAAGAATTATTCGGTCTTCCATTTCCATCTCCCAACAGATCTTCTGCAGCACCCCTATTAACTGTAATATCCACCAAATTCACATCGTTCGACTCCATTCGAGCCTCTACATCAACCTCTGCACCATCTCCACCATCAAGAACAACCGCTTCCTTATCGCCCGATGTATTAGAATTATCAGCCATTGTGTGATAATGTAATATTTAAATGTATGAAAAGAATATTTAAATTTTATCGAATTATTAACTTTAAAGTATTTGTTTTATATTTTAAACTGTTTAAGTTATTTTAATTTAAATTGAAATTCAAATTCTTTGGTCACTTTACAAAGATTATTCAGAAACTAGATCCTTACTCGTTAACGCTCAACACATTTTTGTATAAAATCTTGCAAAAGATACAAACAAACAACACATGAGACATGACAATGTTATGTCCGTTAGCTTAAATATAATAGTGCTGAAAATAAACACTAAAATACCCCATACCATTCAGATACAACGTACTTCCATAAAATAACATAAGAAAATACAAGTATTTTCATACAACATACTATTATTATATTTCACAAAAACAAAGTAGCGTTGGGTCACCTTCACAATAACAATATTCATATAAATAAAATGTACAATTCACTGAAAGTCACGTCCCTGTTCGCGAGGCGACAATTGTTATGAATTTTTTGTTAAGTCATATACCAGCGACAATTGTAATATCAATTTAATACAAACCAACTATATTTTTATTGTTCGATGAAATTATGTAAAAGTTTAGGGCGAAGTACACAATCCCTCAATGTTTCTATGCAAGTAATACTATGTTTTTATCCGGGCGCCACCTATGTATACCTAGAGTTATCATAGGAAATATACCAAAGAAAATAAATTAACCTCAGATAGTCAAGTCGTAGGCTTAAACCTTTAATCTTCAGGGAGGTGCTACTAATTGAGAAAAACCAGCTGTAATTTAATTAGTTTATTGCCCTTCAGCGAATGTACAACAGTGCTTTTATATATTTAAGTCTAAACCCCTAATATTACTTAAGTAAATACTATTCATATAAGATTCTAACTTGATGATTAATATACATTTAAAGTTGAAGTTATGTTTTATTCGGTTATTCCAATAAGAGTACTAACATCTTAACCGAAATGTGAAAGAATACCTATTTATTTAACATCCATTTAAGCTAATGCTATTTGCAATTGACCTACCAATTTATTTACTATAAGATAAACATAATTTTAGGTGTGACACCTATCTATTTCTATTTGAAATAAAAGTAACTAAACGTGACAAAAAAAGGTAAAAAAATAGGTGAAAAATAGCTAGAACCAGACGAAAAAGGTGAAAAATATAGGTGACCCAAAATGTTTTGAAATTCAATTTAATTTTACCATTTTCTCATAGTGAGAATGTATTATAAAAATGGAAAGCTCTGACCTTGGCCATTATTCGGTTTATGAGTCCATATCTTCCAATAGTGATCCCTGAAGGCTATGACAATGTTCCCATGTGAAAGCAAAACGTCAACCAGAAAAATAAAGGTAAAACTGAAGTTAAAGTAGAAAGTAGAAACCAAAGTAGAAACGCCGAGGCTGAAATTAGAATACAATTCATTTTAGTACGATTTCTTATAAGATCCAAATTCGAAAGAAAAACCAACTGACGATTATACGTACCGCTTCTATTAAAATTTTATCGATCCATTCTATAATCGGTCATTATCATTAATATACTCCCTCCGCAACACATTTCTGAAACAATTCATTCAAAAGAAACTGTAACGACGCGACATCACAAAATCACATTGCTTCCATTAAACTTTTTAGCAACAAAAACTTACCAAATTTATCAAATAACAACGTCCAGATCCCTTAACACAGAGAATCCACCGATTGCCGACATTTTCCAGTAGAAATATCAACTGATAATAAAAATTGATTTGGATTCAAAAAATCCGATGGTCAATCAACAACCCTTGGTCATGGAATGAAGAAAAAATGGCTGATGACCACACCCAAAACAGAACGACTTTGACAAGCGAACCATCTGTCACTGTCAGAAAAAGCGAATACATCACTCCCTAACCACAGAGTAAAGTTAAATCTATAAATTTTGAAGAAATTAAAACGCGGGAAAAGCAAAAATTGAAACTCAAATCCAATATTCTAAACAAATTTCTAAATTCTTTATTTAAGTGTGCGGTGTTTCAAATACAACGTCACAGTATTAATGTGTGCATGTATGTATGATATGAATGCTTGTTAGTATTAATGTGTGTATGTATATATATGTTTGTTAGTATTAATGTGTATATCTATGTATGTATGTTGGGGGTAATCTCCGATATCACTGGACCGATTTGTATCAAATTTTGCATAGAGATAGTTTGGGTTTGGGTAGCTGAGTGACATAGGCTACTTTTTATCCCGATTTTCCCACGGGATCATGACTTACGCGGGTGAAACCGTGGGACGCAGCTAGTCAATTACAATAATATTTATTTTGTCAAATGCATACAAGTACATTTATGTATCTGTATGTACGCATTATTATGTATCAAAGTTACCCACACGAAAAATGATAGATCGCAAAAAAGACAGAGTAACATTGACACTGTCAAAGTTACCCAGAGTTTGTTCAAAATACGCCCGACTAGATTTTTTCGTAATTATGATAAAGATGCAACGTGAAAACAACAAAAATGATTTATGCATCCGAAATTAGACATTTTAAAAGTGGTATTATGTATTTTACATACCTTGATAGCAGCAAAATTGACGAGTTATCTAAAAAGTTAATAGCACTGAAAAAACATAATAGTTACCGCGTCCCTTTCAGTATCTTTTTGACAATAACTTTGTTTGACAGCTCTTTTTTTTTATTGAGTTCGTTTACGAAGTTTGTTACGTACACAAATTGTATAAATTTAATGTTTTGCAATAAATGTTGCTCACGTGAAAAATAAAAAAGTACATTGAAATTTGACTGTCAAAGTTACTCTTGTTTAATCAAAGTTACTCCGATTGACTGTATTGTTATTTGTTCTAATTTGGGTTATTTATTGTTTTTTGTATACCTAATAAATCCACGGAACATATTACTGGCGCGTAATTTCACAATATGGAATTACGCGTCAGTAATAGATTCGGAGGAAAGGGCCAGGGAGGCTGCCGAGAAATGGTTATTGATACCTCGGAAGGGCTAGTAGTTGCCTAAATTGCAACAGTCCCATGACTAAACAAAACAAACAAATTTTATTTGTGTAATTGAAGTTTAAGTTTAATGTTTAAATAAAGTGGCTTTTTTTGGATAAGACGCTGCAAAAAAAAAACAAATACGTCCAACATATAAATTAGGATTTAGGTGGATTTGCGCCAGAAGACGCTACCTCATAGTACTGTCTACGCTCAAAAATACATTTTTTGAGCGGACTCAATTAAGTATTCTAGCTTGTCTTAGACTATTAGTCCATTTTTTGAGACGGGACAAGGTAGGCCAAGCTGCAGTTGACGTCGGTATCACGAAGAAGAGTGCGATACAGATGTACCATTTTTTAAGAGAGGTGTGCGAAGTGGCTGAACTCCACGACCGTGAAAGGATAGGCGGCCCAGATGACGTGGTAAAAGGTAGACGAGACCCACCTCTATACACGAAAATATCATCGTGGCCGCCTATTAAGAAGTCAAACGTGGGCCTTCGGGTGCATCAGTCGCTTAACGAAAAATATTCATGTGGAATTAATTCCAGATAAAAGCCGTGCCACACTCGACCCTATAATGGAAACCAATATAGCACCGGACACCTACATAATGTCCGATATGCATTTGGCACACTAACACAATAGAACGACAGTGGCTGGAACTGAAACGGCACTACCGCAGCGACGGAAAAATAAAATGGTACATGGGAGAGTACTTACCGTCAGAATATTTAAAAAAATTACCATCTAACGCTGCGCGCTTCCGACGCCTGCTCCGGGATATACACCGTGTGTATCCCGGACTAGGGAAGCACGGCATAACAACAACCAATTGTAAGTGCAATAACCAATTGCCCCCGCCGCTCTAACCTAAATGTAACTGTCAAAAAACGGGTAGAATTCGGTTCTGCCACTTTTTTTTTCTGAAGGTAGATAACTGTCCCGCAGCTCTTCATTTTTATAGTGATGGAAGCTATCAGGCTCCAGATGATGAGGATAGAATTGCATCGAGCCAGCCCTCCATGTGTCGGGCTCTTGAAAAAACAACCAATGCAATTGTTGGCATTCTGGCAAGGCATCATATTAAATTTCCACTTACTCAAGAGGAAAAGCAGACAACGATGAGAGAGTTTCAACAAAAATACAATATGCCTAATGTTCTTGGAGCTGTTGACTAAACTCACATATCCATATTCCAGCCCCCTAACAAATGACCTAGTAGCATCAGGAAAACATTTTTTTAACAGGAAAGGATACTACAGTATTAATTGCCAAGTAGTAACCAACGCAACAGGCAGAATATTGTCAATAAATCTTGATTTTCCTGTGTGGGGAGATGTTGGCCTAGCTTTACATAAATGAAACGTAGCAATTGTAGGTATACAATAGGTATAATAAAAAAAGGTAAAAGTATGTACAAATAACTGGTGTAGAGGACCGACAATAAATAACGAGAGACGTGCGCGGAAGACGGTCGTAGCGAGAGTGTGCGAGTCTTCCTCTGGCGAAGACAAACGCTGCACGCTGACGGCTGTAGCAGGTTCCAAGTTCAAAGGCAGCCGTAGACAACACGCGCAAGGTTTGCTGGCGTGTCTGCACGGAGGTTGTCGTAGTGGCGAGCCGCCACATCACCCCCCTGGGAGTATCAAAGTCCTGCCTGTAAATAATCAGGAAAATGAACGCGACGACCTGAACGTGCTGTTCTAATTAACTCGTCGTTCCTCTGTATGCAAGTGTTTGCCTCCTTATTGTCTGCCATCGTATAAGCTGGCTTAACTCTATCAATAGAAACGGTGATAGGTCCTCTGTGAAGCTGTAAAGTAATAGTTTTGTCAGATCTTTTTAACACCTTGTGCGGGCCAGAGTAAGGGGCCTCGAGTGAGCCACGGAGTGCATCTTTGCGTAGGAAAACGAAGTTTGAGTCCTTCAAGTCCTTGTGAATAAAAGTAGACTTAGCTCCGTGTCTAGTAGCTGGTGTGGGTCTGACGAGAGAAATGTGCTGTCTCAGCTCTTGTATAAAGTCAGTAGTAGGTATGTGAGAGTTAGGTTTGGTGTGAAAAAACTCACCAGGGATCCTTAAGGTCTCACCATACACTAGTTCAGCAGCTGAGCTCTGTAGATCTTCTTTCCAGGCTGCTCGCAAGCCGAGCAGAATGCTAGGAAGCGCGTCCGACCAACGCGTAGTGTTGTGCGACATGATGGCAGCTTTCAAGGTGCGATGAAGTCGCTCCACCATGCCGTTTGCCTGAGGATGGTAGGCAGTAGTGTGCTGCAGCTGGGCTCCGCACAAGTTGCTCAGCGCCTTGAAAATCTGGGAAGTAAATTGTCGACCTTGATCAGTAGTTATAGTTTCAGGACAACCGAACCTTGAAATCCAATTTTCATAGAATGCCTTAGCGACAGTTTCTGCAGTAATGTTGCAAATAGGGATGACTTCTGGCCATCTAGTATACCTGTCAATAGCGGTTAAACAATATTTGTACTCTGCTGAAGGCGGTAAAGGTCCTATAAGGTCTATGTGAACATGAGAAAATCTAGTTCCAATGTGCTTGAAAACTCCCAGCGGTGCTGTAGTATGACGCTGTACTTTGCTCTTTTGACAGTCGTTGCAGGTTCGAACCCAGGCACGGCAATCCTTCCGTACTGAGGGCCAAACGAACCTTTCAGAGACCATTTTTATAGTAGTTGCTGCACCAGGATGACACAGGCCGTGTATCTGGTCAAAAATGTTTCTACGAAATTCTTTCGTGACGAAAGGACGAGGCTTGGGTCCTGAGACATCACAAAAAAGCTGTAATTTCGTACCTGGGATCGGAACCTGGCGAAGATGCAAGGAAGTATTAGAAAAGATGAGTTCCTGTAGTTCTGGATCCTTCCTTTGTGCTTGAGCCAGTGTAGATAGATCGACCGAAGAGACTGTCTCAATTCTGGAGAGGGTATCGGCAGTCAGGTTATCTTGACCTGAGATATGCCGGATATCCGTAGTGAACTGAGAAATGAAATCCAGATGATTAAATTGCCTAGGAGAGCAATTTCGGTCCTTCTGTAGAAAAGCATAAGTAATGGGTTTATGATCAGTGAAAACGACGAAATGACGACCTTCAAGCATGTGCTTGAAATGCTTAATGCTCTCGTAGATAGCGAGTAATTCTCTGTCGTAAGCGCTATATTTTAACTGAGGCTTTGAAAGTTTCTGTGAGAAAAAAGCGAGTGGTTGCCAGCTTCCGTTAACCTCTTGCTGCAAAACGGCGCCAATCGCTGTGTTCGATGCATCTGTACTTAGAGATAGTGGCGCGTCGAGAATCGGGTGAGCCAGCTGCGTAGCATGGCAAAGTTGAGCCTTACAATTCTCGAATGCTGCAGCTTGTTCTGTGGACCAAGTCAGGGCTGTTGAACCCTTGATGTTTGAGCCAGAGAGCATGTCGTGGAGAGGTGCCTGAGCTTGAGCAGCGTTAGGTAGGAAACGTCTGTAGAAATTTATCATACCTAAGAAACGACGCAATCCTTTCGCTGTTTTAGGTAGTGGGAAGCTCTGAATCGCAGTGATCTTGTCGTCTAGGGGTCGCGTACCGCTAGCAGAAACGTTGTAACCAAGAAATTTGACTTCATCTTGGCCAAATTTGAAAAGTTGTTCCAGGTGCTCCAGGTGCTCCTCCCTGTTTCTAGAAAATACCAGAATGTCATCTATGTATGAGAAACAGAAGTCTAGTCCTCTAAGCACTTCATCGAGAAATCTCTGGAAGGATTGAGCTGCATTACGTAAACCAAACGACATAAATGGAAATTCGAATAGTCCAAAAGGTGTTGTAATCGCTGTTTTCGAAATATCCTCTTTAAAGACGGGTATTTGGTTATAGGCTTTGACCAAATCTAAAACCGAAAATACTCTACTACCTTCCAAAACCAAAGAATAATCTTCAATGTGTCTAATGGGGTAGCGATCCGGAATAGTGCGGGTATTTAGAGCACGATAGTCGCCGCACGGTCTCCAACCGTCCTTCTTAGGTGCAAGGTGAAGCGCAGATGCCCACGGTGAATCTGATCTGCGAGCGGTACCGTCTCGATACATTTCCTCGAACTGTTTATTAGCTACCTTTAGACGGTCAGGTCTTCGTAACAATTAGGATACCGTGAAAGCAAGGTGTGATACTCGCTGGCCTTCCGTGCACTTTCATAACTAAGTTTTGTTAACTGGTTAAGAAAAACCCATTTTTATTATTGTTTTCACAACTGGTTTTTAAACAAGAATACGAAGTGTTCATTCATAGCTAAGTTTTGGTAACCGGTTAAGAAAAACCCTTTTTTATTATTGTTTTCACAACTGGTTTTTAAACAAGAATACGAAGTGTTCATTCATAACTAAGTTTTGTTAACCGGTTAAGAAAAACCCATTTTTAATATTATTTTCACAACTGGTTTTTAAACAAGAATACGAAGTGTTCATTATGATTATGTTTTTATAACTAGCTACAGTCAGCAATAACATTTTTCCTTTAACCTTAAATCAAACACAAAATGTAATTTAGGTAAATTAACTTTTACTTAATATTAATTTTAATATTAATTATTATTAAATAAGGCAATTAAATAAATAAATAAATAATAAATATAATAAATATTTCAGGACATATTACACATCGCCATCCAGCCCCAAGCTAAGCAACTTAATGCTTGTGTTATGGGTGCCAGATAACGGATAAACTACTTATATACTTTTTTTTTTATTTTTTTTTATTTTTTTTAATTATTTCTAAACAATGTCCAACAGTGATAGACTTATTTGTTAAAAGATGTATAGTATCCGCAATTTCTTGGTCAATCTCTTGGTAATTTTTGTTCGATGTGTTTTTGTTTGTTTTGAACGACATTGAAATTTTTGTTTCTTTAATAAGAACATTCAGAATTGTTGCTAGCGACGGTTTTTGGCGTCCAACCATTCTATTAAGTCTTGCGTGCCAGCCTTCTAGATTGTTGGTGGTCCGAATTTCCTCGCCGTAGCAGCACCAAGTCTTGATAAAATTTACGTCGCTGAACCAGTAACGGTTTAGGTAATTGTTGAACTTTATCACTGCTTCAGTTTTCGGGGATTTGGTCATTGTATACTTGTAACCTGCCATTACATATCTCAATGGCAATCGGGCTAAGCCAGCACATCTCGCAATATGTCGTCTTTGTATTGTAGATTTAATCCCTAATCGTTTCGCCTTTTTAAAAAGGCTGGCACAAAAATGATAATAACATCCTTTCATTACTGCATTCGGAAAAAATTTACGTATTGCTTTCATTGCTGAGATTTCGTAATCCAGTGTCAATTTTACGGGGTTCCATTCAGGAATTTGTGACTTTATCATTTCAAATATAAGTTTGTAGGTATTTTCAGTTTTATTATGAATGAAACCAAAGAATAAAGGTACAATTTTTTTTGTTATTTTATGTAGTCCATGAATGGTATATATTTGTGTGAAAGGTTCAGGGCAAGACTTAAAAGTTCCATCCAGAAAGAAATGTTCGAAATTGTCCAAATACGTTTTTATATCAGAAGAAGAAAATATTAAAATCCTGCTGTTTGTGTCATTGTCGTTATAGTCAGCCAGGAGGAAGTTTTTATATTTTTTTGGTATTTCTACTTTAGTTGGTGATTCAAAATGGAGCTTAGAAACTCCTAATGCCTTATTTCTTGCTTTGTATAGACCACTTTTAATATTGTCAAATTTTGGTAAGTCAGCAACTAAGTGCACGCCATCGTCTTCCAGTTCGCATACTACTTCTTCAAACTGTTTTTGTATTGGATCGACATTAGCTACTATTTTAGTTTTCAAATCTTTCATTTTCTTCAAAACTACATATTTTGCACTATTAGGTAAACAATCAATATCGTGCACGCCCTCTTTAACTATATGGTTTTCATTGCTTAATGTCACATTACCTTTACAACCGGTTTTATTATAGCATTTCCAAAAAACATTTTCGTTCACATAAGTTTTAATTTTATGGTACTGACGGCCGTCGTATAGTAGTTTCTCGCGATCCCTTTTTGTCGTTATGAACTCCATGATGGGCTTAGAAAGCGACATAGTTTATCACTTAAGTTTTCGGTTGTTATATATTTTATATAAATTGCACTCAATTGCAATAGAAAACTAAATAATACTAAAATGACAATGTCAATGTCATGCCATTGCAGTTTACATATCAATAATAGATAATAATTTATTGAGATAAGAACCTCATCCGTTTTCCGCATGCAATACTCTCGATAAAAACTCTAACTCTGTTGTTTTTATTTTGATTTAAGGTTAAAGGAAAAATGTTATTGCTGACTGTAGCTAGTTATAAAAACATAATCATAATGAACACTTCGTATTCTTGTTTAAAAACCAGTTGTGAAAATAATATTAAAAATGGGTTTTTCTTAACCGGTTAACAAAACTTAGTTATGAATGAACACTTCGTATTCTTGTTTAAAAACCAGTTGTGAAAACAATAATAAAAAAGGGTTTTTCCTTACCGGTTACCAAAACTTAGCTATGAATGAACACTTCGTATTCTTGTTTAAAAACCAGTTGTGAAAACAATAATAAAAATGGGTTTTTCTTAACCAGTTAACAAAACTTAGTTATGAAAGTGCACGGAAGGCTCGCTGGAGCCAGATATCGCTTTAATACTCTGCTGCGCGGTGAAAATTAGTTCTCCAGGAGATGAGAGGTCAGTCACACCATCTAGCAGTCGCTTGTTTCTGCAATCGACAAGTAAATTGTAAAATGACATAAAATCAGCGCCTATAATCTGTTTGGTAACGTCTGCTACGACAAAATTCCAGCAAAAATCGCGCCGCAGGCCAAAGTCTAGGCTCAGTCTCATAAAACCATATGTCCGTATGATAGAACCGTTTGCAGCTACCACACTATAGTCGGTGGGCTTAGTTTGCGTTCTCATAAAAGTTCTTGGTAACACACAAATATCTGAACCAGTATCTATTAAAAATTGTACCTTAGTCTTCCTGTCGGTCACAAATAAGCGGCTTGTAGCTTGTAGACAGTCAGTCGCCGCTTCTAATGACTGTCTCTTTCGTTTCCCTGCTTGAAACTGCAAGGCGGGATGCATTTCAACGCCTTGCCTCTAAATCTGTCATGGTACCAACAAATACCTTCAGTCCGACTCTTAGAAAACGGTCGGCGGCTCCGGGAACGACCTCGAAAATTGTTATTTTGAAGCTGAGGACGTCCTCGAGATTGTTGCTTGGTACTGACATCTAGTTGCGCCATTTGCTTGAAAACGTTATCCAATAAACGCTTCGTTAAACGCTCCTCCATTTTCTGTAACATCTGATCGTTAGTATTTACAATGTAATTATCCCTATTAGTAGTATTTGCTACGTGTGGTTGCGTGTAACCTGACATCACCTCACAAACTTTGTCGGCGAGGTCGGCCGCTTCGTCCAAGTTGATAGTTTTCTGGCTAGCTAGAATTGCCTTTACATTAATAGGAAGACGGCTCGACCACACACTAAATAAAAATTCGTCCTTAATGTCGGGACCGGCGAGTAATCTAAGGGCACGTAAAAATTGTGACGGCTTACGGTCACCGAGTTCTTCTAAATAAAGCGCCTGCTGGATGCTCTGGTCACGGGAAATAGATAATCTTTTAATAAGTTCACCTTTAAGTTTTTCATACTTCCCGAACTCCGGTGGGTGAAGAATTATTTCGCGGACCTCCTTAGCGAAACGGCGGTCCAGGTGCTGCACGACCGTACCGAATTTCGTAGCATCGGTCACGATCCCGCACGACATAAATTGTTGCTCCACTTGCGAGAACCACAGCTCCGGGTCGTCCTCCCAGAACGGGGGAAGTTTTGCCGAAACCCGGGCGATGGAAGTCGAACAATCTTGAAATTCTTCCATAATAGCACCGAAAAGCTGAAATGAAACAAGCAGACCACACGAAGAGAGCCGGCAATTGTTTTGCGCGTTTTTGACGTATTTTTTGAACGAATTTGGAACGCGATTTGAAATTCTTGTAAATCGCGCACGAAGGAGTTGTAGCTTGTGGAGTTTTTACTCCAACGTCGGGGTCACCAATTGTGGGGAGATGTTGGCCTAGCTTTACATAAATGAAACGTAGCAATTGTAGGTATACAATAGGTATAATAAAAAAAGGTAAAAGTATGTACAAATAACTGGTGTAGAGGACCGACAATAAATAACGAGAGACGTGCGCGGAAGACGGTCGTAGCGAGAGTGTGCGAGTCTTCCTCTGGCGAAGACAAACGCTGCACGCTGACGGCTGTAGCAGGTTCCAAGTTCAAAGGCAGCCGTAGACAACACGCGCAAGGTTTGCTGGCGTGTCTGCACGGAGGTTGTCGTAGTGGCGAGCCGCCACACCTGGGTCCACAGATGATGCTGCTTGTGGCAAGCATCAGTTGCCCATTACATGGAGAGGGAGTTTCTTCAAGGACAGCAAGACCAGTGGTTATTAGGTAAATACTAGGGTCTTGTAGTCTCGTCCAAGGTAAGACCACAATGTTGCAGTCCATACCTAAAAGCAACATTGCAACTCTTAAACATTCACACTTTTAAATGGGTCTTATCAAGGAAAGCTGTGTTTGCTTATTTTTAAAATGCTTTTTTCAGGAGACAAGGGATACCCACTGCTGCCATGACACCCGTTATGGCACCTGAAACTAAAGCAGAGCAAAACAATGCGAATCATGCTCGTGCACGGAATGTAGTGTAGATGACTTTTGGACGGTTGAAAAATAAGCTCCGCTGCCTCCATAAGCACCGGACACTGCATTATTTATGAGCCAGCCAAAGCAGCAAGAATTTTGCCCGGCGCCCCTCTCCCGCGAGAGGGGCGCCGCACAGTGGTTCGACCCCATACATTGGGTTGGACATAGAGACCGAAATGACAATTTGAAAAAAATAAGTATGCCCTTCGATACCTTTACTCAATAGCAACGATTATTTCTATGAACGTTTTTCGATAAGACTTATATCTTGGCTGTAAATACGGAAAAACTGTTTTTAATGTATGGGAAACCACCTTTAAATGCTCATAGCAGGTTATTTTCGTTCATTTTCGTGTTGCCGCTTCTATAGCTGTTTCGTATCGTCAATTCACACATTTTCTCCTAAGAAGCATTTTGCTCTTTCGTGCACTTTTTGAGTTTGGGGGGGGGGGTGAGAGTTAAACTTCAAAATTGGCTTAAACTTAACTTTTTCACGGTCATAAGCTAAAATATATACATTTATAGTGAGTTTCTTATAAATACTGCAATAAAATACAGGTTGAAGTAGTCATTTAAAAAAGTACAGGGAGATATCTCGATTTGTCTCCCTGGAGGGGAAGTCTTAAGTATGGCAAATATGTACAAATATTTAAGGAAACCATAATCTCGATTTTGATAAAAACAAAGGTGGCATCATTACAATTTTGAAAAACTCAATACCCCAGCCGGGAATCGAACCAGTTGATTTTAATAATATTGCATTTACCGAAAGTGTTGCTAATAAGGATCAAATGCTGGAAATAAACATAATATGGCGAGGGAAGTAGCTTGTTTGTCAAGTTTTTGAAATTTTTAATATTTTTGCGGCTTACAAATATTAAAATCCAGTAAGATAACATTCCATTTGACATTAATACTGCAGATTATGTCAACAAATTAGCACATTTTCGCCGAATAAAATTATTGTCTTTTTGTTTATTTTTGTATAGAATAAAATATTTCAAAATAAAAAAACCAAACTTTACACAAATTTAAAGGAGAATGACAAAAAATGTTTAGAGCTTGGGCCTGAAGGCCTCATGAAACGAGTCATATATCAAAAGAATGGTGGTTTCAAGAGGAACATTTTATTGTATGACCACTTTTTCAAATTAGCTGTGAGATCGGAGATATAGGTCATTAAAGGTAGGCGGTCGTTTCACTTGCGAGTTTTCTCGGTACACCGCTAGGGAATATTAACGCCTGAATAGAATCAGATGTGGCCATCGTATAGCAATGAGTTATATATCAAATGATAGGTCGTTTCAAGAGGAATAATTCAGTATATGACGACTTTTAAAAATTATTTTTATTTTTAGAGTTATAGGCCGTTTATGCTAAGTAGTAGGTATAGGTTACTAAGGTGATTCCTTGTGCAATGCAAACGCTTGGTTAGAACCAGATGTTGCTCTCCTCATGAAACGAGTCATATATCAAATGAAAGGTGGTTTCAAGAGAAACATTTTATTGTGTGATCATTGTGGGTTCGGAGTTATAGGTCATTAACGGTAGGTGGTCGTTTCGCTTGAGAGTTTTCTCCATACACCGCTAGGGAGTATTAAAGCCTGAATAGAATCAGATGTACCCATCGTATAGCAATGAGTCAAAAATCAAATGATAAGTTATTTCAAAAGTAATAATTCGATGTATGATGACTTTTAAGAATATTTTTATTTTTAGAGTTATAGACCATTTATGTTAATTAGTGGATGTCGGTGACTAATGTCTTCCCTTGTGCAATACAGATGCTTGGTTAGAAGCAGATGTTGCCCTCCTCATGATACGAGTCATATATTAAATGAAAGGTGGTTTTAAGAGAAACATTTTATTGTATGACCACTTTATCAAAATAGTTGTGAATTCGGAGTTGTAGGTCAATAATGGTAGGTGGTCGTTTATGCTAAGTAGTAGATGTTGGTGACTAATGTCTTCTCTTGTGCAATGCAGATGCTTGGTTAGAAGCAGATGTTGCCCTCCTCATGAAACGAGTCGCATATTAAATGAAAGGTGGTTTTAAGAGAAACATTTTATTGTATGACCACTTTTTCATAATAGTTATGAATTCGGAGTTGTAGGTCAATAATGGTAGGTGGTCGTTTATGCTAAGTAGTAGATGTTGGTGACTAATGTCTTCTCTTGTGCAATGCAGATGCTTGGTTAGAAGCAGATGTTACCCTCCTCATGAAACGAGTCGCATATTAAATGAAAGGTGGTTTTAAGAGTAACATTTTATTGTATGACCACTTTTTCAAAATAGTTGTGAATTCGGAGTTATAGGTCAATAATGGTAGGTGGTCGTTTATGCTAAGTAGTAGATGTTGGTGACTAATGTCTTCTCTTGTGCAATGCAGATGCTTGGTTAGAAGCAGATGTTGCTCTCCTCATGAAACGAGTCATATATCAAATGAAAGGTGGTTTCAAGAGAAACATTTTATTGTATGACTACATTCAAATTCTATTTAAAATAGTAGTGGTTTCGGAGTTAAAGATCGTTAAATGTTCTTAAGTAAGTGTTCGGTTGTTTTAGAAATTGTTGACTATGTCTGTCGTGATTTAGTCATCACCATTTAACACTATTTAGTGACACAGCAGGCTGATTAAAAGCATGAAGCTTATCGTAACCGACGTATAGGTTATGATACCTAGGTTAGATTATAAATAGGCTCAATATGGTCTCCCGATACACAACCGACAAAGCATAACCGTCAATGTCCTGCAAACAAATAAAAAAAGAATGCTCACGTCTCGTGACGGGTCTTGTGCAATAGGTAATAATGCTACCACATGCTCTACCTTCCTACGAGTACATATCGTGCGTTTTTATTGTAACTGCAATAATATCTATTCCGATTATCCTGTTTGGGAACTATCTATCTTTAAAAAAATATATACTTTTCATTACTCATACTCCAAAAGTACTAAAGGTGCCTGACGAGCGTGTTGAAAGTAAAACTTTCAACCCTAGGGAAAATCGCTTCGCTCACTGACAGCTGTCATGTCAAATTATGGCTTCGCACGGCTTAGCCAGTATCAGTATCATTACACATTGGGAACTTCAAAAACCTAACCTCTTTGCTTTAGGTAACACCAAAAAACAACCATTATGACTTCGCATGACTCATGCATACTGCCAGAGTTTATTACTTAGTAGGTTTTTTCTCAGTAATACAATTCAAGTAGATATATTTAGTTCAAGATATCTTGTTTAACAAAATAAATATTAAAAAGACGATAATGGTCAAAGCGACGTATGACCATGCTGCGACGCCTGCGCCCTGTTGTGATGTTGCTGCTGCTGGCTTTTTGCGACCGTCCGGTTAGTGTCGTTCCTTGAGTAAAAAAAACTGGCAGGAAATGCTTGCATTTTTAACTATTTTAAACGTTTTAAACAAAAACCTAAAAGAAACACTGCTTAATGTATAACTTCTTTTGTTTCAACCTTGTAAGAGGATCAGGTAGTATGGAATCTCTCAGTCACTCTCGTTTTTAGGAAGAATTTGATATATTATTCGTAATGAAAAGCACAGTGTTTACCTCGGGTAAAATACTCATTTAGTCCCTCGAACTATTAGCCAAACTCCGTCTCGGGACTAAATGAGTCACTTTTACCCCTAGGGTAACAATGTAATATTTTAACTCGATATTCCCATGGATCGGTACTTACGTTGCTGCAACCATGAATCGTCGTTATCAATTTCATTGAGCGAAACAATTCTCAAGTGTTATTCCTTTCGACTCCCGCTTATGGGGACCGTAAGGAAAAATCTTTCAACCTCCACTCAATAACAAAGTACGGGGGGTTCAACTATTCTGTCCAACGGGACTCTGCACAGTCCCGTGGTCCAACTATTTGAAAACTTAAACCACGACCCATAGTTGGAAGCCCAAGTGTGCGGTAATTCAACGCGGAGCGTTGATACAGAATTAATGAAATAGAGGATTATTATATTCGACTCCCGCTTAATGGACCCCATGGTTGGACCACCACTTCGCCCCTTTATTATTGAATGAAGCTCCTTAAGCGCCCCCTGAAGCGGGAGTCAAAAGGAATAACCGTTGAGAATTGTAATTCCTCTCAATAAAATTGATAACGACGATTCATGGTTGCAACAGCGTAAGTCCCTATCCAGTGGGAATATTGAGTTAAAAAGTATATTTTGTGTTAATCTAGGTCTCCAGCAATTTCCATACCGAGTTTCATCGCAATCGGTTTAGTCGATTAGGGCCCAAGCCTAGTCCCCGAACAGGAAATCGGAATAGATATTATTGCAGTAACAATAGAAACGCACGATAGGTACTCGTAGGAAGGTAGAGCATGTGGTAGCATTATTACCTATTGTACAAGACCCGTCACGAGACGTGAAGATTCTTTTTTTATTTGTTTGCAGGACATTGACGGTTATGCTTTGTCGGTTGTGTATCGGGAGACCATATTGAGCCTATTTATAATCTAACCTAGGTATCATAACCTATACGTCGGTTACGATAAGCTTCATGCTTTTAATCAGCCTGCTGTGTCACTAAATAGTGTTAAATGGTGATGACTAAATCACGACAGACATAGTCAACAATTTCTAAAACAACCGAACACTTACTTAAAAACATTTAACGATCTTTAACTCCGAAACCACTACTATTTTAAATAGAATTTGAATGTAGTCATGCAATAAAATGTTTTTCTTAAAACCACCTTTCATTTAATAAGTATATGACTCGTTTCATGAGGAGGGCAACATCTGCTTCTAACCAAGCATCTGCATTGCACAAGAGAAGACATTAGTCACCAACATCTACTACTTAGCATAAACGACCACCTACCATTATTGACCTACAACTCCGAATTCACAACTATTTTGAAAAAGTGGTCATACAATAAAATGTTTCTCTTAAAACCACCTTTCATTTAATATGCGACTCGTTTCATGAGGAGGGCAACATCTGCTTCTAACCAAGCATCTGCATTGCACAAGAGAAGACATTAGTCACCAACATCTACTACTTAGCATAAACGACCACCTACCATTATTGACCTACAACTCCGAATTCACAACTATTTTGATAAAGTGGTCATACAATAAAATGTTTCTCTTAAAACCACCTTTCATTTAATATACGACTCGTTTCATGAGGAGGGCAACATCTGCTTCTAACCAAGCATCTGCATTGCACAAGGGAAGACATTAGTCACCGACATCTACTAATTACAATAAATGGCCTATAACTCTAAAAATAAAAATATTCTTAAAGTCATCATACATCGAATTATTACTTTTGAAATAACTTATCATTTGATTTTTGACTCATTGCTATACGATGGGTACATCTGATTCTATTCAGGCTTTAATACTCCCTAGCGGTGTACGGAGAAAACTCTCAAGCGAAACGACCACCTACCGTTAATGACCTATAACTCCGAACCCACAATTATTTTGAAAAAATGATCATACAATAAAATGTTTCTCTTGAAACCACCTTTCATTTGATACATGACTCGTTTCATGAGGAGAGCAACATCTGGTTCTAACCAAGCGTTTGCATTGCACAAGGAATCACCTTAGTAACCTATACCTACTACTTAGCATAAACGGCCTATAACTCTAAAAATAAAAATAATTTTTAAAAGTCGTCATATACTGAATTATTCCTCTTGAAACGACCTATCATTTGATATATAATTCATTGCTATACGATGGCCACATCTGATTCCATTCAGGCGTTAATATTCCCTAGCGGTGTACGGAGAAAACTCGCAAGTGAAACGACCGCCTACCTTTAATGACCTATATCTCCGATCTCACAGCTAATTTGAAAAAGTGGTCATACAATAAAATGTTCCTCTTGAAACCACCATTCTTTTGATATATGACTCGTTTCATGAGGCCTTCAGGCCCAGAAAAAACATTCTCCTTTATTACACCAAGAAATTAACAAAAAATAAGAAAATTAAATTAAGCAGTACGAGATCTACATATTTACCTAATAGATTTTGACAAACAATACAATGTACAATAATAAATGAGTGATAAAATACAAAAAAATGTAAATCCACTCACACAATTCGTTAAACTATTTGTAAATCAAGATACTACCTGAAAATTAGTAAATCTACATTGACGAATTACTAATTTCTGATTTTGGTTTGTTGATGTCTATCAGATAGATGATGACAATAACGACACAAATTTGAAATAACATGATTTTGAATTTGAATTAACAATGTTGTGACACTACGTGTTTACGTAGTGTTTTTAATTGTAGTAAAACTACAATTAAAAAAAATTGTCCTCCATGTCGTCATCATCTGATTCATCAACACTGCAGTCCGAATCTTCTTCAGGTAAAGCAGAGACATCAACAAATTCAAATTCAGGTTGCTCAGAAATTAGTAACTCTTCAACCTCTTTAAATGAGGATTTATTTGGTTTTTTAATCATTTTCGGTCGAATCCTGGTTAACAGAGGATCTGAAGACAAAAGCAAATTGTTAAGAATGTCCTCATTTGTCGCGATTGGATTGTGCTTACGGGTGTGGTCTGATGTATATTTTCTAAAATCCTTATTCCTAGCTTCTGAAGCTTCTTCGGATAAGAATCCTATGGGCATAACAGAAAAATTTCTTACTATATGTGGTCCATGTATCAACAGCTTGTGTAAACTCGAAGGCATGTAGTACCAAGGATACAATTCCACATATAAATTTGCCGTCACACTGCAGTATTCTTCAAACTTCTCGAAATTAATCTTCTGAAATGATGAAATACACTGTAGTATGACGGCAATTCTTCTAATTAGGCTACCATCTAAGCCAGAAATGCGGGCTGTTGTAGTGATATCGGAAAAAAATCGTCTCGCAGCATTACCGGTATTTGTGTTTCCACTGCCCTGCTTGACAATATCCAAGAGTAAAGCCAGTTTCTTTCGAAAAGTTCGAAAAGCATCTTGTATGGCAACTTTTCTGGCTTTTACTTTTTCTTTTATTTCGTCACCCTTGGCTTGCCACGATTTTACGTCTAACTTGTAGGCAATGTGTAATAAGCACTCCATCGATCGAATCCACGCATGTAGTGAACTTAGCCCATATTTGTACATATCTGTGTTCACAGCTTTAGCTCTCACGTCTTCTAATTGATTCATCTCTGTAGGTCGAGCTTAACACAGATCACAGGTAGCTGACGATGTTTTTGAGATTATTGAGTGGATTTTTCCGTTAATCATAGTTAACATTATGTTATGCGTCACAATATTGTTTTCTATATTAGTGGGAATTAAATTTTCTATTTCGGACTCAATGGTAGCTATTTCCGACTTCACATTTTCTTCACTTTCTTTTATGAATTTAAAAGAAATGGGTCGGCAATACGAAGTCGATGAAGGTCTATCATTTTCCCATCAATTTTAACGGTACGAGGCTTGTCATCAGTACTGTTGATAAATCCTCTTCAGTGTCATTACTTTCTCTCTTCTGATGGTAAACACTTTGACTTGATGAGCCATCAAGACCCCACTTGCTGTGCAAAACTAGTTCCTCACTTAAATTATAGTTCAAAGATTTGACAAGTCTCGTAACTGTTAAGTCCAAGAGTGCTTGCAAATTTATTTTAACCGAATTGTTCGTCACTACAATGTCTTCATTTTGCGGAAGGGCACTTTTTTTTTCCTTAAGTAACTTATAGTAACTGGGGTACATAACTCCTTCTTCTACGCTGAACTGCCTTAAGGTGATGTAGCGCCATTTGGATAATCTCATAGAGATATATAAAGCGAGTGCTTTCTCAGGCAAAATTTGGCGAATGGGTGTACTTTTGCCTTGAATAACGCTCATTAGTTTAGATACATTATCAGGGTTTTCAATCATGTACTTCATAACTTTGACCATGTCTTCGTTTCCAGTCGATTTAAGTGCATTTTCAGCGGCAAACATAAGTTCATCTTTACTATGGCTTTGAACAATATCTTCTACACGTCTTCTTTTCTGCCGATTCGAAATATCTTCAAAAGATTTTCGTGGCGTTTTTTCCGTTGATGTTGATGCTTCTGATGTAGACGGGCAAATTTGCTCATTTACTTCAGGATTCTCTTCCGAGAACGGAACGTTTTCTTTGATGCTTTTTGGCCACTGTATATCCGAACTTAACCATTCAGTATTTTGTTGCCTGAATTTGTCAGCCAATCTCTTTGATTTATTCCATCTCGTATTAAGACGATAACAAAATTGACGACAACAGGATTTTAAATCTTCTTCTATCCTTATTAGCAATACTTTCGGTATATGCAATAAAACAATTAACATTTTTTTAAATTAAAATCAACTGGTTCGATTCCCGGCTGGGGGTATTGAGTTTTTCAAAATTGTTATGATGCCGCCTTTGTTTTTATCAAAATCGAGATCATGGTTTCCTTAAATATTTGTACATATTTCCCATAGCATAAGACTTCCCCTCCAGGGAGACAAATCGAGATATCTCCCTGTACTTTTTTTAAATGACTACTTCAACCTGTATTTTATTGCAGTATTTATAAGAAACTCACTATAAATGTATTATGTAAATTAGCTTAGGACCGTGAAAAAGTTAAGTTTAAGCCAATTTTAACTCTCACCCCCCCCCCCAAACTCAAAAAGTGCACGAAAGAGCAAAATGCTTCTTTGGAGAAAATGTGTGAATTGACGATACGAAACAGCTATAGAAGCGGCAACACGAAAATGAACGAAAATAACCTGCTATGAGCATTTAAAGGTGGCTTCCCATACATTAAAAACAGTTTTTCCGTATTTACAGCCAAGATATAAAGTCTTATCGAAAAACGTTCATAGAAATAATCGTTGCTATTGAGTAGAGGTATCGAAGGGCATACTTATTTTTTTCAAATTGTCATTTCGGTTTTATCGTGACGTAGGTGAATGGGCCAAGTCTTGTGTACAATGTCAACGAGCCAAGGTACATAGGCATACGAAAAGTAACTTAGGTACCTTCTCTTCAGTAGAAAGATTTTCGCACATCCATGTGGATATTGTCGGTCCTTTACCAATAACGACTCACGACTTTAGGTATTTAGTAACGATTATAGACCGTCAAACAGGTTGGCCTGAGGCAATTCCAGTTAAAGATATATCAGCGGAAACAGTAGCCAGATCTATTTTTGAGGGATGGATCACACGTTTTGGCTGTCCAGTTAAGCTTACGAGCGATCAGGGCAGGCAATTTGAAAGTAATATATTTACAGAAATGATGAAACTTTTAGGAATTGATAAAAACCGAACTACCGCATATCATCCTCAATGCAACGGTATAGTCGAGAGATGGCATAGATCATTAAAAGCCGCTCTCATGGCTAGATTAAATTCAAGTTCATGGATAAATGAATTACCAATAGTTCTATTAGGACTACGCGCTGTTACTAGGTCAGATACAGGCGTTAGTCCAGCTGAATTGACATACGGACAGATATTGAGACTACCTGGCGAATTTTGTGGAGAAAAATATACTAAAATCCTAGATCATTGCCAGTATGTAGACAATTTACGTAAAATGATTTCTGACCTAGACCCGCGTCTCACAAGGAAGGGCGGACAGTATTTGTTCATAGCGATTTAAATAAATGTACTCATGTTTTTGTGCGCACCGATCTTGTTAAAAAATCATTGCAACCTCCTTACGAGGGACATTTTAAAGTAATTAGTCGTAGAGATAAGATGTACTTACTACAATTTCCAGATCGACAGGTAAACGTTTCGATAGATAGGTTAAAACCGGCGTATTATTACGAAAAAGAAGAACAGTCGAAAAACTTGGAAACATCGGATGATAGTACCAGCTATAAGTCACGAGAGGCAGCCGACAATGAAACTCGCTCAAAGTCCGACGCTTATACCACGCGTTCAGGGCGCGTCAGCAAAACGCCCGTTCGTTTTAGGTAGGTAGTTGGTTATTACGTCATTATTTAAACTATTTTACTACTTTTCAGTGTTACACCTACATAAATCAGTAAATTCTGCCAAATTATCAAGGGTTTTTAAAAAAAAAAACAACAACAACATGATGTGTATTATTAATTTAATCTATATTTTTTTAACATCATGTGGTTGGTATAAATATAACTGTGACGAAGGGGGGTAGGTACTGAGGCGGAGGGGTGAAGAAAACGACGTAATACGGGAGCTGAGAGGGGCGTTTATTGTCGACTAACTTTACTACAAAGTCTCGTAGGGGTTCTACGAAGCTTCTCGTAGAGGTCCAGGGGGGCTGTACGCTCTACGAAGAAGGCAACGCTCTACGAAGGCTATAGTGGCGTATAGGTAGGTCCGCAGAGTCCGTACGCATCCTATACGTTCACTATAACCGGTGAGGCTTCGATACAAAACAAATTTCTAATGTTGACCAAGGTAAATTTATAAAACACATCGCTTGCGCGATCTAATTTTACTAGTGGCGCCATCTAGTTTTGTTTTTTGTGAAACTAAAGTTTCTTTGGTACATTGATGCTTTCCTTGTATGAGGTTATGGAATTACGTTACATTCTCCCCCTCTGTCCACGAAGGCGTCCCGACGAGTAGGACAGAAAAATATAAATAGTGGAAGTCTAGCTTCAGTTTCTACGTGAACAGGCTCCTCTGTTGTTAGGCTTAGCGGTGTTCTTCTTTGGCCGTCCTCGTTTTTTAATAGGTTGAACAGGGCTTGGGATGCCACCGTCGTCACCGCAATATGGTGTAATTGCTGACGTATGATAAGTCCCAATGTCTTGTTCTTGGTTGGCTGGGTTAGCCAAGAGATATGAAGTAGAGCCTTTGGTTGCTTTGACGATGTATGGTCCGTCTCGGCGTGGCGCAAATTTGGCACTAATTCCTTGTGCAGCTCTACTTATCGCATGAGTAGTGACAAATACCAAGTCGCCAGGCTTATATTTAGGATCTGGTCTACGAGTTTTATCAGTCTGCATCTTTTGTTCCTCCTGTTTATCTTCTCGAACTTCCTTGGCTCTCTTTAGTGTATCAGCCAGAAGTAACAGCTTGGGGGTGATTTCAGCAACAAAGTTTTCAGAACTTATTATTTGTCGAAGGTTGATGTTACTGTCTTCTGGAGTTCGCAATTCTCGCCCAAAGGTTAGATAGATAAGCTGGCGAGTGCCCAGTCACTAGGCTGCAGGCGGTATTCATCGCAAAGCGGATAGCAGGTAGCTTTTCGGGCCAGCGTCTGTGATCTTCTTCAACAAAGATGGACAGCTGGGTTTTAAGATCTCTATTTTTACGTTCGACGGGGTTTGCAGCGGGATAATATAGGGGAGTAAACGTTTGCTGTATCTTTAAGCAGAAAGTTATGTGTTGCATTACAGCGCTCACAAACTGAGGTCCATTATCGCTGTGCACACGTCGTGGTATGCCATATCGTAAAAATATCTCGTCGATTAGTATAGTGGCGCAAGTCTGTGCATTCGCAGTCTCTATAGGGAATAGTTCGACCCAACCACTAGCGATATCTTCTATAATGAAAATCCAGCTCATTCCAGTTGTAGAAGTTGGGAGGGGTCCAAATAGATCGAATGCCAGAGTCTCGAACCTTTGGTTGACGGCCGTTGTTTGCAATAGTCCAGCCGGTTTTAGATTCGTAGGTTTGTATCTTTGGCAGGGGACACATTTCTTTACATAACTCTCGATATATTTTCGCATCCCCTTCCAGTAATAGCGTCGTGCTATCCTCTGATAGGTTTTATCCGTACCGTAATGGCCGGCTAATGGGTCGTCATGATACACCTTAAGTACGTTGATCCTTTCATGCTCAGGTACTACTAATTGTGCATCGTCTTCATTAATGTCAGGGTTGTATCTATAGAGGATGCCATTGTTGAGGATGTATCCTTTATTGCTCCAGTAGATGGCATTTTCACTCGACTCGGACTCCAAAGCTTTGATTACGCGTGCTATGAATTCGTCATTTAACTGCTCTTGGCGAATCTCAGCAGCGCTTCGGGTTGGTAGGTCAATTACAATGCTGCATACGCCACACTCATCTTCATTCTCTTTCTCACAAAAGGGACGAGATAAGGTGTCTGCTACGACGTTGTTTCGCCCTGGTGCATATTTAATCTCAACATCGAACGCTTGAATCGTGAGTGCCCATCTGGCCAATCTGCCTGTTGGAGTCTTTAGGGATAGTAACCAACGCAATGCTTGGTGATCGGTAACTACGGTTACAGATGTTCCTTCTATATAGCCACGAAACTTCATTAATGCCCATACAACCGCGAGGGCCTCTCTTTCTGTGGTTGTGTAATTTCTTTCTGCGGAATTTAACAACCGGCTCGCATACTCTATGGGATGCTCTTCCTCGCGCTCCCCCTGCACCAAAACAGCGCCGATTGCGTAGCTGCTGGCGTCAGTTTTAATTGTGTAAGGCGTATTCATATCCGCTTGTTTAAGCACTGGTGCCATGGTAAGCTGCCTCTTAAGCTCCTGGAATGCTGTCTCTTGGGGTTCATCCCATTGCCATCGTTTGGTCTTTCTCGTGAGCTTGGTTAGCGGTTCACTCGTCTTTGCGAAGTTTGGGATGAAGCGGCGGTACCACGAACAAGTCTGGATGAAAGATAGGAGATGTTTTACATTGCGGGGCGCTGGGAGTTGTGCAATCGCTGCTACCTTCTCCGGGTCTACTTCGAGTCCTCTGGGAGTTAAGTAATGTCCCAGATATTTGACCTTATCGCAGCAGAAATGACATTTTACCAAGTTGACGGTAAGATAGTTGTCACGGAGTACTGTGAACACCATGCGTAAGTCTTGCAGGTGGGTTGTAAATGATGTAGATAGGATGATTAGGTCATCTAGATAAGCCAGCATTTTTACATCTTTAACTAACACCTTGACTCGATCGATCAGTCTCTGGAAGGTGGCGGGAGCATTCTTCAAACCGAATGGCATTCGGCGGAATTTGTAAATACCAAATGGAGTTATAAAGCTCGTCTTATCTTGATCCGCCTCGTTGACTTTCACTTGCCAGTAGCCTGCGCGTAGGTCTAAGGTTGTCATGTAGGCTGTGGGTTTGGCTTCATGCAAAAGGTCATCAATCCGTGGCATGGGATATGTGTCGGGAACGGTGATTGCATTAAGTCGGCGATAATCAATGCATACTCGCATTGCTCCATCTTTCTTTGGTACCATCACGACGGGTGCTGACCAGGGAGAAGAAGAGGGCTCAATAATCTCATCTGTCAGCATTTTTGCGATTTCTTCCTTTAGAATGCTACATCTTACTGGTGATAATCGGTACGGCGCAACAGATATTGGTCGATGATCTCCGGTGTCAATCATGTGTTCTGCTAGAGTGGTGGGTAATTTTCTGGGTGTAAACACCTCTTGAAAGTCGTGGAGTAACTCTTGGAGTATCTCCCTTTGCTCATCTATTGTGTTGCCAAAATCTGCGTCGAAAGCATTCAGCCCGATGTCAACACCGCTGTAGGGCTCAAATAACGCGGCTGAGCGAGGGGACACAGTAAGTTCCGTATTCTCAATGGCTTGTACTGCATCATTGTATATGGAGTCTACGAAGCTCGGTGAGTATCCCTCAAATATTACTCGTTCCGGTTGTCGTTTCGATTCATTGGGTCTTGCGGATTCGGGTTCTTTATAGGGCTGCTTAGCCCGAGGGCATTCATCAGCTGCTAGGCAGTCAACAGCTGGGGTGTGTCGTTTCCCCGAGGTAGGGATGATTGCCTTCTCTGTTGGGTAAGGAACATCGTTGGTATGCGTTATGGTGACGTTCTCCATATTCTCTAGCAGCATATCATACACTGTCTGGGGTTTGTCTAACAGGTACCAAGTTAACTGAGGCAGGTTAATGACCACTCCTGCGTCTTGGATGAAGCCTACTCCCAGTAAGGTTTTGTTCTCATGGGCTTCTGGCAGGACAAGTAGAGTAGTTGGTACTACCTTCCCGCATATGTTGATTGGCACCCGGACCGTCAATACGTCTCCCTTTTTGGATTTCCCATCTGCTAGGGTGATGTTCACGTATTCCTTCCCGAAGCGGCATCCCCTCTTGAGCAAGTGCTGATAAAGTTCGTAGGATGCTATGCTGGACTTTGCACATGTGTCCAAGTACGCCGTGCCGTTGATGTTGTAAACACCTATGCCAACAATTGGTCTGGCTCGTACGTCCATCCTTATATTTAGCGCGCTAAAGTCCACATTCTCGGTTTTAATGCGAGTTGCCTTGCCTCCAGTGCATTTGACACACTTGCTGCGAATAACACCTGGAGTACCACAACCATAGCATGTTATGGGACTAGCTGAGGTTGAAGGCATCTGTGCAGCTACCGCAGGCATAGTTTGGCTAGTGGCGGCTTTTGCCATTTTGCAGCAGACATCTGCGGTGTGGCCGATGATTCTGCAGTAACCACAGCGGGGTTTCTTTTCTGCTTTCCCAGGGAGGTTCTCATTGTTCTCTCGCCATAGGTGCTCCACGCTCCGCGCGGAACTCAGCAGTTCATCGAAGGTATTGATAGAGGCTCTTGAGACCTTTTCTTTTAGATTCTTACGAAGCAACCCATAAAGTAGATCTAGCTGGAGCTGTTCCGTAAGACCTGGATCGGGTAGCTGTGCGAGTAGGGCTCGCTGCTTGGCCACGAACACCTCCGTCAGCTCGCTGGTCTGCTTGTAGGCATATATTTCCTGGAATATGATGTGGCCAGGCTTTTTGGGTGCGAAGGCGTAGCGTAGGCGCTTGTCGAAGTCTTCACATGTGGCGATGTTGGCTTCTACACCTGTCCACCATGTGGCTGCGTCTCCTTTAAGTATGAGCGGTAAGCTTGATAAGGCGTCTTTGTCGCTTAGCTGGTTGCTGCGCTTATAAATTGTGGCTGCGGTGAGGAATTCGCTGACGACAGCGCCATCACGTTCGCCGTGGTACGTAAGGGATGCGGTGGGGAAAGATCCCGTACTCGCTGTCGCCGTTGATTGTTGCGGCGCGCGATTTGTTACGGCCTGTACGGCCGCAGTCGTGAGTGACGTCACCAGCTCCTGCAGTTGTTCTGACGTCATCGTGACGTTGGTCATTTTCTTGGTGGTTCTGGTTGGTGTTCCCGAAACAGATAATCGCCTCTGCACCCTTCTCGTCTGTAGTCGGGGTCCTCTCGGCGTTTCTGGAAGCGCGCTGCTGTCCAGGATGGAGACGCCGCCCCTGTTGGGCGCAAGTGTGACGAAGGGGGGTAGGTACTGAGGCGGAGGGGTGAAGAAAACGACGTAATACGGGAGCTGAGAGGGGCGTTTATTGTCGACTAACTTTACTACAAAGTCTCGTAGGGGTTCTACGAAGCTTCTCGTAGAGGTCCAGGGGGGCTGTACGCTCTACGAAGAAGGCAACGCTCTACGAAGGCTATAGTGGCGTATAGGTAGGTCCGCAGAGTCCGTACGCATCCTATACGTTCACTATAACCGGTGAGGCTTCGATACAAAACAAATTTCTAATGTTGACCAAGGTAAATTTATAAACACATCGCTTGCGCGATCTAATTTTACTAGTGGCGCCATCTAGTTTCGTTTTTTGTGAAACTAAAGTTTCTTTGGTACATTGATGCTTTCCTTGTATGAGGTTATGGAATTACGTTACATAACTAATATTAATAAATTAGTGTGTACCTACTCTTAAGTACAATGTAAAACTACAGTGTAACTTGTTTTCGTAGTCAAAAAGTACATTTCATTTGTATTTGATAAAAAATGTAATAAAAAATTATAAGAATCTAATTAGGACATGCTTTTCTTTTTGTTTGTTAAATAAATGTAACTTACTTTTAACTCAGACATACCGTGTCGCAACAATGTAATATGAACTTCTAGGAATGTGACGACTCTCATAGGTAGCTAAAATTTTGTGGAATTGTAAAATGATATCCTTTGTTTATGTAAGTAGCAATAGGCACTATGCGAGACATAGTGGTATTGTAACTTTATGTGGTAACGAAATTGAAATGAATTGATTGTTAAAATTGAATTGTTCCTTTACTAGTTTTCACTTTTTTTTTAAGAAGGGGTGTGATGTAGGGACGCGGTATGCAGGGGTGTCGGGTTCGCTCGAGTGGGGCGAGCTTTAATCTGTAGTGGCGGCCCCATTCTGCCGATGATTATCAAGAAGGCATGATCATCCCTCTTTGTTGAGAAAGGAGTTTTATAATTCTTTCAGCCTCTGTGCACAAATCCTCGGCACTTGGTCCCAACAATGCTTTAAGGTTGTCTATCTGTAGCCTGTCTACTTTAAGGCTTCCCGCATTTGTTTGGGCCATCAGAACTTGTTTGATTTGACTTCTAGAAAGAGAAAGGAGTTTTATAATTCTTTCAGCCTCTGTGCACAAATCCTCGGCACTTGGTCCCAACAATGCTTTAAGGTTGTCTATCTGTAGCCTGTCTACTTTAAGGCTTCCCGCATTTGTTTGGGCCATCAGAAATTGTTTGATTTGGCTTCTAGAAATTGTTGCATTTGAAAGTTTGGCATTATAAGCATCAAGATACGAAACAGCTATAGAAGCGGCAACACGAAAATGAACGAAAATAACCTGCTATGAGCATTTAAAGGTGGCTTCCCATACATTAAAAACAGTTTTTCCGTATTTACAGCCAAGATATAATAAGTCTTATCGAAAAACGCGAAATCTCTCCGGCGCTTCTGCAGGACTCCGGAGAGATCGTCTGAGCCGCCGAATCAGCCGCCGTTGGCGCCGGCTCCGGCTGGAGAGGGCCGTATTGCGCCGTCTCGCCGCGGCCAGTTGAGCCTCCAAGCAAACTATGTGTAGTTGGAGACCCTTTCGTCCATTTTCACTTATTGACACTATCAATATTATAAACACTATCAGCACTAAAACTCTCACTTCTCGCGAACGTTCACCGGAAAAGGGCGGGGCCGAATGATTCGTTATTGCAGCGTCGTCGGTTGATGATTTGGGCGGGCGGGGAGGTAGGCGGGCGGAAGGGGTGCGCGCAGGGCCGGATTAACCATCTCGGGGCCCCTAGGCATAGCTCGTTTCGGGCCCCCCCTTTTTATACCACAACAACGCAATTTGGAATATTGCAGGACCTTCCCCGGTGCCTTACTTTTCGTGCTTTCGTTTTTATTTTGCCGCGCCATACATCCCAGATCTGTAAAGATACAATTGTCTTACTATTAGGTCGATGAAAGTCCGGGCATCTCTCGAGGAATCTGAATGTGAGGAAAAAGAAGAATTTGGGAAAATGGATATAATCTACTATAGGAGCCGCCGCAGTATCCCCTGTGCAGCGAGTTGTGGTGCCTGCATACGTTACGTATGTGGCAGATCACAACGCCGCACAGGGAACACTGGGCGACTTGGGAGGGTAAGCCCTCTCCTCGTGCCAGCGGCTCGTACCTGGTCAGCGACAGGTATGCCGGCTTGCCGCCGTACACGAGGGCGGGCTCCGGGGCTAGAGGGGGAGAGCTAGGAGCGCGGCTCGCCCTCGGCCGCAGGTAAGACTCCGTGTTCCTGCGGCACGGGCGGAGGCACGCCGCACTCCGGGAGAGGAGGAGGGGAAGGGGAAGGAGATGGGATGGGAGACATCAATGTTAGCGACCGATCTAGCCGGATCGTGGCCTCTACGACCGCCTCGAGGTCCGGTGGCAAGGGCGATGCGCCGCTCTCCTGCGGGAGGGGCGCCGGCTCAGGAGACCCGGCGGCGAGCGCAGGCACTCTCCTCGGCACAGGGCTCCGAAGAGCCTGCCAGAGCTGCCGGATCAATCGCTGTTGGCGCCGGCTCCGGCCGGAGAGGGTCGCACCGCGTCTCCTCGCCATGGCCAACTGAGCCTCCAGGCACACTATTTGGAGTTGCAGTCGTGCAATCTCGTCCATTTTATTATTTATTTATTTTTTGATATACCACACAATTACTCTATAACGCTAATCACTAGTAACTCAATCGTCTGTCGAAAAGTGCGGGCCAAATGATAGTTTGTCGGTTGTTGATTTGGGCGGGAGGCGAGGTAGGCGGGCGGAAGGGGTGCGCGCAGGGCCGGATTAACCATCTCGGGGCCCCTAGGCATAGCTCGTTTCGGGCCCCCCCTTTTTATACCACAACAACGCAATTTGGAATATTGCAGGACCTTCCCCGGTGCCTTACTTTTCGTGCTTTCGTTTTTATTTTGCCGCGCCATACATCCCAGATCTGTAAAGATACAATTGTCTTATCACTATTATAAATTGTGTGAAGTAAAATATAGATTGTGGATGCCAAAAATAAGCAAAAACTTACATGCTGCCTCCTCCACTGTTCGTTGACAGCCTAACTGGTTCAGCTCCATTGCGAGCTGCATGTAAAATGCCCTTACTTCTGCTTCAGCTGTATTACCTGAAAAACATTATGATATAAGCACAATGCTTGAGAAAGCTCACGTTATGGCTTGAACCTTTAGCTTGGTAACAGTAATAGCGCGAACAGTAATAGCGCGATGGTAACAAAAAAACGTTCAAATCAAAGTGAACAGAAGAAATGCTAAGTTTCAAGGAAGGCAAGTAAAATCTATCGTATTTACTTACCCCTGGCTAATTCCATATTAGAATGGAGCCGCTCCACGAACAGCTGTTTTTGCCTTTTGTTTGCTCTTCTTCTATCCATTTTATTTTATGATTTATTTATTTAAATACTCAAATTTTAGACCAACAACCGAGTCGGTAAACAAAACCGTGAAACAAAACATAAATTATTCAAATAAACGTCAAGTTTATTTTTTTTAACCAGTGTTGTGCTCGAAGATTATGTATGGGCGGCTTTAAATTCGCCATTCTTCCTAGTCTGTGATTAATAATATTTATAATCTGTGAATTCCATTTAGTCGTGTTGAAAATATGTCAAATAGGACAACTAAATTATTTTAGTCGTAATTTGGTTAGGTTAGGTTTAAGGTGTGTGGTTATACCGAATCGACACCATTACCTGCTTTGGTTAGTAAGCGATTTACACACTTGTTTTTCCAAACCTCATCTCTATCCCTCGGCCCTCCCCTCCATACCAATATACAATTTATTATTTCACCATTTTAAAGGTACCTAATGTTTTTTTTTTCACATTTAGAATTATAATCTTAACCCTTAAATGCATAATAAAAATAAAAAAAATGAAAAAAATATATTAGATGGGAAAAAAGGTAAGGATTACGAAAATCATAGTAAAAAGACGATATCTATCTAATTTTTTTTTATTTTTATCCAAAACACGTACGATGTAGAAATACATCACTATGCACTTAGGTACCTTATTTTGCATTACTATCACCAAGTGAAATATATTTATTGCACAAAGTAAAACAAGAGAAGGGACGGCCTTATCACCTAAATTAAAACTATTCCAGGCAATTTACTGTTTTACAAACCTTCATAGTCGTTGAAAGCTATGTAGTATATGTGTGTAAGTTTTGTATTACCGAATATGAAAGTTTGTAAAACAGTTGTTTCGGGCGTTTAGGCATAGTGGCACCTGACACTTAATACAAGCCCACTGGGTAGTACCTGTACATCCATGCATTTTGCACCTTAGCCTATTTGAAAATACCGGCCAGTGGTCTATACTGTCGCTTCTAACATCTCTTGAGTGAAGTGGATGAGTAGGGCCTCTTAGTTTTTTAGTTTGATATTCTTGTTCTATTGAACTATTGCTTGGCCGTCCTCTCTTGGGGCCACTAGTGGAACCTACGTTGCAAAGAGCGTCTGCTAGTTCATTGCGAAACTCGCCAAGATTTGGAAGGTCCTTTTTGGAAACGCCCTTTGCAGTGCAGTTTTTCTTCATCAGAACCCAAGAATTTATAACCGCTAAGTCAAGCAAGTGGTAAAATATGGTCTTCATTGTAAATCAAATGGTTTACTCTCCAAATTAGGTTTCTTTTATCAAAACCCAAAGAAATGTCCTCCTGTCTCACCGGCTCCTCTTGAACAAGCGATGGATCACTGTCGCCTGCAGTGTCGGCAAGATTGTCTCCTGGAGCTGGATCGGTGACTTCTTCTTCGGGTAGTACTTCTTCCTCAGCTAAATCTCGCAGCAACTCTCTGGCATTGTTGTGAAACATTTCTTCATCCTCATTCTCGTCTTCCAGGCCATCGTCGGATATGTTGCCACTCTCCAAAGCAGCTAACAACTCCTCAATGTCTCTGTTTTCAAGTGGACGACGAGACATTCTGAAAAATCAAAAATTAATAATAAAAATTAGGATATAATTGTTAGTAAATGCATATAAATAATTTAGAATCTATAAGTATGCAAAAAAAAATAATAATATCATTTTTCACTAAAATAAATAAAATATCAACAAATAGTTTCAAACTATTTCCGCTACAATAACAAAAATTGTTATTACCGATTTTGCATGGTGATGTATTTCTACATCAAACGTAATATGCCTGAAATCTCCAATATTCTAAGCAAATTATGGTAAATATTATTATTATTCGTTACACTTACCTCTTATCTTGTGGAAAATACTTTTTTTCCAATAGTTTTCTCACTTTTGTTAAATAAAATAACAATTTGTAACGCCCGCCGAAGTTATCGCATTGAAAAGTAAGACCGGGCGCGAATAAACGCCACAGATAAAAAAAAAATCTGTCAAAATTGAAAAGATGCGTTCAAAAATAAATATTCAATATTTTTACAAAGAAAAAAAGTAAGTTTCTTCCGGCCAGTGTGTTTCAAGACAGAGCTATGAACCAAAAATCGGTATGATGTAGTATTACATCAAAATGCATTTAAGGGTTAAAGTGGAATTATTAAATTGTTTTGAGAAAAAAACACTAATATGATTTAACACTAGTTTGATTCTATTTTTCTAAAGTATTTCTATTAGTATTCTAGGTAAAATAAAACAAGACATTAATTTTTTTTAAACAATATTACTTGTTACAATACTAAAATAGAATTGACTTTACATTATAATGAAAACAAATTGAAATTGAGCAGTTAAAAACTTATTCTAGTCATGATTTAAAATGTGATTTATTCATAAATATATTACATTATTAAAAATATAAAAACAAATGAACTTAAAAATAATAATTTAAAAAAAAAACAAAGACTTGATTAAGTAAAATACATAAGTAAACATAATAAATACTTATAAATAAAGCGAAACTATCATATACATCATCAAATTGAACTAGCTCTTCTCGCAACATTTGATTTTCAAGAATAAGATCCTTAACATTAAGGAAGAGTTCAAGTTTCTTTCTTATCATAACTGGCCTGATGCTTGTTATGTAGGGATCCGAACTTATGAGAAACTGATGAATAATAAATATTCAAGCGTTTGTTTCTTTCCGGCCTGTTTTCCGACAATGTGTTTCCCTGATATTTCTGAAATCCTTATTTCGCGCTTCAGAAGCTTCTTCAGTTAACATTCCCACAGGTATGAAGCAAAAATGCTGACAAATATCTGCACCATGAATAAGGAGCTTATGTATACTTGATGGTATATAGTACCACAGATTGTATGTAGCTCTTCCTGAGTTAACTCTTTTCTTGACTTTTGTATTGTCGTCACCTCTCGCAGCCCATTTTTTAAAATCCATATTGTATGAAATGTGGAGTATGCATTCCATGCACCTAAAACAACAATAACAAAGTTTAAATAAAAACGGTTTTTTTATTTTTATTATAACCACATATGCAACGATGATAATCCGTTTTCTTCAGCAACTGGTTTGTTGGTGATGGTGCTTAAATTACTCATCTCCTTTGGAGAGTTGCATGGCAAATGTTGCAATTCGCGTGAGACGATGTATCTGACAAAGCTGTTGTGACCTTGCCATTTATCATCGTCATGTGTCAAGCATCTGAAACAATTACAATAATATTATAAGTTTCTAATCACTTCCATAAAGTTAGTTGAAAAATAATTTAGTATCTTTTAATATATTTACCTTGAATTGTACGATTATTTTATCTATAGTGGACTGTAGTTGTATGCGGGCGGTTTATTACTTAGTGGATTTTGATGGCTCACTCAATCCATCGTTGGATGAGGAGACTGTTCTGCTAAGGAAGGCGGATAGACAAATAGCAGAACACTATAAAGGAAGGAAACTCACCTCACAAAGTCCAAGCGAGCACGTGGTGGCAAGACACTGAAAATTCTGTTCCTGGGTTTGGATTCCAAGTTCCGATTAATGCGGTAGCGACACACACTTCACTGAACGTTTTTCAGGGTTTGTTTTCTTCAACGCGAGCTAGACACTGTCTTTTTTAATAAAGTTCTTCAATCAACGCGGAGCGGAAACCATTGTAAAATTCGAAACGAGACAGTTCTGTCTTCTCCCGTTGGGTGAGACGCGTGGCGCCTCTGTTGCCAACTGCAATGCCGTCTCTTTCGCTCGACGCGTAGCGGTGCGTGAGTGGGAAAAGGACGGGCATAGGAAGTGATGGATTGAGCGGCGTGATGCATCAAAGCGCGGGTAAATTAAAATAATTACGGCGTAAACATACCTATTTTGGATTTCTTCATTCATAGCTGATGTGTTGCAGGATATATTCTTTAGTCTCCTTGATAAATTCAAACATTACTGGTCTGCAGTAATTCGTGAATGATGGACGTGGATTTTGCCAGATTGTAACATCACCAGCCATCAGACGTAAAAGCACCTACATTGTAGAAAAACCTTGGGAAAGTAATTGAGTGATTCTTGCTGGGGTAAAATCTGTGGGTTTTCTCGTTCGGATGAAAGCTGTGGGGTTTCTTGCTCGGATGAAAACTGTGAGGTTTCCTGATGGGGTGAAAACTGTGGGGTTTTTTTGCTCGGATGAAAACTGCTGCTGTTTGCTGGGGTGAAAAAGCTTGATGGAAGTTACCATAATCTCTAGGTGAAGCGATAGTGCTGAACGACGACGAAAGTCTGCTGTTTTTGAATCTGCGAAGCAATTGCATAACTTCGATTCTAAATTCTAACTGAACATCGTCGTTCAATTGTTTTACTATTGGCAGCAGAGATCATGAATGCATGGTCTTCGTCAACTAATTCAGATTGCCATATAGCTTTTAATATTTCTGCATCGACCGTATTTCGCCTTTTTGTTCCCGTTCGATTCGTGGACTTCTTGGATGTAGATGTCGATGTAGACGAAGAAGGTATTGTTGGTCGAGGTGACTTGTTGACTGTTGACTTTCGGGACGATTTTCTGAATCATTTTTAGATGGGAATGGTAATTGCTTGAATCAGTTGCATCGGGTGAGAAGAAATTGTAGGTTATCACTGTAAATATATTTTTTTTACGGCTTGTAAAATAAAAAAGCTATAATTACAAAAAAAAGGTAAGTAAATCAAACATTATAATATTTATGAACTGTAATAATGTATGAAATGTAAAGTGGCCGCAAGGAGAAGAAGAACAAGTGGCACATAAGTTCCAAAGATTTGCCCATATATCGGGAGTCATTGGTGCTATCGATGGTAGCTACATCTCCATAAAGGCACCAAATGAATATCCAGAACGATATATTAATATAAAGTTACAATATATGCAATAAACATTGCAAGCAGTTTGCGATTCAGAGCTTAAATTTACCGACGCCTTTGTAAGACTATCCAAGCTCCGTGAGTGATAGGAGAATTTTCCAAAATAGTAATTTATATAAAAATGAAATTTCAAGACAAATCAGACTGATGCAGAAAAAGAATTTAACATGGCCCATGCAAAACCTAGACAATGCATTGAACGAACATTTGCTCTTCTAAAAGGAAGGTTCAGGCGGTTGAAATATTTAGACATTTACCTCGATTATTACACTACACTAAAAAGGGACCCTAACTCAGTCGGACAGCAAATCTAGGAGCGGCTTGACACCATGCCACCTGTAACACATCGGATAATAAAATAAATATCGAGGTTTTTATATTTATGAATGGGATTTTTTTTTTGCAAAACGCAGGTAGGTCAAAATTACAAATCAATAAAGTTATACTTACTGGCGCCATCTAGCATCGAAATGGATAGTTTTATCGAAATTATTTTTCTTCGCTTTGAGTGCTTATGATAGACGAGGGCCGAAGCCTTCAAAAATGATAAAAAATGAAAAATAATCACTATCAATAATCAAGTGATTTTTTTTGGTTTCGAAAATTATCGACCCTGGTCTATGAAGCCACTGTACGTTTTTAAATTTCCATCAATGTCTTCTGCGTAACTAACTCGATGCCTAAATCGCCCAGGATCTTCTTCAATAAGTAAGTATCTAATTTTTGTGTATTTTGTCCATGATATTGGGCATCCTAATCCTAAAATTTGTATAAAACCTAAGATTAAAAATGACTAGGTACGCCATCTATTGAATCATTAAGAACCGGAATTTAGCATTAGATGGCGCAGTCTTGTAAATTAGTCAATAGAGGGCACTACAGGCGCATCTTCTGAATCGCGCTAGCGTTGTGTTTCGATGAAAACACCTACTTCCGTAGCTGAAATTATCTTCGACAACTTTTTAACAATGAACTTATAATGAATTACAAGATTAAAGTTAAGGTACTTTGGCTATTTTTGAGACGACAGAGGTCAGGCTGTCGTAATAAAATATGAAATACGAATATTGACATGCTGTTTATTCGCGGGATACTTTATCTCGATATTCCTACGGGATCGGGACTTACGCGCTGCTAGTTAATTAACTATATACAATAAATAAATAAATATTGCAGGACATTCCACACATCGCCATCTAGCCCCAAACTAAGAAACTACACTTACTTGTGTTAAGGGTGCTAGACAACGGATATACTACTTATATACTTTTCTTTCGTAAATAAATACTTATTATACATAGAAACAAAGACCACAGACAAATATCTAAGCATAAATACTTGTCCGAGGCGGGAATCGAACCCGCAACCCTGTGTTTGGCAGTCCGGCATGGTGACCATTATGCCAACTGGGTAGCGTCAATATGGTAGGTAGTTGGTAGGTAGGTTTTGTCAGTAGGTAGGTGGCGTGTTACAATGTGATGCTACACCTTCATTATTTTTCTTTTGCAATCACAATGGAACACGCTTACTATTTACAATATTCCTGGTTTTTTATTAAAGCGTGTTTTTTTTAAACTATTAATTTATTTTATACTTTTTGGTCTTTGATAACGAAATATGTTAGATCAGACCCTGGTTACCATTGAAAGACAAACTACTCGGTCAAGACGATTCTAACGAGCCCAAACTCGATGGGGTTGTGTCGTTTCATTGCGAAGTTCCTATGACCACCTTCCAGTTCCATCATCAGACCCTGGTTACCATTGAAAGACAAACTACTCGTCAAGACGATTCTAACGAGCCCAAACTCGATGGGGTTGTGTCGTTTCATTGCGAAGTTCCTATGACCACCTTCCAGTTCCATCATCAGACCCTGGTTACCATTGAAAGACACACTACTCGTCAAGACGATTCTAACGAGCCCAAACTCGATAGGGTTTCGTCGTTTCATTACAGAGTTCCTATGACCACCTTCCAGCTCCATCATCAGATCAGCAGCATGTTATCATAATATTGCATTGTCATCGGTCTTTGACAAGTGTGCAAAGTTTGAATTAAATCTGATCGTTCTAAGTAGGGCAAAATCGAGCCCAAAAGAGTCGGTTACATACATACAAGCAAGCAAACATACAGGTGAAACTAATAAAAGCGTGTTAAAAATTATTAGAATTAAAACATTCCAATAATAGTAATTTTAGAACTCTACCGGGGGCTGCAATTATACAGCCGACTGTACATCCATTTTTTTAGCAACAGTCCAGCCTGTCGCTGAACTGTTGCCCCCAAAAAAACGTGTCTATGTGTTTAACCTACAACTAATACTTACTATATACATATAAATAAATAAATTAAATTCATTAATTAATAGTGTATAATTGTAAATAAATAATTCATTGGCGATAACAAAAAGTTCGGTCTACCTAAGCAAAATGGAAAAACACAACGCTTGCGCGATTTAAAATTCCTACTGGCGCCATCTAGTTTCTAAATGGATAATTAAATGTAATAAAAATATGGAAACGACACTGGATATATGCACACTAAACGAAGCCATAATTTTCAATAATAAAAAAGAAAAAATAGCCAAGTCAATCAAGTATATAAAGGACATTCAAGAACTAAAAAGGAGTCCGGACATTTACTGATTTTCCAAAAATACGCGTTGCATTTTGATACATACCTATCGATAGTGAGCAATATAGCGAACAAATAACAAATAATCGATTGGCATGGGTTCCGAAATGCACCGCGCCAAAAAAAAACAGTACCTACCCCAAGAAAAATTATGTCGCCGTTCCCGCCAAAACTCTGGGCATAGTCTTTTTATTTTTTCTTCGAATAAAAATCATGAAAAACAACCATCGTCCGAGACGGTTGTATGGTTGCAACGCTCCTAGGTTTGGAACGAACGGTTGTCTGTCAGAGCGAAAATTCACCGAGGTTCTGAACGGGCCAGAGTGCTTGCAGAGTGCACTCGGAGCGCGCTCGAGCGTAGGTTTGGAACGCGGCCCCGCACATATCGGTGACAGTGACGGTGCCGGCGCGTGGCCGACGCCTCCGTATCAATCAATGTCAGTAAAAATTTGACAGCGAGCTCCAGGAGGCTTTGGACCAATGACAGACTAGGAAAGTTTTAGTAGAAGAATTTGCTCGTACCTAGTGTTGAGGCTGAGTTAATAAAAATGCTGTAAGTATCTCAAGAACTAAAACTTTATTTCGTATTTGTTTTTATTTTTATCATATATTTGGTGATCACTATTTGGTTTTGTTTTAGAAGTTTGATGTACATGATCGGCGGCGTCGCGGCGCGGGCGCGGGCGGCGTGGTTCCCACGTCAATCCCAAATTTTAAAACGGTGAGCAGATTTTAGATCGTTGTGAGAAATGTCTCTGTGAAAGTGTTTTTAAAGCTGCGTACGGACTGTACGTGCACTGGCACGCGAGGTCGAGCTCGCATGTCCTGGGAACGGCGTGTCCGTACTTGCAGCTACGAGTACACTCATGGAAAATGCGTGCCGCGCGAGCTAGCTCACAGTACGGCAAAGCGAAATCGATGTTCCCAGGACACGAGACCCCGACCTCGTGCCAATGCACGCACAGTCCGTACGCAGCTCAGTGCATATGTAGGATCTATCTAATCAAGTAGGTACTTAATCACAAATAGGTCATCAAATTTTTAATCTTATTTACTTACAGATGCAGACCAATGATGGAAACGTTGGAGAGGGTTTGGAGGGCTAGGGCGAGGACGTGGGTGCAACCCCGTCCTCCAATTCCCTTGCGCCCGGCGCCCTCCAAACCCATACAAATTCCAAGGAGACGGGGGCCACAGTGGTGAGGAGGTCAGTCAGCACAGCACCACTGTGGTCCCAAAAAATATAATGAACTGTTTTTATAATTTCTAATTTGTTTTATTCAAACTTCCCGAATAGGTTTACATAATAATATAGTTAGGTAAGTAGGTACTATCTAACTAGATCTACTTAGGCAAACTGAGATATGTAGGTACCTAGTGTCCGACTGTGTAGGTAATTAGCTATTTGTGTGATAGACTTTTAAAAAAGTATAGCGCCACTAAGGTGTAGGTGTCAGAAACAAAGATTCAACAATAATTACAGCTAAAGCCGGCTGGAACTGTCTGTCTGGAACTGCGCGCATGCGTATTTCGCGCACTAGCTATCTCTATCTCTGTTACTCTCATGCAAAGGATTCGGAAAGGAATTGATGAATCCTGGCGAAACTATAATAATCGGATATTAAATAAACTTTTCAAGACAAATATATTAATTTATCATAACGTTATCGAGGTAAAGTACCACGAAATCAAATAAGAAACTAAAACTAATTTCATATAAAAAAATAAAGTTATATTTAAATCGAGTAATTGCATTGACATCGATAATTGACAGGTGTGCAAAGTTTGAATAATATCTGATCGTTTTATGCAAGCAATGCAAGCAACAAAACAGGTGAAAAACGGAAAGGAGGTAAATGCAATTATTTTCTATTAATGACTCGACAGATGGCGCACCCAGTCATTTCAGAACTAGTTCAGATTGTGTTAATTCTTTCGTGTAGGTAGGTAGGTATCTATACTAATATTTATATTTAGAGGAAAGATTTTTTGGTTTGTAACATAGACTACTTTTTATCCCGATATTCCCACGGGATCGGGATCGCAAATTTATAAAAATACTATAAATAAAAAGCCCGCAATAACATTAAATACTTTCTATTGGCCACCCAGCGAAGTAATGACCGCGCCAGGCGTCGCTTAACCCGCACGACCGTAAACGATCACCTAATTTGACTTTGCTATTAACAGAACATCAATTTAAAAAAACATACATACAACCGAATTGAGAACCTCCTCCCTTTTTTGAAGTCGGTTAAAAAACAAAAAAAAAAGCGGTTAGGGAGTAAGGCGGCTCTGACGCACTAATTAGGGACCCTGAATCAGTGTAGTGTTACCCCTTATAAACCGTTAAAACTCAGACATGGTAGCTCACACACACATGCTTACTACGAACGATTTGATGTTCGACGCCATACGCTTCACCCCCGCCAGTCACCACTGCGCTCTCGGACCAGGAGCACGCTCAGTAGCCGAGTCACCGCATGTAAGTCGCCATTTTATTTTTCAATATCGATTTTACGATCTCATTATTCAGCGTTGTTTAAATTTACGTATTTGTGTGTTTATTTTAAAATAATCAATAAATAAGCTTTCTAATATGTGGTAATCCTGTTGAATTACGATTAGTTTTATAGACTTTTTTTTTTTTGGTAAATGACCTTGTTGGGGTACAGGGAGCCGTTTTTCAATGGGGCAGAGTGGACTGTGGTCCATTGTACCCCATGTGTTTGGTTTTGTTCTGTTTAATAATTATAGTTTTTTTTATTCATTTAGATAACAAAATGATGCGCAACCGCCAACGTAAAACAACTATCGGTCTTCATACTGAAGAAAAAATTAAAGAAGGAATAGGTTTGGATACTTAAAGGCAGAAAAATACGTGCTGTATGTAAACTTATTAATGTGCCTTATGCGACGGAAATATGAGATTTACGCTGAACTATGAAAACAGAAAAATATTTTCTTCTACTCAGGAACAAACGTTGGTGGAGTATATTATTGATCGTAGTAATATATTTTATGGCCTGACTCCAGTTGATGTCAGGAGACTGGCATGGTATGAAACAAACACAGCTTGCTGGAATTGATTGGCTGTATCATTTTAGGAAAGGTCATCCAGTTTAAACTTGGCGGACTCCAGAAGGATGCAGCCTAAGCAGAGCCACGTCTTTCAATCGCCACAACGTTAAAATCTTTTTTGACAATCTTAAGAACGCCATGCAAAGACAAACTAGTTTTGGAGACGGAACACGAATCTTTAACTTGGACGAAACTAATACAATGACGGTGCAAAAGTCAGGGAATGTTTTAGCGGCCCGTGGACAAAAACAAGTCAGCAAAGTCACCAGTGCAGAAAAAGGAACGCTTGTCACCACATGCTATATAATCAGTGCGATAGATAGGTCATGCTTTGCCCCCTGTGATGGTGTTTCCTTGCGTTCATTTTTAGCAACACATGATATCTGGTGCTCCTACTGGAACTCTTGGACTTGCCACTCCTTTAGGGTGGATGAATAGCCAGTTGTTCGTTGAAACAATGCGACATTTCATAAATCATACTAATAGTAAGTAAGGAAAATCCATCATTACTTATTATGGATAATTATGAAGCACACATATTATGTATCGAAGCTATAAAACTTGCAAAAGAAAATGGAGTAACTATACTCACAGTGCCTCCTCATTTCACAGGCAAGATTCAACCCTTAGAAGTAGAGAATAAGGCAACACAAACCGATACGGATCAACTCATAAATAATGCTGATGAAAGTATTATAAATATAAAAGCGGCGACAAAGAAAGCGAAGAAGAATGATGCCGGTCATCCATTCACCAATCAACCCGCCTGTCGTGCAAGCGTCGGAAGGTGCTAGTGCACATGTTGAGCACTCACCCGCGGAAACGAGATCGATAACGGCGCGTTCATCGCGTTGCTCTGCTGCTACGCAAGCGCGCAAAGCTAGTGCTGTAGCGGCTCACATGCGCCGGCAACTGCGGCGCGAGCAAGAGCTAGCCGAACACGAGCGGGAGCTTGCAGAGCGGGAGCGTGTGCAGAGGATTGCCGAGCTTCAGAGGAAGGTGGAAGACCAGGGGCTCTATTTTTGAATCGCTCGTGTGACAAAGCTTCGTCGTATACGCCTACAAATCACGCTCGACTTCCAAGTCGCATGACACAAATTTACTGTATTTTTGAATCGTTCGTCGTCGAAATTTAAAATGTCAATTTTTATTCGTTTTACGCAGTTATTTGAAAAGCGGTAATTACCAGCGGACATCCGAAATTATCCGAATTATTATGATATAAATATTTTTCAAAGACCGTTTCCGAATGTTTTGACTATGATTGTTTGATGTTTATTCTACCACTCGCCTGTCGGCGACGACTGGTGGAGACCACTCGTTACGATGGAGCGATTCAAAAATAGCGAATTTCCGATGTCGAACGAATATCAGTAGAAATCGAGCGCTCGACGCGGGGCGAACGATTCAAAAATAGGGCTCCAGGAGTTGCAGACAGAGTTAGCCTCAATTGATGCCGCTTCTTCTCGAGGTTCAGTGCACATCAGTAACGTGAGTGAATTAAGAACGAATCAATGGGTGGTAAGTGACGTAAATCGCCGAGGTATTATAGCAGTAGAATGTGATCGCGATTCGGTCACATTACCCAGCCGTCAGGTGACGCACAATCCACCTCCGGCTACCTGTGGTGCTGCGCCTCCGATTGACCGTCCCCACCTTAACCTACAAAGAACAGAAAACAGCTAACTTCGCACATAAGTTCGAAGGCCCCACCGCCGCACACTGTTGCCGCGGTCGGACAAAAACGGAATTTTGAATCTTGAAGGTACATTAAAAAAAAAGGTTTGACAGGCAAATAGGATAAGTATGTCACTTAATTTAATAAACAAATGAGAAGTTTTCTATAGGATACTATAAAATATCATTTGTCATAGTTAGACCATTGAAAATAATGATTACTTGGAGCGAAAACTTAACGTCGTTCATTTATTCACAGTTTCAATATGTATTATTATTACTCCAAATAATAACATGACTTTTGAATTTCAAGGTATTGTCTTTAAGAAATTATATTAGTGTTTTTGAAAAGTACATCTATTTACATAATATAGACAGTTACTAAAAACGACCCAAAAATGACTAAAAATAAATCTTTACGAGACTAAAAGTATAAACTTTCCATCGCTTTCCGGATTCTAACTTACGTTAAATAAAACTTTAGACTTTATATTATTATGTTATTGAAATAAATGTTGCTACCGATTGCTACCCAAGATGTTATTTTTAATTGTTTTTCGTAGGACGCGTGGTTAGTTTACTCGTCGCGAACTTGTTGATTTCCTATTTCAGGATCCTGTTATTCAACAAACTGCTAGTCGGTAGAAGGTATCAATAATTTTCGATAAAATTAAAACTTTATATTTTGATACCAGTCGCAGAAAGGATATATTTCTCACAAGGCACTCGGCTTGGCTAGATGAAAAGAAGACGGATTTCTTCCATGATGTTCGTCCTAAACGAGGTCATCCAGGATGAACTAATAGTACCTAATATATTTATTTTCTATACTTTTAAGATGATAGGTAGTAAATTTACATCATAAATAATATTGTCCGAGACTTTGTATGGGAGCGCAATAGTGTGCGCCGCCTGTAGTTTCGGCTTACGAGTCATCTACGTTTTGGCAAGCGGTCGCCGATACGGCAGCCGCAGCCAAAGCCTAGCTACAGCTAACCATAACAAAATTACAAAACCTGACCTATTTTCTATCAGTGGAAATACGTTACAATGGTTACATTTTAAACGCATTTATAACAACACTGGTGGTTGATGAGTATTTTTTATATTCGTTGATAAGTTTTAAAATTTCTATCCGCGACCACGATTGTTTCTCTATTGGTGTAACTATTGGTTTTTTATGAGCTGGGGAAGGCGGTGGTAAACTTACATTATTTGTTATCTTCAGTAGATAATGTGGATATTACCCCTGGGTCCACATAGAATTGGTATCCATCTGAAAAACCAACACCAATGAGATTAGGAAAACTACGAAACAATATTTTCTATGTTCAAATATTGATCCGGGTGCACCTAGATAACTGCCGATCGGATTGCATTCCCGGACCGAGCTGACATTTTGACTACAAATTTTTTAGGCAGCCCCGTTTAGTGCACTCTGAGACTTCGACCATTATTTTGCAATGTATTTATAGAGAAATAAACAGTCATTAAAATAAGTTAGGTGATAATTACCACTTTCTTTGAATTAATACGGTTCCATCAACATGATATATGGGTTCTGAAGTATTTGGGTCCAGAACAAGCATAAATTCTTCTTCCATTTTAAAATATATTGCGAAAATTATTTTTTACATAATGAAATATTTTGACATAATGAAATGTCAATTAGCTGTCAGAGTGAAAAACGACCATCGTCCGTGCTGGTTGTTTGGTTGCAACGCTCTTAGGTTTGGAACGAACGGTTGTCTGTCAGAGCGAAAGTTCACCGAGGTTCTGAACGGGCCAGAGTGCAATCGGGGCGCGCTCAATCGAAATGGTTTTCCTGTGCTTTATCATAATGGCTACCGCCTCAACCTCTAATTTCAAATATTCGAGTAACTGTTTAAGCTTCGACTCATTCTTTATAGAAACTCTGCTCCAAGCAATTAATGTATCATCGGGTAGTGCCGACTCTAGGCAACAACATTCGTATTTATTTTTGTCAATATCTAATGATTCTAGAATATGCAAGTTGACTTATATAAAATATCTAAAGATAGGTTGTTTACACTTTTTGTTAACTGGAGTAGTTCTCGCACATAAATTTAAATGAGCACATCGTTCTTCGCAAATCTTGACTATAACTTGTGAAATTAGAGGTTGAGGCAAGAACATTTTTTTCAGCAAAAGACTCCGTCCCAACTGCAGCATGTCTAGTGGTTACAGAGGTAAGCAAGGAGAACGAAAAAAAAACAAGAGATAAAAAAACACACAGACGGAGTAACATTAAATAATATTTGAGTTAATCACAGTTGATTTGACCCAATAACTTTCAAAGATGAGTAGCCCACCTGTAGCTCAGAATCGCAGTGCCATCAACAATGGTAGATCGATGAGAGTGAAGGAAACCCTTCAGTTAAATGATGCGGAAGTGGAGTCATTGTTCTCCACTTTGGGAGAAGGTTTAAGAGGGATTCAGGATACTTACTCTCTCACGTTATCTGATTCTGAATGGGCATCCATCGGTGCCATTCGAGAAGCAGTTGCTTATCAGGGATTTGACCCCAAACGTATCATTGCTGAGTTCATGAAATGTGCTCAGAACAATCCTAGGCAAGCTGGAGAAGTCCCTCAAGCAGTTCCTTCTGTTACAGATGTGATTTCCAGAAAGTGTGGACAGTATGGAATATCGACTACAACAAGACAGGCAACTGGTCTAATGCCACCAAATGTCATCACTTTAGCAAGACTTGCACAGTCATTTTCACCTGCGACTGCTAGCATAATAATTGGCCAGAACATAACAGGCAATCTGAAGTCTAAACTATTCCAAGGGATCACACTCCCCACCATAATGACACACACTATTTTCTCAGGATTGTTAAGGCAATCTGACACTGCACTAATTGAAATTGCCAAATACTTGAATTTGGAGATGTCAATAATGCTCTCTACACCGAAGGAGAAGAGGAAGATGGAAATGCTTTCTATTGAAGAGTTGTATGAGAAGTCAGAATCCTTTGTTGTGGCTGCAGTGAATGGATCTGTTGTAACAGATGAAGTCAAAAAGAAGATTTTAATCAAAGCCAACGTAATTAATGGGAATGACATCCCATCCCCAGTAGTGAACACAATGAGTTCTATGGTATCAATGTTCCACTCAGTGAGAACAGAGAACTATACCTCTGCAGTCAGAACAATAACAGCACGGATGACTGCTGCTGCTGCACAGCTGAACCCAAACCAGTAGGGCCACCTGAAGCAGCACACTCCACGGGTAAGGCCACAGAATCAGGTGTGCAAACTGACTCAATTAACAACCGCAAAACTGTGAGGTTCTCTGACAATATTGATTTCATAGATGAAAAGTTCCAGTATCTTGAGGACAGACTAGCAAGAAGGGTAATAAAGGAATTAGGAAGTGTATTAGGGTCAAGAATAAAAGAGTCCAGGCCTACATGATATTCATGGTTCTCTTCCTCCTCCACCTCCACCTCCACCTCCTCCCCCAGGACTAATTACACTAGGAACAAGTAGAGAACAGGAATCTAGTTCAATACTAAAATTTGGACTTTGCATGGCTGAGTTAAAAGAAACAATAAGGAAGAGAAATGAGAAGAGGGCATTAGAAGAACATAACAATTAAATTGATTACTATTTGCACTTTGATTAAATTGTGGTAAATTTGACGAGAGTAAACTATACTAGCATTTAAGTAAGTGGATTATTGTTAAATAAATAACTTGTGTATATTGTATTGTCGGATTTAGTTAAGTTATTTTAAGTAGCATTAGTTATTTCTTAGTTATCTAATAATTTCTTTGTTCTAATTAGGTTAATCATGTTTGTTGTCTTTAGTGGTTTATGAATGGTGTCACTAATGCTAATACTAACTTTTGCTTGTCCTCATTGCATGCCTCTTCAAGTGGGCGGGAGGGCGGTGCTCATTGCATTTTGTTTTTTGGCACTAGGCTCGGAACTAAAAACTAAATATTAATACTTCCATTACAGATATTATGGAGTTCCGAAAAGTAACGCCGGATTCAATCAACTATCTAAGGAGAACGAAAACAAGTACAACTGGAACAAGGAAAAAAATGGTGAGGATCTTTGTTTCTTTTGTAATAAATCTCATAGCAGCTTAGAGTGTATGAAGGCCAATAACTTGACATTAGATGAAAAGAAAGATGCAGTGAAACGAAAAGGTGGATTTGTCTAAAGAAGGGGCATATGGCAAAGCAGTGTAAAACCTTTATAAAATGCATCTCATGTGGTAAGCGCCATGTAGTAATATTGTGTCCAAACTTACATCAAAAAACTTCACAAAATATGAAAAGTAAGAGTGAAGAGAAAGTCGAAAATCAACTCTCGACTGGATAGTCCGATCTGGATTAAATGGGTTCTACTCACGCTTTAATATAAACAACCTATTTTACTAACAATAGTTTATATGATCCTTGTATTGTATACTAACATTATGGCCTTGTTGCTGCAATAAATTATTTGAATTGAATTGAAAATAAGAGAGAAGTTTCCAGTAATTTTACTAGTTACAATACTACTACGTAATTACAGACTTTGATTATTAAGATTTCAGGAATCAAAGGAGAAAAGAAGGTCAGGGCTTTACTGGACTCAGGCGCGCAGCGAACATATGTAAAGACAGCATTAACTTGAAGAACTGGGATTTAGAAGCAGTAGGTAGCGAGACACTGGGACATTCACTGTTCGGTGGTTCTGGTTTTTACAAATGTTTTTAACAAATGTATGTATAGTTTTAATTTGCCTGAGGTTGAAATTGATAAAAATTAATAAATTGTAAAACAAAACACTCGTTTCATTTAGTTTTAGCTCCCCTACTCTTCATTTTACTCAGAAAAAAGTACGTAGATCTACGAACTTTTCATTCGAAATTTTTACTAAATCTACGTCTTTTTATAACGTAGTCTACGTTACAAAATCCGAGTTGGCAACACTGGTGTTATGCTTAGTTGCATGGGCGTACCTACAGTGGGGCAAGGTGGGGCATTTGCCCCACTTTGTAGTAACAAATATAAATATATATTATGTTACTTTCAAAAGTCGTTTATCCGCCCGCGTTCCCTACCCTCTCCCACCACTTGTACGCTCGCGACAAATCCCATTCATTGCTACTTAAATTTTAAAAACATCGCTTGGGTGCCACTTATTATTTTTATGTATTACAATAGATATGGCTTAATTGAATATGTTTTTTGATTACAAAAGACCTATAAATAACAAAAACCCATCTAAAAATAGTAAACGCGCCATATGCGTTGGTGGCACTGGTAAGAGAAATTTTATCGCAAGTGCCATTGAACGCACCGTTTGCGTTTGAACATTGTTATGCAACATGTTGTCAGTGTACCTGCTTGCCTTGAATTCCCGATATTCCCACAGGATCGAGACTAACGCGGGTTACACTCACCGGGCGTTAGTCCTGATCCCGTGGGAATATAGGGATAAAAAGCCTATATGTTAATCCAGCTATTTACGTATCTACCTAGTTTCATCGCAATCAGTCTAGTAGTATTTGCGTGAAGGAGTACCAAACATACACACACACAAACATAAAATATACTAACACAAACTTTCACAAATATTAGTACCTAGGATTAGTGTGATCAGGGTGACATTATATAAAAATAAACGCAAGATGAATGATTCATAAATATTTATTATAAAAAATGGCTGGCTCGATTTCGCTAATTCTTTTTTTAGGATCATATGAAAGAAAACGATTGCCGGGACAACTAGTTGTTTAATAGTTGTGATAGTGTTTGAAACAATCTTTCAAACAAAACCCATATTGTTCGGGACAGTCGGGACAAAAATATGAAGTATCTTTTCTTATTTTTTTTACAGCCCAACACTGCCTACATCGTTTCCTCATAATTTTTTTGTTTCTGTTATCATTTGTACGAGGGCATTGCTGGATAACATGTACTTTATTTTGTGGAATTGAACTTCGCATTGCTTCTTCCACATCAATATTTAATAATTTTGCTATGACTTCAAGTCTATAATCATAAAAACTTTTCTTCGTAGAAAAAATATTGTATAGCGTGAATGCGTTATATAATATTTGTTGAAACACGTGAACTCCTAATTTCTTGTACCAGCGAATGGTTTTATGCTCGCAACTATAATATGCGAGCATTTGATCCTGGTGGTCTATACCACCCATGTACTTATTGTATTTTACCACTACTTCAGGCCGGGAAACGGTTTCACCGCGTCGATTCATAACGTTGGTCATATCAGGTCCATATTGTGATGAAATCATTAAAACGTCCCGCCGGTCTCTCCATTTCATAACACAAATACCTCTATTATTAAATTTTGTTATCAATTCGCCACGTTTTAATTTTCTTTGTAGGACTTCTTTTGGGTTATTTTTTCGGTTTACACGTAAAGTACCCGTACAATAGGTTTTAAGCGTCAATAATTTGTGTGCAAGATTTATGGAATTGTAAAAATTATCCATATATACTGAATACCCCTTCTCAAAATAACCGGATAATAAATTCAAAACCACTTTTTCAGTATGATTGGCACCCCCCACTAAAGCATCTGAAGCGCCGGCATATACTATAGTCTTCATAACTACCCCATATTCGTCGGTTAGAATATAAAGTTTTATACCGTAGGGATGCTTTTTGCCTTTGAGATATTGACGGAAAATCAAACGACCACGAAACAAAACTATTGACTCATCTATGGCCAGATTTTTTGAAGGGTAATAAATTTCTTGCATTCGCCGGTTAAAGTAATCAATTAAATTATTTATTTTTGACAGCCTATTATCGGGCACATCGTCTCCAAAATTTAATGCTCTCATTATTAACAAAAATCGGTTTCTGCTCATATGTCTTGAAAAACATGTTAAATTAAACAGTGGATGCTTTTTCCAATAATCTGTGATTCGATTTAGTTTGATAGTTCCCATGTGAAACAAAATACCAAAAAATGTTTTAACTTCAGTCTACTCTTAGGATCTAGTGTATTCGACAATAACTTAGACGCGTAATTATTAATCTTTGTCACTAACATTGTAAAAAACTCATCAGTCGCAATCAATTTGAAGTAGTCGTATGGTGCATTTGTTTCAGGCAATATTTTGAGTTTTTTTTCGTATTCATTAAAATCTATAGGTACAATAGTAGGGTCACGTTCAGTTATCCATTCATCATCTGTTGACTGTTCTGTTATGAATGTTTCGTTACAATTCATAATATTATCTTCACTCACTTGCGCTTCATCTTCACTCGATTTTGTGTCTTCACTCGATTGTGTGTCTTCACTCCTGTCAAAATATAAGCATTTATCTAATTCTTCCTCATTGCTTTCTACTTCTAAATCGTCTTCTTCAAATTCTAGCATCCTAATAAGGTCTTCTTCAGTCAATATGTTGGTAGAGGGTAGCTTTGTTTCCGGTGTTTGTTCTTTATCTTCCCCTTCAAATATATTTCTCATTTCATCCATAATATCTAAATCCCGCATCGATTCATCTAAATTTGCTATACGTATTTTTTCTCTATTTTTTAGGGCAACACTACCATCACTTTTTTCTTTCAAATCAGTCAATGTAACTTTACCATCGTAAATGTCTTTGACTTTTAAGTATTTTAATACCTGTATTTCGGCTCATTCCTCCTCTTGTTTTAACACCACTTCTTAAAAAGGGAAGGTTTTCATTGGCTGGAGGTGAATGTTTACTAGTGGAAGGTTGGGGTTCTATTTTACTAGTGGAAGGTTGGGGTTCTATTTTACTAGTGGAAGGTTGAGGTTCCATTAGTACGTTTTCGTTGTAATTTGAAGGTTGCAAAATGTAGGATAAATCAACTAGAGGTGCAGCTAAATTTTCAGAATCATTATATTGTGATCCAGTGAAAAGCGATTTGGCACGCTTTGATCTTTTAGACGGTTTAGTTGCTGATTCTGCTGTGACAATTTCTTCAAATGCTTGTGGAGACGGTATTTCGTGGATTGTGTAACGTCGTCGCCTCGGTGTCACGCTCTTGTTATCATCGGATATATTTTCTTCCTTTAAAGCTAACTCTAATAGTTTATCGCTTCTCCGTTTCATTGTAGTACTGAAAAAAATTTAAATTAATCAAAACAACTCCATCGAAATGTTACCATTCCAACGACCACAAAACCGAGGCTCAGTGAGTTAGTAAGCAATAGAAATTAAAAAATAATAATAATTTGAAACTGATATATTTATTTTACTTAGTCACATTTAGTTAGTTACATTTAGTTAGTTACAAATGAAACATTCATCGGCAGGATAGTGTTCATAGACAGAAAATTGACATATTGGGCACCAAAAAAAGTTACTTAAAAACATTTTTTTTAACATTTCGTCTTCATTGGTAAAAATAAAATGTTCCAGCGAATACAAGTTTGTATTGTGCCCACAACCAATACATGAGTCGCATCTTATGAAATGTGTCAATGCCCATGGCCATTTTAAATTATGTTGCCAGAATAAATAAAAGTCTGTTCGATTGAAGTAATAATCCACGTCCAGCAAAATTACCATTGTAGGTAGATAATGTTATGATCTAGCAGCACAAGCAGTAAGTAAGTATACGGTTTTATAGTCTTTGTAATTCTCTGAATTAACCTATAACAAGCAGAAAGTACCACTTTGTTAGTTAATTATTTTTTGTAGGTACATACATTAACTACACAAATAAGTAGGTTCAAATAAACACAAACGAAAGAGAATAGAATTAGTAATACCCTTTGGGACGGAACCCAGAAACGAACCAGCAGAGTAAACAGAGGTCAGCAGTTTTGTTTGAAGAAATATAAATGGATAGGTAGGTACTCACGTATTAGTGGAAATCTGCTCGCAAACACCACAGTTGATATGTAGGAACCAGGATGATTTCGGCGTAAGGCTAAAAGACCTTGCTTGTTATAAATACCACTGTGGAAGTAATAAAAGTCAATGTCATTATGTGGGTTCATTATTAAAATACGTACCTACCTAATAATTTTTTATTTGTAAAATTGAAATCTAACCCTAAAACCGAACCCTTAACCCGAACCCCTAAAACAAAACAGGACCCTAAAATCAAACCCCTAAAACCGAACCTTGGAACCGATCATCTAAAACTGAACCCTAAAACAGAATCCCTAAATCTGAACCTTATAACAAGCTTTTATTATTATTGCATTATCATCCGATTTAGATGTACCTATGTATACAAAATTTAAGCTCAATCGGGAAACAGGAAGTGGGTTTAATTTAATTTGAAAGATTTTATTACAGACAGGCCTGGCAGGACAGCTGAAGGTAAATAAAACCCTTTAGTTAATAAAATAATATACTAACATACATTTGGTTAGGTTCGTCTCACATGCATAAACCTATCCATCAAAGATTTTTACTGCTATGCCAATGAACGCACCGTGTGCGTTCATGTGATTTCATAGTAAAAATACACAATGAAGCTATGAAAAATAATGATAAAACTGAAGATATTGCTTACCTTTATCTCCTAATTCACAAATATATAATGAACACTCAATATAACTCAAGTTTTTCAACATCAAATTAGACCGCTCTCAGCACAAACCGTTTTTTCACAGTAAAATCAAAACTGACAGTACCAAGGAAAAACCATCAGTGTTTCCATATTGAAAATTATTTTTTGTTGTGAATGTTGCCAAATATTTTAAATGATATCCTACCATTTTCTGATAAAGTCAAAAAAACGTCAATTGGTTACCGAACGCATACGGTGCGTTAGTGGCATGACGTAGTAAACTCGATCAACGCAAATGGTGCGTTGGTAGCAACGAATGGGTTAATGGCCCCTCTTCATGATGAGCCATCTGCTGGCCCACTGATATGCTGGGCCACGGTGTCAGTTTTTCGGTCACACATCAAAAGAAGTGGGCCAGCGATGGCGGTATGCATCTGCACGTGGCCCATTCCTCAGTGAGTCCTCGAAAATGGGATAGATAGATAGATAACTTTATTTGTACAACACAAGAGTAAACAGAACACGATATACACAAAGTAAAGTAATAGCTAGAAAGTATAAGTTGCACAAATGGGCGGCCTTATCGCTGAAAGCGATTTCTTCCAGGCAACCTTTGGATGGAAAATAACTGATTTAGCTTTGGTGGTAGGTTGTGAATTTACACAAGCTACCTACGTTACTGCGAAAAACTTTCATCGAATTTTGTTTCTTAGAATACTTTTCATCGATATCTCTATACTGCGACTCCTTATTAAATCGATGTATTGTTACTGCGATGTAACGTTACATCGAAAAACTATTCGAAGGATTTTACTGCGAAAATACCATACTGCAAAGACTTGTTTAATCGACATCTTGTTACTTCGAACTTTACATAAAATAATCAAATTTAAATATGTCGTGAAAACATCGATACATCGATTTAATAAGGCGTAGCAGGATAGAGATATCGATGAAAAGTATTCGAAGAAACAAAATTCGATGAAAAGTTTTTCGCAGTGACGTTAGGTATCCCCTCGAAAATTGGTACGTGGTGTATAAATATTTTAAGGCGGCAGCGGCTGCTTCCACGTCCTTCTCCAATTTACAACTGAACGTTGCCATCGTGTAGTTGCGTTTTAACCATCGCATTGCCATCACGCTGGTTTAGTGTTGGGTCATCATGTAGAGATTAATTAGCCAAAACCCCCCACGATATTATTAAAATAAATACAGTAAATAAAAACGATATATCGAGTTTTTTACTTTTATTTGCTTCCGCCCCACAAAAGTATATCAAAGTTAGTAGTTGGTATTTGGTATTTTAGTTGGTATTTTGCTAAGTATATGGTTGGTGTTATACGTAGCCGAAATCCAATGATGGTCTACCACCTTTTACCGAAAATTTATCAGAAGATAAAAATGATGTAAACTCACATTAAAAATCAACCTTTCTGAATGGATGATTATTTAATTTATAGTGGACTGTATTTGAAATGCGGGCGGTTTGTTAATTAAGTATTTTGATGGCTCACTCAATCTATCGTTGGATGCGTAGACTGTCCTGCTGAGGAAGGCGGGTAGACAAAATAGCAGAACAATATAGGAAGGAAACTCACCTCACCAAGTCCAAGCGAGCACGTGGTGGCAAGACGCTGAATTTCTGCTCCTGAGTTTAGATTCCCAATTCCGATTACGGGGCGGTAGCGACACACACTTCACTGAACGTTATAAGGTTTTGGTTTTCGTTAACGCGGGATAGACACTGTCTTTTTAATAAAGTTTTTTAATTAACGCGGAGCGGTAGCCAGCGATCAGTTTTCGAATGAGATAGTTCTGCATTCTTCCGTTGTATGTAGGTGAGACGCGTGGCGCCTCTATTGCCGTTGTTGCCAACTGCACATGCCTTCTCTTTCGCTCGACGCGTAGCGGTGCGTGAGTGGGAAAAGGACGGGTATAGGAATTGATGGATTGAGCGGCGTGGTGAATCCGAGGGTATACACTTTCTTTATGTCGATTTTGAGCGCGCGAACCGACGGACTATTAATTCCCGCCAATACCCGGCCCGCGTCGATGCACGTCGCCGCGAGAGTCGCCCTCTACGAAAACTAGCGCCGTTGCAGGCAACTGCCGCCGTCGAGAGCGAGACGGCTGCCCACGCGATAACGCGACTAGAATTCGCGGACAGTAGCCAATATTGCTTTTCGAGCTAGAGTTTCGGTTGATTGAAGAAATTGTTTTTATTTAAGGTTTGTGCGATTATTATAAGTTTAAACAAGTTATAGCTGTGTTATTTTCACCAAGCGTTCCCCTATATAGTAAGAGTTAAAACTGGCAGCCCAACGAACGCTTCGCGAACTTTCTTACTAAAGTAAAAACTCTTTGTGATTCGTGAAAAGTGAATAAAACAAACTATGACGCGCACACGGCGGCAATCACGTCGCCAAACATTATTTAAAGACTGTGATGAAGACACCGGCGCCTACGTTTCGGTCTCACCGACATGGCGGCCGTGATGGCGTCGTTCCAGCAGGCTCAGACCGCCGCGATGGAACGGCTCCTCGACCGCCGTCGCCATCATCGCCGGCTCAAGCACGACTCCTGCGCCCGCACCCGCCCAGGGCAACTTCGTGCGATGTACAGCGAGGTTCAGCGGAGCGCCAGTGGAGAGCTTAGACGCATTCCTCGACGCAGTAGAAGCTTTTAAAGAATGCACCAACATATCAGACTCAAATGCCTTGAGAGGTTTATCGATCTTGCTGACAGGAGAGGCAGCAGTGTGGTGGTTGGGAGTAAAGGCTACCATCGGATCGTGGGAGGACGCCGTGACCGCGCTCAGAGGCGCCTCTGGCGACCGTCGTCCTCTGCATCGCATTAACCTAGAGTAGGGCATGGATACCGGTATACCGAAATACCGGTATACCGGGTCAATTTTTTCGGTATTTTGATACCGGTATTTGAGGATAAAATACCGTTATTTCGGTATTTCGAAAAAAGATCTATTTTTGCAAGGGTAATGCGACCATCGCAGAACGCTCGATTTCTATGGTTTATATTGTTGGTCACAATGCAAATGAGTTTTCATATGAATCACGATTATAGAAAAAAACAACCATTGTGTTTGTGTCATTATACAGTTGTTCGTCTAATTTTGTACTTTCTACAAATAAATAAATTGCTAACGGCACTCGCAGTCGCATCGCGCACGCACGGACACAATACGATAGAGACGATACGTAAGCGCTCTGCTCTGAAGCGGTAACCACATCAACCAACATCATACATCTTTCTCTTTCATACATTGGATTAGTATTGAATTGAACCTCTCGCTCGGTTCTGTTCCGGGCACTGGCTGGATGTGACGCGCGCGCCGTGCGCATCGTACGAGCCGCCCGCGCCTCACCCCTCCCTCAGTTCTGCTGATTTCATTGAAGCGAAAGCACGTTACCGTTCGTTTGCTCCTCTCTAACTGGCGAGGCTAGAACTCCATGCGCTGGTCTATAGTGAACTTCTTGTTCTGACAATACTTCTATCAATTATTTTGGAGTGCATTTCAGTGTAAAAAATATCCCCACGCACATTGTGTGTGAGTTGTGCTGTGTTTGTCTCCGGTATACGTAATTTTTCAAGAATAAGAGGCATCATAATTAAACACAAGCCTGGTTGTTTACCTTGGGTGGGGCTAAATGGCGCTGTGTGAAATGTCCTGCAATATTTATTATTTATTTATTTAACAATTTTCGTCATACGTGACAGGAATTTCGTGTTTGGAGTTGGGGGGCGCCTTAATGTATATATCTTTTCTAAATTTTGTTAGAATAGAAAATATATTAACTAACTAATTTAGTTTACAGCGCTTGTTGTGTTGCTATAAAATATATTTATATTTTGTTACAGGAAATAAAAAATGAACTATGAAAAATACAAAAAGAAATCTGATGACAAATCATCGGTGTGGCATTATTTTCTACGTGCGCAAGATGGCCAGAGTGGAAAATGCAACATGTGTAAAGCCATCAGAAAATGCGCAGGGGGATCAACGACCGGGTTAAGTTTGCATTTAAAATCAGTTCATCAGATTGACATCAAAAAGACAACAGCCGTAAATACCCCATCGAATGAACCATCTACATCATCAGCTCCCCCTCAGGTACGAGTGATCCAACCTATTCAACAAAATACAGAAACGTCATCGCACTACAATTAGTAGGATGACTGCTCTAGATGGAATACCATTTTCAAAGTTTTGCACGTCAAAGGATTTAAGACGAGTGTTCTTAGCTGCGGGTTATCGTCTGCCGTCAACTCCAAAATCAATTAAAAATATTGTGATCAAATTATAGCAAGAAAGAAAAGAAAAACCTCGTAGAAGAAATCAAAGCAATGAAACAAGCTGGGGTAAAATTTTCATTGACATTCGACGAATGGACATCTTTACGAAACCGCAGATACATGAATGTCAACTTACATACTGCAATTGGAAGCGAGTTTCAAGATGGGTCACGATTCAAAATATTGGTTTAGTCAGAGTAGATGGCGCAATGCCCGGAGTTTGAGCTGTCGTTAGACCGAGACATCGTGGCAATAACAACTGATGGTGCCAGTGTGATGTGCAAAGTCGGCCGCAATGTAGAAGCTTTTCATCAAATCTGTCTGGACTGGAGTCTCAGACGTATTGTATAGAAAAGCCACCACCACAGAATACGACGAAAATGACACGTCAGATGACGATGAAAGTGAAGATGAAGACGGTGACAATGAAAGATTCACATTTATTGAAGTTTCGGCGCCACGTTTTAACTTGGAATATGGTGGAAGCACAGTGGAAGCACTTTGCCGACGGGACGCGACACTTTTAACTGCAGAAGCTGCCCTTATAATATATGCTACGAAAATTAGAAAATTATCTTATTTAAAATTTATGATTAATGTATTTTTAAAGTCACTTTATATACACATAATATTTGTACACCAGATGACTGGTAGAATGTAAGCACGTACTAACCATACTAACATCTTACATATGTAAACTACATTCTAGACAAATAAAATATTCTGATTCTGATTAGATAACCAAAAAACAAGTCTATCTAAATCTCTGGCGGAAGCTCTAAGGAAGCGCATATCAGAAAGACGACAACCTCTGACTGCAGTTTTACAGTATCTTCATAACCCAAAAGAATATTTCAAAGAAAATACAGAGACACGCCGAGTCAATCGTCCAGGGTTTCCTAGAATGAGCTGTGATGAAATGATTGCTTTAATTACTGAACTTGTTCAACGTATGCAAGAGCAGACTCTCCACTCTCTACAAACCACAAGTGCGATGAGTTCGCCTGCTGCCGCTAATGCTTCTGCTGAAAAGGAAACTAGTGATGATGATACAGGTACTACTAGCAGTACTTCATCTGTAATGGAAAAAGAACTTAATAAAGCAATAGAAAAATCTATGACTAAAAAGCAAAACAGATTCCAGGCTGGCCAGATCGGAGAGGAGAAGAAGATAATATTCAAACATTAATTCGTATTGAAATGACATTGTATGAAAATGGAGGTAATAGAGGCAGATTTTTGGACGCAGCTTACAAGTACCTCTTAAGCATTCCTCCCACGAGCGTGGAATCAGAAAGGGCTTTCTCAGCTGCAAGTTATATATGTAACAAAATAAGATCATCGCTCAACGACACAAGTTTGGACGCGTTGTGTTTTCTACGTTCAATTTTCCAACAAACGCGAGCTGCCAGTAGATAGGATTCGTGCATTCTGGCTCACGGAATCTGGCCCCTGTCAAACGGTCTGAGCTGGACCCGAAAACTAAAAAAAAAAAAAAAAAAGTTTGGTGTCTAATTGGGGGTTTTCGGGTATTGCGAATCGATCTGTGCTATCCGTTCAGCTCTATCTACAACCGTTACAGATTTAGCTTTTGAATTATAACAGCTCCACTACCCCTAATTAATTAGCGATAATGACTGCCTCGGCGTCTAATGAGCTTTCTGATTATGTTTTTATCTAATCACCTGATCAGCTAATCACCAGCCCGGTTCGTGTGCATTTTTGTAAATAACATCTAATCACCTAATAAGCTAATCACCTAAAATGAAATAATGGTAGGTATTTCTAAAATATTTATAACACATTATTTTATAAAAAACATACTTTATTCATATACAAAATAAGAATTAAACGCATTACACAGCAGAATGTCATTGTTTATAGTATCTCTACCAAATTGATTAGTAAACTCTAACAACGACTTGTTATTGAACTTATACAGTAAGTACATTAAGCAGTATTTTCCACACACTGAAGTCCAATCATTTTGAATCCTAGTATTATTAAAACTCCATTGCCTTGAATTCCTAATCAAAAACATTTTGTGAAATCCTGTAGGAGAACGACCGTATGTATCAAAATATTCACCAATACCGTGACTATCTATGTGAATACCTATCCAGTGAGAACCAGGTTTTGTATCTGGATCTAAATTGCTTATCAGATATGCTGGAACTTGAACATACATCGGTAATCTGTTTGCAGCATACACATTATATTGCAAGCTTGGGTGAATCTTTGTTAAGTATGTTTGTATTTCTAAAGTATCCATTACTGCTGCTTTCAAAATTGATAAGTATAAGACTTATTAACTCGCTAGATCACAGACAAGTGAAAGGATACAGGTAAGCCATTCGTTTTTAACATGTTGAGTGATGTTTTAAATAAAAGGTAAGGTAATTTCAAATCATTTAATATTTTATTAAAAATACACATTGTATGATAGCTTAATACTATGGGGTACATGTGATATTTAATACTATGTTAAACTTATTTATTTTTCCTAACTGCTATAGTCTACGGTTACATTTCGATTTTTATCTATCTCTATAACATTATCGAACTCAGCATATACAACACAGTTTATTGTTTGAGTAAGGGAAGATTCAAACCTAACTTCTAATCTCACACTACCATGTCTTATAAGGTTCCAATGACCCGATGAATTAGCTGATAAATCAGGTGTTAGATCGAATGCTAGCAAACAATAACCTTTTGCATATTTATCACGAGATATCCCATTACCTTCGTTGAGAAAATGTATTCCTGTTCCTGAGAATAATGTATGAAAAGTTGCAGTGAAAATATTATTATCAAAAGATGGTTGTAAAGCTTTCGAAGGAATTTGTTGACCATCTATATATAAACAAAAGGAATTCATGTTATAGTTTTCAAAATTGAACGGATTTTTGGAAAGACAACCATTAAATGCTGCATTATTTACAAACCCAACTATGCATCTTTTAGGTACTTGACCCATGAAGATATTATCCAATGTTTTTCCCTGAACCCCTGATGGTATTGTTAAAACTTTTACTTCAGCCCGTGTAATAGGATATTTCGCTGTAGTCGATGCTAAAACTTTTTGATGAGCAAGTAAAACCGATGGGTTAATTTTTGTTCTTCGTACCAGAAGAGTTGCATCAGTTATGCTTACTTTGTATTTTACATCATTCGGTGAAGCCATCAAGTTAAATGATTCCCGGGATCTAACCAGTTTTACATTCAATTCAACACCATTAATTAGAAACTTTTCTTGGTTGAATATGTCCCCGTGAAGGTGTCCTATCATTTCTACTTCTTTACTTTCAGATATGAGTGATAAGCACTAATATCTGAAAGTAAATTTTTGTAAAACCAACATTCCAATGATGTAATAGAAATTAAATAATATCGTAGAATCACAAATTGCTATTTAAACTAGATTACTAATGGATATTTGAACTAGATGCCTAATTGGTATTTAAACTAGATTACTAATTGATATTTAAACAAGATTATTAATTGCTTCTAAACTAGATTATTAATTATTGTTTAAACTAGATTACTAATTATTTCTACGCTAGTATATAAATTCGTGACAATATTCAATAAGACACAGTAACCTAAGTAAAGTGAAATCAACAACTTTGTGTTAGTGAATAACTGTGTGTGTAAATCAACAGTAAAATGGAGGTAAGAGATTTTCTTCTTTAAATACGATTAAACATACCTGTATTACCTATATGTATTACAAATTTTTTATAGTGTAATATATATTGTTTCAGAATTCATTCAATTTAAACCAGGAAAACACTTACAAAACTTTCTTCTTTGCTACACCTGATAGTGAAACACTGCAAGAATTAGAAATAGTTGAAAATTCACAACCCAGAAAACGACCATCATCTCCATCGGATAAGATAGATGAATTATTTCATTTACCTAAAAAACAAAAAAAACTCTCATCAACAGTTTCTCGAAATCAAAGCGATGGAAGCACAGCGTTTATGACAACAAATACTGAAGATGGAAAAAATGCAACACACATGATAAAAATTGAGGTTTATGATTTAAAGAAAATATCGAAAGTTCCAGTGGCAGAACATTGGAAACACACTGAAACTAAGTTAAAATATTACACGCATAACAAAAATTCTAATTTTCAAAACATACAACGAGTTTTATATTTAGCTACAAAAGAAATATCTACATCAGATTGTTGCAAAAAATACCATTTCAACAATAAAAAGAATGACTCATAATTGTTGTTGTTGTCATTACTTAATATCTCATTTAATATTTAAACGATGTTTCATTTTATTTGTTATTAAAAAGGATTACTAAATTAAGTTCCATTAGTTAATAAGGGTTAATTTAATAACCCTCAAAGTTCCATATAAATACTTTTTGATGTTTAAATTGATATTCAGTTCAGTTCTAAAGATCATAACAATATCAGCTCCGACTTTTTTATATCAACAACAAAATGAGTACCTGTAAAAGTTTTTTCTTCCATTCGCAAGCCGAAGAAGATTGTGAGAGTGTCTTCTTTAGTACACAGGTCGATGAAACTTTGCAAAATGAGGAAATAATTCAATTATGTAAAGAAGTTGAACAATGCGAAGCGTTTAATTTATGTTTCAATGAGGAATTTGGTTCGACTGAAAATCTTACAATGTGAGTAAACATAACTTTTCCATTTATTTTCAATTTATTTCATGTTACCTATTTCTTATGTTAAAATTTATATCTTGTTACAGTCAGCAACATCAGATTGGAGGATCACTCAAACGACATTTAGATAGTGAGGCTAACTCGGAAAATGTTAAACGTCGAAACATAGAAGTGGTTTCAACTTCTTCTAACATAGTTGAAAGACATCAAACTGGGGAAGCTTCAACTTCAGCTGGTATAATTGAAAGTCCTACTTCATCTGGTATAACTGAAGGATCCCACACAGGTATTCCAACTGATAGTGTAACTTGTAACGCTTGTAAAATTTCTGTTAGGAAACGTTATTTCACTAATCATTTAAAAAGCAATATCCATAAAAACAATGTTTTGAAATTACACGGTACTTTTGAAAATGTGTCAGTTATCGAAACAGCTTTTGGACAAAGAATAATTACTTATAAAATTAGTAACAAATCTAACCAAACTATTGAATCTACATTTCAAACTCCTGAAATATTTATGAATTCCATTAAAGATGAAATATTATTTTTAGTTGAAGAGTCAATTCAAAACCATAGTATTTTTAAAGTTAATTTTATATTACATGCAGAATTTATACAACAAAGCAAAAACGATGTTATAAATACATTTGATTTTCAAACTAGTAATTTCATAATTTTTATTGGAGATGATTTAAATATTTTTTTTACTTCTTTGTGTGAGACTTTAATTAATAAAATAAGTACTTTTGAGAGAAAAGATAGCGGGTGGAGTCTCAAACATATTAAAAGTATAGATATGAATGTAAATAAATTTAATCCTCTTCGTGGTACTTCATATATTGATTTGCCGAAGGATATTAGTGCAAAAAAAGCTGTGATTAACGTTCAAAATGCAGATTATTTGTGTTTTAAATGGGCATTACTTTCAGCATTATACCCAGTTAGTAAAAATGCCAGTCGAGTATCATCGTACAGCATACATGCAAATAAACTTAATTTTAGCGGTATATCTTTCCCTGTCAAATTAACCGACATACCTAAAGTTGAAAAATTAAATAATATTAGCATAAACGTTTTTGGGTTAGAATATAATAAACTAAACTAAATAGTATTGTAGGTCCTTTGTATTTTACTAAAAGTCGTAAAAGTAGTCATATCAATTTATTATACTTAAGTAATGGTACAAAAAGTCACTATTGTTATATTAAAAATTTATCACGTTTAGTTAGTAAACAACTTTCCAATCAACATCATACTGTTCATATATGTGATGGGTGTTTATTATACTTCCCTACTAATGAAAGATTATCCAACCATCAACAGAATGATTGTTCCCATGTCACTGTTGAATTACCGAGTAGTGATAAAAAATTTAAAGATTGGTTTGCACAACCAACATCTAATGATAAAGTAATGTTTGATCATTTTGAACGAAAGTTAAAAATCCCTTTTGTTATTTATGCAGATTTTGAGGCATTTTTAAAACCTGTAACTTCATGTTCTAACGACCCATCTAAATCATACACAAACAACATTCAAGAACACCAACCTTATAGTTTTGGATATTACATAAAATGTTCTTATGATGATACTTTATCATGAGTCTTATAGTGGACCCGATTGTGCACAAGTATTTATGACTAGATTACATAATGATCTTAAGTCAATATGTAGCAAAAATAATTTTCAAAAATGTCCTAAAACTTTGTCTGCAGAAGATGAAGCTGTAGCAAATAATTGTTTAAGTTGTTATATTTGTGAAACCGATTTAAATGGTGAAAAATTTTTATATCATGAATGGCAAACTGGTAACTTTAAAGGTGTCACACATAACTTATGTGCAAAAAAATTTAGAGCTCCAAATTTTATTCCAGTATTTCTACATAATCTTAGTCATTATGATTCACATTTCATTGTTCATGCGCTTAACTTGGGTGAAGGTCAGGTTGACATAATTCCTCAAAACAAAGAAAGATACATATCTTTTAACAAAACTTTATCTATTAACAATCAATTCATTAAGTTGAGGTTTGTGGACTCTTTAAAGTTTTTACCATGCAGTCTTGAACAGTTGGCAAAAAATCTTAAAGATGATCAGTTTCATACACTCAAAATTAATTTCCCTAACCATGAAGATTTCACCCTTCTGAGAAAGAAAGGTATTTTTCCTTATGAATACATGACATCAAGCGATAGGTTAAAAAATACATGTTTACCTGACAAACAAAATTTTTACAGTACCTTAACAGATTCAAATATTTCAAACAATGATTATAATCATGCCCAAATAGTTTGGAATCACTTTCAATGTTCCACTATGCTAGATTATTCAAATCTGTATCAAAAAACCGATGTTTTATTGTTAACAGATATTTTTGAAAATTTTAGAGATCTATGCATTAGCACTTATAGTCTAGATCCTGCTCATTATTACACGGCACCCGGGTTAAGTTGGGATGCTATGTTGAAATCCACCAAAATCGAACTTGAACTACTGACAGATTTCGATAAAATTGCATTTATCAAAGCAGGTATTCGTGGTGGTGTATCCCAATGTAGTAATCGGTATGCTGAGGCAAATAATCAATATTTAACTAGTTACGATAGTACTAAATCTAAATCATACCTCGCTTATTTTGATGCTAATAATTTATACGGTTGGGCTATGTCGCAACATCTTCCTGAAGGAGGATTTGAATGGGTTGATCCTAGCACAGATTTTAACATATCCGATACATCTGATTATGGTTTTATTTTGGAAGTAGACTTAGAATATCCTGATACACTTCATGATTTGCACTCTGATTTACCTTTGTGTCCGGAAAATATTTGTATAGGTAATTCCAAAGAAAAAAAGTTAGTTCCGAATCTAAAAAATAAAATTAAATATAAAATTCATTATAGAAATTTAAAACAATGTCTTAAATTAGGTTTGAAATTAAATAAAATACATAGAATTTTAAAATTTAATCAAAGCCCCTGGCTTCAAAAATACATTGACCTCAATACTAAACTAAGGACAAAGGCGGTAACAGATTTTGAGAAAGATTTTTATAAACTGATGAATAATTCTGTTTTCGGTAAAACTATGGAGAATATAGAGAAAAGGGTTAATATAAAGCTGTTGACACATTGGGAAAATCGGGGTAAGTCACTAGGTGCACAGGATTATATTGCCAAACCAGAATTTAAAAACCTTTCAGTGTTTTCTGATAATTTAGTTGCTATTCAGTTACAAAAAACTAAAATACTACATAATAAACCTATTTATTTAGAATTTTGTATATTAGACATTTCGAAAACTTTAATGTACGAATTCCATTATGATTACATTCTAAAAAAGTTTGGTGATAAAACTAAACTCTTGTATACTGATACGGATAGTTTTATTTATCAATTTTTTACTGATAATTTTTATGAGGATATCAAACCTGATTTAGCTGCACGGTTTGATACTTCTGATTATCCATCGGATAATTTGTTCGGTTACCCTAAGATTAATAAAAAAAAGTTAGGTTATTTCAAAGATGAAAATAATGGATCCATTTTAGAAGAATTCGTAGGATTAAGATCAAAAATGTATGCTTTTACAGTAGGTGAAAAGATTATAGCAAAAGCAAAAGGAGTTAACAAAAGTGTTACAAAAAAACTAAATATGAGGAATCTTTGTCAAAATATTCAATACCACAATATGTGTAGATTCAGATCCATTAAACACAATATATTTACTCAAAAAATTAATAAGACATCGTTATCATATAATAATACCAAGCGTTACATTTTACCAAATCATGTTGATACTTTGGCGTGGGGTCATTATAAACTAAGAGATTTAGATTAACTGATTTTTTAACATTTTTTTTTGTTTGTATAAATTTATCTTAAATCCATTTTATTGTAGATAATTTAATATTCACATGCACAGAGTTGTTGATTTTATAAAGATAAATATGAGATTTTTTTTGTGTAAATTTTGTATTTTTATTTTGTATAATTTTTTAAAGATGTAAATATTTATTTGTAACAATTGTAATATCTAGTATTAAGAAATATATTATAATAAAATCATATGAGATTTTTTTTGTGTAAAATTTGTATTTTTATTTTGTATAATTTTTTAAAGTTGTTAATATTTATTTGTAACAATTGTATTATCTAGTATTAAGAAATATATAATAAAATCATTTTTTGAATTAAAAACTCTCATTGTTTTTTTAAACCTCATCTAATCCACACGTATAGAAAATGAATCATTTTATCCATCCATTTACTGCAATAGTTGCAGGGCCTAGTGGATGTGGAAAATCAAATTTTGTAACAAATTTTATTAACCACCGAAAAGAAATATGTAATGTTTCTTTTTCGCAAATCACATGGTGTTTTGATGAAATGCAGCCTTTATACAATTTGAAAAATGTAAACTACTTTCAAGGGTTACCAGATCTAAACATGTTTGATGGTAAAGAAGCTAATCTAATTATAATAGATGATCTCATGAGAGAATCCGATGGTCGTATTGTTGATATATTTACTAAAGGTAGTCACCATAGGAATTTGAGTGTTTTCTATATAACTCAAAATTTGTTTCATCAAGGAAAAGGCCAAAGAGATATTTCCTTAAATTCAAACTATATTATTTATTTTAAAAACCCTTGTGATAAAACACAAATTCGATATCTTGGACGTCAAGTAGTACCAGAAAATGTAAAATTTATCGAAGAAGCATATAAAGATGCAACTACGGAAGCACATGGGTATTTAATGATAGATCTTAAACAAAACACTAATGAAATGTGTCGTGTTAAAACAAAAATATTTCCCACTGACATGTTTTGTTCAGTTTATGTACCAAAAAAAGGATTTAAATATGACAAGAACCATCAAATTTCTGTCATTTACAAATAATGCATCGAAGCTTAAAGACGCATAAAGATTTGCTCGTAGCATTGCATACCTTAAAACCCAAATATCAAAAAGCTTTGTTAAAATCATGCGGTGAAGATGAAATAAATTGCATTTGTGAGTGTATTCATAATGTATTGAAAGGTAAAGTTCCAATAAAAGAAAAGGATAAGAAATCACTAAAACAATACATAGATATTCTGCGTAAGCTCGTGCGTAAAACTACAAATAAAGTTAGGAAAAATATAATTATTCAAAAGGGGGGTTCATTTCTACCTATAATATTGAGTTCCATATTGAGTGGACTAGTTAATAGTCTTGTTTAAAAATGGAACATACTAAGAAAATGTTACTCGTAGAACCCGGTTTGATTGATAAAATAAGTCAAAAAAATGTAAGTGATACGAGTAATCCTAAAACTAGATTGGATGTTGAAATGCAAAATATTCTAAAAAACAATGACGATGATAGAAAAAAATGTATTTTGTACTTCCAAGTCTTACAAAGATACTTACACTTTACTGGAGAAGATCGTCAACCTTATGAACTTCCAATAATTACTTCAAACATTGATTCACCTAAAATAATGATAAAAGAAGAACATGATAAAAATAATGAAACAAACAACAAAGACCCAGTTGTTGATCGGACATCAAACGAAGAAGATACTCGTCAGGAAAGTAATACTGTTCAAAGGGAACCTGTTTACTCAAATAAACAAATTCTATCTTTGATACCTAAAACATATGTAAAAAAGGGTGAGTTATTGTTAAACTTGTTGTCGTTGAGTAAAAACAAAGTGCACTGGAATGATGATGGAACAGTATTTATAGAGAACAATAAAATCACTGGAAGTAATATTGTAGATTTAATAAATGATTTATTAAGACCATTAAAAAAAACTGGTGATCCAATAGGGTGGAAGGACTTTGCTAAGGCTATAAAAGATCTTAAAATACCACTCACATATATTAGTAATCCAAAAAGAAGTGATTATATAAACAAACTTCAGTTACAAGACCTTGGGGAAATATCTGATGAAGAATTTTCTACTCCTATAACTGGAGACAAGTACATTAAGAAAATAAGAAAGAAAATTGATTGGGAAAAATGGACTCCTTACTAGAAATTCACGACATTTATTATGATGCTTCGCACCCTGCTGGATATAGTAGTATTGACAAACTTGCAAAAGCTTTGAAAGGTAAAATGTCTCAAATCGAAGTAAAGGAATGGTTGCAGTCACAGGAAACATACACTCTTCATAAACCAGTTCACAAGAAATTTCCTCGAAACAAATATGTCTTATCTAATCTTAATGAACTTTGGCAAGCTGATCTGAGCGACATGAGAACTTATAGTAAATATAATGATGGTTTTAACTATATATTATGTGTAATTGATGTATTCAGTAAATATGCTTATGTTAGATCCATGAAATATAAAAATTCCATAACAATAAAAAAGTCTTTTGAAAGTATTTTTAATGAAGCTCAATCAACACCAACTCACATACAGTCTGATAAAGGTACGGAGTTTGTATCAAAAGATGTTCAACGCTATTTTAAAAGCAAAAATATTAATTATTACACAACAAATAATCCAGACATCAAAGCTAGTATTGTGGAAAGATTCCAAAGAACACTGAAGTCAAAAATGTGGCGGTATTTTACTCATAAAAATACATTTAGATACATTGATGTCTTACAAGATTTATTGTATGCGTATAATCATAGCTATCATTCAAGCATTAAAATGCCCCCATGTAATGTAACTTCTAACAATATAATGACTGTTTGGAATAATTTATATAGTGAGGAAAAAATTAAAACGTCTACAAACGTACCTTTACCAAAGTATCATGTTGGTGATTATGTAAGAATTACAAAATATAAACATATATTCCAAAAAGGATATGAATCTAACTGGAGCGATGAAATATTTATTATTTCATCTATAATCGATAGATCACCTTGGGTTGTATACACACTTAAAGATTTACAAAATGAAAATATTCAGGGTACTTTTTATGAAAAAGAACTACAAAATGTTAGTCCACCTAACCCCACTTCTGACTACAAAATAGATAAAATAATTACTTCGCGATATTCTGGTAACAGAAAGCAAGTGTTGGTCAAGTGGAAAGGTTATCCTGATAAATTTAATAGTTGGATATTATTTTCGGATTTAAAACAGATATAATGAAAGAAAATTTTTATTTAACTTTACTGAGCAATAGTTCAATGGGATATTTTCCAGATAATATGACAACAAGTTTTTCAACAAAATTACCAAAATCAATCAAATTAGAAGGGGAATGGTCTGTTGGTGTAGCTGAATTCCAATATCCATGCACAATGTTTACTGTTCAAGATCATGAAAATATTATTTATGTAACAAAAATGATGATAATGCCAAATGAGAATAGACCTTCTACATGTTATTTTAAAAAACATATACCTGCTACAAATTACGATAATATTGATCACATTTTGTCTGCATTAAATAATATAAAGGAAAAAGTAAAATTTCGTTATGATGAAATATCCAAGTTTGTTTCTGTGACAAATATGGATGAATCAATTATATCATTGGTGTTATCACCCAAGTTGGGTATTCAACTAGGGTTCGAACCTAACAGGAATTTAGTAGAAAAGGGTTTTGGAAAGTGTCCTGCAAATTTACATTTAGGATTACCATCACAACTATTTGTTTATTGCGACATAGTGGAACCACAGATTGTTGGTGATGTAATGTCCTCTTTACTTAGAATTATACCATTAGATCCTGCAAAGATATATATGGAGCGAATAAAATGCACGTATTCTCTCCACCTCATTACCTACCAGTCATGCGCAGAGAATTTGATACGATTGAAATAGATATAAGATCAAGCACTGGTCAAAAAATACCATTCCAATTTGGAACAGTGTGTATTAAACTACACTTTATTAAATTATAATGTATTCACGCAATAATAATATTTGTCCATATGAACATTATTATACTAACCAGGCCGGTACTGGAGTAGGAGTTATCTACAAGGGGGTCCCCTATCAACGTGGTCACGGGATTGGAAGTTTTTTAGGAGGACTGTTTAGATCTGTCTTTCCATTACTCTCTAGTGGTGCTAAAGCAATAGGAAAAGAAGCTTTGAGTGCAGGCGTAGGACTTCTATCTGATATGGCTAATGCTCGACCCATGGAAGAATCAATAAAATCACGGTTAAAAGAAGTTGGTTCTAATTTAAAGAGAAGGGCTGATGGAAAAATTGATAAATTGAATATGTCTGGGTCAGGATATAAAACTAAAAGAAAGCGTCTCACTGCAGTCATTCCTTCACCGACTAGCAAAGGGAAAGGAATAAAAAATAAAAAAGCAGCTAATAAAAATCAAGTTGATATATTTTCATAAATATATAATGTCTTTCCTACATAATCATTCTTGTGAGTCAGAATTAGATTTATTTGCTCTACCATCAACACAAACAAGCATAGAAAGTGGAATGTGGGTCCACTACAAACCTATATCATCCTTGGCAGACGATGGTCCAATAGAATTTCTTGTACCGGGAACCGGTGATGACTATATTGACTTGTCTCATACATTACTACATATAAGAGCCAAAATATTTAATGAGGATTCGTCGAAATTGACCGCTTCAACTGTTGTGGGACCTGTAAACAATTGGCTTCATTCTATTTTCAGTCAACTTGATGTTTATTTAAACCAGAAATTGGTGTCACCTCCTAATAATACATATGCCTATCGAGCATACATTGAAACTTTGCTTAATTATGCACCTACTGCTAAAGAATCTCACTTAACATGTAGCCTTTGGTATGAAGATACAAATGGAAATATGGATTCAACTGATAATAATAATGTTGGTTTTACAAAAAGACAAACACTCATATCTGAAAGTAAAGAAGTAGAAATGATAGGACACCTTCACGGGGACATATTCAACCAAGAAAAGTTTCTAATTAATGGTGTTGAATTGAATGTAAAACTGGTTAGATCCCGGGAATCATTTAACTTGATGGCTTCACCGAATGATGTAAAATACAAAGTAAGCATAACTGATGCAACTCTTCTGGTACGAAGAACAAAAATTAACCCATCGGTTTTACTTGCTCATCAAAAAGTTTTAGCATCGACTACAGCGAAATATCCTATTACACGGGCTGAAGTAAAAGTTTTAACAATACCATCAGGGGTTCAGGGAAAAACATTGGATAATATCTTCATGGGTCAAGTACCTAAAAGATGCATAGTTGGGTTTGTAAATAATGCAGCATTTAATGGTTGTCTTTCCAAAAATCCGTTCAATTTTGAAAACTATAACATGAATTCCTTTTGTTTATATATAGATGGTCAACAAATTCCTTCGAAAGCTTTACAACCATCTTTTGATAATAATATTTTCACTGCAACTTTTCATACATTATTCTCAGGAACAGGAATACATTTTCTCAACGAAGGTAATGGGATATCTCGTGATAAATATGCAAAAGGTTATTGTTTGCTAGCATTCGATCTAACACCTGATTTATCAGCTAATTCATCGGGTCATTGGGACCTTATAAGACATGGTAGTGTGAGATTAGAAGTTAGGTTTGAATCTTCCCTTACTCAAACAATAAACTGTGTTGTATATGCTGAGTTCGATAATGTTATAGAGATAGATAAAAATCGAAATGTAACCGTAGACTATAGCAGTTAGGAAAAATAAATAAGTTTAACATAGTATTAAATATCACATGTACCCCATAGTATTAAGCTATCATACAATGTGTATTTTTAATAAAATATTAAATGATTTGAAATTACCTTACCTTTTATTTAAAACATCACTCAACATGTTAAAAACGAATGGCTTACCTGTATCCTTTCACTTGTCTGTGATCTAGCGAGTTAATAAGTCTTATACTTATCAATTTTGAAAGCAGCAGTAATGGATACTTTAGAAATACAAACATACTTAACAAAGATTCACCCAAGCTTGCAATATAATGTGTATGCTGCAAACAGATTACCGATGTATGTTCAAGTTCCAGCATATCTGATAAGCAATTTAGATCCAGATACAAAACCTGGTTCTCACTGGATAGGTATTCACATAGATAGTCACGGTATTGGTGAATATTTTGATACATACGGTCGTTCTCCTACAGGATTTCACAAAATGTTTTTGATTAGGAATTCAAGGCAATGGAGTTTTAATAATACTAGGATTCAAAATGATTGGACTTCAGTGTGTGGAAAATACTGCTTAATGTACTTACTGTATAAGTTCAATAACAAGTCGTTGTTAGAGTTTACTAATCAATTTGGTAGAGATACTATAAACAATGACATTCTGCTGTGTAATGCGTTTAATTCTTATTTTGTATATGAATAAAGTATGTTTTTTATAAAATAATGTGTTATAAATATTTTAGAAATACCTACCATTATTTCATTTTAGGTGATTAGCTTATTAGGTGATTAGATGTTATTTACAAAAATGCACACGAACCGGGCTGGTGATTAGCTGATCAGGTGATTAGATAAAAACATAATCAGAAAGCTCATTAGACGCCGAGGCAGTCATTATCGCTAATTAATTAGGGGTAGTGGAGCTGTTATAATTCAAAAGCTAAATCTGTAACGGTTGTAGATAGAGCTGAACGGATAGCACAGATCGATTCGCAATACCCGAAAACCCCCAATTAGACACCAAACTTTTTTTTTTTTTTTTAGTTTTCGGGTCCAGCTCAGACCGTTTGACAGGGGCCAGATTCCGTGAGCCAGAATGCACGAATCCTATCTACTGCTGCCTAATTAGGCAGAATATATAATGTTATTAACTTGGGTCGTTAACCATCAATCGATGGACTTGAGTTAAATTGCGCCTGCGCTAATATTTTGATTAATACTGAAATAATTACTTTCGTTACATTGTTTTAAAAATACGTTCGTATGTATGTTTTCTTATCATTAGAGAATAAGACTGATTTTAATACCTATTTGATTGTGATATTTGTGCCAATGAAACAATATAAATAAATACTTGGATCAAATAACGTATTTTCTTTAATTTTCCTAATTACCTATACTTTCATACCTTATTTTGAGTGTTTCCGCCATATAGCGTAGAAAACTGCTTTAACCACTCCTCCGCAAACGAGACTTATAATCGTTATTGGAATCATTTAAACAGTAATTAGAAGCATTTAATAAAAATACCGAAATACCGGTATACCGGTAATTGATATTTCAATACCGGTATCAATACCGGCCGGTATGAAAATCATTCCGATATTCCATGCCCTAACCTAGAGCTGTTCCGTTCACCTCAACAACAGGGGGAGCGGACGGAGCGCTTCGACTCACAAAATCGACATAAAGAAAGTGTTTACGCCGTAATTATTCAAATATACCCGCGCTCGGATTTACCACGCCGCTCAATCCATCAATTCCTATACCCGTCCTTTTCCCACTCACGCACCGCTACGCGTCGAGCGAAAGAGAAGGCATGTGCAGTTGGCAACAACGGCAATAGAGGCGCCACGCGTCTCACCTACATACAACGGAAGAATGCAGAACTGTCTCATTCGAAAAATGATCGCTGGCTACCGCTCCGCGTTAATTAAAAAACTTTATTAAAAAGACAATCCCGCGTTAACGAAAACCAAAACCTTATAACGTTCAGTGAAGTGTGTGTCGCTACCGCCCCGTAATCGGAATTGGGAATCTAAACTCAGGAGCAGAAATTCAGCGTAGCCAGCAGCGGGACCGCGCGACCACAGGACTTCGACAACAACACAACACGACGACGACGACGCGACGTCGTGCCGTTTCGTCACACATGCTATTATGGCATATACGTCCAGTAGAAGTATACCTTTGTGTTAAAATTGCATCACAGACACACACCATAGAGTCAATAGCCAATTGATTAAGGACATGGGCAGATAATCGTCGATTGGGCAAGGCTCATATTTATGGCGCATTTTCTAAAAATACAGTGTCCGAAAGTTTTTGTCCACAAAAAAAATTATTTATTATAAAAAAAATTTTTTTTAATAAAACCATTACAAAGTTCGGATATTTTTTTATTTCGTAATTTTTTTTTCACTATAATATTCCTAATAATTACTTTTATACGTTATAAACAAAAAATGTCAAATTTTTCTTCCATACTGTAAACGCACCTGGTAACCGGCACCTTACCCTACGCGAGGCGTGTACGCGGGCGTGCAGTCACCAGATACATTCACCGAAAGGGGATAAAACCTACCCCTAACACCTACCCCTACAATAACCTATCCCTAGTTTCCTAATCGTATGTATCTGTATCTGGACCCCTTGTGCGTGTATCCTAGTTAGTGCGTGTGTGTACCTAGCTTTATGTGTACCTACTGGCCCTACCCTACCTGACGTGTCCCTACTGCCCTAGCCCTAACCATAGGGTTCGAACAATATATAAATATATAGATAAGTACGGGATTGTCTGTCACCAGGCGACCGGGATGGATTTTCTCACTGCTGGTCAAGCGGACTCACAAGACCAATCGACTGACGGCTAAGGGTTTCCTGGCCGCAGTGAGAGGATGCTAAAGAGCATGGAGTAGCTGCAATAGCTCTTCTAGCGGTTGCTAGGGACTGCTCGTATCTTGCAGATGCAATAGCTCTTCTAGCGGTTGCTAGGTACTGCTCGTTTCTTCCAGCTGCAATAGCTCTTCTAGCGGTTGCTAGGCACAGCTCGATCTTCTTGGGAGGAGGAGTGATACTCGATTCAGTTCTTGATTCCAATTAATTTATTCACAAATTTCTTATAGTATTAACAGACGATCGAATCCGGTCCGGTCCGCACAGCGGACTTGGTACGCTCCGTACCATATTCGATCGTGTGTAGAGCAGTCCGCCGCACATTATTATTATTAACATCGGTGCGGACGGTTCGATGGTTTTCACATCGAACGTGGTGCGCTCCGTACCAAGTTCGATCGTATGGACGGGGCGCACCGGACCGTTCGGCGCTGTAGTCTGTCTAATCTGTCACTGTCAAATTATTTGACATATCGCAGTTCGCTGGCCTGGATTGCGATTTTTGGATTTTATGCAATTTTGTTGTAATTATTTAGAAATTCTAGATTTCTGTATGATTTTGGATTTTGATACGAGTGTGCGACACCTCTTGCTCGAAATGGCGGCAGCATCCGAGCGACAAGACATCAATATTACGGAGAAAACATATAATAATAATTCAGGGCTCATTCGAAGATATAATTGAAAGTCTTCATCATCGAGATCTTTAATAAGTTTCATAAGACTGTAATGTTCTCTGTGTTTTAAGTAAAATTTTGCCCATTCTTTTCTTTTTTTGGGCTTTATTATTGGCAATTTTGATGTGGCTGCTGTAGCCAATACCAGCGCCATTTTTGTTTTTTTCTATATTGGAGCCATGACCGGCGACCGTCCGTGTTGCTCGCTCAAAAACGACTGGACCGTGCGATCGTCTGTTGCGCAGAGCACACCGTACCACCGCACGCGGTAGGGTGTCCGCCATCGGACCAAGTTCGATGGTCTATTAGTACTATTAGATTATATACATTTTAGTTTTGATGACTTATCAATAATTATTATAATAGTGTGCTGTCGTGTGCAGCCGTGTGTTACCTACCTATTGCCAAAATAATATTAATCATCAAAAATTGTGTTCGTTCGTGTTTACTTTGTGACCTAGATTTAATTTAAAACATACAGTTTGTCATGCGACTTGGCTTGTTTACAAGTATTTAGTTAAGAAATTATTATTTTTACATATTACAAATTATTATTAATCTTTAAATTTATCCTAGTGTATATTTGTATAGTTAATATTAAAGTAAAATTATTGTTCAATGAGTTGAACACATACTGTCAGTAACAAAACGAAAACGACTGAAGGAAGTCAACAATACAGTGCTTCATTTGATGGATACGTCAGGGCGCCGCCATCTTGACTACTGTTTTGTGTCTATAAATAGGAATAAAATGACGGAACGTGGTTCAGTCTGTCGTAGTAGCTTCATGATGTCCGAACCTTTTTATGGTCGTACCATTTATTTGAGTTAATTAGTTTAATACCGTTCAGTGAGTGGATTAAGCGTTATGGTAAAATAATGCCGATGGGTATGTAATTTATATGATTAAAATATGTTCTGATGATAAGTGCCTTTATATTTACGTAACCTACGCTCAGATTTGCCTAAAATACCTGGTCCTTTATATCAGAAGTGGGATGACATAGTGAAAATCGAACTTTCACGTGGCACGTTTTCGGTCTTGCTGACAATAAGTGTTTTTTGGTTTTAATATAAATATTTAAAAAAAAGGAGCGTGTATAATATTGTGAATTATTGTGTTAAATATGAAATATTGTTCAAATAAATATAAAAACGCAAATCTATTGAAATTTGTGGGTAAGACAATAATAAAAATAACGGGTAAATAGCCTAAATATTTTATTGTGATAAAAAATTACAGTGTAAAACAGTGATAAATACAGAGGTTCCATAAAATATTATTTTGAATTGAATTACCGAAGAGGGGTCATATTACTCCTTCTTCATCTGTTTATTTGAAGATGCTTTTAGTAATTTTGCAGATTGAATAGCGAGTGAATGTAGATGACTTGTAGATGACACAGGTAAAAAACCGTGAAAACAGCACGGGGACAACACGTGTTTAGCAGAAAACACATTTCGTAAGCATTTTGTATAAAATGATGAGCTGTAAAGATTGTATAATTAATGTGTTCATTTTTGTTATAATACAGTTGAACTATGGACAGGCGCAAATGATGGGCGCAAATGCTGGGCTCAAAATGAAGCGTGAAAACAGCACGAGGATGTAGTAAAATGACCATGGTGGAAAATGGTGAGCTGTATCGTTTATAATTTGTATAATGAGCTGAATACTTTCGTAAAAAAGTATAATTACAAAAATATCGCTAGGTTTGAGAAATTTAGAGCCAGGAGTGGCCGAGGCAGTCAATAAAGTTCTGAAATATCTTATCAAAATTGGTGATGCAAGTAGATTAAATCCAGATTTTTACATGGCTGTCTAAAATATTGTTTCTTATGAAAAGTTTTGAATTAGTAATAGTCGCTAGTATGGATATAACAAAGAAATATGCCATATAATTAGCGATGCAAATGGATTAAATTCAGATTTTTTAAAGCTGTATCGTTTATAATTTGTATAATGAGCTGAATATTTCTGTTGTAAAGTATAATTACAATTAAGGCTAGATTAAAAAAAGTTAAGAGCCAGGAGAGGCCTATGAAGTCAATTAAGTTCTGAAATATATTTTTATCAATATTGGTGATGCAAGTAGATTAAATCTAGACTTTTACATGGTTGTCTGAAATATTGTTTCTGAAAAGTTTTGAATTAGTAATGGTCGCTAGTATGGATATAACAAAGAAATATGCCATATAATTAGCGATGCAAATGGATTAAATTCAGATTTTTTAAAGCTGTATCGTTTATAATTTGTATAATGAGCTGAATATTTCGGTTGTAAAGTATAATTACAATTAAGGCTAGATTAAAAAAAGTTAAGAGCCAGGAGAGGCCTATGAAGTCAATTAAGTTCTGAAATATTTTATCAAAATTGGTGATGCAAGTAGATTAAATCTAGACTTTTACATGGTTGTCTGAAATGTTGTTTTTTATGAAAGTTTTGAATTAGTAATGGTCGCTAGTATGGATATACCAAGGAAATATGCCATATTATAATTAGCGATGGAAATGGATTAAATTCAGATATTTTAGATGTTGCATAGAAATATTTTAGTTTTTGAACTGTGTTGTTCAGAGTAGATAATTGCCGCAAAAAGTGGATTCATGGGTAGATTCATATTTTTGACCAATTAGTCGAGAGTGTGAATTTGCAGATGAATTTATTTTAGTAAAGGTGTACATGCTATAAGATGTTGTGAAATAAACTCGATACGCTGTGAACGCAATTTATTCTTAAACCGATAATATAAATCATTCAGATATGGGTGTCTCTCTCTCACAAGTGAAGCGAAATGTTCTTTGTGAGATGTGTAGCGAGAAATCTAGAATGAAGAGATCTGTAAATGTAAAAAAGAAATGGCGTTGCAATATGGGTTCTAATGGCAGGAAAAAGAAATAAAACTCAAATTAGAAATTCCCATGCAGTTGCAGTCACTTCAAACATTTTTCCAACAGAAGTAGAGTGACAGAATTGTGTATAGTAACAGATATCCATGGTGAACACTGGTACTTTAAATACATGGCGATACACAACTAAGCTGATGTTGAACATCACTTGGTTTAAGCCATTTGGTTGAGTTGGTTGGCCGGCGATGGGATAGCTAGCTCTTCCAAGATTCTGTCCCTTTTGCTCTGGTGTGTGGATGTGGAAGTATTGCGAACTGTAGATGTCTTTTGGTCGAGTTAGTTGGCCGGCGATGGGATAGCTAGCTCTTCCAAGATTCTGTTCTTTTTGCTCTGGTGTATGAATGTAGAAGTATTGCAATCATTTGAGGTCTTTTGGTTGGGTTGGTTGGCCGGCGATGGAATAGCCAACTCCTCCAAAACTGTGTTTGCTCTTCTATATCAAAATGATCAAACGTTGCAGAATCTGACCTTTTTTGTGTTGTTCTCAGCTTCCAAATTCGACTACAAGAGTGTTCGAGGGCGAACACAACCGCAGGACGGCCGTGTCAGTAACAAAACGAAAACGACTGAAGGAAGTCAACAATACAGTGCTTCATTTGATGGATACGTCAGGGCGCCGCCATCTTGACTACTGTTTTGTGTCTATAAATAGGAATAAAATGACGGAACGTGGTTCAGTCTGTCGTAGTAGCTTCATGATGTCCGAACCTTTTTATGGTCGTACCATTTATTTGAGTTAATTAGTTTAATACCGTTCAGTGAGTGGATTAAGCGTTATGGTAAAATAATGCCGATGGGTATGTAATTTATATGATTAAAATATGTTCTGATGATAAGTGCCTTTATATTTACGTAACCTACGCTCAGATTTGCCTAAAATACCTGGTCCTTTATAATACAATTTGTTGGTGTCTGCATACGCCCACTCCACCAAGATGATTATTTTTTATAGTTTTTTATGGCTATAACTTTTAATTTTTATATTATGACTTGTTCTATTGAATCATAACTATTAAATTAAACGAGATTAGCTACGATTCATCGTTCCGTATGGTTTTTAATAACAAATTTAGAAGTGTCTGGAATTGTATTCCGTTGTAACACATCAGTGTTGTAACACGATTATCTCCCGAACTTACTATAATCTACCATAAAGAATCAATTTATTTGAAGTGGCAACACTGGCCCATCATACTTATGACATTTCTGAACGATTCTGCTATTTTGTTTTTGTGTCAATTGGGAGAACACGTCCGGAGCACAGCGAGGGTCGTTAAGAAAAGGTATCTTTATTCTTTTGTATCTTTACTAATTGAACAGCTATCCTGATTTTTAGTTTTATATCATGTAAAACAATCATTCCTTTGTAGAAATATGATATTATACGTACGCTAAATCCTTTAATTTTCATGCTACGATTTTTTTTAGGTTAGGTCGTGCCGAAAATTCATTCCTTTGTATGAAACAGCTCATTTTCATCAGCTGTTTCATACAAAAACTTCGAACGAAATGTTTGAATTTCCAAAAGTCGTAGAACAAAAGTTGTTCGCCTAGACGTCTAGAACAACCCCCTTTCGTATTAGAACCCCTTTATGACACACATTGTATTGTAAAATATGCAAACTGTCTTGCAGGGTGGTTCATATTGTCATTGAGATGGGCAACTTTGGTTCTACAACATCTAGGAAAATTTTGAGGTTATGTTCATGCGTCAAGGAATTTTTTCGAATTTCCAAAAGTCGTAGAACTAAAGTTGTCCATTTCATTGTGATATTAACCATCCTGCAAGCCAGTTTGCGTATTTAACAATATAACCTACCCCCCGTGCCAAGTTTCATTATCAAGGTTCAGTAGTTATGAAAGGATTTTCCGAAATTCTCATATTTCATTCGATCATCACGGTTACAGTCATAGGCTATGGAGCCTGATTTAATGTGTATTTTTTAAATTGATCTTTTTAGATGCCATTGACTTCAGCTGAAAGATGTCGAAAATATCGGGAAAATTTTAAAAATAATAATCCCGAAAAATTTGAAAAAATGAAAAAGCAAAATGCAGAGAGAACTAAGGCGAAAAAAAGAAAAGTTAAAGATATGAATGAAGAAGAAAAACAAATTATAAGAAAACAATGGCGTGATGCTAAGCAGTCGCAAAAAGATCAACTTATAGCTCAAGAAACCGACAGCGACACTAAAAAAAGACGTAAATACCGAAGCAAAATTAAAAGAGATAACAAAATTTAAAAAAATAATAATCAACACCTACGTCGCAAAATCGCAAACCTTAAAAGAACTGTATTGCGATACAAAATAAAAATAAATACAGTAATACCTCGGTTTACGCGACCTCACTTTGCGCGATTTCGTTATAACGCGGTTTTAAAATTCGCGCTAATTGACCTCGCTTTGCGCGAACGCATTGATTGGTTATTTAGTGCGTGTGGCATGATTGCATTCAACCAGTACAGTAACAATTGATTGGTCTGTGACGGGCGTGGCATGATCGCGTTAGCCAGTATCTTTGAAGATGTTTACATTTTAATGTTATTTCTCGGCGGGTAACGTAAAATACATTTACATATCGGTTTTTTATTAAAATTTTGCCATAATTACTGAATAAAGATTGCTTGTGCACTTGTGGAACAGTGAATCGAAACATAATAATTAGTTTACGTACATTTATAATTAAAAAAAATGTCTACGCCAGCTAGAAAAAAAGAACGTAAAAGTTTAAGTTTGGAGATGAAGATAAAAATTTTAAAAAAGATGGAGAACAGAGGCAAAGCTACAGAGGTTGGACGACAATTTGGCCTCTCTGAGTCTACTGTACGTACAATTGTGAAAAATCGTGATAAAATAATGCGTTCTAGTGAATATGGGACGCCTACTAGTGCGAAGAAAATTTCTCGTACGAGACCTGCTATTTTTGAAAAAATGGAGCAAATGCTTGCTGTTTGGATAGAAGATATGAATAAAAAAGATGCTCCTATGAGTCAAGATATCATATGTGCTAAAGCGATTTCTTTATATGGCAGCCTTAAACAGCAAGAAGGTGAAAGCTCTTCTGCTCCATCTTTCGTAGCCAGCAATGGCTGGTTTGAAAAATTAAAAAGACGGCTGAATTTGCATAACATTCGTATAACTGGCGAAGCAGCAAGCGCAGATACAGCAGCTGCGTCGGAATTTCCTGCCCAGCTATACAATTATATACTGCGAGAGAAAATTCCTGCTTCCCTCATCTTCAATGTAGATGAAACCGGTCTTTATTGGAAAAAGATGCCATCGCGAACTTTTATTTCCAAAGAAGAAAGGCAGGCAAGTGGTTTTAAAGCAGCTAAAGATCGACTGACTCTTCTTTTGGGTGGAAATGCTACGGGAGACTTCAAATTGAAACCTTTGCTGGTATATCAGTCGGAAACACCTCGCGCTATGCGCAACATTGATAAAGATAGCTTACCAGTTGTTTGGCGATCCAATCGAAAAGCCTGGGTAACAAGAGATGTTTTTTCCGACTGGTATACAAACAGTTTTTGTCCAGACGTCAAAGCGTACTGCAATCGTAATGGACTGCCTCCAAAAGTTTTATTACTTCTTGACAATGCACCTGGTCATCCACCAATATTGGAGTCGCCGCGGGGTTTGGAAGTAGAGGTGATGTTTTTGCCACCAAATACCACCTCAATTTTACAGCCTATGGACCAGGGGGCTATAGCAAACTTCAAGGCTTACTATCACCGCCGCACATTTGGTCAGCTAATTCGAGAAACAGATGGAGAAGGAAGACAATCTATGCGTGATTGGTGGAAGTCGTATAACATTATGAAGGCTGTACAAAACATTGCTGCAGCTTGGAATGAAGTGAAGCTGAGCTGCATGAACGGAGTTTGGAGAAACCTTTGGCCTGATGTGGTAGAGGCGCCAAGCAGACGTTTGCGAGTTCAAGATACTATAAGACAGGTGGTTGAAGATATTGCTGTTATGATCGACGGGTCTGAGCTTGAAAGTATTACAGTCGAGGAGCTCGAAGAATTTGTAGCAACCGATAGCGCGCCTTTGAGCGATGAAGAATTAATGGCAATGCAAAATACTTCGCAAATAAACGAAGAAGAACCGTCAGAAGAAAGAAAGTTATCATCAAGTGTAATTCAGGAGGCACTTTCAAAAATATATTCTGGTCTAGAGATGTTGGAATGTTCGGACAGTGATATCAACCGTGTTTTATATCTGCGGCAATCTATAGAAAACGGTGTTGCTTGCTACGAAAAAATTTTACTTGAGCGCAAGAAAAATTCTACTCAAAAAACTTTAGATGAGTATTTCTCGAAAAATTAAAATTTGAATTTCGTTTTTTTGTAAGCTTATAGGCAATAAAAGTAAATTTATACATAATGTATTTTGCTTGTTATTTCATTGACCTCGTTATACGCGTATTTCGCTTAGCGCGAATTTGTTAGGAACGCATCCTTCGCGTAAAGCGAGGTATTACTGTAATTTAAGCGACATGCTAAATACAATACAATTGAATGAAGAAAAGGTTTCAAAAAGTCAAAATGAAGTTACACCCATATCTAAATTCTTAGCAGAAGAAACTCCAGACATATCAGGAGAATCAAAAGAAAAGATAGTTTACTTATTAACCTTATTTACATATTATTTAATTATATACCTGTCTTTTCTTTATAATTGATATATAGTAGTTTATAATTGATATATAGTAGATTGACTAAAATGTTTAATATATTATATGGCTAATTTGTACATTATTTATCGTTTTAGGTAAGGAAGAAATTGTTAGAGAGTCATGTTGTAGAAGAGACATTAAAAGAAACGTACAATACCAGCAAACCAATTGAAAAAAGAGTGTTAAAGAAACTAATAGAAAGTAAGTCAGTCCAGAAACATAAATTGCAGAAAAAAAAAATGCTTGGGTTTAAAAAGAGGCATACGCCATTATCATTCTGTAAAGCAGAAGAAAGTGAGAACATCCAAAGAAATAACAAAATTCTTTGAACGGGACGACATCAGTCGCATGACAGCTGGTAAGAAAGAATGCATCACTCGTAATAAAAATAAAAAACAAAAAAGGATTTTGCTTAATACTTTATCCAATTTGTATAAAGTGTATCAAAATGAAGGTGGAACTTTATCTTTTGCTACTTTTAAACGCTGCCGCCCATATTATGTGATTCCTCCGCATGTATCTAATCGAAATACGTGTGCTTGCATTAAACATGCTAACTTAGATTTTAAAGCACAGACTCTTAAGAAAGCTGGCTTAATATCATCTACTGACCCAAATGATTTGCTTTCTGAAATAGTGTGCGATATAAAATCCAAAAGTTGCATGTATTCAGAGTGTACAGTATGTGCTGGCAAAAATATTTGTCTTACTACTACAGAAGATATACTATCACAGGACGTTACTTGGACTGAATGGACAACTAAAAGTTATGAGTGTGAAAAATCTGGTGTACGCAAAACTACAAAAAAAACTGGTCTAGAGCAAAAATCAGGTACTTTTAATTCCACTGTCTAACTTCGAAAATTCACTAAATCTAGTGACAAAATCACTGAGGTGGCAACACTGCATTCAGGACAATGAAGTTGTGATACATTATGATTTTTCCGAAAATTACGGTTGTAAAATGGCCGAAGAAGTGCAATCTATGCACTTTGCACTAATAAATATAAGACTGATTTGTTAGTCACTATATTAAAGAAGTCGGTTAATAAGATAATGTGCAATATATGCTGTGATTATAAGACTTAATATGTACCTACTTAAAAATTACCATAAAGTACCTACTACGATTAAAAAAATAAAAAAGTTAAAAAAATAAATATTCTTTTATTTATAAATATGTACCTTTATCTAAATAAACACACAACAACCATGCACGCACGCTTAGCAAAACATAAACTTACATAAATATTTAAATACTAAAAAAAAAAGAATTTTAAGTGATTGTGTACAGAGGTTTATAATTTCCGTTGTAACACATTAGTTCAGTTGTGATACATTCCGTTGTGATTTCCTTTGTGCGATAGCGCAAGAAATATGAGCCTTACCCGATTACCAACAGAGATAATAATGTGAAGATTCTTCCGCTCTACTAGGTGCTATATGTACTACTTTTTTAAATAATGACACAAGGCCCGTATTCTAAGGCCCGTATTCTGGGTCCTGACTCAGTCAGTAATCTATGACTAAGACTAGATTTAAACTTAAATGACGTAATTTGAGAAACGTCACATAAATCTAAACTTACGTAGGTATTTTTGTATTCTAGAACGTAACTTGGTTATCAATCTACGCTCAAGTAGAGATTTTGACTTACGTAAAAACTGTCATTACCTTGACATAAGTCAAAATGCATTGTGTTTATTTTCTAGTGCATTTTATAACTATTTTAATTTAATTAAGTCGATTTATTCAATTTTAGTCGGAAAAGTTTTTAGCAAAAGTAAACAGGCTTCAACAAAAAGTCCAGTGGAGGCTAGAAAAATAAGGAGGAAACATAAATGAAATATCCTAACCCACCGAATTTTGTGAACCTGAAGCAGAAGCTCCCACCAGGATAGGTATACCTAATCTGCAGTGGTCTGCGTGGCAGTCAGTCCGGGTCCAAATAGGCTGCTGCACATTGGACCACCTTTACGGGGCCACTCTCAAGATAAAAGATAGAAACAATAATAATTGTGAACAAAGTATGAAATTTGAATGAAATTAAAGTAAAATTTTGTTCAACATTATATTTATTTTTATTGTAAAACATATCTTTAGGTACCAAGCTCCAAACAAATTAAACCTTAAAACACAACACAACAAAATCATAAGCACATAGCTAACAACAACTAGAACCTACAACAGACGGCTGGAAAAACATCGCAGACAGATCTTCTGGTAGAGATATCCTGGAGATACCTTCCAGCTCTCTGTAAGCCAACTGGGTCTTAAATCTCAGCTTGTGTTATACCAGATTTCTATTTGTAATGTGGCATGTCGCTCTTCTGCTCTACACTGTACACTGGTGCTTATTGAAGGCTTACAGACATTTTTGAACCAAAATAGGATTTCTTTCTTGATCAATTTGTTGAAAATTACACATTAAATATGATAATATCCGTAAATGTTTTTAATCCGTATATTTTTCTCCGTTGATAGTCCGTTTTCTTAGCTCTTTATACAGTTCATGTTTTTTCCGCGAGATGGCGGAAAGCATGAAACTTGGCATAGTTGTAGCTTTTACACAGATAATAATAAGATAAAAAGATAATATATGTAGAGAAACAAGTCGTTTGGCGATTGTTTCCCCCCCTTTTGTGTGCCGAGATTTTTCGCATTTTTTTATCAAAATGGTTAAAGCTATAACCAAACTGTCAATGAGGAATATGATCTTCATCAAATTCGTTACAATAATTGTCTAAGGAGTATGTTGATGAGTTATCAGTTTTTAAATATGCTTACCTTTCTTCCAATTAGGCCAGTGAAAATTAATACAAAAAACATCGTTAAAGTGCATGTAATATTTTTTTATATGTTATTAGCAAACTTAGGTATAAACTACTCTTGGGGGTAGTTTATACCTGAGTTTGCTTCTTTGCAAACCTCGGCTACTCCTATGGTGCTACGAAATTCTGACACGTGATTTAGTTTCTTGGGAAAAACTACACCTTGGAAGCGTTTTTCAGAAATCTTTGTTTTGTATGTTTGTATATTGCTAGTCAAATTATACTCTAGCACGTTATTTTAAAAAAAATAGAAATTATTATTATTCAGAACAATGTTTTAATCATTTACCAAAATTCAATTTTAAATAGTGGTAAACTATTTCTTTGTTTCTGAAAAAACTGTCAATCCTAGCAGCACCTCTTTGGAATCAAATTAAAAGTAATTTTATTATCCACAAATATATTTTCTATGACTTTTCCTTTAGGACCATTACTTCTGCCGGTACATGCCTTGGAAAATGATCCCACCAATAATTTCATAGCACCGCAAGAGTAGCCCAGGGTTTTCAAGGATACAAACTCAAGTATAAACTACTGTCGGAGGGTCTAATACATAATATTTAAAAAATTAAAAAAACGCTTGTTCAATTTTCACATACGATTTGTTTCTACTTCGCCATCTTATTATCTTATGTAAAAGCTACCTGCATGCCAAGTTTCAAGCTTTCTTCCAGATGGAACCAAAATCGTCGGCTTGGCGAGCTTACGCCCCGTACTATAAGCTGGTTTGATTGACTGATAGAATGACATGACATAAAATGCCAAACATTTCGTTCCAATTTACGAAATAAGGTTTATAATAACAATCGGAAATAGTAGTCAAATGCAATATTAATTATTTTTTAAAGCTTACATAAAATTATGTCTAATTAAAAATAATTAATGCATTTCTATTTAAATTCATCTTTTTTTTTAACTTTTATGATTTGTTTTGTGTCTAATACATATTTATATATTTTTTGATTTTCTACGTAAAATGGAATCGTTTTATCAAACACAATAAAACCTTAAATTAAACAGACTTGAACCATAGACGTACTTAAGACACGTCTAGGATGAATTCGACCATAGTTCGACTCAAGACGCGTTTTGGAATAAGACGACGACTTAGTTCACAATCTGAACTTAAAACTCGATTTACGTAAATCTAGTTTTAAGTTATGTTCTAGAATACGGGCCTAAGAATATCACTCAAGCGTTGATCTACTAAAAGTAGGTTTAAAAAGAGATTGGATTTTCAGTCATATTCTCCAAGACACGATTCTCCAATCTCGTATCAGTTGAGTTTTTGTTTATTCTGAAACGCATCTTGAGCAGTAATCGACACTCATGTAGGGATTTGAACTTGACTCACGATAAACATGGCAAATCGACTCTTGAAACAAGATTTTATAGCAAGAATAGGTTACTTATTTTTTCTGCCCGGCTTCCATAATGGATATTTTTGAAGAGATCGATTATTACAATAATTTATTTGTTTTGGGGAATCTAATTATTAATATTTCTCTACGTCATCTACGGGACGGACAAGACCCGTACATGATAGATGTTAATAAATTCAAGATGCGGTAAGACACTGTAAAATCTGTAATTTTACCAAATATTAGAGATAATCTCCAAAAAATTTATAGACGGGGGCTACCCTTGCCCCCAGAACTTCAAATATTGGTGTGTCTTCGGTTTTATGCGACGGCATCATTTCAAGTAAGTTTTTTTGTAAGTAGGTAAATAAGTCTTACGGTGAAATATTCGTGATACATACCTACCTAATTTCATACATTTTCTGTTTTAGTTAGTATGTGGCGATTTACTGAAAATCTCACAGCCCTCAGTATCTAAACTTATCTCCAGAATATCATGTCTACTGGCCCAAAAACATCACCATTATATATCCTACCCGGCCGATATGGTAACCCATAGACTTAAGTTTGCCCGGCTGGGTCAGTATGACAGATATTCAGGGCTCAATGTGGATGGTGATATTGATTGCACCATCCACACAAAAATAAATAATACACCAGGACAAGTTCAACTCCATGAAGTATATAGAAACAGGAAATCTTATTTTTCTATCAATGTTCGAGTAAAAAGTAACAAGCAACACCTCTCCTACTAAATAAATGCAACAGTTTATGTGAAAGTATGATTGTTACACGTTCCTGTACAACCCACATAAAACCCATTCTATAAGAAAAGGGACTACTAGCAATCGTATGGGCGGTGAAATATTTTCGACCATATTTATATGGACGTAACTTTAAAATGGTTACAGATCATCGCCCACTTATCTATTTATTTAATGAATAACCCATCAAGCAGACTTACTCCCTCTTATTACAAAAAAACTGCAAAACCATAGTTTAAACCTGTACTAAAAGATCTAGGTTTTTGTGTTAGTTTTGGTTTAAAATTGATTCTTATTACAAAAAGTAAATAGACCAAGGACCAGAAGATCCATGGTTTTAGTCGCAACCATAGACAATAGATAGCAAACTCGAAACAAACCATTCTTTTGTTCGTTCAGCGTTCGAAACACCGTTCCTTTTCACATAATGGTGGTAAGTGAGTAAATATTAAAAACTTATTTAAGAAATCGAATACTAAAGTGATAAAAATATAAATTGTGTGTTCAATTATTGTGAAATAGTGTGACTTGTATTTGTTATTCTATGTTCGCGATTACGTTGTTGTATTTAAATACATCAATTTATGTAGCGTATATCGGAACGCGGCTCGAGTTAAGCCTTTAAGCCTTTTGCCTGCCCCTTTAGAAGTATAAAAAAAAATACTACCTAAAAAATTGTAAACATGAAAATAACCTAAATTTCTCAAAAACATAAGAAAACGTAGTGATTATATCCTCTTTGAACATAAGTACGTACTAAAAATATTTACTTATTTATGTTTTTAGTAGGTTTACGTAATATGTTGTTAAAATCTGTGAAAATATCAACTCTCTAGCTATCACGGTTCTTGAGATAGAGCTTGGTGACGGACAGAAGACGGACGGATAGCGAAGTCTTAGTAAGAGGGCCCCGTTTTTACCCTTTGGGTATGGTACCCTAAAAAGGAGCGAGAATTGGAGTAACAAGGAAAAGGTGAACGTCAGAATTTAATTTTTTGAGGTTAGAAACTTCGTACTAAGTTAGTTAAACTAGGGTGCTCGGCAGTTTAACTTTGACAGGACAGAAAAACCTGGTTTTAGCGGTAAACTTTGTTTTCTAATAACGTTTTTCTAAGTCCATGGTTTAAATGTCATTTAAACGTAGTTTAATTTTTAGACTTCGTTTTGGAATAAGGGGGACTAAGTTTCGTTGTGCCTAGAAGAGTAGAATATGGTATGACTCAAGTGATACGTCGCTCATTAATCGCGTCTTAAGATAGGTTTATTAATCAGCGCAACAACTCAAGAGCAAACTCAAGATTGAAATCGATATTGAGTTCGGTTTATTAATACGGACCTTAGAGAAGGCCCTAAATGAAATTCGGTCGGGAGCTTTGACGAGGTTGGAAGCTGCAAAGACAATACCTCCGGTAACTTTATTCTGCAAATTAAAAGAAAAACATTCTATGTCTGTTGGCAGACCGATAGCTTCCAAGCACCCCAATCATCTGCTTTCGTCGAAGTGAACATAGTAGGAAATACCACTGGAAACGACGTCTGCACATCACCACGTTTTCATGATCTAGACAACAAGTACTTTGCTGCACCAGCTGCATTACTCACTGGAGAGAAGGGTTATATCCGAATTTATAACATGAGTCAGGACACTTGTCATGGAAGAAAGATGACGTAATTACCCGTGCTGCACCTTGTGCATTGATGGAGCATCAATCAACAGAGACCTCTGTGGTTGATGGAGAGAGCGCAATGCTTTAGGCCGATAAAGCGAAGGTGCGTAAATCTTTATTTTATTTAATCTGTCTGTGGCCTTGAGCCTTCTGTCTGATCTGATATATATATATGTGTATTTCCGAATATTTCTGTCTGATCTGATATATATATATATATATATTTCCGAATATTTCTGTCTGTTTCTGCTGTTCTGTTTCTGTCTAATATCCTGCACTGTTCCGATAAACTGTTGTTATAATAATATGTAAATATATCTCTCTACTATTCTGCTGTTGCTGCTGCTGTGTGACACTCCTACTGTTCGTATATAATTCTGTTTTATAATACCTACCTGTTCTGATATTGCAACTGTTCCATTATATGTATCTACTGCTTAATACCCTTACTGCTGATATTGCATGTGTCACTGATTTTAATATTCACCATTCTGTGATTCACTGGTCCGAACCTTACTATTATGACAATGATATAATATTATGGATATCCGTACCGATTTATTCGTTCTACGTTTTGCTTAAAAATATTCTGGCACGAGTGTTTGTTAAAGTTCTTGTTTATGCTGAAAGTTAGATAGAACAGAACAATCTAGCTCGCTCAATCAATCTAGCTGTTGCAATCAAATACAAATATAAGCTGTACCTATGAGTTATTGCAAAAAAATATTAAGACTGCTTTGCTGCTGATACAAATTCTGAAATTGAAGTTAATCGTAAGATTGATAATTTATATGCAGGTCCAGAAAAATAGTGCAAGTATGTCTTAATGACTGCTACAAAATGGGTAGTATAAATAGGATTGATAGGTTATAAGAATTTCGTCGCAATGGTACCTGCTGGTGCATTGCGGCCACAAAAAAGCTCTGTTAAATATGATACCGATTCTGCTGACAGCGATAAGGATATTGTGGACACGCAGGACTTAATCGATCTGTTGGAAAGTTAGATAATTGTCTGACACTGTTAGTTCATTTCAGCTGTAGGTACCATGTTCCAGTGATCCCTTACTAATATTGTTTGTGAATAATACCTTATTGGTATTCACTTTGCAGGATGGCCGATGTTACGCGCCCCTTCCCTAATGGAAGGCTTCGGCGATGTTCGGAGGTACTCGTAAACATTCGGCTGCGCCGGCGCCATGATGTCGGGAAGCGGGTCACGCCACCCGCCATTCGTCTGACGACGTTCGAACAATACGTATACCTCTGTACAATATTTTGTCGTAAAATGATTATTGTTACCGATTTGTGATTAAAACTGGTGATTTGTTGATAAAAGTGTTTGACTGTTTAACAATATGTTATTCAATATTCAATATATAATAACTTCACCCTCTCTCCGCAGCCGATAGCCTAACCCTGAATTCTTAAGCAAAGTGCTAAGAGGATTCAGGGCTAGACAAAACCACAGGGGACTCAGACTGTCACCCTGAAATATACCCCGCTCAATCCTTATGTAGTCCTCCGGCTCAGAAAGAGTATCTACACCGCCTGGTTGACAAAGCACCGTGATCCATTTCCTCATGCACGAATCAAGAAAATTTCTTAGAGTTGTATCGATTTTATACAACTCTAAGACCCTCCCTAACCATGAATGAGGCACCGAATCGTAGGCCTTTTAGTAGTCGATCCAGGCAGTAGAAATATTTCTTCTGTTCCGACGAACCTGTTGGCATACGGCCATGTCTATGAGGAGGAGCTCCTTAGTACCGCGGGACCCAACCCTACATCCATTCTGAGCTGGGGCCAAAATGTTATTCGCAACGATGTGGGAATTAATTTATAAATTTATTTATTGAATTATTATTATTATAAGAAAATTTAGACTTTTGAGCTAACATTAAAGAAAAAGGATTTATGTACGAGAGTTGCAAGGTGGGTATTGTTATTGAGTGAATATGACTACACAGTAGAACATCGACGAGGAGAGAAGATGAGACATGCAGACGCGCTCAGTCGTAACCCATGTGTTGCATTTATTAGGGAGTTTCACGAGCAGATAAGACGAGCACAGGCGAGAGATGACGGATTGGCGGCAATCATGAGCATTGTGCAGGAGAAACCCTATGAAGACTATAGTTTAGACAACGGATTATTATACAAAGGTTTGGAAAAATGTTTAGTTATTCTTGCTTGAATGATGTGTGCACTATAGCAGCCGATGGGAAGTTGAACTCGGACCAGAAGTTAAGAATTCATAATCTCTGCCGAAAAGTTAGTCACGGAACATCTCAACTAGCCGTACAGTATCAATCCCTCAAGACAAAGACGATTCAAACATATTCCTCCCTCCGAGACCTAGAAGAGAAAGAAGACCTTTCGCAACGTGTTCAAGACCTACAACGTGCATTTGAAGACACCTCAAGACCAGTTCCAGAAAAAGTTTCATTTGCCGACATGATCAAAAAAGGTACCAATGACTTTATTCAGCCCAAGAACCTAAGCTCCGTTGCTATATATCCCACAAATAAAATGACGTCCAGCGAAGAGACCAAATCGTTGGTACAAACCATCATCAAGCCCGGACTAATGAAACTGCACGTTAGAGGTTTACGTAAAACAAAGGACGGCGGTGTTATTATCAGCACTGAAACAAAAGATGACATCGAAAAGCTGAAACAGTCGGCACAACTGAAGACTTCTGGCCTCACTGTGGACGAGCCACATAAACGAAGACCCAGAATAGTGGTGATCGGAGTGCCCGCTTCCATGAAGGAGTCAGACGTATTCCATTGTATTTTCCAACAAAACTTAGCCGATAAGATTCAAGGAACAACACTTGACACTTTTTTGACCTCTATAAAACTTAGTCATAAATCTGGGAAGAAAGACGCTGAGACCTGTAACTACGTGTTGGAAGTCCCGGCAAACATTCGAAAAGCTCTTATTACCAATGACCGGGTCTTTATAAATTGGTCCTCGTGCCCTGTGAGAGACTTCACACTTGTCACAAGGTGCTTCAGATGTCAGCAGTATGGACATGCTGCCAAGACATGCCGGGAGGAGGTCAACATCTGTGGCCATTGTGGTGATGTAGGTCATGCGATAAAGGAGTGCAAAAAGACAGCCGAGAAACCAAAATGCGCTACATGTTTACGCTTCAAAAAGCCATGTAATCACAAAACTGGCGACTCAGACTGCCCCGCCAAAAAAATTGCTGAAAATCGATATATTGACTCTATTGACTATGTGGGTGCCTAAATGTGTCTCTTTAAGATTTTTAACTCTTTGTATTCTAGATAAGTTTTGTTTGATATTTAATTTAAATAACCGATTTTTTTACTAACAGATTTGTCCCACTAACCTAAAATCAAATGTTATCAAATCGATCACGTAGGTACGCATATTTCATATAGCATTAATTAAATAATAAATAGAATTTTTATGCAACATTGACTTTGACCCGGATTATTCCGATGACGCGGATACTTGCATGTCGCAGCCAATACACCCAATTTGACATATTTTCGTTTATGTAAAGTAGAGATCATTATATTATGCCCTAGATTAATTAATGAAAAGTTTGTTTCTATTTAATATTTTTTACAGTTTATAGCATTTAATATTTATACACACTTTTACCTAATGATTGTTTTAGTTACTATTTTGCAAGTAAATTGTTTTAATTTATTTTATAAGATTATATAAGTCCTTTTTCGCCTGAGATACAGGAATACCTAGTTCAGGCATATGTGTTATTTTTGTTCTCTTTAATATTTAGTGCTTAGTTTATTATGTAAAATGAATTTTAATAAATATATTTGTATTTGTATTTGTTGTATTTGTATTGAACATTGTTTAATTACGACGGGAATTCCAAGAGGAAACGGGCAAGTGGAGAGGATACATAGGATTTTAATAGCTGTATTAACGAAACTTTGTATTTCAGAGCCAGGATGTTGGTATAAGCATGTAAGCAAGGTGCAGCGAGCAATAAATAGTACTTACCAGAGGAGCATCAACACGACGCCCTTTGAGCTACTAATGCTAAAATGAAGACTAAAGAAGACCTAGAAATTCATCAGATGATTTCCCAGGAGATACGAAGTAGTTTCAGTCAGGAAAGAGAAAATTTAAGAATTAAAGCAAAGGAAAGTATACTTAAAGTTCAAGAAGAAAACCAGCGAGGATATAACAAGAAAAGAAAGGATAGTCCAAGTACCAGGAAGGAGATTTGGTGGCTATACAGCGTACCCAGTTTGGTGGAGGTCTCAAGCTGAAGGCGAAGTTCCTTGGACCTTACCAGGTGACAAAAGTCAAGCGTAATGACCGCTATGATGTCAAGAAGCTGAACCCTAACGACGAAGGCCCTGGAAAGACGTCTAGTGCTGCTGACCACATGAAGCCGTGGCCAGAAGGAGAGGTAATTATAAGTTAAACACTAATACTTGAAAAAAAAAACCCATTGTTTTATTTTCCCCTTAGATTAGTAGGTATGAAAGATGAAGGATGAAATGAAAGATGAATAAGTGGTAAAAATAGTTTATTTTATTATAATGTAACTTAGTAAGTAGGTACATTTTAGGTTCATACTTTGTACAGTTTAGTTCAGATGTTTTAAAATGTTAAATGAAGTTTATAAAGGTAAGATGGTGGTTTGACCTTGAAGTTTATTAAGAAAATGTAAGATTGTAAACTTAAAACTATGTAAAAGTATATCACTACACTTGAATAATAAAAGATAGTTTTAAAATTGTATGAAGTAAGTAGTAGTACTTATCTAGGCTTCACCTAGTAAGACTAACCATTGTTTTAAAGTTGTATGAAGTAGTACTTATCTAGGCTTCACCTAGTAAGACTAACCATTGTTTTAAAGTTGTATGAAGTTAGTACTTATCTAGGCTTCACCTAGTAAGACTAACCATTGTTTTAAAGTTGTAAGAAGTAGTAAAGGCTTCACCTAGTAAGACTAAAACTTGTTTGATTTTATATGAAGTAGTACTTATCTAGGCTTCACCTAGTAAAACTAAATATTGTTTGATTTTGTAAGAGGTACTTATCTAGATTACACCTAATAAGAAGTTTGTTTCAAAGATTTGTAAAGAGAAGAGTATGTGTAGCACAACCAACAGATTGTATCTTGTAGTTTATTAAACATAGAATAAGTAGTAGTTAAGTTAGTATATAGGTTAAGAGGTATGATAAGTAGGTATGTCAGAGTGTGAAGAAGTAGGTTGTGAGATGAGTATGAGATGTGATGGAAGACTGGAAGGTAAGGCTGAGGCCAGCCTTGTTTGCAGGACGGCCGAATGTAGGATTCTGAGTGAAAGGGAACGTAAGACGGTAATGTTCCAGAGATTTATGTTTGATAAGAGTTTGATTGGATTGATAGGATGCTAAGAAATGTGTAAGGAAGAGTGAAACGTTTTTGAATGCGTATGATTCTTAAAGTGAGAGCGAGATGACGAGATATTATAAAAATATGAAAAATATACCAATCTCAACCTAGTATAATAAAGTATGCCGACACGTGTACTCTCCCCAATGATATAAAAACTTATCTTGTTTTTCAGCTCTGCACCGCATCCACTGCCCCCACGGCCGCGGCTCGACCAGGAGTTCGAAGCCTGGCTGGCCGAACGCGAGGAGTATGGGGAGCCTTGGTAAAATGCCAACGCACCAGGGCTCTCCATTAAATATATTAAATGAAGTTCCTTATCTTGTGTTGATCCAGTGTGTCTTTACAATACGATTAAATGCTGTCATGGGAAGCATTTGGGCTTCTACGATTTGCCAACGCTACAGTTTTAAAAGAGGTTGACACTTCAAGGAATGCCGTTACCTTTCCAAGCATGGAAAGAAATACACGTATTGATAGTATTAAGCAGCCCAAGGTTGATCGTTTTAAGGCATCTGAACGTTTTTTCTTAAAAGGAAAGAGTATTCCTAAATGTGAAGTCAGCCAACAAATGGCAAATTCCTACGATTTGGAAAATTTAGACTATGAAAATATGATACCAAGTTCTACATTTTTTGAAAATATAAATAGCGAAATATTTTTACAGTTTGAAAAAACCACCGAAGAGAAGAAAACACCGGGTAGTGAAATAAACATTGTTGAAGACGATGAATCAGATGATGATTTAAATATTTTTTAAGATTATATTAATTAGAATTAGCATAAAAAGTGTTGATATACCAAGATTTTAAAACATTTTTACTAAGACTGTTTTTGTATAAAGAATTAGATCTTTATTGGCGTAATTCCATTTTATACTTCTACATGAAAGACTGTTTAATGATAGTTGTTGTTGATTATTATATTAAGATATTGATTAAGAAAGAAGTTTAAAGGTGTTCTAGTTTAATTATGTTTTTTAAGATTAAGATTTTGATGTGATAATATAAATTAAGCCAATATTTTCCAAAGATTTATATTGTAATACACTGATTTATAAAAACTCTACGTAATAAAACTGTTTCCCTATAACTTGATTTTTATTATAACAGATTTATCCTTTCATTTAATTTTGGTGCATCAACAAAATTTTGGTGTCAACAATTTCTAATTTTGGTGTTTTAGGTCAACTTTGGTGTCTTGAAAATTTTGGTGTTATGTATAAATGAAAAACTTCGAAGAAACATGTAAGTATTCTAACACATAAAGTTAAGAAACGCGTTTTTCAAGTGGTTTCACCCGTAATGTAATAATATTTTTTCTAAAATAAAATTTTCACCAAAATTAGGTATAAAATCATAGCTGTTGAAATTCACTCTAAAGACAGCATTAACTGAAGAACTGGGATTAGAAGCAGTAGGTAGCGAGACACTGGGACATTCACTGTTCGGTGGTTCTGGTTTTTACAAAAAAATACTTAAAAAAAAACTGGTTGCCTGTAAAGTCGGTATACGGGCGAAAGTTTTACGTGACAACAACTGTGCTCGAGTGGAAGGGACGCGTGCCTTTCACTTTTTATGTCTGTCTCTCTCGCTCTTAGGCGGGCTAACCATGCCCGCGTGCCTCTCACTCGCTCTCATTGTGAGCGCATAACGTGAGCGGAGCGTAACGCAGTTTCTTGAAGTGTCACCCGGCAAACCAATTTATAAGACGTTGTCACGTCAAAAACAGCGAACCTCCGCAAGAGCACCTTAATATTTTTAACAAATATATGTATAGTTTTAATTTGCCTGAGGTTGAAATTGATGAAAATTAATAAATTGTAAAACAAAACACTCGTTTTATTTAGTTTTAGCTACCCTACTCTCTTCATTTTACTCAGAAAAAAGTACGTAGATCTACGAACTTTTCATCCGAAATGTTTACTAAATCTACGTCTTTTTCTAACGTAGTCTACGTCTTTTTCAAGTGCCGAAGATCGTGCGAAGTGGAGGCGTAAAAGTAGGGAAGCGGACCCCGGGCTCCCGAGAGGGATGCAACTGGGAACATCGCTCGGATGATGAGTCTACGTCTTTTTCAAAATCTGAGTTGGCAACACTGGTGTTATGCGTAGTTGGTATTTTGCTTAAGTATATCAAAGTTGGTGTTATGCGTAGTTGGTATTTACTTAAGTATATCGAAGTTGGTGTTATGCGTAGTTGGTATTTGCTTAAGTATATCAAAGTTGGTGTTTGCTTAGTTGGTTTTTTGCTAATATCAAAGTTGGTGTTGTGCTTAGTTGGTATTTTGCGACTTATTCGTTTTGTTTTAATGTTTGTGCGATTAATATAAGTTTAAACAAGTTATAGCTGTGTTATTTTCACCAAGCGTTCCCCTATATAGTAAGAGCTGAGCCAGCCGGGCGCTAAAACTGGCAGCCCAACTACGGGGCCAACGAACGCTTCGCGAACTTTCTTGTGTTAATCTATTGATTAACAAATGAGTAACATAAATATGAAATATATACAAAGAACTCATACAGGAAAACTTGTTGGCGATAGCGGTTATCCTTGCCTGCCTTACTTGTTGAGACCCGCATATTTCAAATGAGTAACATAAATATGAAATATATACAAAGGACTCATACAGGAAAACTTGTTGGCGATAGCGGTTATCCCTGCCTGCCTTACTTGTTGAGACCGATAAGAAATCCAACGCAGCCAGCAGAAGAAATGTATATATAATAAGGTAGGTTACATACTAAATAAAAGTATAGTAGATAGTATTATGTAGGCATTCTTATAAGTTATTATATCAGATAAGTCACTTTCCTATTATGTATTGGTTTAAGGTGAATGTAAAAACGAGAAATATTGTTGAGGGAACATTCGGTGTATGGACGAGAAAATTCCCATGTCTGCAAAGAGGCCTTGGCAATAAACTGACAACAGTGTCTAAATATTATTGTTTACGCCGTAATTATTTAAATTTACCCGCGCTTTGATGCATCACGCCGCTCAATCTATCAATTCCTCTATACCCGTCCTTTTCCCACTCACGCACCGCTACGCGTCGAGCGAAAGAGAAGGCATGTGCAGTTGGCAACAAAGCAAAGTCACGTGATCGGCACACAAGCGCCACTACGGAGCGACGACGCCCGCGCGCCGCGCTCGACGCGTTTTTGGTCTCAGTTGTCTCTATGGACTCACGAGAGAGGCATTCTTTTGCGCGCGACGCGTCTCGCGACCACAATAATGTTTGTTTGTGAATTAACTTAGTGTTTTTTAAATTTTAATAAACGTCTATTGCTATTCTTGCGCCAAAAAACGTATTTTCTTCCATCCCCGCGCCAAAATACCTACAAACTGGTCCTACTCGAGCCGGATAAAACATTTTGTTATTTAGATTATGTAATGATTTGTACGGCACGTCATCCCCGTTAAAGATTGTAAGTGCGAGTGGTCACGTTGTTACTGATAATAACACCCGTAGGGTAACTGCGCTTATACGCGGCCCCAACGGGGTCACCCATGATATATCGCTGCGTACTATTAAGAACTTAGACCTAGCGCCCCAGACCGTGCCTGCCAAAGCTTTTCAAAACATTCATTTGCGTAATTTAAATTTTTGTTAACTATCGTGTGCCAAACCTTTGGTTTTGATTGGACAGGACAATTGGGAATTAATTGTGAATAAAGAGATAAGGCAGGGTAAATCCGGACCACCCGTAGCGTCACGTACTGAGTTAGGGTGGGTTGTACACGGGCCGTGCAGCAGTACTTCCGAGTTTGTATGTCAGTCAGTAAGTGTGATATGAGTAATTCTCAAATGAATTGTACTTTTCAGAAAAAAAGTTTGTCGCAATTTTTATTTTTAACAAATAAATATATTTTCTTATTTATTTTTGAAATGCTATATATCATCTATCAGAAGACATTCTTATTATTTCGTAACAGTTATTGCATTAGCTCTATTCCATAGAATAAACGCCCACTGTTATCAATACAAAAATCATCATGGTATGGATTTATTTATATATCAAATAGATATGGATTTATTTATATATCTTTAACTCAACGGAATTAAGTTCTATTTGATTATCTTTACTAATAGGAACTATATCTCGTATATTTCTAATACAAATTAATAGTTATTTGCTTGTCGCAAGTTTCTTACAATTTAGTAACAAACAATTTCGTAACGTTATTTTACAATGATTTCACAAGATTTTTGAACGCAACTTTCGCCATTCAGTTGGCAGCATTGACTCGATTCTGATTGGTGGATAACGAAACTGTCATGGCGTATTTAGACGTGAGGGACCGCCTTGTTGTGTGATGTCGCAGCTTCAAGCTTCACAAACAATTTCGTTATTCTGGCAAGAAAACTTGATATTTTGCAGGTAAGTTGTTTCAAAATGAATATCTGATTTAAATTTGTGTTGATAAAAAATTTGCGTAGGGCATTTCTTAGAGAAAATGCGTTAATATAAGTTAAATATCATTTCAATTAAATTTATAATACTTTGATTTTAATTTTATTTTTGACATTACTATATTTAGTTGACATTTAAGTATGATGACATTGAATTTTATTATTTTGTTTTTGATTATTTTTATTTTATCCGTTATTTATTATAAATATATATAAAATACATAGTTTTTCACATTTTAGTTAAGCTTGAGGCGACATTTTAGGGATTCATAAGAATTGATTAAGATTTTTGATCTGAATATATTGCAGGATGTTATATGTATATTGAATATAATATATATTTCAACTTATTTTTCAGCATCAATCGGGGCAGAGAGAGCAAACCGTCAGGCTTCCCCGAGTGAGAGGGCCATCCGAATGATGACGACACACGATCATTTATGACAACATACGACAGCACGCGAAGGCGCATGACAGCGCACAATGGCGCGCGATAGCGACGAGGGCGATGACGACACATGATAGTTTATGATAGCATATGGCGATTTGCGGAAAATTCGTCTAAAACAATTCGTCTAAAACAATTCATCTAAAACAATTCGTCTAAAAAACAATTCGACTAATAACAATTCGTCTAAAACAATTCGTCTAAAACAATTCGTCTAAAAACAATTCGACTAATAACAATTCGTCTAACACAATTCGTCTAAAACAATTCATCTAAAACAATTCGTCTAAAAACAATTCGACTAATAACAATTCGTCTAAAACATTAAGTTCGAAGTGAGTTAAGATTCGGTAATGGAGTTATGCTGAGTAGCGGATATGTTGGACGCAGCTGCAGTGGAGTTAATATTCAAGTAAAATGGGTAGAATTCGTTTCTAGCACTCGCCGGCCGCTGCCGCGGCACCGCTCGCTTCGCTCGCTCGGCTCGTGCGTTGTGGTCGCAGTTCTAACATAAACCTAACCTATCCATGTCGGTTCTGGGTAGGGGTTTTTCCAGATGGGTCTTTATATCTCTCTCTTAACTCCACTGCAGCTGCGTCCTACATACCCACGTTTTATTTTACCTCCATCATCGAATGTTAACTCCGCCGCGGCAGTGTACCAGACCCGCGACTCAGTATACCTCCATTTTTGAAACCCAAGTGTAATCGGGAATGGTAATATTTTTAGACGAATTGTTATTAGTTGATTTGTTTTAGACGAATTGTTTTAGACGAATTGTTATTAGTCGAATTGTTTTAGATGAATTGTTTTAGACGAATTGTTTTAGACGAATTGTTATTAGTCGAATTGTTATTAGTCGAATTGTTTTTTAGACGAATTGTTTTAGTCGAATTGTTTTAGACGAATTGTTTTAGACGAATTTTCCGTAGACGCATATGGCAGCACACGAAGGCGCATGACAGCGCACAATGGCGCACGATAGCGGCGATAATGACAACGACAACGATAGCAACAATAGCGATGATCACTTCGGCTCGGATGCTCCGTGCAAGTGTTCACAAAAACAACACTTCTTGCAGCGGCCAGCCCAGGTCCACCGGTGATTAAATGTACCTCCATGTAGGTATTTCCCGCATGCATGCACGCGTCTCCTCGCCATGGCCAACTGAGCCTCCAGGCACACTATTTGGAGTTGCAGTCGTGCAATCTCGTCCATTTTATTATTATTTTTTTTTGATATACCACACAATTACTCTATAACGCTTATCACTAGTAACTCAATCGTCTGTCGAAAAGCGCGGGCCAAATGATAGTTTGTCGGTTGTTGATTTGGGCGGGAGGCGAGGTAGGCGGGCGGAAGGGGTGCGCGCAGGGCCGGACTAACCATCTCGGGGCCCCTAGGCATAGCTCGTTTCGAGCCCTCCCTTATTATAGTATTAAAGAATATTTTGATTTAGATGTATACTTAACATAGGTTTGCAATTGTTAATATGATTGTTAAGTTTCCCGTTTAATTATTCAAATTTTAGTCAATTCATTAATTTTAGGTATTAATTATTTTATTGGATACATGAGCCTGATATGGTAGTTCAATATATTGTTTTGTATTTTAGTATAAATTAAGTTAGCTATGTAACTCATTATTGTATGTCCGGGATAGACAAACTGCTAGCTACCTACTATAATTCGACATCTTATGTACACAGTTTTTTAATAAATATTCTTGATTCTTTTATGCCACAGTAACGCAGTTTTGGTATCATCGTCTTTGATAAAACTGAAGCAAAGGATGTGCAGCATCCTGTTGCAAATCGCCTCGTTTGCCTATTAATTATAAATCAATTTTTGTTTTTATGTCATACCTACTTAGTCTATTATTAGTTCTAGGTTTGTAAAGCTTTTGCTCTGTTTATTTATTAAAAATATTTCCTACGTGTTGATGTTAAATGATAGAATTTTTCTTTATTTTAGTAGATATGCCATAGTATTAGTTAAATGGTATGATGGTTATTTCTTTACGGCCCTTTATTGCCAGTGTTTTTTCCTTTTATCAGAAGATGTTATATTATGATGATATGTTGCGTCTCGTCTCGACCTCTGTTGCAAATCATCTCAGTACAAAGTACAAGGGGAGTTGGAACAGGACGACATGTGATATTCGAAATTAAATTGCATCTCAGATTCTAGACTTACGGCTTTTTGTTACATTTATAACCAGTATAAAGAATGAGCCATCAGATAAAACTAGTTCATTACTATTACACATTGCCGCTGTAATGCCCCTCAGTCCTCCCTTAGTCCCATCCGTAAAGGAAAGAAAAAGAAGAAAAATTGCAACATTACCAGCCAGTAGCAAAATTACTTATTTTCGCTTTATAAAAATATCTATTGATGATAATAATAGAATAAATAGTAATCATATTTAAGTAAGTGTGAGCAGAGTCTATTGTTAAATAACAACGAAGTTATGTGCGGTTAGGTGCAACTTCAGTGACAGGGGGGTGTCAGTTACCACAAAGATGCCTTTTGAAAAAGAAAGAGGCTCCATCTACTTTAACTAACGCTGAAACTTATTGTGTATTAGTGTTTTTGGTTTCTAATATATGTCACTGTACGAACCGTTATAATTTATCGAATAATTTTATCATATTTATTAATATTATTATGTATTTACTTATATATAAATAAAGCTGAACGAAACAATTAACTATCGTTTTAATTTTGTTGTACATATTGTATATATTTAATCAAGCAGCACCTGAAATGTCCATTGCCTAGCGCTGGCAATAATAAACAGATGGCCGCAGCTGGCCGCTCTCCTGCGCTAGCGCTTGTTTGGTATACGTTTGTGTTTGTTCCTGGTTTTGCAATATTTTCTTATCTCAAACATCGACTCGAGCCTTGTTTCTCCTCAGTTTCGGGTGTTAATATTCCTGGGTCATTCCTGCAGTGCGATAGGTATCGACGCTTTCTTGTGTTGTGTTGTGTTTATTAGAAAAATAAATGTTGACAATACCTACCATTGTTTTTCATTATTCTCATAGATACCCGAACTAAGGTAAAGGCACTAATTATGGACGGTCTAAGGATTCATTTTTCTTTTTTGCTTTATAATTCGTATATTTAATTATATATCTTCAATTATATATTTGAAAGTTACTGAAGGGTCGTTCAAGTAATAAGTTTTAAATGATTTAAATACGCCTACATCTAGCAGTAATAAAATATAAGTAACAAAAGATACCTTCATCTGAACTCCATTTATGGACAAAGAAAATCTAATTATGAACCCCCAACTATGGACACCATTTAAATATGGTCAGCCAGATATGGACATTTTTTCAGCTGTAAGCTTATGTTTTAAAGGTTTTTAACGGTATTGAGATCCACTGTTGATTAATAAAACAACTGGTATACAATTTATAGAATAGTATAATATCATTAGTCGTAAAAATCCAACGATTTTTTTTTACATAATAATAACAGTGTCATTGACAATCACCTTATCTTCCATTTTAAATAATCGGATGAGATCTTAGGAAAATTAGTTTCAACGCTGTTAAATAATGTTTTAACATAGAAAAAAAAACAAATATTTAGAAAATAAATATAGATAAAGGAAGTCTGCTAAAGTATTATTACTGATTTGGACTCTTTCTTAATAGTTATCAGTAATCAATAATAAACAATCATAAATAAAAAAAGAGACTAAAAAGACACAAAAATAATAATAATAAAATCTTCTTTTAAATAAAACTACAATCACTCTCAACTCAATAATGATCAATAATTCTATAAAATCTTCAAGAAAATATTTGACAAACTCTTTAAACTTCAAAAAAATTAAAAAAATTAAACTCTCTTTCGACAAACAAAAATTAAACTTCTAAAATAACTATAATCCGTTTTTATTCATCAATAAACAATCGTTCCATGAGATCTTCAAAGGAAATATTTAAATCAAACTCCTACAAAATACTTATCAGTAGGTATCAGTCTTAATTATTAACATTTTATAATGAGATCTTTGAACGGACTATCTTATGACTAAAAAAACTTAAAAAAGAGATATGTTTTTGTTTTTTAGATCTACAGTTAAGTACGATAAAAAATACTACAAGATAACGAATATAACATTATGTTATAAATACAATCTCAAAATACAATAAAAAAAATGTTCTGTAATAAATGTTACTCACATATAAATGGTAAAATTTTTAACATTTCTGGTACTTTATAAAAGCCTCTTTTTTATTGAAAAGTTGTGGTTCTTGGATTTTTTCTATAATAGCTTGTTTATCGTACCAAATTTGATCGGGAGTTTCAGGCCAACGAAACGTATTCCCTTTGGACAAGACCATAGTACTTATTTCGTAATTTCTGCCATCAACATTTTTAATCAAACCTGGGGCCTAAGTCTGCTAACACAATTGTATTTCAATAGTGTGTCGATATAATCGTAATAGAAATTGAATGTCAAAAATATGACATTACATGTCAAATTGGTAGTCTCCTAACGTTAACTATTCTATCGAAACACCACTGACACACCACTGACTCACTTCGGTATTCTGCTCTACAATCGTGGCTTAATGGAATCTCGATAGTTGTTAAAACGGTATATCGCTTAGCAACATATACCATGTTGCTAGGCAACACCTGCAAGGTAAATATTACCATACCATTGAGACTCCATAGTGATTCTATTGTGATGTTATTAAAACTTTAGCAGAATACCAAATAAAGTCACAATCTCGATATAATATCAATAGAGTCTCGATATAATGACAATGGTTGGCCAAATAGCAGAATAAGGCCCCTGGAAAGTACTCACCTTCGTATTTAATTATAACATACGTATTTTTTTTCAATTGCTGGGCTCTTACATTACGGGGGACATTATCTTCTTCCGACTCCTCTGATTCTGTGTGATTTGGCTGATATATTTGGTCATCAGTCGATAACTCTAAATCTTGATCACTTTCTTGATATTGAATATCAACACTATTTTCTTCCGACGAAGAACTCGAGGATTCTCTCATATTTCTTTTCCTAGTAACGGTTTTCGATATTTTCCTTTTATTTGTTAATATTTTTTCCTCTGCCATCTTCTTTTTCAATAGTTGTTTTTCTTTTCTTTCTTGGATTTGTTGTTTTTTCTGATCCTCTTTTTGTTTCTTTTCATTTTCTTTTTTGATGACGTATGACCTCCAAGCCTCACCAGTTATTGCTGCAGGAATACGTTCCTTAGTACGCCTTTTTTTTGTATCTGGTTCTGGCCAGAATAAAGCACGTTTAAATGGCGATGGAATATTCTCTTCAAATAAATTATGCGACTTTAAAGGCAAGGATGTGGAAATAGTGTTTTCTTTAGATGACTGAGCTTTATTAGGAGTAGTATAAATTGACGAAAGGGAAATGTCTTTTGAAAGAGTTTTGGATAATTGCATTTGGGATCCTACATCCGGATTATCGCCATCGATTGTTTCATTTCCAGCACAAACAGATGACATAGATGGTCTTGGTTCAGGATTGGGAGTCTGTGAAACCTGTGATGATTGCTTCAAACTAGTTGAGGCGTCTATCTGAGTTGAAGTTTTTTCTTTTGAAGATTCAATTTCGAAACACTGCGAATCCTGTAAAAAGATTTCCGGGGATATTGTGGCGTCTGTGTGATGTATAGATTCGACACATTCTTTTAGTGGTTCAGTTTCAGAAGTCTGCAAGATGTCTAACGATGGCTTCGAGATAGATGCAGCTACTGTTGGAGGTAAAACTTCAACGCATTCTTTAAGAGTTTCAGTACCGGAAGATGGCGAGACCTGTAATGATCGCTCCGAGGTAATCGCGGCATCTATCTGAGGTAAAGTTACATTTTCTCTTATTGGTTCATGTTCAGTAGACTGCAATGTTCGATCCAAGGTTGTTGCGGTACTTGTCCGAGGTAAGTTTTCAGCTAAGAAATGTTTGGTTTTAGCCCAAATAGTATACAATGATAGATCTTCATTTGGGAGAATTTCTTCAACATCAGCCCTAGTATAGTACAACCTGGAGAATAAGTTCAACTTTTCGTTAGTAAACATGGCTCGTATTTCTGAATCCAAGGTGTTCATAAACTGTTTAGCAGCATCAACTTTTTTTTCCAAGTTTAATGTGGAAACAGTCGCACGATTATGCGAACTTAATTTGTTTATGTCCACGTATTCAGGTCCAAAGGGAAAAATACCACTTTTTCGAAATCCATGTCTCACTGTATCTGCGGTGATGCTTTTCAATGCAGCTTCGAAATTGGGGGCAAAGTGCTCTTTCTTCATAGGCTGTTGGGGATTTCCCAATTTCCAGTCTTTTACTTGGGTTTTCCACGCAACTTTTAGTGGCCTGAAAACCGCGACATCCATCGGCTGTAGGAGGTGTGTGGAATTAGGGTATAGTGCAATTAATTCTATACCATTATCTTTACAAAAATCTGATAAATGGAGGGTCATATGGGATCTATGACCGTCCAGAAATAATATTATTGGTTTAGAAATATTGCTTTTTTTCTAACCAAGGGTTAAAAACGTTAGTGATATACTCGTAAAATGTTTTAGCACACATCCACCCAGTTTCAGACCTGCCTACGCCCCAGTCATTGGGCACGCTATTGGAGATCACAGCAGGTAGTCGCTCATATGGATAAACTACCATCGGCGGGGCTAAAACCCCCGCCGCATTACCCGTGACTAAACTTTTTCGTCCCCAGACGCTGCATACACGTTTTTTTTTCCCTTTGCGTACTATTACTCGGTCAGCCTTAGGTTGCAAATAAAAGGCGCTTTCATCGGCGTTGAAGATTCTTTTAGGGTCATTTATTGCATCTCGCAAATCTTTATCTGTTATGTAGGTTTTTATAGTGTCAAACCAATTAAGGATGTCCGCCTCAGTAACATCGTCTCGCGCTTTGCATAAATTTTGCGCTGTACGTTCCGATAATTCGGGGTGCCTTTTTAAAAAAGAAGAAAACCACTTTTTTCCTGGCCTATTATTGGAAAACGGACAAGACACTAAATTTTTGTCAGCTACAATTTTTTGTACAGTATCGAGCAATCGGTCTCTAGTGACAGGAAAGTGCTTTTCAGCCATTAAAACAATCCATCTCACAAGCAGGCTTTCTTCTTGCAGTGTGAGAACAGTATCAGGGCCTGGGTTTCGGTCAATATTTTATTCCTTAATGTTATTCTAGGTACGCCATATTTTGTAGCGGCGGTGGCAACTTTTTCACCTTTCCTCACTTCCTCAATTGCTTTGGCCATCTGTTCCTTTGTATAATTTTTTCTAGACGCCATATCTATAGTAAAAAAATAAATACTGATATCAGAAAAAGCATGGCACCAGTTTTGGACACCCAATTATGAACTGAATGTTCATAATTGGGCAGAGTCATGATAAATTGCGGATTTTAAAACTAATATAAAGGTAATTAAGTATTATAATAAGTATTAAATGAAAAAATAAAAAATTTGAACAAATGCGCATTATGGACATTTTGTCCATATTTGGGTACAACCCTAAAAAAAAATCCAATTATGAACATCGACAAATTTAAAGGCTTAAAATTCTAAGAGGTTCTAGGTTATGAAGTGTAAATATCTAACAACAACGTTACAACTATCCTATAAAAAGACAATAAATATACTTACTTGCATCGCAATCCTAATAAGAAAATCTGATTATCGTTGCACAAAAACACCGAGTCAATAACAATTGGATACTGGGCCGCGTTCCAAACCTACGCTCGAGCGCGCTCCGAGTGCACTCTGGCCCGTTCAGAACCTCGGTGAATTTGCGCTCTGACAGACAACCGTTCGTTCCAAACCTATGAGCGTTGCAACCAAACAACCGACACGGACGATGGTTGTTTTTCACTCTGACAGCTAATTGACATTTCATTATGTCAAAATATGACCGGCAAAATATAAATTTTGAAGAATTTTCGCAACATATTTTAAAATGGAAGAAGAATTTATGCTTGTCCTGGACCCAAATACTTCAGAACCAATATATCATGTTGATGGAACCGTATTAATTCAAAGAAATAGTAGTAAGTAATTATTATCACTTAACTTATTTAATGACTGTTTAATCTACTACATATATAAAAATAAGTCGGGTTTTCCTTTTTGACGCTATAACTCCAGAACGCACTAACCGATTTCCACGGTTTTGCATTCGTTGGAAAGGTCTCGGGCTCCGTAAGGTTTATAGCAAAGAAAATTCAGGAAAAATTCTGGTGGCGAAACGGAGTTCGCCGGGTTTGCTAGTTCTCTATAAATACATTGCAAAATCGGTCGGAGTCTCAGAGTGCACTAAAGGGGGCTGCCTAGAAAATTTGTAGTCAAAATGTATGGCAGCTCGGTCCGGGAATGCAATCCGATCGGCAGTTACCCTAGGTGCACCCGGATCAATATTTGAACATAGAAAATATTGTTTCGTAGTTTTCCTAATCTCATTGGTGTTGGTTTTTCAGATGGATACCAATTCTATGTGGACCAAGGGGTAATATCTACATTCTCTACTGAAGATAATAATAACGAAAGTTCACCACCGCCTTCCCCAGCTCATAAAAAACTAATAGTTACATCAATAGAGAAACAATTGTGGTCGCGGATAGAAATTTTAAAACTTATCACAGAATATAAAAAAAAACAAAGAAAACGTTTCATCAACAATCATGAAAAATTCAAAGGTATGGCAAAAGATTGCTGATAAACTGAGCACGCGTGATGCAAAGCAGTGTGAAAATAAATTTAAATATTTAAAATCAATATATTTAAAGAAAAAAGATAACATGTCTGATAAAAGAAGTGGAGCAGCAGCTTTCAATTTTGAATATTTTGAGGAGATGGATGAAATCTTTGCCAAACAGCCAATAGTTACGCCTGTAATTGCGTCATCTAGCAGAGAAAATACTTTTGGAATTGAAGAAACCGAAGAAGAAAGGGGTGATGAAGTTTTAAACAGCAGAAAAAGAACAAGGAGTATAAAGCTAAAAGATGCTTTAAACGACTTGAATAATATTTTGAGAGAGTCTGAGGAGAGGAAAGAAAAAAGACACAGGGATTTATTAGAAGTTCAAAAAGAATGCATGAACAACTTTAGATTATTCATGAAAAAAAATATAGAAAAAATGTAATATGAGTGTAATAACAGTTAATAACGGTAATAACAGCCAACAAATTATTAATTAATTATTAAAATAATATAAGGTGACATATTTAGATTCTGTTTTTACTGTTTTATTATTTAAGTTTTTGTTGATTTATTCTTTAAGTATAATTTAAAATGTGTTGCTGGTGTCATATTCTTTATCTTTTTAGAGAAAGAAAGATGTAAATTAGTTGGTTTTGATTCGCTATAAAAGTGAACTTAGAGGCTATTTTTTTTTTAGAATTTATTTAGTTATCAGAAATGTTTTCGACATTTATTTAGAGTTTTGTTATTATGTTTAGAACAGCTTCGATGGGTTGCAATGAGTCCTATATCAACAATAAATATTAAGTTTATATTAGTTATTAATACTAAGTTTGATTTAGAAGTTGCTGAGTCGAATTAATAGATGGAAGAAAATTTTAACACTCTGATATTAGTTTTGGAGCAAAGTATTCGAGTTTATTTGGTTCCTGCTAAGCTGTTACTGATTACTAAAATACATGGTATCATAAATTAGTGTGTGGTACCCCATATTACTATTTGAGTAATAAACCATTACCGGTAATAAACATACGATTTTGCGACCACATAGGCTTCAGTCTATGTCCAACAGTAGAAATCTTTGGGATGATGGATGGGTTGGGTATATCATAATAGACTAATCTGTAAAAGCTGAGTAGGAGCTCTAGATAGCGTAGACAAAAACAATGTATTTATTAAATATGGGCCTAACTTTAAATTTTGCTTCAGACCATCATCTAGCTAGTGTTTCAATTACATTGTTATTTTAGAAAATAATCTAGTTTTGGAGGAAAAACATTTGACTGATTATTAAAATAAAACACTTTGATTTTATATTTGTATATTGTTATATCCCCTCCTGCGTCAGCCATTTTTTTGCATTTTACCGTAGACCGTTTCGGCATTCCGCGGGAAACCCCGCGACATCGAGGGGGGTCAGTAAAATAGCGATAACAGCGAAGTTATCAATGCGAGCTAGATAAACCTCAGGACATAAAGTATGGGTATGAATTACACTACCTACTTAGTTAAATACATTAGTTCAGTTTTATCTTGTGATGTATTGTTAATCTAAGGTGAAAGTTCTTTCTCTGAACTTTCTCCAGTTTGTTGTACAAAGGTAGTGATAGTTTAGAAATAAAAGAATTATTTCCACAAAATTTGTTTATTTTACTTGTAATATCCCCTAATTACAAGAGTCATACAAAAAAAAAATACAATCTTTAACAGTTTTATTACAACACAAGCATTACAATAACATGACAAAAGCGGGCGACCCGCGCGCGCCGGCAAAAAAATTGATATCTTTCTACTTCCATTCCAAGAACACCGTTCTGTCAAGTGGTTAATGTTAACAACTTTATTTATAGTTTAGTTCATTTACAATATGGAGACAGAGTTTTTGTTGTTAGAAGTGTTTAGTTTACGAGCATTGAATAAAAACAAAACACTCGAAAAAAAGCGCAAAAAAACACCCAGTGACACTTTTGATCACAAAGCTAGTTCTATTGCATTTATTTTAAATATAAATTTATATTCTACAATTTCATTGTATTTACTAATCGATAAATACAATAACAACCTATGTTGCAATATAATAACAACCCACAAATCAATGACAAAAACCATCAATTTCACTATCTTGACTACATAGTACATGCTATAAAAGTGAAGTGGGTGTAGATTAGTATTCATATATTCGTCTACGGAAAATTCGTCTAAAACAATTCGTCTAAAACAATTCGACTAAAACAATTCGTCTAAAAAACAATTCGACTAATAACAATTCGACTAATAACAATTCGACTAATAACAATTCGTCTAAAACAATTCATCTAAAACAATTCGACTAATAACAATTCGTCTAAAACAATTCGACTAATAACAATTCGTCTAATAACAATTCGTCTAAAAACATAACCATTCCCGATTGCACTTGGGTTTCAAAAATGGAGGGATACTGAGTCGCGGGTCTGGTACACTGCCGCGATGGAATTAACATTCGATGATGGAGGTAAAATAAAACGTGGGTATGTAGGACGCAGCTGCAGTGGAGTTAAGAGAGAAATATAAAGACCCATCTGGAAAAACCCCTACCCAGAACCGACATGGATAGGTTAGGTTTATGTTAGAACTGCGACCACAACGCACGAGCCGAGCGAGCGAAGCGAGCGGTGCCGCGGCAGCGGCCGGCGAGTGCTAGAAACGAATTCTACCCATTTTACTTGAATGTTAACTCCACTGCAGCTGCGTCCTACATACCCACGTTTTATTTTGCCTCCATCATCGAATCTTAACTCCACTGCAGCTGCGTCCTACATATACGCTAGTCAGCATAACTCCATTACCGAATCTTAACTCACTTCGAACTTAATGTTTTAGACGAATTGTTATTAGTCGAATTGTTTTTAGATGAATTTTTTTAGATGAATTGTTTTAGACGAATTGTGTTAGACGAATTGTTATTAGTCGAATTGATTTTAGACGAATTGTTTTAGACGAATTGTTATTAGTCGAATTGTTTTTTAGATGAATTGTTTTAGATGAATTGTTTTAGACGAATTGTTTTAGACGAATTTTCCGCAAATCCATATATTAGGTAAGTACGATGTAATTAATAAGGAGAATAAACCAAGACGTCGAAGAGAACACTCGTTTCTTTCCTATAAATAAGTACCCCCTCTCTACACCTCATGGCGACCCTGCTGGGCCCGCGTGACGGTGTTGGGTGTCGGGCGAAAACCGTAAACTCAGCGGATTCCTGTGTGCCTCTGCGCAAAGTAATGTGACTTTATAATTATTAAGTGATTGAACTGGATTGAACTAACGTCGTGTTATAATAAAGTGAACAAAAAGTGAAGACAAAAGTGAAAAATGGGAAAAACATATTCGAAAACAGAGGACAAAGAGATTATAGTGGCGCAAAATGCGGCTGGTGGTGGCGGCAATAGTGCCGTAATTTCGGAAACGGAGATAACACATCTCCTAACAAACAATGTACTGTTGACCGTGGCCCTATCAATATTTTTAGTGGCCGTTATATATTTCGGGTGCCGAATGTGGAGAAAAAGTGAACGAAAATACATGGAGAAACGGATGCAGTTCGAGTTCGTAAGAAGGATGCGTCAGCGACTATCAGGACGTTTGCCGAGTGCCGAAGGAGCCGAAACAGCATAAAGTGATGCAGAAAGTGGAAAAAAAAAATGAGTCCCTTTGACCCCTAAAAATATTTTTTTTAATTTCCTCCTCTTTGTGCGTAAAATAAGCCCTCCCAAAGTGCGAAACCAAAGTGAGAAACTATTGCTATGTGTCCCCTACTACATAATTATGTGTCCCCAAGTGCGTGAAAATCGATAAACTAAGAGCTACTACGTGTCTACGTGACCCTTTAAGTGTAAAATGCGGCGAAATATGAAAAATATTACGGAACGTTTTTAGAGGACTTTATGGAACAAAATTTAGAATATATTTTAAATAAGTTACTAGAAATACAAATAAATCTAAGAAAGTTGGGTCCTAAAAAGAGAGCAAAATATAAAGGTAAGGTTAGTGATAAGATTTTGGAAGCAGAAAAATTATTTTTAACCTTCGAAGAGGCAATTAAATTTTTTTTTCAACTCAGGAAAGTACATTAGATTTAGCGGACTATGTATATGAAATATTAAAAGATCGAATTGAATTGGCGTATAATAAAATTTTGTCTTATAAAATTGACTGCGAGCAAGTTATAAATAAGTGTGAGGATAGTACAATGGTTACAAAAATGGAGAAATTTGATATAAAAACGGCAACTTCTTTAATTCCAATAATGGATAACACAGAGGAAACTACTGAAAAGATTATAGATGGCATTGAGATGTACGATGAATATCTTGAAGACGTAACTCAGAAAAAATTATTAATTTCTTTTGTATTGCGAACCAGATTAACTAAATCTGCAAAATTAAAATTAAACAACGAATATACTGACGTAACAAGCTTAGTACAAGATATTAGGAAATTTTTGCTTACAAAAAAATCAGCAAATTCGACACTCAGCCAATTAAATAATTTATCACAGAATAACATGTCAATAAATGAGTACGGAAATAAATTATCAGAGTTATTTATAGGCCTTACTATTGCACAAAGCGACGGAAATCCCAAAGCCTGTGAGATATTAAGACCTATAAATGAAAAACTTGCAATAAAAAGGTTTTCAGATGGTTTACGTAATAGACGTCTAAGTACGATTATCTCAGCACGAAACTACTCAGAGCTGAAGGATGCTGTGCGTGCGGCGGAAGATGAGGAGCAGACTCAGCCTTCATCCTCCAACAACATCTTCAACGCGCAGAGAAGAGGATACCAATTCCCCAACTACCGGTCCGGACATCGAGGCAGAAGAGGCCGATATATAAGAGGTAATCAAACTCATTTTTATTCCAATCGAGGACAGAACTACAACAGCTACAATAATACGAGAGGTAAGTACGTAAATAGTAATTACAATAATAATTGGAGATATAATCGATCCCGCCCAACACGAGGTTATCGCGGCAATTACGTGAGTTCGAATCGAGTCTACCATAGTAGAGGTAATCACCGAGCAATTTGTTCGGTGCAAGTCGAAGGTGAAACGGAACCAGAAACTATTGAACCGAATCAGTTTTTTCGGACCTAAAAATTATATTCTGACTTGCGACAATAATGTAATGTACAATACTGTGTGATTGTTCAGAAAGAGTTGCGAGAAAATTTATTTTTAGCAGGTTTAATAGTAAAACCTAAGAATAACATAATACCAATCAGGTTAATGAATACAAGTGAAAAAGAAATTATTATTCCAATATTCCAACCAGAATTATTCCAGAATTATAAAAGAGTACAATATTTGTTCATTTGATAAATGTAATTCGAATTCTACACGTGCAAAAACATTGTTGCAATCTTTGAAACTCATCACTTAGGTTCCAGTGAACGTAACAGTATAGAGAGTATTTGTTCAAAATATGCTGACATATTTCACCTACCGGGTGACAAGCTCACTACTACTAACTTATGTGACCAAACAATTACATTGAAACAAAATGTACATCCTGTTTATGTAAAACCACATAGTTTAAAACCAGAAATAGACAAACAGATTAAACAAATGTTAGATGATGATATCATAGAGCCATCACAAAGCGAATGGTCTAGCCCTATCTTATTGGTACCCAAAAAATCAGATGATACAAAAAATAAAAAGTGGAGATTAGTCGTAGATTACAGAAAGTTAAATGAAGTAATACAAGATAATAAGTTTCCATTACCTAACATTACCGACATATTAGACTCGTTATCGGGTGCAATCTATTACTCACATTTAGACCTTAGTCAATCATATTACCAATGTTCATTAAAACCCGAATCCCGACCAATAACTTCTTTCACTACCAGTTCTGGGCAATATCAGATGAAGCGCTTACCAATGGGATTGAAGACAAGTCCCAGTGCTTTCTCTAGAGTCATGTCTGTTGCCATGTCAGGCCTAAATTACATAAATTGTTTTATTTATCTAGATGACTGTATTTGTTTTGGTCGAAATTTGGAATCGCACAATAAGAATTTAATAGAAATTTTTGAACGTTTACGTAAAGTCAATCTTAAATTGAACCCAAATAAATGTCAATTTTTAAAAACAGAATTATTATACTTAGGTCATACTATATCGTCTGAGGGTATCCAACCCGACCCAGATAAAATTAAAAGTATTCAAAATTATCCAAAACCAACCAATGCTGACGAAATAAGACGTTTTGTTGCAATGTGTAATTACTATAGAAAATTTGTTAAAAACTTTGCAGACATAACTAATTGCTTAAATAAACTTTGTAGGAAAAATGCCATATTTGAGTGGACTGAACAGTGTGAAAAATCATTTAATTTCTTGAAAAATGCCCTAATATCTCCCCCTATCTTACAATATCCTGATTTTTCAAACGAGTTTGTATTACAGACAGACGCGTCTGGCACAGCTTTAGGAGCAGTACTTTGTAATAACAACATGAGACCAGTAGCCTACGCAAGTAGACCGTTAAATAAGGCAGAACTTAACTATCCAACAATACAAAAAGAGCTTCTTGCCATAGTTTGGAGTGTCAAATATTTTAGACCATATTTATACGGACGTACTTTTACAATTATGACTGATCATAAACCATTAGTATATTTATTTGGTATGAAAGATCCATCAAGCAGACTTTTAAAATTCCGATTAGCGTTAGAAGAATATGATTTTAAAATAGTGTATGTGAGAGGAAAAGAAAACGTGATAGCAGATGCCTTATCGCGAATAAGCATAACGTCACAAGAGCTAAAAGTTATGAATGAAAGGTTAATGGCAGTAACAACAAGAGCGCAAGCTAGGAAAATAAAAGAGACTGAAAGAGAGAAAGGAAGTGGAAATGATAGAGTGGATACGGTTATCCCAAGTATTAACCCGAACGATTGGCCTGATCAACCAAAAGTTGTGGAAATACTTAGGATACCAAATGGAGCGATTGAGTTAAGTTTAATAAAAGGAGATGACATAAAGAAAATGAAAGAGAAAAAGAGCATTGATGTCGAATCTGAATGTTTCGCATTTATAACTAGTAAGAATATATTATACGTAAATCTCGATTTTAAAGCACACTATACGCGAGCCGTTTTTGTGAAAAAATTGAGAGAAATACTTATGTGAAAAATTGAAAATTAAAGAAATATGCATTATAAAAAAAGAAGATAACGCGTTATTTATTAAGAATCTTGTAGAAGAAATAAAAACCATAGACCAGTGGTCCGGACCACGCATTTGTATTTTAAGAGGAATAAAAAGAATAGAAAGTGAAGATGAAAATAATTTTATTATAAACGACTATCATTTGCTACCTACAAGCGGACATGCTGGGGTACGCAGAATAGTTAATAACATAAAACGTAGATTCTACTGGCCAGGAATCGAAAATGACGTAAAGAATTATATACGAAAATGTGAAAAATGTCAAAAAAATGAAACATTCTAGATATATTAAGGAACCAATGGTCATTACGACTACAGCAAATTCTGCTTTAGAAAAAGTTTTTCTAGACGTAGTAGGCCCATTAGATAGAGATATAGAAGATAATAAGTATATTTTAACGATACAATGCGAATTAAGTAAGTTTGTCGAGGCTTATCCTCTTAGAAATAAGGAAACGGTAAGTATAGCAAAAAGTTTTGTGAATAATTTCATTTTAAGGTTTGGAATACCAAAAGTCATCGCTACAGACCGTGGAGCAGAGTTCATGTCATCAACAATGACAGAGGTATGTAAACTTCTTAACATTGAAAAATTAAGTTCTACGGCATACCATCATGAAACTATTGGTTCACTTGAAAATGCACATAAACATCTAGGTTCATTTTTACGTATACAATGTGATAACCATCCAGAAACTTGGAGCCAATGGCTACCGTTTTGGTGCTTTACATACAACAATACAGTACATTCAAGTACAAAATATGCACCATACGAGTTAGTATTCGGAAAATCGTGTTAAATACTAAGTAGAATTTCTTCTGACATAGAACCATTGTACAATCCAGATAATTATTGTTTAGAATTAAAATATAGATTACAGGTAGCTAATAAGGATGCGAAAGAAAATTTACTAAAGAGTAAAGAGAAAAGAAAACAGAGTTATGATAAAAATGTAAATGAAATAACGTATAAACCAAATGATATGTTATTTGTAAAAAATGAAACAGGCAGTAAACTAGAAACTTTGTATAATGGCCCATATTTAGTAATTGAAGAACAAAAACCAAATGTAAAAATTTTGAAAAATGGAAAAATTGAAATTATTCATAAAAACAGAACAAAACCATTTGTAAAAGATAATTGATTTGTTTATTTACTTAGAAATAAGACAATACTTTATACAACATAAGTTATTAAATTTAGGTAGGTACCTACACTACACAAAAAAAAAATATAAAAAAAAGTACTAGTACATAAGAATTCATAGGTATAAGAATTAAATAGTAATTAAAAAAAAAAACAATGTATACTTAGTTTATTATTTTATACTTACTTAAGTTTATATAAAGTTACATAAAAAAAAATGTATAATGTGACGTTGTATTTGAAACACCGCACACTTAAATAAAGAATTTAGAAATTTGTTTAGAATATTGGATTTGAGTTTCAATTTTTGCTTTTCCCGCGTTTTAATTTCTTCAAAATTTATAGATTTAACTTTACTCTGTGGTTAGGGAGTGATGTATTCGCTTTTTCTGACAGTGACAGATGGTTCGCTTGTCAAAGTCGTTCTGTTTTGGGTGTGGTCATCAGCCATTTTTTCTTCATTCCATGACCAAGGGTTGTTGATTGACCATCGGATTTTTTTGAATCCAAATCAATTTTTATTATCAGTTGATATTTCTACTGGAAAATGTCGGCAATCGGTGGATTCTCTGTGTTAAGGGATCTGGACGTTGTTATTTGATAAATTTGGTAAGTTTTTGTTGCTAAAAAGTTTAATGGAAGCAATGTGATTTTGTGATGTCGCGTCGTTACAGTTTCTTTTGAATGAATTGTTTCAGAAATGTGTTGCGGAGGGAGTATATTAATGATAATGACCGATTATAGAATGGATCGATAAAATTTTAATAGAAACGGTACGTATAATCGTCAGTTGGTTTTTCTTTCGAATTTGGATCTTATAAGAAATCGTACTAAAATGAATTGTATTCTAATTTCAGCCTCGGCGTTTCTACTTTGGTTTCTACTTTCTACTTTAACTTCAGTTTTACCTTTATTTTTCTGGTTGACGTTTTGCTTTCACATGGGAACATTGTCATAGCCTTCAGGGATCACTATTGGAAGATATGGACTCATAAACCGAATAATGGCCAAGGTCAGAGCTTTCCATTTTTATAATACATTCTCACTATGAGAAAATGGTAAAATTAAATTGAATTTCAAAACATTTTGGGTCACCTATATTTTTCACCTTTTTCGTCTGGTTCTAGCTATTTTTCACCTATTTTTTACCTTTTTTTTTTGTCACGTTTAGTTACTTTTATTTCAAATAGAAATAGATAGGTGTCACACCTAAAATTATGTTTATCTTATAGTAAATAAATTGGTAGGTCAATTGCAAATAGCATTAGCTTAAATGGATGTTAAATAAATAGGTATTCTTTCACATTTCGGTTAAGATGTTAGTACTCTTATTGGAATAACCGAATAAAACATAACTTCAACTTTAAATGTATATTAATCATCAAGTTAGAATCTTATATGAATAGTATTTACTTAAGTAATATTAGGGGTTTAGACTTAAATATATAAAAGCACTGTTGTACATTCGCTGAAGGGCAATAAACTAATTAAATTACAGCTGGTTTTTCTCAATTAGTAGCACCTCCCTGAAGATTAAAGGTTTAAGCCTACGACTTGACTATCTGAGGTTAATTTATTTTCTTTGGTATATTTCCTATGATAACTCTAGGTATACATAGGTGGCGCCCGGATAAAAACATAGTATTACTTGCATAGAAACATTGAGGGATTGTGTACTTCGCCCTAAACTTTTACATAATTTTATCGAACAATAAAAATATAGTTGGTTGGTATTAAATTGATATTACAATTGTCGCTGGTATATGACTTAACAAAAAATTCATAACAATTGTCGCCTCGCGAACAGGGACGTGACTTTCAGTGAATTGTACATTTTATTTATATGAATATTGTTATTGTGAAGGTGACCCAACGCTACTTTGTTTTTGTGAAATATAATAATAGTATGTTGTATGAAAATACTTGTATTTTCTTATGTTATTTTATGGAAGTACGTTGTATCTGAATGGTATGGGGTATTTTAGTGTTTATTTTCAGCACTATTATATTTAAGCTAACGGACATAACATTGTCATGTCTCATGTGTTGTTTGTTTGTATCTTTTGCAAGATTTTATACAAAAATGTGTTGAGCGTTAACGAGTAAGGATCTAGTTTCTGAATAATCTTTGTAAAGTGACCAAAGAATTTGAATTTCAATTTAAATTAAAATAACTTAAACAGTTTAAAATATAAAACAAATACTTTAAAGTTAATAATTCGATAAAATTTAAATATTCTTTTCATACATTTAAATATTACATTATCACACAATGGCTGATAATTCTAATACATCGGGCGATAAGGAAGCGGTTGTTCTTGATGGTGGAGATGGTGCAGAGGTTGATGTAGAGGCTCGAATGGAGTCGAACGATGTGAATTTGGTGGATATTACAGTTAATAGGGGTGCTGCAGAAGATCTGTTGGGAGATGGAAATGGAAGACCGAATAATTCTTCGTTCCTCGCTAGTCATTTATTCAACCAGGGTTTGCCCCGTGGTCATACCAAGGTTCCAGACCTCAAGAAGAGTGGAATTGTGTTCGATGGACAGTCATGTGTTAGGGAATTTATCGTTAGGGTTGAAGAATATTTTCTATATAGAAATTTTGATGAATCTTTTCTTATTGGTTGCTTTGTCGATTTGTTGTCAGGCATTGCTATTAAGTGGTTTCGCACCGTGCGTTTGCAAATTCGTTGTTGGAATGAACTTAAAGTATTATTACTCAGGCGTTTTGATAATATAGACTTTGATTACTCTTTGGAATACCAACTTAGGACTAGGAAACAAAAGTCATTTGAATCTCTTCCAGATTTTATTACTGAAATAATGGATATGTCTAATCGTTTAGCTATTCCTCTTTCTAATTCTGTTTTGGTAGACATAATTAAACATAATATGCTTCCATTATGTTTACCTTATATGTTAGGCCGAAATTTCCATACTTTAGACTTATTTATTGACTTAGGTAAACAATTAGAGCCACTTGTTGATAGGAAATCGCTGTCACTTAAATCTAAACCTTTTATTAAATCTAATACTTTTGAGAAAACACACTGTAGTGCAGTTCAAATAAATTCAATTAGCTGTCTTAAATGTGATGAGAAAGGACATGATTATAAACATTGTAGTAAAATTCCTGGTACTATTTGTTTTGGTTGCAAGAAGTTGGGCTTCACCCGTAAAACTTGTACGACGTGTAATTTAGATAAACCTAGTTCTTCGGATACAAAAAACTGATTAGGCTGCATCGAGCTCCGATTTCTGATGAAATTGATGCTGACTCGATCACTGAAATTGTGAATCACGTTGGTATTAGGCCCGATGCGGAAACTTCTAGAAAAGAATTCAATGATTGGTTAAATTATCTTAAAACATTTTTTGGAGTATGCAAAGCTGCACCCATTCTATTTAATAAAAATAATGATTCTCGTCCTTATTTAGAATTTTTAGTTTACAATATTATTTTTTCTGGTTTACTGGACAGTGGTTCAAATCGTTGCATTATAGGACAAAATTGTCATGACAAATTTTCAGACTTAGGTTTTAAAATGAAACCATATTCGGATAAAACTTTAAACTTTACTTACACAGCTGATGGTTCCGCACAAAAAATTATTGGAACGATGGAAATTCCAGTCACCTGTGATAACACTACTAAACTAATTAATTTTATGGTTATTCCTAGCTTGGAATATGAAATAATTTTAGGTTTTGATTTCTGGTTGAAATTTGGATTAGCCAAGGAACTCTGGAAAGACATTGTCTACGTAGAGGGCCAGGGTACTGAATTAAATGTTTGTTCTATCACGGCTGCTGCTGAACTTACTTCTCCTGAAAGCCAGTCACTTAATGAAATAATATCACTTTTTGAAGAGATTTCTTATGAAAAGAAAGGGTTAGGTCTCACTCACCTCGCTCAACATAAAATTAATACTACAGGTCAACCTTTTAAACATAAATATTGTTCTTTAAGTCCAGCTGTACAAGGGATAGTTGATAAAGAAGTAGATTCTTTACTCAAGGAGGGAATTATCCAACCTTCAAAGTCACCTTGGTGTTCTCCTATAGTTATAGTGCAGAAGAAGGATGGTAGTCCTCGTCTTTGCTTAGATTCTCGTAGATTAAATTCAATGACTATTAAAGATTCTTATCCATTACCCTATACTTCTAAAATTTTAGATAGCCTTCGTGGAGCTCGTTTTATCAGCGCTATTGATCTTTCTAAGGCATTTTTACAATTGAGTTTGGAAGAAAGTTCTCGCGAAAAGACCGCCTTTGCTGTATCGGGAAAAGGACTATTCGAATTTGTCAGAATGCCATTTGGTTTGACTAATGCGCCAGCTGAGTTACAGAGATTAGTAGATAAATTGTTTGGACCTGAATTTGATGGTAAATTATTTAGGTATCTAGATGACCTAATTTTAGTAAATTTTACATTTTCGGAGCACGTAGAATACCTACGGAAGGTCTACGAGACACTGCGGGATGCGGGTCTCACAGTAAATTTAAAAAAGTGTGAATTTTGTAAGGAAAGACTCCGTTACTTAGGATATGTGGTTGATAGGAATGGATTACACACTGATCCATCTAAGTTAGATACTATTCAAAATTTTCCCCGTCCAGTTACTGTTAAACAATTGCGTAGTTTTCTTGGATTATGTTCATATTACCGTAGATTTATATTGCATTTTGCTGATATTGCTTCACCTCTTACTAAACTCACTGCTGGTAGTAAAAACTCTAAAAAACCATTAGTCTGGAACGATGAAGCCGAGATTGCTTTCGATAAACTTAAAGAAGCTTTAATTTCTTCCCCTGTTTTACAGTGTCCCGATTTCAATAAACCCTTTTTCTTACATTGTGACGCCAGTTCTGTAGGTATTGGTAGCGTACTTAGTCAGGAAGATGATAGTGGAGAACAACATCCTATTGCATTTTATTCTAGATCACTTAATAAATGTGAGCGTAACTATAGTACCACTGAGCGGGAGTTACTTGCAGTATTAGACTCTATTGAACGTTTTCGACCTTATGTCGAAGGTATGGAATTCACAGTAGTTACAGATCATTCTAGCTTAAAATGGCTTTTAAGTTTGAATAACCCTAGTGGAAGATTAGCCAGGTGGGCAACTAGAATTTCTCAATTTACTTTTAATGTAGAGCATAAGAAAGGTATTTTACACAAAGTCCCAGATGCGCTATCTCGCATAGAAATAGCTGCAATATATTCTACTCCTTCAGAGATAGAAGTACCAGACGATGATATTGAGGATCCCTGGTATAAAAATATTTTTATTAATTGTCAAAAGTTTCCTACAAAATTTAGAAATTTTAGAGTTGAAAATAAAACTTTGTTTAGATTCTGTAGAAATAAGTTTGGAATACAAAGCCGGTTGGATTGGAAAATTGTAATTCCAAAAGATAACATTATTGATACGATTCGTTCTAATCATGATGAACTTAATTCAGGTCACCTAGGAGTGCATAAAACTTTGAAAAAATTGAAGCAACATTATTATTGGAGAGGAATGTTCAAAGATGTTAATACATATATTAGGTCTTGTGATGTTTGTAAAGCCTACAAACATAGTACTTCTGCCCCTTTTGGACAGATGGTAAACCCTAAAAAAGTAGATCAGCCCATGGTTATGTTATCTGTAGACATCATAGGGATATTACCTAAAAGCTACTCTGGTCATAAGTATATACTTTCTATAGTTGACGTTTTTACTAAATACTGTTGGATTATACCATTAGCTAAAGCCACTACTTTGTCTATCTGTAGAGTTTTTGAAAGGGAGGTTTTCTTGAAGTTCGGAGTACCACAGATCATAGTGTGCGATAACGGCACTCAATTTACTTCAAAATACTTTGTAGAATTTATGAAAAGCTTTAATATAACTAAAATCTTTTATAACACTTTATATACTCCGCAGAATAATCCTGTTGAGAGGTATAACAAGACCATTGAGACTTGCTTATCCTGTTTCGTTAAAAATGACCAACGTACATGGTCTAAATATTTATTGAATATACAATTAGCATTAAATAGTAGTGTTAATCTTGCTACAGATTACACGCCTAATTTTCTCATGTTTGGAAGGGAATTAATAGTGGATGCCTCTTTGCATAGAGTTAGTAAATCAATGGATAACTTAAATGATGTGTATGTAGGAGAAAGGAATTCATATGCTTATTCCTTGAATTCACTTGCTAATATATTTGTTAGGGTTGGATCACACTTGTTGAAGGCTTATAAACGCTCTGCGTGTAGCTATAACCGTGGTCGTGGAATCATTTCATTTGCTGTGGGAGACGTAGTTTGGAGGAGAAGCTTTGTACAATCAAATGCTCCTGCATTCTTTTCGGCAAAGTTAGCACCTAAGTTCGTTAAATGTGAAGTAATAGATAAAGTTTCGGATAACGTATATGTTTTAAAAGATTTACATAAAAACTATTCAGGTAGATACCATGTGAAAGACATAGTTAAATATTAAATCATTATTTCTTTTGGTTAACTTTTTCAGGTTTAGTTCAGCGTTTTGTTTTGTTGAATCCACATCTGATAGGGATGGATGAGATTGATGAATAAAAGTAATTGTGGTTGTAGATGAAGTATGTAAGTGAAGTATATAGGGAAACCCAATGGAACTGATGTTAGAATTTAACTCGAATACTAAAATGGAACTTAGAATTTTGGATATAGTATACAGCTTAACTTCTGGATTGCTGAACTTGCAGTGAATGATCTTATCTTTGTATATGTTATGTATATAAATTGTACATTTTGTTCTTGTGTCATGTACTTTTATACATAAACACTTTTGTTTGAGTCTATGTAGACTAATATGGTAGTTTTATATAGTACTCTATATGGTTAATTTTCTTATTATCTTATTTTATGGAATAGATAGTTTATAGTTTATCTCTAGTTATATTGGTACCGTAACCGGATTTGACTTTATGTAATACTAGGAAACCTCAATGGTTGGTTTTTCCTTACCTTTTTGGGAGCCTTATGCTTGGTTTTTCCCCTGACATTATTCTCTTTTGGAAGCCATATATGGTTGGTTCTCCTTGACTTTCTAGATTTCACACATGTTGACTTCTATTATTTTCCCTGTCATTTGGACTGTATTCCAATGTCAGTTTATTTTTCGTGATATTGTGCCCGGTAAGTTGGTAATGGTGCGCCGATCGCAGTATTCACTTATGGTAAGGGTTAATGCGGATGGTAGAACCCGTTAGTTCCTAAATATTTTGTCCTTGCCTAATATGTTGGTAGAGTCACACTACAATGAAACTTAGTATTTTCGTCCATATGGTTGACGGAGGTACATACACATACTTACACTTACCTCTAGTATCTTTTACTTATGTTTAACTATTGTTATGAGTTGGTGATCTATGTATCTAACCAATCTACTGACTTAGTTGAATCTTGCTATAAAGAAACTAAAGAAACTTAAAAAAATAATTTAAAATAAAAATAAAATAAAAAATAAAATAAAAAAATAGAGCTTTATTAGGCCAAGTCGTCAACATTATTATTATAACGAACTTGTTACCTGCCTAATAAGTTATTTTGGATTAAATTCATTCTTTTCCACTTTATTAGTTTAGTAATCATTTAATTACTACTAAAGACATTTAAAAAATTCCACTTTCCAAGTATAGTTAGCTTAAAAATAACTTAAATTGTTTTTTTCCTTTTTATATTAAATATTCTTTTATATTGAATTAATTTCTTTAATATTAAACTTAACTTTTATATTAATGGGTTATGGTATTTACTTATATTATTGGGGTTAAGATATTTGTTTAAGAGATTCTTATCTCATATTATATTTATAGTATTTGATATCATTTTGATGTTAGATAATTTTTAGCACCTATAATGAGTTTCAATATTTTTTTCTTTCATGGAATTTATTGTTTAGAGATTTCCATCTCAGTTACTTTAGATATTTTTTCATTTTGGTAAATGTTTGTTGCCTTTCATAGTTTGTTTTTCTTTTGTAATGGTATCGTTTTGAAGTTAGGATTTCTAACATAAAAGAAAGTTCCTTTCTTTTATTTTTCTTAGGGGGGATGTAATGTGACGTTGTATTTGAAACACCGCACACTTAAATAAAGAATTTAGAAATTTGTTTAGAATATTGGATTTGAGTTTCAATTTTTGCTTTTCCCGCGTTTTAATTTCTTCAAAATTTATAGATTTAACTTTACTCTGTGGTTAGGGAGTGATGTATTCGCTTTTTCTGACAGTGACAGATGGTTCGCTTGTCAAAGTCGTTCTGTTTTGGGTGTGGTCATCAGCCATTTTTTCTTCATTCCATGACCAAGGGTTGTTGATTGACCATCGGATTTTTTGAATCCAAATCAATTTTTATTATCAGTTGATATTTCTACTGGAAAATGTCGGCAATCGGTGGATTCTCTGTGTTAAGGGATCTGGACGTTGTTATTTGATAAATTTGGTAAGTTTTTGTTGCTAAAAAGTTTAATGGAAGCAATGTGATTTTGTGATGTCGCGTCGTTACAGTTTCTTTTGAATGAATTGTTTCAGAAATGTGTTGCGGAGGGAGTATATTAATGATAATGACCGATTATAGAATGGATCGATAAAATTTTAATAGAAACGGTACGTATAATCGTCAGTTGGTTTTTCTTTCGAATTTGGATCTTATAAGAAATCGTACTAAAATGAATTGTATTCTAATTTCAGCCTCGGCGTTTCTACTTTGGTTTCTACTTTCTACTTTAACTTCAGTTTTACCTTTATTTTTCTGGTTGACGTTTTGCTTTCACATGGGAACATTGTCATAGCCTTCAGGGATCACTATTGGAAGATATGGACTCATAAACCGAATAATGGCCAAGGTCAGAGCTTTCCATTTTTATAATACATTCTCACTATGAGAAAATGGTAAAATTAAATTGAATTTCAAAACATTTTGGGTCACCTATATTTTTCACCTTTTTCGTCTGGTTCTAGCTATTTTTCACCTATTTTTTACCTTTTTTTTTTGTCACGTTTAGTTACTTTTATTTCAAATAGAAATAGATAGGTGTCACACCTAAAATTATGTTTATCTTATAGTAAATAAATTGGTAGGTCAATTGCAAATAGCATTAGCTTAAATGGATGTTAAATAAATAGGTATTCTTTCACATTTCGGTTAAGATGTTAGTACTCTTATTGGAATAACCGAATAAAACATAACTTCAACTTTAAATGTATATTAATCATCAAGTTAGAATCTTATATGAATAGTATTTACTTAAGTAATATTAGGGGTTTAGACTTAAATATATAAAAGCACTGTTGTACATTCGCTGAAGGGCAATAAACTAATTAAATTACAGCTGGTTTTTCTCAATTAGTAGCACCTCCCTGAAGATTAAAGGTTTAAGCCTACGACTTGACTATCTGAGGTTAATTTATTTTCTTTGGTATATTTCCTATGATAACTCTAGGTATACATAGGTGGCGCCCGGATAAAAACATAGTATTACTTGCATAGAAACATTGAGGGATTGTGTACTTCGCCCTAAACTTTTACATAATTTTATCGAACAATAAAAATATAGTTGGTTGGTATTAAATTGATATTACAATTGTCGCTGGTATATGACTTAACAAAAAATTCATAACAATAAGTAACATTTTTTTTTTTCTTTCATCACCCCGATGGTGAAGTGGGTGTAGATTAGTATTCATATATTAGGTAAGTACGATGTAATTAATAAGGAGAATAAACCAAGACGTCGAAGAGAACACTCGTTTCTTTCCTATAAATAAGTACCCCTCTCTACACCTCAAAAGTATGGATGCGGCCCGGTGCTATAACATTGAACACAAAATGATAAAATATGGCGACTTAAAACAGGAATAGTATAAAAAGAGATATTCATCTTTTCTTTTATAAAATTAATAATAAAAAAAATATATAAAAAGATCATACGATCTGTTCTGAAATCGGATTTAAATATTTTAATTAAAATAGAAAAAAAATATGTCACCCTACGTGATTTGTTATGAAATTGAATTTATTGAAAAAAAAGTCACCCTACGTGATACCCAGAAAGAAGAGAAAGAAAAAATAGAAAAGAAAGATAAAAGAAAGAAAAAGAATGAAAAAAAAAATGAATGTGCGACGCATATCACCTAGTAGACGACGCATTTTACATTGATTCGCCAGGTCATTGAAACGAACTTGTTGTGGTACAAAAAATATATAAAATACTAGCTGCGTAATACACCCGCGTAATAATTTTCTACGCAATTTTCTTAATATTTTCTTTCATAAGAACCTTCTCCTGACAATAACAAACACAACAAAAAAATAATTGGCCAAATTGGTCCAGGGGTTGTTGAGTTATGCGCTTACCAACACATTTTGCGATTCATTTTTATATATAAGAAGATATAGATACATAAAAAGAAATATATATTTATAAATAAACGTACATGAATTATAACATAATATTATTATGAATAGTTGCGAAACAGGGGTCAATACATACAGTCTTCTTGCAGTGATTACAGAATGTGTGCACCCGTTTTTCACAAATGACGCACACCCGCCGAATGCGTTGGTTGCCCCTCATCGGGTACTCAAGCAAGCGGTGCTGGGCATTCTGTACGACTACAGGAAGTGAAGGGGAAGAGTGACGAGTAAGAATTGATAGTACAAGGTTCATACGGAATTTACGATGAGTGAGCGGGGCAGAAGAATTGTGCTTATGAATGATGAAGGAATTCAATATGGAGACGTTAAGCAGTCTCCTAAATAATTTTTTGTACCACACCTTCGTTCGTTTCCGCTCGATGGGGTACATGGCGAGCATCTGGTCTTTTTTATCCACCCCACCCATCATGATATTGTAATCCAATATCAGGATGGGTTTGGTGGATCCATGGTATTGTTTGACAGCGTTCCCATTGTATGTAGAGATACAGGCCACCCTGTTTTTATCTCTCCATACCATGAGATCGACGTCCCCCGAGGTAAGACCAGATATCTCGCCAGGTCTCATCAAGGCTTTGGTCAGACTGTGCAGCGCCTGCGGAACAAACATACGATTGGTCCGCAGGGTTCCTACACAGTCAAAACCCAAAACCTTGAGCCTTCGAGCGAGACATGGCGAATTATAAAAATTATCCATCCACAGGGTGTAACCCTTGTTCTCAAGACCTTGTGTAAGCCTTAAAACAATTGCCGGCGTCGATGCATTTAATGGATCTTCCGACTGCTGCGGTGGAGATCTCTTATGAGCGTGAATCTCAAACCGATACAAGTAACCGGTTTGAGATTCACAAATCTCATAAGTTTTAATCCCCATCGTAGCAGCTTTGTTGGGAATAAGTTGGCTGATGCTCAACCAACCTTTCCACTGTAGGAGAGACTCGTCAAGAGCGATGTTTCGGTTGGGTATGTAGAGTGACTCAAATTTTCTAGTAAGATGTGATAGCACCGGTTTAATTTTAAACAATTTAGCCTCGGAGGCGTCCAGTCTTTGCGCACACATGTCATTGTTATTATTAAAGTGAAGGCATTTTTGAAGCAGAGTAAATCGGTTAATTGACATGTGTGCGCAAAAACCTGGCGTAGTAAATATATTAGGGGTGGCACTCCAATATTCTTCCAATCTAGTTTTCACCACAACCCCCATCGCAATAACCACAGCAAAATACACATATAGCTCGTCGGCCGTGGTATTTTGCCACTTGCCAATGCGGCTATTGGGATGGAGGTTGTGGTTAAATAGTTGGTTCGCCACCTCTTGAGCATACCTATTCGTCTCCGAAGCTATGTACTCCATAAATTGCCGATCCCATATAGCAATGAAAATGTCATACGGGTCGTCACATGGAATTGTTGGACCAACATTATTATTTGAAAATGTTTCCCGCCTCGACTCAGGTGAAAGCGGAGGATTCGGAAACGCTTTCCAATCAAACTCATAGGGTCCCCATGGCTGCTCCGTCGCCGTTGGGTGGGCTACAGCAGCGGGCACAATATCCGCCGGTAGTGCATCGTCATCGTCGTCGTCGTCGTCCATTGGTGTCTCCATCCCCAGAGCCCTGAATACTCTGGGGATAAATGGAGTCACCAATTCCTCATCCTCGTCAGAGTCTTCGTCATCGCTTCCTGTAATAAAACATAAGTCGGTATACAATCTGGTAAGAGCAGACGTTGGCCTCTAGCCCCTTCCCAAGCTAAAATCAGCAACTACTTACCAAAGTTGAGCACGTTTGTTATGTCTTCATCACGAAGACTCTGGCAGGGGCAAGGCCGATGCACCGCTGGCGATCTAGATAGACAAAAAAAAAAATGGTTGCCTGTAAAGTCGGTATACGGGCGAAAGTTTTACGTGACAACAACTGTGCTCGAGTGGAAGGGACGCGTGCCTTTCACTTTTTATGTCTGTCTCTCTCGCTCTTAGGCGGGCTAACCATGCCCGAGTGGAAGGGACGCGTGCCTCTCACTCGCTCTCATTGTGAGCGCATAACGTCAGCGGAGCGTAACGCAGTTTCTTGAAGTGTCACCCGGCAAACCAATTTATAAAACGTTGTCACGTCAAAAGTTTAACATGCTGGTAATACAACGACAATAATATCTACAGATGCATAGGTAGAAGCGACTTACATTGCCGGCGAGGGCATCTGGGCGCTGACTAGCACGGGCGGCGGCGTGTTCGGTGCTGATAGTTCAACAAACCTAGAAGAAAAGCAATGTTGTTTCACTTATCTCTTTTTAGACACGTAGATAAATTACACTGTCAGTGATACGCGACTTACATTGCCGGCGAGGGCACCTGTGAGGTGACCGGCGGCGGCGTGCTCGGAGCTTCCATCTCAACAGACCTAGAAGAAAATCAATGTTGTAGCATTTATTTCTTTTGAGACACGTAGATAAATTACACGGCCGGTAACAAGCGACTTACATTGCCGGCGAGGGCACCTGTGCGTGCGAGGAGAATGTTTCCAGGCCAGGTGATCTAGATGGACATTTTAAAAAGTTAAACTTGCTAGTAAAACAACCGCAATAAGTAGCTTATGTAGAATAACTTACGGTTGCCACATGCGCCTCCGCTTGGTATGTAATGGATTTTCTAAAGGTTCTCCCGCGGGTAAACTTTCAACTTCTCTAATTTCTAGTATAAAATACAATAATACATAAATACTTAGCGGAGGAAAACAAAAGTTGCAAAAAAATAAAGGCACTAAACTTACTCTTCGACAGTACGCGGCCCCGGGCGCTCTACTGCCCCTCGAGTACGCACGACCCTTCCGCGTCCCCCCCAAAAGTAAAACAACAACAAACAAAAAAAGATAAAAAAAAAAAATATTTAACATGAAAAAAAAATTGAATCTCAGAAGTCTTATCCACACTAACTTAGCCTCTGGAAATGGTTTTGTGTCAATCCATGGGAAAAGGGACCCTATCGTTATTGACATAAGGTCGTTTTTCAAATAAACTATAATTTAAACAAGATGGCCGTTTTGCAAGAATCAGTATCTGTCGGAACCACCTTTTAAAGGTGGATTTGATTCGAGCCTTTTCTACTTCAACTTTTACGCTAAATCTAACCAAAGTTACGCTAGTTAAATAATTAGTACGTATCAAGATATGTATCTAAATGATGTTACTAAGGAGATTATCTATCACTCAGTGTGTTTTTTATTCGGAACACGTAAAAATTGACTAGTATGGCGCGCCATTTTGGCGCGATCGAGTCGACTTTGTTTGATGAATTTGATAATTTCTTTACGAAATCTATTCTAAATACCTATTCTTACAAATAAAAACTGTTTATTACTCACCCATCCAAGTTTCTCCTGGGTTTTTAGGTTTTTTATTTCACTTCCAAACACACACGGCACTGTGACATCAACTGCGATCCGAATGACGTAATCAACTATGAAGTCCGTCAACAAAAGCGAAAAAATAACGTTTCTAAGTGTAATGAATCAGAAAGATACTTTATAAGCATCATCGTGATGTTATCTCTTTCACACTGTATAAATTCGAACAGGCTAGTGTTAAAATACCTTTATTGTTCAGTTAGTACTGGCAACATTGTTTTATTAGGTTTTTATTGTTATATTGTCAATGTTGGCAGTATTGCTTTATTAAGTTTTTTATTGTAAAGTTGGCAAAATTGGCAACATTAATTTATTATGTTGGCGCGCTTGAGCATCGCGAGAGCGCTGTAAAAGAGAGAGATGGAAAAAAGAGAGGAAGATGGCGGTCGTTGTTGAACTCTTGTGCGTGTTTTTAAACTATTTTATTTAACTTAAGCCTAAAGAAATAAAGTTGATTACTAATTCTACGGCCTGTGCTTTAATTTTAACAAGTCAGAAGTGAGGGACCCGCAGAGAAGTGGTAAGAAACAACCGATTGTTGGAAATTCTGGTGAGTTGCATGATTCTTGGTTAACTTTTATTTTGCTAAGACCGTGTAAGTATTACGAGTGTGAGACGTTCACCATCGCCGAGCGGCTACTGGTATTATGTTGTTGGCGAACGTTCTCTGTAGGAGGCATCGACGTTTATCCAGGACGTCTCGGACATGATGTTGGCTGTGCTGTGTAGTCTAGGTTATATATACCCTACATAGTTGGGGCTATATAGGTGCGTGTGAGGAGTGAGGAAGAAGTCGAAGCAGCTGTAGTAGACCATGACAAGCTGCGAATACATATTTGACCACATTTATAATAAAAATAAAAACATTTCTAAAGAAGGTGTATATGGAAGACACTGCAATGATCTTGAATAGACACTTGTGGACAAGGATCAAGTAGCCAACATCATGCACCATAGTCTCCGTAGTTGGCACGGTCTGACAACCATTTAGGTACGTAGGTACTCTAATGACAAATGGAAAAGAAATATTTTTATGTACACAATAGCTAAATAAGTAGGTACCTACTTACTAGACGCAATATTACGTAGAATGTTGTTTTATTTTCTGTACTTAACATTATACCAATGAAGTTGTAATCAATTACAATAATTATTTGCTATGTCAGTGAAATACCTATACATTTACCGTAAAATGAGGTGAATAGGAACATTAAGCGTAATGAAGGACGGCAATTACCGTAGTATGGGGTGAATAGGGCTTAATGGGTGAATCAATATACCTAATTAAAACTTAAAAATATTTTGAAATTCAAATGAAATATTAATCATATGTACACAATAATCCAATTAAATTAAATGCTTAAATTACAAAACATTGATAAAATACTGAGTTATATAATGATATTTTAGTTGAATCAACAAATTATATATTTCATCTATTATGTGAATATTATTTTAAGATGACGCTACCATTATAGATATAACTATATACCTTATCTCCTACTACTGTGTGTCTGTGATTTTGGGGTTTTGGAACAGATGGCGTTGCATAATGCATATACACGCTTGAATGGACGCCGAGCGTAGTTATTTATAATCTTGTGATTATTAATTAGTGCCATGAATACTTTATAATACTAAAATTAATAGTGGTAGTTGTTGCCGTTATCTACTTGTTATCAGTGAATTAACTATTCTTTGGACGTTTCAGTAAACCAACACAGACATCTTGTCATTTCCCTACCGAATCCTTTAATATTTACTCCTAATACTAATCCTTTGATATTTTCTACTCCTACTCCTATTGTGACGTTTACTTAAAACCATGAGTAGTAAAAAGTCTAGTAATATAAGCAAAAATGTCCGCGATGAGGGTCATAGTCCGACACCTTCGAGCGGGAATCGTGACGATGAGCTACTTACTAAACGAAAGGGTATACGTTCAGGGACGCCCCCGGGTAATGGTTGTGATGATATGCCTACTAGTAGAAAAAAGGGCAAACGAACTACGTCACGTCCAGATGATGATCATGATAATAGATCACGTCATAAACAAAAAACAAAAGGTCATAGGAAGAGAAAGTATTCCAGTAGTTCTACGTCAACATCTTCGACAAGTTCTGGGGATTCTTCCCCCATCCGTAGACGTAAACGTAAGTCAAACCGTAACCGTCATGATCGTTCACACAGTAATAGCGCGGAAGTATTAGAGAAGTTAGTGACGGCATTAAATGATCGTAATAGCACTGGGGTTTCTGGTCCTTCTGGACTTCATGGGTCACAAAACGTCATCCCGAATTTTGATCCTCAGGCTAAACTACAAACTATGAAACATTGGTTAGGTAAAGTAAACGAATCAGCTTACGTTTACGGGTGGTCCGAACGTCAGACCATTTTTTACGCCTTACCCAAACTTACGGGACTAGCAAAGAGATGGTATGATGGACTGACCACCGTAAAATATACATGGGTGGAATGGCAAGCTAAACTCTTGGCTGCGTTCCCCTGTGAACAAAATTACGGCGAGCTACTTTTAGAAATGTTAACTAGAAGATCAAGAAGAAACGAAACTCTTGAAGAGTATTATTACGATAAAATAGCACTAATCAACAGATGTGAACTCAAAGGTAAACAGGCTGTTGATTGTCTTACCCACGGAATTTTCGATCATATTGTGTATTCAGGGTAGTAACTTTCAGGAACCTGAAGAGGTTCTTAAATATTTTCGTAACATTTCGTCTAGACCAATGGAATTACCTAAAAGATTTGTTTTTAATTCTCGTGAAAGTGTGGAACAAACTAACAATAGGAGAACCGCGAATACTCAAAACCAACGGGTGCCTTTTACTGTTACGTGTTTTAATTGTAATGAACAAGGTCACACGGTAACTAGATGTCCTAAACATGTGATTAAATGTACGAAATGCCGTCGGTTTGGACACACAGAACAACAGTGTACGATAAGAATAGGGTCGGGTACATCAAATGAGCCTAAGTCTGCGACTAGTGGTAATAGTTCTAATGCTAAATCTGTCCTCACGATTTCAGAAAGCCAATATGATAGTAACAAATATTTCAAATCTATTACTTTAAATAATAAACCGATGACGGCTTTTGTAGATTTTGGTAGTCATTGCACATTACTGAAGGAAGATATCGGTACGAAATTAAATATACCTATAGATACAGACAACCTCCCCATACTGACTGGTTTTGGGAACGGTAATGTAACTCCAACCGGCAAAGTAAAAGCTACAATTTGTCTGGATGGTCTTCATGAAGAAGTTGTAGTGTATTTGGTCCAATCGAATCTATTAAAAACGGATATTTTAATAGGTCATTCTTTGACGGAGTTACCGGGAGTACGAGCGTATAAAACTGATACCACATTGTTCCTTTATAAACAACCACCAACAAAACAAATCCGAATTGAAGTATTTACCGCTGAAGAGGTAACAGTATCGGGATTAGTTGCTGTGAATGTTAAGATAGCCGAGAAGGCCGCAGGGCTTTTGCACATTGATACGGAATGTTGTATGAAAAATGATAAAGAATATGTGGTATTGCCTGGTTTATACACATTTAATATGGGATTAGGAATAGTGTTAATTATGTGCCTTAGCCCCCAACCTTTCTCGTTAGCGTCGAATACTTTAGTTGCTAGGGCATCGTACGTTTCTGCAGTCATCCCACAGTCACGCAGCAGGGCATTATCAAGTACTAAGCCCGAGGTCTTTGCTGAGGTATTACACATCGTTAGTACGGAACATCAGATCACCGTCGAGGATATTCAAGTTGAAGACCAATTGGATAATGAAACAAAGCAGCGTCTATGTTCGTTACTAAATTCTCAACGAAAGTGTTTTGCCTTTTCTATGGACGAGTTAGGTAGTACATCCTTAACAGAAATGCATATACAATTGAAAGACAATTAGCCCTGTCGTTTACCGACCCTACAGGCTATCGTTATCGGAGCGTGGCAAAGTCAAAACTATAATAGACGATATGCTTACAAATAGTATAATACGTGAATCGACTTCAGAATATGCAAGCCCAATAGTGTTAGTGACTAAAAATAATGGGGATACAAGACTATGCGTTGACTATAGGGCGTTGAATAGAAAGACGGTCAAAGAAAAATTCCCAATGCCCTTAATTGATGATCAGATAGATAGTTTGTCTGGTCAAGTGTACTTTAGTACTCTAGACCTGGCATCAGGGTACCACCAGGTGCCAGTCTCGGAAAGTTCTAAGCCGTTGACAGCCTTTGTCACACCCGATGGGCATTATGAATATAACAGGATGCCTTTCGGGTTGACTAATGCACCAGCGGTTTTTCAGAGGCTGATAATTAATCTCTTAAAGCAACGTAACATTCCGGGAGTATTGGCGTACATGGACGATATAATCATAGCGTCCAAAACTATCGAAGAAGGCATGGATAAATTAGCGAAGGTCCTGGATCTGATTAAGGAGGCTAACCTTACATTAAATTTGAGTAAGTGTCATTTCTTCAAACGAACAATCGAGTACTTGGGTTTTGAGATATCAGCAGAAGGAGTGCGACCCGGGCGTAAAAAGATCGAGGCGGTGAAGTCTTTCAAAACTCCAGAAAATGTACATGAGGTAAGACGATTTGTAGGCTTAGCCAGTTTTTTTCGCCGTTTCGTAGCCGGGTTCGCAACAATTGCTAAACCCCTTACATCTCTAACGAAATTAAACGTCGCATGGAAATGGGGTGAAGAGCAAGAGAAGTCATTTACTACATTAAAGGATGCTCTTATAAGTCGTCCCGTTCTTGCAATATTTAATCCGGATTCGTTGACGGAATTACTGATGCAAGTTCCGTCGGGTTAGGTGGCATCCTATTGCAAAGAGCCGACGAAACCAAACCACTTCAAGCAATAGCATATTTCAGTCGACAAACGGCGACAGAAGAACAACATTTTCACTCCTATGAGTTGGAGACACTCGCCGTCGTCGCTTCACTTAATCGTTTCAGAGTATACCTTATTGGAATCGACTTTAAGGTGGTAACGGACTGCAATGCTCTCCGAACTACCCTCACAAAGAGAGATTTGATACCAAGAATAGCGCGCTGGTGGTTAACTGTGCAAGAATTTACATTCACTATAGAATATAGGCCTGGTACTCAATTAGCTCACGCAGATGCTCTTAGTCGAAACGCAATGGTGAACTCTGAGAATATAAATTCGAGTATAATGCAAATCAGTGAAGTAAGTTGGCTAAACTCTATTCAAATGACCGATCCGCGTTTGGTTCATATTAAAGCTATTTTAGACTCAAAGAGCCCAGAAGCAAGAGACATTGTTAGTAAATACGAACTTAAGGATGGGAAAATATTTAGACGAGTCAATGGTGATTTGCGTTGGGTTGTGCCGAAGGACGCTAGATGGAAAATATGCCAACAAAGCCACGATGAAGCTGGACACTTTTCATATGAGAAGACAATGGAAAAAATTACTCGGGATTATTGGTTTCCAAGGATGTCTCAATTCATTAAAAAATACGTGCGAGCATGTATTCCGTGTGCATACTCTAAACAAGCCGGTGGCAAGAAACAGGGGTTCCTTCATCCGATTCCTAAACCAAATATTCCTTTCCAATGTCTTCACATAGACCATTTGGGACCCTTTGTGAGAAGCAAAAAAGGAAATACATACATTTTAGGCATTATAGATAGTTTTACAAAATTCATAATACTACGTGCGGTTAAAAATACTAAAAGCAAAACGTCAATAAATGTTTTGCGCGATGTTTTTTCTCTCTTTGGGACTCCACAAGACTCTTATCTCTGACAGAGGCACAAGCTTTACATCCAATGACTTTAAAGCTTATATGCAGGGTACAGGTATAAAACATACTTTAAACGCGGTAGCAACCCCGAGAGCGAATGGGCAGATCGAAAGATACAACAGGTCGATTTTGTCATCGCTAATAGCCCTTTGTCATGGAGATGATGATCGTAACTGGGATAGTCATCTGGCGGAAGTCCAATGGAGCCTAAATAATACGGTTAATAAAGGCACGGGTAAATCTCCTACAGAAATAATATTTGGGCGAGCTAGCGTTAACTCCAATGAGAATCATCTCCATGAGATTGGACATTCAGAACCTATATCCTCTGAAATAATTGAAAGTATTCGTAAAGAAGCAAGTTCTAATATCGAAAAACAACAGTCTCAAATGAAACTGAGGTTTGACAAGAAACGGTGTAGACCCATGACGTATGCTGTTGGTGACCTTGTGATGGTCCAGAGAAACATCAGTAACCCCGGCGAAAGTAATAAACTTGCACCAGCATTTAGCGGGCCGTATAAGATAACAGCGGTGTATGATCATGACAGGTATGAGGTTAGTAGCGTCGAAGGTTATTCAAAAAAGAAATATAAGAATGTTTTCTCGGTCGACAAACTTAAGCCTTGGATAAGAGTTAAGGATTCAGAGTCCGAGTCGGAATACGAAATTAGTGATTAGTTTGATAACCTATTAATATTATATTATATTTACCTGTTTATTTGTACATAATGACCAATAATTATACCCTTGCCTGTCCTTTCCTGCCCTTTCCTTAATTGACAAGCATCGTATGGAGGAGACCGAACCACCTAGAGGTGTCAGCGGTACCCAGCAAGCACATTATGTTAATGATATGAGGCAGAAGCTCCTTGTGGGGGTAAGTGGTAGACAACTTTTGATTTATGTGTGGTACGAGGCCGAAGCTCCTTGTGTGGGCAAGCGGTAGGACACTTGTGGTTTATGTGTGGTACGAGGCCGAAGCTCCTTGTGTGGGCAAGCGGTAGGCCACTTGTGATTTATGTGTGGTACGAGGCCGAAGCTCCTTGTGTGGGCAAGCGGTAGGCCACTTGTGATTTATGTGTGGTACGAGGCCGAAGCTCCTTGTGTGGGCAAGCGGTAGGCCACTTGTGATTTATGTGTGGTACGAGGCCGAAGCTCCTTGTGTGGGCAAGCGGTAGGCCACTTGTGATCTATGTGGGTATGACGCCGAAGCTCCGTCTGTGGGCAAGCGATACTCGCCACTACTAATTATCTAATTTCTAATTATTAAATTATTGGTATTAACGCAAAGTTTTTTTTTTTGTACAAGGAAGCGGACAACAATGACAATTAAATCAAAATGTTGAAACTGTATCACACAGAAACACATCAGGCACAGTCCCGGAAGATGACTAAGAAATGGACGAGCGGTTTCCAGTATCTTCAAGTATCGTACCGCAGAGATTCCGGTCACGCCCGTACCAACAAACGTCGTACAGGTGGTACATACGGATGTCCCAAATATTACAAACACGAAATGGTGGTATCGTAAAGAGGTTGAAGAACTCCTACACGTCACTACAATACAGAAGACTTAGTACTAACTTAATTATTAAATGCTTTGATTTCTTTTCTAAACGTTAGTATTGTTAAGGTCTTTAGAACGAATGAGGTCATTCTATCAAGAAAGGATGGCCGAAGGTTAAAATAATAATATTAAAATGTGGTGTTATCCTGTTAATTTTTTTTTCATTTTCATTCATTTATCATTAATATATATAAAATATTATTGTTATTTAAATTGCTTGTGTTCAAGGATACCTTCTGATATTTTTTTAAATAACATTGCTTGCCATTTTTTGTTTAGTTTGTTATTATAATGTTAGTAGGGTATCATATGGTTTTGTTAACCTTTCGTGAACATGATCACTGAGATAGGTACCTTTAAGTTAAAAAGAAATTTAATATATTTTTTTTCATATGTTTAAACGATTCTGTAGTCGGATGTCGTCCCATTTTGAAAATTGACAGTCTGTATTGTAATTCGATTGATTCTCTTTTGGACAGGTGTACCTATTTCGAACCTAGCTACCGTACCTTAGCAATTTAGATGTCTGGGACAGACATCCATTTTCAGGATGGCCGACTGTTAAAATACCTTTATTGTTCAGTTAGTACTGGCAACATTGTTTTATTAGGTTTTTATTGTTATATTGTCAATGTTGGCAGTATTGCTTTATTAAGTTTTTTATTGTAAAGTTGGCAAAATTGGCAACATTAATTTATTATGTTGGCGCGCTTGAGCATCGCGAGAGCGCTGTAAAAGAGAGAGATGGAAAAAAGAGAGGAAGATGGCGGTCGTTGTTGAACTCTTGTGCGTGTTTTTAAACTATTTTATTTAACTTAAGCCTAAAGAAATAAAGTTGATTACTAATTCTACGGCCTGTGCTTTAATTTTAACACTAGATATAGTGTACGATGCAAGTCATTCGATTGAAGTACGCGCGAACCGATCCGCCTTCTAAAGGCGGCGCGACAGATGCGCCATATTTAAAAACCACCTTTAAAAGGCGGTGCGACATCCGAGGAGTTATTACTTGAATTTAACATCATTCATTAGCTTATTAATAACATATACTAACCCTATGGACTTGTCTGAAAAAATATTTTAAATTTGCAAATAATTACAAATCACTAGTCATGGTTGCCCTTTTATTAAAATAATCTTCATCATCTCTAGTAGCCTCCTTTACCTTCATTCAGATGAAGGAGAACCAAAATTATGGTTTGCTCTCATGTTCATCATAATTTGGTCTCTTATGTTTCTACCAACATGCTCCTCTACTGGTAATTGTAACAATTCATTATCTTCTCCATGGACAAATGGCAAACCTTCTCTAATAAAGTTTTCAACAACTGTTAGGTCCCTGCCATTAAGTAGACAGATATTATGTAAAACACATGAAGCTAATATAACTGATGGTATAAAATTAGTCAGCGACATGTCTAAATATTTTAATCGCCTGAACCTTCCTTTTAGAAGAGCAAATGCTCGTTCAATGCATTGTCTAGTTTTTGCATGGGCCATGTTAAATTCTTTCTCTGCATCAGTAAGTTGTCCTCTTTCTATAAATGGAGGGATCAACCAGCTCAAGGCCGGGTAAGCTTTATCGCCAATAATAAAATAATTGTCCGGGATTCTGATTTGTCTTGAAATTACATTTTTGTATAAATCACTATTTTGGAAAATTCTCCTATCACTCACGGAGCTTGGATAGCCTACAAAGGCGTCGGTAAATTTAAGCTCTGAATCGCAAACTGCTTGCAATGTTATTGCATATGTACACTTTCTATTAATATATCGTTCTGGATATTCATTTAGATCATTCTGAGCCATCATTGTGACCAGACGTGTTGTTATTTGTTATTATAAATGTATTAAAATTAGTAAATTTACGGACTTGCAAAAGCGTGACCTAGAACCTACCGACTTAGTTATCTGGGTCACTCGGTCTTCAGAGAGTAAAGTGTAAATAATTGTGAGAACTTTATTTTAATTTTCTATTATGATAAATTACTTTACAATATAATAAATATGGAAGGCAGTCCCTTTAATCGGAGCGGGTTAACACGCCGTAGCCCCCAGCCTTCGCCCTCACGAGCGCCCGCGGCCAAACCCCAAGAAGAGGATTCTGGGATAGTGTCCACCCCCGAGATCCAGTCCTGGATGAGCACTATTGAACAGTGCCTTAACGAAGTTTGCGCCATTGCTTGTGACGGAAAGTTGAATACAGACCAGAAGTTGAAAATCAACAACTTGTGCCGTAGAGTTGCCCACGGTACATCTCAGATGGCGGTTCAATACCAGTCCGTTAAGGCTAAAGCTATTCAAGCCCATCATTCCCATCAAGACCTACAAGAGAAGCAGAACCTATCACAGCGCATTAATGACCTTCAAAAAATCATCGAAGTGTCCACAAAGCCGATCGCTGCCAAACCTTCCTTCGCCGATATGATTAAAAAAGGAACCAACGATTTTATTCAGCCGAAACTCCTCAGCTCTGTGGCAATTTACCCAACTGACAAATTAAAGTCTAGTGAGGAAACAAAATCGTTGGTCCAAAATTTAATCAAACCAGGACAAATGAAGCTTCATGTGAGAGGTCTGCGCAAGACTAAAAATGGCGGTGTTATCATCAGTACCGAAAGTAAGGAAGACATCGACAAGCTCAAGCAGTCGACCCAACTGACATCCTCTGGTCTAACCGTCGACGAGCCACATAAACGAAGACCTAGGATAGTGGTTATCGGAGTGCCCTCTACCATGCAGGAATCAGCCGTCTATAATTGTATCTACCAGCAAAACTTGGCTGACAAACTTCCAGATACATCACTTAGCACTTTTTTGTCATCAATCAAGCTAAGCCATAAATCTGGGAAGAAAGATGCAGAGACCTGCAATTATGTACTAGAAGTTTCCGCGCAAATACGAAAGGCCCTAATAACCAATGACCGTGTCTTCGTGAATTGGTCATCGTGCCCTGTGAAGGACTTTACGTTGGTCACACGCTGCTTCCGATGCCAGCAGTACGGACACGCAGCCAAGACATGCCGGGAGGAGGTCGACACTTGCGGACATTGTGGCGAAGTGGGTCACGCTCTAAAGGACTGTAAAAAGACGACTGAAACACCGAAATGTGCTACATGCTCACGGTTCAAGAAGCCAAATTCCCATAAAACTGGGGACTCCAACTGTCCCGCCAAAAAGCTAGCCGAAAGTAGGTACATCAATTCTATTGATTAGGTAGACGCCTAAGAGCGCCATTTCCTATTAATTTTTAAGCACTTTATATTAATCTCTTTGTATGTATTCTTTCTCTCTATTCTATAAGTGTTTGATATTTTACTAACCGATTACACATCTGTCCTACTAACCTAAAATCACATGTCATAAAATCGATCACGTAGGTACGCATATTTCTAATAGCATTAATAATAATAAATAGAGTTTAGCAACATTGACCCGGATTATTCTGATGACGCGGATACTTGCATGTCGCAGTTAATATACACAATATGACATAGTTTCGTTTATATAATTGTTAATAATTATTACTACTTACTAAGCCCTAGATTAATTAATGAAAAAAATGTTAAGTTTTGCTAATTTTTTTTTTACATTGTTTGTAGCATTTAATATTTATACATACCTACTTTTACCTAATTATTGTTTCTGGTTCATATTTTGCAAGTCAATAATTTTATTTTAAAATTTTATTTTAATACTAGCTTTTGCCCGCGACTTCGTCCGCGCAGGAGTCGAAAATAGTTAAAATAGGATTATTTTTTGTTGATTTCAAATTAGATTGAGTTTAAAACATTTCAAAATAAAATGTACTTACTTAATTTAATCAAAAGCACTGAGGAGTTCGAGTCGAAGCAAATCGCCTAAAATAACTTTCTACTCTTTTTTAAACCCGGTGGGTAATTAATTTCGTAAAATCCTTTCTTATCGGATGCCTACGTCATACGAAGAACACACCCTACAAGTTTCAGGTTTCTACGATTTAGGCTGTGCGTTGATCCGTCAGTCAGTCAGGACAAAGAATTTTATATGTATAGAGAAGATAGATTTTGAATGAGATGTATTTTAACTTGGAACACGAAAACCTCGGGTGCACCCAATTCTCTTGGGATGGGATCCAAAATGGGCTATACGTCTAAGTACCTAAAGTTCTAAACCAAAAAAATGAATTCTTCTATTTCTGTCTTTCTAACACAGAGCCAATAATGCACAAAACTCTACGATTACCACATGAGTAAATCTTTAATCATATCGTGCTAATTAGTAATTACCTATCTATCATAGTCATCTTTTGTGTTTTTAGGGTTCCGTACCTTAAAAGGTAAAAAAGGAACCCTTATAAGATCACTTTCCTGTCCATTTTAAAAATGAAAAAGGTGTAAAAGTCCTATTCATTTGTTTAGGTATTTTCGTATTCATAACAAAAGATATTTCTTTTAAATTACTTAATAATTAGTATCTACTAACTTTGGGAACTGTGACTTTTGGCAAATTGTTCAAAATTTTATTATTAGGTAGGGCTGAACAGTTGCGCAGAGAGTAATTTTGGCGTATCCTAATAAAAATATAGAGTTTTAAGTATTCAGTGGCTATCCTATAACAGTTCTATGTTTTAACAAATATCCCGTCTCCGAGATGGTTTAGAAGTTTGGTTAGAAAGCATGATTTGTGCACAGCGCACTTTTGATAAAATCTTAGTCATAACGTTTGGTCAAATACCCCATTTCCGAGACACCTATGAGATTTGGTGTAAAGGCATATTTCAATTGCCGTAATGTCCTCTATCGACAGGTATTAGCAAACGTATCGCGCAAAAACAAAATACTATGTCAAGTTCCCAGTACTAAATGACAAGACACCTTTTTTCAGTTCAATGTTCGAAGTTTTCAACCTCTTAGGTTTTACGTTAACGCTGTCAGCTTGAAGTGACGTCTTACCAATCATAGATTAATGAGTATGTTACCAATGTAATCAAAAGCACTAAAGAGTATTGATATCAACTTCGAAGCAAATCACTCCCAAAATAACTTTCTTCTCCTTTTTAACCCCGTTAGGGGATGAATTTCAATAAAATACGAAACACGTGTTCCATTAATTCTGTTAAAGAATGTTTATGCAAAATTTGAAATAGATTGGACTAAGGAATCACGTTGTCCAATACAAACTTTGCCCCCCTTTTTCACCCCTTTAGGGGTAGAATTTCGGAAAATTCTTTCTTATCGGATGCCTACGTCATACAAAGAACACACCCTTCAAGTTTCAAGTCTCTACGATCAGCGGTTTAGGCTGTGCGATGATCCGTCAGTCAGTCAGGACAAAGGATTTTATATGTATAGATATAGATAAGAAGATAATACATGCATAATATAGCCGTGCAAAGCCGGGGCGGGTCGCTAGTACTTTGATAAAAGAGATCCAATCAAAGAGTATTTAAGTTTTTAATAACCCCAGCACGCCGCTTCATACACATGTTCATACAATATTGCTGGAGCGTTGTAATGTTCCAAATTCAAAAAACGCTCCTGCATTGATTTAATTTTCTTTGACCGCGACACTGGCTATATGCACGATAGTAATAATGCGAAGCCATAGTAAATCAAATCAAATCAAAATTTTTTATTTCTTTGGATGTATAATACCTTAAAAGTATAATAGACCACTTGAAAACGTCTTAAAAACTAAGTTAGGATGTGTGCCTTCGGAACGCGCCCACCAATGAGAAGAAGGCACAAGAAACTCATGGGGTTTTTTTTTTCATGTGATCACGCTCACAATGGTCAATATTACAAATATTTGAAAGTATTATTTGAAATGGAGCAACTAAAGTCACGTCCATGGGTTCTTATCATTAAGGTAAGACGAAGTATCATAGTACGCCTTACTGCACAATCTATGCTTTATAAAAGTTTTGAACCTGTTAATGGACATGTCATATACCTCTTTAGGTAATTTATTATAATAGAGCACACATGTACTATTAAACGACCTGTTTATTTTCCGGAGCCTACTACCGGGCACGGTCAGTTCATCCTTATTTCTTAAGTTGAAATTATGAATATCGCTGTTTTTACGGAAAATATCAGGATTTTTGTGAACGTAGAGCAAGTTTTCGTAGATATATTGGGAATAGAGCGTTAATATGTTTAACTCTTTAAATTTTTCTCTAAGTGATTCCCTGGGGCCCATTTTGTAGATAGCTCGAACAGCTCTCTTTTGCAATATGAAAATAGCATCAATATCTGCAGCACACCCCCACAGTAGGATGCCGTACGACATGACACTGTGGAAGTAGCCGAAATAGACTAGGCGAGCAGTCTCAATGTCCGTGTATTCGCGAATTTTCTTAACGGCGTAAGCGGCAGAACTAAGTCTATTGGACAATGCTTCCACATGCGGGCCCCACTGAAGCTTAGGATCTAAAGTTATACCTAGAAAGACAGCCTTACTGACTAATTCAACTTCCTCATCATTAATCTTTACAACAGTTTTTACTTGTTTTACATTTGGAAGTGTAAACCGAATTAATTTAGTTTTGGATCCATTCAGTAATAAATTATTGGAATTGAACCAATCAACTATTCTAGAGAGAGCATTGTTCACATCGTCAACGTTGGACTGACGCCTTTTAACCTTGAACACCAAGGAGGTGTCATCTGCGAACAACACTATCCCATGGTTGTCCCTTACAAGGTAAGGTAAGTCATTTATATAAACTAAAAACAGGAAAGGTCCTAATATGGATCCTTGAGGAACCCCCATTGCTATCGCAGATCCGGGGGATCGAATGTTTTATTACAATTTGGTACATTCGTTTTTAGCAAAGCTTCTGCAATGGGGGTAGAAGAATTTAAAGCCTTCGTCAAAGTAATAGCTACATTACTGAAAAAAATCTCAAATTCGTTTGCGATATCTTGATCATTATTAGTTATATTTCCATTAATACTCAATTTAAACTCGGTGTTTTTGGCTGCGACTCTCCCTGTTTCAGCGTTAATTACTTTCCATGTAGCTTTTATTTTATTATCACTAGATTTAATCACAGATTTAATGAAGAGAGATTTTGCCAAAATACATACTCTTTTAAATATCCTTGAATAGTTTTTAACGTAGGCTCCAAACTCCCCTGATGTATTACTCTGTCTTTCCGCGTATAACTCATATAGTTTATGTCTACTGCGGTGAATACCGACCGTTGCCCAGTCACTAAACTCGCGTTTGTCGGAGACTACCATAGATCTGGACGTAAATATAGACTGAAATTGGTTATTTAGAACCGAAAAAAAGTTATTGTATAATACATTTGGATCCGTATCACAAGGTAGAAACGGTAAAACGTTAGCCAAATTCAATCTAAGTTCCTCCAGACGAGCAGCAGTCACCGGTACGTACTTTATTTTCCTTTTTGGTATCGATTTTATGACAATAGCAAATTTGACAAACTGACCACTATGGTCTGATTCTAATTTATTAATGATAGATTTGCTAATTGTGGATATATTATCAGTAACATAAACATTATCAATACATGTCGCAGTAGTGTCAGTGGTTCTAGTAGGCTCCAGAAACACGTTAGATAAATTGTGTGATTTATACAAATTTAGAAGTTTCGTGGAAAAGGTGCTTATTTTCAGTAAATCTACGTTAAAATCACCACATACAAGTAATTGTTTTTTTGATTTAGTTAATTTTGTCAGCATTTCATCCAATATCTCAATAAATTCTTTAAAATTTTCAAAAACAGGTCGTCTATATACACATACTACTATTAATTGCTCCAGTTCTACACAAGATATTTCCGTTACACATTCCACAGACATAGACACGACATCTTTTCTTTCTTTATAGTTTAATTTCTTGTTCAGTATTATAAGAGACCCCCCCTTTGCCGTGTTTACCCTGCAGAATGCGCTGCCAACCCGGTGGTTGAGTAAAATTATAAATAAAAAAGAGATGGCGCTAGATGCTTCTTTCCGTATGTCAAACTGACAATTTTGACATCATCCCTACGTTCTGTACGTTTTCATGCAAAAATATTATGGTTTATTTTTTACGCCAAGAAATATCAAATTTTAATTAGTAACATAAATCTACTTGAAATACCTATACCTCTTCTGATATTTTCTGAACACATTCGTGAAGATTATGTTAAAATCTGTTTCCTAGTTCCCGAAATTAGACTGCACAAACAAAGGTAAACAAATAAAATCAACATTTCCTGAGATGAATGGTAGTTTCGCGAAAACGAAGAGATGGCGCTAGTTACTTGAAATTAAAAAATATATCTTATTAAATTAATTACTTTATTTTCTAGTTAAAAAATGTGTATATTGCTATGTATTCTTAAAATACATAAGTGTACAAAATTTTTAAGCAGAACAAAAAGAATAATCAACTAATTTGTGAATTTCTAAATTTAAGAAAACCTGAATCGCGCATGCAAGATTTTTTTCTACCGGAGCTATATAAGGTTAGCGAATTCTATAGTGCTAAGATCATTATGGACGTAGAACGCTTACTTCCAAAACTTCGAATTTATTATATGTAGAGATAAAAAATGTGTATATTGCTATGTATTCTTAAAATACATAAGTGTACAAAATTTTTAAGCAGAACAAAAAGAATAATCAACTAATTTGTGAATTTCTAAATTTAAGAAAACCTGAATCGCGCATGCAAGATTTTTTTCTACCGGAGCTATATAAGGTTAGCGAATTCTATAGTGCTAAGATCATTATGGACGTAGAACGCTTACTTCCAAAACTTCGAATTTATTATATGTAGAGATTTTAATTTATTTTATAAGTAAATGTAAGTCCTTTTTCGCCTGAGATACAGGATTACCTAGTTCAGGCATATGTGTTATTTTTGTCCTCTATAATATTTAGTGCTTAGTTTATTATGTAAAATGAGTTTTAATAAATATATTTGTATTTGTATTTGGTGCCTTTATGGAGATGTAGCCACCATCGATAGCACCAATGACTCCCGATATATGGGCAAATCTTTGGAACTTATGTGCCACTTGTTCTTCTTCTCCTTGCGGCCACTTTATTAAACTGCTGCTCTTTATTAATCACTCTCACATTATTCATAAATGATCGGTGCAAGGACGATTTTCCCATGTCAAATCTGTCAAAAAGCATACTAAGCAAATTGCCTAAAATTAATTATGCCTAAACATGCCTAAGGACCAAGAAGCCTACCAAGCAAAATGCCTAAAATAATGTCAAACATAAACTTCTTTGACTGTATTAAATACTTTTACCTATTGTAAAATTACTGGACACTTCCCGAGTGTCAGATAAATGCAGTGACAGTATCGTGTTCCTATCCTAAGTTCCATAGTTCTTTTGGATAATTTTCATATCAGTAATTCTGTGTCCATAGATTTAAAATCTTTTCTAATGGCCACTTTCGAGATCATTCTTAATCAAAAAGGGGGACAGTTACTGTTGTGTAAGGGATTTAGATATACTTTAAATAAAATCAACGCTGACGGAACTAAGCTATGGAGGTGCTGTAATAGAAAATACTGTTATGCGTCTTTGAAAACAAACCAAGATAATAATACTATTTTGCGTGAGACAACTCATGTATGTTCACCGGATCCGTCGCGCAATAAAGTCTCTATTTTAATGGAGGAATGCAAAGGTAAAGTTGTTAAAAATTTTGTTCCTGTGCAGCAGATATTTGAAGAAGTTTTTACTGGAAATCTTTCTCAATCTGACGATGACGATAATCTATTACCTGTTTTTAAAGCAAAGAAAGACACCTTACTTAGATGTAGAAGAAATTTTTTAAAGAGTACAAAAACCGAGTTTAGAAATTTAAATGAAGTGCAAATACCTGATATATTAGCCAAATTTTTTTGGTTTGCGATAATGGAGATGACAACAATAAAATTTTGTTGTTCTCCACACCAATTGCTAAAAAGATGATTTGCAATTTTGCAAATAAGTCTCAGTTTTTTGGTGATGGCACAGAAAAAAGGGTACCGGAACCTTTCAAACAGTTATTTACTATACACATAGATATGTTCAGTGACGATGAGACAATAAACATTGTGCCATTTATTTATGCCCTACTGCCTGACAAGTCTACTAATACGTACGAAAGACTTTTCTACCTCATAAAAGACAATTTCAATATAACGATTAACAACTATAAATGCGACTTTGAGCCTGCACAATTTCAAGCTATTAAACTAGTTTTCCCGAACGTGTCTGTAACTGGGTGTTACTATCACTACAGTAAAGCTGTTAAAAAGAATGCGAAACATATTGGTCTAACCGGGACGGCCGAAGGACGAATTACTACAATTAATGTAGCAAACCTACCTCTTCTTCCAAAATCACGCTTAATGGAGGGATGGACAGCAATATTGCAAAGTTCTACGGAAAGCGAAGAAATGACACGGTTCCAACAATATTTCGAAAGGCAATGGAAGAGATTATTGCCTACGATGTTAAGTTGTGCTGGAGAGACACACAGGACTAACAATGGTCTGGAAGGGTGGCATCGACGCCTAAATGCCCGTGTCCCACCGAATTCCACAATAATATTATTTTTACAAAAATTACAAAAAGAGGCATTGTGGCAAGCACGTCGCTTAAAAAGTCATTTATTCGACAATAAAAACCGAAATAAAGCAGATATATTGTTTAATAAGAGATATCATGAACAATTAGAAAAGCTAAATAAAGGTATCATAATACCCTTACAACTCTTAAATAAGGTGCGCTGGCTGAAAAAACGTATATTTAATGATAATTAATCAGTTCGACTTCATTAGTAAAAATAACCCTTTATTATAGAAGATTTAGTACTTCAGAAAAAGAGAAGTAGTTATTAAGTTTTAATTTAGAATAAAGCTTTTAGTTCACTTTCATAAGTTGTTAAGTTTAATAAATAAATATATGTAATAAAATGAAATGGATATATAGTTTTAGCTTCGGGTGACCAAAGGGCTGGCTCGTACCTCGGACAACGGATAAGCATCGCCATCCAACGTGGTAACGCTGCCAGCCTTTTGGGCACACTTCCTAGGGATCCCCATTTGGACTTTTAATTTAGTGTAAGTAAAGTAGGTAGTTTATTTAATTAATTTAAGTTTTCGTTATTTAATTGTTATTTAGTATAGTTTAGTTACTTGTTCATTTATAATAAAGCACAAATATAAATTTGAATAAATTAAATAAAGAGGAGAAAATAAACATAGAGAGTTTATGTGCAAAGTATTCAGACATTTTTTATTTAGAGGGAGACAGGCTAAAAACCACAGATATTTACCAACATTCCATACAAGTTAAACAAGATACTCAGCCAACTTATACTAAACCCTATAGATTACCACATTCATTGAAAAAAGAAACTCAACAACAAATAGAAAACATGTTAAAAGAAGGAATTATAGAACCATGTCAAAGTGAATGGTCCAGTCCTATTTTACTTATTCCGAAAAAAGTAGATAGCGAGGGAAATAAAAAATGGCGTTTGGTAATTGATTACAGAAAATTAAATAATATCATACACGATGATAAGTTTCCACTTCCTAATATTACGGAAATTTTAGATTCTTTATCAGGTTGTATGTACTTTTCGAGTTTAGATTTACATCAAGGTTATTATAATGTCAGTTTAGAACCAGAAAGTCGTAAATATACTGCGTTCGATTCAGGAAGGTATCAAATGACTAGAATGCCTCAAGGACTAAAAACCAGCCCAAGTTTATTTTCGAGGATGATGACGTTAGCAATGACTGGATTAACTACTGAAAAATGTTTTGTTTACCAAGACGATTTAGTTTGTTTTAGTAGAGATTTACCATCGCACATAAAAAATTTACAAGACATATTTGAGAGAATTAGGAAAGTTAAATTGAAATTAAACCCACAAAAATGCAATTTCTTACAAAAAGAGTTACTTTTCTTAGGGCATGTAGTAACTACGGATGGAGTAATACCAGATCCAAATAAAATTAATGTTGTAAAAAATTATCCAATTCCGAAAAATACTGACGAGGTGAAAAGATTTGTGGCTTTCGTTAATTACTATAGAAAATTTATTCCCAATTTCGCAGATAAAGCGTATCCATTAAATAATTTATGCAGGAAAAATATAAGTTTTAACTGGAACGATGAGTGTAAAAAATCATTTGATTTATTAAAACAAAGTGCTATTTCTTATCCAGTATTACAGTACCCAGATTTTTCAGAAGGTAACCAATTTATTTTACAAACAGACGCATCAGGTTATGCAGTAGGTTCAGTATTATGTAACGGAAATGGTAGGCCAGTAGCATACGCGAGTAGGAGTTTAAATAAGGCGGAAAAACGATATCCAACAATAGAGAAAGAACTGTTAGCGATAGTGTGGTCAGTAAAACACTTCAGACCATATTTATATGGACGTAGATTTAAGGTACAAACCGACCATAAACCACTAATAGCTTTATTTGGAATGCGAGATCCATCTAGTCGATTAACGAAATTTAGGCTAATTTTAGAAGAGTATGATTTTATTGTAGAATACCTAAAAGGTAAAAACAACTCAGCGGCAGATGCCCTATCACGGTTACAAATTACGTCAGAAGAATTGAAAGAGATGAATGAAAGTGTAATGAATGTGATGACGCGTGCACAGAAAGAAAGATTTGAAAAACAGGCACAACAACAGCCTACAAGAACTATTGACGTTTCCTATGACGATCGGCCTGATCAACCGAAAATTGTAGAAATGTTAAATAAACCAAAACTATTTACGGAATTACGTTTTATAAGTGACAAAGAGTTAACTCGATATCGAAATTTAAATGAAATAAAATACGAGAACAATATTATGTGTTATGTTCCAAGTATAAGTACGATTTTTATAAATCCAACGTCTCGATCGCAACTATCGCCAGGCGAATTTGTGAGAGAGTTGGAAATATTTTGTAAAAAATACGCAATAAAAGAGATATATTTTATAAAAAATAAAAATAATTATATTTTTATAGAGAAAGTGTCAAAAGAGATAAAGAAGATAAGTAAATGGTCCGGACCACGATTATGTATAGTACAGGATGTACAAAGAATAGAAAAAAAAGACGACCAACGCATAATTATAAATGACTTTCATCTTTTGCCCACAAGTGGCCACGCGGGCATTAGGCGAATGGTAAATAACATCAAAAAATATTACTTTTGGCCAGGTCTAGAAGTAGATATCACGGAATTTGTCAAAAGATGCGACAAGTGTCAAAAACAAAAACATTCGACGCATCATGTGAAGGAACCAATGGTTATCACTACAACTGCAACGTCAGCATTTGAAAAGATATTTTTAGACTTAGGAGGACCACTCGATAGGGATTACATTAATTATACATACATATTAACTATACAATGCGAGCTGAGTAAGTACATCGAAGCATATCCATTATTATCGAAAAGTTCAGGTGAAGTAGCAAGAAATTTTGTTAATAACTTTATCCTAAGATATGGAATTCCAAGGTGCATTGCGAGCGACATGGGTACCGAGTTTTTATCAACAACAATGAAAGAGGTATGTAAATTATTACAAATAAATCAGCTACAGTCTACGGCGTATCATCATCAAAGCATCGTCGGTGCATTGGAAAATTCTTTAAGAATACAAACTGAAAATCATTCTGACGCGTGGAGCACATGGCTTCCCTTTTGGTGTTTTTCTTACAACACATCAATACATTCAGAAACCAAATTCTCACCGTTTGAATTAGTTTTTGGAAAAAAATGTATTTTACCATCTAATTTAACTACAGGGAAAATTGAACCATTATATAATTATGAAAATTACCCATTAGAACTTAGATATAGATTACAGACATCGCAAAAAGAGGCGCGTGATAATTTGGTTACTAGTAAAATTTACAGAAAAATTAGATACGATCAACATGCGAATCCAATTTCATATAAGCCGAATGATTTAATTTTAATAAAAAATGAAACAGGAAACAAGTTTCAAAGTATATGCTCAGGTCCATACACTGTTATAAAAGAATGTTCACCAAATGTAGAAATTTTAAAGAATAACAAAAATTATATAATACACAAAAACAGAACAAAGCGTTATGTTTTTTTTTTTTTTTGATCATTTATTTACCAAAAACAATTATAAAACACAAATTCGCTTCACTCCCTTAAACCAGTAATTGGTTTGTCTGGGAGTTGCACAATCCTCTTACTAACTAAATTTTACAGTAAACTACCGTTACTAATAACTAAATCACAAACAAACAAAACAAATTTTATCGAGCGGGTACATATTCGCACAATATTTATGCATCAGTCGTCGTCTTCACTATCCAAGCAGTGCGTCTCACTCGCACGCATTGTTCGAGCCATACCAACAGCTACCAAACCGGTCCGCTTGACATAATGAGACTACACCACTGCACAAAGTTTGTCCCCGCAATACAGGGTGCTCCTATTAACTTAATACAATTAAACACTGGAAATTATTATGAACTTACGATACTTACATATAATTTAACATATTATTTTATCATCTATAATAAGTATTAAGTAGGTATTGTTTTAGTATATATTTAATATTATTATGCGTAATTTTATTTTTAACATCTAGTGGTAATTCATTGATTAGTCTCGGTAACATATATGCTGTCGTTCGTTTACCATAAAAATTACTTGCGCATATCGATTTTAAATGTTGACATCTAATTCTTTTTGTATTCCTATTGTGCTTTATACGATTATCTTTATATTCGAAATAATTTTCAATCAATAAGAATTGATTCAACTTTATCTGTACTGGCAGAACATTACAGTGTTTAAAAATACCTAACTCATTATCACTATACTTAAGTTTTATCTTATAAGGGACAATTATTTTCAATATTCTTAGCTGAAGGTTATATATGTCTTCTACATATGACTTAAAGGTACGCCCGTAGCTACTGAGACCATATCCAATGATACTTTCAACCAGCGCATTGTACAACTGCAGCCGTATACCGTATGGTACTCTATTTTTTATTATCTTAAAGTTGGCCATAACCGCCCTCAGCTTGTCACATGTCACTTCTATATGGGGTTTCCAACAAAATCTACTGTCAATGATCAAGCCCAAATATGTACACTGCTGCACCTGTTCAATAGCTTCACAATTACAAATGACACTACTCAATGCATGAAGGCAGTCATGCCTATGCACAATTAGCTTAATAGGCTGTGTAGTTCGATTATGACTAGAACGGATATGCATAAGTTTGGTTTTTTGTGCATTTAACACCAGCCCGACATCATGGGACCATTTGCATATAAGATCAAATTCATCCTGTAGTGTTTTAATTGCGTTTACTATGTTCCTATCACTAGCAATAAGACATGTGTCATCGGCAAATTGTAAAATTTTACACTTAGTGACTAATCGGTTGATTTCATTAACATATGAAATATAATGCAATGGTCCTAATACTGAACCCTGCGCTGTACCATCTGTAACCTGCACCTCGTCGCTATATTCATCTGCTACTTTAACCCTATATGTTCTTTCTTGTAAGTAATTCTGACACCATTTGAGCAAAGGCCCACGGATTCCGTTATCTTCTAACTTACTGACCAATGTACAATGTCTGAGTGTGTCAAAAGCTCTACTATAGTCTATAAAAACAACTACCACGTGATGTTTCTTATCTAGACAATTATTTATATGATCAGTAAAAACAGACAATAGCTGTGTAGTACTTTTACGTTTCTGGAATCCAAACTGATTTGGAGATAAAATTTCATTTTTTGTATAAAACTCGTGAATTTCATTAGCGATATACTTTTCAACCACCTTGTCAATAATAGGTAATATTGTGATTGGCCGATAGTTGCTACAATCTAGTTTATCTCCTTTTTTATGTATTGGTCTCACCACACCAGATTTTAATTCTTTTGGATAGTTCCCTGCTGTAACACTCGTATTTATCAAATGAATAATAGGCGCAACTAGCTTCTCAGACAATGACTTAATATCTATTGGCCTAATGCCGTCAGATCCTGGACTTTTATTACATTTAATCTTCTGCAACAACTTATAAATTGCTTTAGGCTGTGGTTTCCTTAACAGTATTGATACATTGGCTTGGTTACGATAGTTGTCATTATTTAACAATGGTTTCCTACAATTAAGAATTATACTTTTAACAGATATTTCAAAACCCTCAGCAAATTTATTAGCTATCTTTTTTTCATTGTCGTATAGAGCATGCTTGTAAAAGGCTTTCATAATTGTTTCGTCTAATGATTGTTTAATTCTACCTGATAACCTATTCAAAACTTGCCACATTTTCTTTGGGTCACCTCTATTTAAGTTTATAAAATGTTTATAATATTTATTCCTTGATTTTATGACTAATTTATTGACTTTATTTCTTAATTTGTTATATTCTAGACGTAATATTTTATTATAGCTATCTTTTTTTAACTCAATAAATTTCCTATCTCTTTTATCACACATATTCATAACTTTTTTGTCTATCCAAGCCTCTTTACTTCTCTTTGAATTTCCTAACATTACCGTATATTTAGCTTTTTCATAGCACTTTTGTATAGACTTTTTTATAAAACAATATATCTCGTTTGGACAATTTAAATTATATATTGGTGCCCAATCAATTTTATTAAATTCTTTATTTAATAAATTCTTATTATATCTAGTGATGCTTTGTTTTGGGACACCCTGTATGCAATCGGCACAATTTGCGCTCACTATTGTGAGTCGGTGGTCGGCCAGTACAGTACCGAGAGCTGCACAGTAAACGTCTAGTGTCCGGGTACCGATGGTACCGATGTACCATCGGTAACTTAATAGTATATAATTTTTTTAAAATAATAATAATCATAATTATTGATTCTATTCTATTTTATTAAAATGATAATATTATGTAAATCTTAATAAGTAAACATTTTAAATTAAGCGTCTTAGAAACTATATTTCATATTATGATACATACCTATATTTACTTTTAATTACTTTTTCATTTTATGATAAATTTAGTTTTAAAATAAAATAAGCTTTCGTCATTTTATTTTTCAAGTAACGGTGGTGATGAGATGTATGTAGGTTAAGATTATCATTTATTCTAAAATATAGACAGTTGTAATCCAGAGCTTGATCGTTTCACTTGCCTCCGAGTCCCATCCTTACATGGCATTGTCACAAAAAATACAGTTAGGCAATCCACGTCTTGCAATGAAGCGTTTGAGACATGCCAAGAATGCTTCGGTAGAGAGATCAGTAACCAGTTCAACATGGATTGCTTTTGTGACAAAACAAATAAATAGTGCCACATAAGCCTTTGACACTATTGGATTACGAATTCTAGCAACTTTTATGCTGAATGGGTCACAAAAGTCCAAACCTATAGTCTGAAATGGTCGTTTAGTTTTCATCAACCTTTCTTTAGGGAGAGACCCCATCAGTTGCTTCGCAGCAGCAGCCTTTACACAATGACATGTGACACACTTATGGACCACCTTCTTGACCTCTCTAATACCACTGATCAAATAATATTTTTGCAAGAGGGAGCTAAGTACTAACTTGGGCCCTGCATGGAGAAGGCGCAGGTGCTCTCTCTCAACAAGCATTGAAGCAATACGAGATGATTTTGGTATTATTGCTGGGTGTTTTTTGTCATATGACATATTTGTGGCATTTTGAAGGCGACCACCTACTCTTAAAATGTTACTTTCATCTAAAAAAGGATGTAAGTTAGCTAAACCAGACTTGATAGTCTTGCCTTTAGACAAGGATTGTATCTCAAAGGATAAATGTTTAATTTGAGCCGCACGAATTATTACATTGAGTGAATTATCTAAATCTTTTGGGCTCAATGGGCCAAAGGCCTTTCCATTTTTATTTATAGTAATACAGTTATTTTTAAATCTCAATAGCAGAGCCACTACCTTTTGTAATTTGTAGAGACTGGAATATTTTTCAAAAAGATTGAAATCAGTAATTTCAGTAGTACAGACATTGGCTGTAGTCTCATCGTTACAGGGAATAGGAAATTGAAATTCTGTGTGTGAGTGAGTAAACTCTATATCTGCCAAATTAGCAGGCCCACACCACCATAAGTTGCTTGATTTTAGTTTTTGTGGATCAGAGCCACGAGATAACAAATCGGCTGGATTATCTGCAGACCTAACATATGACCACTCAAAGACCCTTGTAAGCTCATGTATCTGTTTAATTCGCCTTGAAACATACAGGTCGCGAATGGGTTTGGTTGATGTCAGCCATGCCAACACAATTTGTGAGTCGCTGTATAAGTGAACTGACAATGAGAATCTTGTCTTCAAAATGTCAAAGACCCGACTTGCCAGCTGAGACAAGAGAACAGCGCTGGTGAGCTCAAGTTTAGGAATAGTCAATGTTTTGGCCATAGGGGCAACCCTTGACTTTGAACAAAGCAAGTTTACATACACCTTTGAATTTTGCTCATCCACAACCCTTAGATACAGACAGCACCCAAACGCCTTGATTGATGCATCTGCATAAACTTAAAGGATACCAAGTAAATGAACCTAAAAAAATTATTAAACTCCTTCTGAATTCTCTTGATCACTTATTTGCAAGCGGAGGTTTGAAACTAAAATTATCGGAGACATGGTATTCACAGAATCTTTTTGAGTACTCAAAAGTGAGATATTACAAATCAATTAGAATAGATGATAGTTTGAAGAAACTTAATAGGATGATCCCCGATATTAATGAAGGGTTCCCATCACTACAATCATTAATCATGGGAGTTGCAACAACCACTGAAAATCTATCAAGAAGTTGTTATTCTCCCTGTTTACCGATGTTTTTGTATTCATTTGAGACTGGAAATGTATTTCGAAGAAAAAACTTATTAAACCCGACAGCAAAGAAGATGAACTTACCAGTCCTTTTAAATTGTCCATCTGTCTTTGGAGGTCTCCCTGTATCAAACATCTATCAGCATAGTCAAAGAGGCTGTCCAGATCCTTTAACTATATGGTTAAAAATCTGGTTTGTAATTAGAAAAGATGCTCCAGAGGTGTTTAAAGCGCTACTCAATGTTCTACCCTGCACGAGCCATTTGATCCTATTAGATTAGTAGAGGACATGTACAGTCTGAACATAACCGGCCTTCCTAATTTCGAGAGAAAGGCAAGAGAGATAGTGGAAAAATTCTTACCGGGATATGTAACGAATCCGCAAGTGATAAAACTCTTAGGAGCGTCTAGAGAGGATTTGGAAGCCTTATGTTCCATTTTAATAATAATAATAATAATAATAATATATCTTTATTTCAGACAAAAATCCATATAAAACATAAAAAAACATACATACAAATTAAAACCTAGGTGGCAATAGCCAACCATTTTTGGTACGTTGCAGTCAGCGGCAGACGAGCCGCAAGACTTATTATAATATTATTTTTACACTCGCCAACCCTGTACATGAAAGACGCTATGCGCCTCCGTTGGATGGCGTTGAAAGTATCAACGCGCGCGTCTGCAAACATCCCGGAGGCGCTGCAGCTTCGCGACAGCCCCATCAGATACCTAAAGATGTTGTTGTAGGCTACTCTGATGGTGCTGTGCGACTTCTTTGTATAGTCAGTCCAAAGCTGGCAAGTATAAAAAGTCTGGCAAAAAGATTTAAACGAGGTTATCTTCACGTCAGACGCAGCACTCCTAAACTTTCTAGCGATCATATTACCAACGACACACAAAGCCCGCCTCTGGCGTTCAATGTCCTCATCGTCCGTCAGTTTAGATGTTACGATGTGGCCAAGGTACTTGAAGCTGTCCACGACCCTAACAGTCTCACCATTAAGATATACGTCCGGCACAAATTGGGGTCCTCTACCCGACTTGAAAATAAGCATTTCCGTCTTCTTACTGTTATACACCAGGTCATGTTCTTTAGCGTACCTCTCACAGATACTCAATAGCCTACGAAGTCCTTTGATCGTGGGACTGAGCAGCACCATGTCGTCGGCGTAACTCAGGTTGTTGACGTACCTGCCATCCAACCTGAGCCCGACCGGGGTACTGCTCAGCTCCACGATCAGATCGTTTACATAGTGGTTAAAGAGATTAGGAGAGGTCACCCCACCCTGCCTCACCCCGCAGGACAGCCGGTAGCTATCTGAGACTTCAGAGTCCCACCTGACGCTGTTGGTCTGGTTGCCGTACCAGAACGACAACAGGTCAACAACCTCAGGAGCGACCCCAGAGCCGTGCATTTTCGTCCAAAGAAGGTCGTGATTGAGGGTATCAAATGCACGACTCAAGTCCAAAAAACATGCATAGACCGTAGTAGAATTTACTTTGTAATATTTAACAACCTCTTTCAATGAAAAAATAGCCATGTCAGTTGATAATTTCGGTCGGAAACCAAACTGACCATCGTCAGTGTCAAGTGTCACTACATGAGAATAAATCACTCTTTCCAGCACCTTGGCCACAATCGTCGCCAAAGAAATAGGTCTATAGTTTGACACGCTCGAGATATCACCCGTCTTGTTCTTAGGTATAGGTATAACCAACGTACGCATGAGTTGCTCAGGCAAGTAACAGTGTCTCACGCAGAGATTAAAAAGCCGCGCTAACACATCACATATATATTTACCTGCGAATTGTAAATGTTCGACACTGAGGCCGTCATGGCCCGGAGACTTCCCGCGCTTCATATCCTTCAAAATAACTTTAATATTTTCCGGCGTTATGTTAGTGCGGGGAGGCTCCGAGCCCTGACTGGCCCTCGGCGAGTGCTTATAATTTTGCACGTTCTTAACGTTAACGTTAAAATGGTTACGAAAAGTATTGGCTATGTCTTTTTTGTTTTTTACACCTTCTATGCTTACCGGGATAGTACTTTTGTGATCTAATTTTAATAACTAAAATAAACTAAAATTAATAACAATGAGGCCATACATCGCCAATCTTGCTCATGAGATATTACGCAATTCTAATGAAGGTGTTCAACTCCAGTTAGTAGGAAGTTTTACTAACGTCCAGACGATCAACAGGATTATTAATGAGACATCCGATGGAGATGAAACTATTTTTAGTCTTGGTCTTCTGAAGGATAAAGAAGCCATTAAAATCTTAAAACTAGACTAGACTTAGCAGGCCTACCAGGACCACTTCATATTGTCAATGAACTAATGTCAAAAGAACGGTGTACCTTTACTATTGCATTCGAGTTGAGGAGGCAGACGTGGGGTTTTGAGATAACGGATTACAAGCCCGGTTCCTTGTGAACAGACGCAAATCCAAGACTATGACATTACAGAACCTGAAAAGAAAGGCGATTGTATAGTAGCTAAAGTCTCACATGCACTTAAAACGGATGGCAAAGTTGCATTTCAAACTCGTGGTCCTTATCCACCATATTTAGGCTCTTCAACCCCAGAAAAAATGACAAAACCGAAGTTGACCGTAGCCTCTCCCAATCCAACTGTTAAATCAGTCATGAAATTGTATTACATCCTGACTTACCTCGAACGAATGGATAAAACAAGCCCATTATTAGGACTCATTCGCAGAATGATAGATGATAAACTCAAGACTCTTCCCAGAGTCTTTTCAGAAACACCTCTTGAAGATTGGTGTGGGAAAAACTATGGGGGGAGTTATGAGCATCGTTTTAAAGCCTCCTCACAGAAGAGATCAGCACTTTTTGCTCTTACAACTAATCTTGCAACTCACATAAATATAAATACCAATCAATTAGGGAAAGTCCTTAGAGGGAATGAAGATTATAACATATTCTTCCAAGAATTGTTTTTATTTATCCAGAATTACATCACAGAGCTCGCTTATAATGGATATCCTATATGGGATACATATGCAGTTGTACTAGATTGTCCTAAATGTACTTACCAAATCGTGAATAAACCTATCAACATAGATCGTCAAGCCATGGATTATCGCTCGAAGATGATGATTGATCTCCCAAAATCGAGTTTGGTTAATTTTGACATGACAAATTGCTTCCAACTTTGTATTCTTGGGATGTCTTTATCACTAGGGAGGAAAATTGCGACATCAAGATCTTTTTTGATGTCCATAATACACTAGAATCTTATGGAAACCCAAAGACAGAAGAGGTCACCGAAAGACTCAGCAGTAATTTGATGTCTGAATTTAGGAATTGTGATATCAATTACTTACTAGTTGTATGTTTACAAGAGAATAGACAATTTTATGACTATATATTATCTCGTACTTCTGAGTTTCCGAAAGATATGATGGACCACCTCTCATACTTAATCATGAACAGTGATAGGCTTCATGAATTTACACAATATTTCAACTTAGATCTCATGAAGCATTCAGAGATGACCCAAATATCAGGATTCTCAAGGCTTTTAGCCGTAGGACTGAAAAACTATATAATTCACCATATTAAGCTTTTCTTCAATGCTGCTACTTTTACAGTTTTTTCTACAGATAGTATAACTCGCCAGGCTTACTACTGGCGAACATTTTTAGTACACCTCCTCAAAAAAATTAATAAGTTCACGAAATCTCAGATATCAGGAATTTTACGGCTTCCAACAGTAACTGGAGAAAATTCATTTGAGTGGAACAAATTACTCCCTCGAGATTTTTCGAAGAATCTAGGAATCTCCATACCCTATGAAGGGAAGGGAGATTCAATTTCCGTCTGGAGAGACTTAAAAGATAATTTGAGTGAACTGATAGGGCCAAAATTACCTCTTACCTTATGTATTAATGTTATGAGAACTGAGCCCATGCCTCCAATCGAGATGAAACTAAGAAACAATACAATGAAATTTTATCTATCTCCATCAAATGAAGGTGACGAATCTGGATCATGTCCGATCTGGACTCGTTATCTCCATCATGCTAATAGACAGATTAGAAATTGAGTACAACAGCTTCATTGAAGATCGAAACGGAAGAGGCAAAGTTGCCATGTTTACTTAAAATTAATACCAACATTCAATGTTGCCCTACTTATTAAATATAGCATTTTAGTAGAAAAATACATTTTCATATTAATGTTCAGATTTAACTGAACAACTAGTGTATTATTATCCAAGGAGATCGAGGAATTTGGTTTTGACTTTGACTTTGTTTAATAAAGGAAAACAATCTGCCCCCACACCAGTGCCGTAAATTAAATAATTCCAAAACAAGTACCCAGTTCCATTTCGATCGAGTCAAAGACCCAACACAAAGATTGAGTCAGTAGGATTTCTGGCAACAAACGATAAGAGATTCAATTACAGAGACTTCTAACAACAAAAAGAGAGAGGTTTAGTCACGAGGACTACAAGTGATTAACTAAGAAGATTGTGTCAATAGGACTACTAGCAACAAGGCGATGTGCCTATCAGGAGTGATAATGATGATGATATTGGTTGTAATGGATGTTGACATGTGTAGCTGAGCTTATTACGAATTGCATCTAAGCTAAGTCCGGGTGTTATACGAATTGGTGATGATCTGGTATATTGTTGTTGTTGGTGGTTACAGGCTGTTTCCGCTGGACGCGCCGCCATGAGGCTACAAGTGCGGCTGCTGACTGCTCCGCCGCGCGGCATCCGAGCAACACACCCAGTTCTGGTGAGACGGGAGCTAGTCATTGGTTAGTTGTGCAGGTTGTACGTATGTTACGAAGGCTATGCTTGTAATGTTGCTATGTGGTTTTTAACATGGGTAGTTGTTCTTTTTCAAACTGCATCGAGTGTAAAGACCGATTCTTTTTGTATTACAGGGTTTCAAGACGTTCCTGTGTGCGGGATGGCCCTATGCGACGAGGCAATTTTATGCTTAGATATTTGTCTGTGGTCTGGTTGTTTCTATGTATTATAAGTATATATAGGGTATCCCGTAATGAATGGCCAAGCGGGCCCCTACGGATAGAGGACACTGTGCCGGATCAGAAAAACGAAAGTTATGTTCTATGAAAGTCTTTTATTTTCCAGATATCCGCTATTTTAATTTTTTTTTAAATTTCACGCCTTTCTCCGTGTTTTGTTATGAAAAAACTGCAAATGAAGGAATTATCCCAATCTGTTTTTTGGATAGTGTTCCAGGATAAATGTGCTATCGAATGCAAACAATATTTTTTATGACACATTGAAAGTTTTATTTTAAACTAAGGTTTAACTCAAACTTCATGGTTTTTTAATTTTTTAACCTGATCTTTAACCTTTCCTGGTGTAAAAAAATGTATGGTCACCCTGGTGCCAAATTAAAAAAAAAGTTGCCTATTTCACTGGGATTCTAAAATGATATAATACGTGGTATTGCCAGCTTTCAATACAAAATTAATTCCTATTAAAGTAAGCCAGAGCTGTCTTTTTTCCTGTTTTTTCCATAGTAAATTCGGGGAATTTCAGAACTAAAATTTCTTGAATTATTTTAAGTACAATAAAGTAAATTTTGGTACTACTTTTACTTCGCTAAAAGCATGCTCTTGCTCATTTTATTAGAAATTTATTTGGTATTATTTGGTATTTCTGAAATGGTATAATATATGGTATACCCAGTGGTATACCATATATTATACCATTTCAGAATCTCAGTAAAATAGGCAAGTTTTTTTTTATTTGGCACAAGGGTGACCATACATTTTTTTTACACCAGGAAAGATTAAAGTTCAGGTTAAAAAATTAAAAAACAAGTTTGAGATAAATCTTAGTTTAAAAAAAAACTTTCTATGTGTCATAAAAAATATTGTTTGCATTCGATAGCAGATTTATCCTGGAATACTATCCAAAAACAAAAAACAGATTGGGATAATTCCTTCATTTGCAGTTTTGGCATCACAAAACATAGAGAACGAAGTGAATTTTTTTTTTTAAATGGCGGATATCTCGGAAACCGATAGACTTTTATAGAACATAACTTACGTTTTTCTGATCCGGCACAGTGTCCTCTATACGTAGGTGCCCGCTTGGCCATTCATTACGGGACACCCTGTATTTACAAAAGAAAAGTATATAAGTAGTATATCCGTTGTCTAGCACCCATAACACAAGTCTAGTTACTTAGCTTGGGGCTAGATGGCGATGTGTGAAATGTCCTGCAATATTTATTTATTATAAAAAAATTTTGTTACTTTTCTTAATTTTGATTTATCACTACATAGTATAAAACAAAGTCGCTTATTTATTACTTGTCCAATGACAAGATAATTTTCAAAAATATATGTAGCACTGCAATCAGTGCTACATATATTTTTGAGAATATAGTGAACGAGGCCATTTATAGTGCAGATGTCAAAGAAAGTTGCACAAATAATGTTTGCCCTATAAATAATGTAAAAGAAAGAATGCTTTTCTATCACTAGATACCAATAAGACCAACTTATCTGAAGCTGCAGCATCTATATTACAAGAAAATAACATGGTCACATGCCGTCGCAATAACTGCAGCGGCGTAAGAACTTTTAATTACATTTTACATAATATTATAAGCTTTGAGTTAAGTCAAACTGAATCAAAATGTTTAGATGAGATTCCAATAAACATAAACTTAGAATCAAAGGAATATTATAGGTATTAGGAATTATCGAATATTTTGCCTTCGGGTCCAAAAGATGACTTAAACAGTAATTGGTCACTACAGGGCACACTGCTTTAGGCAAAACATACCCATTTGGGGTATGTTTTGATGACTTAAGCAATAAAACAAAGAGAAGTCAGAAAAATATAATACCGCATTGTCTTATGTATGGACAAAAATAATTTTAATTAGATTGCAGTAACGTAGGTTAATTGTTAGAAAGCGATGGCATATTACAATGGCTCAGGGATTGAATTTATATTTTACTCCGACAATTGCTACGGACAACAAAAAAACAAAATTATTTTTGCTATGTATATATTCGCGTTGATAAAGCATTCTAAAATATAGGATCTATAATTTTAAAATACATCTCAAGTATTCCAGAAGAAATTACAGAATTATCAATGTTTTCAGACACATGTGGTGGGCAAAACAGGAATCAACAGATGGCTGCTGCTCTTTGCTATGCTGTACAGAATACACACATGGAAGTAATTGAACAAAAGTTTTTAAGAGTCAGGTCACAGCCACATGGAGTGCGACTCCATCCATTCAGCAATTGAAAATACAAAAAAGCACCGAGAAATTTTTATGATGATGGATTGGATTGATGTTTTTAAGATGGCTCGATCAAAAAGAGGAAACAAAAAATAAGTCATACAAAGTTAATGAACTGTTTGATGACTTTCATGATTTACACTCTTTGGCAACAGACATCATTAAGAATAGAACACACGATACAGAAGGTCAAAAAGTATTATGGTTAAAAAGGCACTTTAACCCTAAATTAATTTTCTACCGCTATGACCACACATCTGATTATAAAAAGATTGATGATGTATCTTCGCGTAGCAGGCGTCATTCAAGACAAAATTCAGTCACAGTTGAACTAAAGCAAGCCTATAATCGAACACTTCCTATTTCACTACAGAACAAGAAGGATCTTGAAAAATTGTGCAAAGATTGTCTTATACCTACAGAGCTACATTTACTTTTTCATTTATAATAATCATAATAGACTTGTATATTAAAAATTAGTAATCAATAAATTTTACCTTTACACCCACGATATTATAGTAGCATTTGCCATTCTTCATAACATTGGAATGGGACTTAATGATCCACTTATTGAAGAGGATGTATCCAACAATGATAATTCTGATGTTGGTGGCTCAGCTGACAGATTTGCCATTAGAACGGCCATAGTAAGCAATTATGCTTTGTAAAACATAATTACTTACCGCACTGACTGAATAGTTACTTATTATTTCAAAGGTAAAAGTATTTTATTAACTCTTGACATGCTTTGTCAAGTATCCTTGACTCTGAATGATTAGTCAAGTATACTTGACAACAACATTTGGTTACAATAAAAACTACTTTGTTACTTGATAAGTACCTAGAGTTTTATTTTGTTTGAATATATTTATTTTAAACAAATCCCAATGAAATCCTCTACCCATAGATAACATTCACTCAATAGTCAACAAAAACGGCCAATTTTCCATCATTCAAGTTTGCTCCTTGGGTGTTTCGCGCGTGATTTGAAGTGGCAGTGAAAATTAGCTGGGTGGGATTTCAATAATTTTGCTAATGGGTATTTGTGTAAGGGGTCGCATCGACGAGTACTGGGCTACCGGTCCTTTGGGCATGCCTGGCTTCAGGCAAACCGACTGATTACAAATTCTGGGTAAGAAAGAAAAGTGGCCAAAATCAAACCGGTTTTGGACTAGGTACCTTAACACGAAATTTCAAACCGTGTATTGTATACCCCTCGCAGGGAAGTATCGATCGACGAATCGCTGCTGCTGGAAGGGACATTTGAGCTTGGTTCAATGTATTCGTTCCAAAGCAGCGCGATTCGGAATGAAAAGTTACGAACTCTGCGAGGCGGTGACCGGGTATGTTTTAAACATAATACTATACACGGGGACAGGCACAACAGCCCCAGAGCCTATACACGGGTTCACAAGCGCGACAGCCAAGGTAGTTCTGAAATTATTTCAGGACTACCTTGGAAAGGGGTACGTCCTTTTTATGGTCAACTATTATAACTCCGTTGCTTTATGCAAATTTTTAAAATCCAAATGCACAGATGTCGTCGGCACCCTAAACAGACGCCGCATAGGGACTCCAGAATCCATAAAATCATTAAATGAACAGTTGGCTACAGGTGCTGTGGTAAGTCGGCACTGTGGTGATGTTTCCGTAATGGCCTGGAAAGACACCAAATAGGTTACCACAGTGTCGACTTACCATAAGGACGACATGGTGCCCGGACATCGTGCTGGCCAAGAACGACCTAGACCGGCTGTCGTTGCCGACTACAACAAATTTATTTTGATCTAAAAGATCTCAAGTTATCGATGTATCTTTTAGAAAGGAAACGCGGGGCAAACTGGTACTTTAAAGTCTTCCGCCGTCTTCTTAACACCTCTGTTCTGGACTCTTACATTATATATTCTTCCAACATTGGCCAACGCAATAAATTAACGCATCGAAAATTTCGTTAGGTTCAGCTGCAGAACTTTGTGCACAGTATGGCATCGTCCAATATTCCTTCCTCTCCAGTGTTTGTCTAATTTTGTGAACAACACGATGCATGCGTGGTTTTCCCTAAATCCAAACTGATGATCAGGTATGATTTCACTCTCTTCAAATGCCGGTTTCAATCTCTGGAGGAATATCTTCTCAAATAATTTGGACAACACAGGAAGAAGACTTATGGGCCTATAGGAGCTACGGTCGGTAGGTGGTTTTCCTGGTTTTCCAATCATGCAGATTTGTGAGATTTTCCAAAGTATTGGGAAGTAATGCGTTTGTAGAATAGCATTAAAAAGCATTGTTAAAAACACTATTCCCTTTCTTGGCAGTCAGTTGTTTCAGTATTACGCCCGTTATCAGGTCGAAACCAGGCGCTTTTTTGTTTTCAAGGGACTTGATTGTGAAAATAAGTTCTTTTGGAGTGACAAGAGGAAGCGGTGGCGATAATTGTTGGTCGCTGTTGATCATGTCCTGTACCTTCCTTTCAAAATCTATCATGTTTGACTCATTGGGAGTGAATACTTCACTAAAGTGTTTAGCGAATAGCTCTGCTTTTTCGCCATCACTCCTGGCCCATTTTTCGGTCTGATTTCTTCTTAACATGACTCTGAGGCCTTTTAAAGTGTTTAGTATGCTTCCACAGGGAGAAGTTGTCCTTCTTGTGGACTGAAAGGCTTGCCATTCTTTCTTAAAACCTGGTATTTTGGCTTTCTTTAATAAGTTCCGTCAGTTCTCTCGAGATTTTATTATAAGCTTTTCTGTCTGCGTCAGATGGTGTCGCGTGTAGTAGTCGCCTTTGCTTTCGCTTCTCTTGCAGTTTATTACGTATCTCCAGTGGCACGTTGTTCCTATTATAGCGTTGTTGTCTTAGCGTCGGAGTAGTACGCCATGCCACCTCTTGTATGAGGTTTGTTATATAGAACGTTGCCTCATCTATGTCCTCGCGTGTCTTTAGTTTTACTTTAAGTTCAACCTTATCTTCCAGGTAATCGGCAAACGAGTCCCAGTCTGTTTTATGGTTATAGAGACTTGGTTTTTGTAGTCTTTGTATTGGGTTTATGATTAACGTTGCAATCACTGGTGTGTGATCTGATATAGAGTCCAGTGAAGATTCAACATCAAAATACTCGTTTGACAGTCTTTTTATGATAAAGAAGTCTACGAGATCTCGTAATTTGCGGAGATTTTGTGGCCAATGGTTCGGTTTATTTGTTCCTAGAGTTATAAGGTTATATCGGTTAACACTCTTTTTTAGCTCTCGCCCTTTTGTAGTTAGGTAGTTAATCGCGACCCCCAATCGGTGTGTTTGCAGTTCCAATCGCCGCCTCAGATGAACCTGTTTCTTCTTAAAGTGACTTCTCTAGTTTTTAAATAGTTTGAGGGAGGTGGATTCCCAAACTTCGACCAATCATTTGGAATGCGAGATGGCATTGGTTTAGACACAAAATGACTAACACCACTCATAGGTTTCGGCCCAGTGTTAGATGGGTTCCTAGGTGGCATCATTTGAAATCCTTGCGTTCTATAATTCGGTGGCGGCGCGCCGAACATTTGTTGCGTCCGCGACGGGCCTCTAAATTGTGGAGCCTGCGGGGTCAAACCCTGTGCCGGTCTCTGTTGCATAGATGGTTGAACAAACTGACGAGAGGGCCCCGGCGCGTTGAAAGGCCTAGCTGGCTGCATATTGAAGGACCTAAGCAGGCGGCATGGCGAACGGCCGCGACTGAGACATCATAACTGGTGGAGGCATAGGGCCAAATGAGAATTTAGGAAGCTGACTAACCTGGTAATGAGGGCGGCGGCTCGGGTTTTCCTCTCTTTTCAGGAACGTGTTCGTTGCGCTGCTGGAAGTACAATGTATTTATCTCTTCATGAACGAATGAGAGCCTAGAGGGTCGTGTAACCCACGTAGGTACGTCTGAAGGGTCAATCACTACATAGTATAAAATAATGTCGCTTTCTCTGTCCCTATTTCCCTTTGAATGCTTAAATCTTTAAAACTACGCAACGGATTTGGATGCGGTTTTTTTAATAGATAGAGTGATTCAAGAGGAAGGTTTATATGTATAATACATGCATAATATAGGGGGACAATATATAATTTAGGGGACGATCTAAAGCTTGCGTCCGCAGGAGTTACCTAACCATAGCCCTGCACGTGTCCCCTGGGTGGTGCTAAACGAGCTTCGAAGTTTAAAAGGCATCAAATGCCATACGATTAAAAAATTAAATGCATAATATAGCCGTGCGAAGCCGGGACGGGTCGCTAGTTTCTTATAAAGTAAACGTTTAGATTCGATAGTGCTTTCTAACGTTTCATGCAAGCTGATATAGGTCATTATCGTGCTGAATAGGTTATTACATTGTTCATAAAACTCCTGCGGTGAAGCTGAGCCTTGCGTCAACATTGATAAATCATTATACAAAGAGGTCTCATCGCGCTGGTCCGTGAAATTATTAAGTAACGCATTACGAATGCCCTGCCAGTTCTCTGGAATTCCATTGGAATTTATAAAACGGGCCGAGGGACGTGACGTCTCGAGCCCTTCGTATGAGGTCTTCGAAAGACGTGATCTAGCCGCGTCGAATGGACCGACGCAATCTGCGGTCAAGCATGCTATAAACCATGTCTATTTGAGCGCTAAGTGATATGTCACCGGACGGCAGCTTCGCAAATAATGCTCTCGACAGCTTTACGACAAAGACTTCAGTGGTCTGGGAGCCTTGCTGTGACCGAAACAGCTCTTGGTAAATTTTGTAGGGAAGGCTAGTTTCGCCGAAAGCTCGGAGCTTGTCCAGGGCGTCGGGCCAGTCCCTGATCGTGTGTTTTATGCCCTGCCACCATGTGGCTGCGTTGTTATTCAGGCATACCTTTAAGGGCGTTCTCATTTGAACTTGACACGCTATCTTTGTACACCTCTACTGCGTCTATAAAGTTGTCTATTTATTTATTTATTTAATTAATTAAAACGGTATTAAACCAATAACATTAAATAACAGTAATAGAAATAACATTAATCACATAAGGTACATAATACAATACAAATAAGAGTTTATTCAGGCACACACATTCTTGCAGAAACGCAGACACACCGACATCAATACCGACCATTCATCCACAAACACATCAGTATCAGGGTAAGCATCCAGGAGAGCATCGCAGTCGCAGTCGCCCTCGCCGCGCCGGCGAAGCGCGCAGTGCACGCCTGCGAAGTTACCACCGGAAGGAGCGCGGGCGGCAGTGGAGCTCGTCGATAGATCGCCGGTCACAAGCGGTGTGCTGGAGCGTTGCAGGCAAGGACCGGAACTGGTCCTCCGTCATGACGACGTTGTTCAGCGCGGTTAAAGTGTCCATCTCGACGACCGTGTCCTTTAGCGATCTACGCTTTCTCGGTGCCATTGTTTGGTATTGAGTCAAAGTGTTTGTTAGCACTACTAATACGTTTCACTATTTAATCACTCACGAATCTTTATTTCGTGGACTCGGGCCCTTTCGTTGGGCGTCCATTTGTTGTAGAGAAGTTTGAATAAACGCAAGTTTTATAATTCATATAATATATATATAATACATTCATCCCGATATAATAAGATCATAAGTGAAACAAAACAATATGGAAACATAGGCACATGTTTTACTTGAAGAGCGCGAGAATGAGCGTAGGTCCGTCCTAAATTAGGTTGGCGAGAGCGGGAATGCCGTTCCCCCCCCCCCCCCCGCGCATCGATTATGCATTTGATAATCGATTAGCCACGCAGGGGCGCGAGTGGCACGCCTTCCTGACTGGCCAGTTTGTTTTGCAGAGACTAAATATGAGATATATAGTTAATACACGCTTTCCATAATATGTTTCTTCTACTGAACATATTTGTAAAATAACGTTATACAAGTGTTTTACAGCAAAGTAATATTTTTACGTTTGTTTACAGAAAACCGAATATATTCTCCATCATAAGCGGAGAAACGGCCATTTTCAGCGGCAAAGGAAACTCTTCGGACGGCATTAAGCCGCTTGTGGCATCCTTTAGCACTAAAGTTGCAAACGGGCAGCGCTACAGGAGAGCTATAACAACGGGTGATTATTATTTGGAAGTTAAGCTTTATAATAAGGCAGACATTGTGAACGACACGCCAGAGGTACGCCATAAAAAAGTCTTAACAGGCTCAAAGTTAATTTTGGGTGAAGAGGACGAGACGTGGGACGTTCTCCAAAATTTATTAATCAAATCATTCGAAAAATTTAAAGACTCTGAGGCCAAACTCTCCACACCATGTGCTTTTTCAGTAGTTCTTCTTTTTCTTTCTGCTTTTAATTGGTTCTTCTTCTTTTCTATATATTTTTCAGTGTATGTATTTTTCTCTGTAGGGCACACCACCTTTTGTATTTTATCTGTAAAGCTATAGTCTTTTGTATTGTAATTCCCTACAGCAGAGAAACATCTAGCCTCATATGTCCCTCGTAGGGTGAAATTGACCCTCTTTCCTCCAAGGAACTTTGCTATAACAGAATTAAATTGCTCGGCAGAATTATTAGTTTTCTACAGCAAAAGGCTTTTAGCATTTTGCGGGATCCACCTCAGATTTTCATAAATATCGTTCCACACACCACTTGATTTTAATTTCGGAACTAGATTTTCTTCTTGTTTACTACCTTTGCAAAAATAATCTTCACACGCATCATGCCAGCCGAACACATGACAAGGCCCGTTTCAAAGGTCTTTTTACTGAATTATGAGTTTATCTTCAACAGCTGCTGCTGCTTCTAAATTTTTTGCATGAGCAACAGCACCGAGTGTAAACGTCGAATACTGTCAGACAGCGTTTTCCGTAAAATGACTGGTACATGCCCATATTTATTTTCAGTTTTTTTTTTAATTTTCTGAGTTTATTAGTATAATTTCTGAGCAGGTGGTTACTGCATTCAATTTTTCTAATGTGGACATCTGGCCCATATACCATGCTGTCTCTTAGTGCGTTCATGACGCTACTATCACCATCACCAATAACTTTAGTATACTTTATGTTATGCATTGACAAACTTGCTTTAAACCCGTCTAATATTGCCGCAGTCTCCATTTCTGTAGAGGAGCCGGACCAGTTCTTAAAACACTGATGCGTTGGAATCGCAGCTCGTTTATTTTGTTTATTTTGTGCTACTGCACAAACACAACAGTAAGCATTTTTTACACCTATATAAAATTAATGCCATAACTCCGCTTTGCCCATGATCCGTCGGTCACCACAGTCACGCAAGGTACACCCTGACTATCCACATCATGGTTTTCTAACGCAAGTCTTCTCTCTTCCGCGCCTGCTTCTAACATTAGCTGTAAAGCTACATCTTTCTGTATTTTTCCTAATTTTTTATTATTTTTAATATAAAAAATTTCACTCATATTAGGCATATTAATACTACTACTTTCATTAAGTTGTGTCCAACCATTATCCGTTTGTGACATACCTTGAATTATGTTCAAATTAATTGGAACCTCTTTAGAAATTGTACTTTACTTGTGTGAAAAAACTACTTCAATTTTATTGCACACCTTACATTTAAAAATAAATTTTGATTGAAATCCTATCCTTACTTCTTTAAGGAATTCTAAATGTTGGAAATTACATTGAAATGGTCCATGATTGATATTTCTTAATTGTTGAAATAGATATGCTATATTAACTATTCTATTTCCTTCTAAAGATGAGTTTTCATATATTTCTTCATTAACACTTTCTATAATTAAATCTGAAGAATCATCCGAAACACTGCTTCTATTAAATTCTATCGGGGGTGTTACTTCCATCTGTGTAACCCTGCAAAAGTGAATTCAATCGTAACACGCAAAAGAGTTACTGGTAAGTACATAAAACATTAAGAACCAATTAAGTTGAGTACTTACAAATCGGAGATTTCAGAAACAGGAGCAATGGCATACTCAATGGAATCCAAATCAGTTTGATTATCAGTAATAATTACAAATCGGAGATTTCAGAAACAGGAGCAATGTCATACTCAATGGAATCCAAATCAGTTTGATTATCAGTAATAATTACAAATCGGAGATTTCAGAAACAGGAGCAATGTCATACTCAATGGAATCCAAATCAGTTTGATTATCAGTAATAATTGGTAGGCAAGGGTAATTTTTTGGAATTGGTTTATTTTTGCTCTGAGGTTCTTCGTGCACTTGCACTATAAAATTGTTACTTGATGGTGCTCTAGAGGGCCTGAAATGTGATATTAATTTTGTATAATAAACAAATTTTAATTTTTTTTCCTCTATTTTATTTTTTCCTTATTTTTGTCTTCTATTCGTCACTTGTCACCATAACACAAACCTAGTCACGCGCGTCAAGCTTGTAGTAGTGTACTTATCACAGAGCGTTGTATGAAACCTTACACTACTAAAAAGGCAAAAATGAAGTAAAAATTTTGTACCCATGCCTGTTCCACAATACACATCTAGCACATAAACGTTTAGAAATGTAACACCGAGTTACGCGGGTGAAACCGCGGGGCGCTGCTAGTTAGGGTCAATTCACACGTACCACAACCACACCACAGCCACAACCACACCTGTGGTCGGGCGTATATTTTGTATTGAAAATGAATATTACAATTTACACGTACCACATTTTGCTGTTGTTATCGACCACCTGTGTAATACGAGCACATCGCAACCACATCGCGACGGCAACGCCAACACCACCGGCGGCGGCACCGCGGCCACATCGCCACGACATGACGTCATCAACAGCGCGCGCCTAGCTGGCGCCTGCGCTCCCCCCTTTCATTCTGCACATACACATGACCACGTAAGTAATTACCACATCGCAAAGACAGCGACAACTGTAACACCTGGTTTTTTAGTTGTTTGTGTTTTTATTGTTAATTAAAATCAGTTAGATTTCTACCAGTTTAGGAGGCTTATTCTACTACGGCAACCCCGTGCGGTGCAATGGCGTGGCGGGATTGGTCGATTAAACTGACGTTGACAGATGTCACGCCGATTTATCCAATAATCGATAAGCGTCGATTTGCTTCTTTTTTGATATCGCTGGAGGCGACGACATGGCCGCGCCCGCCAGGAAAATGGAATTGATAAAATAAATTGAATTGCAAGCAGATATTTGTTGGAGGAGCTAGTAGAGGATGTAGACGTTTTGGGCTTGTTTGCGGCCAGAGAGCCGAGTATTTTTAAATAAAATTGAAGAAAACCCGAAAGGTAAGTTTGATAGTAAGTTCGACCACATGGTTGGCTGATCATTATCAGGTTTCCATGTTAAAGTACACTATGCTTTGATTAATAGGCTTTAGATGTTGTAGGAGCCAGGTGGTCGACTCCCACAGGATGATGTTACGGCCGGCCCGGCCAGACCGGCCGGAGAAATTAAACCAAAGACACAAGTGATGTGTTCCGTGGATGATTTAATTCTGATTATAATTTTGATAGATTGTTTAAACTAAAATATTGTAATAAGGTAAAGGAATGCAGTGAGTACAAAGGTCGTCCCGTGGCCGCTCCACGTGACGAGTATATTGCGGTGTCAGCATGTAGGTGTTGTTTGTTAGATACTAGTGACAGTGTACGGCTTGGCCCGTACATGCTGCCCACTAAAAAGGAAAGGAAAATGTTTGATAAAATATGAAATAAAAAGATGTACATCTTGGCTTGTACATGCTGGCACCGCTTACAAAGACAAAAGGACATAAACTACTTAACTGTTTGATGATAAAATTGTAAAATTAATCAATACACTGCACTTTTATTGTTTCGTATCTTGAGTAATGATTGATGTTGATGAGATGACCCATGCTGCGCCGAGTTGCTTGTTGTAGCGAGCTGTGTGCCCGCTGATGTTGGTGACGCGTGGGCTTCTTGATGATGTGCGAGGCAGTTCTGTGACCTCGACTAAATGATGTTAAGGTGCGGCGGAATTCTGTTGTTGACTCCGCTCGCGATGTTTTTGATGTTGTGCGCGCGACGGAGCTGTCTTGCTGGCTCCGCTCGCGGCGCTGTTGGTGCGGTGGACGCTTGTTTGCGCTGACCGCTGATGATAGTGCGGCGGACGAGTCGTAAATTCGCCCGCTGATGTTAGTGACGTGACCGAGCCCTGCTTGTGGCATCGGTCACGACGATGTTTGTGCGCGCAGCGAGGCACTCTTGCTGGCCCCGTATGCAACGCTGTTGATTTGTTGGCGAGGTGGAACGCTGTGTGGCTCCAACCCCAGTTTGTTTCTTTGTTTGTTTGTGCGCGCGGCGGAGCACTCTTGCTGGCCCCGCTCGCAACGCGATGCTTGTTTGCGAGGTGGAACGCTGTGTGGCTCCAACCCCAGTTTGTTTGTTTGTGCGCGCGGCGGAGCACTCTTGCTGGCCCCGCTCGCAACGCGATGCTTGTTTGCGAGGTGGAACGCTGTGTGGCTCCAACCCCAGTTTGTTTGTGCGCGCGGCGGAGCACTCTTGCTGGCCCCGCTCGCAACGCGATGCTTGTTTTGTAGACGCGACCGAGCCTTGATTGTAGCTATCGGCCGCGACGATGCTTGGTGTGGCGGGCGGCGCGAGGCGTAAATTCGCACCGCACGCGATGATGATGCGAGTTGCTCTCACACGATGTTAAAAAAAAAAAAGATGTAGGAGCCAGGTGGTCGACTCCCACAGGATGATGTTACGGCCGGCCCGGCCAGACCGGCCGGAGAAATTAAACCAAAGACACAAGTGATGTGTTCCGTGGATGATTTAATTCTGATTATAATTTTGATAGATTGTTTAAACTAAAATATTGTAATAAGGTAAAGGAATGCAGTGAGTACAAAGGTCGTCCCGTGGCCGCTCCACGTGACGAGTATATTGCGGTGTCAGCATGTAGGTGTTGTTTGTTAGATACTAGTGACAGTGTACGGCTTGGCCCGTACAGAGAAGTTAAAAATAAGACAAATGACATAGTATGTTGGAACGGTCAAGCAGGAGGATTAGAAGGATTAAGGCAAAAAGGGTGGAGTGTAGTGAATTTATTAGTGATAAGGAGAGAATCATTAAATCGAAATACAAGAGTCTCTTTATTGGCACAAGGTGATAACCAAGTTATATGTACAAAGTTCAAGCTGCAAAAAACCAGAGATGATGATGAAACTAAATTAGCTATCAATGGAATGATAAGAGAAAACAAGAGAATCATGGATGCAATAGAATCAGGCACGATTAAGTTAGGATTAATTATAAACAAAGATGAAACATTGCAATCAACTGACTACCTAATTTATGGGAAAGTCCCAATTTATAGGGGGTCTATAAGAGGACTTGAAACAAAAAGATGGTCCAGAGTTACATGTGTCACCAACGATCAGTTGCCAACATTAGCAAATACTATGTCAAGCATAAGTTCCAATGCTCTAACAGTATCACATTTTTCAACTAGCCCAATAAATGCAATGATTCACTACAATTTTCTAGGGAATTTTTGTAGAATTCTGTTAGAATTGCATAATCCAGCCTTAAAAATGCAAATAAAACTTAAAGTCTCAAGTCCTGAATTGATAGAGAAAACAGGCTACAAAATATACGTATTATATCTTGATCCATGCTTAGGAGGTGCATGTGGAATATCCTTGACTAGGTTTCTTATACGAGGATTTCCAGACCCGGTTACAGAAAGTTTGGCCTTTTGGAAGATAGTTCATAATAATGTAAGTCAGGATTTAAAGAAAATATGTTCTTTACCGGGATATCCCAAAATGGGATTAATATCAACATACTCGTTCAAGAAATTGTTAGAAGATCCTACAAGTTTAAATCTTGCGGGAAGTGTAAATCCTACAACAATGATCAAAGAAGAAATAAAGAATACTTTAATAAATAATTCTCAGTTGATTCAGAATAATATCATGAAATCAGCATTGAAATATATGAAACATAATGAATCCCAATTATATGATTTTCTAAAATCAATAAAGCCTTTATTCCCTAGATTTTTAAGTGAATATTTATCAGCTACATATCTAGGGATTGTTCAGAGTTTAGTAGGACTATTTCAAAACTCTAAAACAATACGTACTTTATTTACAAGAAAGATTGACAAGAGGATAAAATACATGATAATCCAAAGCGAGTTACAAACACTTAACTATATGTTGAGAATTGAATCTCAGAAAGGTTCATTTAAGATTTGGGATTGTTCATCAAGTAGAGCAGACAAACTAAGAAGAGAATCTTGGGGAGAATCAGTCTATGGAGCAACAGTGCCACACCCAGGGGAGATACTCTCATTCCCAATCCGTCAAGGAAAACCATGCTCCGGATGTACAGAACCTCCTCCGAATTCATATTATATATCCACTTTAATCCCTAAAGGATTGAATAGATACAAAGAAACCAGAGGCCCTTATAAGGCATATCTAGGATCTAGAACGTCAGAGACTACTAGTCTGTTACAACAATGGGAGAGAGAGACTAAAATTCCTCTAATCAAAAGAGCAGCAAAATTGAGGATGTCAATAGGGTGGTTTATAGATCAAGAGTCAAAATTAGGAAGCAGCATCTTACAAAATTTAGAAGCACTAACTGGAGAAAAATGGGATACAAAAGTCGAAGGAGCAAAAAGAACAGGATCAGCCTTGCATAGATTTAGCTGCTCTAGACAAAGCTCTGCAGGTTACTCTGCACAGAGCCCATCTAAGTTGACCTGGATGTGTGCAACCACTGATACCTTGTCTACTCTAAATTCAGTAAACCATGATTTTATGCATCAAAGTCTTCTAGTATACTCTCAAGCTACTATCTCAGAAATTATGGATGGAAAGAGTGAACAAGGTTTTTATCATCACCATATTAAATGCAATGATTGTTTACGTGAAATAAGAGAAATTAAATTAGATACCACTAGAGATTTTCAGCATCAAGATGTGTCTAACATAATATCATCTTGGAAGCCAGACAACATCCCATGGTCAAGAGAACAACAAATAAGAGATTTACCTTTGGGAAATTGGAACGGGATTTCTCCCGCAGAACAAAGTTTCCATGTGGGAAGAGCATGTGGATTCCTATATGGTGAATTAAAGATGAGTGCAGATTCCCGATGTGATGATATGAGTATCTTCCCTTTAAGTATTCAAAAGAAAGTAATTCCAGAGTTGTTCATGGAAGGGTTGCTAGATGGATTAATCAGGGCATCATCTATTCATTGTGTATCAAGAAGATCGATATCAGAATTGAAGAGACCTAGAGAAGCTTTACTAGGAGTGGGATTGCATTTAATTAATGAGGCAAGTAAACATTCCGGGTTGATAAATATATGGAGAACTGAAGGATTTTATAAATTGTTCAACGAGATACCTTATAGGGTCCCTCCCTCATATCCGGTCTCCAACAATGAATTGGGAGAAATAGGTAAGCACTATTTAAGATTTATATATATCAAAAAATATTCAAGTACAAAATTTCACTTTAGGTATAATACTGTTTGGATATTTGCAGATATAAATGATGTTAAGATATTTGGCATGATCTCTGTTTCCACAAAATTAGTTCCTCTATTATATAAAAATTCGTATACAAGAAATCTAAAAAATGAGATAAGGAAATCCAAAGATCTTATAATTACGTTAAGAGATCCAGAATCTAATAATTGTTCTTTATTAATCAATGTAAAGGGAATGCTACGAACAGACGAAGAAGTGAGACATGCAAGCAAATTTATAGTTAAAGATACCAATGTAACATCTAGAGACAGATATTTGTGGAATCAAGAGTTAGTAGTTGACATTCAAATGATCAATATGAATTATACATCTCTGTCCCAATCAAGACCAAATAAACAACTGGACAAAGTTAACATACCTAGGATACAAAATCCTCTTATATCAGGCATGAGATTATTCCAATTTGCTACTGGTAGTCATTATAAGATAAGAAGTATCATATGTAATTTGAATATTAAGTATCAGGATGTGTTAGTGGGTGGAGATGGATCTGGTGGGATAACATCATATTTACTAAGATCACAAAATAAATGCAGAGCAATTTTCAATAGTCTTCTAAATTTAGATGGAGTAGACCTAAGAGGATCATCACCATCTCCACCCTCTGCGATATCTGCCTTAGGATCTATTTCTTCTCATTGCGTAAATCTCAATGATGTCTGGGAAAATCCAAGTGATTTATCTAAAAATGAGACATGGGAATATTTTATAAGAATTAAAAATATGCATTCGTTAGAGATTGACTTAATTATACTTGATATGGAGTGTGATGACAATCAGGCCTATCAAATAGAATCTTTATTATCATCTTATGTATTCAGGATATTAGAGCACTATGGAATATTAATATACAAAACATATTTAGGTAGACTTCTTAGTCCATTATCGTCTATACTGTCTAATGTTGGATCTCAATTTCAAAACGTTAGATGTATTGTATCCGACATCTCTTCTTCTCAAACTTCAGAAGTCTATATCGTTCTGGAGTATCGAGACAATTCTAATTTTTCTAAAGTGGTAGAACTTGATTCTATTATAAATAATATTAATGAATTCCCGTCACAAAAATCAGTAGAAGAAGAATTTAAAAGAGCCTTGAAATTAATTAAGTTAGATATGTATAAAGGTGTTCCCAAAGGGATCATAACTGATCCGACAGAAGATCTTAGCTTATGTTTAGAGTCATTAGGTGTAGAGGTAGGTGTATCTGCTCTTTTAAGTGAGACATTAAGAGACAATCTAAATAATTCTCCACCAGAACTTCCATATTTGGTTATTATGGTTACTATAAACTCACTATTATCCTTATCATCTCGTACAAACCTTCCTCAATTAAGTCCATCAGACGGAACCACATACAATCTCGGTTCATTTGTGGTGGCAACTCTAAATTGGTTATCATTGTGTAGTTCACAATTTATTGCACATAAAAATGCACAGTTTATGATTAATAATTATTTTTTGTTGTCATGGACAAACTATAAGACATATGATTCAAGAGAAAAAAAGCACTATTATTCAAGGAAATTCTCACTATCTGATAAGTACTCAAAGAGTAAAAGATTTCACTTAGATGCTCTGATGTCTAAAATAGGAAGAATTCAAAGATGCTTTGCAAAATTGTTTAATTATAATCTGACTAATCCTGACACAAATAAGTTGAATCAGCTTTTGAATCTATTCAGTTATGGATTGTCGGTTGAGTCATTTTTTAATAAATTTGATTTATTTGAGTATTTAGACAATGAGCTTAACTATGATATTAATTCTGAGACGATTGTAGGGATTAAGATAGGAAGTAATGATGAAGGAGCATGGAATTCATGATATAAGAACAAGCAAAGCTGTAAGAAGTTACAAAAATCAAGAATATATAAAAAAGAAGACTATGAAAAAAAGATGTAGGAGCCAGGTGGTCGACTCCCACAGGATGATGTTACGGCCGGCCCGGCCAGACCGGCCGGAGAAATTAAACCAAAGACACAAGTGATGTGTTCCGTGGATGATTTAATTCTGATTATAATTTTGATAGATTGTTTAAACTAAAATATTGTAATAAGGTAAAGGAATGCAGTGAGTACAAAGGTCGTCCCGTGGCCGCTCCACGTGACGAGTATATTGCGGTGTCAGCATGTAGGTGTTGTTTGTTAGATACTAGTGACAGTGTACGGCTTGGCCCGTACAGATGTTGTGCGGGCGGGATAGATCCCATTTCCCGTTGTTGGGCAGAATTTTGCTGAAAATTGTTAGCAGAATCTGACCATGGCACGTGGTACCTAACTTGGGCTTATATTTCATAGAATTCGGTTGTTTGAGGCTAGCATACCTTTTAGAAAGAACCCCTGAGCCCTTATCTCGATGCACAGGTAGTATTTTGTAGAAATTGTAGCATATTTTCTTTGATATTTGGCAATTTAAGTTCCAACATAACTTGGTTAACATTTCATCAAAATTAGTTGTCAGAGCCCCGGATACTTTTTTGAAAGCTGCGCTAGGGTATTACCTTCGTGTACAACTAGGATTTGTCTAGAACCCTTCAGGATTTTTCCAGAAAATTGACAATTTAAGTTCACACCTATTTTGGTCCAGATTTCATGAAATTCAGTTGTTTAGCTTTCAAATACTAATTAAAAAGGTGCGCCAGGCAGAAACCTTCGTGCCGATGTATCATTTGTTCAGAACCCTTCAGGATTTTTCCAGAAAATTGACAATTTAAGTTCACACCTATTTTGGTCCAGATTTCATGAAATTCAGTTGTCTAGCTTTCAAATACTAATTAAAAAGATGCGCCGGGCCTAGATCTTTGTGCTCATATATAATTTATTCAAAACGGTTCAGTATTTTCTTCAAAATTTGGAAATTTAAGTGCCGCCAAATTCTTGTCTAAATTTCATCAAACTTGGTTCTTTAATCATTAAAAACCATCTGCAAAGCTGAACTAAGCAAGGATCTCCGTTCCTGTGTGTAAATTGGGCCCATTTAATTCAAATTTTACCCAAAATTCCATAAATTAACTTTACATTTATTTTCATTCATATCTCATGAATTATGAACATTTAATTAATGAATTCTATTTAAATACTAGGACTAGGATAGGATGTTTCTCTCCGGATAGGTTGTTGTACCAATTAATTCATAATATAGTTAGAATTTGGGCAATGAAGTTTATTCAAAGCCGGTCATGAATTAACTTAACTTTACCCCATGACCCCTTAAGAAAGTTAGTAGGTATTGTGTTGACTGTTTGTTATATCGAAACAATAATTTTGTGTTTCAGGGTTTTTTTGGTTTAGTACGTTTAAGTATAGCTTTTAAAGTCGACTCGTGGCATAGTTTGGCTTGTGGACTTGGATGGTAAAGCGAAATACCGAGAAGATAGATTGCCTTGGAAGTAGTAATGATGAAGCGAGAAAAGAATAAATGAAGATCCTCTGTAGAGGGACGGTCACCGTCGGACTGCCGCTCCGTGTTGTCGATGGAAAGCGAGGGTTGATGTCGAACTAGAGACACTACAAGATGGTTTGAAACCGAAACGAACCAGCCCAGTCACCTGGAAGAGGATCCGAACACCTGGACCCTAACGTATCCCCACAGCTAAGTGTCACCCTTTAATATCCCCGACCATGACTATTAACCACGGTACCCTGTGCGGAAACCGTCCTCTGTGAAAGCGATTCGATCAAGCGACACCCCCGGTTCCTCTTTTAGTAGATTTATTATTATAAGTATAGTCCGGTAGTATACAACACCAACTTAGTTTTAAGTAAGAGGCTGGCCCGGCTCCTATGGCCGGTAGATTTGGAAAATTGCAATTTCAATTTCAATTTCAATTTATTTATTGTTTGTCACAGGTAATAGGTTCTTAAAAATAGCAATATAACATAGTTCCTTTGTAACAATACCACTAGGTGTACAATAATTTTAGTATTAGTTTAAAGAAATACAAATAAAGAAAACAAGAAAAATATTAAAGCATAACAAAATAAAATAAAAAAATAAAGTGATTGAAATTAAAATCATGTAAGTAAAATAGTTAGGTATGTCAAAAGGTATCTATTTTGTCCAATTCCCAATATTATCATTTAAAAAATCTCTTAAGTCATAATATGCTTTTTCCGCAAGAAAGCCATTGAGTGCGGTTTTAAATCTTTTATTATCTTTTATAGACCTGATCGACAATGGAATTTTATTATAAATACTGGGTGCCATGCACCCTATACTCATTCTGCGAAGAAGGGTTTTACACCTATGAGTTGTTTTTAAGGAACCCGCAAGGCGACTCTCAGTGGGATATTCTTCAAAGTATTGAGAGTTGCTTCTGACGAAATTTGAAATCTCAGAAATATAAATTGACGGTAATGTGAGAATCTTATGTTGACGAAAATATGGTTCACAGGATACATCTGGTTTTAAGCCAAAAATCGACCTAAGACATCTCTTTTGAGCCTTAAAAACACTTTGCTTGTCTGTCGTATTGCCCCAAAACATTATACCGTATCGGAGGATAGATGCAACATATCCATGATAGGCTGCCAGGAGTGTTTTGTAATTAGCAAACATTCGTAGTTTATTAAGCGCATAGGAAAATTGATGTAGTTTTCTAACTAGATCATTTATATGAGGTTTCCAAGACAGTTTATTGTCTATGGTAAGGCCCAAAAATTTAGTTATGTCAATTTCATTCACAGTAGTTCCTAAATGATTAATGTCAAAATTTAATGGAGTATTATTTCTTTGCATAAAATGTAATAAAAATGTCTTAGTCAAATTAATTGTCAAATTATTCGATGTCAACCAGTTAATTAAAGATTGCAATGCATGGTTAATGTCATTTTCTATATTAATTAGATCCTCATTATTATATGTAAATAAAACAGTACAGTCATCTGCAAATATCGTCATAAAATGATTCATTATATTAGAAAGATCGTTTATATATATTATAAATAACAGTGGGCCCAGCACACTGCCCTGCGGCACACCACTGCACACTGACCGTTCATTCGAGGCATAGCAAGTGTTCACACCAGATACCGCATCAATCCTATGTATATGGGTGACTTGTCTTCTGTTACTCAAATATGATTCAATAAGCTTGTTGGCACTACCCCTTACACCGTAACTTTCAAGCTTATTTAATAAAGTTTTGTGATGGACATTGTCAAATGCCTTTGTCATATCCATGAATAACGCCATCGTTGGCTTACGCTTGTCTACATTTGCGATAACTTTTTCGAAAAACTCATGTAGTGCCATATTTATGGACTTATTTTTCCGAAAACCAAATTGTTTCTCTGTAAATATATTATTGGTTTCAAAATAATTGTTAAGGCTCTGATGGATAACACTTTCAAAAATCTTTGAAAAAATTGGTATTAATGCAATGGGACGATAATTTTTTATGAGTTTCCTATCTTCTTTTTTGAACAGTGGCATAACAATAGTCATTTTTAATCGATCAGGGAAAATACCTTGTTCCAAACACATATTTATAATATGGCACAGTATAGGGGCTATAATATCCGCTACTTTTTTAATAATTCTAGTAGATATTTCATCGTAGCCTACACTATTCGTATTTTTTAATGAGTTAATAATTTTTACTATGTCATGTGGTGTAGTAGGTAAAAGAAAAAGTGAATGGAAATGTTTGATATTAATATGATTTTTAGAACTAATATTATTAGATGTCACAGATTCAATAAAAAAATCATTAAATTTATTTGCAATGTCAATTGGGTCAGTTATCACTTCGTCATTACAAGAAATACTGGAGATATTTTCTCTGGGTAAATTATTATTGTTGTTGTATTTATTAATTACTTTCCATGTCGCTTGTGACTTATTATGGGACTGGCTTATATAGAAATCGTTTTGTGCCTTCTGTGTGAGATTCATTACCTTTCTACATCTACTACTATATGATTTAAATGCAGTTTTATTTGCTGCCGTTGGTGACATGCGATATTTCCATAATAATTGACGTTTCTTCTTGCAACATATTTTGATACCTTTTGAAATCCATTTAGGTTTTCTCCTTGTAGGTATTTTTACTTTAGCCTTAGGAAAGCATAGATTATAGAAGAGCAAAAAATAATCATGAAAGACGTTGAAAGCAGCATCAGGATTATTCGATTCATAGACTTCATTGAAACTCAGGCCAGCAATGCAGTTAATAAACTTCCTGATATTATCAACAGAGAAATCGCGCTTGTCGGTATACCAATACTTTAATCGACTTGTCGTTCTGACGGGTACTTTCAAAGTCTGAGCCGTGTGGTCAGATAGTGCCATTTCTAATATCTCACCTTGGGCACCTCTTGCATTGTGTATAATATTATCAATGCAGGTTTTACTTATTAATCTAGTCGGCTTATGAAAGTGAAATTTTGTGTTATACTTGTATAATAACTGTTGAAAGTCAATCGTTATCCTATTATCTTTTAAAATGTCTATGTTGAAGTCACCACAGATAATTATCTTAAAGTTGTTGAAGCTACTTAGCAAATTTAGAATATTGTCAAGTATTTTTAAAAATAAATTTATTAATTCTACCTTGTATCGAGAGGGTCTATAAATACATACAATGAACATTTTGTGTTGTGGCAGTTTAATTGCTGAACATTCAATCACGTCATGAATTGATTTTTTTATTAAGTCGTTACAATTTTCATATTCATGTGTGTTATTGATAAGTATACATGAGCCTCCACAACGGCTTTTTCGGCAATAGTAGGACGCAAGTTTATAGTTAGTTACATTTAAGTAATGCAAGTCGCTTTCTATCATGTTGTGTTCAGTGATACATAGTACATCAACAGCTTTGCCTTCTTCCTTTAGTGTTTCTAAATTAACTAAAAGTGAATTTGTTTTGTTTACTAGACCATCTATATTTTGATGAAGAATCAATATATAATTATAAACGAAAAAAATGATTACTCGATGCATGAATAGATTTAGGATTACTCTCAATGGCCTTGTTGCAGTCAGTATTCGAAGAAACAAGTGGGTAACTTTCAAAATCAATTTTCATATTATTCATGATAGTCTTAAAAATATGTAGTAACCCAACATTGTTTATTCTTCCCGATATATAAGAAAACATGTCATACCTTAAGCTATAATTTGAGTCAAAAAAATGTATATATTCATTATTTTGTAGACTTTTAAACAATAAATTATTAAACAATTCTACTCTATAATTAAACATAGGCGCTCCTAGTACGTAAGTAGGTGCACATATTATTATATTAGTAAAGTTAATGTCTTTGATCGAATTCATAATAATGTCAATTAATTCAATAAAATTACAATTAAACTTAAAATCCTGTTCACCCAATAAAATTATACAATAATCATTCAAAGTTAAGTTACATATTTTTTTATCCAAGTTAGTCAATAGCTGCTTAATACTTATGTGCGGTAATTGGTAGCGACAAAACTTAAATTCGGGCGAAAAAGTATTTTCTATAAAATCAATTGATCCAGAATAGTGTCTGTTACTTATAATTTTCAATTTCCTATTTACTTGTCTGATTTGGCGCTCTGCGCTATCGAAAGAGATTTCCTTATTACAAGTTTTTGAATGATCTAAGGAAGTGTTTAGTATAGGGAGGCTTTTTTCTTCGCAGTCAGTGATGTCAAAAATGGATTCTTTAGAATCATTCGCAGGCGAGGACGTTTTTGCCGCTATTTGTTGTTGGTTTCGCTTAGGTGTTGATATTTCTTGAAGTTGGCGTATGCTATCACTACGAAATTTTACTGCTTCTTTAGGAGTGATATTTACTCGTGCGTTCGGACTGCTTCGACTAACGTTTTGAGAGAGTTTTTGAGGAGTCGTTTTGCATATATCTTTTAATTGGTCTATTCGGGTTCCATATGAAGCTATTTTCGTTTTAAGGATGCTATTTTCTGAGACAAGGTTCATTATTTCAGCATCGGCAATTTCTAATTTTTTTCTGACTTCTAGTAATTGATTTTCTAACTCTTGTATTTTTTCGTTTTGGTCCAGTTGTACATCAGGACAACTTCTGTTTAAATTGAAGTTTTGCTGGTAACGATCTTCTACTTCATCATCAAGTAATAATCCCTCAAAAGAATTATCAGTCGACACGTTTGCTTTGTGCGCTTTTTTACTTAGCGTATTGATGTTGGGTGTATTTTTTCTATTAGGAGATTTTGAGGTTGTTGCTTTACTATTATTAGTAGTTTTTTGTTTTCGTACTTTTTTAATATGGATGCATTCAATACACTTCCAAGCCGATTTCTTATCAACATCCATTAGATAGAACAGCCTTTCAGATTTGTTTGAGCAAGATACATGATATGCATTATTGCAAGTCGAACATCGCAAGAAATGTCTGTCAGGAATCAATTTTTTGCATTTAAAACACTTAAGATCCATAGTAGGGGAAATTTTGTCCATCAAAAATATTAGTCGGTGTATAGGTTTGAACTCGAGACTCTGGCACGGCAGCCGTACTCAGAGATACTTCCACCACCGATGCGTTAATGATAATGGCGAAATTACGTATCAGTTTGTGATCAGTGCAAGAACTTGTGCGAGTGTTAAAGTGAGTAATGATTCATCGGTCAGTGACCGCAACACAACACAGCACTGCACCGCACTTAATGAAACATATTTTTTAGATGCACCAACGAATTGTTTTTATTATTTGATTGATTTTAGCACTCACACTGGTTATTTTGGAAAATTGTTTTCAAAAAAATGTTCTATGCGTCTTAAGCTACACGGTGATATATAACGGATGTAATAAATCTTAATTTTTCTCTCGGATTTTAATTTAAAAAGACGGAACACTATGCTGTATGACTACTCAGTTTAGCGGTCGCACCTACCCTGCATTATATAAATTAAAGTTGAGGAATAAAGATTGCGTATACCCTACCGAGTACGTTTTATTGATAGGAACCCGAACCCCCTTTCCTGTTAAGGCTCGGCAGGAAAGACTACATAGGACAAGTAAGAAGGTAGTGAGGTTACACAACGCAACCACATCGACCGACATTTTGTCGGAACCACAACGCAACTGCAAAAAGCCGCTGCGACACTATTCACACGTAACCACAGCTTGACCACATTTTGCCGCTGCGACGTGGTGTGGTTGTGGTACGTGTGAATTGACTTAACATTTACACTATGATAATAATATGTTGTATTTCAAGTTTTACTATTTAAAGTTCAGTCAAACTTAATAGTCAGGGGGCCCTGGAACATTGCTTCTTAGTTATTCTAACAAGCTAATTTTAAATCATTGGCGGCTCAGTTCACGACGAGCCAACTCGGCATTATAATTTGCCAATTCCAATTGTTTTTTTTTTAATTTCCATTTCTATTTTATGTTTTTCATCAGGTCTTCTCTCTCTTTTCAAATGTTCTATATTTAATATTTGTAACCGAAGTATTTTATTATTTGTTTGTGCAAAGGATGGGGTTGGTTCGGTTTAAGATAGGGAAGCTTGGGTATGGGAGTACCCAACAAAGAGTGGGGGCCTAATTCGTTTAAGCCGCGGTAGTTTGATGCATTAGTACTTGCTATCTTTTGTCTATATTGCCCTTATGTCGTGTTCTCTTTTGTGTACAACACATACGTCCTCTGGTCTTCTTTTTTGTGAGGCATCCTCTACTGATACAGAAGGTATAATGTTAGCTTTAGGTGAGACAGGTGAAGCTGGTCTCTCCCTGAACATTACGAAGTCCTCGGTATATAGCTAAAAGACATTTTGTTCATCGTCAAGGAAATGCCACGTATGTGCTAGATTTAAAACCATTAAGGCTTGTTGAATAAAACCTACTCCAAGAAGTGTAATGTTTTCCTTCGCTTCTGGCAACACTATGAAACCGGTGGGTATAATTTGCCTGTTTATCAGGATATCGGTCTCGACGGTGAGCATTTCTTGATATTTGGATATACCATCCGCCAAAGTCACGTGCCCATTCTGTTTAAGAAACTTGCATCTCTGTTAGACCAATTTGCAGTAGAGGGAGTGTGACGCGACGTTCGTCTTGGCACATGTGTCAACATACGCACGGCCAAAAATTCCGTGCACTGTTATGTATCATAGGACGTGGCTTAGCTTCGGTTCGAATCGTGTGATTCGGTCGAATGTTATGCTTAGTGCGTAAAAACCGATGTCTTCTTTCTTAACGACAGTCGATATTTCAAAGTCAAAATTCTGGAGAAAAGCCCACCCACGGTGGACTCTGGGAGTTAACTCCCTTTTATTCCTGGAAGCTTTTAGGGCGTTGCAATTAGTAATTATTTTAAAACTTCGACCATGTAAGAAGTGGCGGAAGTGCTTAATTGCTTTAACTACTGCCAGCTTATAAGAGTGGTACTTGCTCTCACAGTCAGTTGTTCTCATACTGAAATAAGCAATGACCAATGGATTTCCGCCTTCTCTTTGAATCAGCACTGCACCATCCTATTCTGTATCTGTGTGTAGCTCAGTTGGTGAACTTGGGTCATAAATGTTTAAGAGTGGGGAGGAAGTTAAATAATTATTTATTTCTTGCCTGGCTGCTTCGTGTATCTCAGACCACTGCCAATGGACATTGAACTTTTCAAGTTCATACAGTGGAACCATTTTAGCAGAAAAGTTAGGGACAAATTCACGGAAATAGCCAGCCAGCCCGTTGAATTGTCGGACTTCGATGTTTTCAGGAATAGGTTTATTTTATATTTAGCCAAGGCTTCAATTTTTCTCGGGCTAGGTGTCACTGTGCAGTTTTTAAAAACATTTTCAAAAATTCAACTTTGGTCTTAAGAAAAGAGCACTTGGAAACATTCAGCGAGTTGACTAATCCTGATTCTGTATCCTCAAATATAATCAAAACATCATACATATAAATTAAAGCTATATTATCTTTATGATCTCCTAGGGCTGCATTAATGGCACGCTGATAAACGGACGGTGCATTACATAGTCCGAACGGCATCCGTAAATATTCAAATTGCCCATCCGGTGTCACGAACAATCCTGGCGATCGTCGTGGAGGAGGTGTAGCCATATACTTGCGTGCCCATTTCGACATAAAGTGATCAGTGTTTCCCCTCATCCCTGTCCGTCCAACGCTGGTGAATACTTGTTGTTCGGGCTCGGACAAACTGCCAGCGCCTCTGGCGGGCGGTAGGGAAAACTGCCTGCGCCATCTACCTACGCAACTCAACAACTCTCACCGTTCATCTTAAAATCTTTTATTCTGTACCTATATATTCGTTCTTTTTAAATTATCTGTCAAAAAGCTCATTCTCTCTCTTGTCATGTTGTCTATCTCTGTTAATTTTCCGTTGCGACACAATTTGTAAAATTTAAAATAAATATATTGAAAACATACGAATAAAAACATTCATTGGATTTCCCCACGTTCCTGCTCAAACACTTGTTCCTGGAAGTACTGATGAACAATAGCAAGCTTTTGATAGGAGCCTATTACAATCCAGATAAAGACATCAATTATTTCGCTTCTTTTGAGGGTTTTCTAGAGAAATGGGTTTCAGAATACAATCACACTATCATCATGGGAGATTTTAACACTTGCCTTCAAAAGACTGAAACCCAATATCTGAGCAGGGCGTGCAAGCTTAAGTACCCGCACTGCGCGAATACGGACGTGTTTACGAATTGCTACGCTTATTTTATTACATAAAATTAGTAAAAGTGTTTTTTCGGTGAAAATGGGGACTAATTGTGAGGCATGTAAGGCCAGTATACATGATAATATGTATATGAAGTGCGTGACGGGCACTTGCAGGAAGATATTCCATCTCAAGTGCGTAGCCATAACGGAATCGAAAATAGAATCTTTTACGGAGGAATACAAACAAACCTGGATATGTCCTGAATGTGTATGTAACATTCCCAAAACGAATAACTTTAATACACCGGTGAGAGGCATTACTGTTATGAATAAAACCTTCACGCCAGGTGCATTTGTGAGCACTGAGCGCGGTAGTGGTCTCAAATTGAACGAGAGCACGGATAACACGGCTACGGCGACTGATGCCAGGATTATTGAGGAGATGCGACGCTGCCACTCGGAAATGATTTCCCGAATGGAGGAGCAAAAGAAGGAATGCAAACTGCTTAGGAATCGAGTCGTAAGATCTGAGCAAGAATTACAAGAATTAAGAAAAGAAATGAGGGTATATCAAGAAAAAGTTAACAAAATTGATGTACTTGAAACCAAACTGGATCTACTTTTGCAAAAATTTACTCAATTGGAAAGTCTACTGAGCGCGGGAAAGACAGCACACAGTACTAGTGAGAAAAGCCAACCGCTTGCAAAATCTACAACTACGGTGTCGTCATTTGTCGATGCAGTTAAAAAGAATCAGCTGACCGAATCTTGCGAAGGAGCGTGTGGGGCCACGAAGACAGCGAAAGTAAATGCTATGGAAACTAAACAGAAACCTTTGGAGCAGAAAAGGAAAACAATACAGGAAGAAGTTTCAGAAAAAAAAAGAAGATGAATATACAGTTGTAAGCAGAAAGAGTAACAGGTACCCCCGTAATGAGGCAAAAAGAGGAGGAATGACAGATTCACAGAGTAAAATCCAAGGTACGGAACGAAAAAAATATTTACACATATGGCGTCTTCAAAAGGATACAAAGGAGGATAGTATTGTGAAACATGTAAAAATCTTTGTGGGGACAATGTTAACGTTAAGATTGAGAGAGTAAAACATAAGACAGAAAGAGATTACGCCTCATTCATCGTAACAGTTCCAGAGAGCAATTATGCTAAGATATGCCAGAAAAGCAGTTGGCCTGTGAACATTGAGTTTGCAGAATGGATCTGGTTTCGAAAAACATTCAATTTTCAAAAAACCTCGCAAGGTAATTGAAATTTATTATCAAAACGTAAGAGGACTACGAACAAAAACGGAAGAATTTTACATAAATATTCCGTTACATAATTCGGATATTTATACCATCACTGAAACTAGCTGTAATGAATCCATTCAAGATGCTGAATTAGTACCACCAGGCTACACTATACTACGATGCGACAGAGCGGATGGGCGCAAGCACGGCGGCGCTCTTATCGTGGCCACACCGCGGTTCGAGCTACGACGCGTACAGGTACCGAGTGACATTGACGTAAACATATTTGAAATAATCTGTGCCGGTATTCATAAAAATAATAGGTTTTTATTTTTGTTGTGTGTTGTTTATATTCCTCCTAGTAGCAGTGATAACGAATATTTGTTAATGTTTAGAATCCTAGAACATTATTTTAACAAATACAAAGAGGTTATAGTAATGGGCGACTTTAACCTCTATTCGTGCTCGCAAAATATACGAAATTACTTTGAATATTTTCAGACTTATTGTGAGTTCATTCAGAGTAACAAAGTAACCAATATAAATGATCGCACGTTGGATTTAGTGTTGAGTTCATTTGAGGATGAGCAGTGTGTTTGTGTAGGGGCGGCGGAGACGCCTCTCCTGAAAGTGGATGTGCAGCACCCACCGCTTGAAGTGTCGGTTGTGTTTCGGCCCGGTTCGCGGTCTGGTAGCGAACCTACATCTGAGTCGGGGCGCGAGCAGACTACAGGTACGTATTTGGGTTGGAATTTTAACAAGGCTGACTTTTCTTTACTGTATTCGTTGATAGGAGGCGTCGACTGGACACCTATGAATTCATTAGATTTGGAGGCTAGTTTGAGCTATTTCTATGACACTATTAATGGTATTTTTGATTGTTGTATACCTAGAAAAAAACATAGGGGTCTAGGCTCTGAGTACACTTATCCTGAGTGGTACACATCTGATATTGTTAAGGAGATATATAAGAGGACAGGACTTGCGGAGGATTTTCATGAATTTTCTGAGTGCCGTAAGAGAGTTAAAAACATGACTTCAGGTGCCTATCAAAATCATCAGCAGTTTGTTGAAAGTAACCTCCAAAATGACCCTAAATCATTCTGGAAGTTTATAAAATCTAAGAAAAGTTCTAGAAGTCCACAAAAAATTTTGAAGGATGGAGAGATTTTGACAGATGAGCAGTGTGTGAGTGAATTTGCTGGTTATTTTCATTCTGTGTATAGTGTTAGGAGAGCGGAGTTGGATGTAGGGAAGGCAATGGCAGAGGCTGGCGGCGAGAATGGGGCAGCCAGAGTTCATTTAGAGTCATTGCAGCTAGCAGATGTGATGCTGGCTCTTCGTCTACTGAAGCCTAAGAAATCTTCAGGGCCTGATGGAATTCCACCTTATATTTTAAAGGATTGCCGAGCTGTCTTAGCAGAACCAATGCATTATATTTATGATAAATGCTTAAAGGTAGCGGTTTTTCCAGATCGGTGGAAGCTGACACGAGTGGTGCCAGTTCCTAAGGGACCTGGAGGAACCAAAGTGGATGAGTACAGACCAGTGGCGGTTCTTTCCACTCCAGCCAAGGTGTTTGAGTCCATCATACACAAAAGCATTTATTCACAGGTGAGTGGTCAGTTGTCAGATGCTCAGCATGGTTTCCGACCAGCAAGAAGCACCACTAGTAATCTTCTTACATACATGACCGAGGTGACACCAACAGTTGATAGTGGGGGGCAGGCTGATGCTGCTTATTTTGATTTAAAAAAAGCGTTCGATTTAGTGGACAATGACGTACTGCTTAAAAAATTTGCCAGTGTTGGTTTCACCCCTCATCTCCTGAATTTTTTCACAAGTTATATGCGAGATAGACAGCAGTATGTAGAATTTGCGGGATGCAGGTCAGAGCCATATTTTACATGGTCTGGGGTCAGTCAGGGATCCAATCTCGGACCTTTGGCATTTATTTTGATGATCAATGATTTACCTCAAGTCATTGAGAATGCAAAATGTCTTTTGTTTGCAGATGACCACAATCTGGTATTGCCTATAAAAAGTACAGCAGACTGTGAACGGCTTCAAGATGACATAAATAGAGTTGTGACATGGAGTGAGAAAAATCTCTTACAATTTAATGCGGCTAAATGTATAGCTATCAGTTTTACTCGGGCACACACTCCGATTCAATTTGGGTACAATGTCAGCGGTACAGAGTTGGCTAGGGTTGTAGAGGTGAAGGACCTGGGTGTTCAACTAACATCAGACCTAAAGTTTTCCAAGTATATTACAAACATATGTAAAAAAGCATATAGGACATTAGGATTTGTTATGAGAACAGTTCATGATTTTACAAATATCCAAGCCATAGCAGCTCTTTATAATGCATTAGTTAGGAGTCACTTTGAGTATAGTGCAGTGATATGGTCTCCACGTGAAAAAAAGTACATCACAATGTTGGAAAAAATTCAAAACAAATTTATAAGATTTTTATAAATTTAAGCTGTATGGTGTCTACCCATTCTATCCACTTAACTACCCAACTCTGTTTGTCCTTGGTATGGTAGGTTATAGTGAACTGAGAGTCAGAAGGGAGGTAGCACTTGTCTCATACATTTTTAAAGTGGTTAGAGGAAAGTGTTACAACTCTGATATCCTATCAAAAGTAGGTTTGTGTGTACCAGACAAGTATGTGTGGAGACGCATATTGCCAGACCTGTTGTCCATACCGCATGCTCGCACTAAACTGCTAAAGGAGGCTCCGCTGACCCGGGCACTTCGCACTCTCAACCTCATAGCGAGAGATTTAGATTTGTTTGTATGTTCTCTGAGTGAATTCACAAAGATTGCCCTGTTCATTGTTAGTTATGAACAAGTTAGTTAGTTAGAAAAGTTAGTAGGTTAGAAACAACTAGGTTAGGAATAATTAAGTTAAGGCTAAGGTATATTGTAATTGAATACTTGTAAGTTATTGTTGTATCTTTTGTGCTTCACTATCGCATTGGGTATTACCTGTAATGATAGTTAAGTTTATGTTGTAAATAAATAAAATAAATAAAAGTCTGTGGTGGACTATACCTCTTCTCAGCGTCACTCATCACTTTCCAAATTGTACCCCTTCTCTTCTGGATCTAATTTCAGTTTCTTCTCCATCCCACGCTGTTAAGCATGGTAAACTTTCAGCGGATTCATTTTCCTACTATGATTTAATTTATCTCTCCAAAAGGTTCGGCCGCCAAAAGCGAAGCCGAAATTCATCTTTCAGTGCAATTTTAGTGGCATCAATGTAGAGGAACTCCGTAGTGACACTCGGGATATTGACTGGAGAAAGGTCTGCAATCTAAACTTGATAGATGAGAAGGTTCATCGGTTTAATAGGTTAATACTTAACTTGTTCGACAAACACGCTTCTCTAAAACCTATTTAGCTGAAACACCACCCAGCACCTTGGCTAAATAATGAAATTAAGGAACTTCTTCATAAAAAGGTGGTTGCTAAATCGAAGCTCCGTCAAAATGCAACTGACCTCAACAAACAACGTTTTACCCAAATTAGGAATCGCTGCAATAGAGTGTGTAGGGATGCTTAACGCCAGCATATTCATAGCTCAATTGAGGATGGTGATCCTGCTAAGGTTTGGAGATTTCTAAAGTCTTTAGGAGTTGGTAAACAAACTCAGCATAACACTCCGGCAGATTTAAATTTAGACCAATGCAACTAACATTTTTCTTCATCTTCATGCCCTTTAAGTTCTACTAAAACCGAAACTCTGAGCCGTCTTTCTTCTGTACCAGCTCCTGACTTTCCTTACTCAATCAACAATTTACTGCTCGTGGTGTTAGAGAGAGCATATAATACATAACGTCGAAATCTATTGGTAGTGACAGCATAAGTCGCAACATGCCCATAATTGATGAAATAATCCCTGTTATCCTGCACATTTTGAAATTTTCCAAATGCTTTCCCTGCTGTCTGGAAAGAGGCACAAATTATATACCCCTTCCTAAGAAACCTAATCCCAACACTTTTTCTGAGTATCGTCCTATTTCCATTTTGCCATTTTTATCCAAAATCCTAGAAAGCCTTTTCCACCAACAGTTATCTACATTCCTGGCTAGCATTATGCTGTACAATCCCTACCAATCCGGTTTCCGTCCGAGGCATAGCAAAACTTCTGCACTTGTCAAAATTACCGATGACATTCGGAAGGGCATGGACGAACGTAAGTTGACTGTATTGTCCTTGCTTGACTTTAGCAATGCATTCAACAATGTCGCCTACGACATACTGCTTGGTGTTTTATGCTCTCTTAACATATCTCCGACGGTGATTGAATGGTTTCATAGTTACCTGTGTGGTCGCCGGCAGCGTATACGTGTCGAAGACACCTACTCATCCTGGTGTGATTTGTCTGTGGGTGTACCCCAGGGCGCTCTACTCGTCGTACCAATATTTGACTCTTCTTCCAGTTGAAAGCCACTGTAAGTACCATTTGCAGACGGTCACGGTCACATGCCTGTCTCTCATCCTTTGTTAGAATCAGAATATCGTCAATAAAAATTATGATTATACCCTGTGTGATCAGATCTCTAAAGATTATAGACACATATCTGGTGAAAACCTTGGGACAAATGGTGCCTTCAAAAATTCATACTACCCTTTCATCGTGACAAAAGTAGTGTACTTAATCGATTCTTTGTGTACATTCAAGTAAAAACACCCATTTTTCAGATCCCGCAATTTCCGCTTGAGCTCGGTCGATGCCGCCACGACGTTAACTCACGATTTGCCGTCATCTTTTTCGCCGTACAGTTTGATGAAATATGGCCGTATTCAATGCAATTAAAACACTTGAATCCTTGCTTCTTGTTCGGGCAATCGTCGCTTTTATGATTTTTAGCGCCACAACTGAAACATCTAAACGCCGCTGCCGCTTGAATCAATGGTCTAGCTTTGCCGCTGGAAATTCTAGTTTGTGTTAATCGCATCTTAGATTTAAATAATTCGTACGTCTTCAATTTTTCTATGAGGTCAGCATAGGAAGTCACTCTGTACAGCATAACCTTGTTAATCTCGTCGTGTTCGATTCCATCAATGATATATTTATAGCTACGTAGTCGGCCATCTTTCCTCGTTTGTCCATCTCCTTCATTGTTAGCATATATTATATAATCATTACGAATTATTTTAAATTGAAAGTCATTCGACAGACTGTAACACCTGGTTTTTTAGTTGTTTGTGTTTTTATTGTTAATTAAAATCAGTTAGATTTCTACCAGTTTAGGAGGTTTATTCTACTACGGCAACCCCGTGCGGTGCAATGGCGTGGCGGGATTGGTCGATTAAACTGACGTTGACAGATGTCACGCTGATTTATCCAATAATCAATAAGCGTCGATTTACTTTTTTTTTTGATATCGCTGGAGGCGACGACATGGCCGCGCCCGCCAGGAAAATGGAATTGATAAAATAAATTGAATTGCAAGCAGATATTTGTTAGAAGAGCTAGTAGAAGATGTAGTCGTTTTGGGCTTGTTTGCGGCCAGAGAGCCGAGTATTTTTATATGAAATTGAAGAAAACCCGAAAGGTAAGTTTGATAGTAGGTTTGACCACATGGTTGGCTGATCATTATCAGGTTTCCATGTTAAGGTACACTATGCTTTGATTAATAGGCTTTAGATGTTGTGCGGGCGGGATAGATCCCATTTCCCGTTGTTCGGCAGAATTTTGCTGAATGTTGTTAGCAGAATCTGATCATGGCACGTGGTACCTAACTTGGGCTATATTTCATAGAATTCGGTTGTTTGAGGCTAGCATACCTTTTAGAAAGAACCCCTGAGCCCTTATCTCGATGCACAGGTGGTATTTTGTAGAAATTGTAGCATATTTTCTTTGATATTTGGCAATTTAAGTTCCAACATAACTTGGTTCACATTTCATCAAAATTAGTTGTCAGAGCCCCGGATACTTTTTTGAAAGCTGCGCTAGGGTATTACCTTCGTGTACAACTAGGATTTGTCTAGAACCCTTCAGGATTTTTCCAGAAAATTGACAATTTAAGTTCACACCTATTTTGGTCCAGATTTCATGAAATTCAGTTGTTTAGCTTTCAAATACTAATTAAAAAGATGCGCCGGGCCTAGATCTTTGTGCTCATATATAATTTATTCAAAACGGTTCAGTATTTTCTTCAAAATTTGGAAATTTAAGTGCCGCCGAATTCTTGTCTAAATTTCATCAAACTTGGTTCTTTAATCATTAAAAACCATCTGCAAAGCTGAACTAAGCAAGGATCTCCGTTCCTGTGTGTAAATTGGGCCCATTTAATTCATATTTTACCCAAAATTCCATAAATTAACTTTACATTCATTTTCATTCATATCTTATGAATTATGAACATTTAATGGATGAATTCTATTTAAATACTAGGACTAGGATATGATGTTTCTCTCCGGATAGGTTGTCGTACCCATTAATTCATAATATAGTTAGAATTTGGAAAATGAAGTTTCTTCGAAGCCGGTCATGAATTAACTTAACTTTACCCCATGACCCCTTTAGAAAGTTAGTAGGTATTGTGTTGGCTGTTTGTTATATCGAAACAATAATTTTGTGTTTCAGGGTTTTTTTTTTTTTTTTGTACGTTTAAATATAGATTAGATTTAAATATAGAAGATACCTAGATTGCCTTGGAAGTAGTAATGATGAAGTGAGAAAAGAATAGATGAAGATCCTCTGTAGAGGGACGGTCACCGTCGGACTGCCGCTCCGTGTTGTCGATGGAAAGCGAGGGTTGATGTCGAACTAGAGACACTACAAGATGGTTAGAAACCAAAACGAACCAGCCCAGTCACCTGGAAGAGGATCCGAACACCCGGACCCTAACGTATCCCCACAGCTAAGTGTCACCCTTTAATATCCCCGACCATGACTATTAACCACGGTACCCTGCGTGAAAACCGTCCTCTATAAAAGCAATTCGATCAAGCGACACCCCCGGTTCTCTTTTAGTAGATTTAGTATTATAAGTATAGTCCGGTAGTATACAACACCAACTTAGTTTTAAGTAAGAGGCTGGCCCGGCTCCTATGGCCGGTAGATTTGGAAAATTGCATTATATAAATTAAAGTTGAGGAATAAAGATTGCGTATCCCCTACCGAGTACGTTTTATTGATAGGAACCCGAACCCCCTTTCCTGTTAAGGCTCGGCAGGAAGGACTAAATAGGACAAGTGATAGGAAGAGAGGTTACAAGACTAATCAAAACAAGTACATTGATTACTATTATTAAATACAGTAGGTGTAGAAATATTTTAAATAAAGTAAGTATGGTTAACAGTACCTACAATACCACCCACGATGATAGAATACTTTTATATATTTTTTTAAGTAAACCAATGAATATTGTATTTCAGTAATATGATCCATTCCTAGATAACCATATTAATTAATTCTTATCAATTGTGTAAGTTAATAAATATACCAAATATGGCACCGCAACAAGTTAAGTAACATTTAGGTATTAATTGTAAACAAAACATCAAACAATAAGGTACAAACTACGTCATTACCTACTTACTAGCATTAATTAGTATATAAGGGCATATTAATCTCACATTAAAACAGTTATTACCTGGAAGTCAAGTTTTTTCACTTAAACCTTCGCTCCGCACATTACAATATAATATTAATAAAAATATTAAGGTTGTCAGTCTTAATTATAGTACCCATAAAAAATAGCTTAAGTCATTCAATCTACATATAAAATATCTAAGTGATAACTAAACTGCTCATTGTTCCAAAAGGGTGGGAAAGTCAGGGTCAACTGCGATTTCGAAAAAACCTAATGAGTCTGCATTAGTAAGGAATGAAAATTCCAAGCCTCGCGCTGATTGGCCAGTGTTGCCTTGTAAAGTGAAACGGACGGGTTTTTTAACCTATGCCGACGCTGAAGAGCAATTGTTAATTATGATGCAGCATAGCGACACAGATACCGGCCCCGCTATTTATGAAGCCCAACCTAGCTCGCTATGTCAGGATTACCGATTAAATAATTTTCATTTTCAAATCTTGAATGTACACACGGATTACAAATTAAATGAACCCCGCACACAATGACCTAATAATTTAATTATGTCGACTTATTCAATTTTAGTCAGAAAAGCTTGTAGCAAAGGTATACATACACAGGCTTCAACAAAAACTCCAGCGGAGGCGAGAAAAATAAGGTGGGAAAAGAAATATTATCCCACCGAATTTTGTGAACCTGAAGGTTCTAGAAGCTCCCACAAGGACATGATCTGCAGTGGTCTGCGTGGCAGTCAGTCCGGGCCCAAGTAGGTTGCTGCAGATTGGAACACCTTAACGGGGCCACTCTTAAGGTATATATGGAACGCGCAAGATCCACATACAATGGAAATTATCAATATATTCAAGTAAAGCTGCGGCTGTACGGCTGGAACAGGAGAAGCTAGGTATCAGCCTTGAACTAGTGGAACTGGAATCCCAAAGGAAGACTAATTTTAAGTCCTACGTGCTCCGGATTCAGCGACGCTAAAGGACTTGTTCTTCTCGGCAGATTTCTGGCCCGCCGGCATTGTATAGGGAGGGAGACCGACGCTATAGGGAGGCGAGACCGAAGACAGAAAACCCTAAAACTTTTTATCATTTTTATTATATATATTATGTACTCGTATGTTAGTCTGTAAGGTATCTATTTTATATGGGTCTGTACTTATTTATAGGGCTGTTACCTGAAATAAACGATTATTATTAATAAAGCTTGCGATTTTCGCAAGAAACAATATAATATGTAAACAATGTGAATGAAATTAAAGTAAACTTTTATTCAACATAATATTTATTTTTATTATAAAACATTTTCTTTAGCTAGGTACTGTTAGGCGAGTCCAATTGATCATCGTGTTGTCACATCACTACGAAGCGTGCCCATCACTAGTTGGTGGGGAGAGATGATATAGATGAATAATGGCGGAATCGGGACGTGTGTAAAAGCTAGAAAATCCTTGTTTTTAAAAGTTAATAAAGTGATACATTAATTAAAGTAAACAAGTGTTTCCCTTCTAAAAGTACCAAGCTTCAAACAAATTAAACCTTAAATTGTCTTGGAAGTATATTGAAAAGACATATATTTTGATAATTATATTATAATATTTTATATGCTTCCGTTTCTTTTAATTAGGCCAGTGAAAATTGACACAAAAAAGGTAAAGATCGAAAAAGTGCATGTTATATTTTTAGAAAAGTAGTTTATACCTGAGCTTGTCTGTTATAAAACCTGGGCTATTCCCATCATTTACCAAAATTCAATTTCAAATAATAGTAAACTATTTAATTGCTCCCTTTTGATGTTGTCTTCGTGTGTGGTTTTATTTGATTTATCTATTCATTTGGTTACTATCTTTTATTCGCTATGGCCGAGCACGTTTTGCAGGAGTTGCGCGCCCGTTGCACCCTGTTCTGTTTTCTATGAAACACCATGTTTGTGTTTACTACGTAACGCTAGTGTACCCGACATTGACGGAGCCGGAGTACATGGCGTGCTTCGATGCGCCGGTTTGGCACCCTGTGTTGTGCCCCAGTAACTCGGAGCTGGATATGGGGTTGGTTTTTAACACTGAAATTCCCGTAGTGTTTGCTACTCCGGACTTTATGTATGCGGATTGCCGTGTGTCTACGGTTGTTTTGGCACGTGCGGTGGCGTCATTTTGACGTAGACGAGATTTTGAGGACCCTGGACGGTCTCGAGGATATTTGACTTTGAGTTCGGTGACGATGACGTTAAGTGAGTGTGTTTAAGTGTGCGGACTTTTATTGAACTAATTTTCGTTTGTTACTGTTGTGGGGTGGTTTTTTTTATTGTGGTTTTTGTTTTTATTGTAGTTTACTTTTTATATACCTTATACTTATTATTATTTTTATTTTTTATTTCATATATTTAGGTTTATAACATTGTTTTTTTTTTAATTATTGTTTTTTTTTTTTTTTGCTTTTGTATTCCATTGTTTTTTTTAATTATTGTTTTTTTTTTTTATTGTGGTTTTTGTTTTTATTGTAGTTTACTTTTTATATACCTTATACTTATTATTATTTTTATTTTTTATTTCATATATTTAGGTTTATAACATTGTTTTTTTTTAATTATTGTTTTTTTTTTTTTGCTTTTGTATTCCATTGTTTTTTTTAATTATTGTTTTTAGTATGTTTTTTTAATTTAATTGTTAAAACAAAATGATAGCGCGATCTAATTTGTCTGGTGGTGCCATCTAGTTTCGCACCGTGTAAACTTGGGTTTTCTTGCTTTATGGTAACCACCAGAAGGGTGCGTTTTTTGTTCTGTTGGTATGCTAATATGTTTTGTAATTATTATTAGCATTTTACCTGCTTATCGCTTTTTGTGATAATGTCGCTACCGGTGCCGGGTTCTGCGGCTACACTTGATGATGAGGAGGCTTGTCCCAGGGTTTTAGATGCGAGTTATGTACGGACATTCCTCGGTATTTTCGTACCCAAAGTGGCCAATATTCATAAGGCCCGGAAGCATTAATCTAGCCCTGCCAAAACTCCTCTAAGAGTGACCGTCACTCCTCCGTCACCGTCGTCGCCGCAATCGCCCAGTCCTGGTTCTTCAGAGGTCCGTAAGCCTTTCTGGCAGACTCTGAGTGATCTTAAGTCTCGCGTTCTTGTCGTCAAGCGAATACCTAGGGGCGCTCGAGTGGCGGTGGCGCTGTCTTTGGGGTCGTGCATTGATAAGGGTGGTCGCATTGAACGGCAGCGATGCTTGGTAAAATTTGCTGACTTTTACTTATACACACCTGAGTGTTGATATTAAGCATGACAAAATATTGAGTTTTACGCAGAGGGTTAAAAATAGTTGCCTCAATCCTGAGTCACATTGAGTAATTCTGAAACTGCTTTTCTCTAGTGATATGGTAGCCCCGGTTTATGGGGAAACCCTGCGACATCTTAGGGATAAACACCCGACGGACGGCTGACCCGGTTTCTCCGACTGTGGGACCTGACAGTGCTGACACTGTTTCTGCGGCCGTTACTGTGGACAAAATTATTTCTGCAATAATGTCTTTTAAAAACGGTTTCAGCGGTGGTTTGGACGGAGTATCTCCTCAGCACTTGAAGGACCTAGTTTGCCCGTCGCACACTGGAGCAGGCTATATGGAGGCAATGCGTAAAATCGGAATTTTAAATTAGGTAGTTACTAAATTTTATAAACACACTTCAAATTTTTTTTCAAGTGTTACATATGTGATGCAACATCATCAGAATTCAATGATTTGACCAAAACTAAACCAGTTATAAAGGAAAATTTAACTTTGCATGCTCGTATTCGGTTATATTTAAATTGCCAGTTAAGAAATGAAACAAACGATTAACTGTAAAAGAAAAAAAGATCGTCAAGAAAACAAAACTGTATAAAGGGTAAACCATACTATTGTTGGCACCCCCCCAGTGATTGGCACTCCGATATCAAAATCCAGATAATAAGAGACAATTTCTGTTTATTTACGGCTGCAATACCTTATTGGGTAGAATATCTTATCTTCTATAGTGGCAACACTGTTGTCAGCCATTTTTATTTCACAGCTGTTTGTAAGTTTTAACGGAAATCAAGAGGTCGTGATCGTGTTGATTTTATAGTAAAAAGTGTAGTGCAGGAGGATAGAAGTACACGTGAAAAAGTGATTTTTGTGTAAGTTTCTACGCCAATTTATATTTGATATTGTTAAATTAGGTTATATCTTGCTATTTTTATTGTTTACAGTGTTAAAAAATAAGCGTACAACCATTGGCATTGGTGCCAATCACTGTATTTTTTGCCAATGATTGGACTTTTTTTTTGGTGGCATGTGTATGTATTTGTTGGTTAAATTACATTTTTATCAAAATAGACCATATTGGGTTGCTAAATAAGTTTGATTTCGCTTCTATTCGAATTCTTGGCATTGCCAATCATTATATATATTTTGTTGTGCCAATGACTATATCCACCTAAGGTTTTCTCTTCTTTTCATCACTTTCAGTAGGGCTAGTATGGGTTTTACAAAACGTAAACGTTGGTCGTGACCGTTTTAACGCACACATACGTACCATTTTCAGTTTTTCTAGCAGTATACTCTATATTCAATGTTTTGCATTACGTTTACTCGATAGAGTTGATCGAGTTGCTCGATGAATGACGAATGAACGAACATAGTTTTTCTCTTTTGCGTACCTCTCGAAAAAATGAGACGAATGTTTGTCGTTTTGAAAATCGTGAGCTAGCTGACAAAGTCAATTTAAAAACAAAACCGTGTGTCACTCGCATCTATTATATATTATTAAAGAAAATAAATTACTAAATAATGCGGACTTCAGCCTCCCAATTTGAGGTTTTGAGTACATGGAGCGGTAAGTAATTGTTTGTCTTTACAAATAAAGCCAATGTACTTATTGTATTCCAAACCAAACTACTAAGACATTTTGACTATTTGTAGTCACGGAGACCTTATGAAGCCAGCCGAGGGTCCCCACGGCAGGTTGCTGGCGATGCGGAGGTGGGAAGAACTCACCTCCGCCCTCAATTCAGACGCCACAGGGACCTCGAGGACCTCAAAAAATTGGAAGAAGGTATAAAGTTTATTACTGTGGTTAAGGCATGATTTTTCTGACTAACTGCATTGTGTTGTGTTTAATTTTAATTGGCTTGCTATTGGCACATGCATCCTGCAAATTACACGTTTTAACATTACTAATAATATGTTCATGCACTAATATTTGGTTTGCACTGTACTACTTTGTCTTGTAAAGGTTTGGAGTGATTTAAAATCAAACACAAGAAGAAAGGCGGCCAAAATTGGAGCTTCTGTGTCGGGCACAGGGGGAGGGCCAGCCTCGACTTTAGTACTGACATACCTGGAGCAGCGAACCCTTACCATAATGGGTCCGCTGTCTGCTTCAGGTCTGCCAGGCATTGCTGAAGTCGGCATTGAAGTAATTATTGTTTACCTTACTTTTACGGTTATTGTATTAAATGTATCAGCATTCGACGACCTCTGGGGCACGGCGGGCGAACATCCGCTTGCGAAACAGATGGTTGTGGGTTCGATTCCCGCCGTCGACAAATATTTGTGTAGTATTTGTCACAGTCTGGGGTGTTTCTGTATGTATAATATAATAATATAATGTATTTACAAAAGAAAAGTATAAGTATTATTATATCCGTTTTCTGGCACCCATAATACATGCGTAGTTGCTTTGTTAAGGGCTAGATGGCGATGTGTTGATTATCCTGGAATATATAATTATAAAGGTATTTGTAAAGTGTGTTAATTTGTTACTTGTTCATGTCAAAACTGCTAAACAGATTTGGTTGACAATCAATAAGTAAGTAAATAAGTAGGTATAAATAATGGGCATGGGATCTATGCTACTAACCGCAGGGTACAGCCAGCTTTATAATTAGTAAGTATAAATTTATTAAATTGAATAGGCATTTCTACAATAGTCATTTCTTGTATATTACAGGCTGAGCAACATCAAGCAGCAGAGGTACTTTCTGATACACAATCTGAGGACAACAACGCACAATTTTCTCAATTCCATGAACTTGTGCAAGTTGTTGTCCCACTGGAGACCATATCTTCCATGTCTGGTACGTGTAAATTTTCCTCATAATATTTTAGAATGATTGATTTTTGATTAGGACTAGGGTGAACATAGTAGTGAAATGTGGATTTCTATAGTACTTAAAGTTCATTTTTTTCAGTAAACGGTTTCAAACCAGTAACGACTGAGCAGCCACAAGAGAGCAGCCACCGCAGCCGTCGCGCACCGCCATCGTCGCCAGAATCGGAGCCGCCGAGGCGAAGAGCTCGGCGTTCGAGACCCGCTGCGTCGGATGCTGCTCATAACTTTATGAGCAGCGATGCGCAGTGGAGGTCGCTGGCGGCAAATTTTATTGCAGAGAACGCGCGGCTGCGGGAGCCAGAGCTCCAACACCAGGCACAATGGCAAATGCTGTTTTCCAGATGTCTGGATATTTTGGAGAGGTTCATTCCGTTCAATCAAGACATTAGTTCTTGAGAGCCCCAAAATATCCAGGCATCTGGAAAACAGCATTTGCCATTGTAAAATGGCCTCTATAAAAAGCCTTTGGACATTTTGGCATAGTAACTTAAAATGCTGCGGTGCATTTCGAGAGCCATGCCAATAGATAGTGGGTATTACGACGAACAAATAATGCCTTCACACCGAACCTCTAAAGCATCTCGGAAACGTTGAAAACGGAAAAAAATATTCAAAATCATATACAGAAGAAGATGTAGAAAAAGCCTTGCAAGCCATAAAAAATGGAATGGGTAAGAAAACTGCTGCAAATTTTAATATCCCACGGGCAACTTTGCAGTTTCGCCTATCCATCCAAGTTATTTGTTAAAAGTCGACCTGGTCCAGATACAGTTCTGACTGATGCAGAAGAAAAAGAGGTAGTTAAATGGATAATTTCAGCTTGTAGAAAAGGATTTCCACGGCGTAAAGAGGACGTCATAAAGAGTGTCAAACTGTATTTAGACGAAAATCCCAGACCAAGTTTTATAGATAATACACCAGGCGATGGATGGTAACTTCAGCAAGCTGAAAGTTGTCAGAGAAGCAAATTAGAAATTGGTTTAAACAAGTAGAAGAATATCTGAAAGAAAATGATCTTTTTTATATTTTGAGTGATCCATCGTAGAGTTTACAATGGGGATGAAACTAATTTTATTTTATGCCCAAAAAATACTAAAGTTATCGCTTTAAGGGGAACCAAAAATGTGTATGAGGTAGATCACGCTCAGTCTAAATCGTGTGTTACCGTAATGTTTACATTATCGGCGGATGGTGTAACAACACCTATGATTATTTACCCCTTAAAAGAATGCGACCTGAGATTCAAAAGTCTGTGCCTAGCGAGTGGGGCATTGGCTTGTCAGATAATGGATGGATGAAGGCCGAGCTTTTCATTCAGTACATACAGAATGTTCTGCATCCAGCGCTAATGAAGAGGAATATCACTTATCCAGTAATTCTTTTTTTTAGAGGGCATAAAAGCCACACAACACTTCAGCTTACTCAACTTTGTCAAAATCTTGGTATAATACTTATAGCTCTATACCCAACGCGACACGGATTTTGCAACCAGCAGACGTAGCGGCGTTTCGCCCAATAAAAGTTATGTGGCGTAAAGCAGTCCTAGAATGGCGTACAGATAACTTAACGAAATCCTTACTAAAAACAGATGTTGCTCCTATATAAGACGACGTTAAAGAACGGTTTTGAAGCTTGTGGTTTATGCCCACCATCCAGATCAAGTGGACTATACAAAATGTTTAATGCCCTCTAAACCAGTACAAGAAATTTTGGATGAAAACTGTTCTACAAGTTTTAACTATCAGACATATGAAGATTGTTGGACCACAGCTAGTCCGAAAGATGAAGAATCAGATGGTAGGTAAATCAATAGAAGCTAAAAAGCTTTATGACTTGTATATATATCTCGTACCAAAACTTTCAACACAAGAGCCACAACAAGAGACAACTTCTATGGAACTAATACAACACAAAGACAGGAGCAATTTAAATGAACAAAACAACGATGGTTCAGAAGATTTGAACACAATGGCAGCCTTTAATGAATTAACGATAATGCAAACGGAAGTAGAACTTTTGCTAAATGAACCAGAACTGTCCCATGAACCTCAATCCGAAGACACTGGCATATCTAAAGCAAACACGATGGTTGTCGATTATTCAGAAACCTCAGGACACGAAATAGGTGGAGAGCATGTTGAACTTCAGAATCAGGTGGTTGAAGAATTACCTTTAGAATCCTGTATAATCTATTCATCAATAAAGGATTCAATACCAGAAGCTGCACAAACTGTTGACGTTATTTCCGAATTTCAAAGAGAAAACCAGTCAATAACGCCAATAAATTTAATACCTATTCCATCCACCAGTCGTCAAAATGTAGAGCTAATTGGTGGAAAATGGATACTGGTGGATGATATGCCAATCGAAGTCCCTGCAAAGGCACAAAATATAAAGGATTTTTTAAAGTTACCGAAGACTCCAATTAAAACACAGAAAGCTGGTACAGAACATCGCTCTTTTGTTTTGACTAGTAAAGATTGGGAAGCTGTAGAACTACAAAAACAACAAAAAAAGATGAAAGAGATACAAGAAAAGGAGAACAAACGAATAGAAAGACTAGAGAAACAATTACTCAAGGACAAAAAAACATGCTGAAACTATACAGAAAAAGAACAAAGCCAAAGATTTAAAGTTAATTAAGAAAAGTAAACCAAACTCTGATAGTATCAAACCCAAAATTGTAATCCAATCAAACGTCTTGATTAAACCTGCAAATAGAATCTCAAGTGATATTGAAGAAGAAAGAGGATATACAAGGGAATTAAAAATAGAACCTATGCGCGAAGTTAAACCTGCAAATATTAATACCCTAAAGGAAATAAAAAACAGACCAATTTTAGATGCAGCTGAAGCTGAAAATGAAAGAAGCTTTAAACAATCGGAACAAGTAATGGTCAAAAAAGCATTAAAGAAAGGACCTATTTTAGATGAACCCGCAAATTTCAGAGTATCAAGGGAAACCAGAAAAGATAAGATAAAAGTTAAAGAAAATAGATTGAGACCAATGACAAATGAAGAACTATTAAAAGTATTAGAAGATGATTAGGTAGGCGAGTTTATTAATGGACCAATTATTTATGTACGTACCTAGGTTCGCCTTTTTTCGCGACAGCAAGGTGTGCCTACATTAGTAAATATGTAGTGCCAATCGTTATACCAAACTCGCTGTGCCAATAATTATACTTCAGTGCCAATGATTGTGCAATAACATAGAATTAAGTTTAATGTTACTTTTTAAGCAATAAAGCTATTTTTTTAATACCAATGTGTTTCATTATAATTTATACGTTTATATACCTTATATCTGGTAAACATTGGATATATAAAAATATTATTATTATATAGAAGTCACTACATTTATGTTGGAGATCATCTTAGAATGCCAATCATTGTACTGTTTACCCAATAAGTAGTTTTTCCTTGTTAGAATAGCAACACTGAACGTTGTCTATTATCTTTGATTAGAATAAAGAATTTTTCTCGGTTCCGCCATTTTATATCGAATTTGTTTCTCGTTGTTTCGTTTGAATAAAATATATTTCTGTGGTTAACAGTATTGGTTTTATTTAAAATAATACAAAAATAATCGCAATGTTTCTTGCCCCGATCACGTTTATTTAAAAATACTACAGGGGTTCTTCTAGTGGAATGGAGGCTCTTGCAATCACAGAAGGTTTATGTATTCTAAATGAATTGCTCATGGCGATTCCAGTACCTACAAAAGTATACTAGATGCTAATCCATATCACAATATAGTTGTAGAGAAAATAGAATGCACCAACCACTTACTTCGTAACTACTGCACAAAGCTGGATGAACTAACGAAAACTACTAGCCATCCCTTGCATTTATTTTGTGAGGTGGCTCCTGGTATCCAGCTTGTTTCTGGGGATTTCTTACGCCTATTGGGAGCTCTTTTACTCGACAGTGGTGTCCCGGGTTTCATCAATAATCAAAGTTGTGTGCTTAGGACCTTTTTGAGGGAGCTGTCGGCGCGCCTTGTCGAGGCTACTGGCGATCCTAGAGCTCGCGGCTTTTTGTCCCAGCGACTCAATCTAGCAATTCAGCGAGAGAATGCTTTTAATGCATTTGATTTCACAATAGGCTCTTGCAATAGGTTATAAAGAAAGTACTAGCTTTAGACAAGAAATAAACTCTAGCAAATTAATGAAAAATGACGCCTATACAAATTTCATCGTAGACCTTGCTTCAACTAAGACGTTTACTCAAAAATTGTATATCGACCAAATTTTGAATAATATTTTTTTGCACGATTAAAACCGATTCACTTAATATGTCCATAAACTGTGCCTGTAATGTTACGAAAATATTTAAAGAAATCGGCATTAAATACTTTTCTCCGAGTAGAAAAAAACTTGCTCAAACGAAAATTGCACATTTAATGAAAACAATACTAATTTGGAATATAAATAATTGCCATTTAACATAGGTATAATACAACAGAAAGGTATTGACAATTTACAGGAGTCTGTAGAATCAGGAATGAAAAACGATTCTTCTCTACTTTGTAATTTTTGCAAAATAGGCACAGTAAGTTTCGATTACCATTTGACCACTCTTATAATATCCGAGCTTTATGATTTGCATATTATATGATAGCGGCACTATGGCTAGACACTAATTTTGACAATATTCCCACCACTAAACACGCACAAAAACATAAAAAAAACTCACTGTTTCTATTCTGTTGCTAATTTCATTGTTTACATTTGAGGTCTGTTAGTCAAATCAGACCAAATTAAATTCATTATTAGATTTGTTTTTGCTAATCAGTGGTATTGATTGTAAATTATTATTCTTATAATCATTAATTTATTTACTATGATAAACCGAAATAAAATTTTTGGTGTACTTTTTAAGTTTAATTCAAATAAGAAGGGACATTTTGTTTTGACTATTATTTAATTGTTCAATCTAAGCTTCTAAAAATCATTTTTTACCCTGATTAAATAACCTAGACAATTTAACATCAAATTAATTCAATATAAGCTTAATTGTACTTTATTGTTTTGTAAAAACATTTTCTGTAAGGATTTTCAATAAGCCCCCCCCCCCCTGGCGCCATATTGGAAGGTGGTAGGGTATTTACTATGAATAGAGTGAATTTAGTTTGGATGTCCATATTCGATTGGGATTTCCTGAGTAAATCGTAAGTGCTTTATCTGATAAATAAGTGTTGTAAATTTTACCTAAGTACATTGTTTGAATTGGATTGCTATGGAGTCTCTCGCTCCAACATATATAACGAGAATTTGGCCTTCAGAAGTTCACTTCTCGTAAATAAAATTGTTTAAATAACATTCCGATTGCATTTCGATTCAGGCATAGAGACAAGGCGTTGAAAACAGATTAAAACAAATTCGATGTTACTACACCTGAAGCAGAAAATGCTGCTATAGCTGTTCTATCATATCCTCGGTTCAATAATAAGTGGCTGGCTTGCTTGGAGCCCTCAGACCGAACCAAGACTCTCAAAATTTTCAAGACGTGTATTTCTAAACAAATAAATGAAAATGAAACTGCAACAGTTGCTACAAGAAAGGCCACCCCAAAAAAACATATTTTTCAATTTTGATACTGACTCGTCAGACTCCTCCGACACATCTATGATGGAAACTAACTCTTCTGCAGCACCTTTGACTACAGCCCAACTGTTAATGGTGCATTTTTTTGCCGAAGAAAGCCAAGATCTTCAGCTTCTAGATCGATATCCAGAGATAAAAACTGTTAGATTTAATTCTACATTGCCATCATCAGCATCAGTAGAGCGTTTCATTCTTTTTCATTTGCAACAATGACTAATTTGCCGAAAAGTCACAAAAGTTGACCAAGTTTATATTATTATTTTCCAGATTTTTTAACGACATTAACACGACTAATGGGACAACTTCCGCTATGATCACTAATGTCGAAGTTTACTTTGAAATTAGACAGATTACGCAGACGAATTTATCACAAAACACTCTGAATCAATATCTGGACAATTGAAAACAGCTAGCAGTTTTTTGAATGTAGGTGATAAATAGAAAAAAAAAAACAATTAAATTCATAGCACACGCCTTTTTTTACATCATTGTCAATTTTATATCAGGATATGTCATCTGTCACTCATTCATTCTTTTCCTTGTACTCAACTCTTTGCAACGCCTAATATTTAAGTTTCAGAAAGATAGATATTGATGACATTAATACATTTCATTACCTCAGGGCATCGTTACAACATTCAGCGGCTGTAGTCAGTCATACAATCTTTAACATTGTCCGATAAAAAGTACAAAGTGCCCTGATAATAAGCATATTCTTATACAAAATCATGTTGATAATTTGCTTAATATTGATCCGATTAAAACTGAATCGTCTATTAACTTAAAAAGATTAATCGATCAGTTGAGTAAAACATTATGCTCATTGGAGTCACTTGGTGAACCAGTAAATCAATGGGACACACTCCTGATTCACATAATGGCTAAGAAATTAGATAAAGTAACCTACCGTGAATGGGAAACAAGTAAATTATCATTGAATCTGAATAGCCCAGTAAGTAACATAATCTCTTTTTCTTGACATGGAAATCCAGCCACCCAGAAACAACACTAATCTTAAAACTATGGTTTCTATAACTAATTTTCAGCCGGACTCATTAGGTAGTGAAAACGGGCAAGGGTAACCATACTTTAAATAATTGCTCAAAGTTTCTTGCGCTTCGCATTGAACAAAAGTTAGACATACTGCCACAATTCAGGGTGTGTTATAATTGTTTATAAACATGGACATTATGCAAATAATTGTAAAAAACCTGGATGTAAGGTATGTAAGCGTAAACACAACACCTTAATTCATAAAATATGTCAGACATTAAAAAAGTTAATCATGTGTTTACGAGTACAAGTAGCGGTCAGAAGTCCGCCGCCATTATATAACATCAGGAAATTTTGAACCGAATTTGAACAGTAAAATAAAACCAGAAGATGTTGCTCCTAGTTCAAATAACCAGAGCATATCAAGACATCCTGGTTTAGATTTTAACCGTGAGATACTATCAGAAGATGCTGCTTCAAATTTAGATAGTCAGACAACGTTAGAAGATGTCGCTTCCAGCTCGACTTGTGATTTAAGTATCAATGAAACTAACGTTTTTAATGAAATTCCTGACACTAATATTGAAGATATTGGAATAGATCGACAACTTAAAGAGGTTTTTTTTGTAATAAAGATCGTAAACAGAATAAGGGTAAACAACAAAATCTTCATTCCTCAAACGATGCAAAGCTTTATGATAAAATCATTGAGTGGATGGAAAAACTTAATAATGAAGAGTTATTACAGAAAATTAATAGTTTTAAATCCGAAAACAGAACAATTTTTTATCATCATTTATGTGAATTAAATTATTTAAATGATTATAATAAAATAGTTTCAGACATTCCACATACAAAAATCGTAATATCCATAAAGATATTTTTAATTATATTGTTTCGACGGTAGAAGTTTTGCAAAAAAAAATTGTGTATTGTTTTCGTCTCTTTGTGATACGTACAATCATTTAAATAGATGGCAAAACGCTCATAGTAAAGAAGATGTGTTTAGAACTAAAAACAATGAATGGTTATAAGCAGACATTATTATGGCCAAACTTTATTAAATGTTTATTAGGCAGTAATGAAGATCGCTACCCAGTACATCAACTCAGTTTGTGTCACCAGCAAAAGTTTCGATCGGTGTGTCCACTGAACAAAGCCAGAAAACCTTTTTGTGAGCTAGCTCCTAAACAGAAAAAAAGACGAGCAGAGATCTTTCATTTGTCTTCAGATGAAATAAAATATGCATATTCTGCGCAGTTAAAAGCGGATGGAAATGGGGAAATTGCTGAAATACTAGAACATTTACAAGATCCACAAGATGTAAACAAAGTAAAAAGCTGCATATCTGTTAAAGAAAATAAATCTGCGTTTTCTCCGGATGAGGCTTTGTGGTTATTTTTATCACTTAAGCTAACTAAGTTGCAATACAATGTTTTGAGAAAAAGTGTCCACCAAAAGACGATATCATAGTGACAGAAACCTCAGCCAAAATAAAGTTACAAGCTCTACTGGATATAATGTTGCCACTCGTGATCGATAGTGATTGTAAAGAATTAACACTCATCAGTAAGTGAGGATTTATTTGACGGTGCTTTAAATCAAGCCAATTACAAGCAAAAATTTCAAACAGACGACGAAACTTTAGAAAGTCCATTTTATGGTGATTCAAGCATATTCATGGGAAGCTTAGTAGTACCAATCAAATTGGTTTGCGGCGAACAAATTATATGACAAAATGATTCACCAAATTCATCGTACTGGTGTCGTCCAATATTTTTCGAATTTGTAAAAGAAACTAAAATAACTATATTACAGATAAATATTGCTATAGAGGAAGAGATTACTAATTTAGTAAAAACAGAAATTGGAGAAATAAAGATTTCACATTCTTTGTTAATGACAATGATAGACGGCAGAGTTGGGCGCAGTTAACTACAGTTTGTAATCATGATTACTAACTACGATTAAAAGTAGTTAACTACATGTAGTTAACTACATGTAGTTAACTACGTAGTTAACTACAGTAATCACATGTAAATTAACTACAGTAATCGAACTACATGAAGTAGTTGTTAATCTGATTACTGTAATCAAGTAGTTATAACTACAGATTACTTTTGGAAGGAAGTTCCTTATCGCGAATTGCGACGACGGGACCGACGACTGCTGCGGGTTCGATTCCCGCATCAGACATATATTTATGCTTAGATATTTGTCTGTGGTCTGGTTGTTTCTATGTATTATAAGTATATACTAGCATATACTAGAATACTAGTATATACTAGAACTCTACGGTGGGTCTGCACTTTTGTTGCCGACTGTACCTACTAAAACTTTGTCCTTGGTTTTTTAGAACTCTACGGTGGGTCTGCACTGTTGTTGCCGACTGTACCTACTAAAACTTTGTCCTTGTCTTTTGGAACTCTACGGTGGGTCTGCACTTTTGTTACCGACTGTAGCTACTTAAAACTTTGTCCTTGTTTTTTAGAACTCTACGGTGGGTCTGCACTGTTGTTGCCGACTGTACCTACTAAAACTTTGTCCTTGTCTTTTGGAACTCTACGGTGGGTCTGCACTTATGTTACCGACTGTACCTACTAAAACTTTGTCCTTGGTTTTTTAGAACTCTTCGCTGGGTCTGCACTTTTGTTACCGACTGTACCTACTAAAAATTTGTCCTTGTCTTTTAGAACTCTACGGTGGGTCTGCACTTTTGTTGCCGACTGTACCTACTAAAACTTTGTCCTTGTTTTTTAGAACTCTACGGTGGGTCTGCACTTTTGTTGCCGACTGTACCTACTAAAACTTTGTCCTTGGTTTTTTAGAACTCTACGGTGGGTCTGCACTGTTGTTGCCGACTGTACCTACTAAAACTTTGTCCTTGTCTTTTGGAACTCTACGGTGGGTCTGCACTTTTGTTACCGACTGTACCTACTAAAACTTTGTCCTTGTTTTTTTAGAACTATTCGCTGGGTCTGCACTTTTGTTACCGACTGTACCTACTAAAAATTTGTCCTTGTCTTTTAGAACTCTACGGTGGGTCTGCACTTTTGTTGCCGACTGTACCTACTAAAACTTTGTCCTTGTTTTTTAGAACTCTACGGTGGGTCTGCACTTTTGTTGCCGACTGTACCTACTAAAACTTTGTCTTTGTTTTTTAAAACTACGGTGGGTCTGCACTTTTGTTGCCGACTGTACCTACTAAAACTTTGTCCTTGTTTTTTAGAACTCTACGGTGGGTCTGCACTTTTGTTGCCGACTGTACCTACTAAAACTTTGTCCTTGTTTTTTAGAACTCTACGGTGGGTCTGCACTTTTGTTGCCGACTTGAAGACAAAGTTTTAGTAGGTACACTAAAACTTTGTCTTTGTTTTTTAAAACTACGGTGGGTCTGCACTTTTGTTGCCGTCTGTACCTACTAAAATTTTGTCATTGTTTTTGAAAACTCTACGGTGGGTCTGCACTTTATATAAAAAGTAGCCTATAATGTCACTCCCAATGCATCAATAAGTATATCCTCATACCAAGTTTTACAAACTTCATTGAATTGTGAAAAACTATGTATTTTATATTTACTTTTAATAAATAAATAACGGAACATCGTCCACTCCATCCAGTTGCTTCATTATTTTCGGACCCTTTATTGTTGTCAAAGTTATTTGCATGTAAACCCACCTGCTACCACAGGACCTGACGTCAAATTTGAAGTATGTCAGTCAGAGGTAACTTTCCTTCCATAAATAAAAGTTAGACATCTGGGCCGCGTTCCAAACCTACGCTCGAGCGCGCTCCGAGTGCACTCTGGCCCGTTCAGAACCTCGGTGAATTTTCGCTCTGACTCTGACTTTATGTATACTTGAAGTCCAAATACACTTGCATGGTGGCATGAACGTATTCGTGAAATTTGACTGCGTCAATGTGACAGCCCGATGAAACTGCCTCTAAAATAATTGCAAAACGCCTAATTAAGTCTTCGCTGACAGTCAAGTTTGGATTTCAAAAGAATCTTCTTGCGGTATTTCCCTCATTGGTTGTGCCGTGACCTTGTTTGACAACATCAATGAGAAGGCCTATTCTATGTTTAAAAGCGTCTTGTATGATTTTCTTTATGCTTGTGCCTGTTGGCTTTATTTACAGTCCATGTCTGTATCGTCAATCTATAACCTATGTGCAGAATGCATTCCATCATCCGTATCCACATGTGCAATGATGACAATCCGTATTTACAAAGATCTGGATCAGTCGGTTTTGACGCAATCAAGGGTAAATTTTTCATCTCAGTTGGAGTGGCCTTATAAATGTCACATAAAATTGATGTTGCTTTTCCGTCTATCAGAATTGGGCAAAATGCAATCAGACTACTGATTACTAACTACGATTACTTTCAGTAGTTAGTAATCAAAATGTTTAACTACCTAAAATAATCGTAAAAAGTAGTCAAACATTTTGATTACTAACTAATAATTGTAGTTGCAATGTCGATTACACGATTACTTTTTTAACTACATTTTAACTAGTCGGACTAGCACACGAAGGGTTCCGTACCTGTCTGTCTGTCCTACCTGTACTGTCTGTCCTGTGTCCTCGAGACTTGGGACCTGGGACTTGAGAGACCTGCGAGACTTGCGCGCCTTGCGACTCTTGCGAGACTTGCGACTCTTGCGAGCCTTGCAAGCCTTGCGAGACTTGCTAGACTTGCGAGCCTTCCGAGACTTTCGAGACTTTCGACCCTTCCCAGACTTGCGAGACTTGCAAGCCTTGCGAGACTTGAGAGACTTCCGAAACTTTCGAGCCTTCCGAGACTTGCAAGCCTTGCGAAACTTCCGAGACTTGCGAGCCTTGCAAGACTTGCGCGCCTTCCGAGACTTGCGAGACTTGCGCGCCTTCCGAGACTTCCGAGCCTTGCGAGACGTGCGAGCCTTGCAAGCCTTGCGAGACTTGCAAGCCTTTATTGAATGTAGACTTGCGAGACTTGCAAGCCTTTATTGAATGTAGACTTGCGAGACTTGCGAGCCTTGCAAGCCTTTATTGAATGTAGACTTGCGAGCCTTGCGAGACTTGCAAGCCTTTATTGAATGTAGACTTGCGAGACTTGCGAGCCTTCCGAGACTTGCGAGATTGTATTATATCCGCGTCCATAGTGTGGGTAGTCTCGTGTCGAGAAGTCCGTCGTATATTTATTATAGTAAACGTGAGCAAATGTGTCAAGCGGTTGGTGAATTGACGGAGGCGTCGAAAACACTCGAACAAGTTGGAGTTTAGTCCCGCAAAGCGATTATATTATCGTCCTTGCAAGACTTTAGGCTCAACTCACACTGGTGCAGAGTCGAAGCGACGCGACGCTACACGTCATGTTTTTCCGCCTAAAGCATATTTATATCTATTGTTCTATAATTAAGTACAGATATATGGAAACGCGCGTCGACGCACGTTGTTGCGCGCATTCGCGCTTCGACGCTCGGGTAGAGTCGAGTGGATTCGCGGGTCGCGTCTCGTCCGCGTCGCGTCGCTTCGACTCTGCGCCAGTGTGAGTTGAGCCTAAGGTTGTTCGGAGCTGTCAAAATTGATACTTACTCATTAAGGTTGGCATGGCACAGGTGGATTATATTAAATAAAAATTAAATGAATTTATTTATTTATTTAATGGAACACAAATCAGAATACAGTCATATCAAGGACATAAGATAAATATAACAAATAATTGAAATGAATGATGAACGAGTGCGTGAGTGCCCCAACCTAAGCAGCTAGGCTTGTGCTACGGTGACCAGACCACGGAGAATTTGGTCTGTACCTACCTTATATACCTACTGTTATTGAATCATTAGAACAGTATTATGTCTGATATTTACTTAAGTAAATACCTAAGTATTCTAAAGGAATTTGGCTAAAAATTAATTAGGTCAAAAAAACATTACATAAAAAGATCATAAAACGAATTGAATAAATGAAGTGTAACATTAGATCACATGAAATTATGTTATTTGTTTTTATATTTAGTTAAAATTATATCAAGTGAATGTTATATTCCGTGATATTATACTATCCGTTATTATGCCATATATTACACACCCCACTCACTAAGGGTATATAATTATAACTATTCTAACCGTCGCGTCTAGTCACTATAACACAAGCCTAGTTGCTTAGACTGGAGCACTCGCTCACTCACTCAATCGTTTCCACCCTTCCTTCGAAAGAATGGAAATAATATGTCTTCTATTCGACACTCGTCACCAAATCACAAGCCCAGGTCACACTCACTCCCTCCCTTCTTAAGATCAAATTAGTAACACTATATTATTATTAAACAATATAAAACAAACACGAGACGTGTGACGATTACCGCTCGCATGCGAGTGTGACAGCCCTGAACTGGCTGAGCCAGTATAAACCGGTTTCTTTGCAAGTTCATCAGGGACGACAAACGTATTTACCCGCTTTGCGGGCCAATGTGCTTATCCCGCACAGCCTTTGTTGTCCCTGCAAATGCAAACTCATGCTTCGCACGGCTATATTATGCATGTATTATACATAAACCTTCCTCTTGAATCACACTATCTATTAAAAAAAACCGCATCAAAATCCGTTGCGTAGTTTTAAAGTTACTGTTATTCAGACAAATTTTACACCCCACGAAATCGACATGTTTTATACCTGCGCACTACATTAGCTACCTGTATTGAGAATTTTCATATGAAGAAACTTGGGCGTCTCGTCGAACTGAACCTGCTCACGAAGATTCAGCCTGTTATTAATCACTTAAAAAAACGTTCGAGGGCTGCTGTACTATATATTATGCATGTATTACATATAAACCTTCCTCTTGAATCACTCTATCTATTAAAAAAACCCCATCAAAATCCGTTGCGTAGTTTTAAAGATTTAAGCAGTCAAAGGGAAATAGGGACAGAAAAAGCGACTTTGTTTTATACTATGTAGTGATTGAACAAGCAGAAACATTTCATGATGTCGAAAAGGAAAATTTTGGATTAGTTGATATAGATAATCTTGACATTGATTAAATTAAAAACGGTAACTAGAAATTATTGTGATTTTTACTTATTTTATTAGGCCTTAGTGGAACTTTTTTTTATTGTTCATTATTTTATTAGGCCTAAAGGGTACCTCTAGGGTGGTGTGGAATAGAGAACAAAAGTTCAAATTGCGACCAAATCGAAAAAAAATCGAGATTTGAGAATAGGCGCTAAAATAGGACAAAAATACGTACTATGAAGAAGTAAAGTCAATTCTTTGAGAAAATTTGAGAATTAGTAATTTTTACCTTTTTTGTTTTAAATAACTTTGGAAATTAATTACTCCGAAAAATAGTAAGCTATTTGAAATACCGTCATAGTAATAGTTCTTTAAACTTTTTTTTCAATGCGAAGTCCATTATCGCCACTTTTCAGCCCATTGTGCGTCGTCCATCCTCTTCTTTTGACATGGTATGTGAGAGATCTAAACCAAAAAAGTAACTCATCTGGGCGAAATAGCAAGTGGCAGTGAATTATCTTTTGCTGCAGCTACGTCTTATCATAAAGAAGGGCAAAGTGATAAGGCAAGTTTCTTCAGCGATATCTATTGAACTCAAATCTTGTTAATCTTCTTTCGATAGTGATAATAACGATTGCTTAATACCTGAAAAGGCGTTTTGTGTTTGTGTTTAGACGCACAATTATCGGTTTATCAGTACAACGTAATTAGACAGGCAGCTAAATGTAGATTCCCTTCATATAGAAAAGTTCTGGAAGTCAAGAAAACTAATAATACCTGTGACGTCCAGTCGTCACTTGTAATGTAGGGGTAAGTAAACTAAAATACGCTAATCTTTAGTAGCCGTAAGCACCCGGGCGTGACGAATCTAAAAACTGTTCTTAATCGAATGAAACGTATGTGAAAAATCCTTTAAATGAATGAACTACAGGCAAAAATAATAATACTAGAATATCATTTGAACTTGATGCAAGGTAGAATGAAGCATTATCTTCTATACATATAAAATGCTTTGTCCTGAATTACTCACTGACTGACGGATCAACGCAGAGCCTAAACCGCTGCTCGTAGAGACTTGAAAGGAGATCTGCAGATCTTTATAGAACCTTGGGCGTAAGATGAACAAAAATGAAAAGTGACAATTTGCAATCCACATTTAATAGTAATTTCATAAATATCAGCTCCATTACCCTAGCACTCCGACATTATAAGATATTTGCAGTCATACTTGACTAACTAATTGTCAATTTCATTACTTAATTCACTGTATTTTTATGTTTGCTATCACTCCTAGTTACCTTTAATGAAACTAAGATTTTGCCGCATCTGTCTGTCAGTGCCTGCCTTTGAATAGAAACGTTGTAAAAGGCCGTCGATTTAAAAAAAAAACTCGAAAAATACACAAAACATACCGAAGATTTACAAAGCAAAAAAGCAATGAGAATAACAAACATCTGTCAATCAATCTCAGAAAAAAATTGCCACAGATTCAATATCGATCTATAATCGATTAATTAAATCGATTTAATTTTTATTTCGGTCGATTAACTTAATAATTGATTGTAGCTTTAGAATTAAACACAATTATCTTTAGTAGTTCACAAAATGATAGATTTCATTATTTAAAAACCACTGACCTCCAAAGTACTAGATAAAAACGAACAAAACGTAAAAAGGAATGTATCGGTAAAAAAATATTATTCGATTCTAAATCGTTCGATTATTATTGACCCAGCAATTATAGTCACTCCTGTTTTGAAGAAATTGCCATAACAAAAAAAAATGAAAATGGTAGCTTTTTGAGGTACCTAAGTGAACCTGTGATAAGTAATATTTTTATAGTAAAAAATGATTCCCGACTGGTAGGAGAAATCTAATATGCAGGCGAATGACTAAAAATATAGCACTATTATTTGAATATATCAAACATCTTGTCTATCCTAGCCCAAGGTTGCATATCTCCTTTGGAGTGTGTTCTTTGTATGAGTAAGCATCGGATAAGAACGGATTTTCCGAAATTCTACTCCTAAGGGGGTGAAAAAGGGGGGCAAAGTTTGTATGGAACAACAGGATTCCTTGGTCCAATCTACTTAAAATTTTGCATAAACATTCCTTAACACAATGGCGGACAGTACCGCCCTCTGGCGTCAAGCGGTCAAAAACGCTATGACAGGACGCCTGTCGACGTTCAACTTTTTGCCTAGGTAACAGCAGTACGCCATGGGGCGCTTGATTTTCTATAATAACCTATGGATTAGCAATTTGTAGTGTCATACCGTGTAAAATTCTTATCTCCATACTGTCACATTGAATAGACGAAAAAGTCAAAATTTTATACTCAAGTTTATTTTCAACTGTTTTTGTTATTTTATACGTAAAATAAACAAATGGAAGTCTAATTGCATATAATACGAGTGTTTAGATTACATATTTGGTGTTTTGAAAGAGAAGTTTAATACAAAATCTAAAACAAATCTACGTACCTACTTTTGCAGATGTCGTCTCGCGATTCATATGAAAAACAACAAAAACGGATTCAAGACTTGTTTGATGCGGCTTCTTCTCCTGAGTCGAGTGAAGATCCATTTGCTGATGATGGTGAATTCGGCTCTGACCGGGATTATCAACCTTCGGACGCTGGATCTACGAGTTCCGATTCAGAAGATGCAATTACGGTCTCACAAACAAGACAGGTACGCCAACAAACTACAATTATATTCTCTGATCAGTCTTCTGCAAGTACGAGTGTAAGAGATGATGACGACAGAACTTCATGCTCTGATTCCGAAGAACGCTTTGAAAATTCTGAAGTTCATAATTCCGACAACATTGCAGCGTCATTGACGATTACGAATAATGACGAACAAAATGAGCCGCAACCTACTACTTCTGGTCAGTCAGATTCCATCAACATTAGTTCGAGGATCTCAGATGCACCTGTTCTTGATGAAAACTGGTGTAGTACTGTTGCTGACATTCCAGATTTCAATTTTGATCAATCTGTATGTGGTATAACCGTAAATGTTGATGAAATAGACGGAGTCTTAGAGTTTTTTCATCTAGTATTTCCACAAAATTTTATTGAGTATCTGGTGAACTGTACTAATGCCTATGGGAATAATTTATGCAACAGTCAAAGACCCCATACCAGATATAGCCGCAAAGCAGAATATCGTGAAACAAATTGTGAAGAAATGATGAAATTTCTAGGACTGAGTCTTCTAAAAGGTCACATAAAATGCCCTAAGCAAAGAAATCTTTTTTCGTTATCTGACGTATTGTACTTTCATCCTATATTCAACTACACAATGTCAGGGAGGAGATATGAGCAAATATTGCGCTGCTTATGTGCATCCGAATTAGAAGCTAAAGGAGAAGAAAAAATTTCCAAATTTATTGATATGATGACCTTAAATTTTAGAAAAATTTATATTGCTGATGCAGAATTGTCCCTTGATGAATCCCTCCTTCTTTTTCGGGGACGTTTACACTTTCTGCAATATATAAAATCAAAAAAAGCCCGTTATGGCATAAAGTTTTATGAACTTACAACACATGATGGATATGTCTTGAATATGAAGATGTATTCTGGAAAGAATTCCTTGGAGACTACTCAAAATACGGAACAAACTGAGTCAAAGACTGAAAAACTTGTGATGAGATTGATGCGGCCATATTTACTTCGCGGACACCATTTATTTATGGATAACTATTATAATTCAGTCAAGTTATCAAGTAAACTGCTGGATTTGAAAACTCATTGCACTGGCACTTTGCGTGTAAATCGTAAAGGCAATCCTAAATTTATTGTGAAAAAAAAACTAAGAAAGGGTGAACATATCTGGGCACGCCGAAACAAGGTTTACGTTTCAAAGTGGAAGGATAAGCGTCCAGTTCTAATGATAACTACTTATAAACATCCTGCGATGGTAGAAGTGAGAAACAGATTTGGAAAGACTAGAATGAAGCCAGCTGAAATTGAAATATATAATAGATACATGTCCGGTATAGATCGCTCGGATCAAATGGTGTCCTACTATTCATGTCCTCGAAAAACCATTAGATGGTACAAAAAAGTACTATTTCACCTTCTTGATATTGCTGTATGGAATGCTTTCTTTTTATACAAAAAATATAAAAAACATAATTCTCAAAACTATCACTATGTAACTTTCCGAGATGAATTGATCAAAGTGATGATTGGAGTGGATCCAAACCTCAAAGGAAAGGATTTGGTTAGCAAAAGAAGTAGCATTCATGATAGCAGGCGTTTTCGATCCAATATATCTGCTGTGGAAAACATTCCTGAAACGAACAATTTGAATGGTGGGCATTGGCTAGAGCAAATGCCTTCTAGACCTGGAACGAGCAAAAAATTTGCATTTCTGAAGTGTAAAGTTTGCACCAAAAAGAATATACGGAAAGAAACCAGCTATCGATGCAAAGGATGTCCGGATAAACCCCCATTGTGTCCGTCTTGTTTTGAGTCGTACCATGAAAATTTGAATTTATCTGCTTGAATTCAGAAAGTCTAATGTTTTTCTTTTTTACTTATTGTTATTTTGAAAATTAAACTGTTATTCTACTGCTAAACAATTAATAAGAGTAATTACGGTTGATTACCTACCTAATTGTGATAAAACGTACATAAATTGTGATAAACCGTAGCACTTAACTATCTACTAGATTTAATTCATATGAGGCTGATTTGCAATATTGTTATAAGTGTTATAGTAAGTAATTAAAGTTTATGTTTCAAATTTGATTAAAGAGTAATAATAATAACTAATCTAAGATTCAGTCTAATGTCAAAGAACTTTCCATTGATTGTGCTTATAATTACTTATAGTATGCCTAATAAACAAGTTATGCTAAACTTTAATCTTTTATTTCTACCATCACCTGACTCGGCGCTTATAGGCGTAACGTCATAATGCTTATTTTGCGATATGTGTAAGGTGACAGTACGCCATGTGACGTATACGCCTATATCAGCACTGTCATATCATATCACTATATGTAATGGTATTGTGGCAGTACGCCATTTGACGTATACGTGTAGATCCGTACTGGCATTTTGCTTGGTATTATCTATTAGTATTACGACACTACGCCTATAGGCAATGTATGAAAATAACTAGTGTCTAATCAACATGAATGAGTGATATAATAGTGTCCGTCAACGTGTTAACAGAATTGATGGATTACGTGTTTAGTATTTTATTGAAATTCATCCCCTAACGGGGTTAAAAAGGGGTGGGAAGTTATTTTGGGGGTAAATTGCCTCGGAGTTTATATCAATTCTCTTTAGTGCTTTTACATTTGACACATGTTTGAAAACTCAATCCTAATTGAATGTCTCTAAAGTCACCGTACTATATTAGTACCGCACTTAAAGGTGCCTAAGCTTTAAAGCGGTCACACACTTTTAGGACGCGGCCTCATAGGGACGTAGGTAGAATTCGAAATTTGATGTTGTAAGGGCTAGAACATTTTGGTTATAAAATATACTAATCATTCCATATTCAAAATATCATGTTAAATAAAAATAAAAAAGAATATTTTAATTGGATTAGAATTCGAAATTTAAATTTAATTTGTTCTTAGATCACATGAGTTATTTGAATGAAAAACTCCCTATGAACACGTGGTCCGACTGCTCTGTCCGACTAATCGGACCATGTAAACTTTTATTCCTGTAGGTTCGATTAATCGTACAACAAGGAATCGCAATTCCGCTTTGTCCGACAAATCTGACCATGTGATTTTATTTTTTCCTGTTGGTTCGATTACTCGTACTACAAGGAATCACAATTACGCTTCGTCCGACTAATCGGACTACGTGAACGCTTTTTTCCGTCGGTTTGGTTAATCCGGCGTTTCCTCGTCGTAAGTACTAACAAACGCTAATCTATCACCATTAAAACCAACAACCAGATTAAAACCTCTTCACGAATTACAGCCAGTAATAACAAAAGGTTATCAAACCTTCTTAGAAAATGATTGTTTATGATTAATCAAATGGAATTACAGCCAGTGATAACAAAAGGTTATCAAACCTTCTTAGAAAATGATTGTTTATGATTAATCAAATGAAAACACAAATTGACGTCAATATATGCAGAGATATATAACATAATTAGTTATTTGCATGTAAATGCATTACATTTGTGTAATTTTGATTCATTAAAAGCTGTTATTATGAGCGAAGAAATAATATTTCTCCATCGCAAAGGCGGCTTAGTTTTATTATACGGTGACAGACAATTTTACCGTAACAAATCATTTAAAAACGGTTCTGTACTATGGGTTTGTAGTAAGAAGAAATCTGAAGGGTGTCGCGGCTCCATTACCTTAAGGGTAAGTTAACTTTTGAAGTAACCAAACTTTCAACTACCAATCATTGTGAAAAAGTTTATCAATTTCACATACAAGTTTTACATTTATTTGTTTTCAGGACACTGCAATTTTGAAAGAAAAAGATCATTCGTGTGTTCTTGAAATATGTAAAAATGTTATAGACAAGCAGGTTTCATTAATGAAACAAGCGGCAGCCGATACCTGCGAACCAATTAAAACTATTTATGACGATCACCTGACACCCTTAAGAGACTCTGGCTTGGATATCATCTCAAAAATACCACAGTATTGTTCTTTAAAAACCTCTTTGTTCAACAGTCGAAAAAGAGCCCTTAATGTGTCTAAACTCGCTTTCAAAAGTCCTATTGACGTAGACATACCACAAAAATTTGAACATTTTGTCTTGGGTGATTATATTGAAAACGATACACGTATAATACTATTTTGCTCTGATAAAGCCAAGAAATTTCTAATGACGTGTGAATCATTTTTTGGAGACGGCACTTTTCACAGTTGTCCATCACCATTTGAACAGTTATATACTATTCATGCCGATGCTAGTCCCAGCTCTACTGTTTTGAATATAATCCCAGTCATTTATGTTTTGATGTCTAACAAAACCACTGAAAGTTACAAGATAATGTTTAATATAATTAAGTCCCAGTTACCAGGATTTAAACCTGCCCACTTCATGACTGATTATGAAGCAGCTTCAATGAAAGCAATACAAGAAGTGTTTCCACAAGCTGTAATCAAAGGCTGCTTCTATCACTTCGCAAGGGCACTGTGGAGAAAAGCTATAGAGTATAAAGTCACCAGACCACAAAGCCATAAAAGAATTGTAGCTTTGACAACGATGTTACCTTTTTTGCCACCTAATTTAATCAAAGACGGTTGGGCATACATTTCAAACGAGATTCCGGTTGATGTTCCAGGCATGGCAAAATTTAAGAACTACGTAGAGCGGCAATGGTTAAAAAATGAGAATTTTATGACAAAATGGTCCATCTTCGGCGAAAGAACTCGTACCACAAACAGTCTCGAAGGGTGGCACTCAAAAATTAACCAAATGGTCGGTAGAAAAACTCCAAATTTATTTAAACTTTTGACAGTGCTAGAAAAGGACTCAAAATTGAACTCGATAAAAATCAAGGGTGGTTTGCAACAAAAACGATCCAAGTAAACTATTTCTCGTGACAATTTTATATTAACTACCAATGCGATGCTCTTGGATCATAATATACCTGTTGGTTGGTTATTTTCTAGAACGCTTGGCGTGGAAAGGTTCCCTATTTAAATAAATTTATATTGATTTGAATAAATTAATATAGATAAATTTATGGTTTAAATAAATTAGATAATAAATATAAAAGAGTCCAGTGTTTCATTCAATGTAAAACTAACTAAAAAAATACTCTACCTTATTTCAATTAAAAAACTATGGTCGGACCACGTTTTATTAAGAACGGTAAAACTTCATAGTCCGACTCCTTATTCGAACCAACAGGAATAAAAAGTTTAGGTGATCCGATAAGTCGGACGATGTTTTCTTAACAACAGTAAAACTTCATAGTCCGACTCCTCATTCGAACCAACAGGAATAAAAAGTTTACATGGTCCGATTAGTCGGACAGAGCAGTCGGACCACGTGTTCATAGGGGAAAAACTTACCCTGTACCTTGATTTTCCTTCGAAAATTTCTTGGAAATCTCTTAGATTACCTACCTACTTTGCAAATATTTGCGATTGCTGTATAGTTTGTTTGGAAGTTGATTTTCACTATTTCATTAGAGTATTTTGAGTTTAGTTAATTTAATTTCTTTTTCATTTTGTTTGTTTGTTGTTAAGATAAACGTTAAATTGAGTTTCTTTTTGTTTAGTTGATAAGAATGAATGTATGGTTTTTAAGTTTTATGTAATTGTAAAAATATCTGTGTTCGATTTATTGTGTCTTTGTTTGATTAGTTAGTCTTAGTAAAATAATAGGTTTCAATTTTAAAAATATCTCTGTTTCATTTTTTGTGTATCATAATAATATACTTAAGTTTTCTTTTTGTTTTAACATATATATTTAAGGAGGTAGTAGTTTGTCTGAGAAGTTTAATTTAGTGTGTAGGTACTTATTGCGATAAGCAATTTTCTTAATTTTTATGAATTTGTATGTCTCTTTTAAAAATGGGAGCAGAGTTGGTTAACATCAATGGGACATTAATGAACCTCACTATTGTACCAATAGTGGGGGATGATTTTTCGTGCGGTTTCCTATTTGTTGTACGGCACACAAGAACGGTCAATGGATATTCGTAAAGAAATTGTGCGTCATGTGACGAACAATTGGGATGAATTTGCTGTTATGTCTCATGACCGTCACGGCAACAATCATGGGACAAAAGAAGTGTAGTACCTCCCCGCCCGCCCAAATCACCAACCGACGCCGCAACAAATAAAGAACACCCGCCTTGAACGCTTTCTCCAAAACGGTTCGCGAAAAGTAAGACAGTGTACGTGTGAGTAAAAATGAATGAGATGGAAAAATGCAACTGGAAGTCGTCTGCACAAGGGCCCTCCTGGCCGCGGCGAGACAACGCAATGTGACGCTCTCTGGCCGGAGTAGGTGCGACCGGCGGCTGATACGGCTGAGGCAGGCTCTCCGGCGTTCAAGAGAAACGCCGAGAGATACGCCACGCCGCCGCCTCTCCCGGGCCGGCGCCTCTCTCGCGGGAGAGCGACGCACCGTCGTCGTCTCCGCCCCGGCCACCGGACCTCTCCGCCGTTGTGATGGATATATGCCTCCGCTACCGGGACGCGACGTCCCATCCGCTGCCGGAGGCAAGCCGGGCTCCATGTTCGTCCTCCCTCCTAGCCCTACCCCGCCGGTCCCGGAACCTGCCCTCGTCTTCGGCGGCAAGCCGGCGTACCTCGTCTTGCCGAGGTACGCGCCGGAACCGGAGCGGCGCAGGCGGCAGCGCGGGGACGATCGCCCGGCACAGGTCGCCCAGTGTGCCCTGTGTGGCACTGTAAGCCACGTACGTAACGTACACAGGCACTTCAGGAGGTTACACAGCGGCTACTGCGGCGACCAATACAATTCATCCACCAACTTTCCCCGGTATTTCTTTTTTATAACCAGCCGGGTCCTCCAAGCCTGCCCCGCATTTTGTTGTCATGGTCGTCGCCGTCGTATGCTATCGTGTGCCGTCGTCGTCCGGGCGGCCCTCCCACACGGGGGAGCCCCGTTAGCTGTTCTGCAGGCGACCTCAACGGGACAACAGATGATTCAATTGCCGTGACTAAGTTTTGGGTGAGAATGCTCTGATCAAGACGCATTGCATTGGCCGCCGTTGACACGGAAAAATAAATAGAATTAATATATATTCAATATACCCATAATATCCTGCAATATATTCAGATTAAAATCTTAATCAACTCTTATGAATCCCTAAAATGTCGAATCTCAAACTTCATTGAATTGTGAAAAACTATGTATTTTATATTTACTTTTAATAAATAAATAACGGAACATCGTCCACTCCATCCAGTTGCTTCATTACGGACCCTTTATTGTTGTCAAAGTTATTTGCATGTAAACCCACCTGCTACCACAGGACCTGACGTCAAATTTGAAGTATGTCAGTCAGAGGTAACTTTCCTTCCATAAATAAAAGTTAGACATCTGGGCCGCGTTCCAAACCTACGCTCGAGCGCGCTCCGAGTGCACTCTGGCCCGTTCAGAACCTCGGTGAATTTTCGCTCTGACAGACAACCGTTCGTTCCAAACCTATGAGCGTTGCAACCAAACAACCGTCACGGACGATGGTTGTTTTTCACTCTGACAGCTAATTGACATTTCATTATGTCAAAATATGACCGGCAAAATATAAATTTTGAAGAATTTTTGCAACATATTTTAAAATGGTAGAAGAATTTATGCTTGTTCTGGACCCAAATAGGTCCGTGTGTTTTGAGAAGGTTTTTCAGTTATGCGAGCAACCGGAGTCCGGGATGAGTGCGATGGTCGACGTTTGGATCATGGTGAATCAGATCCAGTAACGAAGCGAAGGTCAAAACAAAGCAAAAACTCGGAAACTATCTCAAAACAATCCAAACCACAACGAAATCGGAGGAGAATTACATGTCAACTGTCAATTTCAAATATTTTAGGTTATAGAACAACCGTAGCCGTTCAATACCTTGGAGTGAGTTGAAAAAACACTCCAACAACCGCGCTCCGAGGTATTGAACTTACCCCTGCCATACTCAGTTTTGTGGTAACTGACAATTTGACAATTATTTGAGGCGGTTTTAGTTTCAACGCGTGTTTATCAGTTTTTTGTGGTAAAAGGGTTAATTTTTATTGAAATTATTGTTATTTTATATTTACAGGATAATGATCAAATTCATTTTTTTTAAACAATATAGGCTTGCATTTGACCTCATCTCACCTGAGGGGAAGCGAAGATGAGGTCGAAGATGTAGCATGCTCGCCTAGAAGGTACCTTTTCATTCTAGATTTGAAGACTCCAAGGTTGTAGTTTTGTGGGAACAGGGACGCGGGTAGAGAGTTCCATTTCTTAGCAGTGCGTACGAGAAAGGTGGATGCATGACGCTTTGTGCGCGAAATAGGAATTTTCACCGTGTGGATGGCGAGCCTTCGTACACCTCGTTGTCTTATGGAAGAAAGGGCAGGATGGAACGAGCTCATGGAGTTCCTGAGAGCACTCACCGAAGTGAATTCGATAGAAGACCGACAAGCTGGCGACCTCACGACGGTGTCCTAGACTTAGAAGGCGTGACTCGACGAGCGCGTCATCGCCTATCAGCCTCTTGGCACGCCTGTCAATGGAATCAAGAGCCTCAGGTATTTGGCGGTTCCGTCCCACAGGTGACCACAGTACTCCATACACGATCGGACCTGTGCCTGGTACAGATTAAGAAGCTGTGTGAAGTACTGCTTTATATGCAGTCAGATCAAGGGAAATCTGCCAAAATAAAATGTAAAGCTACGGTCTCTAAGGTAAATTATCCTTTGCTAAGTTTCGTTTATTATTAACCAACACAGTACTTAGTGATGATGATGTGATCAACATAAACAGTAACTTGAAAACATATCATACAATGTGGTAGGAATCCAACTTTTGATATTTCACCGACGTGATATAAGTACATTCAAATTCATCAACAAAAATCACCTCACGAAGTGGTTAATGATAATGTCTGCAATTTTTACAATATTTGGCCGGCTTAATTTATCTATAGTGAGTGGCATTTTATCTTAAATGAAATGTATCGATTAGAAAAACTACACAAGGGCACTTTGTATTAGTTCCCATACTTAGTTAATTTCTTTTACATTCGTTTTCAGAAGGGACCTTCTTCACAGTCCAAGAAAAGACAGAATTTTACATCTTCTGAAAGCAGAATTTATAATAAATATAAATACCTACTTATTGAAAAAAGTTGGACTACTCAAAACTAAATTTAAACAAAGAAAATGTGTTGATGTCCTTCAGATGCTGCATGCCAATGAGGATGTTATTAAACTAGTAAAACTTAAAATCAGTCCATCAATGGCGTTATTGGTTCAAGGAGAATTGCAAAATGGTCAAAGAAAGCACAGAGGAAGGAGATGGAATGAAAATCAAAAATTCTTGGCTTTGGAGCTGTACTAAAAATCTCCTAGAACAGACAAGGTTTTAAGCAGGCTTTTTTGTTTGCCAGGCCCATCCACTCATAGAAGGCTCCTAGGGCAATTCATTTTAAAGCCAGGAATAAACGAAATGATTTTTGAAAATATCAAAAATTGTGCCAAGAAAAACACAGATACTGATAATTTGTGTATCCTAACATTTGAAGAAATGTCTATAATGAAAAATGTTGACTATAACTCAAAATCAGATCAAATTGAGGGATACCAAGACCATGGACGTCAAAGGAAATCCTAAGTATTTTCATCCCATGCTTTGGTTTTTATGCTTGTATGGATAAGGCAAATGAAGAAGCAATTAGTCGCATACTATTTGTCTGGCGATTATGTCACTGCAGACAGATTAACTGTGCCCATTAAAGAGGTATGTATGATTATCAAACTTTTTCATTTATGTGATATCAATACTATATCTCTAAAAATCGTTTCCCTGTAGACTGTAGGAACTGTACGGCCTGCCAGATCTTAAAGGTGCCTAAGGAACTGACAAGGCTTTCTGTTACCTAACTCCTCCTCATGTATAAGTAGCTGTTTGACTTTTCTTTCTTGCAAAGCAGATTGGCGTTTTATCAATTCCTTTAACAGAACAGAATACATAGTTTAGTTTACATTAGTTTCCCCAAATTTTAAATGCAATTTTATTGATATTTAGATTTTGATTTTATATCATTGTCATTTCATCCTAAGAATTTGTAAAACTAAAAACTACTGATATCACTGATATGCCTTGATAGCTGAATGACGTTCGAGTCAAAAGGAACTTAGAAAAAAAAATTAGATTAAATTTTTATTTTATTAATAAATTTCTAGGTTCTGCACGAATGTTTAAAATCTGGAATAAACGTTTGTGCAACAGTTTGTGACATGGATGGAGTCAATGTAAGAGCTCTGGAGAATTTGGGTTCCAGCGTTGACCATCCCTTCTTTAAATTTGAAGGCCACGAGGTTGTTACTTTACCAGATCCTCCGCATCTCCTGAAGTGCTTCAGAAATTTATTCATGAACTATGACGTAAAATTACCAATACCCGTTCTGTAGATCAACAATCTGGTACTACAACTACAACCACAACTCAAGCAACAGGTAATAACTAACTGTAATTGTACATTACTTATTAACACAACATTCGATAACTATTATTTTTGGTTATTTTTATTCTACTTAAGGAGCTTCAAGTGAAAATAAAATCTGTAGAACAAAGAAATGTTTGAAAAATCGCACTTGGTTTGCAGACTGAGATCTTTGATATTTAACTAATTTAATTTTTCAGGTGTTGCATCTTAGAAGCACATCGAGCAGTTTTATGAAATAGACAACTCAAACCCTCACTTTGTGTTTGCTCCAAAGTTATCAAAAAGTCATATTCAACCGAACGGAAAAGAAAAAATGCGGGTCAAGCTGGCTACGCAAATATTTAGCCACTCTGTGGCAATGGGGATATATTCAAAAGCATGTACTAGTAAGTAAAAGCATAAACTTTTCTGATCTTAACAAGTAAACCTAAACAAGTGAATATTAATAAATCTGCTCCTATCTTTAGCAGAAGCAAAAGTAGCCATAGTTAAATGTGACATCTTTCATAAATAAAATAAATAATATTGTTTCAGCAGGAGCAATTGCTACAGCAACTTTTTGGAGCATTTTAATAATTTATTTGATTTTCTGAATGCGAATTCGCCTGATAAGGAGCAGGGAAAACCTTTTAAAACAAATTGGACCTCCAAAAGTCCACACAGGACTTGACGGGACGCGCGGGAGGCGTAACGTAAACATTGGCTCCGTGTAAATAATGTTTCAAAAATATAAAAATAAGTTATTAGATACAAAAAATAAGTCTAGCATAATTATGTGACAATAACCTAATTCTATGTTTTGTTGTGTTATCCAGTGTTAAAATTGTGTACTTCTTGTGTAAATTACGAAAAATAAACTTTCAGTGATAATTGTTCTGTTTAGTTCTACAATAACGATTTTATCTAACTACTATGAAATACAAGTGAAAATAAACAAATACTCCAATTACTCAGTGTCAAATTAACCGGATTTAGTAACAAACTGAACTAAATTGTAAATTGTTATGAATTAAATAAAAGTGGCGGTTGCAAGAAAATTTTTGAATCACGCGGCACATGAACTCAAATGTCCCGGTCCAAACGGGGCTGCGCAGACGAGTTTTACCACTAGAGTTATATCAAAGTTTAAAAAATTGAGTCAACTTGCAAAAAATGTGCTCTGGATATACAGACCAGCCTGCCTAGCATGAAGACCAAAACACGATACGATAAAGCGATATAACTACATCAACTCTCAAAATATGATAGATAAAGCCGCCATGTTGAATTTTTATCATATTTTTTATCACAATTTATAATAAAAATTCAACACGGCGGCTTTATCTATCATATTTTGAGAGTTGATGTAGTTATATCGCGTGATATCGCTTTATCGTATCGTGTTTTGGTCTTCATGCTAGGCAGGCAGACAACTTTTACAGTGCGCTGTGTGCAAATCTGCCTTTCACCTGGACTGTACAAGCGTTTCTTTTGCCCGGTTCAGAATTATGACACCTAATGGGAAAAAAAGTTTGAAATGTGATCCATGTTGGACATTGAAAATACATACAGATGCTGTAAGTACTTCGACTCCTAATAGTTAGGGAGGCGAATAGGGGAATTTTCGGTAATACTCGAGCGTGGCAGTTTAAGATATGAGAGATACCTTAGACCTAATAGAACAACCTTGTAAAGTATTTAGCTCTATATGTAGTGACCCGCGCCTAGGATAGACGATCAGATTAGTAAAAAAAAATCGATAGTCTGAAATACTCGAGCGCGTCAGATTAAGATATTGGGGGTTGATTTTAGTGTTTTAAGACTAAATTTAACTAATCTGACGATAAGTCCTTGACGCCGCTGAGTTATAGGGTCGCGAACTTGTAAAAAAAAACGTTAATCCGGCATTCTCGAGCGCGATTTTTTATTTTGAAGAATATAATCTAAAACTTACTAAAAATACAAAATCGACAGGTTTCCGCATGACCGGAAGTGTGGAGGAGCCATTTCGTCTTCCGAAAAACGCGTTGCGGCATATATATGTTAGAGATTACAATGAATTTATTCGTAAGTCAACCTACACAGATATTATCGTGATTGATACTCCGTGGTATAGAATCTAAATTTTCTATGGTAAGTGACGTCAATCAAGTGTGTCATGTTGTATCTGTCAGTAGTGCGTCGATCGTTCACTTTATGGTTCGACGGCGCCTGTGCCGGGTGTGCGCACTGATTGATGAAAAACCAACAAGAAGACACAATTGATGATATCACCAAAGTCCATCCATCCCAATCTCCGACAGCAGCGGTGGGATCGCTTATAAAATCATCCTGCGAGTCTACCGCGATGCCAGCTACTCCAAGTGAAAATTCAGATGGATCGTCTTAAACAAAGGAAGATCGAACTGTCATGCCTTCACTCGAATTATGGTCTACATTTGTTCAAATATGATGTCCACCAGGGACCGTTTTGAGATGTAGAAGGCGGGTGATCGTGAATCAGTCGGGTAACATAATCAGAATCATTTTATTTGTGACTAAAGGTGGTAAGTGCAGTTGACATAATTGCATGGACTTAATATTTAATCATAATTGAGACTAGACTAGTGACAAAATCAACTTAAGTCAATTACCTGTTCGTGTGGTCTAGTTTATTTTGCAAAGACGTATCTAGCCCTGGTTGACATATCGCGCGTTCATATCCTCTTTGCAAGAGGAGATATTTCATTACCTATTTCGTGACATGGTGGATTACAAGAGCGACCAGGCAGCGACGTACAGTAAGGGTCATAAGTAAATGATCAGTTTGCTACAATAATACTATCAACAAGTATTGGAGTTTCGACCTTCTTCTTGTAGACGTTACACACAAACTTAATTAAAAGTACTCAGTGTGATTATTATTTTCAACATTTGTTAGCTAAGTCTTTAGTGGGCCGAGTGGTATAATCCGCCACCCGCTACACCAACCGACATGGGTTCGATCCACAGGTTACGTTGTTATAATGTTCAAATAGTGCTGCACGGGATTGTAAACGTAATGATGGGCAAAGACTTTTGACCGTGGATTGTACAGTATGCGTCATAAGTGCACTGTCGGTGCGCTACAATTTTAAACCAGTATTGGACTTACAATCTTCTTCTAATAGACGTTTCACACACACATAGGTTATTGAATTGGAAGTGCTCAGTGTGATTATTATTTTCAACATGTTGTCCGTGTCTTTGGTTAGCCGATTGGTATATTCCGCCACCCGCTACCCAACGTAGGTTTGATTCACAGGTTACGAAGTTACACTGCATGGAGTGTTTAAAATAGTGCTACACAAGATTGTAGACGTTGCGCTGCTAGTGTACTGGTGAGCGCCGATTACGTTGGCTCTTGTAAATTGGCCGGATACTGGTTGGGGTGAGTCAAACAAACTTGAAGTACCTAGTGATCTCGGGCATCACGTTTAACCAGGTGCGTACTTACTGAACTACATAACAATGGTTGTCTGTGAAGTCAGTTTACGGACGATAGTTTTGCGTGATAACGTCATAAGAAAACATTACGTTGCTATGGTTACCATTTTGTCAATAAAATATTTATATAATATTTATCATTTATTAAATTCCTACTCTTGTGTTTAAAAGTGTCATCCATCAGTGCACCTTCTGGAAATAAATCTTGAAGGAATTTTAGTGTCTTGTAAGTGTTTGTATTATTTTACAAGAATACCCCTCAAGGTGGGTAACCTCTCCACATGGGCATTTTTAATCAATTTTTATTACGAAGCAGCTAGATGAAAAACTTTAAAAATGTAAAACATCAAAAAATACTAAATTGGAAACAAAATCCGTCAATAATTAATTTTGCTCACATTCTTATGACTTTGATTGAAATACCTACGTTTAGTTAGGTGGCTATAATCTAGAGTGGTAAATTAACTAGCGGGAGACTTTCCAAAGAATATGTGATACTTACCTAGTTATCATAGACGCATTTAAGAAAAATGTTTAGGTTTACCTTACCGCCGCGCCGTTAAAGATTTAAGTTCAGATTCAGCTTGTGAAGCTCTCCAAAGTTTCGTTCACATTTTTGATACACCTAAGAGAATTGTCTCCGATCAAGGTACTTCTCTTACGGGGCAAGAGTTCTAAACCCTGTGTACTGAATGGTCCATTTTACGAAATCGCTAGTAGTGTCTGTTGAGCCAATGGGCAGGTGGAACGAGTAATGTCCAATGGGCAGGTGGAACGAGTAATGTCCGTTTTAATTAATTTTTTGTCTTACAGTTGCCGAAAATATCCTGGAAATCTGTTATTGGCGAAGTCCAACTTGCTTTGAATGTACTGTTTACTGTTGTTTATTGGTTATGACAAAAACCCACCTTAAAGCACCTTACGACGAATGTTGAGATTCGTAGTGAACAATTTTGATATAAGTCAAGACAGGATGGACGAGCGGGCATTTAAAGAAAAAAAAACGTGCTATGATGCTATTAAGCGGCGATTCCTCCGTTTGTAAAAGATGATTTAGTACTTGTCTAGAAAGCTGCTGAAAGCTACTAAGTTTTGCAATGAGTTTTTTTTTAATTGAATTATTTAAGTTAGGCTGAAAGGCTTGCCGCTTTGTCCTGAATGATCGCTGAAACGCGCTACGCTTTGCGATAAGGTTAAAGTTTTTACTGATGGATTGAAAGGCTTGCCGCTTTGTCCTGAATGATCGCTGAAACGCGCTACGCTTTGCGATAAGGTTAAAGTTTTTACTGATGGATTGAAAGGCTTGCCGCTTTGTCCTGAATGATCGCTGAAACGCGCTACGCTTTGCGATAAGGTTAAAGTTTTTACTGATGGATTGAAAGTCTTGCCGCTTTATCCTGAATGATCGCTGAAACGCGCTACGCTTTGCGATAAGGTCAAAGTTTTTACTGATGGATTGAAAGTCTTGCTGCTTTATCCTGAATGGTCGCTGAAAGGCGCTACGCTTTGCGACATAGTTAAAGTTTTCACAGTAGGATTGACAGTTCTGTCACTTTGTCCGAATAAACTACTGAATTTCGACTAAGTTTTAGTAATGTTGAGCTGTATTGCTGTGTTGGTGTGTATTGGCGAATTATGGTTGAAGGCTGTAACGCTTTGCCATGATTGTAGATGCTGATCAAGTTGTGAAAAGGTGGTTGATTCTGTGCCATGTGACTCCTAGGTGGTCAGCAACACGAGAGCGCGTTACTTGTCAGTATGGCCGTGTTAGAGATTACAATGAATTTATTCGTAAGTCAACCTACACAGATATTATCGTGATTGATACTCCGTGGTATAGAATCTAAATTGTCTATGGTAAGTGACGTCAATCAAGTGTGTCATGTTGTATCTGTCAGTAGTGCGTCGATCGTTCACTTTATGGTTCGACGGCGCCTGTGCCGGGTGTGCGCACTGATTGATGAAAAACCAACAAGAAGACACAATTGATGATATCACCAAAGTCCATCCATCCCAATCTCCGACATATATAATATATATGTTTACTATATACAAAAATGACATCCGAGTTAATTCTGCACGAAAACGAAGGAATTATAATTTTTTTACGAAAAATTTGTATGAAACTTGTATTATAAACCTAATTATCTCTTAAACGGCAAGGATAACCGTAATATCCTTACAGGTGGTTATAGTACTCATTATTTATGATTTTTTGGCATACTCCAGAAAACAGAAATCAATGCCGATTTTTTTTTAAAAATCATCGAAGTATTTTTATTTATTTTTACATATAAAATGTTTCCTTTTAGTGTATCAGCTAAGAATATCGTTATAAAGAGTGTTATTGATCGAAATATTATGAAAATAATATAAAAAACAAGATAATATTTAAAAAAATAGCTGTTTATTGTTTGATAATTGAAATACAACAGAGGCTTTCCTTCGGATCCTTTGCTAAGTGCACAAAGGCCTAAGTTAGGTGTCAAGAGAAAGCAGAGCTTTTTTGCTGAAACTCTTGACTTAATTCAGTTTCAGGAAACTGAGTTCGAGTTTTTGGATATTATTATATCCAATCTTGATTCTGACTCAGAATCGGAGTCCGACAACGAGAGTGATGAGGGACATTTGTAATATTTAATGTTATAATTCAAGTGTTTTTGTTATGTTATTGCACCAATACGCACTTGTAATCATTAATTCCATAAATTCGTTTTTAGAAATTATTTGTATAATTGTATTTATAGTACTTAAATGATATTTTTGTAGCCTCTGTTGTATTTCAATTATCAAACAATAAACAGCAATTTTTTTGAAATATTATCTTGTTTTTTATATTATTTTTATAATATTTCGATCAATAACACTCTTTATAACGATATTCTTAGCTGATACACTAAAAGGAAACATTTTATATGTAAAAATAAATAAAAATATTTCGATGATTTTTTTTAAAAAATCGGCATCGATTTCTGTTTTCTGAAGTATGCCAAAAAATCATAAATAATGAGTACTATAACCACCTGTAAGGATATTACGGTTATCCTTGCCGTTTAAGAGATAATTAGGTTTTTCATACAAGTTTCATACAAATTTTTCGTAAAAAAATTATATTTCCTTCGTTTTCGTGCAGAATTAACTCGGGTGTCATTTTTGTATATAGTAATAACTAATAGAAGCAATATCCAGCAAAAAAACCGCCACTTGAAAATTAAAATCCCTAAGTCTATGGGAGCCGATTTTCAGCCCACCGTGCGTCGTCGGGATGACGACGAAGACGCCGCGTCTGTGTCGTCACTGGAGCCACCGTCGTATTCCCCGCTGACAGTCAGGGGGTCGTCGCCGTTGGCGCCGCCGTAAGTTTTATTACTTTATGTTTAGTTTAGTCAAGCAGTGATGACTACAAGTACTAAAAACTGCATTTATTTCATTTACAGATATGAGAGCCGTGAGAGATCGCAGTCCCGAGGGTCATCACCCGTCGTTGGTGCCTCGAGACTGTAAGTTTTATTACTTTATGTTTAGTTTTGTCAAGCAGTGATGACTACAAGTACTAAAACTGTGCATTTGTTTCATATACAGATATCAAGCCAGGACGACAACGACGGCGCGCTCGTATTCGCGCTCGCGCTCCCATTTCCCCGAAAGACAACGGTCTGGATTTAATAAAAAAAATACCACCCTTTAAAAATATTAACAGTACCTTATACAAAACTCGGAATGAAGCAATACAAATGAATCAAACATGTTTTAATGATCTTGACGAAGTAACAATACCTCCCAAATTTATACCTTTTGTATTTGCTGATTACAGTTATGAAGGTTACAGAATAATAATTTTGAGTGCCAAGGACATGCGAAACCTTTTATGCACTTCAGAAGACTTTTTAAGTGACGGAACCTTTTAAAGCTGCCCCGAACCATTTTTACAGATTTATACTGTACATGCAGACTTAGGCAGTAGAAATATGACTACCGATATAGTGCCAGTACTTTACGCTTTAATGAGTCACAAGGACCAAAAGAGCTATGAAATTTTATTTAATATTAATAAGTTCTTTTATTTAATATTATTAACCTAAATTTTATTTAATATTATTAAGTTCTTTTATTTAATATTATTAACCTAAAACCTATAAAACGAACTACGAAATTGCAGCAATGCACTCTATCAAAACTGTTTTTCCGGAAGTGACAGTGAAAGGTTGTTTTTTTCACTACAATAAAGCTGTGTGGAAAAAGGGAGCAGCTCTTGGGCTAACTAAGTCGAAGCTTTTGAAAAGACAAGTGGCATTGAGTGCCGTACTTCCACTGGTACCTGATAATGAAATATTAAATGGATGGTCATACATCGCATCAGAAAGTCCAGATGACGATCAGAGCAAGAAATTTCGATTGTATATGCTCAAACAATGGATTAAACCGCATGATGCTGACTTTAGAAAAGTATGGTGTTTTTAATGAACGTCATCGTATTACAAACTTTCTAGAGGGCTGGCACCATGGATTAAACAATGCAATCGGAAAAAAGAAGCCCAACTTAAATATGATGCTCGTTGTTCTAGAAAAGGATGCATATTTTTATCGAGTAATATCACAACAGATCCAAAACCAATTACCTCCGACGTTAAATTGTCGCTCAGCGACAAATATAATGAAAGACGAATATATACATAATTGTCAAATGCAGTTTGTTGATGCTGAAATTACTGTTGCTCATTTGTTGGAGAAGCTGCGATAGTATTTTATTTAGATAGTCTATTAGTTTTACGAACTTTGTAAAAGGTTTAAAATTTGTTATGATTTCGTTAATTTATGTTTTGAGATTATTGAGAACTTCAAGTTCAAGTTATTATTAGTAAATTTAAGTTTTCATTTCTACGTAACTAGGTTATATAAAGTCAAATTAGAAGACTTATTGTAATATTGTTACAATACCTATACCTACTGTGATTTTTCGGACTGTTACTGATTGACAAAGTCTGTAAAGAAATACTTAGTCTTATTCTTAGTAATATTTAGAATTAGTAAATTAAAGTTTTTATTTGTAACTAGGTTATATAAAGTCAAATTAGAAGACTGATTGTCATATAATTACAAACAAACTCCATAAGTGGGGGTTCAAATTATTATTTATTTTTAGTAAATTTAGATTATTAATCGAAACAAAGTTATTATTAGTAAATTTAAGTTTTCATTTCTACGTAACTAGGTTATATAAAGTCAAATTAGAAGACTTATTGTAATATTGTTACAATACCTATACCTACTGTGATTTTCGAACTGTTACTGATTGACAAAGTCTGTAAAGAAATACTTAGTCTTATTCTTAGTAATATTTAGAATTAGTAAATTAAAGTTTTTATTTGTAACTAGGTTATATAAAGTCAAATTAGAAGACTGATTGTCATATAATTACAAACAAACTCCATAAGTGGGGGTTCAAATTATTTTTGATCTGTAGTATCTATGGGTTTGCGCACAAGTTTGAGGTGTATAGTGGCAGCGGGACACATCCTCCCGTAAATGGAGAACCAGATTTGGGGCCAACTGGCAACACTGTCGTACGACTAGCGCGGATTGTACCCAGACGTGCAAATCATATAATTTATTTTGATAACTTCTACACAACTAACCCTTTGGTGACTTATTTAGCTAAAGAAGGTATTTATTGTTTGGGCACAATCCAAGCAAATCGAATTCCAAACAGCAAATTTCCAGATAAAAAATCTCTGATGAAAAGAACAGTACCAAGGGGATATCATGAAGAGCAGGTTGCCAATGTTGATGGTGTTGATATCAGCGCTGTAATTTGGAAAGACAATAAACCAGTAACTTTACTTTCAACGTATACTGGAGCGTTGCCTGTAACCACCATCCACAGATATGACAAAGCAACCAAACAAAGGGTGCCGATAAATTGTCCACAGCTAATAAAAGATTATAATTCACATAAGGGAGGCGTGGATCTCCTAGATAGCTTTATTGGAAGGTACCATCACAACGGGTCAATCCGACCAAAAAACCGCTAAATTTATGCAATTATAGACTTGAGTTGGCAAATACTCTGTGTCACCTAGGCTCACAAACCAATGGCAATAAAAGGTGCCGTCCAAGCAACATTTCTTTAGAATCGGAGTTTCAGATGAAAAAAAAACGAGGACCTGCTCAAACTATGCCGCCCAAAGATATTCGCAAAGACCAAACTGACCACTGGCAGAAATGGGGTGAACGTACCAGGTGCAAATACCCCCACTGTAAAGGTCAAACCGCTACTTATTGTGAAAAATGTAGGGTAAGCTTATGTTATAATAGAGATAATAACTGTTTTTTTTAAATTTCACCGCGAATAAAGTAATAAAATTCTATTGCCATGAGATTTTATTTACCCATACATAACCTACACCTACACCTGATATCCCATACATTGCATAGTTCGATGAGTGCGCACTGTGTTATACATAACACATACCGTTTTATGGTGATTTTCAGGTACTGTAACTGAATATCACAACGTTTGAACTATTTTTCTCAAATCTATAGACCTTAATAAAGTAGAAAAAAAATAATTTACTAAAATTATAAAAATTGCGCATTTAAGGGTTAAGTCTTATTCTTAGTAATATTTAGAATTAGTAAATTAAAGTTTTTATTTGTAACTAGGATACCCATATAAAGTAAAAAAAAGACTGATTGTAATATTGTTACAAAACCTATACCAACTGTGATTATTCTGACTGTTACTGATTGACAAAGTCTGTAAAGAAATACTTAGTCTTATTCTTAGTAATATTTAGAATTAGTAAATTAAAGTTTTTATTTGTATCTAGGTTATATAAAGTCAAATAAGAAGACTGATTGTCATATAATTACAATACCTCTATACAATTATAGCTGTTCTCATACAGATTTTACACAGATTTTTTCACTTATCGATACAGATTTGTCGAATTGAAATGTGGCAACACTGATGTCAGACCCGACCAAATTGGGACGTGTGTATAAGCTATTACAGGACGCCTATTACGACCCGCTAGCCGACAACCAACGATCAAAATAGGTGCTCGAAATTCAACGTAAGTAACGCTTGTTCAACAACCCATAAATACAATATTTTACCAAGATACGAGAAGTTTTTCGTTTCGCTTCAGCCAAATAATAAGCGAAGCGAATAAGTGCGTGCAGTTGGTCATCATCCGAGCGATGTTCCCGGTTGCATTCCTCTCGGGAGCCCGGGGTCCGCTTTCCTACTTTTACGCCTCCACTTCACACGATCTTCGGCATCCTGGTTAGTAAGGCCATTTGCACGCATATCACCCTTTACGACGTCAAGCCAGCACTTCTTGGGTCTACCCAGTCTGCCACGGCCCGGCGGAGGCGCCATGGCAAGACATTTGTTCCCCACGTAACTAGCCGGTTTTCGCAAGACGTGACCGTACCAGCGTAGGCGACATTCTTGCAATTTATCTGCAATGTCTCGGACATGAAGGCTGCCCCGGATGCGAGAGTTCCTTACGCGATCCTTTCGCGTCACTCCACACATCTATCGCAACATCTTTATCTCCGTGACACGCAGCTCCTGTTTATGTCGCTCAAGTACCGGCCACGCCTCACTACCATACAAAAGGACAGGTCTAATGATGGTTTTATAGACCTGTCCCTTTAGTTTAACCGGCATTTTGGAGTCGCAAATGACACCAGTCACCTCACGCCACTTGGCCCAAGCCGCTGAAATGCGTGACTTGACGTCGCAATCGATGTCGCCGGACGCGTGAAGCACAGATCGCAAGTACTTAAACTGGTCTGTCCGCTCGACCATATGACGGTCTACGCAGACAGGTGTGGGATCTGTGGTATTGCAAGCCAAGTACTCTGTCTTCGCCACATTCAGTTGCAAACCGCCGTTCTCAAGCGACTCCTTCCACGTGTGTACACGTTGGACCAGCCGCCCCTTATCCGAATCCGCCAGCGCAATATCATCAGCGTACATGAGCAGCCATGGAGGCTGCTCGTGTGCATCCCTGATGGCAACGGACAGTGCATCCAATATTACGCTGAACAGGAACGGGCTTAGGACGGAGGTGCGTGCAGTTGGTAAAGCTTTTTATTAAAAACATTTTGACTTTGTGTGGATGAGACTATACCTATCTATGTGCTACAAATTCTGGTTATAAACCGGCTTACACATTACTAACCCTGTTAACTAACAAATAACGCTAGAAATCAATAATAATTGGGTTGAATGAGTGTCTCAGATTATGTAACTATGTTGGAATAATTAGGTACTGTGCTATTACAAGCAAACTAACCTATCACTATCACTACATAGTATAAAATAAAGTCGCTTTTTCTGTCCCTATTTCCCTTTGTATGCTTAAATCTTTAAAATTACGCAACGGATTTTGATGCGGTTTTTTTTTAATAGATAGAGTGATTCAAGAGGAAGGTTTATATGTATAATACATGCACAATATAGCCGTGCGAAGCCGTGGCGGGTCGCTAGTAAGTAATAAATTCTTGCTTGCTTGGGAATAAGGATGTAATAATATTTTCAGAGAGGAAAGAAGGCCTTGGTTTGGATGTGCTGCAACCTGAGACCTGTGAGTAGAAGTAATTTTTTATTTTCTCTCTTTTTGCTTTCATATCAACCTATCCTCCCTAAACCATGCAGTGGATTGTGATGGCGGTTTTCACTATAAGTTCACAGAAGGTGAACCTAATTATATATAATTACATCCAGCGGCTACTACGGAGGATAATGTGACAAAAATCTATGACCTTGTATTGGCAGACCGCAAATTGAAGGTACGCGAGATAGCCAAGACAGTAGGCATTTCAAAAGACCGCGTGGGTCATATCCTGCATGAAATTTTGGGCATGAGAAAGCTGTCGGCGCGATGGCTGCCGCGTTTGCTCACTCCGGACAACAAGCGCAAACGCGAGACCATTTCAGAGCAGTGTTTGCCACGGCCAAATTGGTCGAATTTGCGTAGCCAGAGCTGTTGGTTTGCTTTAGAGATTTAATAGTATTATAAACTAGCTGTCCCGGCAAACGTTGTTTTGCCATATAAAAAAAACTAAATCAAAATCGGTTCAGCCGTTCGGGAGCTACGATGCCACAGACAGACACACACACACACAGACACGTCAAACTTATAACACCCCGTCGTTTTTGCGTCGGGGGTTAAAAATCATACAAATCGGTTCAGCCGTTTAGGTGTAGTTTGGCAACTAACACCGCGACACGATTGACATCAATATTTATACGTCACTCAATTGTTTTGCCTTCCCGGAACCTCTCCATTAAAACTTGAACTTTATGTTATGGTATTAAAGTTCTTATTGACTTGTATTATTACGAATCGTTTGTATGGTATGGAGTATAGAAAAGTGTTGTTTTTAGACATTTTTAGGCAATTTTTTAAAATTATCCCTCCGTAAGAACCATCCTCGTACCTTATGGAATATTCTAAAAAAAGAATTGGCCAAATTGGTCCAGGCGTTGTTGAGTTATGCGCTTACCAACACATTTTGCGATTCATTTTTATATATAAGATAAGATGTCATGGGGAATAAGTTGGAGTCGTAAAAATTGAATTAGAATTTGAATTAAATAATATCAGATTAGGTTCAGTTTTACTCAAAACAACAAAAAGGGGTTATTTGTTGCTACAAATGTAAGAAAATTGGTTACACAAACCAATGTAAGAGTACTGAAAAAGCTGAAAAAAACCAAAACGAATGCATTTAGTGTTGTTTTCCATACAAGATATTTTGACCGGAATGATTGGTACGTGGATTCGGGAGCGAACGCGCACCTTGTATCAGACAAAAATATATTATTATCAAACATATCGTACCAGCCGATAACAAAAGAAATTATAGTAGTGTACCAGTTCTCTGCTCTGGAAATTTAAACCTAACTACGTGCGTTAAGGATAAAGAGTATGAGATAGATGTGAACAATGTTTGTTCGTTGAACGTAACTGGGCATAAATTCACTAGTTTCTAAACAAATTGACATCAAACATCGAAGTATGCTTATCTTCCGTGTGAATCCCAAATCGACAAATAGGGATTCCAACTTGGGTGTAGATTACTTCATAGTTAGTATTTATACATATGACGTTGACGACATCAATTGCAGTCTTTTTGTTGGCGACTACTCATTGCTCTTCATGCGCTTGCGGGCTGCCGCAATCGTGGACAATTCTAACACCTTGGCGGGATACAAGTTTCCGGCGTTTTGTTCTGAATTTGTTTTTATAGAGGATGACAGATGGCGGATAATTCCGGACCCCGTGAAGTGTTTGACGAAGATGGGCAGGTGCGACCTTCGTGACGAGACACATGTGGAGGAGTACCGTGTGTCCATTTCTGACAATAACTCATGTTTGCGTGATAGACGATTTTTTTTTAAATTTAAGAGCAAGGTTGTATTACGACGAGGTCGCATGTGAAGAGGAGTAAAAAACGAGTGTTCTGTTTGACGTCTCCAAGAAAACTAATTCGGAAGACTTAGAATTGGTATTTTATTCGGATAACTGTACTGGGCAGCATAAAAATAAAGTTATGATAGCCCTTTATATTTATGCTGTAAACAAATATAAACTAAAGAGTGTAACGCAATAATTAAAGGGACAAACGCAGATGGAAGGAGATGCCGCCCACTCTTGCATAGAGAAAGCCATCAAACTATCTTTAAAAACTGGACCTATTTATAGCCCTCAAAAATACGTCCGTATTATAAAAACTGTTAAAAAATCTCCACCTTATTTTATCGTCCAAGAACTAGCGTATAATGATTTCTATGATCTTAAATCGATGTGAAATAGAATTGGGAATAAAACCATGGACTGTAAAAACGAAGGCACGCGCACATTGCCATTAAAAAAAATCACAGATAACTGAACAAAGAAGAAACTTGCATCCAAAGATTGGATAAGAGGATTTTTTATAAGACAATCTCAGCTTTCGATAAAAACACCAGAAGCTACGAGTCTCTCACGGGCCACAAGTTTCAATAAGAAAGATGTCGGAGGGTTTTTTGAAAATCTTAAAACTGTATATGAACGGCATCATTTCGGCCCTGAGTCTATTTACAATATAGACGAAACTGGATTATCAACGGTACAACGAATCCAGAAAGTGATTGCTCTCAGAGGCACTAGGCGGATTAGTAGCAACTCGTCATAATCGCAAACTCGTCACTCATGCGCAACTCGTCATTTTCGCAACCGTCACATGAACCTCACCTCATGATGTTCTTATAGATCAGCAATAGTCAGCATATCATGTCAAGGATATTTCCTACCAATCTTTGTTATTATTGCTTCAAATATTGTTTGAATTGAACGAAAATACAGGGTTGAATTGTGAATCAGCCTCCTGATGCGTTCGCGAGTACGCATGCTTTGTGCGTTTGTGAGAGAAGAAAACTAAGAGAGAACAACAACAATATTGTTGATCTATAAGAACATCATGAGGTGAGGTTCATGTGACGGTTGCGAAAATGACGAGTTGCGAAAATGACGAGTCGCGAAAATGACAAGTTGCGAAAATGTCGAGTCGCGAAAATGACGAAATGCGCATGAGTGACGAGTTTGCGTTTATGACGAGTTGCAACTAATTCCACTAAGCAAGTTGGGCAAGTACCGTCAGCTGAAAGAGGGACGCTTGTAACGGCTTGCTGCGGTATTAATGCATTGGGTAACTCAATACCACCACCCTCATGTTTCACGTTTTTTTCAAAACATATATGCTAAATGATGCCCCTGTTGGTTCAGATGGAGCAGCACATCCTTCAATGTGGATGACAACACCAAATTTTTTGAAATATATGCCCTTTTCGCTAAACACGAAAAACCAACGCTTTCCTCGCCCGGAATGGAAAAACCCTAAAAAATATTGTATGTCAGACGAGGCTGTATAGGGTCTTTCCATTTGTTTTTGCGTCGGGGGTTAAAAACAGAACAGGTGACCTTGAATCGAGTTTGCTTAGCTGGTGATAAATTCGTTCAGTCATCTAACAGTTCTCCGATCTCTCCCAGGGAATTAGCATCATTAGAACCTGTACCTTTGTCTGAAAAACCTTTAAATGTAAATTTTTTACTAGCGGACGATACTTTTTGAGTCATAATAGTAATTCTCCCTGCGATACGATTACCGTAGACAGAGTGTTTATAAAACCTGTATCCTCACTGATAAAGCTGTTGACATGATTAATGAACCTAAGGAAAACGAATGTACAAATGATAATACTAATTCTTACATAATTTAACTCATTAGAGAAACATATAACTGGTTCTCACATTCACCCAAACGCTCGCTGTGATGAGTACAAAGGTATTTATGAGACAGTAAATTGTGGCGAACAGTCTTTAACAAAAAAATTAGTTCAAAACACGGTGAATGTCTTAGACGTTATACACGTCTAAGACATATAAGATATTAGAACCCCATTTCTCTATTTATGACAATACAATGTATTGCCACTGCAATGTAACCTTCACTTTTGAGAGAATAATCATTAAACATTTTTATAGTGCTAAATTTTTTAACACTTGTAACAACGAAGATTGTGGTCCTAAGAACATACTCCGTAATGTTGCTCTAATACCAATAAATTTGGATATTATTAACCAAAAAGGAATACGTTTTTTTAATGGATCTGCAGAAAGAGGCATCAATAAACGAGAAACAAACTGTAGTCATTGCAACGGCACACGGAAGAAGTTGTATGAATTATCGAATATCATTACTGTTGAATTGAATGGGACGCAACAGGTTACAGTGACAGAAATTCCAGATACGTTATTATTGCAACACAAAACATTTCGGATACTTCCAGTAATTCAGTTTTGCCCTCATTGTACTACTGATGGAATAGGACACTACAAGGTAACTGTCTAAAAAAAGGTTCTTGGTTATATTCTGGTGATATTTTAGTTAAAGTAGCCAAAAGTAAAGGAAAAATCACTCCTCATTGTGTAATGTACTTAGGTCTATGATAATGATTGTTTCAATATATAAATAAATATAATAAAACCTATAATTACAATGATAATAACACATTAGGAACACAGATATATATATGAATACTAGCTGTCCCGGCAAACGTTGTTTTGCTATTTACAAAAAAAAAAAAACAAAAAAAAAAATAGATGTTGGCCTATTCTCAGACCTACTGAATATGCTCACAAAATTTCATGAGAATCGGTCGAGCCGTTTCGGAGGAGTTCAAGTTCGAACCCCGTGACACGAGAATTTTATATATCTATAGAGATTTTATTTATAAGTGATAATTTTGTTTAATGCTTTTTTGTGATTTAAAACGTCGTGTTTTGAAATAATTGAAGGTACTTATTGAAACAATAATTTAGTGTAATTGTATGAACTGCAAATAAAAAGTGTTGCCGATATATTATGAAACGTATCTGTTTATTAATCTAGGCAGCGAGTGCGTGTGTGTACTATTTGTTCTATGGGTTCGTCTTGCGTTAATGCATGACTATATTATAAGGTAATTTTAAGAATTTAACGCTGATTGGCTATTGAAGGTGGTACGATATCCTTAAGCAGGCACGCGCTCGCGCCGCGGCGTCAGTCGCTCAATAATGCTAGTAAACGACACACGTACTCTTAGCCGTCACCTCTCAGTGTTCGAGTGTAATTTTGGTTTAAATAAACGGTTTTATTAGTTAAAATCCAGCTTTTATTTCCAAGAAAGCTAGGCCTTTGAGCCGGATTTGTGCTAATAATAAAAAACCGCGTCTTTTTCGTGTTGTTGTGTATAAAAACAGTGACCGTGATAAATGGTGGGAACAAGGAGTGCCTTAAAAACTCCAAACGGAGGAACCCGAACAACCTCGAGCAGCAACGCCACCGGCCCCTGCGGGAGCCCCCACGCCAGAATGCGAAGACTAGCCATAGCATTGCAGCATAGAAAGTAGATTCCAACCAGGAGACAGAAATAGTAGCCCCTACTATTCCCCCATCATCTACCCACTTGTCGTCTTTGGAGCTTCAACATAGCCCGTCATCAACAGTGACGACGAATATCTCATCGCAGTCTGATAAACTAACAAGTCATAAAATATAATCAATGCTGCTAACTCCGAGCGCGAAATAGAAATTATAACTATGACTATCTTCTCATCTTCAGTCCAATCGGATCAGTCAATGGCAGACAGAAAAGATGGGGAGCAATTTCGTGGCACTTTGACAATAGTAAGAAACATCGAGCCGCAACCAGGTACATCGTTTGGGAGGGCACGAAAACGTAAACCAAACAAATCTCTGCCGAGACTCAAAAAACCAGTGAAAGGACCTGCGAAATTAAAAGGCAAACATGTTGTTAAATCCTGTAACAAGAAAAAGAAAATATATGGAGGTTCAGAAGATGACAGTACAAGTGCGTCGTCACATATATCATTCCAAGAAAGTGACTGCAGTACTAACTAGTGCGATTTAGATGACGAAGAGATACAGGTAGAAAATGATTTTTTTTTTCCGCGCTGGCAACACTCAAGCGAGCAGCTGTTTTGAATTTGTCCCAAATATTTAATTATTTTATTAGTTATTTTGTGTATAAATAGCCCAATTACAATTTCATCGCACCTCTAACCATAGTATTATCAATATCTGATTGTTAATTAGTGAAAATTAAGTAAATAAGTCGTGAAATTTGTGACGGTCGGTCTAACGGCTTGTCAATTATTGTTCTGTGTTCTTTTGAATATTTTTGAAAGATATTCAAAGTGATTTAGTGTTTGTGGGTATGTTTACCGATTGTTCTCGTGAATATATGTTACAGTACATCCTACGCTGATAACAGCCAGGTACTTAATTTCTACAAATTCCATGTAAGTACAATAAATTGACATACCGGTATAACCTACCTACTTAGTTGCTTGAGGATCTGCCTGCTCATTTTCCCAGTCGTTTTTACTTATCATTCTTTTAAAAATGCAGACCAGAAAGGCTTTCGCTGTCGCTTCTCGTCAGGAAACGACCAAACTGCAACTTACTTTACAACAACTAAAGACCGCAAATGAGCAGGTTGTTCTATTGAACAGCGAACGGGACGATAATGAAAAGGAACTAATAAGTACAATAGAACAAAACGGGAAATTAAAAAATAAATTGTCTCAATTAAATTTAAAATTAGAAGATATTACTGCGGAGCGGGATAACCTCAAAATATTAATAGATAGGTTTGATAGTTGTAGTGCAGAGTACGAGCAGGCTTTACGGCGCATATCCGACCTTGAGCAGGAGCTCCGTGAGGCCCATCGGCATATCACACACCTCGAAGCAGCCTCACAGGAAATCACTACTCAACAAAACCAATCTTTGTTCGACGAGCTTGTAGGGAGGTCCCCGCAGTTGGTTGCTGCTCCAAGATCCAGACACACAGACATTATAGATCTTACTAATGACACTCCTAAACACCATTCAGTGTCGACTAAGATGTGTATGAATTATTGCAGCAGCAAGAAACTAAAAAAATACATAAAAATTAGTAAATTTATTAGAAAAAATAAAAATTTAATTAAAAATCATAAAAAGTTCTCAAAAAATATTAATAACGGCAAAAATAGATTAGAATTATTAGATAAATTAAGTCTATGCACCTTAGAGTTAAAAAATAATCAAAGGCAACATGCAGCCGACACTCAAAAATTCCAAATTAGGCTTAAACAATTACAAGATTCGCTTGAATCAGTGAATATCATGTACGATAAATCGAAACAAATTATTGAGGAATATTCGATGGCAATGGGGAAACTTATAAACTCAACATCTCACTACGCTGACCGTTTTGATTCATTATTATCGGACAAAACAACTTTTGTTTGTGACCGCTGCAGCCAGCCAGACCCAACGGATACACCTGCCGTGTCGAGTGAACGGCTGTGTGATGTCTCACGGCCATTATATTCCTCACCTTATTTAAGTTCTCAAATAAATAAAAAATTTAAAAATAAAATAATAATGTTCAGCGATGAAATTGGAATCGATATGGGCTCAAAATTAAATTATTGCTCAAAGGGACAGTCCTTTATAAATTATTGCATGCCTTCTGCATCTTATCTTCAAATTATGAAAAGAATAAGTAGTTATAAATTTAACAATAATGATAGTTTGGTTATATTTATTGGAAATAGGGGAAGTGTTTACAAACAAGACTTGTTAAAATATTGTAATACTTTGTGCTCTCTAAACATAGATAAAATTGTAATGTTTACACTACCCTACTGTAAAAACTTGCCAGCTGCGGAAAATAAACTTAGATATAATTTAAATTTAACATTGAACACTATATCATGTTATAATAAGAAGTTCAATGTGATTGACTCTAACCCTATTGTTAGTAATGATTATTATTTGACGAAGGGAAAGCACAAGCTTCCGGATTCCATCAAAAGACAGATAGCATCTTCGCTATGTTATTTTTTTAACTTTACAGCCAAGAACTTGGCTACATACACTGCGCCTTTTGCGCAGTTAAATGACATACATAATATTCAGACTACGGATAGTCATCTTTATCCGATTAATTTAAATTAATTATTAAGACAAAAGAGGGACGCTCTTGCAGTAGTTTTGAGACAATAGAGACCTCTAGCACTTTACAAAGTAATAATAATAAATAAATAAATTTAGATAACAATATTAGTCAATTATTAATCTCATTATCAAACAAGTCAAATAATAACGATTGCTGGAATAAATGCCCTAAAATAAATAAAGTACAGAAAAATTATGTAAAAAATATAAACCTTGTGCATCAAAATATCAGAGGGATGACAGAGGGCAAAATACTAACACTGCCTGCCTAGCATGACGACCAAAACAAGATACGATAAAGCTATATCTGTAGTTATATCGCGTGATATAGCTTTATCGTATCGTGTTTTGGTCGTCATGCTAGGCTAGCTGGAATTGTACATGAACGCTGAGGATATTGACATTGTATGCATAACCGAACACCATCTCCGGGCTCACCAGCTCATGTTCAATTTCAGCAACCACCGGGTTGGCAGCGCATTCTGCAGGGTAAACACGGCAAAGGGGGGGTCTCTTATAATACTGAACAAGAAATTAAACTATAAAGAAAAAAAATATGTCGTGTCTATGTCTGTGGAATGTGTAACGGAAATATCTTGTGTAGAACTGGAGCAATTAATAGTAGTATGTGTATATAGACGACCTGTTTTTGAAAATTTTAAAGAATTTATTGAGATATTGGATGAAATGCTGACAAAATTAACTAAATCAAAAAAACAATTACTTGTATGTGGTGATTTTAACGTAGGGTGATTGCTATAGTTATTAGACAGGCGACAGTTATTGACCATCCGAGGCAAAAATGAATGAAATAAGGTAATGGGAGATCGTACGTGAGTGAAAAAGACAACAAAACTTTCTTCAATTATCCTACTTTCGAATTAGTTCATGACATTTGACCTAGATGGCATCATTTTTCCTTGGAGAGGTCAGTTCAAAAAAAAATTAACAAGTGTGGGTGTTCGTTACGAAAAAATTAAGGTAAGTGGTTTAAAAAATTGTTATTTTCTCAGTAACCTGTTTGTTTAGGCTTGTGATCTGCAGATATATCTGTTGGTAATTGAATTGTTATTAATTGAGTGCTATTTTAAAGTTTGTAAACTAATTCTAACCTTAAAAAAAATTGCCGGGTAATTACTGATTTTTTTTTGTTAGAGATTCAGTTATTGACCACCCCCGGTCAATAACTGATTTTCCTATATATGCGTTTTTAATGCTTGCTGCTTGCTTCGGCTTTATTACGGTTAAATATAAAGTCTCTCAAAATCTCAGCTTTCTAACTGCATCGGTTCAGTTATTGACCGGGGGGTGGTCAATAACTGAACTTAAGGTGGTCAATTACTAAATTTTTTTTCTTTCAGACTGATTTAACATGCCTAAATTACCTCAATATACCAAAGAACAGTTGGAAAAGGCTCTAGAAGAAATTAATAATGGCTCTGCGGTTCGAGCAGCTGCTAAAAAATATGGTGTACCTAAAGCAACACTACATTTTCGGATTATAAACCCGAACTCCAAGAACGCTTTTGGACCATTACCTTTTCTAACTGCAGAAGAAGAAAAGGCCATAGAAGAATGGTTGTTTGATATGAGCAAAAGAGGATTTCCTAGAAAAGCAGATGATATTTTAGATTCTGTACAAAACTATCTCAATCAACATCCTCATCAGAGAGACTCCATTCCAAGAAAACAGGCCTGGAAAAGGATGGTTGAAAGGATTCCTGAAACGACATCCTAGGATAACTCAAAGAGCATCAGAGGCGGTTACTTATGCCAGTGCCTGTGTGTCAGAATCAGACATACGAAATTGGTTTAATCTGGTTATGACTGAGCTAATTAAATGTGATCTATTGGACATTCTCGAAGACCCATCCAGAATTTTTAACGCTGATGAAAGTGGTTTTCGATCTTGTCCAAATACCGGCAAAGTTTTTTCTGAAAGAGGGGCTAAGAATGTCTACATAGTCGAGAAAGCAAACGCCAAAGAAAGTATGACGGTGCTCTTTACAATATCAGCTGATGGACAAATGGTACTGCCTACGATCGTGTACCCTTATCAACGTTTACCTGACAGAATTCGACAAACTGTTCCTAATGAGTGGGGTGTAGCTACGAGCAGCTCAGGATGGATGACGGCAGACACATTCAAATATATAATCCAGCATATTTTTCATCCATTTTTGGTAAAGAATAACGTCAAGTTTCCAGTTGTTATTTGTAGATGGTCATAGATCGCATTTAACCTACGAATTAAGCATGTTAGCTCGCTCCCTTCAAATAGAGATATTTGCTCTATACCCAAATTCAACAAGGATCCTGCAACCGGCAGATGTGTCTCTTTTTAGACCTGTAAAGCAGTTTTGGAAAGCAGCAGTTAAAGAATGGCAGCAAGATGAGGGTGAAATAGTGACAAAACAAAACTTTGCTTTGATTCTCAAAAAAGTTACAGACAAAATAAGTCCTGCCTGTATAATCAATGGCTTCCGAGCTTGCGGTCTATACCCATTTGATCCTAATGCTGTAGATTATTCTAAATGCATAGCTCCCCCAAAACCGGTTCCTTCTACAACAGAAAATACAGAGACTTCTAACAATGAACCTGATAGAACACTGCCATTTTCAAAATTTATGGAGATTGTTGGTCCAGAGATGATATCAAAGTTTAAAGATATCAAAAACATATTACAGGATGTGGAGAACAATGAATCATTTTTTATTCTCTACCAAATTTGGGAGTTTTATAATAGTAAACCTAACACTAACGAAGACGCAAATTTAAAAGCTATTGGAAGTAACGAAGGCGAAAACATTGATCCAATACCGACAACTTCTACAAACAATGTGCAAAGAGAAGAAATTGTCAATGTATTCACTGAAAGCGATGAAAGAATAAACAGATTTATAGATGAGTTTCTAGAATGCGACAAAGAGCAAGATAATATTCTGCAGCGAGAAACTATGGATGAACAACACAATAATAATTGTGACTATCAGACCTGTGAAACCGAAGAACGAACCAACACATTTAACAATGATATAGAATACAGATCCCAGGAACCTTCGATCCAAGAAGCAAACACAACTGCTGCAGCTACTCTACCTACTGAAGACCTTATCACTTTAGGAGACCTCGGAGTACCAAATACATGTGACAGCGAGAATAACTTGAATCAGCCATCATGTTCAACAGCTACTGACTTAAAAGACTTTTTGAGATTACCTTCAACACCGTCTAGGAAAGGAAAACGTAACGTCGAAAGGCTGCCTTATCATATTTCAGGGCTAGAATATCAAAGGATTCTGGAGAACAAGCTAAAAGAAAAACAAAGACTAGAGTTAGAAAAAATAGAGAAGAAATTGGAAAGAGAGCAAAAGAAGGAAGATAAAAAGAGGAAAATAGAAGAAATGAAGGCAAAAAAGTTGGAAAAGAAAAAGAAACTTGAATCTCCTTTGTCTTCCTGTGGGGCATGCAAAGCAGTGGTGAAAATTATAAAATTACGATGTTGCGAATGTACAAAAGCTTTTCACAGGTCATGCATTCCGAAGTCTCATCATATACATATACCTCAAGAAGAAGGGGATAATTTTCTCTGCCACAAATGTTTTATTATGGAAAATGATGAAGACATTAATGATAATGAAAACAGTGATCAAGAAAATGAAGACTTTTTTAATATAATAAGAAAAGGAGAGGCAGAATTAGGTGTAAATTACTTAAAGTTTTAAAATATGACCAAAGAGTCTATAATTTTATTATATTTTAGACCTTGAATGTCGAAATAGGGTGTTATAAGTGTCACTGCTATTTGTTTTTTATGTCTGTGTACTTGTAGTCATATCTCAGTACCTAATTAACAGATTTTTATGTAATTGTTATTTCATGATAGTTACATGTTTAATTAGTAATATAGTTGTTTCATAAAAATCGGTCTAGCCGTTTAGGATTTTTGAACATTTTTCATTTTTTATTTCTATGTGGTCAATAACTGTATCTCAGTATGACAATTACTGTGTTTTCATGGTCAATAACTGAATTTTCTGACTAATTTGATTTAATTACATTTTTGTGATAATAAATATTTGATTTTGATATTATTTGTTTTATTGTCTATGACTCAGATATATTCCCTTTCGTTTAATGTATCGTAGGTGCAAGTATCTTAACTCAATCATTTTTTATAGCGTGTAGAAGTTTTTTTTTTCCTTAAGTGGTCAATAACTGTATCATTCACCCTAGATTTACTGAAAATAAGCACCTTTTCCACGAAACTTCTAAATTTGTATAAATCACACAATTTATCTAACGTGTTTCTGGAGCCTACTAGAACCACTGACACTACTGCGACATGTATTGATAATGTTTATGTTACTGATAATATATCCACAATTAGCAAATCTATCATTAATAAATTAGAATCAGACCATAGTGGTCAGTTTGTCAAATTTGCTATTGTCATAAAATCGATACCAAAAAGGAAAATAAAGTACGAACCGGTGACTGCTGCTCGTCTGGAGGAACTTAGATTGAATTTAGCTAACGTTTTACCGTTTCTACCTTGTGATACGGATCCAAATGTATTATACAATAACTTTTTTTCGGTTCTAAATAACCAATTTCAGTCTATATTTACGTCCAGATCTATGGTAGTCTCCGACAAACGCGAGTTTAGTGACTGGGCAACGCAACGGTCGGTATTCACCGCAGTAGACATAAACTATATGAGTTATACGCGGAAAGACAGAGTAATACATCAGGGGAGTTTGGAGCCTACGTTAAAAACTATTCAAGGATATTAAAAAGAGTATGTATTTTGGCAAAATCTCTCTTCATTAAATCTGTGATTAAATCTAGTGATAATAAAATAAAAGCTACATGGAAAGTAATTAACGCTGAAACAGGGAGAGTCGCAGTCAAAAACACCGAGTTTAAATTGAGTATTAATGGAAATATAACTAATAATGATCAAGATATCGCAAACGAATTTGAGATTTTTTCAGTAATGTAGCTATTACTTTGACGAAGGCTTTAAATTCTTCTACCCCCATTGCAGAAGCATTGCTAAAAACGAATGTACCAAATTGTAATAAAACATTTAAATTCCAATATGTTAAAACTCATGACATTATTGTAGTGCTTAAGCAAATAAATCTCAAGAAAACTAAAGATCTATGGGGGATGTCTGTCCCGATAGTTAAATCAATTATTGAACTGATTATACCAGAACTAGTCATTATATTTAATCGATGTATAGATTGTGGTGTGTTTCCTGATTTAATGAAATTGAGTAAAGTAGTTCCACTGTTTAAATCTGGTAGTACTTCAGACCCCTCCAATTTTAGACCAATATCAGTACTACCCACGTTAAGTAAAATTTTTGAAAAACTTATTTTAAAGCAACTACTGAAACATTTCCATGATAATAATATCTTACATAATAAACAGTTCGGTTTTAGTAAGGGGCGCTCGACTACTGATGCGGGTATAGCGTTAATTAAAAACATATTTGATGCTTGGGAGGAGTCACATGATGCGTATGGCATATTCTGTGACTTATCCAAGGCATTTGATTGCGTTCAACATAATACATTGATCATGGGACTACACCACTACGGTATTAGGGACGGCGCCCTGGATCTTATCTCTTCTTATTTGAGCGGTAGGGTCCAGAGTGTTGATGTTAACGGGAAACGATCCCCCGGATCTGCGATAGCAATGGGGGTTCCTCAAGGATCCATATTAGGACCTTTCCTGTTTTTAGTTTATATAAATGACTTACCTTACCTTGTAAGGGACAACCATGGGATAGTGTTGTTCGCAGATGACACCTCCTTGGTTTACACTTCCAAATGTAAAACAAGTAAAAACTGTTGTAAAGATTAATGATGAGGAAGTTGAATTAGTCAGTAAGGCTGTCTTTCTAGGTATAACTTTAGATCCTAAGCTTCAGTGGGGCCCGCATGTGGAAGCATTGTCCAATAGACTTAGTTCTGCCGCTTACGCCGTTAAGAAAATTCGCGGATACACGGACATTGAGACTGCTCGCCTAGTCTATTTCGGCTACTTCCACAGTGTCATGTCGTACGGTATCCTACTGTGGGGGTGTGCTGCAGATATTGATGCTATTTTCATATTGCAAAAGAGAGCTGTTCGAGCTATCTACAAAATGGGCCCCAGGGAATCACTTAAAGAAAAATTTAAAGAGTTAAACATATTAACGCTCTATTCCCAATATATCTACGAAAACTTGCTCTACGTTCACAAAAATCCTGATATTTTCCGTAAAAACAGCGATATTCATAATTTCAACTTAAGAAATAAGGATGAACTGACCGTGCCCGGTAGTAGGCTCCGGAAAATAAACAGGTCGTTTAATAGTACATGTGTGCTCTATTATAATAAATTACCTAAAGAGGTATATGACATGTCCATTAACAGGTTCAAAACTTTTATAAAGCATAGATTGTGCAGTAAGGCGTACTATGATACTTCGTCTTACCTTAATGATAAGAACCCATGGACGTGACTTTAGTTGCTCCATTTCAAATAATACTTTCAAATATTTGTAATATTGACCATTGTGAGCGTGATCACATGAAAAAAAAACCCCATGAGTTTCTTGTGCCTTCTTCTCATTGGTGGGCGCGTTCCGAAGGCACACATCCTAACTTAGTTTTTAAGACGTTTTCAAGTGGTCTATTATACTTTTAAGGTATTATACATCCAAAGAAATAAAATTTTTTGATTTGATTTGATTTGACAAAGAAAATAATAGCACAATACAGAACAACTTGAAAGAAAATCAGGGAGAGTGTAGCAAATCATTAAATTTTGAGGAAGGGAGTTACGTTCTTGTTAAATATGATGAAAACGTTTATCCTGGGAAAATATTAAGAAAGTTACCTGAATCGGCTCTTGTGTCTGCCATGCAAAATGCTAGAACAAAACATCTGGAAATCACCCTCCAAGCTTGATATGCGATCCGAACGTGTTGCTAGTGATTTCGAACTATTTTAATGTGATTCGCTGTTTATAGTGCAAAAACCAACTTAATTATTTAAAAAAACTAGTGTTTTGTGCTTAATACATACTTTGGTGAACTTAAAATATTTCAATAACTGCTAAAATACGTAATTTGGCTGTGATTATACCTAAACAAAACAAGCTTCGTGGTCGTACGCGTAAGCGACGCGGTATCCACGGCTGTTACGACCTTCTGGTCGCGATCTTTGAGTGTACTGCCTATCGACTGCATCGAGTTTATAAAGTAAACAAACATCAGCCTACCTACCTACAAAATGCCACCTTAAGTTATAACGTAGGTCGTAGCGTCACATACAGCATTTTACGACGCTCTTACCTTTTAATAAACTTATCAAATACGGTCATTTGGGAACTGCTAGCGACCTCTCCCTCCTAAAAGACTAACAAATAGGCTCGTCGATCGATACACAGAACACCTACCGAACGGCATGAAGTAACGCCGTTCCGCCTCGGTAGATGGCGCGCTAATAAATAATATTTTACATCATACTTGCTCGGTAAGTAGGATTTACTAGTATGGTAAGAGGCTGTGTAAGTTGTCATGTACGACACAGTGCATTGTTTATATGAATGTTCCATTTCCAAATCACTTTACCATTCAAGCATCGGGTGAATGCTTGAATTGTAAAGTTCACTTTACCATTCAAGCTATGTCAAACTCTTTGGTTAACCAAACTCTTTGGTTAACCAATCTCTTTCCTTATAAAATGACGAAACTTTTTACTGAAAAAAAAAAAAAAACGATAAAAATGGCGGCATTTCATCTCAGTTCAAGCTATGCAAAACTCCTTGGTCAAACAAGTTTTTTTTCTAAAAACGATTTTTTTTTACTGTAAAATAATTAAAAAGGGCTGCATTTCATTTTAACTAAGTGTTTGTTCACTTGCGACGACTGTATTAAAATTTAAAAAAAGAACATACAAGTTTATGCCAGTTCTTCATGTCAAGTACTTCGTCTGATGAATAAGTGGTCGGCATCACAGAGCTGACTGGACAAAGGAAAAAAGTGGTCGGCACGCCTGATTTCTGTCATCTTGAAGCCGAAGATGTCGTACAAAAATGTTTTATTTACCTCGCATGAATGATGTTAAGTAGTATACTTACCTCGCTTGTAAGTAGCTATTACTACTGCACTCGATCCATAGAGCCCTTTGCGAGCTGCGCTCGCACGGGCGCCATATTGGATCTCGTTCTGTAATAGCTCACTTACATACCTTGTGTGGTAAACTACTATTAAAACCTAGGTCAGATTATTTAGCAAATTACAATGGGAGTTAATACAACTTTTCAATAAAACAATATTATAAAATAAAATCTTATCATATCACAAATCTATAAGACCGTGTTACAAGAGTAGCGTAGCTTAGCGAACATTCTAGAAAATTAGACGTTTGCTACTGGGATATTAAACTAATTTCCGCGGTTACTTCCCACCGTCAGATGGAGCTAATTGCGATCACAAAATCAATTTAATTTGTACTAAATCTAGCATAATACATTTTAATAGACAATACATCAGTTAAATCAATAATTATAAACTAGAATTTAATAATATATTTAATCTGTGGAGCATCTGTCAAATGACGTACTTCCTAGACTGACATAAAAGTATCTCACCTTGCTTTTTCTTTGGGCTTGGCCAATTTTTGCGAACTGTTGCGATCCCAAGTAAATTACTGAAAACGCTCCCGATATTAGTCATAGCGAACCGGGATTTACTCATTTTGTTCCAAACAATATTCCCTACTATTAGGTAAGTCATTTAAATCAATTCGAATCTAATTAATTCCAAATTTAACATACAGTGATTCGCGAAGCTACCTCGTGCCCGTTCTCTGGTTTGCCTTTGTAAGTCAACACGTTTAATTGTTCCCTAAAATCCTGCCTATTTTAATTATAATTATCAAACTTTCTTCTCAAGAAAACACGCGCCGATGTAATCGCGTGGATTTTCCTCGGCCGCGTTATATTCTGAAATAACCTAAAACTCCAGCACTATTGTTGCTGTGCTAACAGCAGCCCTTGTCTTTCTTGCACTGTCTTGCAACGAAATGCTGTTTTATCTTAACCCTCCCAATATCAGGAGCCCGCCGGCGGGCGCGCTACTGCAGAACCGAAATCGCGCTCAAAATCAGGAGCCCGCCGGCGGGCCGGCGCGCCGAAACTATTATAAACCTTATTTTCATTATGTTAGAGTCTACATTTGTTTGAACAACTTGTGTCTAAAAGATGGTACAATATTTTTTCTAATGATTGCAACACTAAAAAGTTTGGCTGTCAAAAAAAAAATAAAGAAATTGTCAGTGTCAAAGTTCACTTGTTTTTGTTGGAAGTGTTTCAGTGAAGTGAGCGAAATTAATTCGAAATAAAGGTAAATACATTGTTTTTTGGCATTATTTTTATAATACGTATTGTTTTAGATGTAGTAAAGCTATTTACATAATAGGATTTGTGAATTTCGATGTATTTTTCTTGCATTCATTGCTCAAAACCGGTGACGTAATTTTGGCCATTTTCATGTGATTTCGGTATTATTTTAGCTAAAATATAATTGAAAAGACAGTTTATTCGTATTACAATAACTATTTACGCAAGTAATTGTATATTTTATGAACAAAACAGAGAAATGATGCAAGAAAAAAAACAGTTTTACCGTTAGTCAGTTACGCAAACCAAAATTCAAATTCCAATATGTGAATCTGAGCTCTATGTATAGGTCGATAAGGTTCAAAATTGTAATAGCAATTTTTGTCACTGGGTCAAACCCTAGTGATGTGGTATAGTCGATGTTCAGTATCGACCTATCGACATATTATCGACATACTATCGACATCTTCGCTTCATGAAGGTATTATATTTTTGCGTACCTTAGTTTTAGTACAATCATTTTAGTACTTACCTATGTACTCATAAGTAGTTTATAAAACTTTTATATATTTTTATATATAATTCTACTGTACGTGTGTGTGTCACTGTACTCTTTCTAAACGGCTGGACCGATTTTGATGATTTTTTTTTTATGTGTTTGAGTGAGTCCATTAGTGGTTTAGATTTACAATTGGACCCGGTAGGTGGCGCTGTATTTGTACGTGTTTACGTCACTGTACTCCTTCTAAACGGCTGGACCGATTTTGATGAAATTTTTTTTATGTGTTTGAGTGAGTCCATTAGTGGTTTAGATTTACAATTGGACCCGGTAGGTGGCGCTGTATTTGTACGTGTTTACGTCTTGTACTCCTTCTAAACGGCTGGACCGATTTTGATGAAATTTTTTTATGTGTTTGAGTGAGTCCATTAGTGGTTTAGATTTACAAATGGACCCGGTAGGTGGCGCTTTATTTGTACGTGTTTACGTCACTTTACTCCTTCTAAACGGCTGAACCGATTTTGATGAAATTTTTTTTATGTGTTTGAGTGAGTCCATTAGTGGTTTAGATTTACAATTGGACCCGGTAGGTGGCGCTGTACTTGTACGTGTTTATGTCATTGTTATCCCTAAACGGCTGGACCGATTTTGATAAAAAAAATGTTGTGTTTGAGTGGGTCCATGAGTGGTTTAGATTCACAATTGGACCCGATAGGTGGCGTTACTTACGTAGTTTGTCAATACAATTTTTTTTATATATTTTAGATGTGGAACCCTAATCAAGGTCAGGCGCCCCCAGATTTTCTGGCGGCGTTGTACGGCGACGACGGCAGTGACGAGGAGTACGACGGAGAGTTAGAAGATTTCAGCGATGATGAGGTACCAATTTATGACATATTCTTTTTTTTTTTAACGGACAAATTTATTTATAGACTTTTTTTTGTAGATGGAACCAGTGCTGAACAATGACGATGACGAAGACGACGACGATGACGCGTCGTCACTGGAGCCTCCGCCGTACTCTCCGCTGACTGTAAGGGGGTCGTCGCCGTTGGCGCCGCCGTAAGTTTTATCACTTTTTTATTTAGTTTAGTAAAAGTGATGACTACAAGTACTAAAAACTGCATTTATTTCATTTACAGATACGAGAGCCGTGATAGATCACCGTCACGAGGCTCATCACCCATCGCTGGTCCCTCGAGACCGTAAGTTTTATTACTTTATGTTTAGTTTAGTCAAGCAGTGATGACTACAAGTACTAAAAACTGCATTTGTTCATATACAGATATCAAGCCAGGACGACGACGACGACGGCGCGCTCATATTCGCGCTCGCGCTCCCATTCCCCCATTCGCGAGCCGTCCCCCATCGAGCCGTAAGTTTAAATATTTTTTATCTATTTTAGTCATGAAGTGATTACAACGTGTACTATTATCGATGTATTGTATTTATTTCAGACTCGGGGTTGTACTGGCGATGTTCGACGCGGAGGGGGTTAGGTTAAGTATAAATGATGATGGAATGAATGAATTCTTTGCTCCGGACTCGCACGCCCTGTATGAGGATATTGTTGTGAATGTGGATGTGAATGAGAATGGGAATGTGAATGAGAATTTGAGTGTGGGGAGGGGTAACAGACGTGGAAGAAGTTCGAGTGGTAGAGTGCGGAGTAGACGAGCTGGGCGTGTGGGAGGGCGTGTGGGAGGGCGTGCGGGAATCCGCGGGCAAAGTGCAGGAGGACGTCGTCGTCAAGAAGCCAGGTGGCAGCCAGGGCAGCCTCTGGAGGAGGTCTGGCTCACCGACGACGACGTTTCACCTGAGCTGCGTGAAATGGTGAGGGAACTATTGAGGAAGCGACAGGCGAGAATGGAGTTGGCGGAAGCACGGAGATTGAGAGCACGGAGAAATGCTCGTGAAGCAAGGCGTGAAGAGCGTAATAGCGAGAGCGAGGATGACTTGTTTGAGGACGCCCTTGATGGAAGGGATAATCCGCTATTGGAAGGAGTGGATTCCCGCTTCGAATGGTCACCGATGGAGACTTTTCGAGGTGTCGAAGAAACTTTTATTCCAGAGCGTACCGGCTCTGTTTCATCATACACAACTCCGTATGATGCGTTCCGTTCCTATTGGGACGACGGCATCATGCAGACGATTGTGGATGAAACGAACCGGTATGCTGGCCGGATTCCATCGGCCTCCTTCCAATCGCAATGGCATCCAACAAATGCTCATGAGATGCTGTGTCTCTTTGCGTTCTGGATGATGACCGGTGTCATCCGTATGCCAACAATAGGCAGTTATTTTTCAAATAACGCCTTGTTGAAAACGGATGTCTTTACCCGAATCACCACGCAACAGAGGTACATCAATCTTACTAGGGCACTGCACTTTGTGGATACCAGTGTGACCGATTCAGCGAACCCAACCAACACTGGCGCCGCAAGCTTGGACCGATTGTACCGTTTGAGGCCCATTATTGATCACCTTAATAGTAGATATCAGTCCAACTATGTGTTGTCGAAAAACATTTGTATAGATGAGAGCTTAACTCTTTGGAAAGGTAGGCTACAGTTCAGACAGTACATTCGGTCGAAGGCTGCAAAGTTTGGGATCAAAACTTTTGAACTATGCGAGAGCGCGACGGGGTATCTTTGGTCTTTCGTGGTATACACCGGAAAGCAGACTTCCGCAAACACCGGCCTTTCGAAAAGTACCGCAATAGTTCTTAAGATGATTGAGCCCTTACTTAATAAAGGTTATCGGTTATTTATGGACAACTGGTTCAATTCTCCCTTGCTCGCTCGCTGTCTCAAACGTAACCGTACCGACTGTGTCGGTACCTTACGTTCTTCTCGTGTGGAAGTTCCCAAAATTGTCACACATGCTCCGCTCAAGCAAGGCCAGCTAGTAGCGAGGCATTCGGGTGACGTCTGTGTTTTGTCCTGGATGGACAAAAAGAGGATAAACATGATCTCCACATGTCATGGGTCAGCCACTGGACTACCCAATGTTTCATCCCGTCCGCCACCTCGTCCAGAACAGTACAAACCACAGTCGGTGCTCGATTACAATCGCAACATGGGCGGTGTTGATCTTAAGGATCAAATGCTCGAGCCGTACTTGCTTGAGCGGAAACGGTGTGCCAAGTGGTATCTAAAGCTTTTTAAACGTCTGCTTAATACTAGTATTCAAAACTCGCGTATTCTTTTAGAGTCTTCCCTGAATGCGCGACAGGACAACCTTAAGTTCCGTCTTGAATTAGTGCATGCTATTCTTTGTAATCATCATTCTCTCATTCCATTAGGACGTAGAACGCAATCATCTCACGCTAGATCATCTGCATTTCCACACATAGTCCTCCATACACATTGGCCCGTTCGCATTCCACCAACGCCAGTGGATCTGGCTCGCAATCGGCAGAGCCGCCAAAGGTGCGTCGTTTGCCTCCAGGAAGGGCGGAAAACGCAAAAGACGCCTTTTCAATGCGAGGATTGCACAGTGCCACTGTGTGTGGAGAACTGCTTTAAAAAATATCACACATCTCGTCAGTAGACAATGCTTGTTCTTGCTTTTCCTTGCTTTTTTTCTGACAGTTGTCTATTTATAATCGATGGATGCAAGGTTTTTTTATGCCAAGTTTTTTTTGAGTGTCGTATGATAGTTAAATTATGAATCGAGTGAATGTGTGTGCGTGTACTTATAATTGATATCCTATAATACAAGTACGCTGGATTTGGTATTCCATTATTAGAACGTCATGTCAAATAAATTGTGTGCCTAGTCAAAGCACCCTCGTTGATAGTATTGCGAATTTTTTTTGTCATTTAACAAGCTTTTTTTCGACAAAAGTCGATTGTTGACATGACTTGTATTAGTTTCAAGTACCTTCATGACCTTTCACTACTGCAATCAGCGACAAATTGGTAAAAATAAAATAGAAGCATTTTATTGAAGACAGTCACCAGACCAGCGTACTAGTACTATGGAGGACAATGCATTGTATCTAACGTTATAAAACCTATAGACATTTTGTCAAGCTGTTTTGTGTAGAATTGCTGAACATTTTTACACAGTATCATGTCATCCTAAATTGATAAAGCTTTCCCAAAATTTGTGTCAAAAAGAAACAATTTGGAGATCAATGCATTGTATGTCACGTTACAAAACCTATAGGCATTTTGTAAAGCTATTATGTGTAGAATTACTGAACATTTTTACATAGTATCAATATGTCATCCTAATTTAGATAGAGCTTTCCTAAAACTTGTGTCAAAAGTAACATAATTTGATTTGGTATATTGATAAATTTGATTATATATAAATAGCCTACAATGCGGGCTGAAATTTTTGTAGCAGTATAAATATTTTTGTTTTCTATGTAATAAATAAATATTTCCGAAATTTATAGATAGATAGATAAATTCTTTATTGCAAACACCATTTGTAAATTACAATAAATTAATAAAAACAAAGCTTAAGTCTAAGTGTTACAAAGGGCGGCCTTATCGCTCAAAGCGATCTCTTCCAGGCAACCTTTTATTGTAGTAGTATAACTATGTTTGTTTTCTATGTAATAAATAAATATTACCTAAATTAGATAGAGCTTTCCTAAAACTTGTATCAAAAAGAAACATAACTTGTTTTTGCATATTGATAAATTTTATTATTTTATTGCCTACAATAAGGCTAAAGTTATTGTATTAGACATAAGTATTTTGGTTTTCTATTATAATAAATAAGTATTTTGGTATGTTTTCTGTTTTTATTTATTTTGAACATGAGGTACCTAATTCCTATAGTTTTTAAGCAGTAACCGTACATATTTCCCAAATGAAAGTAGGTAGGTAGCCTAAAATATCCTCTAAAATGTTCTAAATAGATAGGTAAGCGAAGATTTCGCCAAAATCGGTTCAGCCGTTGTGGAAATTAGCCCGGACAAACAGACAAGACAAAAAATACATCATCTGTGACAATTTCAACTCTCTAGCTATCATGGTTTATGAGATACATCCTTGACAGACAGACGGATGGACAGCGAAGTCTTAGTAATAGGGTCCCGTTATTACCCTTTGGGTACGGATCCCTAAAAATTAGAAAACGTTTATCCAGTGGAATGCCAGAAAATAAACAAAAAACACTTCTAAGTAGCGCACCTGGCAGTGGCACGCGCAGGGTCCCATCTGGTAGCCGCACGCGCGCAGGGTCGTAAAAGCAAAATTTACGACCACTTGAATGTAAACAATTGACTGGTTTGTTTAGCTTAGAGACAAAGGAAGTGTTATTTGAGTTGTGCCATGTTTTATTCATTTCTATAAACAAATTGAATTCGAGATTTGATTAAATTTATACGAAATTATGTTCAGATAATAAGTACGTAAATACAGATAAAAATTCACTATAAAACCTATATTTGAAAATCAACTTGATATTTCAATTTTATTTCTACAAGTAAGTACTTATTATTATAGTAAATAAAACAAAAGAATGCATAAAATAATGTTTATTTATAAACATTCAATAAAATAGCATGCAAACAAAAAGTCGATAGTTCGGTCAAAGGGTTGCGGTCGCGTAGTACTTCACTACGACTGACCGCGACATAACCTAAAATGTATCAAATTTCATACTATTATTTGATACATTTTCGACTTCCAATTATAGCATATTTTTACAAAGAACTATGTTATATTATTACGGAAATGTGATAAGTGGACATTATTTATACCTTTCTATTCGGTACCAATGACAATAGAAATAGTTTTATTGTAAAAATATGCTATACCTAAAATCGCTGAAATTTCGCTGACATTGGCGTATTCATCCCGTGTTTATGTAATTTGATCCTAAATATTAGCAAATCTAGATTATATCAGCCTATAGGTAAATTATTTAGCAAGCCATTGCCGTTTTCAGAACTGCGCTTGGTGTACTAGAATTGTTTTTATGGGCATTTATTTGAAGTGTAATCTGAAACCGCGAATAAAATAGATTCGCGAGTCGAGTGACCTTGACTTTTATGGATAGTGAAAATTGACAGTTGTTTTTTTTTTTCGGAAGGAGGGGTTAACCTTCCTCTGAGGAAATTAATTACTTAAATTTTAAGCTCTAATTATCTAGGTACCTATAAATTCTGTTTTAACAACTAGCCCTTGTCGTTTTGTAAGCCATCGCCAAGGTAAGCACTTAGTTAAATAAAGGACTCTGTCGCTGGCGGCGATGACTTACAGAACGGGAATGGGGCGGTCCGTCTGGTAACCGTTCGTACTGGATACTTTCAGGGAACGAGGCTCGGGTTTATTTACCCCAACCGTCGACGAGGAGATTCGGACGTCGGTTTTGCGAAGCGTGCTCTAGCCATGGGAAAGAGGCACCCGATGAGGTCGAAGGACGCCTGGCGAAGGACACCTTCTTGATGCCACTTACGGAGACCGAACCCCTCACCAGCCCGGACGTACTCCAAGATCACCCTTGAGCTGAGTTCTTCCTATCTTACTTTGTGATGCTATGAACTCGTAGAGACGGAACCACTATACCATCCTAAATGTCATCTTAAATAGTACCAGCACGGCGCAGCCCCGCTGTAAAACGACCCCTCTTACGGGAAGTCCATGTTTTCTTAGTTCTCTAGAATCCTAGTTTCACCTTTATAACTAAACTACATGACCTAAACTCAATACTTAAATTTAAACCTTAATCTAACTTACACCTAATTCTAAATTAAACTGAACTCTAGCTCTAACGTAGATTTATCTATTAGCTTTCTCATCTTGATTTATAATTAGCTTCATTCTTAGTTAATAAATTATGTTCCTAAGTTATCCGTTTCTTTGATTTTCTCGTATCTCCGTATAACTTAGGCGACAAAGTTAATAAAATACTATATGCTGGCTGCAACAGCGAAATTAATAACGAAGAATGCTTAGAGTGGCCACTATGTAAAAAAACATACGACTTAGCGTGTACTAATTTCTAGTCACAAATTTCGCGTGATGAGCCTGGAACAAAAGCAAAAGTGGTGTTGCCCGGAGTGTCATAGTAAAAAATCAAAGAGCAATGACTGTACATGTACAACCCCGTTTACGGAAAATTCGTCTAAAACAATTCGTCTAAAAAACAATTCGACTAATAACAATTCGTCTAAAACAATTCGTCTAAAACAATTCATCTAAAACAATTCGACTAATAACAATTCGTCTAAAACAATTCGTCTAAAACAATTCATCTAAAACAATTCGACTAATAACAATTCGTCTAAAACCATTCGTCTAACAGTTCGTCTAAAAACATTACCTTGGGTTTCAAAAATGGAGGTATACTGAGTCGCGGGTCTGGTACACTGCCACGGTGGAGTTAACATTCGATGATGGAGTTAAAATAAAACGTGGGTATGTAGGACGCAGCTGCAGTGGAGTTAAGAGAGATATAAAGAAAACTCCCTACCCAGAACTGACATGGATAGGTTAGGTTTATGTTAGAACTGCGACCACAACGCACGAGCCGAGCGAGCGAAGCGAGCGGTGCCGCGGCAGAGGCCGGCGCGTGCTAGAAACGATTTCTACCCATTTTACTTGAATATTAACTCCACTGCAGCTGCGTCCTACACTGAGTCGCGGGTCTGGTACACTGCCACGGTGGAGTTAACATTCGATGATGGAGGTAAAATAAAACGTGGGTATGTAGGACGCAGCTGCAGTGGAGTTAAGAGAGATATAAAGAAAACTCCCTACCCAGAACTGACATGGATAGGTTAGGTTTATGTTAGAACTGCGACCACAACGCACGAGCCGAGCGAGCCGAGCGAGCGAAGCGAGCGGTGCCGCGGCAGAGGCCGGCGCGTGCTAGAAACGATTTCTACCCATTTTACTTGAATATTAACTCCACTGCAGCTGCGTCCTACATATCCGCTACTCAGCATAACTTCATTTCCGAATCTTAACTCACTTCGAACTTCATGTTTTAGACGAATTGTTACGTTCCGTCGCGTTTGGTTAAAATCGCAACGGTCAAGTGACTGAAAAACCGTCAAAATCGCGATCGGTCAAAATAGCGGTTGGTCCATATCTCGAACCGTCAAAATAGCAGTTGGTCCATATCGCGAATGGTCAAGTTCACATAATCTTTTAATCGCGAACGGTCAAATTAGCAAACAGTCAAGATCGCAATCGGTCGCAAACTAACTGCTCTAGAGTGCGTTCTCAAGCAGATATCCTCGTCTCTTGAGTCCAACCTTGCGCGGGCTTCTCAACCTTCCACTTCTGTAATCCTCCCTAAGGTCATCCGCTTCGATCCATTCGTGTTCACAACATTTCCAGACAAAACCATAACCCTTACAATCGAAGGAGGAGCTTCTGAGAGTGATAAAGCTGTATATGAGCAAATGCTCATTTTCATCAAAAATGTCCAGGATCCATCTCCTTTCACAAGGGTGCATCCGACCCAAATTGTTGACCAATTTGATAGAACGCTACAGGAGCAGCCTTCACTATCTGCTAAGGAAGCTCTGCATATAGTGTACAAGAGATTGATCACATCCCAATCCGGGCAAAAATGATAAAAAACGACCAGATCAAGAAAAAAAAAAAAAAGATGTAGGAGCCAGGTGGTCGACTCCCACAGGATGATGTTACGGCCGGCCCGGCCAGACCGGCCGGAGAAATTAAACCAAAGACACAAGTGATGTGTTCCGTGGATGTTTTAATTCTGTTATAATTTTGATAAAAATATATATTGCGGTGTCAGCATGTAGGTGTTGTTTGTTAGATACTAGTGACAGTGTACGGCTTGGCCCGTACAGTGATCATTTATCGAAAATACTTAAGACTGCGGGAAACTATGTACCTATGAAATAACAAAGTTTAGATATAATTGTTAAACATTATAATATTGTATCACCATATTGTACCATTTTTTTAAATACTATGTTTTGATTTATGGTCTGTAAAATCTGGGTCTCCAAATCTAAGGATTCAAATTAAAGATAAATAATCCCAAATATATAGAAACATTTTTATTAATGAAAGTTATTTTAATAATATCTTGTAGATGTGCTGGATTAAACGAATATTAATGACAAGTAAATAGTAACGAAACACCGTCCTGGACATATCGTTTCCAGAAGCAAAGTAAGTTTCACTGTCAGGGTTGTCACATACGTACAGGCTTTTCTGAACCGAACGAAGTACAGTACTCTCTCGCTAATCCGCCGCTCGATAATCCGATAAGTACTATAATCCGCCGTTTTTATTGGTCTTGATTAGCGTAGATATTTGTATTAAATGGGCCCAAGAAAATGGAAAGTCATGCGATATGGTTGCTTTACGTAAAATGCGCGATGAAGTTATCAAGAAGATATATTTTGGTAAAAACAAGCAAAATTAGAGACATTTTTTTTCGAAATAATGAGTAATTACTTTAATAAAAGATTTATGTTTGTTGATTTCTTAAATATATAAATAAAACACACATTTTTGTTTTTTGAAGTTATACTTCTTTAGGCGCGTTATGAAAAAAAGGGTGCGTGTACTTATGTACGCGCGTGAGAAGTTATACTTCTTTGGCATTTAAAAAAAAATAAAAAATAAAAATAAAAATAAAAAAAAAAACTCGTCCGGCAAAAAACTCGTCCGACAAAAAACTCGTCCGACAAAAAACTCGTCCGACAAAAAACTCGTCCGACAAAAAACTCGTCCGACAAAAAACTCGTCCGACAAAAAACTCGTCGGGCAAAATACTCGTCCGACAAAAAACTCTGGACTGGAAAAGGATTGTCAACACAATCAATAAAGTTCAATTTAGATTTAAACAACTTCTCCCGTGAGAATTTTGTGTGACGTGAGAATTTTGTGTCTCGCTTTTGTAAAATTTCACTCTCATCATTTTTTCATAACGCGCCTAAAGAAGTATAACTTCAAAAATGATGAGAGTGAAATTTTACAAAAGCGAGACACAAAATTCTCACGTCACACAAAATTCTCACGGGAGAAGTTGTTTAAATCTAAATTGAACTTTATTGATTGTGTTGACAATCCTTTTCCAGTCCAGAGTTTTTTGTCGGACGAGTATTTTGCCCGACGAGTTTTTTGTCGGACGAGTTTTTTGTCGGACGAGTTTTTTGTCGGACGAGTTTTTTGCCGGACGAGTTTTTTGTCGGACGAGTTTTTTAAAATGCCAAAGAAGTATAACTTCTCACGCGCGTACTACATAAGTACACGCACCCTTTTTTTTTTTTCAATTTATAGTTCCCATACATTATAATCCGCCGTTTTCAGTAATCCGCCGATGGTTAGGATTTTATGGTGGCGGATTAGCGAGTGAGTACTGTATTTTAAGTGTATGTTTCTTGTGTTTTATTATTATGCACACTGTCCTAAAGATTTTGCACACTACCTTTATGCACGCCGCTTTTATTAACCGACTTCAAAAAAGGAGGATGTTTTAATTTCATTATTATGCACAATGCTATAGATTTTGCAAACTGCCTTTTTTAACCGACTTCAAAAACGGAGGAGAATCTTAATTCGACTGTATTTTTTAAGTAACATACACTTAAAAAATACAGTCGAATTAAGATTGTGTTTCATTATTATGCAAACTGCCATAGATGTTGGCTCGTGGTTTTGGTTGTATTCCATTTTTAAAGCATTTATTGCATTGGATAGGGAGCAATAAGACAACCTAACCGATTTTTTTTTTCATTTTTGTGGTGATTTGATAAGCGTTTGAGTGTACGTATCTATTCATTATATAATAATTTCTTTGGTTGTAATATTATTTGCATTTCTATAGTAATGAACAAGAAAAATGTGGTGGAAGTGGTAATGGAGTTTGTAGAGGGGGAGGGGAAACAGCAAGAGGGGGCCGGCAAAGAGGAAGAGGGACGGGGGAATTGAAACAAGTGGACGAGGTAGAGGAAGAGGGAGAGGCGAAAGAGGTAGAGTAGGAAATGGAAGAGGACAGGGAATAGAATTAGAGCCTGTTGCAGGACAGTTTAATTTTTATTCTAATTGGTATTTCACTTATTTTCTCTTTTTGTATTTTAAGAACCTATGAAGATGAATTAGAAGTGATAGGAAAATCTAAGGCAATTACAAAAAAACATGTAGCAAAACTCGACCCGGCGGTCAAAAAGGAACTAGTCGCGCGCAAACTGGTGAAGCAACTGTCGCGATCGCTTCTCCCTGACGCACCGCCACGGAAACGACAAAAGTATGTTTATAATATTTGTAAACTTAACATACTTTAAAATGTATAGTGTTATGAAAAATATCCTATTTTTATTCAGAAAGTCATCTCCTGAGCGTGACGATTGCCGGTTGACTGCCGGAACTCCTTCTACGCCACCAGCACCCAAGCTGCCTTGGCAGATACGGTAATATTTAGTATAATACCTATTGTTAATGAAGTAACGGACAATCAAATCTCAAATAGTTTTTTTTTTTCAGCAAAATAGAAGCCAATAAACCAACAACGTCCCAAAGAGAAGAGGCTGAGCCAAGCAACAGTGACGACGATTTAGCGGCGACGCAGAAGTCCTTTTTAACTCCAATTAGGTATATACTACAACCTACTCATCCTGTGGTTTTTATTTACCTTTGCTGTATTTTGATTTTGACTTATAAAATATTTTTAGTACTGTCAGCGATGTCGAAAGCTAATCAGTAAGCAAGCTCATTGTGGACGTCACAAGCGGCCTATTAAGTAAGTATACAATTACGTACACCTAAGTTTATAAGTAAACTAATACAAAAATTTTGTATTAAACTATCTGTTTCATAATGGTACTTCTTTCAGAAACTTATGTGGAAAATTGGCCATGTACTCGTATCGATACGTCATTAGAGAACAATCTGGTAATGGTTCAATTTATTTTATTACAAAATTATATTTAATTGAAGTCCCATGTTTTCCGTTTATAGAACCATAACATAAGGGGAAATTCCATCGTGTTTTAAATAAGTCTGCAGAAGAGACACCACGACTTACTTCCACCCACAAAACCTAAGCGGAGCAAGTTATCACAAATATCTAACATGATAAATGACATAAGAAACATTAACGACAACACATGTGACGAAGAAACAGATCTAGATCTATTTGGAAAAAGCGTCTCGGTACAATTGACAGAGGAACAGGCAGTCATTGCGAAGGAAAAGATATAGAGTATATTGAAGAGTATGTTCAGCTTACTAAAACATCATCTTCTAATTTGGTTGATCAAGCTAATGATGCCCCAGGTACTAGTGCAGAAAATCAACGAGTATAACATCACCATCCATTATGGCTGGTTTTGACGACAATGATAAGCCTAAGTTAATGTCACAAATTAGTTCAACAACTAAACAAAGATCCTCAGTTCCTACACTGTCATCTTTGTCTTTAATATCGTTCTGGACAAATCTCAACCACGATAAACATGATGAACAACTGTTAGCACCTGTCGCATCATCTTCGTTTATCAAGCAGACTATAAACAATAATACTAAAGTATTTTATGAAGAATGTGTTCCCACATTTGACATCAACAATGAACTGTTAGTAATTAGTAATGATATTGATTCTCATGACGGTGATTTTTCTCCTGACAGTGATGATTCCGATTATCAACCCGTCAATTTTCTAGATTAATCACGTACTTCATGCGAATCGGTTTTGTTAGAAGATAATTTAGCAGTTCCGAAACGTAAACGATCTAAACGAGGTAAAGCTGATAAAGAAAATTGGCAAAACGAAGTTACACGGAGAAATATGGCGAATAACTTTAATTAAATGTATTAATTGTAAAACTTATTCCAAAGATAAGAACCAAATGATAAAATGTAGTTTTTGTAATCAGAGCTATCATATTTGTTATGTTCCGAAGTCGCACAAAGAAAACTTTGAGTCTGATGATGAGGGTGAAGGTTTCGTTTGCATGGCATGCTTCGTATTAGACAATGATGATGATAACGGAATCTATTAAAAACTTGTTTGAAGAGTGTCGTAATGCGTACTGGAAAGGGCACACGCGTTGTTAAACGAAGTCGCAATGGCCAAACCACAATTTATGTGGATTGTGGATAGAAGCAGGTGGAGTGTTAAAGGCGGCAAAGATGCGTTGTCCCTGATACACGAAACGGATTCTTACTTAGCGGGAATAGCAGGATACCGATATTCCGGGAGCAAGGCCATTGTTGACATAGGCGAACCTTGTAACATAGTGTTACATTAATCGTCGTAAATACGGCGGTTCTCAATCCTTAAACGAATAATAAACTTTAAATAAAGACAAAATGGGTCGATTTGGAACTGCTAGCGACCTCTTTTGTTGGGTAGGTCTAACTAACTCAGCTTACGTCATTACTACACTTAGAGATCCAGCGAGATAACTCCGGCAAAACTCAGTAGATGGCGCGCTATTCAACAATATTTTATCTTTTTCGGCTAGTTTATTTTACTCAAATCAATAGGAAACCAGATTAATCATTAATAAAACACTAAATTACAAATAAATCTTTAATTAGTTAACTTCTTCATAAACAAATAGTTCCTAATTACAAAAATAGCATTATCGAAGGTTCGAGAACAAATTCTGTTGGCTACTAGATACTTTAAACTCATTCCCGTTGTTACTTCCCACCATCAGATGGAGCTACTCCAGGATGTCTTGTAATTCTTTAATTATCTAACTAAACACTGAAAATTAAATTGTTCTGACAAAGCCTAGCTACTTAAAATTAAATTACCTATCAGACAAGCCTTCAGGCAGACAAAAACAAAATAATAAAAGTTTCCATCTAATTATTTTACCTTGCAACATTTGAAGCATGACGCGTTTCTCAATGTCAAACGGTTGCTATACTATTGTTTTCGCCTGGCTTTTCTCTTTCTGCTTTGAGAATATCGAGCGACAGACGCCTATATTTAAAATTCGTTGTTAAATACATATATCGTCCAGTTTCAGTAATTATTGTTAGTGATTCTTCCCTCTCGTAGGTAAGTGACGCAATTTATATAAAAAAATAAACGAATTAATTACGAATTTACGAGTTACAGTTAAATTCGTAATACGGACCGCGTGCTTTGGTTCCTGTCCTTTTGCAAGTTTAGGTACAACTGTATTTCGACTACAATAGGCAACGCTGTCTCTTATATCTAATAATTTAATTCTTGTTTTTCTTTACAATCAATGAATTGTACTTTGGTATGCCATGTGGCATATGGAAATGCCACATGGCATACCCAGAATGGTGAATGGAAACCCTTTTTACATCCCCAGAATCCTCGGGATGTCTTCCTTGGAACCTGAAAAATTATGCCTAACGAACATCACCATAAATCCCTTTTGGATATTATAATCAAACCACAGCAGTGGATTGGTTTCTTCTGCGCCATAGGGCTAAAAGACGTCTCCCTGTTCTACAATGACGGATCCGTTTTAAAGGATCCTGTAAAAAAGTACGTATATGTGAATGTGCCAAAACCCGTTGTATTATTTCTCAGTGGCGACTGCGGTGCGGAAATAAAATAAAATAAATAAAAAATGGCGAAAATAGGTGAATTTAACGTGTCCACCGGAAATTGGCAATTATATTGTGATCGATTAGAAAGTTACTTTAAAGTGAAAGATGAACTAAAACTTCCGTCGTTAACCGCGTCAATTTGGTACGCAGCTTAAGAGCTGCTGTCGACATTTCTACGGTAGTATTTATGAAAAACAAATACAGACAATTAAAAATTCATTAATAATAAATAACTAGTAGTTCGCCCCGAACTGAGACCTCACGAGTTTTTTTCAGCGATTATTATATTTCAGCGTAAAGTAGGTACTAAAATGTATAATATAACGACGAAAGACTCAAAATACGACAGGTCTATCTTATTTGAATGATAGGTGCCTAGTATCGCTAATATCTGACATTGGATGATTTAGATTTAGAGAATCCAAACACGACAGGCATAACTTGTTGTTGTTGTTAAGTTCTAAAAGCATAGGTCCAGCTCAATCATCACACCCGTTAAATTTGGATTAAGAATATTGTAAATAGTAAGCGTGTTACATTGTGTTGTGATGCTATACCTTCATTATTTTTCTTTTGCAATCACAATGTAACACGCTTACTATTTACAATATTCTTAATCCAAATTTTTTGAATTTTATTTTCTATTTTTTAGTTGGTTTTTTTTTATTAAAGCGGGTTTTGTTAATTTTTCTAAACTATCAATTTATTTTATACTTTTTGGTCTTTGATAACGAAATATGTTAGATCAAACCCATTGGCCCAATGGTTACCATTGAAAGACAAACTACTCGTCAAGACGATTCTAACGAGCCCAAACTCGATGGGGTTGTGTCGTTTCATTGCGAAGTTCCTATGACCACCTTCCAGTTCCATCATCAGACCCTGGTTACCATTGAAAGACAAAGCAAGTACTCGTCAAGACGATTCTAACGAACCAAACCTCGATGGGGTTGTCGTTTCATTGCGAAGTTCCTATGACCACCTTCCAGTTCCATCATCAGACCCTGGTTACCATTAAAAGACAAAGCAAGTACTCGTCAAGACGATTCTAACGAACCCAACCTCGATGGGGTTATGTCGTTTCATTGCGAAGTTCCTATGACCACCTTCCAGTTCCATCATCAGACCCTGGTTACCACTGAAAGACAAACTACTCGTCAAGACGATTCTAACGAGCCCAAACTCGATGGGGTTGTGTCGTTTCATTGCGAAGTTCCTATGACCACCTTCCAGTTCCATCATCAGAACCTGGTTACCATTGAAAGACAAAGCAAGTACTCGTCAAGACGATTCTTGACGAGTAGTTTGAATGAATGAACTATGAAGTATGGCTAATGAGATAATTCCTGCAGATTCCTTCCAGCTCTATCATCAGATCAATTCCATGGTACCATATTATTGTCACCGAAGTTACGCCCTTTCATTTGATACCCCACTCGGGTATATTTGCCCTATAGTTTGTGTGCCAAAGAGGTTGATCCCCTTTTGGACCCCCTGTCTCCGTAACCCCCTGACCGATCCTCCTGCTCATGTTCAAACTTAAAAATTCTATGGACCTCAACTACTTGTATACCAAAAATCATGAAGATCAGAGCAACGGTACTCAAGTTATCGTCGAACAAACATATAAACATACAAACATACGAGCGACCGACCGTGTCAACACTAGACCTCACTCGCTACGCTCGTTCGGTCAATAATTCAGTAATTCGCCAGAGAACTAAAGTGATCGACATAGCTCAACGGATTATCAAACTGAAGTGGCAGTGGGCTGGTCATATCTGCCGCAGGACTGATAATCGTTGGGGTAAACTTGTCTTGGAGTGGAGACCGCGAATTGGCAAACGTAGTGTAGGACGCCCTGTGACCAGGTGGAGCGACGACATACGCAAAGCGGTGGGCAGTGAATGGAGAAGAAGAGCCGAAGATCGGGCTCAGTGGCGTATTTTGGGAGAGTCCAGCAGTGGACTGACACCGGCTGATGATGATGATGATGAAAAATTCATTTGGGTCGAAGTTAGATCTGTTTTGTATACCAAAGATTTTTTTTAAATTGTATGTACAAAAAACAATTCAGTGATGCTGATTACCTGATAATGGATTATTCTAAACGTGGAAAATGTTACGACATGTTAAACATAAATAAACATAAATAACCTAAGGCTTACCGTTCGAAGATTGCAATTTCAGCAGAGAAGAAAAAGGATCTATTCAATTTGCTGTGCTATATTCATGAGAGTGTTCTTGAGTTTTATAGAAGTCTGAGCCGCAAGAATGATGTACAAGACACTCCTCCAAACCTCGATAATGATTCTGATAATGAGTACTTAACATAAGCGACTGATTAAAACGTTAAGACTGTTTTTTTTTTAAATTATACGTTAAAAGTACCGTAAAACTACACAAGTATAGTCCAGGGTCTCGCCTATAGTATTTTTGCCACTCCTCGCAAAATACGTCGGCTTCGATTTGTGGCGCCATCTAGTCCAATAAAACAGGACTATATCATGACTTGACAATGCGACGCTTAAAATTTCACTCATTATGATAGATGGCGTTAGAACTTCCCGCGCTTTAGTTGTCTCAACTATAGTCTTTTTGCCACTCCTCGCAAAATACGTCGGCTTCGATTTGTGGCGCCATCTAGTCCAATAAAACAGGACTATATCATGACTTGACAATGCGACGCTTAAAATTTCACTCATTATGATAGATGGCGTTAGAACTTCCCGCGCTTTAGTTGTCAGCGAGTGAATGCAGTTTTGAAGTCACGAACGAACATCGCAAACTTTTATTCAAAAGTATATGTTATTGTGACGAAAACATTTGTATCTGCGTTTTTATTGCAAGGTAATGTCACTAATGTGTGTTTTACGTATTGTTTACTGTTTAATTGTAGAAATTTAATAAATTATGATATTATTTTCTAAATTTTGTACTTAGTTTCAACTATGGTCCTAACCGATTTCTTGGAACATAATTAAAACCCAACTTACTTGTTTTAGAAAATGATGTCTAGAGACCATATAATGAGAAGAAAGGTTGGAGGGCGTGCATATAGGTGCTATAGTGAGCAAGAAATGCAAAACTGCCTAATTGATATAAGCAACAAAATATTAACTCAACGTGAAGCGTCTGCAAAATATAAAATTCCGAGAAGCTCCATAATTTTAAAATTGAAGGCGATTCGGCAGAAGAAAGTATGACAACCAGGACGTCAGTGTGTCTTTTCAGAAACCGAAGAAGCTGCTTTTATTCAACATGCAACAGAAATGTGTAATAGAGTAGGTCGATATATATATTTTTTTTTTCGATTTCTAATAGTACGCAAAGTGTGACCTAGTTAAAAATAAGATACCTAGTACTTTTAAAAATTTATTTTTATCACTTTAATTACCCGCGCATTGTATTTTAATTTTAGAAAAAAACTCCTTAAATGTGTAATTTTCTAATGGTGTTTGAATAATAATACAAACAAAACGACATGATTTTATAGGTTTATTATTATTGCAAAACATGTTCAAAAAAATGAAACACTCATCGGGTGAGAAATGCGGGGGGAGTGGGAGGAGAGGCGAGAGCGCAAGTGTCGTTGATTATTGTATTGTTTTCAGTGCGCCAAATGAGTTCAAGGTGAAAGGTCGCGTCAAATTTTTCAATTTTTTTCCGGTATTCGTTAATATTTCTTTAGTATTTGTTCAGTTCGACTTTTGGCATCATGGAACCATCAAATAACACACGTAATGCCACAAACTGTCCAATTTTTGGTGCTTATGAAGAACTGAGTGAGAATCAACTACCTACCTACAGGCAAGTGATGAAATATTACAATTTAATAAGATATCGTCTTAAACTGGAGCATAATAAAATTCAAAAAAAGAGCCTAGTGTAAACGAGATATCTGAAATTGTAGCTAGAAAGGTTGAAGAATTATGGCAAAAAGCTTCGATTCCAGTTGTATCGCATACTCGCGTGTTACAATTATTAAGAGCGTACCATGCTAAATGCAAGACCTTAATTAAATCTCTAAAGCGCCTCTCAGAAGAAAAGAAACAAGAATTTCACAACAACTCTGAAAAACTATTTGATTTGAGTTCATGCAAATGGTAAAACTTTGAATTTTGTCTCTGTCCCAGAGATCAAAGGATTCCTAAAGAAGAACGAGTTTTTTTAAGCGATCAGAGAACAAGCAGAAAAATGATTATTGTAAATATTGATTTATTGAGTACTAAGAAGAGGCAGACGCTAATTGAAAGAAAAAATAAACTGGAACTCTATTACGTTTCTAAACAAAATTGTGAGCCGGGACCTTCTCACGAAACTCTTAATATTAATATATAAATTAACTTATATGTAAGAAACGCACAAACATGAAACCTGACAAATCTGGACCATAGTTGTGTAGTTTTACGGTACGTCAGACGATTCAAAAAGGGTTGGCATATTTTTTATACTCTATTCTTATTTAATTATTACTTTAGTTTCCTAGTTTATGTAATTTTTTATCTTTTTGATTTACGATAAAAACACATTACATCAAGTAATGTGACTATTTTGTATAGGCTAAGTAAAGCTGTTACCTTGTTGTGTAAGTTTAAAATCCTTTATTGTTATTTGTGAAATTTGTCAAGTTTCCTAGATTTTTTTTGACAATGATTCTAGTACTTTTTTGATATTTAATATAACACGTCTAATTATAATACTTACGTACTTGTTAGATTAAAGCGTGCCATTCCTTAGTATTTAAGTAACCTACCTCGTGAAACTTGTATGTTCCTACAAAGAAGTCAGCTTCATCGTTATTCTAATTATTGTAAAAAATGTTATAATAAGATTTCAACTTGCCTGTGTTAGGAATACCTAGTTCTTCATAAAAACTGGTTATTTTTCTAAAATAAATATATTTACACAATAAATAAGCATTTCAGCGAGGGGTATAACTGGACTTTTATCTTAAACACCTCTTTTCACATGGCTAGGTTTGGCAAAATCAAGTATTGGGTGAAAATTAGGGTGTTTTTTTGATATTAAGTTAAAATAAGGCGAAAAAATAAATATTTTAAATCAAATAAATTACAGTGTATTTGGGACAGAATAAGGTAAGATTTCACTAAATTTCGTAGAAAAAAAAACATTTTTGAAAAAGATAAAAATAAAAAACTAAAACCTGGGTTATTTGAATTTTTCACCTAAATTTTGAGGTTATGTGATAAAATTGTATATACAAAAGTTTACTTTTTATTACCTACAACTTTGCCATTCAACTTTTTTCCATAGGACTTGTAGTTTTGCCGGAAATCAAGATAAACCATTTTTTACCCTTAAATACCCCCCCCTCCCACTTCCCGAACTCGGATCGACCGTAATTTATTTTTCCTTTCATTTTTATCATATTCCCCTCATTTTCTAATGGGTTTCATCCTACTGTGATATTTTTTAATTTTTTATCATTTTTGAAGGCTTCGGCCCTGGGGCCTTATTCTGCTATTTGGCCAACCATTGTCATTATATCGAGACTCTATTGATATTATATCGAGATTGTGACTTTATTTGGTATTCTGCTAAAGTTTTAATAACATCGCAATATAATCACTATGGAGTCTCAATGGTATGGTAATATTTACCTTGCAGGTGTTGCCTAGCAACATGGTATATGTTGCTAAGCAATATACCGTTTTGACAACTATCGAGATTCCATTATGCCACGATTGTAGAGCAAAACACAAAAGTGTGTCAGTGGTGTCTCGATAGAATATTCAACGTTAGGAGAATACGAATTTGACATGTAATGTCATATTTTTGACATTAAATTTCTATTACGATTATATCGACACACTATTGAAACACAATTGTGTTAGCAGACTTAGGCCCCTGGTCTAAGAGAGCAATGCAGAAAATGCGTGTAAATTTGTACTTGAGGAACTTGCTCAATACCAGGTTCAACAACATCTCAAACTACTACAAAGGCCAATGATGATCATATCTGGGAACTTTTTGACACAAGACTAAGTTAAAGTGTCATACAACAGACACCAATATCTTCTGCTTCGACAGTGTTAAAACAATACTTAAATTTGCCGTATTTAGACAGAAAACAAAATCCGCTACAGTTTTGGGAAGAGCGAAAACATATATTTCCAGATCTTTGTCGAATGGCATACAAGTATTTGTGCATACCGGCTTTAATTTTTCTCAAAGGCTGGGTTAGTTAGACCAGATATTATTCTTGAATACTTACTGTAGCGACAAAAAAAGTGTTGAATCTTGTCACTTAAGAAGCCACTGTTCGACGGGTTCAACTCATGGACGCACGTGGCTTAAATTATAGCTATTTCACCTTACACTGTTTAGGAAAAGGAAAGGCTCAGTAAAGAGCAGTATAAAGATATTACGCATACAACAATTTCAGCGTCAAAACACTGCCACACACTACATTACATAAACATGTTCGGGCCCGCTTCGGTCGTTACCGCCGCGCGACTCGGCGCGACACATCACACACACAGTGATAACAAGCTTACGGAACTACGCGAGTGTAAACACCGCGCGCTCGGCTTGCGATCGGTGCGGTGGTGAGCGCCGCCCCGTGCGTGTACAATCAACGGTCAAAAGTCCACCGCCACCGTAACGTTTACAATCCTGTGCAGCACTATTTGAACATTATGTAACCTGTGGATCGAACCCACATCGGTTGGTGTAGCCGGTGGCGGTTTAAACCACTCGGCCAACTAAAGACAGCTAACATGTTGAAAATAAAAAACTTGAGAGGTGTTAGGGACACCCGGATGGAACGAAGTTCCTTTTGATGAATTAGTGAACAAATTGTATTTTTTTTTAATAGAAAGAAATAAACTGGCTTGCTTTCTATGCAAAAAAACTTTTAGTCTTAATTTTTTCCGTCTAGCCTCCTTTCGCGACGCACGCGCGCGTGTCACACTGAGTACCTTTAATTATTAGTCAGATAAAAAATACACTTCCAGCTTAGATTTTTGACATTATTTGGTCCAACAAAATGATGGTTAATACATAGTCCTAGATTTTTTATTTTTTTTACTACGTTTAGTATATACCAAGTCTATGGGTTAATCAAATACGATAACTCTGGACTGCACAAGTGGGGCTAATAATATTAAAACAATAATGGAAATTGCTTCTATATATTGGGGGAATTATCATTATTATATTTTATATGTATCATAGGACTATCAATATTTTATTGAAAAATATTCAGAAATGAAAATATTTGAAAGGAAAGTCTTGAACTTATACAGTTTTAAAAAACTGGTTGCCTGTAAAGTCGGTATACGGGCGAAAGTTTTACGTGACAACAACTGTGCTCGAGTGGAAGGGACGCGTGCCTTTCACTTTTTATGTCTGTCTCTCTCGCTCTTAGGCGGGCTAACCATGCCCGCGTGCCTCTCACTAGCTCTCATTGTGAGCGCATAACGTCAGCGGAGCGTAACGCAGTTTCTTGAAGTGTCACCCGGCAAACCAATTTATAAAACGTTGTCACGTCAAAACGAGACTAAACCGTCTCCATCCATGGTCTTATCAATTTTTGAAGTGAAAACTTCTTTAGGCGCATTGAGCACTTTTTTACTAGAGAAGAAAAATCATGAAAATCACGCCATCGTTCAGACGTTCATTTCATCATAAATCGGTGTAGCAGTGTTTAGGTGTTGCGAATAAATCAAACAAACATAGCCTGGTTGCTCACCTCCCCGCTCCGTCGCGCGTTCCTATACTTTCAAATTCTATGACTCAAACCTACCAGTACGTACGTTTTACCTGTTTTGTAAGTTCGAAATTTGAAATAAAATCCTAAAATAGAGGGAACATCACAGAGCTCAGTAAAAATTCTCGATGTTCTGTCTATTCTACAGGCATTTATTCTCTATGTCAAAAGTTGGATAGGCATTCTAATTTTAAATTGGTGATGAATGATATTTTGATTTCCTATATACACAGAATACATAATAGTTACTATGTACTAAAAATCAGCCCTTTATAATCTATATATAATATAAAAATCAATTGCTGTTCGTTAGTCTGGCTAAAACTCGAGAACGGCTGGACCGATTTGGCCAATTCTTTTTTTGTTGTGTTTGTCGTAGTCCAGGGAAGGTTTAAACGTCGGACTTACGCGGGTGAAACCGCGGGGCGCAGCTAGTCTTATATATAAAAATGAATCGCAAAATGTGTTGGTAAGCGCATAACTCAACAACGCCTGGACCAATTTGGCCAATTCTTTTTTTGTTGTGTTTGTTTTTGTCAGGAGAAGGTTCTTATGAAAGAAAAATAATAGAAAGTTGCGTAGAAAATTATTACGCGGGTGAAACCGCGGGGCGCAGCTAGTATTGTGACGTTGTATTTGAAACACCGCACACTTAAATAAAGAATTTAGAAATTTGTTTAGAATATTGGATTTGAGTTTCAATTTTTGCTTTTCCCGCGTTTTAATTTCTTCAAAATTTATAGATTTAACTTTACTCTGTGGTTAGGGAGTGATGTATTCGCTTTTTCTGACAGTGACAGATGGTTCGCTTGTCAAAGTCGTTCTGTTTTGGGTGTGGTCATCAGCCATTTTTTCTTCATTCCATGACCAAGGGTTGTTGATTGACCATCGGATTTTTTGAATCCAAATCAATTTTTATTATCAGTTGATATTTCTACTGGAAAATGTCGGCAATCGGTGGATTCTCTGTGTTAAGGGATCTGGACGTTGTTATTTGATAAATTTGGTAAGTTTTTGTTGCTAAAAAGTTTAATGGAAGCAATGTGATTTTGTGATGTCGCGTCGTTACAGTTTCTTTTGAATGAATTGTTTCAGAAATGTGTTGCGGAGGGAGTATATTAATGATAATGACCGATTATAGAATGGATCGATAAAATTTTAATAGAAACGGTACGTATAATCGTCAGTTGGTTTTTCTTTCGAATTTGGATCTTATAAGAAATCGTACTAAAATGAATTGTATTCTAATTTCAGCCTCGGCGTTTCTACTTTGGTTTCTACTTTCTACTTTAACTTCAGTTTTACCTTTATTTTTCTGGTTGACGTTTTGCTTTCACATGGGAACATTGTCATAGCCTTCAGGGATCACTATTGGAAGATATGGACTCATAAACCGAATAATGGCCAAGGTCAGAGCTTTCCATTTTTATAATACATTCTCACTATGAGAAAATGGTAAAATTAAATTGAATTTCAAAACATTTTGGGTCACCTATATTTTTCACCTTTTTCGTCTGGTTCTAGCTATTTTTCACCTATTTTTTACCTTTTTTTTGTCACGTTTAGTTACTTTTATTTCAAATAGAAATAGATAGGTGTCACACCTAAAATTATGTTTATCTTATAGTAAATAAATTGGTAGGTCAATTGCAAATAGCATTAGCTTAAATGGATGTTAAATAAATAGGTATTCTTTCACATTTCGGTTAAGATGTTAGTACTCTTATTGGAATAACCGAATAAAACATAACTTCAACTTTAAATGTATATTAATCATCAAGTTAGAATCTTATATGAATAGTATTTACTTAAGTAATATTAGGGGTTTAAACTTAAATATATAAAAGCACTGTTGTACATTCGCTGAAGGGCAATAAACTAATTAAATTACAGCTGGTTTTTCTCAATTAGTAGCACCTCCCTGAAGATTAAAGGTTCAAGCCTACGACTTGACTATCTGAGGTTAATTTATTTTCTTTGGTATATTTCCTATGATAACTCTAGGTATACATAGGTGGCGCCCGGATAAAAACATAGTATTACTTGCATAGAAACATTGAGGGATTGTGTACTTCGCCCTAAACTTTTACATAATTTCATCGAACAATAAAAATATAGTTGGTTTGTATTAAATTGATATTACAATTGTCGCTGGTATATGACTTAACAAAAAATTCATAACAATTGGCGCCCGAACAGGGACGTGACTTTCAGTGAATTGTACATTTTATTTATATGAATATTGTTATTGTGAAGGTGACCCAACGCTACTTTGTTTTTGTGAAATATAATAATAGTATGTTGTATGAAAATACTTGTATTTTCTTATGTTATTTTATGGAAGTACGTTGTATCTGAATGGTATGGGGTATTTTAGTGTTTATTTTCAGCACTATTATATTTAAGCTAACGGACATAACATTGTCATGTCTCATGTGTTGTTTGTTTGTATCTTTTGCAAGATTTTATACAAAAATGTGTTGAGCGTTAACGAGTAAGGATCTAGTTTCTGAATAATCTTTGTAAAGTGACCAAAGAATTTGAATTTCAATTTAAATTAAAATAACTTAAACAGTTTAAAATATAAAACAAATACTTTAAAGTTAATAATTCGATAAAATTTAAATATTCTTTTCATACATTTAAATATTACATTATCACACAATGGCTGATAATTCTAATACATCGGGCGATAAGGAAGCGGTTGTTCTTGATGGTGGAGATGGTGCAGAGGTTGATGTAGAGGCTCGAATGGAGTCGAACGATGTGAATTTGGTGGATATTACAGTTAATAGGGGTGCTGCAGAAGATCTGTTGGGAGATGGAAATGGAAGACCGAATAATTCTTCGTTCCTCGCTAGTCATTTATTCAACCAGGGTTTGCCCCGTGGTCATACCAAGGTTCCAGACCTCAAGAAGAGTGGAATTGTGTTCGATGGACAGTCATGTGTTAGGGAATTTATCGTTAGGGTTGAAGAATATTTTCTATATAGAAATTTTGATGAATCTTTTCTTATTGGTTGCTTTGTCGATTTGTTGTCAGGCATTGCTATTAAGTGGTTTCGCACCGTGCGTTTGCAAATTCGTTGTTGGAATGAACTTAAAGTATTATTACTCAGGCGTTTTGATAATATAGACTTTGATTACTCTTTGGAATACCAACTTAGGACTAGGAAACAAAAGTCATTTGAATCTCTTCCAGATTTTATTACTGAAATAATGGATATGTCTAATCGTTTAGCTATTCCTCTTTCTAATTCTGTTTTGGTAGACATAATTAAACATAATATGCTTCCATTATATTTACCTTATATGTTAGGCCGAAATTTCCATACTTTAGACTTATTTATTGACTTAGGTAAACAATTAGAGCCACTTGTTGATAGGAAATCGCTGTCACTTAAATCTAAACCTTTTATTAAATCTAATACTTTTGAGAAAACACACTGTAGTGCAGTTCAAATAAATTCAATTAGCTGTCTTAAATGTGATGAGAAAGGACATGATTATAAACATTGTAGTAAAATTCCTGGTACTATTTGTTTTGGTTGCAAGAAGTTGGGCTTCACCCGTAAAACTTGTACGACGTGTAATTTAGATAAACCTAGTTCTTCGGATACAAAAAACTGATTAGGCTGCATCGAGCTCCGATTTCTGATGAAATTGATGCTGACTCGATCACTGAAATTGTGAATCACGTTGGTATTAGGCCCGATGCGGAAACTTCTAGAAAAGAATTCAATGATTGGTTAAATTATCTTAAAACATTTTTGGAGTATGCAAAGCTGCACCCATCCTATTTAATAAAAATAATGATTCTCGTCCTTATTTAGAATTTTTAGTTTACAATATTATTTTTTCTGGTTTACTGGACAGTGGTTCAAATCGTTGCATTATAGGACAAAATTGTCATGACAAATTTTCAGACTTAGGTTTTAAAATGAAACCATATTCGGATAAAACTTTAAACTTTACTTACACAGCTGATGGTTCCGCACAAAAAATTATTGGAACAATGGAAATTCCAGTCACCTGTGATAACACTACTAAACTAATTAATTTTATGGTTATTCCTAGCTTGGAATATGAAATAATTTTAGGTTTTGATTTCTGGTTGAAATTTGGATTAGCCAAGGAACTCTGGAAAGACATTGTCTACGTAGAGGGCCAGGGTACTGAATTAAATGTTTGTTCTATCACGGCTGCTGCTGAACTTACTTCTCCTGAAAGCCAGTCACTTAATGAAATAATATCACTTTTTGAAGAGATTTCTTATGAAAAGAAAGGGTTAGGTCTCACTCACCTCGCTCAACATAAAATTAATACTACAGGTCAACCTTTTAAACATAAATATTGTTCTTTAAGTCCAGCTGTACAAGGGATAGTTGATAAAGAAGTAGATTCTTTACTCAAGGAGGGAATTATCCAACCTTCAAAGTCACCTTGGTGTTCTCCTATAGTTATAGTGCAGAAGAAGGATGGTAGTCCTCGTCTTTGCTTAGATTCTCGTAGATTAAATTCAATGACTATTAAAGATTCTTATCCATTACCCTATACTTCTAAAATTTTAGATAGCCTTCGTGGAGCTCGTTTTATCAGCGCTATTGATCTTTCTAAGGCATTTTTACAATTGAGTTTGGAAGAAAGTTCTCGCGAAAAGACCGCCTTTGCTGTATCGGGAAAAGGACTATTCGAATTTGTCAGAATGCCATTTGGTTTGACTAATGCGCCAGCTGAGTTACAGAGATTAGTAGATAAATTGTTTGGACCTGAATTTGATGGTAAATTATTTAGGTATCTAGATGACCTAATTTTAGTAAATTTTACATTTTCGGAGCACGTAGAATACCTACGGAAGGTCTACGAGACACTGCGGGATGCGGGTCTCACAGTAAATTTAAAAAAGTGTGAATTTTGTAAGGAAAGACTCCGTTACTTAGGATATGTGGTTGATAGGAATGGATTACACACTGATCCATCTAAGTTAGATACTATTCAAAATTTTCCCCGTCCAGTTACTGTTAAACAATTGCGTAGTTTTCTTGGATTATGTTCATATTACCGTAGATTTATATTGCATTTTGCTGATATTGCTTCACCTCTTACTAAACTCACTGCTGGTAGTAAAAACTCTAAAAAACCATTAGTCTGGAACGATGAAGCCGAGATTGCTTTCGATAAACTTAAAGAAGCTTTAATTTCTTCCCCTGTTTTACAGTGTCCCGATTTCAATAAACCCTTTTTCTTACATTGTGACGCCAGTTCTGTAGGTATTGGTAGCGTACTTAGTCAGGAAGATGATAGTGGAGAACAACATCCTATTGCATTTTATTCTAGATCACTTAATAAATGTGAGCGTAACTATAGTACCACTGAGCGGGAGTTACTTGCAGTATTAGACTCTATTGAACGTTTTCGACCTTATGTCGAAGGTATGGAATTCACAGTAGTTACAGATCATTCTAGCTTAAAATGGCTTTTAAGTTTGAATAACCCTAGTGGAAGATTAGCCAGGTGGGCAACTAGAATTTCTCAATTTACTTTTAATGTAGAGCATAAGAAAGGTATTTTACACAAAGTCCCAGATGCGCTATCTCGCATAGAAATAGCTGCAATATATTCTACTCCTTCAGAGATAGAAGTACCAGACGATGATATTGAGGATCCCTGGTATAAAAATATTTTTATTAATTGTCAAAAGTTTCCTACAAAATTTAGAAATTTTAGAGTTGAAAATAAAACTTTGTTTAGATTCTGTAGAAATAAGTTTGGAATACAAAGCCGGTTGGATTGGAAAATTGTAATTCCAAAAGATAACATTATTGATACGATTCGTTCTAATCATGATGAACTTAATTCAGGTCACCTAGGAGTGCATAAAACTTTGAAAAAATTGAAGCAACATTATTATTGGAGAGGAATGTTCAAAGATGTTAATACATATATTAGGTCTTGTGATGTTTGTAAAGCCTACAAACATAGTACTTCTGCCCCTTTTGGACAGATGGTAAACCCTAAAAAAGTAGATCAGCCCATGGTTATGTTATCTGTAGACATCATAGGGATATTACCTAAAAGCTACTCTGGTCATAAGTATATACTTTCTATAGTTGACGTTTTTACTAAATACTGTTGGATTATACCATTAGCTAAAGCCACTACTTTGTCTATCTGTAGAGTTTTTGAAAGGGAGGTTTTCTTGAAGTTCGGAGTACCACAGATCATAGTGTGCGATAACGGCACTCAATTTACTTCAAAATACTTTGTAGAATTTATGAAAAGCTTTAATATAACTAAAATCTTTTATAACACTTTATATACTCCGCAGAATAATCCTGTTGAGAGGTATAACAAGACCATTGAGACTTGCTTATCCTGTTTCGTTAAAAATGACCAACGTACATGGTCTAAATATTTATTGAATATACAATTAGCATTAAATAGTAGTGTTAATCTTGCTACAGATTACACGCCTAATTTTCTCATGTTTGGAAGGGAATTAATAGTGGATGCCTCTTTGCATAGAGTTAGTAAATCAATGGATAACTTAAATGATGTGTATGTAGGAGAAAGGAATTCATATGCTTATTCCTTGAATTCACTTGCTAATATATTTGTTAGGGTTGGATCACACTTGTTGAAGGCTTATAAACGCTCTGCGTGTAGCTATAACCGTGGTCGTGGAATCATTTCATTTGCTGTGGGAGACGTAGTTTGGAGGAGAAGCTTTGTACAATCAAATGCTCCTGCATTCTTTTCGGCAAAGTTAGCACCTAAGTTCGTTAAATGTGAAGTAATAGATAAAGTTTCGGATAACGTATATGTTTTAAAAGATTTACATAAAAACTATTCAGGTAGATACCATGTGAAAGACATGTTAACTTTTTCAGGTTTAGTTCAGCGTTTTGTTTTGTTGAATCCACATCTGATAGGGATGGATGAGATTGATGAATAAAAGTAATTGTGGTTGTAGATGAAGTATGTAAGTGAAGTATATAGGGAAACCCAATGGAACTGATGTTAGAATTTAACTCGAATACTAAAATGGAACTTAGAATTTTGGATATAGTATACAGCTTAACTTCTGGATTGCTGAACTTGCAGTGAATGATCTTATCTTTGTATATGTTATGTATATAAATTGTACATTTTGTTCTTGTGTCATGTACTTTTATACATAAACACTTTTGTTTGAGTCTATGTAGACTAATATGGTAGTTTTATATAGTACTCTATATGGTTAATTTTCTTATTATCTTATTTTATGGAATAGATAGTTTATAGTTTATCTCTAGTTATATTGGTACCGTAACCGGATTTGACTTTATGTAATACTAGGAAACCTCAATGGTTGGTTTTTCCTTACCTTTTTGGGAGCCTTATGCTTGGTTTTTCCCCTGACATTATTCTCTTTTGGAAGCCATATATGGTTGGTTCTCCTTGACTTTCTAGATTTCACACATGTTGACTTCTATTATTTTCCCTGTCATTTGGACTGTATTCCAATGTCAGTTTATTTTTCGTGATATTGTGCCCGGTAAGTTGGTAATGGTGCGCCGATCGCAGTATTCACTTATGGTAAGGGTTAATGCGGATGGTAGAACCCGTTAGTTCCTAAATATTTTGTCCTTGCCTAATATGTTGGTAGAGTCACACTACAATGAAACTTAGTATTTTCGTCCATATGGTTGACGGAGGTACATACACATACTTACACTTACCTCTAGTATCTTTTACTTATGTTTAACTATTGTTATGAGTTGGTGATCTATGTATCTAACCAATCTACTGACTTAGTTGAATCTTGCTATAAAGAAACTAAAGAGACTTAAAAAAATAATTTAAAATAAAAATAAAATAAAAAATAGAGCTTTATTAGGCCAAGTCGTCAACATTATTATTATAACGAACTTGTTACCTGCCTAATAAGTTATTTTGGATTAAATTCATTCTTTTCCACTTTATTAGTTTAGTAATCATTTAATTACTACTAAAGACATTTAAAAAATTCCACTTTCCAAGTATAGTTAGCTTAAAAATAACTTAAATTGTTTTTTTTTCCTTTTTATATTAAATATTCTTTTATATTGAATTAATTTCTTTAATATTAAACTTAACTTTTATATTAATGGGTTATGGTATTTACTTATATTATTGGGGTTTAGATATTTGTTTAAGAGATTCTTATCTCATATTATATTTATAGTATTTGATATCATTTTGATGTTAGATAATTTTTAGCACCTATAATGAGTTTCAATATTTTTTTTTCTTTCATGGAATTTATTGTTTAGAGATTTCCATCTCAGTTACTTTAGATATTTTTTCATTTTGGTAAATGTTTGTTGCCTTTCATAGTTTGTTTTTCTTTTGTAATGGTATCGTTTTGAAGTTAGGATTTCTAACATAAAAGAAAGTTCCTTTCTTTTATTTTTCTTAGGGGGGATGTAATGTGACGTTGTATTTGAAACACCGCACACTTAAATAAAGAATTTAGAAATTTGTTTAGAATATTGGATTTGAGTTTCAATTTTTGCTTTTCCCGCGTTTTAATTTCTTCAAAATTTATAGATTTAACTTTACTCTGTGGTTAGGGAGTGATGTATTCGCTTTTTCTGACAGTGACAGATGGTTCGCTTGTCAAAGTCGTTCTGTTTTGGGTGTGGTCATCAGCCATTTTTTCTTCATTCCATGACCAAGGGTTGTTGATTGACCATCGGATTTTTTGAATCCAAATCAATTTTTATTATCAGTTGATATTTCTACTGGAAAATGTCGGCAATCGGTGGATTCTCTGTGTTAAGGGATCTGGACGTTGTTATTTGATAAATTTGGTAAGTTTTTGTTGCTAAAAAGTTTAATGGAAGCAATGTGATTTTGTGATGTCGCGTCGTTACAGTTTCTTTTGAATGAATTGTTTCAGAAATGTGTTGCGGAGGGAGTATATTAATGATAATGACCGATTATAGAATGGATCGATAAAATTTTAATAGAAACGGTACGTATAATCGTCAGTTGGTTTTTCTTTCGAATTTGGATCTTATAAGAAATCGTACTAAAATGAATTGTATTCTAATTTCAGCCTCGGCGTTTCTACTTTGGTTTCTACTTTCTACTTTAACTTCAGTTTTACCTTTATTTTTCTGGTTGACGTTTTGCTTTCACATGGGAACATTGTCATAGCCTTCAGGGATCACTATTGGAAGATATGGACTCATAAACCGAATAATGGCCAAGGTCAGAGCTTTCCATTTTTATAATACATTCTCACTATGAGAAAATGGTAAAATTAAATTGAATTTCAAAACATTTTGGGTCACCTATATTTTTCACCTTTTTCGTCTGGTTCTAGCTATTTTTCACCTATTTTTTACCTTTTTTTTGTCACGTTTAGTTACTTTTATTTCAAATAGAAATAGATAGGTGTCACACCTAAAATTATGTTTATCTTATAGTAAATAAATTGGTAGGTCAATTGCAAATAGCATTAGCTTAAATGGATGTTAAATAAATAGGTATTCTTTCACATTTCGGTTAAGATGTTAGTACTCTTATTGGAATAACCGAATAAAACATAACTTCAACTTTAAATGTATATTAATCATCAAGTTAGAATCTTATATGAATAGTATTTACTTAAGTAATATTAGGGGTTTAAACTTAAATATATAAAAGCACTGTTGTACATTCGCTGAAGGGCAATAAACTAATTAAATTACAGCTGGTTTTTCTCAATTAGTAGCACCTCCCTGAAGATTAAAGGTTTAAGCCTACGACTTGACTATCTGAGGTTAATTTATTTTCTTTGGTATATTTCCTATGATAACTCTAGGTATACATAGGTGGCGCCCGGATAAAAACATAGTATTACTTGCATAGAAACATTGAGGGATTGTGTACTTCGCCCTAAACTTTTACATAATTTCATCGAACAATAAAAATATAGTTGGTTTGTATTAAATTGATATTACAATTGTCGCTGGTATATGACTTAACAAAAAATTCATAACAGTATGTAATAAAAATAATAAAAAAAACAACATACAGACGAATTGAGAAAATCCTCCTTTTTCGAAGTCGGTTAAAACTTATTACACAAAAAGGACTTATTTTTATGCTAATTCAAAAGTCCGAAACCATACGAAATAAATCCATAATGATCAATAAATTATATTAGTGTAGACGTGCGAAGTGAACCAGTAAATTGCTGTTTTATTCATTTGAATCGGACATTTTGTTTAGAAGTTATCACGAGTTTACGACCGGGCGCGTTTTATCCGCGTCTCGCGTACGGGATCGCGAGTTACGCGGGTGAAACCGCGGAGCACTGCTAGTTAGGTATGAAGACAATCTGCCACCCGTTCGCGCCACGCGACACGTCGACCGCTAGGCGCGAGCGCCTACCCTCCCAAAATCAGGAGCCCGCTGGCGGGCGCGCTACTGCACAACCGAAATCGCGCTCAAAATCAGGAGCCCGCCGGGGCGGTCGCGCGCGCCCAGACTAATAAAAACCGTATTTTCATTGTGTTAGAATCTACATTTGTTTGAACAACTTCTGTCTAAAAGTTGGTATAATATTTTATCTAATCCTTGCAACACTAAAAAGTTCGGATATATAGACAAAAAAAGAAGAAATCGTTGTTGAAATTTCCACTTGTCAGTTACAACTGACGGCGCAAAACATGCAAATCTAAGTTTTATTAGTAGCGCGGTATGGTTCAGAATCGTATAACAATTTTTAACAAACAAAAACTGATTTGCGAATCTAAGCTTTATAGTTAGAGAGTTAGGGTACACAACTAGTGTACCACTTTGTGTCAAAAATAATTAGTGAAGGAATTGTATTTTTTTTAATATATTTTTTTATTATTATTATTTTTTTTTGCAAATAATCATCGCGACACCACACTGTTCAATGCGAAATAGAAAGACGAAACGAAAATAACTGGCTTGCTTTCTATGTAAAAATTGTCGTTACAGCTTTTGGTTTTTAAGACGTTTTAAAGTGATCTATGTATATATACATAAGCATCGAAATAGTTGCATCTAGTGACCATAAAACAAGCCTTGTTGTGTCTAGTCACGATAACACAAGCCTAGTTGTGTCTAGTCACCATAACACAAGCCTAGTTGGGTCTAGTCACCATAACACAAGCCTAGTTGTGTCCAGTCACCATAACACAAACCTAGTTGCGTCTAGTCATCATAACACAAACCTAGTTGCGTCTAGTCACCATAACACAAGCCTAGTTGCGTCTAGTCACCATAACACAAACCTAGTTGCGTCTAGTCACCATAACACAAACCTAGTTGCGTCTAGTCACCATAACACAAGCCTAGTTGGGTCTAGTCACCATAACACAAGCCTAATCGTGTCTAGTCACCATAACACAAGCCTATTTGAATTAAAAAATGCGAAATAGATTTATATAAATTACACAAATAAAAAAAAAGACAACAGGGTACATAGTAGGTACATCTCGACACTCGTCCTTATCATATTTTTTTAAGGTTTATTTGAAACTTTAATTGTTGACGTGTAATTAGATTACTTTAATATTTTAATAGGTAATTAATTCACTGGTAAGTAAATAAATATTCAGATTAACTATATTTAATAAAAAGAAAACCCTCAAACGGTATAAGAGTTACGCATCTTGTACGTAAATATTGCGGTAGGTAATTAGCGCTGTGCAATTTGAATTTGGCGCCAACGACATGACCTTCACGGTATGACACGAGCCGAAATTACATGTGAAATTCACCAGCTAGGTAGGTAGGTACTCGTTCGTCGATTCGTCGTATAAACTGTTTTTATTGGATGCGATATTTAGATAATAGTTCACTATTGGTTGACAAAATCACTGTCACTTGTCTTCATTGGTCCCCGTGCGACTTTGACAAACATTACGACTATTTGTCGATAGCATCACACACACACATTGAATGCTAAATCGTTACGTATACATTGCTGGTAAAGCCAGTTACACAAAAGTATTCGTGAAGCTATAGCGCGCATTGGATTACATACACCCCCCGCTACCCGCGTGACGGGGTGTTACTCTAGAGGTGAAAGGTAACGATGTTTTGAACAAAATACGGGCTGGAAAATTTTGTAAACAGACCTTTCGAATTTAGAAAAATACGAAAAATCTGCAATATGAATCCTTTGAAAGTTAATTTATTTGAACTAATTGATAAATTTACTACATGATGTAGGTTTCTTATTAGATATTATGTTTCTCCCGGCGTAGCTATTTTACCCGTGAAATGCGCATTATTTTTACTGAAAATACTGAAGTTTTGATGGCTATAATTTCCAAATTAAATATAATTTGTCTATTTCGTCGCCTGTATGGGCTAGATATAGACTTGTTATGTAGATTTAACTTTTGTTTTTTCAAATTCCATAAAGAATAAATGGATAACACTCTAAATTCATTTGTATGGAAACACGATCGACCAGAAGGTCAATTCTCGTAATTATAGCAAAATGCAATCTTAAATTGATCGAAGTGAAATGATATTGAAATTTAACTGTCAATTGGTATTCTGCTAACCATAATCATAATAACATTTCAGTTACATTTTAATTGCATTTCACTAACATTGCGATATAAAATCATTCAGTCATTCATTCATTTTGCTTTGTTAGGTTGGCTATGTCACAAAATTTAAAAGAATTTCATTTGGCGCCTGTTTTATTTTGTGTTTGAAGAAACTTTGTGATATGAAGGTCCATGAGATAAATCGCGCTAATGCTCTAGATAGCAATTATGAAAGCGTTCGCGATAACGATAGCAATTGATGTCGATAGCAATCAATAGCAATAGATAGCGATTTTTTACAAATAAAGTAAATAATGTGGGCCATTTCACATAACGCCATCTAGCCCTAAGCTAAACAACTAGGCTTGTATACTTAAATACTTGTTTGGGGCGAGAATCGAACCTGTAACCTCTATATCGAAATACAAGTAAAGTAAACTCCAGTCGCGCTTCGGAGATGACACGCATTATTTTTTTTTATTAGATTTACACACCAACCCAACTAAGTTAACCTTAAAAATTCACTAAATTCGTTGTTTCATGTCGATTACATTTCAATCAACTCTCGATCTCAAATTTGACGTTTCTTATGCGACGAGAATACGGTCTAGATAAGTTCGATTACATTTCGATATCATTTGTATTTGGAGAATACCGTTTTATGTACATTTTAGTTTCGATTGCATTTCGATTAAATTAACATTTCATTTGGATATCATGTTGAAATCTTAGTTTATGTGAATACCAAAAGATGACGTTTAGTATATTTTTTGCAATCGAAATGATATTGAGATGTAATTTTAACAATTTTATTTATGGGAATTGGCCTTCAGGGGAACCTTAATGTTTAAATGCATGATGTTTAACACATATTTATCTTTAAACTTTTTTGATTGAGAAGTATCTTCAGGGTGTTCGAAATAAATTCAGAGTTTCATTAACAATTGTCGACGGTGTTGGAGATTTTGGCTTAAAATAATAAGGAATGGTGCCTGGTTTGCCCACAGGTTTAGTTATAGGAGTTGAAACATTAATGCTTAAATTATTTGAAAAATTCTTACTTAAACTTGTAGCTGACTTTTTATTGGCAAACTTAGAAAAATAGTACGGAATAGTCCCAGGTTTCAGTGATATAGGAGGCTTAGTAAAAGTTTTAGAGATATTTTTACCTATAAAATTGTTCTCATAGTCAAAAGTATTAATGCAATGATTTATGCAACTTGCAAAGTTATAGGACTTTATATTATTGACTGGTAGGTAATTACAATTTTTATAATTATTTGAGAGCATTCTTAATAAATGGTTAATTTCGTTTACATTTAAATATGGATTGATGTGTACACCCATGATAATTATTTTTGCTTTATCAATACTTTCTAATATGGAGGAAAAGGCCACAGAAAGTTTTAAGGGATTACAATCATTTGAACCCATCGATAGAATCACCCAATCATCTTCATGAAGATCTTGAAGCTTATTATGTTTTCTTTTTGAGATGTATTCTGCAGGAGCTTCCGGATAGCAAAAGTTGAGTACAGAATAATTAATGACAGATTTTCCTTGGGATCGCAATGATAGCAATGCAGATGCTAAGTTCTTTGTTGTCTCATCACCAATTATTATTATCTTTGCCATTTTTGTAGTTTTTGTATGTTTCGTTGTAGGCAGTGACCTCGATGAACTTTTTGTAGGCTTATCGGGTTCAGTGAACAGGGACTTCGATAAATTCAAACTCTTTGTGGGCATATAGGGGTCAGTGAGCGGTGATTTTGCTAGACTCTTAGCTTTCTTATTAGGTGTAGAAGCGAGTTCGGTGATCGTTGACATCGATGAAGGTTTATCAGTATTGGTGGGCATCCACGGGTTCCCTGTATATTCATCGGGTTTAGTGAGCAGCAGCTGTTTGGACAAACTCTTTATAGGGTCAGGATGTTGAGCGATCAATAAGTTCTGTTCTTCACTATTATTGAAATTAGCTTGTCTTGGTATTGATTTTTCAGTCTTGTTAATGTTTGTAGTAAGGATGGACATTTCAGAAGTAACAGCCTTACAATTTTCATGTAGTTTTAAACAATTTTTTTAGTGTTGCGTTTTCTGTATATAATAAGTTTATTTCTTTTTTCACAGAAATTAGTTTATCCGTTAGTTCCTGTAACTCGTTCCTTAACTGCTGCAAGGACATAACATCATGAACTTTTTCATCAATTTCTTCTTCAATAAGGGTCTCGTCCGAAGATTCTATCTCTAAGTCTAAGTCAATTTGTTTTATAGACCTCTTTTTTCTGAAGGTGACATTTTCGGTGGAGTGTAAGGGTTCTTTGTAGTGCTGTCGACATGGCGTGACATCCTCGGTAGAATGTGAGGGATCTTTGTAGTACTGGCGACATGGCGTGGCGACGTAATGAGTGCCTACCGGCGTATTCGAATTATCACAGTTCTTTTTGGTTCTGAATTTACAGACTTGGCATTTCCATGCTGTTTTTCTCTCTGGATCCATGATGTTGAATATTTTTTCATTGACTTTGGCGCACAATAGGTCATATGTCGTTTTACATAACGAGCACGTCAGTTCTCGGTTATTAATTTTATGTGCACATCCACCACAGTTACGAATGACGTGTGTGTTTCGAATAATTTTGTTTTTAACACGCTTTTTTAGATGTAAGATCCCAGCAAGTTGAAGTTAAAAGTCAGGTATTTTAGGTTAGGTTATTGTAGATTTTTCGACACTCGTAATTTGTTTATTACACTTTATAATACACTGAATTACGTAGTACACAAGAGTTTTCAATAAGTTCACATGATTGATTGTGTTTTGGGTTCGAATTATGAAAGTTTTTTTGCAAAATGTCCACTGAAAGTTTGGTAGTTGAAAATCACTTATTGACACAATTTTATGTAAAGATAACGATAGTAGGTACACTGATTTTGTAGCTTTATTAATCATTTTATGTATCGTTTATGTAGTTTTATAGTCTTTTATTTACCAAAAACGATATTTATAACAAATAGGTACGCACTCCATCACAGTGTTGATGAGGGTGAATTGAGGGTGAGGGTGAATTGGGAAAATTGATAATATCGAGTATCTCACTGATGATACAGCACTAGTCTCAAGGAGTTATCGAAACCAGTACATTTCCTTCAAGAAAGAAGAACGGAAGATTCCTCCAGGACTGCTTGCTTTTCATGCTGTTTATGGTTCCTATGTACTTTGCCGCCCAGTAGCAAATAAAAGAGACTTCCGGAACTGGGTAACAAAGAGATACTCAGCTTTTTTGTCTTCTATTCAACAAACTGCAGATCTGAATGTTTATTTAGACCTCCAAAAGGGTGGAACACTAGTAAATGAGACCGCCGTGGAGAGAGCTCAGATTAGAAAAATAGTATACCAGGTTATTTCTTCTAATTTCACTGACATCAGAGCTGCAGCTATTAAGACCCATATTAAGATGTTGACTGCGCTCTCGGAAATGACAACATACTCACTCATACAGAAGGTAATAACACAGGGAGGTGCAGTGATTGCGATACAACCACTCCCAGCACAGCTTAGTAAATATAAGACAGAGAGGGAGGAAGTTATTAAGGACCTGAAAAAATTAAATATCCCAGAAGAGAATATTGTCTATCTTAACCTAGTCGCCCCGCAGAGACAATGCTTCACTGCTGCGGAATACTCGGATCTAGTTGTAACAGCTCAATTAATTGATGAAGTAAATGACCCTAGACATACTACTTTAGACTCTTACAATGCTAAGATTACTAATTCTACAATATCCAGAAGCCAGATGAAACAGTTCTTAATGGCTCAAACCAGCGCAGGAAGTCTCAAAGTAGATAGGTTACACATTGAGAACCTCAAAAGAATTATTAGGTCCAGGTGCCGAAGATCTTTGTGCAGAAGCTGACAGAATTATAAAGCTGTTATCACAACAAAGAGGGATGATTATGCCAGCTTAGTTATATTTATTTTAACTTTAAGTCACTCTTAAGATATCTGAGACTTGCAGTATTAAAACCTCCTTAGCTGGAATCATTGGAGTAGACGGAGCATATTATTTAACAAGGTCTCAACTGGAAGCTTTTTCAGACCAATCAATCACTCAAATAATATGCGAAGGAGCTCCGCATCTCGTCCCCTTTATCAGAGAAAATACTTCTCAAGGAATTGGATTAACATTTATCGAAGATCAGAAAGAACCGATCTTTGTGCCCTTCAATAGATCAGCAGCGGCAGGGGTAGTCATAGCGTTTTTTAATGGTAAATCAGATCCTCTAGAGAGGATAAATAACCTCTTCCAATCTATATCTGACACTCATAATAGGGAAATTGGGAGAATCCTAATAACATATTATCTTTGTTGTTTAAAATACCTATATGACTGATATAGATTTCAGTCAATTCAGTGGGAAAATTGATAATATCGAGTATCTCACTGATGATACAGCACTAGTCTCAAGGAGTTATCGAAACCAGTACATTTCCTTCAAGAAAGAAGAACGGACGATTCCTCCAGGACTGCTTGCTTTTCATGCTGTTTATGGTTCCTATGTACTTTGCCGCCCAGTAGCAAATAAAAGAGACTTCCGGAACTGGGTAACAAAGAGATACTCAGCTTTTTTGTCTTCTATTCAACAAACTGCAGATCTGAATGTTTATTTAGACCTCCAAAAGGGTGGAACACTAGTAAATAAGACCGCCGTGGAGAGAGCTCAGATTAGAAAAATAGTATACCAGGTTATTTCTTCTAATTTCACTGACATCAGAGCTGCAGCTATTAAGACCCATATTAAGATGTTGACTGCGCTCTCGGAAATGACAACATACTCACTCATACAGAAGGTAATAACTCAGGGAGGTGCAGTGATTGCGATACAACCACTCCCAGCACAGCTTAGTAAATATAAGACAGGGAGGAAGTTATTAAGGACCTGAAAAAATTAAATATCCCAGAAGAGAATATTGTCTATCTTCACCTAGTCGCCCCGCAGAGACAATGCTTCACTGCTGCGGAATACTCGGATCTAGTTGTAACAGCTCAATTAATTGATGAAGTAAATGACCCTAGACATACTACTTTAGACTCTTACAATGCTAAGATTACTAATTCTACAATATCCAGAAGCCAGATGAAACAGTTCTTAATGGCTCAAACCAGCGCAGGAAGTCTCAAAGTAGATAGGTTACACATTGAGAACCTCAAAGAATTATTAGGTCCAGGTGCCGAAGATCTTTGTGCAGAAGCTGACAGAATTATAAAGCTGTTATCACAACAAAGAGGGATGATTATGCCAGCTTAGTTATATTTATTTTAACTTTAAGTCACTCTTAAGATATCCGAGACTTGCAGTATTAAAACCTCCTTAGCTGGAATCATTGGAGTAGACGGAGCATATTATTTAACAAGGTCTCAACTGGAAGCTTTTTCAGACCAATCAATCACTCAAATAATATGCGAAGGAGCTCCGCATCTCGTCCCCTTTATCAGAGAAAATACTTCTCAAGGAATTGGATTAACATTTATCGAAGATCAGAAAGAACCGATCTTTGTGCCCTTCAATAGATCAGCAGCGGCAGGGGTAGTCATGGCGTTTTTTAATGGTAAATCAGATCCTCTAGAGAGGATAAATAACCTCTTCCAATCTATATCTGACACTCATAATAGGGAAATTGGGAGAATCCTAATAACATATTATCTTTGTTGTTTAAAATATATGACTGATATAGATTTCAGTCAATTCAGTGGGAAAATTGATAATATCGAGTATCTCACTGATGATACAGCACTAGTCTCAAGGAGTTATCGAAACCAGTACATTTCCTTCAAGAAAGAAGAACGGACGATTCCTCCAGGACTGCTTGCTTTTCATGCTGTTTATGGTTCCTATGTACTTTGCCGCCCAGTAGCAAATTAAAGAGACTTCCGGAACTGGGTAACAAAGAGATACTCAGCTTTTTTGTCTTCTATTCAACAAACTGCAGATCTGAATGTTTATTTAGACCTCCAAAAGGGTGGAACACTAGTAAATGAGACCGCCGTGGAGAGAGCTCAGATTAGAAAAATAGTATACCAGGTTATTTCTTCTAATTTCACTGACATCAGAGCTGCAGCTATTAAGACCCATATTAAGATGTTGACTGCGCTCTCGGAAATGACAACATACTCACTCATACAGAAGGTAATAACTCAGGGAGGTGCAGTGATTGCGATACAACCACTCCCAGCACAGCTTAGTAAATATAAGACAGAGAGGGAGGAAGTTATTAAGGACCTGAAAAAATTAAATATCCCAGAAGAGAATATTGTCTATCTTCACAGCTTTTTTTCATATTATTTAACAAGGTCTCAACTGGAAGCTTTTTCAGACCAATCAATCACTCAAATAATATGCGAAGGAGCTCCGCATCTCGTCCCCTTTATCAGAGAAAATACTTCTCAAGGAATTGGATTAACATTTATCGAAGATCAGAAAGAACCGATCTTTGTGCCCTTCAATAGATCAGCAGCGGCAGGGGTAGTCATGGCGTTTTTTAATGGTAAATCAGATCCTCTAGAGAGGATAAATAACCTCTTCCAATCTATATCTGACACTCATAATAGGGAAATTGGGAGAATCCTAATAACATATTATCTTTGTTGTTTAAAATATATGACTGATATAGATTTCAGTCAATTCAGTGGGAAAATTGATAATATCGAGTATCTCACTGATGATACAGCACTAGTCTCAAGGAGTTATCGAAACCAGTACATTTCCTTCAAGAAAGAAGAACGGACGATTCCTCCAGGACTGCTTGCTTTTCATGCTGTTTATGGTTCCTATGTACTTTGCCGCCCAGTAGCAAATTAAAGAGACTTCCGGAACTGGGTAACAAAGAGATACTCAGCTTTTTTGTCTTCTATTCAACAAACTGCAGATCTGAATGTTTATTTAGACCTCCAAAAGGGTGGAACACTAGTAAATGAGACCGCCGTGGAGAGAGCTCAGATTAGAAAAATAGTATACCAGGTTATTTCTTCTAATTTCACTGACATCAGAGCTGCAGCTATTAAGACCCATATTAAGATGTTGACTGCGCTCTCGGAAATGACAACATACTCACTCATACAGAAGGTAATAACTCAGGGAGGTGCAGTGATTGCGATACAACCACTCCCAGCACAGCTTAGTAAATATAAGACAGAGAGGGAGGAAGTTATTAAGGACCTGAAAAAATTAAATATCCCAGAAGAGAATATTGTCTATCTTCACAGCTTTTTTTCATATTATTTAACAAGGTCTCAACTGGAAGCTTTTTCAGACCAATCAATCACTCAAATAATATGCGAAGGAGCTCCGCATCTCGTCCCCTTTATCAGAGAAAATACTTCTCAAGGAATTGGATTAACATTTATCGAAGATCAGAAAGAACCGATCTTTGTGCCCTTCAATAGATCAGCAGCGGCAGGGGTAGTCATGGCGTTTTTTAATGGTAAATCAGATCCTCTAGAGAGGATAAATAACCTCTTCCAATCTATATCTGACACTCATAATAGGGAAATTGGGAGAATCCTAATAACATATTATCTTTGTTGTTTAAAATATATGACTGATATAGATTTCAGTCAATTCAGTGGGAAAATTGATAATATCGAGTATCTCACTGATGATACAGCACTAGTCTCAAGGAGTTATCGAAACCAGTACATTTCCTTCAAGAAAGAAGAACGGACGATTCCTCCAGGACTGCTTGCTTTTCATGCTGTTTATGGTTCCTATGTACTTTGCCGCCCAGTAGCAAATTAAAGAGACTTCCGGAACTGGGTAACAAAGAGATACTCAGCTTTTTTGTCTTCTATTCAACAAACTGCAGATCTGAATGTTTATTTAGACCTCCAAAAGGGTGGAACACTAGTAAATGAGACCGCCGTGGAGAGAGCTCAGATTAGAAAAATAGTATACCAGGTTATTTCTTCTAATTTCACTGACATCAGAGCTGCAGCTATTAAGACCCATATTAAGATGTTGACTGCGCTCTCGGAAATGACAACATACTCACTCATACAGAAGGTAATAACTCAGGGAGGTGCAGTGATTGCGATACAACCACTCCCAGCACAGCTTAGTAAATATAAGACAGAGAGGGAGGAAGTTATTAAGGACCTGAAAAAATTAAATATCCCAGAAGAGAATATTGTCTATCTTCACCTAGTCGCCCCGCAGAGACAATGCTTCACTGCTGCGGAATACTCGGATCTAGTTGTAACAGCTCAATTAATTGATGAAGTAAATGACCCTAGACATACTACTTTAGACTCTTACAATGCTAAGATTACTAATTCTACAATATCCAGAGAACCTCAAAAGAATTATTAGGTCCAGGTGCCGAAGATCTTTGTGCAGAAGCTGACAGAATTATAAAGCTGTTATCACAACAAAGAGGGATGATTATGCCAGCTTAGTTATATTTATTTTAACTTTAAGTCACTCTTAAGATATCTGAGACTTGCAGTATTAAAACCTCCTTAGCTGGAATCATTGGAGTAGACGGAGCATATTATTTAACAAGGTCTCAACTGGAAGCTTTTTCAGACCAATCAATCACTCAAATAATATGCGAAGGAGCTCCGCATCTCGTCCCCTTTATCAGAGAAAATACTTCTCAAGGAATTGGATTAACATTTATCGAAGATCAGAAAGAACCGATCTTTGTGCCCTTCAATAGATCAGCAGCGGCAGGGGTAGTCATGGCGTTTTTTAATGGTAAATCAGATCCTCTAGAGAGGATAAATAACCTCTTCCAATCTATATCTGACACTCATAATAGGGAAATTGGGAGAATCCTAATAACATATTATCTTTGTTGTTTAAAATACCTATATGACTGATATAGATTTCAGTCAATTCAGTGGGAAAATTGATAATATCGAGTATCTCACTGATGATACAGCACTAGTCTCAAGGAGTTATCGAAACCAGTACATTTCCTTCAAGAAAGAAGAACGGACGATTCCTCCAGGACTGCTTGCTTTTCATGCTGTTTATGGTTCCTATGTACTTTGCCGCCCAGTAGCAAATAAAAGAGACTTCCGGAACTGGGTAACAAAGAGATACTCAGCTTTTTTGTCTTCTATTCAACAAACTGCAGATCTGAATGTTTATTTAGACCTCCAAAAGGGTGGAACACTAGTAAATGAGACCGCCGTGGAGAGAGATCAGATTAGAAAAATAGTATACCAGGTTATTTCTTCTAATTTCACTGACATCAGAGCTGCAGCTATTAAGACCCATATTAAGATGTTGACTGCGCTCTCGGAAATGACAACATAGGTACTCACTCATACAGAAGGTAATAACTCAGGGAGGTGCAGTGATTGCGATACAACCACTCCCAGCACAGCTTAGTAAATATAAGACAGAGAGGGAGGAAGTTATTAAGGACCTGAAAAAATTAAATATCCCAGAAGAGAATATTGTCTATCTTCACCTAGTCGCCCCGCAGAGACAATGCTTCACTGCTGCGGAATACTCGGATCTAGTTGTAACAGCTCAATTAATTGATGAAGTAAATGACCCTAGACATACTACTTTAGACTCTTACAATGCTAAGATTACTAATTCTACAATATCCAGAGAACCTCAAAAGAATTATTAGGTCCAGGTGCCGAAGATCTTTGTGCAGAAGCTGACAGAATTATAAAGCTGTTATCACAACAAAGAGGGATGATTATGCCAGCTTAGTTATATTTATTTTAACTTTAAGTCACTCTTAAGATATCTGAGACTTGCAGTATTAAAACCTCCTTAGCTGGAATCATTGGAGTAGACGGAGCATATTATTTAACAAGGTCTCAACTGGAAGCTTTTTCAGACCAATCAATCACTCAAATAATATGCGAAGGAGCTCCGCATCTCGTCCCCTTTATCAGAGAAAATACTTCTCAAGGAATTGGATTAACATTTATCGAAGATCAGAAAGAACCGATCTTTGTGCCCTTCAATAGATCAGCAGCGGCAGGGGTAGTCATGGCGTTTTTTAATGGTAAATCAGATCCTCTAGAGAGGATAAATAACCTCTTCCAATCTATATCTGACACTCATAATAGGGAAATTGGGAGAATCCTAATAACATATTATCTTTGTTGTTTAAAATACCTATATGACTGATATAGATTTCAGTCAATTCAGTGGGAAAATTGATAATATCGAGTATCTCACTGATGATACAGCACTAGTCTCAAGGAGTTATCGAAACCAGTACATTTCCTTCAAGAAAGAAGAACGGACGATTCCTCCAGGACTGCTTGCTTTTCATGCTGTTTATGGTTCCTATGTACTTTGCCGCCCAGTAGCAAATAAAAGAGACTTCCGGAACTGGGTAACAAAGAGATACTCAGCTTTTGTCTTCTATTCAACAAACTGCAGATCTGAATGTTTATTTAGACCTCCAAAAGGGTGGAACACTAGTAAATGAGACCGCCGTGGAGAGAGCTCAGATTAGAAAAATAGTATACCAGGTTATTTCTTCTAATTTCACTGACATCAGAGCTGCAGCTATTAAGACCCATATTAAGATGTTGACTGCGCTCTCGGAAATGACAACATACTCACTCATACAGAAGGTAATAACTCAGGGAGGTGCAGTGATTGCGATACAACCACTCCCAGCACAGCTTAGTAAATATAAGACAGAGAGGGAGGAAGTTATTAAGGACCTGAAAAAATTAAATATCCCAGAAGAGAATATTGTCTATCTTAACCTAGTCGCCCCGCAGAGACAATGCTTCACTGCTGCGGAATACTCGGATCTAGTTGTAACAGCTCAATTAATTGATGAAGTAAATGACCCTAGACATACTACTTTAGACTCTTACAATGCTAAGATTACTAATTCTACAATATCCAGAAGCCAGATGAAACAGTTCTTAATGGCTCAAACCAGCGCAGGAAGTCTCAAAGTAGATAGGTTACACATTGAGAACCTCAAAGAATTATTAGGTCCAGGTGCCGAAGATCTTTGTGCAGAAGCTGACAGAATTATAAAGCTGTTATCACAACAAAGAGGGATGATTATGCCAGCTTAGTTATATTTATTTTAACTTTAAGTCACTCTTAAGATATCCGAGACTTGCAGTATTAAAACCTCCTTAGCTGGAATCATTGGAGTAGACGGAGCATATTATTTAACAAGGTCTCAACTGGAAGCTTTTTCAGACCAATCAATCACTCAAATAATATGCGAAGGAGCTCCGCATCTCGTCCCCTTTATCAGAGAAAATACTTCTCAAGGAATTGGATTAACATTTATCGAAGATCAGAAAGAACCGATCTTTGTGCCCTTCATTCAATAGATCAGCAGCGGCAGGGGTAGTCATGGCGTTTTTTAATGGTAAATCAGATCCTCTAGAGAGGATAAATAACCTCTTCCAATCTATATCTGACACTCATAATAGGGAAATTGGGAGAATCCTAATAACATATTATCTTTGTTGTTTAAAATATATGACTGATATAGATTTCAGTCAATTCAGTGGGAAAATTGATAATATCGAGTATCTCACTGATGATACAGCACTAGTCTCAAGGAGTTATCGAAACCAGTACATTTCCTTCAAGAAAGAAGAACGGACGATTCCTCCAGGACTGCTTGCTTTTCATGCTGTTTATGGTTCCTATGTACTTTGCCGCCCAGTAGCAAATTAAAGAGACTTCCGGAACTGGGTAACAAAGAGATACTCAGCTTTTTTGTCTTCTATTCAACAAACTGCAGATCTGAATGTTTATTTAGACCTCCAAAAGGGTGGAACACTAGTAAATGAGACCGCCGTGGAGAGAGCTCAGATTAGAAAAATAGTATACCAGGTTATTTCTTCTAATTTCACTGACATCAGAGCTGCAGCTATTAAGACCCATATTAAGATGTTGACTGCGCTCTCGGAAATGACAACATACTCACTCATTCAGAAGGTAATAACTCAGGGAGGTGCAGTGATTGCGATACAACCACTCCCAGCACAGCTTAGTAAATATAAGACAGAGAGGGAGGAAGTTATTAAGGACCTGAAAAAATTAGATATCCCAGAAGAGAATATTGTCTATCTTCACCTAGTCGCCCCGCAGAGACAATGCTTCACTGCTGCGGAATACTCGGATCTAGTTGTAACAGCTCAATTAATTGATGAAGTAAATGACCCTAGACATACTACTTTAGACTCTTACAATGCTAAGATTACTAATTCTATAATATCCAGAAGCCAGATGAAACAGTTCTTAAGAATCCCCTGTTCGACGGGGTCAACTCATGGACGCACGTGGCTAAAATTATAGCTATTTCACCTTACACTGTTTAGGAAAAGGAAAGGCTCAGTAAAGAGCAGTATAAAGATATTACGCATACAACAATTTCAGCGTCAGGACACTACCACACACTACATTACATAAACACGTTCGGGCTCGCTTCGGTCGTTACCGCCGCGCGACTCGGCGCGATACATCACACACACAGTGACAACAAGCTTACGGAACTGCGCGAGTGTAAACACCGCGTGCTCGGCTTGCGATCGGTGCGGTGCGGTGGTGAGCGCCGCCCCGTGCGTGTACAATCAACGGTCAAAAGTCCACCGCCATCGTAACGTTTACAATCCTGTGCAGCACTATTTGAACATTATGTAACCTGTGGATCGAACCCACATCGGTTGGTGTAGCGGGTGGCGGTTTTTACCACTCGGCCAACTAAAGACAGCTAACATGTTGAAAATAAAAAAACTTGAGAGGTGTCAAGGGACACACGGATGGAACGAAGTTCCTTTCGATGAATTAGTGAATAAATTGTATTTTTTTTTAATAATCGTCGGGACACCACACTGTTCAATGGGAAATAGAAAGACGAAACGAAAATAACTGGCTTGCTTTCTATGCAAAAAGTGTCGTTACAGCTTTTGGTTTTCAAGTAATATTATTAATAATATAAATTCACTCATTCATTTATTTTTCTTAAATTTAGGTTTTTACAAAAACAAAATGAATACAAAATATATACATCACTATATAAACTTATAAAAAAATTCCATCTAAGCACTTACATACTAGGTACCTAAATAAAATTAAATTTACAAGTCTTAACAATAACGTATAAATTTTGCATATAAAACAGTAAATTATTATAAAAACCTAAACCTAGAAGACCGTCGGCAGCGAAGCAAGGCCCAGGCTACCGATGGTTAGGGCTGCAAAGACAGAAACCTTCTTACGATACGTGCCGTATCCAGAACGACTGCCTTTTGAATCTGACCCTTGACCCAACCATCCAGCGAGAGCCTCTTCAGATGTTGATCAAGGCTCTTCGCTATCAGTCCGTTTGCCGATACAACTATCGGAACAATACTCGTCGAATCAACGTCCCACATGGCGGTAATCTCGTGGGCCAAGTCCAAGTACTTAGTTTCTTTGTCCTTTTCGGCCTTTACGAGATTAACGTCATGTGGAACTGTTATATCGACGAGTATTGCCCGTCGCTCCGACCGGTCTACTATCACGATATCAGGCTTATTGGCGACAATAGTCCTGTCCGTGATGATAGACCGGTCCCAGTAGAGCATGGCACGGCCGTTTTCTAGAACTGGCGCGGGTGCATATTGATAGTATGGCACCTCTTGGTCCACGAGTCCATATTTAAGAGCAAGTTGCTGGTGGATGATCCTAGCTACTAGGTTATGTCTGTGCAAATACTCACCATTGGCAAGATGAGAACAACCGGAAACCGGTTTACGCCAATTCTCTTTTGCCAAGGAGAGCGGAGTGAGGTTATTATCCACAGCTACCACATCACAATGCATCCCACTCTCGGATCCGAGAAAATATTCCCTGAGGCTGCACACTTCCCGATTGTGTAGGGTCTTAGCATTTAAAAAGCCTCGACCACCACTCTTTCGGGGAATGTACAGTCTCATCACCGATGAGCGCGGATGAAGCATGCGATGGACTGTCAGCTGTGAACGTACTCTCCGATCCAGGGCGTCAAGCTCAGTCTGAGTCCATCTAAGTATGCCAAAAGTATAGATGAGTAAAGGCATAATATTATTATTATTATTGACGGATGACAAATGACGAACGACAAATGTCGGACGACCAAAAACAGACGACAAATGACGGACGACAAATGTCGGACGACAAAAAACGGACGATAAATAACGGACGACTATTGACGGACGACAAATGACGGACGACAAATGTTGGACGACAAAAACGGTCGATAAATAACGGACGACTATTGACATGCAATGCACGATGCAATAGCTTTACCGCGGCAGTCCCCAAGTTCCACACGTATTTTTTTTTATATTTTTTTTTGCAAATAATCGTCGCGACACCACACTGTTCAATGCGAAATAGAAAGACGAAACGAAAATAACTGGCTTGCTTTCTATGCAAAAAGTGTCGTTACAGCTTTTGGTTTTTAAGACGTTTCAAAGTGATCTATGTATATATACATAAGCATCGAAATAGTTGCATCTAGTCACCATAACACAAGCCTAGTTGCGCCTAGTCACCATAACACAAGCCTAGTTACCATAACACAAGCCTAGTTGGGTCTAGTCACCATAACACAAGCCTAGTATCGTCTAGTCACCATAACACAAGCCTAGTTGCGTCTAGTCACCATAACACAAGCCTAGTATCGTCTAGTCACCATAACACAAGCCTAGTTGGGTCTACTCACCATAACACAAGCCTAGTTGGGTCTAGTCACCATAACACAAGCCTAATTGCGTCTAGTCACCATAACACAAGCCTAGTATCGTCTAGTCACCATAACACAAGCCTAATCGTGTCTAGTCACCATAACACAAGCCTATTTGAATTAAAAAATGCGAAATAGAAATGAAAATATCTGGCTTGCTTTCTATAAGAGAGAGAGAGACAGACAGAGAAACATGCGCACGCCGCACGGCTTACAATAGCTTACTATAGCAAAAAGTGACGTTGCAAATTTTCATAAGATTTTTTTTCCGTCTAGCCCCCTTTCACAACGCGCGATATGGAACTATCGTTCCAAAAAATGTTTACGTTGACGTTTTTTGTATTTATGTATATTTTGATCTTAGTTATTATAAAAAACCGCGCGTAGTTTTAAAGATCTAAGCATACAAAGGGACATAGGGACGGCGAAAAGTGACTTTATTTTATACTATGTAGTGATGGTGAAAAAGAGAACCCTCAAACGGTTCAAGAGTTACGCAACTTGTACGTAAATATTGCGGTAGGTAATTAGCGCTGTGCAATTTGAATTTGGCGCGAACGATATGACCTTCACGGTATGACACGAGCCGAAATTACATGTGAAATTCACCAGCTAGGTAGGTAGGTACTCGTTCGTCGGTTCGTCGTATAAACTGTTTTTATTGGATGCGAGATTCAGATAATAGTTCACTATTGGTTGGCAAAATCACTGTCACTTGTCTTCATTGGTCCCCGTGCGACTTTGGCAAACATTACGACTATTCGTCGATAGCATCACACACACATTGAATGCTAAATCGTTACGTATACATTGCTGGTAAAGCCAGTTATACAAAAGTATTCGTGAAGCTATAGCGCGCATTGGATTACATCTCCCCCCGCTACCCGCGTGACGGGGTGTTACTCTAGAGGTGAAAGGTAACGATGTTTTGAACAAAATACGGGCTGGGAAATTTTGTAAACAGACCTTTCGAATTTAGAAAAATACGAAAAATCTGCAATATGAATCCTTTGAAAGTTAAGTTATTTGAACTAATTGATAAATTTACTACATGATGTAGGTTTCTTATTTGATATTATATTTCTCCCGGCGTAGCTATTTTACCCGTGAAATGCGCATTATTTTTACTGAAAATACTGAAGTTTTGATGGCTATAATTTCCAAATTAAATATAATTTGTCTATTTCGTCGCCTACATGGGCTAGATATAGACTTGTTATGTAGATTGTTGTGTTGTTTTTGTGTTTGTTGTTTTTTTAAATGCCATAAAGAATAAATGGATAACACTCTAAATTCATTTGTATGGAAACACGATCGACCAGCAGCACCTTAATTAGATTTATAAGATTATTTACTTTCAGTGTTTTTGTTCCTATTGTAAGAAAAAAGTATTAATTAGGTATTTGTTATATTAGAAGAGAGATTATTTTAGTTATTGCAAATACATATCAGGACATAACTATTACTAATAAAGTTGATTAGTTGTAATACAAATATTTTTGATTTTGCCAAACCTACCAAATATTATTGAATTTGGGACTGAAATTAAGAAACAAGTGCTATTAGATATGTTAGTTTCATACTAAATATTAAATTATATATAAGGTAACAATGCTACATTCCTTATAAAATTGTCCTAGTCCTACTGATTATTTCTATATTGTGACGCTTGGGCAGATACATCACGCACGCGATCATGCGAGTTTATTGTCGCTGCGTCCGCAATCACATCGTTCCTCCACGTTGTTTTCTTCTCTATATCAGGTAAAATGAATGATAACAGCTCTTGAAAATCACTTTCTGAACATGTAAAAAAATTGTTTATCCCGAACCTATCATCAATTTTCAGTTCTTGATATAAGTATATTGAACGAACGAGGTTGCAGGTAGGGTCGGACCTGGAATCTATTTCTGTTTTTTCTTTGGAGAACTAAATCTACTATTGCCAAAACAGCTTCCACGTCTTCTTCGTCGGAACTCATTTTCGAATTGAAACAAAAACAATAACAACGATGGCGATAACAATGATGACGAGGCGCGCAGGGGACTAGAGCGGTTTTGCTAACTTGTTTTTTATCATGTTTTGCTAGAAAATTAGAGCTCCGGCTTTACAGAATGCGATTGTGCGGCAGATAATGGAAGGCCACCTATTTAAATGATGATAAAGGTTAAGAATACCAAGAACCACTTACTGCAGCGTATTTTGTACAGCCTATACCAAATTGAGATGTCACAGACTTGGATGCAATTAACGCATTAAATCTAAACTGTGGTCTACAATATTTACAAAAACTACGGGAGCAGTTTAGAAAAAGATTTAAAGCGGAATACTTGAGAGACATTATTAAAGTGAGCGATAGGTATATTACTAATCGAGACTGATGAAAATACATTAAAATGGCCTTAAGGTTTAGTTTTATAATTGATTTCAGGTGAGATGGGGTGCAAAGAACAACCAAATAAGAAAAGCCACCGGCTTGAAGGTTCGCAAGAAAACCTGGACGTTCATATCAGATCACTGCTTCAGGGAGTTAAGGAAACATTATGCGAGTGATTGTACTCACTGTTTTGTCTGTACCTATAGTGATGCCTGAAAATCAACCTGAAGCTACAGATTCCACTGTTCTGTCTGTACCTATAGTGATGCCTGAAAATCAACCTGAAGCTACAGATCCCACTCCTTTGTCTGTACCTATAGTAATGCCCGAGTCAACCGAACAGTACCATTATATGTTTGAGGCTCAGCCACATTCCACACATGTTTTGCTCAAATCGACATTTGAGCAAAACATTTTGGAGCGTTTAGACAACATAAAAAAACCCAACTTTCTGTTGTTTGCGGGTCAGGAAAAGGGAGGGGTGCAAACAATTGTTTTGCATTAATAGATGTTATGTTCAGAAGAGCATTTCTTACAGAATGCTCATGGGCAGGTGGCGCAAAGAACAAGGACAAAAAGATTTGTTTCAAAGCTTACAGTAATATTATTAAGTTATTCTTTACAATAATTAACGAATCTGATGAAACATTCACATTGGTAGAGTGTGAAAATTTCTTTAAAAATATATTGAAAAATTCCGCGCTACGTAATTCCGCCAAAATGATGAGAGGTTCAACTACAAAAACTAGATCGAAAGCCACAAAATCTACAACATTGGAGGGTGTTGCAGGAACATCTACTGATGGAAACAACTGATTTTCGAGTAAACATGACCTACCTCAAAATTATCGAAAAATAAGTTTAAATTTCTAAAATTCATACAGCGAAAGTTTGTCTCGACGACTACGTCTATATCAACTCCTTTTGTTCTAAATATCTAGTTGCACCACTTTTGTTCTAAGACTTTTGAAAATTCGGACTTATTTTTCGAAAATTTTGTGATTATGTTTATTACAAAATCAGCTGTTTCGAGTGACATTTTATGTAGATTAACCAACCTAAAATGTTGTAAAGATTACTTACAACAGTTTACGTTGTTGAGTGTTCATTATAAATGTTGTATAATACATACAACATTTTACGTTTGCATTAAAAGTATCTTAATTGTTGTAAGTAGTAATTACAACATTTTACTTCGGGAATTGTTCCTTAAAACTTTGTTGCATGATGACATACTATACTTTACGTTGCTATTACTTTTTTTTTATTTAAATTTAATGTTGTATGCCAACTTTTTTTTAAAAAAAATTAAGCAACGTTTGTTTAATTATAAAATCGAATGACAAATGTAGCATGCACGCACATTGCACACTATGGTACACAGTGGTACATAGTGGTGATCCTATCCTATTAATATTATAAAGCCAAAGTTTGTGTGTTGAAATGTGTGTGTTTGTAACTCTTTCAGGCAAAAACTACTGAACCAATTGCGATGAAACTTGGTATATAGATAGCTGAAATCCTGAAATAACATATAGGCTACTTTTTATCCCGATATTCCCACGGGATCGGGGCTTACTGAGGTGATACCGCAGCCAGTAAACAATATAATTAAAAGTTTGTAAAATTGTTTCAGAGTCTCCATTACCAATAAGTTTTAATGAATCAGAAATGAATGAGTTGGCAAATATGATAGATGGAGACCTCTTTAACAATTCTTTGGAAGAAGCAACAAGTTCTAATACTGCAAATATTGAGACAGCACACCCTTCTCCTAATTGTAGTATCAACCACTTGGATTATAACTGCGATAACAGTTTCTGCCCATATTATGTACAAAAGGAAAATTTATCAGCGTTCGATATTTCGCCTCAACCCTCTCCAGTATTATCCAGCTGCTCGACGTATACTACAATGAACGACAGTCCACTGTCAGATATGTCGAATAATAGTCCCAGCACAAGCAACCGCCGCCGTCAAACAAGGAAAGACAAAGGGAATGTAAGAAAACGACATTTTAATGAATGGATAGATACTAAGAGAAAGTGTTTACGTAATTTGGGAACAGAATATTTGTCGAGAAAAGGTAAAATACAATCAAGTAGAAAGATAGGACCACCATGTCAGTGCCGCAAGAAGTGTTTTGATAAATTAAATGAAGAAAGAAAGAAGATTTTTATGAGTTTTTGGAATTTAGGCAATCGATAAAAGCAATGGATGTACGTGGCTAACTTGGTAAAGAAACAAAATAAACGTAGAGTCTATACCGATACCGTTTCAAGACGTAAGTATACATTAAAGTACACATTACCAGTAACTCATGGTGAAGATAATATTAACTATGTAAATGTATGCAAAAAACATTTCTTAAGTACTATATCTGTCAGTGATCAGGTTATTAATAAGGCTCTAGAAAAGATGGATACGACAACGGGAGTACTAGCTCCAGATCAAAGAGGAAGACACTCAAATCACCCTGTAAAAAAAACAGAATCTGTTAAAACCAGTGTGTGTGACCATATAATGAGCTTGCAACCAGTTGAGTCACATTATACTAGGCAAAGGTCTAACAAATTATATTTGGATGGAGATTTAAATTTTCATAGATTATTTGAAATGTATAATGAGTGGCTTCAATCTAATACATATGAACAGAAAGCTGAATCTGAACGTCAATATCGTGATATTGTAAATGAAAATTTTAAGCTCAGTTTTTATGTACCTAAGAAAGATCAGTGCGATCAGTGCGATCAATGTCATATTTTTAAAAATATTGATAATCCGACTGAACAACAAATCACAGATCATGAAAATCACGTCACAAACAAGAAGATATCCCGACAACTCATGAAGTCTGACAAAAATGAAAGTAAATCTTCTCAAGGCAAAATTATCGCTGCTAATTTTGATTTCCAGAAGATTCTTAATGCACCACATGGACAATTAAGTGTTTTATATTACAAGCGGAAGTTGTCTGTTTTTAATTTCACTATGTTTGATCTAGCTAATAAAGATGGTCATTGTTATATGTGGCACGAGGGAGAAGCCAAACGTGGTTCGAATGAGGTATCAAGCTGTCTTTATCATTTTATTAAAAAAATGCATGAGCGGGGCGCAAAAGAGTTTAGATTCTGGTCTGATAATTGTGCAGGCCAGAACCGGAATCGGATTGTGTTTGCGTTTTATGTGTATATTGCGCATAAACTTAACGTTACTACAAAACATACCTTTCTCGAAAAAGGACATACCCAAGCAGAAGGCGACAGCGTTCACGCGTTAATAGAACGTTCATCTAAGAATAAACTTATTTATACACCTCTGGAATGGTTTAGCTTAGTTAGGTGGGCAAAACAGGATGGAAAACCATATAACGTCATAGAAATGACGCATACCGATTTTTTTAACTTCAAAGAACTTTTGAACGGGCGTAATTGGTCTAAAAATATAAGTGGAGACATTGTTAAATGGAACAAAATTAAAGAAGTGCGAGTATGTGCTGACGATCCCTTTAAAATCGAATATCGGTACGATTTGTCAAATAGTAATATTATGACGATTTCCACTAACACTAATACCCGAAGACGCCAAAGAAATAGTATGGCTGAGCTATGCCCTCTCTATTCCAACAATCTTCCCTTAACAAAGGCAAAATATGATGACTTAATGAGTCTCTGTCAGAGTGGAATTATTCCAGCTACATATCACGACTTTTTCAGGAGTCTATCTTTTGTTACAAGCTCTCGTAATGATGCTGAAACTTCTGATTCAGAATAGAAGGTTTGACTTTTTTTTTTACCTCTTTTAAATTTCTTTTAATTATGTCTCTTCGTTTTTATTTATTGATTTATGAATCATTGGATACCAAGCATTAGGTTTATTTAATTGAAAGTAACAGATTATTTTAAATGTTGGTTGGTATTAAGTAAGTAGGTATAGTTATTTTGAACACCTATTGTTTTTTTTATTACCTTGCATAAAATATAGGATAGTTTTAATGACAATAATTAAAAAGACCTGATTTCCAGTTATCTCAATTTAATTTGATCTCATACAATTGATAAGAAATATTTTTTATTTTGTTTTAATATATTGATTTGTTAATTTGATAATATTTTAATTAGTTTTTAAGAAAAAGTGTTTTTTAAGTTTTTATTATCGTAGAGAGTGATGTTATGTTTTGATTTTTTTTGAAGTTTATTGATAAGGTACTTTATTTATAACTACCTAGGTACCTAATGGAAGACATTCTCTGTCTTTATAATTAAAAATGTTAATGCTCGTTCCTAATTTTTTTAAATTAAGGTATCTTAATGCCATTATTAGTACTTACATACTTTTGTTTAACTATTCATAAAAGTTCCTAAACATACCTACCTATAAAATTACGTTGTATGTTGTGTTCAAATATTTTTTTTTAAATAAATTTATTCTTAATCATTATTGTTTTTTTTAAAACCTAGAATTTATCCATATACACACCTAAAATGCATTTAGAAGTCGATGTATAATGTTGTTATTACCACATACAATGGAATGCAATTTGTATTTTTAGCGTAAATTGTTATAAGTAGCACATGCAACAATTGACGAAATCTATTCTCCATGGTATAATGTTGTAAGTATAAGATACAACAATTAGCACAACCTTTACTCCACGGTAAAATGTTGTATGAACGATATCTCAGAAAATAAACATATTTTTTAAATTGTTTTCAGTAGAGTCAAGAAGTACTACAAATTATATTTATTTACCAAATTTCACAAAGATACAATTAAAACTGCTGTTTTTAGTCCAATTTAAAACTTTAAAACAGCCTACTGTAAAATTGCAGTTTTGGGGATACAACAACTTACGTGGGAGGTATCGAAAAATAAGAAAAAACGACGCTTCAAAAGCAGCAGGCAAACGTAAGAAACAGACGAATGACATAGCGTATACACTTCTGAAGAAAAGGACGATAATTATTCTTTGAGGGAAAGTAGCTGCAGTCCTTATAACATTGAAGAAGATGAAACTATCGACGAAACACTGGCACCTTCTACATCAGGCTTGATTTAGTTGAAAAGGGCAATAGTTACAAACAACGCCTCCAGGTTGCTCATATCACCAAAGTCATTAAAAAATTACAGTAACATAATCTACAATAAACACGAAAGCGAAGACGTTGAAAATGTATCACCAAACAACCCTATACTACTCTCAAGGCAACAGCCAGAAATTTTGAGCACTAGCGATAAAACGATCTTATAGTAAACTTACAGTTGTAGTAAAGATACCATTAGTTCTCCCTCAAAATTATAATCTTTATAAAAACATACATCTCCCAACACCTCTAGACATGTCCAACCTAGAAACTTACATACTCGTTGCACCTACAAGAAATATTTGGCAATATCCTCAGACAGATTATTTTACTCACAGTTTGATAGTATTAAGGATTGAAAGTTAATCAAAAATATGACCTTTATTTGTATTTTAGGTAACGTGTATTTAACCATTACTAAACCCAGCTGTGAAAAAATGTTACTAACAGATGATAACATAACACAAGCATAAATACAAGCATAAATAATAATTAATGAGCATAATAGCATAAAATCAGTAATAATAATAAAAGTAAAGATTATTTTGATTATGATGTTTTTTTTGATTTGTGTTTATATTGAATAAACTTAGAAATAAGATTCCATTTAAAGAGTGGCTGAAGAGAAGAGGTACCCCCTTAACGCGACGTTACAAGCTGAGGAAAGCCAAAGTCACCGTGGAATGCAATGGACAAATAACCAGCAGAGACGCCATAGTGAAGAATATATGTATAAATTTCTTGTGTCGCGGTGTTAGTTACCAAACTTTTGTATATTGCAAAACTACTTCACAGTTAATATGTATATAATAACCATAACATGCCCCGCGGTATCACTCGCGTTATTAATAATACTTACCTACTTTCATGTTTACAGTTACAGAAAGATTTCGAATATAGGGCAATATACAAACAACGGAAACCTCACCCGCTTTAAAAGAATAAATCTTCGGATACGTCAAAAAACGGTAGACCAAGACTAAGGATACAAATTGAGACATCCTCACTTTTGAGTACGGTAATAATAGAAGATCTACCATGAAGAGCATGCGCGCTGGTCTAACAAAATTTGTTGTGCACCGTGATTGGCGCTTGCTATAAGTGGCTACTGGAACATCAATTTATTAAAGCAATAGAGTTATAGTGTTCCCAGTGAATGGTCATTCTTTTATGCCCGCAGACAGACAATTCGGCATAGTCGAAAAAATTAAGTAAAATGGATGTCATTTTACACCCTGATATAATAAAAGATGTATTGGGAGAAACGTCTACATTGGTCAAACTCGGAGAGGACTGTCCAGTTTTTAACTGGCGAGACGCCCGCGCCGTAAAAACAGTTTTGAAGCCCACTACTTCATGGAATATGGAACATCATGCAGTTCGTGGAAAATACATACTAAATATTAATGGCCAAATTTGGAGCATCATGCATATAGTAACTTGTTTATTAATTTATTACAGACACAATGTCTACTCGACGTTGCATTGTGTTGTTACCTTTGTCCCAGACACTAGTAAGGATCAAGATATTTCAGATGATGATGAATATAGAATTCCTAAACCTTTAGCCACTGAACAGTCCACGGTGACTGCAGTCACCTACTAATTTCTTGCCGTATCCGTCCACGGTGACTACAGTCACCGCGCGCCTTTTTTTGTTTAAAGGTTGGCTGACGTGTGAATTGGGTCGAAATAGTTCTGTGCGACGGTATTAGTTCGTTCATTAATCATTTCCGCATCCGGCAGAATAACATTTTTGGTCGAAGTCAATACATTTACTTCAAAAAAAAATGTTGAAGTTGACGTTGTGTTGACATTTCATCATTCTTTGATAGTTCTGTGTTTACGGTGAATTTGTTTCGTGAAAATGTGGTGAGTAATTTGTTTTTACAACGTTATAGCATGATTATTGTTTATAAAATGAACTAAAAGAATCTATAGTTTACGATTACTATGTTTGCAATTGTTCCAAAACGTTTTGAGTGAATAATTTAACAATATACATGATGCATCTTGTTGGAGGTTAGTTGTTAGAATGAAATCTGGTCTAAAATACATCAAATCTATAGATTTTTATAAAAATAAATGCTTGATGTGAAGTAATGATTTAAGATTAACATATTTGTGAATACTCACTATTAATGGTGAGATGTGTGTTGATTTTTCTACAATAGCAACGTGAATCATAAGATTTTACACCGGGGGGACTCGGACGAGGTCGTGGACGCGGAAGAGAGTCATCCGGACAACTAGAGCCAGCCGTAACTGTACTTTTCGAAGTGTAGGTTAATGTGTATGAAACAATTTTTTTTGGAACGAAGTTCCTTATTTTATTGTTTTAGTTCCACAAGTGGACATTCAAGAGGACGGGGGGAAGAACCAGAAGAACCGTGAGTGTACCTAACCTATTTTTGCCTAGATTTTGGTCTAAAATACTATACAGATTTTTTTGCAGACTGGAAAACGAGTCAGGGCAGAGAGGGCGCTGACGAAACGGAGGCTGAACGCCATGTCCGCTGAAGTTCGGCAGGAATTTGTCAGCCGCAAGCGACAAAGCCAACTTCAGCGGATACTCCTGCCTGACGCGCCCCCACGCAAGAGACAAACACGGTAATTAATAATTATTTCAATTTTTTCGATGTTTGAATTTAATTTTAATGTATGTGATATAAGGTACCTGCGGGTAATAAGAGCCACCAGCCACCTTACTTATTTTGTCGCTAATATCAAGGTTTTTAAAAAACCTTTTAGTGGCCCTTATTATCCGCAGGTACCTTAAAGCATTTTATTTTGCAGGATGCCTTCCCCTGTCCGTGTCCCGTGCCCACTGTTCGAGCCCGAGCCTCAGCCCGAGGTCGAGCTTCAACCCGAGCCTCAGCCCGAGGTCGAGCTTCAACCCGAGCCTCAGCCCGAGGTCGTGCTTCAACCCGAGCTTCAGCCCGAGGTCGAGCTTCAACCTGAGCCTCAGCCCGAGCCTGCATGGGAAATTGAAAGTCTGGGTACGTCAGAGGCAGATACTGTGCCTAATTCGCCACACAGCTCGCCGTGTCATTTGTCCACGGCACTTAGCCTTGAAAGGGCTCAGTGGACCCCGACAAAACGACGTCGTAATAATTCGTGGTCGTCGACGTCATTGGATGGCGAAAATTATTTTTTTTAATTTTTATAAATCTTTTAACTAATATTTTAATAATAAATAATCTTAAAAAAGCTTGTTTTAATAAAATAAACTTTCCTTTATAATAGATGTCATCGTTGTTGGGCATGAGGTGGAAGTCCAGACCCAGTCCACTGCTTCTAACAGGACTTCCGTTAGTAAGTATTAAATAATAATTGCGTATTTGTCTTCTTATTTTTTCTTAACGGAAAGAATATCGTTGTCGTCTCGACCTAGGTAGTTACAAGCTTTTAATTAGTTACACTCTTTGTTACAGATGTGGATGACAGACTATTTGAAAGGACTATTGAGAACTGGATGACGAATGACGACAGTGACATCGACATGGACGACATCGACGACGACGCTTGTTCTCTTCCGGCAATGCGTAACGCGGCGTCTGAACCGGCGACAGACATTGACCTGACCGCACTTGAGACTTTTGTATTACAAACTGAGGACGACTTGAATGACAGACATTTACGGGACGTGGTGCCGTCTGACGACTGTTACAACTTTGACTGGAAGAGCAACCAGACGATTTTTACAGGACGACGTGAAGTTCTTACAGGGACATCGGGACCGACTTTTGACTTGACAGACATGACTCCTGTCGACGTTTTTCGAAAAATGATCGACAGTGACTTCGTGGACTTGATATGTACTGAGACTAACCGCTATGCAGAGCAGAAGATAGTTTCGTTAAAAGCAGAGAACAAGCTTCTCCCATTTTCTCGTCTGCATAGATGGACTCCGACTGACCGCGACGAAATGTACGCTTTTTTAGCAGTATTGATACTGCAAGGGTTGTACCCATTACCGGAGGAAAAATATTTTTCTTTTAACGGTTTTAGGACAATGCCATATTTTTCGAGGATCATGTCATACAACCGGTTTATACTGCTAAAATCGTTGTATCATTTCGTCGACAAACAGACTGTGACTGACAGGACAAAACTGACAAAAATCCAACCGGTACTCGACTACTTTAATGATAAATTCTCGACATTATACATGCCATCGCAGGAAATAGCCATAGATGAATCGCTCCTGAAATGGCACGGGCGATTGAGCTTTGCTCAAAAAATTGCGACCAAAGCCGCCCAAGTTGGCGTAAAGACCTACGAGCTATGCGAGTCTCGCACGGGCTATCTATGGAAATTCATTGTATATGTCGGGAAAAACACAGAGACTGCATCGACCAATGACCGACCTGCCGACGAAGAGACGAGTGACTTACTTGACCGACTCGACTTACTTGACCGACCCGACACTGAGACGGAGACTGAGACACTGAGAATGGACAATAGCTTGGCACGTCCGACCAATGCTACTGCTAAAATTGTTTTTGAGTTAGCGGAGCCGCTACTTCACCTAGGACACACAATAATAATGAACAATTTTTATAATAGTCCTTAATTATTGCGATTTCTTAAACGACTTAAGACTGACTGTTACGGGACTTTACGTTTGAATCGAGAATTCGTTCCCGAATCACTCAAGACATTGACGAAGACTGACCTCCGTCAGGGTGAAGTAGTGGCGAGCTACACTTCCGATTTGTCGGTGATGGTTTGGCGAGATGCCAATTTGGTAAGCATGATCTCGACATTCCACCATCTACAAGTTGGAATTCAAAATAAATACAATAGAATGACATACAAGCCCAAAATAGTTTTAGACTATAACAAGTCCATGGGGGGAGTGGACAGAAAGACCAGTTTCTGTCTGGTCACTCTGTGGAACGTCTTCGTAATAAAATTTGGTACAAGAAGGTTTTCTGCAGGTTGCTGAGCACTGCAGTGTTTAATGCTTTCATTATTTTTTCAAATAAAAATCCAAAGATCTCGCAAAGGGATTTCCGGGTCGTTTTGGCAGAAGTCCTCATTAAAATACATAGACGCATTGACCTGACAATGGAACCTTGACTTTTTGCCAATAAAACTGGACAGATGACGATACGGACATGCTACCAACCGATGAAAGCTGACCATGATCACTTTCCAGCGCGATCAAACATCAAAAAAGGTCGTTGCAAGATGTGTACACGCCGAAAAAGGGACGCATCAAATGCGCTGTCAGTTTATGCATTGAGCATTGTTTTAGGGAATATCATAAAACTATAGAACCATAGAACAGAATTGTGTGGGCACCTCGCTATCAATAGATGGCGCTACGAGTATGATACTGTTGATTGACTGACTAAATTTGCATACTACTAAATAATAAGGTTTTAAGACGTTTCAATGTGATTTCATGCAAATTGTATAATTCCCAATGAATAAGAATTTTGTATTTGATTGTAATTATTGCGAAAACCATAATTTTGTACATTTTTTTTTATAATTGAAATTTAATTTAAAAATAAAAAAAGTAAGTAAGTAAGTGAGTAGGTATATTTTTTTTATTTAGTAGGTTTTGTAAAAAAAAAAATTAGTTAAAAATTAATAAAACAAAGTGACATAACATTAAAATAATATTTGATACGCATTACTTGTGTTTTATTGAGAAAAAAAAAATCTAAAAGTCGAGCGCCACGTGTCGATTCGTGTGGACAGATTCTAAGGCGAGCAGCCATCTTGCCTATACTTTGTGCCGCCCTAGACTCTGCAAGTTTCTGAGGAGTAAGTAGATTAAATTAATTAATTTTAATAGAAAGCTAAATATTTTTAATAAGTAAATAGTACAGTTTGAAAGGGTAGATATTGAACTTTTTTTATTATTGCAAAGTTAGGCAAAAACAGTTCAATTTTTTTTGTAAGACACGAAATAAAAAAAAGATTAAGGATTTTTTATTAAAACTAGAATTGAAGGTTTTTTTTTACACTTTTTACATTCGTTGCATAATTTGTTTTTCATATAGTGATATTCTTGGTTTTTTAAGCTATTCGTTATTATTTTTTATTTTGATACAGCTGTAGTAGTTTTTTAGCTGCACTGGGAAAAAAGTTAGGTAATTACAAACCTAATCTAGTAGGTTAATGTCAAAAGTAGGTAAAATGTACCTAATTTAGGTTAAATGTACCTAAAAACATATTAGATAAGTAGGCTAATTCTACCTAGTGCGCTTGGTAATGCAAAAAGTCGGTAGATTAAACCTACTTTTTGGTAAAACCTTGTTTTAACCAATAGTAGCTACACATTAACGTATTGAGTCGGTAAATGCAACCTACTTATTAAGGTTAAAATAATCTACTAATTGGGTTTATCAACTTGCTCTTTAAGTAGGTAGAATTAACCTATTGATTTGGTAATAATTACACTGTAATTACACAATAGCTTGGTACAATCAACCTATTATTTAGGTTAAAAATACCTACTTTATAAAGACCCAAAATAACCGACTTAGTAGGTATCGGCAACCGACTATTTTGGTATGTTTACCAAAAAAGTAGGTTAATTAAACCTAATTTAGGTATTTTTAGTTTCGACATTCACCCAATAAGTAGGTTGGTAGTAACTAACAATTAGGTTAGTTGGGGGCTACATAGCGCTTAGGTTATTACTAACAAATTAGTTGGTTAATACAACCTACTAAGTTGGTATATACACTACCTAGTCATTTTGCTAATATTACCCATTAAGTAGGTTAATAATACCTATTGAGTTGGTGAGACATACAAAGTGAGTAGGTCAATACTACCTAAAAAGTAGGTTGGAAACACTTAGCGGTTAGGTTGATATTACCTAATAAATTGGTATGTACTAACTAGTGATTACGTAAATATTACCTATTCAGTAGGTTAATAATACCTATTGTGTTGGTGAAACATACAAAGTAAGTAGGTAAATACTACCTAAAAAGTAGGTTGGAAACACTTAGCGGTTAGGTTGATGTTACCTAATAAATTGGTATGTACTAACTAGTGATTACGTAAATATTACCTATTCAGTAGGTTAATAATACCTATTGAGTTGGTGAAACATACAAAGTGAGTAGGTAAATACTACCTAAAAAGTAGGTTGGAAACACTTAGCGGTTAGTCCGCGATGACACTGTCCTGGCTGGAGAGCTACAAAAACATGAACAAGCTATTATTATGAAGGCTAAAGAGAAATACTCGAAACTCAGGGACAAAACTCAGAAGCACATACTTGATAACATATTTAAAACTATAGAGTTAGGTAGGTTTTGATATCATCAGTATCATAATATGATATTATTATTCAGTTCATTGATATGGATTTTGTTTAACATTTCATTATTGTTTTAGGAAGTGAGACTGAAACTGCACTGTTGCTGCTACCATATGTATTTTCGTCGGATGGAAAAGTAAATGCGAAAGGCCAAAGAGCGTCGAGAGCGGAAGCAGCTAGGACATTCATCTCGCTTTTTAACTCTCTCGCCGATGGAGAAGAAACTATTCTGCAACAACGAAAACACTCCAAGGGAACTTCTATTCAACCCCTAGTTATTGCTGTTGGCAGCAGTTGGGCTGCTGTGACAAGTGCATACGTTTACGTCGATGCACCTTTATACAGGTACAATAATATTTTAGATGCTGTTCAAATGTGCTTCAAGATTTTTTTTGCATTTGACTTAAAGTATCCGTTGGAGTGCGAACACGTATGGCTTCTCATTCAACGAGGGTTTTTTAAAATTTATTTGCCGAATGATAAGACCATTCTAGGGGTGAATCAAGTGCTGACCGAACTGTTAACTAAGACTGTTAATAATATAAAATGTTGACTTGCTACTACTGTGTCATTAAATTTACTTCTTTACGTGAGCTTATAACTCATTTGAGGTTACCATGTGAAAAGATTCCACATAACAGTGTAGGAATACGCTGCGGACAATCTGGTTGCTACAGAGTTTTTGACTGTTCAAATTCCTTACGTAAACACATTGATAGATGTCACGCTCTCAACCCTATTGAGTCGGAAATAATATTAAATAGCCTTGACCAACAGCAATCACCATACGAAAATTATCCATTTCTTGAATTACCAATTCCTACATCTTCTCAAGATAGTATTACTACTGTAAATGAGAATATCGATTCACAGCTAGTCCTGTCAAACCAATTAGCATCTTTATTTAGCTCTCTGAACTTCAATCCCGCATTAAATTTGAAAACTGCTCAATATTTTTATAGACAACTAGATGTATTTATTAATGACGGTTTGAATTGTGCTTTGAAACTAGAGTTAAAAACATTCAAGTAGCAGGGGTGTGGAATGCAGTCATCTAAAATATTTTGTTGAAAATTTCACTTCCACGATACGCTTAACTACTAGCAAGTTTAGTTCAAATTATAAAAGACAAATGTTTTTTACTGAGTTAGGTACATACATACCTCCTAAGCCGGTAGTAGTGGGTGAAAGGATGGAAGTATCTAAAACGTCAGGTGATCCTGTTTTAGTCCCTTCTACTGCTCAATTCATTCCCTTGAGGTCTGTTCTCCAGAAAATATTATCAATACCTGGACTTATGAAAGAAATGGATCAATATATAAAAGAATGTTCGAACTTTCCTCACGTCATAAACTTCACCCAATCTAACGTTTGGCAAAAAATACAAGAGAAAATGTCTGTTAATGAAAATGATAAAATATATCCACTGTTTCTTTTCTTTGATGATTACAAATCAAATCAAATCAAATTTTTTTATTTCTTTGGATGTATAATACCTTAAAAGTATAATAGACCACTTGAAAACGTCTTAAAAACTAAGTTAGGATGTGTGCCTTCGGAACGCGCCCACCAATGAGAAGAAGGCACAAGAAACTCATGGGGTTTTTTTTTTTTTTTTTTCATGTGATCACGCTTACAATGGTCAATATTACAAATATTTGAAAGTATTATTTGAAGCAACTAAAGTCACGTCCATGGGTTCTTATCATTAAGGTAAGACGAAGTATCATAGTACGCCTTACTGCACAATCTATGCTTTATAAAAGTTTTGAACCTGTTAATGGACATGTCATATACCTCTTTAGGTAATTTATTATAATAGAGCACACATGTACTATTAAACGACCTGTTTATTTTCCGGAGCCTACTACCGGACACGGTCAGTTCATCCTTATTTCTTAAGTTGAAAATATGAATATTGCTGTTTTTACGGAAAATATCAGGATTTTTGTGAACGTAGAGCAAGTTTTCGTAGATATATTGGGAATAGAGCGTTAATATGTTTAACTATTTAAATTTTTCTCTAAGTGATTCCCTGGGGCCCATTTTGTAAATAGCTCGAACAGCTCTCTTTTGCAATATGAAAATAGCATCAATATCTGCAGCACACCCCCACAGTAGGATGCCGTACGACATGACACTGTGGAAGTAGCCGAAATAAGACTAGGCGAGCAGTCTCAATGTCCGTGTATTCGCGAATTTTCTTAACGGCGTAAGCGGCAGAACTAAGTCTATTGGACAATGCTTCCACATGCGGGCCCCACTGAAGCTTAGGATCTAAAGTTATACCTGGAAAGACAGCCTTACTGACTAATTCAACTTCCTCATCATTAATCTTTACAACAGTTTTTACTTGTTTTACATTTGGAAGTGTAAACCGAATTAATTTAGTTTTGGATCCATTCATTAATAAATTATTGGAATTGAACCAATCAACTATTCTAGAGAGAGCATTGTTCACATCGTCAACGTTGGACTGACGCCTTTTAACCTTGAACACCAAGGAGGTGTCATCTGCGAACAACAGTTGTCCCTTACAAGGTAAGGTAAGTAATTTATATAAACTAAAAACAGGAAAGGTCCTAATATGGATCCTTGAGGAACCCCCATTGCTATCGCAGATCCGGGGGATCGTTTCCCGTTAACATCAACACTCTGGACCCTACCGCTCAAATAAGAAGAGATAAGATCCAGGGCGCCGTCCCTAATACCGTAGTGGTGTAGTTTCATGATCAATGTATTATGTTGAACGCAATCAAATGCCTTGGATAAGTCACAGAATATGCCATACGCATCATGTGACTCCTCCCAAGCATCAAATATGTTTTTAATTAACGCTATACCCACCCGCATCAGTAGTCGAGCGCCCCTTACTAAAACCGAACTGTTTATTATGTAAGATATTATTATCATGGAAATGTTTCAGTAGTTGCTTTAAAATAAGTTTTTCAAAAATTTTACTTAACGTGGGTAGTACTGATATTGGTCTAAAATTGGAGGGGTCTGAGGTACTACCAGATTTAAACAGTGGAACTACTTTACTCAATTTCATTAAATCAGGAAACACACCACAATCTATACATCGATTAAATATAATGACTAGTTCTGGTATAATCAGTTCAATAATTGATTTAACAATCGAGACAGACATCCCCCATTGATCTTTAGTTTTCTTGAGATTTATTTGCTTAAGCACTACAATAATGTCATGAGTTTTAACATATTGGAATTTAAATGTTTTATTACAATTTGGTACATTCGTTTTTAGCAATGCTTCTGCAATGGGGGTAGAAGAATTTAAAGCCTTCGTCAAAGTAATAGCTACATTACTGAAAAAAATCTCAAATTCGTTTGCGATATCTTGATCATTATTAGTTATATTTCCATTAATACTTAATTTAAACTCGGTGTTTTTGGCTGCGACTCTCCCTGTTTCAGCGTTAATTACTTTCCATGTAGCTTTTATTTTTTATTTTATTTTATTTTTTATTTTATTTAGCTTTTATTTTTTATTTACGAGACTGGAAACCCGCTGGGTAGTCATGCTTCTATACACAAACTTGGTGCTGCTTATATTACCCTCCCTTGTTTTCCTCCTCGTTTTGCTTCTCAGCTTAAGTTCATATTTTTAGCTCTTTTTTTCCATTCATCCGATCGGTGCACACACGGCAATTTGAGTGTTTTTAGAGTTTTTATAGATGAACTAAATTTTTTATCCAGGGAGGGCGTTCGCATCGTTACAGCTGATGGATTTGACGGTGTTGTTAAATTCCAATTAGGGGCTATACTTGGAGACAACTTGGGCTTGCATCCCATGTTGGGGTTTGTAGAGAGTTTTAGAGCGAACCATGCTTGTAGAATATGCAGATCTTCTAAGGAATTGTCATCAACTCAAACCATGGAAGACAACAGTTTGCTTCGAAATGTCGACAACTACGAATGTGATTTAAGAACTAATAATCATTCACTAGGTTCTCGAGTGGCGGCCAGGATGCAACGCGAAACGTAGTGTTGGGAGACCAGCTGCCCGGTGGACCGACGACATTGTGGCGGTCGCGGGTAGTCGGTGGATGGAGGCGGCTCAGGACCGCTGTTTGTGGCGTCGTATGGGGGAGGCCTATGTCCAGCAGTGGACGTGTATGGGCTGACATGATATTGATGAATCATTCACTAACCGGAGTAAAAGAAAGAAGTATCTGGATGTTAGTAGACAATTTTAACATTTTTGATCAAGTTGTCGTTGATTGCATGCATGACATGTTAGAGGGGTCTGCGGATATTCCATGACTGTAATCATTAATAGATTATTGGATAAAGGTTATTTTACTTTGACATTTTTAAACAAGCGTATAGCAGAATTTAACTACGGTTGTGATTCAAATTCGAAACCCCCTGCTTTGTCATGGCAATCGAACTCAATTAATTGGAAGTTGTCTTCAAGTGAATGTCTGGTTTTAGTGACCTATTTCTCTTTGTTGGTCGGTGATAAGATACCTTTAGGTGACACATTTTACACTCTTTACATACTTTTAAGACAAATACTGGACATAATTTTGACAGACGTTGTATATCCTGTACTTTGTTTTTTACTTAAACATTTAATAAACGATTTCAATTCTTTGTATATGAAGCTTAGCAAAAGAGGTTTGCAACCTAAGTTTCATCACTTGATTCATTACCCTAGAATGATGGCAAAATTCGGGCCTATTGTTCACCTATGGTCTATGCGGTATGAGTCTAAGCATCGTGTTGGAAAAAATATTGCACGGGCGAATGCTGGACGAATAAATATTTGCAAAACTATAAGTATTAAGTTGCAACTTCAGCTGAGTCACTTTTTATTTCAAAACAGTTTGCCTATTCAATTTGAGCATGGTAAATTGAGAGAGCTGCCTAGGAATAAATTTGTAAATTTTAAGTCCAATTAAGATCTACCGAATACTGCCACCCTCCATTCTGTGACTCATGCTACGGCGATGAGTATTACGTATCGACCTCGAGACATTCTTTGCATTGGATTGGATGAAAATAATTTTAATTACCCCAGTTTTGTTAAAGTTATTGCTGTTTACGTTAAGCAAGATACATGTGAGATAATGTTTGAATGTCATAAGTTCCACACAATTTTCTTTGATACACATTTCCATGCTTATGAAGTTGAAGAAAGTACTGATGTAAAATACTTTGCTCTCACTCAGCTGCATTTTCCACTACCGAACAGTCTTTCGCATTCGCTTGACAATAGAATTTTTATTACTATGAAAAATTCAGTTGCTTAAGATGGAACGCTCTAGGCGCAAAATTCAAATTTTTTACAGGTTTTAATTTATTGTGGGTAAACGGTGTGACTGTTTATCTTCATATGGTACTTGCGGTTGTAAAACGGTAAAAAGTTTGAATTTCGCGCCTAAAGTGTGCGCTTCCACCTTAATACTGCCTAGGTAGTGTAGGTATTTGATGATTTCAAAAAATAGTTCTTACCGTTGTATTATTTGTAGCGGATAGTGTAGCTCAAGTTCACTTCATTTGATCTAGGAGGTAACGGCATATTACTTGTTAGACGAGTATTATGCTTTTTTGGACGTTCCCAGGCTGTGGATATCAAAGTCTGGAAGCCTTAGTCCGTTGTACGAATTCGTTCGGAAAAATAATTCATATTCTCTGTTTTTTTTCTTATTTTTGTTTACTTAACTCTTACAGACGATGGTAAAGAGCGTTATATAGGAGTCTCTAGTTAATTAACAAAACCAGTAATCAATTAAAACAAAACATAGAGGCATAGTAACTCTTCTTCATTAATGTATATTAGAATAAATATGTACATAGGTTTAAATTTGGTGGAGAAGATAGGAGACTACGGCGGCTCGAATTCAAGTTTTTTGCATGGGCCGCGCGACAGGTAGGAGGATATCCTCTTAATTCAATTTTAATTATGTTATAGCAGAGCAGGGATCCTTCAGCGACTACCCTTAACGATGTATATATTATAAATTATTTATTTGACTTATGTACAAATGTACACAACTTTAATGTAGCGGTGCGCTCTGTCTTCCAATAGCGAAGGCAATTTCATGAGTTGTACTATCGCAGAATGAAAAGGTTGGTTTTGCTTGCTCAATATATGTTATCAGTATTTGCTTTATCGACCGAGTATGACACATTCCGTCACAATGAATGTCATTTCACTACATGGTCCACAGATAAAAAGGGAACATGTGCTTGCAACGCATAAATTAATTTATTTCAAAGCTGGTCAGCCTTTTCATTCCGCGACTATACCTTAAAGGCGGGCGCAGACCAGATGCCAAGCATATAGTTTGGCACTTTCTTTCAAGTTCACTTCATTTGATCTAGGAGGTAACGGCATATTACTTGTTAGACGAGTATTATGGTTTTTTGGATGTTCCCAGGCTGTGGATATCAAAGTCTGGAAGCCTTAGTCCGTTGTACGAATTCGTTCGGAAAAATAATTCATAAGCAATTTTGCCCAATGCAAACTGTTAGTCAGTGTTACGTACAAAAACAATTAAAAATAAAGTTATTTTTAAACGGCGTCTTAAACGCAACCCCTCCCAGCTGCCAGGCTTTGATATTCGTAGTCTAGAAACGCCCAAAGACTCGCGTCTTTCTCTCGGCGTTGCTGCAGGATCATGCTGTTTGGTGGAATTATTTAAGAGAATATGCTACCTGGCGTGCGGCCCATACAAAAAACTTGAATTCGAACCGCTGTAGTCCCCCTTTTAATTGCCTTTAAATCTATATAAATACATTTTCTAATATACATTACTAAATAGTTTTTCTATGCCTCTGTTTTTTTCTTATTTTTGTTTACTTAACTCTTACAGACGATGGTAAAAAGCGTTATATAGGAGTCTCTAGTTAATTAACAAAACCAGTAATCAATTAAATAAAAACATAAAGGCATAGTAACACTTCTTCATTAATGTATATTAGAATAAATATGTATATAGGTTTAAATTTGGTGGAGAAGATAGGAGACTACGGCGGCTCGAATTTGAGTTTTTTGCATGGGCCGCGCGACAGGTAGGAGGATATCCTCTTAATTCAATTTTAATTATGTTATAGCAGAGCAGGGATCCTTCAGCGACTACCCTTAACGATGTATATATTATAAATTATTTATTTGACTTATTTACAAATGTACACAACTTTAATGTAGCGGTGCGCTCTGTCTTCCAATAGCGAAGGCAATTTCATGAGTTGTACTATCGCAGAATGAAAAGGTTGGTTTTGCTTGCTCAATATATGTTATCAGTATTTGCTTTATCGACCGAGTATGACACATTCCGTCACAATGAATGTCATTTCACTACATGGTCCACAGATAAAAAAGTGAACATGTGCTTGCAACGCATAAATTAATTTATTTCAAAGCTGGTCAGCCTTTTCATTCCGCGACTATACCTTAAAGGCGGGCGCAGACCAGATGCCAAGCATATAGTCTGGCACTTTCTTTCAACTAAAACGCAATCGGTCTAAATAGCAATATGCCAATATCTTGTTAGGTCTAGGCATAACGCGACATTGGCAGACTGCGTTTTAGATACTCAGCGACTAAAGGCGCAATTCAGTTTCCTCGACTGTACACCACTGGAATGTAGTGGTGCGCTCTGTCACGAACTCTGTAATGAAGGCGATAATACATCGTGATATGTAGCCAATACTAGTTACAAGTTATAACTTGTAGTAACTGTAACAATATAGTCATTGTTATAGATTGTAATTTAAGTTATTGTGAATTACTTTAATAAGTACATAGATTATGTAGCCAAGTATATAATTATAAGGTAAAACTTTTAAGTTACTGTTTCAAAATAATTACTGTTATATGATTCTAAATAAATTATAACATAAATATTTGTTTGTTTTCAGCATCGTTTCTGCTTGGAGAATGGGTTATAGATGCCTACTTAGTATGTTTAGAGCTATGTGTAAGGTAGGTTGCTAAGATCTATTCAGTTGGTTTAAACTGTCTCGGGAGTAGAGTTATGATAAGTACCTATTTAGTTCGTTTAGGCTGGGTTTTATAAAAGCCCCTTAATATTATATAATTAGGTCGGATATTTGATATAACGGGCCTTTATAAAACCCAACCTAAGAGTATCTATCCAATCACTAGGTAGTCCTAACTATCTTAATTGGTACTATTAACTGACTAAATTAGGTAATATCAACCTAGCCGCTAGGTAGCACAAACTATCTCGATTTTTAATGGGTCAGTTCTCATTGAGATGGCAGCGGCCGGCAGTAGTTGTGAGCAGTTTTAGTGCTAGAAATTACGTTGTAATTTGCAAATTTTAGCACTGAAACTGCTCACAACTACTGCCGGCCGCTGCCATTTCAATGAGAACTGACCCATTAAAAATCGAGATAGTTTGTGCTCAACCTACTCTATAGGTACTAGCAACCTACTAAAGAGGTATCTTTAACCTACTTTATAGGTAATATACACCTACCCGCTAGGTAGTTCTAGCCTACTAAATAGGTACCATTAACCTACTCACTGGGTGTATCCACCCTACTATGAAGGTATTTTTAACCTACTTTATAGGTAATATACACCTACCCGCTAGGTAGTTCTAGCCTACTAAATAGGAACCATTAACCTACTAACTGGGTGTATCCACCCTACTATTAAGGTATTTTTAACCTACTTTATAGGTAATATACACCTACCCGCTAGGTAGTTCTAGCCTACTAAATAGGTACCATTAACCTACTCACTGGGTGTATCCACCCTACTATTAAGGTATTTTTAACCTACTTTATAGGTAATATACACCTACCCGCTAGGTAGTTCTAGCCTACTAAATAGGTACCATTAACCTACTCACTGGGTATATCGACCCTACTATAAAGGTATGACTAACCTACTTGATAGGTAATATACACCTACTCGCTAGGTAGTTCTAGCCTACTAAATAAGTACCATTAACCTACTGACTGGGTGTATCCACCCTACTATTAAGGTATTTTTAACCTACTTTATAGGTAATATACACCTACCCGCTAGGTAGTTCTAGCCTACTAAATAGGTACCATTAACCTACTCACTGGGTGTATCCACCCTACTATTAAGGTATTTTTAACCTACTTTATAGGTAATATACACCTACCCGCTAGGTAGTTCTAGCCTACTAAATAGGTACCATTAACCTACTCACTGGGTGTATCCACCCTACTATTAAGGTATTTTTAACCTACTTTATAGGTAATATACACCTACCCGCTAGGTAGTTCTAGCCTACTAAATAGGTACCATTAACCTACTCACTGGGTGTATCCACCCTACTATTAAGGTATTTTTAACCTACTTTATGGGTAATATACACCTACCCGCTAGGTAGTTCTAGCCTACTAAATAGGTACCATTAACCTACTCACTGGGTATATCGACCCTACTATAAAGGTATGACTTACCTACTTGATAGGTAATATACACCTACTCGCTAGGTAGTTCTAGCCTACTAAATAAGTACCATTAACCTACTCACTTGGTGAGTACACCCAGTGAGTAGGTTAATGGTACCTATTTAGTAGGCTAGAACTACCTAGCGGGTCTAACTATCTAGTCATACCTTTATAGTAGGGTCGATATACCCAGTGAGTAGGTTGATTTTACCATGTATAATGAATATAAATATTCCATTACCTAATAAGTAGGTTAATTACCAAATCATAGTGTTTACCTAATAAGTTGGTTAAGGGTGGACTAGGTAAATTTTACCGACTTTTGCTTTACCAAGTGCACTAGGTAGAATTAGCCTACTTAGTCGAATGTCTGCGTTTCACCTAATCATCATTGGCCTATTCCGTCTATAAGCAGACGATTTAAGTAGAGCCGCGGCAGCTCTTTTGGTGGCTAAATAACCCTATGCGCGATCGCACAGATCGGCCACATTTCGAGCAGGTAAACAAAGAGGTGGATGTAGTTGGCTGATGAGTGGCAGTAGCGCGTCTCCTTGCACGTTTGTCGGCCAGGGTGGCAAACCAGGTCTGGTCGTGGTGTTCCTTACCCTCCAGCGAACACTTCCTCCACTCGGGCCTCTCATCAGCGAGTTCTTCCCAGTTGCTGTGATCTATATTGAAGGAAACCATATCTCTCTTGGTAGTATCCTTAAAACGCAATAAGGGCCTTCCAACAGTTCTTTTTGCATGCGCTACCTCACTGAGTAGAACCTGTCTTGGTAGCCGGGTATCACTCATTCTATGGACGTGACCGAGCCAACGCAATCGTCGTTCTTTGATGATTGCTGTGAGACTGGATATCTGAACTGTGTCCAGGACTTTTTCATTGGTGACTCGGTCTTCCCACGAAATGTGGAGAATACTGCGTAGGCAACGCATGTGGAAGGCGTTGAGTCGACGTTCCTGCCTCGCGTAAGTCGTCCATGTTTCGGCTCCGTACAAGAGCATGCTGAGCACACAAGCCTGGTACACCAGTATCTTGGTTCTCACCGTGAGGTGTTTATTATCCCATACCCTTGTACGTAACCTACCAAACATGGAAGCTGCCCTACCGATGCGCAAGTCTATCTCCGCGTCGAGTGACAGATTATTGGTCACTGTTGAGCCAAGATAACAGAAACTGTCAACAACCTCTAGGGCCGTGCCATCCAGCAAGATTACCGGTTTATCCGCACAACCCTGGGCCAAGACTACAGTTTTCTTGACATTTATTGACATCGAAAACAAACGACAAGCCTTTGAGAATTTGTCAATCATAGCTTGAAGCTCATGTGGAGAGGACGCAACAAAGGCCGCATCGTCAGCGAACAGTAGGGTGTCGACCCAAACGTCGTTGCGATAGCGCTTTGACCTTAGGTGGGTGAGGTCAAACAATTTACCGTCACTTCGTGTGTGGAGATGTATACCACCTTGACTATCGCCGAATGCTGCCTTGAGAAGAAGCGAAAAAAATATGCCAAACAGAGTTGGAGCCAAAACGCAACCCTGGCGAACTCCCCTGCGTACTGCGAAAGGTTCAGATGTGCACCCATCAAAAACGACAGCACCTGTCATCCCCTCGTGTAACGACCTCACCAAGCTCAGTAGGTTCGGTGGACAACCTATATATTCCAACGCTTCATAGAGACCCTCCCTGCTAACCGTGTCGAACGCCTTGTTAAGGTCGACGAAAGCAATAAAGGCAGGTACATTTTGTTCTCTACACTTCTCTTGAATCTGCCGCAAGGTGAAAATCATGTCCACAGTTGACCGACCCGCTCTAAAGCCACACTGTGACTCGGGGTAAACTCTGTCGGCAAGACTTTGAAGTCTGCCAAGGGCTAAGCGTCCCAGGAGCTTGCCGACTATACTGAGCAGCGAAATACCACGATAACAGTTGCAATCACCCCGATCACCCTTTCCTTTATAGAGTGTAACTATGTTGGAATCACGCATGTCCTGCGGCACAGTCCCAGACAGCCAGCACTTTCCCAAGAGATTGTATAGGACAGGAGATACGCATTTCAGCTTGATAATTTCACAACAAATGCTGTCTGCACCAGGACTTTTTCCGCACTTTAGTTGACCGACCGCTTTGTGGAATTCCACTATCGAAGGCAAAGCGTCAAGCTCACTCCACGTTGGATACTTAGGCATCAGATGGACAGCCTCCAGTGCAATGTTAATTGGCTGTGAGTAGAGGTCGGTGTAATGTTCCACCCACCTTTCCAGCTGACGACTGCTATCAGTGATGATAGAGCCATCCGATTCCTTTAAGAGTGCAGCTTTCTTGACTGTGGGACCCACAGCCTGCTTAATGCCTGCGTATACCCCTCCAAAGTTTCCCAAGTCCGCGCACGACTGAATTGAGCGACAAAGATTCTGCCAATAGTTATTAGCACAATAACGGGCACAACGCTGAAGATCTGCTTTAGCTTTTTTTAACATTTTTTGATTTTGCCGGCTGGCGGACCTACGATACTTGTGAGCAGCTTCACGTTTCGAGTCAAGCAACGGCTGTAGATATTCTAAGTTCTCAGCAAACCAATCCTGAGTTTTTGTCTTGCGATAACCAAACGCATTAGCAGCTGTTGTCGTTAAAAGGGCTTTGACATTATTCCATTCAGTGTCCAAAGAAGCATCCTTGTCCCACTCGGACGTTTCCATGCTTACCCTCCTAGCGAAGGCTTCGGTTTTCTCGATAACTTTAGTTTGCTGTACATCGATTCTCCTCATCCCAGATGGTCTGGATGAGTGAATATTCTTAAAAGTGAGGACAATACGCGTAGCCACCAAGGAGTGATCGGTGTCACAGTCGGCGCTCTGGAAAGAACGAGTATGTAGAATCTCACGAAGGCATGATCTCCTGGCCAGGATAAGATCGAGTTGATGCCAGTGACCGGATCTTGGGTGTTTCCATGATACTTTGTGAGAGGTTTTACCTTTAAAATATGTATTGGTAACGCACAGATGGTTGGTTGTGCAAAATTCAAGCAAGCGTTGACCATTTTCATTTAATTTGCCAACGCCGTGATTACCCAGGCAGTTAGGCCAAGGAGATGGGTCTTGTCCTACCCTTGCGTTGAAGTCACCCAAAACAATTAGACGATCACCTGATCGGGTTTTATCGACCACTTCGGCCAGTCGTAGATAGAACTGATCCTTCGCTTCGGCTGATGAGGTTAGTGTGGGGGCGTATGCGGCAATGAGTGTTACAAAGCCGCCCGTGCTAGCGAGACGCAGAACCATAAGGCGTTCAGACACACCATAGGGGGGTTCAATCGAGGAGAGGAGATCATTACGCACGGCAAAACCTACCCCATGCTCGCGCCTGCCGGCGGAATCCTTTCCGATCCAAAAGAATGTGTAATTAGCCTCCCTCAATGACCCCTGATCTGGTAACCTCGTTTCTTGTAGAGCGGAGATGGCGATGTTAAGCCGTTTTAATTCTGCGTCTATGACGGCAGTTTTGCGCAGGTCGTCGCTGCAACCGGAGCCTCCACAGGTATCCGGGAGGCCTGTCCTCATGGTGCGGACATTCCACGACGCAAAGCGCATGGATAAACGGTGTTGAGATTTGTTATTGTGGTTCATATTACTATACGCAGGTGCACGAATTTACAGCATCAGTTGTCCGGCTTTACCCGGTGTTTCCTACACCCACAGGAAACAAACCGATGCTGAGGCGGAACAGGACCTTATTGGCTGGGGGCTGCCCAGCTTAAGCGGGCGGTACCTGCTCAGTGGGTCTACGATGGACCCTCCCACTGACATTAATGACCCCTGGCGCCCTCACTTACGCCTATGTGTGCGGACTTATAACCGGTGACTGCCACTAACCGTGTTGTTTTCTGGGTAGCGAAGCTACCACAGGTGAAGTGACCTCTCCACGGGGTGTAGTGGGGTGATCGCGTTCCTATTCCGCCTAGCCGGTCTCGACTAGAGACGGTGGAGGTAGGGCCATAAAATCGTTGTCATCCCACAAATCTCTTACTAGGTGGCTCCACGTGCCACACCCTGGTAACCGCGTCGGTTCGCGGGCTAAACTTGGTAAGGGAAGGGTTTCATTCGTTACTGTAACGTGAAACCTAGATGAGACTCCCAAACACCTGTCAGTCTCATCCAAAAAGAAGGAAAACTAATAATAAACCCGGAACGGCATCTCCGTTAGGCGCAAGCCAGGTGCCTGCAACCGACCCGGCACCACACGTATAGACTCGTCTTTCCTGTGGATCATGTTGGTGAGGTCGAGAGGGTGGCGTAGGTTCTGGGCATGCCTGCGTTGCCAAAAAGAAAGCCGTCCCAGGCACAGTAGCGTTTCACCTAATAAGTCGGCAAAATTAACCTAAAAATCACCTGTTTTTTTTCCCAGTGTGTAATCGTTTTTGTCGCGAAGGTCGCGGCCGGGCGGTAGAAAGTAAGCCACGGTTTGCGCGGACGTGTGGGGCGAGAGTCGCTGGCGCACTTGGACGCTCCAGTGGTTAGAAAGTATTTATTTAACCGAAAGTCAAGTAAGCAGTAGTGATTTTGATGATGAGGAACAAGTTATGAGGAATCAGCCTTCTTCTTCATCTTCAACAGTGAAAAAAACTAAGAAGGTTAAGGCAGTATTGACAGATAAAGGCATTGAATATAATGAATCGAGTAACGTTTTCCTCGGATGTGAATATCTTCCCAACGAAATTATGCAGCTAGAAACACCCATGGAATTTTTCAAGTTTCTTTTTCCATCATCAGCAGTGATCGGAGTAGGTAGATTTAAATGAGGTCAACGATCTGAAACGTACATGTTAATGTGGAATTCTTCTGAAATTCCGGATTTGTAATTTTATAACCCGGAATTCAAAAATTAAAAACTGCTATATAAAATTAAGTAGAATGCTATACCTACTGAATAGAATAAATACTTACCTACCTATGTAAATCTCGTTTTTTTTTTTACATTATTTCAAAGGAAACCGCGGCACCTGCCGCGGATATCCGCGATATGATCTATTCTAGGAAAATATATTTTGTTCTAAATAATTGAATAAAAGGCAGCACGATTAATACAAGTGTAACAACAACAACCCTGGCTTGACAAATAATTTCTCGGTCTTTGTTTTGTTTAAAAATAAGCTAAGCTTTCGGAGCTCGAACAGAGTGCACGTATTTGTTTATTTTCGAAATAATTAATAACCAACTCATACAAAAGTCAGTCATAACGCTAAGTGATTATCGCGCAATTTTTATTGGCCGAGTGACAGTGTACATATAACTTTAAGAAACTGGATCGCCGGAGTGCAGCCGCAGGCGCAGCACCCCGCGAACCTTGCACCTCCTCGGGTAAACGAGACAACTGCGATAATTCGTCCCGCTCGCACGTTCGACCTACCGAACGAAGACAAGGCAACTATAAGGATGAGTGTACAACGTTCACCGCCGGCCACACCCGACACCGATCGTATCAGGGATACATGGAGCGGATCACAGCCGAACCTACGAGTACACTCTGATGATGATATTAACATTACTCAAAGAAAACGGAAGGAACCCGAAGTAGGCAATATTAAATCTGAACTGAATGAATTTCGGAACGAAATCATGTCTTTCTTTAGAGAGTTTACTATCTCACAAAAGAACGATACGGCTGAAATAAAAAAGGAGCTCACTGAAATAAAAAACGATATGAAGACCCTGAAAACCTCCGCCGACTTATTGTCACAGAAATACAATGATATGAATAAAGATATTTCAAATGTAATATCTGAAAGCATTGCTATCCAGGACAGATTGAAAACATTAGAAGAGGAGGTCGCCTCATTGAAATTATCTGATGAAGGTAATGTTAATCGGCAGAACTACTTAACAAACCCCCAGGCGGCGATGACGGCTCGGGCGGCAGCCTCAACATCGACGGCGCAAGTGTGTAACCAGCCTTATGCATCTCACGAAGATATCGTCACCGAACTTGCCGACCGGCAGCGACGTATGTGCAATATTGTTGTTGTGGGTATTATGGAAAAAAATGACACTGATCTAAATATAAGACAAAAGAGTCTACTAGAATCAAAAACAGCAATGTCCGTAAAAAACTAAAATTGTGTTGTCTATGGCGTATGAATCTCCAGTGAAAAAATAAAATATTTCTTTTTTCAATATGGTACTAAAACCGCAATGTCTTATAGAAATTCACATTTAAAAATCAATGTTTGCAACCAAAACAGCATTGTCCGCTTGTTTATGTATCCGAACAAGCATTGTCCTTGACAACCAATCACGGCCGCGTAAGCAATATGGCGGATTATGGTATTTGTTGTTAGCAGTGCTCTCGTTTATTTTTGTGTTTGAGGTGCTAAATTAGATCTGTAAGCTACAATTTTTAACATTAATGAACTATGGAATGTTATCCTCAAGTGGTGGACAGTAAAGATGCACGAAAACGCCGAGTTGATAGTGCAAACTGGAAAAAAAACAAGACCAAAAATGACCGGTGAGTATACACAATTAGATTGTTTTGATACTTTGTTTTTAAAATTTTCAAACTCAGTTCATAATGTTTTTATGCCGTCTTTTACTGTACATTTTTTTACAAAACATGAAAATGAAAGATAATATAATTATGCGGTTGAATTTTAAGATCTGAAATTTTCACCAGTTTTTTTTATCTGTTTATTTTTGATTATTTGTATTTTGTTTAAGATTAACTATCTTAATTAAATTAAAGTCTACTCATATTCTTTGGCTAAAGTTCATTATTTCAACACCGAAATATCATACTCAAATCGCCTGTCACGCGTTACTAAGCTAGATATTCTATTATATTCTGAGTATTATATTATTCCTTTACTATGAAGTTTATTTTTAGTTTAGTTTACCATCGAAGCATAACGAAACAGAAAAAATATTTGTATGCGACCCTAAAAATTTCTCAGCAATAATAATTTTTATCACCCGTAACACACACACAACCTAACGGCAGGCCTCATACATAATGGCAGGTGAAAATATTAAACAAACTAAATGATTACAATTCCTAAAATTTTGTTGTTCCAGATATGCACCAAAAGACTTACCTGTTAAGCCAACATGTTCACATAAAGATAAAAAGCTGCAATGCTCTGCAATTAGTATGAATGACATAAAATCTTTTCATGATTCTTTTTATGCCGTAAAGGACAAAGTAAAACAAGATATGTTCATATTAAAACATGTTATAGCTGTGCAAACAAAACGCCGTCGTCCTCGGTCGAATTCTAAGCAATACAATGCCAGAGCTATGCAAAGGATGTATAGAATTTACTGTAGATCTCAAAAAAAGATGATATTTGTTTGCCAAAAATCTTTTTTACAAACATTGCACATAAAAAGGTATCGGGTAGAAAATGTGGTAAAGAACTATTATTTAAAAGGAACATTCCCAAAGGAAAACCGTGGTGGTGACCATAAGTCACATATATACAAAGACAAGAAACAAAATGTAATTTCATTCATACAGAAATTTAAATGCACTGAAGCTCACTATTGCAGAAGCAATACTAAGCGAATCTATTTGCCGTCAGAATTGAGCATAAATAAAATGTCCAAAATATACAATGACCAGACAGCTGAACATCTCAAAGTAAAGGCCTTATATTTTCGAAACATATTTAATACATGTTTCAATTTGGGATTTGGGTCACCACGTGTCGATGTATGTTCAACTTGTTTGCAGTTGACGGAAAAAATTAAAGTGGCCAATGAGACTGATAAAATTCGGTTGATGGTTGAAAAAACTGTCCACAAGAGACGTGCAAAAGCATTTTTTGACATGTTAAAAACAGAAGACCCTTCAATTAAAATAATATCTTTTGATTGCCAAAAAAATATGGTGCTACCTAAAATTCCAGATCAGAGTACCTATTACTCTAGACAACTTTATTTTTTTAATTTCACAGTAGTAGAAGGCAGTTCAAAATCATCATTGACGAGACAAAATGTATTCAGTTATTGCTGGACCGAAGATGAATATGCTAAAGATTCGAATCTAGTTTCATCTGCAGTTTTTAATCGACTTTGTAATACTGAATTTACAGCAGAATGTAATTTACTTCGGATTATGGCTGATGGATGCGCCGGACAGAATAAAAACTCCATATTAATAGCCATGCTTTCAAAATGGTTAGTCCATCATGCACCAACGCAAATTAAAATTATAGAAATAGTGTTCCCCGTAGTGGGTCACTCGTTTCTTCCCGCTGACCGAGTCTTTGCCCATATTGAAAAGCAACTGCGAAAAATGGAAAATATAATAAATCCTAGTGAGTACATAGACGTAGTAAGTCAACATGCTACGTTTGTTAACGTAGCAACAACATGTCAGATCTTCGACTGGAAAAGCACGGTAAAAGACATATTTTTAAATGTTGGGAAATGGCATGTACCTTTTGCTAAATGCAAAAGATTCTATCTAAAAAGAAACAGCAGATGTAGTGACATGGTGGGTCTTCGGGGAGAAATTCACTATAAACAAGACTTAGGTCAGTATAAAAATATTTGCAAAAAAAATAAAACGTCTGCAATGATTGCACCGACTATAGTGACACAAGGAGTGTCAGTAAAACCGTTAAAACTGAGAGACGTCGGTCAATTACTAAAAACTCATTATGGTGATGATTGGCGCAGCTTAGAGACCTTAGGATATTTTGCTCGAGTACTGTCACACGACATTCTTATGAATCATAATGTTGACGACGACGGAGATGACAACCCTGAAGAATCGATGTGCCAAGTCCAAGAGGAGCAGCCATTATTAATAGTGTAGTTTGATAATTATAGTTAGGGAATTAACGCCCTATACCAATATTAATAGATAGATAAAGATTTAAATTTGTCTTAAAATAGGTAGTTTCAAAATATAAAAATTGAGTAACTTTAGTGGAGGCTGTTGTTGTTGTAACACAAAAATTGAAAACTTGTTTGATAACTTGTTGCATGCTTATTCGCATCATTATAAGAAGAACCCTTTGTCGAGAATCTAAAAAAAAATCAAACCCGATTTCGAAAAAATGGACAAAATAATAAAAATAAGCTCTCCTACATACCAAGCGACTTATCTGTTATGTAGTCGGGAAACGTTACTACATGCAATCTTTTTTTTTCGTTGGTTATGCGTCAGGCGACTTTCGTCGTCCCCATACCTACATTAGACCCAGTTAATTCCCTCACTATTATGCCTAAATATATTTTTTTAACAAATTAAACATTATTATTATTATTAAACATTTTTTATTTTTAAATAGAAGCACCGTTAATTTTTACAGTCCTCTATGTCGCAAAATTTGTACATACCGCATGTAAATTACATAATTCCAGTGTACACTTCTATATTTCTATGCAAACTAAAAATATGGTCAAGTATCAAAATTAGTTTAGCGAGTTACATTAAAGAAGGTATGTTTCAAAACAAACAATGTCCAACAATTACATGCAACAGAAACAGCAAAGTCCACTTGAATATTCCAAAACCCGCAATGTCCAAACTGTTTATTTAATTTTAATGTAGTTATAAACAAAACTCGTTAACTTTTAATATTATGTTATCATTATAAAATAATGTACAACCCTTTACAAAAACTATAATTACCAATGTCGTTCGAATAACTCATACACTTAATTATTATGATTTGCGACTGGAACTATCAAATGGACAATGCTGTTTTTGATTCTAGTAGACTCTAAAAGTATGACCAACAAGAAGTGATGAATATTTTTAGGCAATTATACCCAGATTGCCCGGTACCCCTAAAGGTAATAAGACTGGGAAAATATGTTGCTGGTAAACATCGACCGATCAAAGCATGCTTCGCGACAAGCGACATACCTATTTGCATTCTACGTACCAAAAATAAATTAAGCGGAGATATACGTTTATACTCGGATCAAACGCCCTATCAGAGAAGTTTCTATAATAATTTAAAACGGGAATTGCAGCGTCGCGAGCTTGATGGAGAGAATAACTTGGCAATAAAATATGTTAAGGGTATCCCAAAAATTATAAAAACATTTCGCAACGAAGCACCCGCTCAAGCAAGCGAACCTAATGCCTGATAATGATGATAATTGCTCGCATAATATAATATATAACTACGATAATATTACAACGGATCCTACCTCATTTAAATGTTTTTATGCCAATGTTAGAAGTATAAGGAAGCCAGGCAGATTTGATGAATTGAAATGCATTTTGAAAGCGATGAATACTACGATACATATTATAATTTTAACAGAGACTTGGCTTAAATCGGAAGACGAAGCAAACTATTATTCATTGCAACATTACTCACATATCTATAGTTATAGAAAAGATAAAGGAGCGGGCGGTGTGTCTATTTATGTACACAAATCTATAAAGTACGAATTATCGGAGGAGACATACATGTATGGAATGCATTTGTTATGGATATTTTTACCGCGTTTCGCACTGTATATCGGTGCGATTTATAAACCGGACAAAAAGAAAACACCTGAATTTCTGGACAAATTATCTGAACACCTTGAAAAACGCCTCAGAGGGCTAGTTTTTGGCGACTTTAACATTGACCTTTTAACCGACGATACCAACACGAGAAATTATTTAACAATGTTGCAGGAATCCGGATATGATGTTCTAAACAAAATTCATGAGGACTATTGCACCCGTGAAACCGATAGTACTAAAACAATCTTAGATCACGCATGCACAAGTATAACTGATTCTTCAAATATTTTAACTATAGTTGACTCGCCGTTGACAGATCACAAGCAACTATATCTAGAAATGAGGAAAATTACGCACTCACAGAAACAGCGAATACAGTATGAAGCAGTAGATTATGTGAATCTGTATAAGAGTATGAGTGAAACAAGTTGTACAAATGAGAATAATTCATATTTAGTTTTAGAAACACACATCAAGCAGCAGATAAATACACATAAAGTAAAGAAATCCAAAGTGCAGAATACTCCCAGGAAGGATTGGATAAATAAAAATATACTAGAAGGAATAAAGAAAAGAAATAAACTCTGGCAGCACTTCAAGAAAAATAAGGAGGATAGTAAAATAAAAGAAGACTTCATTAGTTGTAGAAATAATTTAGATCTATTAGTAAAAACTACAAAAAGTTTGCATTTTTCGAAAGCGTTCGATACGTGTAAATCACCTAAAAATAAGTGGAAATTAATAAACTCACTTGTAACAAATAAAAACAAACACAGCTCCGCACCTACAAAACTTTATAATATGGATAATGATAATTATACTGCTGAACCGTTTAAGATTTGTGAAATTTTTAATTCGTTTTTCTCTTCAATAGGCCAATCATTGGCAAATGACATTCCAAAGAACTATGTTAATAATACTTATTATTGTCTGACCTACATAAATAATGAGCCAGCTGTAGAAATGAGCGAAATGCGTCCTTGCACTCCAGATGAGGTATATAAGATTATACAGAGCTTAGACTTAAATACTAGTACAGGGATCGATGGAATAAACACTAAATCGCTAAAAATGTATATCTGACCTTATTTCTAACGATATGTCTAAATGTATCAATCAATGTTTTAATGATGGTACTTTTCCCGAGCCTCTAAAGGTCGCAAAGGTCACTCCTATTTACAAATCTGGTACTAAAACTGATCCTAGCAATTATCGGCCTATTTCGGTGTTGCCTGTAATGTCAAAAGTTTTCGAAAAAATAATTTATAATAGACTTTATGAACACTTAGTAAAACTTAACTTCTTGTACGAACATCAATATGGCTTTCGACCAAAATCCAACACACTCTCCGCTACTGTTGATTTAGTTACAATGATTAAAAATAATATTGACGCGAAAAAATTCTGTTTAGGTATTTTTATAGACTTCAAAAAAGCGTTCGATACAGTCAGTCACAATATCCTTTTAGAGAAGCTCCAAGACTTAGGTATAACAGACAAAGCACTGAAAATGTTCAAATCGTATCTGAGTGATAGGTATCAAGTCGTACGAATAGAAAACAATGAAAGTACACCTCAAAAACTGACTTACGGCATTCCACAAGGGTCCGTGATCGGAACTTTGCTGTTTCTCATTTATGTTAACAATATAAGTAAAATAGGTTTGGCAGGACATGTAACGATGTATGCTGATGATACCTGCCTATTTTACTTTGGTCCTAACCTTGGCGACTTAATATGTACAGCGCAAAATGACCTATCCACATTCAACGTATGGTGTCGTAGTAATCTGCTCACAGTAAATGCGAAGAAAACCTCATACATGATATTTAAAGCTAAAAATAAAAAAATACCGAATTATCCCCCCTTATCAATAAATAATACTAAACTAAACCAGTCTCATTGTGAAAGATATCTAGGTCTACAACTGGACGATAAGCTTACTTGGAATGAACATATACAACATATCAGATCCAAACTATCCTCATTGAACGGATTGCTACGTAAGTCAGTGGGATGTATACCGCGAAGCGTATGTCTTGATATATATAACTCATTGGTCAAATCACATTTACAATACCTAATCGAAGTATGGGGGTCGGCTGCTAAATCAAACCTTAAAGATTTACAAATAACACAAAACAAAATAATTAAAACATTGTTTAGATACAAAAAATTGACAAACACCCGAGCTTTATACAAAGAAACACAGCTACTTAATCTACAACAACTATATACATACACAACATGCATACTAATTAGAAAAATACTTACTAATGAAATACATATTAATATAGAATTTACTAAAAGAAAATTTAAGCACAATCTTAGAAATACTGATAAAATAAAATTACATAACTTTAGAACAAAAACATATGGTCGGAAAAATATAATGTTTGAAGGTGCAGAGATGTATAATGAATTACCGAAAGAGATAAAACAATGTGAAACAGTTAATAAATTTAAAAACAAACTTAGAGAATATATTATAGATAAGATATTTTGATAAATGTTCTCCGAAAGTTCTGAAACTAACCTAATGATAAGTACTTACTAATACTCATTGTAAGTGGACTTATGTCTTTTATGAGTAAATAAATTCTTTAAACCTAAAAATAATGAATCGCAAGAGTACGCGCTCAACATAGCCCAACGTCCAATCAGAGCACAGGAACAGTGTGGATGGTGCACTAACCGGTTATCAAAACAATGGGCGGGCTGTTAACATGCCAGGTACAGATTGTATATAATATGTCACTCGTTTACTTCGGTTCATAGTGTGATATGTAGGGAACTAGGAGACTTAACACACTGAAAGTATACTGTTAACTGAATATTTATTTAGTAAAACGGGGGTTTTTATCCCTTACCTTGAAGCCCTAAAAGTGGACTATGAAGAACCTGAAAAGTACGAAGGCACAATTCACACCGACCTAGCCCGGAGGTTCAATCACATCCTAATTAATACAAAGGAAGAGAGGGAAGCAATTAACAAAAAACATAGATTCCCATCTAACTGCACATTATTAGATGCACCTGCATTAAATCAAGAGATTAAAGCAGTAATTACAGATAGCTCTAAACTGAGGGATCAAGGAATAGAAATAGCCCAATGACAAGTTGACATTGCCACAGCCATCATCGGCAAGGCCATGACAACATTATTAGAAACTGGAGATGACAAGCTTAAAATCCTGAGTGAATTGACCGACACTACAAAAATTCTTACAGACGTGAGTTACCATCAAACGAAAACACGAATAAAACTAATCTCACCATTACTAGACAGAAACTTCAACCAACTTAAAACCAAAAGAGATGGTTTATTATAACCTGTCAGAGGTTATAAAGGATAACAAGCAAATAAAACAAACAAAATACAAAATCTGTAGCTCAAAATAAACAGCCGGCTGTTAACAATAAACAAACCTAAAACAATTTGGGAAACAAGGGCCCACCACCGAAAATTACGAAAACGAATGCCCGTGTTGGGCCACCCAAGAAGACTCCAGACCAATACCGGACCCAGTGGCCCCGGCCCTACCAACAACATCTACCCCGTTCCGAGAGCGAAGCTTCTCAGTCTGCGAATTCATTCGTGCGTGCGGGAGCGTTTGTTAAAAAGTGGATTTATTGTGGATTACGTGAATAAAAGAATGCCTGGGTAAGTTATTTTCCTGACTGACTGACTGATACTCAACCGAGTGACCAATCCGGATTAAATCCGGAATTGCTAGAAATACTTGGAGCTAATCCGGGTGCAATTTCACAATATGGACCCGACATTAACAATGAGCTGACCAATAGATTAATATACATACTAAGATCGGGTTTTAAGAAAGAAGAACGTGTAGAATTCATTAAAAAGTATCTAGTTCCGGAAAATTGACAAATAATTGCGGCACCGGAGTTAAATACCGAAATAAAAAAGCGGCATTGTCGAAGGCACATTTGAAACGAGATAAGGCACTAGAATTGCGACAGAAAAGTGTAGCTACCGTCATTTCTTGTCTCACCCATGTGATCAAGACTAGCTGCTACGCGTCTCTTGTGCGATGTACAGTACAATGACACTGCCTCTAGAAAATTCTTTGCCTTGAGCACGGTTAAAATATAAATAAAAGACCAACTATCCGACACTAAAATAAGTAAATATTTATTCGGCGATAACTTCAGCGAAACGCTCAAAGCGCCAAAGGCCGTTTCGAAATCAAGTGCAGATTTGAAAGATCAACCAAAAAGTTTTTTGAAGTAGAGAAATCATATTTCTTCGAATAATTAGATATCACGATTTTAATGGGTATAATCAGTGAATTTATGTGTAGTTAATAGAAACGAAATCTTCGCTTCGTTGCGTATGCGGTCGGCCTCCGAGACCATACCGCTGTCGGAAATATACTTAGCAGAGGCTGGCAGGCTGCTACGTACCTACTAACATAACATAGTTTTACACACACAGTTAGTAGCCTGGCTATCCAGAGAGGGAATGTCGCCAGTCTCTTGGGGACGATGCCGCGTGGAGACGCTCTGGACGGTGTTTTTTATTTGTGATGTGTATGTATGTTATTATTTTTAATTGTGTAATTTAATTTTTATTTGTGTTTTACACAACATTAACTAGGTAAGTTAAGTAGAGATTAATCATAATTTGAATATCCCGACTTTCTGAATTACCCACGGTGCATCAAGCCTTTCAACACAACCCACCCACGCTCGCACTTGATCCCTTTTTTTAGATTTCCGAAGGTGGCACCATATCTACTTATCGAAACAATAGCGCCATCTATGCGTAAATGGCGGGCGAGCACACAGCTGGCTGTGCCCCAAACGCTCCAAGAGTATGTCGACGTTCTTGGAGCTCATACACGCCATAACAACTTGCTGTTGGGCACAGTACGGGGAGGCGGAGAAGGCGGCGCCGGCGTTGCGGTTATATTGGTGCAGGACGGATCGAGAGTTGCCTGCAGCAGGCACAAACGCTCATAGTAGACGGTACTTTTCTAAAAGTATCATCGGCCCAGATGCTTGACCCCAACTGCCCAGATGCTTGCCGTGCTCGCGGTTGTCGGCGGGTCATACTTTACTCCTGCGATTGCCATAATGAGCGACCGCAGGCGTGAGTTGTATGACTCGCTGATTCAGTGGTTGTGGGCCGCAGTAGGCAACCCGACGCCGGAATTCATTATAAGTGATTTTGAGCCGGCTTTGCAGGTAAGGTAAATTGCCTGTGATGTAGGGAACTGGTAGACTTATTTATTGAGTAAAAACAGGGGTTTTATACTAATTAATCTAGGTGCATACTACTTCCTTCTAGTACAATATTGATTCCTGTGTAACCTTGCCCTTGACACATCTTCTTATCGGTGTAGGTGCGATGCAATGCAATAAACTAGTTTTATAAATCAAAAGAAAATATTTTATAGGATTCAAAATTATAGTTATAAAAAAAAATATCAGAAGAAAAATCCTCTAAAACCAAAGAAAGACGATGCGGATATCGCAATTGACTTTAGGGTGAAGAAAGAGACCAGCCCAGTCGACGAACCGCTCTACGATCAGAAGGCCAATTCTCGTAAATAACATTGTTTGAATTACATTTCAATATCATTTCGATTACACATCGATTTCAAAAAAATATGCTTTTGGTATTTTTGAGAATACGAAAAGCTGACTTTGAGGATATTTTTAGCTACTTGGAGGGTTTCTTAATCGAAATGATATTGAATCAATGTTATTTACGAGAATTAGCCTTCTGGGCCCTCATACGAGCTCCGTTCCGATTCAGGAAATATATAGTCAGAACCATGATTTCTCCGGTTTCATTGACCTAGTAGAACGGACTTATGAAACGTTTAGAGGAATAGACCCCCGTCTTGACAGGCGTTTGCCGTATAGCATGTTCCAATATGCCATGTGCACGATCCTGAATGTTTACCTATTAGACCTATCGCGCGAAAATTGAGATAGGAAATTCGTAGCGAACATTTTCCAGGATATATTGCCTGATGATTTATGCATCTCGGATGACCTATACCATTACATCACGAATATAGGGAATACGACAACAGTCGCAGCAGTACCACAAGCGAGGAAAGAGGAAGAACAGATACCCTCTGGATCCTTCGGCGTCATAACAGCCGAGTTTAAAATAAATATATTGATTTTAATATTTAATCGTAATGGCTGAGCACGTTTTGGAGGAGTTGCGCGCCCGTTGCACATTGTTTACAATGAGGCAACGTTACACCTGTATTACATTACGATAGTGTACCCGACAACGACGGAGCCTGAATATATGGCATGCTTCGATGCGCCAGTGGGGCACCCTGTATTGTGGCCCAGTAACTCGGAATTGGATATTGGGTTGTTATTCAACGTAGAAACTCCCGTGGTGTTTGCAACTCCCGACTTTGTTTATGCTGATTGCCGTGTGTCCACGTCCGGATTGTTTTGGTACGTGCGGATACAATACAATAGACACCAATGCATAATAATAGTTGATTACAATAGAGTGCGCATCCGCATCTTCGTTACTGTTTTGTGAAAACGTTACTTGACCCTGGCTTGTATACTTAATTCTGGAATCTGCTCAAACGACTTGGCATGAAAATACGGACCTGGATATTTCACTCTTATATTGGAATTTTAACACTACTAGGTACCTACTGAAACATTGACAAACTTTTGACTCGCAACAATTTAAGACTGCTTAAAAATAGAATATGGCCATGGAGAGTAACACACTTTATACTAGCAACAAGATGCCATAATTGCAATAACTCTACGGATACTGTTGACCAAATACCAAAGCATTTTGTTGTACTGGAGGCAGAAATAATAATTCACCTGATACTTCCTAAATTTATTTGGTTTCAAACCTGTTCATCATTTAGTATTTACGACCATTATCCAGAAGAAGAATGTGAATATTGTCAAAACAATTAAGTCTTATAATTAATTAATTAATTAGTCTTTTAATTAGTTTTATATTCTACAAGAGTCACGTTTTTATAAATTTACCATTTTATTTTCTAGTTTTTAAAATGCCACTAACTGGAGCTGAACGTGCAAAGAAATTTAGAGAAAATCTGAAAAATGACCTAGAAAAAACTACAAAGAAAAATTGATAATTTAAAATATGAAAGTCAACTATGCTCAATCTCAGAAAAATGATGCACATTTGAAGTGTACGATTGACCGACTCAGAAAGCAACTTAGTCGCTCTAAACAAATGATAAAAGCTTTGGAAATAGCTAAAATGAAAACTGAGACACGGTACGAGAATTTAGTTGATGTAAACAAATTCATCTTTTCAAGTCACAAGTCCCTCATTTCATCTTCACTAATTAAGCACTTTCGTAGCCCTCGTAAACCCGTATTCTGCATTTGAAATGGTATAGGAGGTCAAGAGAAAGCGACCACCTGTTATGTAACCTTGCCAATAGAATTTAATGATATTAGTTTAAAAGTTGATCTGTTTGTGATACCGGCAGAGTTCATGAACATTCACCAGTCATAATAAAATAAAATACGGCTGTTTAATTTATTTTTATATGTACCTAACTTTCCAGATCGGCAAGAGAAAGCTATGGTGATGATGCTAATGGTTACGTACAAGTGTGTACGGTCAAATGTAGAATTACGCCAGAACACCGCGTACGCACCATCGTTGCAGTGACTGCAATGAAAAGGACCAAGAAGTTTTAAACGTAACTTGCGAAGATTGTCCCGCCAGCAGAGGTGGCTGTAAACATACTATAGCATTTTTAATGTGGCTACATCGTCGAAGCGAGGAACCTTCAACGACAGCTATCAATGAAGGGCACAGGGGAAAAATATGCTATGTCACATTTTTATGTTATTTGAACTGGCAATGCGATTGTGTAGTACTAATGTGGTAGGGACAAAACTCCATAACACACTTTGCAGTAACATGCATAGTCACGGAGAAATCTACGTAGGAAAATATTGGAACAGTGCAATAACAAGCAAGATCCAAGTCGTACATGAAAAAAATAAGCATTTTCTATGGTTGCCACCTTGACGTTTTGACAGTTGGGAGTTTTTTTGAGGTTATTTCAGTTGTGTTGTGCGGTGTTGTCACGATGTGCCATATCGTCGCAACAGCTCCTTTCTTTTAAATTCTAAATAAATCATTAATATTCTTTTTGATGAACTTTTAAACTAATAAAGCTTTAATTTTACACGAAATTAGGTCATTTTGAAACTGCTAGCGACCTCTCTCATCTAAAAGACTAACTACTTGAATCGGTTCTGGCGAAATAACGCCGTTCCGCACCGTCAGATGGAGCTAATTGCGACCACAAAATCGATTTAATTTCTTCATTAAAACAATTTAGTAATTGTTTTAACTAACTAAATCTAACATAATACATTTAAATCATTCATAGAAACAATAAATCAAGAAATAAAACCTAGAATTCAACATTATATTTTATCTGTGGCTCATCTGTCAAATGACGTACTTCCGAGGTGACATACATGTAGTTCCACCTGGTTTTGCTCTTCTCCTTTTTCCTTGCGAACGGCCGAGAGCTTTCGCGACTTAAAGCTTAGAAATTATTAATTCGAATCAACAATCGTGAGCTGTTCTCATCTAAATTGTGTTTTAATTTATTCCCTATTATCAGGTAAGTGGATCCATCAACAAAAAACTAAATTATTTACAAAATATCGCAGTTACAGAAATTCGTGAGACGTACCTCGTGGTCACGCTCTGCCCTTTTTAGGCCTGCCTTGTTTCTCAAAATGGTAAACCCTTTTCTTATAACGAAATGAAACCTAGTCTTAAATGTGCATGCGCAGTTTACAATAAATAATTGTAGTTATTGATATTATGTGACACGTTCGCATCTTAACTTAAAAATAACCAAGTACACACACCCTGTTTGTACCGGTGTACTAAAGGAACGCTTTCCCTTTAAGGTTATCTACCTAATGTAATATTATTTCTCTTGATTTAACTCATAAATTATTAGATTTTAAGTTCTAAGTAAGTCTGTTTTAACATGTTGCCTGAATTTGTTGTGAAAGCCACCGACCAAGAAACGCATTTAGTATTGTCAGAGAAGACTTAATCTTGAACGGTCGATGACTTTCATAACGGGCATTTTGGACACCTGTTGACCCCTAATACTGGAACTTCCAGGGAATTATCGTCGGGCTTACAGCACCCCTACTCTTTGGAGAAGCTTCCGGGGCTATATACGAAGACACCGGTCCGTCATGACACCGAGGAGCCGATTCCGGTCTGGGACCGCTTGGCGTAGACCGGCGTCTTGACGCACTTTGAGAAAGAGATGCCACACCTTGTCCCGGACGCTACACGACCTGTTTCCTTGAGCTAAGTTTTCTTAATGAAACCCAACAACCGGTAACTCGCAGAGAGAGAGAGAGAGAGATAGGGAGATAGAGAGCTTTGTGTCCTACGCTAGCTCGGTTCTAACCCCGCTGAAACCGACCCTCTAAAGGAAAAAGTCCCATGTCCTTATTCTAGCCTCAACGTTAAACACTAAACTTAAATACTTTTATTCCACGTCTAAAAAAACTTAATTCTAACTTAACCTAACTTAAATATTAACTTAACTTGTAGCTTAGTTCTTAATAATCTTAAAATAAGTCTTGTAGCTTAGTTTCTTAATAAATATTATGTACTATTCTAATCGTCTCGCTTATCATTTTTCCGCCCCAACGATTAGCATAGCGACAGTGTATGTTTATGTATTCAATTATTAAATGAGTTATATTGTTTCGCAAGAAGGAGACGAGGTTAATCTAAACCAACCTAGGAAAAAACGAAAACTTTACGGTCCAATATCGGATGTTAACCAAAAAATTCGACTAAAAGTCACGAAACTGGTCTAAATTGTTATTGAAGGAGGTATAAATGTTTTGAAGTTTTTAATGAGGAACAGAGGGCTAGAATTCTGAAATATTTTAACTTGTTGCCATCTAGGGTTGAACAAAATCTTGATTTATCTGGTCTAATAAGTGTATTAGAAATTCAAAGAAGACGACCTAGAAAAGAAGAGGCTGAAGCTAAGTTACATACAGCAAATTACGCGTACAGAGTGAGACTTGTGGAAGAAATCCAGCCGCTTGATGTGCCAGTATGTGCTTCTGCATTTATTGCTATACTGGAGTAACAAGGCAAAGAATATGTACAATAAAGAAATCATCACTTACAACAGACCGACATGAGAGGTAAACATAGTACGCTCCAAAAAAATTAAAAAGTCATGGATCACATACGGTCATTTCGTGGAAGAAAAAGTCATTACAGCTGTAGCGTGTCACATTCACACACACACATGAGCCTATCACCTACCTATAACGACTGTGTAACAGGAGTCAGAGTCGGTCGCTAGCCAGTAAGGCGAATAAACGTGTGGAGCTTAGTTATAAATATCCGAGTGTAATTACGCCTTAGAAGATAGCCGAGTAGGGAATTAGGCAGACTTACTTCTAAAGTAGTGACACCGACGTGATAGTATTTGCAACACTTGCATCGGACACGCTCAGGTGAACACCCTCGACCACACCACGCATACCGCGGTAAAACTTTGCAAGCAACTTCTTACGCAGTGCCCTCTGAAAAGTATGCACCTCTCGCCTGAACACTTTGTCACTCTCAAAAGGGTGCTAATCAGCAGCATCAGACAAAACTAGGTCAAACTGATCACCAGTTCCGTCCTCTCGGCTGGTGTTACCACCACGCGCGTGGAGCAAGGTGGAATCATGTTCGGCTTGTCAAATCACCACAACAACCGCATCAGTTCTCAACATCATCAAAAGACGCCTACACTACACCCGACCGACTGAACATCCAGGTCCAAAACCCTTAGAATCCCCGAGGAGGAAACCGTTTCCCCCAAGGTTGCATCCTCAACCAGTATTTCAGCGAGCTTTACACCACTTTTATCACCAAAGGCATCAATCAAATGCTGCTCCTCTTTGAGTGCCTCGGTTAAGTTGCCGTGTTCATAATACCGATCACGAAAGCTCCTGTCCACCCTTCTTGACACAGTGGAAATGAAGTTCTGCAAGCGCTGCAAGCGCTGCAAACGCACACCGGATGTCGACCGATCGTTAACAACATCCACGTGCACACCTGTCAACTGCCAGCGAACATGTATAGTCGTAATGTTGGAGTACCTGACGAGCCGACGTATTCGTTGTCTCCGCCCGATGAGAGACCTTTGCAGTGGCATTTTGATGTGACGCGAGAGGAAAGTGCACCTCGGGAAGTCTCGACGCAGTCCTGTGTTGCAGTTTCGTTGGGGGCGGCTGCACGGATGTCTGGTGTTACTAGGACGTTAATATCAATGTCTGTTGGTGGTGTCGAGATAATTTCCTTAGAGAAGCCAGAACAACCGGCAACGATGACTTATAAGTGCACTCGAGAAACCGTGTTTGTCTCGAGTGCATCTGGGAGAAGACCGGCTGCCACGAAGCAAGGTGTGTTGAAACCTATAAAGGAAGTAGAGAAAATCACGGTTTCAACACCTGGAAGAACGGCAGGAGTGAGAACGGGAATACTACCGAAAAAAATAGGTAAAGGTTATTTCTACGCAGCTTTTTTTTTCCATTTTCGTGCCGCCCCCGCTCCTCTCCGCTCTATAATAATATTGTCAGTCAAAATAATAATTATGACATATTGGTGAACAAGCTATAAATTATCTGTGAACCCTAATATCAACATCTGTAGTTTGTTTGTTTGTGGTTTGTTGTATTGTATTCGTCGCCATATTAATCTAAGTCACTTTTGGTTCTAGAGCAGAAAACAACAATGGGTTCCCGATGCGATGATGCGACATGCACCATGTCTACAGGATCTAACGCAAATGAGTGCAAAAAAAATTTTTGATGGTTAGCGTACTTTAGACAACGTACAAGTAAGGCGATGATGCGACATGCACCATGTCTACAGGATCTAACGCAAATGAGTGCAACAAAAATGTTGATGGTTAGCGTACTTTAGACAACGTACAAGTAAGGCGATGATGCGACATGCACCATGTCTACAGGATCTAACGCAAATGAGTGCAACAAAAATGTTGATGGTTAGCGTACTTTAGACAACGTACAAGTAAGGCGATGATGCGACATGCACCATGTCTACAGGATCTAACGCAAATGAGTGCAACAAAAATGTTGATGGTTAGCGTACTTTAGACAACGTACAATAAGGCGATGATGCGACATGCACCATGTCTACAGGATCTAACGCAAATGAGTGCAACAAAAATGTTGATTATTGTTGATGGTCAGCGTACTTTAGACAACGTACAAGTAGATTGCGTATATTATGTTCGGCCACAAAAGTGCATGATCACCTTATAGCTCTAAACTACTATAATATTATGTTTCCAACTTCTGATCTTGAACCAGATTTGCACTTTATGTTAACAATTGCAGCAACATATAGTTAGTGCAGATCTGTTTGAGGAAGAGAGTTGCTTCTAGTCCCCTCGAAAATACTTCACATTTTTTTGAAAAATTAGAAGTAGTTGCCAGTAATGGAATGATTTTAGAGACATTGACGCATGACAATACTATACAGTTGATTTACTTTCAATATCCGTGGATGACTACGTTTTTGACGTGACAACGTCTTATAAATTGGTTTGCCGGGTGACACTTCAAGAAACTGCGTTACGCTCCGCTGACGTTATGCGCTCACAATGAGAGCGAGTGAGAGGCACGCGGGCATGGTTAGCCCGCCTAAGAGCGAGAGAGACAGACATAAAAAGTGAAAGGCACGCGTCCCTTCCACTCGAGCACAGTTGTTGTCACGTAAAACTTTCGCCCGTATACCGACTTTACAGGCAACCAGTTTCTTTTTGAACAATATCCGGAACATATATTAATTAATCGTAGATGGTCCAAACAGCACTTCTTAAGAACTATGGAACTGATTACGTCACAGCCATCTACGTTTGTCCCAAAGTCAAATAAAGTAAAAGCTAGCCCTGAAACTAAGCGTTTTATTGAAAGTAATATCGGAATCGAATTATAAATACCGAATTTCTATTTTTTAAAAATTGGTTCTGAAATGGGCAGGCACATCTTATAAAAAGTGCCCTGTTATAACAGATGCACAAAGTCCAATAACTACTAATACCCCAGTAGAAAAATCACAATTATTAGAAAACAGATATAAAATGCCCAGTGCTACAAGGCAATCGCGATGTAAATGATCCAATTGTTTCCTGCAAATCACTTGTAGATTTACTGAAAAGAGCCCCTATTCCTAAATTGCCTATCCCAGTAAATGCGTCTATATGTCGTTTTAAACTAACAGCTATAGGAAAAAAACGTCGCGCTCCAAACCGATTATTATGCCTCGAAGCCAAAAACTCTTCTTCCGGTTTAATATAATATTATGCCACAAAAAGTTACCTTGAATGTTTGTGATAAAATCAATTATGCTTCGATGCCAAAAACTCTTCCTCCAGTTACCAAAAGCTACCTTGAATGTTTGAGATAAAATAACATTGAATAATAATCATTTCAATATTCTCCTTAGCAATCAAGCTACCTAGCTCTCTTCAAAAAAACTTTTAAGAATCACATAATTAAAAAATATCCTATTAACTAAATATATATATATATATATAATATATACCTATATATATAAAAAAAAAAAAGCTAACTCATAATTATCGATAGCCATCGCTATCGTGATATACGTGATTGCCCCATACTTGTTTGTTTCGTTTTATCGAGATTTAAGTGTAGTGTTTAAATGTTTTAAATATAATAATGTACATAGTGGCAACACGTAATAATAGTTGAAGTAATTTTACGGAATGTCGCTGTGTTTCGACTCAATATTGTAAGTTTATATTTACCTACCCTATGTATGCCAGTACCTCTTCTTATTTAAATTTAATTAGACTGTATTTCTCTGGCAAATGAAATTGTAATTCTTATTAGAGAAATAAAGTTTCTTTAACCATAACCATAATCAATGGCTGGATAGTGACATAATATTTGCAGCTTCTTGTTTACTCAAGAAAGAACACAGAAATATGGAAGGGTTACAAAATCCTTTGCTATTAGCTCCTTTGCTGTTGATTTACAGCCAAATAGCTATAACTGTGGTTTATTCGTCATAGCCTTCGCTAAACTAATTTGTATAAATAAAGACCCTACCAAAGAAAATTTAGTTCAACGCGTAATGAGGTTGCTGCCTTTTTTTTAAATATACCTAGGTAATTTTAGTGTTATCTATATAATAAGCTGCCGGGCAAGCCTACTCCACCTAATACATGTACAGTGCGTGCAGTAATAGCATGGATTACCGAATAAGATAAATAAGCACCTAAACTATCTCTTTTTTTTTCAGGTTTTGATACCATTGGCTTTTTACGTCAGTGGGTCATATCAAACCTTGGTAGGTCAGAGTTCAACCCACTTAGTGTCCCAATTATCTGTCTTACGTTCTGTGCACGAGGTGACAGAGGCACTTAACAAAATATTTGCTTCCTACATACGCTTCCCTTTGAATAGAGAGGCTAGAGAGAAAATTAGGAGAAGATTATCAATTTTTATTATTGCATTTTATACACTTAGAATATTTTTTTATTTTAGATTTTACACTAAGTTCTCCATACCCGGAGTTTTTGGGTGTGTAAATGGGACGCATATTGCAATAATAAAGCCAGCATAGCAAGAAGAGCTATATTATTGCCGAAAGGGATATCATTCCCTAAATGTGATGATAGTAAGTTAATAACCGGGTAATAAGTTTTCACAAGAGTATGAAAACTCTTTGGAGCAGTTTATATTAAAATACAACCCAGTGTCATCACATTTTAATATTAAACATGCGCCAAATAGAAAATACTTGCCAGAAGGCATAAATTTTTCAACCATTTATAAAGATTTCAAACAATATTGCTCAGAGAAAAATGTAACTATTTGTAGTTGAACTCATTTCCACGCTATGATAATTTTTTTTTTTCAACCACTGAACTATCTCAAGATATTTGCACTAAATGAACAAACCACAAAATAGCTCACGAAAAACGACCTCTGCCTTGCAATTGTAAGGATTGTAAAATTATGGGGCTGCACTTAAAAAATAAATACAACTCGAGAAGAGATTTAAAAGTAGCAGAAGTTCGACCTGACAGATCTGAAGGAAAAGAAGCTGTGTTTTACCGTCGACATGCAAAAAGCGATATGCATGCCACTTACTTCCAACAAAAGAGTATTATTTTTTAAGGAAACTTGTTCTCTTTATTGAGTCATTTGTGCCACCTGGTAAAAATTTGGACCTTCAGAATTTGGAAAAAGATTGGTCTTTAATTGAAATGGCGATACCAATTCTGCAAATATTTTATGAAGTGACGGTGGAAGTATCGACTGAAAAGTCAGTTAGTCTCTCCAAAATTATTGTTTACTGTCGGTTGCTGATGAGACAGATTAGGCATCACTTGTCACAAGCTGAAGCTGTGGAGAACGGGAGAATACATACGTTACTGCGCACACTGGACGAGCAGCTACATCGTAGATTTGAAAACATCGAGAGTAATGCTTTGTATGCGGAGAGCACGTACATAGTCGTTTGTAAAGATTGAATTACTAGGAGACATAATAGATAAAAATTTGAAATTCATTTAACTTGTCGAACATAATATAACGATTGAAACCATTGTAGAGAGCAGGGTGGTGCGCTACTCTCAAGATGTTGCGAGTCCGAATTGTCTTGCTTGTCTTGCCAGATGGCGCTGTGTTAACAGTGTTAAAGACAACAAACCTTACATACATTACGACACAACGTACGATTTCCGAATATTCCATCTTGGAGTTAACACAGAGACCTCAAAAGTTTGTACCTTAAGCTCCTTAAAAAAAATTTATTGACTTCGAATTAGCAGCAAGGCGAGCTGTGAGCGAGGTATTCCCTGACCCTATAATATCAGGCTCCTATTTCCACTTTGTCAGATGAGTCTGAGCAGATTTAAGCTGCTGATTAGATGTTTTATTTTAATGTCCCTCACATTATTATTCGTTAGCTCGTGTCTTAAAAACGCTTGGTTTTGACTGAGTCGGGGCTTTGGGGACCAACCGGCAATAATTGCCGATTTAAAGAAGGGAAACATGAGAATTGGCCAAGTATGTGGTGCCCTTCTGGGAACGTCGATCTGACGATCTGATGGTGTGGCGAAAAAGAAACCGGGCCGGCTATGATTTCGACATACCATGGGGTCACCATCGCTGATGGTAAGCCCATTGTCGTCAAAGATTATAACGTTTGTATGGGTGGCGTGGATCGCAAAGATCAAATGCTGTCTACGTACGCTGCTGTAAGCGTAAGCTGTCTGCCAACGACACACTTAGTTAATGAATCTAAGACATCATTCTTCGATTGGCCGGCACCTTACACAGCAGGCACTGCGGATTCCTGCTGACCTTGCGGACTGGATATTTCAGGGAGCTACGTACCCTCTATAGAACCCCGGCCAACCCGTACCGCTGGTTCGGAGCCATGGAGGCGGACGTGTCCATTATAGCGCTGCCACGCCGGTTTGGAGAGCCCACCGCGGAACAAGAAAGCCTGGCGTAGGCCCTTACTTGGACCATCTTAGCATGACCCGATACCTAACACCTTGATCGGAGGACCTTAGATTTTCACCACAGGACGTACCTTCGAAGCTCCCTCTACAGATGAGTCTCTCTTTTTTAGTAAGCCTTGTACGTTCAGGAACCCGTTGGTTATTCTTATTTCAGCTGAACTTATAGCAATGTAGCTCGGACTCCGCTGAAACACGGCCCACCCAGGGAAACAGTTTCATGCCTTCTTACTGAACTTAAATTCTCTTAAATTATTCTAAATTACTTAGCATACATAAATTTCTCGGTACTTAACTAATAATTTAGTCTTAACTAGCTCTAATTAATTCTTACTCATTAAACTTAAGCCTAGTATAACTTACATTAATCTAGTCTTATATAATTCTCACTTAAAACCTTAGACTCAAGATCTTTCCTTGTATTATTAAAACTACTTAAAACACTTAAAACTTAAAAAAACTTAAAACTAATTAAATTCAATGTCACTACCAGCCGATCTTGTCTTTTTGTTTCCCGTGCTACTAGATCGACCCTAGGTAGGCGAGAATGTATGGAGACATGTTTTAATTTTCTTTTGCTTTTTACCAAAATAAAAAATGTAGGTACTGTATTTTTGTTGGAAGCGTTAAATATTGAGTATGGAAGAGATGAATCCGGGAACACAGCACGATTGAGGCAGAACCTTCGTGACTAAGCCAAGGTATTAGATTAGAGCTTTGAGACTCTAGAGTACAAAGGACACTAGACTAAATAAGAAGCTGTTTACAGATCTGTGTAATGTGCTCAAGCCCTAAACGGCTTCACTCACAAGAAACAACACTAAGTAGGTAGTACAAAGGTACAATGGTGATTATAGTAGGTGTGTCTTAACTATAATTATGTGTATTTTACAATATTATCTTTTTGCCACGGGTTCATATCAGAAGCCTGTGGGTATTAGCTACATTACGGGCTCAGTCAGGCTAGTGTGTCAAAAGCGGTGAAAGAAGTCACAAGTGATCATCACCACTACACAGTTGAAGACCGCGAAAATGGCTGTTCAATTTTCACAAGACCAATTCAACCAACTCATGGCTAAAACACCTGCGCCTGCGCCGCTGGCACCACCTGCACAAGCTATAGGCTCATTTACAAATTGTCGGTATTCCTTTGACGGACGCAGAAATGCAGAGATCGTGGAATCCTTTTTAGCGGCTTTAAACATTTTCAAGAGAGCACAAAAGATTCCCGATAAGGTCGCTTTAGCTAGAGGAACTACCGGTTATGATGAAGGAAGAAGCTGGCTTTAACTGCCATAATGAACATATCTGGTTATCTACATATTATCGACAGCTTCGCTTCATGAAGGTAAGTAGGTACCTAATATTATTTTAGTTTTGACTAATAATTTTAGTAGGTAGGTACCTATGTACTTCTAAATTAGTTTATAAAACTTTTATATATATATATAATTCTACTGTACGTGTGTATGTCTCTGCTGTACTCCTTCTAAACGACTGGACCGATTTTGATGATTTTTTTTATTATGTGTTTGAATGAGTCCATTAGTGGTTTTGATTCACAATTGGACCCGGTAGGTGGCGTTACTTTTGTAGTTTGGCAATACAAATTTTACTATAATTTAGATGTGGAATCCCAATAAAAGCGAGGCGCCGCCTGATTTCTTGGCGGCCTTATACGGCGACGACGGCGGCAGTGAGGATGAATACGACGGGGAAGACGTCGTGATCAGTGATGATGAGGTACCAACTTTTCAAAAATCGAACATGTTCTTTTTTTGTTTTTACGGACAATTTTATTTATAGACTTATCTGTAGGTGGAACCGGTGTACCGTCGTCGGGATGACGACGACGAGCCGCGGCCGCGTCGTCACCGGAGCCACCGTCGTATTCCCCGCTGACCGTCATGGGGTCGTCGCCGATGTCGCCGCCGTAAGTTTTATCACTTTTTATCTAGTTTAGTAAAGAAGACAAGCGATTACTATAAGTACTAAAACTTCATTTATTTATTATACAGATATGCGAGCCGTGCCGCGCAAAAGTCGCGCTCCCACTCGCGCTCGCCGCATCGTGAGTTGGAGCTATTTTTTATCTAGTTTAGTCAAAAAGTGACGACAATGTGTACTAATAACGATGCATTTATTTCAGGCTCGTTGTCCTAGCGATGTACGGCGAAGACGGCGAACTATTGTGTGATGATTTCTTTGACCCGGACTCGCACGCCCTGTACGAGAGTGTGAGTGAGAATGTTTGTGTGAATGTTGAGCATATGAGTGAGGATTCAGGTTTGATTGAGAGGAGGAGGGCGTGCGGTACGCCGCGGGCAAACAGGTTGCTCGGGTGGACGTAGTCGTCAAGAAGCCAGATGGCAGGTTGGACAGCCTCTGGAAGAGGTAGGTCTGGCTCACCGACGACGACGTGTCACCCCGTACCCGAGCTGCGTGAAATGGTGAGGGAATTGCTGAGGAAACGTCAGGCGAGAGTGGAGTTGATGGAAGCACGGCGAATGTGAGCACGTGAGAGCAAAACTGCGGGAGCGAGCGGGTTCGAGGACACCCGTGATGGAAGGGATAACTCAAAACCTACTTTCTATGAAACCAAGCCTACCTATTCCAGCATCGCATGTGGGAAGGTACATTGGGAGACCGAATTATTGGGCCTTATTTTTTAGATCAAAGCATGAACGGGGTGAATTAGCTATTATTTTTAAGAGAAGTACTTAGCGAGTTAACCTTTGACTTTCATTGATCGATGTGGTTCCAGCATGACGGCGCACCACCACATTTTACGACTACTTAAACGGACAGTTTTCATGACAGTATATTGGCCACCAAGATCGCCAGATCTCATACCTCTGGAATTTTTATGGGGTCACGTAAAACAATTAGCGTACAAAGAAGTGTTTGAGACAGAACTAGAAATGCGAGCCAGGATCGTCGCAGCGTTCGATATAATTAGATCGGACTCAAGTGCAATGTTACAGAAAGTGTGCGCAATTTTTATAATCATCGAAGCCTCTTAAGTAAGTACCTACCTATCTAAAAAAAAGTTTTTGTTAAGAGTATTTCATGTAAAAATGTTTTTTGTTTCATTTATAGGTGACATCCGTAGACTTTTTGCATCGGAAGAGCAACGTGTCCGACAACTTCTTAGCGACGAAGAGCTGGGCGACCGCCCGCGCCGCCCCTCTCAATTTTTTTTCGTCATTAGCTGGGGCTACCTTGAAAGATGATTAGCATGTAGACAAAATTTGTAATAACATTACTAGCATTAATGATAGTATTCTTTTGAACAAAACAGATCAAGATTAATTTTTATGACACCTTTTCAATCACAGATTCCAAAGAGATGACAGTCGAAGCTTCAGCGTCACACTATTGATAAAAACCAAAATAAATCTTTAAATCCTAATGATCAGCGAGAATTGCAAAATTTTATTACAGACATAGATACTCAAAATATGCTAAATTACAATAAAGTCGGGTCTGTAGACATTGAAACAGAGATCTTTGTATTAATAACATAAAAAAAAATTGAAAATAAACCTAAAAAAGATTAAAACACTAATCATTCAAACAAAGAAAACGAGATTGCAATTGAACAATACACCAAAAATATGGGTGGTGTCGATAGATTAGATTATTTTAGATCATCATACTCGATTGGCAGAAAATCAAGCAAAAAAAATTGGTTGAGATTATTTTGGTTCATGTTAGAAGTAGCCTGCATAAATGCATATATTGTGTATAGTTTGACACACAAAAAAACAAGTAGCAACCACAGGGAGTTTCGGCTAAGAATGGCTAGTCGGATAGACAACTTTACAACCCGAATAAGACAACCTATACTATACAAAAATAAGAAAGGGGGTCAATATGGTGTCAACGAAGAAGTAAGAAGAAGAAACGTTAGAGATCACAAGCCGTATGAAGTAGAGACAAGGAAACGTTGCCGCTTCTGCAGTACAAAGAAAGAGACCAATAGGTCTAAAATAATCTGCAAAGTGTGCAAAGTTACACTTTGTATAACACCATGCTTTGAAAACTTTCACTTATAAGTTATGGTATTACACAGTGTGTAACTTTGTTTATAAGGTAATTGCAAAATGCAATTTTTTGCTAAATTATAATTAAAAAATTTGTATTTTTTTTTTGTATGGGCAGAGTGGACATAGGTTCCACCACGTTTTTTTAATATAAATAATAATAATTAAAAAAAAACAATAAACTAGTTTTTTTAAAACCCTTTATTCTACCATAATTAGGTATCAATGTATGAAAATGTTTGAAAATGTTCAACCTGGCTAACGGCATCACCGGCTGTTTGCGGAGCCAATCTTTTTTAAATTCACTTACGAGAATGATGTGAATATCAAAAAAATGGCGCTTATTGTAGCAGATATTTCTTCTCTACAGCCAACTGTTATCGATGTCACAAGTGTTAAGCACTCACTACACATGACCATGATTGATGGTAAGATAACATCTATCCTATCAGATACCTCCGCAGCGGCATGCGATATCTTCCAAGCCAAACCTAAAGAAATGAATGATATCAACAATGTTTTGCAAAGAATGAAGAATCTTAATGAAGAAATATATAAGATTGACCTTTCTTCCCTTTTTATCCCTTCCCGCATTAGATGCATGGAATGTATATTGCATATATCATAATATGGCTTCGCTGTGAAGAAGTGGCAAGCTAAAGGTGATGATTTGAAACAACAGCGGTCAAATAGAAAAAATATTATTCAAGACAGGTTTTGGGATGAACTAGGACTGCGTGTAGATGTAGTAAAATAAGGTGCGGGAACTACTACGGAAACACTGTCAGAAGATTTTTCGCGGATCCTGGAGTTACTGCTCAAATCACGGGTGTAGATGAAGAACACCTAAGAAGCTTTGGAGTAATTCTTCAGGTGATCTCATGCGGAGAATTCATTGAAGTGGAAAAACTACGTCAATACTACCTGACAACGGCACAATGGTATGTCGAACTTTATTCATGGTATTATATGAACTTTAGTGTGCATAAATTGCTCATTTATGATTCCAATCGGCAAACTCTCCGAAGAGGCATCTGATGTTCGCAACAAAGATTTCAAAAATGTTCGCTCTAGAAATACTAGCAGAATAGCAACAAACGAAGATATCATTCATGATTGCATTCCCACATGATCGTTTAAGTCTACGTCAGGAAATGCAAATGGATGCCGGAAGTAGCGTCCAACGACTGCCACACCACTCCGCTTTGTTACCGATCGTGTTTCTAAGCTTTTACTTTAAATTGATACAGGATCAGATCTTCAAGCTCGCCCTAAAGCAGACTACATATTGTACCCGGCTAACGGATCAACGATCCATACCAATGGATGGATCCATCTGCAGTTGAACATCGGTCTGCGACGCACCTACCCGATGCCGATTTTCTTAGATTTCATAATCTGCTTGTAGATCTGAGGAACCACCGCTTGATCATGATTTCAACAAGGTTTTGCAAAGAAACCTTGATGAAGAAATATACAGGGTGTCCCAGAAGTCAACGTCAAACCGAAACCGGGCGATGGGCCAAGTCATGAGAGTTATCAGAAAAAAAAAAAAAAAAAAAAGTCATGTACCTTTCGAATTACGAGTAATTACAAAATAATTAAAAAACTGATACCCTTTGATGATCTTTCAAGTCCTGTGACTACAAATATTAAGTTATTGTGAAACTTTTTTTTGTAATGTAACCATGAATAACCCCTATGTAAAATACAATTCAAAATTAAATCATAATTGCCTCAGTTTTAAATAAAATGTTGGATTTTTGACCAACATTAATTTAAAATAATTACATCACCCAACTTTAACAGACTATACCGTAAAAAAAATGCACCACACTATTTTGGCAAGTAACTTTAAAAGATGGCGCATTTAGTCAGGATTCCAAAATGGTACGATACTTGTTAAAGTACTCCTCAATTTTAGAAAAAAAAAAATGTTTTTAACTAAACCGGATTTTATAACAATTTTATTTATTAAGTTAAAATGTTAGTATTGCAGCCAAGGCATTTTTAAGTTAAAAAATTACAGGCACAGGTACGATTAAGTCAGACGATAACGTTATTTTGCCTAGTTTAGGTAAATACAGGTAAGCGAGTAAAGTGAGTGAGACAGTTAGTCGCTTCCTTGCTAAGTCAGAGCGAGATAGATAGTGACGCTACTTTTATGCAAGAGTGAGACGCATTGATACATCTTTTCGACCAGTGTGAGTGAAACAGATAGTGACGCCATCTTGGCCAAATAGTGATGCATGAGTACATTGTGCTTCAGTACGTTACGCTCTTTCGTCTACTGCACATCTTTCTTCATCCGTATTGACTTCGTACTTACAACTGTGGCTTTTTAATATTGGACTCGATTTGTATTGTGATTTGGATTTATCTGGCCCGTTTCTGACGACCCTGTTGTTGTGTTTATCTAGTGTGTTATCATGCCTTCTCGATACACCGCACGAGAATACGCCAACATGCATCTCATTTATGGAGAGTGTTTATGCAACGCTAATGCTGCAGCTAGAATGTATCGAGAGAGATACCCAAACGCTGAGCGTTATCCCGATCATCGAGTATTTGTTAATGTGCATCGATCATTCTTAGAGGGTCGATTCCCTAATCAAATGGTTGGCGAAGGAAGGCCCGTCATGCCCTACGAGGACGAAGTGATTCGGGCGGTCGAACAAGACCCAAGCATCTCAATTCGTGGAATTGAAGGAAGCATTGGAGTGCCCAAAAGTACCGCACATCGTATTTTGAAAAAGAACAAGCTTCATCCATACCATGTTCAACGAGTTCAAAGTCTGTTACCCCGAGACTACCCAGAGAGAGGGCGTTTTTGTCGAACGATGTTGCAGAAGCACGGAGAGGATCCACGATTTGTTGAAAAAATTCTATGGTCCGATGAGTCGACATTCAAAAAGGATGGCTACATGAACCTCCACAATTTACATGAATGGCACATGGAAAATCCAAATTTAATGCGGGAAGACAGATCGCAATACCGATTTAAAGTAAACATGTGGACGGGAATTCTGAATGGTAGAGTTATTGGTCCAATCGAGCTGCCGGACAATTTAAATGCCCAGGCTTATCTGGACTTCTTACAAAACCAATTGCCAAATTTACTGGAAGAAGTGCCACTGAACATCTACGGCAGTATGTGGTTCCAACAAGATGGCTGCCCAGCGCATTATGCGCGCACAGTACGAGAGTTTCTCGATCGAGAATACCCCGATAGGTGGATCGGGCGAGGTGGTACAATTTCATGGCCTGCCCGTTCGCCCGATTTAAACCCTTTAGATTTCTTCTACTGGGGTACGATAAAGGAAAAAGTTTACTTTAAACCCATCCAAGATTTAGACGAGCTGCGCCTAAGAATTACGGAAGCTGCTCAAGATATCAACTCAAGAGGATACGCCCGTCTTATTACACGATCATTTTTAAGGAGATGTAGAGCTTGCATTGCAGCTGAAGGCAAACAATTTGAACATTTGCTGTAAATTCTTGTAAAAATGTAAATAAATGAAACTGAAATCCAATGTCTGAATTTTATTTTAAGCTCGCACCTAAACCTAACAAATTACTGATAGATAACCCATGGTAACTCTGATAACTCATTCAATAGGATGGCGCATCTATCTGTTTCACTTACATTGTCAAAATGGTATGAGTAACAAAGAAAACTGTCTACCGGTTTAGTTAAAAACATTTTTTTTTTTCTAAAATTGAGGAGTACTTTAACAAGTATCGTACCATTTTGGAATCCTGACTAAATGCGCCATCTTTTAAAGTTACTTGCCAAAATAGTGTGGTGCATTTTTTTTACGGTATAGTCTGTTAAAGTTGGGTGATGTAATTATTTTAAATTAATGTTGGTCAAAAATCCAACATTTTATTTAAAACTGAGGCAATTATGATTTAATTTTGAATTGTATTTTACAGAGGGGTTATTCATGGTTACATTACAAAAAAAAAAAAAAAAAAAGTTTCACAATAACTTAATATTTGTAGTCACAGGACTTGAAAGATCATCAAAGGGTATTAGTTTTTTAATTATTTTGTAATTACTCGTAATTCGAAAGGTACATGACTTTTTTTTTTTTTTTTTTCTGATAACTCTCATGACTTGGCGCATCGCCCGGTTTCGGTTTGACGTTGACTTCTGGGACACCCTGTATAAGTCAAATTGAAGTTTTGATGTTTTTAACGCTAGCACCAATTTACCAACGCTGTCCAAGCATCACATCCAAGAGTTTTCGGAAAGGTGTCAAGTAGGGGAAGGAGGGGTAGCTTCATACAAGGGGCACCTTCATACACCAGTCATATCTGTAGTTAGGCGCGCATCAACAGGAAGCCGTTTACGTGTGTGCGTAGCTTTCATAGGTTCAAGGTTATTCACGAAGTTCGAAAACAGTCGGCTTCGAACGCGCGCTTGTGCAACACGGAACGTGATTCGACCACGCGTAAGTAATTTTATAACCTCACTTTGAACGTCTCTTCTGACTAACTGGTGCTCTTTAGATTTATGTGTTCAATTTCATTAAAAATATAATATGAATATGTATGTAAATTGATACGTAAATAAGTTTAGATATCGCTGAGTTGAGTAGGTTCATACACAAGTGCATGGGGCAGCTTCATACTGTATGAAGGTGCCCCATGCACTTGGTTAGTTTAAACAACAAACATTTTATAATTTTGTTTTACAGAACAATCATGGTTAGAATTTATAAAAAAAAAAAGGGAACAAGGAGTGAAGATGTAGACAAAGAAGCAATGACATCAGCTATTACTGATGTCCTGGAAAATTAACAATCTCTTCGAAAATCAGCAGCCAAATATGGAGTTAATGCACAGACACTACAAAGCCGAATAAAAAAAGGCGTTTAACGCAAACTCTCGACTGCGAAATTCATCCTTTTGGATCTAAATTTGCAACGCGGCAAGTTTATGATTATGAAGACTGTTTTCTGAAGTGCCATCGGTGCCATTTATCAATGTTATTATTGCAATAACAGTTTTTCTTTGTGAAAAACTTTTATTAATATAAATAAATAAATATTTAAGTATAACTATCGTATTTTTTCACCTATATGAAGCTGCCCCATGGCCTGTATGAAAGTGCCCCGTAAGTGGGGTACCTTCATACAATATCCCTTATTGTTTTAAAGTAATACAAAAAGTCGTAGTTGTTTATTTTCATGTATTTTATGCATTTATTTTAGGGAAGGATAATTAGACTATGAATTTTTGTTAAATCCAAATCGATTTTGATTTTAGTTAGCATTCTATAAGTCAAAATATAAAAACTGATTGAAGCTGCCCCACCTTCCCCTACCATCCAAAGGACGTCTTTTATATGGAAGCAGAAAATGATTACTCTTCGTGTCGCCTTTCAAGGATACTATGACATATACATTCATGTGCAATGCAAAGCCCAAATGAAGAAACCACTTTACAAAGTTTTATTGAAAAGAGATTTAAATGGCACTATAAAAGTCAGTCGTTGTGAATGTGCCGCTCTGGAAGTGGTTTGGAGGCACACTGTACTGTAAGCACATCTTTACTGCTCTGCATGGTATTGAAGATATGGTGCGTACAAAAACTATAATCATGCACAAAGTGTTTACCCAAGAATTAATGTCATTTAAAACACCCAAAAGAGTTTTTTATGATTCACCAATGCAATCTCATGTATTACCTGGTAAACGATCAAAAGGTAATGTACTATATAAGTAGTCTGTGAGCAACAAGCAAATTAAACACACGTATTCATCTCTCAGAACATCTTTTAATTAATAAAGCTCGCTAACAATCGTCAGTATTAAAATCATTAAGCCGGGTACCCACCTAGCGCACAGGCTCGCGCGGCAGCCTCGGTGTCCAGATCGCGAGCGATGGCTCCCGAGGCAGCCTCAGTAGTTTTGTCCAATTTACACGAGGAAGCCTCGCGAGGCAGGCTGAGCCATCATAAGTCCGCGAGTATTCGTTGTTCCCACCTAACGCACAGCGCTCACTGAGGCGCTTTTGAGCGCGTCAAGTTTACCGACAACAGATGGCTCGGGGCCGAGCCGTGCTCGGGTGAGCGAACGCGCGCCCGTGGCCGGCCGAGGCACGTCCACATCAGCCGAGGCTTTGGCTCGCGAGGCTGCCGCGCGAGCCTGTGCGCTAGGTGGGTACCCGGCTATACTCATAGAAGTAAGAGCTAGTTTTGATGTAGTTTTTAAAAAATCTAACTAGCGCTCCCGAAAGTTAACTGGCGCAACCTGGGACGGATGTCCATTGTGCTAGCGTGTGTGAATTTAGAGTGAAAACTTATTGAAGACACACGTATTGGCCGCGGCATCTAGAACCGAACAAACGTTGTTAATTATCGGCGTAATGTGGAAACGGGCGGCAGTGGCGTTATGTAAGTGATTACTGACTACTCACCCTGTAGGCAAACGCGCAATGTGCAGTTAGCCGCGGTGTGAGGTGTGCGGGGGGGCGAGGCTTTGGCGTCGCTCGCGCTTTTTTGTTCAACCAGCGGTCGTCTGATGGCTGCTCCACACTTACCCCGCGAATCGCGCGAGAAGGTGCGAGAACAAGTAGTGTGGAACCGAGTCGCATCTTTTTCGCGGCTTCGCGCCTTGTTCTCCGATTTTTGTCGGTTTTTTAACCCGCGACAAAGGGCCAGCGCGCGAACTTTGCGATAACACGTCTAGGCTCCACACTAGCGCGTCGCTCAGTTTGTTGTTAGCAACGGAGGTGTCCGGTCGTGTCCAAAAAGTACTTTGTCGTGTCAGTAGGTATCTATCTACCAAAAAAATGAGCGTGCAGTGGACGAACCATTTAGAGTTGCAATTTCTGGAATACTAGCAAACCGAACCAATATTGTGGGATGCGAATTGTAGGGACCATAAAAATTAATTAAAAGTTCATGATGCATGGATACGTATCAGTGCCTTGATTGAAATGCCAGTTGAAATTTTTAAAATACAAACAAAAAATACAATACAATACAAGGTGCGCATGAGGTGAAGAAGCCCAGTTGGTTCGCATATGAAATAATGGATGGTTTTCTTGGTGACACTACAACATGTAATTAATACAACGAAAACTGTGAGTTATTTTTTATGAAATTTTATTACAATTATTTAACGATTAAAATAATTAGTGAATTCGTTTCGTATGTCCGTGGCGTTAAGAGGTGCTCGGCGTGGTACTTGACGGCAATTACGAATGGCACATATTCTTTCCACTTCATTTCTCCATGTGTCGGGTTGTGCAAGTACATCATTGTTGTCGTATTGGTCAGTAGTTCCGGGCGGTGTATAAATATGTAAAGAGTAACAATATACATGTCATCGTTACAGCACTAGCCTTCTCTGGCTGTAACTGCATCGGTTTTCTAAACACCCGGAATTTCGCTCCGCTCCGTCTGCCAAAAAAACATAGGGTACATCAATATTAGAGCCAGGTAGAGGATGCGGTGTCGGTAAATTTAATTGATTTGTGCATATTTTCTTCCATAAAAGACAATTAGTAAATACCCCCCCCCCCCGACGCTTATTCTGCCTTGGCATCCAATGTCAGCGAAAGTAAAGTTGTACTGGCTCGGTTGGAAACCGTGACACATAAATCCAGTTCAATATCATTTCGATTGCATTTCGATCAGAAATTACACCCTCAGAGTAGCTCAAAATAGGGTTCAAAGTTAGCTTTTTTGTAAAAAAAAACTGACTTTGATATCTTTTGCAATCGAAATGCAATCGGGATGATATTGAAATGTAATTTAAACAATATTATTTACGAGAATTGACCTTCAGGTTGTTTAGTCAGTCCGACTTTAATATTGATGCAGAGTTTACAATGCTAAATGATGCTAATTTTGTCATTAAACAAAAAAAAATTAGCCGAAATAAGAAAATCGTAATGTTTAAGTACAAGAGAATTGACATATTTGAGCGAATGACATATTTGAGCGAAGCAAATTACTGTATGGTACATTCAAAATCGTACCTCAGGTATTCCAGCAATTATAGACTATTACTACGGTTCCATACATAATCATGAAAAACGGTTCCTTTACTATTTGCGCTTTATACCTATAAAGAAAAGGCATCATATGATGTAATATCAGATTTGATGATCGAGTACTGTAGCGAAAAAATATTCCACTTCCTATGCAGTTATGGACTTCGAAAAAGCCCCAGCCCTAAGTTTGCGTCAAAACTTCGAGTCAATTACGTTGAATGGATGTTTTTTTCCACCTAAGACAAATATTATATCTGGAATGACCGCCGTTAGCCCCCGCAACGATCGAACTACAACTGGCGTGAGCCACCACCTGAACAAGGTGAACCGGAACCACAGCAATCGAAGCCCAACGGTAGACCACCTAGTCAGCGCAAGCGTGACTCAAAGCGGCAAGATCAATTCCGCGAAAATAATCCAAAGACTAAACAAGCTGAGAAAGATATTGCAGATAATAAAAATTATATCGCAAAATCCAAAAGCAGGGATTGTCTTTAAACTAAAATAACAACATTCAATTCGACCAGGAAATTAAATGTCTTTTAGCTTTAAGTATTATTTATCCTGAAAATGTTATGTATTTTAACAATTTATTAAAAACTCTGTTAAATGATAGTCTAGGAATTGTACAATGGTTTGGTGAAAACTACGTAATTGGCAGAAACAACCAAAGTGTAGTCCACACTGTTGGAGCCAAAATTATTAATCTATGATACCGCGCACACAGAATAGTGCGGAATCATTTCATCACCATATAAATGAAATATTTTTTTATTGTTTCAGATGCCTCGTACAAAAGAAATACTGAACCGGACGTAGTCTTGATGACCTCAAAAAAGCTATAGACGATGTTAAAACTAAAAAACTTAGCATTGGCAGAGCAGCAGAAACTTATGTTTCAAAAATAACCATTTTTAACCACCTAGAAAGCAGTAATAAAACAGTAATGGTCTGGACGAAAACCTTTATTTACAAGAAAGCAAGAAACGCAACTTGTCGATTATATTGTAAAGTACAGTAAACTCTATTATGGCCTAACCATAAAAAAAATCGCCAAATCGCGTACCAATATGCAGAGAAGAACAAACTTCCGCGCATTTTCGACCGAGTGAAACAGCTAGACGAAAATGACTGATACAATTTCATGAAAAGACATCCCAGCATATCTCTGAGAACACCTGAGGCGACTCCACTGAATCGTATCACTGCCTTCAATGAAACTGACGTTGACTATCGATATTTTAACCGTATTTTAATCTTCGAGATTCGAATACGTACCTGAATTGTTAAAGAGGAAAATGAAAAAATGAGGAAGAAGACATGCGCGCTACTCTGGCAAAGATCGCTGAAGGGCAAAATATTAAATCTATAGCTAAAATGATGAACATTTCATATACAACTCTATGCAGATATTACAAAAACGTTAAAACATCGACCAATTAACACCGAATGACTTACACCAAATTAATGCAAATAAAATATTCTATGGGCTAACTTTACTAGATACCCGAAAATAGGCCTACGAAATGGCAATTATAATCAACATTTCAGTGCCGCAAAACACGCCACAATCGCGATGTTCATTGACAATTTAGTCTAGTTATATCTAGATACATCAATACATGAAACAAGGATGCTACATTTATCCATCATATCACAAGATAAAGCAAGCAAAAACAGATTGTTATCTTTCGAAAGAGGACACAACTGTTGGTGATGATGGAGCTCTAATCAATCTACAAGCTTTGCTTATTTAACCGTCATCACTAGACTTTAAGTGCTCAAAACTTAACAGTGGAAAGAGGTGCCAAAATTTAACTTATTAGTAAGTGAGGACTTGACGGAGCCTCGGGGCAAAGCAATTACAAGCAACGAGGAGACTTCGACGACTCAAGTATTTTTATGGCAAGTTTTGTGCCTCTACGTCTTTTAAATGAATACCTAATATATGTATAAACCTATGTACACAATCATTTCAAATGTGCTTTACACGTGATGATTGTACGAGTTTATCTTAATTGCTTTTTTGTAATAGGCGTTGTGGCGTGAAACAAGTTTTAACAAGTAGAGACTGACAGTTTTGTTATCATAGTTAAATAGGTATAAACAAACTGGGCTTTGTTAAGTTTAGTGTCGCACTAACAATGTTGTAACAGTAAGGGTGGTGCATTTTTTCTAGTAATAATATTCTTAGGTAAATTCAGTAAAATGTATAGCACCACAGCACATAAAGCCTTCAAAGTGCGAGCTAGGATGCTCAGAGACTTCCACACCTCGGTGAATGCCACCGACTCGTCTATCGCAATTCGCACTGCACGTTATCAAACGGCAGTTCGATAAGTCGTATGAACAACTAATCGAGGCGCTCGTAGGGGCCGAGGTCGAGGACTTATCTAATGTATTTCAAGAGTGTTCCAGCCTGATGGCAGAGGTTGAAACCAAGGTGGCGGAGAGCGAGGCGCACCCCACCGCACGACCAACGGCAACAAAGACCGAGGCGGCCAGCGACGCGCCGGCAACCACAGGTTTAAGCGTAGCAGCGAAGTTGCCATTTATACAGGTGCAGCCGTGTGGAGGTAATCCAATGGAATGGGTAAGTTTTATCGATTTATTTATGTTCATGAGAGAACAGGGTTTCCCGAGGCGGAGAAGCACTACTATCTACGTAGTATCCTGACGGCACTCAGTTTGGTGAGGCACCTGCCAGTGGATGGCGCTAACTACGAGGTGGCACTCGGACTTTTAAAGGATCGGTCCCAGAACACGTGGCTGTTGGCTGACACGTATTTGGGGCAAATAATGTCGTTGCCATCGGTGCCGACCTCACTAGAAGGATTAAGACAGAGATTTTATAACCCGCTTTTGGAAGCGACGCAGGCTCTCCAAAAGTTGGGCCTCCCAGTAACTGAGTGGTTTTACTTATTGTTATTCATTATTTTGCAGAAGTTGCTCTCAAATATAAGGTACCAATTCGAGGAACGCTGCTGCCCAGCTGATCTCGTCGCCTGGCCCGGAGCGGGACAGGCAAGGGCCGACGCAGCAACAGGGGACGCGCCCACCTGGATCCTGGAGCCAGTATCACGGCTATTAGAGAAGCTCTAGTGGATCGACTTCAACTATACCGACTGACGAGCTCAGTAGAAATAGTTATAAAGCCTAGTAACTAACAAATATCTATAGTTAGCACTGTAGCAGTAGTTATGCAGGATGTCACTGCACCTTTACCCGTGAGTGAGGCATCTCAGAGGGGTATCCATCAAGTTCAAGCAGCTTATCTTCGTCATCCAGCTTATCATTATCGAGTAGCGCTAGTTCTGATTTGCAGTCCACAGATTGTGAAGACTTTTCATCAAATAATAGTGGTGATGAATACCGTCCAGACAAGCAAAAGTTTATTCGTAAACGTAAAAGATCATCGTCAAGCACTTCTTAGCATGATATTATAGATATTCCGCTGAAGTAAAACAACATGCTTTGTTTCTATACTTTTATTCGTCAAAAGCGTATTCATATTTTAGAAATCATATCAGCTTGCCTCTTTCTGTGACTTTACAAAAAAAGCTTGCCATTCATGACTGTAACGTTGACTTTATATTTTACTTTACCTTCGACGTGCGAAGACGGGCCACAGATGGCGGCGTCACTCACAGACATTAAAACACAAACACAAGAGCCAAGCAGGTCCGTCACAAAACCTAACTTCAAAGAGGAGACTATGGTGTCAACATCAGACATGATACCTTCCAGGGCGAACTCTTGCAGGACATCGTTGTCGGAGTTCGAAATCCCGGAAGATCTCGCGGTAGATAACTTTGCGAGATGGAAAAGGGACCTCTCTCCCCGTCAAGACACCCAAGACGAGGAAGGAAGAGTCCTTCGGGTCTATAACAGAGGAGACAGCAGCAGCTCCAAACGGCATAGTAAGCATGCTGGTGAGCTCCACGGGCCGGGGGACGGGAAAAGTGTTGGACCTAGGTTGTTTGCCTCCAAACAACCAACTCCTGTTAGACAAGGAAGTTTTTGTATTCATTTGAGACGGGAAATGTATTTCGAAGAAAAAACTTATTAAACCCGACAGCAAAGAAGATGAACTTACCAGTCCTATTAAATTGTCCATCTGTCTTTGGAGGTCTCCCTGTATCAAACATCTATCAGCATAGTCAAAGAGGCTGTCCAGATCCTTTAACTATATGGTTAAAAATCTGGTTTGTAATTAGAAAAGATGCTCCAGAGGTGTTTAAAGCGCTACTCAATGTTCTACCCTGCACAATCAAAGAGCCATTTGATCCTATTCGATTAGTAGAGGACATGTACAGTCTGAACATAACCGGCCTTCCTAATTTCGAGAGAAAGGCAAGAGAGATAGTGGAAAAATTCTTACCGGGATATGTAACGAATCCGCAAGTGATAAAACTCTTAGGAGCGTCTAGAGAGGATTTGGAACGTTTAGGTTCAAAATGTCCAAATCCCAATATGCCCAGAGGGTACAAATTGTCCATATCCCAGAATGTCCATTTCCCAAAATGTCCAAATCCCAGAATGTCCATATCCCAAAATGTCCATATCCCACAATGTCTATATCCCAAAATGTCCAAATCCCAGAATGTCCATGTCCCATATTGTCCATATCCCAGAATGTCCATATTCATACCAGAGTTTCTATTTTATTTTATTGAACTAAAATTATTGGTGGATTAAAAAAACAACTGTTGCCAATCATAGTATTTTAACCTATGGTCTTTGGGTTTTATTTTTTTATTGAGTTTGGACTATTTTAAACATTATTGGTCTTTATTTCCAAAAACATCTAATTTTTCAAACAAACATAGCCTCGAAACTAAGAAATCCGAATTTCCAGATTTTTTAGCAACCGTGTCTAGTGTACCTATGTAAAGTCTTCAAGTCGCGAGTGAATAGGTATCTTCTAGGAAGGCGTGTTACATCTTAGGCCGCATCGTCACCTACCATCAAGCAGGTGTGATAGTGGTCAAACGCTGACCTATCATATTTTTGGAAGATGTCAATTTCTAATAACATTTTATTTTCTTGACATAGGTAGGCTTTTTATTATTGAATTACATATTTAATACATTTCATTTGCTTGACATAACGAATTACATATATTTAATACATTATATTGGTGTTAAAAATTTATCATTTAGATAACCTACCATTTTTTATTTAACAAACATAATTATATTTCTATTACTTTCTTGTTCTTTTGATTAAAATACTAAGTATAATGATTGGCAACAGTTGTTTTTTTAATCCACCAATAATTTTAGTTCAATAAAATAAAATAGAAACTCTAGTATGAATATGGACATTCTGGGATATGGACAATATGGGACATGGACATTCTGGGATTTGGACATTTTGGGATATGGACATTGTGGGATATGGACATTTTGGGATATGGACATTCTGGGATTTGGACATTTTGGGAAATGGACATTCTGGGATATGGACATTTTGTACCCTCTGGACATTTTGGGATTTGGACATTTTGAACCTAAACGATTTGGAAGCCTTATGTTCCATTTTAATAACAATGAGGCCATACATCGCCAATCTTGCTCATGAGATATTACGCAATTCTAATGAAGGTGTTCAACTCCAGTTAGTAGGAAGTTTTACTAACGTCCAGACGATCAACAGGATCATTAATGAGACATCCGATGGAGATGAAACTATTTTTAGTCTTGGTCTTCTGAAGGATAAAGAAGCCATTAAAATCTTAAAAACTAGACTAGACTCAGCAGGCCTACCAGGACCACTTCATATTGTCAATGAACTAATGTCAAAAGAACGGTGTACCTTTACTATTGCATTCGAGTTGAGGAGGCGGACGTGGGGTTTTGAGATAACAGGGATTACAGGCCCGGTTCCTTGTGAACAGACGCAAATCCAAGACTATGACATTACAGAACCTGAAAAGAAAGGCGATTGTATAGTAGCTAAAGTCTCACATGCACTTAAAACGGATGGCAAAGTTGCATTTCAAACTCGTGGTCCTTATCCACCATATTTAGGCTCTTCAACCCCAGAAAAAATGACAAAACCGAAGTTGACCCGTAGCCTCTCCCAATCCAACTGTTAAATCAGTCATGAAATTGTATTACATCCTGACTTACCTCGAACGAATGGATAAAACAAGCCCATTATTAAGACTCATTCGCAGAATGATAGATGATAAACTCAAGACTCTTCCCAGAGTCTTTTCAGAAACACCTCTTGAAGATTTGTGTGGGAAAAACTATGGGGGGAGTTATGAGCATCGTTTTAAAGCCTCCTCACAGAAGAGATCAGCACTTTTTGCTCTTACAACCAATCTTGCAACTCACATAAATATAAATACCAATCAATTAGGGAAAGCCCTTAGAGGGAATGAAGATTATAACATATTCTTCCAAGAATTGTTTTTATTTATCCAGAATTACATCACAGAGCTCGCTTATAATGGATATCCTATATGGGATACATATGCAGTTGTACTAGATTGTCCTAAATGTACTTACCAAATCGTGAATAAACCTATCAACATAGATCGTCAAGCCATGGATTATCGCTCGAAGATGATGATTGATCTCCCAAAATCGAGTTTGGTTAATTTTGACATGACAAATTGCATCCAACTTTGTATTCTTGGGATGTCTTTATCACTAGGGAGGAAAATTGCGACATCAAGATCTTATGATTTTGATGTCCATAATACACTAGAATCTTATGGAAACCCAAAGACAGAAGAGGTCACCGAAAGACTCAGCAGTAATTTGATGTCTGAATTTAGGAATTGTGATATCAATTACTTACTAGTTGGATGTTTACAAGAGAATAGACAATTTTATGACTATATATTATCTCGTACTTCTGAGTTTCCGAAAGATATGATGGACCACCTCTCATACTTAATCATGAACAGTGATAGGCTTCATGAATTTACACAATATTTCAACTTAGATCTCATGAAGCATTCAGAGATGACCCAAATATCAGGATTCTCAAGGCTTTTAGCCGTAGGACTGAAAAACTATATAATTCACCATATTAAGCTTTTCTTCACTGCTGCTACTTTTACAGTTTTTTCTACAGATAGTATAACTCGCCAGGCTTACTACTGGCGAACATTTTTAGTACACCTCCTCAAAAAAATTAATAAGTTCACGAAATCTCAGATATCAGGAATTTTACGGCTTCCAACAGTAACTGGAGAAAATTCATTTGAGTGGAACAAATTACTCCCTCGAGATTTTTCGAAGAATCTAGGAATCTCCATACCCTATGAAGGGAAGGGAGATTCAATTTCCGTCTGGAGAGACTTAAAAGATAATTTGAGTGAACTGATAGGGCCAAAATTACCTCTTACCTCATGTATCAATGTTATGAGAACTGAGCCCATGCCTCCAATCGAGATGAAACTAAGAAACAATACAATGAAATTTTATCTATCTCCATCAAATGAAGGTGACGAATCTGGATCATGTCCGATCTGGACTCGTTATCTCCATCATGCTAATAGACAGATTAGAAATTGACTACAACAGCTTCATTGAAGATCGAAACGGAAGAGGCAAAGTTGCCATGTTTACTTAAAATTAATACCAACATTCAATGTTGCCCTACTTATTAAATATAGCATTTTACATTTTCATATTAATGTTCAGATTTAACTGAACATAGCCAGTTCAATAAGGCACCTTGTTGCTAGATAGGTGGAAGCCTTTAGGCCATACGTGACCGTCTGAAGCTGCAAACAACTAATAGGGCTGCTTTGATCGTCACTCCATAATATATTTTGAAGAGAAAGTTGATGTTCATTAATATTTACCGCTTGGAACATCTTTGATACATCGCATATCAATGTGTAAATATAAGTCCAAAATAGGACAAGAATATCGAAAAGTTCGCTTTGAACAATTGGCCCATTCAACATAACGTCGTTAAGGAAAATTTTATTTTTTGACTTCATGCTGCCGTTAAATACAACTCTAAGTTTTGTTGTTTTACTATTCTCGTTAACAACAGCATGGTGGGGAAGAAAATATACAGGCCCATTTTGTATATCATAAGTACCAATATCTACTATCTTGGCATGTCCCAAAGCTAAATACTCATCTATGAATTTTTTATATAATTTAAAATAATTTGCATCACTTTTTAATTTTCTCTCCAGTGCGAGGAATCTTAGTAGTTCTACTGAAAAAGAATCTCCAAGTTCTAAATTGTTTAAATCAGCTACAAGAGGCATATCTACAAAAAACTTGTTATTTTTAATCTGTACCGACTTTTGGAAAATATTTTCTGCCTTTTGTAACTCAGCTGTAACCTTGTTTTGTTTTTCAAGAGGCTCAGGGATTCTTTCACTCAGCCAAAACTGTTTCATTACATTCTCTAATTTTTCATGATCACAGATAGCAAAATTTGACACTAGAGTTTTATTGTCATTAGGTGAGTTAGACACAATTCCTCCAACAACATAACCAAACAAAGTATTCTGCAACAGAGGACCATCTGCTAGTTTAATGTGGCCATCTAACAAAATATTAAAATATATGTCATAAAAGAAGTGAAATATCCGTTGGCACATTAAACTTATCATCTGATAAATGAATACCTTTTGGCAAGTTATAACAATTAAGATCAAAATATTGTTGAGGCAACCGTGTAGTTATGGCATCTACCACATTACATTTAACATGAAATTGCATGTCCTGCACTGGAGAGTGAATTGCAATATTCACATATTTATTTATTATATTATTTTTGTTGCCAATACTAATAATATTAGTAGATTGGGTAATAGGGTTCAAGGATAGCCTTTTCATTAAAGAATGAGTGATAAATGAGGCTTGACTGCCGCTGTCAAGCAATGCCCTAACAAGTAGTTCGCGTCCTCTAATGTCAAACAATTTAACTTTAATCGTAGGTAATTATACCTGTGTAGAGGAAGTACTTGTGTGAAGAGCAACCGTTTGCTCTTGATCTGCATTGCCATCTTTATGCAACAGTGTATTGTGGCCTGACTTACAAATTTTACATTTAAAATGGAACCTGCAGCGCCCGTTGTGTTCATTGAGACAAACTGTACATAGTTTGTGATTGTCAACAAACTTAATTCGAACAACATCAGCTGCTGTTTTAAACTTTGGGCAATTAAACAATGAATGGTCCACTTTATTACAATATTTGCAAACTTTACCAAGACTAGGTTTGGCGGCAACATTGGTTACCTTAAAAGGCCTTTTGGAGATGCTCTCATGAGCAGTTTTGTCTCCACTTTCTTCAAACGCATTGGCGCGTTTTTCCAAAAAGTTAATAAACTCAACTAATGTGGGTAATGGTTCGGGATCCCTTTCTAACTGGAATGCCCGGTTGGTATATTGATCCAACTTTTTTGTCAAAATACAAATAAGCAACATGTCCCATTGTTCGATGGGCTGTTTTAAGTTTTTAAGAGCATAAATTTGTTGCTGCACTTCGGATATAAACGATCTTAAAGAGGCCGCAGTAGGGTAGACTGGGTACGGTTGAAACTAAGGACGGTTGAAACGACTTGAATATCTCGCAAACCGTTAGCGGGGCAGGGAGGGGTCCAAGGGGAGAAGGACGCGGGCGGCCCGCGCGAGCACGAGTCTTAGTGTTGCGTCGCTCTCCGCTCGCTCTGGACGTTTTTAGGGGACCCTATTGTATTTTTTCAACCAAAAGTAAGTATTTTAACTTGAATAATTTTTCTATTATTTTCGTTTCTATTTAAATGACGGTATTGAGTGTGTGTTTGTGTGTAGTATGAAGCTTGTAGAATGAGACACTGTGTCTAGTTTTTACATCTCATTATTGTAGCAAAAAATATAACGGTTTTTTATTTAAAATAGGTATTGGGTACAGTTGAAACAATTTTTGTGGGTATGGTTGAAACATTTTATTAATTCTTTTTTGTTGTTTTTAGATGCCGAGAGTACGCGTAAGAAAGACTTCGAGAGGAAAAATAGACATGTCAAAGTACAGCGACGCTTATGAAGAGGTGAAAGCAGGTAATTCATTACGAAAAGCGGCAGAAAAGTATGGAGTAAACCACTGTACGCTCGAATGACGCATGGATGCGAAACCATCCAGGCAGGACGATGTCCATTTATGATATTCCGGGAATTGTATCTTCTGCCATGCCAATTGCACTTACGTCCTCAAATATTCAATCTGGCTTTCGCAAAACAGGAACTTACCCATATAATCGAAATCTGTTTACTGACCTTGATTTTGCTCCTTCATTTGTAACTGATAGACCAAATCCCGAGACTAATACCATACCAGCCGCTGTTATTGATGCATCTGTTAGTAGCCTACCTGAAGAGCCTATATTTGAAACTGATCGGCCAAATCATGAAAATGCAGCAGAGGCAGCAGTTCCTGTATCAAGACCGTCCTACCCACCTGAAGACGAAACGCCGCCACTATCGCCTTCTGTGCTAAATGAACCATCGTCGGTAGATATGATGATTCTAACACCACCCAGACATAACATCAATATTAACATTGAGGAACCAGAACCCAGTACAAGTGCTCAAACAATCGCTGTGGCCTCTGATGTATTTTCCCCGGAAATTATACGACCATTTCCGAAAGCACCTCCGAGGAAAAATAATAATCGAGGGAGGAAAACCAGGAAGTCTACAATTTACACGGACACACCAGAGAAGGAGGAGATAAGAAAGGAACATGAGGCACGACTTAAACGAACCAAAGCTAAACAAGTTAAGAAACAACTGGATGGTGAAAAGAAGAAGCAGTTGGATGGTGGAAAACGTAAAAACAAGAACACGAAAGAAAAAAAGAAAAACGTAGAAGATGAAGCGTCATCAGAAGAAGAGGAGTGGTTCTGTCTTGTGTGTTTGTCAGCGTATTCAGAGAGCAAATCACGAGAACGATGGATCCAATGCACCACTTGCAAATTGTGGGCTCATGAAGAATGCACAGACGGTGGTCTAACCTATCTTTGTCATAATTGTGACTCAGAATACTCAGATTAATTTTGAAATAAGTTTCTTGTTAATTTTCAAATTTTATTTTATTTGTAATGTTTAAAAACCAGATAGGTATTTTGTTGATTTTTATTTTGGTTTTTGTTACTTTGCGTACAATGTTAAGTAGATTTTATCTAATGTGCCATAAAAAACGTTATAGGTTGATTAAAAATATCGTTAGAAGTACTTAAAATATTGAAGACTGATTGTTTTTGTCACAGAGTTCCTTAATTATTATTAGATTTAAATAAACATTTAATAAAACTTTTTATAACTTCATATTATGTTTCATTTTCATGTGTTTCAATTGACCCCAATCACTGTTTCAACCGCCCCTGGGTTGGGGACGATTGAAACAAAACGATATCTATTTTAAATTTGAGCTACAACTAAAACTATTACACTTAGAACTAAAATCACACTATCCATTAGTAGATAAAACCATGCTTTTTCATTTAACATATACTTTGCAACGTTTGGATAATAAATAACAAAACCATGAATGAAATTAGTGAAATTGTTTCAACCGTACCCAGTCTACCCTACCCCGCTGCATAGATGGCATTTCTAAAATTATGTTTATATGATTACTTATCAAGCGCGCCTTATTATCATATCTTTTCTTTAATAAATCAATGGCTTCCTTGTACGACTCATTTACAAGTGGTAAATTCACTATTACAGCTAATGCTTCTTCAGATAAATACTTTCTTAAGTAAAATAATTTTTGAACATCAGATAGTGACTTGTTGTGATGAAAAACCGCATTAAACAAATCCATAAATGGAGTATATTTGGTAAAATCCTTGCCAGAGAATACTGGAATTTCAATATTGGGCAATTTGGAAGATGTCACATTTGGACATTTAGATACTTCAGATTCTGTTAACTTTTTCAAACTTGAATCAAGCTTTGATATGATGTGATAATATTTTTCTTCCAATTGCTCAACATTTTCAGGATCCTCCGGATCAAGAGACAAAATATCTAATTGCACAGTTTCATAGCTACGCATTGTACTTAGTAATTTATCTTTACGCGCTTCTAACATTTCCACTGAAGAAGAGGTTAGGTTGATGGGATCGTTCACAAAGTTTTCTATTCTAGTCACAGTACCTTTATGCTGTCCACGTTGTAAACGCAACTTTTTCAAGCTCGTTTCCATTGCTTACCAAGGTTTGGTAAATAATTCGTTCACTGTAATCCTTTAGACGCAAACCGCACACAAACAGTATCGCTGTTTGCAAATACCGCACTAAAACACACAAATTTTTTCGTAACGCACTTGATTTATATTTATTTTCGCACTCCGCAATGATATTCACTGTATTTATTATTATTTATTACCGCAATCCGCAACGAAACTCGACGTAAATAGATGTAAATACGTAAATTTCGACTATTGTTGTTTGTAAACAAACAAAGCCGGTCGGATGATGGATGACAGCTGACAGCTGCTGTCAACTCGACTCGAAGACGGGCCGTCTCTCGCGCAGTGTAGCCAACCTGACGAACACTGCGTTCGCGCACTTCCGGATATGGCCGCCTCGGCGAATTCTGTTCGTTCCCGTTGCGGCAAGATAGAAAAGTTTTCTCGAATCACCCTCACTTCAAAAATTGATCGTCTGCATAAAAATACAGATTGAAGTAGGTTTTTCTTCGATAATCTCGTAGATTTTGTTCGATAATCTCGTAAATTGTACTCCAGTGATGTTCCGTAGCTCCTTTGCCGTCGAAAATATGCAATATTTTGCATAAATTTCGCAACACTCGGCGGCCCGAGCATGAACCGGTAACCGAACTCACGCACACAAAACCGCGGAAAACTAACGAAAACACCGAATTTACACTGGATTTCTTTCGAAGGACCAAGCGCCTGCATGTATAAATAAAATGCAAGCTTATTTTGACGATAACTCGCGTTTATTAAGAATTAAGAAAATTGAGTACAACAGCTTCATTGAAGATCGAAACGGAAGAGGCAAAGTTGCCATGTTTACTTAAAATTAATACCAACATTCAATGTTGCCCTACTTATTAAATATAGCATTTTAGTAGAAAAATACATTTTCATATTAATGTTCAGATTTAACTGAACCCATTTAAATAAATGATCATGTTGTAAATTACACAGAGCGCAAAGTTGATTAGAATTAGATGCAACGTTAACATAAGTATGCATAGTAGACTTAATCGGCTTAGATGCCACCTCCATTCGGTGGTCCGGAACTTTCCTTATCACTTCATGGTTGCGAATAGGTATGCTACGTTGAAATGTTTTTAATTTATGTTGAACAAAATCCACTAACTTAGTGTAAGTAGGTATATCGGTACCACGGTTATCCAACTCGAACGAGCGAACAGTTTCGGGATCTAGTTTACGCAAAGCTAAATAAAGAAACATAAAATCAGTAAGATTATCCATTTTTAAATTTCGAAGCGCGGAAACTGATGATGCGAATTTATCTAAAAACTGTTCGAAATTGGAAGCAGTGGCCGAAGTAAAAGATTTAAATCAAACATTTGATCTAAATATGCGGTGGCTAGTGACCGTTTATCTTCATATTTATTAGTTAATGCGTCGAAAACTAACTTATAATTTTCGGCGCAAGGCGTAATGCCGGAAAACACAGACTGTGCCTTACCAGTTAATTTACCTATCAGATAATATAACTTTTCAGAGTCTGATAGCGCGGGGTTATGATGTACCATGTTTTGAAAACTAGTGTAAAATAAAGGCCAATTTTTAATGTCACCATTAAACTGCGGTAGTTCAATTGGTGGCAATTTACGCCTGTCACATTTTGTGGCAGGGGCGGTAGGTACTACTTGAAACTGTCTAGCGGCCCGCTTTACTTGACTATACAAATCTTCGAAAGCCGAGTATGGCTGATAATTTATTATAAAGTCTGGATCTAATTTTAATTCCAGCTCATTTACGGCCTCGAGCACTTCTTGAAAGTCAAACCGTAGTACATCAATGTTTTCAATAGCACACAGGAATAACTCCTTGGTAACCTCATTGTTTAGTGATCTCGTATAATCACAAATGGTTCGCATGCGAGCAAACAACATCTCCTTTTTCGCATGTAAAAGTTTTAACTTGTTTTCACTCATTGTGACTTTGGATCGATACAGCTACCTTTGAGGACTGGTTTATTAACCATCTCATTCCAGTATTAAAGAAAAAAGATGGACGGAAGATGGTAGGAACTCATTAATTCCTCGCAATCAATGCTTTAGAGAAAAAGATCAAACTATCAAGACAGGATTACTCAGCATTTGTCAGAAAAGGATGATATGGACATAAAAACCTACTTAAATGGCAGATAATTTGAGATGAAACAGTTTGTCAAAATACGTTCGCATTGAATAAAAATTAATGTTTAACATAAATAAGCTATTTATATAATAGCTGCACATATCAAACTGCTGTGTAATGTTATAAATTATCTGATAATATGTGGTAGCGCCATCTCTTGTAAACATAGCATACTACTTCCACACTTTAACTACATGACACATGACATTGACTTTGACATATCACTACATAGTATAAAACAAAGTCGCTTTCTCTGTCCCTATATCCCTTTGTATGCTTAAATCTTTAAAACTACGCAACGGATTTTGCACGTTGCGCTACGAAGCGCATCAAAATCCGTTGGGTAGTTTTAAAGATCTAAGCATACAAAGGGAAATAGGAAAGGCGAAAAGTGACTTTATTTTGTACTATGTAGTGATTTGTCTAAATTTCATTTCCGATTCCCTTTTTGATCCCTATTTCCATTTACGTTATGTGTGAAAAACTCTCGCTCGACTCGAACAAGTTTTGAAGTAAATTACCAAAATTAAAACAAAGGACATTCTCTCTAATACACAAATATAAATTATTATCACCGGTGATATTCGAGCTAAACAAAATATATAAAACTAATAACTTAGACTTTGTGGTGAGTGTTAGTAAGGAAACCAGTGTGACATCTCATCCAACAACGGTAAGTTCGTTAATTGCCTTCTTAATTCCCACCTTTCTCACCAATATGCTTGATAATAATAATAAACTACACAGCGTATGGTAATAAATGCTGTTCCTCCGTTTATTCTGTTTAAAGGAATAAACCTGAAATCTTCCCGCAGGACCTTCAGTTTGATTGGCACCAAAAGGAAGCATGACGACTGAATTGTTTATCGCGTTCATCCAGCACTTGTCCTTAATTCAAAACATTTGGAAAGTGTCTAATCATATTTGATGGTGAAATGCTATTTGGAGAGACACGATATAGATTTATACTAACCATCTAATACGACACACGAGCTGCAGCCTCTGGATAAACCTTGCTATAAGCCTTTCGAAACGTATTGGGACCAAGAAGTTTTACAATTACTTCAGATAACAATTGGAGACCATTTAGGTTACATAACCAGTACACCGACTTGTATTTAAAAACAGATGTTATACTGTTAACTGATATCTTTGAACAGTTCCGTGTAACTTGTAAACGTCATAATACAAGAACATAAGAGATAGTTATAAAAAAGAAGTAAAAGAAACTACCAGTGTCGGGACAATCGGCTCCAAAAAAAACGATATATTTATTATGAGTGGTTGTCCTTCTTACGTCCTGGCGTTACTACTGCAGAAGAACGTGAGTCCTACGCATCTCCAATTCATCACAAAATCAGGATTTTGAAGAAGATAATTTGATGAGACGATCGCGACAAAACCAAGTCCCTACCAAAAGAAAGAAACAAATGGAAAATACCCAAATTCCTCAAATAACAAACATTTTGAACGAAAGCTTACAATTACAAAAGCTAAATAATGATAGTTACGCAAAAGGAAATCGAGCATTTCTTATATCCTTTGTACCCATTATGGATTCCATGACTGCTGATTTGGCTATGAAAACCAGATATGAAATTACGAATTTATTTAAAAAATATACAAAGAAACGAAAGAAACCGCGGTATTCCTAGCAACTTGTCTGAGTTTCTTTACCATAGGAACCAGGAGCCACCTGGGAGCTCTGGGTCTAGCTAGAGCATATCACGAGGACAGATTTACTCCAATGACTAGTGTCGCATCGCCACAAAACGATACTGCTTCGGACACATCAACGGAAAATGATGATTATTTTAATATTCTGCATTACTTACCCCAATAAATAAGATAACGTAATAAAATAGAGTTACAGCCAAACGTTCGGCAGGTGTGATGGATCTTCGCATATTTGTATCCTGTTTCTTATTACATTGGCTTCTAATTGATTTAAGTTCATCAAATGAGCAAAACACATTTATGAGTAGGTACATTTAGGGAGTTACATTTAGGACGTATGTTTATTTTCCTAATTTTTCTCATAACTTTTTATCAAACATAATTTTCCATAACAATTGTCACTAGAATACAGATCCAATGAAAGAACCAATATCGCAATTACATTTGCAAAAATACTGGTATTTCAAGAAACGTTAAAACAAAGAATTGAACGTACTAAAAAGTTCCAAAAACCCGAGACTTAAACAATATAAAGGCTAAGACTAAGGTTAAGGCTAAGATAATATTTAATTTCTCTCTACTAACAAAATATGATCTTTGATTGATTAAAATAAATTTTATTATTATTATATTATTGTTATTAATATACAAGTGGTTAGTTGAAACTTGAAACGTTTGCAAAAACAACATTTATGAGTACATTTAGGGAGTAATTATGTTTATTTTCCTAATTTTTTTCATAACTTTTCATCAAACATAAAATTCCATAACAATTGTCGCTAGAATACAGATCCAATGAAAGAATCAATATCGCCGTTACAATCGCAAAAATACTGGTATTTCAAGAAACGTTAAAATAATTAGTTAAACGTACTAAAAAGTTCCAAAAACCCCTGACGTAAACAATATACAAGTGGTTAGTTGAAAAGTTTGCAAAAACAACATTTATGAGTAGGTAGGTACATTTAAGGAGTAACATTTAGGGAGTATGTTTATTTTTCTAATTTTTCTCATAACTTTTCATCAAACATATTACAATCGCAAAAATACTGGTATTTCATGAAACGTTAAAACAAAGAATTGAACGTACTAAAACGTTCCAAAAACCCCAGACGTAAACAATATACAAGTGGTTAGTTGAAAAGTTTGCAACAAAAACAGTTATGAGTAGGTACATTTAGGGAGTAAGTATGTTTATTTTTCTAATTTTTCTCATAACTTTTCATCAAACATAAAATTTCATTACAATTGTCGCTAGAATAAAGGGATCGAGTACCTATTCAAATACAGATCCAATGAAAGAATCAATATCGCAGTTACAATCGCAAAAATACTGGTATTTCAAGAAACGTTAAAACAATGAATTGAACGTACTAAAAAGTTCCAAAAACCCTTGACTTAAACAATATACAGGTGGTTAGTTGAAAAGTTTGCAAAAACAACATTTATGAGTACATTTAGGGAGTATGATTATTTTCCTAATTTTTCTCATAACTTTTTATCAAACATAAAATTCCATAACAATTGTCGCTAGAATAAGGGGATCGAGTACCTATTCGAATACAGATTCAATGAAAGAATCAATCGTTTTGGAGCATAAGGTAAAAAGCGCAAAATGACAAACGATTGCAAATTGTTAAAAGAGCAGAATGTCAAAAGCGCAGATTGTCAAAGGCGCAGAATGTCAAAAGCGCACATAGTCATAAGCGTGGAAAGTCAAGGGCGCACAATGTCAAAAATATCATTGCGTTGTCAATTTTAATCGTCGTTAGTATTAGTCAGACTCGCAATAGGAAATGAAATACTCATTAATATTTCTAGGAAACTTATTTATTTTCATGTAAACTTAATATAAATCAACATAATAATAATAATAGACCAGGGTAGAAGCCTTTAAAAATAATAAAAAGTGAAAGAAAATAATAGTAGGATGAAACCCATTAGAAACGGAGGGGAGTATTATAAAAATTAAAGGAAAAAAAATAATTTACGGGCGATCTGAGGTCGGGAAGGGTATGGGGGTGAGCTTTTACGGGTAAAAAACGATTTATCTCGATTTCCGGCAAAACTAAAAGTCCTATGGAAAAAACTCAAATGGCAAAGTTGTAGGTAATAAAAAGATCTAAAACTTTTGTATTCACACTTTTTTTCACATAACCTCAAAATTTATGTGAAAAATTAAAAAAACCAAGTTTTTTGTTTTTTATGTCTATCTTTTACAAAAATGTTTTTTTTCCCACGAAATTTGGTGAAAACTTTCCTTTTTATGTCCCAAATACGCTGTAATTTATTTGATTAGAAATATTTATTTTTTCACCTTATTTTGAATTAATATCGAAAAAACACCCTAATTTTCAATCGAAAAAACCGATCGAGAAAATCTTTTTTTTTTTGTACGATGTTGTATAGTATTAGTTGTATAGTAGTACTGTGTACGTAATTATAGTAGTATATTTTGATATGCAATTTTTTTTATTAATGTTACATGTAATCTTACGTTTTTCGAGAAATTAAAGTATACATTTTAATAATAGCTCAAAATTTAATTTAATTAAAAAAAAAATCGATCGGTTTTTTGCATTTTCTGAGAAGATTTACTAAAGTAACATATATATTTTTTTTCACCATCGGAAAGTAGAGATTTCAGCGAATAGAAAGCCTACCAACTTTTTGAAAAAAGCTGATATTTTGACGGGTGAATTTTCGATTGAAAATTAGGGTGTTTTTTCGATATTAATTCAAAATAAGGTGAAAAAATAAATATTTCTAAACAAATAAATTACAGCGTATTTGGGACATAAAAAGGAAAGTTTTCACCAAACGTGAAAAAAAATTTTTTGTAAAAGATAAACATAAAAAACCAAAAACTTGGTTTTTGAATTTTTCACATAAATTTTGAAGTTATGTGAAAAAAGTATGAATACAAAAGTTTTAGATTTTTTTATTACCTACAACTTTGCCATTTTAGTTTTTTCCATAGGACTTTTAGTTTTGCCGGAAATCGAGATAAACCGTTTTTTACCCTTAAAACCTCACCCCCATACCCTTCCCGACCTCAGATCGCCCGTAAATTATTTTTCCTTTAATTTTTATAATACTTATTGCTATGTTGATTTATATTTAGTTTACATAAAAATAAATAAGTTTCCTAAAAATATCAATAAGTATTTCATTTCCTATTGCGAGTCTGACTAATCAAAAATAACGACGACTTAAATTGACAACGCAATGATATTTTTGACATTGTGCGCCCTTGACTTTCCGCGCTTATGACTATGTGCGCTTTTGACATTCTGCGCCTTTGACAATCTGCGCTTTTGACCATGTGCGATTTTGACATTCTGCTCTTTTGACAATTTGCAATCGTATGTCATTTTGCGCTTTTGACCTTATGCTCCAAAACGCTTATTAAGGCCACCCATTGTGCCATTTGTTAAGATAATATTATATAGGTTTAAATCCACATCTCTCCTTAAACCTCGTTTTGGAATAAGGGGGAAGGTGTCATTATAAAAGATGGTCCGTTCCTGGTGATCAAACTTTCTGGCCAAACTAGTTTGTCCAAAAGGTATAAATTTCTTTCGTAATCAAACCATGTGGTTATTTGGTTAACAAAAGGTAATCGAAACAAGATGTATTTTTTAACATATTATAGACTTACAACAACTATAAAACATTGAATAAATATCAAATCAAACTTATTATTTAAACAGATTTAAAGAAATTATCAACGGTGAAGCTTTTAAAAGCCGACCAATATCGATGGAAACATACACCCTATGTTCCATAGAATTATCGAGCAGACTGACACGTCCACCGATGTCTATTTAACGACCCCATAATTATATTATGTAGAAATTTCGTGGACTCAACATGTATGCAACAACTTTAGAAGATAATGCAGGGTTTTTGTCAGTGTTAGCCAAGGCATAGATAATCAATCTCTCCTAGAGTGGGAACTCTGTGTGCTGATTCCAGAGCGAAATGGAGACTGACTGCAAGAACGGGAGGGTGGGTAATGTGTTTATCAGCCTATTTTATGTACTGTTTTTCCTTAAGGCGCTCCAGTTAGTCCCAATTGGTAGGACTGTCAGCCTAGGAGCAATTCGAACTGAGGGATTCTATTCGACGAAGAGCACCATGAAAACAGCTCAACCCGTGCGGAGCATTCGAACTGAAGGATTCTATTCGACGAAGAGCACCATGAAAACAGCACAACCCGTGCGGAGCATGGCGAACGTGTTTGTTCATGAAAATGTTTACAAAGACTGATGACCAATGCTGAATGTAACATATACCGGTTACTTATACCTTTCTTTCCTAAAATTGCTATTATTAGCTATCGATCTAAGCCTCTTTTGAATAGGTATTTATCAAAATAAACTAAGTTGGTACACGCACTTTCACAATGGCGACACAAATAGTCATAACCTCACAATAGCGAATTCTCAAAATCATGACAAATATGAAGAATATCAACTGCAAAACCACACAATTCCTTTGCCAAATTAAGTACCTATACTTATTTCTACAATAATTTAAGTAGGTAGGTACAATTATTATTGTTACAAAAAAACGCACAACCCACAGCAACACAAACGACGACGCAAAGCAAACGCAAACCATAAATGAGTGAACAAGCAGTGTTGCCAACTCGGATTTTGAAGAATCCGTAGACCCTGTGCGTAGACCCCATTAAAAAGTTTGTTTTTCTGAGTGAAATGTAGAGGAATAAAAATTAGTGTTATAAGGTGAAAGAGTACCTACCTGCGCTCTCTCCATACAAACGTAGTCGACTGTTTCCTCCCTGCATAATGACACTAGCACAAATATTTTTGTGCCATAAATCCTATAACTACCTGACTATGCCCTTAAGTTTTGTTTTTTTTTTTTCATTTTCTACTCATCATAGAAATTAAGATTAAAAAATGAAAAAAGGGGCATGGTCATGGCAGTTCTAGTTGGTAATTTATAACTTAGTTATGTAAAAAGGCCTATCCGCACAGCTCAGTGGCGACACAGTGACGACAGTTCCTTACCGTACCGTGCCGAGATGTGCTATTCGTACATGTCAGTAACAGTACCGACACGGCGCAGTGATTTTCAGTACTCTATCGCAAGGGTTACCATCAGTGAACGGAAATAAAACATTTCCGTTCACTGGTTACCATATCTTTCGTGCGCGAGTCCAACTCGAACTTGGCCAGTTTTTTTAATTATATAATGAAAAAAACGAGAGCGAGCAAAGATAACGACCGCACCGATATTTTGACTGCGGTTATAAAGAAAATGAATGTACCTAGGGGTCGATCGTCAAAAAAACGAGATAAATACTGGCAATACACGGACCAATTCAATTAACTTTTCGTCGGCCATTTTGAAACACTGCGACCGTGTCAGGCAAAATATTGTTCGCTACAAATTCACGCCGGATCACGGCGAGCGTCGGAGCAACGTCGGAGCACGAACGTGTATTTATCACGTTTTTTTGACGATCGACCCCTAGGTACATTCATTTTCCTTATCACCGCAGTCAAAATATCGGAAATTTTGCGGTTGATATCTTTGTTTGCTTTCGTTTTTTGACATAATATAATTTAAAAAACCGACCAAGTGCGAGGCATGAAAGTTATGGTAACCCTAGCCATAGAGTACTAAAAATCACTGTGCCGTCGTCACTGTGTCGTCACTGAGCTGTACGGGTAGGCCTTCACGGCACGGTACAAGCACGATACGGAACTGTCGTCACTGTGTCGTCACTGAGCTGTGCGGAATAGGCCTTAATTAAAAATTAAGTTTGTATTTTTTTTTCTTTACTTAAATTTAAAAAAAAATCCGTACCATTGCATTCTGTTTTTAACCCCCGACGCAAAAGCAAACGGAAAAAACCCAAAAAAATAGTATGTCAGACGAGGCTGTATAGGTTAAGTCTTTTGCCTGGCCTTTCTGCAGTATAATTTACTAAAAAATATTGCCTAAAAAAATATAGTAAACATAGATTTAACACAAATGTTTTGTAATTATTATTTTCTTTTCTTTTCAAGTATTTTCTTTATTTAAGACGTAGGGTTGGAAACACTGACAGAACAATAGAAGCAGTGTTGCCAACTCGGAATTTGAAAAATGCGTAGACCCCATTAGAAAAGTTCGAAGATCTACGTACTTTTTTCAGAGTGAAATGAAGAGGATTATAATGAATGTTTTAACTACATAATACTAATTAATTAACTAATTTAAGCATATTTTAACTCGAGCGCGGACCGTACCTAGTTCTTTTTTATGTTTGTTTTCTCAGTTGTGTTTAATTAAATCGAAATTTGATAAGTAGATATCAAAATAACAAAACAACAGTAACTTCATCGAATCGAAATGTTTTTGGTGCTGGTGAGACGAGATGTTTCGTTTTACACAGTCACAGCTCTATGTACTGAGAACTTTGTTTCACTTGTGTTTAAAAATAATGACGAAAGTAGTATTGTGTTGGAGAAATGAGTGTGCTTTAGTATAAAATGATACGTTTATTAACTTTTTTTTCGCAAATTTAAAGGAAATAATGCACATTCAGCTATGAGTTTCGTTATTTTAAAAATTGATAATAATTACGTAGCTTCTAGGACTGAAGTTCGTAGGTTTTCAGGAGAGGCCTTAGTACGTAGATCTATGTAAAAAGACGTTGAGTTGGCAACACTGAAGACCAAGGCAAGTATTTTTTTTTTCTAAAAGGCAGATTTAACGACACAGGCAGTCGTAGCCATACAGCCGGAAGTGATCAACTAGTTGATATTATGTAGTGTGGCAACACTTGGAATGCCCAATATTTTTTCTAGCTAGCTAAAATCATGCTGAAATTGAAAATGATTATAATAAATTAATACGGGATCCCTTTAAGAACGACCTTCAGCGAAGTGATAAATGCATAAAAATTATTTTATATCAAACTATCAGCACTCCGCGGTTTCACCCGCGTACCTTCGGATCCCGTGGGAATATCGAAATATAAAATAGCCTATTAGTCTTGAGCCTATATTCCTTGACAAATGGACTATCCAACACAAAAAAAAAATTAGTTCGAACTAGTTGTTCCTGAGATTAGCGCGTTCAAACAAACAAACTAATAACACTTCAGCTTTATAATATTAGTATAGACTAAGTACGCCCCGCGGTTTCACCCACGTAAGTCTCGATTCCGCGGGAATATCCATAGCTCCTAATATTATAAAGCTGAGGAGTTTGTTTGTTTGAACGCGCTAATCTTAGGAACTATACTGGTTCAATTAGAAAAAACTCTTTGTTGGTACCTTTTTTCTATACATCAAAACACTATATAACCCAGATAAATTAAGAATGTTTCATCTACCTAACATGTAATTAGCAGTAAGATACGTATTTAATTTATCGGGATAACATTTTAGCACTAGTTGGATATATATATAACTCACGTGTATAATACATTGCATAAGACGACCCAGTTGGCACAATGGTCACCATGCCGAACTGCCAAACACAGGGTTGCGGGTTCGATTCCCGCCTCAGACAATTATTTATGCTTAGATATTTGTCTGTGGTCTGGGTGTCTGTCTGTATATCACTAGCACGAAGCAGCAACATGTGACTTGTGTGTAAAATGAACTTCGGAACCCGAAAAGTAAAACAGGTCGAAGCTGCGAGAGTGAAATTTTAAGATCCGCGCGCATCACTGTAACAATAAAGTAACAGGTTGAAGCTGCCCGCAAAGTAAATATCAGACGGACAGACGGACGGACAGACAGACAGACGGACGTATAACTTCTCACGCGCTTCTACACGCACCAATTATGACGTGTTAACGTCTAATAGGTAAATTGGTGGAACATCTGCATTCACAAAATGTGTCACGGTAATATTGTGTGACGTCATGCGTCGTGGTAATATGACCCGACACGTCATAGTAACTTAGGAAACAGAGTATTGAAACATAATATCGCTCATCTGGGCTTGTGTTATGGTGTGGTACGAGTGACCATAGCGAGTGACGAATAGAAGACTTATCTAAAGGGAAAATAAAGAAAAATACAAAAAAAAACATTAAAAAAAACATTTTTAATTTTTCATCGTATGTAGGTATTCTTGTGACGTTATCAAGCTCCCATTCTAAATGTACGAACCCTTTTTTAATTCGCTTAATAATTAATTCATTTTAAATTATTTACAGAAAAATAGAAACTGAGAAATGGGACTATACATTTATGTTCTATTTTTAACTTAATAATTTACGTTTATTTCCTAGTTTTATGTGGATATACTTAACTTAAATAGTAAAAAAAAGCTGTGTGATTGTTACGTATTATTTTGATTTTTGAGAACATTTAAAAAGTTGAGAAGTTGGGAATACTTGTAAATAGAAAACGGCAACACTGGCAAATCAACATTTTTCATTTCCTTCCTACAGTAATTTTTTTTTCGCCATGTTGTTTTTGTGATCAAAAATTTAGCTCATTCATCTAAAAAAGTCATTGATTTATTTTGTAAAATGTGTTCACAACAGCCGGTTTTCCGTGACCTTTCCGGAGACGACGATCCAGAAGTAACAGAAATCGAGTCCTTTTGCATCAACTGCTACAAAAACGTAAGTTCAAAAGGCGCTAGGCCATAATCAACAACATAATTATTTCCTATTCTCACCCGATTCTTACTAGTAATTTGTTGTAAAACATCATGATCCGTACCTACTTATTGGTAGAAAAAGTGTTTATTTACAACCCTAATTACCTACGGACATAATGATTTCTTGTGTATTGGTTTGCGGCGGCCACGACCCGCTGCTGTTTGCAAGATTCGGTTTTTCATTCAATCGGCCTTGAAAATGTTTGTTTTTCACACTTTTGCGACATTATACTGTTTCCTCCCTGGAACGAATGAAACTAACAAATATTTTTGTTGCATATCTTCTCTAAATCTAATAAACAATTGTAAGTAATTTTATAATTCAAGAACGGGCTCACCTATCCAAACCAAATGTATAGCTTGTTCGGACTTTATAGTAGATGGTTTATGTGAAGTTTGCACAAATTCGGTCGAGCGGTTCTTGATTTTTTAATTTTTTTTATACGTCAAAACAATGTTTGCTGGTACAGCTAGTAACCTATAATTGCCATGACTATGCCATGGTTTTTTTTCATATTTTCATAGAAAGTAAGAGTTAAAAAACAAAATATAAATAAAAAATAACACATAATGGGGCATGGTCATGGCAGTTATAAGTTACTAGCTGCGCTCCGCGGTTTCACCCGCGTAACTCCCGATCCCGTGGGAATATCGGGATAAAAAGTAGCCTATAACCTTCCTCGATAAATGGACTATCCAACACAACAAGAATTTTTCAATTCGAACCAGCAGTTCCTGAGATTAGCGCGTTCAAACAAACAAACAGACTCTTCAGCTTTATAATATTAGTATAGATAAGCTACAAAAAAATTTGCTATAGTGTCATTATCCAGGGAGGAAACAGTCTACTATGTGTGTATGGAGAGAGAGCCGATACCCTTTACTCCTAATAAGCATAATTTTTATGATGTATTATTAGAAACTTCTGTTAAAATCTAGAAGATAGACAAGTATAAAAAGATTTTGTAATAAATCACTCAATCCTTGGATGAAAACCACATAAAAATATGTCCATTGGTTTTAGAGTTAATCTTTTCAGACAGAAAGACAGATGCAGTGAAGAGACTTTAATAATAAGTACTAGCGACCCGCCCCGGTTTCGCACGGCTATATTAAGCATGTATTATACATATAAACCTTCCTCTGGAATCACTCGTATCTAAAAAACCGCATCAAAATCCGTTGCGTAGTTTAAAGATTTAAGCATACATAGAAAGGACAGAGAAAGCGACTTTGTTTTATACTATGTAGTGATAGCGATTATATACTTTGTCCTGTATCACGGGGCTATGGAGCCCCGGACCTTTGGAAGGCGTGCGTGGAGTCGAAGCCAACACGTAGAGGCCCTTTACAATAACAAGTATAATAGCAAACAATGGGGTGGATTCTAAACCGGCGATTATCCCTGTCTACACTATAAAGTGCAACCAAGGACAACCTCCGGTTTGGATAAAACTATTGATAATCTACAGGACAAAACTACTTGAGCTATTGTGATGGGATAGTAGTGGACTAGATACTAGTTAACTATGTATACTATGGCACCTGCCGTAACAATGTCCAATAAACACGTAAAAATGGCAGGCGGAGACTCGCCAACTCTCAGACTGGGCCACCCTAATTAGCCGAGTAAATTACAGCAAGGGGGCAACAGGAACGTGAGTGGCTTGAAGGATGGAGAGGCCTCACTGGATTTTAAGTCATCGCTGGTAGTCCGAGCGAGCGGGCCAACTCATCACTGACGTTCGGCATCCATCCTTCGAGTATTTCTACTCATGCGACTCCACTCTGGACGGCCGGTGAAGGCAAGCCAGAGGCGGCGGACCGCTTCCTCGTGTTCACTCCGACCAGCCAACTAAGGCAAGCCGGAGATGAGGAACGGTGACTTCCCCCTGGAGAACTCGGGACCGCGGGGTCGTTACTCCCCGTCACTTCGCCTCAAGGTGCCCTGCGGGCTTATAATCTTTATTGTTAAAATTTCAATAATAAAGTTCCTAAAACATTCATAATTATTTCCATAAATAAAATATTAATGAACTCTTTTCTTGATGACTGTACTTAACTGTTTAATTCCATACAAAATAAATATGGGACTAATCAAGGGAAATATTTTATTTTGTAATCCTCTATTTCGTCATATGGGGCTATAGAGGTATAGTACAGGACAAGTTCATAGACCTCTTTTTTATCACTGTGTAAAAAGTCTTACAATGTATGTTGTATGTTTCAGGGTATAACCCGGTTGCTGCTGACACGTATACCGCACTACAAGAATGTTGTCATCATGTCCTTCAGTTGTGAGGAATGTGGGTACGAGAACAACGAGATCCAGTCGGGGGGAGCCATCGCGGAGGTGGGGGTTAGGTGAGTGTCTCTATTGTTACACCTCTCTCGGGGGTGACTCCCTCTTAGCTTGCACTGCTCTGCTCTTTATTCGTATTGCATGTTTTGTAACCTAATTCAGCTTAGGTTAGAATTGTGTCAATAAAAGCAAAGCGAGCAGCGAACCTGATCACTTAGCCCAGAATAGATGGAATGCCATTTATTAGATGAGCACACAGACAAGAAAATAAATAACATTGAATTAAAGGAATTAAATGAAAGTATGGTTATAATTAGAATGCTCAGTATCATGTGTTACTCCCCAGATGGCACCTGGACGTGGAGACGGCGGAGGATCTGAACCGTCAAGTGGTGAAGAGCGACTACACGAGGGTGGTCATACCGGAGGTGGAGTTCGAGGTGCCATCGCAGAGTCAGAAGGGAGGTCAGTGTTAGACAGGTATCTATATTATGTTATAGATCATTTCCTAGGGTCCTACCTCACCGGGACGCGCAATGGCCACGTCGCTGGGTTCTTATACAACTAATTCGTATTGAATTATATGGAAGTTAACTCGACTGGCGACGTTGCCAGTTGGTAGTTCGTCAGTAACCAGTAAATGCCTCCTTCAGTGTTTAACGGGTCGCCAATGAGGGAGAACTCACTTGTTTTTGGTGACAGCCAGTAGCTACTCTATTTGGTGAGCTAGGGTAGCCAGAAGTAGCCATGGATACGTCGCCGACGACTTCGCCCGGTGAGGTTAGGGCCCTAAGTAGTCATTACGACATAACTTACACCTGAATCCTAAATGATAGTTTTGCTATGAAAATGCTCAAAAACTCAAATAACAATACCATTTTATCTTGATCTTCTTAAATTGGTTCTCTAACATGTTCCATCTATATAACAGAGGTGACGACAGTGGAAGGTATACTGGCTCGGATGACAGCGGGCCTCAGCCAGGACCAGGACAAGAGACGTGTGGACCACCCGGAGACAGCGGAACAGATAGACTTGGTGCTGGCTCGACTGCACGACTTGAGGACACTACGTAAGAAGTGGACGCTGCAGTTGGAGGATATATCCGGTTAGATATATTTTATACATTATTGGAGAAGCATAAGCATAATTTTCTAACTAGCAGCGCTCTGCGGTTTAACCCGCGTAACTCCCGGTCCTGTGGGAATATCAGGATAAAAAGTACCCTATGTTACTGTCAATGAATCAATGTATCCTCATACCAAGTTTCATCTAAATCGGTCCAGTAGTTTCGGAACCTATTCGTTACAAACATAAACTAAAAAATCTTTCCTCTTAATATTAGTGTATGTAATCCAAAAGTTTGTTACTTATTTGTTTGTTTGTCCCTCTTCTCGGTGAAACGACTTGGACCGATTTAAATGTATTTGGGTATTGTAGTAGTTTAGGGAATGGAGAAGAACATTGGATACTTTTGATCCCGAAATTCCCCCGGGATCGGGAACTACGCTGGTGAAACTACCGGTCGCAGCTAGTAATTACATATGTTATTCAAAAACATACATAAGTACATCCAAATTGAGGACCTCCTCCTTTTTTTGAAGTCAGTTAAAACAAATAACATTGAGAAGTTGTGGCTACTGTAAGAAAGTAAAATGACGCTTGATTTGGAGTTAAATTCTCTAAATTCAACCTTAGAGGCGCGGAGAGAGAGCAGCCTGCGCTTGCATTGTAAACAAGCAAAGCACAACGGCTGAGGTTGTTTCTTCCTGCAGGGGTCAGAACACTTCCAATCCCTAAAGTGTCGCTTTTAACTTTTATTCTGCATTGTGGCCTTTTCTATAGTAACCTCAACATGTTGTGAGCTGTATATCACATAGCTGAGTAATGTGGATGACACTCCATGGAGTTGAAATGAAGCTCTAACAGTGTATTGTTCCAATATCCAGGCAACACGTTCATAGAGAACCCGTACGCTCCACATAAGGACCCTCGCTGCAGGCTCACACACTTCACACGGACCGTGGAACATGATCATACGCTCGGGATATTTACACCCGATGAGGTGAGGCTAACATTATATTATAATTATTTGTTTGTAACAAATAGGCGAAACTACTGAACTGATTTTAATAAAACTAGAAGTAACATAGGCTTGATTTGATCACGATATTCCCACGGTATCGGAAGTTAACGCGGGTGTAACTCGGGCCGCTTTTTGTGTATAAGACACGACTAGTCAAGAGAGCTGTGTTGGCTTAGTGGTAGATATCTCGACTTTCATTCTGAAGGTCGTGGGGTCGAATCCAGGGGCCTTATTCTGTTATTTGGCCAACCATTGTCATTATATCGAGACTCTATTGATGTTATATCGAGATTGTGACTTTATTTGGTATTCTGCTAAAGTTTTAATAACATCACAATAGAATCACTATGGAGTCTCAATGGTATGGTAATATTTACCTTGCAGGTGTTGCCTAGCAACATGGTATATGTATACCGTTTTAACAACTATCGAGATTCCATTAAGCCACGATTGTAGAGCAGAATACCGAAGTGAGTCAGTGGTGTGTCAGTGGTGTTTCGATAGAATAGTTAACGTTAGGAGACTACCAATTTGACATGTAATGTCATATTTTTGACATTAAATTTCTATTGCGATTATATCGACACACTATTGAAATACAATTGTGTTAGCAGACTTAGGCCCCTGGCCGGCCGTGCACCAATGTATTTTTCTTAAGAAAAATTTATGTGCGCTAATTGACATTGCTCTTACGGTGAAGGAAAACATCGTGATGAAACCCGCGGCTTAGTTGGCTCCAGAAGTATCGACAAGTTCTCTCCTCTGGACATGGTCGACTAAGCTGAGAGGGTAGTAGGTGCTGGGCAAGCCTACTCCATACTCACGCTAAAAAGGACCTAATTAAAAAGGGTCTAATTGTGGAAAACAGTCCATAAACAAGTACAAGTAGGACGCGACTAGTTGCCTACCCTACAGCATACGTACATGTTGCAGGTATCAGAGTGTGGTGAGACGAGAGAGGACTCGCAGCGGCTCCTCACGCCGGCCGACCCGGCTACATTGGACTACGACAGGATGCTGGGTGACGAGGTGATGCAGTTCAGGACCAACTGTCCCGAGTGTAACGCACCCGCTGATACCAACATGAAGATCACAGGTTCGATTGTCTCTACCTTCACCTACCTTCGCATACCTTGCATTGCTACTCCAACATTGATATAACACAAACCGATGTAGGTGGCTGAACAAAAGTTTTAGTTCGTTGTAACTAGTATTTATTCTGCGTGCGGTGTATGTAAAACACGGATCCCCTTATTCCAAAACGAGGTTTCGGGATAGTCCGAGATGTGGATTTAAACCTTAGATTTAGATACAGATTTACTCGTAAATTATAGTCTAACTAAACACTATCCCTATGTAATCTATAGGGATAGTGCTTAGACTATAGTTTCTAATAGATTATATAGGGATAGTGTTTAGACTATAGTTTCTAATAGATTATATAGGGATAGTGTTTAGACTATAGTTCACGAGTCTGTGTCTAAATCTAAGGTTTAAATCCACATCTCGGACTATCCTTGAACCTCGTTTTGGAATAAGGGGGTATGTGTCTATTTATCGTAGTTTATTTGTATGAAAGAACATAGTTAACTTGATTAAGCAATATTATCGCAGAACAATCAACAATAGTAACCATGATGCTCGCACTCAAGATGGCGTGTATGTATATCTAGCACCGATTGCGGTCGGTGGTGCGCTGCCATCTGTCAATGTCAATATAGGCGCCAACACTGCGTTTGTAGGAAATCACTTAAAGAAACCTTAATGCGGGTGAAACCGCGAGACACAGCTAGTATATAAATGTAATATTGTTCCAGAAATCCCACATTTCAAGGAAGTAGTGATAATGGCGACCGTCTGCGATGTATGCGGACACAAGACTAACGAGGTATGTACCATGCTAGTGTTCCGCGGTTCCACCCGCGTAACCCCCGATCTCGTGGGAATATCGGGATGAAGAGTACCCTATGTTATTGTCAATGAATCAATGTATCCTCATACCAAGTTTCATCTAAATCGGTTCAGAAGTTTCGCGGCCTATTCAATGTAAACAAAAAATACTCATATTTTTCCTTTTTTTAATATTACTATAGATATACGGGTAAAAACGCGGGGCACAGCTAGTGTCAGCTATAATATTCGGATTGAAAGTTGTAGATCTTAAAATTCTCTACAAAAATGGGCCTATAACTCACGAATAGTAACTCATAGGAAAAAAAAAGGTGTGGCACTCGGGGACTGCCGCGGTAAAGCTATTGCATCGTGCGAGCTTCGTAAAGTCGTACCATATATGTATATACACGTTAAGCGAACGCTCGGCCGAGCTACATTGTAGGCGGAGTGGGGGGTGTTAGGTTTTATTTTGGTTACGGAATTTCTTGATTCGGTCGCCGCGCTCAAAGCTTGCGATAAAAGTATTGCATAGCTTTTATCGCGGGCTTTGAGACCGGCGCTTAATAATTAGGCCCATTTAATAACTTTGGTTTGAATTTTCATTTTCGAGAAAAATCCAAATAACCTCAAATTTTGACTTTTGACCCCAAATAACTTTTGTAGTAGTGATCGATGGGGATTTTTAAAACTTTATTGGTAAACCCAAGCTCTCCACCAATATTTGGCTTTCTGGGAATTTATGTTATTTTAAATGTCTAAATTGTTCGGACTTATAATTAGTAGAACGTTTGTATTGATGTATTTGTGTATAATTGTAAGGTGAAATCCGGTGGAGGAGTTGAAGAGAAGGGAGTCAAGTTTGAAGTGAGAGTTGCGAGCAGGGAGGACTTCTCTAGGGATATATTGAAGGTAACGACTACTGTCTTGTATTATATATGTTACTGTTAGCTCTGTCTGTCTGTTTCTCTAACCGATAAGGAGATAGATGGGACATTGGTTGCTTTAGATCCCGGATTGATGCGGGTGAAACCGCGGGACACAGTCTAAACGGATTCCTCTTAGCGTAGAACAAACACGCCTTAGTCTTGGATTCATGAAATTTGACCAGATTGCCTTCAAGGTGGAGTTCCACTTGACCCGGACCATCATCACCCCACTAAGACACTGGATCTACCTCACTCTGGTTGTAACTCTATTAGTGTGCAGCCATCTGCATGCCCATATGAACCGAGCGTCATCAGATCATTGATATAAATAATAAATAAATATTTCAGGACATATTACACATCGCCATCCAGCCCCAAGCTAAGCAACTTAATGCTTGTGTTATGGGTGCCAGATAATGGATAAACTACTTATATACTTTTTTTTTTTTGTAAATATATACATATTATACATATAGGAAACACCCAGAAACCAGAAACAAGAATTTATGGTCAGCATAAATACTTGTTCCCGGCGGGAATCGAACCCGCAACCTTCTGTGTCGCAGTCGGGTGTGATATGCATTGAGAATAGAGTAGGAGACAGCATAGATCCCCGAGGGAGCCCAGTGTCGGTAACTAACTATGTATGTTTGTTGTTCCAGTCTGAAACATGTTCGATGTCAATACCGGAGTTGGAGCTGGAAGTTGGAGGTCGAGCTCTCGGAGGAAGGTTCTCTACAGTCGAGGGATTGTTGACGGGTACTCTAGAACAGGTGAGGGATATGAAGCCGCAGGCTGCTGCTAGGTCGTGTGCTACAACACTCTGTGGTCTAGGGCGGTGTTAGCCTTGTCCTTGGAATGTTCTAAGGATTGTGGGTTCGAATCCCAGCCTGCTGTGCACCGATAGATTTTTTTTAGGAAAAATTTATGTGCGCTAATTGACTTGCTCTTACGGGTGAAGGAAAACATTGTTGGAACCCGCAGTTTAGTTGTCTTCAGACGTATTTGACAAGTTCTAGACTCGGTCGACTAAACTGAGAGGGTGCATCCCCACGCAACAAGGACCCGACTACAGAGGTCTAGTTCCAGACATACAACCCACATACAACATACATCCTCTTGTTACACTCACACTCTTCTCCTTCATATAGTTGAATCACTCACTGTTATCATCCAAGATATAAGCATCTCCATTCCTCGCATGTCTTTCTCCACACAATCCTTCCGGTGCTTCTTCAATCTGTTCCTTAGACGTTTGTTGAGGAGTTCTATTGGAGATGATGTTCACTGCTTTACCTTAATCTATCCTCTATGCCCTGGCCATCTGAGCTGAAGGCCAATTCTCGTAAATAATATTGTTTAAATTACATTTCAATATCATACCGATTACATTTCGATTGCAAAAGATACCTTTAAAGTCAGTTTTTTTTTAACAAAAAGCTAACTTTGAGGGTATTTTGAGCTACTCTGAGGGTGTTATTTGTGATTGAAATGCAATCGAAATGATATTGAAATGTAATTTGATGAATGTTATTTACGAGAATTGGCCTTCTGGTCATTTGATGACCCAGTTGGCACAATGGTCACCATGCCGGACTGCCAAACACAGGGTTACAAAAGAAAAGAATTTTAAGTAGTTATTTAGCTTGGGGCTAGATGGCGATGTTTGGAATGTCCTGCAATATTTATTGTATATTATCTCAACCGCTGTGACACAATGTAACAGTAACCAATACGTTAAATATTCCAGTTACGTAACGCTCCGGGAGTGGTCGGTGATTCACCTCTCGCTAACAAGGAGGGACTCGAGAGGTAATGTTACATCTTACACTTGGCTGTATCTCTGATAGACATCGATGTTTTCTTTCACTGCAAGAAAAAAATTACAAAAATAAACTTAGGGTTCCATACCCCAAGGGTTAAAACAGGACCCATTTTACTAAGACTCCACTGTCCTTCTGTCAGCAGGCTGTATCTCATGAACCGTGATAGCTAGACAGTTGACATTTTCACAGACTATGTATTTCTGTTGCCGCTATAACAACAAATACTAAGAATATGTACGGAACTCTTCATGCGCAAGTCCGAATCGCACTTGGCTGGTTTTTTTACTTGCTGTGTTTTATTTGATCAGGAACACTGGACGACCGCTGTGATGCGGGGAATAACTTGCGGGTTCGATTCCCGATTTGAAACAAATGTTTTATGATTACAAGCGGTTGAGAGGCCACTTTTGTCTTTTTTTGTAAATGTTGAGGTTTTGATGTCGTAATTGTTGATGTACAGGGTGATATCGAAGTTGGAAGCGGTAGTTAGCGGCGAGTGGAGGGGCGGTGAGACGGGGGGCGGTGTTACCATCGTGTTAGACGACCCCGCGGGGAACTCGTACGTGCAGAGTCTGGCGGAGGGGGAGTCGTGTCTCGATTCAGGTACCTTACTGTCCAATGTCCATGTCGTACGTGCAGAGTCTGGCGGAGGGGGAGTCGCGTCTCGATGCAGGTACCTTACTGTCCAATGTCCATGTCGTACGTGCAGAGTCTGGCGGAGGGGGAGTCGTGTCTCGATGCAGGTACCTTACTGTCCAATGTCCATGTCGTACGTGCAGAGTCTGGCGGAGGGGGAGTCGCGTCTCGATGCAGGTACCTTACTGTCCAATGTCCATGTCGTACGTGCAGAGTCTGGCGGAGGGGGAGTCGCGTCTCGATGCAGGTACCTTACTGTCCAATGTCCATGTCGTACGTGCAGAGTCTGGCGGAGGGGGAGTCGTGTCTCGATGCAGGCACCTTACTGTCCAATGTCCATGTCGTACGTGCAGAGTCTGGCGGAGGGGGAGTCGTGTCTCGATGCAGGTACCTTACTGTCCAATGTCCATGTCGTACGTGCAGTCTGGCGGAGGGGGAGTCGTGTCTCGATGCAGGTACCTTACTGTCCAATGTCCATGTCGTACGTGCAGAGTCTGGCGGAGGGGGAGTCGCGTCTCGATGCAGGTACCTTACTGTCCAATGTCCATGTCGTACGTGCAGAGTCTGGCGGAGGGGGAGTCGCGTCTCGATGCAGGTACCTTACTGTCCAACGTCCATGTCGGTATATGGGGATATAGTATGTCCATGTTACTGTCAATGAATCAATGTATCCTCATACCACGTTTCATCAACATCAGTCCAGTAGTTTCGGAGCCTAATCAATTCAAACAATCAAATCTTTCAAACATTAATAAAGTCTAGGAAACAAGGGTTTTTTGTAGGAAAAATAGTATTATTTTGGGTTTTTGTCTTCCTCATAATATAGAAGCGGAATTTTATACTCTTTTTAATGCTGTGATTGAATTATTTTGGACAAAATTTTAATACAAGACAAACTCTTCAGCTTTATATATTAGTATAGATAAGTATAGAGAATTATTCCTCAGACAACGATGTAGAGCCGTCGCTCATGTTGTAGGTGGACCAACAGATATCTTGAAAGTTATTATTATCACTTCACTATCACTACATAGTATAAAATAAAGTCACTTTTCGCCGTCCCTATATCCCTATGTATGCTTAGATCATTAAAACTACGCAACGATTTTGATGCGGTTTTTTTTAAAAGATAGAGTGATTCAAGAGGAAGGTTTATATGTATAATACATGCATAATATTATAGCCGTGCGAAGCCGGGGCGGGTCGCTAGTTAGTAATATTTAGTAAAAATAATTATTAGACATAATTGGTAAAACGCACATGGACGGTATTTAGGGGGTGCGAGTTCGAGCCTCGTCTCAGTTGCAATATATGAAGATTTTTCTTCTAATGATATAAAGTAATTTGTTCCAGGGTTGAAAGTATCACGTTACGAGCGTAGCTTTGAACAGAACGAAGAGTTGGGACTCAACGATATGGTCACTGAGGGATATGAAGGGAGTTGATCGATCTCCCTGCGACGGAGGTGGTCGCAGGTTCAATTCCCGTCACATAACATATATGCAGGGTATAGAGGAGGGAGTGAAATTTTTTGGTTGCGGTTTCGATTCCCGCCTCAGACGTGCATTAAGTCTGTGGTCTGGTTGTTTCTATGTATAAGTATATATTTACAAAAGAGAAAGTATATAAGTAGTATATCAGTTGTCTAGCACCCATAACATAACACAAGTGTAGTTTCTAAGCTTGGGGCTAGATGGCGCTGTGTGGTATGTCTTGTGATATAATATATAAACACTAAGAGTTAAATTAGTTACAATAAAATAAAGGCTTAAAAGTCAGGTAAACATTCAAGATTTGTGTTATCACTATAAAACAAAGTCGGTTTCTCTGTCCCTATATCCCTATGTATGCTTAGATCTTTAAAACTACGCAACGGATTTTGATGCGGTTTTTTAATAGATAGAGTGATTTAAGAGGAAGGTTTATATGCATAATACAGCCGTGCGAAGCCGGGGCGGGTCGCTAGTAATCTATATAATAAAAGCTTTTAAAAAACCGGCCAAGTGCGAGGCGGACTAGCGCACGATGGGTTCCGAGTCGTGTTGTATATTTTTCTGTTTTTAAATATAAATACATAGTCTGTGAAAATTTTAACTGTCTAGCTATCACGGTTCATGAGATACAGCCTGGTGACAGACAGACGGACAGTGGAGTCTTAGTTATATGGTCCCGTTTTCACCCTTTGGGAACGGAACCCTAATAAAAATGAATCGCCTAAGACCGAAATGTAAGTACGCGCATAACTTCCGAATCGAAATAATTCTCTTTTATGTTTTTCTTATTGTCAGGACAAGGTTTGCATAAATGAAAATTTAAAAAATCGAACGGGGGTGAAACCGCGGGTTTCGGCTAGTATTGCAGGTAAAGTTTTAAAATGATGACGCAAAGAGGACGTAAGTCTAAACTAAAAAAAAATGGGTGCGTGTACTTATGTACGCGCGTGAGAAGTTATACCTACTTCTTTGGCATCATTAAGAAATAATTTTTCAGTCACATATAAATAATTAATTACATTTAAATAATTATGTAGTATTACCGCTTTGTACTAACCTCATTTTCAGTTTCACGTAGGTAGTAGATATATGCAAACTATTTGGTTTTATGACAGCTGTCATCTTGTGGTTTGCGGACAACTTCAACATGTGAATTTTCCGTGTGACGGTGCTGCGCGCGCATCATAAAATTTCACTCTCAACATTTTTTCATAACGTGCCTAAAGAAGTATAACTTCAAAAATCAATTTATTTTCAATTTTTGTCATCTATTTTGGGTCTTTTACCGAAACTGGCGTTTGTGTTATTGTTAAAGCCGCCTTGTCGCCTAGTATACAGTGTCTATAGAATGAGGAATGGAGTTCCAAGTGTCCTAAACCTTTTCCTCAAATACCCTTGAAGTGTCTTCTTTTTGTGTTATTGTTAAAGCCGCCTTGTCGCCTAGTATACAGTGTCTATAGAATGAGGAATGGAGTTCCAAGTGTCCTAAACCTTTTCCTCAAATACCCTTGAAGTGTTTAGCGAAGTGTCCTAAACCTTTTCCTCAAATACCCTTGAAGTGTCTTCCGTTTGTGTTATTGTAAGAGCTGCCTTGTCGCCAAGTATACAGTGTCTATAGAATGAGGAATGGAGTTCCAAGTGTCCTAAACCTTTTCCTCAAATACCCTTGAAGTGTCTTCTTTTTGTGTTATTGTTAAAGCCGCCTTGTCGCCTAGTATACAGTGTCTATAGAATGAGGAATGGAGTTCCAAGTGTCCTAAACCTTTTCCTCAAATACCCTTGAAGTGTCTAGCGAAGTGTCCTAAACCTTTTCCTCAAATACCCTTGAAGTGTCTTCCGTTTGTGTTATTGTAAGAGCTGCCTTGTCGCCAAGTATACAATGTCTATAGAATGAGGAATGGAGTTCCAAGTGTCTTAAACCTTTTCCTCAAATACCCTTGAAGTGTCTAGCGAAGTGTCCTAAACCTTTTCCTCAAATACCCTTGAAGTGTCTTCTGTTTGTGTTATTGTAAGAGCTGCCTTGTCGCCTAGTATACAGTGTCTATAGAATGAGGAATGGAGTTCCAAGTGTCCTAAACCTTTTCCTCAAATACCCTTGAAGTGTCTTCTTTTTGTGTTATTGTTAAAGCCGCCTTGTCGCCTAGTATACAGTGTCTATAGAATGAAGAATGGAGTTCCAAGTGTCCTAAACCTTTTCCTCAAATACCCTTGAAGTGTCTAGCGAAGTGTCCTAAACCTTTTCCTCAAATACCCTTGAAGTGTCTTCCGTTTGTGTTATTGTAAGAGCTGCCTTGTCGCCAAGTATACAATGTCTATAGAATGAGGAATGGAGTTCCAAGTGTCTTAAACCTTTTCCTCAAATACCCTTGAAGTGTCTAGCGAAGTGTCCTAAACCTTTTCCTCAAATACCCTTGAAGTGTCTTCCGTTTGTGTTATTGTAAGAGCTGCCTTGTCGCCAAGTATACAATGTCTATAGAATGAGGAATGGAGTTCCAAGTGTCCTAAACCTTTTCCTCAAATACCCTTGAAGTGTCTAGCGAAGTGTCCTAAACCTTTTCCACAAATACCCTTGAAATGTCTTCCGTTTGTGTTATTGTTAAAGCCGCCTTGTCGCCTAGTATACAGTGTCTATAGAATGAGGAATGTAGTTCCAAGTCTCCTAAACCTTTTCTACAAATACCCTTGAAATGTCAAGCGATGTGTCCTAAACCTTTTCCTCAAATACTCTTGAAGTGTCTTACGTTTGGGTTATTGTAAGAACTGCCTTGTCGCCTAGTATACAATGTCTATAGAATGAGGAATGTAGTTCCAAGTGTCCTAAACCTTTTCCACAAATACCCTTGAAGTCTCTTCCGTTTGTGTTATTGTTAAAGCCGCCTTGTCGCCTATTATACAGTGTCTATAGAATGAGGAATAGAGTTCCAAGTGTCCTAAACCTTTTCCTCAAATACCTACCCTTGAAGTGTCTTACGTTTGGGTTATTGTTAGAGCTGCCTTGTCACCTAGTATACAGTTTCTTTAAAATAAGGAATGGAGTTCCAAGTGGCCTAAACCTTTTCCACAAATACCCTTGAAATGTCTTCCGTTTGTGTTATTGTTAAAGCCGCCTTGTCGCCTAGTATACAGTGTCTATAGAATGAGGAATGTAGTTCCAAGTCTCCTAAACCTTTTCTACAAATACCCTTGAAATGTCAAGCGATGTGTCCTAAACCTTTTCCTCAAATACTCTTGAAGTGTCTTACGTTTGGGTTATTGTAAGAACTGCCTTGTCGCCTAGTATACAATGTCTATAGAATGAGAAATACCCTTGAAGTCTCTTCCGTTTGTGTTATTGTTAAAGCCGCCTTGTCGCCAAGTATACAGTGTCTATAGAATGAGGAATGGAGTTCCAAGTGTCCTAAACCTTTTCCTCAAATACCCTTGAAGTGTCTTCTTTTTGTGTTATTGTTAAAGCCGCCTTGTCGCCTAGTATACAATGTCTATAGAATGAGGAATGGAGTTCCAAGTGTCTTAAACCTTTTCCTCAAATACCCTTGAAGTGTCAAGCGAAGTGTCCTAAACCTTTTCCTCAAATACCCTTGAAGTGTCTTCCGTTTGTGTTATTGTAAGAGCTGCCTTGTCGCCTAGTATACAGTGTCTATAGAATGAGGAATGGAGTTCCAAGTGTCCTAAACCTTTTCCCCAAATACCCTTGAAGTGTCTTCTTTTTGTGTTATTGTTAAAGCCGCCTTGTCGCCTAGTATACAGTGTCTATAGAATGAGGAATGGAGTTCCAAGTGTCCTAAACCTTTTCCTCAAATACCCTTAAAGTGTCTAGCGAAGTGTCCTAAACCTTTTCCTCAAATACCCTTGAAGTGTCTTCCGTTTGTGTTATTGTAAGAGCCGCCTTGTCGCCAAGTATACAATGTCTATAGAATGAGGAATGGAGTTCCAAGTGTCTTAAACCTTTTCCTCAAATACCCTTGAAGTGTCTAGCGAAGTGTCCTAAACCTTTTCCTCAAATACCCTTGAAGTGTCTTCCGTTTGTGTTATTGTAAGAGCTGCCTTGTCGCCAAGTATACAATGTCTATAGAATGAGGAATGGAGTTCCAAGTGTCCTAAACCTTTTCCTCAAATACCCTTGAAGTGTCTTCTTTTTGTGTTATTGTTAAAGCCGCCTTGTCGCCTAGTATACAGTGTCTATAGAATGAAGAATGGAGTTCCAAGTGTCCTAAACCTTTTCCTCAAATACCCTTGAAGTGTCTAGCGAAGTGTCCTAAACCTTTTCCTCAAATACCCTTGAAGTGTCTTCCGTTTGTGTTATTGTAAGAGCTGCCTTGTCGCCAAGTATACAATGTCTATAGAATGAGGAATGGAGTTCCAAGTGTCTTAAACCTTTTCCTCAAATACCCTTGAAGTGTCTAGCGAAGTGTCCTAAACCTTTTCTTCAAATACCCTTGAAGTGTCTTCCGTTTGTGTTATTGTAAGAGCTGCCTTGTCGCCAAGTATACAATGTCTATAGAATGAGGAATGGAGTTCCAAGTGTCCTAAACCTTTTCCTCAAATACCCTTGAAGTGTCTAGCGAAGTGTCCTAAACCTTTTCCACAAATACCCTTGAAATGTCTTCCGTTTGTGTTATTGTTAAAGCCGCCTTGTCGCCTAGTATACAGTGTCTATAGAATGAGGAATGTAGTTCCAAGTCTCCTAAACCTTTTCTACAAATACCCTTGAAATGTCAAGCGATGTGTCCTAAACCTTTTCCTCAAATACTCTTGAAGTGTCTTACGTTTGGGTTATTGTAAGAACTGCCTTGTCGCCTAGTATACAATGTCTATAGAATGAGGAATGTAGTTCCAAGTGTCCTAAACCTTTTCCACAAATACCCTTGAAGTCTCTTCCGTTTGTGTTATTGTTAAAGCCGCCTTGTCGCCTATTATACAGTGTCTATAGAATGAGGAATAGAGTTCCAAGTGTCCTAAACCTTTTCCTCAAATACCTACCCTTGAAGTGTCTTACGTTTGGGTTATTGTTAGAGCTGCCTTGTCACCTAGTATACAGTTTCTTTAAAATAAGGAATGGAGTTCCAAGTGGCCTAAACCTTTTCCACAAATACCCTTGAAATGTCTTCCGTTTGTGTTATTGTTAAAGCCGCCTTGTCGCCTAGTATACAGTGTCTATAGAATGAGGAATGTAGTTCCAAGTCTCCTAAACCTTTTCTACAAATACCCTTGAAATGTCAAGCGATGTGTCCTAAACCTTTTCCTCAAATACTCTTGAAGTGTCTTACGTTTGGGTTATTGTAAGAACTGCCTTGTCGCCTAGTATACAATGTCTATAGAATGAGAAATACCCTTGAAGTCTCTTCCGTTTGTGTTATTGTTAAAGCCGCCTTGTCGCCAAGTATACAGTGTCTATAGAATGAGGAATGGAGTTCCAAGTGTCCTAAACCTTTTCCTCAAATACCCTTGAAGTGTCTTCTTTTTGTGTTATTGTTAAAGCCGCCTTGTCGCCTAGTATACAATGTCTATAGAATGAGGAATGGAGTTCCAAGTGTCTTAAACCTTTTCCTCAAATACCCTTGAAGTGTCAAGCGAAGTGTCCTAAACCTTTTCCTCAAATACCCTTGAAGTGTCTTCCGTTTGTGTTATTGTAAGAGCTGCCTTGTCGCCTAGTATACAGTGTCTATAGAATGAGGAATGGAGTTCCAAGTGTCCTAAACCTTTTCCCCAAATACCCTTGAAGTGTCTTCTTTTTGTGTTATTGTTAAAGCCGCCTTGTCGCCTAGTATACAGTGTCTATAGAATGAGGAATGGAGTTCCAAGTGTCCTAAACCTTTTCCTCAAATACCCTTAAAGTGTCTAGCGAAGTGTCCTAAACCTTTTCCTCAAATACCCTTGAAGTGTCTTCCGTTTGTGTTATTGTAAGAGCCGCCTTGTCGCCAAGTATACAATGTCTATAGAATGAGGAATGGAGTTCCAAGTGTCTTAAACCTTTTCCTCAAATACCCTTGAAGTGTCTAGCGAAGTGTCCTAAACCTTTTCCTCAAATACCCTTGAAGTGTCTTCCGTTTGTGTTATTGTAAGAGCTGCCTTGTCGCCAAGTATACAATGTCTATAGAATGAGGAATGGAGTTCCAAGTGTCCTAAACCTTTTCCTCAAATACCCTTGAAGTGTCTAGCGAAGTGTCCTAAACCTTTTCCACAAATACCCTTGAAATGTCTTCCGTTTGTGTTATTGTTAAAGCCGCCTTGTCGCCTAGTATACAGTGTCTATAGAATGAGGAATGTAGTTCCAAGTCTCCTAAACCTTTTCTACAAATACCCTTGAAATGTCAAGCGATGTGTCCTAAACCTTTTCCTCAAATACTCTTGAAGTGTCTTACGTTTGGGTTATTGTAAGAACTGCCTTGTCGCCTAGTATACAATGTCTATAGAATGAGGAATGTAGTTCCAAGTGTCCTAAACCTTTTTCACAAATACCCTTGAAGTCTCTTCCGTTTGTGTTATTGTTAAAGCCGCCTTGTCGCCTATTATACAGTGTCTATAGAATGAGAAATAGAGTTCCAAGTGTCCTAAACCTTTTCCTCAAATACCTACCCTTGAAGTGTCTTACGTTTGGGTTATTGTTAGAGCTGCCTTGTCACCTAGTATACAGTTTCTTTAAAATAAGGAATGGAGTTCCAAGTGTCCTAAACCTTTTCCACAAATACCCTTGAAGTGTCTTACGTTTGTATTATTGTTAAAGCCGCCTTGTCGCCTATTATACAGTGTCTATAGAATGAGGATTGGAGCTCCAAGTGTCCTAAACCTTTTCCTCAAATACCTACCCTTGAAGTGTCTTACGTTTCTGTTATTGTTAAAGCCGCCTTGTCGCCTATTATACAGTGTCTATAGAATGAGGAATGGAGCTCCAAGTGTCCTAAACCTTTTCCACAAATACCCTTGAAGTGTCTTCCGTTTGTATTATTGTTAAAGCCGCCTTGTCGCCTATTATACAGTGTCTATAGAATGAGGAATGGAGTTCCAAGTGTCCTAAACCTTTTCCACAAATACTCTTGAAGTGTCTTGCGTTTGTGTTATTGTTAAAGCCGCCTTGTCGCCTATTATACAGTGTCTATAGAATGAGGATTGGAGCTCCAAGTGTCCTAAACCTTTTCCACAAATACCCTTGAAGTGTCTTCCGTTTGTATTATTGTTAAAGCCGCCTTGTCGCCTAGTATACAGTGTCTATAGAATGAGGAATGCAGTTCCAAGTGTCCTAAACCTTTTCCACAAATACCCTTGAAGTGTTTTACGTTTGTGTTATTGTTAAAGCAGCCTTGTCGCCTAGTATACAGTGTCTATAGAATGAGGAATGGAGTTCCAAGTGTCCTAAACCTTTTCCTCAAATACCCTTGAAGTGTCTTTCGTTTGTGTTATTGTTAGAGCTGCCTTGTCGCCTAGTATACAGTGTCTATAGAATGAGGAATGGAGTTCCAAGTGTCCTAAACCTTTTCAACAAATACCCTTGAAGTGTCTTCCGTTTGTGTTATTGTTAGAGCTGCCTTGTCGCCTAGTATACATTGTCTATAGAATGAGGAATTGTAATGTGCGGACTGAAGGTTTAAGTGAAAGACTTGACTTCCAGGTAATAATTGTTTTAATATGAGATTAATATACCCTTATATACTACTTAATGCTAGTAGGTAATGACGCAGTTTGTAACTTGTTGTTTGATGTTTTGTTTACAATTAATAAATGTTACTTATCTCGTTGCGGTGCCATATTTGGTATATTTTATTAACTTACAAAATTGATAAGAATTAACTAATATGATTATCTAGGAAAGGATCATATTACTGAAATACAATATTCATCTGTTTACTTTAAATTTATAAGTATTCTATCATCGTGGGTGGTATTGCAGGTACATAGTAACTATTGCTTAAACTATGATGGCGTCGTCATTACACTACAGAATGGAGTTCCAAGTGTCCTAAACCTTTTCCTCAAATACCCTTGAAGTGTCTTCCGTTTGTGTTATTGTTAAAGCCGCCTTGTCGCCTAGTATACAGTGTCTATAGAATGAGGAATGGAGTTCCAAGTGTCCTAAACCTTTTCCTCAAATACCCTTGAAGTGTCTTCCGTTTGGGTTATTGTTAGAGTTGCCTTGTTGCCTAGTATACAGTTTCTATAAAATGAGGAATGGAGTTCCAAGTGTCCTAAACCTTTTCCTCAAATACCCTTTAAGTGTCTTCTTTTTGTGTTATTGTTAGAGCTGCCTTGTCGCCTACTAAGTAAATATTACAAAAAAAAAAAGTAAGTATATATTAGGTCATTACATATTAAATTGGCGTTTTGTAAGGGAGGAACATAAAGTCTTTTTTTTTTATAATAATATATTTATTTAATCAAAGTATGTACCATTGCTATCTATGCACTTTTGCCATCTCATAGGTAGTTCATTGATCCCTTTACTAAAAAAACCATTAGGACGAGAATCAATAAAATCTTTGAAGGCGCTTTGGACTGCCCCATCGGAGTTGAATTTTTTCCCTTACAAGAACTTATCCAAATTTCGAAAAAAAATGGTAATCTGTTGGAGCCAGGTACGGTGGATGTCTTAGACATTCCAATTGAAGCTCCTCTAATTTGGCAGCCGTCTGTTGTGCAGTGTGTGGTCTAGCGTTGTCCTGAAGCAGCAGTGGCCTAGAGCGATTGACCAACCTCGGTTGTTTAGCAGCTAGCTTTTCCATCATGGTTTGCAGTTGCTGACAATAGATATCTGTGTAATCGTCTGGCCAGATTTAAGAAAGCTGTAGTGAACGACACCGGCACTAGTCCACCAAACGCTCACAAGTAACTTTTTTTGAGTCAATTTTCGTTTGGGGCAGGATTTGGCTGGTTCGTCAGGATTCAGCCATTGCGATGAGCGTTTCCGATTATCGTACAGGATCCACTTTTCATCACAGGTAATGATCCGATTTAAAATCCCTTTATTATTGTGCCGGTTGAGTAATGTAACGCAGCAGTTGACGCGCGTTTGTCGGTTTGCTGCACTCAATTCATGAGGTACCCACCTTTCAAACTTTTTCACCTTTCCAATTTGCTTCAAGTGGATTAAAACAGTTTTATCACTAACACCGCAGCCTGCAGCTAACTCGGACGTGGTTTGCGATGGATCTGCTTCCACAATAGCTTTCAATTCTTCATTAGCAACTTTAGTCTCCGGCCGTCCACGGGGCTTGTTCTGCAGGTCGAAATTTCCAGAACGAAAACGTTGGAACCAAAAACGCACTGTGTTTTCCTTTGCGACACCGCCGCCATACACATCATTAATCCTTCGAGCCGTTTCTGCAGCACTGGTACCACCCACGGTGGAACTCGTACTCGTAAATAACGCGATATTTCAAGTTTTCCATTTTGTAAACTGCGTGACGCAAAGAAAAAACCAAACGAGGACAAAACAAATGAATTACGGTTTTCGAAATACAAATGTATGATTAAATCTATATATATAAAAGAAAGTCGTGTTAGTTACACTATTTATAACTCGAGAACGGCTGAACCGATTTGGCTGAAAATTGATGGAGAGGTAGCTTAGAACCAGGAGAAGGACATAGGATACTTTTTTTTTTTTAACGAGATTGAGACATACGCGGGTGAAATTAAATATACGAATTATATAAGGCATATAAGCCCGCATAATTCCCGATCCCGTGGGAATATCGGGATAAAAGTATGCTACACTATTATGTATTCTGTGACGTTCGTCTTTGTTGTTAGGCGTTCGACCGGGGGGTTTTCTCGAGCGGCTGCAGTTTTTTTGTTGATTTCTCAGCACTTACTAATTGGATTTTGATGTAAAGTATACCACAACTTTCCTCAGATTTCACTTGGTTTATGCGTTTTTATTGTACCTATATTATGTAACAAACAAACAAACAGACAGATATATTTTTGTTCTACTACTTTTTCGAAGTCCCACAGACCCATTTTTTTTTATTTGCTGTTTTACTTAAAAATCAATGCCACTTTTCGTTGTAATTTTATAACTCAAGAACGGGCTCACCTATCCAAACCAAATGTTTAAGCTTTGTTCGGACTATTTAGTAGATGGTTTATGTGAAGTTTGCACAAAATCGGTCGAGCGGTTCTTCAGTTAGTTATCTCAATTTTTTTTATATGGCAAAACAACGTTTGCCGGGACAGCTAGTAGCTGTATAAATTTGAAATTGGAATCCCTAACCAAAGAAGAGATATTTGAGATCAAAGTGGCCAGTACGACAAAACGCCAATTTCATATGTAAGGACCTAATATTTACAAAAAAAAAGTATTTAAGTATAATACCTCGCTTTACGCGAAGGATGCGTTCCTAACAAATTCGCGCTAAGCGAAATACGCGTATAACGAGGTCAATGAAATAACAAGCAAAATACATTATGTATAAATTTACTTTTATTGCCTATAAGCTTACAAAAAAACGAAATTCAAATTTTAATTTTTCGAGAAATACTCATCTAAAGTTTTTTGAGTAGAATTTTTCTTGCGCTCAAGTAAAATTTTTTCGTAGCAAGCAACACCGTTTTCTATAGATTGCCGCAGATATAAAACACGGTTGATATCACTGTCCGAACATTCCAACATCTCTAGACCAGAATATATTTTTGAAAGTGCCTCCTGAATTACACTTGATGATAACTTTCTTTCTTCTGACGGTTCTTCTTCGTTTATTTGCGAAGTATTTTGCATTGCCATTAATTCTTCATCGCTCAAAGGCGCGCTATCGGTTGCTACAAATTCTTCGAGCTCCTCGACTGTAATACTTTCAAGCTCAGACCCGTCGATCATAACAGCAATATCTTCAACCACCTGTCTTATAGTATCTTGAACTCGCAAACGTCTGCTTGGCGCCTCTACCACATCAGGCCAAAGGTTTCTCCAAACTCCGTTCATGCAGCTCAGCTTCACTTCATTCCAAGCTGCAGCAATGTTTTGTACAGCCTTCATAATGTTATACGACTTCCACCAATCACGCATAGATTGTCTTCCTTCTCCATCTGTTTCTCGAATTAGCTGACCAAATGTGCGGCGGTGATAGTAAGCCTTGAAGTTTGCTATAGCCCCCTGGTCCATAGGCTGTAAAATTGAGGTGGTATTTGGTGGCAAAAACATCACCTCTACTTCCAAACCCCGCGGCGACTCCAATATTGGTGGATGACCAGGTGCATTGTCAAGAAGTAATAAAACTTTTGGAGGCAGTCCATTACGATTGCAGTACGCTTTGACGTCTGGACAAAAACTGTTTGTATACCAGTCGGAAAAAACATCTCTTGTTACCCAGGCTTTTCGATTGGATCGCCAAACAACTGGTAAGCTATCTTTATCAATGTTGCGCATAGCGCGAGGTGTTTCCGACTGATATACCAGCAAAGGTTTCAATTTGAAGTCTCCCGTAGCATTTCCACCCAAAAGAAGAGTCAGTCGATCTTTAGCTGCTTTAAAACCACTTGCCTGCCTTTCTTCTTTGGAAATAAAAGTTCGCGATGGCATCTTTTTCCAATAAAGACCGGTTTCATCTACATTGAAGATGAGGGAAGCAGGAATTTTCTCTCGCAGTATATAATTGTATAGCTGGGCAGGAAATTCCGACGCAGCTGCTGTATCTGCGCTTGCTGCTTCGCCAGTTATACGAATGTTATGCAAATTCAGCCGTCTTTTTAATTTTTCAAACCAGCCATTGCTGGCTACGAAAGATGGAGCAGAAGAGCTTTCACCTTCTTGCTGTTTAAGGCTGCCATATAAAGAAATCGCTTTAGCACATATGATATCTTGACTCATAGGAGCATCTTTTTTATTCATATCTTCTATCCAAACAGCAAGCATTTGCTCCATTTTTTCAAAAATAGCAGGTCTCGTACGAGAAATTTTCTTCGCACTAGTAGGCGTCCCATATTCACTAGAACGCATTATTTTATCACGATTTTTCACAATTGTACGTACAGTAGACTCAGAGAGGCCAAATTGTCGTCCAACCTCTGTAGCTTTGCCTCTGTTCTCCATCTTTTTTAAAATTTTTATCTTCATCTCCAAACTTAAACTTTTACGTTCTTTTTTTCTAGCTGGCGTAGACATTTTTTTTAATTATAAATGTACGTAAACTAATTATTATGTTTCGATTCACTGTTCCACAAGTGCACAAGCAATCTTTATTCAGTAATTATGGCAAAATTTTAATAAAAAACCGATATGTAAATGTATTTTACGTTACCCGCCGAGAAATAACATTAAAATGTAAACATCTTCAAAGATACTGGCTAACGCGATCATGCCACGCCCGTCACAGACCAATCAATTGTTACTGTACTGGTTGAATGCAATCATGCCACACGCACTAAATAACCAATCAATGCGTTCGCGCAAAGCGAGGTCAATTAGCGCGAATTTTAAAAACCGCGTTATAACGAAATCGCGCAAAGTGAGGTCGCGTAAACCGAGGTATTACTGTAGTATATCCGTTGTCTAGCACTCATAACACAAGTCTAGTTACTTAGCTTGGGGCTAGATGGCGATGTGTGGAATGTCCTGCAATTTTTATTTTATTTATTTATTTACTATGCAGTGTCTATAGAATGAGGAATGGAGTTTCAAGTGTCCTTAACCTTTTCCTTACGTGATTTTCCTCCTTCCTTTTGTACACATAACCTCGCACAGCGCTGCAAATTGTCTCTTATTTTACACAATACGTCCGTTCGCGATTTAATTATTTTACACAATACGTCCTTTCGCGATTTAATTGTTTCAAATGCTACAAAAATTTTGTTCTTTAGGTCTTGTACCGTCGCACTTTCTCGCTCATATACCAATCGCTTAACATCACCCCCCAAATAGTAATCTAGAGGAGTAAGATTGGGAGAGCGCGGGGGCCAACGCACAGGCCCGCCACGGCCTATCCATCGTCCCTGAAATTCACTATTTATTTTTTTATTATTATTTTTTAATGTCCTGAACGGGTTGAAAATGAAATGGATACTTTCCAGATCCGTTCAGAATTCTCCATACATAATACTGGCTGAGACGCCGAACCGTCGTGCTGCTTGCCTGGTACTGGCTTGCGGGTTTTGAATAAAAAATATTTTTATGCGATAATACACCCTCGTCGGGTGGACAGGCCTGTTGCCCCTTGCTTGGGCATGTGAAAGTTTCCGTAATCCAGTAAATTCTGAGTAGCACTCAGGATTCTCCGAAGACTGGGCAGTGTCCTGGTGGGATATCTTTCACGAAACCGACGCTGCGTTGCACTTAAATTGCTCGTTTCGTTATACCACACAACCATGTTAAAAAGCTGTTTATTCGTGAACTCTGACATCGCGAAGCCTACTACCGGTCAGATCATCTCATTGTATTAATCTTTGCGTCCTTCATATATATCATTCGCATTGCGCCAATGTTACCCTATAAAGTCCGTATGAGGTGCACTATGCATCCAGCCAAGTCTTGAATATAGATTGAGCAGCTTACGCAGTCACACTGATAACACATATTGACGAGAAACGATTTAGAAAAGCGGATGTAATGATGGTGAGTCTGACTTTCCGCGGCAGGCAAAGCATCTGCGCTAAAAATCTTAGCCTAATGTATAATAGTCCGCAACAATAGTTATAATGGTAACTTCAGTCGCCCGTTTTGACTTTGTAATTTCTTAAAATTCGTCTTTATAAGGATTTTGAGACGTTGCTCTTTTAACTGCTGCTGCATATTTGTTCCTTTATGCTATTTTAGATTTTAATATAAACAACCGTGCAGTAATTGAACCAAGACTACTATTGAAGTTCTTCTTTCTTGTGGGATGTTCCTTCTTTAGGCATGACGTTATGACCTATTCGTAGTTTATTAACACGAAGTTTAACTGCTAAAAACATGTCTAAATATGGACCCATAGTTCCATACCAGTTATCTTTATCATCAGGGTTAACGTTCTTATAGATGAGTTCATTTGCAATTGTTAATGCTATCCAATTTATCTTCAAATAGTATGTTATTTATTTATTTATTAGGTACACCAACAGTAACACACACTGATACTGAATAAAGGAAAACATTACCGAAATAATATTCAAGTTTGTTTACCAATAACAGGTATACACAACTCTATGAACAGATTCTAGTTTCAGGTTAAAATAACAAATTCTAAAGACTAAACTTAGGGACTAAATTAAATTAAAGTACATGCTTTAATGTCTACTTTGCTAGATCGTGCAGATAGCACAGTTACGTGAAAGTCATCAAAATCGTAAATTTTTGGATTACAGCTATTTCATCGCTGTTAATAATGTAGGAAACAAATTTATTTTGGGAAGCGCAGTTATCGGTCCACAACGTGATATTTTCTACGTCTCTCTTACTTTTGATAAACTGATAAAACGTGCTTGTTACATCTTTTTTTGCGTCCAGAGATAGCCTCATGCCACATAATTGCGAATGCTTTTATATTGCATTTATATTATTGGTGAAGGGGTTCCAACCGGTACAAAACTCTCATTAAAACAATTAACCTCGGACAAAAAATTACTGATTTCAAAGTATCCAATCTTGGCAGCAATTGCTTGGCTTGCAATTGTTCTGCATTCGTCAAGACAGTAAAGAGGACAGTCACATTCGTCACAATCTTAACTTGTGTCCCATCTACTATCTCCTCCCTACCAAGGAATGATACATTCGCCATGATGAGTGCAAGTTAGCAAGGATGGTGTCTGTTGTCTGTTGGAAAATGGTCCATCCGTTATCAATGCAAGTAGATGTTCCACAATGTTCCACTGGTTTACCATCAACTGAAGCCATTCCATCAATAGAGATAAGAGTGGCCTTTTCTATATAACAAACATTCCTTGTATTTACATTGGAGCTAGGCCAACTGTAGTCACATAAGGTTTTCCTAAGTTCTGATGCGCTAGTATATCTATAGGCATCTATAGGACAAATAAACTCCAGGTCGGAATCCGGAAAGGAAACAGGAGAGAGAACCCCATATGATATCTCCGATGTATATGAGCCCCAGAAGAAGTAATGAGTAGTACATGTGACGGGAACAACAGTCATATTCCATCCTTTCATGGTTGTGTGTTTGCTCTGGTGGTATGTGACATTCAGTGTTGTATGGGTCATCTCTGTTATGCTGCAGGGATCCACTTCAGGAAGGTCATACAGTCCGGGTTCAGAATCAGTGTGACAAATCATTGGAGTCCCAATGATTTGTCACACTGATCTGACTGACTCCTATGATTACCCAATCATAGGAGTCAGTCAGATCAGTGTGACAAATCATAAGGATGCAGAGAAGGATGATTGTGGCCTGGGTGATATACATGGTCTTGGCGTCAACCTGAATTCCAAGTTCATGTTTTCCGTAATGTGTTCCTGTGTCGTCGTTCTTGAAATTACTCCCACGTCCTTTTCGAGGGCTCACACTAACAGCACTTGGGCCGGGGACGCACCAACGTCTTTTTCAATTTCAATCACGTCAGGATGATTCAGTAAAGCATCCTTACCATTAGGAATTAATTTGGTACATTGACACGTTAACAGTGCAGCTACTAAATGTGAGGCGAACCCCACAATTTTTTGTAACTTGAGACTTTTAATTCCTGACAATTCTATGAAAACCTATGAAAATGTGACCCGGTTTTAGGCAAACTTTTTTTAAAGTAAATTGTTCACACGTGTATGCAAAAAAAACAACAATGTATTTAAAGATATTATCGGTATTTTCGATGTGGTTTTTTGAATAGCGACTTTTAGGTATGTTTTAGAAAACGTCACGTGGATGCCAACTGAACTTCTTTTGCTTATCTACCCCGTCTAAGATCTTGATGTGCTCGGGCGTCAACCTGAATTTCAAGTTCATGTTTTCCTTAATGTGTTCCTGAGTCGTCGCTTTTGGAATTACTCCTACGTCCATTTCGATGGCCCACAATAACAGCACTTCGGCCGGGAACGCACCAACGTGTTTTGCTATTCCAATTACTTCAGGGTGATTCATTAAAACATCCTTACCATCCACTGAAATCCACTCCTCCCAGGGAATGGTACAACTGTACTGTCAGCCTATGGTTATGACAGTACGTTAGGAGTTCCGTGTCTTGCGATAATGGATTGAATTCAATCTGAAACAAAAGAAACGCGCGTCATGTATTTAGAGTTATTCATTTGGTACATTGACTGGTTTTGGCATTGGTTCCCTGTCCGATGAATCATATATGATTCATCGGACCATTTTTGTACCAATTTCCGTCCATGAATCATATATGATCAAACTCAGAGGCATTTTTGCCATCGATTTTGAAATGGACGTAGGCAGACAAATACGATTTTTAGTATTGAGACGTGTGGAGTACATCATCTACTTCAAGAATTTTGAAAAAACTGCAGTGATTTTATGTCTAAAACTTTTTATGCAGTAAATAAAGAAAATAAGTTCCTACTTTTACATAGTACTTTTTCACCTAGTTTTTGGTAATAAAACAATATTTTATGAATGAATTACTTTATTTGAGAAAATATCGAAAAAACTGAAGTATTATTTACCGAAAACAGAAATTACTTCTTGTTATGAACTTCGTTATAGCACTCCAAGCAATAGCTCTTGCCACAGACTAGGCATTCTGTGTGAACCTGTTTGGCTCTTAGAGGCTCACCTTCTGCTTTTTTTTAGCGTAGCAGATACAACAGCGTCGCCGTATCAATTTTCCATCTTTTCTTGGAATTGGGGTAAGGGTATGTTTTGAAATACGCCCTGGCGAGGGTGGCACGGTTGACGCTGATGATGCTGTAGACGCTTTCTTCATTACGACTTCGCCTAGCCAGTGTCGAATCATTGCTTCTTGGATTTCTAAAATAGAAATTGAAGACCCTGTTACTTCGTTGTAAATTACTCTGGTATTTACAATCGCAGTTTGGAACAATAGGTCATAAGCTATCTTTTTGTACCACGTAAGACTTTCTAAGAGGCGAATAATAACTACTCAGTTGGTCTGCGACATCGATACCTTTTTTCGAATTATTATAGTTTATAACAGCAATAGGTTTGGAGTTCTCTCCTCTCCAAGATGTAACATTCGTCATTTCGTCGCCGTGGCACGTGGAAATCATTAAAACGTCACGTTTGTCGTGCCACTTTAGAACAGTCACATAGGCATCCATTTGTCTAGCAACTACTTCACCACGTCTTAGTTTTTTCTGGGTAACCTCTATAGGTAGATTTATCTTATTCTTTCGCAAAGTTCCGCATAGATCAGTATGTCTGTCTTTCAAGTATTTGGCCAAAGCTAATCCGGTATAATAATTATCCACAACAATCAGTCTTCCTTCATTTAAAAGTGGCAAACATAGTTTTACAACTACTGACCCTGGTTTATCCAAACCTTCTATTGCCGATCCAGAACCGGCATGTTTACTGTATGACCAAGTGTAGCTGTTGGTTGAACACATTTTATAGATTTTTGAAGTGAAAACTTCTTATGGCGCCTTGGGCACTTTTGTGGGTGAGCATTTTCAGCCGTTCTCGCGACAGATTTTGACGCGACAGATGAGATTTTATTTGTGTTAGTCTTTTTGTTTAACTTATACTGCCATCTATTACACAAATTGAGAAACTTAGTTTCTAGAAAGACCGCTATTCGAATGTAGATGGCGCTGATTTAAAATTTTTACTGCCATCTAGCGAATAAAAAATAAACTATATTTGTTTAAGTGAGTGCTAATAGATGGCAGTAGCAGATCGTTTCAAGAAATATTCTATGAGAAATAACAAGTTTATTGTTTTCACTTCTGCCTGCACTCCCGGAGTGCGCTGTTTTTTTTATCCCATATTTGTGGGTTTTAGATGGGTTATAAGTCTTGATATTCAGTCTCCCTTGATGATTTATCTGGGATTCATTGACGACTATAGTATCAGACGGTACATACAGTTAATTAAACTTTAGCACCATTTTATCCACCAGCGGCTGTATACGATACAAAACGTTATCATTATCAGGCTGTACATCCTCGAAATGCCAGCACCTCAATATATTAGAGATTATGTTGTAGGACATAAATATTTTATGAATAAAATCACAGTAATACAAAGGATCGCGTTTCCAATAATGCTCTATTGATGGTTTGTTATTTATTCCCATAAAAAGAATTATGGCAAAAAATATCTTCATCTCATCTCTAGTCACATCAACCCATCTTGAGAAAATTCGAGAAAATTAACCATGTAATCAACAATATCATCGCTTATAAAGTATTCCATAATGTTTACAATACTAACTGAACCATTTTCATCTAGAATTTCTAGAACAATCTGAACATTCTGTAACCCACTATTACCCACAAAAGACTCTCTTCCAATAGGTAAAATATCTTCAACCCACATAATATCTGCAGTATTGTTGTTATTTCTACTTGTATCTGCAGGCGGGCGGCTAGTTTCAGATTCTTTAAAATTTACGGAATTATCAACAAGTTAACAACACCGGCAGTGATATTTCTTCGTGTGTCGAAATTTCATTTTCAATTTCGCGTAGAGTTTCTTCTTTTAAATTACTATCCTCATCTTCGTCATCATCTAATGTTGATGGTTCGTACAGATCACTACTCCCGTCGCTAAAATCCCCAATTTCATCATCACTTTCTAAAATTCTTCGAAGATCCTCGTCCGTGTACCTCTTGCGAGATCCCATTTTTATATGACAAAATAATTAGATGATATTCTTGAATCTAAGACAACAAAAGTACGACTTCAAACGCAATTCAGATGAAACAAATAGTGAAAACTATAACCAAAAACAGAAAGTTTTTTTTTATTCGGTAATGACTAATGGCATCACATCCATATTTGATTATGGTATGGCGTATGGCGACAAAAATTGATATGATACGTTCATGAATCATATGTGATTGATATTTCGGGAATCAAGGAAGTGACACAACATTACTAAAAAAAATGTATTTATTGCTTTTCGAAGTATTCTCCGCGAAATTTGACACATTTTTCCATACGATGGAACCAATCATTGAAGCAACCATTCCATTCGGAAGTTGGGGTCTCCAAAATGGCCGTTTTGTAGGCGTCCACAGCTTCTTCAGGTGATGAAAATCTCTGACCACGCAATTTATTCACTTAATCATTAGGGCTTAGGTCGGGACTGTACGGCGGATGGTCTAATATCAGAAACGACCTGTGGCAAACAATTGCTAGCATACCATTCTGCATTAACCGTTCATTGTCCCTCAAGAGGAATAGTCGCAACATGGCCGGTTTTGGAGACAAAAGTGGCCACCATTTTTTTTGCAACACTCCGTGAACGAACAATTTTTGTTGGCTTTAACTCGTTTTCAAACACCCAAACTCGTGACTGGGTTTTTGTTTCGGGTTCGTACTCATATATCCAGGATTCGTCACCTGATATGATGTTGTATACAGCATTTGAGGATCCTACGTGGAATCTTTCGAGAGTTCTGACGCACCAAGTAACGCGAGCCGCTCTTTGCTCTTCTCAGAGCGAATGCGGTATCCATCGGGAAAACAACTTTTTTACACCTAATTGTTCATGCAAGATTATTTGTATTTGACTCATGCCAATGTCTAAAGTTGCCTGAATTTCGCGATATGTCACATGTCGATCTTCTTCAATCAGCTTACGCACAGCATCAACGTTTTCTTGGGTGACTGCAGTTTTTGGACGACCTTGACGGGGATCATCACTGAGCTTGACACGTCCACGTTGAAATTCAGCAAACCAGCGATAAATTGATGGGACTTCATCACCAAATGCAGAAATCATCCACTTCGAAAGTCATAATAAATCATTCCTCTTGAATTTTCTTGAGTCAATTCCATTTTCTCAACGACTAAACAAGTTTGACAAAACCTTGTGACAAGACCGAGAATCTTTTTTTAAATAAATAAATGGTATTCGATTTTTAAAACCAAGGAGTTTTCAATTAAAAAGATTTTAATATTATGACAGGAACAGTGGAAATATTCCATTCCCGATACTTTTAGTGCAGCCCTCGTAACAGCACTTCGGCCGGGAACGCACCAACGTCTTTCGCTATTTCAATCACGTCAGAATGATTCATTAAAACATCCTTACCATCCACTGCTCCCAGGGAATTGTACCCCTGTACTGTCATCCTATGGTTTTGACAGTACGTTAAGAGTTCCGTGTCTGGAGAAAATGGATTGAAATCAATCTGAAACAAAAGAAACGTGCGTCAAGTATTTCGAGGAATTCATTTGGTACATTGACACGTTAACAGTGCAGCTACTAAATTTCAACCTTCAACCAACGAGTCATCGCTATCTACCGTTGGCAAGACGTTCTGGAAACTGGAAATATCCCCCAAACGATCAATTCCGCAATTTCATATGTACCATCCAGAAGTGATGGTATTCGTTCGTCATAGGATATATGAGGCGTCCTCTTGTATTGCTTAGCGTTATGACATTGAAATGTAATCTGGCAGATGCTCTATTGGTCCACGCTGGTGCAGGAAAGTTATCGTTTAACACTGTTCTTGTAAACATCCATTCTGAATCAAGATCTGAATAATCGCCGTAAAATAATTCATGTAAAGTTACGTTCTGATTTGTAAAACATGCAATGAGGATGCGTTCTCCTTCACTGTAATTTAGTATACCAGGTACGGGCATTTGCTCTCCGGAACTCATCATTAGACTGTTAAATAGGAATAGTATTGTATATTGGGAGGAGGATTGCATGGTTGTGGAAGTGGTCAGCATGTTATCTATATTAAAAGATAGCGAGAAATGAAAATGTGAGGCGAACCCCACAAATTTTGTAACTTTAGACTTTAATTCCTGACAATTCTATGAAAACCAATGATTTTCATTGGTGTCCCAGTTTTGGGCAAACGTTTTTTAAAGTAAGTACATTGTTCACACTTGTATGCAAAAAAAAACAATGTATATAAAGATATTATCGGTGTTTTCGATGTGGTTTTTTTTAATAGCGACTTTTAGGTATGTTTCCGGAAACGTCACGGGGATGCCAACTGAACTTCTTTTGCTTATCTACCCCGTCTAAGATCTTGATGTGCTCTGGCGTCAACCTGAATTTCAAGTTCATGTTTTCCGTAATGTGTTCCTGAGTCGTCGCTTTTGGAATTACTCCCACGTCCTTTTCGAGGGCCCACAATAACAGCACTTCGGCCGGCAACGCACCAACGTCTTTTGCTATTTCAATCACGTCAGGATTATTCATTTAAACATCCTTACCATCTACTCCTCCCAGGGAATGGTACCCCTGTACTGTCATCCTATGGTTTTGACAGTACGTTAGGAGTTCCGTGTCTGGAGAAAATGGATTGAAATCAATCTGAAACAAAAGAAACGTGCGTCAAGTATTTAAAAGAATTGATTTGGTACATTGACACCTTAACAGTGCAGCTACTGAATGTGAGGCGAACACCACAATTTTCTGTAAATTGAGACTTTTAATTCCTGACAATTCTATGAAAATGTTGCCCGGTTTTTGTGCAAACTTTTTTTATAGAAGAATAAGAATCTTCTCCAGCACCACATCTCAAAGGCGTCAATGCGATTCCGGTCTGCAGCTGTCAGCGACCAAGTCTCAGCTCCATACGAAAAAATCGAGAAGACCAGGGTGGTTTTAGTTTTTACGGAAATGTTACGATCACTCCAGATTCTTCCTAGCTGAGTCATGGCGGTCTTGGCTATGCCAATTCTCTTGCGCACTTCTTTGTAAAGTTGTCCACTATTCTTAGGTTTAATGCGCCAGTGAGTTCCAACTTACCAGATCTATGTACCACCTTGACTTTGGTTTTGGCTCTGTTTATGGAAAGCCCCAACCTTTCGCTTAACCGCTCCATTCGGTCCAGAAGTGCAACCATCTCCGACTCGATTGCTGCAAGAAGAGTAGTGTCATCGGCGTAACGCAAATTGGTGATTTTCACGCCACTAACTGCGATGCCTCCCTCCCAATTCTCGCAGGTCTGTACGTCTTATTATGTGCTCTCCATAGGAGTCTATAGGTACAAAGTCCGATTTTAACCGGAAAAAATAAAATCGGGAAATGACGTCAGAACCACAGATGAGAAATGTCGTAAGGGCTTATGTAAATTAAGATATATTGTGAATAAATTTAATAAATTATTATTAAATAAGCTTCGATTTCATACATTTAGTGTTAGTTTTCTTAATTGTAACCGTGTATTGATTCAAACGTCTATTGTTAATACGATTGTAATAGTGACATCTCCCAGCTCTTAGTGGAAGTTGATTTAATTGTTACTAGGTTTAGAAAATAGAATATCGTATTAATTATCTCTTATTGCTAGATGGCAGGCTTTATTGGATTGAGCTAGACATGAAACATACTAATTCTAAGTTTAAGAGGAAAGGGTACCGGGGGCTCTCTCCATGCAAACTATTACAAACGTAGTCAACTGTTTCTTCCCTGGATAATGACACTAGAGCAAAAACTTATAAGTACCAAAAAAAAATTTGTGCTAGTGTTATTGAAACGGAACGTAATTAATGTAACGGAACGTTATTAAAAAATAAATATAGTCTATGGTTACGCTTCAAAAAAGATGGTGGTTTTCTTTACCTATCTCCGATTAACTATCCCTCAAAATAGTCCGAAGACACGAGAATCATATAATTTAAGCAACTAAAGAACATCTGGCGACCGTGAAAAATGGAAAATCAAACGAAAGCGAGGTCGGTAGTTCGAAGAATGTTCACAAAAATCGCCAACAACATAGAAGACGCCATGTCGCAGACACGTGCATTTACAGTGGAAATTTCAAGTATTTATAAAATGTTAGAAGAAATTGCTGGAAATTTGTTCAAATTAGACGAACAAATTAAAAATGCATTGTTGGAAAACGTCGTAGAAGACGAACTAGAAAAGGAATTAACCACAACTTATGACTACAAAACAAGATGGCTTCTCATAGTCACCAAATACAACGAGTTGACTCGACCAACAAAATATCAACAAAACCAGGCTGAGACGAAAACCCGCACTTTCAAATTGCCTATGTTGGAATTACAATCCTTTGATGGAGAGCTGAAAGGATGGCTACCCTTCTGGGGCCAATTTTCCAAAATACATGCCGATCCCACATTGGACGAAACTGAAAAATACCAATACATTCTACAGGCGATGAAGGAAGGTAGCGAAGTCCGACGAATGGTTGAGGGGTTTCCTCCTACTGCTTACGAAGAGTGCGTAAAGGAACTAAAAAGCAGATTTGCGAGAGAAGACCTTCTAATACAAATATATATCAGAGAAATACTCTCATTAGTGCTCACTAAAACTAATGACATTGTGAAATTGCACGATCAGTTAAATGCTCAACTACGGGCACTCGAAACCCTAAACGTTACGAAGGAAAAGTATGCTGCATTCCTTCTTCCAATGGTAGAATCCGCCTTACCCCACGACAGTCTAAAAATATGGGAAAGGAATAGACAACCAGGAAAAGACACGGGGGAAGAATTAAATAACCTACTAAGTTTCCTAAAGAGAGAAGTAGAAAGTGAGCAAAGGCTGGAGATGGCAAGAAAATCCTTCCAAAGTGAAAAGTCAGCTACAGCAGAATGTCTTGTCGCTAATGTAAAGATAAAGTCTGAAAATGAAAGAAAGATGAAGACACAAACAAATATAAAGAATGAAGATAATATAAAGAAAAATCTATGCATTTGGTGCGACAAAGGAAATCATGCAAGTATTGAATGCTATAAAATGAATAAATTATCAGTAGAAGAAAGAAAGAAAATATTAAAAGAAAAGAAAGGCTGCAGTATATGTTTGAAGAAAGGACATCACCCGAAGATCTGCAGAGCCTCCGTGAAATGTCTAGTATGTGGACTGAGACATTCTACAGCACTATGTGATGGAAAAGAAGTGAAATCTGATTCCAATTCACTATCAGCAAGTTCGGGACAGACATATCTACAAACAGTTATAGTCCAAATAGAACACAAAGAACAGAAACAAAAAGTACGAGCACTTCTTGACTCAGGATCACAAAGAACATACATCAAGCAAGAACTTGTTGAAAAATTAAGTATACCCTCTACTGGAAAAGAAAAACTGACTCATGTACTGTTCGGAGGTGTCGAAACAACAACAAAAGACTTTTCAGTATATGATTTTAATGTTTCGTCTTTAGATAATTTCTTTAAAATAAGTGTATCAGCTATTGGACAAAATAACATCTGTGGTAACATTCCCAAAGTTAAAGCTAATGATAAAGAATTGAATAACTTGTTAAAAAAGAATGGTATTACTTTGACTGACAAAGCAAACAATTTAAAAGAGATAGGGCTTCTTATTGGGGCAGATTTTCTGGGATTTCTCTTGACAGGTACAGTGAAACAACTAGAGAACGGGCTGGTTGCAGTAAATACACAGTTGGGATGGACATTGCAAGGCAAACAGGTAAATTTTAACACCAATACTAACCTTACCACCGTGCTGCATTGTGTCTGTGATGATGTTTTGGCAGATTACTGGTCCATGGAGTCCATCGGCATCCGTGATCCTACAGATGTTAAGTCAAAGGAAGAAGCTGCTTCCGAGACTATGATAGCTTTCAAAGAAAATGTCAAAATAAACGAAGACAACAGGTATGAAGTCAAACTACCTTTTAAAACTGATAAGGACGACTTACAAACTAATTTTCACTTAGCTAAACAGAGATTAGAGTCAATGAGTAGAAAGTTATTACAAAGTGGTAAATTTAATGAGTATGATTCTGTGTTAAAAACTTGGCTTAATTTAGGCATAATTGAAGAAACTGAAAACAATAATAGAGTAGGTCACTATTTACCACACAGACCAGTTTTTAAGGAGCAAAGTTTAACCAGTCGAATAAGACCAGTTTTCGATGCATCAGCTAAAGATAAAAATGGTCTCAGCTTGAATGCTTGTTTAGAGAAAGGGAACAATTTCATTGATCTTATACCTAATTTAATAAATAATTTTAGATCAGGAGCAATAGGCATTACATCCGATATTGAAGGAGCATTTTTGCAAATAAGTCTATCTAAACAGGATAGAGACTATGTTAAATTCTTGTGGTTCAAAGACGATACATTAACAGATTTAATCACTTATAGACACTGTAGAGTGGTCTTTGGATTGACTTCGAGCCCATTCTTACTATTTGCTACCTTGAATCACCACTTAGATAAAATGGCTGATGGTCCCTTGAGATCTACTGCACGGCTGTTAAACAGGTCACTGTATGTGGATAATTGTGTGGTAAGTGTAGATTCTAAAGAAGAAGCGCATAAATTCATTGATGAAGCAAAGACCTTGATGAACGCTGCGAACTTCAACCTAAGAATGTGGGTGACTTCAGACGGCATAAATGAGACAGGTAATGATACCATTTCAGTATTAGGATTATGCTGGGACACGATCACAGACAAACTATATTGTAATTGCAACTGTCTACCACCGTTAGAAAGTCTAAAGAAACTCACTAAGAGAGGATTACTATCTCTAACACAAAAAGTATTTGACCCCATTGGCTACATGGCTCCGGTCATGCTCATACCCAAACTAATTCTACAAGAAACATGGCGACGACAATTAGACTGGGATGAAGTACTTCCTGAAGATTTACTGTCTAATTTGCTGAATTGGTATAAACACTTGCATTATCTAAATGAATGCAAGGTCCGTCGTAGATTGACAACACATATCTTAAAGGAATCCGAGGTAAGTCTACATCTATTTGTTGATGCCAGTCAAGAAGGGTGTGGTGCATGTATTCTGTTGAGAGCTGAAAATGATGGGAAAGTAACCGTGCAAATGGTTGCTGCTAAATCAAGGGTCACACCACCTCAAAAGGTCACAATCCCAAGGTTAGAACTGACTGCTGCTTTAATAGGTTCAAGACTGTTGGCTACCGTCAGAGATAATTTAAACCTCAAGAACTGTCCTGAGTATTGTTGGACAGATTCGAATGTAACTCTATGTTGGATACAGCGCCGTGATCTTACACTAAAGACCTTTGTAGGAAATAGAGTAAAGGAGATTAGAGAAAATACCAATAAAAGTAACTGGTATCACATTCCAGGTGACCACAACTGGGCAGATATAGCATCACGAGGCTGTGACGCGCGAACCCTATTAAAGATACGATGGTGGGAAGGTCCCGATTGGCTGCGTCTCCCCATCTCCTGCTGGCCGCGCTCTGAGATGCTCGCTGATGAACACCAAGTAAACTTAGAAACTAAAATTACAGTAATTAATACTGTTACAGGTACAGATTGTTTACTAGATAGATTGCGAATATATTTTTCTAAATATACAAAAATAGTTAGAATGACAGCTTGGATACTAAGATTTTTACATAATATAAAGCATGTCAATAACAAAAAGAAAGGAGAAATAACTTACAGTGAGTGTGAGAAGGCAGAGAAACTGATAGTGAGATTAATTCAAGAAAATAATAAAGAATTTTTAGAGAAAAAGACAGCAAATTTAATTAAATTCTTAGATAAAGAAGGTATTATAAGGATTGAAACAAAACTCTTATTATCAGATTTTCCAGAAGGCATACAAACTCCTTACCTGCTTCCAGCCAAAGATCCGATAGTTAAACTTTTGGTGAGAATGAGGCATACGCAGTTACAGCATGCAGGTAGCAGTCAACTGATCTCAGACGTGCGTACGAAATTCTGGATTGTTGGTATACGCCGCCTCGTGAAATCGGTAATATCTTCGTGTACTAATTGCATGCGATACAGGTCCAAGCCAACACTCGCGCCGACGGCACCACTACCGCCGGAACGTGTCGTTTGTGCGGCTCCCTTCCAGACCACAGGCGTGGACCTGGCCGGGCCGCTGTTCCTGCGCGGCGGGGAAAAGTGCTGGATCGTGCTATACACCTGCGCCGTGTATCGAGCGGTCCATCTGGAACTGACGAAGTCGCTGTCGACGGAGGCATTCATCATGACGTTGCGTCGATTTATCGCCAGAAGGGGAAGAGTCAATATGATGATGTCAGACCAAGGTACGAACTTCCACGGTACTAAAACCTTACTAAATGCACTAGACTGGGACGAAATCGAAAAACAATCAACAGTCAAACGTATTACATGGAAAATGAATGCACCCTCCGCTGCCTGGTGGGGCGGGTACTGGGAAAGGCTCATACGCATTTTAAAAGACCTTTTGCGACGAATTTTGGGTAAGGCATCCGTTTCTTATGACGAATTACAAACAATAATTTGCGATTGTGAAGCCATAATGAATGGACGACCATTGACTTATCTAAACAGTGACAAAGGTGAATATCTTGAACCTTTAACACCTGCTCATTTTATACAACCCTTACCTGATTCTGGTGTCACAGACCTTGACGAAATTGATACACAAAACCTCAACATTAGATTGAGATACATACAATCCCTAAGAGATCAATTCCGTCAAAGATTTAAGGTTGAATATCTTGCATTTCTGGTCCAGAAGGGTAATAGAAAACAGGATAGTATTATGGTGGGAGACATAGTGTTGAAAGAAGGAACAACTTAAGAAGACATGACCATGCCCCGTTGCTGTGATAATAGTTTTATTATACGCTCTGCTTCAGTACAGAGATCTTCCGCACTTGGACCCAAGAGAGCTTTGAGATTATCCAAATGCAATCGGTCTACTTTCAGACTTCCAGCACTTGTTTGTGCTGTTAGGAATTGCTTAATCTGACTCTTTGAGATTGTTGAGTTTGCGGTTTTTGCATTATAGGCATCTAGGGTTGTATGTCGAGGATCATTGACCTCATCTATTAACTGTGCAGTTACCACAAGATCGGAATATTCTGCCGCAGTAAAGCACTGTTTTTGGGGTGATACTAAATGCAGGTATACTATATTTTCATCAGGGACGTTCATGGTTTTTAGCTCACGGAGAACCTCCTCCCTCTCATTTTTATACTTACTCAATTGAGCTGGGATAGGTTGGATTGTAACTACAGCGCCTCCTTGATTAATTACCTTTTGAATAAGAGAATAAGTTGTCATCTCTGACAAGGCGGTTAGCATTTTGATATGAGTTTTAATAGCCGAGGCTCTTATATCCGTAAAATTTGTGGAGATCACCTGGTAAACAATTCTCCGGATTTGTGCCCTCTCAACAGCGGTTTCGTTGACTAGGGTTCCCCCCTTCTGGAGATCTAGATATACATTGACATCAGCTGTTTGCTGAATTGACGATAAAAATGCTGAGTACCGTTTGGTTACCCAGTTTCTAAAATCTCGTTTGTTAGCTACCGGTCTGCATAGAACGTAAGCCCCATAAACTGCATGGAAAGCAAGAAGACCGGGTGGGATATTTCTCTCTTCCTGTTTAAACAACATGTAATTGTTTCTGTATCGTTTATGGACTAGAGTAGTATCATCTGTTAAGTACTCAATGTTCTCTATCCCTCCACTAAACTGGCTAAAATCCATATCTGTCATATATTTAATACAACACAAATAATATGTAATGAGCAATCTTCCTGCTTCCCGATCGTTTTCTGCAGATATAGACTGAAAAAGATTGCTTATTCTATCTAAGGGATCCATCTTCCCATTGAAGAAGGCCATGATTACCCCAGCTGCTGCGGACCGATTGAAGGGAATATAAATTGGCTCCTTTTGATCTTCTATGAAAGTTAACCCTGTACTCCGTGTGGTATGTTCTAATATAAAAGGGACAAGATGAGGGGCCCCCTCGCAAATTAGATTTAAGATTGACTGGTCGGAAAAGGCTTCGATCTGTGATTTTGTAATATAATAAGATCCATCCAACCCTAATACACCCGCAATAGATGTCTTTACACTGCAACTGTCGGAGATTTTAATAGTTATAGATGCCAATCCATAGCAGGGTCTTTGAGTTTTTTCTATGGATCGATCCTCTGCTTTTGCTCGCCACTGTGCCATTTCATCTTCGGAGACTAATTTTGGCGTACAGTTCTTGATTGACAGTGCCATCTTTTGAAAATGGTTGTCTTGTTTAAAAATAATCTAAAAGGACTCGAAAGTAAATAAAAAATTAACACGAGAATTAACAAAGTTATGGAACTTTGTTATGTCTAATGCAAAAGAGATCAATTCCGTCAAAGATTTAAGGTTGAATATCTTGCATTTCTGGTCCAGAAGGGTAATAGAAAACAGGATAGTATTATGGTGGGAGACATAGTGTTAATTGAGACAGAGGAAAAAAGAATTAAATGGCCACTAGGCATTGTACAGGAAATAATTTCAGGAAAGGATGGAGTTGGTAGAACTGCGAAGATAAAAACGTCTACAGGTACGAGAGTGCGCCCCATACAACGACTCTACAGAATGGAGGTCACAGGTAACAATTTACTTTTACTTCAGTCTTCTGATAAATCACAGGAAGATTCCATGCATGTGGACATCAAGTCTTCAGCTCATCATGGTGACGATGTCGTCGTTGACAAGCAAGTGTTCGCTAGAAAAGCTGAGGAACAACCACAGCTATTCTCTTCTCGCAGTGGAAGGAAGGTAAAGTTACCCAGTAAATTTGATTTATATCAGTTATAAACTAGCTGTTACTGTGGGAAACTATCTCATAATCTCTAATTTTTAAAAAAAAAATATAATTTTATCAGTCAAAGTACGTAATGTAATACAAAATTATTGTCAAAATTAGTAGTTCATAACATTTGTGTATTATGATAATGCCATTCTATGATAATAAAGGCACCTTGTTGAGCTGGAATTTTGACCAAGGTTGTTTTGTACTAGAATTATTAATTAAAACTATTCAATTGTAAAAGTACTCAGTAGCTGAAATTCTGAATACAGATTCAGCAAAATTTAGTTGGTAAGGTACATTTAATTTCAAATGATCTAATCATAAGTTTCGTAGAAAAGTCTGGATTATAGGTAATTATGTTAATTTAATAATGACAATGCATAGTTTATAATTTCGAAACAAATTGTAATTTGTATTTTGTTAAAAACGTTTATTGTTGTTACATGTAAAGGACACAGTGCTGCCATCTGTTGTTGAGTAGCAGCACTAAATTGTGGTATTGACATTGTACGAAACTCCCAAGGCAAAATGTTGCCAGGTGTAGGAAAACTAGTTTAAGGTAATAATTTAGAAAAAAATATTCCTTGCATCTGTTGTTATTTTCTTGTGTTGGGAGGATGAAACGGAACGTAATTAATGTAACGGAACGTTATTAAAAAATAAATATAGTCTATGGTTACGCTTCAAAAAAGATGGTGGTTTTCTTTACCTATCTCCGATTAACTATCCCTCAAAATAGTCCGAAGACACGAGAATCATATAATTTAAGCAACTAAAGAACAGTTATTGTCCAGGGAGGAAACAGTCAACTACGTTTGTATGGAGAGAGCGCAGGTACTCTTTCACCTTAAGGAGTTCTAGATTTGAACTTGAGTTAGTATTAGCGCCATCTATTAGTAAATGAGCTAAACTGTTGGTGGATTTGTTTGTCTCGCTGTGCGGGGCAAACGATCCTTGCAAAGTGGTTGTTAAAATATCCGTAAGTTGGCGTTAGTAGTCTTTGAATTTGAGATTTTCTTAAATAAAACAATACACTTTATACTACTTTTTACTGTGTTATTTATTAAAATTAAGTTAGTGAAGATCATGTAACACTACGTTACAGTGCACGAAGTAGCAGGCAAAAGCTATCTTCTATACATATTAAATTCTTTGTCCTGACTGATTGACTGACGGACCAACGAACAGCCTAAACCGCTGACCGTAGAGACCTGGAAAGTTTTGAGAGTGTGTTCTTTGTAGGCAACCGATAAAAAAGGATTTTCCGAAATTCTACTCCTAAGGGGGTGAAAAAGGGGAGCAAAGTTTGTATGGGACAACGTGATTCCTTGGTCCAATCTACTTCTAATTTTGTATAAAAATTCTTTAACGGAATTGGTGAAACACGTGTTTCGTATTTTTTTGAAATTCCTCCCCTAACGGGGTTAAAAAGGGGTGGGTAGGAAGTTATTTTTGGGGTGATTTGCTGCGAAGTTAATATCAATACTTATTTTAACTTACCTACATTGTATTTTGATACATGATTGAAAACTCAATCCGATTTCATTCAAAAGAAGTTGCGCGTTTAGGACACGGCCTCATAGGGACGAAGAATTCGAAATTTTAAATGGTTAGGACTAGAAAATTTTGGTTATAAAATATACGAATTATTCTATAATCAAACCCGCGTTAGTCCCGATTTCGTGGGAATATCGGGATAAAAAGTTCGCTACACTATTATGTATTCTGTGACGTGTTCGTGTTTTGTTGGACGCGTGCGGCCGGGGTTTTCTCGAGCGACTGCAGTTTTTCGTTGACTACTTAGGACTTCATTGGATTTTGATGTAAAGTTATACCACGACCTTCCTCAAAATAGAGCTATCTAATATTGAATACCAGATTTCAATTGGTTTAGGCGTTTAAATTGTGTAAGTTACAAACAAACAGACAGACATGAAATTTAAAAACTATATATCGTCGTCGCCTTAGTAGTGAAGGGAGCTATTCCGCACTAGATTAGTTCCGAGATAAAGACAATTGAAAAAAGAAAGTGCTGACAAAATATGATTTTTGTTGTATCTCTTTTATTTTTATCCAGATTTCCATAATTTTTTGTAAGAAGGTAATAAATTAAGGGTCAATTCACACGTACCACAACCACACCACAACGACGCGATGTGGTCGGGCGTATATTTTGTATTGAAAATAAATATTGCAATTCACACGTACCACATTTTGCCGTTGTTATCGACCACCTGTGTAATACGACCACATCGCGACCACATCGCAACCACATCGCGACGGCAACGCCAACACCACCGGCGGCGGCACCGCGGCCACATCGACATTTTGTCGATGTGGTTGCCACAACGCAACTGCAAAAAGCCGCTGCGACACTATTCACACGTAACCACAGCTCGACCACATTTTGTCGCTGCGACGTGGTGTGGTTGTGGTACGTGTGAATTGACCCGAAGATGTTTAAATAAGGAAAGTTTTATTAAGTACGCCCATATTGTCACGTAGTGTTCCATGTATTACCTCATATTTAAATCAATAAAATAAAACACTCCCATAAAGAACAATAATCTTTTATTTACAAAAAACTAATATGAAAATAGTCAATTTAAAATACAACTAGCTCCACCTGACGGCAAGGCGTAATACCAGCACCTACTGCTCTTGTTGCCTTAAGCTGCGTTGTTATCGAGTTTCGTCGATTTACTACCGGCGTTCGCCGTCAGATGTCGCTATTAACAACAGTGGTATTTAAGTTCTCTTTGAACAACAGCTATTTCTTCTGCTCACATTTACTTAAATAAAATATTATTAATACATAAATATTCGGCTCGTTTCAGTAACAGCTAGATCACCTAAAGCCTGTAGGATACATAACATCTGTATTCTGTTGTTAATATCAACATTGAAACCGACTCTTACCGACACAGCTATTGGTAAAACAGTACGAGTCCCGTTACTCAAGGAATGTAGGATAGCTGCCCCTTTCTTTGCTGAATGGCCGCTGGTTACGACGCATATTTAATTTTAAAATATAATATTAGCGTGGCCGCCCTTAATATAATTTATTCGTATCTGTTATTACAAGCCCTATCTAGGTGAGTGTTTTAAATATATAATTTATTATCGTTTTCGGCCTTTTACCAAATGCTTGGTAGACGCACCGCGTGTCTCGTGCTCGGACTTCTTGCAAGGCCCGAAAACCAACTATCGTTTAGGTAATACCTCTTAATATTATTTAAACTTAATATACTGATATATAGCAACGCTGCTTATTTTTATTCTTAAATATCTGAAGGTTATCCCTCAGTACTTGCTGGCGTGGCACATGTCTGTTGTGTCACCGCCCCTATGTATGTTGTCTCTCTTAGGGCACATAAACAAGGACTGATTCCTTGTTATTCTTATCTTAACCTAATAATTAGTTTCTAGTAGAAATTTAATAAAACAAAACCCTGCTACGGGTTACTTCAGAGAAACTTTCCTCTTGTAATGCTTAGTCTTATCTTTACCTTAAATAACTAAATATAATATTTTCTTTAAGACGCTTATTGTTATAACCTGCATAATTAAACTATGTACACTGTCAACCGAGGTTTCTTGCACTTAGTTGTAGGGAACCCAGCATCGAGCGGTTGACAGTCTATATAGTATGGCAAGGCCGGACCTTGCTGACACAATTTACTGGACTATTTCAGGGAACCTGGCACCGGTTCGAACCTTACTCCCGGTATCTACTCCGCTAGAGAGAGAAGGAATAACACAGATGTCTGGTCTGAGATTGTACCCGAGATACCCATGGAGGTTCAGGACCTATACTCGCAGACCAGCCCCTTGAGGCGAATGCAGACTCGACCCCACACCAGCAGGACGTACCGGAACCGCTCAACCTAAGATGAGTTCACATAACACCTGTGATGCTAGAGACTGGTAGTTGTAGCGACAGTGAACTTCATTTCGACTCTCGATAACCTGATACCAGTCGGCTCGATCTCCCTCTAGAACGCGACCCAAATCTATGGGAACAGTCCATGTACTCTTAACTTAACGCTTAACTTCACCTTTTCTCAAACTTAGTTTAACGTCACTCATTTAACTTAATTTCAATTTAACTTACTTAATTTAACACAAACTAGGATCTTACTTAAACCTACTTCATTCTTAATTAACCTTAAACATTCTAGATTTGTATAGCTTCACCTTAGTCTAATTAAATTTATGTTCCCTATGTTATCGGTTGCTTTTAATTTATTACCCAGTTCCCACAACCGACTGTAGCATAGCGACATATTGGCCCCACGTTGGGCGCCGTTAAATTAAGTAACGTTAAATTAAGTAAGTTAAATTGAAATTAAGTTAAATGAGTGACGTTAAACTAAGTTTGAGAAAAGGTGAAGTTAAGCGTTAAGTTAAGAGTACATGGACTGTTCCCATAGATTTGGGTCGCGTTCTAGAGGGAGATCGAGCCGACTGGTATCAGGTTATCGAGAGTCGAAATGAAGTTCACTGTCGCTACAACTACCAGTCTCTAGCATCACAGGTGTTATGTGAACTCATCTTAGGTTGAGCGGTTCCGGTACGTCCTGCTGGTGTGGGGTCGAGTCTGCATTCGCCTCAAGGGGCTGGTCTGCGAGTATAGGTCCTGAACCTCCATGGGTATCTCGGGTACAATCTCAGACCAGACATCTGTGTTATTCCTTCTCTCTCTAGCGGAGTAGATACCGGGAGTAAGGTTCGAACCGGTGCCAGGTTCCCTGAAATAGTCCAGTAAATTGTGTCAGCAAGGTCCGGCCTTGCCATACTATATAGACTGTCAACCGCTCGATGCTGGGTTCCCTACAACTAAGTGCAAGAAACCTCGGTTGACAGTGTACATAGTTTAATTATGCAGGTTATAACAATAAGCGTCTTAAAGAAAATATTATATTTAGTTATTTAAGGTAAAGATAAGACTAAGCATTACAAGAGGAAAGTTTCTCTGAAGTAACCCGTAGCAGGGTTTTGTTTTATTAAATTTCTACTAGAAACTAATTATTAGGTTAAGATAAGAATAACAAGGAATCAGTCCTTGTTTATGTGCCCTAAGAGAGACAACATACATAGGGGCGGTGACACAACAGACATGTGCCACGCCAGCAAGTACTGAGGGATAACCTTCAGATATTTAAGAATAAAAATAAGCAGCGTTGCTATATATCAGTATATTAAGTTTAAATAATATTAAGAGGTATTACCTAAACGATAGTTGGTTTTCGGGCCTTGCAAGAAGTCCGAGCACGAGACACGCGGTGCGTCTACCAAGCATTTGGTAAAAGGCCGAAAACGATAATAAATTATATATTTAAAACACTCACCTAGATAGGGCTTGTAATAACAGATACGAATAAATTATATTAAGGGCGGCCACGCTAATATTATATTTTAAAATTAAATATGCGTCGTAACCAGCGGCCATTCAGCAAAGAAAGGGGCAGCTATCCTACATTCCTTGAGTAACGGGACTCGTACTGTTTTACCAATAGCTGTGTCGGTAAGAGTCGGTTTCAATGTTGATATTAACAACAGAATACAGATGTTATGTATCCTACAGGCTTTAGGTGATCTAGCTGTTACTGAAACGAGCCGAATATTTATGTATTAATAATATTTTATTTAAGTAAATGTGAGCAGAAGAAATAGCTGTTGTTCAAAGAGAACTTAAATACCACTGTTGTTAATAGCGACATCTGACGGCGAACGCCGGTAGTAAATCGACGAAACTCGATAACAACGCAGCTTAAGGCAACAAGAGCAGTAGGTGCTGGTATTACGCCTTGCCGTCAGGTGGAGCTAGTTGTATTTTAAATTGACTATTTTCATATTAGTTTTTTGTAAATAAAAGATTATTGTTCTTTATGGGAGTGTTTTATTTTATTGATTTAAATATGAGGTAATACATGGAACACTACGTGACAATATATAAAAGTTATTGAGAATATTTTACTTAGCTCTTTTCACCACAAAAAAATTATACATTGTTTTTTTTTTGTGGTGAGGTGTGGTCAGGAATGTGAATGAATCTAAGCCTTTTACTATGTATTCACAACAGAGAAATAATTGTAGGTTTTGTTTGAAGGAGTAACGTTTGTGAAGAGAGTTATCCAATTTATTTGATTGTTAAGAATTTAAATACCTAAACAATTTTTTTTTATTAAGAGCCTACACTGTCCCACTGCAGGGCAAAGGCCTCACTACCTTTCTTCCATTGATCACGATCTGTCGCCATTGCACACCAATCATTCCTATAGGAGTCAAAATCATCTCCACATCGTCGCCTCGGTCTGCCTAAACTAATAACTCGATTAAATAAGTATTGTAAGTATGAGGTAGAAGAAAAGTTAATTAATTATTAGTTATCTTGGCATGTTTTTAATATCTAGGACACATTAATTAACAATTCTCCAAATCTTCAGCTTCTGACTCGTCAGATGCGCCATCATTAACTGACGACTTTAAAGTTTTCATGTAGAAATCATGGTAGGCAGACGGAATAGTTCCATTTATGCAGAGTAGTTGTAGGTCTTCAAGTTTTTTTTTTCTAGCTAGATAGCGATGACTCTGGAATAAAATACCTAGTACATAATTATTTTTTGTATAAACGGATCCTGGCGGATGAAGTCACGATCAACACCTAGCTAATATATACATTAAATTTTGACGATTTGCTATTTTGATGGTTCGTTATTTTGACGGTTTGTTATTTTGACGATTTGCTATTTTGACGGTTCGCTATTTTGACGTATGCGATTTACATGAAATTGATCGATTGCGATTTTGACCAAACGCGACGGAACGCATTTTAGCAAGCACGAGGTACCGCCTCCACAACCAAACCCTTGACCGGTGTAAAGCTGTTGTCTCCTCCCTTAGTATTAACTTTACAGCTAGGGCAAATCCAATCCTGAGTGTCGGCCGCCTCATGGACTAGGGCACATGCATGAAAATATGCATTAAGTTGTTCTCTTTCATGTAATCTTCAATTTGCTTATCCGTTTTTCAGATACCTTCGAACTTGCTGAGGTCACAGCTTCTGATGTCCTTTCAGTTATTTCAGGGTGTCTCCTCATGAAGAACTTATACCAGCCTTCACTTGGAGAATTTTCAATAAACTGGTTTTCTCTAGGATTTTTGTTTTGGAATAAGTTATGTCACTATAATTATTCCGTTAGGCGCTCAAAACACAATATACTGTCGGTATTTCTAAATAATTTTTTTTACAACCACTGGGTTTCGATAGTATTTTGCTAATTTATGTCTAAATATTAAGCACTAGTTAGTCACTTAATTGCGAACTTATACACACAATAACAGTACATGAAACAGGTACAAATATAAACTATAACTGTCACTAATGATTTTATAAACGGAGCGCAACGTATTACAGTGTACCGTGTGACGGCGGCCGGGGAAAAAAGGTAGCAACCCATTGTTTAGAGTTTCTGTTATCCAGTAGAGGTGGTTTTTTCTCTCTCTGAGACCTTGAGATTACTTTTGCACATAAATAAGCAGATAGGCACGTGTTACAAGTGTGATTACAAATGTAGCCAATAGGCAGCAATCCATTGTTAATGGCTTCTGTTATCCAGTAGATGTTGTTTTTCTTCTTTCTGAGACCTTTAGACTACTTTTGCACATAAATAAGCAGGTACGAGTGATAAGTGTGATTATAAATGTAGACGAAAGGCAGCAACCTATTGTTTTAGGGCTTCTGTTATCCAGTAGAAGTTTTTTTCTCTCAGACCCTGAGACCATTTATAAACATAAAATAAATTTAGCCAATAGGCAGCAACCCATTGTTAAGGGCTTCTGTTATCCAGTAGAGGTTGTATTTTTGTTTCTCTGGGACCTTAAGATTACTTTTGCACATAAATAAGCAGGTACGAGTGATAAGTGTGATTATAAATGTAGACAAAAGGCAGCAACCTATTGTTTAGGGCTTCTGTTATCCAGTAGAAGTCTTTTTTCTCTCGTCTGAGACCATTTTTAAACATAAAATAAATTTAGCCAATAGGCAGCAACTCATTGTTAAGGACTTCTGTTATCCAGTAGAGGTTATATTTTTGTTTCTCTGGGACCTTAAGATTACTTTTGCACATAAATAAGCAGGTACGAGTGATAAGTGTGATTATAAATGTAGACGAAAGGCAGAAACCCATTGTTTAGGGATTCAGTTATCCAGAAGAGGTTGTTTTTTTTATCTGAGACCTTGAGACCACTTTTGCACGTAAATTACTGCGATTGTCTCTTCAGGTTTATTACTCCTCATATCATTGTCTTCGACAATTTCTTCATGATCATAACTTCTGACCAGTATATCTTCGCCATCTGGAAACAAAACAATTGTTAAATATCCGTGTCCTTAGCGCGACAAGTATTTGTTGACAAATCCTTTTGATTGGTTGCACCCATTGGCATTCTTTTATTGTATTTCTAAAAAAACTGAAAGAATGCCTTTAAAATTACATTACTTTGTTAGCATAGCGTAGGTACAAGTTATCTGTTGCTTAATGTACACCGCACTTCCGCAATCGCGCTTGATGAAAATGTAATTGATGATTCAATTACCTTGTCTGCCATTTCCGCCAACTTTTCAAGGTCTGTCAGCTCCAGTGTTGCCAACTCGGATTTTGAAAAATGCGTAGGGCCCCACTAGAAAAGTTAATAGATCTACGTACTTTTTTCTGAGTAAAATGAAGAGGAATAAAATGAGTGTTTTACCTAGTTTTTTATTATGTTTATTTCCTCAATTTTATTAAATCGAAATTTGATAGATATCAAAAGAACAAAACAACAGTAACTCCGGTGAGACTCTGGTGAGACGAGACGTTTCGGAATGAAAAGGAAATTGTGCACATTCAGCTATGAGTTTAGTTATTTAACAAATTGATAAAAAAATAAGTAGATTCTAGGAGTGATGTTCGTAGGTTTGCAGGAGAGGCCTAAAGTTCGTAGATCTACGTAAAAAGACGAAGAGTTGGCAACACTGGTCAGCTCGCTCACCGTCAGGATAGCACGCACAGATGGTGGTAGATGTCCAATTCACAGGATACGGAGTGCGTCGGTCGAAAACTTGTCTCTCGCCAAGTCACGCATCCTCCGTAGCAGCTGGGACGGCTTCTGTTCGCCTAGATCGATCTCGCTAAAAAGTTTCTGGATCTTTCTGATTTCCGATTCTGCGTATATCGATAATAGGCGGTCCTTCAGAGCGCTATATTTATTTCTCTCCGGCGGTTGAAGTAATTTGTCTGTTACTTGCTCGATGCTGTCTTTGGTAAGCTTGGTGATAACCAAATTGTATTTAGCATTGTCACCGAGCTTTTGATTGGCCAGAATTGCGTCAAATTGGATAAACCAAAGTCTTGGCTTGTCCTTCCAGAATTCCGGCACGCGAGATGTCACACTAATTTGTGCCAACGTCTCTTGCTTACCGGCGACTGGAAAATTCGCCTTGCTGCTCGGCTGTCCACTTGGCCCGGGAGCTTGCGGCTGCCCCTGGGGTTGGCCTTGAGGCGGGCCTTGAGGTTGTTGCATGATGTATGACGTATTCGTGTATATGTTGTCACTTCACACACTTTCACACTTTTATTCGCCTTACTGGCTAGCGACCGACTCCCGTTACACAGTCGTTAAAGGAAGGGGGTAGGCTCATGTGTCAGAGTGCATATGACACGCTACAGATTTTTCAAGAATGAACTGTTCGCTTGTTTGGCCATCGTCAAAAGATAGCTTTACCACTATCCGACTCGTAATTTGGTTATTAGACCAGGGCCGAAGCCTTCAAAAATGGTAAAAAATGAAAAAATAAATCACAGTAGGATGAAACCCATTAGAAAAAGAGGGGAATATGATAAAAATGAAAGGAAAAATAAATTACGGTCGATCCGAGTTCGGAAAGTGGGAGGGGGTGGGTATTTAAGGGTAAAAAATGGTTTATCTTGATTTCCGGAAAAACTACAAGTCCTATGGAAAAAAGTTGAATTGCAAACTTTTGTATTCACAATTTTTTCACATAACCTCAAAATTTAGGTGAAAAATTCAAATAACCAAGTTTTTGGTTTTTTATTTTATCTTTTTCAAAGTGTTTTTTTTTCTACGAAATTTGGTGAAAACTTTCCTTATTATGTCCCAAATACACTGTAATTTATTTGATTTATTAAAAATAAAATATTTATTTTTTCGCCTTATTTTAACTTAATATCAAAAAAGCACTCTAATTTTCAATCGAAAATTCTCGCGTCAACATATCAGCGTTTCTCAAAAAGTTGGTATGCTTTCTGTTCGCTGAAATCTCTACTTTCCGATGGTGAAAAAAAAAATTGTTACTGTAGTAAATCTTCTCAGAAAATGCATAAAACCGATCGAGAAAATCGATTTGAAATGAAATGATGAAAATGTCGTGAATTTGATGGGCCTGGTGTCAAAGTACGTTTCAATGGATGTGTAAATTGTGTTAAGATTATGAAGCCTTTGTGTTGAAGTATTCCTCCACTTTGTTTCAACAAGTTTCCACAAGTCGGACTAGTGCTGAAGCCATAATTAATCCTTTTGCAGAGCTTTTATATCAAATTGCTTGTATCGATGCCATTAGGCAATGGTCTGGGAGATGAAGAAGATGGTCAAGGGCTTTCCTTACTGTAAAAGTAACCCTAGAGCAACCTCCACCACACAATAAAATACACAAGTATATATTTTCAAATAATAAGTTCCTGTTTAAAAAACACAAAAGAATTCCTTTTTGCTAGTTGCTGGTAGTTCCAAGAAATGTTCGTTAGAGTTAAAATTTGAAAATAATTTAAATAAACGGTTAATTTTTTTTTTTTAAAGTTTGGTATTTTTACCCAAAAAAAATAATCGTTAAACTTTATTAGTAAAAATCAGGCACGTCGCTGTATGTAAAAGGAAAAGTAAAAGAAAAAATCAGGGCGTGAAATATAATTTTTAAAAAAAGTTGGGCAGTTGTTTGATTTTCCTTCGGCTGTCCCGACAGTTCTAAAAAACAAAAAAGTAAGGAATAGAAAAGAAATAGAAGTCTGCAAGACACCAACAAAAGGAGTACTAAACCCGTGGACGCCTATGACACGCTAGCCTAATAGGGATACCTAACTATGTCTAGAAATTAAAGAAATTAACGATTACAAATTTATTAATTTCTTTTATTACCAAAAAATTAAGTTTTACGCTAACAAAAATAATTTAGGTGAAATTAAATTTAAATTACCTACTAAAAGAATCTACAAAATGAATTTAGGTACGTTAAGAAAATCTACAGAGCGGAATCGAAGTACGTTGGTTTCTTACAGTCGCGGACAGAAAAAAGTATCTTGTAGTTGCGATATAGTAATAAAATCACCGGTTAAAAAAAAATGGAGTACCTACGTTTTGCGTCGCGTCTTGCGTGCGCGCGAGAGAAATCAAGAAAGAGAAAGAGGGAGCTAGTCTACCCATAAACAATACAATAAGCGCCGCGTGACATCTCGCTTTAAGTTTCCTTCCTATATTTATTAAATATAAAACGCGCGGGAAAATAAAAACAAACTTAAAGGACTTTCTATCGTCTACAATTACAATAATGCAAACGGATTCGATTACATTTCGATTCCAGTTCAATCTTAATGTCCTAAACTACTCTCAAATCTTACTGTCATATCAATGGAAACTAAATGGCGCAATACACAAAAGGGTCATACTCAGAAAAAATGTACATTTGACTTTTGGAACTAAACTGATATGTAACGAAACTGAAGTGGTTTGTGACGAAACTGATGGCTTGAAGCATAATTCATATTATAGGAATGGTGACCTAGTGCAGCGGGAAATTCACGTGTTGAGGTAGGTACTTGATTGAAAATTAGCATAAATGGTTGAAAATAATTTTGCTATCAGACCTTATTTTTCAATGCAATACTTTTCTATGTCCGAACTCGTTGCCACATGTCCAATAATCTCAACCTCACCTCGTCTTACGGCCGTTTCCAATAACTTATCTATCTATACTTTACCCTTACTAGAGTATCTAAATCCATCTGTGAACACGTTTTTGCATTTCAATAAACCACTGACAGATAGCAACATCTATCTCTAGTGGTTATCTATCTCTGGGAGGATTGACTGCTTACTAAAGATATGTATTTGTATGAAATGGCGCCGAAATGCTTTTCAATAACTAGTTGACAGTTATCCGTCGAAACGTCAAATGGCCAAAGATAGTTTAACGCCCTATCCGTCATTTTGTAAGGATAACGCTCGGATAGTAAACATTTTACAAATCATATTTTCATAATCTGATTGAATTTTATTGAACGAATTTAACGATTTCAGTTTTAAAAAATATGTCGAGTTCTAGTAGTACTAGCTCCAGTGAAAGTGATCGTGAATTGTTAGAAATGTTATCTGACTGGGACAATGAAGACGCTGAAATAGTTCAAAGAATCACTAAAACCTATAAACCCAGAATAAACTATGCTAGAATTAGACAATTTTGACTTTCTTTATAGATTTAGAATAAGCAAAAGTGTAGCTAGTGATTTGTTGGTGGAAATATGGCCCTATCTGAAGACAACCTCAACAAGGTAGGCAATTTTGGTGTTTTCTATCTCACCATTACTTCACTACCTATCCTACGCTTATGTACCTAGACTAGACCTATAAAAAATCTATACTTAATTTTTTTTAGGAACCACGGCATACCATCTTTGCACCAACTCCTCCTTACTTTGAGGTTCTATGCTTTGGGCACTATGCTAGTGTCAGTGGCAGATTTTGTTGGAGTGTCAATATCGTCAGCTAGTAGGATTGTTGCCAATGTATCTGCTGCTATCGCTTGTTTGTATCCAAGGTACATTGTCATGGAGCGACACACCCAACAAGACTTCTACCATATTGCTGGGTTTCCCAAGGTCCACGGAGCCGTGGATGGAACACATATACCTATACAATCACCAAGTATCTATCATAATTTAATTTTGTCAAAAATTACTTAGGTAGGTATTAAGTACCTACCATTCTCAAATATCTTCATGTTGTTATAGATTCGAATATTGGAGAAGAGTTCAGAAACAGAAAATGATTTTTCTCCTTAAATGAGCAAGGTGTGTGTAATGCACACCTCATGTTTCTAAATGTAATAGCTCGGTGGCCGGGCTCCACCCATGATGCAACCATTTTTAATAACTCTGAGTTACGAGGTAAATATAAAATATTATATCACACTCAATTTAATTAGGTAAAAGTGGATTTCTTGAAAATAGGTGGTTGTTGGGGGACAGTGCCTATCCTTGCAAACCTTAACTATTAACACCATTGCTCAATCCTAACACTGATGCTGAACAGCGATATAATGAAGCCCACATTAAAACACGAAATACAATAAAAAGGTAGAACATTCAAATTTCACATAAATTAAGACTCGCTGACTATTATTGCAATAAGTAATTATTAGAGTTTCATTGTGATAAGTGACCCATGTGGTGCTGGAACAGAATATACAGGGATCACAGGGATCTTAGCGCTAGGTGCTCTTAGATATAGTATAGATAATCTGTAATTAATGCCTTACAGGTGCTTTGGAGTTTGGAAAAGGCGATTCCCTGTCCTCTCGCTGAAAATGCGGTTAAGTCTGCCAAATACTCAGGCAGTTATTATTGCAACAGCCGTCCTACATAACATATCGTCGGCGTCAATGCAGGACCTTCTAAATGCAAAAAATATTTATTTACAGGAGACGAAAAAACTTTCTTGAAAGCGTTGCTAATTCTTAAAAACATTTTTTCTAGTCACCTCTGGTCGGTCGATGCCGATGGTCGCGTGCATATTGCAATTCTCGATCTACCTGTGTTAGTGTATCCGTACGAATATTATGAAGTGAACTTCAGTGTTTTATCACGATGTCGGAACCACCCATAATTATAAATGAACTTCTTACTTTCATACAAAATAAAGTGGACGTTCTTGACGAGTTGAGTATAGTGCAAGTATGTATAACAAGTTTCAAGGACACCGAAATTGACGAGGGTAAAACCGCATTAGTTAATGCTTTACCCGACAGCAATAGTAGAACGATTAACAGAAAAGGCGAAGATAAAAGTAAGAAGAATATAAAGGACATAATTAAGCTTTTTAAGGAGAATGAACCTTCACTTCAACCGATTTTTGTGGCGAGAAACCTTAATAAACTACCGCCTGTAACATTCGACCATGTCGATGTTTCTCGCCTACTCAAGGACATTTCCAGTATAAAATCGGAACTACAAACGATACGAAATGACGCTGCCTCCAAATCAGAGTTGAATATTCTTCAATCAACAATTAGCTCTAATTTGTCGGGCCTACGATCGTCAATTACCAAACTTGACAGCGATTTGAAAAAATCAAACAAAGTTCAACAAGTAAATAAAGAGATCGACAAGGGGCCCGAATTGTCAACTACTCCGAAAAGGCAAATAAATAACGAATGCACTGATAAGAGGTTATCGCATGCACCTGTCGCCCCGATGTACTCACGGTCAAGGTCAAGCGAGACCGCACGCACACAACTGCAGTCTGTGTCAAAGGAGGTAGTGAACACTCCGTCTTATCGAGATATCATCGTGCGTCCAGAGCAGATACAAGCAACAATGAACCGTATTGACCCGAGTAATAAGGTTGAGAATGATTTTACATTAGTTAAGTACAAAAAACGAAAAGTTGGCAACGCAAACAGATGTGGTACAGCGAAGATGGACAGTAAAATAAAAGTTGCTGACTTGTCGTCTGCAGTTTACATATCGAGACTTTCAAAAAATACGAGCATCGATGACATAAAAGAACACATCCGGATCATGAATGAAACATGTACTGAAGTACATTTATTGACTCAACATCGAGAGACCGAGTTTAATTCATACAAAATAATTATACAGAAAAGTAAACTCAATACTTTTCTAAGTAACGAGTTTTGGCCTGAAGGCGTAAGGTACAGGATATTCCGTGAATACCCAAAGAGAATAAACGTTGACAAAACTATCTAATTATGGATCTAGACTCAACATATTTTTCACTTATTACTTTTTATTGTAAATCAATTAAAAGATCGGAAAATCAGATCCGTGAGTACTGCAAACACGCTGATATTATAGCACTCCAGGAAACTTGGTTGCTACCACACGAGCTCGACTACATACACCAACTGGATAGTAACTTTGACTGTACAGCCAAGTCTTCGGTAGATACATCAGCGGGGCCACTTCGGGGTAGGCCGTACGGTGGAATCGCCTTGATGTGGAGAAAATCCAAGTTCCAAAATGTTTCGGTCATTGAGTGCGTGAGTGATAGAATAATAGTTATTCAAGTATCTGTAGGTACGAAATCTTTCCTTGTTTTTTGTGTTTACATGCCGTGCGACGACAGTATGAGTATAAACTTACCTGAATTTACAAACTGTTTAGGAAAAGTGAGTGCCATAATTGAGGAATGTCAAATTCAAATGGCTTATATTTTAGGGGATTTTAACGCACACCCAGATGCGAACTTTGGCAAGGAACTATTATTGTTCTGTGAAGAACAACAATGGGACTGTGTAGATATCTCTAGATTAGGTATTAAATCGGATACCTATACTTTTATATCTGACGTGTACGGTACTGGGAGGTGGTTGGACCACTGCGTGGTAACTGACGCCGCGATTGGTACTGTACAATCCGTGCAAGTAATTCATGACGTTTTGTGGTCCGATCACTTTCCTTTATGTATTAAGTGTAAGATTGACAAAGTTTCAGATAATATTTGGGTAGACACGAGTGGCTCCCGGTCATATAATAAATCTATAAAATGGTGTCAAAGAGACAATGCACAGATAAGTCTGTATAAAGATTATTGTTTTAATTTTTTGACTAATATATGCGATAATTTAGAATGTGTACATTGTGCAAAAGATAACCCCTGCATTTATTTATCGGAACACTACGATTTTATTAACAAATTATACGACGACATTATACATGCTTTACAAAAAGCATCTATTATGAGTAACGTTTCTCGGTCCGGTGAACATAAAGGTGGTCGTAAGCACGTGGTGGGCTGGAACGAACATATTAGGGAAAGTCACGACATTGCAAGGCTTCATTTCTCCTGCTGGGTTCTAGCGGGCAAACCAACGTCTGGTGATACATATTTAAAAATGAAATCAAGTAGGAGTACCTTTAAAAACAAAATAAAATGGTGTCAAAAGAACGAGGAAAATATTAAAATGAATATTTTAGCTAAACATAGACAGGATAAAAACTTTTCTAAATTTTGGAATGCCACTAAAAAACTTAATTATAAAAAGACCTTACCAGCTACAGTGAATGGCGTACGGGAACCCAGCGGGATAGCTGAGCTGTTTGCGAATAGATTTAAAATAAAACCGGAGGAATTGGATGTGCTCGTGTCCACGCCCTCTGACACCGGCGACAAAGACAATACATATTTCACACCTAAAGATATTATAAAGGCAGTTAAAGACACAAAAAGGGGAAAGTCGCCGGGTCATGACGGCTTGAGTCTTTTTAAGACCCCAAAGAGTCTTTCAATTTGGTTTCGTGTTTTAACATGTGCTCGATTATATGCTTCTTCGGCTGGTGTAGATGTTGTTCCTAATGGAGTTAACAGATATGTTCGACACGGATACCCGCTATCCCCCAATAGGAACATATTGCCAAAGTCCCCACGTTCAAATTGAGCACACAATGGGCTGTCATTAAATATGGTACTGTCGTGTACAGAACCCGGCCACCTGGCTATTATGTGGTTGACCATCAGCCTCGTGTCGCAAACCATTTGCACATTAAGAGAAAAGTATCCCTTTCGATTACGAAATGTTTCTGCTTGAGCTCCTCCTAAAAATAATTAACAGGAGATGAAATTAGAGCAAAAATTAGATAATCAAGTATTATAATACCCAGGTATAGGTAGAGGTACCAACCAGGTGATTTAATTTTTATATGCGTGCAGTCTACGGCACCGATCACACGCGGAATTCCTCCTATGGCATAGAATTCACCAGCAATCCTGCGCTGCTCTGTTGGTGTGGGCATTTTTATGTAATTTTCCTTTAATTTCGCCAATTCTGCTGCCACACTGAAAAAAATGTTAGGTTGAATTTATCAGATTCTGCGTAAATGTTACCAAAGTTTTCGGTTGATTTCGGTCCTATCGCGAATTTTTGTTGATTTTACCAAACAAATTAAGTTGGTGGTGTACCAAATTTATTTGGTAGATTACACCTATATTTTGTAATTTTTTTACCAAAGTAATTTAGTAACATTTCTCACCAAAGTACTTTAGTAACATTTTTTACCAACGTACTTTAGTAACATTTCTCACCAAAGTACTTTAGTAACATTTTTTACCAACGTACTTTAGTAACGTTTCTCACCAAAGTACTTTAGTAACATTTTTTACCAACGTACTTTAGTAACATTTCTCACCAAAGTACTTTAGTAACATTTTTACCAACGTACTTTAGTAACGTTTCTCACTAAAGAACTTTAGTAGATTTTCAACCAAAGTACTTTAGTAACCTTTTTATCAAAGTACTTTAGTAAAAAAAGTACAATGTAGTTTGCTGCAATCTACCAAACAGATATTGTATATTTTACCCAATGTTACTTGTCTATTTTACTAAATACATTTTGCATGTTCTAGTGTTACTTTTTTTGGTACAAATTACCGAAGTTAGTTAAATAAAAAATGCAAAGGTATTTGGTAAAATCTACAACAAAAATTTGGTAGATAGCACTTATTATATGGTAGAATGTATTAAATCAGTTTGATAGAGAAAACTAAACTTAACTCGTAAGTATAATCTATTTTCTTTGGTAAACTCTAACAAACAAAATTTAGCAGTATTTACTAATCACGTTCGGTGTATTTTATCAGCGTTAGTTTAGTAATAATAACCAGATTTAATTTTAGTTACTACCAAAGGTTGTTGATATAATCTACCAGATGTGTAATGCAGTTCTTATCAAGGTAGTTTAGTATGATCTATCAGATGTGTACCGTGCTTTTTATCAGAGATAATATTGTATTGTCTACCAGACATGTATCGCAGGTTTTATCAAATATAATTAAGTATTATCTATCATATTGTGTTTTGTATTTTTCCTGAAATTTGTTTTGTAATATTTACCAGATGTGGTAATGTAGTTCTCATCAAAGTTAGCTTAGTATAATCTATCTGATGTGTATCGTCCTTTTTATCAGAGGTAATATTGTATTATCTACCAGAACTGTATCGCTGAAAATACGCAGTAACTATTAAATATAGTATACAGTAGTATATTATGTGAGCTTGATACATACATCAAGCTCACAAAATATACAGGGTGAATTTTTTATGTGGGCCTTCAGGGCTATATCCTAAACTATAATAGATAGCGAAAAATGCTGAAATAAGTTGCGTGCCCGATTTTAATAAAAACTAAAACTGTATCATTAGATTTTTGAAAAATTGATTACCCTAGCCAGGAATCAAACCGGTTGATTTTGTAAAAAAAAAACATTCAATATTTTTATACCAGTGGATAGTGTTGCTGATAGAGATCAATTCTTGGAAACAAATATAGTATGGCAAATCAAAGGAAATATCTAATTTTTGTAGTCTTCTGTAATTTTTATACTACAGTCCCTGAAAAAAGAGGTATGGCTGATTACGTAACAAACTGCTGCACAAAAAACAAAAACTGCTTTTTTTCAATTTTAAGTGATGTAGAGTATTTAGAACGTATTTAAAGAGTTTGAAAAATATTACTTCCCCTCTATGCTCCTTACGCTATTAGGTATTTTGCTAGAGACGGAAAGATGAGAATTGGTGAAAACTACAAAAAAGAGCTATTTCCTTTGATTTGCCATACTATGTTTGTTTCCAGGAATTAAGCTCTATCAGCAACACTATCGATTGGTATAAAAATATAGTTACCTATGTTTATTTTTTTTTTGCAAAATCAACAGGTTCTATTCCTGGCGAGGGTAATGCCTTTTTCAAAAATCTAATGATGTAGCATTTCAGCATTTTTCGCTATCTCTTATTGTTTAGGATATAGCCCTGAAGGCCCACATAAAAAAATCACCATGTATAGCCGTTTAGGCGCATAATGACAAAAGCGCAAAATGATAAGTACTCGCAAAATGTTAATAGAGCAAAATGATAAAGGAGCAAAATGGTAAAAGCGCACAAAGTTAAAAGAGCAAAATGGTAAAAGCGCAGAATGATAAAAATTTCAGTTGTATAGTATATTAGCTGCAGCATGACATTTATTTCATTTTGTCGAATTGTGACCCCTAACAGGAAAAATCTCATATATTTAAACGAGCAATTCTTGTAAAGAATTGCTCGTTTAAATATGAGATTTTTATTAAATATAAGTTTAGATATATTATGAGATTTTTCCTGTTAGGGGTCACAATTCAACAAAATAAAATAAAAGTCACCCTGCAGCTAATATACTATACAACTAAAATTTTTACCATTCTGCGCTTTTACCATTTTGCTCTTTTAACTTTGTGCGCTTTTACCATTTTGCTCCTTTATCAGTTTGCTCTAATAACATTTTGCTCTTTTAACATTTTGCTATTTTAACATTTTGCTATTTTACCATTTTGCGAGTACTTATCATTTTGCGCTTTTGTCATTATGCGCCTAAACGTGTACAGATGTTGAGGGCCTAGGCATAGGTAAGTAAAATATAAATTCGAAAATAACTTAACCTAAGTATACATAGATATTACAATAATCACTAGATCACTTATTTTAAAATTATGTCAGTATAAGGTTCACAATTTCACAGGACCCACCTCTTATAGTGATTCATAAACATCTATTAATATTTACGCTAGGTACCTTTATGTCAGTCAGGTTAGCGTATTCTTAGACTCTGGAATGGCTTTACTAATTTTTTTAAAATTTAATTTTAATAGTAACTAAATCGACAATATGATTCACCTGTGGCAATAACATGAACATTAGTGGGAGAAATAATTAAATTGTCTGGTTTCAACAGCTCCATGGAATCGTTTTCTCCTTCAATTGAATAAGCTTGAAAATGATCATTAAAACCAGAGCATTTTAATGATTTGCATAGAAAATATAAACTGACAGAGTATTTAGAACGAAATATTCTTTCTAATTTAAAAAAATGTACATCATTTTCATCAGTAGTAACTATTATCATTCCTGGGTTATACTTTGTGCCCTTAAAACGTATCCATTGAAAATCACAAGATAAATCAACATCTTGATTAGAAGTATCGTTAATGTTAGAAATATCCCCACGCCACTCCCGTACAGTAACTTTTCCTAATTCCAATCGAGACTCTAATCCCTTTTTAAAAAAAAGTCTGTTTGCAAACGCTAACTGTTCTTTCATTAGCAACGTTAGAGATATGTTTTTTCTAGAAGTTATTATATGAGCTGTGTTTTTCAATATTTTGTGTTTAGCTTCAAATCTCATGCACCATAACTGCTTTAAGGGGCCCACCTGCTCAATAATATGCGGGTAATGCAACATCAAATGGTGTTTCGGTTTTAATGTATCATTAAAAAGGTTAATGTAATTTTCATGATGTTCAGTAATTAAAGATTCTAACAATTTTACAGTCGGAGCATCTACAACGCTGCACAATATAATCTGAATTATTTTTAGTAAGATTATTAAAAATTGCCATACAGGATCGTCATTAGGAACTAAATCTCCAACTAGTAGAGGGAACAAATGGACAAACATCAACATTTCCGAAGCTGACATTTTAAACTTACTGCGAACTAAATGTTCTTGCTTGATGCAAACAGACTTATTGTTAAGCTCTGTTACTGAATAGTCAAATAATTTTAAGCGATTATTTAAAGTGGCCAGGTCAAAACAGTGTAATATTTCAGTGTAATACAAAATAATATGAGCTAAGTCGTAATGACACACTCCTTCGAAAATATCGTGCATAATATCAACACAACAGTTATCACTACGTGAAAGTTAGGAATTTGATTAAAACAACAATATTCACTTATACCTGTTTCTGAAACATTGTTTTGCTCAAGGTCATTAGCATAATTTTCCTGATCTCTTAATAGTGCATTATCTGCTTTGGTTTGTTTTTTCATTATAGATTTGTGACTTTTACATATTCTACAGTAGTAATTGCTGCTAAAAGATTTAGAAAATCCGAGAATTGTGTTTAGTCCTAGATTGTCCCCTAATATCATTCCAAGTATAAAATAGATTTTCACTTTACCATTTTCAGTATTTATATCTATACCTTCTTCCTCTAAATATGTTAATTCTTTAATGAGTTCGTAGAATGCCGAGTGATTACCGTATATCTTTAAAGAAGAGTTGTACAACATGGCAACAAACACATTATCCAGCAGTGAAAGATATTCCTGTGGCATAGTAGGAAATTGATAATATACAGCTGATATTGAATGTACACCGGCGTGGCTACCTAAGGGATTATTACATTCGAAATCATCGAAATATATAAAAAAAGGACAACAGAGTTTGCTTTCTTTACTTGCAATTTTTTTTTGCCAAATTAAACTGTGAGCAAAATTTGGAAAATCAACTTCGTTTGGTTTTAATGTATTTGAAACTAATTTGTAAAAATTGAGTAATTCAAATATTTTCTTGAATACTAAGCGAAGCGGTAATATAGCGCCAGTACAGGATTTAGGGGCAAGCATTACTGAAGTGTTGACTGTATTGTCAGCAACATTTTCATTAATAATGTACTTTTCAGGAGCAACGTAGCAATTGATATCTGTAAAGTATTTTATAATTTGATATTCTGTGCGTAGATAACCAAAAGGATTTGAAATCAGTTTATGTATATTATCTATTTCACTTTGACTGAACGTATTATAAATAGGCATTACTTGTTTAAAAATATCACCAAGAACTTGGGTAATATGCAGTTGAATATTTTCTAATATTTTAAGAGCAGTCTTCCGATTAACCCCACCGTCACTGAATAATGAAAGCGCTAACGTAGCCGCAGATTTCTCTAACATACTATGGGCAGTATCCAAAGCGTTCTCACGACAAACATTGTTTAGAGGATGATATTCATAGGATTCACAAGAATCTAACAAACTACACGTATCATGTATATTTTCACTTAAAGCGCAATTATTTGTAGGGAGATTTTGATTAAAAATTGTTTGTGTATTCAAATGTTGGGAAATTAAGTGGCGTCTAAAAGAGCGTACATTTTGATATTCGCGATCACATTGATACTGTTTACAGCGATATGTGGCGTTTGCATTTAAGTTATGGTGGTCTTTTAAATGTTCACAAAAATCTTTGTAATCTTCAACTGAAGCGAGACATTTGAAACAAACAAACATTTTGATTAAATTAACCAAACAAATCACTTATTCCAAGTCGGAGATAAAAGACAAGACTCCCGAAAGCTTTTTGTCTAATTTTGTTTCAATGTTATAAAAATATTTTTGCAGGAAAAACCAAATGTGAACGGCTTCTGTGGGATATTCTGCGTCCAGACAGTGAAAAGTTTTGAAGCATACATCTAGCGCTTTCAAGAACGAGTCTATTTTATAAAGGATATTATCATACGCCACATAAAAGTCCAAACATTTTGATTAAACCAAACAAATCACTTATTCCAAGTCGGAGATAAAAGACAAGACTCCCGAAAGCTTTTTGTCTAATTTTGTGTCAATGTTATAAAAATATTTTTGCAGGAATAACCAAATGTGAACGGCTTCTGTGGGATATTCTGCGTCCAGACAGTGAAAAGTTTTGAAGCATACATCTAGCGCTTTCAAAAACGAGTCTATTTTATAAAGGATATTATCATACGCCACATAAAACTCCTTTAGGGCATCGATTGTTGGTCCGACAACAATAATGAGCGGTTGGCACCGTAGGCCCTTAGCATTTTGGGCTTTTCGCCGATAGTCCAGCTGGGTGAGGACTTCGCTTTGGTTCTGGAAATTAGAATGAATTGTTTACTTTTAACAGTATTTTTTATAATTCGTAGTCAGTGTTGACACTGAGGATAATGTATTGTTTTGGTATTGCAATTATATTTATTTAAAGGGGTTCGAAACGTAATTCACCGTTATGATCAGTCTGTGCTAAGCTCTCAAGCAAGAAGTGTAAGGTCAGATGGGGTAAGATGAACATAACTGAAAAGAAAGTAACTTCGACATAATATATGATGCCGATTTTCGGGTTCATTCGCGATGCTGTAGACATGAATTTCATTTAATTGCGCGATAAAGAAGTCTTTTACGTAGATGGAACCTGAAGTTGGGCCACTGTTTCCCTTAACCCACGAAAGAATATTATGTTTATCTTACCCCATCTGACCTTACATCACATAGTATATACACATATAGTAACAAAGTGAGAAGAATAAAGGAATTCATAATTCAGAGGATCGCGAAGCAACGGGCAAGCCTTTTCATACAAACGGCGTTAATGATTTCCACCCTCCAATTTCTCACACATTTTCAATCCGCTTCTTTTTCAATATCATTAATAGATTTTATTATATTCCTGTTTTAGTGTTTTATACAAACATTTCAACCTAACTTATATCTGTTTATTGATAATTAATAAATATTTAATAAACTAGATAACGTACAAACTTAGATTTAGGTCCGACTGACGGTATATCCAAAATGTTTCAAAATCGGTTACCTAACGCTTAGGGGGTGGAAATCGTTATCGCCGTTAGTATGGAAAGTTGTCATCTCACAAGTGTTATAAGTTAAATTATACCTTTGCATGAACAATGAAACTGTTCATAGCTTCTTGAATGCTTGGCTTTATGGTTTTTTTTTTGCCAGCTGTATCTTGGCACTGTATTCTAACAGTTGGAACTATTTTAAATCCAATTGCCGCGCAATAACAGAAGTCTCTAACATCTGAAAAATAAACATGGAATAAAATATGATGCATATTCGTTGACTTAAATAGTTCAAACACTATAATCATACAATACTTTAAAAAAAATCGGCCAAGTGCGAGTTGGACTAAGGGTTCCGTACATACCTACTAATAATATATAGAGTGAATAAAAGTTATTAAAACCAGTAAAAGTTAGTTGGTTTGGAAAACAATTTAAATCTTGTTGTTGAAATGTATAATAGCCTTCCATACATTCGAACTACAAAACTATCTTTGTACTGGTTTTTTTGGTCAAATAATTCACTGTTTTTGGAATTTTCCCTTTGGTTGTGTTATGTATGAGACCTTGCTTCATGCTAAATTTCATGATTCTAGGTCAACGGGTTACAACTATAGATTTTCGAGTTGGGAGTTTTCTTTTGAAAATGCTATAATTTGCGGCATAAACGGCTGTATCTTTTGATTGGATGGACATAGAAGTTTGATTTTTTTATAGCTTCATGGGAACGTGGATTTCAGTATTTGATATAAATTTCAACTTGATACCTTTACACTTTCCTGAGAAAAAGGGTCTTGACAGACAGACAGACAGACAGACGGACAACCAAGGGTTCCGGTTTTTCCTTTTGAGGTACAGAACCCTAAAAAATACTTTGCTCGAAATTACATATGGCCGAAAAGTATTTACTAACCTTCACTTGGATTTTCTTCAATTAATTTAATGTAGACAGAAGCAGCTTTAATTGTTTTCAAAGGAATAAGCGCTTTCTCTAAGAAAATGGGCCATTTTTTGAATAGTCGGAGCTCTGATCCTTTAAACTTGACTTCGAAATCCAGTTCAATCTGAGAAAAAAAAATACGATTATAAAGTACTAGCGACTCGCCCCGGCTTCGCACGGCTATATTATGCATGTATTATACATATAAACCTTTCTCTTGAATCACTCTATCTATTTAAAAAAACCGCATCAAAATCCGTTGCGTAGTTTTAAAGATTTAAGCATACATAGGGACAGAGAAAGCGACTTTGTTATATACTATGTAGTGATAAATGTTTATTTGTGGGTTTATTTTTAACACGCTTTTATTAGTTTCACCTGTATGTTTGCTTGCTTGTTTGTATGTATGTAGGCGACTCTTTTGGGCTCGATTTTGTTTAATTGGAAATGGTTCCAATACCTATAGCTCACAAGATTTGAAACTAACAAACAAACAAATATATGGGATCAAGCTAATAAAAAGCTTGTAAAAAAGGTCACAACTTACCAACTTATATCCGAAACTCAATTTATATGAGGGCCAATCATTCACGATGTCATGTATGTTTGCATATTTTTCGGATTGTAGTTCCTTAAGGCGCAATTCGGATGTTTTCCTCCAATTCTCGATTACTTCGGGCACTGGCTCCTTGTTGTATTTCAGCCAAACTTTTAACTCTTCATATTCTTCATTAGATACTGGTAAACAAAAGATCAAGTTTAGTCTTGATTCAGCCTTTATTTATACAATACATTGTTTTTCATACAATTGTTATTCATGTAACCGGGGAAACACTGTTTGCTGACTGATGGTAAACTGATTTGAACTTAATTACAGGTTATTGTCACCATTAACGATTAAAGGTAAAATTATGCTACAGGAATGTTCAAATTCATACCACTTTGATTTTCAACTACTGCAGTTGTGTCAGCTGGAACATCGTCGGTGCTCGTACGGGTGTTTATTATTACCCCACTCTTACGCAGCAAACGTCTGTGATTGTTATATTTGTCAGCAAGTTTTCCCCTAGCCGGAATATATTTATTTCTGCCAAATTTTTGGCTCGGAATGTAGTATGTCTCCTATAAAAATTAAAACTTTTGAAAAAACTATGAGGAACTAAGCATTAAAGTACAGCATAAATATTTAACGGGGCTCTCGTAAAACAAACGTGATTTTTTGCCGTTTTTTTAGTTTACGGTACGGAACCCTCGGTGCGCGCGTCCGACTCGCACTTGGCCGATTTTTAAATTTTTTTAATTCATCAACACTTAACATGCATCTTCAATTTATTCACAAATTTTTTGTTTATACTTTTTTCTTTAATCCCACAAAATATATTAAACATATATAACAACTATAGATTTATGTATACTGATTATATTTCTAAAGTACCTACTTTTAATTACATTTATAATCATACTATCAACTAAATAAACTAAAAATAAATTAAAAACAATTAAATAAAACTAAACCTTTCTAAATAAATAAATAAACTAATCTAAACGACCGCTGTAACTACATAGGTAGGTATTTCATTACAATTTGAAAACTAAGTTTGCATTTCTATACCTTCACTTCATTTGGGACTAAGGAAACAATTTGGGCGGAAATATCTTGAAATTGTTGTTTTTTCATTTCGCCATAGTTTTTCATATGGTATTCCACTACAGATTTAACCAAGCAGTTCCGTGCCGCTGTGTCTAATTTACCATTTTTTTTAAAGAAGCTAGACACATTTCTCCAGCACTATTGCTATTTAAAATAGTCTTTAAATCATCATTCTATATAAAAAGAAAATACCATACATTAAAATTGAAACAGAATATTTGCATGCAGAATAATATTTTCTTCAGAATGCATGTTATATAGACAGAGATGCCACCGTCAGGTTAACTTTTTGCTAGTCACGATTCCAACGGCAGAGGATATTAAGACAATTTATACCTACGTAGGTAAATCTATTCACATCAGGTTATTTTTGATGGACAGAGAAGTACCAAGCTTACATTGACTAAAATGAAGGCAAAAGAACTTACAGAAGATTTCTCTTTCGTAGTCTCATTATCATTACTGCTTGTACTGGCCGTTGAACTAGGCGCAGAATAATTGCTAACAATGCTTATAGTTTCATCAGATTCTGTCGCCTGTAACAACAATTAGGTATATATAAAGATCTATAACACTCACGATTCGAAACCAGACTCCTACCACTGCTACGCTTGTTCAAAAAACTTAAGTAGGTACGAAATACCTATCATTTGATATTTAAACAGTGGCTTTTTGGTGAAGGAAAACATCATGATCTAATCCTAATCCCATCCCTGGTCTGATCCGAACAAGGTCTAGTTTTACCTTTTCAGTGGTAATAAGTACCTTTTTAATACTTCTAAGGAAAAAAATAACATAGGTACTTACATGAATAATGTTCTGGAGTTTGTTTAATCCCCGCTTGAACAATATTTTCTCCTTTAAATTTGGAATCAGCTCCTTCAATTCTGTTTCTTCTATGTGCTCAAGCAAATTGAACGATATCTGATTTTCTAAAAAACAAGAGATAAGTAAATACCTATTACACCCGGTGAAAGGAAATTACATCAGTCTTTTAGCTCATTTAATTAAGTTTTAGTTACGCAAGGGCAAATATTCGGCTTAAATTTCTTTCGGAAATAGATGCCAAACAAAACAGTACGGGTAGGTTCCCATCCGTACAAGTAAAGAGCACACGAACAAGTCCCAACCCGTTTCTTTATGCGTGTTCTCGTAGGTATGTTAACATTGAATTAATCACTAAACAATCTGGTAAATATTACTGAAGTTCGTTTTGTAAATTGATCAAACAAAAATATCTAATTAGGTACCTAACCGCTATTTTTAGGTCAATATCTAGGCATGAGATAGGATTCTCTTCATATTATCACTAAACTAGCTGCGCTCCGCGGTTTCACCCGCGTAACTCGCGATCCCGTGGGAATATCGGGATAAAAAGTTGCCTATAACCTTCCTCGATAAATGGACTATCCAACACAAAAAGAATTTTTCAATTAGAACCAGCAGTTCCTGAGATAAGCGCGTTCAAACAAACAAACAAACAAACTCTTCAGCTTTATAATATTAAGTATAGATTATTAACAATTTAAGTAAGTACCTAGGTATAATGTTCGAAATAAATGACTCTCACTTGTTAGGTTTATATAAATTTAAAAGGCCATCCAAACTAATCTGGTAAATTTTACTGAAGTGCGTTTTGTAAATTGATCAAATCAAAGTAAAATAGCTAATTAGGTATGTACTTTTAGAAGGGAAACACTTGTTTACTTTAATTAATGTATCACTTTATTAACTTTTTAAAACAAGGATTTTCTAGCTTATAAACACGTCCCGATTCCGCCATTATTCATCTATATCCTCTCTCCCCACCAACTAGTGATGGGCACGCTTCGTAGTGATGTGACAACACGATGATCGATTGGACTCGCCTAACACTCGGCCATCCTGCATCACTTCGGTCCCCGAAGGTCACCAACCAGCAAGGCCCGTCGTAGTTGACACGACAATCTAAGTTTCTCTTCCCTTCCTGTAATGGCTGTCGCTCTTGGGTAGTTTGGCTAGGCCCTTGAGGCAAGCACCGGAGATAAGTTTTACTAGACGTTTAAGGCAAGCACCGGAATTAAAATATGCTAGGCCCCTGAGGCAAGCACCGAAAATTACATCTGCTAGGCCCCGAAGGCAAGAACCGGAAATAATATTTTCTAGGCCCCGAAGGCAAGCACCCGGAACTATAGCGGCGAGGCCCCGAAGGCAAGCGCCGAAATTAAAATATGTTAGGCCCCGAAGGCAAGCAGCAGAATTAATATCTTCTAGGCCCCTAAGGCAACACCGAAATTAATATCTGCTAGGCCCCTAAGGCAAGCGCCGAAATTAATATCTACTAGGCCCCTAAGGCAAGCGCCGAAATTAATATCTACTAGGCCCTTTTGGCAAGCGCCATAATTAAAAATATGCTAGGCCCCTGAGGCAAGCACTGAAGATTAAAACTGCTAGGCCCCGAAGGCATGCACCAGAATGATATCTGCTAGGCCCCGAAGGCAAGCACCAGAAGTTATATCTGCTAGGCCCCGAAGGCAAGCGCCAGAAGTTATATCTGCTAGGCCCCGAAGGCAAGCGCCAGAAGTTATATCTGCTAGGCCCCGAAGGCAAGCACCAGAAGTTATATCTGCTAGGCCCCGAAGGCAAGCACCAGAAGTTATATCTGCTAGGCCCCGAAGGCAAGCACCAGAAGTTATATCTGCTAGGCCCCGAAGGCAAGCACCAGAAGTTATATCTGCTAGGCCCCGAAGGCAAGCGCCAGAAGTTATATCTGCTAGGCCCCGAAGGCAAGCACCAGAAGTTATATCTGCTAGGCCCCGAAGGCAAGCACCAGAAGTTATATCTGCTAGGCCCCGAAGGCAAGCACGATGACTTTTGTAAGAAAGTATAGAATTAATCAGACTCAGTTTCGTGTTCATCACCAGACGAATCAGCAAAACGTGGGTGCCATATTTTTACTTTATCGCGTGCAACAATGTTTTTATAACTTTTCCTTCCCTTGGAAGCAGAGGAAACTTTAAAACGATCCCCTGGTAAAACTGCTGTTACCTTGTAAGGCCCCGCATATCTGGGAATAAGTTTACCACTTGTCAAACCGGATCGCATGATTTTTCTTTCGACCATTACCAAGGTCCCGTTAGATATTGGTTCTGTGACTCGGCGACCTTTATCAAAACGTTCTTTCATCTTTGAGGCATTTTCTTCTATTTTCTGCGCAGCATCATTCCTCAACTGAGTCACGTTGTTTATATAAGTAGCCCCTCGCAATTCACCGGCTAAACGGGGTCGCAAACCACACAACAACTCTAAAGGTGATTTACCCGTACCTTGGCTGATTGTGGAATTTATGCCCAACTGTACATTTGGGAGGTACACATCCCAACCCTTCAGCTCATCACCCATGTAAGCAGTTAAAGAATTTAAGATAGTACGATTCAGGCGCTCTACCTGTCCGTTGGCTCTTGGGGTAGCTACGGCATTCAACACATGCTTAATTCCACGTTCCTCAATAAACTGCCTAAATTCTCGTCCAGTAAAAGCAGTGCCCCTATCACTAATAATTCTCACTGGGTACCCGAATACATGAAATAATCTATTAAGGGCTGTAATTGCACCCTTGGCATTAGCACTGGCCACAGCTTCCAACCAAACAAATTTCGTGAAGCCGTCAATGACAGCAAAAATATAGGTCTTACCATTGCTTTTGCAGAAAGGGCCTAAATGGTCAATATGTAATGTATGGAAAGGTGTAGGGTCTCTGTTAATAGGGTGCATTAATCCAGGTTGTTTTCCAGTAGGCTTTTTAGCAAATTGACAGCCTAAGCAACTAGCCACATACTTTTCTACAAACTGCCTCATTTTAGCAAACCAATATTTTGCACGAATTGCCTCTAAGCACTTTTCCAGACCTAGATGACCATGTTCATCATGATATACCTTCATGATGTGCCACTTAGCTGTCCTTGGCAGTACAGGTTTACATTCCCCATTCACTACTCTACACAATAGTCCATTTACAACCTTATAATCCTTGGCTAACCCATCCTTCTTGTGTTTATTAGCTTCCATCTCCAATTTTAGATTTGTAATCAGTGATTGGATCTCTACATCCGCATCTTGGAGAGCTTCAATAAAATCCTTCTCATCTATGTGTTGTACGCTGACTTCGATAGGGTTCCGGCTGAGGGCATCTACGTGAGCCATTGACGTCCCTGGCCTATGCTCAACATCGAAGTCATATTCCTGCAAATCGAGCCACCATCTTGCTATTCTAGGCGACAAGTCACGTTTAGACCATGCTAGACGAAGAGCTGAGCAATCAGTGACAACACAAAACTTAAGACCTGTTACGTATACTCTAAAATACTCTAAATTTTTGAATGCTAAATACTACTGCAAGTGCTTCTAACTCGAAACTATGATATTTCGCCTCCGTAACTGATGTTTGTCTGCTCGCATAAGCAACAGCCTTCCATGAGCCATCATCCTGGAGTTGCAGAAGCACTCCTCCTAAACCCACCTTCGAAGCATCGGTATGGATTTGTGTCTCACGACTAGGACTATAAATTGCAAGGACAGGATCACATGTGAGCACTTGCTTCAACTTTTCCATAGATGCAGCTTGTTCTGTTCCCCAATACCAATCCACTGTCTTTTTGGTTAACATGGTAAGCGGTTTAGCTATCGTCGCAAACCCTTGAATAAACTTGCGAAAATAACTCGCTAAGCCTAAAAATTGACGAATCTCGTGAACATTTATCGGGGTTTTGAAGTCGGCGACTGCTTTTATTTTATGTGACGATGGTCGAATTTCTCCTTTATGAATCTCATGTCCAAGATATTCTACAGATTCAGTAAGGAACGAACACTTGCTCCTCTTTAATTTAACACCCGCTGCATCAATCAACTTCAAAACTTTCCTGAGATTTTCTAGACAACTTGAAAAATCTTGTCCCCAAACAATAACGTCATCTATGTACGCTTCGGCACACTTATGAATAACAGGCGCCAGTATCTCATTCATGGCCCGTTGAAACACGGCAGGAGCATTACATAGTCCGAAGCTCATCATACGGTACTGATAGTGGCCATCCGGCGTCACGAATCCAGTTAGCGGCCTACTCTTCTCCGCTATTTTTAATTGATGATATCCGTTTGCTAAATCTAGGCAACAAAACATCGACATGTCAACAAGTCTGTCTAGAAGGTCCTGTATGACTGGCAAAGGGTATCTTTCTTTCACTGTAATTTTGTTTAACGCTCGATAGTCCACACACATACGATATCCTCCATCTTTCTTCTTTACCAGAATTACTGGACTAGCATAAGGTGACTTTGACTCCTCTATTATGCCAGCCTCAAGCAGCTCTTTCACAATATTCCTCACAACTTCCCTCTCATAATATGACATACGATATGGCTTATAATTTATCACCTTGTCTTCTTTCAGTACAATGGACATCTCAATGTCACAATTTCCCAGCTCCATACTATTGCTAGAGAAACATCCGCTGAATTCTTCAAGCAGGTCATCTAAGGTATTTCTCTCATCACTTGTCAACTGTTCTCCTATCTTAGGTTCTTTTATTTTATTACATTCAATACTTTTCTTAAGCTCTGCTCGAGCTATACATTCTTCACTGTTTAGATGTATAAGTCCGTTAGTACGGTTAACAAGTTTAATAATAGCCATACCTTCTTCGCTTTGAACTTCGTCACCTAGAACGTCCTTTTCTAACATTGCCTGTCTTTGTTCACTACATTTCACCTTCATGACACCACTCATGAAAGGTTCAGTTCGGACAACTACTTTGTTAAGACCCGGATTAAGTATAACATGATCATGAGGGTATAACCGCACCTTCTCAAGGTCCTCACAAAGCTCTGCTAATTGAAAAGCCATATTATCCTTTTTTAATACACTGAGCTGAGTAGCAGTCTTAACTACTATTATATTTTCTGCTTCTGTAAATGGTTGACCAACCAAAACGTCAAAATCTTGCAATTTATCAGGTACAACATAGAATTTAGTTTCCAAATCAATACCATCTACTGTTAGTACCGCTTCGGTTACACCTAATGGTACAGTCAAAGCATCACCATATCCCTTGATCACGACGTTATCTATCACTGAGTATTTTAAATTATGACTATCAGCAAAGTTTTTCTTAAGGATGTTACAGGAACTACCAAAATCAACAAAAGCCCTTGCCTGACTCCCATTAACACGCACAGATTTGAAATATTTTCTATCCGACGTCTCAGAACACACAGTTTGGACTTTACGCACTAACTTATTTTGCTGGCTTCCTTTGGCACGCTTCCTACACTCATCTACTGTGTGACTCTTCATATCACAAAATGTACAGTGCTTTTGGTATTTCTTCTTATAGCAGTCACCTTCCAGATGTCCTAGTTTATCGCAATAGGAACACTTCTTCTCAATCTTGTTTTTAGTTACCGAGGTTTTATTCTGATTATTTTTAATTTTAAAGCAGCGACTTGCTTTATGACCTACTTTGCCACATGAAAAACATTTGGTTTGCTTTATAGACCTTGATCATTGTGTGTAGACGAACCCGCCTGACTAGCACTAGTGTCTAGATCTGAGTTGTTAATACTAGCCAAATATTGCAACAAGGAACTGGTATCCCGGCAACCCGCTGACTTTGCACCAACTTCCAATAATTTGTTACCTAGGGTACCTATGACTGCTTCAGTTATAACGTCATCACTCAATTGGCACGACATACCTATACCTAATTTTGTGTAATAAAATTCAATGGGGTCTTCATTGGGCAATTTTACCCTATTCACCAATTCCCTAATCTGAGATAACTTATTCTTTGTAAAGGGGAATGCTTGAATTAACTTCTGTTTCCACTCAGTCCAGCTAATCTCATAAGATGCTTGTTGTTCGTACCAATTTTTAGCATATCCACTCAACTTCGATGTGCAATTGCATATAAGCGTCCGTTCATCCCAACCATGCATCTTTGCTGTGCTCTCCAAGTTTCGTATCCAATGTTCTATTGAAACCGAAGTGGTCTGAGGATTAAACTCAGGCACAAAATCATTGCGTCCTACATAACGAACAACAGGCCCTTTAGGTATAGAGGGTGGGGGTGTCTGTGTCCCTTCCGGACTAGGACACCTTTTCCTTCTCAACTCCTTTACTAATTCTTCTAGTAACTTAATTTTATTCCCCTTTTCCTCTAACTCACTCCTAAATTTCTTCTCTCTAGGCCCGGAAAATGAAGACCTACTACGAGAACGCTTCTTATGCTTATGCCGTCCCATGGTTGATTGGTAAAATATTAAGATTAAATGTAATATTCAGTAATAGCACAGTAATACTAATAGTTTTCAAGAATAAAACATGAAATAGTTCAACAAATAACACCATAAAAATAGAAATTAAATAGTTTGGAATTTACTAAAATCTCCAAGTATACTAAAATTCTTTCAGCACATACACTGATATTATATATCTCAAATGTAATATTCAGTAATAGCACACTAAGACCAACAGCTTTCAAGAATAAAATTTAAAATAGTTCAATAAACGACACCATAAAAATGTTCAAATACTTAAAGTTAGATCAACTCGGCACAAATTATACTGATTTAAGTTAAATGTCATATTCAGTAATAGTTCACTAAGTTCAGTAATTATCAAGTACAATAGCCAGAATAATTCACAGATATTAGGCCATAAAAATAGAAATCAAGTCTTTCACCGTTCATAGACTTTAAAGTATATAGTTCAAATATTTAGACACACACAATATTAATTAAAAATATCAATAGTTTATGTTAGTATTTAGTAGTAATGCACTGAGTTCAATATAATTTAACCGCAATCACCAAGATAGTTCAATCATAATAATATGATGCTATAAAAATAGAATACAAGTTTTCACCAGCACTAAAATTTACCAATTACCTAGTAGGTAGTTCAGCTAGTTAGATACGCATCTCGGTTCTAACTGTATATGACGCTTACTTGACTCAATAGTCATAAAATCAAACAGTTTGGATGGAGCTCACCAGATTGCTGCAGTTTTGGGTAGGTAGTAAAAATAAACAGTCAAGTACATGGCCCTGTCCATCACCAATCTAGCTATAAAGGCCCCACGAAAGCCCAAACACAATCACACATAACCACCACCAAACATCACACCGCACATGGCATCCAAGCGCAAGAGACGCCTAATAGACGCATAATAATATATCCAAGTTCGTAGTGCACTTATGAGGGCTGAGTACCTATAATCCGACTTCTGAACTTTTAGAAGGGAAACACTTGTTTACTTTAATTAATGTATCACTTTATTAACTTTTTAAAACAAGGATTTTCTAGCTTATAAACACGTCCCGATTCCGCCATTATTCATCTATATCCTCTCTCCCCACCAACTAGTGATGGGCACGCTTCGTAGTGATGTGACAACACGATGATCGATTGGACTCGCCTAACAGTACCTACCTAAGGTAGGTCAATATCTAGGCATAAGATAGGACCCTATCTACGTAATAAGTATATAATATCTATCAAAATGCTTACGTTCAAAATTTGTTATTGTAGCTTCAGATAATCCCCATTCTTTTAAATATTCGGCGACCTCCACAAAGTCTTCCAGATCAATATCCATACCTACCCAGTTTTGGTTCGCTATGAATAACAAACAAAACGCTCACCACACTTTCACTACCAAAGATAAAATTATTTAATTTTTGTCACGATACACGCACGACTGCCGACTCAAAATGGCGAGCAAAGCAGCACTCATACGCTTATATATCCTCGAAACTCCGTCGACGCGAGCGCCTATGGCTAGGCTAGGGTTGCCCACCGTACTTTTATTATAAAGTATTATACTTAAAAACTCTGATAAGTGAAAATAATTTCAAAATAGATGACGATATTTACGATAAAAATAGGATTCTTGTGCAGCGAAGAAATGGCAATCCATTTTTTCGACGAAATTACTTTTCCGAATATACTTAAAGCGGTGTCACGATTACCTACTGTCCGTTCCCGACACTCTAGCATTTACAGAAAGGGTGTTTTCTGTTAATAATGCGAAGTGGCGTGATGAGAGAAATAAAGCTTCCATTAAGCTTATTTATATATAGGTAATTATTATAATTTACGGTACGTGGTACGGTAGGTACTACGTACCATGTTTAGATGCTTTAATTATATTTAAGTAAAGCACATACGAAATTGGTATTAGCTGAAAATAAAACATAAACGAACTGTTTAACGAAGAGCGTAAATAGAATATTAATTATATTTAATTATAATTATAATTAATTAATAATTATAATTAATTAATAATTATAATTATTAATTAATTATAATTATTAATTAATTATATTTAATTATAATTATTAATTAATTATAATTATTAATTAATTATATTTAATATTAAATTTAATTAATTTTATATATATGTAAAGCACATACGAAATTGTTATTAGCTGAAAATAAAACATAAACGAACTGTTTATCGAAGAGCGTAAATGGGACAAGAGTATATCAAAAGCCCAACGTCGAAGGCGGAGCGTAGCTTTTGATGACTCGAGTTTGGAATATTCTTGCACAATGTTTTTCATCACATTCATCACATCAGCCGTAGGGTGTCCACTGCTAAACATTAGCCTACCCCGAAGGGCGAATAGGCCTTAGTCAACCACACTGGCTAAGTGCGGATTGGTCAACTTCACAAACATGGTTTGAAAATATTTCAAAGTTGTTTGCAGGTTTCCTCACGATGTTTTTCTTCACTGTATTAGCGTCGGAAAAACGTACATATGAATTCCATAAACGAAAAAAATTGGTTGCCTGTAAAGTCGGTATACGGGCGAAAGTTTTACGTGACAACGACTTTGAGTGGCGGGCTAACTGTGCTCGAGTGGAAGGGACGCGTGCCTTTTACTTTTTATGTCTGTCTCTCTCGCTCTTAGGCGGGCTAACCATGCCCGAGTGGAAGGGACGCGTGCCTCTCACTCGCTCTCATTGTGAGCGCATAACGTGAGCGGAGCGTAACGCAGTTTCTTGAAGTGTCACCCGTCAAACCAATTTATAAGACGTTGTCACGTCAAAACATTGGTACGTGGCGGGGTTCGAACCCGGAACCTTCTGATTGAAAGACCGAGTCGCGCCCACTGAGCCACCGACGACGCCTCACATTTGCAAAGAAATAAATAACTATAAAAGACAGAAAACTTGCGGCATGTGGCAAACTAGATTTTTTTCAACCAATCACAGAACAGAATTCTAGTGGCGCGCGGAAAACTAGATTTGTTTAAAACAATCAGATCATACTCAAACTCATAACTCCCGGAGTTATAAAAATCTATTACAAATATTTTATCCGTCAAAGAAAAAGGTGGCAACCCTACCTACGGCCGGCAATGGCGACACAGTGAGAGAGAGGTGTGATAAACGGCCGCGGCCGTAAGGCGCGGCATTCTTTTGCTTGGCTTGGCGGTTTGTTTTTTTGCCGCCGCACACTGGTCCCGATTCCGAAAATCAGGGACTTAAAGGTCGAAGTCTGAATTAGAGTATCATTTTTGTAAATCAAGGTCTTTAGATGATTCTAAACCACTTTTATAGAATACCTAGCTTTTACTTATATCGGGTCCCGTTTCCAAGAAAAATAATATTGTAAAAAAAATTGTATGGAAAATGTAGTTTTTAGTACTACTTAATTATTTTGTAAATTGTCAGAGATGTAAAATAAAAACCAATCTTACTAGGGATTATAGAAGATATATATAATACTGCACATTATCTTCTAAGACACTTGCTTCATATCTCTGCCCGTTCAAAAACAGCAGGCGTTCGGAACTCAATTTTTTATTTGGCGATTTATAAGGTACCTAATTTCATTTTTGACCCTACAAGTATAAAATACCTTATTCTATTTGAAAACATAGAAAGAAGTAGCACATTAGGTTCATACCACCTAAGTACCTGAAACATAAATATTGGCCATTTTACCTTATACCTGCTATTGTTCTTAGACAATGGCACTCATTATTTACCTTGACGGATTGTAAGCGTTTGATACTTATTTTTAGCCCTTATCTGTAAAATCCCTACCTTCCGTACTAATACACCAAGTCACTGTTTATACATCATTCGATTGAAAGTTTCCGAGCGCAGCGAGGGATTCAAAGGAAATCGCCAGAGGAAAAAATAATTTTCATGCCGAGTGGTACACTCTACATACACACTTACACAGCACATCAGTTGCCGCCTTTATTTATTTTTTTGTTTAAGGCGCGAGTCTCACCGACCAATTCATACAATTTGTGCAGTATTTGACGTTCGACCTCCTTGGTCGTCTCTGGCGATAGACATTAAAAGTTTCATTTTCCAAATTCAAAACTAATTATTACCCGCTGTTTAGCGGGTTAAAATGGATTTCAGTACAACTTTTAGTCGCACTTATTAAAGGGAACCTAAACGTACTACTTTCGTACTGCCGTTTTTGAACGGGCAGAGATATGAAGCAAGAGTCTTAAGATAAGTGCACTATTATACCCTCTATAATCCCAAGTAAGTTTAGTTTTAGCATCTCTGCCAAGCGGGCAGAGATGCTAAAATACCTAATTAGTAAAAACTAAATTTTTCCATACAATTTTTTTTACAATATTATTTTTCTTGGAAACGGGCCCCGATATAAGAAAAAGCTATTCTATAAAAGTGGGAATCATCTAAAGACATTGATTTACATAAATGAGACCCTAAGTCCTTGCGATTTTCGGAATCTGGTCCAGTGTGCGCCGCATCTGTGTTATAGCAAAAATCTGAGCAGCCGTATGCCAAAGTCTGACAAAGTCATCTAAATTGCCGTATTTTAAGGAAAAACGGACGAAATGGCCGTTTATTGTTATTTATTACACGGTTTATATTAGCTTCACTTGTATGTTTGTTTGTATGTAACCGACTCCTTTGGGCGCGATTTTGACCCACTTTAAGCGATCAGATTTTATTTTAAACTTTGCACACTTATCAAGGACCGATGACAATACAATAATATTATGGTAGGTAGGTAAGTACCTACCTACTTACTGTCGAACTGATCTGATGATTGAGCCGGAAGATATGAACTGGAACTTCATGATGGAACATCGTATCATAGCTGTGTTTGGACTTGTTAGAAAGGTTTTGTAATGCACTTTGACCACGATTAAGTTTCAAGGTCTGATGATGAAGCCGGAAGATAGGCACTGGCATTCCATGATGGAATATCGTATCATAGTCGAGTTTGTACTTTTGAAAAAGGTCACGTAATGGACTTTGAACAAACCTATTAGGTATAATATATTAACTTGTAAATATTCAGTGTAAAAATATGTTTTTAAGTTTAATAAGTAGGTACCTAAGTCTAAGTGTCTTGATTAGGTATACAATTACTTTTCAATTAGTTAAGTAGGTACCTACTAACTTTATTTAGGTACTTACTCTTAATTACAATTATTACTTACTTACCTATTAAAAACGGGAAAATAAAATAATAAAAAACACGCTTTTAACTAAAGAGTATGTGCGTTTCGTCGTGAAATACATTTGTTTTTCGTAAAGCAAATTGCCGTATTCTGTGATACGGCAATGACAGGCCTGCCGTAACTATGCCGTATTTTTTTTTTTAAATATCGTAGATTGCCGTACTTTTTAGTTTTGTAGGTTCAACCGCGAGGTCTTGTTATATGTACTTATCATAATAATAATATTATGTTTATGATAAAGTCAGCCAAACCAAATTGTTGGGATTTGTTTGGTAAAATGTACAATATTCTTTGTTAATTTACACCATGAACTCTGATAGAGACTATAATTAGACCTCTACCTTTTTTGTTTTGTAAGTTCAACCGCGAGATCTTGTTCAATCTATCATATTTTTATGATAAAATCAATCAAACCAAATTGTTGAAAGGACGATGGCCATTTTTGATTTGACATAATAATATATTAACGATTACAATAAGTACCTACATTCAAAAAGTAAAAGCCTTAATTATTTCGATTTTGATTTTTGGGATATTAACTAATTAAAGTTATTATCTATATGTACTATTATAATACCTATTATAAAGAGGAAAGATTTGATTGTTTGTTTGTTTGCATTGAATAGGCTCTGAAACGGCTGAACCGATTTAAAAATTCTTTCACCAATGGAAAGCTACATTATCAGGGAGTAACAATAGTCTATATTTATTCATTTTTATGGCAAGGGAATAGGAATTACGCAGGTGAAACCACGAGGAACTGCTAGTTCACTGATAAAACATAATTAACGCGTTTTCAGTTTATTGCAATGAATAATGACATATTCAAACATATTTTTGGGAGAGTAATAAGTTAGGTAAACCTCTTTACATGTAAATATGAAAGAAATAGGTTTGTATTTTGTTGAATATGTAAACGTCTATTCTGTGAACAAAAACGGCTAATCCGCAGGCTACCTACAACATTAACGTCATGGGTTATTCAGGCGGCTCTCAACCTTTTACCTAGAAAGAATTCTCATATTCTTTGGGCACATTAGCCATCCAATCAGTATTGCCTCGAAAGAAAAATCAAGGGCAAATCTATAAATCGGTCATAAGACCTGTCATGTATGGATCGGAGTATTGGGCCACAAAGGGATCGGATGAAAGAAGACTGCATGTTGAGATGGATGTGTGGCGTAACACGAATGGATAGACTAAGGAATGAGTACCTACCTACCTATATTAGGGGAAGTATGAAAGTAGCGTCAGTGACGGAAAAGTTGAAAAGTCATCGCCTGTCATGGTACGGGCATGTTATGTGGATAGAGGAGGACCACATTACAAAACGGGCGATGAACTTGAGTGTGAATGGCTATAGCGGTAGAGGGCGACCGAGGAAAGTATAGATGAATTGTCTGAAAGAGGATATGAATGAGAAGGGAGTAAATGCTGAGATGACGAGTGATAGAGATGAATGGAAAAGTGCACACACTGTACCGACCCCACTTGAGTGGGATAAGGGTAGGCAGATCTGATGATGAACTCTGGTAGGTGTACTATATTTTGACCTCAACCTTTGTAGTGAAATCTTATTATATTTATCATATTTTTATGATAAAACCAACCAGACTAAATTGTGGATTTCCGCTAAATATACAATATTATTTGTTAATTTACACCATGAACTCTGGTAGGGACTATATTTTGATCGCAACCTTTGTAGTCTTGTAAGTTCAACTGCGAGGTCTTGTTATATTTATCACATTTTTATGATAAAACCAACCAGACTAAGTTGTAGAAATTTCGCACATCTGGAAAAACAATAGCACAACTTACATTTAGTGAATTTTACAGGAGCAAGGTTTAAAGGTTTAAGGGGTCCTTAAATATAGAAATTGGTTTATTTTAAGTTCTTTTGTGTTTTCTACCCATAGGACATATATTTATAAATATATTACGATACATTTTATTTGTTTTGGTTTTGTGTAATTATCTAAAAATGTGCATAAACTAAGAAGAGTCCTACAGTTGTGCCATTGTTTTTTTATTATGCTATTGTTTTATTGTAATTATGACTTAAAAATGACATAAAAGAACTGCGACTGAAAAACTATACGAGAACAACGGCACATTTGACACTAAATGTGTCGTTGTAGCACTGTGTGTTATAGCAAATATGCCGTTGTTCTTTTAACCCTTCTATCAAATTTTTACCCGTCTGAACAAATTAGTTAGGCGTCCCGACACAACTGACCAATGAGCTGTTGTTACACGGAGAAGTGGGGGTAAATCCAATAATTTTACAACGACACTAGCGACTTCTGTCGAAAACTATACCTACGAACTACCGTTGTGCCGTTTTGTCACACGATACACTTAGAACAAAAAAAGTCATTTTTGCATTTTTGGTAGATGTGCCATTGTTCTTCCAGATGTGCGATTTGTTTGGTAAAATATACAATATTATTTGTTAATTTACACCAGGAACTCTGGGACTATATTTTGATCTCAACCTTTGTAGTCTTGTAAGTTCAACTGCGAGGTCTTGTTATATTTATCACATTTTTATGATAAAACCAACCCGACTAAGTTGTAGAAGTTTGTTTGGTAAAATATACAATATTATTTGTTAATTTACACCATGAACTCTGGTAGGGACTATATTTTGATTGCAACCTTTGTAGACTTGTAAGTTCAACTGCGAGGTCTTGTTATATTTATCACATATTTATGATAAAACCAACCAGACTAAGTTGTAGAAATTTGTTTGGTAAAATATACAATATTATTTGTTAATTTACACCATGAACTCTGGTAGGGACTATATTTTGATCGCAACCTTTGTAGTCTTGTAAGTTCAACTGTGAGGTCTTGTTATATTTATCACATTTTTATGATTTAACCAACCAGACTAAGTTGTAGAAATTTGTTTGGTAACATATACAATATTATTTGTTAATTTACACCATCAACTAAGTTGTAGAAATTTGTTTGGTAAAATATACAATAATTTTTTGTTAATTTACACCATGAACTCTGGTAGGGTCTATATTTTGATCGCAACCTTTGTAGTCTTGTAAGTTCAACTGCGAGGTCTTGTTATATTTATCACATTTTTATGATATAACCAACCAGACTAAGTTGTAGAAATTTGTTTGGTAAAATATACAATATTATTTGTTAATTTACACCATCAACTAAGTTGTAGAAATTTATTTGGTAAAATATACAATAAATTTTTGTTAATTTACACCATGAACTCTGGTAGGGACTATATTTTGATCGCAACTTTTGTAGTCTTGTAAGTTCAACTGCGAGGTCTTGTTATATTTATCACATTTTCATGATATAACCAACCAGACTAAGTTGTAGAAATTTGTTTGGTAAAATATACAATAATATTTGTTAATTTACACTATCAACTAAGGTGTAGAATTTTTTTTGGTAAAATATACAATATTATTTGTTAATTTACACCATGAACTCTGGTAGGGACTATATTTTGATCGCATCCTTTGTAGTCTTGTAAGTTCAACTGCGAGGTCTTGTTATATTTATCACATTTTCATGATATAACCAACCAGACTAAGTTGTAGAAATTTGTTTGGTAAAATATACAATAATATTTGTTAATTTACACCATCAACTAAGTTGTAGAAATTTGTTTGGTAAAATATACAATATTATTTGTTAATTTACACCATGAACTCTGGTAGGGACTATATTTTGATCGCAACCTTTGTAGTCTTGTAAGTTCAACTGCGAGGTCTTGTTATATTTATCACATTTTTATGATAAAACCAACCAGCTTAGTTGTAGAAATTTGTTTGGTAAAATATACAATATTATTTGTTAATTTACACCATGAACTCTGGTACCAACTTCAACCTTTTTAGTTTTGTAAGTCCAACAGCGAGATTTTGTTGTATTTATCGTAGTTTCCTTGTAATTCAGCCAACCTTTGCGAATTTGGTAAATCCAACAAACCTTTTTTTTTCAGTGCACTCTATGAACGATACGGTGAACTGTTGGCTGCTCAACATGAAAAATATCGCCAATCACTTTTTGGAAACTGCCTGTTGCAAAATAACGAAGGGCAATTAGCAGCTGATCCAGTGCTGAAATGGCTCTGTTCCTTCTTGTGAGGGGCTGTATGTTTTGTTCAAACATGGAGCACACAGACTTTACAGTTTCCTTGCTGAGGCGGAATCTTTGTTTAAATTCGATCTCGTTATATGCTTCGAAGGCATCTAACTTCTCAACACTTGTCCGTCTAGAGGTATGACCGGGATCCTCTTCTTCATCAGAGAGCGATGACAATGAAGAAAGAGACATAATTTTTATTAAAGTAAAAAATAACTTTCGTTGTTCGCTATTTATTATTTAAGATAGCTTGCAAGCACTCTCAAATTTGACAACCACCTAAAGTAAATAAGTGGCATTTATGTCAGCTGTCAAACGCTAATTGTCGTTTCTGTATACCAAATTAAGTTAAACTAACGAATAAGTGGGACCTAACAGCATGGTCTGCTAAATTTTAAGTGGTGTTTAAATTTACGTTATGTGTATGTTTGCTATTAAAGCGTACGCTTAAATATCAATTTAAACGCCGCTTAAGATTAAGTAGCCTTTCAGTATTCGGGCGTAAAGAACTCAAATAAACAAGTGGTAATTCTTTCGCAAAATGGACTAGAATGATGCTTCGGAAACTGACGTAACTGACGGGAACGCAACAGATGAGGCTGTCAAAAGCGTTTTATTTCGGTTACACCATCAACAGATGAAATCGTATTATTAATAAATTAAGGATAAATAAAAGTGTACGAGTATTTTAAATCAATAATGAATATTATTAAGGTAACTAGCAAAATAAATCACTCCAAAAGAACGTAAATTTATAAATACTGTTTCGTGTACAATCAGCAGTAACGAAACGCACGGGAGGGTTGGATAGCTCTGTTTATCTATCTTTCTTCAAAGATAGATAGCTTGTGAAAACTTGCCAAAGCTTGTGAAACGCATTTCAAAGATAGATCGAAAGTTAATTTTTATCTCGGATAGCTATCTATCTGTTATCTCTAGTAAGTTATTGGAAACGGCAGTTAGAGAGTTTCCAACCCCGTTTTTGTACGAAAATGGTTGGCATCTGCCGTAATAGAATCTTCTCAGACTGCAAAAAAAAAAGTTAAAATTAAAACAAAAACTAGCTGTAGTGTGTGTGTACTGTGATGTACTGCATAAAATATTATTATAATTATATATATTAAATAACAATAGTACCTGAAGGAATACCCAACCAGCCTTAAATCATAAAAAAAGTGATAACAATCCAAAATAAGGTTAGGTTGTGTAGCAAAGGGTAACCACTTTTGGGACTTGTAAAAGTTTCGGAAATATGAAAATCTTTTTTCTTATTTTTCTTTATATATGAAAAAAACAAAAGTGTGAACTTTCACACTAACATTTGAAGAGCCTGGTAAAGGGTCTCCGAGAGCGACATTAGCTGAAATTTCCACTGTGCCATGTACATATTTAACACTATGGTTGACGACTGCATTTCCGCGCATCCCTAAGAGTAAGTGGACACCTACATAATATACTCGATGCATATCGGACATAATGTAGGTGTTCGGTGCAATATTGGCTTCCATTATAGGGTCGAGTGTGGCACGGGTTTTGTCTGGAATAAATTCGATATGCAGATTTTTCGTTAAGCGACTGGTGCACCCGAAGGCCCATGTTTGACTTGTTAATAGGCGGCCACGATGATATTAGCGTGTGTAGAGATGGGTCTCGTCTACCTTTACCACGTCATCTGGGCCGCCTAACCTTTCACGGTAATGGGCTTCAGCCACTTCGCACACCTCTCTTAAAAAATGGTACATCTGTATCGCACTCTTCTTCGTGATACCGACGTCAACTGGAGCTTGGCCTACCTTGTCCCGTCTCAAGACGGGCACTAATAATCTGAGACAAGCTAGGATACTTAACTGAGTCCGCTGAAAAAAAGTATTTGTAAATGTAAAAATGTATCACAATATGTACTTCTGCCGCAAATCCACCTAAATCCTAACTTATATGTTGGATGTATTTGTTTACTCATGGGACTGTTGCAATGTGGGCAACTAGCCCTCCAAACTAGGTATCAAAAGCAATTTCTCGGCAGCCCCCTGGCCCTTTCCTCCGAATCTATTACTGACGAGTAATTCCATATTGTAAAATTACGCGCCAGTAATATGTTCCGTGAATTCATTATACAAAAAACAATAAATAACCCAAATAACAATAATAACTTTCAATAACAAATATACCGTAAAAGGTATAATTAGGCAGTTGAAAATTTTTAAGTTCAATTTCTTCTTCTTCATATGTTAATAAAATACAATGTGTTTCAGCGAAGGGGTTCCAATACAAAAAGGGGTTGTAACATGATATTAAAATAACGTTGGAACCTAGCCATTGGTTGGACATGTACAATTGAAATGCTGTCACAACTTCACCGCTTAGGGTACTCTCCATGAAATGCAACCATGCCTCTGGGATGGTATATGGTGGAAGGTAAACCATGTCAGCACACATTCTAAGGTACATTCTTCCACCTGACACTTCAGTCGGCTTCAACTCTCCAGCTTTTTCCACAGGGCTTTAGTAAAGTGTAAGAAGCACCCCGAAACATGTACGCCAGGGAATACCACCCGTTAGGTATTAATGGTAGCCTGCTCAAAATCTACCTTAAAATGGCATGGGTTGAACTGAGGGATACCATGTCTGAGAAGTGTAAATAATCTTATATACGTATCTTGCTCTTTGTTTGGCAGCAAGGCAAACACAAGTGGTAATACTTAGTTTGCCGTTTTGCCATTACTCAGATCCCCGTGTACAGTATATATTTGTTTAAAAGGATGAGGACAGGAATCAAAAGTGCCATCCGCCCGGTAATGAGTTACGTACCCTAATGCATTTCGTCCCTTTTTAAAGACAAAGCACAAAATGCGGTGTTCCTCGCCTTCATCAAATAGTAGAAAATCGTTCCAAACTGATTCAACCAATTCAACGGACTGTTAGGTTAATAAAAATGAACTAGCTTTAGTAACTTTATGGTTTCTGTTCCGGCATTGATATGGTTGACTTTAAACTTTACAGAACGCTGGTATTTCATCCAAATATTCGTCTGTTTTTAGTTTTTTTTATTTTCCATTCATAAACGGATGGGATTAATGTTGAATCAATACGAACTCGTTTCCTACAGTTATCTATAACTACAGCGACATCTTCACCTTTAAAATCTAGCAAGCAAGTGGACCGGACCGACGACGTGGTTAGTGACGCTTTGCAATACGCACTTGTGAAAATCCAGTAAGACGAACCGCTTGCGTTTCGCCTAATAATTCTGTAGCGATAGCCCGCTTTAAGTAAAATCTTACCTCCTTTGGTGCTCTCAATGAACTTCTAATTTTAAGTTTAAGAGCTACCTCTAGCTGTACATGTAGTATCAAGTTGGGAAGCTCCCGCCAAACTCTGAGATAGACAACCCCCAGCTGATGCGTCTTGTGCAGGAGTCAGCAGGAGGTAAGCAAGCTCCATCCGACAGCCGTGGGCAGCTACTCGTTACTACATTGTTTACATGTTCAATTTCACCGATGCATGTCCCCTTCTAACTAAGGCTAGCGTTAGGAACGAACATGAAACTACCCGCCAGGTTTTAAGGCACAATTCTAATATTTGGTATATTGTTTTGTTTGAAAAATAATAGAACATTTGCTATGTAAGGACAATTGTTATGCACTTCATTGCTGTATTTTTATGACAAAAACCCCATCGAGTTGCTCCAATGTCCCACGCGAGCTCTATGGGGTTTAGATCTAGTAATTGCGCGGGGCCAGTCAAAAACCGACACGTCGGGCTCCTGTAGCCAGCTGGTCATGACCCGTGCTGTGTGCAGACGGGTGTTGTCGTGCATTAGCGTGAAAACTTGACCGATTTGCAGTCTATGACGATGGATTATTGGTGCTAGCATCGACGATGGATTATTGGTGCTAGCCATAGAGGAATCAAGACTAGAGTAGCCATTACGCGCGTCCCCTGCTGTCCTTTTGTCTCAGTACGCAAGACCTACTACTTATATAAAACTACTTTTACCGCGCTTTTGTCACTGTCAACTATAGCTCTTGCGTGTGAAGCAGCTCCCGAAAAAATGACGATTTGCAGTGGTTTTTGGGTGCAAAAAAATATTGTAGACATCAAATGTAATAAATAAATAAATAATAATAAATAATAAAACCATTTATTTCAGGCTACGAAGGCCCATAGATACATACCTTATAGACTAACATACATATTTTATAATATAAATTGAAAGTGTTAATAGATAACTTAAAACTATGTTAGTAGCACTTCCATGACACTACACTTTAGTCTTAGTAGGTTCGCGTGGAATTTGTCCGCGGAAGCGACGGAACACCACGTCCTTCGGCCAGAAACTTTCATCCATAACGCGAGGCAGATAGCGGTTCGGTACTCGCACCACAAACGCCCTGAAATTGACGAAAAAAAGAACGAAAAAAAACGAATAAAGTACGATATTACCTTATATCTGTGAGTATTATTTTTCATCGTAATTGACTATTTTCTGCATAAATTACGAAAATATACGAAATATGGAGTGTTGCCAACTTAATGTTCTATCACAAACAGTAGGGAGTTTTACCCTACTGTAGGTAAAACCTGTGTACCAGTGTGTCTTAAGAACTTAGTACGTAAAATTGCAAAATTAACATCGGTTCTCAAGAACAAGCATGTTTTCGCTAAAAATAAACACTTATACTTGTGCTAAAAATGGTTCTGTAAAGTCTGTTTACGGGCGATAACTTTACGTGATAGCGTCATAAGAAACGATAAAAAATGGGTTTTTTGGGTAATTGGTTACGACCGTTCTAATTAAATTAATAACGTTATCATAAAATAAGAGCTGAAAAAACTTGGATTAAGTACCATATTCTGTTTTCAAAACTTAGTAAATTAATGTTATTGGTTGTCTTAAATTCTTTTATAATATAATAATCAGATTTTTATAATAAAAAATAATTAATTTAATGTGTAATAAATAATAATCTTCTCATGTTACGTTAGCAAAAGCAAAAGTTGGGAAATTTCGAGAATCTGACATGGTATCACTACGTGTCACTTAGACAAAAATAGTGATGTGCACCACAATCTTGAATATCGATATTTTGATTTGACTGCTATTGTGTTTTTGCTGTTTTTAGAAAACAAAAAACTTAATTATTAGTTTTTAATGATTTTATTAGATTCACAAAAGTGCCACACAGGCGAAATATTTTTTGAAAGCGTGTGAACCATGCCGTGGTAGAGTATTTATAATAAAATTAAGCTATTATTATAAATAATATTGCCGGGCATTTTGCACACAGGGCCATCTAGCCCTAGGCCTGTGCTATGGTGACTTGACTTTCTTTGTAAGGTAAGTGTTTACACATAAAAATACTAACTCTGCATAGCCACCCAGCATGGCTATCTGATCCTAAACTAGACATATTTATTTAGATATTTTTTACTGTTTACTGATACTTATTTAAACTAATAATAGTGTGAACAGAACACAACCTCGCGAACACAACTTTTTTGGAATTATTATTATATAAAATTGAAAGACTGAAATAAATGAATTTAATTTAATCATTACAGTATAGGTAAGAAATAGTATAGGTACCTATTTATTACATTTTGACGAGCTCACCACTCCGAGGATTCTCAACAGATATTCACCAAATTTTTGAGACCAATTTAAAGTTGATTAAAATTTTTTTGTATAAAATAAATAAAAAAGGATCATCACAATCGGATTTCGTAAGTAAAGATAAACTTACAAGAGCTATATCTCAGTAATCTCAGAAACTATTAATCCTAGATTGACGGTCTCTTTGTAGAAGTGATTAATCTCATCGAGATCTTCATTTCAAGTGATAGCTGTCAAACTTAGTCTTTTGTTTCTGTTTCGATCGTCATATCAGTTTGATTGTTTTTTTATCGATCAGCTTTTGTTTTTTTATTGAACGTGGGGATCCGCGGAGAGTGAAAAAAGTTCTCGATGGTCGGGAATTGGGGATCCATTAAGGTAACCGACGAGCGTAAACCTTTGTTTTATGTTTACCAGTTAATATACATTCGAATTAAAATTTGTCCTTTTTGATGTGATAACGTCTTATAAATTGATGGAACACCTGCATTCACAAAAAAGTGTCTCGGTAATATTATGTGACGTCATGCGTCATGGTAACATAACCATGACGCGATCGTTCCCGTTAGGAAACAGAGTATTTAATAATAATATCGTTAATCTGGGCTTGTGTAATAGTGACGAATGACAAATAGAAGACTTATAAAAATGAAAAAATATGGCCCAGAAAGACCGAAGTGGTGTGAATTGCTTATAACTTTTTATTTAAGAGATATTTTTTTTTTTTTTTTTTAAATACATTAAATTTATGGGGAATATTTTTGGATTAGTTATTAAAAATGATATCCCGCAAGTGGTGGCCATATTCTGCTTCGCACAAATGTGCTCTTTCCAACACATTTTCCATGACCTTTCGCAAAACTTCCGGTGGTATGTTGTTAATTTCTTCTCGAATATTGGTTTTTAACTCCTCAATAGTCCTAGGCTTATTAACATAAACTTTTCCTTTTAAATAGCCCCAAAGAAAACAGTCTGGAGCGGTTAAATCCGGGGAACGCGGAGGCCAATTAAAATTGCTGTTACGAGAAATTATTCTTTCACCAAAGATGTCGCGTAAAAGAGTCATTGTGGCCCTCGCAGTGTGCGCTGTGGCTCCATCCTGTTGGAACCATATTTGCGGATGGTTTTCCACGGCTGGCCTTACAAAATTTTGCAACATGGCCCGATATCGATCACCATTGACGGAAATGGCGACACCTTGCACATTTTCAAAAAAAAATGGGCCAATGATCCTTTCTGAAGAAACACCGCACCAAACGGTACACTTAACTGGGTGCAATTGTCGTTGATGAAGTACTCTCGGGTTTTCCGTAGCCCATATCCTACAGTTTTGCTTGTTAACGAACCCATTTAATTGAAAATGGGCTTCGTCACTCATTATTAAGTTATGAATAAAATTTGGATTCTCTTGTGCTTTTTGCTGGAAATAAATTGCATAGTCAAGTCGTTGCTGGTAATCTGTTGGTTTCAATTCTTGGACAAGTTGAATTTTGTATGGAAACAATCCTATGGTGTGCAAAATTCGCTGCAGCGACGTTCTTGAGAGGCCCAGTTGTGACGAACGTCTCCTGGTTGATGTTTCTGGATCCTCCCGAATACTCTCCTGTACCACTTGAATATTGTCAGCCGTGTGGACAGTTCGGTGTCTGCCGGGACCAGGAAGGTTCCTTACTGCTCCTTGTTCTCGAAAATTTGCAACCAGACGGTTTATTGTTGACTGAGAGGGTGCAACCCGCACATTAAATTGACGACGGTATGCACGCTGAGTCAACACAATGGACCGTTGATTTGAAAAGTAAATTTCAACAATTTGAGCACGTTGTTCAATTGTGTATTGCTCCATTATAAATTATCCAAGTCTTCTTTACAAAATACTGAAAAGAAAAGAAAAAAAAAATTATAATAAAAAAGTTATAAGGAATTCACATCACTTCGGTCTTTCTGGGCCACCCGGTATAAAATAAAAAAAGGGAAAAAAATATATAATAACAATAAAGAGATCTAAATATTTCATCGTTTTCTTATGACATTATCACGTAAAATTATCGTCCGTAAACCGACTTTACAGACAACCATGTTTTATTTATTGCAAGCAAGCAAGCCTTTTTAGCCAACTTTACAAATGTACGACTTGTCGATAAATTTTCAATTTATCGACAAGTCGTACATTTGTAAATTTCTTTATTAGAAAATAATATATTATAGAAATTTCTTTATTAGTAAATTTCATTAGACAATCCTCGCACTAGCGAACTACGCACACTGAGGTAATTTCTACACTGTAGAATGAAAAAAAATATTGAGGGCGTTATTCTTGGATGTGTGAGTAAGTTTCCCCATAAAAATCTATGTCTGGGTATGTAATGACACGGCACATTTTTTAGGATTTTCTATGTGTGTTACCTCGTCCCCCGCTAAAATTGACACAATAATTTGTTCGCCGCGCTATGCTAATGCCGTATCCTGTAGGTAAATGATCTAAGGTGCTAGCAGCTGATTACGGTATTATTCAGCAGTCATTGTGTTTCTAATCCAAACGAGGTCTGTTTTTCCACCATCACGAATTCCCGCCCAAAACATAATTGTTCCGCCGTGGTATGGATGGACTTCCTGAGGGAACTTTATACATCCTTATATATCCTTAGACGGTGTTGATGTTTGTATATAATATATTCTATCCTCATCGTATACCTACCTGTCTTGATTTTTTGTTTGAATTTTCTTGGTGGATCATATTTTTATTCCATATGGGAAAGTTAAGTATGTAGGTACAGGTACAGTGTACAATATAACTTATCTGTTTATTAATTACGTTTTCCATAGAAAGAGAAATAGAGTTCCAAGTGGGTCATCAGTGTTGTGTCCATTGCACCAACGCCGACCTTGAGACCTTTTGCACATAAATAAGCAGATACGTGTGATAAGTGTGATTATAAATGTAGTCAATAGACAGCAACTCATTGCTTAGGGCTTCTGTGATCCAGTAGAGGTGCTTTTTCTTCTAAGGAGACCACTTTTGCACGTAAATAAGCAGATACGTGTGATAAGTGTGATTATAAATGTAGTCAATAGACAGCAAATCATTGCTTAGGGCTTCTGTGATCCAGTAGAGGTTGCTTTTTTTTCTAAGGAGACCACTTTTGCACATAAATAAGCTGATACGTGTGATAAGTGTGATTATAAATGTAGTCAATAGACAGCAACTCATTGCTTAGGGCTTCTGTAATCCAGTAGAGGTTGCTTTTTTTTTCTAAGGAGACCACTTTTGCACATAAACAAGCAGATACGTGTGATAAGTGTGATTATAAATGTAGACGAAAAGCAGCAACCCATTGTTTAGGGCTTCTGTGATCCAGTTATAATTACATTTATAATTACACTTTTGCACATAAATAAGCAGATACGTGTGATAAGTGTAATTATAAATGTAGTCAATAGACAGCAACTCATTGCTTAGGGCTTCTGTGATCCAGTAGATGTTGCTTTTTTTTCTTTTTGATACCTTAAGACTACTTTTGCACATAAGTGTGATTATAAATGTAGACAAAAGGCAGCACCCCATTCTTTAGGGATTCTGTTATCCAGTAGAGGTTGTCATTTTTATCTCTTGAGACCATTTTTGCACATAAATATGCAGAATATTGCAGAAACCTGTGTGAAATGTGATTATAAATGTAGTCAATAGACAGCAACTCATTGCTTAGGGCTTCTGTGATCCAGTAGAGGTTTTTTCTCTAAGGATACATACCACTTTTGCACATAAATAAGCAGATACGTGTGATAAGTGTGATTATAAATGTAGTCAATAGACTGCTAAATCGATCTTATGGGAGAAAAATCTTTGTGTTCAATTTTTCGTTCTATATCTGTTTGGGCAGACTATTAACATTCGGTCCGCCAAATCAACGCCTCCCATGTTCTTGTTATATTCATGGACAAAGGCAGGCCTGTCTACTACGGTCACGTATCATTTTATGAGTTTGCACCACCTTTGGCAAAAGTCCATCGGTTGTTCTGCTTCTATGGTGGACAACATAGTGACCGGCTTAATATCGTTCCACTTTGTGATCGCTATAGCATCGTCTTCACTAACAATTGTGTGCATGGTCTTGTCAATTCTTTGTCATCTATTAAAACAGAGCGTGCACTAGGTGGAACTCTGTTCTTTTGTATGGTGCCGGTACATATGATACCTTTTTCTTTCAGCTCTCTAGCAACCTAAACTGTTGTGAAATGCCGGTCACAGTACAAAATGTGTCTCGGTTGCAAATAATTAGTGAATGAACAGCTTGCCTCTAGGCCAATAAGTTGTGTTTGGTTTGGACCGTGTCAAGCTGGTAATAGTGGGTCCGTTTACACAGACAGTGGATTTTACGCTGGAGGAATCAAGGGATTTAGTGCTTGCCTCTCTTTTGATTCTATCCTGGTCCTATTCGAGGTGCTGCCTAGCGCGCAGCGCTAGGAAATAATAACACTAGGTTGAACAAACACACCTATTATATTAAAATCCTTACCGTCGCTTTTTTGTAACGTCGATAGTTGCGTGGGGTCTTTGAAAACACTAAATAAATTGCTTAAAAAGATAAATAATTTTATATATTTATCTATTTTAACCAAATAAAATTTGCACTTCCCGGGTGCCGCGACATGAATTTGTCACATTCAATTAAGTACTTTCAAAGGACTGAATAAAGCTATGAATAAGTGTAGGTGTAATAATAAAAATGAAACAATTTTTTTTCATGTCATAGAAATTATAATTAATTAACGAAATTATTCGTAGATCTACAGCGCTATTAATCTTCTTCGCTTGATGGTTCTGATTCATCTATATTGTCGTAATATTGCTGCGGTTGATTGGGAGTTTTGTGCTAAGTATAATTGAAAACCTCTGTATTAGACTGTTGTCCAGTCCTGTGATATCAGCTACCTTCTCTAAGTTCGAAAAACATCTTCGTTCAGTGTTCGCGTTATTTGAATAAGCTCACCTTGTTTAGGTGCGAGTACTTTGTCGGCCGGCGCGCCATTCGACATCTGGCACTAATGAGGCAATTTACGACTCAACTTCTTGGAATTAGACCCTACTTGTGTTTATGTTTTTTGTTAAGACTGATTTGGTGCTTCGAATGCCACATAATTTATAAGAGTGTGAAGGTATATTACGAAATAAAATGGTTCAGAACTTACAACTTCACCAAAATAATATCATTAGGTATATCATGATTTTTAATTTCAAAATGAAGGGGCTAACTACGTTGTATGCATTTTAAATATGTAAATAGATGCAATCCAAAGCAGAAGAAATTAAAACAAAACATTCCATCGTACAAAAATATTTATTTACAAGCTTTTAAACCCAATACAGTATTTGTTGGTATCGCGGTTTTTTTCGCTGACGCAATAACTATTAAATTTCTAAAAATCTTACATGTATAGTTAAAATATTAGTATTTTCTAAAAGCTTATTTCAGCCCTGAAAAATTAATATATGACCTTAAATCGCGATATAAGAACCAAATGAACGTAAATACATTTTTCTAATTTTTCAGGGGAGTTAAAAAACAATGATAATTGTGTCATATTGAACTTTGAAGCACAAAATAACAATTGAATTATTCTTCATTAAAAAAAATAAGTATGTAGAATTATTAATATACTATTAGAGAATGAAATGAGCAATAAAAATAAATTATCATGGGCACTAAATTGGATAATATAAATATTTTTTCGGAAATTGTTTGACATACGTTCCTCTGGCTCTTAATTATTCGAACTGCAGTACATTGCGAGATACGTTATTCGGGATATTAAAATATAATAAAATTGAGATCAAAATGTTTATTAATTTTAAAAATTGGTACAATTAAAAAAAATGTAGTACAAAAAAAGTCAAAATTCAATCATCTTCTTCATCATTTGTGGTTCCGACTGCGAAACTGTCGTAGAAGTCGTGATATTGCGTTGGAATGATTCCCTGTCTACACAAATCTTTCAAGTCTTCATACTTTTCAGCTGAAATAGGTAATGGTCCATCATATGCATTTTTTAGAACAATTTTATCAATAGCTATTCTTTTGCCTCTTCTTATAACTTTTATCTTTCGGAAATTAATGTCATCCAAATTGTACTTGAAGTAGATATGTTTACTATCATCTTTTCTATACTGCAACCATCTTATTTTTAACCAGTTTACAGCTTCACCATCACAATCTACTTTTGAATTTTTCACTAATATAGTTTTTAAGTCTTTAATGTCAATGAAATCTTCTGTTCCCATTTCATAAACGTCGTATGGATATTTTCGACAAGCTTTTCTTATGATAGTATAGAAGGCTGAAGGGTTAAATAATGGTATGTTTTTTTTAGCCTGTTCAATTGTAGCATGGATATTGTCTACCTCCATCTGGCTGTGTCCCGGTTCAAAGTATTTCTGATTAATTTCTGGTATTTCGAAAATTTCAACACAATACAACAGCAATGAAGAAATGAACATGTTTCTACATTGACTTGCGCAAGTATCTGACATTAATGTAACTGGTTTCCCATCAGCTTTATTTTTTAAATATTTCAACAGGCATGAGCCAATTTCTACTGCTCCTTTTTTCCGATACCCTCGTGCCAACAATAACAAAAAACATTGCGCTTCTCTTTTTCAAAGTCCAGCATAGTAAAGTTAAACACTGAAATTCTTCGCTTGTAATAAATCAGTTTAGAAGAAGAAGACGGAAAACTGCAGATGGCTTCCAAGTCATATTCAACAAAATGTTTCACCAGACTCAGCCAACGATTTCGCTTCATCGCGATGTTGTCGCGAAGTAATTTATCTTTTCATGTGATCTTCGTATTCTGTTTTTTGCTTTTTTAAAGACTATCATTCGATCGTCCTATTAGCAGTATGTGATGCCGATGGATTGTTTACTATGATTGACACAGGGTATGCTGGGCGAAATAGTGATGGAATTTTTCAAGCTTCGGCTTTGAGTTACTGGATGGAAAGAAATGGTTTAAATATGCCTTTATCATCTCCACTTCCGCATGATGATACACAACAAGAAGTGCCTTATTTTTTTGTTGCCGACAATGCTTTCCCTTTGAAACGTAATATAATTTTTAATTTAACTCCAATTCGGTGTACAAATTACACTTCAGTGAACAACATAATTAAATCTGTATGTGTTCTGCATAATTTTATACGATTACGAGATGGAGTGCCATATTCTGCCACAGATAATGAGGGTAGTAGGGGAATAACTCAGAATCGGGTTTTAATATTAAAAGAGATGAAATTCCCATTAATGCAAGATCAGCTGGGTCAACTGTACGAAAATACTTGACTAACGACTTTGTTTTACCTAGAGCAGCGCATCCGTGGCAGTACACTCATTATATTAAACTGCCGTCTTTGCAAACTGTCTAATATAAAGAAAAGTACGTTAAAATAATACTATGTGAGTTTGAGTGTATTGTGTGAGTGATACATATACTTAAATAAAACCTACTTACCAGTCAATTTTGTTTTATTGGCAATTTCTGTCCACGCTTTTTCCGTCAGGTCCTTCCTTGAATATTCCGATAACTTGTAGTTATATAAAAGTTTATATTTTTCCACTTCAGCCACCAACATAATACAAGTGGATTTTTCATTTGCCATTTTCAATGAAATCTCCACACCAAAACACGTGTTGCGCGGATTTGCGGAAAATTCGTCTAAAACAATTCATCTAAAACAATTCGTCTAAAAAAATTTTAAAATAAAATTTATAAAAACCGACTCCAAAAAAACCTGAAAACAAAAATTTAAAAAACATGAGAAAAAAACAAAAAGTGGAAAATAATCCACTTCGGGTCACTAAGACAGCAGATAACTTAAACATAAGTACTTACTTGGAATTCGGACTGGGTTAGATTGAATGTTGAGAGGTATAAAGAAAACATGGTGTCACCCCCAGTCCGACTTCCAAGTAAGTACTTATGTTAAATACTTATGTTTTTATTTTAATTCTTTATTTAACCATTTTTAGTGCCACTGTCAATGAAAATTCTACTCCATGAGGCGAAAGCGACTGTTTCTTCAAATTGCAACCTGTACCTAATCGTAACCCATTGAAGAGTTTGGTGATAAGAAGGTGTTTTCAGATGCTCCATTCATCGGTACCTCTTTGTGTATGGGTCACTTCTATTAGTGGAAATGGAAAACTGAGCAATTTGTTGAATCTCGCTGTGCAGATCTGTTCATCACTCCGAAGATCCTCATCAGATCTTCATTTAGGATAGGGTTTTCTATCAAAATTTATTCAAACCCAGTCCGGCGAGGCAAAAACGAATATGTTATTCAAAAGGTAACCTGTAATAGTAACCGATTGAAGAATTTTCTGATGAAAAGGTGGTTTCATAAATTCCATTTATCGGTAACTATTAGTTTATGGGCCAATTCTACTGGTGGAAATCGAAAAATGAGCTATTTCTGCACTCTCGAGGTGCAATTCTGTTCATCACTTCGAAGATCCTCATCAGAATTTCATTTAAGATAGGGTTATCTATCAACATTCATTAAAACCTAGTCCGGCGACTAAATTCGATTAAATTCTTCAAATTGTAACCTGTAATCGTAACCGATTGAAGAGTTTTCTGATGAGAAGGTGGTTTCAGATATTCCATTTATCGGTAACTATTCGCTTATGAGCCAATTCTACTGGTGGAAATCGAAAAATGAGCAATTTGCTGCACTCTCGAGGTGCAATTCTGTTCATCACTTCGAAGATCCTCATCAGAAATTCATTTAAGATATGGTTCTCTATCAACATTCATTCAAACTCAGTCCGGCGACTAAATTCGACTAAATTCTTCAAATTGTAACCTGTAATCCTAGCTGATTGAAGAGTTTTCTGATGAGAAGGTGGTTTCAGATATTCCATTTATCGGTAACTATTCGTTTAGGGGCCAATTGTACTGGTGGAAATCGAAAACTGAGCAATTTGCTGCACCCTCGGGTGCAATTCTGTTCATCACTCCGAAGATCCTCATCAGATCCTAACCAATTTTTTATGGGACCACCCCTGAGGTATCACCTTTCGAACACAAAAAGAATCATCTAAATCGGTTGAGCCGTCTTCGAATGATCGCGTAACATACACACAAAAAAACAACAACAACAACAACATACAGACGAATTGAGAACCTCCTCCTTTTTTGAAGTCGGTTAAAAACAATTCTACTAATAACAATTCGTCTAAAACAATTCATCTAAAAACAATTCGACTACTAACAAAATTCGTCTAATAACAATTCGTCTAACACAATTCGTCTAAAACAATTCGTCTAAAAACAATTCGACTAATAACAATTCGTCTAAAACATTAAGTTCGAAGTGAGTTAAGATTCGGTAATGGAGTTATGCTGAGTAGCGGATATGTAGGACGCAGCTGCAGTGGAGTTAATATTCAAGTAAAATGGGTAGAATTCGTTACTAGCACTCGCCTGCCGCTGCCGCGGCACCGCTCGCTTCGCTCGCTCGGCTCGTGCGTTGTGGTCGCAGTTCTAACATAAACCTAACCTATCCATGTCGATTCTGGGTAGGGGTTTTTCCAGATGGCTTAGTCGCAGAATGTCTACTTTGCAAAATGTCTCCTAGTCGCAAAATGTCTCTTTCTCATAATGTCGCTTTCTCAGAATACCTCTTTCGCAAAAAGTCGCTTTCGCACAATGTCCCTTTCGCAAAATGCGACAGGGACTTAAAATAAAATTTAGATTTTTACACAAAAATCATTTATTAAAGTTATAGAGTAAACCAATCATAAATGTCTTTTGTTGTAGCCGATCTACGTTCAAAATTAGGTATTTCTTTACGTATTTTTTCATCATATTCTTCTTAAAGTTGTATTGGGCGAAAATCTTGACAAACGATTTGTTTCGAAAACGTTTGGTGTTCTCAAATTAAATTTTGAATTTCCATTGACTCACATGTATGCACTGATTTCCGTTTAATATTTTTTCCTGTTTTGTCTAATGATAATGAAGCATTACAGTCTCGTCTATTTACACACCGCCACAAAGTACTACCACTTTTATTTGTTTTGCTCTTACTATATCTGTACTCACAATTTATAAGTGTTCTAGGTCCTTTTTGATTAGTAATATATTCGATTTCTTGATTCATGTTTAAACTCAAAATCACTAATGTTTTTCTATAAAAGAGTTACAGAAAAAAGACAGTTGCGACAGTCAGTTTACACTTCGGCAGTAAATTATTGACATATATATTTATAAGTTTTTTCAAAATACCACCCTCACACATTATTATAAATGTTGCCATTACCGAGTTATATTTTTATGGGTCTTTATATCTCTCTCTTGACTCCACTGCAGCTGCGTTCTACATACCCACGTTTTATTACATACCCGTACGTACGTAGTATACCTCCATTTTTGAAACCCAAGTGTAATCGGGAATGGTAATGTTTTTAGACGAATTGTTATTAGTCGAATTGTTTTAGACGAATTTTCCGTAGACGGTTGCGCGCTCGGTACTCCGGAATTCACTGGATCGCCTTACCGCGACGCAGTATGCCGCACGTATACCGCCCCGCTCTCGCACAGCCCGCTCCAATCAGAATGCGTGTAAGCAAATATAAGCAAGTATAGGCGCTCGGTAACGAAGCGGTAAAAAATTGTATTGTTTTGTAACTGCATGTAATTTACTGCACCGATACCGCACTGCCAAGTCAGGAAGATGCCTTACCTTTAGGTTCGTTTAACCAGCTCCAAAGGTTCTTCATCATCTGGATGACGGATATTCCACTCTGTTGTCGCATTTCTTGAATCTGCTTCGTGACTTCAGCAGTCGCTTTACTCAAATCAAAACGTAACGTGAAACAATACGTAAAGATCGCGGTAGCTAACTGCATTAATCTAGTCGGAGACAACGAATAAGACGCTTCACAAACTGCTTTAGTTCCCACGACACGCGTTGAAAAAGACTTCAAAGCCTCGTAAATTCTTTGTAATGAAAATTTATTATGATCAAGTCCATTAGCGTATCTAACTACATCATCTACTAATTTCTTTGGTGCTAAAAATCTAACAAGTCGCATTTTATTCGAGACTGTATCATAACCCTTCGATTCCCAAGTATATGTTTGAATATAATAATAATTAAAATCATCGAACCATAAACTACTATGAATCTCACCAGGCAGAAGAGACTTAAAAGCACACTTCTCGATGACAAAAGACACTATACCGTTTCTCTGACTCTTAACCCTAGATTCATAAACTCTTAACCCTATTTTCATAAACTCTTAACCCTATTTTCATAAACTATATTTAGGGTTACATCTATCTTCTTCTTCTATATATATAAAAGAAAGTTGTGTTAGTTACACTTTTTATAACTCGAGAACGGCTGAACCGATTTGGCTGAAAATTGATGGAGAGGTAGCTTAGAACCAGGAGAAGGATATAGGATACTTACTTTTTTTTTTTTTTTTTCGATATTCAAACGAGCTCGGGATTTACGCAGGTGAAATTAAATATACGTAACTACGAAATATTCTTTTTTTCTTTCGATATCAAACGAGATCGGGACTTACGCGGGTGAAATAAAATATACGAAATATTATGTATTCTGTGACGTTCGTCTTTGTTGTAAGGCGTTCGACCGGGGGGTTACCTCGAGCGGCTGCAGTTTTTTTTGTTGATTACTCAGCACCTACTAATTGGATTTAGATGTAAAGTATACCACGACTTTCCTCAGATTTCACTTGGTTTAAGCGTTTTTAATTGTAGATTATGTAACAAACAAACAGACAGACAGATATATTTTTGTTCTATTACTTTTTCGTAGTCCAACAGACCCTTTTTTATTTGCTGTATTTTATAGAAATCAATGCCACTTGAACGGGCTCACCTATCCAAACCAAATGTTTAAGCTTTGTTCGGAGTATTTAGGAGATGGTTTATGTGAAGTTTGCACAAAATCGGTCGAGCGGTTCTTCATTTATCACATTTTTTTATATGGCAAAACAACGTTTGCCGGGACAGCTAGTAGTTCATAATCATATATCTTACCTTGCGTTTAAGTTCACTTAATTTAATGATTATGGGAGATATTGCAAAAAAAAAAACAATTATTATTTAGAATAAAGTTTTATTAAGAATTAAAACATAAAAAACATTTTAAAAATATCCATCCGAGCATTCTAGGCACAAACTACCACAATGACGATACACATGTGACGTTTGCAGGATGTGCAGATAAATCTAGTTACACGTTTTTTTTATAACAGCAGCAGCAACAGTTGCATAATTTTCTGGATTGATTTTCGGGGTTGGCTGGTGCATCAGGCAAAGTGTCACCTAAAATAGCATCGATGTTCCGTTTTAGGCATCGCCTCAAAGTTGGTGTTTCGCGTCGCCTTCGTAACCAAGGCTCTATCATCTTATCTGACACTTTTGATAAATGTTTTTGAAAACTCTCGTCATCCAGTTGCCGATAATATTGCACCAATCTCTAGAAAAAGCCATGCTGAAAATCAATAAACAAACAAACAAAACAAACAAATATTAAAGAGGACAAAAATAACACATATGCCTATGCTAGGTAATCCTGTATCTCAGGCGAAAAAGGACTTACATTAACTTATAAAATAAATTAAAATAATTGACTTGCAAAATACGAACCAGAAACAATAATAAGGTAAAAGTAGGTATGTATAAATATTAAATGCTACAAACTATGTAAAAACATTAAATTTGCAAACTTAACTTTTATTTATTAATTTATCTAGGGCTTATTATATAGGGCTTAAATAATTATTAACAATTACATAAACGAAACTAGGTATGTCATATTGTGTATATTAACTGCGACATGCAAGTATCCGCATCATCAGAATAATCCGGGTCAAAGTCAATGTTGCTAAATTGTATTTATTATTATATTAATGCTATTAGAAATATGCGTACCTACGTTATCGATTTTATGACAATATGTGATTTTAGGTTAGTAGGACAAATGTGTAATTGGTTAGTAAAATATCAAACACTTATAGAAGAATAGAGAGAAAGAATACAAAGAGATATACATATATAAAGTGTTTAAGAATTAATAGGAAACGGCGCTCTTAGGCGTCTACATAATCAATAGAATTGATAGATTTTCCAACTACGTATTTCTTCGTCGCAACACCCTAAAAATAAAGTAGAAGATAAAACCTTACAGGAAATACAGGATCTGAAAACATACAAGCAAACAAACATACAGGTGAAACTAATAAAAAGCGTGTTAAAAAAGGTTTTAAGACCGTTGGACAAACACTAAAATAATATACACGCTTATTGGTAACTCAACATATTCCTTTAGGAAGATATAATATAGTAAAGCTCATAATTTGCAGTTAAAAAGGTCATGTAGGTTATCGGAAAATCAACAGTTTCTAGAATACGTCGAATTATCAGTAACTTGTTTTAATATAAGGGCGTAATAAAAACGGTGGTTTAAAGAAAAATAAACTGATTTTTGGTACATAATCATAACATTTATTTTACCCATCATAAATACAATTAACTAATCACTAACTAGATCACTTATTTTAAAATTATATCAGAAAAGGATTCAAAACCTTTCTTATTCTAAAGGACACAAGGCTGCCAGATTTCGACCAGGATGCTGATAAGCCGTACCAGGTGCCCGCATTCAACATTTGCATTAAAACGTTATGAACGTGAGGTCGCCACCTTTACCTCTTCTGTGCTTGACCTTTTTTCAAATCATCATCTTCTTATATATAAAAATGAATCGCAAAATGTGTTGGTAAGCGCATAACTCAACAACGCCTGGACCAATTTGGCCAATTCTTTTTTTGTTGTGTTTGTTATTGTCAGGAGAAAGTTCTTATGAAAGAAAATATTAAGAAAATTGCGTAGAAAATTATTACGCGGGTGAAACCGCGGAGCGCAGCTAGTTCTAAATAAAAAGAAAATACCATACATTAAAATTGAAACAGAATATTTGCATGCAGAATCATATTTTCTTCAGAATGCATGTTATATAGACAGAAATGCCACCGTCAGGTTAACTTTTTGCTAGTCACGATTCCAAGGGCAGAGGATATTATGACAATGTATGCCTACTTAAATCAATTCACATCAGGTTATTTTAGGTGGACAGAGAAGTACCAAGCTTACATAGACTAAAATGAAGGCAAAAAAACTTACAGAAGATTTCTCTTTCGTAGTCTCATTATCATTACTGCTTGTACCGGCCGTTGAACTAGGCGTAGAAAAATCGCTATCAATGCTTATGGTTTCATCAGATCCTGTCGCCTGTAACAAGCAATTATACGTATAGGTCTATAACACTCATGTTTCGAAACCAGACTCATACCACTGGCTTTTTCAAAAAACTTAAGTAGGTACGAAATATCATACTGATCAAATCACAGTAAAATAGCTAATTAGGTAAGTACCTAAGGTAGGTCAATATCTAGGCATGAGATAGGATCCTACCTAATCATATTATCCTATAATCACTAAATGATTAACAATAAGTATATATATAATAAGTATTAAAATGCTTACCTTCAAAACTTGTTTCTGTTGCTTCAGTTAATCCCCATTCCTTTAAATATTCGGCGACCGCCACATAGTCTTCGAGATCAATATCCATACCCAGTTTTATCTAGTTGGTTCACAATTACTAACAAATAAAACGCTCACCACACTTTTACTACCAAAGATATTAATTATTAATTGGTAATTTTAGTCACTACACGGCTGCCTTCAACTCCTTAGCGACGCCGAATGGCAAGCGCAGCAGCGGTCGCTCGCTCGACGCTCGTTCATCGACGCGAGTGCCTGTGGCTAGGGTTGCGAACCGTACTTTATTATAAAGTATTATACTTACTGGAAAGCTGTGTGAAAATAATTTCAAAATAGATGACGATATTTTCGATAAATATAAGGACAAACTGAGCCCACGTACGCAACGTATGCAACGCATTATGACGAACGCTCTGCTCTAACAGACATTAGAGCAGAGCGGAGTGCTTGCTCGTAGTCCGTTATAATGTGTCTAGGGCAAGGGTTACCGGCGGTTTGCCAGATCCTAGTGAAAAACGACTCGTACAGTAGATGCCGGCGGTTCTCCATCAGAACGTCGATGGGATGAAAAAAGTAGCCTGCCACTAACTACACATTGCATAGTTTGAGTATGTGCAATGGACTGGCAAACCGGCCGGAATAGTAAGGAACGTCCTATCAACGATAAGTAGGTACGTCACTATCATTGAGGCAACGTTCCAATACAGGCATTACTAAAATAACAGCGAAAGTTTCGACCACTGATAGCATTCTACTCTGTTCACGGTGATTGCCAAGTGCCACCGCGTATTCCTGAAGTGTGCACTTCTCCATTTGCGCATAGATATTGGGACGTTCTCGTACAGCAGATGTGTGCCAGCATCGGAGTACCTAAATATACAAAGCTAATTCGACGACCCAGTTGGCACAGTGGTCACCATGCCGAAATGCCAAACACAGGGTTGCGGGTTCTATTCCCGCCTCAGACAAGTAATTATGCTTAGATATTTGTCTGTGGTCTGGTTGTTTCTATGTATTATATGTACATATTTAGAAAAGAAAAATATGTGTATAGTTTCTAGCACCCATAACACAAGTCTAGTTACTTAGTATGGGACTGGATGGCGATGTGTGGAATGTCCTGCAATATTTATTTATTCATTTAATTTAACACACACTACACACCACCCACAATTGTAACTTTCAACAGACTTTCAAAATTTTTCAAATACATTGTGTAGGGGAGTTACGGTATTGTACCACTGACCTTTGCTCTCGAAGGTGTTCCGAGGGTTCTGGTCGATGGAGACGTGTCCGTTAACGGTCCTTGTTCATCAAGTCCATAGCTGGCTGGCCAGGCTGGCCAGCCGGCTATGTCCAGGCTGGTATTCAATTTGATTTGCGGAAAATTCGTCTAAAACAATTCATCTAAAACAATTCGTCTAAAACAATTCGTCTAAAAAACAATTCGACTAAAAAACAATTCGACTAATAACAATTCGTCTAAAACAATTCGACTAATAACAATTCGTCTAACACAATTCGTCTAAAATAATTCATCTAAAACATTAAGTTCGAAGTGAGTTAAGATTCAGTAATGTAGTTATGCTGAGTAGCGGATATGTAGGCGGCAGCTGCAGTGGAGTTAATATTCAAGTAAAATGGGTAGAATTCGTTTCTAGCACTCGCCGGCCGCTGCCGCAGCACCGCTCGCTCGGCTCGTGCGTTGTGGTCGCAGTTCTAACATAAACCTAACCTATCCATGTCGGTTCTGGGTAGGGGTTTTTTCAGATGGGTCTTTATATCTCTCTCTTAACTCCACTGCAGCTGCGTCCCACATACCCACGTTTTATTACATACCTGTACCGTACGTACGTTGTTGTTACATACCCGCGACTCAGTATACCTCCATTTTTGAAACCCAAGTGTAATCGGGAATGGTAATGTTTTTAGACGAATTGTTATTATTCGAATTGTTTTAGACGAATTGTTTTAGACGAATTGTTTTAGACGAATTGTTTTAGACGAATTGTTTTAGATGAATTGTTTTAGACGAATTGTTTTAGACGAATTGTTTTAGACGAATTGTTTTAGACGAATTGTTTTAGACGAATTGTTATTAGTTGAATTGTTATTAGTCGAATTGTTTTTTAGACGAATTGTTTTAGACGAATTTTCCGTAGACGATTCAATTTCCACTTCAGACGATGTGTCGTAGGTAAGGAGACCGAAGGCTAGCCATTTTCAGAGCGGCACAAAATGTCTACAGGAATATATCGAACTTGATACGCAGTCTAATATTACGAAGAACGAGACAAAGGTCCACACCACACGTGTGATTCGCGGTGCGGACCGGTAGGTACTGCAACGGAGCTCGATAGATGTGCTCGCTCGAGGTTAGCGAGACGAAGACTGTCCGACGATAGCGATACACATGTTACACACATTTCTCTGATTTTATGACAAAGAGGTTGATGTAATAGATCAATGAACGTATCCCGTTTCTGTCGAGAATAAACATCCATATACATCCTAAATAAATTAAAGTGGTTTTTCACAAATATACAGATATCTCTTATATACTCACGGTAACGGGACGACATTGCACGATCTAACGAGAGTTTATCCATGTCCGTCTGGCCAAGTACACGGTACGCCTCAGCCGCCTAAGGAACAGCCCAGTCTAATATAAATCATCATTCTTAAGACATAATAAAGGCAAGCAGCAAATAAAACAATAAAAGTACATAATAAATCGTTTATTGCAGATGTTTATATTATAATTAAAATTACTGCCCATTGAAATGTACATATTTGTTTCAACAACAATCAGTCAGTACAATCAGTCAGTACAATCAGTTTTGGTATAGATTGACTAGCAGTGCTCCGTGGTTTCACCCGCGTAATTCTCCATCCCGTGGGAATATCGTAATATAAAATAGCCTATAGCCTTTCTCGACAAATGGAATATCCAACAAAAAATATTTTTTCAATTCAAACCAGTAGTTCCTGAGATTAGCGCGTTCAAACAAACAAACTCTTCTTATATATCCAAGTCCGTTATATGTAAATACCTTTGGCAGATGAATCTTAACTCATAATTAAGTTTACACTCTGTCTTAGGTTTTTATTACATGGGACTTCGCTAATAATAACGTTTGTATGTAATGTATACTGAAGCAATGTGTTTAATTGATACTTCAGATTGCATGGCTTATATTCTATATATTATATTGTCTTCATTTTCTTCTTGCGTATCTAACATTTCGAATGGAACAGTATTTTCTTCAATAAGATGTTCTCCCAGTTTCATTTTATAAAATCTGAGCTGTAGTATTTTTTTTGCAGGTGTTTCTTTCTTCTGTTCTTCTTTTTTATGCTGAATCCACGCGTTATCAACAGATAAGTTGAACATGTGAGAGAAGAATTTCACAGTTAATTTTTTAGTTCGGCATCTTGACGAACAAAAGGCTAGCTGACGGTTAGCTAAATCAACGCCCCCCCCCATGTTTTTGTTGTACATTTTAATGACATCTGTCAAAATATCTGTACATCTTTTCTTTTCTACAATAACGTCTGCGCAAATCCGGCTCTTAATTCGCAAAGGTTGAGGTAAGCTCGACGACCTCTGTGGCGCGTCGGGCGAACACCCGACTGCGACGCAGAAGGTTGCGGGTTCGATTCCCGCCGGGAACAAGTATTTATGCTGACCATAAATTCTTGTTTCTGGTTCTGGGTGTTTCCTATATGTATAATATGTATATATTTACAAAAAAAAAAAAAAAAGTATATAAGTAGTTTATCCGTTATCTGGCACCCATAACACAAGCATTAAGGTGCTTAGCTTGCAGCTGGATGGCGATGTGTAATATGTCCTGAAATATTTATTTATTTTATTTATTTTTTTAAGCATCAAAATTTTATTACTTAGCTCTTTCACAAAACTTTTTAAATCACTCAGACAATTATGACTCATTACTTTCATCACGCCTTGATTCATTGTCTTCTACTTCCGGAGGCTCGCACTTGGCTTCGGCCTATTTCATCATCTCCATTATCTGGTGGTCGGTCGTCACGTTCAAAGGCAATTAGATCGGCAGTTTGGCCGGCGTAATTTGTAGCTTTTAAATCGATGCCTGGTGCCTCACACAGCCACTTGGCGAGATCATAGTTCCTTTCTCGAACACACAAGTGCAGAGGAGTAAAACTACCGAGCTCTTCCTGACCATTGACATCAGCCCCGAGTAGCAAACCTATCTCCATCATCTCTTGTGCAAAAAAATCTCCGGACTAATAATATTGTTTTCATTTTCTTCTTGCGTATCTACATTTCGAATGGAACAGTATTTTCTTCAATAAGATGTTCTCCCAGTTTCATTTTATAAAACCTGAGATGTAGTATTTTTTTTGCATGTGTTCCTTTCTTCTGTTCTTTTTTTTTATACTGAATCCACATAAGTAATTCCCTGGGGCCCATTCTGTAAATAGCCCGGACGGCTCTCTTTTGGAGCACAAAAATTGCCTCTATATCGTCAGCTGACCCCTACAGCAAACTAAAATACGAAATGACACTGTAGCTAAAATACACTATGCTGGCAATTCCAACATCCGTGTATTCACGAATTTTTTAACGGCATAAGCCGCAGAACTACGTAATAATATAAGTAATAGTAATAATAAGTCGTGTGCCTCGGAAAATTGTTAGTTTATTCAATTTCTGGCGCGATGAATGCAGCAATGAATCTTTATGGGCGATATAATGAAGTCGAATTTTGAGGAATTCTTGAATAATGATTTTGATGAAAGGTAAATCATGATTTATATTAATTGAGTGCTTTGTAAAAAAATTAATTATGTCGTTGAAACTGACCACATACTTAAAGCATTCGTTTGATAGTACTGCAAGGTTGTATTTGTTGCTTAGACATTTCCCTGATTGAACTTTCATAATATTTCGCAACACACACTCAGCACGACAGCACACTTTATACAAAATTACGCCAACCCACCGAAAAATCTTTCAAACAAATGAATCGATGGAAGTAAAGTTTTTGGTCTGCAAATAAACTTTCTGTGCATTCTTCACAATTTATTTTAGAATTAAGTTTCTTTGCCACACGAACCCTGAAATATAAACAATTATTTGCTCAATCGTGTCTGGCAATTGCGTATTTTCATCAAGCATTGTTGCAAATACATCAGAGTTCTCTTCTGTAGACGACTGCACATTATGACTGGTTTGATGGTCATAATCGAATCTAAATCCAGACGTAGTTTCATTTATATGTCGTGTCGATGGAGTGGTGCAATTCAGTACAGGGAAGTCTTCTAAAGTTTGACTACAATTTCCTGTGAATTTGAAGCTGAGTTCCAAATTCTGAAGTGTTTTCCGGTAAATTCCTTCAAATTGACGTGCATTAGGATTATTATTACATCGTCCATGGTTCCGGATTATGCCAAAAAAAGGTTCCAGGTGATCTTGTAACAAGATTAACTTCAAAACTTTTGTTTCGACAAGTTCGTTAAAAAAGTATTTTGAAGCTTTCAATGCACACTATTAGTTCCAAAAACCCAGTTTTAGATTTCGTTTGTATTAAAGGTTTTTCCACCAATGAACGCATAATAATCTTACGTCCGTTAACCATGCGCCTTGTTACACTTGGTACTTTTACCTTTAATCCTAATATATAAGGCTTAGCTTCATCAAGGAAATTGAAAAAAACGTCTTTATCTTTTAGGGAAATGGGATGTTTATAACAACATACATCAAAAAAATGTTAGACTATCTAAAATATATAAATGTATTGGTCTATCAAGTATATTATTGCCTTTAATATTATAGTTTTTTGTTTTTATCATACTATAACATTAAAAATAAATGTTTTCTTTTTCAGTGTAATCAAGTGCTCTTATTAGAATCAACTAAGATGATGCTATATTCAAGTATTGTTCTTTATTGGGTTCATGTACCTATACCTATACACGATACAGTGAAACTAGCCGGCAGTACTGACTGATCAACTGTCGCTCTGATATGGTATTTCTGGGACACCCTGCTCAAATAACCAAAATATTTTAAAACATTATTATTTATTATGAAAATTTAAATTATACATAACTTAATACAATATATAATTACACCTGTTCTTCTCCGACTGCAACAAAAACTTAAAGTTGAAACAAAAAAACTAGCAAACCAATTGATACAGAACAATATTCTGTATCATCTTAATATCCTACGAGAAAAAGCTTGTGTCCTAGTGCATATGCAAGTGTACCTATATTACGTTTGTTAACTTCTCAGAATGGAACAAAATACTCACCGGTGGCTAATTCTAGTATATCTAGAGTTGTTTGATCTACTTTACTTGACTCAAACTTTTCAGTTAAGAGATTAAGTAGTTTAGTTTTGATGACTGGAAATTTCTTATCAAACACCGAATCTGATTTAGTGTAGACTGTTTGGAAGTCCAGGGATAACTGTAACAATTAATATTCTTAGTGAAACATAATCATGGTCCCATTAGAGAAAAAAAAGAATAGAATACAAAATTTATGTTTTCAATGGAAAACATAAATTTTTACACTATTACTTTTTTTTTCTATATTGCATAGAATTTATGCCTGCATGGTATTTTTGTATAGTGCCAGGTAAATTGTTTAGACAGAAAACACAAAAGCACCAATAGATAAAATAAATAAAATAAAAACCCACCAGTTCGTGGCCGTGGAAAGGCGCTAAAATATTTTTTAAAGGAATATTTATCCTCCGACAAAATTTTATTCCTCAATTCTAGTGTGGCTAGCCACTTGGCGGCGATTAAATCTTCGGGCGTCGATGAGCCTCGAAGCCAGTCTAGGCAGGCTTCCGCAGAGTTTATATTGGTCTTAGGCGAGGAGGCGAATGATTCCGGTAGCGGCCGTACTCGTTTTGTGTTTTGTAATTTCTTGTTGATATCGGAATTTAAGCGGCTGTCGCTACTTGTGCTGTTCTTTCTATTTTATTGGTAGATAACAATCTTCTATGCAAATTAGTTGGATTCTCAAATTGACACCCGAGAAATTTGGCAGTAGCCAGGTTTGCTGCACACCTATCGAAGGTTAGGTTTACTACGTCTGCGCCTACTTCGTGACACATTTTGAGACGCATTTTAATAATTTGTTTTGCAGACATTCCTGTAATGAAAAAATAGCCCAGCGGCAATTTGAATGAGTCACTTAATGATACCAACATTAATACGTAGACTTGGTTAGCGATTTCATCGGTTGATCCAAATGTCACAAGACTCTAAAAATCTTTTACCGTTAAATATTTTTTGACGTCGTATGGTCATCTCGTCGACCGCTAGTCTTTTGTCACTTTGGACGAATTTAGCGCGCAGTACTCTAAAAGCTTCTTGGGTGAAGGCAGGGTTTGCATCAATGACCTGATACCATTTGGATAACGTTGAGGGGTGAGGCAAGCAAAACTCAAATTGTCTACGAACGAACTTTTAACCAGATGGGGAGTAGTCATTATGAGTGTAAGCATTTTTTTTTATTGCTGGCGTGAATGTAACTAATGTTCTTCGCCCATTTGTTTTATAAATGGGCGAAGAACATTCGTTTTAATTTAGTGAGTGAACAAATATCACTCACAATGCTAGCAAGTAAAGTTTGCGCATTGGTGACCACGAACTTATTCTTTTTTAAAGCTATATAGTGATTTCTTTTAATGAAACATTTAAACAACAAAAACAACATTATTTTATCAATCTGTCGTTTCTTTTCTTTAGACTTCTAATCTTTGATAATCTCCTCTCAGAAAGCAATGTCTGTTATTTTATTTGAGTGTTTGGGGTATTTAAAATGAATTCAATGTCGGAAGAAGGAATTTTTAAAGGTGTAGTAGATCTGTCTGGAAAGTTTGAATCGCGTCGCAGTACCCGCAACGACGGAATTCCCCAGCCGCTGCTGATGTCGTCACTGGCACTGCACGCTGCCGCTGCGTGCGGCGCGGGTGACGTCATTCGCATCCGTATCACTAGCTTTCACCGAAAAAACATTGACCGACAAAGATTGACCTAAAAATTTTGACCGACAAAACATTGACCGAAAAAAACATTGACCGTCAAAACATTGACCGACTAAATATTCACCGACAAAACATTCACCGACAAAACATTGACCGACAACGATTGACCGACTAAACATTGACCGAAAAAAACATTCACCGACAAAACATTAATCGAAAAAAAGATTGACCGACAAAACAATTACCGACAAAACGTTGACCGACAAAACATTGACCGACGAAACATTGACCGACAAAACATTCACCGACAAAACTTTGACCGACACACATTGACCGACAAATCTTTCACCGACAAAACATTCACCGACAAAACTTTCACCGAAAAAACATTCACCGACAAAAGCATTGAGATGGTGGACCCTAACGTCCTACTAATAAAACTTAGATTTGCATGTTCGCGCTGTCAGATGTAACTGACAAGCAGATGGCGGCAAATTTCAGCAACGATTTTTTGTCAATATATCCGATATTTTTAGTGTTGCAATGATTAGAAAAAATATTGCACCAACTTTTAGACAGAAGTTATTCAAGTCTTTTTACGTAGATCTACGTACCTACTTTATGCCTCTCTTGCAAACCTACGTATTTTCTATCAATTTGTAAAATAACGAAACTCATATCTAAATGCGCATAATTTCCTTTTCATTCGTAAAAAATAGTTAATAAACGTTCCGTTTTAAAGTATCACATGTAAAAACATACCAGGAACAAAATATATCTGTAGATATACAAATATTTCCTCTATGACAACAATTTGAACATGCAATTTAGTCGTAGAAGGATGTTCGTCCGAAGCACCACAGACTAGGTTGTCTCAATGAAACAAGTTGTAGTGCACCTCAAACTTCTTACTTTGATTATGCTTTGCATTCACGATCACCATCACATTCACTTTGAATCTCTGTTTTGTTTTGTTCCCCATTCAAACATCAAGTTTCTAGAATAAAAAAACAGTTATTTTTATTTAGGTATATACATACCTAGGTAAGTACTTATAGCTTATGTTAGGTGAGGTTTACACTGCCAGCCAATTTGAGATTCACGTTCTCACAATCTTGTGAAACCTAGCTTTTTCTTCAGGGTAATGTGTCATAGAACCAGAAGGCTACTCGGCTGTCTAGCTAGAGGAGTACGGTAGTCCTTCATTGTTTCATTGTTTGTACCTAAGAAAATCGTCCAATATAGGAAGGAGGACCGGTTTAATCAAACATTACTTAGGTATTTGCTTAATGGAATAAAATGCAATGAAACTTCATGACGCGACATATTGGTAGATACATAATAAACGCAGAATTACTGACATTTTAGAAATTTTATATTCACAACACATTCACAAAAGATTTGTATTTAGTGCATTGTTGATGCATTTTATTTGCTCCAGGCTCAGTCCGCGGTAATCGATACCGGATAACAAAATAAATTATTTACTTAAAAAATCACTAATATATAAAATATCTGGGCTATTAATCATACATTTTCATAAACTGAAAGAATAATCCGATTTTTTTACCAAATTCTTACGATATCTTCATACAAACATAGACAACGTCAAGCTCCCACTGGTAGTAAGAAATAACGCGAAAAAGGGAACACTTTTTTATACGTCAATTAAACCGATAACCCGCCGTTTTTATTTTCACTTATTGCAAGTGTAACACCTGGTTTTTTAGTTGTTTGTGTTTTTATTGTTAATTAAAATCAGTTAGATTTCTACCAGTTTAGGAGGTTTATTCTACTACGGCAACCCCGTGCGGTGCAATGGAGTGGCGGGATTGGTCGATTAAACTGACGTTGACAGATGTCACGCCGATTTATCCAATAATCGATAAGCGTCGATTTGCTTTTTTTTGATATCGCTGGAGGCGACGACATGGCCGCGCCCGCCAGGAAAATGGAATTGATAAAATAAATTGAATTGCAAGCAGATATTTGTTGGAGGAGCTAGTAGAGGATGTAGTCGTTTTGGGCTTGTTTGCGGCCAGAGAGCCGAGTATTTTTAATATAAAATTGAAGAAAACCCGAAAGGGTTTTTTTGGTTTAGTACGTTTAAATATAGATTAATTAAATATAAATATAGAAGATAGATTGTCTTGGAAGTAGTAATGATGAAGGGAGAAAAGAATAAATGAAGATCCTCTGCAGAGGGACGGTCACCGTCGGACTGCCGCTCCATGTTGTCGATGGAAAGCGAGGGTTGATGTCGAACTAGAGACACTACAAGATGGTTTGAAACCGAAACGAACCAGCCCAGTCACCTGGAAGAGGATCCGAACACCTGGACCCTAACGTATCCCCACAGCTAAGTGTCACCCTTTAATATCCCCGACCATGACTATTAACCACGGTACCCTGCGTGAAAACCGTCCTCTATAAAAGCGATTCGATCAAGCGACACCCCCGGTTCCTCTTTTAGTAGATTTATTATTATAAGTATAGTCCGGTAGTTTACAACTTAGTTTTAAGTAAGAGGCTGGCCCGGCTCCTATGGCCGGTAGATTTGGAAAATTGCATTATATAAACTAAAGTTGAGGAATAAAGATTGCGTATACCCTACCGAGTACGTTTTATTGATAGGAACCCGAACCCCCTTTTCCTGTTAAGGCTCGGCAGGAAGGACTAAATAGGACAAGTGAAAAGAAGAGAGGTTACAATTGGCATCCCTGGTGGGGACAGTCCACAAACGAACAGCTCGTACCTAAAAATTAACGTTACAATTGGCATCCCTGGTGGGGACAGTCCACAAACGAACAGCTCGTACCTAAAAATGAACGTTACACAAGAGAAGTTTGTTTGTTGTGAAAAAACGGATTGTTTCAGGTAATTACTAAAAATTTTACATACGTTTAATGATGAGCATGTATTTGTGTCACACCCGTCACAAAATACATATAAAAGTTATGATTGTATGAGCTTTACCAGCTATAATGTTGTACCGTTTTGTGAAAGTAAGGCTATCTGTAAGGGCAATGGGTGGAAATAGTTTTGCAGTTTAAAAAAGGCTTCATTTTGATATATTTAAGCTTTTATTTATGTCACGCCCGTCACAAATCACACCCGTCACAAAATTGGGCGAAGAGGATAGCAAGACAGAAACTCTGGATAAAGATGAAAAGGGAGAAAAAATAAAATGATTCAGAGAACAATGTCGATCACAACAGAAAAATTGAATATTATGAGAAAAAGAAAAGGAAGTAGGTATAACAAAAAGAGAGAATGAACGAGATATAAATATAAAAAAGAGATATAAATAGGGGCAACAATGACCCAGAAGAAGGAATCAGTGTTGCACTTAAACCCCAATACAACAGTGGTGACTTTGTCTTGGTACAAATTTCTGGGAAAAAAATTGGATACCTTTATGTGAAGGAAAATGGTGAAATTAGAAGAAGTTTTGCCATTACAATGAGTCTGTTGATGTTTTTCAACAATAAATAGTTGTTATTTATAAGTTTATGTTGCCAGCAGACACTAAAAACGTTGATTTTATTTAAATTTTATCCTTTTATTCAACTTGTCACACCCGTCACAATCTAGTGTCACGCCCGTCACAGTGTTGGTATAGTAATAACTAAAGAAATTAATAAGTTATTTAAGGCAATTAATTAAGTATTTTAAAAATGTTATTAATTTTATACTACTCTCAATACTTTCGCTAAACCATCGACATTTCTAACAGAGGTGTCAAGTCATGCAATAGTTGGGGTCACACCTGTCACAGGGCTTTAAACAAGTATATTTTTATTTCTAATAGACCGATAAACTTAATTCTCACAATATATATACATTACGTTAAGGTCTACAGATTTATGGTATAACTATGGTAAAAAGTAGTTTCATTTAAAAGTTATGACTCAAAACAAAACTTCAAATGTCACACCCGTCACCGCGGACTGACCCTCCAGTCAGAAGCATGGAATACTTCATCAGTACATAAAGGAAACTAAATTCAGTCTTGATAAAATTGATCTAAGTTGTAAAATCGGAAAATTGTTGTTTTTCTTTATGTTATCAAAATAAAAATATCAAAGATAGGTATTGAAAATATAATAAGTATTTTATTTACTATTACCGATACAAAAATACGAAGATTAAGTAGATACAAATTGATTTGATTGTATTTTTTCATTGATGATTGTAGTTAAACATGGAGAACCTTTCTATTTTATAAAAGTACCAACGGAAAGTAGTGATGGGACTCGAGTCGTGTTTTACTTGAGTAACTCGAGTGAGTTTTGTTTCACTCGTACTCGAATGAAAAAAAAACTGACTCGACTTGCGAGTGAATGGAGTCGACTCGGTAAACTCGTTGCCTGTACGTGCGCTCCAGAAGCCTGGACGCGACGCGCTACGAGTTTTTCAAAAGAAAAAAGATCTAGGGGGACCTTGTCGAAAAATCTTATTTTCAGCTCTGTTTTACGTATAGTGATATATTATTGCACACCTTTGGGTTCGGTTTGAAATTTCTAATACAGTCATGATCCTCAATTATTTATATCACTTACCTGTTGCTGTATTATTGATGACAAAATCAAGATTTGATTTTTTTCCAAGTGCTGCGACGCTTCTACTCCGTCATATTTCCATAATATACGATCAACCACTCAAATCACACATTTATTTCACTTACATCATTCACCTTTAATCATATTACGAGCTATTTTTCACTAAAAACACAATAAATCACTTAGATATCAATTGAAAACAAAACACAAACGCAAAAAACCAAACCGCCATATTGCCGGCGCAAACGCAAAGAAAAGTTGTCGGCTTTTATCACCAATTATTTCACAATTATTCTACAAAATAGCACTATACACATAAACTTCAGTATTTTTCTAGTATTTTTGAAAAAATCAACCCGGCTCTTACTCTTTCGAAACATTTATTTTAATTTTTTTAACCTAGAGCTCTGGCGCAGAGCATCGCGTTTTTTCTAAAGATGGCCGCCACTAGAATAAATTTGACAACTCTTGTTTTATTTTTTTATTTTCTCTGCTTGTGGTTCCGGTTGACGTAAAATATCTATGGAACTAATAAACTGATAATTTGGCCAACATAATAAACCGAAGTCACTAGCCTGTGGCCAAAAGAATGAACGACACCAAAGACAAAAAGTAGACCACTTTAATTTTACACACACGTCGGTGTCGCAATCATTTCAAGGTATTTTAATTCTACACCACTGTAGTGTGTAATTCATGTACTCTTAACATAAATATATTAATGATGCATCTTAATAATTAAAGCCAGTATTTACTCAGCACTCGTGATGGTTTCATTTCTCTCTATTGCACCTAAGTACCATTAACCCTATATGGCGACCCTGCCTTTTAAGGGTTTGTCTCGCTCCGCGTCGTCATCGCGTATCATATAGATTGGACTTTGGACAACCAACCACCGGCCAAAAATGTGTAACTCAAAAATAGAAAAAGATGATGTCTTCATCACCCAAAATGGAGGTCAAAATACGGCGACAAATGAAGAACTTAAAATTCATTTATCTACAATAAGTGTCATTCTCATTATAATGTGCACAATTTTGTTTCTTGGTGTATGTTACTTCTTATACAAGCAGTACAAGAAATGCCACCACGTACGTGTGTGTAACACACGTACGATTTGGTCGTCCCGACCAAATTGGCACAACCAAATTGGGTATCGATACACACGCCACCATTTGGTCGGATACTATTCAGAGAGTACATTGATACACATCGTGGTCATTAAGTAGTTTCTAGGGTTCCGTTCCTCAGGGGGAAAAACGAGACCCTAATACTAAGACTTCACTGTCAGTTCATCAGTCCGTCCGTCTATCAGTTCCATCCGTCCGTCTGTCTGTCTGCCTTTCTGTCCGTCTGTCATCCGGTTGAATCTCATGAATCGTGATGAATAGAGAGTTAAAATTTCCACAAATTATGTATTTCTATTAGTGTCGCTTTAACAACAAACAACAACTAAAAAAAGAATAAAATGAAGTGGGGCTCAAATACAACATGATACGGAACCCTTCGTGCGGGGAGTCCGACTCACACGTGTTTGTTTCGAACACGAAGTTGGGTCCGATAATGCCTGTTTTTGTCTTGAAATTACACAAAAATGTAGGAAACAATGTCAACTAAAAATAGTAAAACCAAAAACAATTAACAACAGTTTTTTATGAAATACTCGTATCAACAATTTTCGTTGTACCCGACGGGAATTTGAGTTTAGCGTGACCCGGCTGCGGCGCGGCGTTTTAAACACTTTTTTAGATAGTTAGTTAGGTACCTACTTACGAAATAAGCACGTCAATTTGTCGAAGGCTTCGATGGTCATGTCATGTGTCACGTGTGTGCACATGTCTGCCACTAATACATAACGATCTCATCACAAAGTTTGCGCGCACTTTCTGTAACACTGCACTTGATCTAATTTTATCGAATGCTGCAACGATCGCGGCCATCATTTTTACTTCTGTATCACACACTTCTCTGTACGCTAATTGTTTTAATCGATAAAACCGGACGTCCGATCGGAACCAATGTCTACGCGGAACTAAATCGCGAAAGGAGGTGCGCGGGCGGCGGGGTGCACGCGCTGTACAAGTGCCGTTTGTTTCATCAAAGGATACCGCCACGCGAGTCCTTTGATAAATGCCGAAAACAGACACCGCCCGACAGGTGAAATGTTGCAAGAATTGGAAAATTTCCCGAACTTTAGGGTAAATTTAACTTTTTATTTAAAATTTAAAAATTCATAACTTTCGTATTTCGTCATATATTTTTTTTAAATATTTTTCCCGGTATCTATAGTAAGGTAGCAATACGCCCACGACTGGCCGGACACCAGTTTCTTTACATATTGTACACACAAATGTAAATCTTTCTTTTTATAAGTCGATAAATATCAAGGGTGTCAACCCTAGCATAGGCAAAGACAGAATCACTTGGTCAATAAAATTGCCGGACTTTGCCTATTCCAACATTTTTCTAGCTAAATACAGTGATTTTTGCATTAAAAACAATGACAAACGATGAATCTATCAAAGTTTTATAGAGTAAGTTAAAAACAAGTTAAAAAAATACGTAATTTAATGACTTACTTAAAAAGTTAATAATTCAGTCTTGTCGCACTTTGTTTTGACACATAACTGTTTAAAATAAAACACGTTATACGTAGCGCAGCGTATGTTGGCCTCTGATGGAAAGTCGAAGGGGGGGTATGCGCAGAACTCAATTTTCATATAAATATCGAGTTCTGCGCATACCCCTTCCATTTACCGCAGAGGTCACCATTCGCTGCGCGAGGTATACCAACCTTATGTCACTAATTTACTGTTGCCAGATAATCGAATAAGATATAACATTTTTTTCATTTTAGGCAAACACAGGGCGCGAGGCAAAATCCGGGCAGTTGACGGTATGTCTTTTAAAATATGAACGATTTTTTCTTTATTTTACCAATTGTAAAAAAATAACCTTTTTTAAAAAATTGTGATAATGATATCGTACCTATCTCGTTCTAATTTACGTGAAAGTCTCTGTTTCTTATAATTTATATCAAAGTAAATGTCTTTTGGCCGTGTAAAGGTCTATTCGCACAGCACAGTGACGGCATAGTGACGTGCCGTGACCGACAGTTCTGTACCGTACCGTGCCGTGACGCTATTCGTGCTATTCGTACATGTCCGTGTTACTAGGCATGGAAATGAATGCTACTTTTCACATCTGAGTGAAAAATAGGTTTCACACGGGTGACAATTATTTTTCACATCTGAGTGAAAAATAGCTTTCACACGGGTGACAATTATTTTTCGCAATTTGTCATGGTCTGCTATTTGTACTAATGTAAATGATTTTTCACTTTGTAATTATTAGCGATTTCAATAAACTTTCCCTCATACTTTAACAGTCTTGGGACTGTCAATGTCTTTTCGCTCTAAATAATAAATCAAAGAATCTTACTTAAAGGCTTGCCGCTAGTCTCATGTTGAGTTAAGCAACAAGCAAATAAAAGCTTAACACGGTTAAAAATACGATTCAACTTCACTTAAACAATCTCAAATAAAGCAAATCGCATCTTAAACGCGTTGACAATAAGATTCAATTTAATTGTCAAATTAAATTGAATTCAACCCGCGCCCGCGGTACACTAACAGTACTCGAGCCACATGCTCGAGCTACCCAAGATGGTGATTGCGAAAAAAATAGCATTAGTAGCAGTCAGAGTGATTTTAGGTAGCATCTGCTACTTGCATTTTTTTTTACAGTGTGACATATCGAGTGACATGCTATTTTTGCCATGACTAGTCAGTACCGACACGGTGCAGTGGTTTTTAGTACTCTATCGCTAGGGTTACCATAACTTTCGTGAGCGAGTCTAACTCGCACTTGGCCGGTTTGTTTAATTATATTATGTAAAAAAACGAGAGCGAGCCAAGATAACTACCGCAAAATTTCCGATATTTTGACTGCGGATATAAGGAAAATGAATGTACCTAGGGGTCGATCGTCAAAAAAAACGTGATAAATACGGATAAACCACGGACCAATTCAAATTTAAACAATTAACTTTTCGTCGTCCATCTTGAATCACGGCGACAACGACAGTGTCAGGCAAAATATTGTCCGCTACAAATTCACGCTGGATCACGGCAAGCGTTGGCGCAGTACTGACATCACTGAACGTGACAGTCACTGTCACTGACCAGTACGGATGGCTTTAGTACCTACCAAAATTATGAAACAATATCATTTTTCACTTGACACTGATGGATATGTCACGGCCATGGAACAATTTTACTCCTAACGGAAAGAAAGTCAACGACGTACAAAATCTTTCGGACCGGGAATTCAACTCCATCTATTGAACGCCCCTAGTCACTATGTCAATAAAAGAAGCGGGAAATTTAAAAACCTACCGAAGGCATGAATTTAAAAACACCGTGTTAAACTTCAAATTTGGAGTTGGTTTTCCCACTAAGCAGAACTGATAAATTTATTGAACATTTCAGTTAAGTATCTGTTAATTTTGGATATATTTGTAATATATCTCAGTTCTGCTTTAGTGGGAAACCACTTCCAAATTAGAAGTTTGACACGGTCTTTTAAGAGCAGGATTAGAGGAAAATTATTTGTTTGGAAAATCTTAGAATTATGTAGGAATGTTTTAAATGGAAGTATTGAATGTGTCTAATAATAACTATTTAAAATACATAATTCAAACCTCATTTTCTTATTAACAAAATGTAGTATAGTTATCAAAGAAAACGTAGGTCAATTTAATGATGGTCCATTGTCCAATTACCACTAAGTTACTTACACTAAATTTTTGTTTTTATTTTCCATAACATTACCTAATGCCAGACACAGGTTATTCAAGAGCATGATGAACATAATCAACACATAGTAATATTATAAAATGCGAATAGTCCCAGTAGTCCCCTCTAACCCTGTCCCCGGGGTGACGGCTGGGAATTGTCTTACCGGTTGTCATCGGGGTGACAATTCGTGCAGAGGGAAGAAATGGGAAGTCTGTTTCTTAGTTGTCTCCGGGGGGGGGGTGGTGACAATTGCTACGATTTCTTCCCAAAAAAAAACATGTAATTACCATTGATTGCAACTTTTTTATTTGTGTTGTTATTTAGAATCAAATTAAAAAAATCAATATTATGTTTCGCTTAGTTATAGGTGCAATTATCAAAATAATCACAGATTATTAACCTTATTAATACTAATCGTTTCTTGATAATCACAGATAATCTTTAATATTTACAATAATGTTTTTAAAAATGTCAAAAAAGTTATATAGATGTCAGCATTATGTTTCCCTTACTTATAGGTACAAACACAGATTATTAACCTTAAAATTAATAGATACTAATTTTAATAATAACAGATAATCATTAATATTTACAATGATGTTTTTTGAAACACTGAGAATCATATACCTACTTAGACATAAACTTAATGTCTAACCCCCTTATTCCAAAACGAGGTTTAGGGATAGTCCGAGATGTGGATTTAAACCTTAGATTTAGACACAGATTTGCTCGTGAACTTTAGTCTAAACACTATCTATAATAATCTATAGAGATAGTGTTAAGACTATAGTTCCCTATATAATTTATAGGGATAGTGTTTAGACTATAGTTCACGAGTAAATCTGTGTCTAAATCTAAGGTTTAAATCCACCACTCGGACTATCCTTAAACCTCGTTTTGGAATAAGGGGGTCTGTGTTTCCAAAAAATGTCCAACAGACATATCCCCATGCAGAAATTCCATCTGCATTTCTTGTATGAATTCGTCATTGAGTACATATTTCTTCTGCCTTTCTTTAACATTTTTTTATTTATTTTTTATCATCGTGTGTCGGACTGTGACCAATGATGCATCCTTTTGTAGGATGTTAAGAAAATGTATGATATTGGGCTTCTTTTTTCCTACTTCCCGATTCAATTTGTTGTGCCAGCCCTCCAAACAGTTAGTTGTGCGATGCTGACTTCCGTATACATTCCAAGTTTGTATAAAATCTTCTTTTAACCATTGCTTAGTCATATAGGCTCGAAACTTTATCATATTCTCGTCTTCTGTTTGCTTCCGTGTGATGTAAGACCAACCGTTTATAACTTTGGATGGTGGTAGTAAAGGGAGCACAGCGCTTAATGCCACTTCGTGGATTTTTGATGGATTATTCGATTTCGTGATTTCGAGCTCGCGCCCTTTACGCCAAATAGCCTTGTTAAAATGGTAGTAACATCCGCTCACTATTACAGATGGAAAAACTTTAGCGATTGCGCTCATAGCTGCTTTTTCATAATCAGTTTTGTATTTTATGGGATTCCATCCAGGTACTTGGGATTTAATTAAAGAAAATAAAGCCACGTAGCTTTATTTTGACGAAAGATTGTTGTCTATCACTCATTAGAGCGTACACAAATGGCACAATGTTTGTATTGTTCACAGTACTTCCAATATCACCATGTATGATGTATAGTTGATCAAACGGCCCTGGACAAATTTTAAAGGTTCCATCGCTATAATAATTCTCAACTGTAAATAATAACTCTCTTGCTCTTTGTGAACAAAAGATAATGATTCGTTTATTATCGTAGTAATAATCTGCCATTAAGAAATCTTCATATCCGGTGAGAATTTTGCACCGCTTCTATTTTGTCACATTGAATTTTATCAACTGCTGCTACTTAATTTCTATATCTGTACAATGATGATTTGACAGATTTAAAACTTGGCATTTGAGCAATAAGTTGCAGTCCTCTATTTTCGTAGGAAGCGACCATAGCATTATAAGTTTGAGGAACTGCTGGGTAATTTTGTGTAGTCAAATCTTGCTTGCATCGGTAGAGGTGCTCGTCGATTTCGTTTTTGGCAAAGTTGGGCGTGCACGTGTGAGCAGTTTCTTCTACAATATTTTCTGGTTAGAGGGGACTACTGGGAATATTCGATAAAATGTCCATTTCCTTCATTTCATGTTTTTTTTCTTAGTTCCGTACTTGTCCATGGAGCAGTAGTGCAAATTCTTCACCTAATTTGACACTAATTTTATTGACAGCATCATCCGTTGTGATTGCAGCAAGATGGTTTTTCTTTTCCACATATTTTAACTTCTTTTTCAGCTTGCGAATTTCACCTACATATTTTATGCAACGTAGATACAAATATCCGGTGGTGGTGGAACGTGCAGGAACTTCTATATTTGGCATTCCAGAAGCAGAAATGTTAGCTGCGGTTGCTCCAGGAACATTTATGTTCATGTCAGTGGGCACCGAAATATTTTCGGATTGTATGTTGGACACATCTTTAAGAAGCCAGCACTGAGTTCTCCAAAACTGCACATTTGTAGAATGGTGACTGCTTCATCCTACAAAAGAACTATACTATTTTAACTAGCTGTTATCCGCAACTTTGTCAGCGTGGACTTTGGTTATCACGGTACGAGATCAGGATCGGAATAAAAAGTAGTCTATGTTTTATCCTAAGGTCATACCAAAATTCATCAATATTGGTTCAGCAGTTTAGATGTGAAAAGCGAACAGACAGAGTTACTTTCACATTTATTGTCATTTACATTATTAGTAGGTAAGGGATTTGACGACATGCTGGAACTTAAAACTAGGTACCTACCTAATAGATTAAAATAATTTAAAATAATTTTATTTAAAAAATTACCTAACTTAACATATTTACATGGGTTTAATAATTTAACAATTTTTAACGATTATAATTAAACGATCTAATTTCCTATAAGTAGCAATCCAACGTCGTGCCAACATCGTGAATTACATGTATATTATTATAAGTAAAAACGTAGGTATACCGTAGGCACATTACTCATGTGCCGTAGGTTGCCTTCAGAACAAATGTGTGGCGGTTCAATTCCCAACTTGGCATAATAAAATATTGTTTTTGAAAATGAAATAGATAAAAATATTCCCGATGGGATATGATAAAAAATAATTTTCAAGATTTGATGACAAACATCGGGATAGGTAAAGCTTGTAAAAAAAATTTAAAAAATGGTATAAGTAGCAAAAGTAAAATAATAAATAAAAAATGTTGAGCTTGATTCCGATATGAATTTTTTCTTTATTATTGTATCTTGATGCGCTGGTGGCGCCATCTATGAGCAATGTGTGTAACTACATGATAATAACTAGATGGCGCCACCAGCGCATCGTAAGAACCTTAATAATGAATGTGTGAGTAAGCTACATCCACCAGTCTTCGCTAAATTGATCTGTGTGGGTTATGCGTAACTACACGACAGGGGCGGCGCGTTATATGGTGTTCACTGAGGGCCAAAGCTTGTAGGGGGGGGAGATGGTCGACCTCCTTTAAATATTATTCCAAGATAATATTATAGAAGTACCTAGAAGAGCTTATTGGATGAGACATTTTATTACATTTTATCACATAAACTAAACACACCGACCTATTAGGTACGGTCGGCTGCATAATTGCAGATCCAAAACGGCTGTTATAAGAATGTTTTCAGCACAAGCAAGATTCTAGACACCTGCCTTAGGTGAAGTTAAAAGTCTTCAAACTAATCAATTAATCAAACAAAAATTATTAGAATGCAAACATTCCAGTAATAGTAATTTTCGAACTTACTTTTTACATTTTAATGTTAAAACAAAAAGGCTAAACTTTATTTGCAAAAAAACTCGGTAGACAGGTACAGTCAGTAACATTACTTCGGGTGGCAACGCACACATTGAGGCTTACTAACTGCGTAAATAGACGGGCGGGACGATTCTATTATTTTATCGGCTATGTTGGCCACGCTGTCTAGGTCAACTCCGCCGCAGGCGGTGACGACTGCTCTTACTGTGTGAGGTAGCCGCCCCAGCCACAGTAGTCTTAAGGTCTCTTCGGGAATTAACTTGTTCTTATTTAGCTCTCTCATGTTACGTAGAAGCTGAGAGCTTTTTGTCTCCTAACTCTAGTTCAGTAAGTAATTGTTGAAGCTCGTAGGTGTCTGACTGAGAATAGGCAGAGATTAGTCTCTGATTGAGGGCAATGTATTTGTTACTATCGGGTGGGTTGTCAAGAATGTCGCTTACCTGGCTCAACTCTTCCCTGCTTAATCTCGCGACGAGCAGTTGATATTTGTGGAGATCGCTCGGCCGCTTTGAATCCACGATTGCTTTAAAGTGATGAAACCACAGCCGTGGTTTTGTGGTCCAGAAGTCAGCTATCCTCGATTGGATGGTGATGGCGCTGATTGGTTTCTCATCGCCAGACGGAAAAGTAGAGTGGTTGGAAGGGCCACTGCCGTCGGCGTTGGCGTGTGGGCCGGCAGCGAGTGGCTGTGGGGGTGGTGTTGGGTAGACAGACACCCATCTGCACATTGGGCACTTCCGGTTGATTTTGCATTGTCTTCACAAAATGTTTTAAATTAGAAAATGTTATACATATAGTGTCACTTAACTTAAAAAAAACTTTTTGAATCTGTTCACGTCCCGGGGTCACCAATATGGGAGACCTAGCGAGGTATATTAATTAAATTAAAAGATGTTCTAAAAGATGAATGCGTGTGTTTTATTTGGTTGTTGCTTACAGACTACTAACAAAGGTGCGATACAGTGGTTGGTATCGAATGTAATGTAGATATTGTATAGAAGTATAATACATGTATAGTAGTAGAGATGTCTAAGTAGGTAGGTACTACAATTTGATTACAAATAAACAGTCAATTACCTAATTTGCCGTTTTATTACCTGTAGCACTGTTAAAGAGACAATGTAGAAAAATGTACGTTTTGCGAAAGGAGCATTGTGAGAAAGGTACATTGTGAGAAAGGTGCATTATGAGAAAGAAGCATTGTGAGAAAGGTACGTTTTTCGTTCGGGGTGCGTTTTGCAAAAGGTACATTATGCGACTGAGGGGTTCTCGGACCGTGTACACGAGTACACAACGCAGTCGGTTTTCTTTTGTATTTTATCCGAGAATAATAATTTACAAGCGAAAGTCGATCACCACTAAACAAAAACATCTTTAACAAACTGCCATAATAATCTAGCCACAAGCTAAGTAACTATGCTAGACGACGGATATACTATTTATATACTTTTCTTTTATAAATATATACTATAAACAACCAGACCATAGACAAATATCTAAGCATAAATACATGTCTGAGGCGGGAATCGAACCCGCAACCCTGTATTTGGCAGTCCGGCATGGTGATCATTGTGCCGACTGGGTCGTCAGATGGTGGAATGGTATTGGCTTGACATCTTTGAACGGTGAAGACTGGAGATTGTTGAATGTTATTGGCTGGAGATGGTCATGAATCATATTCAGTATATTCTAAAAGTAAGCTACTCGTATCTATGTTATACGTGATTCTTTGTCGCATGCCATCTGGAATTTTTTTTAGTTTGGTGGCTTATAGTTTCGCATATAATTGACACTCGTCATCGTCTTGCCGTTCGTTAATCAGAACATTATCCAGAGTTTGAAAACTATTATCCAATTTCTTTGAGCATCAGCTAAATCAAAGTTCTGGCGCCACTTTTTTTAATTATGTTTTACACTTTATATAGCTGCTTTTTATTCAAAATCTATGATCATATTATGTGTTTGTTTAGGATATTTTGTTTGTGTATTCTTCAATAAATCTTTTTTAACCCTAGAAAGCTAACCTTATTTCATATCCCTTTTAGGCTAACCATCCGTCGAAACGACGGGTATATAAAAACTGTTGTTTTTTAATGTTAGGAATGAAATAAATAAAATGATTTTTATGTAGGTATGTGGTAGTGACGAGGATTTTAAATAAAAAAACAATTAGAGTTTAGCTTAAAAGCTATATATCTCATTTTTCTGTAACATTTGTAAGGCACTATGAAAAATTAGATCATTTCGTAGTAAACTTTTTGGCATGCAAAATCAACTAGAAAAAAAACACAAACTGTGGTTATTTGACATTTTTGAGATAATATAAAAATTAAAAAAATTAGAAAACAACAATAAAATAATTTATCCTTGGTACCAATCAGTGTTGCCAACCCAAATTTTAGAAAATTGGTAGATTATGTGCCAAATGTTGGTAGAAGTTGGTAGAATGTAAAATGCAAAATTGGTAGATCTACCACCTCAATTTAGAAGATTTTTTAAGATTAAAACTGCATGAACTTTTCTTAATTAAAATGTTTATTTTTGAAAATTGTACATGTTTTTATTAAACATTTTTAAATGTTCTGCACTAGGCTGCCCGTTGTTTTCTAGGAAAACGGGTTTCATTTTTATATTTATAGAGAAGAGATACATGCACAATCATAGGCAATCAATGATTAATTAATTAATTTTTAGTAAATTAGTTTGTTATTCAATAATAAAACTACGAAATAGAAGTTCACCTTTCACACATGCTACATGCTTTAAACTATTTGCATGTTTATTTAGAATAAATCTTCCACCAGCACACTTAAGATCACACCTACATGATTTGCAATAAAAATATCCTTCACCCTTGGTACTTTCCTGAAGCCAACCTGCAAATTCCTTGTCTTTCTCCCATAATTTCGAATATTTTTGGTCATAGTGCCTTTTTCTAGTTTTTCGTGGCGGAGTTCCTAAGCTAGAACACTGTGCATCGCTTTCGCTGCTGTCAGAATCCATTATATAAATAAATGCACGCAACACAGAAGAAACAGCAATCAGCACACCGTTAATACGTAGTCATTTAGTTTTAACAACAAAACAACACAAAACAGGAGCAAAGATATTGATTCCGTAACAAACACAGCAACAAACCAACCGCGAATGGGCCACAGATAATATTTATGTCTATGGGCGCGAACGGCGAACTGTTGCTGACTTTTTTTTTATGGTTTATGTCACGCAACACATCGCAACGTCGCTCGTCGATATAAAATTAATTCAAAGTGGTGATATGTCAAACTAATTAAAAAATAGGTAGATTTTAGGTCTAGGGTGGTAGATAGGTAGACTGAAGTGAAAATTGGTAGATCTACCTAAAAGTTGGTAGATATGGCATCACTGGTACCAATAATACAAAAATCAACCTTATGTTCACCACATAAAAGTTTCTTACAATTAGCGCAGACAGGTTTTGTCATTCGTTTTTTTTTATAATAACATTAGCTGCATGTTTTTATTTTGATTTCTGTAGCTGTAGATGTCGAAGCTTCTTGAAAGGTACCAGATTCAGTTTCTGATGATGAACCAGGGCGCTCAGGTCCAGGGTCTGTCCTTCCATCGAAGTTGGGGATCGTAGTAACTCCAGAACACTAAGGATGTTCTCTTTTATGGGCCTAGGCATTTTTGTTGCTGCCAGCCTCACTTTTAGCCAAGGTTCTGCAAGCTGGTAGTATAAACCTTTGTATGTCCCTTGGAGGTTGATACGTGCCGGTTTCTACCTCTGATGTTCGCTTGTTCCAACTGTATAATTCGCAAAGATGCAGGCCTATCGCGATCACTTGTAGAAGAGCTGGAAGAAAGCACTCGTTCTTCGACTGGAAGATCGTCCTCAGAATCCGAAGGCTCGTAGTTTTCATCTTCTTGAACGTGGTCTTCCTCAACGTAGTCTTCCGTTGCACTAGCAGATTCGTCCTCGAAATTATCTGTATGCAGCTCTTCATTTATTATAGATAATATTTCGTCAAAATCAAGCTGCATTCTATTCCGTGACATGATAAAAATCTACAAAAAAGCAAATTATAAAACAAAGTTTATTCTCACTTCGAAATAAAAAAGTTACGTTAAGGCTAACCATCCGTCACAACGACGGGTAAAGTTAGCATATCTCAACAACTAAAACACTTACCTGAGTGACGAGTGCGTTATTTATTTCCTTATAATCCTTAGTTATTTGTAAATCTTCTTGCCATTTTCGGTTTACATATTTCACGGAACTGCATAACAGTAAAAATCGCAGCCAATGTCTTAAAATTTTCCGGCTCATTTAGATCTTTGTTGTTGACAAGGCGTTCAAATATGTTTATAATTACAGCTCCACAATTATAATTTGTCTACTTGATGTACGGTGCGGATGTAAAGTCTGAATGTAGGCTAGACGAAGCCGGCTCAACAGTTGACTCCTCTCCGTCTTCGTCGCCGTCTTCACCACTCCAATCGAACTCGCTGCTGTCGTAATATTGCGCGTAAGTGAAAAAGGATCGTTCAACGTCTACGGAAGTGAACAACTATCAATGGAGACACTTAACAATAGGCTTAGAGTGAACCTAACTATTACGGGCGTACGGTATAAAGGTCATAGCACACTTAAACGACTCTGCTCCAACACCGCTCCCACCCAACACTGCCCTAAACTAAGACGACTGCTCGCAGTCCACGCGGCGACAGCTAGCAGACGGCCAGCTGTCCACCCGCCGACCGCTCTCGCTTTTCGCGATAGACACAGTTCGCGATCGGTTTCCATTAAAGCAACTCGTATTTTTTACTATGTCCCGATTTACAACGCGCGAACTATCAATTATTGCTATTGCACTTGAGGATGAAGAGAGAAGCGCAAGAAATAACAGACGAAGATTTTGGGTGCATAGAATGCTGAAAGCAAGACATGCAGAAGGAGAATTTTGGCAGATTTGCCGTCACATTAAGGTAAGTCAAAGAGAAACTTCTCTTGTTTTGTACACATTTATTTGAAAAAAAAAAGTAACAATTAGTCTCTAATTTTCATTACTTATCGCTTACAATGTTAACTCAAAATTAATAACAAAACAGTATTCTAACAAGTTGAATATTCTAGACTTCAGAACAGATTGGCTGTAACGATTTAATTTTTTTACTGTTGTTGCTATGCTCGAAAAAAACTTGTCAATGTCGTCATCCTTATTTGTCTCTTTTTCTTTAAGTAAATATTGTAAAAGTTGAGATGATGCTGAGGTACATTCTTGGGTCCCTTTGAATCGCTTTCTTTTAGGTATGTTCAGAAATAAAGGAGAGTTTGCTGACGTATTTGTTGAAGAAGATTCTGGTCGGTTGGTGATATTAAGTTGTGAGTCATTCAATGACATGGAAGAATCATCGTGATTTAACAACAATTCGTTAACATCAAAATTTTCGTCAACTTCACTATCATCTTCCGTTATTGATGAAATTGTTTTTCCATGTTTCATATGCGGCAACAAAAAAGACATCTCTTCTTCAAATTGCCATTTTTTTGATGAGGTAGCAGCCTGACCACTTTTTGTGCGTTTATTAACAACTGCCCTTCTATAGCTTTCTCTTAAGTTTGCCCATGTTTTCTGTATATTATAGCAAAGGCTTCAACTATTTCAGTTGGCTCTAAAAATGCTAGTGCGCCGATACGAGTATGTCGCATCTTATGAGCAAAATCTGTATCATTATTATATCTTGTCGCAAGACCAGCTTTTTTAAATACTATGATTTAAGTGGAAGTCTTGTACTTTCTTATCATTCAACTTGGGAATTTTCTCGAGTTTTCCTGCCCAGCACCTTATAATTCTTTATATAATATATATAATTTTATATATACTAATAACTTTATACCTAAAAATCTAGAAATTATGTCTAATTGTGCGTATTGCATTACTCTAAGTTGTCAAAAAATAAAAAATAATAAAATTTTATTTTTTGAGGTCTTTGCTAATTTTTCTAAAATGTCAAAAAAAAATATATTTTTAATAAAAAAATCTGAAATAAAAATATTAAAATTATAAAATCAATAAAAAAGATGCAGGGAAGAAAGTCTAAAATATATGTAAAAATAAAATTTTAAAACTCCAAAAGAAAAAAGTTATTAACTAAACCAATTTTTTAAAATTCCATGCATAAGTTTGTAACCTAGAAGTATATCTAAAAAAAATTCCCGGGGAAACTGTCCTAATTTTTTGTTACAATCTATTTCAGCTTTAGGGCTATCTATATAAAACTTAATAACTAACAGTTTCAGCACTATTTTTGGAGTTATAATGTCTGCAAAGTTACTATTTTGTACTTTTGAAAAGTCAATTTTTTTTAAATCCTATATCTTCCTATCCACTTAACTTGTTGCACTTAACTGGTAAATTTTCTTTTTTGTTCTGGGGTCCTCTCGACGTTCTCCAGGCGATAGTTTGATCAGTTTTCGTCCAGCGTTGCTATTTCGATTTCCCTCACTATGTGGGGAAACCGGAAATATTCCCGTAGCTCGTTGTCCTTTCCCGGAAAAATCCGGAAGTGGTCTCGGGAGATAGATCTCACTGAGGCGAGTCGAAAGACTCCAAAAAATGTAGTCGTTGTCGATGAAACGCCAGAGATATTGGCGTTTTAGTCACCAAAAATTCCGTTTTTTGGTTAAGTTTTTACCAAAAAATCCTAAAATGCACTTATTTTTCACTTTTTTGTCACTTTTCTTTTAGATCACAATCACTCGCGTCTATTGAAGTAGGATGACAGTTTTCCCAGCGCGATACGTTAACTTTTGCTATTTTTTGCGTGCGGAGCGGCTCAAATTCGTGGCTTTTCCGACGGCGGGTGGTGCGCAACTCAACTTAACAGAGGTTGGTATGTATTTGGTTTCGATGTTTTTATAAGATCGGGTATTTTAATCATAATTTCATTACCGTCTTGTCTATAAATGTTAGGGCAAGACGCTGCGAAGACTATTTTGAAAATAGTTTTCTAAAACTAATATATAATTGCTCATCTTTACGGATATTGGATGTTTTATTGATATTATAGGCTTTTAAACATCTTGCAGGACATATCTCGGGTTTGGAATTGAAGAAAGGTAATCTTAACAGAGGTTGGTATGTATTTGGTTTCGATGTTTTTATAAGATCGGGTATTTTAATCATAATTTCATTACCGTCTTGTCTATAAATGTTAGGGCAAGACGCTGCGAAGACAATTTTGAAAATGGTTTTCTAAAACTAATAAATATAAGTCTGCACATGTCATAAAATAGTTGTGTGTTACCCAATCTGGAAGCAGTTCTATAGTCCTCTATTTTTAAATGTTTTGTCTTAATAAACTTATTTAAGTATTTTAAATTTAGGATAAACCTTTTGAAACCATTTGGTTTAGGTATTTGAAATATGCTGGATATAAATTCACCTTTAACATGATCACATTTTGAGATTGCACCTACTTTTAAAAGATGCCTAATAAATTCCTTGAAATCAGATTGTTCTTGCGGTGTTTTTCCAAAAACTTTTGGGGTATCAAAACGTTAAGGGGTAGAAGGTACTTTATATCCCTGTATCCGTGAAAGGATTTAGGGGTCCTTGGTATTTTTTTTTATATGGCATCTTTGGTAACAGGATGTTTAAACTTGATATTTTGGTCTTCAAAAAAGCAACCAATAAGTTTTGCCATATAAATATTGACTGCACAACAATCAAAAGTAAGGGCTTCTACCTAAGCGCCAGTATTATGGATTAATTCCCAGTATTTTTATACTAGTTCAGCGTGCTATTGTCCAGTGACACCATCTACTAAAAAATAACCAATAGGAACTTTGAAATTACTATTTATTGCAGTAAGTTAAAATACGAAAGCTTCTATTGCCTCTGCCAAGTGATCACATTCTATTTCTGTACCCATACTTACATATCCAGGAAATTTGCGTCCATACCATTCCACGCGGCGACGAATACTCATTTTATTTAAAACTGAAGTGCCTAATAGTAGATGTTTAGAGAATTCTGAGTTTTATTTTAAAGCAACTTATGACTCCTCTGTGATAATCTTTTGCTTAGAAGTTCGAGATACTTTAGCCCAACTGCACTGGACTAAAAAGCATTCACTAAACATTAAATCGACTAACGCATATACGTTATTTACGAGTACATCTTGACCTTTTCCGTTCCCGCAAACGTTGAAAATGTTTTATTTTTATTTTCCCCTACCTCTGGGTTTTCCAATCCTTTTTCAAAATCGTTTAGATCATTTGCATTTGCAATAGTTTTTATGATTGGTTTTTGTTTATTATTTTCCGCATGTTTAAACTGATTAATTACCCGTTCAAACTGACATGAGATACGGATAATGAGATGAAAAGAGACTACGCTTCTATTTATAAATCTTCTATCATCTTGTTGGGCTTTGATATTTTAGAAAATTTTTCGTTATTCCAATACCATTAAAGTTAAAGAAGCGTTATCAATTTGTACTTCGGTAGTCAAACTATAAAACGTGGAACGCAGCCGCAGTAGCGTTTAGGGCTAAAGGCACAGAGTACTTTATATTATACTAGCGACCCGCTCCGGCTTCGTACGGCTATATTATGCATGTAATATACATATAAACCTTCCTCTTGAATCACTCTATCTATTAAAAAAAACCGCATCAAAATCCGTTGCGTAGTTTTAAAGATCTAAGCGGTCAAAGGGAAATAGGGACAGAAAAAGCGACTTTGTTTTATACTATGTATTGAAGTGATAACTGAAATAGAGACCTCTCGGCGGCCAAAAGATACATACAGCGCCCCTAGTGTTATCGGCAGGCAACTTTTCGTCATATACCTATCGCCTACTTGTACCAAGCGAGGATTAGTTTATTTTGGAAAATGAAATTACCATTTATTAGTGTTAGCATTGTTTTATTACGGTTATTAATTAACACGTTCTATGTCTAGAGAAAAAATGCAATTTCCTGTTCAGGCCGCGTCGGTCATTGCTGGTTGACATCATTTCTGTTCGGGCCGCGTCGGTCAATGATGACCGCGTTTTACGAGGATTTTCGTTTCGTTCTTACAGGCTGTCGGTGAATGTTATCAAAGTAAATTCCATATTCATTGACCCGCGTGGCCCTGTAGTTGCTCTTTATCAAGTTGGTTTTTGAAAAAATTGCAAAGTTCGATAGAAAAACAACAATTACTGTTAAAAAAGTTTATTGACAAACAAAATTCTTTAAAATCTTATTACTAAAATTAAAACACAATCAAAAGGAAATCTTTTCATAATATTTTCTTTACCATTTGAGCAGGTAGGAATAAAACACAATTATGTACTTATACAAAAAAAAAAACAGTAATAAAAAATGGCATATTAGGTAATTATGTATGAACGTTGGAAAAGCACTCAACACATAGAAAAGGTTTATCAGGGCAAGTGTTACAGAAAGTAGGTATTTTTTTAGTCTTGTTTCTAGCCATTGCACGCCCAAATGTGGTCACATTTTTTTTGTAACATTCGACACAGGATCGACGCACCTTCAAAGAAGGTCCTTCTGTTTTCTGAAGCACGTGCTTTCTTCTTGTCGTCCGTCCTGAAGGCACTCTGGGTATTGAAGGCTTTGCCATAAAACTTTTCAGTATTTCTTTTCTAAAGTCTACAATGGGTATGGATTTATTTGTGACGCTTTTATACAAAACTAAAGCATTTACCATAGCGACATTCAAAATAAGATCAAATGCAAGTTTTTTGTACCATTTCAGGGATTTTCTTAATGGGCTCTGGTATGCCGCCATCTGATCAGCTAAATCCACTGCTCCCTTAGCTTTATTATAATCTATGACTATAGCTGGTTTCATTGTAGTTTTATTATTTTTGGTGATGGAAACAAAACGTGTTGAATGTTTCGTGGAAAGCACCAATACATCTCGCTTATCTTTCCAACGTAAAACAGTTATCCCATCATCACTCTCTTTAGCTATAAACTGGCCTTTTTTCAGCTTAGTAGAAACTACAACTTTAGGGAAATGCTTTCTGTTTTTTCGTAAAGTTCCGATCAGATGTGTTTGATTTTGCAGAAGTTCCCTGGCTAAAGGTACACTTGTGTATCAGTTGTCTGTGTACAATGAATGCCCTTTATTTAGTAAGTCCTTGCAAAGGTTCATTACAACTCTGTGAGGGGTGACATTCTGTTGTTCATTTTGTTTACCAGCATATATGATAGCGACTATTGATTTTAATATTATTTTGTTAATAGAAAAACGCTATTTCAAGTTGCTAGATTGACTATGGCAGCAAATTGTTTACCAAATCAATTTGACTACTTTTATTTTACGTTTTAATATTTTAAATGTTTAAAAATTCATAAGTTCCTATCAAAATGATTGAAACAATTTACTATTAATTTTAAAGATTACTATTGAGCCCTTAATTACTTATTTAGATTTTAAAGATAGAAAAGTGACGTCACGTCTGTCAAACTTGTTGTGGACATTGCCAAACTCCACCACCGCCTATAAAAGCACGCGCTGAGGCGATCATGGGATCTTTTGCTGCTCAGTCTTCGGTCGGTAAGGTGGTTGGGTTCGACGATGCATAAAGTAAGACCATTCCATATTTTTAATACAGTGTATTATTGTCTAGTTTGTTGAAGTTAACAGTTGTTGCTAATGTTCTAAATAGTTGTTGATTTAGTAATAAAAGGTCAAGTGTGGTTCGCTTGGCCGTCCACGCCAGTGGTTTATGTTGGAACCGTTTTATCATGTTATTTACCCGTTGTTTGTGTTGTGTACCTATTACCATTAAACTAAACTACCAAAAGATCTAGCTTCTATTGTCAGAAGCACCTTTTCTCCAACATATATATTGACGTTGAATGTATAACCAGGTAAGGTACATAGTTTGAAAAGTTTAATTCCGTATTTATGGCGTTTTTGTTTGTTATATTGGCGGAATACTAAGCGTCCTCGAAACGGAACCATACTTTCATCAACGCATACGTCTTGACCAGGAATAAAATTTTGTTTAAAATTAATATTCAGCATGTCTAGCAAGTGCTGAACACGGTCCAACCTATTTATTATCATCATCTTTGGAAAAATGGATCATTTGTAGAAGCAGTTCGAACCTATTTCTAGACATAACAGTTCGAGGAAAATTTTGGCCCATGATTTCGTCCGTTGACCAATAATCAGCAAGTTTTGGAAGCTTTACTAAACCCATAAACAAAATCAAACTGAAAAAGTTTTTCCTAAATTTTAGAATGTCGGTTCATGTGCCATCTTTGTGACGTCATAGATGGCACCCCCACCGCTTTAGATAGTAACAACAGGTATCGTTGGAATCAGCGTGGCTTACTGATTATTAAAATGCATGCTGTTGCTATCTTAAGTGGTGGGGATGCCCTCTATGACGTCACAAAGATGGTTTAGATTTTGTTGGTTACTGCGATAACCAATTATCCGATTTGAGTAAAGTGGGTATCAAATGAGAGGTGATAAAATTTCCAACGAAACATGTGAAGTCACTTTTATTATAAGTATTATATTTTAAACAATATTTAAAAAAAGTAATTTTTAAGAGTTTTTTTTCAAAACACAACTACTAGCGTAGTGCATCAAACTTCTTTATTTTTACAGCAATTCGAAAAATTTAAAGTTTGAAAAATACTACGATAATGTACCTAATTATTTACTGCTCAAGTATCAATCTAATTTCAATATTAATTGGGTATAATGCATACCAAACACATTGCGTTAAAAAAATAATCCCATGAAAACTTACTTTTTTTTAAATATTTATTCAAATATAATACCTACAATAAATGTGACTTCGCATGTTTTGTTACAAATTTTATTAACTATCATTTGCTACCCAGTTTGTTTAAATCGGATAAATGGTTATCGCAATAATCGACAAAATCTAAACCTGTCCGGCGCCATCTTTGTGACGTCATAGATGGAGCCCCCACAACTTTAGAAAGCGACAACATACATTTTCGTAATCTGTAGCCACGCTGATTCCAACGACACCTGTTGTCGTTATAAAACTATCCAGTCCTACGGAAATCACGATTTTTCAACTTGGCTTCTCTACTACTAGGGAAATGTGACTTTTATGGCAAATAGTAAAAGCAAAATTTAGAATATGAAGAATCAACTTTTATATAAAACATGTTTAGGAATAGGGTAGGAACACATGTAGGTAAGGTACTGTGGGTGATTAACGCCCACCTAACTTTAATTTCAAGTAGTTTTGGTATTTACACATGTTTATCCGGCTTTTAAAAAAACTCTATTTTGGGCGTTATTAAAACTTATGCGTCTATTAACGCCCGTTTCATAAACTAGGCGATAATTGCAAAGATAGATTCATAACAACAAAAAATAATCCCATAACCGAAATCGCAATTCGCGTTATTGTAATTACACTAAAAATAAACAAATAAAACCCACATTTAAGACAAACTTTGTTTAATTTAACATTACACCTAACATCACATGGTATATTTGTTTTTGGTCATATTTAAGGAACTTTTTGAAAATTTTCATATAACACTAGCTGCGCCCCGCGGTTTCACCCGCGTAATAATTTTCTACGCAATTTTCTTAGTATTTTCTTTCATAAGAACCTTCTCCTGACAATAACAAACACAACAAAAAAATAATTGGCCAAATTGGTCCAGGCGTTGTTGAGTTATGCGCTTACCAACACATTTTGCGATTCATTTTTATATTATAGATATCATGAGCACTTTGCATATTAACCGTTTTAAAGGCTGAATTAAGATAATTTTCAAATGTTCATTGGGCGCAATTAAACTGACAGCGGGTAATACCGCCCGAAGATCTTCTGACCAGGACTCCCCTCTTTTACGCGGAGACATTTTCTTGATATCCTTAAAATAAATATAATAACTTCGTTCGTTCGTTAATAATAAGAACTATTCTTTTTATTTAAGTTTAATAATGTTAATTAATTTCTAATGTAGGTATGTTATATAGCGTTGTTGGTTATTGTTAGGCTCACATCAAAATTTATTTTACTTTTTATGTTTTTTAAGCATGGAAATCTGTAATTGACTTTCTGTTGTTGTACTGTTTATATTATTATGTATTAGCTGTTAAGTTTATTAAAAATAAATAAATAAATAAACATACTTACATACTATGATATTAAAATTAGGTACCTACTACAAAAGATAATAATTTTGGCATAATTTTAATTTCATTATCTAGTTTACCATAACAAGACTAGACAATATTTTCGAATATTTTTGATAAGCGTAATTAATAACTTTTAAAACAAACAGGAGTTGATTAAAATATGTCATAATTATTAACTTTAAAAAAAATTTGGTACTACCAAACTCATTTAATAGCTAATCCAAACTAATTTGATTGTAGATATGTTAAATTCGTTAGTATATTTTTAAAAAATGCTCTCTGATTATAACGCCCATACGACTAATAGCGCCCAACCGTCATTTTACCGGGCGTTATTACCCAGATGGGCGTAATAACCCGATACTGGCACAAATGACACGTTATTTGGAAAAAAACATAGAAATCGAAACAAAATATTTAAGCAATATAAAATAAGTAAAAATAGAACCATTTAAAACCAACAAATATACCCAAAAAGCAAAAAAATCGATGAAAAACTTACGTTTTTCCTGCGTCACACTGCCACAAGAGTGGCGCGATCGAGCCGGCGCTCGCTCTACGCTCTCTTATTGGTCCATTCTATGTGTGCGTAGCGTGTTACCCGAATCGCACTTTATTTAGTGTGTTTTCTGCTACCTGGGCGTCGATAGACAGCGGGCGTTAATCACCCACCCTACCTTATTTCTTTTAAATCTTAAAATTATATATCAGCTGGACAGTGTTCAAGGGAAATGCAGTCGCAGGATTCGGTCATCTCCTCGTCTCCGTCACCTATGCCATAGTCTTCTCAGTACTGTGTTACCAAGCCAGTTCAATGTTCCTCCAATTTTATCCATATATTTTTGTCAATAAAGATATCACGTCATTTTTTTTATCGGTACTAATGATACGCCCAATTCTCAATCAACTTAATGTAATATTTTCGAAAGATTTTCGTCTTTTTAGCAAATTCAGCTTGGGTTCGTTGCCAAAAATATATCTATAATTTTCATAACACTGCACATTCTACAGTACCGTCTGGTTTCAATTTTTTTTGGATCGAAATTCTTTTTAAATTTTGGATATTTTCCATTTTTTTAAATAATTTTGAAGTCCTTTGTTTTCTTTCAACTTCCAATTGTCGAAGAGTCTAAAAGAGTTTAGTTGCGAAAACAAATAATTCGTTTTTGTTGTCCACCTTTTAAAAATCTTGAATGTGACTCCATTTAGCTACACCTGAAAAGAAATTTAAGTTAAAATGTTTCAATAATGAGGAAGTATTTTCCCTTTTTTAAGTCTGTAAGTAGGTACTCAATTAATGTTTCTATGTATATATTTACAAAATAAAAGTATAAAAGTAGTATATCCGTTGTCTAACACCCATTACACAAGTCTAGTTACTTAGCTTGGGGCTAGATGGCGATGTGTGGAATGTCCTGCAATATTTATTTTTATGTTTTGAAGTTGTACTTCTTTAGGCGCGTTATAAAAAAATGATGAGAGTGAAATTATAAGATGCGCACGCATTTGTACCTAACTCAAAAGTCACATGTTGCAGCTGCGTAACCCAAAATTAAAACAGGTCGAAGCTGCGAAAGTGAAATTTTAAGATGCGCGCGCATTAGTATATCACTAAAGTAACAAGTTGAAGCTGCCCGCAAAATAAATATCAGGCGGACAGAAGGACGGGCGGACGGATGGACAGACAGACAAACGGACGTATAACTTCTCACGCGCGTACAAATGTACACGCACCCACTTTTTTTTCATAACCTTGGTAATCACAATACAAACTGAAAGAATATATTGGTGCTTACCTTGTCCTCTTGATTCATTTCATTGAATATTAGTTAAATATTTAATATCATATTTTTTTAAAAGGTTTCGAAAACATTTTAATAAATGTGGTGCATCACAGAGCGTCACAATCTATGTCTCATTTATTTTGAAAAATGGTGCTTCTGCAGTGGCTCCCAATAGGGACAATACCCTTCTGTTGACACCGTCCATGTCGCAGACAGGCGCAGCTATATTTAATCCTAATTTGAGGCATGCTTAAATTATCTGAAAAATGATAATTTTGTTTGAATTTTTTTCCACGGTGCCCTGCTAATATCATATCATCAAGACGTATTTTGGTATATACCTCCTTAATTATAGCTCTCAGTCTATCCGCAGTAACATAAGAGCTTGACAAGTAGAAGGCAATGGGCTGTTTCATTTTATCTCTAATTGCCTTTAACATGAAAACCAACGCATGTGTAGCCTCCTGGTTTGTACGACCATGTACACCATGGTCTTAGTAGCCTTCAACCATGTCATCTTTTTTATTATATTCCAAGTGTTTTCTTATTGACATTTCGTCGAACATAATATTCTTAGCTATTGCATAAATTTCTACATAAAAAAAACTACTGAGTAACCTACAAAGAAACGTATATTTTAATCAAATATTTTTTAACAAATCAAGATAAACTAATTGGCAAGTTATTAACAAAATCTTGTAGAACAATCCGTTGGGTATTCAAGTACGTCTGAACGAATAGAGCGACATCGGCCAAATGGGGGCGCGCACGCCGCCGCACCGGTTTTTATAGGCTGGATGACGCTAGTTGCTAGGAGAAGGGCTAGACCGCCAACAATATATTATATTCATTGTCTGAGTGTAGTCGCTTTCTTAAACTTTTTTAGACAGTTAAAAATATTTGCTTTGATTCCTACATTTAATGTAAATAATCTGAGTAAATTGTTTAACGTGCTAGGTGATGGAAGGCACCAAATCCTTCTTAACAGTCTTTAGCAAGTTGGGGACCTATTAAACAATCTCAATCCGACTACTTTCTCATCGAATGTCCACCTTCTGCCTTTTTATTTCTTTCCGATTTTTTTTAATTGAGCCTGTAGCATCAATGCAAACGAAGGGGACTTACGGACAGACTTGTTAGATTCCAAAATTTGCAGTGCGTCTCCTTTTTTCATCTTTTGAATTGTTTTCTTTACTTGACAATTTTTTTTTAAACTTTGACGAGATTTTTTATATAAATAATTTTCTTTGTTTGTTTGTTTTAAAGGTTGTGTTTGACTTCCAACACAGACAACCATCTGAAACGAAACATTGACATTAATTGCTAACTTAAGACAAAAGAAAGTAAGAACATCAACATAACGACCACAGGCATTAGCCTAGTAAATCTCTAGTCTAGTTGCAGTCTTTAGCGATTGCTGTGCGGGAAGGTCATCATAAAAAGAGTGGCAACTAGATGGTAATACACTTTTTAGGTCTTGCAAAATATTCATACTTCCGCTTTGAAATTGGTATTCTAGCTACATACAATTTCTGCAGTTGATTTATTTGTTTAATGCTGTTAATTGGCGTGGGACGATGTGGTAACGGCTGAAGTTCGTCATCAAAAACCTATCGTACATCTGTGACGACTGGGTCACCTGCTTTTATACCATATATTTATAAATTGATTCCTTTAAAAATCGGTAAAAAAGGTATAGTTCAAATAACGAGCTTCGTAAGGCATAGGATCACTTATAGCAGTTTTAGTTATAGCCATGTATTATTGTTGTGGAAGGCAAATTTCTTTACCTTTTAATTTACACTCTTTTGCACTGTGTACGGAATCACATTCCATGTGGGTGTGCCCTTTTTCCAGGTATTTTTGGATCACAACATTTTTTTCAATCGCTAGTCGTATTAAAGCATTGCTTAGGGTAACATTGCGATTTTGAGCACAACAGCCATCAGAATATAAAATCACAGGCAATAATTTCTGACGCTCGTGACGACGTATTCGCTCCCACAAAAATACACTTGCTTGCTCTTGTTGGGCCGCCCTTGTAATCCCCACTATTTGTATGTTCCATCCAATCTCACTCAGCTTCTGGGCAAGAATGGATGTACATGTATCAGGAGTGATCCTTCCAAGTACCTGATCTCGGGGCCTCCTTAGGTTAAATCTTTTATTAAGGCAGCCTTCTCAGTGTCCATATTAGGATTTTTAACTATACTAGGTAGTCCCTCGGCTATCTTATCTTTGATATAATTCTCAGGTTGCATAGGCATGTTTAGAGGTAAAGACTGTGGATCTTGGATTAGGAGTTTAGGATCTGCATGCTTCATGCTTGATGTCGCAATTCGTAACATAGACTCCCTCCCCTTTATTCCAAAACTAGTTTTAAGGATAGGCCGAGATGTGGATTTGAACCTTAGATTAGTCTAGTATAGTGTATAGGATAGTGTTTAGACTATAGTCTAAACACTATCCTTATAGTTTACGTAGGGAACTATAGTCTAAATACTATCCCTATCGTTTTTTTCATTTCTTCATTAGCTTCCTGCAAATCAGGTGGGTTCCTGGAACGACGGCGTTGAACAGGATTTTTTTTTTTTTGATTTTTCTGTTTCATTATTTGGATCCTGATTTTCGGCATTTTCACTTTGTGTCATCGAGTCTTCATCGTGTGACGATATCGTAGTCTTAAAAAAAAAGGTAATAAATAGGTACCTACTAGATGAGAATTTGCTACTATCTGGGAGTTATCTAATGTTTATTTATTTACAGATCCCCACAACAAAAGAAGAATGACTATCCAAAGCTAGAAGATTCAAGTTCCCTCATTGTCTTGGTGCTATAGATGGCGAGCATGTAACAATACTACCACCTCCTCATAGCGGAACTGAATATCACTACATAGTATAAAACAAAGTCGATTTCTCTGTCCCTATATCCCTTTGTATGCTTAAATCTTTAAAACTACCAAATGGATTTTGATGCGGTTTTTTTAATAGATAGAGTGATTCAAGGGGATGGTTTATATGTATAATACATGCATAATATAGCCGTGCGAAGCCGGGGCGGGTCCCTAGTTATAATTATAAACATACTTTTAGCATTGTGCTCCTAGCTTTGATTTTTTGTTTTATTATAATATTTAATTTTTTTTTACTTTTGTTTTAGTGCTTTTATGTTTGTTACTACTTTTCTGATTGTCTTTGTCCAAATAAATGTTTTTTCTTTCTTTCTTTAGTAGATCATGATTACTGTTTCATGTTTGCTGGAATAGGTGCTCAAGGGCGTATAAGTGACGGCGGCGTTTTTAATCAAAGTGTTCTATCAAAAAAAAAATCTGAAAACAGTATCAATTTATTTTCCGCCTCCTAGTTTAATGCCAGGATGTGAATTTTATTTGCCCTATGTATTTCTGAGTGACGGAGCCGTTTCCAGGCCGTCACGCGTTAAATTCTGCTGAAAGGGGTTTGAATCAAAAACTGTCTCAGTGACGTGTAGTAGTTGTTCGGAATTCTAGCTAACAAATTTAGAGTCTTCAAAACAGCTATGCCATTCCACCCTCTTAAATATTCCATAATTACGATGACATGTGTCCTGTTACATAACTTTTTGCGAAAAAGTCGAACGTCACGCCATCCCTTCGGCCGCCTACGAAACCAGGGCTTATGTAACCAGTTTCGTAAAAGGAATTATTCTTCCTGCTACGAAACCAGTTTCGTAGGAAGTTTTTTTCTTCGCACGAAACCAACAAACCAGACTACGTAACCAGTGTCGTACAACGAAAATTTTTCTTCCTACAAAACCCCGCAGATTCACCCATGATAGACCGGTCAACCTTGTATAGCTGAAGCGACGTCTTCTACCCATAAATGAACTTTAGTAAAGAAAATTAACGTTAACGTGAAATTATTTTTAATCATAAATCAAATATTTACCACTGCTTAAACTGAAATAAATAATCTATAATAGATAAAAAGTTTAAAAACGAAAACCCGACTACGTAAAAAAATGTAGTTAAAAACAAACTAGGTACCTACATAAAAGTCGCACTCTAAAAAGTATGAAACAGGAAAAAATATAGAGCTAATTCTGTAGGCAATCTCAAAGTGTCGTGTCCGTGTCGTTCAGTGGATAGCCTTCGTCGGACGCCACCTTGCTCTGTAAGAATCCCTTAGTACTGTTGCATTGTATTGTTTTTTTACGTAGTCGGGTTTTAGTTTTTAAACTTTTGTTTAGTTAAATTATTTTGGAGTTTTATCTATCAGTCTGATTTAAATTATAGAAGAATTTTACTACTTACACTATATTTTTATTGTGATTCTAATGTTATACTATTTTTCTAAATATTTTTTATTTTAATAATAATAATAAACTGCCACTTTTACATGTTTGTTGAACACTGTTACGGCAGGCGCCATAGTACCCATAGTTCCCCAGTATCCAGTCCACTATCATCCCATCACAATAGCCCAAGTAGTAGTTTTCTCCTGTAGTTTATCAATAGTTCTATTCAAACCGGAGGTTGTCCTTGGCTGCATTTTATAGTGCAGACAGGGATCAGGGATAATCGCCGGTTTGATGTCCACATCATACTTTGCCATTAAACTTGTTATTGTAAAGGGCCTCTACGTGTTGGCTTCGGCCCCACGCATGCCTTCCAAAGGCCCGGGACTCCATAGGACATATAACAAATAAATAATAATAAATCATTTATTTCAGAAATTACATTCCATAGATACATAATATATTATTATAAAATTAAAATTAAATTATAGAGAAATTACATAGTCATGTAAGATGCAGAAGCATGTAGATTGTGGTGATAATTGGGGAACAAGGTAGTCACCTTGTTCCCCAATTATCACTACAATCTGACTCTCCTCTTAGGAGTGGCATGGAGATGCAACCAGCGCCCCAGTATCGTAGAGTCCCACCTGTCTAGTAGAGAAGCCAAGTTGAAAAATCGTGATTTCCGTAGGACTGGATAGTTTTATAACGACAGCAGGTGTCGTAGGAATCAGCGTGGCTTACTGATTACGAAAATGTATGTTGTCGCTTTCTAAAGTGGCGGGGGCTCCATCTATGACGTCACAAAGAGGTTCTAGCTCAATTTACGGATATATAGAAAGACATAATGTACAAACTAAAGTTGTAATTAGAATTATACATTATTATTCATGAAAATAAGCTAAAAAAATATATCACTTTCATTATAAAAAATTATATTATACTAAGAAAGGAAAAGCTGCACTTTATTTCTTTTGGAATTCTATCATAGTTTTTAAAACGATATTGCTAAGCACTCCTTCTATATTTTCATCAACTAACTAGACACACAAGGAGTACATAATCTAAATAATTATGTAATGAAATACTGATTAATTAAAATATAGATTTAGATCTAAATAAACATTCAACAAATGCGCGAAATAATCACATTCAGCCGCTTGAATACCTACGGCAAGAGTGGCACGTACGACGCGGCGTCCAAGATGGCTGCTAAATAAGGCCCCCTATATGCAAAATATTTATTTATAAAAATATTATTTTTATGTACGTTAGAATTAAGTTCGGTACAATATAGCATTTATCTATTGATCTTTTGTATTATTAAAATTGCCTGAATTAAAATTTTAAATAATTAAAAATACTTAATTAAAATTTAGAATTTAGGTATATTAAAACAAGTTTTAATAAAGATGTTTTTTTATTTTCATATACAATAATAATTATTAAATTTAATTTTTATTTAGGTGGTAGTTGTCTAATTACAAGGAGAAAAATTTTACTTAATTAATAATAAAACCAATTAATATATAAATATTAATTTAATAAAGAAACAATATTACAATTTATACATTATTTTTAAAACATGTAAATTAAATAGTAGGTAGTATGTAAGTGCTTAGTTAGATCGAGTTTTTAATAATTTTTATAATGAGATATACAATATATTAAAACTGCATCATTGGATTTTTGAAAAAGTCATTACTTTTTTACATTTTTGAAAAAGTCATTACTTTACTGGACTCGCATCGTAAGGGCTGGACCCAGCCAGCTGGGTCCAGCCCTTACGATGCGAGTCCCTGTCTAGTGCCAGCACTAGACAGGGAACAGAGGAAGGGAGGGAGGCCTTTGCCCTGCAGTGGGACGGAATAGGCTAAAAATAATAATAATAATAAAAAATCCGTAGCCGGGAATCGAACCTGTTCATTTTCCAAAATAATAATCATCCTATTTTTTTGTACCAATCGATAGTGTTGCTGATAGAGATCATTTCCTGGAAACAAACATAGTATGGCAAAATAAAGTAAATTGCTGAATTTTGTAGTTTTCCGTAATTTTCACCTTTCTGTCTCTGGCAAAACAATAGTGTGAGACATAGAGGACAAGTGATATTATTCTAAATATCATAAAATGAGTTCTTTACATAAATTTGTAAAAACAGTTCATATTTTTAGTGCAGCAGTTTGTTACGTCATTGGCCATACTGCCTCACTGCATTTTTTTTCAGGAATGGTTTTATGAAAATTACAGAAGATTACTTCAATTAGCTATTTCCTTTACTTTGCCAGACTATGTTTGTTTCCAGGAATTGATCTCTATTAGCAACACTATCGATTGGTACAAAAATATAGGATGATTATTATTTTAGAAAATGAACAGGTTCGATTCCCCCCCGCTAGGGTAATGACTTTAAAAAAAAAATCTAATGGTTTAGGATATAGCCCAGAAAGCCCACATAAAAAATTCACCCTGTATACAATGTGTTTCAGCGAAGGGATTTCATACAAAAGGGGGTTATTTTAGACGTCTAGGTGAACAACTTTTATTCTACGACTTTTAGAAATTGTTTCTTTTGGAACATTTCTTTCGAAGTTTTTGTATGAAACAGCTGATTTTCAAGTAAAAAGTCCCTCAAAATTATCGAAAATAAAATCTAGTTTCCAAAAGTCGTATAACCCCTTCGCTGAAACACATGGTATTTTGCATTCATTTTTTATTTGTATAAATCTAAATTTAGGAGAAATCAATGAATGCGTACATAGTAATGTAATTATATAATCATTCTTTTTAATTAACTGTTTTTTTGTACAAAATTTATACATTATTTTTAATAAGTACCTAGTTGTAAGTTAAAGTTTACTTAGGTAGAATGTAAGTAGGTACTTAGACTGAATGTTTGATATATATTTTGTATTCAGATTGTTTTTATAAAATCTACATCTAAATAAATAAATGAATGAGAAATCAAATATTAATTTTATTTGTATCTAAATAAAACTGATAACATTTGTTTTAGTAGGTAATATTCACCTGAAATATACCGACATGTTTCATAGGCAATCAGAATAAATAGCACAATAATGAGTGAATCCTATAGCTAGCAGGCACTGAGAGACAGATACGACTCCGAGCTAGATTGTAAGGCGTGTGTTTTATTGCTACAATATCGTAGTTATTTGAGTGTGTGTTTGTTTTTGTTATTTGTTTTCAACTGTTAAAAAAGCAAGCCCCTCTAGGATGAGGATGGCGAAGAAAATAAACATCTCGTCTCTGTCAACGTTAGTCCAAAAGTTAACTAGGAGTCAAGTCACGGTCAATCACATTTGTCGCGTATTTGTTTGTCTGTCTTACCATCATATCCATAAAATCATCGTCAAAAAATTACATGAAAATGTCAATAGGTCTCATATTGTCGTCTATGTCAAAAGTCGGTCCACGCGTCCCATTAAATTCGTGTCGCTGTCCGGTAAATGTCGCAGGGTCATGCGACCAGTTAAATGTCAAGCTGTCAGTGTCAATCAAATTACCAAGAACTCTGTCAGTCTGTCTGTCGTCGTCTGCCAGCCACTCTACCTGTTCCGGGTCAAGAACACCTGGATCCGCCGGTGCTAGGCACGTATAGTCAAAGTCTTCGGTCTCAGGAGCGTATTCTAACTTGGGTTGTATTCTTTCCTCGGTCTCGTCGTCGCTACCTGTTTCGAAGAACTCTCGCCAATCTTCAAATATTTTATCCGCCTTGCTAGTGTTTAAATCTGTAACAATAAAATAAAAATATAATAAACATTAGACCTTAGCACATTGAAGTTTTATGATGAGAAGACGGTTCCGGTTCGGTACTTCATGAATCTCTACCTAGTAATTAAAGGGCCGGTTCCATTGGGCAACAATGATTAAAAAACCACATAATATTAGTAAGTATTATACATACCAGACCCACGAATAACACTTGGGCGGCGGATTTGGCCACTGCTTGGCCCGGGTTGGGCACAGCTTGGCCTGGGTTGGGGACTGCTTATCCAGGGTAGGGCCCTGCTTGGCTCGGGTTGGGCTCTGCTTGGTCCGGGTTGGGCAGTGCTTGGCCCAGGTTCGGCAAAGCTTGCCCCGAGTTCGGCAGGTGCTGCGTTTTCTGAAATTCATTAAAATTAGTTATATTAAAATTAAATATTTGTATATTCCTAAAAAAATGTAAGAAGCAATTCATACTTAGATTTCCCGTAGACCAATTCACGTGTAACGGCGAGAACCCCGGCACCTCGACCACGCTGTCATAGCTTATGGTGCTGCAAAGGGAAATAACGCTATTAATGTCATCAAAATAAACATTTAAATAGGATTAGATGGTCAATTTACCTGACTGGAGTACTCATTTCTTCCACCTCCGCCGGAGGTGGCGTTGCCGAATTGACCATTCTAGAAAGAAGACAATAATAATTAATAAAAATTCAGTAATAATAATAAAAAAAAAACATGTCAGTAATTAAAGTTTACTTTTGATAGATTTTTGTTAAGAAAACAAAGTTTATTCAAATTATTAGCAGATAATCTGTTACGCAAATCATTTTGTATCAGCCTGCAGTTGAGAAGAGACGTTCTGAAGCAACTGAGCTCATTGGATAAGACAAGTATTTTTGTGCAAGCTTTTTTAATTTTGGATATTTATCTTCTTGGCGCCAATAGATCTTTGGATCTTGTTTGATTGGAATGTTTGGAAATCTTAAATAAGATTCTACCTCTTCTTGCTCAGGCTGAATAGACATGTTTGATAAAGGCTCGTCGTCTTCTGCTTCTTTTATGAAACGGTCACAAGCAGACCAGATACCCGAGAAAATCTCATTTTGATTTTGTCGCGGCGCCTCTGTAGAATTAGGACTCTCTCTGTATGTATTATTTGTAAGTAATGAAATTTTAATGCCGAATCTCGCTGCTTTTGTCCGGATGCACTGCACCCAGCTTAGGTGACCTTTCCACAAAAGCAGCGATTCATCGATGCTAACTTGTCTGCGAAGCGTGTAGATGCTTTTAAATTTGTCGTTAAGGTAATTTAATATCGGCAATATTTTAGCGAGCTTCTTATCCTCGCCCCGTTCCTGGATATCTTGATTATTCACGAAATGTAAAAACCGCATCAGTAACAAAAAGCGGTCTCCAGACATTAGGCACCGGAATCCAGGCATGCCCAGGATTCCTTCCGGTCCTCCAATATTCTTCTAGCCGCCCTCTCACGCATATGCTCATTAAAATCATAACTGCAAAGAGGCTGTACATTTCGTCGACTGAGGTTTCCTTCCACCTATGCAGGCGAGAGGAGGGAGGTACACTGTCCCCATGTTCGTAAAGGGGCGCTTTGTTCTGCCAAGCATATAAATTCGTTCGATTTACAATGTCCTGAACTAGACGTTGGTTTGGCCCAAAGAGTGAACAAGCCTGCAGGGCTTGTTCCCTCAATTTTCGAATCAACGTCTTCGTTAAATTCCTCCTGTACACCGGTAAATGTGGCAAAGTCCTCAGACCAAGAGAAATTGCTGTTATGTCCGACTTCTTCTTCATCCTCATCAAAGTCGTCAATTTCTTCCAACACCTCTCTTAACTTCTCTAATGTAAATTGCTCAGGATACCCGTCAGCTTCGCTGCCCGAATCGGCTAAAGCCTCAGCGAGCGTCGGGTCCAGTATATCTTCGTCCTAAGAAAACATGCAAGCAGTCATGCAAATGCACCATACAGGCTTAGAAGTCTTGTTTGGTCAGAGACTCCACCTATATAAAAAATAGCAACCCTTGTTTTCATTGGCAAGCACAGTTGTAATTTCGCAAGACAACACCCTCAAGCATCATAGCTGTACTAGCTGTTGCCCATTTTAGTTAGCTGTACTAGCTGTTGCCCGCGGTTTCGTACGCATGGTAGTTTTGTTTTATGTACCAAAACCTTCCTCTTGAATCATTCTACAAAATCCGTTGCGTAGTTTTAAAGATAACATGCATAGGCACAGACAGCGGGAAGCGACTTTGTTTTATACTGTGGTGATGATTAGGAAAATAAAATAAGATCAAAGTCGACGCTCGCCGCTCGTTCGAGTAACTTGTGTGTTTGAAACGTTTTGCGAATTTTAAAAATACCCTCAAAAATGGCACCATCAAAACTGCCTAAATGTGACCATTGCAGTAAGTCTATCACCAAGAAGATCCCTGCCTAGCTAGCATGAGCAGCACGATATAGCGATTTATCGACAAAAACTGTCAAAATATGCTATATAAAGCCGCCATGTTGAATTTTTATCGAAACGGCGAGCATGGCCCGTGTGTGTGACGTCACGTGTTACGGTATGATAAGATAGACAAAAGAGCGAGCACGACAGTCTCTTATTTATCAAAAGGTCGAGCATGACCGACTAATTGTCGATAAAAAACGTGAAAAGTATCGATTTTTGACATTATGGCGCGTTATTTTATCGACAACGTTTGGAGTGTGTGATAAATTTATCAAGATTATTTAGCGTAACAAATATTAACTTAAATCCATTATTAGACTAGAATGTAAGAAATATTATAATGATTTTTGTGTGTAGGTATAACTAAACTAAAAAGATTCTATTCCATTCGTTTTTTTATAATATAATTACTTAATTAAAGCTTCGCAGTGTGCATTATATCCAGTAAATCTAAACAATGGCTAGATCGCACGTACACCTCAGCATACTTGCAGCGGAAGAGAAAGAGGTCAGAAAGGAGGAGAGAGTTTTAATTAGGGAAATTCGGGATGCTTTCCTCCTACCAAATAATGAATTTTTGAGAAATTATAAAGTGTCGATGGAGATGATCCAGTACCTTTGTACGGAGTTAGGGGGAGATTTAGCTCCTAAAACTCCTAATGGATACCCTGCTTCATTAAAGGTAGGTTAAATAAAAAGAAAGGAATAAGTACGTACCTACGTGGAAAATAATTACTAAGTAATGTTACCATATTTCAGGTTATCTCATCATTAAAAATGCTGCTGGATGGGCATTATCAAAGAGCAAATGCAAATGAAGCAAGCCAATGCATAGGACAGACTACTGTCAGTAAATATTTAAATCAATTTGTGACTGCTGTAAATGCAAGGTAAATAAATAGAAACTTACCCGCCTATTCTCATGACCATGAACCTATAAAAGACTTTTATATAGGTCCATGCTGCTGACTAGGTTTTAGCAGCATTATGGATTTAACTTAGGTATTTAATTTTTTGCTGCTCGCAGATTATCTTGCTCCATACATAAATTAGTTAATCCTATTTATAGGCAATTTACCTTAGTTAGTAGGTACCTACATAATGATGCTAATCACTAAGTATGTCAATATTTTACCTAAGTAGGTACTTACCTACTTTTTTTTTTTACAAATTTCTCACTTTATTATTTTTCCAGACTAAAACGAATATGGGTAAAGTTTCCGAGTAGTCCCAGTGAAAGGCATCAGGTGGCTCAGAACTTTTTGTCAAAAAGTAGGGTGCCACATATTTTAGGGGCCATCGATTGCACTCATGTCAAAATATTTCCCCCGAGTGGCCTAACCAACTCTCAGTATAGGAATCGTCATGGAAATATGACAATAAATGTACAATTAGTACGTAAGCAAGCTTGTTGTTACCTTATACCTAAGTACCCTTACTACCTACTCTAAAAAATTTCAGGTTTGTGATGTTGACGGAATACTCGTAATATTAAATGTGAACGCTAATTACCCCGGCAGTTGTCACGATCAATATATTTTTAATAACTCGGTCATCAAACGAGAACTGCAGAGACTCTACAATGAGCAAACCGGGCAGTACTTTTTGCTTGGTAAGTAATACAAGTTCAGGTGGCAATATCTCTTCTTTCTCTATTCCTTTTTCCACTTTAGGTGGGGTTGTCTCTCCTAATTACTTGGTTGGTGGTGATTAGGAGAGCCGACCCAAGTCTTGACTCAATTTGAAAGGTGGAAAAATTTTAATTGATTAAAAGGGATATAAAACATGTTATTATTCATATATTTCTTAATTATAAAATAACAATTAGTTTTAGGTCACTTCGCTCAGTCGTAGGTCACACTTAGTCTAGATAAATCAACAATTTAACAATAATAAGTAATATTAATTAGCTAAGTATTAATATAAATCAGTCTTGCATGTAATGCTGCAGGCTTACTAAATTAAAAAAAAACAGAGGTCTACGACCCCCTTCAAGTTAACTCTATCTAATGTAGTCGAAGACAATGGTATTTACTAAACACTAATATAATATAATTATGTTGATAAATAATCATTTAAATTTTCTAATAGAAACAATAATAATAAGACTTCTTAGGTACCTACTGACATAAATCAACAATCAAGGGACGGTGATATATTGTTTAGAGATAATTTTTAAAAATATTACCTAAATAAGTAATATAAATCAGTCTTGCATGAAATGCTGCAGGCTTACTAAATTAAAAAAAAAACGGGAGGTCTACGACCCCCTTCAAGTTAACTCTAATTTTAAAAATATTAAATTACTTAAATAGGTCCTTTCGCAGCCGCCACAACCTGTAACAAAGAATAACATTAGAAATGTAGTGTACGAGTCAAAATTTTTTTTGTGCAGGAGACTCAGGATATGGTCTAGAGCCATGGCTAATGACTCCAATTACAAACACGGAGGTTGGTTCGCGCGAGGAACGTTATACTACGTGGCATTGCTCCACACGAAACGTGATTGAACGGACAAATGGTTACCTAAAAGGGACTTTCAGGTGTTTGGGGCTAGACAGACGCCTACATTATAGCCCTGAAAAGGCATCATCGATCATCTATGCTTGTTGCACATTATATAATATAATGAAGCACTTTAGGTAAATATTATTTATCAATACAGTTAGTCAGTCAGTTCATTGATTTATCTTGTTATGGAGAGCCTATTATATTTTCAGAATTCCACCCACTGAATCCGAGGTAGAGACTGAAGAAGTCTTGGGCAACCCAGCTGACGCTCACATCAACGTACCCCTTTTGCGTGTAGCGCAGCAAAAACGCCAAAACTTGATAAATAATCATTTTTTGTAATTTGTTTATAAATTTTTCAAAACAGATATTCATGCAATACTTTTAGTTCATAACCCCAAGTCCTAATAACATAAATAAAAGTGCTTCAGTTACTTACTTTTCTTTGTATAATAATCGTGATCTTGCTCTATGTTGGTTGTTAGCAATTGCCAACTGATTAGCAATATCCTGTAACAAATTAAAGTATAAGTAGGTAAGTTACAGTAAGTTAAGCATAAGTAAGTTAAAGTTAACTTGCAATATTTTTCTCAGTTGTAAAAGTGTATAATATTATTCTCTCAAAATTGATTGGTAGATTAAAATTCATAAACTAGTATAGAAGCACGTTACCCTCAAAATTGTGTTATTTTCAAGCTCAGCTTCTAGGAATTGGCAAGATGTTGCCCTAGGCTCTTGCCGAGGACCACGCTGCTGATTTGCAGGGTTTTGTGCAACCTGTAAAAAAAACAAGAAAATGCTTAATACAGTACTTAACTCATTAAATACCCACAGCAAGTGTTCTGTACCTTTCATATAACTAAAGAACTCAGTTATTTAAGACTGTTCGCTAATAGCGTTTGAAATTTCAACCCAAATAAATAAATAAGACAATAATAAACTAAAATTATCTAGTTCTATAATTTTAATGTATTGATAGTTCAAATGTGTCAAAGAGTTTTAATGATAATTATTATTACCATCTTATTTTATTGTGAGAAGAACTGAAAAAGCACACTAACCTGCACTCTTTGAGTTTGCTGTTGCTGGCTGCTGGCTGACTGGCTGGAGTTTTGTATGGTCTGTAATAAATCAAAAGGTTTAGTTATAAAGTCACTAAATAACCTACACTAAGAGGCAGACTGGTTTCTAACTTCTAACAACACTAAGTATATTATTTACTTTTAAAACTTTCTCCATAGTATTCATTTGACGAACCAGCCTTAAAACATTAAATAATTATTTAAGAATAGAATAACTTATTTCTTTAAAGGTTGCAACAGAGTTTAAGAGTAATTAATTTGAATACTTACTTGAAGAGTAAGTATAACAAACTGTTTTTATACACTGGTTAATTTGAAGCACACACACATATTTACTATCAGTAATAAAATGTGTGGTAATAAAAATAATTTATTACCGCTTCGAGTGTCTCATTAAATGAGAATGAGTCATAAATAACTTCTTCAGTTAGTGTTTCTTGCACCATTGGCAGGTTGCCAATGGCATTGGTTGAAGAACCAATGGCAGGTGTAGCGGAACCAATCTATAATAAAAAAAGCAATTATGACTTAATACTGTGTTGATGTACTTACCTATAACATACATATACTATACTATACAAAGCAATACTTACACCGGACTCTTCACCACCCGGTATACCAAAGGCTCCTTCGGTGCCCATTATCCCTAAAATTTTTACAGTTTGCTCTGTTAGAACAGGCACCACTGTCGCATTTCCAGTGGCGATTGCAGCTCTGTTAGCGGCACTCCCGTCAGTACGCGCTTTGCGTCGCAAATCTCGCCATGTCTGCAAAATAAAATGAATAAATGGAATCCCTGTCTTACTTATAATACTTACTTATTACATTCTGATTCTGATCATTCAAACACCTTCTATTTCTTACCACTTTCCACTGGTCAATGGACTTGTTAGGGCCATGCTCGTTCAAAATATTTTTGAGTTCTTCCCACTGTCTTGTCTCATGAAGACGGCCTTGCGGTCCACTAAACTCCCCATGCGCCAATTGGGGATGGGTTGCCATAAATTCAGTAAGCAGCCTCAGCTGCTGCGCTGTACTGCGAGTTCTAAAAGGTAACATTTTAATGAGATACAAACAATTATTGTGTACATACATAAGGAACTCATGTTTAAATGCAAAACTTTCAACTCAAAGCACTAAATGGCGCGGTAATTAAAAGAAACTTACCTTGTTTTCCCCGACATTATTTATTTACTTAATTCACAATCACTCAAAACCGTAGACACGAAAAACATCGAAAAACTTGTTTGATTGTTGTATCAACAAAGATGTGTCAAAATTGTCAAATTCAGCTACAGATTGCATTAAAATTTGCAAAAAAAAAAAAAGAATGAGTGGTTAACGTTATTAAATTGGCAGCATTGAAATTCATATCAAGTGGATGTGACGTATTTATCATCTCATATTGCGTGATAATATTTTAACATATCATATCGCTCCATTGGTCATACTCGCGAAATCGATAATTATGTAGGTGTGGATATAATATGTTATCTTTTATCATATCATATCACGAACAGTCATGCTAGCTAGGCTGGAGTGGAATGTAACAAGTGTGGCATGACGGTTCACGCGAACGTTGAGTGCGCAAATCTGACCAACAAGCAACTTGCTGCCATCAAAGCCTCTGGGAAATTAGAATGGATGTGTGATGACTGTCACAGCAGATCACCACGACGGTCTTCTTTGATAATTCCTTAAGACGACGAACAGGAAGACGATAATGCTGATAAAATCCTCCAAGCAAAGTCGAAAACTTTGTCTATAGATGTTCGAAGAATGACCCAAAATATTACAAGAGATATAGAGAAAGCAATAAAGAAACAGCTAAGTGAAATAGAGAATGCTATCGAATATCGAATATAAAAATATCGAAGAACTTTACTCGGCGGCGCTTGGTACAGTATTGGCGGATCATGGAATGATCGTAGCCACACTGTCCGGTATACGCCATATACAGCATGCTCCAAAATTCGTTACTTGCATGGATAATTAAGTCTTGCATGAAAAATTAAATGAGATTGGGACATAACCAAATCAATGAATTGAATTGAATTTGAAATTGAATTTGTTTATTTTAGACATACGTCCATAGTGTTAGTAACAATATAACTTAAGACCTAATGTTAGTATGAAATTAAACATAAATTAATAATAATAATTTAAAATCAGTGACCAGTGTGGAGTCTCACCCAATGACGTAGCAGGGGGGAGTCCCACCGGTCCTTGTAAACATTCAGGAGACTGTTGGTAGTGGAATGAAGCCGAGCGAGCGCAGAGGCCGATCGCTTTCTAATTATGGCATAAAAGTCATCAGTGTGCGCCTCCGCGAACATCCCGGATGCACTGCACCTCCACGACAGCCCCAACAGTATCCAGATTGCATTATTATATTGGACACGCAGGTCGCTGTATGAATTTCCCTAATCCAAATATACAACTACATTAAAACTGAATTTAATACGGCTTATGACAAATCTACCTACACGAAAAAAATTACTCAAAACTCGAATCGTGATAAGGAAGAATGGATAGATAACAAAATAAGAAATAAATGCGTCCAAACAGATAAATGTTTTATTAAGTGCCTAAAAGATCCTACAAATTAGTTAATAATTCCCGAAACAAATTTATAGCTGATAATCTATACATATAATAAATTCGAAGTTTTGGAAGTGAGCGTTATACGTCCATAATGATCTTAACACTATAGAATTCGCTAACCTTATATAGCTCCGGTAGAAAAAAATCTTGATTGCGCGATTCAGGTTTTCTTAAAAGAAAATCACAAATTAGTTGATTATTCTTTTTGTTCTGCTTAAAAATTTTGTACACTTATGTATTTTAAGAATACATAGCAATGTACACATTTTTTAACTAAAAAATAAAGTAATTAATTTAATAAGATATTTTTTTTAATTTCAAGTAACTAGCGCCATCTCTTCGTTTTCGCTAAACTACCATTTTCCCAGAAAATGTTGATTTTGTTTGTTTACCTTTGTTTTGTGCAGTCTAATTTCGGGAACTAGGAAACAGATTTTAACATAATCTTCACGAATGTGTTCAGAAAATATCAGAAGAGGTTTAGGTATTTCAAGTAGATTTATGTTACTAATTAAAATTTGATATTTCTTGGCGTAAAAAATAACCATAATATTTTTGCATGAAAACGTACAGAACGTAGGGATGATGTCAAAATTGTCATTTTGACATACGGAAAGAAGCATCTAGCGCCATCTCTTTTTTATTTATAATTTAATTATGGCTTCGCATTATCACTATCGTGCATATAGCCAGTGTCGCGGTCAAAGAAAATTAAATCCAATGCAGGAGCGTTTTTTGAATTTACTACGCTCCAGCAATTTTGTATGAACATGTCGCTCGAGCAATTTTGTATGAATATGAAGCGGCGTGCTGGGGTTATTAAAAACTTAAATACTCTTTGATTGGATCTTTTTTATCAAAGTACTAGCGACCCGCCCCGGTTTTGCACGGCTATATTATGCATGTATTATTATACATATAAACCTTCCTCTTGAATCACTCTATCTAATAAAAAAACCGCATTAAAATCCGTTGCGTAGTTTTAAAGATTTAAGCATACATAGGGATATAGGGACAGAGAAAGCTACTTTGTTTTATACTATGTAGCGATACCAAAGTCTCTTTGCTTAGAACGAAATGCGTTCTCGTGGCTATATAGCCATAAATGCGTTTGCCTTTCGGCACAGATGATATAAATAAAAATTTTACGGCAAAGCTATAAATTCGCCTTGATTTGTTATTTACTGATTTATAAAACTAGCTGCACCCGATCCCGTGGGAATATCGGGATAAAAGATTGCCTATATTTTCAATTCGATCTAGCAGTTCCTGAGATCAGTGCGTTTAAACAAAAAACGGAAGCCCTCAAAGATGATAAATTTTCCCCGTTTTTTTCCACATTTCCTACTTTCGCTCCTATTGGTCGCAGCTTGATTTTATAATATAGTCTAAAGCCTTCCTCGATAAATGGACAATCCAATACAAAAAATATTTTTCAATTCTAACCAGTAGTTCCTGAGATCAGCGCGTTCAAACAAACAATGGAAGCCCTTAAAGATAAATAATATTCCCCGTATTTGCCACATTTCCCACTGATTCTTCGCTCCTATTGGTCGCAGTATGTGATGTTATATAGCTTAAAGCCTTCCTCGAAAATTCCATCACCAAAATAATTTTTAAATTCGAACCAGTAGAGATTAGCGCGTTCAAACAAACAAACTAACTCTTCAGCTTTATAATATTAGTATAGATAAGTTTAATAATTAAAATGATTTCCAACGGTTTAGAGAGTGAAATGGAGATTTACCACAATCACAAATTGGCAATGGAAAACCTGCTTCCAGCGAAGTCAAAAGAAAACTACATGAAAGTATCTAAATATATAAAAATCCGAATTTAACTTGGTACGACATCACGCGCGAATGGCTGGAGCAATTTCGCAAATTATTTTTTGTTGTGTTTGTTTTTGTCAGGAGAAGGTTTTTATGAAAGAAAAAATTATAAAGTGGCGCAGAAAATTAATACGCGGGTGAAACCGCGGGGCGCAGCTAGTACTAAATAAAAATGATCCCAGTAATGCATTCACCATGCACGTTCCAAATAAAATACTCATCATCAGCTTTCTGTACCACTTTAAGCCCCTTTTTAGTGTTGAATAATATGCAGCCATTTGGTCGCTATAATCCACTCCTTTTTTACAACCATTGTACATAGTTACACAATCAGGCTTTTTAATATAGGTTCTCCAGTAACTCTTGTTCTTTTCCCAGTATCTTTGTTCTGTGCATCGTGTTTTGGGTATGTTGTTAGCATAATTACTGGTCTTTTATCAACCCATTTCATTATTTTTTACACCTTTTCTGTTCATTTTGCCCAATATTTGACCTTTTTTAAGTTTTGCACTTGTCACAATTTTTGGCAGGCCTCTCCTATTTGAACGAACCGTACCACAATACATGGTCTTTTTCTCAATTAAGTCTTCGGCGAGACCTACAGATGTGTAAAAGTTATCAGCAATTACAATTCGGCCTTCTTTCTCCAACCCTTCGACTAATTTCATGACGACTGCATGGCCATGAGGTTTATTATTGCTGATTGCACCCTATTTTGTATAATTATATCCCATATTTATGAGCTTTGTTTTTAATATATTGTCTAAATTTGAAGCGGCCTCTCCATGGTATCATAGTCTCGTCTATTACTAAGTATTTGCCTGGCGTTAATATTATTTTGAATCTTTTTGTGATCATTGTAAATACTTCACGAATTTTGTTTAGTTTATCAGTATTGCCATCTATTTGTGTCGAGCTAAATTGCCAAAATTTTAGCAGTAACATGAACCGGTGGTCTCTAGACATTAAAGAGCATATGTATTCGTTGCGATAACATTTTTTTCTTAGACTAATAAAAACGCAAACTGGGCACTTTTACTAAACCCATTGTAATTAAAGCTCCCATAAATTTACACATTTATGTAAAATTTGTAGGGCACCAAGCATTTATTCTAGATTTTTGTTTTACTCTAGTATTTTGTATGAAGTTTTTGGCATATTTATTAGTTTTCTCTACCATTTTATTTATTATTTCATCAGTGACAAATAACTTGTATACAGGGTTATTGGAAATTAATTGACACGGCGTTAAGGGCTTCCTTTGTGCACCTTAACGATCAACTTTTGTTCTACGACTTTTGGAAATTCATTATAAAAATATTCCATACAAAAATAAAAAATTAAATCCAACAGTTCAAATAATACTCAACTCTACGTCTACGTCACAGAATCAATCATAGTAGGTATGGTACAACCCGATCGGGTCGCACGCAGTGCGCCCCGTGCCGATCGCGCGCGCGCACTTGCCGCATAGACATAGAAAATTACCAGACAGTACGAGAAACACTTAAATATTTTTTTTGAGATATGTATTAAGTTTCGACAAAAGTCGTAGAACAAAAGTTGTTTGTTAAGGTGCACAGAAGAAGCCCTTAACGCTGTGTCAATTAATTTCCAATAACCCTGTATATCTATTGGCATATTAACATCCTGTGGCACATTTATTTTATCTGTATCTCTATACTCTTCAATATTTGGTACGTCAGTTTCAATATTTAACCATTCTTCTTCGTCTGTGTTATTTTTACTTATGGGAATCGAATCTTCAGAAGTATCAGAATCCGAATCGGTTTCTTCAGAAGAATATGTAACGTCTGACGAACTATCAGTGTTGCTGTCATTTTGTTCGGGTAGTTTATTCATTTGTGGTGAGTTAGTAATGTAGTCTTCAGAGAGCTCGCCTGTGACTTGGTGAGGAACATCATCTAGAGCGCTTGATATTTTTGATACAGGAATGGTATCCAATTGTCACAACAATTATTCTAACTCACTGTCATATATAAACTCTGGAATAAAAACTGGAAAAATAACAATCATGACTGTTTTACAATAAACATTCTTGTTTATCTCGTTCTGACTTTGACGTTTCTTCCGAACAATTGTTGTGGCTGTCAGTGTCAATACTGGCAACTTTACTCGTAGGAATATAAAATCTTTGTGTTGATTTATAAATATTATTTATTTAATATAATACCAGATAAATATTCTTCTTACTAGTAAGCACTAAATTTTAATTAAAAAACTACCTACCTATTTTTCTTTGAAATATAAGAACTTGGTTGTTACCCTTTTAATGTTTGTTTACTTGCAACATTCCTTGGACCCGCATTCCGAGATTTTTTCACGACGCTCTCGCGCATAGTTGTGAGAAGTGATCGTTTTAATTAATGAAAACAGTAATTATAATACCTTAAAGAAGGACAGGATGTTGTAATAGCCACGGGGGGTTTGTTTTGTAAATAACCTAGTCGTCAGGTTTTAAAATTATTTGTTTTCTAAAAAAAAAAGACACTAACTAAACGTTACAAATAAAAGCCGTGTCATCGTCCGAACTGATCTCTTTCATTTCCAAATTTCGGAAAAGTAAGTTCTGCGAATTACGTCGTCTTAGTGCTCAAATAAAACCCAGATCTCTGGTAAGTTTTTCTCCAAATCATTCAAATTAGTCTCGCTGCTTTTCATTCTTTTTTTTCCGTGTATTTTTCTTAATTTATTAGCTAGAAGCTGACATTATCTAATGCCGCCGTTCGACACGTGAGCATTTTTATATTTTATTAGTTTCTCCAGTTAATCCTTTTCTTTTTGTCAATGATTTCAACATTAAATCATAATCTATAATTGCTAAACCATTATTTATCAAATTTCATCTAAATCATTTTGTGATGCGTGGCATATTTTTTATATATTCATATTCAACGACTGCCGATGGTCTTATATACCTAACTTATTTCTGTTTCTATATTTTTTTATTATTTGATTAAGGGGAAGTACGATTGTGCCTTTATTATACCATCGATTGCAGCGCTGAATATCTTTTCATCTTTTTCTTTGCCACGAATTCATCGTAACGGTTTATTTTCCACGCTATAGCAACGCCAACTCATCTACTCTCATACCTACCCTCACTTATTTATTTTTCTAGTCGCTTAGCTTTTTCTTTTTCTAAATTTCAGGGTTTTTACCGCACGCCTTCCTACGGGTAGCTGACCTCACGCCGCCGGCGCAACGCGATCCAGGGCGAGTAACCAGCGGTTGAAGCTGCGTTCCTCCCACCCCGGCTAGCTAAGTCCGCGCCGCGCGCCGCCGTCGCTCCCGTCGCGAAGCTAAGTTTCCTTTTCTGTCCGCGACTGCGAGAAACCAACGTACTTCGTTCCCTCCCCTGTAGATTTCTTTCTTCACGTTCTCTTAAAATCATTTTGTAGATTCTTAGTAATTTAAATTTAACTTCACACTTTAATTATATAACTTACCGTAACTATTTTCTTTTGTTAGCCTTTGTTTTATATAACTTCATTTTTTTGTTAATAAATTTGTAAGCATTATACCCTCTATAATTTCTTAGACTTAGTTAGGTCTCCCTAAAAGCCTAGCGTGTCACAATGGTTTTTTTTACAAATTCTCCCATCAATTCACGTTCAAACACGTCATCAACAGACCTCGTTGTGGTTTGCTCAACATCTATGACATGTGTACTATCATTAGGTTTCGAAGGTCGTCTCTGAGCTTCTGGAGTGGATAGCAGTTCAGATATACGATCCTGGGTTAGTGGCTGATCAAAAGGCATTATTAAATTACTGACGCTCAAATCGCTTAATGAACCAAATTGGCTTGATGTGCCTGGTACATTATCTAATATTGCATATTTTTTATTCAAACTGGGACTTACGTAAATACGCCCTCTTTCTTCGACGTGTAAATTTATGTCAATTATTTTCTTCTTCGTTAAGTTTAAAACTTCTAACACTTCAATTTTATTTGTTGTACTAGAAGATTATGGTTTAATCATAATATTCCGGTCGTCATTAATCGCTTCTTCATTTTATGAATGGCTACCGGCAATGGCTACTACACCTTGGCTAACATCTTACGTGATCGCTTCATTTTCGCAGTTTTTGGCGCCAAAACGTAAATAATGATATTTATGTGTGCATTCGCTAATGACTAGAACAGCAATGGTCAAAAAGTGTTGTTCTTACCGTAGATGCGTTACAAAACGAGTCGGTACAAGCCAATTTAGTCTAAATTGGCTTGTGCGTACAATACTAATGTCTTGTATCAGTTTCACGAATTTTTCTGTTTATATTCAAGCTGAAGTATAAAAATATATTTGTCTCTTTTCTTCTACTCCCACAAATGGAAACAAAATCAGCGCCGCACCTAGGAAAAGTAGCATACAATTAAAAAATGTCTGTAACGCCCTGAACGTGTTAAAAAAAATAAACTTGCTAGTAAAACAACCATAATAATAATACCTATAGATGCATAAGTAGAATAACTTACGGTTCCCAAATACGCCTCCGCTTGACGTGCATTGACGTTTGGAGGGTTATGCCCGAGGGATAAGCGCTAACATCGTTGACTTCAAGTCTTAAATACAAAATACAATAGGTAACACAAATACTTGGCGGAGGAAAGAAAACTTGTAAAAAAATAAAGGCACTACACGTGCTCTTTCAATAAAACGCGGCCCCGGGCGCTCCATACCCCCTCGGGTAAAACACAATATACAATAGGTAACATACTTTCTAAAATAAATACTTAGCGGAGGAAAACAGAAGTTAGAAATTTTTTTACCTTCGAGGTTAAATTGATTAATTTGAATATTAAAATCGATGCAATATATTGAATAATGACCATAAAAATAGTATAGCGGTGGACATATTATATGCTACAATAATCTATAAAGCAAAAAAGAAATTGATCACACATCCTTAACCATCACTTCAGTTGGAAACTTATAGCAGTCACTATTTAGATTTGATGTCGGAAGTGATTAAATAACTTTCCTCAATTATTAAGATATCATTAGAAACCTCACGGAAAATTCTTTTACATTTCTTTTGTGATTTATACTCTTGGACAACTAGTTTATTTTCACTAATGTCTTCAATTGTCTCAAACATACATAAATAAATCAAACATACATACAACCGAATTGAGAACCTCCTCCTTTTTTTGAAGTCGGTTAAAAAGCAAAAAAAGCGGTTAGGGAGTAAGGCGGACCGGGTCCACTCTGACGCACTAATTAGGGACCCTTACTGCCTAACTCTTATTACACATCTCTTAATTAAGGGTTAGGGACCCTGAATCAGTGTAGTGTAATACCCCTTTTAGCAAGGACAAGGACACTGAAGTTATTGAATTTTCTGTAATAAGTTAGATCAATAGGCTTTGTATTGTAACCGACAATGTCGCGGTGCATTTCGAGACCCATACCTATCGATACGTAAACATTACGCAAACAAATAATGCATTCACACCGAACCAAACTAGGTGACCTACCTGAAGGCCAATTGTCGTAAATAACATTGTTCAAATTACATTTCAATATCATTTCGATCAGAAATAACACCCTCAAAGTAGCTCAAAATACCCTCAAAGTTAGCTTTTTGTAAAAAAAAAACTGACTTTGAAGGCATATTTTGCCTATTTTGCTTTGAAATGCAATCGGGATGATATTGAAATGTAATTTAAACATATTATTTACGAGAATTGGCCTTCTGTTTGTTGAAATATTTAACAACAATAATAAACATTATTTGTTCGTCGTAATCCTTCCTGATCATGTTACCTAAAAATCAAATTAACTACGAAGCAAGAGTGACTAATTTGTAATTCGTCTATAAAGCAAAATACCTAAATTGTTAAATTATTTATTTTCAGAATGCCGTCAGAGTAAATAGACTATTCTGTTGAAAGACTAAAATTTGAAATGACTACGTTGTAAAATGACTTTAATGTAAAATGACTGCCTTATAGACATTTTGCTTCGTAGACAAATAAAAAATTTGAATTTGTCATTCTTGCTTCATATTACTAATTTGGGAAATAGCATTTCTGATTATGTTACTTACCTAAGAATCAAATTAACTACGAAGCAATATGCCTACAGGTCATGTCTAAAAAACTAAATCCCTATTAAGCAAACTACCTAAAATTTCCACAAAATGATGTCCTGAAGGCCAATTCTCGTAAATAACATTGTTCAAATTACATTTCAATATCATTTCGATTGCATTTCGATCACAAATAATACCCTCAAAGTAGTTCAAAACACCCTAAAAGTTAGCTTTTTGTTGAAAAAAACTGACTTTGAAGGTATCTTTTGCAATCGAAATGCAATCGGGATGATATTGAAATGTAATTTAAACAATATTATTTACGGGAATTGGCCTTCTGAACGGTTACTTACTTACCTACTTACTTAGTTGTAACATCTTGATTTAGGTACTCATTAAAAAAATATATCCATTTCATTTTATTACATATATTTATTTATTAAACTTAACAACTTATGAAAGTGAACTAAAAGCTTTATTCTTGCATTTCGGTGAGTGCGCTGCGGAATTATACGAACTTATTCCGCCTGCCCCATTTTACCATCGGACGAGCAGGGAGACAGCAAGACGACACCGTTTTTTGATCCAAGTTCCTAAGACTCGAACTAAGCGGTTTGCATCCACTTTTATTGTGCGCACCGCAAAGTTATGGAACTCCTTGCCTGACTCCCTGTTCCCCACGAACTACAATCTAGCGATTTTCAAAGCGAGAGTGAATCGGTTCCTACTGGGTAAGCACGCTCCATCGTAGGCCATAATGATGCTTACCATCAGGCACATTATGGTCAAGTGCAAACCCATTCATAATAAAAAAAATAAAAATAAAATTTTTTAAATTAAAACTTAATAACTACTTCTCTTTTTCTGAAGTACTAAATCTTCTATAATAAAGGGTTATTTTTACTAATGAAGTCGAACTGATTAATTATCATTAAATATACGTTTTTTCAGCCAGCGCACCTTATTTAAGAGTTGTAAGGGTATTATGATACCTTTATTTAGCTTTTCTAATTGTTCATGATATCTCTTATTAAACAATATATCTGCTTTATTTCGGTTTTTATTGTCGAATAAATGACTTTTTAAGCGACGTGCTTGCCACAATGCCTGTTTTTGTAATTTTTGTAAAAATAATATTATTGTTGAATTCGGTGGGACACGGGCATTTAGGCGTCGATGCCACCCTTCCAGACCATTGTTAGTCCTGTGTGTCTCTCCAGCACAACTTAACATCGTAGGCAATAATTTCTTCCATTGCCTTCCGAAATATTGTTGGAACCGTGTCATTTCTTCGCTTTCCGTAGAACTTTGCAATATTGCTGTCCATCCCTCCATTAAGCGTGATTTTGGAAGAAGAGGTAGGTTTGCTACATTAATTGTAGTAATTCGTCCTTCGGCCGTCCCGGTTAGACCAATATGTTTCGCATTCTTTTTAACAGCTTTACTGTAGTGATAGTAACACCCAGTTACAGACACGTTCGGGAAAACTAGTTTAATAGCTTGAAATTGTGCAGGCTCAAAGTCGCATTTATAGTTGTTAATCGTTATATTGAAATTGTCTTTTATGAGGTAGAAAAGTCTTTCGTACGTATTAGTAGACTTGTCAGGCAGTAGGGCATAAATAAATGGCACAATGTTTATTGTCTCATCGTCACTGAACATATCTATGTGTATAGTAAATAACTGTTTGAAAGGTTCCGGTACCCTTTTTTCTGTGCCATCACCAAAAAACTGAGACTTATTTGCCAAATTGCAAATCATCTTTTTAGCAATTGGTGTGGAGAACAACAAAATTTTATTGTTGTCATCTCCATTATCGCAAACCAAAAAATTTTTGGCTAATATATCAGGTATTTGCACTTCATTTAAATTTCTAAACTCGGTTTTTGTACTCTTTAAAAAATTTCTTCTACATCTAAGTAAGGTGTCTTTCTTTGCTTTAAAAACAGGTAATAGATTATCGTCATCGTCAGATTGAGAAAGATTTCCAGTAAAAACTTCTTCAAATATCTGCTGCACAGGAACAAAATTTTTAACAACTTTACCTTTGCATTCCTCCATTAAAATAGAGACTTTATTGCGCGACGGATCCGGTGAACATACATGAGTTGTCTCACGCAAAATAGTATTATTATCTTGGTTTGTTTTCAAAGACGCATAACAGTATTTTCTATTACAGCACCTCCATAGCTTAGTTCCGTCAGCGTTGATTTTATTTAAAGTATATCTAAATCCCTTACACAACAGTAACTGTCCCCCTTTTTGATTAAGAATGATCTCGAAAGTGGCCATTAGAAAAGATTTTAAATCTATGGACACAGAATTACTGATATGAAAATTATCCAAAAGAACTATGGAACTTAGGATAGGAACACGATACTGTCACTGCATTTATCTGACACTCGGGACTCAAGTGGCCAGTAATTTTACAATAGGTAAAAGTATTTAATACAGTCAAAGAAGTTTATGTTTGACATTATTTTAGGCATTTTGCTTGGTAGGCTTCTTGGTCCTTAGGCATGTTTAGGCATAATTAATTTTAGGCAATTTGCTTAGTATGCTTTTTGCTTCATGGGCTTCATAATCCTGAGGCAAATTACTGTTTAGTCATACTGAATTTTAGGTAGTTTGCTTAATAGGGATTTAGTTTTTTAGACATGACCTGTAGGCATTTTGCTTCGTAGTTAATTTGATTTTTAGGTAACATGATCAGGAAGGGTCGTAATGCCCTTTATCGGTAAGTATAGGTCACAACATTCACCGCGCAAAATAAAACTCTATACCAAGCTCCCATAGTTAACGTCAGGGTGTTGTGTTGTGTACACATAAATATAGTAGCTTACTATGTCTTTCTCCAAGTCCTAATCTATTTCATAAAGGTATAAAAAATCATAAAAGGTTGCCTGGAAGAGGCCGTTTTCAGCGGTAAGACCGTCTATTGTACCATGCTTAAGGTCTAACATAGGGTGTCTAACATATGTTTGTTACTTCGGCTTGTGTTGTAGGCCATGCCAATATTTCGCTGTCGATGCTCTGATGAATATCAGGAATGCAGCATGTCAATATTTACATTTTTTTTTTGTTAAAATACACCTTCGTATGCTTTTTGCAATTTTTATCTTAACCAATCAGCACCTGCGATCCTTTTTGTAGCATTGAAATTATGCTTGAAATCAAATCTGTCTCTGTTTCCACACATCTATGCGTCACTCACACTATGACCATACGTCAATATAACCGTGCACCACCACATACGTAAAATTGGTCTCTTTTTTCACGCTGAAACAGAGTACTTCCTGGATGTTAAACAGTGATATTTTTGGTCTGCCCCTACAATAGCTTAAATTAGGCCTACTTTAAGTCATAATAAGTTAAATATCTCAGTATAAAACGTAGGAATCTCTAAAACATTTAGTAGGGAAAACGTATAACCTTAAAACGGAAATATTTCAAGAAATCCCGCACTTCTCGTTGTAACTGTCATATAATGACATTGACAAATATATTTTTCGTTCAAAAACAAAAAAAGTTGGGATACAAGTTCATTAGTCCACAGATAATCACAAAAAAATTGGACTTTTGACAACAAAATGCATTTAAGGGTAAACTCTCGTATGTAGAGTAATTTGTTCTCATTACGAAATGCATTGCCTGTATTTCTTTGTGATATTTGCAAGTGAAATTTTCAGAGAAATCAATATGAATACAGGTCTCATCATCTCATAATTTTTATAGTCTTTGTTTTTTTTATATTGGTAATAAAAATTAAATATGTGATGGGTTTTAAATTTCTTCATTTCTGAACGAAATATCCTAAGTAACTCTTGTATAGTACAAGACCCTTTTTCTTTATCTTAATCATCTTTTTAGTTTTTCTTTCTCCTATTTTTTCATATTCATGCTCTTTTAACATCCAAATAAACCAGCTGGCGTCATCCAATAGTTTTTCATTGTCAACATTTATTTTTTTACTGAACACGTGTTGCAATAATTATATGTACATGCAATTTTTTAAGTTAAAATCACTTACCAAACCTGTTATAACTTCATTGAAATTATCAGTCTTCAAAATTTTAAGAGATCATCTTTGTCTGCTGTAAATAAGGCAAGTTTCGTCGGCATATTAATTTATAAGCTGAACACCATTGGTAAACATTGTTCATAACATTGACTTAAGCTAGGAAATGGAGGGGGCCGAGTACGCTTCCCTGAGTTCCTTCAGTAAAAGGCATTACTTTTAGGTACTTCTTAACGGGACCTCTAATACCCGAATTATTGAATTTCTCTAGAAAGTGCTTGTGATTTATGGTATCAAAAGCCCTAGAAAAATCAATGAAAAGCGCCAGAAAATGTTTCCTATTGTGTAAGTGGTGGTTGACCTCATTATTGAATAGGATGGATGTCGTGCTTTTCATCAGGTGAAAGCCATAGGGTCGATTTCAGTTTAGTATTTAATTTTACACTTTTTTTAACATCATGGAATAAATGCGTTTTTTTTAATAGTTTATGGTCGTGAACGTTTATGTGATAAAATAATGTAAGTTTATAATAAAAACATGGAGCAAAACTTACTAAATCAAGAGAAAATGAAAATTTACGTAACACGAATGAGATAGTTGGGACACTAATGAAATTCCTGGATTACGAATGATGATTACGCGACACTAATGAAAATAACATTTGATAGGTCATATAACAAGGCTAACATAGGAGAGATGTCTTATTGCCTATACTGGAACATTGAAACAAGAAAATGTTAAGCGAAATTATTTATTTATAAAAAAAATGAATACTTAAATAAAGTTAGATTTGTGTTTCTAAAAATTAAAGGAAATATTCATATCAATATATAAAAAAATGTAAGTTAAATACAAGTGACAAGTAATTAAAAGATCAACATAAACGCAAAATTAAACTTATTAGTCTAAATCTAGGTAGGTAGATGCTCCTAGACAGTTACTAATTTTTAACTAAATTTATGATTAAAAACGAAATCGTAAATAGCAAATAATTAGGAGAAAATATTAATATTAATAATCACAATAAAATAAAATTAAACATTTTAGGTAGGTATTCGTTCCTGAACAGTTAGTAATTTTCGAATTATTTTTAAATTCTTATAAATACTACTTAATAATTTTAATAGTCTTACAAAATAATATTGCAAATGACAAACAATTAACACGAATCAACATAATTATACACTGAAAATAATAACAATTGCTTACCTACTTATAATATGATTAGTTACTACTCAAACACAATGAAATCTAATTTTATACTTAATAGTCTAGGTAGTTTATTCTAGTTATACTTAACTAGTTATTTTAAGATCCGTCTTGATTTTGATTAAAAACGAAATCGTAAATATCAAATAACTAAGAGATCAAATTATAGGAGAAAATAAATATTAATAATCACAATAAAATAAAATAAAACATTTAGGTAGGTATTCGTTCCTGAACAGTTAGTAATTTTAAACTTTGGAAGTCAAATTATTTTTAAATTCTTATAAATACTACTTAATAATTTTAATAGTCTTACAAAATAATATTGCAAATGACAAACAATTAACACGAATCAACATAAACACCGAAAATAATAACAATTACTTACCTACTTATAATATGATTAGTTACTACTCAAACACAATGAAATCTAATTTTAAACTTAATAGTCTAGCTATGTAGTTTATTCTAGTTGTACTTAATTAGTTATTTTGAGATCTTTCTTGATTTTGGCTAGTCATTGGTTTCAATCAAATATATTTTATTCATTATTTTTTAACAATAATAATAATCATAAGCTTAAGATAATACTTAAACTACTTCTTGTCGATGTTATTAATGAACCGGAAAAATTCTTTTTCATGCCCAGCCACCTTTGGTTGGTTATCTATAAATGTCTGGTTTGCCCAAGAATCTTTTGCTTCTGCAAGTGTTACAACAAATTCTTTATCTTCTTTGCCTTTGCTTATTTTTTTAGGTTTTGAAATTTTTGTAGGTTTTTGTAATCCTGACGTTGATGGTTTATTATTCTGATTCAAAATTGGAACAGGGATGTTGCTCAAAACTCGTATAATCTTATTTGGCGGATAAATTTTAACATTTTGAACATTTGACTCAATGACGCTTTTGTATATTTTATGTAACTGCATATGGATATTGTCATGTTCGCAGATTTTATCTATACATAGAAAACAACTTAGTCTTCTAAACTCCAGAAAATCACAGTTAGATTTCCAGATTACCTGGTGGACAGACATTGTGCCTTTGAAAGGAGTTATATCTTGAGGTAGCATTATTTGTTTTTCAATAATTTCGTGTTCATTGACGACTCGTATCTCTACGTTTTTGACATTCCTTCGTACAATGTTAAGAAATTCTGAGAAATCTCCCACGTCATTGCCACATTTAACCTGATAATCAGCACTTCTTTTAACAACAGCGCCGATGCCATCAGGTGCGCCCTTCCCGTGGCCAGCTTCGCTGTAGTTCCAAGTAACTAATTTTACATGTGGAAAAGCATTACGTATCTGCGTCATTATATAAAATATATGTTTGTTTCTATATTGGCTTGTAGGGCTGTCTGTAAGTATGTGAACAATGGCAATGTTTGGACATTTTTCTAATACGAATTCTAACGCTTTCTGTAAGTGTGCCCAGACTGCTGGCGAGTCATGCCGAGTACATTCGCTAACCGTGCATAAAGAATAATTAACAGTTTCTCTTCCTTCTTTGACATAGGCTACAACGGTATGAAGAGACACCTGCCCTCGACTACCTCCAAAATGCAAACTTTGTATCTCTTCTGTAAATTTGTAACTGTAGTTTTCGGAGAAGTCCATATGAAGTAAAGTTTCATTATTGTCAAGAGATTTCTTCAATTGACGAATAGTTTGATATTGATGGAGTATGTTCACAGTATGAGTTAAGAAACTTGGCAGAAGCAGTTCTAATTTATTTATCAAATTTCTAGGTTTAATTTTTCTTGTAAATTTTTTCACTATATTTATTTGCTTCAAACCCACATTTTCTTATCTTTACACCATTCTTGATATTCAATGTCTTCCTCATTATTAAATTCTTTATAAGCCAGAGTTTTACTCTTGCAGATTTCACAAATTCTGGCAACACACTTTGTATTATATTTAGAGCAGCATAAGACGTCCAACATGTCTTGCCCATTTTTTATGTCTAAAATTTTATTATTTCGCAAAGAGGAGATAATAAGGTCTATGTTTGTGTGTGTTGAACAAGCACATGTTTCTCTATCATCTCGAGGCAGGTACACCCAAAATGGACGCAATCTAGAAAAAGTTACGTAGCTTATTCTTATGTTGGGGTTCTCTTCCAAAAATTTTTTATGTATGTTTTTTATTGAGTCCAGTAATTAACGTTTTTGTTTCTGTATTCCAAATTTTTTGACAAATTGCTTTTTTCCAGGACAAATGCGACTATTGATATCATCCTCATAAGTGTTTTTCACGATTTCTTGAACATTATCATTAAAACGATTCATTTTCTTCAGAAAACTGTCGCGTAGACACTTTTTACGAAGGTCTACTTTAGATCTTTTATTGGCAGCTGATTTTTTAAAATTATCTTTAGGCAAATCAGATCGACGACATTTATCGGTAGAAACAGCAGCATTATTACTTTCAGTTGTACGATTAAGCTGGTTTCTTAATTTATTGATGGTTTTTCTTAAGATTTGACATCTGTTCTGATATTTTTTTATCAAAAGAGACATTTCTGCTTTTTCTCGTTTGTGCTTATTCTTTAAAGCTTTAATTTTATACTGATATATTGTATTCTTGTTGCCTTTGTTTTTCACATTCGCAGCTATATTCAAAGGATCGGTGGTAGTTATGTCTGTAACCGCCTCATTCACTTCTTCTCTAAGAGTAATCTCTTCTATCTTCTGATCTTTCTTTTTCTTTTCGAGGTATTTTCTCGAATTTTCCCTCCAACGCTTCCGTTGTGCTCGTTGTTCCCTCTTACCCAGTTGTTTTATGCTCTTTTGTTTATTTTCTTCTTTTCTTTTCAAATAAGCTTCTCTTTTCTTAGCTTTTTCTATTGTGTACTTTTCTGGATTTGATTTGATTTTTTTGTATCTCTCCCTCCGCGCTATTCTTCTTCTTTCAAGTTCCGCTGTGCATTTCTCTTTTTTACCCATCTTGACCTTAAAGCAAAATTGCACAACACTTAGTTTGTTATACCGCGTGTTTCGAGGACAGTAATTTAAGGGGTTTGTTCTAGACGTCTAGGCGAACAACTTTTGTTCAACAACTTTAAAAAATTCGAAATAGTTTTCAAATTTTTTGAGTTTTAAGTTTACTTGAAAATCAGCTGTTTCTTAGAGTTAGAGGTCATTAACCTTAAGTTGACCTTTTATTTGGTTTGGACTACTAGTATCTAAACATTAATTGACTTTACTTTCAAAAACAGCTGTTTTTCAATGAAACATAACCTCAAAATTTTCGAAAAAAAAAGTTCGAATTTTCAAAAGTCGTAGAACAAAAGTTGTTCGCCTAGACGTCTAGAACAACCCCCTTTCTGATTAAATTACCCTCCCCGAAACACACTCTATAATTAAATAAAACACTATAAAACTAGTAGTTCTGCAAACAGTAGGTAGACCTCGCGAGCACCATCTAGCATTCAAATAAAAAAAGAATCATTGAAATCGGATCTTATACAGTGGAGATATCAATTAGCCCCCTTTGTGGACGAAATACCCTACCAATAAAAAATCCCACACGACAAAAAAAAATCTATATGCTCATAGTACCTGTATACCAAGTTTCATCAAAATCGGTTGAAAAATACGACATGTAGAGGAGAACCACCAAACAAACAAACAAACTGACAGAGAAAGCAAATTTCGCCAGACTTGATGCAGAGTCGCTTCGCTCGCTCGGTCAATAACGTTGTTCACATTTATATTTAATTTAATAAGTATTAACTTAAATTAATTTCATTAGTGGTAATCTCAATATCATTAGTGAAACCTGAAAATCGACACGAATGAAACGACACTAATGAATTTTATGATGAAATTACACATTGTTTTGTCTATGGAACGTTCTAGAAGCTATTAGAAAAATAGTCGTTAATCTACAATAATTATTTGATATTTTTACGATAAACACTGAATCTTTTACAAAGATCTTGTCAGGCACAATCTTAGGAACACAAATGATCATATTTTGGGTTTATGTATTGAAATCGAATCAAATATGGATTTCTTACCGTAAAAACGTGCGTGCGCACGTCCGTTCGCTTCGTTTGAGCTCACTCTACTGAGGTCCTGTGACGCTGCGGGGAAGGGGGATCGCGGTAGCATACGGGTGTTGTGTTTATGACTACTTCAATAACGGCTACACTAATGATTTAAATAATGAAGTGCGTAATGAATGCTATGGAAAACATACATTTTGAAGAGATTCAAATAAAATAAGTAGTTTTTCTTGCTCTCAATATACTAATGTGAAAACGATTACAGTGACAATAAAATTTCCTATGTTTAAAATTGTGTTATTTGAAGTTTAGTACAAAAATTCAAGGAAAAGACCAGTGACACAAATGAAAGGTCACATGGTTTTATTTAATTTTTTCAAATAATATATATGTAGGACAATTTTCTTTTACTGCCATAAATAAAGGGGTAGCGTATGGATAATATTGAGTGGTATTTATATTAATTGTAGTAGAAATTAAGGATTTATTTCAATGGAAATAATTTTTAGTTGACCTTGAAATCGACCCCATACTGGTTTGGGCTTATTATATAATGCTTTTCATAGAAAGTATGAATTTGATTACTTATACATTTTTCGACTATTTTATCCAATGAAAGAAGGAGATTGGACGGTAGTTACAAACGTCATCCTGTCTACCCTTTTTATGCACCGGGCGAACACAACTTTGTTTAAGTTCGTCCGGATACATTCCTGTATTGAAGCTGGTATTGATTAGTTGTGCTATAGTGAGGTATATTGTTGGCAATGCTTTTAACGTCCATAATTTTAATTCCATCGTTTCCTGGAGCTTTCCTATTATTGAGACTACTAATATCTTTTCAATGTCCCGGGGTTCTGCTTTTTTTAAACGTAAACTAACGGTTACAGTAATCACTACTATTTAATATTTTATTTGTGCATGTGGGTAGAATGGCTCTAACAGAATTTTTTATTTTTTTATTTGCCATAAGTAGCGGGGGTTCCCAACATTGTCATTTATCTCATTACGGTAATATCTATTTCTGCCATTTTTAAGTATTTTATGTATTCTATTTCGTAGTTTATTATATTCCACAATCTAAGAGAGTTATTTGATGTATCTTTTTTCCATTGATTTATTTATCCATTTTAACATGTATTATGTCACCTACCCCACGGTTGGTTTGGTTTGTTTATTTAAATGTTGTTTTTTGCTTTTTAATGATTTCTTATACGCTGACTCAAAATTCCATCGGATTTTATAAATACTTTTCGGGCACGCCATATTTTCAGTAGTAGACCAGTTACTATTATTGAGCTCGTTAATTAAAATAGTTTTATCGTGATATTTCACTTTACTCCTTACTGCATCACCTTGTATGCGCGATAAGCACATTCCTTCACAGGCGACTAACACGATGCGGTGATCTGCCAGAACAGTACCGACAGCCGCCGTGCACGGATTCATACGTGTAAACAAGTGGTCAATACATGACTTGGTTACCTTATCTAGTCTCTTTTCAATACGAGTGTAATCCGTTATGCCTACTATGAATCCGAGCCCGGTTAGCATGTCGATATATATATGTTATATTGTATTATTCTTATTTAAGTCGATGTTCGCGTCCCCAAGTATGATCGTGTTGTGTTATGCGCTTACATATAATCTAAGATCCCTTTAAGAACGACCTTCACCGAGATGCTTATTTAATGAAACGTATTTTATATTTAGTTTAATATGTCAATAAATATAATCCATATGGGTTGCCTAGCAAATTTCAGTCCAGAGTATGTTTAATTAATAATTAAAAAAAACTTTTTTTTAAACATTTCACCGGTATGATTGTTAGATAAATTCTATACCAATCGAAAGTATGAAGCCCATAGAATATGCAAACGTTAGGTTGCCTATTTTTTTCCGGTCACAACTATCGAGTTGCCAGGTATAAACAGGTAAATCTGTACTATAGCATTTTGCAACGGTCTGTTTATTGAATGAAATTTAAATGAAATTAAAGATTATTTTATTCTGAACACGGTGGTATAGGGTTGCCTGCGAAAAATCAGTCCAGAATTGCGGTTGTCGAATTTTAAATCAATTATTATGTACTTACTGTATATTCAGCACTAAAATTAAGAAATTCTTCGTTATATTTTTTATTCAAAACGGTTACTTTTTTGTAGCACGTGGTATGATAACCTACAAATTGAAGAGACGCACTGGATAGCTCAACAAAATTGTATTTAAAGTGTTTTTTTTACGAAAAGCTAACTTTAATACACAGTTTTTAAAAGTTTCATCATTAAAATCAAATATTTCATCATCCGATCCACACAAAAAACACTTTTTTGCCATTTTTTCTAACAATAAATAGTAGCACGTTTTTTCAATTGTATTTATAGCGACACTCTACTCCAAAATGATGCATAGTATACACGAGTCTATCGCTATCCTTTTCTTTTCCAAGCCCAAATAGCATGCGCACTCTCTTTCTTTAAGTGGGTGGCCTTTAAACAGCTGCTATGCTGTGTCCTCTTCTATCGCATGGGATGGTCGGTTGGGACCTCTCAGTCGCACACATTCACTCGGAGCAATATTTTACTTTTTAAAATTCGACAACCGCAATTCTGGACTGATTTTTCGCAGGCAACCCTATACCACCGTGTTCAGAATAAAATAATCTTTAATTTCATTTAAATTTCATTCAATAAACAGACCGTTGCAAAATGCTATAGTACAGATTTACCTGTTTATACCTGGCAACCCGATAGTTGTGACCGGAAAAGAATAGGCAACCTAACGTTTGCATATTCTATGGGCTTCATACTTTCGATTGGTATAGAATTTATCTAATAATCATACCGGTGAAATGTTTAAAAAAATATTTTTTTTTAATTATTAATTAAACATACTCTGGACTGAAATTTGCTAGGCAACCCATATGGAATTATATTTATTGACATATTAAATTAAATATAAAATACGTTTCATTAAATAAGCATCTCGGTGAAGGTCGTTCTTAAAGGGATCTTATACTAATAGGGTTGTATGCAGTTCGTATACACGTGATATTCATAAGATATGATAAAGACACGTATTTCAGCTGTGTCGACAAAGAGTATGACGGAATGTGCTGACACACAGGAATGTGTGTCCGCCACAATTACAATTAATTATTTAAGTAGGTAGTAATTTATAATTTACGTGAGATTATGTGAGTGAAGAAGATTTTTACTGACTCAAATACCCATTGTTGTTTTGGTAGTACTAATACTTCAATATCGGAAAACGATCGTACTGTGTGAGGCCTGCTCTTATCTTCACATTTCTTCACGTAGATAAATCCAGATTTGCACCACACGTACTTATAGGAATCCTTTAGTTTTGATTGAGCATTATAAAGCAGGGTTTTGTGCGGTGAGTAAGGGCTTCACGTATGAAGATCCTGCGTATACCTTGCTCCCTGGGCAATTGAGTCATGATATCTCCAGCCGTTATTTCCTTATCTTTGTCTGCCTCCAGCCACATCTTACGAACAGCATTGGATTTGACTTCTACCAATATATGTCTCATGTAGGCATACGGCGGGCAGATACGATGTCGTTGATGTTGAGTTTCAAAGTACCCCCTATAGCTTCTACTATTCTGTCAACGTTTTGATTCGAGATTCCTGGAACTCCAGCTACTTCCATTGTGCTTCAATTCATTGAAATGTTGCTTTAAGGCTGACATTCGCAGTTCGAGATTTTTGTTCTTAAGGAGTTCGATGTGTTAATTTACCAGCATTTCTATAGTGTTCTTCTGCTTTTTAACGATATCCTCTACCCCGGTCATTTGTCCGTTCAAGATTTTGACATGCGCCGGCGCTTCTCCACACCCGTCTCTCGATACTTCCTTTTTAGGTTGTGTATTTGGTCAGGTAATTTACCAGCCAGTCTTGGGACAATGCCACGAGTAAATTCCACAATTTTTTGTGAAAATAAACAGAAGGCTTTTCTTGAGGAAAAACACTGGTTTATTGCACGGGCCCAGTTTGCACTACTTTTTAAGAGTCATGTGTTTGAAGTTCCAATAGTTCTTACTTCTTAAACGTGCTGCATTATGTAAAGGAATACTTTTGTCCAGATTTAATAAGTCTTTCCTTCCAATTTTGCATTTAACAGTAACCGTAAGTCCTAAAAATACCACAGTAGGTATAAATTGGTTGTAAAAAATATGCCAATATTATGGCAAAAAAGAAGATACTAACACATATGTCTGTATCCGTTAAATCTTCAATAGAAATAGTGATTGGTGAACAAATAGCAACTGGTAAATTTTCATTGGATGCTTTGGAGCACGAGGTTAATAAAGTAAGCGATTATTCTGAATTACCAGCTGCACACATTATGAGTAACTTACAATAATTGTAATATCCCGAACTATTTTCATAAAGTTCTAAGTTTTTACAAAATATTGCTCTTGGTCCAATTAGGTTAGCAATTAGCGGCTGTATCAGCAAAATGTTGGTGCAGCTATAATTGCTGAGGCAGAACCTTTTTGACCACACGTGATTGACACATTTTGATTTATTAATTATTTTCAGTTGTTCTACACATTATTGTCAATCTCGAATAATTTGATTTAATTAGCTTCGAATTTTATATAGACTGCAACTCGATAATTATAACACACTATGACGCTAGTCGCGGAGCACATCTTAATAAGGATGGCAGGGTCGCCATGTAAGGATGGGACTCGGAGGCAAGTAAAACGATCAAGCTCTGGATTACAACTGTATATATTTTAGAATAAATGTGCGTACCTATGATACATGATAATCTTAACCTACATACATCTCAGAAGATAGGTCCAGCTTTTTCATTTCCTTTTTATCTTTTTCTACAAGGCTGTGAACGCTATCGGCGTCGTTGTGAGTGTGACCTTTCAAAGTCAAAGTCAATTTTTTTTATTCATTTGGATGCTTAATACATTTGTACAAAGATCACATAGAAACGTCTTAACTTTAATAAGATATTTGTGGGTTATGCTACTTATATTAACAAAATGAGAAACTGCGTAAAAGAGCACATGCTTGCTATTGCTTTGTATACACGACGGTGTATGGGGCTGGTGTTATCAAAGATTGACAAACTATTTTCAATAACTGTTTATTTATGTAACTTTAACGCACTATTAAACTACACTTTGTGGACTGTAATGTTCGCACTTGATCGTTTCTCTCATAAGACTACATAAGACTGGCAACGAAGGCTCGACGTCCCGCTTTTATATTGTTTTAAAAGTTCTCTACAAGTTTCTAGAAAATCCGCGAAAATACTTAACAAAAGACCATAGATAATGAATATTCTGGACGTCGAACTTTCGTTGCTGTCAAAGTCAGTGTTGCCATCTGGTGGAGAATAGAGACAACTACGCAATTATCGATGGCTAATCTGTCAGTGTCACTGTCTATTGTCAGTTTTCTGTCAAACACTGTATTTCATTTTGCTTATGGCGCGAATTTTAAATTTATAACTTTTCTGTCCTGCACACTTTGTTTTTATTTTGACCTGTACAGTTATCGGAATAGAAGATGATGTCTAAATTCTTTCCTGAATTCTGGCTATTAAGTTTGCTTAGTTAATCAAAGATACATGAATCTATTTCATTGGCACCTCTTGGACCCTCGGTTTTTCCATTCGGCCATAGCGGACCCATAAGTTCTTTGGTCAATCGGCTTGTATTTCCTCGCAAACCTTTCTTTAAAGATATTTCAACAAAGTCATCCTCCAGGTTAGATCGCATAAAAATCGAAAACTCATCTTCTTTCTTAATCATTATCTCTTTCGTATTATGCCAAGACACTTTTGACCCATCCGTGGCTTTCTTTCTGTTTGTTATTTTCTTTTCCAAGTTAACGCTTGACAAAAAATCTTCTTTTCTCATTCTATGAACTTGAATTGGATTAACTTTTTTACATGTTTGCATTATACGCATATAATCTTCTGGCGTGTATAGTCTTTGCTGCAATTTTAGTGCACATTTTTTTGGCCAAAATTGGTATCGTTAGGTAAAAAACTGTGACTGGATTCCAGAAACCGAAGTCTGATTGTTTGTAGTGTTGGGTGGTCGCCTAAAAAAGCCTTTAGCATCAATGTCAGCTTTATATTACGGTTTTGACCACCGCAAGAGTCACTCCAAAGTATTAGGTCCTTAACGTCATCGCCAAGTCTCAGTGTTGCCACATTACAACTTGATATATCTGTTGTATCGTTAGGTGAAAAAATCTGTATGAGAACATTATGCTATAATCTGTTTAAAATCTGAATAGACTATTTGTAATATTAAGTATGTTTATTTTATTATGAGATAACTAGGTAAGCTGACAAAATAAAGTCATCATTTAAAAGGAAACAGTAGTTTAAAATATATTTATTATTTTTTATACATATTTTATTCATTTTCGAAACCAAATCCTTATCGACATTAAAGTCAAAAAAGCTGCTATTTTGACGTGAGAATTTTCGATTGAAAATTAGGGTGTTTTTTTGATATTAAGTTAAAATAAGGCGAAAAAATAAATATTTTAAATCAAATAAATTACAGTGTATTTGGGACATAATAAGATAAGTTTTCACCAAATTTCGTAGAAAAAAAAAACATTTTTGAAAAAGATAAATATAAAAAACCAAAAACTGGGTTATTTGAATTTTTCACCTAAATTTTGAGGTTATGTGAAAAAATTGTATATCCAAAAGTTATAGATCTTTTTATTACCTACAACTTTGCCATTCAACTTTTTTCCATAGGACTTGTAGTTTTGCCGGAAATCAAGATAAACCATTTTTTACCCTTAAAAACCCCCCCCCCTCCCACTTCCCGAACTCGGATCGACCGTAATTTATTTTTTCTTTCATTTTTATCATATTCCCCTCCTTTTCTAATGGGAATCATCCTACTGTGATTTTTTTTGGTTTCAAAAATTATCGACCCTGGTCTATTAGCTTGTTTACTTTTCATAAAGTTCCAAAAACACCTAGGATTATCCTTAACATTTGATTGTATTTTACGCTCATATGCTTCGTATGCTATTTTTATTTTATTTTTTACCATAGAACGATAACAAGAAAAAGTATCGTAATCACTTTTAGATTTCGTAACCTTAAATAGTTCATGATATCGCCACTTTTGTCTTATACTCAATACTAGATCGGATGTATACCACTGTGGATATACATATCTTTGAGAGTAACTTAATTGCCTAAATGTTTTCTTTTAAAAGGAGTTATTTATAATGCTCATGTTATAATGAAATTAAGTACATGGTATGGCACTATTTTACAATTCTCATGATGTAGACATTTTTTCTAAACGGTTGGCCACACAGATCCCATCCATTTTTTTTGGGTCCGGCCGTTACGCTCTCATTCCGCGAGACCCTCGGCCGCGACGCTCACGAATTTTAATCCTTGTTTGTCCGCGACGCTCATGATGTTTTATTTGTTTTTGCGAATTTCTTGAGTAGGTACTGTTGCTATTAAAATTGGTAAAACAAAATAATAAATGATGTTAGTCTGAACTATGTATTTTTGGTTTAAATATGAATAAGTAGGTTCAATTGTATAGAAATATTATGTGAAATAAAAAGTTAGTTGATTTTGTTTGTATAATCATTTATTTTCTTTTTGTCTTTTGTTAGTACTCTAAATTGTTTTGAATTTAAAACCTACAAAGTAATAAAATTAAAAATCAAAGAACAACAAAAAGTTACATAATTATAATTTGTTCAAAAATAAAAAATAAAATAAAATTGTTCAAACACCCTTATGCGTACAATACTACAGTAAATGTAAAATAAAAAAAAATAACAAATCAATATAGGCTTTGGGAATACAAAAAAAAACCTATTCATTCATTGAAATTAAATCTAGATCATAGTTTTGGCACATGGTTCAGTTTTCATTGGGTTTATTACAGCTAGTGTACAATATTTTTAATAAACAGTAGAGGTATTTGCACAGAGGTGAAATATAAATGAATTATTTAGATAAATATTATGTTATAATATAACAATAAAGTATTTAGAGTTACCAGGTTAAGTTCAATTTGTATTCTTAGAGGTAAATAAAACATGTAAAATTATAAAAATCAACAAATCAATATAGAGGATATAAAAAAAACAAGAAATACCTATTCACTTAAAGAAATTAAATAAATATTATATAAACTTTCGGTTTAGTTCCTAATGGGCAGAAAGCAAGTGTACCGTACCGTGTTCTTACTATACAATAAAAGATTTTGTATTTGTACAATAAAAGGTATGTAAATAAAGGTTATATATGAATATTTGCAATTAACAATAAAATATTTGTCTGTAACTAAATCTATATATATAAAAGAAAGTCGTGTTAGTTACACTTTTTATAACTCGAGAACGGCTGAACCGATTTGGCTGAAAATTGATGGAACTTAGAACCAGATCGGGATTTACGCGGGTGAAATTAAATATACGTACGAAATATTCTTTTTTTTTTCGATATTCAAACGAGATCGGGACTTACGCGGGTGAAATTAAATATACGAATTATTCCATATTCAAACCCGCATAAGTCCCGATCCCGTGGGAATATCGGGATATACACTATTATGTATTCTGTGACGTTCGTCTTTGTTGTAAGGCGTTCGACCGGGGGCTGCAGTTTTTTTGTTGATTACTCAGCACCTACTAATTGGATTTTGATGTAAAGTATACCACGACTTTCCTCAGATTTCACTTGGTTTAGGCGTTTTTAATTGTAGATTATGTAACAAACAAACAGACAGATATATTTTAGTTCTATTACTTTTTCGAAGTCCAACAGACCCTTTTTTTTTGATTTGCTGTATTATATAGAAATCAATGCCACTTTTCGTTGTAATTTTATAACTCAAGAACGGGCTCACCTATCCAAACTAAATGTTTAAGCTTTGTTCGGACTATTTAGTAGATGGTTTATGTGAAGTTTGCACAAAATCGGTCGAGCGGTTCTTCATTTATCACATTTTTTTAACGCATCGGATGCCAGCCTACTTCGTTTATGACCCGATAAAAATGTACCTTCCCCAGGGCTACTTACGGCAGTCTGCGTCTTGAAAAAAAGCCTAAACTAGTTGCCTCGACCAAAATACGCCGTTTTCCGAAGTTCTCGATAATCCCACGACGTCTCTGTGCGTTTAGTGAGAACAAAAGATCTTGGACTCGGATTGTATAGTGATGTGTTATTGACGTTATTTATAAATAAATATCGAGGTTTTTATATTTATGAATGGGATTTTTTTTTTGCAAAACGCAGGTAGGTCAAAATTACAAATCAATAAAGTAAATATACTTACTGGCGCCATCTAGCATCGAAATGGATAGTTTTATCGAAATTATTTTTTTCGCTTTGAGTGCTTATGATAGACGAGGGCCGAAGCCTTCAAAAATGATAAAAAATGAAAAATAATCACTATCAATAATCAAAAGTGATTTTTTTTGGTTTCAAAAATTATCGACCCTGGTCTATGACGCCACTGTACGTTTTTAAATTTCCATCAATGTCTTCTGCGTAACTAACTCGATGCCTAAATCGCCCAGGATCTTCTTCAATAAGTAAGTATCTAATTTTTGTGTATTTTGTCCATGATATTGGGCATCCTAATCCTAAAATTTGTATAAACCTAAGATTAAAAATGACTAGGTACGCCATCTATTGAATCATTAAGAACCGGAATTTAGCGCAGTCTTGTAAATTAGTCAATAGAGGGCACTACAGGCGCATCTTCTGAATCGCGCTAGCGTTGTGTTTCGATGAAAACACTACTTCCGTAGCTGAAATTATCTTCGACAACTTTTTAACAATGAACTTATAATGAATTACAAGATTAAAGTTAAGGCACTTTGGCTATTTTTGAGACGACAGAGGTCAGGCTGTCGTAATAAAATATGAAATACAAATATTGACATGCTGTTTATTCGCGGGATACTTTATCTCGATATTCCTACGGGATCGGGACTTACGCGCTGCTAGTTAATTAACTATATACAATAAATAAATAAATATTGCAGGACATTCCACACATCGCCATCTAGCCCCAAACTAAGAAACTACACTTGTGTTATGGGTGCTAGACAACGGATATACTACTTATATACTTTTCTTTTGTAAATAAATACTTATTATACATAGAAACAACCAGACCACAGACAAATATCTAAGCATAAATACTTGTCCGAGGCGGGAATCGAACCCGCAACCCTGTGTTTGGCAGTCCGGCATGGTGACCATTATGCCAACTGGATAGCGTCAATATGGTAGGTAGTTGGTAGGTAGGTTTTGTCAGTAGGTAGGTGGCGTGTTACAATGTGATGCTACACCTTCATTATTTTTCTTTTGCAATCACAATGGAACACGCTTACTATTTACAATATTCCTGGTTTTTTATTAAAGCGTGTTTTTTTTAAACTATTAATTTATTTTATACTTTTTGGTCTTTGATAACGAAATATGTTAGATCAGACCCTGGTTACCATTGAAAGACAAACTACTCGTCAAGACGATTCTAATGAGCCCAAACTCGATGGGGTTGTGTCGTTTCATTGCGAAGTTCCTATGACCACCTTCCAGTTCCATCATCAGACCCTGGTTACCATTGAAAGACACACTACTCGTCAAGACGATTCTAACGAACGAAAAAGTTCTAATAAAAATCAATACAGAGCACTATCTAACATAATAATTAGTATCGTTGATTAGATGAAAGTTGATGCGGTTTTTTTAATAGATAGAGTGATTCAAGAGAAAGGTTTTAGATATAAAACAAAACTACCGCGCGTACGAAGTCGCGGGCAACAGCTAGTATTACATAAGGTTTGACTGAAACTGTTGGAATATTTAAATGATTGGTAATTAAATTTTTCAGCAACAATCCAGCCTGACGCCAAATTGCTGCCTCCAAAAAATGTTTTGTTGTTGTGTAAATTGAATATAAATAATAAATAATTTAACAAGTGTTTAAGTATAACAAGTGTATAAAATTTATTAAAGAATTCATTGAAATAATTTGACGCTTCTAAAAAACAGCGATCTAGTCTATCTTTAATCAAAACACAATGCTTGCGCGATTTAAAATTCTTACTGGCGCCATCTAGTTTCGAAATGGAAAAGTTAACATTCTTCTACTTATAGGGTCGATCCGGGTTATGTTCAATACCTCGGAGTGCGGTTGTTGGAGTGTTTTTTCAACTCGCTCCAAGGTATTGAACGGCTACGGTTGTTTTATAACATAAAATATCGAAATATCGAAAAACTCAAGTATCGCCGGTTTTTTTTTTGACTTATTTTTTTAATTAGACTTAATTTATTTTATACTTTTTGGTTTTGATAACGAAATATGTTAGATCAGACCCTGGTTACCATTGAAAGACAAACTACTCGTCAAGACGATTCTAACGAGCCCAAACTCGATGGGGTTGTGTCGTTTCATTGCGAAGTTCCTATGACCACCTTCCAGTTCCATCATCAGACCCTGGTTACCATTGAAAGACACACTACTCGTCAAGACGATTCTAACGAGCCCAAACTCGATAGGGTTTCGTCGTTTCATTACAGAGTTCCTATGACCACCTTCCAGCTCCATCATCAGATCAGCACCATGTTATCATAATATTGCATTGTCATCGGTCTTTGACAAGTGTGCAAAGTTTGAATTAAATCTGATCGTTCTAAGTAGGGCAAAATCGAGCCCAAAAGAGTCGGTTACATACATACAAGCAAGCAAACATACAGGTGAAACTAATAAAAGCGTGTTAAAAATTATTAGAATTAAAACATTCCAATAATAGTAATTTTAGAACTCTACCGGGGGCTGCAATTATACAGCCGACTGTACATCCATTTTTTTAGCAACAGTCCAGCCTGTCGCTGAACTGTTGCCCCCAAAAAAACGTGTCTATGTGTTTAAATTTTATACCTACAACTAATACTTACTATATACATATAAATAAATAAATTAAATTCATTAATTAATAGTGTATAATTGTAAATAAATAATTCATTGGCGATAACAAAAAGTTCGGTCTACCTAAGCAAAATGGAAAAACACAACGCTTGCGCGATTTAAAATTCCTACTGGCGCCATCTAGTTTCTAAATGGATAATTAAATGTAATAAAAATATGGAAACGACACTGGATATATGCACACTAAACGAAGCCATAATTTTCAATAATAAAAAAGAAAAAATAGCCTTTACCAAAAAATATACGGCTTACGCATATAGCCAGTGTCAAGTATATAAAGGACATTCAAGAACTAAAAAGGAGTCCGGACATTTACTGATTTTCCAAAAATACGCGTTGCATTTTGATACAGTGTGATACAGTGTTAGTGAGCAATATAGCGAACAAATAATCGATTGGCATGGGTTCCGAAATGCACCGCGCCAAAAAAAAACAGTACCTACCCCAAGAAAAATTATGTTCGCCGTTCCCGCCAAAACTCTGGGCATAGTCTTTTTATTTTTTCTTCGAATAAAAATCATGAAAAACAACCATCGTCCGAGACGGTTGTATGGTTGCAACGCTCCTAGGTTTGGAACGAACGGTTGTCTGTCAGAGCGAAAATTCACCGAGGTTCTGAACGGGCCAGAGTGCTTGCAGAGTGCACTCGGAGCGCGCTCGAGCGTAGGTTTGGAACGCGGCCCCGCACATATCGGTGACAGTGACGGTGCCGGCGCGTGGCCGACGCCTCCGTATCAATCAATGTCAGTGAAAATTTGACAGCGAGCTCCAGGAAGGTTTGGACCAATGACAGACTAGGAAAGCATAGTATTTAAATTCTCTTTGTAGGAAAGTTTTAGTAGAAGAATTTAATAAAAATGCTGTAAGTATCTCAAGAACTAAAACTTTATTTCGTATTTGTTTTTATTTTTATCATATATTTGGTGGTCACTATTTGGTTTTGTTTTAGAAGTTTGATGTACATTATCGGCGGCGTCGCGGCGCGGGCGCGGGCGGCGTGGTTTCCACGTGAAACCCAAATTTTAAAACGGTGAGCAGATTTTAGATCGTTGTGAGAAATGTCTCTGTGAAGGTGTTTTTAAAGCTGCGTACGGACTGTACGTGCACTGGCACGCGAGGTCGAGCTCGCATGTCCTGGGAACGGCGTGTCCGTACTTGCAGCTACGAGTACACTCATGGAAAATGCGTGCCGCGCGAGCTAGCTCACAGCGAGCCGCCACCGCGGCCGTCAGTCTGTTTTTGGTTCCGCAGCAAAGCGAAATCGATGTTCCCAGGACACGAGACCCCGACCTCGTGCCAATACACGCACAGTCCGTACGCAGCTCAGTGCATATGTAGGATCTATCTAATCAAGTAGGTACTTAATCACAAATAGGTCATCAAATTTTTAATCTTATTTACTTACAGATGCAGACCAATGATTGAAGTGTTGGAGAGGGTTTGGAGGGCTAGGGCGAGGACGTGGGTGCAACCCCGTCCTCCAATTCCCTTGCGCCCGGCGCCCTCCAAACCCATACCAATTCCAAGAAGACGGGGGCCACAGTGGTGAGGAGGTCAGTCAGCACAGCACCACTGTGGTCCCAAAAAATATAATGAATTTATGAATTTAGAGGTTAATATAATGTTTTTAATATTATTAATTTGTTTTATTCAAACTTCCCGAATAGGTTTACATAATAATATAGTTAGGTAAGTAGTACTATCTAACTAGATCTACTTAGGCAAACTGAGATATGTAGGTACCTAGTGTCCGACTGTGTAGGTACCTAGTGTCCGACTGTGTAGGTAATTAGCTATTTGTGTGATAGACTTTTAAAAAAGTATAGCGCCATCTAGGTGTAGGTGTCAGAAACAAAGATTCAACAATAATTAGACTACTTTTTATCCCGATATTCCCACGGGATCGGGATCGCAAATTTATAAAAATACTATAAATAAAAAGCCCGCAATAAAATTAAATTGGCCACCCAGCGAAGTAATGACCGCGCCAGGCGTCGCTTAACCCGCACGACCGTTAACGATCACCTAATTTGACTTTGCTATTATACGAAAACCTGAATCGCGCAAACGATATTTTTTTCTTGTGTAAGATATATACCAAAGATTTTCAATATTGTCATAGATTTTAATGAACTTGACGTACTCACGTTCAGAAGATTTCGCTTATTATAACTGCGCAAAACTTCAGGACGTGGGTACATCAAGCTCAGTAAAATCTATGCACCTCTATTGAATGATGGGGGCGATTCTTTGGTCTCTTGTTTTATTTCCGTTCACTGATAGCCGCACGTAAAAACGAAAATTGGCGCCACTCACCTATGTGAACTAGAGTCTTACATATGTATGGGGTTACCAGAACTATTATAATATACCCAGATTTAGGTAAAATTTATACAGACTTAAAAATAAAACAACGTAACATTTTTCAACTATATATTGTTTTGTTATCCTAAAAACTTACATAACAATAAAATAAGATTATTATTATTATTGACGACCCAGTTGGCACAATGGTTACCATGCCGGACTGCCAAACACAGGGTTGCGGGTTCGATTCCCGCCACAGACAAGTATTTATGCTTAGATATTTGTCTGTGGTCTGGTTGTTTCTATGTATTATAAGTATATATTTACAAAAGAAAAGTAATATAAGTAGTATATCCGTTGTCTAGCACCCATAACACAAGTCTAGTTACTTAGCTTGGGGCTAGATGGCGATGTGTGGAATGTCCTGCAATATTTATTATTATTATTTGTTTGTTATATGTCCTATATCACGGGACTATGGAGTCCCGGACCTTTGGAAGGCATGCGTGGGGCCGAAGCCAACACGTAGAGGCCCTTTACAATAACAAGTTTAATGGCAAAGTATGATGTGGACATCAAACCGGCGATTATCCCTGTCTGCACAATAAAATGCAGCCAAGGACAACCTCCGGTTTGAATAGAACTATTGATAAACTACAGGAGAAAACTACTACTTGGGCTATTGTGATGGGATGGTAGTGGACTGGATACTGGGGAACTATGGGTACTATGGCACCTGCCGTAACAATGTTCAACAAACATGTAAAAGTGGCAGGCGGAGACTCGCCAACTCTCAAACTGGGCCACCCTAATCAGCTGAGTAAATTACAGCAAGGGGGCAACAGGGACGAGAGTGGCTTAAGGATAGTGACGCCACACTGGGTTTTAAACTCAGGTCACGGGCTCCCTGAGGGTCCAGCCTACCTGGCCCACTCACCACTTACGTGCGGCATATATCCTTCGAATATACTCTTGCGACTCCACTCTGGACGGCCGGTGAAGGCAAGCCAGAGGCGGGGGACCGCTTCCTCGTCATTGTTCACTCCGATCAGCCAACTAAGGCCAGCCGGAGATGAGGAACGGTTGCTTCCCCCTGGAGCACTCGGGACCGCGGGGTCGCTACTCCCCGTCACCTCGCCTCAAGGTGCCCTGCGGGCTATTATTATTATTATTATTATTTTTTGAGAGTTTTGAGGCGTGGCTGGCCGAGCGCGAGGAGTATGGGGAGCCCTGGTAAAATGCCAATGCACCAGGGCTCTCCAGTAAATATATTAAATGAACTGTTTTAAAGAATGTCTTTTATTCAACCTTTATATATTTATAACCTTTATTTCAATAGGTTCAGTAGTTTATAATTGCGTAGCCATCAGATGGATTGCACGGTTATTACCAAGGTAGTCAATGTAAGTTGTAGTAGGTACTTGCCGAAAATCCTTAGCGATTTTTTTACGATCGGGAGTAGGTAAGTAGCTGCCTACCTATTGTTTGTTTCAAATTCTGTGAATTTCTTTCTTTGTAGGTTGCCGCCCGCCGATAAGCACCGGTTGTAAGCAAGATTTATGATAATAGGTACCTACTATGCTCTTATATTATTATATTACTCGTCAATTTCAATTTAGATGACAAAAAGGTGTAATTTTTTTTACAATCTGAGTTAGGTAAGTAGGTACCTATTGTTTATTTCAAACATGTTTCAAATAAAGGGACAAGAACTGTGAATTTCTTTGTAGGTTGCCGCCGATATATTGTAAGCACTTATATAAGATAGTAGGTAGGTACTCCTACTATAGGTACTCTATATTCGTCAATATTTCGTATTTTTAAGTAAGTAGGTATCTTGTTCTATAGGTATCAATATAAAAAGTCGATAGTTTATAGCTTACTAATGTATTTCATTCTCACTGTTACTGACATCACTAAAATTTACTATCACAAAAAAAATACAATAGACATAGATAAGCGGTTGTGGCAGGTAAAGGGTATGCAAATTTGTATGAATGTATGAGTCACGGGCCTTCAGAGAAGACGAGATGCGTCACAGGCCACCAGTAGTAGTAAAAAAAACAAAAATGCCTGTCATGGGCACTGGATGCGATGGCAAAACAACGTTTACCGGGACAGCTAGTTTTACATAACAAAAAGTTAACAATAAAATACAAAATTACAAAAAATAACTATAAAATATAAAATTACGTACAAAATCAACTAGGTGAAAATATTAAAAAGTCATTTTTTTTTGTTTAAGCGCCACAAATTGGCTCATCTTTTCGAAAAAAGAAATAATCGTCAATTTTTTGTTTTCATAGTTTTCTGTCAGCTTGGCTATTTGCATGTCATTACTTATACTCTTGATGGTCCTTCGGGTTATCGAATTTTCTTTTATTCGTAATCTGTACAAATATTTACACATATTATTTATTTATTATTTAATAAATTATACACAAACATTAACAAAATCAATAAATATTCAATTAAAGTGAATAGGTGATAAAGTTGTTTTTTTTTTGAAGTAATTCAATTGAATTCATATAAATATACAATAATATAACAAATAGAATGAAACGTACCTCTCCAACGCTGTGCCATAAGTAGAAATATCCAGAACAATTATTTCCAAGAACGACAATAATGAAGGTTTTCTACCCAAGTAGGACTGAAGTCGCTGGTTCCAGGTTTCTACTAATTTTGTTGTTCGATGTCGTACTTTAAAGCAACACCACTTTTTTATCATGTCTTCTGGTTCCAGCCATTGAGCGACAAAGTAGTCATTAAACTTTGTCACTTGTTCATCCAAATAACTGTAATCAATTTTTTTTAAATTAATCATGGTGTTATTATTAGCTTGCTTTTTTAGTTTAAGAAACATTTTATGAAATATTTTTCTACCTGTTTGCTATCACAGCTAACCAGCCATCTTCTATATCTGCTTCAGGGAGAAATGCTAGGCTAGCACACAGCTTCACATACATCGATGTTTCGTCGTTATTCATCAGTCCCAAACTTTGTGCTTTTCTGTATAAGCTTCGCTGGAAGTGCACATAGCACCCGTGGACAGAAGCTTGTGGGAACACGTCACTAATTGCAAGCATGGTCGCACTTTCAAAATCCATAGTAAATTTTAGTGGATTGAGGTCTGGCAAAACGTCTTTTATTTTCTTAAACATTTTTTTGTATGTATTTTTTTCTTTGTTTATAAGTAAACAATAAAAGATTGGCACAATGTTAGTTTCTGTAATATCTTCGTCGCTCCCAAAATCGCCATGGATAGTAAATATCTGCTTGAAAGGTGTGGGGCAACAATCAAAAGTGCCATCGCAGAAATAGTTTTGCACATTTTTAATGTACATCAACGCTTTCTTACAAGCAAAGACGATAATTCTATTCTCATTTTCATTGTTATCAATGAGTGATCAATCAATGAAATTTTTCTGGAATTATAACTTCGGTTGGGTTCTTAAATTTTGTTTTGGGCACTTTCAAAGCTCTATTTCTTTCGTTATATAATGCAGTCTTGATATCTGTATAAACAGGTAGATCTGTATCAAAACCTTTATCTTTCAACACTGCCGTACGAGATTCAAAAATGTTTTTTACCGAATCAAAATTAGTTGTTACTTCTCTTTTTATTTTGTCCATCACTATTTTAATCTCATTTTTAAAAGAATTTGGTTCACAGTCAGTAAAATGTTTCATTTGAATTTGCACATTGTCACTTTGATTTACTAATTTAACTGATCCAGTACATTTTTGCCTCCTTTTATTTACACAAGTCCACACACTTGACGATTTATTATTTCGTAATAAGGTGTATCGATATCCCGCGTGTAGTAACGTTTTACCACCATTTCTATTATTTCGTAATTCCGTTGCAGCCCTTGGGAGCAAGAACGACCTTCACTCGTCATTTTGCAATAACAAACTGACCTACTGAGGTTCCTTATCAGTTGCATATTTGCAATTTTGGTGACGTAGGAAAGAGACAGACTGATGGTCATTGCCCTATCTATTGTTATCAAAACTCGTTTGGGTTCAGGTAGGATGCATACAATGGAAAGGGTATACTTTCAATGTATCTTTGTGCTGGCGTTTTAAAATAAACCTTGTTATGTTTTCTGGATTTTAGATATTTTTAATGAATTCGGTAGATGACTTTTTACTCTTTCTTACTGTTGAATTAGGACAAAATACTTACAAAATGAAACATGTTGTACAAAATTATAATACTTACAAGATATTTAATTAAAAACACTTCTATTCACAACAGTACTTTCTCAAATTTTGAGTAAAAAAAAAGTTTTCTTTTACAACCGTGAGCGTCGCGGCCGAGAGCGTCGCGGACAAACAAGGATTAAAATTCGTGAGCGTCGCGGCCGAGGGTCTCGCGGAATGAGAGCGTAACGGCCGGACCCTTTTTTTTACGCAACAGGTGCTCAAACTTAGCAGTTAAATAAATTTTAAAAATAAAATGTATGTTCAGTGACGTTTTGTAAATTACTTGCCATACTAGTTCAAATATTTTAAAGGTAATTTAGACACACCATTATTAACACAATAAAACGAACCCCCCTACCCATTTTTAACCTAATTCACTTACCTAACTTAACTCAATTAATATATTTTTTAATATATTATTGTAAAACAGGAGTTTTTAGGCCTTTTTAGGAATAGAAACAACACCTACTAAATATCTAAGTACCTAGTTAAGTATGAAAGTAATAGGTCGTTAAGTATTAAGGTAGATTTGACACAAATATCTGGTGGCCTGATAAAATGGTTCCATATAAACCACTGACGTGGATGACACTTCACCTTTTAATTGGAATGGTCTTACTGTGTGCAGCGTCGAACCCAAACACCTTACCGACTGACGAACAAGCAGAGAATGAACCCGCTCTCAACTAAAGCACTCGCTTTTATATGCGGTGGTGGGATCGGCGATGCCAACAGCAGTTTTTTTTAACAGACGTGACGTAATTAATGAGGTGTAGTAACCAGCTACCTTACTCTTGAATTTAATGTCAATACAAGCTCAAGCTCAATTCAATTTTAATACAAGTCCAATGTTGCGGTGATTTGGTACTCTTGAAATTAATTTTGCCGGGATTGTGTTACCCTTGAGATTGTGACAGGATTGTAAATAAGGCATGAAGTTAGTAACATACGTCAAAGTCACTACACACAGACTAAAAAAAGGCCGAAATCGAACTAATGAAACTTAGACCATCTAACTAACCTCTATGGAATGAAAGAATAAAACTTATGAAAAAAATGAGCAAAAAATCTATATTTTATTAGAATTATTTATTTTAATTGCTATTTTACAATAAAAACTGCCATATACTTAATATTTAAATGTATTTACACAAGAATTTAATAAAAAAATGAATGATGGCACTATTGCAAATTGTACGGGGACTATCCAACAAAAAAAAAATATTTCGTCAAAGAGACAAGCCACGTCAAAGTCCTGTCGTAAAAATTATATTGTTTGTTTTGAAATTATTTTGTGATTATTTTATTAAAATCCCTGCGAAATTGAGGTAAGAAATTCTTTTTTTACAATGTAAAATTTAATTGTGTGCTAAAAATTTAGTAAATGAATCAAGTGTTATCAAGGTGAATTTATACGAAATGTCTGCTTTTCATTGTAGAAAAATGGCAAGCCCACGACCTCCCGTATACATTCCTTGAATGTAAATATTTCCTATTAAAAAACCTTTCTTCGTTTTTAGATGGACGTATTACAGCCACATGCATCCTGTCAATGAAGCCTATTACGCAGAGATGCCAAATCTTTCAGAAAATCTGAAAAAGTGTAAAAATGTACTCAGCTACAGAAGTTATCAAGCAAATAATGTGGAATGCTGAGCCCGATGGCATAGGTTCTTAGTAAATAAAATGATTCAAAAGAATTTTACAAACAGTCTTTTATTACGTATTCCTTTCTTTTTCAGTTTGTGAAAATTTTACTACAAGTAATGTGTTGAGATGGGGTAGGTGGACTGAATAGGGAACTATAGAGACTGAGGTCCTTCTGTACCTACTCATGTGCTGTGGCTATAGGGACTGTTTCGATGGCCTACCGTAACAATGTCTAACACACGTAAAAAATATTAAATATGTACCTTGTATTTTGAGCTTATATCATTTGACTTTCCAAATTCATGGTACAATTCACGAAATATTACCTTGGTGATGCCATAGTTCGCAATTCGTCTTCGTTCGTAGTAGGTAAAGCTTTATCGGTGTAAAGGGCAATCAGACGAAAATTACGACATTCCCAGAAATCCACCCTTTAGGCTTCACGGAGGATAACATTGTGCAATATTAACCCGGCTGTACTCGCTAGGTATTTACGAACATGAACACTCGCTACTGGGTAATAAATACCACAGACTTGAATTGCCATTATTTTCGAAAATACGTTTAAGTTTTAATATTTGACAATGTATTTATTTGTATTATTGGTACTACTGTCTATAAATAAAACAAAAAATGAAAGTGTTAGCGTTTACTTATTTGTAATTAGAGCTTATCCTAAAACAACAATAAAAAAATCTCTTTTTCTATATCTGAAGCCGAGTCTGAACTATCAGCTTCCTGCTCAGTTTCACTTTCGTGTTCACTATTCTCTTCAAAATCTTCTATTTCTGACACATTTTCTTCTCCGCTGTCTTCTCCTTGAAGCAGTTCTTCTATTAAACTATCTTGTAAAGGAATATTCATCTTGTTAGAGCTCCAAAACAAAAAATATAATCGTAAACGTATCAAAAAATAATATAACAAGGAACGTCGCTACCGGGTATTTTTTACCCATACTCACTTTACACGTCCACCATTAACAAGCGCCGCGCGCAAACTGGCTGCCCCGCGGAGTGAGGGCGTGTAAGCTATCGGCTCGAAGGTACTTAGAATCTTGGGTTGCCAGAATGCGTAGAAAAAAAAATACAACCACTTTTAAGTGGCCTGTGGTATTTTTTACCCAGTAGCGAGTACTGCCGGGTTAAGCGAGCCATTATATGTACAATTTTACTTGAAAATAGTTATTGGGACAATCCGCAATACAAACACAATCTCAATGAAATATTCAGCTGTCAAACTAGCGTCAAGATCCCGTAATCCAATCCCAATAGCATTTATGTCCACTAAATGACCACGCAATTCATTTCCAATGTGGCGCTAGTCTTGTTTTCAAGAGTGCCATTTGACATATTTTCGCTTGAGATTGGGATTGGACATTGGGCTTGTAAGTCAAGAGTAACCCTACAGGTCCTAGTGACTCGAGATTCCCAGCAAAATATTCTTAAATAATCTAAAAACCAAAAAGTTCATAAGCGAAGACGGGCAAATATCGTGTATGTAGGTATCGTACAATTTTATGAAAATAATTTGAAGATTGAAAATTCGTAAGCGAAGACGGGTTAATATGATGTATGTAGGTTGTCGCGAAGGGGGGGAAAATGGGAAAGAGCTGATATAGGGAATATAACTGCGTCTATGAAATGTTTATAGGTGGCAATGAAACGAACGCATAGAATGACGAGTTGTTTATTACTAGCGAAGCTTGAACTCGGTACGCGTAGGTACCTCTATGATATAGGTAGGTATAGTCGTTACACAGCTGATGCATCGAGCGATAAACGTATATCTACATATATACCAGTCTACCATATTATAAGATCATAAGTTAAGGTATAGGTTATCCTTACTAATATTATAAATGTGAAAGTAACTCTGTCTGTCTGTCGCGTTTTTACGCCTAAGCCGCTGAGACTTAAAAAAAAAAAGACTTTTAAGGGAAACAGAAGGCATAGGGTTGTCCGATAATACTAATTGTATACTTTGTTGGCGTTTGACAGTTGTTTGACACAAACATCACTTATCTAAGACATCGGTAATTTTGTGGTATATTGACTATTTTTGACTGTTATTTGTCGTTGACTTTGACAGTCCCTACGACGACGGCCTATATTCACTAAGGTTCAAGTCGTTGGGCGCGCGTGATTAGGGGCGGAGGGGGGGCGGTTTTTGTATGGAAATCTCGTCCTAATCACGCGCGCCCGACGACTTGAACTAATTCTAACCTATATTTATAGGTTAGAATTTGGTTAGGGAAGCTGAAGATGTCTTTTTATACGGCATATCCACTAACTCAAACTAACCTCAAAACTTAAAGAAAAATACGTATTTTCAAATGGCGAAAGATATCGTTTAATATGCCTTTCCCCCCAAATTCCGGGACCAATAAAAGTAAAGCAACCCTAGAATATTTTCATTGATCCCTATCTGCCACCCATATGTTCATTCAGAAAATGCAAGAACCTATATCCGCTTAGTTTAGTTTGTGTCTCCACCGTTTTTTTAGTCTACCTAGATGATGCTTACTATCGATATTTCCCTATCTATATGGCTGTATTCGGCACACATTTTAGCCAAACAATCTTATAGCCATCATCTGCTATGCCAGTTTTTTGTTTTAGTTCTATGTTGAGATCTTTTTCCATGTAGGTGGCCCTAAAATATAGGATCATAAATATTTCCGAATTATCTGAAAGAAAAACAAATAAAACGGTTGTTTAACTCTTAATACGCTAATAATATAAGGAAAGAAAATAAGTTTACTCATTCTGTAACTAGATGGCGCCACCGGTAAAATTAAAAGTCGCAAGCGTTGTCTTTTCACATGTAACCATACGGGTTAAGCTTGTCGTGGCCGTCTCGAGTGTTTTATACTAAGTAAATAAAAAGTGTTAAGTAGTGTGAGTGTTTTAATTAATCAAATGGTCTTCGAGCTCGGATAAACTGTGAGTAAAGTGCAAATAGTGAAGTGATTGTTAAAAGAACATAGAAAAATTCAGTGTTAAAAAGGACTTAGCCGATTTCGTGAGTAAAAAGAACTTAGAATATTACGTGTTAAAAATAACTTAGAAAATTTCGTGTCAAAAAAAAGACTTAAAAATTTCGTGTCAAAAAAGACTTAGAAAATTTGCGAGTAAAAATAACTTATAAAAATTTGAAGTGAAAAAGACTTAGCATAATTTCTTAAATTTTTTAACTTAGTTTCTGGCAGTGATTTTGGACTTGTATTATTTTTCAAAACTGAACTTTAACTTTCTATGGTGAACATTATAAAAACTTTGTTGAATTTATTGGTGATACTGAAAAATAATTAATTTTGCTTTCTACCCGCAAAATATTTTGTGAACTTTATATACTATGGCGGATAAAAAGATCAAACTACTAATCACTCAGATGATTCAGAACTCAACTAAAATTGAAAAATTACTTGCAAATACGAAAAAATGTGCTACAGAAAAACGAACAAGAGGTTATTTGGATTCACGTATGGAGATTTTACATGATTATTGGGCTAGTTATACCAAGACTTTTGAGAATCTTTCTGTATTGATAGATGCTGAAACTTTAAAATCAGAACACAACTTGGTCTTGGAGGACAATTTTGAACGCACTGAAGAATATTATCTGGAGCTAATGACTTGGCTTAAGGATAAGTTATATGAGCTAAAACAGGAGAAATGTGAAAGTTTAACCTCAGATACTCAGTTAGAACTTCCAAAGATGAGACCAAAGCTTCCACCGATATCGATACCGCAATTTTCGGGCGATTACAATCAGTGGATGAGTTTTAGAGATTTATTTCGCTCTCTAATTCATAATGATGATCGTTTGACTAAAATCGAAAAACATCATTATCTAAAGTCAAGTTTATCTGGAGAAGCTGAACAACTACTAAAAAATTACTCGCTAACGGAAGCTAACTATGATGACGCCTGGAAAAAACTAAATGAGAGATATGAAAACAAGAGAATGATTGTCAATAATATCCTCGGTCGTTTCTTAAGTCAAAAGACATTGACAACGGAATCTGCAAAGGGCATAAAGGATATTTTAGACACCTCTAGCCAATGTCTCACTTCCTTAACAAACTTGAAGGTCGACTCGTGGAATGCAATAGTCGTGCACATCCTAGTCTCAAAGTTGGACATTGAATCTCACAAACTTTGGGAGCAATCACTGGAAAACTCCACAAGCATTCCTACCTATGAGGATTTAATTAGTTTTCTCGAGAAACGATTTCGAACTATGGAAATGGTCAATCTTTCACAACCTCAACAAAAACATACTCCAAAAACCATTCAACAATCGCCGAGAGCAACAACTGTCAAAAGTTTTGCTACTGAATTCGAAAGCACTTGTACTTACTGCTCACAGAACCATTATATTTGCCACTGTAAAGGTTTTGCCTCACGCTCCGTTCCTGAACGTCAAGATTTTGTCAAGAAAAACAACATATGTTTTAACTGCCTCGTGAAAGGTCACTCAGTATTCAACTGTAAACAGAGCACAGTTTGCAAAAAGTGTGGTCGTCGTCATCATACATTACTTCACTTTACCTCTCCTAAGGATGATAAAACTGTTGATACTGATAAAGAGAAAGATACCCCAAAAGGAAATAGCACTGGACCGAAGACTTCTTGCAATTTCAGTGTTAACCTGAAAGCTGAAACAAAAGATGATCTGGTGATTTTAGCTACTGCTGTTATTAATGTAGATTCAAAGAATAGTGGTACTTACGCATTAAGAGCTCTTGTTGATCAGGGTTCACAGGGTTCTTTCATTTCCGAAGCAGCGGTGCAGTTGTTGAAGCTTAATCGTATTCCAGTTACTGGCAAAATCTCTGGAATATCTAATTCATCAGTGGTAACTACAAAGTCCATGGTCACACTTACAGTCCACTCCACAAAAGATAATGCGTCAACTTTTAAAGTCAATGCATATGTTTTAAGAAAACTCACTTCATTGCTGCCTTCACGTGAATTTCCACAAGATACCTGGCCTTCATCTATGCAGTTGGATCTGGCTGATCCAAACTTTCACAAGCCAGGGTCTATTGATGTTTTACTGGGTGCCGACGTGCATGCATATATACTACTAGAAGGCTTACACAAGTGTAATTCTCTTATTGCACTCAACTCTCGTCTTGGTTGGTTAATATCAGGCAGAGTTTCACAAACTGATCCAGCAGCGTACGACCACAATATGGTCGTTATGCAAACTAAGGTTGAGACCGATCAGTTACTCAGACGATTCTGGGAGATAGAAGAGAATTTACCCCACAAAAAACCAATGACCGATTTAGAAATACAATGTGAAGAACACTTTAAAAATACTCACACTCGCAATGACGTCGGTCGTTACATTGTACGGTTACCATTTAAAGAAGATCCACCTACAAACCTTGGTGATTCCAAACCTCTTGCAATCAGCCGCTTACAACAGATGGAGAAACGTTTTACACGTAAGCCTGAATTCAAGGAAGAATATCACAAGTTTTTGAAGCAGTATCAATCAGAAGGTCATATGATGATGGTACCTGAAAAGGAAACAGAAACACAGAAAGTATATTACTTACCTCATCACGCTGTCCTTAGGCCGACGAGTCTAAGTACGAAGCTACGTGTAGTCTTCGACGGAAGTGCTGCACCTGAAAAAGGAAAATCATTAAATGATGAACTTCTGATTGGCTGTCCTCTTCAACAAGATGTCAGAGATTTAATCACTAGATGGAGACAACACAAAATTTGCTTAGTCGCTGACATTCGTCAAATGTACCGTCAGATTTTAGTAAATAATGATGACGTAGACTATCAGAGAATAGTCTGGCGAGAATCAGCACAACCTATAAAGGAATATAGACTACTTACCGTTACATATGGAACATCTTGTGCTCCATTTTTAGCCATTCGGACACTTCATCAACTGGCTGAAGACGAAAAGAATGATTTCCCCACTGAAGCTGAAATCCTGAAAAACGACGTTTATATGGATGATGTGATGACGGGCTCATCCACATGGGAAGATGCTGTTATCTTACAAAAGGGGCTGACGGAACTGTTGGCTCGTGGTGGATTTCCTTTACACAAGTGGTCTTCAAACAGTAAAGCTGTGTTATCACAAATTCCAAGTGTAGACAAAGACTCTCAAAGTGCCGTAAATATTAAAGTTGAAGATACTATCAAAACATTAGGTATTACGTGGAACTCTGAAACAGATAATTTTGAACTTAATTTAGATTTAAATCATTCTTTTACTGACACAATTACCAAAAGAAATGTATTGTCCACTATTGCAAAGTCCTTCGATCCACTAGGTTGGCTAACACCTGCAATTATACTACTTAAAATATTTATGCAAAAGCTGTGGTTGGCTGGCTTAGACTGGGACGAAGAATTACCCAACGATCTCAAAGTAGAATGGAATACTTACCTTGATCGTTTCATGCACACTGAAAACATTCAGTTCCCCCGATGGTTTGGAGTTTCAGATGACACAACTAAACGGGAGCTGCATGGATTTAGTGATGCCTCGTGTACTGCCTATGCTGCAGTGGTGTACCTCAGAGTTTTAGGAAATGATGGTGAAATTAAAGTTTACCTTGTGATTGCCAAATCTAAAGTTGCCCCTGTGAAACAAATTTCTGTTCCACGTCTTGAACTCTGCGGTGCAGTACTTTTGGCTAAATTGATTCATCATGTTAAGACTATTTTAAATATACCCGATGATGATGTATACACTTGGACAGACTCTACCATCGTTTTGGCATGGCTGCGTAAAACACCAAATACATGGACTACATTTGTTGCAAATCGCACATCAGAAATTTTGACTCTCACTAATAGTAATCAATGGCACCATGTTAGTTCTGCAAACAATCCCGCGGATATAGCATCGCGTGGAATTTTTCCCGATGATCTGCAGCAGTCGAGACTATGGTGGAGTGGCCCTCAATTTTTATATGGTACCGATGAACTTGAACATTCCCCTGTTGACATTCCCATAACAGATTTAGAAATGAAACCAATCAAGAAAATATTATCCAACGTTAATGTTATCGAAAATGATGATGCAATTTCCTATTTAAAGCGATTCTCAACACTGTCGAAATTAATCAGGGTTACTGCATATTGTTGCCGTTATTTTAAACTACTCAAACTTAGGATAAGTAAGAATCCGTTTACTGAACCCATGTATTTAACCGCTACTGAACTTGATGATGCTCTTAATCGTTGTATTAAATTATCACAATCCATTTCGTTCCGAGATGAGATTTCTCGCTTGTCATTAGGTCAACAAGTTCAAAAATCAAGTAAAATATATGTACTTCATCCATTTATCGACGAGAAGGGTATTGTTCGAGTTGGTGGTCGACTCGCAAATGCAGAAATTCCAAACGATATGAAAAATCCTATTCTTTTGAGTGGTGATTGTGCTCTCTCTAAACTTATTGTTTCCAACGCACATTTGAAATCTCTGCATGGCGGACACCAATTAACTTTAAATGTATTACGACAAAAGTTTTGGATTCTACGAGTCAAGAATTTAGTAAAAGCGGCCATTAAAAAATGTATACCTTGTTACAAGCAAAAGGCTAATCCACGGGTTCCATTTATGGCAAACCTACCTAAATTCCGGGTTAAACCTAGTCGCTCTTTCATAACAAGTGGAGTAGACTTTTGTGGGCCTTTTACAATGAAATTGTATCGTGGTAGATGTAAAAGAACATCTAAAGCTTATGTTTGTTTATTTGTGTGTACCGTAACAAAAGCCATTCATTTAGAATTGGTAACGGACCTGACTTCTGCTGCTTTTATTGCCGCATTTCGGCGTTTTACTGCTCGACGTGGTCACTGTAAAGAAATTTGGAGTGATCATGGTACGAATTTTGTAGGCGCGTCCCGTGAACTAGATCTGGCATTTAAGGATTTACAATCTCAGACTGTAACTGAAATTTCTGAACTTCTTGCTAACGATCTCACTCAATGGAAGTTTATACCACCTCGTGCTCCACATTTTGGGGGTATTTGGGAGTCTGGAGTGAAAAGTATTAAAGGACATTTGAAACGGGTTATAGGCCAAACCTTCCTCACGTATGAAGAGCTAACTACTCTCTTATCGCAAGTTGAGGCTTGTGTGAATTCCCGTCCACTCACACTTGTAAATTCTACTCTAGACGAACCTCCTTTGACACCTGGTCACTTTCTTATAGGAGAACCTTTAATCGGTGTTCCCGAGCCGTCTCTTCTTGATGTTAAGCTCAGTCCTTTGAATCGATGGCACATCATTCAAAGAATGGTGCAATGTCTATGGCGTCGTTGGCGAAATGAATATCTCACTACATTACAACATCGTTACAAATGGAACACAAACCAACCTGATCTCCCTATTGGCACTGTTGTTTTAGTCAAAGATGACCTACTCCCTCCGGGAAAATGGCTTTTGGGACGTATCATTCAGAAACACCCAGGAACAGATGGCATAACTAGAGTTGTTACGTTAAAATATAAGGATAGCGTTTTCAAGAGACCTATCGCAAAATTGTGCCCTCTGCCCCTGGATGAGCCTGACTCACAGTAATTTTAAGATTGTTTTTTTTGTTTGTTTAGTTATTTTTCTTACATATTGTTTTAAGGACTTTAGTCGTCCTTGGCCGGCGGAATGTTTAACTCTTAATACGCTAATAATATAAGGAAAGAAAATAAGTTTACTCATTCTGTAACTAGATGGCGCCACCGGTAAAATTAAAAGTCGCAAGCGTTGTCTTTTCACATGTAACCATACGGGTTAAGCTTGTCGTGGCCGTCTCGAGTGTTTTATACTAAGTAAATAAAAAGTGTTAAGTAGTGTGAGTGTTTTAATTAATCAACGGTTAAAACAAGTTGTCGCTATGCTAATCGTTGGGGGCGGAAAAATGATAGGCGAGACGATTAGAATAGTGTACATAATATTTATTAAGAACTAAGAATAAGCTACAAGGACATAAGTAATTTTAAACTAAGTAAGGTATTTTAACTAGGGACAAGTTCGGTTTCAGTAAATACTAATTATAAGTTAAGTTAAGGTAAAATTTAAGTTAGATTAAGTTAGCATTTAAGTTTTTAGACGTGGAATAGTTATAATTAAGTTTAATGTTTAACGTTGAGGCTAGAATAAGGACATGGGACTTTTTCCTTTAGAGGGTCGGTTTCAGCGGGGTTAGTACCGAGCTAGCGTAGGACACAAAGCTGTCTATCTCCCTATCTATCTCTCTGCGAGTTACTGGTTGTTAGGTTTCATTTGAGAAAACTTATCTCGAGGGAACGGGTCGTGTAGCGTCCGGGACAAAGGTGTGGCATCTCCTTCTCAAAGTGCGTCAAGACGCCGGTCTACGCCAGGCGGTCCCAGACCGGAATCGGCTCCCTGGTGTCATGACGGACCGGTGTCTTCGGGTGTAGCCCCGAAAGCTTCCCAAAAGAGTAGGGGTGCTGTAGGCCCGACGATAATTCCCTGGAAGTTCCAGTATTAGCGGTCAACAGGTGTTCAACATGCCCGTTATGAAAGTCATCGACCGTTCAAGATTAAGTCTTCTCTGACAATACTAAATGCGTTCCTTGGTCGGTGGCTTTCACAACAAATTCAGTCATTAACTATTGCAAACTATCTAAACTAATGAAAGCGAATCATTCAACCCTATCATGGGAAACTTACCTTCTAACAGAGTGATTCCAAATCTTCCTTTCCATGTCAGCGGTGTCGACTTTGCTGGGCTATTTTATATTACTGATAGAAAGGGTCGTGGATGTAGAATTTCAAAATGCTACCTTTGCTTTATTCATTTGCTTCAGTACAAAGTAAAACGCATCTCGAAGTAGCAAGTGATCTTACAACTGACATTTTCATTTTGTGTCTGCGGCGTTTCATATCCCGCAGAGGCAAATCTTTGCAATTGTATTGTGCTAACGACACAAATTTTGTCAGCGCAAACAAGGGGTTGGGGAAGGGTTTCCAAGAGGGTGATGTGCTGGCGATCAAGGAGCCTAACATGCCTCCTTTGAAATGGCGTATGGCTCGCATCATTAAATTGCACCTTGAATCCGATGGTACAGTTCGAGTCGCTGATATCTCCACATCCAAGGTCATCCTTCGAAGAGCAGTCCATAACCTTTGCCCATTGCAAGACCAAGCTTCAGTACTACTTCGAAACCCTCAAGCTTTCGTAACGCTTGACGAAAACTAAAGAGAAATCACAGCGCTGGGAGAGGTCGCTCGCAGCGCCACCGCCGGTGTACGGCATTACGTCGCAACCGCCAAAGAGTACACATCAAAATTTTAACTTTATTTCAAATAAATAGTTTTTCATCATCAATTGTGAATCACTTCTAAGGCCAGCGTGATCAAATTAGCTTTCAGTTACATCTAGTCAAAGATTTTGAATTCATTTAACGGCTGTACCTAGTCATATATCTAAATTCTAAATAGTCGAGGCAAGTTTTAGGCGTCTTTTACGTTTTTCATGAATGTTTCTTTAGCATTTTCGGTGCATATTGATAGCAGTTCTCGCAATTTTAAAGGAATAAATGTAGCTCGAGTTCTTGCCTTCAATGTTTCACAGATAGAATTTAATATAACTTACTACAATATTCATAACAGAGTTATTTTCTCTTTCTATTTTTTCAATTTTTGACCGGAAAACAGAATGCACAAAAAATAAATAACTCTCGGCATCTGATTTTACTGCCACTTCTTTACAGGAAGTTCATAGGACAGATGTAGTATGCTCTCAAATAGGCGAATTCTGGCATGCAGAGGTGAAAGTCCAAAGGCTAGTGCATCCACGTCAACATCTAGAAAAGATGATTTAAATTGTTGAATTCTTTTGATGTTGCGCCACAAATGTAGCACCTCATTGCTTATGTGGTTTGTGTGGCGGCATTACACACCTAAGCATCTACCTTACCTTAGTCTTTGCTTACTTGAATTTGTAATCTACTAATAATGTTCATAAAATCATTCGATACCTACATACATCATATTAACCCGTCTTCGCTTACGAATATTCAATTTACTAACAATTTTTATAAAATCATACGATACCTACATACACGATATTTACCCGTCTTCGCTTATGAATTTTTTGGTTTTTTAGATTATTCTCGAGTCATTAGGACCTGGTTACTACACCTCATATCTAGGGTTTATTTCCACTTGACGTCACGTGCCCCCGCCACGCGATTGTTACACACACGGTGATGTAGAATTAAAATACCTTGAAATGATTGCGACACAGACGTGTGTGTAAAATTAAAGTGGTCTGCTTTTTGTCTTTGGTGTCGTTCATTCTTTTGGCCACAGGCTAGTGACTTCGGTTTATTATGTTGGCCAAATTATCAGTTTATTAGTTCCATAGATATTTTACGTCAACCGGAACCACAAGCAGAGAAAATAAAAAAATAAAACAAGAGCTTGGCTCTAACGATCTGCATCGAAAAACAGCCCTATGTCCATCATTTGCAGTTTCGACCCACTGTGCGTCGCCACGGCGGCTAACAAAAGCATTCGTATTGAATTTTTGGGTGATTCTGTCCCAAGCCTGTGCCTTTAGATCATTTGTCGCCTTGTTGGTCTTCTTATCTTCTATGATTTTTTCGTGTTTAAGCAAATACACGAGCAGCTCTTTTTCTTCTGCTGAGAAGGTAACTTTTGGTTTTGTCAATGAATTTATTATCATATGATTTGATCAATTCACACGTGATTCACAATAATCGACGCAATAATATTCGGCGGATAAACATTTACACACAGATATCCTCACAAAACAAGTGTCAAAAATGTGTCTAGTCCTAAGGTCTAGTCCATAGATTAATAGAATAACTCGTCTAGTCACGTAATGTGACCTCTGATAAGGAAACCTTTTGGAGAGAATGATTGAATGTTCATAGACAACACGCGTGAAACTCTGTTCAGCTAGGGACCCCTTCTTTATTTGTTTATGAAAGACAAAGAAGATTGATTCAACATTCAGCCTCTAGGTGAATGCTGAATGATGGTTTTTGGGGGACTGTTCATTCCCCGACTATGAATTCCAGTGTTAGTTTAAAATAGGTAGGGAGGGGTTCGTTTCAATAAAATCTCCAATTTTTTATTTATTTATTCATCATAATCACAATTTTAAAATTATGTAAGTACACCAAATCAAATTACACACAAAATAAAAATCCAAAAATAATGATAATAATTACAAAATATACTAAAATGACGCCAAAAAATACCCGAAACCAGAAATCAAATATAATATATTATCTTGACTGCATTTGTAAGCTGGAATAAACACTAATATATTGCCGGTCTCAATCAAACTCTTGTATAGTGATTTCAAACTCTCAATGCCTATAATGATTCCAAGAAAACCCGTTTTGCAAGTACATTCTAAAATTGATTTAGGTTCGTATAGCAGACGATGAACCACAGAAAGTTTTAAAAAGTGCCGAACCATTCACTCTATGGCTATTTTTTTAAATAAGAATATATATCAGTAATTTAATTCTAACTCTTAACTACGATGCCACAGACAGACAAACACACACACAGACAGGTCAAACTTAAACCACCCCGTCGTTTTTGCGTCGGGGGTTAAAAATGAATAAAAATAAAGTTATTTACCATTTTTTTTTTTTAAATTAATTGTGGTTCACTGTGCACCACCTATGCGGGTACAATGAACCGGGGGGTTTGTACAATGTACATTGAATCACGCAGTAAACAGTGAACCACGGATTACGATTCCGAGTGATTAATGTGATAAGGCAAGTAAAAGAATTGAAAATGTTTTTAATCTTTATTAAGAATCAAAACGTTGTTAAAATCAACACAATTTTTTTTAAAGATTTTTTCTTCTTCGTCAAAAGGGTGTATTCCACATTTTTTTAAACGCTTTTACAATATTCATAGGCGTCATTGCCTTCAAGAAGGCTTGACCTTCACAATTTCACATTCGGCAACATTTATATATGGTGATTTTTTTCCCTGGTTTCGCTTTAACCACGAGTCCACAGCATAGTTATATGTAATATGTTTTGAAAATCGCATTAAGCCTTACGTCTAAAGGTTGCATTTTCGCAGTCGTGTGAGGATGAAGTGTTAGTACATGAGTAGTAGAGTACGCTTCGGCCGCCTACGAAACCAGGGCTATGTAACCAGTTTCGTAAAAGGAATTATTCTTCCTGCTACGAAACCAGTTTCGTAGGAAAAGTTTTTTTTTCTTCGCACGAAACCAACAAACCAGACTACGTAACCAGTGTCGTACAACGAATATTTTTCTTCCTCCGAAACTAAATTGGAGCGTTCCACCCCGCAGATTCACCCATGATAGACCGGTCAACCTTGTATAGCTGAAGGGACGTCTTCTACCCATAAATGAACTTTAGTTCCTAAAGAAAAAGAAAATTAACGTTAACGTAAAATTATTTTTATTCATAAATCAAATATGCTACACTGCTAAAACTGAAATTAATTGTGCCCGCGTTCAAGTCTTGAAGTGATTTTTTAATTTCGTTGTCGATTTCTTTGTAGTTCTCGGCTTTCTTCTTGTGAGCTTTACTTTTGAAAATGTCAACCACTTTTGCCTCTTTGCTCAACACTTCTAATAGCTGACTTAGTGATGGAAGTCCGTCCGATGTATCTGTTTATTCTACTATGCCATCCTTCGATGTTATTTGTAGTTCTGATTTGCTCTATATCGCAACTACATAATTCTGAAAAATTTTATCTCTTAATCCAATGGGTCTGGAAGTATTTGTTAAATTTCTCAATCTCCGCTAATTGTTTTGCTTTCCGCAAGAGACATCTGCTGAAATGGAAATAGCATCCCTTGACTTGAATGTCACGGTACACCTTTTTCACTGCTTTAATTACAGCTAACTCAAAATCAATGGTTATTTTTTTCAGCATCCAGTTTCGAAATTGTGATTTAATTAAATTAAATACTATCTTATATGTATTCATTTTTTTGTCAGGCAGCAAACAATAGATCAGTGGAATTATAGAGTTAGGTATTGCGTTTGTTAAATCCATGGATTGTATATAGTTGTTTGAAGTAAGGGGGGCAGTAAACGAATTATAGGCCTCATCATATAATTGACTAATTGGTTTGTCAGATTTTGTTACTTGATCTTTTAAATAGTCGATTTCTCTCGTAACTATGTTTCTACCCACAAAAGGTTCACATGTGTAAAGTTTCTGGGATGTTTTGATTAATTGCTCCCCCTGAAAAATGAAGGATGAAGAAAGATATAATAATATATGGTAAGAGTTTAAATGGAAATCACCACTAATACGTTTATTATAAATGCGAAAGTGTGTTTATTCATAGCACTCAAAACGGTTTGACCGATTTGGATAAAAATGAGCGGTGGTAGTAAACCAGAGGACGGAGAGTAAAATAATACATATACGTGGGTCAGACCGCGGAACGCAGCAAGCCAAGTTATAATCATGAATTTAGCGAAGTATAATAATTAAGTATTGTAATTGTTCCCGGACATTTACGTTTCTTATAAGCCGAACATCTCCATACAGAGGAACCATTTTTAAACTGTCGTAGCTTATGATATTGGTAATCACGATTCAGAACTACCGTGCCGCCTTTATGTTGTCTGAAGAACAAACCATTTTCATTTTCGTCCATTTAGAAAAAAATCAATTATTATTATATTTTTGTTCGAGGTGTAATAAAATACAATCACAATGTGCCACATTGACATATTGACATTCTCTAGTCATCCACTCATCACAAGTGCCAGTACCTTCCTAGTTCCAAGGAGTTTAAGATTGCAGTTACGATAAAAAAGATTGAATAGCCTTATAGATAGCCCACTCGTGCCATGGGAAATTTACTTCCCCGTGAAACTACTGGCAACAGTGTAGTGTCAGTGGAAATGTACGTTTACCCGTAGCACTATCAGTAGTGGCACGGGAGAGTAAAATTTCCCTTCACTCAGAGAATAAACGGGATTTAAAAGTGCCATCCGCCAAAATATGTTCAAAATCATCAATCAAATGACGGACTCTAGGAGAACAAAACAAAATAATTCTTTTTCCGGTCTCAACGTCATCATAATCTGCTAATAAAAAATTCTTATATTTTTCTTATGGTTTACATTCTGAAGAATGTTGAGTTTTCTCTTTAACGATTTCATTTCGGTCATTTAGAGTAACATTTCCAGAACAACCCCTGTTATTCTCATCAACCGGTCAAGCTCGAGTAATATTTTATTTTCAGCCGTATTTGGTTTACATTCTGAAGAATGTTGAGTTTTCTCTTTAACGATTTCATTTCCGTCATTTAGAGTAACATTTCCAGAACAACCCCTGTTATTCTCATCAACCGGTCAAGCTCGAGTAATATTTTATTTTCAGCCGTATTTGGTTTACATTCTGAAGAATGTTGAGTTTTCTCTTTAACGATTTCATTTCCGTCATTTAGAGTAACATTTCCAGAACAACCCCTGTTATTCTCATCAACCGGTCAAGCTCGAGTAATATTTTATTTTCAGCCGTATTTGGTTTACATTCTGAAGAATGTTGAGTTTTCTCTTTAACGATTTCATTTCGGTCATTTAGAGTAACATTTCCAGAACAACCCCTGTTATTCTCAAAGCATAGCCAGAATGAATTACTGTTACTATAAAACTTCTTACGGTGGTATCGCCGACCATTATAAAGTAACGAGACTCCTCCTCTTCGAGTTGTAATAAATTCAATTTTTCTGCAACCGCTCATTGCGATTTTGATGTAGGTTAACTATGTATTACCAACGTAAAATTAAATTGACTGACTGCACGTATATGATATAACCAATGAATAAGGAAACTAATGAAATTTATCATTTCAAGTATATTATCTAAGTGATGGAAGGGCGAAAGCACTTGTTACAAGTAACCTCATTAGGTGCTTAAAAAGTGTTTTCATAAGTATAAAATTGTAAATTTAGATTACATAAGAAATTTATTTATTTATTTATTTATTTGGAAATCCTACAGCTATTATAAAGATTTAACAACAGTATAACAATAGAAAGCCAATTACAGGATCTCACGAATAAAAAATAGAATAATATAATAAGATAAGGAGTGAGCGATCTCCTTCAACTATACCTCCTACAAGTCATTATGACAGAAATTAAAAACGAAAAAGAAAATAATAGACATCATTCACCAGCAAAGAAATGCTTAGCCAACCGCCGCCTCACCGTCTCAGCACTAGTACTGAACAAGTCCAGATCTTTGTCAATTTTATCCACCAGCCCATTGAAAACGTTGCAGGCCCGCCACAGGTACGCATTCTGACTATAATTGGTACCTACTTTAGATACATAAATTGGTTGAAAGGATCTTGTGGAAATTGAAATGAACAATTTTTATTTATTAATTTAAGTTGACACTTCAAAAGGAACATAAGTGTCAGATTAATTACTTCCATGAAAAAGGATATAATATCAGTCTGATTAGAAAATAGTATTTAATCGGTTCCCTTCGGCCGCCTACGAAACCAGGGCTATTAGTATTTAACTGGTTTCGTAAGGAGTAAAATTATTCTTTGTATGAAACTAGTTAAAAATAAACATCTATTTGTTGGTTTCGTGCGAAGAAAAAAAACTTTTCCTACGAAACTGGTTTCGTAGCAGGAAGAATAATTCCTTTTACGAAACTGGTTACATAGCCCTGGTTTCGTAGGCGGCCGAAGCGGTAGAGTAACACCTGATGATTTTGCGAGATTGATTGCTTCGATAGATAAATGACTTTCGTGTTTATCCAACAACAGGGCAGGGTTGTGTGTAGAAGCACAAGTACGAGTATGCTGTATAAAATGTCTCATTACATCGACAAATATGTCCGAATTCATCCATCCTGAGGGTGCTACCAAGCCGGTTCCCGAAGGTGCACCGTGGAGCATGTGGTCTTTAATTTTTTCCGTGGAAACACCATTGCTGGTGGTAGTGCCTGCCCTGTCGCGTTCACTATGCAACAAGTTGTGACTAGTACCCCACGTTCACCACTCGTAATCTTGCAAACACTTTTTCCTGTTTGAGCTAAAACTATTTGTGGGCTTTCCAACGCAGTTGTAGATGTTTTTTCCCCCTTTTTTTCTTTACATAGTTTGACAGTTGTTTGACACAAACATCACTCATCTAAGACATCAGTCATTTTGTGGTATATTGAACATTTTTGACTGTTATTTGTCGTTGACTTTGCCAGTCCCTACGACGACCTGTAGAGCTTAATTGTCACAGAATCGACAATAATTATAATACGTTAGGCTAGGTCAGATATAGTTACCAAACAGATTCCTTGGAGTCAATATAAACACCCACCCGGAATGGATTTCGGATTACGATGTATATTTTTGCAGTATCAAAGCAATAAACTGCAAGCTTATGCAAGTGAACCTATTGACGACTTGAAATCACTTCTAAGATTACTTTGAGCCGGTAAATCAGGTTAAAATCGATGCTTGTTATCTCGGCAGCTAATATGGGATCAGAAAAAAATCTCCTGCTCGTGTTTCCATTATTTGTATTTCCAAATCCATCCAGCTTTGGGTACGTGTCTACTATAAGACCTGTCTCTCGTCTAAATTTTTCTTGTATCGTCTTTTTTCTCTCGTTGACTATAGCTTTATCGGCATCTGACCTTAACTGCCACGTCTTTACAGGAAGTTTATAAGACAGATGTAGTATGCTCTCAAATAAATAATAAAAAAATCTGTGCAGGACATTCCACACATCGCCATCTAGCCCCAAAGCAATAATTTATATGTTGATTTCTTTTTATCACACAAAAAAGCATAAGCTAATGGTTTCGCGTCTGTAGTAGCGTAGTACGCGTCTGCAAAACACCAGGTAAACGGAGTTTGTGTTTAGCACTTTCGCTGTGCCTTTTTATTGCACTCAAGTCGGCAGCTAAGGAAGATTTGCAGACAGTACACTTACATTTATAAAGTGACTTTTTATCACGTGTTAGCCACATACGAAAGTCTTGTATGTCAATCCATTCATGTAACGGACTTGCCCAAGGACTCTTCGACGGTCTGCATATGCTCATGTCCTGCATGATCTGAAATTCTGCCTTAACTTTCTTATCTATCCGGTGGTAATGGCCTTGACCGCGCATATACCGGTGGACCTGATGTTTCTATATGATGATAAACGGCATGTGCAGGAGTTTCATTGAATGAAACCGGTTTGGTAATGTTTGGGATTTTTTTTAACAATTCGTACATAGGATGTGTGTCAATGATTGTAAATATAGATTGCTCGTTAAAATCTACTATGGAACCCACAACATTCAGGTTAGTAACACGGTCTACAATTTTCTTATGTCTTAAATCTAATAAACTATGATACTCTAAGAAATCCGCACCTAAAATAGGTTGGTTCACGTCTGCAATTACAAAAGTCCATCGATACGGACGTCGCAAATTAAAGTTTAAATCTAGAGTTCGTACTCCGTAAGTTTTGATTTCACTATTATTTGCCGCGAAAAGTTTAAAGTTTGAGCACTCACCAGACTGTCTCTGTTTGATTGTGGGTGCTATGACTTAAATGTTGGCACCTGTATCCACTAAAAATGTCATACCGCTACTCAGTCCTATCCTTTATACTAAGACGGTGATTATTCCCCGGTACAAAGTCCACCGCTGCCGATTGTACCGCTGCTAGTTTCCCGTTTTCCAGGCACAGGGCTGCTCACAGGATCGCGCGTTCCCACGAAAACGGAAATAGTACCTGCACAACCAATTCGGGTCCTCTGGCGTCATTCTAGGTCTGGATGGCGATCTCGAACGACTATTAAAATCTCGTCCGCGGCCACGTCCTTGAAACGCGTTGCGTCGGTGCTGCTGCTGCCTCTGGTCTTTAACTTCTTCTCGAAGGGCCGCGATCTCTAGGTTCAGTTTGTTCATCTGCGCTAATAAATCCACAATCGGGAACTGATAGGTGCTGCTGCTGGGCCCGCTGACTTCAGCGACCTCGCCTACTCTCATCGTCTCCACTATTTTATCAGCCATGCTAGCCAAATTCTCTAGTGACTGATCTTGGCTTACCATCAGTACCGCACGAACACCTGCTGGTAGCCTCGCAAGCCATAAACTGTGTAGCGTTTTCTCGGATACTTGGATGTTCTTACCCAAATCTCTCATGCGTCGTAGTAGGAATGACGGTTTTTGAGAACCTAATTCCATCTCGCTGACCAATCGTTGAAATTGCCTGTCGGCACTCTCTTCGTATACTTGTAGTAATCTTTCTTTGAGTGTCTCATATTTATTGTTCTCCGGAGGAGAAAACAAAATATCGCTCACCTGCTGTAGCGCCTCGCATGACAGCTTCAATATTATGAGATCGGATTTTGCTGCGTCGCTCAGTTTTTGAGATCGTACTGTACCTTCCATCTGTACGAACCATAGTCTAGGCATTTGGGTCCAAAAATCTGGGATGCGCGATGAAACTGTAATCGCTGACATCTCTTGTCTGTCCATGACCTTCACCTCGCTATAACTTGTACCAGCTAGTGCGTTCTGAACTTCTGGTTCTGGTTCTTGCGCTGCCGTCGATCCTGCGTCACGCTTTGGCGTGGTAAACATTTTGTGTGTGCTGTGTACTGTTCTGCTGTGTGTACCTTCCGAGGCCGTCCACGTCAGAAGGGAGTTGCGTCCTAATTGCACTTTCTTATTAGTCCATATTTTCACTACAAAGTCACTTTATTTTTTATCGGGGTCACCACTTTGCCACTTGGCCGCTGTCTATTTGGTCACTTTGCCTATTATCGACTACTAGGGCCAATCAGGAGGTTCACTATTCACTATAATAAAAAGAGTCTGTTGTGCTAATAAAACTATATTGATAATTATAAATCCGCGATACACAAGTGTCCAGCTGCCTGATTCACAGCTACCGAACCGACAGTCGGTTCGGTAAGGCCACTTTGTCGGAAAATGGCAAACGAACCGAAAAATTCAAAATTGCGATTCACAAATCCGTTTCCGATAACATCGGTACAGCAACCGAAAGAAGAAATTCCCAACCGACGGAAGATCATAGACAATTCTTATCTACAATATTTTTGACATAATTGAATGAGTTGTTTTTAGGTCTGTGGTTTACAGTGCAAATGGTGTTGCAATATTCATGACAAATCACAAAATCTTTTACTACAAATTCCATGCTTCTACTTGGAGTTGAATTTAATTACTTCAAATTATGTGGATCAATGGTGTTGTCGTTATTGACATATCCCATAATTTACTAATTATCGAATAGATAAATAGAATTACGCATCATCGTCCACTTTTTTCTTAAATTTGACCAAAAATTTAAATATTCTTAGAGAAAAATATAATGATAAATGGGCAACTCTAAACTAAAAATGTTTGAATTTACTTTTCAAAGTTTATTTACAATGGTGCGACAAAAAGTAAGTTGAATTGAATTGTTTTGTGTATTGTAGATTAATTGCGATACCCTATTTAAGATTAAAATATGTTTTCGCAACACTCCGCCTAGTTCCAGACAAAAATCAAGATAAATCTAGCCTGTGTTATTTTACCAATCAACTTAAGTGCCTACAAAGTTTAATTGCAATAATTTCTATGGGTTTTGTGTAAAGAAGTTAGCAAACATTTCAGTATTTAAATACTCTTTGATTTCAGTCAAACCAAAAAAATAGTTGGACTACCTATTCATTTGGTAATAATTTGTAGGTTATCTAAGTATTTCTTAATAATTATTTGTTCAAATTTATTCTAGTTATGGCTGAATTGGAAGGAGCAAGGCAGTGTTCATTAATGCTACTCGGCGGGGTCGGCACAAGGGGTGGCCCTACACCTCCACTTCGAGCTCCATTGGAGAAAGACATTTTAATAAATATCTATGGCCCAGAAAAGGTTGACGGGTTGAATGCACCAGACCCATTGGCAGATCATCGGGTATGTGAACATTTTATTTATAATACATGTATCATGGTTTAACCAGATTCTGCCCGTGACTTCGCCCGCTATTACCCCCTCTTAGGGATTTTAAAAAAGCCTTAGTTGATTAGCCTACACCTTACAAAGAACACCCTCCTTTTATGTCAGCCAGTCAATCTAGAAATTCTATTTAAGGTTTGATGAGATAAATACTTATTATTTATTTTGTTTTTATTTCAATTTTAAGGTTCTCCATAGGGTAACGGAGGTGAAGAGAAGGCTACCCACACATGCATCTGGCGAAGCTGGTGCACATTAGGGCAATAGGACTGCCAGACCATCTCTCACGTAATCCTGGAGTGCGAGAGCCTGGCTGCATACCGGGCGCTGATATACTTGGCAACCCGGCAACACTCCAAGAGGCGTGCGAGGACCCCGGGAGGATTCTGCAATTCTGGTTGGCAGGAGTTGCGGGCAACGATCACACACAGTGGGCGTAATGATGCCTGAGTGCGGACTCTGAGCCCACCAACCTATCCTAACATCACTGCCACCCCCAGGGTCCCCAGAGGCATAGCTGCAGCTATGCACATCATAAGCTATGAATAGATTACCTAATTTAATTTCTTAAAATAAAGATTTTTAATGAAAAGCTATTTATTTGTAATCAATAATTTATTTTACAATATAACGTGCATCGTCTTGGGGTAGATATTAATTAAATGATTAACAAAAATATATAAACTAGTGGTATATTAAGTATTGCAACTAAAATAATTTATACTTTGTTACCTAAGACTGAGTAGGTCTAGGTAGTACTAAGAATGGTTAAATCTTGTTATTTGTATTAATCATTTATTTAATTTTGGTTAAAGATATTAACTAGTGGTTTAAGTATTGAGAGTGTGAGAAATAATTTAGCTTTAACTTCAAATCTGTGATTTACCAGTGACATAATTATAGTATATTAAATGTATAATCCCAAGAATCTAGATAAATAATCTATCATAATATACCTACCCATATACCGAAAACGTCATCAAAAACGATTTAGTAGTTTTTATTTGATTGTAAGTATTCAAACAACCATACAGTACTTCTTTATAATATTTCACCTATAGTATGTAAATATCATAATAATTATTAAGTGATAAATAAATATATTTTTTATTGATTTTATTCATTATTCAACATCCTGGTACACCAGCAAAATTAATAAGTTGTAATTACTTGTTAATAGTGGGTTATATATGCTTGTTGGAAACACAATCCATTTTATTAAATGTCTGGGTGATTCATGGCACTTAGGTATAACCTCGTTTATGGCCCGGGAAACGGAATTTTCACGATTAAATAGTGAATTTCGATGGTTCGCACCCTCTAATGCGATCCACGGCGTCTGTTTCTCGACCTCAATGCCAAAATTATATTCATATCAATGATTTACTTCGCGCAATATATGTGTTGAACAATAATGTCGAATGTCGGTAGAGTCTCCGACAGCAAAAACTTGTCGGTAACATTCCGAAAATAATCACCTAAAAACCCGACAATAGCTGTCAAAATTCTTCGGTTGCGGGTTTGTGAATCGCAGTTTGTCGTCGGTTCGACTTTTTCCGTAACCGACGCCCTACCGACAAAATGTGAATAGCACCGCAGATGCGTGGACGGGACGCAACTGGCGTTGCCGACTTTATACTATGTAATTCGATCCTGTTGCATTTACATAGGTATGTCGCCACAACTCTTTGTTGGGGATGAGAGGGTTGGGGCGGCGACTGCTTGTGGCCTCTGGGCTAATTGGTAAGTTAGCTCAAACAATTTGCCCAGTATTGTGTTCTGTTGGCGCATATAATCTGTCAACGTTTCGCTGGAGGCTATTTCGTTTCTCGATCTTTTTTCCGGTGGTTCTTCTGACGCCCTGGGACTCGTTCAGGTTCGTGTTGACGGGTGAGCTGGATTGTGAATTAGGATTGAGTCCATTGGTGTCCTTCTTTAGTATTTCTGATGCTTCACGGCCAGACAACAATCCCTTTTTCAAAGTGTCTATAATTTTAACGCATCCAGTGCCGGTCATTGCCCATGACGGGAGTTTTTTTTACTACTACTGGTGGCCTGTGACGCATCTTCACTGGTGGCCAGTGACTCGTCTTCTCTGCACGCTGCAGGGAGCAGTACCTCTCGAAAGAGAGCACTGCCCCTAGATGACCCTCAACGCCATCAACAGATCAGAGGGCGAAATACTATTTCGCCATCCGATTCGGAGATGACATTGGGGGTTTGGGCCGTCGTCGATGGTTTCTCCGTGAAGACAACCAAGGGACGATAGCCCTTCTCCTGCAGGAGCGCTCGGGCCTTGAGGGCCCCACTCGCATCACTGCAGAAGGCAAACGAGATTGATCCGTGACCGGTTTTTGGACCGGTTTGGATCCCGGCAATGATCTTCAGAGTGATTCTGGGACCTTTGCCGACTTTCTCGTCGATGACCGACCGCGATTGAAACTGACAGTTGTATGGGTCAGCCGAGCCCCTTTTGGGTTCGACAGATATCGATACCATGTCAGGCGATGGCGGAATTATGCGAGCCGTTTCAGGATCAGCCTTTAATATTCTGGCGATCTGGCCCGCATACTTGGAGATGGAGGGATGTGCTGCGGCACGAGCAAGATACATGAATAGTTTTCCATTTACGGAAACGTGTGTCTTGTCGTCCGCGATCTCCTCCGGGTTCACATCACCGAGGAAGGAATAAGCTGCGGATACGCAGATCATCTCCTCCTTGGCGGGTACCGACTTCGTCACGATCCCGGTTTTCCGGGGTGGTGCCGATTTGGTTTCCCTGATTGTGACCTTTTTCTCTACGGTCTTACTCGTTGCGGCGACTGCCGGAGTCGCATTCGACGGGCTGGCTTCAGCCGACACCAACTCTTTGGGTGTCGTCAGTGCTGGAGCCTCGGGGACGACTTTTGAAGACTTTTTCTTCTTAGCCGCCGCCCGACCCGCCGCTCGCTTCTCCGCCAGTTGCCGCGCGCGTTCAATTACGTCGGCCTCGTACCAGCTGCTCATATTGTCAACTGGTATAAGGCCGATGCTTAGAATGCGCGGCAACGAGCTTGCCTGAATTTCATTCAGGTCAGAGAGGCTCATAGCCTTCAACGCCTTTTCAACCGATTCTTTTTGGATGTATTTGGCGTAGAGGGACTTGAGGTCGGTCTCTTTCGTTTTCTTTAACGATTTGAAGACCGACTTATAAATTCTGATCCGGAGGGATTCCGCCAGATCAGGCTTTACAGTCGAGCTAGACCTCTCTTTCGTCTGCTTCGCAAGAGCTTTTGACTCTTTGCGCGCCTTACTCGCCGGCCGCACTGCGGCCGCCGGGCGGGGCGAGACAGATGCTGTTTGGGCATAACTCATGGGAGCAACCCGTATTTTACGGGGTGTGCCACCCATGGCCCACAGTGACGCCCGGATAATTATAATAGGTTGAGATTGGTAGGTTGGCATATTTTTATAATACTGTACCCACTGAGTTACTGTGTTCCATTGAAGGAGACACTGCCAACAACAAGATTGCAGCATTCATGCGGCGCGGGTAGGTGTGCGCTCATCTTTACACGGCTGACACCGCAGGGCGCAGCTAGGTCAAAATAATATAACGGTACATAGGTACTCTTACTTACATCATTATAGTATAACCTGCTGCCTGCGCCTCCAGCAGCCATATAATTTTTCTTGTATTCTGGTAAAAAGATGAACAAGCTTTACAAAGCATTCATTACCAATCAAATCCCCAACCCAATTTACACCCAATTTATCAGTCAGGCAAATTGAAAAACCCTTCCAAAAAAAATATTGCACAATCGTGGAGTATGGCCATACAATACTCCAAAAATTCATTGTCCCAGAAAATGATGTTGTGTTGCATGTTTTGATATTCTGATGTTATGTATTTCATTCAAGAAAATCCAAGTCCAATAGCCAATAGCCCAAAGCCTTTTAGCTTTTGGCTGGTTGTTTACACACACAGGCAACAAGCAGAGTTATGGTTAGTTATTAGCCATTTTCATACTGGAAATACTTTTCAATCATGAAATTCAAACATAAGTACTTACCTCCACAAGTTCCTCCATGATTCCTCCTCTGGCGGTCGTGGTGGAAGCGTAGGTGTATCTGAAACATAACAAAACATATGAACATCTAGATCTCCAAAAAAAATTTAAGTGTGTTAAAAAATATGTCATTACAACAAATGAACCCTTCAAAGGTTTTTACAGATGATGCAAAGAGGTAAGTACTTACTGGTCCGAACCACACTCTTGTGCAGGCGCGGGCGTCGGTGCTTGGCGTCGTCGGGCTTGGCTCTAACGATCTGCATCGAAAAACAGCCCTATGTCCATCATTTGCAGTTTCGACCCACTGTGCGTCGCCACGGCGGCTACGTGCGGCTATAGTGAGCTCTAACGATCTGCATCGAAAAACAGCCCTTATATATATTATATTTATAAATATATATAAATAAATAATAATAATGTAGGGGCGTATAAATAACACCGTATTTGTTCGTATTTTCGTCTTTATTTTCTTATTTTAATTTACAATATATTCGTCTTGCCGAGCCGTCTTTCCTCTACAATGTCTTCGTCTCAATTCCAATTTTCTTAATCTATCCTCTTTCTCCCTTTCTCCTTACACCGTCTTACTATCTTGCCTCTCATTCACACCTTACTAATTATCTTTCTCTTTCACTCATGCTATCGTCATCTCGCTCTCACTTTAAGAATCATACGCATTCAAAAACGTTTCACTCTTCCTTACACATTTCTTAGCATCCTATCAATCCAATCAAACTCTTATCAAACATAAATCTCTGGAACATTACCGTCTTACGTTCCCTTTCACTCAGAATCCTACATTCGGCCGTCCTGCAAACAAGGCTGGCCTCAGCCTTACCTTCCAGTCTTCCATCACATCTCATACTCATCTCACAACCTACTTCTTCACACTCTGACATACCTACTTATCATACCTCTTAAACTACCTATATACTAACTTAACTACTTATTCTATGTTTAATAAACTACAAGATACAATCTGTTGGTTGTGCTACACATACTCTTCTCTTTACAAATCTTTGAAACAAACTTCTTATTAGGTGTAATCTAGATAAGTACTTCTTACAAAATCAAACAATATTTAGTCTTACTAGGTGAAGCCTAGATAAGTACTATTCATATAAAATCAAACAATGGTTAGTCTTACTAGGTGAAGCCTAGATAAGTACTACTACTTACTTCATACAATTTTAAAACTATCTTTTATTATTCAAGTGTAGTGATATACTTTTACATAGTTTTAAGTTTACAATCTTACAGGGATTTTCTTAATAAACTTCTTTATAACAATTCTGAAAGGTCAAACCACCATCTTACCTTTATAAACTTCATTTAACATTTTAAAACATCTGAACTAAACTGTACAAAGTATGAACCTAAAATGTACCTACTTACTAAGTTACATTATAATAAAAAAAACTATTTTTACCACTTAATTCATCTTTCATTTCATCCTTCATCTTTCATACCTACTAATCTAAGGGGAAAATAAAACAATGGATTTTTTTTTTCAAGTATTAGTGTTTAACTTATAATTACCTCTCCTTCTGGCCACGGCTTCATGTGGTCAGCAGCACTGGACGTCTTTCCAGGGCCTTCGTCGTTAGGGTTCAGCTTCTTGACATCATAGCGGTCATTACGCTTGACTTTTGTCACCTGGTAAGGTCCAAGGAACTTCGCCTTCAGCTTGAGACCTCCACCAAACTGGGTACGCTGTATAGCCACCAAATCTCCTTCCTTGTACTTGGTACTATCCTTTCTTTTCTTGTTATATCCTCGCTGGTTTTCTTCTTGAACTTTAAGTATACTTTCCTTTGCTTTAATTCTTAAATTTTCTCTTTCCTGACTGAAACTACTTCGTATCTCCTGGGAAATCATCTGATGAATTTCTAGGTCTTCTTTAGTCTTCATTTTAGCACCTATTAGTAGCTCAAAGGGCGTCGTGTTGATGCTCCTCTGGTAAGTACTATTTATTGCTCGCTGCACCTTGCTTACATGCTTATACCAACATCCTGGCTCTGAAATACAAAGTTTCGTTAATACAGCTATTAAAATCCTATGTATCCTCTCCACTTGCCCATTTCCTCTTGGAATTCCCGTCGTAATTAAACAATGTTCAATGTTTTCACTCTGGCAGTACTCTTTAAACTCATGGCTAGTGAATGCTGTGCCTCTGTCAGTTATAAATCGATTCGGATTTCCAAAAACTTGCTGGTGTGTCACTATCTTAGTCAATGTCTCTCTACTTGTGGTACTTTTAACTGGAAATAACCAAACAAATTTAGTAAATGAATCTACCATCGTTAGAATGTAGTTGTACAACTTTTTAGTCTCCGCCATCGGTCCTATGTGGTCACAATGTATGGAATGTAACGGGGTATCTTCTTTCTCAATTGAATTCAACCATCCTTCTTGTTTTCCTGCTTTACGGGTTGCTAATAGACAAATACATCCTATCAGAAAGGTATCTATTTTCCTACTGAGGTGAGGGATAAAATAGTCTTTACTGATCTCTGTCATCTTCTTCTTTGAAAAGTGACCTTTTTCATGCACCATCTTTAAAATTTCTGTTTCTATACTTTTTGGAATAACTAAACATTTTTCCAAACCTTTGTATAATAATCCGTTGTCTAAACTATAGTCTTCATAGGGTTTCTCCTGCACAATGCTCATGATTGCCGCCAATCCGTCGTCTCTCGCCTGTGCTCGTCTTATCTGCTCGTGAAACTCACTAATAAATGCAACACATGGGTTACGACTGAGCGCGTCTGCATGTCTCATCTTCTCTCCTCGTCGATGTTCTACTGTGTAGTCATATTCACTCAATAACAATACCCACCTTGCAACTCTCGTACATAAATCCTTTTTCTTTAATGTTAGCTCAAAAGCTTGACAATCTGTGACGATTTTAAATTTTATACCAAATAAATAGTGTCTAAATTTCCTTACCGCTTCAACTATCGCTAGGGCTTCTAACTCGTAGCTTGAATACTTGCTCTCAGCTTCGGTGGTACGCTTACTCATGTAGTGCACTGGATGTAGACCATCTTCATGCTGCTGCATCAAAATCGCTGCTAATGCTACGCTAGAGGCGTCGGTATGTAATTCAGTTCATAATTTAGGATTGTAAATCTTTAACACTGGGTTGGACACTAAAATCTGTTTTAATTGAATAAACGCTGCTCTTTCTTTTTCACCAAACTCAAATCTATAATCTTTTCTTAGTAGATCGGTTAATGGTTTTGCTATAAATGCATAATTTTGTACGTACTTTCGGAAATATGAAGCTAATCCAACAAAACTGCGCAGCTGCTTTACTGATGTAGGTTCTGGATATCTTGCTACTGCTGAAATCTTATCTGGTGATGGTTTTACCTCGCCTTTCTTGATCACATGGCCTAGATACTCAACTTCATGGCACATCAAACGAGCTTTCTTCCAATTAAAGTTCAGTCCATACTCGGCAGAGACATCTAGTACTAGCTTTAGCCTCTCTAAAGCTTGCATAGCTGTTTGCGCTGGAATCAATATATCATCGATGAATATTACAACAATACCCTTAGAAATAAGCTCTCTAAAGATAATAGCAACAAATCTCATGAAATATTTTGGAGAATTCATTAATCCAAATGGTGCTCTTAAGAATTCAAACTGTCCATGATGTGTTACAAACGCAGTATACTTAATTGAAGCTTCGTTAACCTTTAAATGAAAAAATCCGTTCTTCAAATCTAGAACGCTGTACATACAGGCATCTTGCAACTTGTCAACGAGATCACCAATGATAGGCAATGGATACTCATCCTTTAACATCTGCTTGTTTAGTAGTCTATAGTCAACACAGACACGTACATTTCCATCCTTTTTCCTAACCAAAACTAATGGGCTTGCAAATTCTGAATAACTCACCCTTATGATTCCGTCCTTCAACCATTCGTTTACTTGTTCTTCAACTATACCTTGTTCACTTAAAGAAAGTTGTCTTGGACGCTGTGCAATCGGTCGCTCGTCTCTCAGGATTATTTTCAGTTCAATCGGGGCTTCTTTCAATGGATATTTGTGATGATAAGCTTGCACCAAATCAATCACCTGCTTTCTGTAAGTATAGTCACCGACATATCCTGTAAAATCATCATTAGTCATAAAACATTTGATCGCTTTCAACCAGTCATCTTTCCTAGTTATTCTCACACATCCATCTCTAATACACAAACAAACACTTGCTAGAAAGTTGTTTCCAATGATAGAACAATATGGTATCACATTATCTGGTACTACACTGAACTCCACGTTCTCAAAACATTCATCATCAATATTTAACGTAAGTAAACAATAACCTAGTGGGGTGGTTTTCCCTCCGCCTAATCCTGTAATAATTACTTTTTCACGTTTACATAAGAATTTAGGACATCCTAATGTTTTATAAAGCCTAAAACTTAACAAATTAACATCGCTACCGGTATCAACAAGAGTTTTTGTTGTCACTGAAAAGTTGTCGCACAAAAAGTTTATTTTCTTCATCGTTTTGCTGCTAATGTCACTGTCACTGTCACACGCGATGTTGACATCCTTGACGTTCGTGATTGCTACGTTTGTTTCATCTACTGCGGCTTGCTCTGCACTCGCTGTAAACACCCGCTTGCTCGTCGTCGTCGTCGATTGCTTTTCTCGTCGTTCCTCGTCGTAGTTGTTTGTAGATCTAGCTAGCGCCTCGCCCCGTCGTCGCTCACCTTGGTTTTCCGCTCTGCAGTTTGTAGCTATGTGCCCGAACTCGTTGCATTTGAAGCACTTCAGTCCGCTTTTACATTGTGATGCAAGATGATCGTATTCACCACAATTATAACACCTCTTCGTCGTAGATTTTGCTATAGGTATCGGACTCACCGTGTTTATATTAGACTTACTGCTGTTGGTATTCAGTCTAATACTTCTTCGTGACCTCTCTTTGAAGGTTTCATATATTTTCAGCTTGTCTTTCAATTCTTGATAAGTAGAAACGCCATAGAGCATTATTTTATTGGCCTCGTCGTCGATAATGCCCTCCACAATGTACTTGATAGCAACATAATCTGGTAACTTGCCTCGTCTACCAAGTTCCTTCATCACTAGTAGATAATCTTGACACGACTCACCGGGCTTCTTTCGCCTCGCGCTCATCATCTCGTGCACGCTTTTCTGGTCTATATTGTCTGGAAATTCTTTCAAAAGTCCCGCCTTGAGTTCTTCCCATGATTTGTAAGGTTTCTCTGATCTTAACCATAGCGCCGCGGTTCCAATCAACGATCTGCGCGCCACTATCAATTGTTGTATGGGACTCCATCCAAATATTCTCACTGCTGAGTACGTTTTATCGCGCCCGCTGAATTTTTCCACTAGTTCATCAACGTGTTGGAGACTCGTGTTCATCTTGCCACTGTAACTCGTCTCTGCGTCCTCAAAATCGCTTTGCCGGCTTCCCTGCTTCCTTAGCTCCTTATCTTTTCCCATCTTTCGCGTGTAGCCCGCCTTGACCACGCCGCGTTACGTCTTTGGTCGCCGTCTTTTGCCGCCGAACTCGAATCTGCTAAGATCGCGATGATTCTTCGTCTTTTTTCCTCCACGTTATCCCACGATGACGCCAAATTTGTAGGGGCGTATAAATAACACCGTATTTGTTCGTATTTTCGTCTTTATTTTCTTATTTTAATTTACAATATATTCGTCTTGCCGAGCCGTCTTTCCTCTACAATGTCTTCGTCTCAATTCCAATTTTCTTAATCTATCCTCTTTCTCCCTTTCTCCTTACACCGTCTTACTATCTTGCCTCTCATTCACACCTTACTAATTATCTTTCTCTTTCACTCATGCTATCGTCATCTCGCTCTCACTTTAAGAATCATACGCATTCAAAAACGTTTCACTCTTCCTTACACATTTCTTAGCATCCTATCAATCCAATCAAACTCTTATCAAACATAAATCTCTGGAACATTACCGTCTTACGTTCCCTTTCACTCAGAATCCTACAATAATAATTCTATTTATACATACAAAAAATTAATCCGAAGAAGTGTCGGACCGCACGTAATACCCCCTTTTCTCCGGGGTCCTGGACATTTCAGATAAACTTAACCTAGTCGACAAGCGACTAGGTGCACTGTCCGCGGACCCTGGAGAATTGGGTACCGTGTCGGCTTCGGGCGTACCCATGTTGAGTATGTCGTAAGGGTCGTCTTGTGCGGGTTCGGGTGGCGCACACTGGTCCGGATTCCGAAAATCAGGGACTTAGGGGTCGAAGTCCGAATTAGGGTCTCAAATTTTAAAATCAAGGTCTCTAAATGATTCTAAACCACTTTTATAGAATAGCTTTTTCTTATATCGGGGCCCGTTTCCAAGAAAAATAATGTTGTTAAAATTTTTGTATGGAAAAATTTAGTTTTTAGTACTTATTTTGTAAGCGGGCGGAGATGTTAAAACCAAACTTACTAGGGATCATAGAGGGTATATTACTGCACATTATTGCCTGAGACACTTGCTTCATATCTCTGCCCGTTCAAAAACGGCAGGCGTTCGAAACTCATATTTTTATTTCGCGATTTATAAGGTACCTAATGTAATTTTTGACCCTGCAATTATAATATTTAAATGAAATTACTTAATTGTATTAAAAAAATGGTAAAATACGATTTAATTCCATTTAAATGTACCTTATAAATAGCGAAGTAACAAAATGAGTTTAGAACGCCTGCCGTTTTTGAACGGGCAGAGATATGAAGCAAGTGTTTTAGACAATAATGTGCAGTAATATACCCTCTATAATCCCTAAGTAAGTTTGGTTTTAACATCTCTGCCCGCTTACAAAATAATTAGGAAAAACTAAATTTTTCCATACAAAATTTTTTTATAACATTATTTTCTTGGAGACGGACCCCGATATAAGTATCTTTTGTAATTAATTAAGATAAGACGTATTGAAAGCACAAAACGTAACAATCGAATGATGATTTTAACGAATGCTGCTTAAACAGTGACTTGGTATATTGGTATGGAAGGAAGGGATATTACAGATAAGGGTTAAAAACAGGTGTCAAACGCTTACTACCCGCCAAGGTATGTAATGAGTGCCATTGTCTAAGAACAATAGCAGGTCTATGGTAAAATAATCAATATGTATGCATCAGGTACTTAGGTAATATGACACCTAATGTGCGACTTTTTTCCATGTTTTTAAATAGAATTAGGTAATTCCATTGAAATATTATAATTGTATTGTCAAAAAAGACATAAGGTAACCCTATAAATCCCAAAATAAAAAAAATTGTTTCGAACGCCTGCCGTTTATGAACGGGCAGAGATATGAAGCAAGTGTCTCAGACAATAATGTGCAGTAATATACCCTCTATTATCCCTTGTAAGTTTGGTTTTAACATCTCCGCCCGCTTACAAAATAAGTACTAAAAACTAAATTTTTCCATACAAAAAATTAACAACATTATTTTTCTTGGAAACGGGCCCCGCTATAAGAAAAAGCTATTCTATAAAAGTGGTTTAGAATGATCTAAAGACCTTGAAATGAGACCCTAATTCTGGCTTCAACCCCTAAGTCGAAGGCCCGCAATCGTTGAAAACTTCGACGCCGGCGCGCGAACATCGCGCCATAGGCGCCTCCGACCCAGGTGGTACAGGCGCCCGTAGCGCCGCGCCGCCGTACCTGTCCACGTCGAGTTCAAACCCCCCGACAAACGAAATGATTGCGCTTCTGGAAGCTTTCGCTAGGACCCAAGCAGAAGCCAACAGGAACCTGATAGAAACGTTGTTATCCGGCCCGGCACCGCTCGGACGCGCCGCAGCTCGACCCAGCGGGGTCAGTCGCGACCGCCGCAGCGACCGCGGTGGCAACCTGAGCAGCTGTACTGCTCGTTTCGACGGATCGACGCGAGATATTGAAGTGCTAAAGGCGTTCATAGACGCCGTCCAGACGTACAAAGAATGCACCGAGGTAGACGACGACGTCGCCGTGCGAGGCATGTCCATGCTGCTTACTGGTGACGCCGCACTGTGGTGGAGAGGAATCAAGAAGGACGTCGCAGACTGGGAGGACGCGATCGCGCGACTTCGAGGTATGTACGGCTACGTGAAACCCGCATACAAACTGTTGAGAGAGATGTTTGGTAACGAACATGTACCGAGTCAACGAAGTGAAGTGTTTACGTGTAACATAAAGGGCTCTCATGAGCCAATTACCCTACAATCTGTGCGAACCAGCGAGGATCGACATAGTTTATGGACTACTAGATCGTAAAATACGTAAGCGCCTTCCGCGCGGTTCATTGTTTACATTAGAAGATATGATAGTAAAGTTGCGAGACGTCGAAGAGTCGATAGCAGAGGTACAAATAAAATCCGAAACCGTAAGTACACCTATTGTTAAAAGTTCAGCGACTAAGCCTAAATTGCAAACTCAATCTGTAGGGTTACCGACTCCCCCACCTACCTCGAGCGATGCGCCCACACCGCGTCGTAAGCGATGTACCTATTGCAAAATATTTGGCCACGACCTAACAGAATGTAGGAAAAGACAGGATAGGCAACCTAGGGTAGATGGTAGGCAATCTAGCCCGAATGATCTAACCTTGCGGTGCTACGGCTGTGGCCAAGTAGGTGTCATTAGATCAAAGTGCAGCAACTGCAACGACAGTAAGAAAGTTTCCACCAACCACATATCATTCAATATGCTCCGTTTTGACAATACACCTGCGCGCGCTCTAGACAATAGGTCGCCCCTATCAAGCGATTATTCGACCATACCTACCGATAACGTTTTGTTAGAGACCTATTCCAGTAGTGCGATGAGAAAATGTACGTATTCTGATAAACGGACATATCCGGGTAGCGATATAGAGTTTTTGTTCGAGCCCACATCGAGTGTGTATCGTGATACACAACCTAGTGTCAAAAAATATTTTAAAAATAAAATGTGCCTCAATATCAATATAGTGATATTTTATGACTTCGAATGTGATCAAAAGTATCCTTGTACCGTACCTACCGGCGTGTTAGAGGCCCACTATTCGTCGTACGATAGGGATATTGATCGTGACCAGTGTCGTCACCCAATGATTAAGATTAATGTTGAGGGATGCGACGGAGTTGCCATTGTCGATACTGGAGCTACCCCAACTAGCAAATTTGTCTTGCAAACGAGTCCTTTTAAGTGTTACAGTATTATAAAAAGATTATGCGTATCTTGACTAGGACATAAATTCTTATAAAAACATGGATTATAACATTTTGCACTCAAAGAACATTCGATCTTCATACCAACTCTTATAGATGTATAAAAATAAATCATTAAAAGATATTTATAAGAATAGAAGTTTTACAAGTACATTATATATGACTCATTGATCTTCAGGATTAATGTACACTTAATTAGGCATTTCAGTAGGGAATTAGTTCTTAGTAAAGTTTGCACTACATGCTTCATAATACTTTTGTTCTTACTAAATCTTTGCTTAAAACTGTTGTAAGGGCAACAAACATTAGGTTCAATTTGTCTTAGCAAAGTCGTATTTAAGAACTGAAGTATGTAAATAGAATTGTTTAATACTTTATATTTCGTTGCTTGAGAACATTTTATCTAGCAAGTACTTTGTAAGTTCTTTAATAAAAGTTCTATGAGAATATCCCCACTAGCAATAGTCTCTTTAATTCTTTCTTAAGTAACAATCTGCCAAAATTGTATGTGATATCGTTATTTATTAATTTAACCACAGTTTTGACTACATAGTGCAAACGTAAACTAATATGGATTATCAAAAATGGAAGAGATTTAAAAGAAGTGGAGGCTACCGAAGAAAAATTAATAAAGTAAACTCGGAATTACTACAACGGCCGGAGTACGTACAAGTCTTAGTGGAACCAGGTGAAGTTAGAGCTCATAATGACTTTGATTATGGTTCCGTACAATATAAAAGAGAAGAAATAGATAGTTCAAGTCATATCGAAGCAGAAGATGATAGTAGTGAAGATGATTCTGACAGAACGAATTTCGACAAAGATTTAATGTTTCGGGAAAATATTAAAATGTGGGCCATTAGAAATAACATACCGCATTTAGCATGCAATCAGCTTTTTGAGGTTATAAATAACAGATATGAGCACGTTTTACCTAAGGATGTCCGCTCGCTTTTGAAAACAACTAAACAAGAAATCCGAATTTGTACCTTAGGGACTGGATATTATTGGCATAATGGCTTAAGAAATCAACTGGAAAAACTTCTTGAAAACGATCTAGTTCCTCTACCCAATAAACTGAGTTTAAGTTTTAAAGAAATTTATGAACGATGTCTGAGCCAGAAGCAGGTGGTAATAGCAAATTAACAACATAATTATGTCGCGAAGTATTATGCGCGGTCGCGATTTGAGAAGGTTCATATTTAACACAATATTCAAAAATAGTATCAAAAATAACATCGGATGACACAAAACTGCAACTTGCGCCGGTATCAATTAAGAACTTGCCTCCAAACTCAGGCAGTTCGATGTACGGCAGATGATCCCGATCTTGTATGTTTATTTTAACTAAGTTGCTTCCTGGTCGTCGTGGGGGTAAAAATTCTGCGGGTCCTCCACGCCAGTCTGGCCATCGTTGGTTTACAAGGCGCCTTCCTTCGTTTCTTGGTTAATAATAATAATAATCACACTGAACGAGTTTCACCCTGGGGTTGGGGGTAGTTTTGTGTAAAACAGCTCCTCCACAGCAAACTGCGGCGTCGGTTTTGCTACTGACCGCATAGTAACGTCGGAGCTTTTAGCTGGTGGGTTTATTTGTTGCGGCACGTTGAACTGTCCGAAGTTTCCCCCACTGAAAGGTCCAGGATTACCGAACCGGAAATTATACCTGATTCTCGTTGTTTCCACGGGAGCATTGACTGCACCCATTGTTGTCTCTGCATAGGCGACATGTTATTTTGCTGCGGCGTAAAATTACGCTGGGGTCGTGACGTGGTTCCTGTTTGCTGAGGGAGGTTAAACGGGGATGGATGTACATCCTAGGTTGTGAACCTCTCAGAGAATCCTTTGGTTTGAACGGGGCTGCATTTGGTGAGCTAGAAGAATTATTGTACCTCGTCTGTGCGCCCTTAGCTTTCTCCTGTCTTACCAAAACCACATCCAAAACTATAGCTGATTCTAACGTAATCGTTGTCATTATTCTGACCCCAATAGACACTTGAAAGTCAAGATTATCGACAAATTGTTCGATCGCCATTGACTCATAATAGTTTCTATCCCTGTGTCATAATAGTTTCTATCCCGAGTGCCTTCTTATCGAACGTAAAGTATCTAAAATCTCACGCACACGTTTTCCGAACGACTCGGAATCCTCATTTTTAAATTTACGGGTTCGGGTCAGCTCTTGCATCACCTGTGCCTCCGTTCGAGTTTCTTCTAATCTAGAGCGTAACGTCGCTTTAACATTATCCCAAGTCGTGGCAGACTCACCTTATGCTCTTAAGAGCCTCTCTGACGGAATCGCACAATTTACTTTTACGTAAGTTATAAATAACCAACTACTGCTAAAATGTTATCCCGATAAATTAAATTGACATGTAAGGTAGATGAAACATTTAATTTATATGGGTTGAAGATTAATCTTCTTTAGATGACTTTTTGATGTCGGTTGCGAATAATACGTCTTTTCCGTTAGAGTTTGATTGTTATCAACGTCAAGTGACAAGTAAAATGTCAGCTTTCTCCTTCACAAGAGCAGCTTTCTCTCTCTTCCAAGACGGCCATGCTTCGGATTACACACCCTGCGCATTTTACTCGTTGTATTAAATAAATATCTTTTATTCTAAAACTCGGCTTTCACTGGGCTTAAATCCTAATAGGTTATGGGCCCAGTCCGCGTGTAATTCAAAGAAAATTTGGCGAAAAAGTACGAAAATCGAAATTGTTAGCGGCGTGGTGAACTGCACGTGGCGCGGTGTGTCCCCCAGTGTAGAATTTGCAAGAAGCCAACAACATGACGGAATCCGGCGCAGCAACGTGTCGCCGATTCAATGGAAGCGATTTTCGTCAGTGGCGATTTACAAATAAATTGTGCTTTACGAGCAAAAAATCTTATTTCGCACATACAAAATGGCGGCGGCGAAACGAAAACTGAGAGCGACAAAGTTGAAAAATGGCGACAGGCAGATGCGCAAGCGATGATGATTATTACAAGTACGGTGGATTATTCACAAATCAGTTTGGTAGAAACATGCGAGACGGCAAAAGAGATTATGGATAAGCTGGAATCTATTTATGATCAACGAAGTGAAAATACAAAGATGCTACTTCATGAAAAATTCCATGCCTTGAAGTTGACTGATGGAGAAAACATAGCTACGCATATTTCAAAAATTGAAAGTCTTGCCAAAAACAGTCTTAAAGTCACATAGACATTTGTAATACTATGAGAGATTCGCATACGCAAAAAGTAACAAAAATATAATAGGAGATCATTTACATTCAAATACCTCTACAATGTAAGGAAATATTACAGTGTCTCCTTGTTCATTTAACACAGCTTTGGGCAAACATGAAATCACATCTTCTTTATCTGAAGATTACGAAATCTAAATCTAGATTTTTATTAGTCTTCACATTTTCTTTGATATAATTTATCAAGCAGGATCCAATTTCTTGTGGGCCTCTGGATGCGATGGTCTCGTTCCAAACACACATTGTAGCATCATCAGTAGCAGCATCATGAATACCGAGACAGTAGGTCCATAACTGTCTCTTATAGTAGCAAACTCCTGTTGAAACTACCGGTGTAGGGAGAGTTTTCATCAAATCAAATACTTGTTAAATGTAGTTTTTTCTGAGTTTGAAGGTTGTTTTTTTCTTCTTCAGACATTGAGGCTTTGATTTTTATTTCCATAGAGTCACATTTTTTACAGGAATCACTAATAGGAGCGTGGAAAGATAAATTAAAATGTTCATTAAATATTTTCCTGAAAATGTAATCAGACACAGGTGTAGCAGTTTCAGAGCAATATAAAGAGTACATTTTGTTAATATTCAAATCTGGACACAAAAACTGTCTGTTCTGGCTTTTGAGCAATGTGTAGTGTGATGTGTAGCGAGGAAACTTATTTATAAACTCTTTCACACTCTCGAAGTTGTTCATCGCTTGTTTTATTCTTCGGTGGATGTTTGCCTCTTTGATCTTGTGGTGGTGTAGGCACAGTCAATTTTTGTTTAAGCAGCCTAGTGATTCGCCTATCACTAACTTGAAATACATTCTTAAAAAAAAATTTGCAGACCTTTGTTAGTTATCCCATCACTATTGGGGATAAAGTAAATACGTGAGTTGGAACGGCGGGACTCTTCAAGAGTAGATCTATTTTTAGGTGCAACCTTTATTAATAAAAACTCATTTTGGCAATGGGCATTTATTTTAGTATGACATTGAGCATTACAAATACATGTTCTCCAGCTCGAACTTGCTTGGCTGGAACTATATCCCCTTTAGTATCATCGATCTATAGTACTACGTATAGATGGGCTAGTTAGAACATTAACTGCGTCCCATTTTATAATGGCGGGAGCATGCGCGGACGGAACGCGCCTTGAACTGACCAAACTATCAGTTACTTCGCAGAAGTGACACTACCTTTTGTACCTACAAAATATCATTGTTTGGCACTGGAGCTAGTTTAAGGAATAAAAGTAATTAAAATGTTAAATACTGAGCTATTATTACCTATTATTTAAGGTTTTTTAGGGTTCCGTACTTCAAGAGGAAAAATGGAACCCTTATGTGATCACTCATTTGTCCGTTTGTCTGTGTTTCTTACACTTGACCGGTTTTTTTTATAGGTACCTACTTACATCTATACCTACTTATATTATTAAGAGGTAACGTTGATAACATTTATGTTTGTATGTTGGGAGTAAAAGGAAATATTTGATTGTTTGTTTGCATTTAATAGGCTTCGAAACTACTGGACCTATTTTGATGAAACTTGGTATGAGGATACATTGATTCAAATGGATTGATTGATTCAAATTAATGAAACTGATATCCTTAAAAAAACGGAGTATACCTACTTAATATTATAATAAAAAAAACTCATTTAATAAAATATTTTTATTTAATTGCCCTTAAATAAGATAAGTTTCGTAAGTTTTTGCCGTTCAGACGAATGGTCAATATTCTTATCGGTTTTGGCCTCATGATGCAATCGAACTGTAGCATATTTATTTATGATAAGCCCGTATTAGATGTAATCTGTGGTTAGATGTACTTGGTTGATCAAATTAGTGTTCAGTAACCTATCTTTTAAAACTTAAAAAACACAACGTTATGTACTACCTAAATTATATTTAAGATTACACACAAATATTACCACAACCGTAGAAATTGTTAATAAAAGCCAAATTTCACTATTGAACAGGAAACTTACCTACAGTCACCTCTGCTAGGTTTATACTCTTTGATAAATGACGCGGAACAAGTCACAACATGGCGGCTAAAAAATGATGTTCGTATTTAATTTTCAATCGATAATATCTAGTTATTTACCTGTGGTAGGTTATTCCTTCCGCTCTAGAAATCTTTCTAGTATTGTTTGTGCAGTATCTAAGTACGCAGTGAGTCATTTTCTGTAATTTTTCCGTATATTTTTAATTAAAAATGCACGAGCGCTTTAACCTCTACGAACTAGCAAGCGACTAAGTAGTCTGGTGTGATATAATCACAAATGGACGGAATGAGGCAGTGTACGACGCTGACCACTCCAGTAATATCTATCTTAATGTTTAGTATTTAAGTACTGCTCAACTTTATTTCTCTTTGCCTTTCTTACATTCTTTTTCCACTTCTTTTCCTTTCGTTTTCGTTTTCTAGACTTCTGTTGTTCGTTTTCATCTCTTTCCTGTGCGGGGGTGCATTTGGTACTTCATCATTGGAAGCCAAGTTTCCATTTTCAAGAAGTTCAAGTAGATCAAATGATTCTCGGGACGTATTTTTAAATGGTTGGTATTCGGACCCTGAATCTTGAAAGGGTTCGTCGTCCCTCCCAAATAGTCCTGAAGCCAAAGCACAACACTGAATATTTTTTACATAAAAACTGAAGTTTTAACATAAATGATTTTAAAACAAACTTTTAAATGTAAACAATTTAAATATTCACAAATTAAAACCAAACGTCCAACGAATGACACTGACTATGATTTTGACAATGACATTGACCTAACTGAGTGATCATAGAAAAGTTTTATGTGTTGCCAGAACCATAATAGCCTAATTCAATTAGGCCAATGTGGCATTTTGATTTATTTCTTTTTTAACCGACTTCAAAAAAAGGAGGTTCTCAATTCGGTTGTATGTATGTTTTTTTTTGTGAATTTGTGTTGAGTCTATGTGCTGCCATCTGGTATAGATTGAAAAAATTAAACTTAGGCCATTCTGGTTTTTAAAAAGATCATTATGTAATGCATTTTAGGCCACAAGTTTAAGCGCACCGTATGGTTATACAAGGAAGATTACAATGATCAAACACGGAACAATTTCGGTCCTTTAATTTTTTCCTAGTTGTTTGAAGACCAAATATTACATATCGAGGGTTATTAAGTTGGGAGGCAGTTTTGATTGACCATGAATGCTTATTTGTTTTAGGTAAAAGTGGATTTTCATAGCGTTTCGGTTGTATAGGCTTATCTTTTTCTAATTGCTTTGCTTTTAATTGCTTTTACTCTTGTAAGTAATCTTTATAATATTTCTAATCGATATAATATTTTTAATGATTATTAAGATAAAGGTGATTTATTAAGGGGATAACTGTAAAAAAAGAAACGTTTTCGAATGTGAGATAATATTTTTAATGATTATTAAGATTATAAAACTTTGGTTAGGCCAATCGTGTACCCTCTATATGGACATAAGTCTGTAGACATCTTGTCAATATAGTTAGTTACCCACTACAACTGCACGTGCAATTTGCAGTAAATGAATTGAGCACGCCCCGGAATTCCTTCCTAGCGGCACTAACTACATTGGCAAGATGCTGCCAAATATCAGTGTCTGTCGTCATTTTAATAGTAGACACCGCGTGACGCCATCTATTAATTGGCATCACGTTCTCGATATCACTACTCCTAAAGACTTTTATTTCCACATAGTGGCTACCTGTCTTATTCGTCAAAATCTGCTTTGATAAGCCTGTTGCTAATTTATTAATAATCAGCGATTGCAGAGGTGGTGGTTGTGGTGGTGGTGAAGCGGTATTTGCGGCCTCCGACTCACCTTCACTATCCTCTCCGAAGAGGTCAGCCGCCGTAACTCTAACTGGTGTTATCGGTGTAGTTGCTTTGCTTGATCCCTTTTTCAGAGGGTGCGGGGTCGGACTCCGTTTTTTCTTCGTCTTCACGCATTCATCTTAGGATGCGTGGTGATCCGTATCGACCTGTGAATAAACAAAAAAAATAATGTTTGAAAAAAATGTAATATTACGATATTGGTCCATCGAGTGAAAGAATAAAGAGACAGAGTATAAGCTAACCTTTTTGCAGGTTTTTTCTCTGTCTCTCTAACATTCCTGCTATTTCCGGCGACTTCCACCGTCAGCACACTCGGTCCCTCGTCGTCTAGAAGCCGGTGATGGTAATCTGTGAATAATAGTAGATTATACAACAAGTGAAAAAAAAGGTAATTTAATTCGAGGGACTAAGTTGGATCCCGAGAGCAGCGAAGGATACAAGGACAGATAAATTATTTTTTTCACGAGTTGTGTACTCTACTTTTTACCATTGACTGCGAGAAAATAAATTTAGACATGGTTCATTTACGTTACTGGAAGAACTCATTTTAAAATATTTATGTTATTAGATGATTCTATAACTACATGTTGAATTTTTATCATAATTTTTATCTTAATTTATAATAAAAATTCAACATGGCGGCTTTATCTATCATATTTTGAGAGTTGATATAGTTATATCGCTTTATCGTATCGTGTTTTGGTCTTCATGCTAGGCAGGCAGATAGTTAAAATTATAGTGCTTATAACTCACCTTTTTGTTTCTTTTCTTTGAGCATATGGGGTGATGCGCTTTAAAAGAAGTGGCTCACGGGCAGCGGCATCGGTTTTGGTATGAGCGATTCGTTTTCTACCAACCACAGCCACCTCGTCTGATTGGGGGAACACATCGTCCGCTAGCAGAGGCCTGTAAAAAATAATAATCAAAAATAAGTTAACATAAGTTTAGGTAGGTAGGATAAGTGTTAAAAAGAATAAATATCACTACATAGTATAAAATAAAGTCACTTTTCGCCGTCCCTACCTTTGTATGCTTAGATCTTTAAAACTACGCAACGGATTTTGATCACTCTATGTATGCCGTGCGAAACCGGAGCGGGTCGATTTAAAAAAATAAGAATACTTACATATTTTTAGAAGTCAAATTTACTGTAATATCGTAAATATAATAAATGAAACGTTATTACGTGTGTTCGGTTCGATGTATGTTTAATGTCTCTTTTATAAGAATGGTTACAATATTGAGGAATGTGTAAGATGATACTACAGTACACCTTCCCCCTTTCCTTAAAAAAATAAAAAAATACAATTTATTATTTTTGTGTTTTACAATGAGGAAAACATATTTTGTCCTATTAATTTAAACAAACATAAGTAGGGTGTAACTTAGAAACGAGAACATGAATCCATTTTTTTTTTGTATTATTATGTATAAAATATAAAAGAAATATTTATTATCTAACTGATTACTATATCGATGCATATTTAATATTTCAATCGCAATCGCTTCAATTCTCTATGCTTTAATTCAATTTTAGTTACTTACATAAATTATTATAAAGTCACTTTTTTTTGTCATATCATGATCTTATACTTAATTTTTCTCCTACCTCATTCTGATTATACTAAAGTCATATCACGACTATTTTGTCATAGATAATTAACATTTTATAATTGAATAACATCAATTTATTTATTGTTATTTTTATTACAATATGCTTCTGTTTTCTTAACACAAGTAGGTATATACTCCTCCTACTTCATTTAATCTTTTTTTTTTATATCTATTCATTCCTACTATTCCCACAGGGATAATCTCGTTTCGTCTATGGTCGAATAAAGGAAGATTATTATACTCTTCACTCACTTTATTTAATCTTTATTTTAATTCATCGATTGTCTTTTACTCTTATTATCAATACTTATTCTTTCCAACTATTCCCACGGGGAAAATCTCGTTTCGTCCATGGTCGAATAAAGGAAGATTATTCATATCAACATTTATTTACTCTTAGCGATACTCCTAATACTTGAATAGAAACTCTTGCATATTCTGTCTCTGGTAATAAAGTAATCCGAAATACCTGGGTGATCAGTCCAGTTATTTTGGAAAACAATACAATACAACGTATCTCTCTCAACAATTCCTTTTTGTCTACTTACATAAAACTAAAATTCTCAGTCCATAAGTCAAGTCCGTGATTATTATATTATGTCAAATCCGAGTTTAAATTACATTTATAACTATTATAGATGAACTTATTTCATTTATGTACATCATTTCAAAGTTCAAAACATAACAATGTAATTTACATTTAAAACAAAATTTTACCTACATTAGTACCAAACATTATCTCAGTAGTCGCATGAGACTGCTAACACTGCAAATAGTTTTCCTATAGGTACTTCGTGTGGTGTCAAGTTCGATGAGTCAAGGTGCTATAAGTTATGAATGTTTGTAAAACAAATGAATGAAATATGATATCGCGTCTAATTTGTTTCCAAAAAAATATAATTTCTTTCTAATGTAAAAACGGAAAATTTCTTTCTAATGTACTACGAGTATGCATCGATATTCACTTACCTAATTACTAAATGTACAAAAAAAAACTATAAATATAAATCTGGCACACTGTCACACTGTCACTGGCTGCCTGCTCAATCCTCCTGATCCTGGTGTCGTCGGTCATCGAGCCGGGTCTATCCCTGACTCCTCCGTCAAATACATTTCTTCTTTCTTCAAATATAGATTCTTCTATAGTTTTTAATTTTATTTTCTTCTTAATGTGTCTTCTTCTTTTTTACTTTAATTTCGTAAGATCTTCTTTTTTGTAATCTTCTATAATAAAAACTTCGTTTTCTTCTATATGTTATTCTTCAGTTTCTTAATGACTTGCCAATTTTCGTTCTTTATGTGTGCCAAATCTTCTTAAAATTAGTTTAAATCTTCTATGTTTACTATCTTCTAAAATCTGCGTCTTCATTTTTCATTCTTTCATATTTGTTTCGGTGCAGCCAGCACCACCCAGCATGCTGCTGGACAGCACTGGCAGGGTCGCCATGTAATATCGTAAATATAATAAATGAAAAGGTTATTACGTGTGTTCGGTTCGATGTCTGTTTAATGTCTCTTTTATAAGAATGGTTACAATATTGAGGAATGTGTAAGATGATACTACAGTACACCTTCCCCCTTTCCTTAAAAAATGTAGCATACCAAGGATTTAATCCTATGAAAATCATTGCTGAGTTTTACAGACGGGCGGAAGAAAATAAGATAAGTGCCACTGATGTCCCTCAGCAAGTTAGGTTGATAACCAGGTACTAAGCATACATGATTACGTGTGTTCGGTTCGATGTCTGTTTAATGTCTCTTTTATAAGAATGGTTACAATATTGAGGAATGTGTAAGATGATACTACAGTACACCTTCCCCCTTTCCTTAAAAAATGAAGCATACCAAGGATTTAATCCTATGAAAATCATTGCTGAGTTTTACAGACGGGCGGAAGAAAATAAGATAAGTGCCACTGATGTCCCTCAGCAAGTTAGGTTTGATAACCAGGTACTAAGCATACATGATAAGAATGACATGACGTCTGACCTTGTATTCTTCCTAACCCTTTTCTTGGTTAGGGGAAACAATGTTGCTAAAATACTGCTCAAATGTAACACTGCTGTAGCTGATGTTATAACAAGGAAATGTAGCGCTTATGGGATCTCCACTACAGTTAAACAGACCCAAGGGCCACTAGGTCCAAGTGTTATAACCTTAGCAAGGTTGGCACAGGCTTTTGCCCCTGCGGCTGCAGTTGTGATCTGTGGTCACAGTATTTTTGGCAACTTGAAAACTAAGTTGTTTGCAGGCGTTGAACTGCCCATCCTGATGACACATACGATCTTCCCGGGACTACTGAGATCGACAGATACACAATTGATTGAAATCGCTAGATATTTAAACGTGGAAACATCTATATTACTAGCCACCCCAAGGGAAAAGAGAAGGATAGAGAACCAGAGTTTGGAAGAACTACTGGAGAGGTCAGAGTCATTCGTGATGGCGGCGGTTAATGGCTCAATAGCAACGGACACAGTGAAACTTAAGAGCTTGGTTAAGGGAGGGGTACTGAAGGCAACCAAACCATGGTTGTTTCTTCAATGATTCAGATGATGAATATGTTAAGTACACATAAACTAGAGACTTACAGTGGTGCTGTAAAATCGATGCAATCCTTGATGAGAAAACCAGAGGTTAAGTCGGGTGAAGGTGTATCACGCCAGAGCCCAAACTTGTAAAGTTCTGTGCTGAGCTAGACAGCACAGGAAGTGACATAAGTCTAGCCAATGAATCTCTGAGTTCATCTGATATCACTGTAAGTTTAAAAGATGCTCAAACATCCACAGCAACTATTGAGGAAAATTATGCACGTTATTTGAAAATGTATGAGGACTTGATTTGGAAGGACAAAACAGTAGACAAAGAGTCCCACAATGAACGTAAAATGATGGACAGAGAGGATGTTAGTACCGATGACATAGAACCAGGCTCTTCTAAAGAGACTGTCCACGAACTAAAATGCAGTACTGCCAAAACCAATATACCAGAAGCACAAGATGAGGGTGGTGAGAAATGTAGAGGAATTTCAGCATGCATGAAAGAAAGGGTGAAGAGGATTAGGAACACAATAGTAGATAGTTTTAGAGCTTATGCATTTCCTATTGATATGGATAGTGATGAGGGTGGATCGGATGATGCAGGGTGACTTAACTTGGTGCTGTTTAGGGCAACATTAGCACTTGTGGGGTGTGATTTCCATCTTTGTAAGTGAGCAGATGACAATGTGTCAATCTAATTCTAGATATAACTAAAATAAAATAAAATAAGGTGAAAAACTATAAATATAAATCTGGCACACTGTCACACTTCCACTGTCACTGGCTGCCTGCTCAATCCTCCTGGTCCTGGTGTCGTCGGTCATCGAGCCGGGTCTATCCCTGACTCCTCCGTCAAATACATTTCTTCTTTCTTCAAATATAGATTCTTCTATAGTTTTTAATTTTATTTTCTTCTTAATGTGTCTTCTTCCTTTTTACTTTAATTTCGTAAGATCTTCTTTTTTGTAATCTTCTATAATAAAAACTTCGTTTTCTTCTATATGTTATTCTTCAGTTTCTTAATGACTTGCCAATTTTCGTTCTTTATTTTAATGTGTGCTAAATCTTCTTAAAATTAGTTTAAATCTTCTATGTTTACTATCTTCTAAAATCTTCGTCTTCATTTTTCATTCTTTCATATTTGTTTCGGTGCAGCCAGCACCACCCAGCATGCTGCTGGACAGCACTGGCAGGGTCGCCATGTAATATCGTAAATATATTAAATGAAAAGGTTGATTACGTGTGTTCGGTTCGATGTCTGTTTAATGTCTCTTTTATAAGAATGGTTACAATATTGAGGAATGTGTAAGATGATACTACAGTACATTACCTTCATCGTTTTTTATTCAAACAAATTCATAGTGTGTGTTGTATGGTGACAGGATAATTATTGTATGTGTATAATAGCTGACTATGCTAAAATCCATACATTGATCCTGAAGAATGTGTTGGAGGCCGACGGGTAGGTCGGAGCGCCGAAGTAAACAAACTGTCGAACGTTAGTTACGCTTTATAAATAGAATATGTGGTGAAAAGTGCTTGCAACATTGTGACTCGATACTGTGATGTTCGTCTCTGTTCTCTGTGTGTTATCTCGGTAATTATTGAGAAAATTCAGGAGATATACAACAAAGTGTGGACAGTTGAACTATTGACGTACGTACTAGTGGCGCCATCTCTACAAAACTTTGTAAATTACTGACGACGCCACCTGTTGGTTAACGTTATAAAACTTTCTGTCTGTGTTTTTGGCCCTGAACTTTAATGATTTTCAAGATGGCTCAAAAATGTATTGGTTGTGGCAAGTTAGATGGCGTAACCTGTCCGAAGTGTAAATCCAGATGTTACTACGGATGTGCCCAAATTCCAGAGGGAGCTACAGTAGCTGAACACTGGCGGTGCGGTGGGGGCCTTGGGGGTCGATGGACTCCTGTACGGGGTCTCCAAAATCTACTCTTGAGCGCAGAGCCCATGGACCAAGGTCCTGGTAAGCCGAGTCCAACGAATATACGCCCTGAGCTGGCTCTCACAGAACTCAGCTGTGTTAAGGGCTGTCTCGTTGAGTTCTGTGAGACAGACTTGTTGCGATCTCTCAAAGATGAGATGTTGAGCAAAATGATGAAATTACAACAACATTGTGTGCCTACCATAGAGTTACAATACTTAGACTTGTAATCTCTAACTGACAACACTCAAATAAAAATACGTAAATTTGTTATGATGATAGGTAGGAAATTACCTTACATTACAACTAAAGAAAAACTCTGCTTATTTCGCAGCGTGCATTGAGTCGGCGTTTAAAGCGGACATTATATGTGGCTGTTTGTGACTTTATAGCATTATAACTCTATGGTGTCTCTACTAACATTGTTTGATTTATTTCAATTGTGTCAGCAAATCATATATAATGGATTTGTAATAAACTATATTATTGATCGATTTTGAACTTTATATAGAAAAAAATATAAACTATAAATTCGCGGTATAGATAGGGTCAAGTGCTGTACCTGTGGATGGCTGTACCTATGGACAGTATTAATTCCGAATGAAATAATCGAGATTTAAAATAAAAATTGAACGCATCCGTAACGTTTTTTGTATGTTGGCAACACTGAATAGACGCCATTGCAATTTTCAACGATTGTCAGCTGATGTCGGTGATTGAAGATTTTCATCTCAAAAAGTAAGTTTTTTCGATATTTTTCTAGTTGTTTTATGTTGAAATTACTCAAGATTTATAGATGGTTGTGATGTCGTTACATACTTTGTTATTTATCATTGTAACAACAAGTTTTCTCAAGTTTAAAAGCAGTTCCTTCACGCCAACAGTAAAGTTTTAAATTTTTTTCTCATAAATTGTACCTATGGACAGAAAAATAAGTGTACCTATGGACTGTCCATAGGTACATGAACTGATTTGTATGCATGGACGTTGTTTAAAGAAAGAAAAATTGACCGGTTCCCCTTATTGTTTTAGTGCCTCGGAGTAAAATTGGTAAGAAGAGAAACCCCTTATGTCCAGATACTCTTACAGAAGCAGTAAAAGCAGCAAGAACAACTTCATTAAGGAAAGTGGCAACAAAATATAATATTCCAAAGTCGACCATTTTTAAATATTTGCAGATGCACAAAGAAACAGTTTTGCAAAATAAAACAATTGAGCTGCTGAAATGTGATGTTAAAAGAGTATTCAATACAGAAGAAGAGACAACTAATTGACTATTTAAAGAAAGCGGCCTATTTGCATATGGGGTTAACAGCAAAACAAACTCGGGAGCTTGCGTACCAATTTTCCATAGCCAAAAAGAAACCAAATATACCAGAGAGCTGGAAGAAGCATGAAATGGCTGGGATTGACTGGCTGAGACATTTTCGTGGACGGTTTCCGCAATTATCACTACGAAAGCCCGAAGCGACAAGCTTAGCTAGAGCTACTAGCTTTAATAAATCAAATGTACTGCATTCTTGGACAACCTGGAAAAGGTTTACATAAAACACAAATTTCCACCTGAATCGATCTATAATATGGACGAAACCGGTATATCAACTGTCCACAAGCCCAGAAAAGTATTGGCACCTAAAGAGATCCGCCACTTAGGAAAGTTAACATCAGGGGAACGTGGAGTAAATACAACTATGATAGCGTGTATAAATGCAGTTGGAAATGCAGTGCCACCATTATTTGTATTTCCCAGAGTTTTCTTCAAGGAAAATATGTTAAAAGGAGCGCCACCTGGTTCAATTGGTGCAGCCAACCAATCAGGCTGGTCAACTGAACAAATATTCATAATTTTTTTAAATCATTTTATAAATTTTGCTAAACCATCTAAAGAAAAACCAGTTTTGTTGATAATGGATAATCATGAAACCCATATTTCTATAGAAATAATAGATAAGGCGAGAGACAATGGGATAATCTTACTTACTTTGCCCCCACACACATCCCAATCATCTGCAGCCTCTGGATCTGAGTGTGTTTGGTCCATTCAAAACCCAATATAATAAAATCGCAGATTAACCACCCTGGTAAGCCCATCACCATTTATGACATAGCCGAGATAGCTGGAGAAGCTTATGGCGTGTCGTTTACTCCGAGAAATATAGCGAAAGGTTTTGAAGTAGCTGGCATTTATTCATACAACAGAAATATATTTACCGACGAAGACTTTTTGTGTTCGTTTATGACCGATCGACCAGAACCAAACTCAATTTTGGCTGAAACCGTAACACTAAATTCAAATGCTATTGAGAGAAATATTAGTGAAGATAGTGCTGCTGTCCAAACGAATACAGATACAGATCAAATCAAACTACAGCAGAATGCCATAAACCAACCTCTTCCAAATGTTACTGAACATGGTCGAAGTGCCGGACAGCTGACACAAGAGACACCTGTTTTTCAAACACCTAAAAAGACCACAAGTTACAATATCACGCCGGAACTCGTACGTCCATTTGCAAAAGCTGATAAAAGAAAGACTACACAACGTGGAAGAAAACCTGGTAAAACTAGAATATTGACAGATACTCCTGAGAAAGATGCAATCATAAGCGAAGCTTTAAAGAAAACTGAGAAGAAGAAGAAAAATACAAATAAAAAGATACAGAAGAAAAGCAAAAACGATTCCATCAAATCTCTTTCACAATCTGGCTCCTCAAAAGAAGTAGCAGATGTTGATTCTTCCCAACACTCCATCATTAATTCTTGCGATAATTTGTCACAACCAGGCCCTTCAAAAGTTTTCCAAATGAACATTCCTGAAAAAAAGAAAATCACAATAGTGGCTGAAGAAAGTGTTGTTCTTATTATGTGTTCAAAATGTAAAAAATACAGCAAAGATAAACACCAAATGCTTAAATGCACATTTTGTAATCAAAACTATCATGTTAAATGCATTCCTTTGTCACACAGAGAGTATTTTGACTCTGACGATGAAATTGATGGCTTTGTATGTGTACCTTGCTATAAGATAAATAATGATAGTTATAGTGACAATTCTGCACAATTTTTATACGACGAATGCTATCGTAATAACAAATGAGTCCACTTATATATCCTATGCAGTTAAACACTCACATTTAGAAGTCTATTTTATGTTATTTTAGTCTTTAAGTTTAAACTAATACTGTCTGTCCTTAGGTACAAATTATTGTTCATAGGTACAACAATATTGTCCACAAGTAAAAACACTTGTTGTACCTGTGGACATAAAAGGAGTTTTTAAAAAACCCTAAATATCTTGAAAACTATTATTGTTATTTAAGTTATCTCTGTGATTACATACGACTAATTGATCTCTTAAAATAGAACATTGAGGGTTCGAATAAAAATTATATTTCTTTGTGAAAAACCTTGTTTTATTTTATAAAAATTTTGGAAGTTGTCCACAGGTCAAGCACTTGACCCTACTATTTAAATGCCAATCACTTCGAAACCATCTAAATGTAACAACGATTGTTTAAATGGCTGTAAGTATCAAAAAATTCTTAAATAAATAAATAAATGTGGTACTTATTCATAATAATTGATATTGTTAATAATTATTTTCAATTTTTTACAGGACAGTGAATAATCACTATTCAATTTTATTCCGATGGATAAAAATCTTGGGAGTACGAGTCGCAAAAGAAACAATGATGATGAAATAATCTATTCATGTTTTAAGAGACCGATCACTAGAGGCATGAAATTAATTAAAATCGAAATGTGCGATCTTACAAAAAGTGATGTTAGCTCGATAGTTAGCTCGATGTTAGCTCGATAGTTATATTGATGATATTTATGTGCATATCAGAGAGCTTATAATGAAAATAGAGAACAATATACTAGATTATTGAATAAATAACTAATAATGAAACCATCCTCTATTTGTTTTATTTGAAGATAAGATACTTACAAAATCCTGATATTAGATAGGTAGGTAGGTACCTATTTTCTAATTAAATTCTCACTAGTAGTTTGCTATTCATAAACATCGAATTATTTTCACTTTGCTATTTTTAACATATTAGAATACGAAACGATTATATAAAAGCATTCAATGCAGGTACATTAGATCAACATTATTACTACAAACAATATTTGAACTGTATAGTCTGACGGTACTTTGCACATCATAAGTGATTCCCATATTGTCCGCACACGGTTATTACAAGAAGAAGAAAGAAGAAAACGAAATGAAAATCAAGAAAATGTTGTTTTTGTAAACAAAAGAAGAAAATCATAATTTGTCATTACTGTAACCGCCCTGGCCATATAAAAAGTTAATGCTTTAAATATAAAAAGGATAAGAAAGCTAAACCATAAAAAGAAACTGTTTTAGTAGCCAAATGTTTTGGTGCGTTTGAAAGCTCCGACTGGATTATCGACTTTGGTGCGAGCGCACATATGTGCAAAGACCGGATGTGGTTTAATAAATAAGATAAATGTAAAAAAAAATGTCCAAGTTGCAGATGGCAGTTCTATAAAGTGTCTTGTAGTATTGCGGAATCAGAAGATGAATTCACAACTTCGGAGGATAATGAGAGCGAATCAGAGGATGAAGAATCAGAGGTAGGTGTTTTTTACCCCATTTAATTACAATTATAAAATCTTAAGGGCAATGACCTCTCCATGTAAGTAGGTACATTGAAGTAGTAGCTGATTTTTGCAGATAAACATAACCTTAAAATTTTCATTGTTTGTTACTGTTTTATTGCGTAAGTATGTATGTATAGTCATTATAATGGCCAAGTGGAATAAGTATGCAGAGTAGATATTATTTTATACAATATCAACATTTTAATTAAGTAGGTACATATTATTAATTCGGCACGAAATAAGACCGTTCCGTCACGTCGTCGTGTCGGGATGGGTTGCGTTTAGGTACCTACGCGATGAGCGGCAATAGTAGCGGTAGTCCGTGTTTGCATATGCGCGCACGTGCGGTCCAAGTGAAGTGAATCAGCGATATTTTGATATTCTAATAATGTAGATATCTACTTAAGTATATCGCTAGATGGAAATTTTGTTTGATTTATGTTTTACTCTAATAAGGTTTACCGGTGCGAAGACGAGTCGGGCGGCTAGTTATGTACCTATTTAAATACCTAATAAATAAGTACTTATGTTTTTAGTTAGGATTTTTAGTTAGGTTCTAAGTTAGGATGTGTGCCTTCGGAACGCGCCCACCAATGAGAAGAAGGCACAAGAAACTCATGGGGTTTTATCCTTGCGGAGCCTTTATCGTTTCGTCTACGTTATCGTTGTATTTATTTTCAAAAACCATAACTTGCTTGTAAGAGTTGAGTCAAAATCGTAACCCATGAAGATGCAGAGTTTGAGAAAAAGTCGCACACTATCGTTGTCCCTTTTCTCCCTTCAAACCTAAACCGTTTTTGTCATCGATATCTTCTAATATTGAGAGACCGTCCATCATTTGGTATAAAAGAAAAAATCTTTGCACGTTATTCGAGTTCTTTCAACTGATTTATCATCGTTTATAGACGCTTGTTCGCAAAGTACAAATATTCGCATTATCAATACTTAGAATCTTAGTACTTATTAGTTAAACTTAATTCTTAATAATTAATGCAAAGCAAATGATAATTATTAGGTACCTCTTAATTGTCATTTTATAGATGTTGTGCCCCACTCTAGATCAAGCGAACATTAGTATTCATAATGATATCATCATCCGAGCGATGTTCCCAGTTGCATCCCTCTCGGGAGCCCGGGGTCCGCTTTCCTACTTTTACGCCTCCACTTCGCACGATCTTCGGCATCCTGGTTAGTAAGGCCATTTGCACGCATATCACCCTTTACGACGTCAAGCCAGCACTTCTTGGGTCTACCCAGTCTGCCACGGCCTGGCGGAGGCGCCATGGCAAGACATTTGTTCCCCACGTAATTAGCCGGTTTTCGCAAGACGTGACCGTACCAGCGTAGGCGACATTCTTGCAATTTATCTGCAATGTCTCGGACATGAAGGCTGCCCCGGATGCGGGAGTTCCTGACGCGATCTTTTCGCGTCACTCCACACATCCAGCGCAACATCTTCATCTCCGTGACACGCAGCTCCTGCTTATGTCGCTCAAGTACCGGCCACGCCTCACTACCATACAAAAGGACAGGTCTAATGATGGTTTTATAGACCTGTATTCATAAGTATTCATAATGATAAATAGTAACTAATTAAAATAATCATTTGTAATCCGTTACTTGCTTATTGAGGTAAATTACAAACCTTGGAGTCAAGATATTCATTGATTTTGTTAGTTTGATTCTATTACCAATTTGAGGGCTAAGTTCTTTCAAGTGATCTTGGTTTAACGGGCCAAGGTGGTCTATTAGACCAGGGCCGAAGCCTTCAAAAATGATAAAAAATGAAAAAAAATCACAGTAGGATGAAACCCATTAGAAAAGGAGGGGAATATGATAAAAATGAAAGGAAAAATAAATTACGGTCGATCCGAGTTCTGGAAGTGGGAGGGGGGGGGGGGGTTTTAAGGGTTAAAAATGGTTTATATTGATTTCCGGCAAAACTACAAGTCCTATGGAAAAAAGTTGAATGGCAAAGTTGTAGGTAATAAAAAGATCTACAACTTTTGTATATACAATTTTATCACATAACCTCAAAATTTAGGTGAAAAATTCAAATAACCCAGGTTTTAGTTTTTTATTTTTATCTTTTTCAAAAATGTTTTTTTTTTCTACGAAATTTAGTGAAATCTTACCTTATTCTGTCCCAAATACACTGTAATTTATTTGATTTAAAATATTTATTTTTTTGCCTTATTTTAACTTAATATCAAAAAAACACCCTAATTTTCAATCGAAAATTCTCACGTCAAAATATCAGCTTTTTTTCAAAAAGTCTTGAGGCTTTTCAAGATATCCAAAGAAGAACTCTTCACCCGATTCCCTTGGTTGGATCACAGTATATCTGGGTACTAGGGCTTGAGCTCCGGAATTCCGGTTTTAACAAAATTCCGGAATTCCGGCTTATTTCAGCAGTATCGTTTGTAATACCGGAATTGGCAAAACCGGAATTTCGATATCGTGTGGCAGCGATAGAGGACAATGCTTCAAGTATCTAAAAACAATACCGCCCGCCTACTAGTGTCGAGGCTGAACGCGATTTTTCACCAGTTTCTAACATTTGTAATCGTGTAAGAACCTACCTACCTACTTACAGCAACAGATTGATTGCACTATAAGGTGAGGGAGGACCAACTAAACGACTGTCTTCTCCAATATACAGATTTAATCTAAAATATATTAATGATACATTACATTTGCTTACGATCTAGTTACCTACTATGGTACATAACTACATGACCCTCCTTAAAAAAATAAAAAAATACAAAGTAATCATTTTTCAAAATTTTTACATTTGGTGACATCTATACATATAATAAAATCGTTCGTGGATGAATTCTGTACATTGAAGATATTTTGAAAATTTCTACTGGAGGGCAGTCTATGATCGATACTGAACCAGAAAATGTAGTTAAAAACATTTTTGTCTGTCTGTCTGTCTGTCTGTATCTTGGCCGCGCATCACGCCGAAACTACTGAAGGGATTCAAATTAAACTCGGTATAAATATAGCCCTTATACTGATGTAACATCTTAGCTACTTTTTATCCTGATATTCACCATGGTTCCAGTGGTGGGGGTGATGATAGTTAAATCTCTTGGCCGCGCATCACGTCGAAACTCCTAAAGGGATTCAAATGGAACTCGGTATGAATATAGCCCTTATACTGATGTAACATCATATCTTACTTTTTATCCTGATATTCAGCATTGTTCCAGTGGTGGGGGTGATGAACGACAATCTATAAACTTGCACTGCATGCCGCCATATAGCAAAATGCTCGATTTTCAACCGCACATCTCTTGAACTCTATTGTTCCATCAACCATCTTTGGGACGTGGTTTTGCAACATTAACTCATCAGCATTCTGAAGTAAGTGGTTGGTCCATATTGCTCCTGGTATCGGACAGTTTTCTTCAAAACGACGCCTATAGCGTTCAGGCGTACTAGTACTGGCTGAAGCAGTAACTGTTTCTCTCAAATTAGATAACAAAATGTTGTCCGCACGTGGCACGATTCTACCACGATCGTCAGCTGTTGACTTAGCGACTGTAGGAATGTATATTCCTTCATCATATTTGATAACTCCAACTGCATTAATTAGCCGTTTAATCGGCTCTGGTGCGATGACTACTGTTTGAGCAACATGTAGTAGTTCTGCACTGACTTTGTAGTTGTACGCTAGCTCTGTATCTCTCGCTGGGAGAGGATACGTCTTTTTCAGATTTTCGAGTTTTGCTTCTAAGACTGCAAGGAAGACGCGATACTGAGCATAAACGCTCGGGACGGCTATCTCGTTGTGTGATACCGCTATAAATGTGAGATGACAAATGCCCAAACCTATTGCGCGTGTGGTGATGGAAAGTGTTATGGCCTTCAAGGTACACCAGTAGTAAATTAATTTCAAGAGAAATAGACATTCAGATAAAAAAAACTATGAAATAATAAAAATCACTATGATTATTCATGATGCTACTTGCTGTCGTGTAAAGAAGACGTTGGCGTGGCTGGCCCGATGTAATAAGACTTTTTCGAATCTGAAATAGAGATGTGTGTAACAACTTTTTATGTATAGAATTAGAACGACGAAACAAAATGTTTTGTTAATTGAAGAATAATATTTTTTACAATCCAAAATTATGCATCGTCTTTATTTAAAATTCTGTCTTTTTTAAAATAAGACTGCAAATATTAAATTAAGCAAAGTTGTTGTGTTGATAACAATACACAATTTCAGTGTAGCCAGTTTGTGGTTAATTTCCACACTTTTGGGGTATACCAATAATTTAATACTACTGGAGCGAAACTTGTTAAATGGAATTTTCGAGTATTTATTTGTTCACCGGGTTCAAAGGCAGAAATTATTCAATTACTAGCTGCGCCCCGCGGCTTCACCCGCATAAGTCCAGATTCCGTAGAAATATCGAGATTAAAAGTAGCCTTTAACAATATTATGTTGTCTCCAGATATCTACTTATCGAGATTCATTGCAATCGGTTAGAAACTTTTTGATTCTTTTAAGATTTTAAATGGATAAAAACAATTTATTCAATACATACATTGTGTGGTCTATTATTATTATCATGTTAATCCTATAATTTTATTTTTATTATAATTATAAATAAATAATTAGTATAATCAATAACATAGCAACAACATTAGTAATCTTCTTCTTTGTTCATCCGTTATCCCTTCAATTATGGGGTCAACAACATCACTACATAGTATAAAACAAAGTCGCTTTCTCTGTCCCTATATCCCTATGTATGCCTAAATCTTTAAAACTACGCAACGGATTTTGATGCGGTTTTTTTATTAGATAGAGTGATTCAGGAGGAAGGTTTATATAATACTAGCTGTCCCGGCAAACGTTGTTTTGCTATTCACACAAAAAAAAAAAAATAGATGTTGGCCGATTCTCAGACCTACTGAATATGCTCACAAAATTTCATGAGAATCGGTCAAACCGTTTCGGAGAAGTCCGTGACACGATAATTTTATATAGGGATGTATAATACATGCATAATATAGCCGTGCGAAGCCGGGGCGGGTCGCTAGTAAGTAATAAAACTAAATATTTAATAATGAATTTTCTTCTTAGTATTATGGTTTCGAAAACGTTTTGTTCATAATGCCAAGCGGTGAAAACTTTCCCACAAAGTTGTAGGAGATTAAGAGGTAACGAAAAAAGTCCATGTCACCGGTTTTAATTTACACTTTATTTATTGAAAATAAAACTGCAGCACGACATGACGTTGTTGTCTCGTTTTTGCCCAAACTTCCTATGAAAATATTATGTTTTTTATTAAACAAGAGACTGATCTTATAAGGGTTCCATTTTTACCTTTTGAGGTACGGAACCCTAAAAACTACTACGATTTTCTATAAGCAGTCAGAGGCAGAATTATTTACGTGAACCGCACTTTAATACCCAAGTCCAAGCAATCAAAGTGGGGTAAAATAAAAATAAGACTGGGTAACACTGTAATTGCATCACTTTTCTTCGCGGGTTTTAACGGGGATTCTAATTCCTCTTCTGATGCAACGAGACGACGTGAAAAAAGAAACTAAACGAACTAATTATAAATATTGCATTCTTTTTGGTGCGAACTGTGACTCAATTACCTACGCCTACCGCCGCCGACGCAACTGTTTTGTAAGTAATTTGATTTTCTTATTTTATTTATGCTCGCGACAGAATATGTGTCGCTTGCCAGTTAGATCTTGCTTGGAAGTTATTTTGTAAGTTTAGACGAAATATCATTCATCCTATATACATTCAATCAGTTTAAACAAATTACTTAATTAAACTTATCTTCTAAAAATCTTAGGTTTTATGTACAACTGGCCACGGCCCACGTGGCATTTTGATATGGACGAACAGGAAGAAAATATCAAAGAATTGCTCAATAAATGGAATATGCCGCCACACATAGTTGACAATTTTATTAGTAAGTTATGTACAATACTATTAAATAGACTAGTCTTTTTAACTTATAGGGGTTCATGACAACTTTGATCTAAGTACCTGTTCTAGCTGATCTACCTACTTGTAGGTAGATATTTGGTTTTTGACATGCTAAGATGTTGTAGTGTACTTAGATAATATAGGTACCTACTATGTTAAATGCTGAGTAAGGTCGTGGAGACTTATCGCTCTGGAAGTTTTAGGGGGAGGCCTAAGTTCAGCAGTGGACTTCTTCTTGTGCTGTGCCTGATATGATGATGATAATGAATGCTGATTTTTATTTCAGATAACAAAATAAATATTGAACATTTTTCCACTTTGATATCGTGCCCCGATATATAAAAGGAACTTTGCCCCGTGTTGGGTCTAAGATTAGAGCTAAAAGACTCTATTGAGGTATATTTGGAGAGTATTGCAGACACTGTTACAAATCCGGGCACATGCACTGACCAATCTTCCACTTCCACATTCGTTCCCGACAGTCAAAATGAAAATATATCACTGGACAATATAAATATTGTCAATTTATCAGATTTTATAATAGACACAAGTGTCACAGATTTTGATTTAAAAACTCTACTAATGACCTCTCCTCTCGGCAAGTCTGTTCTCAACTACTACAGTACTTTCGGAAAATTAGATACAACCCGGAGAAATCGCCTAACAGATGTCATAGGACGTCATGTTTATACACATGCTGTAAACAAGTAAGTTGAAAGTATTTTAACTGCGATGTGTTTGTTGTGTGTGTGTGTATGAACTAAGTGACAGTTATAATAAGGAATTAAATAGATACTTGTGAAGTCTTAGTTTGAGGAAAACTACTAATTACATATAATTTTAATTTTTCACCCCTGTGATGAAACCTTAATATAACCATCAACACAGTAGGTATGCATTTAAGTGTTTATTTATTTATTTATCAATATTCATATTCTGCCTGCTTTTATTCTTATTTTAGGAAGCTGACGTACGATGACTATAATAGTATAACTGCAAAGATCATTACACTATTTCCCAATGAGAATGTTGGTACATATTTTGTGCGCCCCGTATCTAAATCGCAATCAGTGACTGGGAAATCTGAATATGCCAAAGGAAAATTAGTTGATAAAGTGCGAAATCTGCTGTATAAATCTGGTGAAAGGAAAAGAAGTTCAACATCAACAGAACCCGGATCAAGCTCAAAAATATCAAGAAGTGCTGATGAAAGTAAGTGATCAATATCCATCAATTGAGTTGGTGTTATTATCTCTTTTGAGGTAGGTAGCTAATTTAATATTTAATTCAAAACATTTCTAGATACTAATCAAGATATTGTTTGGCTCAAAAACAATCATGATCCATGGGATGTGGTAATTCAAAAATGGATTGACACTTATGATGCTCGTGTTTTCTGCGCACATGATAATGTTGGAGAGTTTTTAAAAAAATGGCCAATTCTTAATGATTTAAGGAGTGAAGTTTTGGTAAGTACTTATCTAAATCTTGCTAATTAATCTTTAAATGATTTTGTTGAAATTTTCATGGCATTTTTTTAATTAAAAGACATTGTGTTTTTTATGAAAAGTTATTCCTTAGGATTGTCCCTTTCGATCGGTTTCAAAATGACTGCAAGATTTTTTTTACAATTTTCGAATTCGATCCATGGTCCAACCAGGTTACTTTCTTTGACTGAAGTTCAAATAGTTTTCTAAAACCTAAGTAACTTGTTCTTACAACAAAACTTCCTATCTCATCAATTAATTAAATAAAAATTATTAAAATGCAAACATTCCAATAATAGTAATTTTAGAACTCTACCGAGGGCTGCAATTATGCAGCCGACTGTACCTAAAAAGGTATTGGAAAAAATAATCAAGCCAAATTAACTTGTTGTTATGTGTATTGCTAGTAGTGGCTAACTACCTTGTACTTGTTGTAGATTAATCTTGATTTTGACCGGATGTATCCTGGAAGAAGCTCAGTTTTCTACATAAAATGGTCAACTTTTTTTGAAAAGATACGAGAATACAAGAAATCGTCAATGTCAGACATAACTGGCAAACTGCTTGATGAGGATTTAGGAACATCAACAGACACAAGTGATACAGATTTAGGTATGTATTAACAACAATTTTAGTAAAAAAAAACCGGTCAATTGCGAGTCGTACTCGCGCGCCGAAGGGTTCCGTACATTAGTTTCAACTCTCTTTCTCTAGGAACCAATTTAACTTGACCCCTGTTTCGTTTGGGCGCCCATAAAATGTAATGGTCAAGTTAAATTGGTTTAAAGGTGAAAGGGTACCTGCGCTCTCTCCATACAAACGTACTCGACTGTTTCCTCCTAGCACAAATATTTTTGTGCCATAAAACCTATAACTGCCATGACTATGCCCCTATGTTTGGGTTTTTTTCATTTTCTAATTATCATAGAATTAAGATTTATAAAAATAAAAAAAAATAGGGGCATGGTCAATATGGTCATGGCAGTTATAAGTTTTATGCACCAAAATATTTGCTCTAGTAGTGTCATTATCCAGGGAGAAAACAGTCGACTACGTTTGTTATAGTTTGTATGGAAAGAGCCCCCGGTACTGTTTCCTCTTAACTATGTATGGGCACACCCTTTAATTTTCAATTTTTTTTTTGGAGTTTTATAAGCGTGCTGTACCTTTACTTTACCTTTCTTTTTGCCAAATTTCGTGATTCTAGGCCAACGGGAACTACCTTATAGGTTTTCGACCCAAAACCTATGGGGTACTTCCGGTTGACCTGGAATTGTCAATTTGCGAGGTCTTACAGCACAAGTAAAGGAAAAAATCCGAAATATAAAAAAAGTTAAAAATTAAGGTAAATTTTGGTACTTACATACAAGTTTTTGAGAAAATGAAAATTTGCCCATATCTTTTAATCGTGTTGACTCAGGATCTTTATTTTTATACACCTAATAGGTACTATATAAACCTCAGTATCTGGTATGAATTTCAACTTGCTAGGTCCACCCGTTGCTGAGAAAATTGGTGGTGACACACGGACAAGAAAGTGATCTTATAAGGATTCCTTTTTTTTACCTTTTGCGGTACGGAACCTTAAAAAGATCACTAGTCAATACCTGTTGTCCCTTGCCACCATTTTATATCAGCTCGCTGGTGCTACAATATCATTATATTACTATTTTTAGGGTTTTTTTATGCTCTGTATAATAATGACTTGGACACATAGAAACTTTACATTAAATTTTTTACAGCAATATACAAATCAATTAGTTGCAGAATAATCAATCAGACAAGGTATATAGAAATAGTGGAACAGATTCTGTAACACAAATTAACACAATGCATAATAATAACCATCTTTGCTTACTTGTTAATTTTTTCGTCAAATTACTAGCATTACATTTCTTTTTCTGGTGATTGGTTATGCTTATCATACTAATATTATAATTATTATTGTGGAACCTGCATTTGTGTTGTGTGTATGACGTTTATTTTGTTAATATTTTTTAATATGCGTGGTGATTTTTACTAATAAACGAATGCCGAATTTTGTAATACTTACCTTCCTGTTATTATCAAATTTATTTATTTTTCAGACCGCAAGTTACCTACCCAAATTACTCTATTGGGGCACCTTATTCCTCCAAAAGGTCGTGTCGGGAAAAAATGGAAATTTTCCACAGCTGAAGCGATTGAGGGCTTGCTGATACATGTCAAGGTAACCTAAACATCCTACAAATATTATAAATGTGAAACTTATTGTGTGTGTATGTTTGTTACTCCTTTACGAAGAAACTACTCCGATTGCAATGAACTCAGTAACCTAGATAAACATATAGGCTACTTTTTAACCCGATATTTTTACAGGATCGGGACTTCCGCGGTTGCAACCACGGCGCGCACCTAATGAATAATAAACATCACTACAATAAAGCATATCTCTTTGATCTAGGTTACCAATGCGATTCGTTTCTTCCAGGGGATCACAATAGCTATTTATTTTGTTAGTATACTGCTTCTAGTCAACTTAAACAATTTTTCTTTTATTTACAGAAACCAGGAGAAATAGAAGACGCGATTATCTCACAACAGAATCGAGCACTCGCCAAAAAACAGACCGTGCAGCCTTACGTTCTGCTACAGGGTCTCCCGGGCCGCCGGGTCTCCCGGGCCGGCGCCCCTCTCGCGGGAGGGCGGCGCACCGCCGTCTCCGCCCCTGCCACCGGACCTCTCCGCAGTCGTGGAGGCCATCCTACGGCAGGATCGACCGCCACTGGAGATGTCTCCTATCCCCTCCCCCTCCTATCCTATGGAGATGTCTCCTATCCCCTCCACCCGCCGCTCCTTCCCCTCCTCTTCTCCCGGAGCGCGGCGTGCCTCCGCCCGCGCCGCCGAAACACGGAGTCCCACCTGCGGCCGAGGGCAAGCCGCGCGCCTCATTCCTCATGCCTCCCAGCCCTCCCCCGCTAGCCCCGGAGCCCGCCCTCGTGTTCGGCGGCAAGCTAGCGTACCTATCATTGCCGAGGTACGCGCCGCCGGCACCGGAGAGGCGCGGGCGGCGACACGGGGACGGCTTACCGTCCCAAGTCGCCCAGTGTACCCTGTGCGGCGTTGTGGTCCGCCACGTACGAAATGTACGCAGGCACCACAACAGGCTGCACAGGGGATACTGCGGCGACTCCTATAATAGATCAATCCATTTCCCCAAATTTTTCTTCTTTCTTACATACAGATTCCTCGAAAGATGCCCGGAGTTCCATCGACCTCCAGAAGACCTGGTCAGGAACATCCCGGGCATCGATTGGGCCTACATCGGTTACCCCCAGCCCCCTTCTCCTTCCTCTTCCCTTCACTTCCATCTCTCCCCCTATATATGTCTGTAAGTATTATAAGTAAGCACTCATTTATTTATTTGTTTGTCTATTTTATTTATCTATCACTGCCTGCGGGAAATGACCTACATGAAGGTACATTAAATCACCTGTGGACCCGGGCTAGCCGCTACAAAAAGAGCATGGCCAGAAGGGGCTTCTCCGGTCCGGACGCTCCATGTGAACACTCGAACGGAGCGTCCGAGCCGAAGGGATCATCGCAATTATCGTCGTCGTTGTCATTATCGTCGCTATCGTGCGCTGTCGTGCGCCTTCGTGTGCTGTCGTATGCCGTCGTAAGCTATCGTGTGCCGTCATCGCCCGGGCGGCCCTCTCACACGGGGGAGCCAAGAAGTAGAATTAATTTATATTCAATATACACATAATACACGGAAAAAAATATTTTACGGTTTAAAACAGTAAGAAATTTTACAGTTGAATTAACTTATATTTCAGTTAGAATTACCTATTTCAGTCAGTACGTACTACTGTTTTAAAACAGTTACAAGTCAAACGGTAGTTTTAACTCATTCAACATTAGTTCTTACGTATTGAAACAGTAACTCTAACGGTTTACCGTAATCAATAGCAAAACAGTAGAATGTAATGATTAAAATAGTTGTTTTCACTCATCGAAACAGTAGTTCTTACGTATTGAAACAGTAACTCTAACGGTTTACCGTAATCAATACCAAAACAGTAGAATGTAATGATTAAAATAGTTGTTTTCACTCATCGAAACAGTAGTTCTTACGTATTGAAACAGTAACTCTAATGGTTTATCGTAATCAATAGCAAAACAGTAGAATGTAATGATTAAAATAGTTGTTTTCACTCACTGAAACAGTAGTTCTTACGTATTGAAACAGTAACTCTAACGGTTTACCGTAATCAATATCAAAACAGTAGAATTTAATGATTAGAATAGTTATTTTTACTCACCGAAACAGTAGTTCTTACGTATTGAAACTGTTACTCTAACGGTTTACCGTAGTCAATAGCAAGACAGTAGAAGTTAATGATTACAATAGTTGTTTTCACTCACCGAAACAGTAGTTCTTACGTATTGAAACAGTAACTCTAACGGTTCACGGTAATCAATAGCAAAACAGTAGAATGTCATGATTAACATAGTTGTTTTCACTCACTGAAACAGTAGTTCTTACGTATTGAAACAGTAACTCTAACGGTTTACCGTAGTCAATAGCAAGACAGTAGAAGTTAATGATTACAATAGTTGTTTTCACTCACCGAAACAGTAGTTCTTACGTATTGAAACAGTAACTCTAACGGTTTACCGTAGTCAATAGCAAGACAGTAGAAGTTTTAATGATTACAATAGTTGTTTTCACTCACCGAAACAGTAGTTCTTACGTATTGAAACAGTAACTCTAACGGTTTACCGTAGTCAATAGCAAGACAGTAGAAGTTTTAATGATTACAATAGTTGTTTTCACTCACCGAAACAGTAGTTCTTACGTTTTGAAACAGTAACTCTAACGGTTTACCGTAATCAATATCAAAACAGTAGAATTTAATGATTAGAATAGTTATTTTTACTCACCGAAACAGTAGTTCTTACGTATTGAAACAGTAACTCTAAAGGCTTACCGTAGTCAATAGCAAGACAGTAGAAGTTAATGATTATAATAGTTGTTTTCACTCACCGAAACAGTAGTTCTTACGTATTGAAACAGTAACTCTAACGGTTCACGGTAATCAATAGCAAAACAGTAGAATGTAATGATTAACATAGTTGTTTTCACTCACCGAAACAGTAGTTCTTACGTATTGAAACAGTAACTCTAACAGTTCACGGTAATCAATAGCAAAACAGTAGAATGTAATGATTAACATAGTTGTTTTCACTCACCGAAACAGTAGTTCTTACATATTTAAACAGTAACTCTTACGGTTTAGCGTAGTCAATAGCAAAACAGTAGAATTTAATGAATAGAACAGTTGTTTTCACTCACCGAAACAGTAGTTCTTACGTATTGAAACAGTAACTCTAACGGTTTAGCGTAGTCAATAGCAAAACAGTAGAAGCTAATGATTACCTACTATAGTTGTTTTCACTCACCGAAACAGTAGTTCTTACGTATTGAAATAGTAACGCTAACTGTTTACCGTGTACAAAACAGTGTTGCCACCTTAGTGACGTTGTCACTAGATCATCATAAATTATATCTAAATATTATATTGTAACACCCTACACGCCTGATGGTTACGTTAGAGCAAGAAAACTCAAGTTTACTCGGTGCGAAACTAGATGGCGCCACCAGAAAAAATAGATCGCGCTATCATTGTGTTTTTATAAATTACCTAGTTTGTTAAGAAATTTTGTTATGCAATTCCTTTTGCTTTAGATAGCTTGGGTATAGCTTCGGTACCACTGGACTTTACTTAACTATCTACAAGTAAACATAGCTCGCTTTGAGGAAACGCTTCCAACCAACTTTGGGACGTTTACTTAGACGACCTCCTCATTATCCCCTACGAGTTGTCTAAAAGTTGTATGGGCATACTATTTACAAATAAACGCTGTATGAAGTAACGCGTCGTGTGGTTATTAGTACGTACGTTAAGATCCTACCTGGGCAACGGGGAAGCTCTGCACAGCGGGGCAACCCTACTACAAACTGGCGCCCAACGTGGGGCCGTACTAAACCACAAACGCTAACGCAACCGAAGTACATCGTTACCAGGGCTGGTCGGTCTACAACTCCAATCCTTCGACAGGTTGATGAAATCCAACCCTGTATTATCAAAACGGACGCTAGCGCCTATGCCTTAGGGGCTGTTCTAGTCCAGGGGGAGGGTGAGGACGAGCACCCAGGAGAGTACGCGAGGCCTCGTATTCAGGCCAGTGGAGATTCTGAAGCCAGCAACGAACAGAAACATGGACAAGAACGTCAACGCGGTCGTGGACGTCGTCGTGGCCGAGGACGTGGTCGCCCTAGAACGACTCCACCTCAGCACGCTGCACCTTCCTAAAGTCCAGGTCTCCTCGTCGGGACGCCTTCAGGACCTGAGGGGGAGAAGTTGTAACACCCTACACGCCTGATGGTTACGTTAGAGCAAGAAAACTCAAGTTTACTCGGTGCGAAACTAGATGGCGCCACCAGAAAAAATAGATCGCGCTATCATTGTGTTTTTATAAATTACCTAGTTTGTTAAGAAATTTTGTTATGCAATTCCTTTTGCTTTAGATAGCTTGGGTATAGCTTCGGTACCACTGGACTTTACTTAACTATCTACAAGTAAACATAGCTCGCTTTGAGGAAACGCTTCCAACCAACTTTGGGACGTTTACTTAGACGACCTCCTCATTATCCCCTACGAGTTGTCTAAAAGTTGTATGGGCATACTATTTACAAATAAACGCTGTATGAAGTAACGCGTCGTGTGGTTATTAGTACGTACGTTAAGATCCTACCTGGGCAACGGGGAAGCTCTGCACAGCGGGGCAACCCTACTACAATATCAAATAAACGATTTTTTAAATATTAAGAAATATATTTTTTTTTTCTTAAAAATAATCTGTAATAAATGATTAGTTAACTATTAATAAATATCTATTTGAGCATGCTCGATAGTAAAATATTTCTTTAATATCAAGAAATCTTATTTAATTGATAGACTATAAGCCTTTAAAAATAATAAAAAGCGAAAAAAAAAATAGTAGGATGAAACCCATTAGAAAAGGAAATCAAAATTGCAAATCAAAATATACTACTATAATTACGTACACAGACAGTATACTATACAACATCGTACAAAAAATTCGATTTTCTCGATCGGTTTTTTGCATTTTCTGAGAAGATTTACTACAGTAACATATTTTTTTTTCACCATCGGAAAGTAGAGATTTTAGCAAACAGAAAGAAAGCATACCAACTTTTTGAAAAGCTGATATTTTGACGGGTAAATTTTCGATTGAAAATTAGGATGATTTTTCGATATTAATTCAAAATAAGGTGAAAAAATAAATATTTCTAATCAAATAAATTACAGGGTATTTGGGACATAGAAAGGTAAGTTTTCACCAAATTTCGTGAAAAAATAAACATTTAGTAAAAGATAAAAATAAAAAACCAAAAACTTGGTTTTTTGAATTTTTCATATGTGAATAAAGTGTGGATACAAAAGTTTTAGATCTTTTTATTACCTACAACTTTGCCATTTGACTTTTTTCCATAGGACTTTTAGTTTTGCCGGAAATCGAAATAAACCGTTTTTTGCCCTTAAAAACTCACCCCCATCCCCTTCCCGACCTCAGATCGCCCGTAAATTATTTTTCCTTTCATTTTTATAATATTCCCCCTTTTCTAATGGGTTTCATCCTACTATTAATTTTTTTGGTTTTAAAAATTATCGACCCTGGTCTATGAAAGAAATTCTTCTATCAGTGTATAAATGATATGTCGGACAGTAGATTTGCTGTTTTGAAATTACTATTTTACAGTTTTCTGCTGTTTTTTTAAGTTCCATTTGCTGCTTTTTGCTTTCGTGAGGTAGGCAACACTGCCCGCCCGCCCCGCATTTATCGCGCAAGCGGCGCAAAGCGTGCGTCGTCGCTCGGTTGAATTGAATTATATTTTAATTTCAGTCAAGTGCAGATAATATCTTTGAAGTGCAGTGAAATTAAAGCTTTCCTTACGGAAGTTACAGAAAATGAGGTAAGTAAATAGTGTTTTTATCTTAGTTAAAAATTGAGTTCCATTATCTTTCATGAAAGCGTCTAGTTGTGTGGGAAAGTCAATTTTTAAGGAACCTATGAAAATATTTATCAACTATTATAGTCAAAATACTAATGAATGTTAACTTTTTGTTATGAAACCGTTTCGATAAACGAAAGTTTTAACATAGCTGCACTACAGAGTTCTCAATTTCCCCTTATTTATATGTACGTGTCGTATTGTTGTATCTCGTAGAGTTTTTATGAGATTGAAGTAGTTTTTTCACCATTAATTAGATATTATTGATATATATTAGATTAACAAAAGCGAAGGACGAAATGTATAGTACAGTGGACCCCCGGTAATCCGGCCCCTGTCTAATCCGGCGCCCCCTGTAATCCGACATGACTTAGAATTACATGTACCTATGTTTGACAATCTTTGCTAATACATATAGATCACGCAGGTTTGAACAGGTCACAACTCGTACGCGCCACCGCTATTGTGCTCGACGCGTATGCATTGTTTTACTTAGTTTGAATTTGACTACTAGTGATAGCGGTACGGCCTAGCGTGCGTTCATTGTTTACTATTTATTCATTGTGTATTAGGTATAGTACCTAGTAATGTCGTCACAAACCCAGAAGCGAAAGCAGGTCTTAGGCAGTGCTCTATAATCCGACAAATTCGATAGTCCGACACTGCCCTGCATAATGTTTGCCGGATTACCGGGGGTCCACTGTAATTGATTTGTATTTTTTGCAGTTCATGTAACGATGCAAGTGAACTGTTAAAAACATGGGCACTCGACCAATACTATGTAGAGACATTTCTTGGTAAGTAAGTTATTTTTAAGTCCGCGGCCTTCAAATTTTGACTAAAAAAGTAAATAAAGTGTGCCCTAAATGATCACGTCATTTCTGGATGGAGCCCTTAGCTAGCCTTAATTGCATTATTTTTTCGATTTTTCTAGAAAACGAAGTGGACATAACTGCATTGCCTTTCTTGGATAATGACCAAATCAAACAGTTGATTCCACATAATATTGGCAACCAGGCGAAATTTAAAAATATTATTTTTCATTGGAAATCTACTCAGCTGCAAATACTTGAAAATCCGCACAGTTCCCAGGTAATCTAACGGCTCCACTACACAATCGTCTGTAATCGCCGATTGTGTAGTGCAGCCATAAAAGTCATTATTGTCTGGTATTAGACCGTGGGCCAGCAACAGGTCTCGGTGTACTAATATTATAAAGCTATACTATACTAAAGCTATACTAATATCATAAAGCTGAATAGTTTGTTTGAACGCGCTAAACTCAGACACTACTGGTTCGAATTAAAAAAATATTTTTGTGTTGGATAGTCCATTTATCGAGGAAGGCTTTAAGCTATATAACATCACGCTGCGACCACGGTATCGAGGCTTATGCAGGTGAAACCGCAGGGCACAGCTAGTTAGCGAATAAAATTCGTCTGCCGGTTGTAGAGCGGTGTAATGACCGTCTGCCAGTCGCTTGAACATTTCCTCTCGCATGAAATTTTGTCAGAAATTGGTAAAGTTTTATCTTTTTCTTTTATATAACAACATATTGTAATTTGAAGACATTTTTATACCATATCTTTGTTCTCTTGTACTGTTACAGAACGAGTATTCCCGGCAGAAAATAGCTCTATTTATTACACTAAAGGACCTGCGGGGTTCGGGCGAGCCCATGACCGGCTGTTTAACGCTGTCACGAATTTGAAGGCCAAGTATCGCCGAAATAAAGTATACCAGCCAAGGGCGCGTCGTTCCTTAGAAATAAAGTTTACTCCAACAACAGCATCAGTGCACGCTACAACTAACAAAAGGAAGGTGCTAGTTAGTGACGACCCTTACACTATACCTCTGCGAGCGAAGCGGAGCCAGATTCAAAGAACACTGAAATAGAAGAATGCTTCGACAGGCTCCATTCGTCTGCAGACAATTATACTCTTTGTGATGAAAAGTGGGCCATAACAAGGAAACGGCGCCAGAAGTCTGTCTTGTCAGAAGACTCATATTCATACCTCCAGGAATTTCCCTGCTTAAAACGATCTTGGGGATATCTTTGGTAAGTTTACCAAAATAATTTATTTATTTATCGTAGGTATGGCAGTCTACAAAATAATATAAAAACGTTTGTAAAAGTAACACAACCATTTCCAAGCATGTTTCAGAAAATATCTTATGAGCCTCACTCTAGATAGTAGGGTAAAAGACCGGAACCCCGATTGTTGACAGTTTGGGCAGTGTCCCCCTGTCGGCTGGTCGGCTGGTAGCTAGTCCTTTATTTTATACAGGATGGAACAGAACGAGGGATAAATAAAAAATACTTTTGTAACTATTAAAGTTAAATAAAGTTAAATTATATTGTAAATCATTAGAATATTGTGTAAAAAAAATATTACCATCATTTATTTTAATACTTATTTATAATAGTCAGAAGTGTCACACCCCTACAGCTTCAACATTGTTGTTTAATTATTTATTTACATTTTAGAGTGCACACACTTATTATAAAATAATGTTGAAACATGTTACATGATGCTTTTAAATTGATGTCTTTAGGCTATAACATAGTTTATTTGACAAAAGTATAAATAGTATTTAGGCTAACCAATCCTCTGTTTGCAGGAAAGTCCTTCGTTCTGTTCCACCCAGTATTTTTTAGTGTTTCATATATTTATACAAAATAGGGAAATGACATGTAAAACTTGCTTAATACAAACATATCTACTGTTTGAAGATGTGAAAACACTGAGAACTTATTTTAATTTTTTTTCCAGCTTGTGGCAGACTTTCACAAATGGTATAATGGCAATGAACATGCCTTCGAAAACAAATTTCCATTATTGAAAAAGAAGTTAATACCTAACATTATTTGAAAAAGTTTTAAACATAAGTACATTTGTGAAGGAACTTAAGGAGCTTGCAAAAAGTAAGTGTTTTTACCTCAAACTATGACTAGCTTATCGCCTTCTTCGTGATGGATCCCTCTATTAATACTCCACGACTTATGGGAACCGGATAGCTACCATACACTTACTGCAGTCTGTGGGATGCATGTCTTATAATGTACATTTCTTTTGTTATAGATCCTGAACAAGAAACAAGCAATCTAGCTGCACTTCTTATGATTCCGCATCTTCTAGGATCAAATCAGGAAGACGAAATGTTCTACGGCCGAAGTAGGGTCATGTAACGTACCTAGGGACGTTTTCTACAACTTCAACTTTGAACAAACCTATCTCTGTATGTAATTAAGGTATTTAGCTGGGAGTTATTTTATTTTGTAGCGCATAGCAATCTGTAACGACTTGTCTGGGTTTGTTACCAAAGCTTTAGTGTTGCCAGATTATTTTTTAAGAAAAAAATGTAAGATTTGTGGTTTTGTCCAAAGGTACGTTACATGTTTGTACCTTGGGACACCCCGAACGATTGATCTAATGTACGAAATAGCTACGGTTAATAAAAACAAATCCAATTTTATAAAATACAGGGTGTATTTTATAAAATAGGATTTGTATTTCCTAACCAAGTGAAATAAGTAGAATTCGTTTCTAGCACTCGGCGGCCGCTACCGCGGCACCGCTCGCTCGGCTCGTGCAGCATATTATTATAAAGACCCATCCGGAACACCCCCTATCCAGAACCGACATGGATAGGTTAGGTTTATGTTAGAACTGCGACCAAAAACGCACGAACCGAGCGAGCGAAGCGAGCGGTGCCGCGGCAGCGGCCGGCGAGTGCTAGAAACGAATTGGACCCATTTTACTTGGTTAGGGAGCGTGTATTTTATAAGTTTGATTTTTTTTAAACCGTAGGTGAAAAATCATAGATGAATAATTAATTGTAGTTAAATAAACCGTAGGTGAATTGATTGTAGTTAAATTAACCGTAGGTGTTTCGTCCATTAGGTATTTTAAACAGTAGGTATTATGACTGTCGTTATTTCGAACATAGTTATAATGAACTTAGTTATTATAATATGTAACCATCGAGATGATCTCTATTCGAGATTCATAAAATGACTCTACCATTCCATACAATCTCACGATAGATTATGCATCTCGCTCGGACCCCCTGAATTGAGTTGATAAACGTTTCAACAAAAAAATTATGTTACATGATGAAAAATGTATGAGTGTTATATAAACACTACCGACTAAATTATTGATATTACAAATAAATGTTAGAAATGAAGAAAAAAAAAAGAAATGTAAAATAATCTTTAAAATATATCGTTAATATCCGTTTTTTTTCATTTCATGTCATGACATCATGTCATACGTGTCAAATTTTTACGAAAAGTATGTAAATAATGATTAAGTTTCATCAATAAATAATGTTTAATTTGTAACACCATACTTGTGTATGTTTCTTAACAGTTCCTCAACAATAACAACACCTGCAGTCCAGCTGCAGTTGCTGCTACTGTTGGGCAACAGTAACAGCTACTGTTCGGTATGTAGTTGCATCTGTTCCACTACAGTAAGAGTTAATGTAGTGTCTTTCTGATTGGCGACAGTTGCTACTACTGTTTGCGAACAGTAGCAGCTACTGTTCGGTATGTACTTGCTACTGTTCCACAACAGTAGCTCTTACTGTAGTGGAACAGTAGCAAATACGTACCGAACAGTAGCTGCTACTGTTCCCAAACAGTAGTAGCAACTGTAGACATCAGTAAGGTCTACTGTTGTGGAACAGTAGCAACTACGTACCGAACAGTAGCTGCTACTGTTCCCAAACAGTAGTAGCAACTGTACACATCAGTAAGGTCTACTGTTGTGGAACAGTAGCAACTACGTACCGAACAGTAGCTGCTACTGTTCCCAAACAGTAGTAGCAACTGTAGACATCAGTAAGGTCTACTGTTGTGGAACAGTAGCAACTACGTACCGAACAGTAGCTGCTACTGTTCCCAAACAGTAGTAGCAACTGTAGACATCAGTAAGGTCTACTGTTGTGGAACAGTAGCAACTACGTACCGAACAGTAGCTGCTACTGTTCCAAAACAGTAGTAGCAACTGTAGACATCAGTAAGGTCTACTGTAGTGGAACAGTAGCAACTACGTACCGAACAGTAGCTGCTACTGTTCCCAAACAGTAGTAGCAACTGTAGACATCAGTAAGGTCTACTGTTGTGGAACAGTAGCAACTACGTACCGAACAGTAGCTGCTACTGTTCCCAAACAGTAGTAGCAACTGTACACATCAGTAAGGTCTACTGTTGTGGAACAGTAGCAACTACGTACCGAACAGTAGCTGCTACTGTTCTTAAACAGTAGTAGCAACTGTAGACATCAGTAAGGTCTACTGTTGTGGAACAGTAGCAACTACGTACCGAACAGTAGCTGCTACTGTTCCCAAACAGTAGTAGCAACTGTAGACATCAGTAAGGTCTACTGTTGTGGAACAGTAGCAACTACGTACCGAACAGTAACTGCTACTGTTCCCAAACAGTAGTAGCAACTGTAGACATCAGTAAGGTCTACTGTTGTGGAACAGTAGCAATTAATGTTTCTCTTAACTGTTATCCTTAACTGTTTTCTTTTACTGTTTTCTTTAACTGTTTTCTTTAACTGTTTCCTTAACTGTTATCTTTAACTGTTTTCCTTAACTGTTTCCCTTTACTGATTTATTCAGTTAAATTCAAGCAATTGCTTCAACTGTTTTATTTTTTACTGTTTCTCTTAACTGACTATTCAGTAAAATCAACTGTTTTACCCTTACTGTTTTATTACAGTTAAAATAACTGATTTTTACAGTTGGCTCCATTTTAACTGATTTTTTCAGTTAGGCTTACTGATTTTTCAGTAGTATTCACTGATTATTTTTTTCAGTGTATCCTGCAATATATTCAGATCAAAATCTTATAACTCTTATGAATCCCTAAAATATCGTCTCAAGCTTAATTGAATTGTGAAAAACTATGTATTTTATATACTTATAATAAATAAATAACGGAACTTCGTCCACTCCGTCCAGTTGCTTCATTATATTTGGACCCTTTATTGTTGTCAAAGTTATTTGCATGTAAACCCACCTGCTACCACAGGAGCTGACTTGTGTCGAGCGTCGGTCGCGCCACCAACAACTTGCGACCCATCGCGACATATCAAACTTATCATACATACGGCCGTGCACTGCGCACACCAACACCAAAATGATCCCGTATGTATGTTGGTGTAACACCCAATCTGCTCTCACGCGCCGCACGCCGTGGTCGCATGCTTGCTTGCCTTCGCGCCCGACCCGCTCGACTCGAGTCACTGTACCTGCATAGCCGATATATTAAACAACTGTAGGTACTCATCTAAAATCGTATTTAACCAACTAGGATACTCACTTAACAAAGTGCTTACCTACCATAAATCAACCAAATACCATAGATATCCCTAGGAATTTTGTTCACATACATATATTGACAAAAGGGTGGATACATACTCGACACTCCCACATACTCATTTAGGCTGAATCAAAACGTCATAATATTTTGTTAACCAACTAGAGACACGGCTGACAACTACCACTTTCTGCGGATTAGCGAGGTCTGCAGCTCTATCTCGGGAAATACAGATGATCTGATCGTTAATATTGGTAAGATAAGGTGAGTTGGCTGGCCTTTTAATGACATATGGGCGCTGTGCCGCGACTGACTGACTACCAAGACCTAGGACAGATGCCCATCAAACAATCAAAACTACTCCAAGCCTATCAGACCACTGAACTAATAAAATAAATAAAAATATAATTATAGGGACCTAATCTAAGCCCTATTCAGTAGAAACACAGTGGACTGAAGATACTTAATTTAATTAACAAAATAAGTACATAGATAGGTACGTTAGTGCTCTCGGTGACGACAGATTGAGAGACGGCCGCGCGGTGTCGCGGCGGCTAAGGCATGCGCACCCGCGAGGGGCTCGTGGCATCGTGGTCAAATAAACTCACTGAATCGGACCAGACTTCAGCTTCGACAACAACCAGTTTCACCTAGTATTCAAGAAAGGATCATTGCAATCGAAGATGAAATTGCAGAACATAGAAATAGAATACTACAATTGAATTGATTCTATTGACTACATATCGACCGCGTCTTTGCTGAGTGATTATAATATTATAATCACCAAGTCAAAAACCTGGATTTCTGCAGGAGTTTTATGACAAGATATCATGACATAGAATTCGTCTATTCTGTTTCGATTCCTAGCGAAAATTTTACATTAGGTCAGTCTCGGGAAGTCCGTCTGTAAGGCAAGCCCGGCCATTCTCCATAACTCCATCTCTGTAGTGCTTTAGCAAACTGACGTCTCATTCGGTAAAAAGGAATCATTAATTAAGTCAAAATCAATTTCATAGATGTCGCTGGAACAGTTTCTGAGACAGAAAATCAACTTATACTTTTCAGTCACGTTTTTCACTTGAACGTATAGTGTAAGGTGTTGAACAAAAAAACAGAAAAAAGTGTTAAATCAAGTCAATTGGAACGGGAAGCGTGCTTGAGTAAGTAGATAAATGAAGGGATCAATTCGAGAAGGGTTTAACTGATTTTTTTTCCAAAAATGAGTTCTTGGAATCGTTGGATTTAGAATGAAATAATCTATCTAATGGCGTTTTCATAATATCAAAATTCGGTCTAATTCTCGAGATTTCAGTCTAAAAACGTTTAAAAAAGTTTAACTGACACAGAAATCGAGATTACTTATATAAAAAGGATTTTATGTTCATCAAACCTACATAAAATACTACAATTCTTCTCAGTTCAAATATAAAAATGACTTTTCATATTCACAAGCACCTTAAGTAAACTCAACAAATTTTTTGGATATAGACTAAGGTAATATAAATTCATTTTTGCATTAACTTTCCAACTACAAAACTATTTTTGTCTTGTTTTGAATTGGTTTTAAATGACAATAAACCCTTCTTGCACTCAACGGACAGCCTGACCGCGCGCGCCAAATGTCTTGCCACCTACGACAGAGATAGAGAGAAAGTTGCATGGTTGGCGCTATTTCGTCTGTCAACACAACAAACAAACACTTGTCGTTAATTTGTGATTGAGGTCAAGAGTTCATGCGGTTTTTTGTTGAAAAATATTTTAATTTTAGTAAAAAAGTTATGAATTAGTGTTGTACTTGTACTTGTATACGGGCTGTTTTCCGCGATTAGACCCTTTTTAATTGGGTCCCTTTTGCGTGAAGATGGAGTAGGCTTACCCAGCACCTACTACCCTCTCAGCTCAGTCGACCATGTCCAGAGGAGAGAACTTGTCAATACTTCTGGAGCCAACTAAGCCGCGGGTTTCATCACGATGTTTTCCTTCACCGTAAGAGCAATGTCAATTAGCGCACATACATTTTTCTTAAGAAAAATACATTGGTGCACGGCCGGCCTGGATTCGAACCCACGACCTTCAGAATGAAAGTCGAGGTATCTACCACTAGGCCAACACCGCTGAATTAGTGTTTAAGATGTCAAAAAAACGTGGCCGTGAATTAGTTGCATTGTGTATCAATCGAAATATTGATTATAATGGTGATGAAAGTAAGTTTCAAGCATTTTTAACTCGATATGATAAATTAGTTTTACAATAATAATTGCACATTATTAGAATACTCTTTGTACAGTATTTCCCTTACATAATTTTAGATACGTATTACCAGTTTTTACTAAAATGGATGAATTATACAGTCGCTTATACATTTTTATTATTATAATGTGCTTTTAATACTGAGTACAATGGTGATATTTAAACTACTTGAAGCATGCCTAATTTAAAAAAAAATATGGGAAGTTTACATACCTAACTATTTACTTTCCTACTTAAATACTTACCTAGATCATTGTATATATATTTTTCATCGCCGAATATTTTTATACTAAGTAGGTACTTACATAACAAAGTACCTATCTAACTTTGCAATTTTTTTTCAGTGGTTTCGACACATGGTCATTTCAATGATGAACCATTATCATATGAATGGCCTAGAAATGATCCTACCTTGGCTGTAGCAGAGTGTATTGATGTATCAACTGCCGAAAAAGTAAGAATTGAAGAATTTGAAGCAGTAAATAGTTGTGCACCAATGGTTGAAGTTGAATCTCCAGACTTAATACAACTTACTGATCTCCTAAATCCTAATGAAAGATCAATTCAAATTTCAAACTATACGGTTTGTGAACAAAACTGTTATGGAGATATTATATTTGAACAAACAGACGGTAAGATCAAATTTATTTATTTATTTTTCCTTATTGCATGTCTGCAGCGTCACCCATTATAACACTAATTTGTTGTAATTTTAAATGATCATATTATTTTTACGAATGGCTAGCAGTACCCTGCGGTTTCACCCGCGTAAGTCCCGGTCCCATGGGAATATTGGGATAAAAAGTAGTCTATGTTCATCCCCATGATTCAATGTCTCCTCATACCAAGTTTAATCAAAATTAGTCCAGTAGTTTCGGAGTCTATTCATTACAAACAAAAATATTTCCTCATTATAATATTAGTGTAGATGTATATTAAAGTTATCTGCTTAGAGTTGTATTTAACTACTTTAAACCTAAATTATGTGATAGCACTAGAAATTATTAATAGTAAGTTATTTTACAGATGGAAATGGGAATATCATACAAGTATTAGAAAGCACTCCAGATGTACGTGTAGAGTATATTGATAACCAAATCGACGGTAACGATAACCTGGACAGAAATCTTGTTGAAATACAGAATAACTCAGAAGAAGCTGAAAGATGGGTAGCGTTGCAACCAGCAGAAGCAGAAAACTATATACCAGTAAATGAAGTAGAAGAAATTCAAAGTGAGCAGGTATCCAGCATAGAAAAAAAAAAGTCTAGGAAAAGAAAAGTCAACAAAAGTGAATGGAAATTTGAGAAAATAAAGAAGGCTAGAGCTATGGGAAAGGAATATGTAACAGTAAAAGTAAAAAAATTGCAGAAAAAACTATTTGTCGAGGCTTTTTGTGCTCAAACTTATGTAGACTGGAATGTTCATTGCATTTTTCCGAAGTAGAGCGTCAGCGATTGTTAGAAGAATACTACACATTGTCGATTGATGCAAAGAATGCGATACTATTTAAAAGTATGAGACCATTACCTGTAAAAGGACGGTTAGTTTCAGCACAGAAAGTACGGCGACAAACTTTCACATACTATTTAAAAAACAGCAAAAATGAGGAAAAACAAATATGCAAGAGAGCTTTTATGAAAAATTTTCAAATTTCGGGGAGAAAAGTTCAAGTGATACAGGAGAAACATATATCGGGTCAGATATTGCCTAAAATAGATATGAGAGGTAAGCATAATAACTGCCCAAATAAGATTAGTCCTGAGGTAAAAGACTATATAATGAGACTTAAAGAGTTTTCCCGCAGAAGCATCCCATTACTCTCGAAACGAAAATCCTAATAAACTCTATCTCTCACCATTACTGAACATTAGAGAAATGTATAGATTATACATTAGGAATTGTGATGAAGAAAGTATGGAGTCCATTTATCACGTGAAAGAATGCACTTACCGTAATATATTCTGCACTGAGTACAACTTATCTTTTGGCGTACCAAGAAGCGACGTTTGCTCCAGATGCGAGAATGAGAATGATGAAGTAGATATATAAAACCACAAGGTAAGTGCGAAAGAAGCGTATGACCTAATGAAAGATGTTAGAGCTGTCTGCAAAAGTGAAGAGGGAAAATTATACTGTACTATTGATATTCAACAAACCATGCCTTTACCAAAGATGCCTGTTGGAGAAGCCTTTTATTTGCGGCAGATTTGGCTATATAATCTGGGAATACATTTAGCCAGCAAAGACAAAAATCACGCCGTGATGTGTACATGGACTGAGGATGTAGCAAAAAAAGGGAGTTTTGTAGTGTCTTGTGCGTTGCATTACTTAGCTATGTACTTAAAAAGTACAAGCGAAAATAATACAATCAAACACTTAATAGTTTGGTCAGATTCATGCTCAGGGCAGAATAAAAATTTCAATTTAATTTGTCAATCATCAGTACATGATTCTTAAACAATATTTCGATGTTATAGAACATAAATTTCCAGTTGTAGGACATACATACATGGATTCTGACAGAGATTTTGGCCGAATAGAAAAGGCACTCAGAAAACATGAAAAAAGTCTCGGAATAAAATTTTTAATTTAATTTGTCAATATCAGTACATGATTCTTAAACAATATTTCGATGTTATAGAACATAAATTTCCAGTTGTAGGACATACATACATGGATTCTGACAGAGATTTTGGCCGAATAGAAAAGGCACTCAGAAAACATGAAAAAAGTCTCGGAAGAAAAAAAAGGCGATATTAGAAAACAACTTGCGTTCATTCCTATGGAAAAACGATTTTTCTATGAAAGAATTATAAACAACTGACTGTTAATCATTCCTTCATAGAAAAAGAGTTTTTCTTAATTTTTTTAAATGTCAATAAATATATTAGTTTGATTATGCATTGCGTAGAGTAGGTACATAAAGTAGAGTAACAGAAAATAACTTGAAATAGCAACATTTTCTAATAAAAGAAACTGTTTAAAGTCCAATAGTGACAAAATAAGGAGGACAAATTCGTTAATTCATTAAAGGAATTAGGATATTTTTATCAATAAACCCTTATTGCACTCTGAAGATGCATTGATATTGGTAGTAAAAGTTGGTTTAAGTAAAAAATGCTAATTTTTACACAGTAAATGTAATATAAATGCTATTTATTTTGTACCATGATATAGACAAGCAATTTCTAGTTTACTTATAAGTTTATTATTAGTTTCAACTGCGATTTTCATTAGTAAAATTGAAAACAAAGCTGCCAATGTTTAAAGTTGAATTGCGCGAAATCATACATTTGTCAGTTAAACCCTTCTCGAATTGAACCCTTCAAATAAGTCTTTTGTATGTTTATTCCATTTAATTGGCAAATAGTAGCTTAATTGAGGATTTTTAAGTTTCCAAAATTTCTAATCTCAAAATATCATAGTGGGAAAGTCCGTCTAAAAAATATTGGGAAGTTCGGCACATGCCGATCTTCCCTCAAATGCATAGATCATTAACCCTTTTTGTCTAATGTCCAAATTCTCAGAAACATCTCAATCACACGTTCATAGTTTTACGTAGGTAGTACGTAAAATAAGTATAATAGTAGATGTAGGAGCCAGGTGATCGACTCCCACAGGATGATGTTACGGCCGGCCCGGCCAGACCGGCCGGAGAAATTAAACCAAAGACACAAGTGATGTGTTCCGTGGATGATTTAATTCTGATTATAATTTTGATAGATTGTTTAAACTAAAATATTGTAATAAGGTAAAGGAATGCAGTGAGTACAAAGGTCGTCCCGTGGCCGCTCCACGTGACGACTATATTGCGGTGTCAGCATGTAGGTGTTGTTTGTTAGATACTAGTGACAGTGTACGGCTTGGCCCGTACATGCTGCCCACTAAAAAGGAAAGGAAAGTGTTTGATAAAATATGAAATAAAAAGATGTACATGTTTGCTTCTACATGCTGGCACCGCTTACAAAGACAAAAAGACAACACTACTTAACTATTTGATGATAAAATTGTAAAATTAATCACTACACTGCACTTTAATTGTTTCTTATCTTTATTATTGATTGATGTTGATGAGATGACCCATGCTGCGTCGAGTTGCTTGTTGCAGCGAGCTGTGTACCCGCTGATGTTGGTGACGCGTGGGCTTCTTGATGATGTGCGAGGCAGTTCTGTGACCTCGACTTATTGATGTTAAGGTGCGGCGGAATTCTGTTGTTGACTCCGTTCGCGATGGTTTTGAAGTTGTGCGCGCGCTACGAAGCTGTCTTGCTGGCTCCGCTCGCGGCGCTGTTGGTGCGGTGGACGCTGTGTGGCTTGTTTGCGTTGACCGCTGATGATAGTGCGGCAGGCGAGTCGTAAATTCGCCCGCTGATGTTAGTGACGTGACCGAGCCCTGCTTGTAGCATCGGTCACGACGATGTTTGTGCGCGCAGCGAGGCACTCTTGCTGGCCCCGTATGCGACGCTGTTGATTTGTTGGCGAGGTGGAACGCTGAGTGGCTCCAACCCCAGTTTGTTTGTTTGCTTGTGCGCGCGGCGGAGCACTCTTGCTGGCCCCGCTCGCAACGCGATGCTTGTTCGCGAGGTGGAACGCTGTGTGGTTCCAACCCATTTGTTTGTTTGTTTGTGCGCGCGGCGGAGCACTCTTGCTGGCCCCGCTCGCAACGCGATGCTTGTTTGCGAGGTGGAACGCTGTGTGGCTCCAACCCCAGTTTGTTTGTGCGCGCGGCGGAGCACTCTTGCTGGCCCCGCTCGCAACGCGATGCTTGTTTTGTAGACGCGACCGAGCCTTGATTGTAGCTATCGGCCGCGACGATGCTTGGTGTGGCGGGCGGCGCGAGGCGTAAATTCGCACCGCACGCGATGATGATGCGAGTTGCTCTCACACGATGTTAGTTTTACATGATTCATCGATTAAAAAAGAACATTTCAATGATAATACAGACTTCCATAAATGGTTAGGGCGAAAAAATTTATGTGAAAGTTCAAAGAATGAAAGATTGAATATGTTACTTAATAAGACTCAAGAAGATTCAAACTCAACTTTCCAAATAATAGAGTCATTTTTTAAAGAATGGATTGACAAAACGATATTAAATCCAGATAAGACCCGATGTCCAAACCAGATAAAGAAATGGGGTTCTTATTTTCTAGACTTTTATATAATCACATTAATATTAAATTCATCTGATAGTCTAGAACGAAATGAGTTAGTTAAAATAAATGGGGTCAAAAGACATTCTTCAAAACATGATGACGTTCTAATCTACAATTCAGACAACTTTGGCAAAATTATAATCATATATGGATTTTGTTTCTTTATAAATGAAGGTCTAATAATGGATAGAAATATGATGATGATGTGTAAAGATACTTATGTCGCCAGATTTCAAACATTATTTTCAATGATCAATCGAGTAGATGATGAATTTCTCTTAGATGATTGGAGAGAACTTAACTCAATATATGAAGCAGGAGATCGAATACTGGCAAAAAGTGGAAATGAAGGATATAATTCTATAAAGCTAGTTGAGCCTATTAGCACAGTACAAATTTCAAAATTGGCCCAAGCACACAGACCCTTAATTCCAAAATTTGAAGATTTTGAAAATCACGTTAAAAATAGCGTTTCAGAGTTCGAATCGAAAAATCCAGGCACATTGTTATTGTACAATAAAATTGCCAAAATCAAGACCCCCTGAGTTGGCATTGACGGTGTTCGGATCATTTAGGCATTGGGGTCATCCATTTATCGATTATTTTGAAGGATTGAAAGCAGTTGAAACTCAAGTAAATATGCCTAAAGAAATAGATTCTGATTATGCGGACAAATTAGCAAGTGATCTTGCCTTCATTGTATTACAGACAAAATTCAAGGAAACAAAGCAATGGTATGTTGATAAGAATTTAATTCAAGTAACTCATCCTCTTTATGAATATTTCAACAATAATACTTGGCCCACTCCAAAAGTTATACAAGACTTTGGAGATAATTGGAACAAACTTCCTCTTAAGAAATGTTATGACGTTCCGGATATGTTAGATCCATCAATAATTTATGCTGATAAGAGCCATTCTATGAATAAGGATGAAGTTATAAATCATATAAGTAGAGATCCAAACAATCCTATTCCAAGTAAGAAAGTTCTTGAGACATTACTAAAAAAGAAGGAAACTAATTGGAGTGATTTTTTGAACTCAATTGATTTAAATGGATTGAAAGATATTAGTTTAGCAATTGGTTTAAAAGGGAAAGAGAGAGAAATCAAACCCAAGGGAAGATTCTTTTCATTAATGACATGGGAATTAAGAGAATATTTCGTAATAACCGAGTATTTAATCAAAACATATTTTGTCCCTTTATTCAGCGGATTGACTATGGCTGATGACTTAACTACCGTTTTAAAGAAACTTATGGACAATTCATCTGGGCAAGGAAATGATGATTACGAAAACATATGTATAGCTAATCATATTGACTATACTAAATGGAATAATCATCAAAGAGATGAAGCAAATAAGCCTGTTTTTCTAGTAATGAACAAATTTTTAGGGTTCAACAACCTTATATCTAGAACCCATGAATTTTTTCAAAAAAGTCTTATTTACTATAACAGAGACCTGATCCACTAAACGGAACCATGACTCTCAAAACGATACTATTAAATTTATTAATGTTTAAATTGACAATGGGATCTATTTACTTATTCCCATTTCCTCTATCTTATGATGATGATTCAGTAAGTATACATGACTTTCACTGTTATACCCCTATTCCTCAATACAAAACAGAAGATTTTGAGCAAATAAATTTCAAAACAATCAGTCCGATAAAAGGTAGTACATTTTTACATGGATATCTGTGTTCAAAAGAAATTTGGTCATCAGAATGTGAAGAAAATTTTCTCACTCATGAGACTAAGACTTTCCAGATATACACACAACCAATATCAGAAATTGAATGTATGGATGCGATAAATCAGTGTATAAGGAAGAAAAATTGCCAACTCCATACAAACCAGATTATCAATGCTCATGGTTAACAACAAACACAAATCAAAAACAATTTATATTAGTTAAAGAGCATAAAGTACTATTTGATCATTACTCAGTTCAATATAAAGATTCTTTATTCAGGAATACCATTTGTCAAACATATATTTGTCACACAGTATATGACAATATTATATGGATTTCTGAAGACCACCACAATCCTTCTTGTCCATTAATCACTCAAACCACATCTACAATATACTATTCACCTTCAATTAGAAATGACAACATATATATAAGGAGTAATTACATGCATATAGAATCAATAAATCATGCATGTAAGGGTTTACATTATTGTGATAATAATATGTATTTAACTCATAAAGGTCAAGGATTCAGTACTAAAGAAGTTAAACTTCCAACAAAAATTCAAACAATACTAGATAAATTACCTGTTTGTTCATCAGACAGAATGATTGGATATATCAGAGATGACAACATCGTATCGGGGAAATTGTCAGTTGAAGATGAATTCAGATTAGAACAATGTATGTCTGTTCTCGAATCTGTGAAAAACATGAAACCTATATCTAGGAGATCGCTTGCAATAATATCGCCAGTATTAGAAGGAATAGGAATGGGTTACTTTATCAAAAACAACAAAATAAGATCACTGAATGTTAGTTACGAAATATTAGTTGACCCGGAAGTTGATTGTAAACATCCAAAGATGAACTGTCAAATAAAATATAGAAACAACAAGGGATCCTTTGTTAAAAGATCAATCAAATGCCTAAACGATGTGAAAATGATAGGTATAGACCATTGTGAATTAATGAATGGTTATATAATTTTTAAAAATAAACTTATACATCCTAGAGTGACATTCATCGACAATGAAATAGGGAGCCTGTATCTATCGGAACATGAAATCTCATTTGATCAACATATCATGATAAATGAAACACTAGAATCAAAAATTGGGAAAATAATAGACAAACCACATTTCAAGAATGGAGACTTGTGGGAATATATCAGTGCTACTGCACATAAATGGATATGGACTATTATGATTCCGATAATACTAGCAATCTTAATAATTGCTTTCATTTGCATAGGTCCTAAAACTTTGATCAGTTACTGCAGACCAAAAAGAAACACATCTAATCAATCAGTAAGTTATCATGTGGGGAGGAACGGAGACGACACTGGAAGACCAATTGGAATAAGATTTGATTGATCAAATGTACAATACACAAAAAGGAGATTTGAAAGTCAATTATTAAGTTACATTACTAAAATTTTATTATTTATGATTTTATCAGTATATATATCATATGCATTCTCCTCAGATTTCATTGAATTTTTACATATGAAAAAAAAAAAATGTAGGAGCCAGGTGATCGACTCCCACAGGATGATGTTACGGCCGGCCCGGCCAGACCGGCCGGAGAAATTAAACCAAAGACACAAGTGATGTGTTCCGTGGATGATTTAATTCTGATTATAATTTTGATAGATTGTTTAAACTAAAATATTGTAATAAGGTAAAGGAATGCAGTGAGTACAAAGGTCGTCCCGTGGCCGCTCCACGTGACGACTATATTGCGGTGTCAGCATGTAGGTGTTGTTTGTTAGATACTAGTGACAGTGTACGGCTTGGCCCGTACAGTAAAAATAATATAGTTAAAAGTAGACAAAATTGAAAATTTTGTTACGTTTTGCAAAACTGTAATTATTTTTCAATTCCCTCAAATTCGTACAGCATTAATCGATATTTTTGTTTCAGATAATATTACCAGTGGGTAATTATTTATCATGGTTGGTAATTACAAAAGAAAAACGAATAAAGCGTCGTACTCAAAAGAGAAGCTGCAAGACGCAGTTCGGTCTGTTCGAAATAGCATGAGCGGTTACAAAACAGCAAAAACCGATATTCCCACGGAATCGGGAGATATGCGGGTGAAACCGCGGAGCATTGCTAGTATTTAATATAATTAAAATAAGATTTTATAAAAATAAAGGATAATTTCTTAATAAATACTTGTTTACGTTACTTTTAACCGATTTCAAAAAAGGAGGAAATTTTCACTTTGCATTTTTTATTCATTAAAAACTGTTTAGAACCCCTTCACGCAAATATATGCCGGTCTTACCTCATTTTAGACATTTATTGCAATAAAAACGAATTCTAACCTTATATCAGCACAAATAAAGCACATAATTCAAGGGCCTGAATTACTTTACTGATGTAAAATGTTTCCAGTAGGATATTCCTTAAAATGGCGCGGTAAACACTACTAGACGGACTTGCCTCATTTTTTTATTTTGTGCGAGGGAAGTCTGTCTACACACCGATTTCGAAAAAACGCGCTATTATTAAGTATGAAATGACGTACTAGGAAAGACAGTGTTATTAAAATATTCCAGGATATATTCTTTATCAGTTGCAGTTATTACACTTACGCTATAATAAATAGTTTCAAAGTTATGATCAATCAAAGTTAATTTTAAATAAACTATGCCGGACTTCCCCAGACTGACCTTATTTTAGAATCAGAATAGCCTCAATAAATTCACGACACATCAATATTAGGATCTTGACCGGTTTACAAAAAAAATATACATGTGAGCGGAGCCTATGAGGAATCAATTATTGAATCAGTATGGTTCGTTACGTAGACTTAAAAGTAGTGGCGTGCTGCAGGCCGTTCTGGCCGAGCCTATGAGCGATGTAGCCCTGTTATATAAATTAATGTACAATTTGTTAAATGAGGAGTGAAGTATAATATGTAGATGTAACGGAACTGACATGTTCACTTAGTGACATAAGTTCCAAATATTTAAATAGATAATGTAAAAAAAATTAAAATTAAAAATTTATATGTTTGATAATAGTAAAATGAGGTTAAATGTGTGTATTGGTCACTGCCTGAAAATGAAATTCAGTCAGTCTGGTAACGTATTCTTGACCACTGTTTTTCACTGAAACTAGCTATTAACAGCAAAAACAAAATGGAAGATTGTGTGAGTATACTATTTTTGATTTCGTCCCAAAGAAAATCGAAAATTCAACCAAATTCAAAGTCATTATTTGCAGTCCAATTTTCAGAAGTCAACAAGTGGTTCTATTTTCTGTTACAGTCACCTTCTGTTCAAATGACCGGTGCTATGCGAATAAAAATCATTTTGTACCATAACAGGATCAACAATTTGAAATTTCGAAAGTATTTCCTACAACTCAATTCTGATTCTTCTGCTATAGACTATGAAACTAAGAGGCTTCGGCCCTGGTCTAATAGACCACCTTGGCCCGTTAAACCAAGATCACTTGAAAGAACTTAGCCCTCAAATTGGTAATAGAATCAAACTAACAAAATCAATGAATATCTTGACTCCAAGGTTTGTAATTTACCTCAATAAGCAAGTAACGGATTACAAATGATTATTTTAATTAGTTACTATTTATCATTATGAATACTAATGTTCGCTTGATCTAGAGTGGGGCACAACATCTATAAAATGACAATTAAGAGGTACCTAATAATTATCATTTGCTTTGCATTGATTATTAAGAATTAAGTTTAACTAATAAGTACTAAGATTCTAAGTATTGATAATGCGAATATTTGTATTTTGCGAACAAGCGTCTATAAACGATGATAAATCAGTTGAAAGAACTCGAATAACGTGCAAAGATTTTTTCTTTTATACCAAATGATGGACGGTCTCTCAATATTAGAAGATATCGATGACAAAAACGGTTTAGGTTTGAAGGGAGAACAGGGACAACGATAGTGTGCGACTTTTTCTCAAACTCTGCATCTTCATGGGTTACGATTTTGACTCAACTCTTACAAGCAAGTTATGGTTTTTGAAAATAAATACAACGATATCATCAGCTTACAAACATTTTCAAAAATAAAGGGACGAGTTTGTACTAGCATACACCAGAGGTGTTATTATCACAGGAAGACATTTCTCAAGAGGACCAGCTGCCTGATTCACAGCTACCGAACCGACAGTCGGTTCGGTAAGGCCACTTTGTCGGAAAATGCCAAACGAACCGAAAAATTCAAAATTACGATTCACAAATCCGTTTCCGATAACATCGGTACAGCAACCGAAAGAAGAAATTCCCAACCGACGGAAGATCATAAGACAATTCTTATCTACAATATTTTTGACATAATTGAATGAGTTGTTTTTAGGTCTGTGGTTTACAGTGCAAATGGTGTTGCAATATTCATGTTAAATCACAAAATCTTTTACTACAAATTCCATGCTTCTAATTGGAGTTGAATTTAACCCGCAATTGGTCGCACGGGGTCTTTAAAAGCCCAGTGTTTAGAAGAACTGATTTAAAAAAAAAATGGTAATACCTACAAATCTGTGACTCCTAGTAGCTTCCTGAAATATATTTACACACTACAAAATGTATGTTTCAGTCAATTTGCACTTTGCAATTGATTGTTACAGACGTTTGTTTTGCACGCGGGCTCTGAAAGACCCCAGGTGACCGGCCGTGTAACTTTATTATTTTGGGGACTGATTTTTCTTTTTGTGATTTAAATGGTCAAATATGGCCCTTCCGGAAGATAAACAAATAATTAGACGGCTGGAGGATGAAAATGAGAATAATGTGGTGATAGACCAACCAATGGATGGTGAGGACTAAAATTATTGACCAAATGACCTAGTAGAAAGTTCTCATGAGACGGTTTCAGAGCAAGACTGTATATCAGAAATTAAAGATGTAAAGAATTAGACTAAGATGACAGCGAAGATGATAATTCAAAATATTCGACTGTGTGTTATTCATGTCATCAAAATATATGTTTAGATGACATGAATAACATGTAGCATCAACTGTTTAAAGGCACGAAATGCAGAACAAAAAAAAAGTATTACTATTACCTTATTATTTACTTTTATGTCTCTTTTATGGTAAAAGATTATTTGTTTTTTGAGTTCTTTTATAGTTTTTGGTAAAAATATTAGTTTTTTTTGGTACTTTTATAGTTTTAAGTAAACTGTCTCAAAAATTAGTCAAATCTCTGATATATTTATTTGTAGTGAAGACAGATTAAAAAATATAAGGATTTTTTAATATATTTTTTGTTTATTTTATTGTAAATACTCACCTGTTAATAAAATTCAATAAAAAATAGATAATAAATTGTGACATATTCTAAAAATTTATAGTTATTAAACCGGGTTTTTAAAGACCCCACGCGACCGACGATGTTTCCATAAGTAGCGCGACCGACCTAGGGTTAATTACTTCAAATTATGTGGATCAATGGTGTTGTCGTTACTAACATTTCCCATAATTTAATAACTGTCGAATAGATAAATAGAATTACGCATCATCGTCCACTTTTTTCTTAAATTTGACCAAAATTTTAAATATTCTTAGAGAAAAATATAATGATAAATGGGCAACTCTAAAATGTTGGAATTTACTTTTCAAAATACGTAGTGATTATATCCTCTTTGTTTTCAAAGTTTATTTACAATGGCGCGACAAAAAGTATAAGTTGAATAAGAGAACGCCAGGCGATAGACTACAAATAACTCTCCACCTCGAACTGGGGAAATGGCTGCACCTAGGCGATGACGGCGCAAGAACAAAAAAAGATTTGTTCTTGCTCCGTCATCACCCATTGGCAGATCATCGGGTATGTGAACATTTTATCTTATATATAAAAATGAATCGCAAAATGTGTTGGTAAGCGCATAACTCAACAACTCCTGGACCGATTTCGATAATTCTTTTTTTGTTGTGTTCGTTGAAGTTCAAGGATGGTTTTTACGGCGAGAAAAATTAGAATTATTGCTGGAAAAACCCTAAAAATAGCCCTTTTCTTTTTCCCATACAAATGATTTGTAACTAAAACGTAGTCAATTTGAGCTTTATTGCTATGGTATAAAGTTCATATTAAATTACAAGCACTCACTGTTGTCTAAGCAATGTAGGTGTGTTCCTAACGTCAAAGATCATATCTATCAAAACAATGTGCGTGTGTGCGTTGGAGCACAGAATACATAGTTGGAGGAGTTTAATGTCGCGTTCTGAAACTCGCGTTTCTTTTGTATTAGTTTCGGCACGCGAGATAAAATGCATCAGTTTCCACGTTATTACATCAGTCAAACAAAAATCGCGTTACCAACAGTGTTTTATTATTTTTAATATCCAAATTTTAAATAAACAAAACAATTCGTACTGCTTAAAAGGATTTGACTTCAAGTCATATCAAATTAAAAAAAAAAAAAAGTTGTCTGTTACCTAATCTACTGAGTTTGCTTTTGTCAACTGATACACGAAACAAAAACAATTCGTACGGCTTAGAAGAATTTGACTTCAAGTCATATCAAATTAAAAAAAAAAAAAAGTTACCTAACTCTGTAATACGTGAAAATGTGAAGCCTTGACAAACACAAAATAGAGCGTATTTCTACGCTCATACTGACGCCATTACACATATAAGAACTTCAAGGACCTAAACTCCTTGCAAACAAGTTATTTTTTTCGAAGTTTTGCAATAGCAGTTATTAAAAAAAAAAAAAGTTGTCTGTTACCTAATCTACTGAGTTTGCTTTTGTCAACTGATACACGAAACAAATTCGTATATCGTGTTTTTTGCAGAGTGTTTAGTTCGTTAGTGTTTGTTTAGTTCGTGATTAGTGAAAAAATAATTTATATTTGATATGCCTCCTATAAGACGAAGCAATTTAGGTAGAAGAACCAGAAATGCTACAAACCAAGCTAATTACCGATCTAATCGTACTGCACAAGAACGTGACGACGGAAATGAACGTAAAAGAATTCGGATATCACAAACGCGTGAAGCGCGAGCGCGACATTCAACTAATAATCGCGCAAGTTTGAATCGAGCTGCTTTCAGTTACGATGTGTCAAATGTGTTGTTATTGGTTCTATGAACTCGGTTTGCTCACACTGTAAGGCATTAAAATACAAAAACGAAGCCAATGGATTGTGTTGCGCAAATGGTAAAGTGAAATTGATACCATTGGATCCACCACCAGAACCATTGTACTCATTGGTTTCAGGAATAGGAACAGATTCTATACACTTTTTGACACATATCCAACAATATAACAATTGCTTTCAAATGACTTCATTTGGGGCAACAAATGTAGTTCGGGAAAATTTTATGCCAACTTTCAAGGTATGTATTATAGCAGTTACTCATAATTATTTTAGCGAACAAAATTTTCTGTCACGAAAGTTAAGATGTGTCACTTATCTTCAATTTCTTAATGAACTATTATTCATACCGCCTAATGATTCGGGAAAATGAAGATAATCACATATTGAAATGTCGGCGATTATATCACAAATATGTTGTTGACATGTATGTTAAAATTGAAACGGAGAGATTAACATTCATCAGGTTGAATCAAACCAAACTCCGATCTGAAGAGTATATTCACCTTCGAGATGCGATTAATACTGATGGAAATGCACAGAATGTCGGTCGGATGACTATTCTTCCAGCAACATACATCGGAAGCCCTCGGCATATGCACGAATATGCTCAAGATGCCATGTCGTATGTTCGTCATTATGGTACAGCAGATTTGTTCATCACATTTACATGCAATCCGCAATGGATAGAAATCAAGCAGGAGTTATTCTCTGGGCAATCACCCATTGATCGTCATGATATTACAGCCAGAGTCTTTAGACAAAAGTTGAAATCTTTAATGGATTTCATCGTAAAACATAATGTGTTTGGTGAGACACGCTGCTGGATGTATTCTGTGGAGTGGCAGAAACGAGGATTGCCACATGCACACATTTTGATTTGGTTGGATGAAAAGATAAGGCCAAATGAAGTTGATGCAGTGATATCAGCTGAAATCCCTAATGTACAAGTAGATCCTGGATTGTATGAGGTAGTTATCAAAAACATGATACATGGTCCCTGTGGAACTCTTAATCAAAATTCACCGTGTATGATGGATGGTAAATGTTCAAAACGATATCCACGGACATTAATATCGGAAACAATTACTGGTAATGACGGTTATCCATTGTATCGTCGCAGATCGACAGCAGACAATGGAAAATCAACAATTGTCAAATTAAATCAACAAGATATTGAAATAGATAATCGTTGGATTGTTCCATATTCACCCATTTTATCAAAGACATTCAAAGCACACATCAACGTTGAATCTTGCCATTCAGTGAAATCAATTAAATACATTTGCAAATATGTAACCAAAGGGAGTGATATGGCTGTGATTGGAATTGGTGCAGAGAATTCCAATGATGAAGTTACCCAATACCAAATGGGCCGCTATGTCAGTAGTAATGAAGCAGTTTGGCGAATATTTTCTTTTCCTATTCATGAGAGACACCCTTCTGTTGTTCACTTAGCTGTGCATTTAGAAAATGGACAAAGAGTGTATTTTACAGCACAGAACGCAGTACAAAGAGCTGCTCAGCCACCATCTACTACATTAACCAGTTTTTTTGAGACATGCCAAAACGATGATTTCGCACAAACATTGCTATATTCTGAAATGCCAAAATATTATACCTGGAATCAATCCTCAAGGAGATTTATACGACGGAAACAAGGAAAACCAGTTCCAGGATATACAGATGTATATTCCACCGATGCGATTGGCCGGATTTATTCAGTACATCCAAGCAATGATGAATGTTTTTATTTACGACTGCTATTAGTCAATGTACGTGGCCCAACATCATTCCAACAGTTAGGCCGGGACTCCACCAAAGCGGAGACGAGACGAGCGGAGAGGAGATGTTTTTTAAACAACCAATAGAATTGAGTTATTGACACGTCTCCTCTCCGCTCAGCTTCAGTGGAGATCGCTGTGCGGAGATGTCTAATGTTTGTATGTCGCGATGGAAGCGGAGATGTGAGCTGTGCGCGGACGACGCGCAGTGGAGACGAGAGATGTGAGCGGCGTGCAGTGAGCGATGTCACCCTCCCCCCTCTCGCCCGCTAGCAACCCGCAGAACCCCGCGCGCGCGCCGGCCATCTTGCTAGTACCGTGCACGCGAGCACACGCTTTTATCGTGAATAATTTGTGCAGTTTGTATTTTTCAACGTAAACAATTAGTTAATTTAAATAAAACGTAATGGATGAACAATTTATTGAATCAGTAAAAAAATATCCATGTCTATGGAACACATCAATAGATACCTATAAACTTACTATGCAGCTTGGGAGAACGTTTTGAAAGAAACTCAATTATCTGACGGTAAGTGCAATTTATTATATTAAGTATTTCGTTCAAGTAATATTGTAATACGAGTGTCTTGCCATGGAACGGCGCCCTCGTTGTTGAAATTACTACAGAATTTTTCTCGAACTTGATAGGCATCCATATTGTCATTCGATAATAGATTTTCCACGTTTGTGTCGTTAACTCTTTCAGGGTAGATGGTTAGCAACGCTAACCACATAAAAAAGTATATATTTTATTCAAAATAGAGCCATCTCGTAGACACGGTTATAACTAAAATATTTAATTAGGTACTGTCGTAGGTCATAGGTGGAGCCAATAATCGAATATTTACAAAATTATTTTAATTCGAAAGTTGCTGTTGAGTGAATTCGTTGAGTACTCGGAGAAAAAGTTGAATAAAAAAGGTAAGTGTGGTTTATTTGTTATTGTATCTGTTTTATTTAGTTGTAATACTTATTTTTTACACATACATGATCAATTACACAAAAAAATATTGAATTTTTTTCGAAATATTACACCAAAAATACGATGGTTACCTTAGCTAACCAGCGCCCAGGTAGGTCTATAATATGCAATGTGTAGGCTAGTTTGTAGATGTCTAAAGATCTTTTTTATTATTTTACAGAATGGCTCGTCTACGTGATGAAGACATCGAAATTTATTTGGAGAATATTCCTTCAGATAACGAAAGCTTCTGTAGTGATTTTGACTTACATTTTGAGGCTTTAGAGTTTAGATGATCAAGAAACCAACATAGTTTTGGATAATAACATCATTCTGGATGCTTCATTCGACGAAGAAGACAACCACCTTTTCTAACCACCTTTTGTAATCTTTTATAGCTTCAGGACAGGATATTAATTCCGCTGAGCTTCCATCACGCTCTCTGCGTGTCACATTTCCGACATTTCTGGGATCATGGTACTTGGATGAAATAAGAACAGATGTCTTCCATTTCCAGTTGGTAATTACCATGGCAATTTACCAATTGGAAGTGGACTTACTAATAAATCAAATATTAGCCTGTGCACAGTAAATTCAACCAGAAAATATTAACCGAAGCTGAAGCTGATGACAAAGAAGAGACCAGCATGACTATACCATTAGTGACACAAGGGTCAGTGTATGAAAATGGAAAGATAAGAGATCTGTTTTTATGTTTTCCAAGTATCATGATTCCAGAAATGTCGGAAATGTGACACGCAGAGAGCGCGATGGAAGCTCAGCGGAAATATCCTGTCCTGAAACTATAAAAAATTACAATGCAAACATGAACTTTGTTGACAAATTAGAGTTGTTACAGTATTGACCGAAAATCTCCCAAATGGTGGCATCGCATTTTTTTTTCACTTTTTAGATTGTTGCGTTGTTATTTCTTTTCATAACTACAAAGAACTACGGAATACACGCCCTGATTTAGACAATCTTACATTGAAAGATTGCAGGCGTTCTGTTTACCAAGGAACGCGAGCTCCAGCAATAGTCAATAAACCTCGGCTGACAGGAATGAACAGTCCACGTAGTACTGGACCACCACCACGGCCTGTTCTAATAAAACGACACAAACCTACTGTGCCAGAAGAGGTCCGTCTCGAAAGCAGTCGTCACCAACCTGGGCGAACCACGTCCAGATGATGTGCTAAATGCAGCACTAGTAAAAAACCAGTGCGTACAATTTGGAAGTGCAGTACATGCAAGGTGCCTTTGTGTCTACGTAAAGATAAATCGTGCTTCCAAGATTTTCATAAGAAATCATTTTTTTCAGGTTTAATTTTTTATTAAAGTCGATTAGAATTAAATAAATTGTTTTACTACACAGGGGCAAGGGTTAGCGTAGGTAACCACGTGATTCCTTAAAAGCCTTAATCCCAATCATACTTTTTTAGTTTTTTTTATAATCTTTGAAGCCTCCACAATGTCACACTTACCATTAAAATACAATAGTTTGTCATAAAAAAAAGTGCCCCTGAAAGAGTTAAACATAGTCGTGGCCAAACCCGTTTCATTATTATCTAGATAGCCAGGCATCTTGTCAATTAAAAAGTTGTGTAGAACACACGTTGCTTTTATCACTTTTTCCACTGTTTCTATTTTACATTCAAATTCTTTACGGTATACGTACCATTTCCGTGATAATACACCAAATGTAGCTTCCACAATACGACGAGCTCTTGAAAGTCTATAATTGTATGTTCGTTTTTCGTTATTTAAATTATCGCGTGGATATGGTCTCATTAAGTTAGTCATCAAAGGGAAAGCTTCGTCTCCAATAAAAACAAACGGTACAGGTTCTCCATTTTGGTACAAGGGTTGTGGCTGTGGTAGATTTAGTCTGTTTTCTCTCAAACGAATTCCGAATATACTATCAGCAAAAATACCACCATCGCTGAACCTTCCCATTGAACCTATATCTACCATAATTATTCTTCGGGTAGCGTCGGCTACGCACATCATTACAGTTGAAAACCTGTGTTTATAACAGTAATATGAGGACCCAGATTTTGGGGGTGCAAACATGTACACATGCTTGCCATCAATGGCCCCGACGCAGTTTTTGAATTGCCAGATTTCTTCAAATTGCTTTGAATTTTTTTTCCAATCATTTTCATTAAGTTCTGGCATAACCAAAGGTTGTAATACTGTCCACAAGGCATCGCAGACATCTTCTATAATTCTTGGAACAGTCTATTTTCCAATCCTAAAATTTTCAGCTATTTGTGAAAATTTTGAACCAGTCGCCAAATACCTGTAATAATTATAATATAGATTTATATTTATGTGTCGTGGTTTCAGTTAGAATAGAAGGGTCATTTCAAAATAATATCTTAATCAGTGTCGTGTTGTTTCCGGAACTATAAAAGATTAGGCATTACTGAAATTATGTATTTACAGAATTTTCACTCGTTCAAAAGTTATAGCCATTTTTAAATAATAGAAAAGAAACAATTAAAAGTCTAAGATTCACACGAGCACAACACATTGAAATCAAACAAATAAAATGGATTTATCACTCGTTATTTATTAACATTTCAAATTTCGACGCCGCCGTCTGCCGCGACCACGTACGAGAGATACAATCCGTTTTGTTTGTTTGATTTCAGATATTTTTTTTTTATAAATTGGTTTCCCTTGAAACTCTGGTATTTTTTAAATATTTATAATGGTTATAAATTCTGCATGAGTGATAATGCGGTAAGTATATTTTGACTATGGCAATGTCAACATTTAATATTTATAATGATTTCAATTATTTTTATTTCAGTAAAAACGGCTAAATCTAAGTGGAAAAAGTTGAGAGACAGCCACCGGGACGCATTAAAAAGGAAGAATGCCACTAGAAGTGGACAGAGTGGTAAACAAATTCGTGAATGGAAATATGAGAAGGTAATGGAATTTTTGATACCATATATGACGAATAGAAACAGGACTACAAATTATACCTCACAAGCAAATATAAATGAACAGGAAACAAATTCATTGGAAAATAATGTAACCGATGAGTTTTTTGAAACATCAAGCAATCATACAAGAAGCACTCCAGAAGATCGTCCATCTGTACAACATTCGCCGTCACCGACATCAAGCGTCTCAGCCTCGACATGCAGAAATGCAACAAGAAAATCGGATGAAATAAGTTATTTACTTATACAGCACCATGCAAACCGTGAAAGAATACGCCAAGAAAAACTAGAAATACAATCATTGATAGAGAAAAATAATACCCTTGACGAAATGGACACTTTTTTTCTGTCGATATCAAAAAGTGTAAAAAAACTTTCTCAATATATCGATGGTTTCCGCAACAAAGGGCGTAAATGCCATTTTGGCCATATTGAGTTTTATATGCAGTTTTACTCAGTTTTTAACGCTCTATCGATCCCTATTTTTAAAATGGCGCTACGATGAAAAAAAAAGATGTTACGACCTACATTTTTCTAACGGCTAAACATTGAAAGGGGGTCATAAAACAATATTATTTTTATATTGGGAAATCAATTTGATGTAACTACACTGTGTTTTTACTTTTTAAACGACAAACAGGGTAAATACTCACTACGAAATCAATATGTGTTTTACGCCCTGCAACAAAAAATAATTCTAAAAGAACATAGGTTGTATCTCACTGTTTCAATTTAATAACCTGTTTTGCGCCGTAATGTATTAGTCTACTTGAAAAAAAAAAGTATTTATTCCCACAGGTGGCACTATATTTTTAAACTTACAAGTGATCCTAGCTGTCTTGTTCTTGCATAACTCACGTGTATTAAAAGAACAGAGACGTAACTATACCTTTATGTAATTAGATAATGCTTGTGATCTTACCGCAAGTATAGCACATGTCGTGGCTTGTTTGTTTACGGTGTAAACGAAATAAGTTCGCGGTCAACGCCGTGCCGGTCAAGATAAAATAACTTAGTCTTATTAATCTACACCAAATCTGCACATATATCACCACCTACAATGTCAAGCCAGCACTTCTTGACCCAATCTGCCACGACCTGGTGGAGGCGCCATGGCAAGACATTTGTTCTCCACGTAACTAGCCGGTTTTCGCAAGACGTGACCGTAGCAGCTTATGCAACATTCTTGCAATGTGTCTGCATTGTCTCATGTAAGCTGCCTCGGATGCGAGAGTTCCTCTCGTGATCCTGTCGCGTCACTCCACACATCCAGCGCAACATCTTCATCTACGTGACACGCAGCTTCTGCTCTTGTCACTCAAGTACTGGTCACGCCTCACTACCGTACAAAAGGACAGCGCTTATGATGGTTTTATAAACTTGACCCTTTAGTTTAACCGGCATAAACCTGTCTCTTTAGTTTAAGCGGCATTTTAGGGTCGCAAATGATACCACGACACTTGGCCGAAGCCGCTGAAATGCGTGACTTGACGTCGTAATCGATGTCGTTGGACGATCGATGTCAAAGGAACACAGTCAAAGGCTTTCTGCAAATCTATATAAGAATAGAAAACGGCGGAACGGGGTCCATGTGTCCAACTGTGTGGTAACTATATGGGCACCAAGAGACAGTGCACTTCTGTCGAATCCAAGAGTCGACTATCCGCTAGTAAAGCTTCATGGTGTAGGACATGACCTTTATACTTCGATAACTCCCACAATCCTGCACCGATCCCTTCCCCTGAAAACTGGGGTAAAACATAGGGATCTCACCAGTCTCGAGTATACGGTTATAGACGTTGGTTAAGATACCCACACTTCGAGAACCCATCGCATTCCATACTTCAATAGGGACTTAACTCTTTGTACTGCTTATTCAACAGCTCGCAGAAATAAGAGAGCCATCTCTCCTTCACCGCGATGTCCTCGCAAAGCAGATTACCATCGGGACTTTTTGCACAGCGGCACTTAGATATATCCTGTGCCGCTGTTACCCTCGAACGTGCTAACTTATAAATAAGCTTCTGTCCCTCAGACGTATTCAACTTATCGTACAATGACTGTAAGTGGTCCTGTCAGGCTCTGGCTACTGCTCTTTTTGTAGCACGTTTGGCGGCTTTATACGAGTCGTGATCTTCAGGAGAGTTGAACGCTTACAACTTTTTGAAGAGGGCTTTCTTCAATTTAGTGTCCAAGGCAATCAATATGACAGGAAAATCCAGTTTCCTTGTCATATTTGAGTCCATCTTAAGACATCCCAAGCACTGACTTTGCCGCACCGGTGATCGATGCCTAAATCTCATCCTAGTGATCCTGGACTGGTTCGTCCTCGACACCAGCGAACTTGTCACCGATAGCCGAGACAAGCTTCTAGGACTTGGCTTCATCCAGCATACACCATCTGATTTGGCGACAACACCGCACTGGGTGTTTGTTTTTGGGTTTCACACAGAGATCCATGACAAGAAGACGGTGTTGATCAGTGAGACTCTCACCGGGTATGACTTTGCAGTTAGCCAGGTTGCCGATAATTATGATGTTTCTTAGTGATAGAAATCGATTTGGGTAGCGTGCCTCCCACTCCTGTAGGTGATCAAGTGGTCGGGCTTCTTTTTGAAGTAAGTGTTCACGAGGGCCAGTTCGGCAGAGGCACACGTACGTAGGATTTCTTCTACTTCCGCATTTCAACTGCCGTATCCATAGCCTCCATGAACACGCTTAAATTTTACCGTCATCTCGCCCACATGACCGTTCAGATCAACACCCAAAACGATCCCCTGTGACAACGGGATGGCACTAAGGACCTCGCCGAGTTTGTTCCAAAACAATATTTTATCAGCATCGTTACGACCAACCTGCGGCTCGTAAGCACTTACCAAGTGGGTTACAATCCCCTCAATAAGCACCTTCATGGCCATAAGTCGTTTTTGGCCTCCAAGATAAAGTCATGCAACCCCTCAGCGAGCACCATAGCCACCCTGTTCTCTCCATCAGGTGCACCCATGTAGATCAGCTTTTAGCCGCTCCTAATGTGCCGGGATCTGCTGCCTTTCCATCGAGTCTCCTGCAGAAACGCCACGGCCATTTCTCGCCTGGAAAGTACGTCGGGCAGCTCCCTCGCGCGTCCGGTTAGCGTGCCGATGTTTCACGTTGCAAAGCGGAGTTGATTTTTGTGGGTTGGGGCAGTAAAATCTACTCTTATCAGGTTAATATTTTGCTAGAATAGTCATGTATTAGTATAAATAATACGGCGTATTTACAAATTCTGAAACAAAAAATGGTCTATACTACAAATGGTTTAGTCTTACATGGCTTTTACTGTAGGTACTTTTTGTTAGACTGTGTATTTATGGGGTGTAACTACATGTTTTTTTCATTTTTAGGGATTTACGCCCTAGCTAACTTCTAAACTAATACTCGTACAGTTCTCTAATTAAGCGAGGCAATAGCCTGCAAAAAACTAAGAAATTTCTTCCTAGCATATTTTTTTATAATTATAAGAACAAAAAAGATATTTAAGATATATTTTTTTTAATTTCGTTTTTTGCTCATTGCCAAAAGTATGCAAAATGGAGATACGCCCTTTGTTGCGGAAACCATCGATATGCAGCTTCAGGCTAAACGTAAAATTTTCAATGTTCTTTTAGAATTGGAAGAACTTGAGCTACAAAACACATGGTATAACACAAATGAAAATAATTGGTATTCCCCCGGTTACACTTCAGCACCGGGTCCAAGTTCGACACCGGGTCCTAGCTCAACACAGGCACCGGTTCTTACATCAACACAGGCCGGTGGTCCTAACTCAACACAGGCACCGGTTCCTAGCTCAACACAAACACCGGGTCCAAGTTCGACACAGGCACCTGTTCCAAGCTTGGAAGATACGCACATGACCGATGAACAGATAGAAGAAGCATTCAGAAACGAAGAAGACACATATGATAATTTGTAACTATATGGAAAAGAAAGCAATATGTCTCATGTGATTTACTGTTATAATTTTTTTGTACGTTATGTTTCTAATATAACCTTACGTTTTTTTTGCTACTCCCAGAACGGCAGTTGATTTTTTTGTTTTCTTTATGAATAAATAAGATAATATAAAAATATATTTGGTTTTTACATAATATGCATCACTCCAGTCTCCCGGAGGGGTAGAAAGAGACAACGGATCTCGATTTCTCGTAATCCTTACATACCTCAGTTTACATAATATTTTTCATGTATTCTCGTACTTCTTGATTCTCGTTTTGAGTACTTCTCACTTAGCCCTTTTACACAAAAAAAAAACAAACACTCAAAAAAGACTGATCACATTCAAACGCAGATAACACACATAAACACAAACACACTTAACAAAAAAATAATTAGGTAGGTACTTACTTCAAACATACTGCTAGCCGCTCTTGGGTACAGATAGATCTCCTGTAGTTAGTATCTTGCTTAAATATATGCGGTTTAATTAAGTTATGTTTATATTCCTCGGTAGTCTGTAGGACTTGGTAAAACTTTCATCATCTAACTCATTAAACAGAGTAAAAAATTCTCCATGACTGGTATGGTAATACAAGTGACTTCTTTTCCAAAACCGATGTTTTCTTTTGTTTAGGTAGTATAAAGCTATCAATTCTGCTTCTTCAGACTGTAGTTCTTCTTCAAGTAAAAGAAGATACTTTTTTTTGTAATAATAGCGACATCGTCTACCTTTCGTGTCAGAATGCGTACTGAGCACTCAACGCCCCGCACCCGAGCTGAAAAACATCTCTTCTCGCACAGCACACAGCACACCGCACACATCTCCGCTTTGGTGGAGTCCCGCGAGCTGAAAAACATCTCTTCTCGCACAGCACACAGCACACCGCACACATCTCTGCTTTGGTGGAGTCCCGGCCTTACGAACTGTTGATGGTGAATTGTGTGGATCCTACAGAGAAGCCTGTCAACGTTTGCAATTGCTTGAAAATGACGCTCATTGGGATCAAACTCTCAATGATGCTGTAATATCATCACACGCTCATCAAATACGAACATTGTTTTCTATAATCATATCTACATGCTTCCCATCAAACCCAATTGATTTGTGGATCAAGTACAAATATTATATGTGTGATGATATTTTGTATCAAATACGGAATAGAATAGGAAATCCAAATATACAAATCAGTGAAGAAATTTACAATGAAGCATTGATTTCAATTGAGGACATGTGCTTGATAATGTCAAACAAACTATTAATTCAATTAGGCCTGACCGCGCCCAATCGTCCAATGCATGACGCTTTTAACCAAGAGTTGCATCGAGAAAGACTGTATGATCCCAACGCTTTGAAAGAATTAATTCAAACAAATCTTCCACTGTTAAATGAACAACAGAAGTATGTATTTGAAACTCTTATGAAAGTAACAAATGATGAAACTGGAGGGATTTACTTCTTAGATGCACCTGGTGGTACAGGAAAAACTTTTTTGATTTCATTAATATTAGCAACAATTCGCTCACAAAATAAAATTGCACTTGCACTCGCTTCGTCGGGAATCGCAGCAACTTTGCTTGAAGGTGGTCGAACAGCCCATTCAGCACTAAAATTGCCATTAAATATGCAAAGCAATGAAACTCCAACCTGTAACGTTTCGAAGAACTCTGCAATGGCAAAGGTTTTGCAGCAATGTAAATTGATTGTTTGGGATGAATGCACGATGGCACATAAAAAATCTTTGGAGGCTTTAGACAGAACCTTAAAAGATCTACGGAGCAATAATAACCGATTTGGTGGTGCAATGATTTTATTAGCAGGAGATTTTCGTCAAACAGTGCCAGTGATTCCACGATCAACGCCAGCTGATGAACTCAATGCATGTCTAAAGTCCTCCAATTTGTGGAAACATGTCAAAGTACTTCATTTAAGCAAGAATATGCGTGTCGAGTTGCAAAATGACCAATCTGGAAACATATTCTCTAAACAACTCATTGACATTGGTAATGGCAAATTACCTATAGACATGTTGACTGGCTGCATTAACTTTCCTCAAAGTTTTTGTCAGTTAACTTAATCAAAAGATGAACTTATTCAGAAGGTGTTTCCAGATGTTTCTCAAAATTACAGAAACCATGATTGGTTGAGCGAACGAGCTATACTGGCTGCAAAAAACATAGATGTAAATGAATTAAATTTCAAAATTCAAGAACAAATTACAGGCGAATTGAGGATATATAAATCAGTTGATTCGGCTACTAATCAAGATGATGTAGTCAACTATCCACCGGAATTTTTAAACTCGCTGGATTTGCCAGGATTGCCACCTCACAATCTTCAATTAAAGGTTGGATCGGTGGTTATAATGTTGCGAAATATCAACCAACCGCGTCTTTGCAACGGTACACGGTTAGCGATAAAAAAATTACTAAACAATGTGATAGAAGCAACTATACTCAAAGGAAAGTATAAAGGAGAAGATGTTCTCATACCGCGCATCCCAATGATTCCGACTGATGTGCCATTTGAGTTTAAACGACTACAGTTTCCAGTGCGGCTTGCTTTTGCTATGACTATAAACAAGTCCCAGGGGCAATCATTAAGTGTTTGTGGTATTAATCTAGAAAACCCATGTTTCTCACATGGTCAATTGTATGTTGCCTGTTCCCGTGTTGGAAAACCATCAGATTTGTTTATCTATGCGCCAGGTAATCAAACAAAAAACATCGTATACCACCAAGCACTACAATGATAATAATAATAATTATGATTCACATGAATAACAATAAAGCGATTACTTACTTTTAAATCCTTATATATGTTTTATTTAATTATTTTTTATTCACAACGCCCTATCACCAGGGTGACGGTTCTGTTCAGGAGAATTTTTTAAAATACGTAGGCACAAAAACTGCCACATTACAAATCTTTTTGACAGGACGAAGTCTGTCGGGTCAGCTAGTTTGTAATAAAAGTATCATGGTTTAACTAGATTCTGCCCGTGACTTCGCCCACGATTATTTTAAAAAACCCTTAGTTGATTAGCCTACACCTCACAAAGAACACCCTCCTTTCATGTCAGCCAGTCAATCTAGAAATTTTATTTAAGGTTTATTGAGATAAGTACTTATTATTTATTTTGTTTTTATTTCAATTTTAAGGTTCTCCATAGGGTAACGGAGGTGAAGAGAAGGCTACCCACACACGCATCTGGCGAAGCTGGTGCACATCAGGGCAACAGGACTGCCAGACCATCTCTCACGTAATCCTGGAGTGCGAGAACCTGGCTGCATACCGGCCGCTGATATACTTGGCAACCCGGCAACATTCCAAGAGGCGTGCGAGGACCCCGGGAGGATTCTGCAATTCTGGTTGGCAGGAGTAGCAGGTCACAATCACACACAGTGGGCCTAATGATGCCTGAGTGCGGACTCTGAGCCCACCAACCTATCCTAACATCACTGCCACCCCTAGGGACCCCAGAAGCATAGCTGCAGCTATGCATATCATAAGCTATGAATATATTACCTAATTTAATTTCTTAAAATAAAGATTTTTAATGAAAAGCTATTTATTTGTAATCAATCATTTATTTTACAATGTAACGTGCATCGTCTTGGGGTAGATATTAATTAAATGATTAACAAAAATATTTAAACTAGTGGTATATTAAGTATTGCAACTAAAATAATGTAGACTTTGTTACCTAAGACTGAGTAGGTCTAGGGTAGTACTAAGAATTGTTAAATCTTGTTATTTGTATTAATCATTTATTAGATTTAATTTTAGTTAATAAAGATATTAACTAGTGGTTTAAGTATTGAGAGTGTGAGAAATAATTTAGCTTTCACTTCAAATCTGTGATTTACCAGTGACATAATTAAAGTACTAGGTGTTAAATAAATATATTTTTACCATTGCCACTCGAAAAAGGGCATTTTATTCATCGATAACAGTGAATAAAACGCTCTTTTACTCACTGAGTGAATAAAATCATTTTGAATTTGGAACATGCACGAATATACGAAATAATATGGACTTATAAAAAAAAACGTACTGAAAGTGCTGAAAGATCGTACTGGCTGGATGGAATATTAAATTTAAAAAAAGTATACCGCCTATTTAGATTTTATTCTATCTGATAAAGTGGTTATTTAATGTCATTGAAAAATCTAATAACATAAATAATATAATAAAATGAGTTGTTCCAGTGACGAAAATGAGACACTGACTCCGGAATAATTTCGAAATAAAGCAGTAATTATAGTAGATAATTTGTTGCCGCCAAAATCTCAGGAGCATGACAATGGGAGTATGACATGGAATGACACGGAATAAAGTTCACTAAATGGAATAAAACTTAGAAATATCTGTTATCGTGGTTGTTTTAAGTTATTGAAACATCTAATAACATAATAGTACATTGCGATACAAGTGTGGAAAGTTGATCATTCCATAGAGGCGGTTTATGACGCGCGAGCGGAACGCGAGCGTGGCAAAAGCCGAGATGGAATGATCAATCCACACGTGTATCGTACGACGTTTTTTATCACAGTTGCGAATAAAAAAAAAGACTTGTTAAAATTTTAATAATAAAAAGTTTTTAAGAATTTTAGGTTATTTTTACTATTTTTTGTTAATTACACTACCGAAAGGCTAGGCAAAAGACTTTTAACCTATACAGCGTCTGACATACAATATTTTTTTAGGGTTTTTTTAATTTGTTTTTGCGTCGACGGGTAAAAACAGAATATAATGGTAAGGAAAAAATATATTTATGTAATTACCTAAAGAAAAAACAAAATAAAAACAAAACTCAATTTTTAATTATTTTCAAAAACGTCATCACGTAATATTATCGTTCGTTATCAGACTTTAGAGACAACCTTTTGAAAAGAAGAAATAAGGTACCAACAAAGAGTTTTAAGCCAGCAAGGCTTAAAACCTCTTTGGATGGTACCTTTTTCTATACATCAAAACAGTATAACCCAGATAAAGGAGATCATTCATGTTTCTAACAAAAAATACCCACAAAAAAAAATGCCGGCCAGTAATAAAAATTGTTTCTATCTTGTAGAGAATAACATTTTTAACAATGTTTACTAAGTCAACAAAGAGCTACGATCAAAAATCGTTGAGTTATTTTACATTGAAAACCCAAAAAATGCATTTTATAGAGAACCGTTTGACCACTTAAGATCCCACTAAAACTTCTGAAAGGGTTATTGGATATACCTATTTATATAAATATAATAAAAACAGACAAAGCTTATCCATTTACTACTTATTTTTATATTTTTTCTGTAGTAATATCTTAAAAGTGGTCAAACGGATCTCTACAAAATGCATTTTTTTGGGTTTTCAATGTAAAATAACTCAACGATGGTTGATCGTAGCTCTTTGTTGCCTTAGTAAACATTGTTTAAAATGTTATTCTCTACAAGATAGAAACATTTTTTTTTCTGGCCGGCACCTTAAGTTTTGGGTACGATTTGAACGATGTCCTTAAGAATGTTTCATCTACTATATGTCATTAGCAGTAAGATACGTATTTGACATATCGGGATGACGTATTATTTTAGCACTAGTTGGATTTTTTTTTATCGCACGCGTGTATAATACGTTGCATTATGAGCCTAAAAGCGGTTTAATAAGATCCACTTTATGAGCAACTGTGATAAAAATTATATTAAAATGAGTTCTTCCCGTAACGAAAATGAGACACAATCTCTTGAACCATTTCTAAATTTATTTTCTCGCAGTCAATGGTAAAAAGTAGAGTACACAACTCGTGAAAAAAATAATTTATCTCGGTCCTTGTATCCCTCGCTCCGCTCAGGATTCTAATCTAGAATCCTTCGCTGCTCTCAGGATCCAACTTAGTCCCTCGAATTAAATTACCTTTTTTTTCACTTGTTGTATAATCTACTATTTTTCTTGATTTTATTTATTATTCAACATCCTGGTACACCAGCAAAATCAATAAGTTGTAATTACTTGTTAATAATGGGTTGTATATGCTTGTTGGGAACACAATCCATTTTATTAAATGTCTGGGTGATTCATGGCATTTATAACCTCGTTTATGGCCCGGGAAACGGAATTTTCACGATTAAATAGTGAATTTCGATGGTTCGCACCCTCTAATGCGATCCACGGCGTCTGTTTCTCGACCTCAATGCCAAAATTATATTCATATCAATGATTTACTTCGCGCAATATATGTGTTGAACAATAATGTCGAATGTCGGTAGAGTCTCCGACAGCAAAAACTTGTCGGCAACATTCCGAAAATAATCACCTATAAACCCGACAATAGCTGTCAAAATTCTTCGGTTTCGGGTTTGTGAATCGCAGTTTGTCGTCGGTTCGACTTTTTCCGTAACCGACGCCCTACCGACAAACTGTGAATACCACCGCAGGACGCTCTGGACAGCGACTTCAGTGAGTTTACAGTTTAGTGATTCAGGTGGAGGAAGCGATGGGTGAGATGGCTTCAGACCAAAAACCGGCAACTCCTCACACACGGCTCAGGACTCAGGCCACGTCAAGGCTAAGTTACCAATCATCGAGTTACCAAAATTTGAAGTTAAGATTATGGACTGGATTCCATTTTTTGACCTTTTCAGTCTCTTGTACATGAAAGGCCTAACCTTTATCAATCAGAAAAACATTATTATCTCAGGGCTTCACTGGGAGGGGAGGCGCTTAACCTCATCAGACAGTTACCTATGGATGAGGCTAACTATGAGGTGGCGTTAAATTTATTAAAGTCAAGATACCACAACACAAGGTTACTATTAGATACTCAGATCGACAGGATATTTAATCTACCTCAGGTTCAGCAAAATAAATCAGTTCAGCGCACACCACCACTGGCTCAGAGACCTCGTCAGTCACCTCAGAGAGAAACAGCGCAACATTCAGGCACTCAAGTAAATCATTCAGAGTTCGAAGCTCCGATGAGAGCACCAGTAGGTCACTAACATTCCATTATGTACCTGAAGGAGGAATCTGCACCCGGGCAGCGATTCATCTAAAGGACGCACTGGCCGTCACGGCAGTCACCTCTTCAGACGAAAGATAAGTGCCAATCCTTGTTCCCATTCCATTACACTGCGTCATTGATGTGCAAGCGCATGCATCTTTCCTATCCAATTTCCCTAAAATATCCCTAAAAACCCATTTGTGGACGATTTATTTCAAAATCTAGCAATCTATATGTGCATTTCCCCGTAACTTGTCGCAATTTGCAATAAACTCAGTGCATTTCAGTAAAAAAATTGATTAAAAATCGGTAAAGCCACATTTGCAGTCATTTCATCTAATTGTTAGATTTCCATGCATAATTATTGTTAGTAAATAATCTCAGTAAACAGCAAATTTTCACTTTGTTTCATTGCCATATTATCTTTGTTTACATAAATAACAATAGTACAATTCGTTTTAGCCGAATCATTTCAGATCAAGCAAGAAGTTTTACTCCAATTCCTTTACCCTAATTATACTAAGTGGCTAACTAAGGTGGCCCAAGTTCGAGTGATTATACAAAGTGATCGAAGTAACATTGACAGTAGGCGAATTTCCCATATTTCTCTCTCTGGCAACACCGTTTGGATATACAAAGTGAGGTTACTTTTGTTTGTTTACAAATTTTTTTTTAAATTTTTAATTACATTAATATTGAAAAATTAAAGATTTATTAATAAAAAGAAGTTCTTTAAAGGGCCAATTAACGAAATTCAGGAACTATTTAGAGAAACTAACCTCAGACGATACCTTAACATATCTCGAACTAGCTGAGCTAAATTTAAGAATTGGCAAACTGGAGGGACTGTCCTCCAGATTTGACACCTTACAAACTGAAATTGAGCCATTAAATCGTGAAAATCTCGAAGTAGAAACCGACCATCGCGATTTGATCGAAAACGAAATTATACAATGTACTGCGATGACGCAAACTATTAAACAAGAGCACAAATACATCAGGTATGTCTGTAAACAATAAAAGACGATCGTCCTCGTTCAATGTAGATGCGGAGGCTGATCGGATAAATTTTAAACTACCTGAAATAGAAGTCCCAAGGTTCGACGGCACATACCAAGACCGTCTATCATACGAGAGAGAGCGACGCTCGGAGTCCCGCGCGTTTAAAACTTTCACGCAGTACCAAAACCGGCTTTCGTCTGATCGAGTAAGTCATGCGGAGTCCCGCACCGCGGAAACTTTTACGAAATACCAAGACTGTTTATCATACGAGAGAGAGCGACGCTCGGAGTCCCGCGCGTTTAAAACTTTCACGCAGTACCAAAACCGGCTTTCGTCTGATCGAGTAAGTCATGCGGAGTCCCGCACCGCGGAAACTTTTACGAAATACCAAGACTGTTTATCATACGAGAGAGAGCGACGCTCGGAGTCCCGCGCGTTTAAAACTTTCACGCAGTACCAAAACCGGCTTTCGTCTGATCGAGTAAGTCATGCGGAGTCCCGCACCGCGGAAACTTTTACGAAATACCAAGACTGTTTATCATACGAGAGAGAGCGACGCTCGGAGTCCCGCGCGTTTAAAACTTTCACGCAGTACCAAATCCGGCTTTCGTATTGAGACAGTCATTAGGAGTCCCGCATCTCGGAAACTTTTACGGAATACCAAGACCGTTTCCAATTCACTGGAATCTTCGCCTGTATGATCATCAGACCTTCTCTTTTTCTGTTTGCTTCCCAGATCTTCGAATGGTTTTCGAGACCTTTTTGTCATTGTTCCAACAGACGATGATGTTACTGCTCTAACGGTCGATGATGCCGTGGTTTCAACGGACGATGATGTCGACGGTTCTTGAGATACTAAGTGTGCTCTTGCTACCTCATCAACGGCTAGTTTCTGATTAACTAAAGTTTGCATACAACTTGGCCAGTCAATATTTGCTTGCAGCCAATTTACGTACAGTCTTCTGAAATTATCAATGAATCGGTTGGATTTCTGCCACCTCTGCAAAGCAGCTCGCGTGAATTTTGGATAAATTCTTTGAGAGTCACTCGATCTTCGGCGGAAAGGCGATCACCTATGCGGGATACAACGGCACCAAAAAATACTTCATAATTAAATGAAGTACTGTCTCTTTTTAGTAGAACAAACAAGTCTATAGGTGATTAAACCCTCCATACAAGAATTATATAGTCTCGGAGAAAAGATTAAGTGTTAGCAGTCACACGGTTGTGAACAATATAATTAGTTAACTACCCTCATTAGAATGATTTTAATTTTTATAGTGCATGATCTGCAATGGGCCAAAAAAAAATCATTGGAACATTTGTAATGTTTAATTATATCTTTCATGTTTTTCATTTATTATATATAATAATAGGTGAATAGGTACCATCTAGGCGAACATGTTACATCTTCGACTTGTTCTTCGCTTCCCATCAGGTGAGATGAGGTCAAATTGTTGTTGTGACGAAATGATATTTAGTGAATTACCTTCCACTTCTGCGTTATAACAGGTAGTTTATCGTTAAAAGAAAAAATGAAAACCTATTTTTACGGAGCGGATATTTACTTTCAAATTCAGCATGAAGATTTGCAAAAACACAATAACAATTTGTAATATGTGTGAGATCTTTGATAATAACAAAAGGATAATATTTTTTTCTTGTCAAAGAAGAAAGAACCGCCCACGCCGACGACGCCGACCGCGCCGACGACCATCGCCAACGTGCTTGCGAATGAGCGACGACGAATACTACGACACCTCTGCACAAGCAAAGACAGCATCGTAAGTCACCCGTGTTGGTCGGATCACCACTACACAGGTGAAAACAGCAAACATGGCTGTTCAATTTTCACCGGACCAGTTTAACCAGCTCATGGCGAAACTAACACCTTGTGCGCCTGCGCCGGCACCGCCTGCAACAGCTATAGGCTCCTTTACAACATGTTAGTACTCCTTCGACGGACGCAGGAGTGCCGAGATTATGGAATCTTTTCTAGCGGCCGTAAACATTTTTAAGAAAGCCCAAAAGATTCCCGACAAGTTTGCCCTAGAAGAACAGCCAGTTATTATGAAAGAAGAAGCTGGCATTTGGTGGCAAGGCATTAAGAGAAATATCGACACATGGGAAGACTTTCAAAAATCATTACGACACCAATTCGCTTTCAAAACCGACGCATATTTGCTCTATATTGAAATATTCCAACACCTTCAAGAGCCCAACATGGCCGCCGAAGATTTCATCACTAAGAAAAGAGCACTATTCTCTCAATTACCCACGGCGTTCTGCGAAACCGATCAACTGGACATGGTGTATGGGTTGCTGTTATGGGACCTACGAAATAAAATATCCCGTCGAAGTTTTAACACCTTTGATGATGAATTGATAGCCGCAGCTCGGGGAGCGGAGCACGTCCTAAAAGAAAAGAAAGAGATCTTTCCAATCGTACAGACAAAGCCGATCCCCGTGGAACCAAAAGAGTCAAGTGCCGATACTGCAAATATTTTGGTCATACTGTAACGTAGTAGTTTTATTCTACTAGTTTGAATTATAATTTTTGTCAACTTTGTTTGTCACTGGCGATATGTAAGGTCGCATGTTGCCAAACAGCTAAGAAAAATTGAAATGACATTAGACTTTGAGTGTTGACGCGTTTTGATATTTACCCAAAATCGGGGAGTTTTCGCATTGTAAATGATGACAGATTTCAAGTTTACAATAAATTAGTAAGGATATTTCAGAAGGACATCATTTATTTTAGGGTTATAAAAATGTAGAAATGTAAACAAATAACAGGAACACGCACAGAGTTGTATTAGTGTTCGAATTTGAGAAAATGTTTTGGAAACGATGTTCGTGTAGGGTAAAATATTTAGGGAGTTTGGGATGCTGTGATATTGGCTTTTTGGTCTAGACTCGCTCGAGCAAGATGACGAGATATTTTTGGAAAGGAATTGGAACGGTGTGGAAGCGCAAAGGCCGCCGTCGTAAAGCTCGTTTAATAACTTGAGCCGACAACAAATATACTATGCGCTAATTAGGGAATTTTTCTCGGTAAGATGTTTTCTAAATTCTTAGATATTGTCGTTCGTCCACCGGCAAAGGTGTACACGTGGCTATGCCGATGTAGTGTCTTCGAATGCATCTCCTGATGCCTAGCAGCTCTCGAGCTAAAGGATTTGGAGCCTAATAGTGTCCGCACCAGGTTGCAATATTTGTTCTGTTTTATTTCAGGTTTTTCTTATGACTTAGACAAATCTAATCCACATAAAAGGACATGTGCCCGTCCGCATTACCTTATGCTTTTTACTAGAGGTTGTGTTGAGTGGATCTCTACCCTCTACAATTTGGATAACCTAATTTGACATAAGAACTTAACCCGTAGAAGCACATGGTTTGTACGGAGTCACGGATATCAACATATGGAGGTACCATCTTTTCATATTAACTAACTATACTCAGAATGGTGATTATAATTCGGTTTGCAAAATGATTTTAAATAGGATTTAAATATAAGCCCAAGGCTTAAGGTGTTAATTCAAATGTTAATTGAATGTTAATTAATATCCAAATTTGAACGAGAACTTGTACTTATAATGTTCGACAGTGGTCGGTCTTTAAACAGTGGCTGCGACTGATCGCTTACGGATCCCTGAACCGAACATCTGGTTGCTTTATAAGTCACACGACAACAGGGCATCCGTAGGTGATCAAGCGAAGGCACAGTCAGCCGCTCCTTGAGGTTCACCGAGATAGGAAACTTTATATTTTGCTTTAAATAATTTTGGTAGGCAATAAAGTTATTTTATCTCTTTGTATGGAAACTGGATTTTCTTTTGTGTATCCGTTTTAGGAACCTATCCATATCCTACTGTAAGGTGAGTCTCCAATATTATACTTTTAATAATATAGTTAGCGGTCTGGCTTCTTTATAATGGGGTTGTTCTGAGAGAATACTCGTTCAGTCTAGACCCGGGAAAACCCCGTTATAATACCACTGAAAATTGTAGGAAGAGGCCTATTGGAAACACGGACACCAAACTTACTACTGCGCAGTTGAAACAAATATAAACTCCCGAGACAGGCCAGTGGTATTTATCGATATCGATGGAATGCAAGGCGTAGCTTTTATGGACACCAAGTCGAGTACTGCTTCATATGACTTGTACTGTCGACTCAAAGAAACAGGTTATAAGTTTACTACTGCAGAGATTGGAGTGATTCTAGCCGACGGTGTACCTAAGATGCAGAAAGTACTCATTGCCAAGGTGCCTGTTGAAGTATGCAACAGAACCATTTTGACTACCTTCTTGGTGTTACCAGAGTCCCGAGATAACCGTACTCTCCTCGGCGTTGGCTTTCTGCAGGATGCACACATCATCCTCAACGTACCGCAGTGTACCTGGCATTTTCTTGATGAACCAGAACACGTTTACGAATTATTCGAGGAAGGATTCATCAACTTTACAGAAAAAGTTGCATTCTCGACAGTAACCACTGATGACCATAGACCTTCTTCTCCAGCATTATCCGAGGCCAGTAATACTGAACTTACCTCTGAAAAACCATTTGGTCCACTCATACCAATAGACTTATCTACTCATCCTCACAAGAAGATTCATTCAGAATTATTTGATGGCTACTGACCTGTCATTGATGCTCTGTACCAGGAGCTCTATTTTTGAATCGCTCGTGTGGCCAAGTTTCGTCGTATACGTCTGCCAGTCACACTCGCCTTCCCAGTCGCATGACACCAATTTTCTGTATTTTTGAATCGCTCGTCGTCGGTGTTACCATTGAAATTAAAAATCCTAATTTTTTATTCGTTTTACACAGTAAATTAAAAACCGGTAATTACCGCTAAGAAAACGGAACGTAAAAGAAAAAAGTGAAACTGTCAATAATGTCAACTGTCATAACAATATTTTCAAGTTTTTGAAAAACGTAGTGTTTTCTAACCTCATTGTGAAATATAAACAACTATGTTTAGACAAAAAATAAATATACAGCAGAAGAATAAACTTGTATTTGCTCGCCAGCAAACTGCAGCTGCGCGCTGGCTTTACAGCGTCTTTCACTTACAAGGACGCCAGAAAAGAATACCATTCTTTGGGAAGAGATTTTCCAAACGCTGAATAGCATACGGATTGGAAGTTATATACAAAGGTAAATCAAATTCCAGTAACTAACTCACCACGAACCGAAACCGCGATTGTTTTTCTACATTATCAAAAATTAAGCTTGATTCTCAGTAAACAAGTAAATTGAGTTTATTTAATATCTGTTTATCTATACAAAGTTTTATCTAGACGGAATAAACGATTTGTTAGTATTAAAGCAATATCACATAATAGGTACATATTTCTAAAACTTCTTAACATAATTTGCTTCTGACCTATTTACATTTAGGGTACCTATATATGTTTCCTACGTGCAAAATATTAATTTGTGTATAAAATTGCATTAAATCAGTAAACCGTTTTGAGATGTTGCATTAAAAATAAACCTAGAGAAAAAACAAACTTTTATTAGTTTCACCTGTATGTTTGTATGTAACCGACTCTTTTGGGCTCGATTTTTTAAGATCTTGTTTTGCTTAGTTCGTGTGTATGTCAATGATGGAATCATAATATTTATTTTCCCCCAACCCATAGGTTTTGCAAACTGCAAGGGATCATGTTCTGTATATCTTTCTTTCTTTTCAGATCTGACAAGATATTTTGTCTAAGACCAAATCAAAAAGTGCACAGATCAATAAAATTAGGAGAGGTACCGTAACAAAAGAGGAGTAGATCCACCAGACTCTCCAGATGATTTTGAAGAAGGAGTAGCTGCACTTCTACACCCACATGCAGTTAGTAGTCACTCGGAATCAGTCGGGCTGCTGTAAATTGACCCTGAAGCTATCTTGCAGTCAGCGTGCGGTCTTTAGAAGCACTCCAACGGCATACTGACTGCTATCGGACTGCATGGATGGATGGTTTGCAGTTTTATTGCAGTCGTACTAACTGCATTCAAACTGCTGCAGTCGGAATTCAGTCCATGTTTCTAGATGTTAAGATGTAATTGAAACTAGTTGTGTAATAAAAAGACTGATTATTAATAAAAAAACATATGTTTAAAATAATTTTGTACAATGTTATTTCTAAAAACTTCCCCTGCTATGAGGTCGGCATTTCTATGCTCTTGTTGTGCTTGCTGGGCAAGTATCCCAAAATCTGTGAGTACCTGGAAATGTAATTCAAAGTTTAACTTACATAGGTAATAAATCTATCTTATCTATACATATAAAAGAAAGTTGTGTTAGTTGGGTACACCATTTATTTTATCCCGATATTACCAGGGGAAAAATGGGCTGATAAATTTTGTAGTTAAAAGTGACTATTATGTATTCTGTTTGTAGAATTTTTTGTATTCGTTACGTCTGAGACTCGGCCACATTTTTTTGGTAAATGGCACAACAACGTTTGCCGGGACAGCTAGCTAATAATATTAAGTAAATGCAGTACTAGCTATGTAGGTAGGTTCATAATCCTACTAATAGGTATTATAAATGTGAAAGTTTGTGTGGGTGTCTGTATGTTTGTTACTTCTTCACGCAAAAACTGATGGGTTATAAGCATAAAAGAAACAAACTTTGAGAGATTATTAAGAATTTAATCAGACAGTCAAAACAGTATATCGATACATCGATGGCGGGTGACAGAGAGAGAGCATCGACAAACCTAGACGAATACGTTATTTTGACACTGATGTTATCAAGTTTACTGACATTTATTGTTGCCATCATATAAATCTAACACTGGCCCTTAAACTAATAACATCTTAAAGACAATTTAGTCAGGAGTCCTAGTAAAACACAACAAGTATATACTCGTATAACAACAGTATACATAGTACCCATACATAAAAGTATACATAACAACTTTTCAAGTATACATGCAAACATAAGCTATAACATGACAACAATCATAGTTTCACTAAGAGCAATTCTCCTATATATACCTTCCTGTTATATGAACAAAACTATGAGGTATACATCAATCAAATTACATAGTTACATCAATAACAACTTAGATGTAAAATTACAATGTTTCTCTCTTGTTAAAGGTTTAGTTAATAGATCCGCTAACATTTCATTTGTACATAGATACTGAACATTAATTATACCATCACATACATTTTCTCTAATAAAGTGATGCCTTATATCTATGTGTTTGGTTCTAGAATGAAACATATGATTCTTAGTTAGCTTCTGTGCAGATTGATTATCATTAAATATATCAACCTTAGGAGATACGCAAACAATTTCTTGTAGAAATGTGCGAAGAAACAAACCCTCTTTACTTGTATCCGATAAGGCCATGTACTCTGCTTCTGTACTCGACAGAGCCACAGTACGCTGCTTTCTGCTCTCCCAAGAAACGACAGATGAACCTACCATGAACACAAAACCTGTGTAGGACCTTCTGTCTCCGGTATTCCTACCCCAATCTGCATCAGCATATGCAGTAATATTCAGTCCTCCCTTTTTAAATGTTAAGCTAAAGTTTACAGTACCTTTTAGATATCGAAGTACTCTTTTTGCTGTCTTCCAGTGTATATCTGAGTAACAGTCGTTGAATTGACTTAAATAGCGTGGGCTATATCAGGACGGGAACCAACTGCAATATACATCAGGGACCCAATCAAACCTCTGTAATCATAATTACATAAATTATTAACACTGTCTTGCGACTTCTCAAGTACAACCCCTGTTTGCAAGGGAGTGGGACTACTTTTACAGTCTTCCATGTTAAATTTACGCAGAACCTTTTCTATGTAGGTACTTTGGTCAAGCACTATGACACCATTTTTTCTTTGTATTCTCATGCCCAGCACACTGTGAGCTGGCCCTAAATCTACAATACCAAACTCCATGCCTAATTTTTCTAACAGCATCTTTTTCCTTAGAATTCGGGCTGGAAAATAGAATTATATCGTCGACATACAAAGCTATAATTATTAAATCGTTTTCTTTTGCTTTTACATACACACATGGCTCTGAAAAAGATTTCTTAAATTGAAGTTTCTTACACAAAGTGTTATTAATCTTATCATTCCAGGCTTTTGATGCCTGTTTCAAACCATATATAGCTTTCTTAAGCCTAAACACTTTATTTTCATTACCTTTTTGAATAAATGACTCTGGTTGCTCCATGTACACTGTTTCCATGAGATCACCATTTAGGAAGGCAGTTTTCACATCGAGGTGCTCGATGTCCATGTTATATTCAGCAGCGACAGCTAACAAAGTACGAATGCTAGAGTATCTCACTACTGGAGAGAAGGTCTCAGTATAATCAATACCAGGCTTTTGCGTGTACCCTTTTGCTACTAATCTAGCCTTATATTTCATTAACTGTCCATCAGCTCCGTACTTTTTCTTGAATACCCACTTGCATTTGACTGGCTTCTGAGTGCCGGACCGTTCCGTGAGTTCAAAGCAATCATTAGCAATGAATGATTTGTACTCATCCAGCATGGCTTTCTTCCACCTGCTGGCCTCCGGTCCTGTCAGTGCTTCTTGCACAGTCTGTGGCTCATCAATGCTGCTGACCATTTCTGTCGTAAAACTCGCCAACATGGAGACACCATCTTCAAAAGAATCACTTGTATCTTCTTCTTGTTCATCTGGAACATAAGTTTCATCGGAAGAGTTTGATCTAAAACTCTCCTCAGAGTCATCCACTGATTCTACCGATATTCTCTGTTCTGTTCGCCTGAATGATGTGTCATCAGATTCAGAAGATTCATCAGTGGATGATTCTGTTGCAGGAGGACATTTATTATCAATTAGTTCTATACTTAATTGAGTTTTGTCTCTACCCTTTAACTCATCATCATGTGACACATTTTTGAGATCTTTCATGAATTTATCCTCTAAAAATGTTACATCACGAGCTTTGATGCATTCAGTTGGATGCTCTATATCCAACAACCTATAGCCTATAACCTATAACCTATATGTACTTCTTGGCCCTTGGATCCAGTTTTGTTCGAATCTTCTTATGAACATAGGCTATACAACCAAAAATTCTTAAATGGGACAGATTTACCTTTCTATTTGTCCATTTTTCCTCTGGTGTTCATCCTTTCACAGCTATTGTAGGTGACCTATTCTTCAGATACACTGCCGTGTTGACAGCTTCTGCCCAGTACTTCTTGTCCAGGCCAGCCTCTTGAAGCATGCATCGAGCCTTGTCCATGATGCTTCTGTTGGCCCGCTCTGCCACACCATTCTGTTGTGGTGAGTGAGGCACTGTTGTCTGGTGACCGATCCCGTGCTCTCTCAAGAAGTTCTGAAATATACAAGAAATATATTCGCCACCATTATCTGAACGAATGAACTTTATTTTCTTATTCGTTTGGTTCTCTACAAACACTTTGAATTCCTTAAATTTCTCAAACACTTCATTTTTATTTTTCAAAAAGAAAATGAATGTTTTTCTTGTATAATCGTCTATAAAAGTCAGAAAATACTTTTTACCACTAACAGACGTCACAGGCATGGGTCCACACACATCTGTGTGCACCATTTCCAACACATCACTCGCCCTTGACTCAGACCTCTTTGGAAATGGTAGCCGACACTGCTTACCCATTATACAAGACACACAGCTTTTAAAACTGTTATCGTTAAAAGAAATTCCTAAAGCCATACCTTTTTTAAGTAAATTCATACTACGGTGATTCAGGTGACCCAGCCTGCGATGCCAGACTTCCTGCTTACTTATCTCCACAGTAGGGACGCTCTCAGCTACCTGTAAGTCACTCTTATCCGAAATTTGTTTGGAAGAAGAAGGTTCTGAAAACATAGAGGATTTATCCACAAGATTGCATTGTAAAACACATTTGGTATCTAGCTGATATAGCCCATTATTGAGTGTAGCTGTAGCGAACACTTCATTTTTAGAATATATGAGACATTTATCAGAACCAAACACAACCTTTAACCCTTTTTGAACCATAGCACTGACAGATAACAAATTGACAGCCAAATTTGGCACATAATGAACGTCACTTATTGTCATTATCGTATTGTCCTTCATTTTCACTCTTACGTCACCTTTTCCAGCTGTAAGGAGTTTTTCACCGTTTCCTATTTTCACCTCTTGTGATTTTTCACGCACAAAATTACATATAACACTTTTGTCACAGCACATGTGCTCCGTGGCACCACTATCAATAAGCCACTGTTTCGAGTCGATCTTGACCACTAACGCCGACAACAACAACTTCTCGTTACCTCGCTCAGGCTTCTTAGTCCGGGGACAGTTCTTTATAAAGTGGCCCGTCTTTTTACATCGAAAACACTTTGGTTTTCGAGCAACCAAAGCCCGCTGCATGTCAGTTCCGCCGCTCCGTTCATGCTCCTCTAATTTTCCATCTTTTCTTGCATATTCTTGTAGCAACTTCGCTTTGACCAGCTCGCTCGACAACTTTGTGTGTGTGTTTTCGATTGCCATAATGAACGGATCATAGTCTGTAGTGAGGCCGCTCAACATTATCACAGCAACAAAATCATCTTCTAGTTCCGAGCCCACCTCAGTAAGTTGTTGAGCATGTTCGGTGATATAGTTCACGTAGGTCTCCATACTATGGTGTTCAGCGAGTTTCGTGGAAAACATTTCTCTGAGCAATGTCAGTCTCCGACTCAACCCTTTGTCTTCATACTCTCTCTGAAGACTGCCCCAGGCCTCCCTCGCCGTTTTCGCTCCTCTGATGTGAGGGATTGCCTCCGGCTGTACGGATAGGGCGATCTTAGCCAACGCCTTTCCATCTTTCTTGGTATCAACAGCAGCGCCCGCCGCCGGACCTGTCGCATCTACGCACTCCCACAGATCCTCATGGATGAGAATCATTCTCATCATGAATTTCCATGACGAATAGTTTTCTATTCCTCGTAACTTGTCGATTGAAGTGCACGACGATCCCGACTGTGTCCTCTCAGCCATTTTACAACCACGATCGCAAAAATTTTCAATCCTGTGACGGTACGATGTGCGGTGCGGTTGTTTTTTTTTGTTTTATTTTTTATGCAGATAATACGTAAAAATAAACGCAGAGTTTGCTGAAGGCAAGCCCTGGGCCCATAACCTGATGGGTTATAAGCATAAAAGAAACAAACTTTGAGAGATTATTAAGAATTTAATCAGACAGTCAAAACAGTATATCGATACATCGATGGCGGGTGACAGAGAGAGAGCATCGACAAACCTAGACGAATACGTTATTTTGACACTGATGTTATCAAGTTTACTGACATTTATTGTTGCCATCATATAAATCTAACAAAAACTACTGGACCGATGGCGATGAAACTCGGTATCTCGATAGCTGGAGACCTGGATTACCTTTTATCCTGATATTCCCACGGGATCGGGACTTACGCGGATAAAACCGCGGGGCGCAGTTAGTGTCAAAATCCTTTGTTACAATATCATAGCTAAAAACGATGCCTATCTGAGTAGACAGTAATATGTAATTAGCTGGTAACCATTGATTAAATGGAATCTCTTGGTGGTTAGTGTTTCATGTGATAGGCAAAATACTGACCTTCGTTTCCACCGGCAAATCCAAAGAGCGGTTGCTCGGGCGCAATAAAGGCCTAAGGGTTTCGATTAGCTCCCTAGCTATTTCTTTTGTGAGTCTATAATCTGGCATATTTTTTTATTAGATGAAGCAAATGCGTTTCTAAGTTTCCTAGCAACGCTTCCGTCCCCTTGTTCGTCTTCATCACTGCTGCTGCTACTTGAATGTTCGTAATAGACATATTCTTCAAGATTCACTCTCAAAACCAAGCCAAAACCCGAAGAACACTCGAAATAATCCCCTCATAATATAATTATTAAGCAAAGATGGTTTCCGAATGTCTAACTATATGTGTAAATCTTAGATCAGAAATGTAAACAAAGAAATGTCAAATATTGTCAGAAACACCATTTCGTAAAGGTTGAAAGCAACTGTAATTGATGCCAGTGTGTAAAAAAACTACCATTCAAATTTGAATATTGTAATAACTTTATAAAAAAATAATATACAAAATAAACAATCATATTTCTTAATGATTTTATTTGCAACAATATTTTTTAGAAATTGAGGTCATAGTGGTTTTCTTACCAAATTTCCACTACCCTAAAAAAAACTACCAAAGCTTGATGTATTTATTACTTAACACCATTGTTTACATTTCTGATCTAAGATTTACACATAGAGTATAGATTGTTTGATGTGACGTTTGACGTTTATTTTATCACTCGCCTGCTCGCGACGAGTGGTGGAGACCACTTGTTTAGATCGAGCGATTCAAAAATAGCAAATTACCGACGTCGAACGAAAATCAGTAGAAAAAGAGCGCTCGTGCGCCGCGAGCGATTCAAAAATAGAGCTCCTGGACGCCGCCGATACCTTAGATGAGTACGACGACGACATGAGTGATTCAAATCTGTTTGATTACACGGAAATTGGATCTTTTGAGACACATGACTTAGAAGAGCACATTATAGAACCATTGACTCGCCTTACCAAAAAGAGCGCCGTACATTGTTAACCACTACACCTGTTCTACTCAACTGGTGTGACGAGACGAAGCCCTAGATAGATCCTGAAGACTGCTGCTAGTAACTTGCTATTGGAGCACTATCAGTACAGGGGAAGTGTTAACATAAACTAAGGGCATATCCTATCTTCCTCGTCGGGTCTACTTCGGAGACAGAGGGGGAGACTGTAACCAATATACTTTAAGTTAGAGTTAAAGTTTGCCAAAGCGAAAATAGTAAGGTACAATTATCGGCAAACAACTTGAAAAGTACCTGGCGTGGAAGGGGTAAGTTCGCGCAGTATACTTACGAGCAAAATAAATTGGTGTCATCATCCATTACAACCTAATGTTTTTTTTATATGAATCTCTAAATAAAATCTTAACTGATTTTAAGTAGGTAGGTACCTAGTTTAGTTTTACTTACTTAAATTAGGGCCATTTTCACGATCTTTAAGAAGTTCCGAGGAGGCTAATCATCAAGTAGGGTACCTACTACAAGGGTGTTTATTTTCGACTAGGTATTTTTTGGACAAAATGGTATAATAAATATAAAAAAATGTAAGTATGAAACTTAAACATTGCTTTTATTTGTCGAACATAGAACAAGTAATAATATTACCTAAATATTTATGATTCAGTCCTGTAAAAATGAAACACCCTCCACTAAGTCGCATTCCCTTACAGCTGCAGTACTTGTGCCCGGAGTTGGTTCGTCTCTATCACAGCTTGAACTCGGAGTTGGTTCATCCCATTTTTCATGACTCCATGTCACCGTGTCCTCATCTTCTTCGTCATCACTGTCGCTGTCAGAATCACTATCTTCAGTAACATTAATTATAATTTGGTCGGTGACCCCGTCAACGATATGATCACTTTTAATATATTCCTCCTCTATTTCTTTAACTTTGTGACATAATTTGTGCCATTCGCTGCCACCCATTGCTGCCACTTTTTCCTTAATAAGTTCCATTACTGATTTAATACTCCAGGTGACATTTTTACTGCTTACATGCCCTTTGATTGCAGCCCACGCCATCTCTATCGGGTTGAGATCTGGGTGATATGGTGGCAGCCGAAGTACTACATGGTTGTTTTCTAACAGTATTTTATCAATGTTGTATTTTTTAAAACGTTCCTTATGTATCTTTACTAACTTGTATAGTTCCGGTTTTAACATTGTGTGTTCGAATGGGATGCCCTTCTCCGACAACCATTTGTGCAAATCAGATTTTTTTTGAATTAGCATTAGGGGCGGGTTCATATTGTTTATTATGATAAGACGCATTGTCAACTACTACCACAGAGTACGGTGGTAGGTTAGGTATGAGTTGAGTGCGCAGCCATTTCTCATAGTTGTTGTAATTCATATTATCGTGGTAGTCACCAGATTTCACACCAGCTTGGAATAACAATAACGCGTTTTCAATGAATCCGGCTTCCGAGCCGGCGTGTACTATTACGACTCTTTTGCCCTTTGATATAGGCGCTTTAAGGCCAGAAGTGGATCCATCTGTCCATGCCTTTGAAGCTGTGTGTGACGAATCCACATAGGATTCGTCTGTGTACACAATAGGTCTACGTTCTTCTCTATATATTTTAATTTTTTTTAGATATTCAATTCTCATTAGCCTTATATTCGTTTTTTCTATCAAAACTTTCCTATTGTTTTCACTTTTTCTCCATTTGAATTTTAGTTCTTTTAAAATACGACGAAGACTGCGCTCGGACCCATTAAAGTTGATGTCTGTTTTCAATTTTTTACGAAGTTTTTCGACTGTTGGTAGCTCTTTTTCTGTAATATGGAAGTTATGGATGGTCCTTCTTATTACAGATTGTTCGAAGTTGTCAATCCCAGTAACTTTTTTTTTGACCCGTCCTTTTCTTTCCCGGTGTCCGAAACACTGTGAGAAGATCAGAGTTTTTGGCCTCCGATAATATTCTTCTTACCGTACTAACTGATGTTTTTGTTGCATCCGCAGTCTTTTGTATGACATCCATCTCAGTTGGTATTTCGCGTTTGAAGTAACAATACACGTCATACACCATTTTTCTGGCTTGTCTTTTCAAAACTTTGTTGCTTCGCGGCATTTTAAAACCGTTTATAAAAAGTTTAATAACAAAACCAACAACACTTACAAACAATTAACAAAACACAACTAAACAAACTTAACAACAAAACAAATAACACTTACAAATACTTAATCAACAAATCTTTAACAAAGTCCTAAAAAAAACGAGTAACTAAACAACCTTAATTCAATGCACGCAAGTGTACTCGAGAGTGAACGATACGTCTGCACGGAACGAGACAAGCGGACCGAATAAACCCAAGTGCGAGAGAGCGCCACGATGATCAACCAATCAAGCGATTGATACTCCCCGCGCTCTACCCTCCCATACCTCGGCAGGTATCTAAAAAACACCTTCTGCGCATCCGCCATTTTTTTTCAAGTTGTTTGCCGACATCTGTATCACCTTCCTCAATGAACCTTTGTCTTTGGTTAGGGACTGTGAGGAGCATTCCACTAGTGAAATCCACCATTGTTGGTCCAAAATCTCTGCTCAAAATGCAGCTCGAATGCACCGCAATCTCTATAAACTGAAAAACAAGATGAAGCACTGTCGTTTAAGCTCATAGAGAAACGGATTCATATGTTGAAAGCTAAGGCTTTTTACAATATGTTGCAATTTGAACAATACGATACCATTTTGTTCTCATTTGATTGTTAAAAAAACTGTGCTCTACCTAAACTACCCGACCAAGCAGCTTATTTTAGCCGACGGTTAAATATGTATAATTTTATTATCGTTGTTGGCACTTCTAAATCAGCTTTAACAGTAAATAATGTCTTTTCTTACTACTGGTGATAAAATGAACACTCAAAATCGTCTAACGAGATTGCAAGTGCAGTATTTCACAAGTTGACTTCCCTGGTTATACCTACCTGAAAATAAAACAAAATTAGGGCTGTTTGCTGATTGCTGCGGAGGCCAAAATAAAAACACTACTCTGGTAGGAATGTGCACAAAATAATTGTCCTCACATGCGCCGCCGCATGTAAAACAAATAGAAATAATTTTGCCAAGATTGAGAAAGACACAAAAAAACATATGCGACCCCGATTGATTATGTTGATGTTTTAAAAAACATGCGACTGTTTATCATTTAGGGGAAGATGAAGTTTATAATAAGAAGAAAGAAGAAAAGAAGAAAAATAAGAAGCTACCCACCGGGTAGCTGGCATTTTAAATTTAATCCATCTAAAAGATTGATATTGTACAAAGGCCGCCAAAATATAAGCCTGCAAGGAGAGGAAAATTACAGAAACGAGTATGTAGAAAAAAATATGTCACTAAACGAGGAAAGACTTGTTCTGAAATAACTCGTACAATATTGAGAAAGGATAATTAACTTAACATCAGTAAAATAAAAGACTTCATTAATCTATCTATTCAAAGTCAAAGTATGGGGGTTTTTTTATGTGATCACGCTCACAAAGGTAAATATTACAAATATTTGAAGGTATTATTTAAAATGGAGCAATTAAAGTCACATCCATGGATTCTTATCATTAAGGTACGAAGAGGTATCATAAGTATGCCTTACCGCACAATTTATGCTTTATTGAAGTTTTGAATTTGTTAATGGACATGTCATATACATCTTTAGGTAATTTATTATAATGGAGCACACATGTACTATTAAACGACCTGCTTATTTTCCGGAGCCTACTACCGGGCAAGGTCAGCTCATCCCTATTTCATAAGTTGAAGTAATGAATATCGCTATTTTTGCGAAACATATTAGGATTTTTGTGAACTTAAAGCAAGTTTTCGTAAATATATTGTGAATAGAGCGAATATGCCGTAGTATTTACTTGCTTATCTATGGGTACACCGTCATATAGAATACCTAATTGAAATATTAAGGACAAAATCTTATACTTAATATTATAAAGAGTTTGTTTGTTTGAACGCGCTAATCTCAGGAACTACTGGTTCGAATTGAAAAATTCTTTTTGTGTTGGATAGTCCATTTATCGAGTAAGGCTATACGCTACTTTTTATCCCGATATTCCCACGGGATCGGGAGTTACGCGGGTGAAACCGCGGGGCGCAGCTATATGAAATAAAGTTTTGTGTATGCGACATTTTAATCAGGATCCACTAGATTTTTTTTGGGTCGATTCGTAGTCATGGATGCAGAAACAATAACCCAACAGCGGCAGGTTTTAAATCATCATTCACTGCACTTTTAAAAAATAATTTAAGCGGCCAGCAACTCACCTGGTTCCCACTGTGAGGAAGATAATAACAAATGTATTTAAAAAAATAAACCAATTGTTTTAAATTCAAAAAGTTATATAAGAAATTATAAATAAAGATACATTTTTTATTTATTGTGAAAAGCACAGAATTAAAAATATTGTTGATTATTTAATTTTAACAAAAAAAAATTGTTTATTTATAATTGGTGTAAAGACGTCAATAAAGTAATTAGCGGAAAAACAATCATGAATGTTAACACCGATAATGAAGAAATGAAAATGCTTGAATTAAGTAATTTTATTTAAAAAAAAACACCACAAAATAACCTTAGGTTTAATGTTTTTTTTATTAAAATTATTTACATATTTAATGCATTTTCATTTAATCATTAACGGTGTTATGTAACATTCATGATGGTTTTGCCGCCTTTTTTTCTTTAATATAAATTAAATAATACTTACTTTCCTACATTAATAGGTAATTGTGGCGACATACTTAGGTTAAGGCAACTGGATCGAATTACATAGCATAAGTCGGCAACGCCAGTTGCGTCCCGTCCACGCATCTGGACACTTGTATCGCGAGTTTATATTTACCAATATAGTTTTATTAACACAACAGACTCTTTTCTTTAATAGTGAATAGTGAACCTTCTGATTAGCCCTAGTAAACGATAATAGGCAAAGTGAACATATAGACAGCGCCCATACGGCAAAGTAGATTAGGCTATACGGTAAAGTGGTGACCCCGACGAACAAAAAACCCCGACGAACAAAAAACCCCGACGAACTAAAAACCCCGATGAACTAAATAAAGTGACTTTGTAGTGAAAATACGGACTAAAAATAAAGTGCAAAAAGGACGCAACTCCCTTCCGACGTGGACGGCCTCGGAAGGTACCTACATACGGCATACCTACATACATAGCAGAACAGTACACACACAGCAGCTACAAAATGTTTACCACGCCAAAACGTGACGCAGGATCGACGGCAGCGCAAGAACCAGAACCAGAAGTTCAGAACGCACTAGCTGGTACAAGTTATAGCGAGGTAAAGGTCATGGACAGACAAGAGATGTCAGCGATTACAGTATCATCGCGCATCCCAGATTTTTGGACCCAAATGCCTAGACTATGGTTCGTGCAGATGGAAGGTACAGTACGATCTCAAAAACTGAGCGACGCAGCAAAATCCGATCTCGTAATTTCGAAGCTGTCATGCGAGGCGCTACAGCAGGTGAGCGATATTTTGTTTTCTCCTCCTGAAAACAATAAATATGAGACACTCAAACAAAGATTGCTACAAGTATACGAAGAGAGTGCCGACAGGCAATTTCAACAATTGGTCAGCGAGATGGAATTAGGTTCTCAAAAACCTTCATTCCTACTACGACGAATGAGAGATTTGGGTAGGAACACCCAAGTATCCGAGAAAACGCTACACAGTTTATGGCTTGCGAGGCTACCAGCAGGTGTTCGTGCGGTACTGACAGTAAGCCAAGATCAGTCACTGGAGAGTTTGGCTAGCATGGCTGATAAAATAGTGGAGACAATGAGAGTAGGCGAGGTCGCCGAAGTCAGCGGGCCCAGCAGCAGCCCCTATCAGTTCCCGATTGCGGATTTACTAGCACAAATGAACAAAATGAATCTAGAGATCGCAGCCCTTCGAGAAGAAGTTAAAGACCAGAGGCAGCAGCAGCACCGACGCAGCGCGTTTCGAGGACGTGGCCGCGGACGAGACTTTAATAGTCGTTCGAGATCACCCTCCAGACCTAGAATGACGCCAGAGGACCCGAATTGGTTGTGCAAGTACCATTTCCGTTTCCGGGGGAACGCGCGATCCTGTGAGCAGCCCTGTGCCTGGAAAACGGGAAACTAGCAGCGGTACAATCGGCAGCGGTGAACTTTGTACCGGGGAATAATCACCGTCTTAGTGTAAAGGATAGGAGTAGCGGTATGACATTTTTGGTGGATACAGGTGCCAACATCTCAGTCATACCACCCACAATTAAACAGAGACAATCTGGTGAGTGTTCAAACTATAAACTTTTTGCGGCAAATAATAGTGAAATCAAAACTTACGGTGTACGAACTCTAGATTTAAACCTAAATTTGCGACGTCCTTATCGATGGACTTTTGTAATTGCAGACGTGAACCAACCCATTTTAGGTGCGGATTTCTTAGAGTATCATAGTTTATTAGTCGATTTAAGACATAAGAAAATTGTAGACCGTGTTACTAACTTGAATGTTGTAGGTTCTATAGTAGATTTTAACGAGCAATCTATATTTACAATAATTGACACACACCCTATGTACGAATTGTTAAAAAAATTCCCAAACATTATCAAACCAGTTTCATTCAATGAAACTCCTGCTCATGCCGTTTATCATCATATAGAAACATCAGGTCCACCGGTACATGCGCGGTCAAGGCCATTACCACCGGATAGATATAAGAAAGTTAAGGCAGAATTTCAGATAATGCAGGACATGGGCATATGCAGACCATCGAAGAGTCCTTGGGCAAGTCCGTTACATGTTGTACCCAAGAAGAATGGCGAGTTGCGACCAGTCGGTGACTATCGTCAACTCAACGCCATCACTAAACCGGACAGGTACCCCATCCCACGTCTACAGGATTTCACCTACATTTTAGGAGGTAAGAAATTTTTCAGTAAAATCGACATCAACCGAGCGTACCACTGTATAGAGGTCGCTCCAGACGATATCGAAAAAACTGCAATAATAACTCCGTTCGGATTATTTGAATTTCCTCGAATGAGCTTTGGATTACGTAATGCAGCTCAAACTTTCCAACGTTTCATGAATACAACTGTATTACAAGGTTTAGACTTTCTTTTTTCATTTATAGATGACGTAATTATAGCTAGCAATGACGCATTAGAACATAGGAAACACATAGAAATAGTTTTTGAACGATTTAATAGGTACGGTATTACTATAAATTTGAGTAAGTGCGATTTTGAAAAAGAAGAAATTGAATTTTTAGGTTATAAAGTGACTACTGAAGGTATACATCCGTTAGACAGCAAGATTAAGGTAATCGAAGAATTTCCAAAACCGGAAACAGTAGAACAATTAAGAAGATTTTTAGGTATGGTAAATTTTTATAGGTCACACATGCCAAAAGCAGCAGAAAATCAAACAATATTAAATTCATATATACATGATTCTAAGAAACGTGACAAAACCAAAGTAGTGTGGACAGAGTCAGCAGAAAAAGCATTTGTAGAATGCAAACGTCAATTGCAACAGGCTGTAACCTTATCACATCCGTTGCCAGAGTGTCAGCTCGCACTTTTTGCTGACGCCTCTGTTTGGTACAGCAATGTTTGTTGTTTTAATTAAAATAATGTTTAGGTAATTGTTTAAGTTTATTTATTGATTAAGTACATGTTTACAATTTGAGTTACACAAACGAACTGAATGTAATAAAGTCATACGATGTTTTTGCAATTCGCGTTGCGCAATATTGACCTAATTACAATTGTTTGATTTGCTGACAACTACACAATGTAAACGGTTGTACCGTACATGCTCCCGAGGGAGAGATGTAGGGGGTAGAAAATAACACTTAATAATTGATTGAATGATTCACCTAAAATTACAATGTTTAAAAGAAAATACAAGAAAAGATAAATAACTAAAGTTCAATATGAATCCTTACGATGCGATTTAGTTTCGTGAAAAGTAGGAAAAACGCGTGATGGGGTGGTAGCTTTATCCACCATGTGGACACCTTGATTTTTATATAGCACAGACACGATTTTAGGCTTTTCACATACACCTGATACACTGGGTACACTAACACTTTGATTGACACTATCACAAGCACTAGGTATGTCCGTAAAAGAACGACGAGGAGCCGGCATTGGCGCCGGCAGCGGCGCCGGTGGCGCAGCAACAGTGGCGACTGCGGCGGCGGCGGCGCACCGCTCCCGGTGGCGGCCGCGCGCCGCTCGCACATGTCTGCACAGGAACGCAAGGCTCGCCCCGCAGCAAACCGCAACCAAAATGTATATAGCCACGTAGTGGTGTAGATCATGATTAGAAATTTGATCGATTTCGCTCTTTTCTGTTTTCATTTGCTCTATCTGTTTGCCTATTTTGTTTAGGGACGCATGTATATCTTTGACTTCGACGTCTGGTTGAATCTCATCGTCGTTGTTACCTGGTACAGTCAAGTTAATAATGTGATTAACTTGAGGAATATCGATTGATATTACGTCAGGTTTCACATGCAGTTCATTCACATGATCGTTGTGTGAGTAAATAATGAATGTGTCTCCTTTCAAAACACAATCGCTGCCGATAGATAACACGCCGGCCTTGCTGACTCGCACTAATGTTACCTGACCGCTGCACATTATTCGCATCGCACATTGCTCACAACAATAAAATAGGTATTCGTTTAGTTTATTGAGAGCATTCCAGTTGTTTTGGCAAATGTTTGTAACTGTTTGACATTTCTTTGTTTCATGATTCTCGATGCAAAGATTTTGATCGCTCTGCAAATGATAGATAGGGTTCTGCAGCTCACAAAGTCTCGTTGTCAGATCTAGGTGAGAGCAGGTTTGCAACTCGCCTTCAGTTAGAGGTAAGTATGAGTCATGTTGAATGTTTATAGCCAAGTAATCGGCGACAGGAACAACGTATATCATTTTGTTTTCAACCACTCGAGGGATTGGTATGATCTTGTAGATGTCATAACCTTCTCTCGTAACGAGTGGAATCTTGATTTCAAATAAAAGATATTGGTCTGTAACTCTAACCTTAACCCTTAGTAACTTATAAAGTTTTGATAACCCAGCTCCACTGTGAATATCGTCAATAGGTAATGCTACCTCCTTAGATAAATGTCCCGAAATCAAACTCAATTCGTCTCTCAGCTGATTGGGTGATAATATATGAATGTTGAATTTCCCGTGATAAATGTCGGTAACGGTATCCAGGAGGGTGTCTTGAATCGTCTTTAAGTGGTTCAAAATGTTGTTCGCGATAACAGACGATAGGGTAAACTCGTTTGTTTCCATTGCTTTCTCTATCTCTTGCTTCAAAATATTGTTTTGTTGCTGTAGGATATCCACATGTTGATTGAATAGTTTACGTTGTGATTCTATTGCAGCTTCCATTCGATTCAAAAAGTTATACTGTGCTTCTATTATAGACGTTTGATTTTTCCAAAGTTTGGCGAGATGGTGTTGATTCTTTCTGACGAGTTCAATGTCTTGCTGATATTGTTGTGCGAAGTCATCATCTAGGACTCCAAACAAAGCGTGCGCGACGTTTCCAATTCCATTGATAAGGCCCCTACGTACTCGTATACCGATACTCGAGTGCTGAGTAAGTAACAGCTGATCGTAGTATTGTAGCTCGGTATAGCCGTGACGTAATTGTAATAGGACGATGTCACATTGCGCACGATGTTTTTGTTTTAAACATGAACTGTCTAAATGGTTTATATATTGAAATAGTAACTTTGATCCAGTCCAATAGGGCTTCATATCATAATATACGATAACCTTCCATTGGTCCCTTATGAGACGCATATTCGACAGGTGATCAAAGTAAAGGGCCTGATTTTCTTTGAAATATGACACGTTGTATGCACCGTGTATATTTTGCGCGCACATGGTAAACATTAGTAAAAATGTAAATATAAAGTTGATTAGTTTACTTCTTGATTGTTTACCTCTGTTTTTGACTTTTGGGCCTTGTTTATTGATATCGTTCTGTTCTGAATTTTCTTGTTTTTGACTTTCTGTTTCTGAGTTGACTGGTAATATCGACAACTTCGTAATAGGTCGCTTAATTATTGTTCCATTCTTTGTTTTCACCGTGACCACTCGTACATAACCGTCGTTGCCAGGGTGTAAATCGATGACTCTGCCAAGAGCCCACTTCCCCGGGGGCAGATTGGCGTCGTGGATAATGACGATATCGTCGATCTTCATGTTTTTCTTTGGCTGTAGCCACTTGCTTCGTGATGTTAATTGTGTTAAGTACTCTGATTTCCAGCGTTTCCAGATGTCTCCAAATATTTTCTGGGTCAGCTGCCATCTTGTTCTTTGATCTCTTTCAGTCTCTACAATACTTAGCACTGGACCGCTTGATAGGAAGTGGGATGGAGTGAGATAATTAACATCTTCGGGATCTTCTGTAAGCGGACAGAGCGGTCTGGAATTGAGGCACGCTTCCAGTTGAGCGAGGAGGGTGGAGTATTCTTCAAAGGTGAGCTTCTGCTCGCCTATAACACGACGAAGATGGTGTTTCAAACTCCGAACGGCTCGTTCCCATAGTCCGTTTGCGCTAGGGTTTAGTGGCGCTCCAAAATGCCAAGTTATCTCCATCTCACTGATTTCTGATAAAAATTCATCATTGATTATGTTTTTTAAATCAGTTGTTTCTTGTTTTAGAACTCGGTTAGCGCCTACAAAATTCGTTCCGTTGTCACTGTAGATATGTGCTGGGGTGCCACGTCTCGCGGCCATTCGTCTCAATGCTGCTAAGAATGCCGACGTGGTTAAGTCGGACACTAACTCGAGATGTACAGCCTTTGTCGCCATACATATAAATACTGATACATACCCTTTATATGTTTTCATACCTCTTCCCTTGCTTGCTTTTATAAAAACGTGACCTGTAAAATCGACTCCCGTATGATAGAATGGTCTTGAGGGGTTTATTCTTGATTCTGGCAAATCACCCATGATCTGACTTTGTTTTGAGGGGTTGTTTTTTCTACATATAATACATTGACGCAGACGGAACTTGACAGCTCGATTACCACCGATTACCCAATATTTTTGTCGTAGTCTTGCTAATGTAACCCGAGCTCCACCGTGATACGTCATATTATGTGCGTAATCAATAAGTAGGGTTGTCACTTGATGTTTATGTGGTATGATCAATGGATGCATCATGTCCTTGCTTATGTGGGCATTCTTGAGTCTACCTCCCACTCTAAGAAGACCTTCTTTATCTAGGAATGGAGTAAGACTTAGTATCTTGCTTTTTGAATTGATTTCTTTGTTTTGTTGCAAAGAGGTTATCTCCCTTTCAAATTCGATACTCTGAACATGTTTAATGATTTTCAACCTCGCTGCTTTGATTTCCTTAACGGTAAGATATATAGATTTATTGTTTTGTTTAAATCGTAACACATAAGCCATTATACGTGTCACCCGAGTCCAAGAGCTGTTTCTGTCGAGTAATGACAATATGACGTCATCCTCCCGAGCATATGACGTAGTTGTGACGTTGGTTTGTTTTATTTTCTTGATTTCTTCATTCGTATAGTAAAGATGATTTGATTTTTCAGATTTGAACGTCTGAAGCCAGTCTGGTCCATGCCACCATAGGGGATGTTTAACGAGCTGTTCCATTGTTATTCCTCTGCTGGCACAGTCAGCTGGATTTTCACTTGACTTGACGTAACGCCATGTTTCAGGGGGTAAAACTTTGGTGACCTGAACTACTCTGTTGGCTACAAAGGTTTTCCAGCGTCCCGGATTGCCCTGTAACCAACCTAGTACGGCCATTGAGTCGCACCAACCGAAGACCTTGATTTCGTAACCTGATAAGCATGATTGCACCCTATGCATGAGTTTTGATAGCAATAAGGTGGCACTGAGTTCTAATCTCGGTAACGTGATACCTTTGTTTGGCGGAACTAATCTTGATTTAGCAGCAACTAATACTACTGAATTGGGTTCATGTTTTCTAACGATTTTACAGTATATTACACAGGCAAAACAGTTAATTGACGAATCGCAAAATCCGTGTAATTCTATAACATCATTTTCACAAATTTGTAACCATCTAGGTACTCGAATATCCTTGATGTTTTTTAAATCTTTCCTGATTTTCAACCATTCATCGTGTATTTCGGAGGGAAGTTCGTCGTCCCATCCGATGTTATGTAACCAAGTACGTTGAAATAGTAACTTGAACCTCGCTGTAGCGGGAGTAAGCCAGCCGAGCGGATCAAATAACTTCGATATGTCTGATAATAGACTGCGTTTTGTATATTTTTTATTTTCTGATAGATTGATTTTTTGATCGAATGTAAATTCGTCTGTTTGGGGGTGCCAGCGGAGTCCAAATGTTTTCGTTGACACGTCATGTTTAAAATTGTATGTTTGTTCATTCATTGTAGCTGTACTAACGTTTTGCAAAAGTTCTGTTGTGTTTGATGACCACTTTCTCAAATTAAAACCTCCTGTTTTCAATAGTTGTATTAAATCTGTTTGTAGTTGTTTAGCGCTTTGTATATCATGATTCCCATGTAAGAGATCATCCATGAAGAATGAGCCCTTCAAGACCTGGGCTGCTGGACTCAGTTGATACTTGGGGCCCTCATCTTGAGCCAGCTGTTTCAATACCATCATGGCAAGAAATGGTGCAGCTTTCGTGCCGTAGGTAACGGTGGAAAGTTGGTACTCTTTTAGGTGTTCTGATGGAGTGTCTCGCCACAAAATTGTTTGCAGGTGTTGGTCATCTTCATGCAAATCTATACAACGAAACATCTTCTCAATATCTGCTGTGTAGGCGATTTTATACTGTCTCCACCTGATTATTAGCGACATTAAATCTTGTTGAAGATTTGGTCCGCGAAGCATGATATCGTTTAGGCTGCGACCGCTGGATGTTTTTGATGATGCATTAAATACAACACGTAGGGCCGTAGTCGTAGAGTCCTTGAAGACACAATGATGAGGAAGGTATACAGGTTTCATGTTACTCAATAAGCGGAGTGGGCGCATGTGTTTTAAGTCGATGTACTCGTGAATAAATGACTGGTAACCCTGTTTAATGTCTTGATTTTTAGTAAATTTTCTCTCTAATTGTTTAAACTGCGCGACCGCCTTTGATTTTGATTCACCAAGGTACTGCTTCGCTTCAGATATCAATGGAAGTCTGACGATGTATCTACCGTTGGGCTGTCGAGTCGTAGTGGTTTTGAAGTAATCCAGGCAACGGGCATCTTCTTGTGACAATGTATTGTCACTAGGGATGTCCTCGATCTCCCAGAATCGTTGAATATCTTCCACATTGTTTAAGATTACGTTACATTGATAGGACTTTACATTTCCGCATAAAATCCAACCAAGTTTTGTTTGCTGAGCGACTGGTCTCGATGGGTCAGATGAAATAAATCCACTCAAAATGATACGAGCGTAGACGTCAGCTCCAAGAAGTAAGTCTACCGGACGACTGATGTTGTAGTCAGGGTCGGCTAGTTGAATGCCCTCCAAGGATGGCCAAGTAGCTTTACTAAAGGTGCGATTAGGTAGATTGTTTATCAACTGTTTCATGATACAAACATCGGTGTCGAATTGATAATCATCGTAAGTCGATGAGCAAAGAATCTTGAGAACGCCTTTACAGTTGTTTTCCTTAGCTCCTACTCCAAAAATAACTCCTTTGCACCAATATCTAGGCAACTTCAACATCTGCGCAGCATTTTCGGAAATAAGAGAAGTTTGCGAGCCCTGATCGATTAGAGCGCGCAATTTGATTATAGTCCCATCAGCTGCAGTCACATTTACCATGGCTGTTGCTAACAGGACTTCGGTAAAATCATCTTGAGATATATGCGTTACATTCATGTTTCTATCGCTATCAGCTGTAGTTTGTTTATAAACAAAGGCTTCATGTAACAACGTGTTGTGCCGGCCTCGGCACGTGCGGCAACATTTGTCCAATAAGCATTTTTTACCGAAGTGGTCGTTTAAGCAATTATAACATAATTTTAATTTCGTAATAATGTCTTTCCGTTCTGTCGGTTGTAATTTGAGAAATTCACTGCAATGGTAAATTCCATGATCTTGTTTACATATTTTACATCCTGTTTGCGCCTGTTTTTGTAGAACAATATTCATTTGTCTTTGATTATAATTGTAATTATTTGATTTAAAATGATTTTGTTTTGGATAATTGTATGATTTTTGGTTGTATGATTTTTGGAAAGTATGTCCTGTTTGTTGACCTGATTTAGTCGTATTGTTTTGTTTCATGTTTGCACGTTCCGTAGCCTCTAGGGACGAAAACTTGTTTGCCAAAAAATCTATAAAATCCTGGACAGTTGGTAAATCCTTAGGATTTTTCAATGATGCGCTGTACTCTTTTTTTGTTTCGGGATCTAGTTTCTCTTCTAACAAGTACATAACCATAGGATCCCATGATTTGGTATCAATACCCATGTTTTTGATTGAGCTTAGAGCTTCAATGACACTGTCATGCATCTTTTTCAAATGAGTGATTGATTGTTGTGGCATGGTCGGAAGATTCGTGATGATACCCATGTATGAGCCGAAAATGAGTTTCTTGTTATTAAATCGTTTGTTTAATATTTCCCAGCAAACCTTGTAGTTTTCAGAAGTAATATGTAGGTGTGAAACAATTTGTTCTGCTTCTCCTCTGAGTTTGCCTTTCAAGAACTGCATCTTCTGACAGTCTGACATTGAACCATTGTTATGAATTGCTTCAGTAAATAAGTCTTTGAAGGTGACCCACTTGTGAAAATCGTTACTGAAAATCGGTATTTCTATTTGTGGGGTCGTTCTTTCTCTGTAACTTACAGAAGAAATCTTGAGAACGACTTGCTTCTTGATGTCTCTGTACTTCCTCTCGTACTGATTATATGCTTTTTCGTATTCAGAATTGTCATCTTGTAGTTCGCTATCAATTTTCCAGTGAAGAGAATCAATAGCTGACCAGCGCGAGTTGATGATCCTCAACAAATCTTCTAATTCGTAATGTTCGGTCATAGAACCGTAGTCGATGTTTGAGATAGAATGGGAAAAAGCTTTGAAGTTACTCTTCTGATGACGTAACATCTCGTCTAACTTGCTGTTTACACCTGTAGACGAAAGCTGAGGAGTGTGCGCGTTACCTGATACCGAGGGAAATTCAAAAGAAACTGTTTGATATGGTGCCGGTGTTTTTCTCCCAGAGGGGTCGTCCGATAGAGCTGGTGAGGACGGACCTGATGGGTTATCTACCTGTTTAGGCAACGCCAGCGGGGTTGCGGGTTTAAGGAAAGGTTTATCTTCTCTCCTAGACTCATAATAATTCATAATGTATGTGCGAGCGTCGTTATAAAATGATATAGTACGGTCATAACAGTTTTCTAAAAAATAAGCATGCGATCGATCTTCAAATTCTAACAACCTGCTATGATTACTTTGGAATTCATTCCAATAAGTATCGAGGGTTTCTACTCTCTTCTTGATATGAGACGGGGTCTTCCGTTCGGCTCCGTCTTTTTTGAAGTTGACGAGGAGCTGATTCAGTGCTCCCATCAACTGATTTTGGGTGTTTAGGACGTCTTCCATGGTTGCCATCGTAATTGTTTAGGCTGATGTTTAAGCAAGCAAAAAATGAGACCTTACTTGAGTGTTGACCTCCTTTATAGTGCACTGCAATCCAATATGAACCACTTACACGAACACTAAGTCCACTATAACTGGCTCACTGGTTTTCTCGAAGGACCAAAAGATGTTTGGTACAGCAATGTTTGTTGTTTTAATTAAAATAATGTTTAGGTAATTGTTTAAGTTTATTTATTGATTAAGTACATGTTTACAATTTGAGTTACACAAACGAACTGAATGTAATAAAGTCATACGATGTTTTTGCAATTCGCGTTGCGCAATATTGACCTAATTACAATTGTTTGATTTGCTGACAACTACACAATGTAAACGGTTGTACCGTACAGCCTCTGACACGAGTGTGGGAGCTGTTTTACAACAATTAGTTAACGATAAATGGAAACCATTAGGATATTTTTCTAAAAAGTTATCTGAAACTCAGAAAAAATATAGTACTTATGATCGCGAATTACTAGCAGTATATATGTCAATGCAACATTTTCAGAATTTCATAGAGGGTAGGGAACTAATCATTTTTACAGATCACAAACCATTAACTTATGCATTTTCAAAGAAAAACAGTGAAAAAGAAATAGCTAGAAGAACTCGTCAATTACTATACATTAGCGAATTTACAACCGACATACGTCACGTGTCAGGAGAGCAAAATGTAGTCGCAGATTGTTTATCGCGAATCGAAAGCATAAATTGTCAAAGTTTAATCGATTATAGGGAATTAGCCGAAGAACAGAGCAAAGATAAAGAATTACAAGAGTTACGTAAGGACAATACACAATTTAGGGAAATATTAGTACCGACCTGTGATAAGTCTATCGTATGTAACATGTTAGGACAAAAAGCTCGACCATTTTTGACAGAAAAGTTCAGAAAAGTAGTATTTAATATGATTCATAATTTAAGTCATACCGGCATTCGTACAACTAGGAAAATGATCGCAAATAAATATTATTGGCCGAATATGAATAAAGAGGTAGGCCAGTGGGCAAAAGCTTGTATTAAGTGCCAACGCGCAAAAGTACATCGTCATAACAAGTCAGAGTTAGGTATTTATCCGATAAGCGAACGATTCGAACACATACATGTAGATATAGTAGGGCCTTTGCCGACTACACCTGAAGGGTTTAGGTATTTAGTTACGGTGATAGACCGAAAGACCGGGTGGCCCGAAGCTTTTCCAATCAAAGAAATTCATGCAGAAACAGTAGCGAAAGCAATTTATGATGGATGGATAGTCCGATTCGGATGTCCCATTAGATTAACTAGTGATCAAGGAACTCAATTTGAAAGCAACTTATTCCAACAAATGATGAAACTTTTAGGTATAGATAAAATTAGAACTACTAGTTTTCATCCACAAAGTAATGGAATGGTAGAGAGATGGCATAGATCACTCAAATCAGCGCTTATGGCTAGGATAAATCATTCAGATTGGTTAAAAGAATTAAGTACAGTGATGTTTGGTTTACGAGTAGTACCACGGACAGACACTAGTGTTAGTGCATCAGAAATGGTGTATGGTACAAACATAAGAATTCCTGGTGAATTTTTTGAAGAAACAAAAGAAGTTTTTAGTGATGAACACGAGTACGTTAGACAAATTAGGAAAGTAATTAGCAACCTTAGGTCAAGGCCAACACGGCATCGCGACACTAGATCGATTTTTGTTCACTCAGACTTGAAGACATGTGATCAAGTATTCGTTAGAAACGACACGGTTAGGAAATCACTACAACCTCCTTATGACGGCCCTTACAGCGTCATAAGTCGTGGTGACAAATCCTTTTTAATAAGAATGCCTAATAGGAAAGTGCGAGTGTCAATTGATAGACTAAAACCAGCTTATTTGCTAGAAAGTGAACCACAGTTGCAACATTCATGTCAGGAACCTACTATAGTTAGCAGTAAGACTTTAGCAGTAGAAAAATCGTTAGAATTAAGCGAACATATTGGTATTAAAAAACCAACACTTAAAAAGAAAATTGTACGCATAGAGATACCAGCGGAAAACGCTAAAGGCGAGAAGCCTATAACATGCACCACACGTAGCGGGCGAGTTATAAAAACGCCGAGTCGATACAGATGATGAAATACATACCTACTTGTTATTGTAAAAGTAAGCCTAGTAACATAATTATTTTTTGCAACATAATGGTAATTTCTTAATTATTTTGGTAACTAGATTAATTAGTTTATAGCATTTACTAAGTAAAAATTGTCAGAGTAGGACGAATAAATTCTTACTACAATAAAATTATTGTACATGATATTCAAAATGGGCAAAACATACAGTAAAGAAGAAGAAATAATAATTGCTCAAAATGGTGCCAATCAATTAGATTTGTCAACCTTAGAAAGTCACATCAAATCAAGTGGAATAATGATAATGGCTGTAATATTTTTAATTGTGTTTATCATACTTTACATAGTATGTGGATCATGTAGAAACCGCATACAAAAACGTTTCAGGAAGGAAATGGGTACTGTCATACAACAACAAGTACAAGCACAAACACAAGTGTAATTTGGTATGTAAAAATATATTTTGGTAACAAATTTTAAATTAACAATATAATGTACTTAATATAGAATAACACTTATGTAATGATAACCCTAAAATAATGTTTTAAAAAAATTGTTACAGAAATTTAAACAGCGTAAAAGAATAGACAACAGATGACAACCATGTAAAATAATGTAGAATGTCTATAAATAACGTCAAGTTACACATAAATTTTTTAAAAGGAAAGTTAAAACTTTATACTTTAAGTAGTACAGTCGAAGCAGACCTTTATAAAATTGTAATATCTTACAGTACCAGTTATAGCATACATTAAGATAGGTAAATATAAGTTCGTAGTATCAAAGTGCAACAATGTAACCGGATCAGCACTATACACACACGGGCAAGTAGCTGATTAAGCAATAAGCCAGCTGTGTCGTGTGCAGTGGTAAGTCGGAATTTTATACAACTTTATACCCCGATTTTGCTCATAAATTTATCAAAATTTTTAATTGTATCCAAAAATTTTTTTTATAAAAGGGGGAATATTGTGGCGACATACTTAGGTTAAGGCAACTGGATCGAATTACATAGCATAAGTCGGCAACGCCAGTTGCGTCCCGTCCACGCATCTGGACACTTGTATCGCGAGTTTATATTTACCAATATAGTTTTATTAACACAACAGACTCTTTTCTTTAATAGTGAATAGTGAACCTTCTGATTAGCCCTAGTAAACGATAATAGGCAAAGTGAACATATAGACAGCGCCCATACGGCAAAGTAGATTAGGCTATACGGTAAATATTATTTGATTTACTTATATTATTTACTAGCGACCCGCTCCGGCTTCGCACGGCTATATTATGCATGTAATATACATATAAACCTTCCTCTTGAATCACTATCTATTTAAAAAAACCGCATCAAAATCCGTTGCGTAGTTTTAAAGATTTAAGCGTACAAAGGGAAATAGGGACAGAGAAAGCGACTTTGTTTTATACTATGTAGTGATGAAGTGATGTAAGGTAATGATGTATGATAGTTTTAATAAAAAAAACACAAAAAGCGTAACAACGTTTTTTTATCCTAACTTTCATTTCCAAAAGCATTTCGGGAAGTTTGATTTGGCTTTTGGAAATTGTTTTCGGGTAAATTAATTTTATAAGCTGCGCGCAGTTTTCTTCATGGGCAATTCGTGCCTATTGCGTCAGGTGGCGCTGCTGTCGCAATTATCGACTGCGTACTCTATACCCTAGTAGGTATATACAGGGTGTTCGGTAATGAATGGACAAACGTCAGGTGGCGCTGCTGTCGCAATTGTCGACTGCGTACTCTATACCATCATAGTAGGTATATACAGGGTGTTCGGTAATGAATGGACAAACGGGCACCTACGGATAGAGGATACTGTGCCGGTTCAAAAATATGAAAGTTATGTTCTATGAAAGTCTCTCGGTTTCCGATATATCCGGCATTATTAAAATTTAAAAATTTCACGCCTTTCTTTATGTTTTTTGATGCCAAAACTGCAAATGAAGGAATTATCCCAATCTGTTTCTTGATAGTATTCCAGGATAAATTTGCTATCGAACGCATATAATTATATCTCTGAAACCTAGAGACTTTCATAGAACATAACTTTCATTTTTCTGAACCGGCACAGTGTCCTCTATCCGTAGGTGCCCGTTTGTCAATTCATTACCGGACACCCTGTCTATAGTACTCTTTAATACCTGGTATGAAATAAAGGTAATACTTGCGTTTATCGAGAATAACGCTGTCTATGGTAGATTCGTGTAACTGTCATCTACACTTAGATCGCGCTATACTATCTTAAAAGTTTATCACACAAATAGCTAATTACCTACCTAGTAATACAGTCTGACACTAACCCCCTTATTCCAAAACGAGGTTTAAGGACAGTCCGAGATGTGGATTTAAACCTTGGATTTAGACACAGATTTACTCGTGAATCTGTGTCTAAAATAAATCCACATCTCAAACCTCGTTTTGGAATAAGGGGGTAGGTATCTCAGTTTGCCTAAGTAGATCTAGTTACTAAGTAAATAATTAAGTAAGTAGGTAGATAGATACCTACTTACTTAACTATTTTATGTAGACCTATTTGGGAAGTTTGATTAAAACACAATAAACAGTTCATTGAATTTATTGTTGGGACCACAGTGATGCCTCACCACTGTGGCCCCCGTCTTCTTGGAATATCGATGGGTCTGGACGGGGCCGGGCGCATGGATATGGGAAGAAGGGGTTGAATTCACGTCCTCTCCCTAGCTCTCCAGACCCTCTGATAAAGGCCTGCATCTGTAAAGATGTAAGATTAAAAATTAATGACCTATTTGTGATTACTTGATTAGAGAGAGATCCTACCTACGCACTGTTAAAACACCTTCACAGACACATTTCTCTCAACGATCTAAAACGATCTGCTCACCGTTTTAAACGTTGATTTTCTCGCCCGCGGCGCAGACGAAGTTGCCGAAGAAACCAGACGCCCGCGCCGCGCTGCTGAAAATAACCATCAAAGTACTAAAATAAAACCAAACATTAAAGGTGGACGCAGTTTGATCAGAGCCGAACCACGGAAAAAGGTACCTTATAATAATAGAGATAAGGTACTACATTTATATTTCCGATGACGTCATCAGAGTTGACCGCATCATCAGAGTCTACCGCATCGTCAGAGGCGGCCGACTCTGAAATATAAATGTACCTTATCTCTATTATTATAGGATACCTTTTCTCGTGCACGGCAAAAATTAGATTCGTTCGGCTCTGATCAATTGTGCGTCCACCTTTAAAGTTATAAATGTGGGAGTAAGGGCAACGATTTGAGTGAAAGAGAGACTATGCATGTAAGATGGAAAAAATTACAACATGGCGCGGCACCGGTTGAACGAGATGTTTTTGTGTTTCTTGATAGTAAATAGAAGAAAATTAAAAACGTTTTTTATTTCGCAACCCCCCAAATCCTACATTTGGAGGCTCGTCCGGGATACAAGCCAAGAGACAAACGTAGCGTTTGAGGAACAGAAAACACGACGAGAAACAAGACGTCACGCGGTGCCGAGATGAAGAGCGGGAAAAGACACAAGAAAATCCATCAACCAGATTACGAAGAAGACGACGCGATACGACGATAAATAGCGTCACAGATGCGCCAAATTTGCTCCAGCTGGCGACGGAGCTGGTCCCGTGTCGACGGCCAGGATAAGACGTACCCGGTGCAACGACGTTGAAGACAAGTTGAAGACGTTGGTCGCCGCTGCAGCAGCTTCTCGTCGCTCACGGAAACGGCGCTGTGGTTGAAGGCGGAGCGCCCTTACAAGTCATGGGACGACCTAAAGGGGGCCCGTAGCGCGGGAGTTCCCCGATACGGTCGATGTGAAGACGGTCCACGAACTCATGACTTCACGGAAGAAACAACAGAGTGAATCCAGTAATAGACTACATGTTAGTTATGAAAGAGCTAGGAAAACGAGGTATAATGCCGGATTATGTACTAGTGGAACGATGAGTTCGCGCAGCTCCGTGGGGCTGGCGACCCTACCGCGTGGTGCGGGGCAAGCTGCGCCCGTATGCCCCTACTCTGACCCGGAGTCATCAGCCTCAACTTTCAGAGTGGATAGTGGAGAACCTGTTCCCCTCGAGGGGTGAGCTCGACCCATCCAACATGGTGTCGGAGGAGTACGTGGAGCCGGACGAAGAGAGTGAAGGGGTGAAGGTTTCACCGGTGGAGTTGCGCTTTGCCGTGCAGCGCATGAATGCAAAAACCACTGCACCCGGTTGGGATGGAGTCCCGGGCAAAGCCTGGGCGCTGGCCTTAAAGCCGTACACACAGACGGAGTAATACTAATTTGAACAGTTATAATTGAAGAGATTCATTCTGAAAATCTTTGTTGATTGAGCTTGAGCTGATAATCTAACCATGTCACGTACAAGCAAGGTAGCTACTGCTCTTGGTGTTGATGCAGCTGATTTGAGAGAATTGTGTGCCGCACTTACCGGCGATTCGGCCAGTGCTAAAGACATCTACAGTCTCAAACTAACTGACACTGAATGGAGTTCCGTTCCAGTCATAAGAGATGCAGTAGCTTATCAGGGATTTGACCCTAGAAGGATAATAGCAGAGTTTTACAAAAACGCTGACAAGAACCCAATTGCTGAAAATGATGTACCTAACCAAATCCCATTTGATGGGCAGGTATTGAATGTTTACGAAAAGAATGATGCAAAAACAGATTATAAGCAAACAGATTATTAAAGGAGTTGGGGCCACGGTTTCTCCGTTTGATCAGCGCGTGCTTGGAGCGGGGCAGTTTCCTCATCTATGGTGGATGGGCAAACTGGTTCTGCTCAGGAAGGAAGGAGGGTCGACCGGCTGAGTCTCCGTCCGCGTACCGCCCCATAGTGTTGCTCGATAAGGCATGCAAGCTCCTTGAATGAGTCGTAGCTGCGCGCCTCGTCGCAAACTTCTTGGGGAGAGACGATCTAGAACTAGCTGATTCGCAGTTCGCAGGAACCGCTCAACGATCCACGCGCTATTGAGGGTAAAAGCGTTGGCGGAGGAGGCAGTTGCCCAGGATGAGGTTATCTTGGCGGTGTCATTAGACATTGCCAACGCCTTTAACACTTTCCCCTGGAGTGTCGTCAGGGAGGCGCTACGGTATCATAGAGTGTCTTTCTCTACCTCTGCCGCGTTATTAACGCCTATCTCAGCGACCGTTGGGTGGTCTTCCCTGCACGCGATGGTCAATCGGGTCGCCGGCAGGTTTCGTGCGGTGTTCCACAGAGGTCCATCCTCGGACCAATTCTGTGGAACATCGGATACGACTACGACCTCCGCGGGGGAAATCTCCCGGGCGTGGGTGTAACCTGCAAGTACCTAACTTAAATTATGATGTCTTTTTAGCAATTCACATTTGCCCCACATTCAAATAAGAAGCCCCGGAGGAATAAGTTCTGAAATATACAGAAATAGAATAGTGTAGGGGCTCTTGTTAGCCCTACACTATAGGTTGCAATAACACACTTGTTTGTGCTGTATAAAATATATTTTCTGATTATAAAGTAAGTAGGTATTAATGATTTATGCATGAGAACGCGCGACACTCTTGATGGTCGAACACGGACTAATTCTTGAGTAACGGGTAAACGCGCACCTCACACGTGTAATATTAAAATGATGAGGAGGCGAAAATGAAGGGTTGCACCGTACATGCTCCCGAGGGCGAGATGGGATGATGATGAATGAATAATATTAATAATTCAATAAGTAATTATCACTTAGAGTCCCTAAATGATCGATTTCTCGGTTTTGGGGTGGTGCACTTATCCACTTTATTGTCCACTTTATGAAATTCTGGAATCACGGGAGAAGAGCTGGGTAGCCCCGAGGACGCCGACAGTTCGGCCGGCACCGGCGAAGACACCGCCACTGACGGTGTGTCAGCGGGATGGGAGCCCGCTTGCTCGACCCTCACCACCGCCTGAAGAGCCGGACGCTTGTTGCCGCAGAGTCGACGTATAACGATAACCGTACCGAAAGACAATACAATCGCCAGAATGACGTATATTGCGGTATAATGGTGAATATCGTGACTGGTTACTTGAGGCAAATTTTGATTCTCTTTCAGGGTTTGAATTTCTTCCTTCATCTGTTCAAGAAGCTTGTCGGTGGAGTCATAAAGAGTCAAGTTGTCGTCAAAAACAGAGTTCTGAACGCTTATATTAATGATGTGGTTGATCGGTTCAATCTTTGGTATAACGATCTTGTTATTGACGTGAAGACTATTTGAACCTTGATTGTGAGAATGAATCGTTAAATTATCAGTTCTTATCAGGCATCCTTTTTCAACGCTGATAATTCCTGCTTTTTCCAGACGATCTGCTGACACGTGATCTTCACATAGCACCCGAATTTGACACGTGCTACAGCAAAAGTAAATTTACTTGTTTATCTCGCTGAACTCTATCCATTGATTGGTGCAAATGTTGTAGCTTAATTTACATTTTCTTGTGCTTTGCTCGGTTTGACACAAATTCAGATCGCTCTTTAGGTCATACACTGGTCTTGGTATATAACAAAGGTACGTGTCTTTGTCGTCGCGGAGGCATGACTTGATATCGAAAGCAGACAGTGTCAAGAAGTGTTCCTTCTTAAGGTTGATAGCGACGTACTCTCCCACTGGTACAATGGTTGCTATCATGTCGTCCCCGATTACTTGTGGAATAGGTATGACTTTCATAATCTCAAATGAATCTCGAGTAACAAGAGGAAGTCGTAGTTCGAATATTAAATAGTCTTCTGTCATTCGAGTCTTTATTTTTAGAAGACGATATATATTTATAAAATCACTTTGCAGGTTATTGACAGGTAGTGAAATATCTTTTGGTAGATGAATCATAATAGTGCTCAATGTTTCTTTTAGTTGTTCAGGAGGTAGCAAATGAACGTTGAACTGTCCATGATAGACATCAGTAATCGTGTCTAATAAAGTATTCTGGATGGTTGTTAGCTTTCTTAGCATGTTACTAGCTGCGATTGCGCCCAAACTGAATTCATTCGTCATCTGATTTCTGTCCTTTTCGATTTTCCATGTATTTTCCAGTTTTTCCAAATTAAAAGATAGCTGATTTATAATTTTACTTTGTTTGTTGATTGATTTTTCAGTTCGCTTCAAAACGTTATACTCAACTTCCATTACTGAAGTTTGATTCTTGATAAGCGATAGTAAGTGTCCTTCGTTGTGTTTAATTAGGTCAATGTCTTGTTTATATTGGTCAGCAAAACGCTGGTCAAGTACTCCGAATAAACTATTGGCTAGGTAACCGACACCGTCGATAAGACCTCTCTTGCGGCGCCGGCGTGTCTCTTGTCGCGTGCTTAAATGTTGATTTAGTAGCAGGTGATTATAGTAATCTAATTCTGAGTACTCGTGTTTCAATTGTAATGAAATGACGTCACAGTGTGTATTGTCTCTGAGCTTCACACATAACTGTTGTAGGTAGTTTATGTATTTATCACATGCTATGGTGCCCTGCCAGTACGGGTTCATGTCATAATAGGTTATTATTTTCGATTCATCTCGTATTAGTAACATCTCAGCTACTCTGTCGAAGTATAGGCCTTGATTGTCTTTAAACTGGGTAGTATTGTAGTAGGAACCATGAGTCGGGGATATAGTGCTCATGAAAAATAGTAATAGAGTAGTAAGTGTAGCAAAATGGAAACCCGATTTCTTTATCTTTTTCTTTTCGTTTGATGAGTCATTGTTTGTATTTGACGTATTATTAGCTTCATCGGTTCGATTTTCGTGTACTGGAAGGATGGATAATTTTATAATTGGACGCTTGGTTAGCCCGTTCTTGGTTTTTAGTGTGACAACTCTGACGTGGCCATCAGATCCTGGGTGTAATTCGACTACGCGGCCCATGGCCCATTTCCCAGGAGGCATGTTGGCGTCATTTATCGTCACTACGTCGTTGACCTTGATGTTAGGTTGTTTATAACGCCACTTGCTTCTTGCCGTGAGTTGGCTAAGGTATTCTAAGCGCCATCGTTTCCACACGTCGTTAACAATTCTCTGAGTAAATTGCTATCTTGTACGCATGTCAGTTTCGGTTTCTAGTATACTCATGTTCTGACTCAGATTGATAAAACTTGATGGTGTGAGGAACTCTAGATCGTTGGGATCTTCCGTTAGAGGACATAGCGGTCTTGAGTTAAGTATAGCCTCTATTTGTGTCAGAACGGTGTAGAACTCTTCAAATGTGAGTTTCTGCTCTCCGATCACTCTTCGAACATGATACTTCATATTTCGGACGGCAGCCTCCCAGATCCCGCCTGCCGAAGGCCAGGATGCTGCGTTAAAATGCCATTCAATCTGCATATTCGTGATCTCGTGGATAAAATCTTGATCAAAGGTGGCCAAGGTTTCCTCGAATTCTTGTTGCATGATATTACTCGCACCGACGAAATTAGTTCCGTTATCGCAATAGATATGTCGAGGGGAACCCTTTCTTGCAGCCATTCTGCGTAAGGATGCTAAAAACGCCGATGATGTGAGATCAGAGACGAGCTCGAGGTGGACTAGCTTCGTCGCCATACATACAAACACTGCAATGTAACCCTTTGTTGTCTTTATCCCGCGACCCTTGTTGGCCTTGATTAATACGTGTCCAGTAAAATCGACACCTGTATGGTAAAATGGCTTGGCTTCATTGCATCTCTGTGTCGGTAAATCTCCCATCAGCTGTGTCATCTTGCTAGGATTATGTTTGCGACATGTTACGCAAGTACGTATGCGATTTTTTACAGCGTTGTTGCCACCGATTATCCAGTATCTTTGACGGATATTAGCTGAAGTCACTCGGGCGCCGCCGTGTAGGGTAAATAATTGTACATAATCAATAACTAAGTTTGTAAAAATAACCATGTTTTGGTAGAATTATAGGGTGAATCATTTCTGAGCTCATGTTAGCCTTGTTTAATCTTCCACCAACTCTTAAGACACCTTCTTTATCGAGGTAAGGATTTAATTGCAGTATTTTACTTTTAGTAGATAGTTTCTTGTTTTCTAGTAAGTTTCGTATTTCGTCGGTGAATTCCATTCGTTGTATGTACTTTATTAAAATAATTCTTGCTTCATTTATTTCTACTAGTGTCAAATAACTTTGTTTGTTTGTATATTTATGCCTCGTTTGATTGATAAATCGACGTACCCATGCTAGTACTCTGATTAGTGTTGTAAACGAGCTGTATTTTGTTAATAATAAGTCAATAAAAGTAATCTCTTGAGACACTAAATTAACTTGTTTTAGGTTCTTTACTTCTTCCTCTGTAGTAAATTTTAATTGACTTTGATAGTTTTCCTTGTTGAAAGTAGGTAGCCAAGAGGGTCCTTTCCACCACAGAGCGTGTTCCTGCAGCTGATCGACACTCATTCCACGGCTAGCACAGTCAGCTGGATTTTCTGCTGATTTTACATAACGCCACGTGTTGGAAGGCATTACATCTGTTATTTGTCGCACCCTGTTCGCGACAAACGGCTTCCACCGCCCTGGATCTCCTTGTAACCATGCGAGTACAACCATTGAATCTACCCATCCGTATGTTTTGATTGTATAGGTATTCAAACATTTTTGAACTTTTTCCATAAGTTTAGATAATAGTAAAGCACCGCAAAGCTCTAGTCTTGGTAATGCTGGTACTAATCTTGTCTTGCCGGCTACTAATGTGACTTTGTTGTCATTGTTAATTGTTTTGCAGTATATTACACAACTGTAGGATTTGTTAGACGAGTCACTGAACCCATGTAATTCTATCTCTTTACACTCGCCTGTAGTACTTAACCATCTGGGTATTACAAATCTATGTATCCTTATTAGATCCTCTCTAGCTCTTGCCCACTCCTTGAGAAGTTCTTCTGGTAATTTATCGTCCCATTGGATATTCAGGTTCCAAACCTTCTGAAATATGATCTTTAGTTTTGTAGATAACGGTGATAACCAGCCGAGAGGGTCGTATAATTTTGATAAATCAGACAACATGGATCGTTTGGTAGGTATTTTGTTTGTTGTTTTGAGATCTCTTGCTTTAAATTGGAATGAATCTGTAACCGGATTCCACTGCAAACCCAACGTTTTTGTTAATTCAACTTGCTTAAATTCAAAATTTTCTTGTTCGCCTTTCTCTGCTCGTGGATCTTGCAGTTCGGTTGCGTTGGAGTTCCATTTCCTTAGGTTAAAACCACCGGCTTTCAGTAACCTTATTAGATCTTGTTTTAGTTGTACTGCGGCCTTGACAGACTGTGCCCCGTGAAGAACGTCATCCATATAAAAAGAGTCTTCTAGAACTTGGATTGCTGGGCTGTTTTCAAAGTTAAACCTTTCATCTTCCGCTAATTGCTTCAAGGTCATCATCATTTAAATCACCCATTTCGATTTTATTCAAAAAAGGTTGCACTTTTAGAAGACTGCCTCATGGGGACGTAGAATTCGAAATTTGAAATGGTAGAACATTGTCTCTACATAGTATGAAATATACGAATCATTCTATATTCAAAAGTAGCTGCACCTCGCGGTTTCACCAGCATGTCCCGATCCCGTGGAAATATGGAATAAAATGGGATATGCGTGGGATAAAAAGTATGCTACACTATTATGTATTCTGTGACGTTCGTGTTTAGTGGGACGCGTTCGTGTCGTCACGGGCGGCCGGGGTTTCTCGAGCGGCTGCAGTTTTTCGTTGATTACTCAGGTTCTACTTATTGGATTTAGATGTGTATAACACGACCTTCCTATCCTAGCTATCTTAAAGTGAAAACCAGATTTCAATTGGTTTAGGCGTTTTTTATTGTATAAGTAACAAACAGACAGACAGATAGACTTGAACTTTAAAAACTACATGTTTTTGTTTCAATATTTTCTAAGTCCCTCAGAACCATTTTTTTTATTTGCTTCCAAGTAAATACAAAATTTTCGTCCTCTCTGCCTTTATAATGAGTATCAAAGAAAACATGTGAAATATAAATATAAAAGAATATAAACTAACCTACCGACTTCGGTAATTTTAAAACCCAAAGAAATTTATTAGAGTTAAAACCAATAAAAAATCCTATTAGAACCATTTTGGACTTATACGCGGACGAAGTCGCGGGCAAAAGCTAGTAAAGTAATAAAACCTAACAATTGTGTTTTAAAACCGTAAGTAAACCACTAAAAATAGGAGTAGGTAGATAAAGCTAGGTAAGAAAATGAAAAGAGTGATATATTTTTAGGGTGTAGTATTGAAATACTACACTGGCGCCCACCACGTACTGCTTGAAGGAACATCTTAATAATACTTGCGTTTATCGAGAATAACGCTGTCTATGGTAGATTCGTGTAACTGTCATCTACACTTAGATCGCGCTATACTATCTTAAAAGTTTATCACACAAATAGCTAATTACCTACCTAGTAATACAGTCTGACACTAACCCCCTTATTCCAAAACGAGGTTTAAGGACAGTCCGAGATGTGGATTTAAACCTTGGATTTAGACACAGATTTACTCGTGAATCTGTGTCTAAAATAAATCCACATCTCAAACCTCGTTTTGGAATAAGGGGGTAGGTATCTCAGTTTGCCTAAGTAGATCTAGTTACTAAGTAAATAATTAAGTAAGTAGGTAGATACCTACTTACTTAACTATTTTATGTAGACCTATTTGGGAAGTTTGATTAAAACACAATAAACAGTTCATTGAATTTATTGTTGGGACCACAGTGATGCCTCACCACTGTGGCCCCCGTCTTCTTGGAATATCGATGGGTCTGGACGGGGCCGGGCGCATGGATATGGGAAGAAGGGGTTGAATTCACGTCCTCTCCCTAGCTCTCCAGACCCTCTGATAAAGGCCTGCATCTGTAAAGATGTAAGATTAAAAATTAATGACCTATTTGTGATTACTTGATTAGAGAGAGATCCTACCTACGCACTGTTAAAACACCTTCACAGACACATTTCTCTCAACGATCTAAAACGATCTGCTCACCGTTTTAAACGTTGATTTTCTCGCCCGCGGCGCAGACGAAGTTGCCGAAGAAACCAGACGCCCGCGCCGCGCTGCTGAAAATAACCATCAAAGTACTAAAATAAAACCAAACATTAAAGGTGGACGCAGTTTGATCAGAGCCGAACCACGGAAAAAGGTACCTTATAATAATAGAGATAAGGTACTACATTTATATTTCCGATGACGTCATCAGAGTTGACCGCATCATCAGAGTCTACCGCATCGTCAGAGGCGGCCGACTCTGAAATATAAATGTACCTTATCTCTATTATTATAGGATACCTTTTCTCGTGCACGGCAAAAATTAGATTCGTTCGGCTCTGATCAATTGTGCGTCCACCTTTAAAGTTATAAATGTGGGAGTAAGGGCAACGATTTGAGTGAAAGAGAGACTATGCATGTAAGATGGAAAAAATTACAACATGGCGCGGCACCGGTTGAACGAGATGTTTTTGTGTTTCTTGATAGTAAATAGAAGAAAATTAAAAACGTTTTTTATTTCGCAACCCCCCAAATCCTACATTTGGAGGCTCGTCCGGGATACAAGCCAAGAGACAAACGTAGCGTTTGAGGAACAGAAAACACGACGAGAAACAAGACGTCACGCGGTGCCGAGATGAAGAGCGGGAAAAGACACAAGAAAATCCATCAACCAGATTACGAAGAAGACGACGCGATACGACGATAAATAGCGTCACAGATGCGCCAAATTTGCTCCAGCTGGCGACGGAGCTGGTCCCGTGTCGACGGCCAGGATAAGACGTACCCGGTGCAACGACGTTGAAGACAAGTTGAAGACGTTGGTCGCCGCTGCAGCAGCTTCTCGTCGCTCACGGAAACGGCGCTGTGGTTGAAGGCGGAGCGCCCTTACAAGTCATGGGACGACCTAAAGGGGGCCCGTAGCGCGGGAGTTCCCCGATACGGTCGATGTGAAGACGGTCCACGAACTCATGACTTCACGGAAGAAACAACAGAGTGAATCCAGTAATAGACTACATGTTAGTTATGAAAGAGCTAGGAAAACGAGGTATAATGCCGGATTATGTACTAGTGGAACGATGAGTTCGCGCAGCTCCGTGGGGCTGGCGACCCTACCGCGTGGTGCGGGGCAAGCTGCGCCCGTATGCCCCTACTCTGACCCGGAGTCATCAGCCTCAACTTTCAGAGTGGATAGTGGAGAACCTGTTCCCCTCGAGGGGTGAGCTCGACCCATCCAACATGGTGTCGGAGGAGTACGTGGAGCCGGACGAAGAGAGTGAAGGGGTGAAGGTTTCACCGGTGGAGTTGCGCTTTGCCGTGCAGCGCATGAATGCAAAAACCACTGCACCCGGTTGGGATGGAGTCCCGGGCAAAGCCTGGGCGCTGGCCTTAAAGCCGTACACACAGACGGAGTAATACTAATTTGAACAGTTATAATTGAAGAGATTCATTCTGAAAATCTTTGTTGATTGAGCTTGAGCTGATAATCTAACCATGTCACGTACAAGCAAGGTAGCTACTGCTCTTGGTGTTGATGCAGCTGATTTGAGAGAATTGTGTGCCGCACTTACCGGCGATTCGGCCAGTGCTAAAGACATCTACAGTCTCAAACTAACTGACACTGAATGGAGTTCCGTTCCAGTCATAAGAGATGCAGTAGCTTATCAGGGATTTGACCCTAGAAGGATAATAGCAGAGTTTTACAAAAACGCTGACAAGAACCCAATTGCTGAAAATGATGTACCTAACCAAATCCCATTTGATGGGCAGGTATTGAATGTTTACGAAAAGAATGATGCAAAAACAGATTATAAGCAAACAGATTATTAAAGGAGTTGGGGCCACGGTTTCTCCGTTTGATCAGCGCGTGCTTGGAGCGGGGCAGTTTCCTCATCTATGGTGGATGGGCAAACTGGTTCTGCTCAGGAAGGAAGGAGGGTCGACCGGCTGAGTCTCCGTCCGCGTACCGCCCCATAGTGTTGCTCGATAAGGCATGCAAGCTCCTTGAATGAGTCGTAGCTGCGCGCCTCGTCGCAAACTTCTTGGGGAGAGACGATCTAGAACTAGCTGATTCGCAGTTCGCAGGAACCGCTCAACGATCCACGCGCTATTGAGGGTAAAAGCGTTGGCGGAGGAGGCAGTTGCCCAGGATGAGGTTATCTTGGCGGTGTCATTAGACATTGCCAACGCCTTTAACACTTTCCCCTGGAGTGTCGTCAGGGAGGCGCTACGGTATTATAGAGTGTCTTTCTCTACCTCTGCCGCGTTATTAACGCCTATCTCAGCGACCGTTGGGTGGTCTTCCCTGCACGCGATGGTCAATCGGGTCGCCGGCAGGTTTCGTGCGGTGTTCCACAGAGGTCCATCCTCGGACCAATTCTGTGGAACATCGGATACGACTACGACCTCCGCGGGGGAAATCTCCCGGGCGTGGGTGTAACCTGCAAGTACCTAACTTAAATTATGATGTCTTTTTAGCAATTCACATTTGCCCCACATTCAAATAAGAAGCCCCGGAGGAATAAGTTCTGAAATATACAGAAATAGAATAGTGTAGGGGCTCTTGTTAGCCCTACACTATAGGTTGCAATAACACACTTGTTTGTGCTGTATAAAATATATTTTCTGATTATAAAGTAAGTAGGTATTAATGATTTATGCATGAGAACGCGCGACACTCTTGATGGTCGAACACGGACTAATTCTTGAGTAACGGGTAAACGCGCACCTCACACGTGTAATATTAAAATGATGAGGAGGCGAAAATGAAGGGTTGCACCGTACATGCTCCCGAGGGCGAGATGGGATGATGATGAATGAATAATATTAATAATTCAATAAGTAATTATCACTTAGAGTCCCTAAATGATCGATTTCTCGGTTTTGGGGTGGTGCACTTATCCACTTTATTGTCCACTTTATGAAATTCTGGAATCACGGGAGAAGAGCTGGGTAGCCCCGAGGACGCCGACAGTTCGGCCGGCACCGGCGAAGACACCGCCACTGACGGTGTGTCAGCGGGATGGGAGCCCGCTTGCTCGACCCTCACCACCGCCTGAAGAGCCGGACGCTTGTTGCCGCAGAGTCGACGTATAACGATAACCGTACCGAAAGACAATACAATCGCCAGAATGACGTATATTGCGGTATAATGGTGAATATCGTGACTGGTTACTTGAGGCAAATTTTGATTCTCTTTCAGGGTTTGAATTTCTTCCTTCATCTGTTCAAGAAGCTTGTCGGTGGAGTCATAAAGAGTCAAGTTGTCGTCAAAAACAGAGTTCTGAACGCTTATATTAATGATGTGGTTGATCGGTTCAATCTTTGGTATAACGATCTTGTTATTGACGTGAAGACTATTTGAACCTTGATTGTGAGAATGAATCGTTAAATTATCAGTTCTTATCAGGCATCCTTTTTCAACGCTGATAATTCCTGCTTTTTCCAGACGATCTGCTGACACGTGATCTTCACATAGCACCCGAATTTGACACGTGCTACAGCAAAAGTAAATTTACTTGTTTATCTCGCTGAACTCTATCCATTGATTGGTGCAAATGTTGTAGCTTAATTTACATTTTCTTGTGCTTTGCTCGGTTTGACACAAATTCAGATCGCTCTTTAGGTCATACACTGGTCTTGGTATATAACAAAGGTACGTGTCTTTGTCGTCGCGGAGGCATGACTTGATATCGAAAGCAGACAGTGTCAAGAAGTGTTCCTTCTTAAGGTTGATAGCGACGTACTCTCCCACTGGTACAATGGTTGCTATCATGTCGTCCCCGATTACTTGTGGAATAGGTATGACTTTCATAATCTCAAATGAATCTCGAGTAACAAGAGGAAGTCGTAGTTCGAATATTAAATAGTCTTCTGTCATTCGAGTCTTTATTTTTAGAAGACGATATATATTTATAAAATCACTTTGCAGGTTATTGACAGGTAGTGAAATATCTTTTGGTAGATGAATCATAATAGTGCTCAATGTTTCTTTTAGTTGTTCAGGAGGTAGCAAATGAACGTTGAACTGTCCATGATAGACATCAGTAATCGTGTCTAATAAAGTATTCTGGATGGTTGTTAGCTTTCTTAGCATGTTACTAGCTGCGATTGCGCCCAAACTGAATTCATTCGTCATCTGATTTCTGTCCTTTTCGATTTTCCATGTATTTTCCAGTTTTTCCAAATTAAAAGATAGCTGATTTATAATTTTACTTTGTTTGTTGATTGATTTTTCAGTTCGCTTCAAAACGTTATACTCAACTTCCATTACTGAAGTTTGATTCTTGATAAGCGATAGTAAGTGTCCTTCGTTGTGTTTAATTAGGTCAATGTCTTGTTTATATTGGTCAGCAAAACGCTGGTCAAGTACTCCGAATAAACTATTGGCTAGGTAACCGACACCGTCGATAAGACCTCTCTTGCGGCGCCGGCGTGTCTCTTGTCGCGTGCTTAAATGTTGATTTAGTAGCAGGTGATTATAGTAATCTAATTCTGAGTACTCGTGTTTCAATTGTAATGAAATGACGTCACAGTGTGTATTGTCTCTGAGCTTCACACATAACTGTTGTAGGTAGTTTATGTATTTATCACATGCTATGGTGCCCTGCCAGTACGGGTTCATGTCATAATAGGTTATTATTTTCGATTCATCTCGTATTAGTAACATCTCAGCTACTCTGTCGAAGTATAGGCCTTGATTGTCTTTAAACTGGGTAGTATTGTAGTAGGAACCATGAGTCGGGGATATAGTGCTCATGAAAAATAGTAATAGAGTAGTAAGTGTAGCAAAATGGAAACCCGATTTCTTTATCTTTTTCTTTTCGTTTGATGAGTCATTGTTTGTATTTGACGTATTATTAGCTTCATCGGTTCGATTTTCGTGTACTGGAAGGATGGATAATTTTATAATTGGACGCTTGGTTAGCCCGTTCTTGGTTTTTAGTGTGACAACTCTGACGTGGCCATCAGATCCTGGGTGTAATTCGACTACGCGGCCCATGGCCCATTTCCCAGGAGGCATGTTGGCGTCATTTATCGTCACTACGTCGTTGACCTTGATGTTAGGTTGTTTATAACGCCACTTGCTTCTTGCCGTGAGTTGGCTAAGGTATTCTAAGCGCCATCGTTTCCACACGTCGTTAACAATTCTCTGAGTAAATTGCTATCTTGTACGCATGTCAGTTTCGGTTTCTAGTATACTCATGTTCTGACTCAGATTGATAAAACTTGATGGTGTGAGGAACTCTAGATCGTTGGGATCTTCCGTTAGAGGACATAGCGGTCTTGAGTTAAGTATAGCCTCTATTTGTGTCAGAACGGTGTAGAACTCTTCAAATGTGAGTTTCTGCTCTCCGATCACTCTTCGAACATGATACTTCATATTTCGGACGGCAGCCTCCCAGATCCCGCCTGCCGAAGGCCAGGATGCTGCGTTAAAATGCCATTCAATCTGCATATTCGTGATCTCGTGGATAAAATCTTGATCAAAGGTGGCCAAGGTTTCCTCGAATTCTTGTTGCATGATATTACTCGCACCGACGAAATTAGTTCCGTTATCGCAATAGATATGTCGAGGGGAACCCTTTCTTGCAGCCATTCTGCGTAAGGATGCTAAAAACGCCGATGATGTGAGATCAGAGACGAGCTCGAGGTGGACTAGCTTCGTCGCCATACATACAAACACTGCAATGTAACCCTTTGTTGTCTTTATCCCGCGACCCTTGTTGGCCTTGATTAATACGTGTCCAGTAAAATCGACACCTGTATGGTAAAATGGCTTGGCTTCATTGCATCTCTGTGTCGGTAAATCTCCCATCAGCTGTGTCATCTTGCTAGGATTATGTTTGCGACATGTTACGCAAGTACGTATGCGATTTTTTACAGCGTTGTTGCCACCGATTATCCAGTATCTTTGACGGATATTAGCTGAAGTCACTCGGGCGCCGCCGTGTAGGGTAAATAATTGTACATAATCAATAACTAAGTTTGTAAAAATAACCATGTTTTGGTAGAATTATAGGGTGAATCATTTCTGAGCTCATGTTAGCCTTGTTTAATCTTCCACCAACTCTTAAGACACCTTCTTTATCGAGGTAAGGATTTAATTGCAGTATTTTACTTTTAGTAGATAGTTTCTTGTTTTCTAGTAAGTTTCGTATTTCGTCGGTGAATTCCATTCGTTGTATGTACTTTATTAAAATAATTCTTGCTTCATTTATTTCTACTAGTGTCAAATAACTTTGTTTGTTTGTATATTTATGCCTCGTTTGATTGATAAATCGACGTACCCATGCTAGTACTCTGATTAGTGTTGTAAACGAGCTGTATTTTGTTAATAATAAGTCAATAAAAGTAATCTCTTGAGACACTAAATTAACTTGTTTTAGGTTCTTTACTTCTTCCTCTGTAGTAAATTTTAATTGACTTTGATAGTTTTCCTTGTTGAAAGTAGGTAGCCAAGAGGGTCCTTTCCACCACAGAGCGTGTTCCTGCAGCTGATCGACACTCATTCCACGGCTAGCACAGTCAGCTGGATTTTCTGCTGATTTTACATAACGCCACGTGTTGGAAGGCATTACATCTGTTATTTGTCGCACCCTGTTCGCGACAAACGGCTTCCACCGCCCTGGATCTCCTTGTAACCATGCGAGTACAACCATTGAATCTACCCATCCGTATGTTTTGATTGTATAGGTATTCAAACATTTTTGAACTTTTTCCATAAGTTTAGATAATAGTAAAGCACCGCAAAGCTCTAGTCTTGGTAATGCTGGTACTAATCTTGTCTTGCCGGCTACTAATGTGACTTTGTTGTCATTGTTAATTGTTTTGCAGTATATTACACAACTGTAGGATTTGTTAGACGAGTCACTGAACCCATGTAATTCTATCTCTTTACACTCGCCTGTAGTACTTAACCATCTGGGTATTACAAATCTATGTATCCTTATTAGATCCTCTCTAGCTCTTGCCCACTCCTTGAGAAGTTCTTCTGGTAATTTATCGTCCCATTGGATATTCAGGTTCCAAACCTTCTGAAATATGATCTTTAGTTTTGTAGATAACGGTGATAACCAGCCGAGAGGGTCGTATAATTTTGATAAATCAGACAACATGGATCGTTTGGTAGGTATTTTGTTTGTTGTTTTGAGATCTCTTGCTTTAAATTGGAATGAATCTGTAACCGGATTCCACTGCAAACCCAACGTTTTTGTTAATTCAACTTGCTTAAATTCAAAATTTTCTTGTTCGCCTTTCTCTGCTCGTGGATCTTGCAGTTCGGTTGCGTTGGAGTTCCATTTCCTTAGGTTAAAACCACCGGCTTTCAGTAACCTTATTAGATCTTGTTTTAGTTGTACTGCGGCCTTGACAGACTGTGCCCCGTGAAGAACGTCATCCATATAAAAAGAGTCTTCTAGAACTTGGATTGCTGGGCTGTTTTCAAAGTTAAACCTTTCATCTTCCGCTAATTGCTTCAAGGTCATCATCATTTAAATCACCCATTTCGATTTTATTCAAAAAAGGTTGCACTTTTAGAAGACTGCCTCATGGGGACGTAGAATTCGAAATTTGAAATGGTAGAACATTGTCTCTACATAGTATGAAATATACGAATCATTCTATATTCAAAAGTAGCTGCACCTCGCGGTTTCACCAGCATGTCCCGATCCCGTGGAAATATGGAATAAAATGGGATATGCGTGGGATAAAAAGTATGCTACACTATTATGTATTCTGTGACGTTCGTGTTTAGTGGGACGCGTTCGTGTCGTCACGGGCGGCCGGGGTTTCTCGAGCGGCTGCAGTTTTTCGTTGATTACTCAGGTTCTACTTATTGGATTTAGATGTGTATAACACGACCTTCCTATCCTAGCTATCTTAAAGTGAAAACCAGATTTCAATTGGTTTAGGCGTTTTTTATTGTATAAGTAACAAACAGACAGACAGATAGACTTGAACTTTAAAAACTACATGTTTTTGTTTCAATATTTTCTAAGTCCCTCAGAACCATTTTTTTTATTTGCTTCCAAGTAAATACAAAATTTTCGTCCTCTCTGCCTTTATAATGAGTATCAAAGAAAACATGTGAAATATAAATATAAAAGAATATAAACTAACCTACCGACTTCGGTAATTTTAAAACCCAAAGAAATTTATTAGAGTTAAAACCAATAAAAAATCCTATTAGAACCATTTTGGACTTATACGCGGACGAAGTCGCGGGCAAAAGCTAGTAAAGTAATAAAACCTAACAATTGTGTTTTAAAACCGTAAGTAAACCACTAAAAATAGGAGTAGGTAGATAAAGCTAGGTAAGAAAATGAAAAGAGTGATATATTTTTAGGGTGTAGTATTGAAATACTACACTGGCGCCCACCACGTACTGCTTGAAGGAACATCTTAATAATACTTGCGTTTATCGAGAATAACGCTGTCTATGGTAGATTCGTGTAACTGTCATCTACACTTAGATCGCGCTATACTATCTTAAAAGTTTATCACACAAATAGCTAATTACCTACCTAGTAATACAGTCTGACACTAACCCCCTTATTCCAAAACGAGGTTTAAGGACAGTCCGAGATGTGGATTTAAACCTTGGATTTAGACACAGATTTACTCGTGAATCTGTGTCTAAAATAAATCCACATCTCAAACCTCGTTTTGGAATAAGGGGGTAGGTATCTCAGTTTGCCTAAGTAGATCTAGTTACTAAGTAAATAATTAAGTAAGTAGGTAGATAGATACCTACTTACTTAACTATTTTATGTAGACCTATTTGGGAAGTTTGATTAAAACACAATAAACAGTTCATTGAATTTATTGTTGGGACCACAGTGATGCCTCACCACTGTGGCCCCCGTCTTCTTGGAATATCGATGGGTCTGGACGGGGCCGGGCGCATGGATATGGGAAGAAGGGGTTGAATTCACGTCCTCTCCCTAGCTCTCCAGACCCTCTGATAAAGGCCTGCATCTGTAAAGATGTAAGATTAAAAATTAATGACCTATTTGTGATTACTTGATTAGAGAGAGATCCTACCTACGCACTGTTAAAACACCTTCACAGACACATTTCTCTCAACGATCTAAAACGATCTGCTCACCGTTTTAAACGTTGATTTTCTCGCCCGCGGCGCAGACGAAGTTGCCGAAGAAACCAGACGCCCGCGCCGCGCTGCTGAAAATAACCATCAAAGTACTAAAATAAAACCAAACATTAAAGGTGGACGCAGTTTGATCAGAGCCGAACCACGGAAAAAGGTACCTTATAATAATAGAGATAAGGTACTACATTTATATTTCCGATGACGTCATCAGAGTTGACCGCATCATCAGAGTCTACCGCATCGTCAGAGGCGGCCGACTCTGAAATATAAATGTACCTTATCTCTATTATTATAGGATACCTTTTCTCGTGCACGGCAAAAATTAGATTCGTTCGGCTCTGATCAATTGTGCGTCCACCTTTAAAGTTATAAATGTGGGAGTAAGGGCAACGATTTGAGTGAAAGAGAGACTATGCATGTAAGATGGAAAAAATTACAACATGGCGCGGCACCGGTTGAACGAGATGTTTTTGTGTTTCTTGATAGTAAATAGAAGAAAATTAAAAACGTTTTTTATTTCGCAACCCCCCAAATCCTACATTTGGAGGCTCGTCCGGGATACAAGCCAAGAGACAAACGTAGCGTTTGAGGAACAGAAAACACGACGAGAAACAAGACGTCACGCGGTGCCGAGATGAAGAGCGGGAAAAGACACAAGAAAATCCATCAACCAGATTACGAAGAAGACGACGCGATACGACGATAAATAGCGTCACAGATGCGCCAAATTTGCTCCAGCTGGCGACGGAGCTGGTCCCGTGTCGACGGCCAGGATAAGACGTACCCGGTGCAACGACGTTGAAGACAAGTTGAAGACGTTGGTCGCCGCTGCAGCAGCTTCTCGTCGCTCACGGAAACGGCGCTGTGGTTGAAGGCGGAGCGCCCTTACAAGTCATGGGACGACCTAAAGGGGGCCCGTAGCGCGGGAGTTCCCCGATACGGTCGATGTGAAGACGGTCCACGAACTCATGACTTCACGGAAGAAACAACAGAGTGAATCCAGTAATAGACTACATGTTAGTTATGAAAGAGCTAGGAAAACGAGGTATAATGCCGGATTATGTACTAGTGGAACGATGAGTTCGCGCAGCTCCGTGGGGCTGGCGACCCTACCGCGTGGTGCGGGGCAAGCTGCGCCCGTATGCCCCTACTCTGACCCGGAGTCATCAGCCTCAACTTTCAGAGTGGATAGTGGAGAACCTGTTCCCCTCGAGGGGTGAGCTCGACCCATCCAACATGGTGTCGGAGGAGTACGTGGAGCCGGACGAAGAGAGTGAAGGGGTGAAGGTTTCACCGGTGGAGTTGCGCTTTGCCGTGCAGCGCATGAATGCAAAAACCACTGCACCCGGTTGGGATGGAGTCCCGGGCAAAGCCTGGGCGCTGGCCTTAAAGCCGTACACACAGACGGAGTAATACTAATTTGAACAGTTATAATTGAAGAGATTCATTCTGAAAATCTTTGTTGATTGAGCTTGAGCTGATAATCTAACCATGTCACGTACAAGCAAGGTAGCTACTGCTCTTGGTGTTGATGCAGCTGATTTGAGAGAATTGTGTGCCGCACTTACCGGCGATTCGGCCAGTGCTAAAGACATCTACAGTCTCAAACTAACTGACACTGAATGGAGTTCCGTTCCAGTCATAAGAGATGCAGTAGCTTATCAGGGATTTGACCCTAGAAGGATAATAGCAGAGTTTTACAAAAACGCTGACAAGAACCCAATTGCTGAAAATGATGTACCTAACCAAATCCCATTTGATGGGCAGGTATTGAATGTTTACGAAAAGAATGATGCAAAAACAGATTATAAGCAAACAGATTATTAAAGGAGTTGGGGCCACGGTTTCTCCGTTTGATCAGCGCGTGCTTGGAGCGGGGCAGTTTCCTCATCTATGGTGGATGGGCAAACTGGTTCTGCTCAGGAAGGAAGGAGGGTCGACCGGCTGAGTCTCCGTCCGCGTACCGCCCCATAGTGTTGCTCGATAAGGCATGCAAGCTCCTTGAATGAGTCGTAGCTGCGCGCCTCGTCGCAAACTTCTTGGGGAGAGACGATCTAGAACTAGCTGATTCGCAGTTCGCAGGAACCGCTCAACGATCCACGCGCTATTGAGGGTAAAAGCGTTGGCGGAGGAGGCAGTTGCCCAGGATGAGGTTATCTTGGCGGTGTCATTAGACATTGCCAACGCCTTTAACACTTTCCCCTGGAGTGTCGTCAGGGAGGCGCTACGGTATCATAGAGTGTCTTTCTCTACCTCTGCCGCGTTATTAACGCCTATCTCAGCGACCGTTGGGTGGTCTTCCCTGCACGCGATGGTCAATCGGGTCGCCGGCAGGTTTCGTGCGGTGTTCCACAGAGGTCCATCCTCGGACCAATTCTGTGGAACATCGGATACGACTACGACCTCCGCGGGGGAAATCTCCCGGGCGTGGGTGTAACCTGCAAGTACCTAACTTAAATTATGATGTCTTTTTAGCAATTCACATTTGCCCCACATTCAAATAAGAAGCCCCGGAGGAATAAGTTCTGAAATATACAGAAATAGAATAGTGTAGGGGCTCTTGTTAGCCCTACACTATAGGTTGCAATAACACACTTGTTTGTGCTGTATAAAATATATTTTCTGATTATAAAGTAAGTAGGTATTAATGATTTATGCATGAGAACGCGCGACACTCTTGATGGTCGAACACGGACTAATTCTTGAGTAACGGGTAAACGCGCACCTCACACGTGTAATATTAAAATGATGAGGAGGCGAAAATGAAGGGTTGCACCGTACATGCTCCCGAGGGCGAGATGGGATGATGATGAATGAATAATATTAATAATTCAATAAGTAATTATCACTTAGAGTCCCTAAATGATCGATTTCTCGGTTTTGGGGTGGTGCACTTATCCACTTTATTGTCCACTTTATGAAATTCTGGAATCACGGGAGAAGAGCTGGGTAGCCCCGAGGACGCCGACAGTTCGGCCGGCACCGGCGAAGACACCGCCACTGACGGTGTGTCAGCGGGATGGGAGCCCGCTTGCTCGACCCTCACCACCGCCTGAAGAGCCGGACGCTTGTTGCCGCAGAGTCGACGTATAACGATAACCGTACCGAAAGACAATACAATCGCCAGAATGACGTATATTGCGGTATAATGGTGAATATCGTGACTGGTTACTTGAGGCAAATTTTGATTCTCTTTCAGGGTTTGAATTTCTTCCTTCATCTGTTCAAGAAGCTTGTCGGTGGAGTCATAAAGAGTCAAGTTGTCGTCAAAAACAGAGTTCTGAACGCTTATATTAATGATGTGGTTGATCGGTTCAATCTTTGGTATAACGATCTTGTTATTGACGTGAAGACTATTTGAACCTTGATTGTGAGAATGAATCGTTAAATTATCAGTTCTTATCAGGCATCCTTTTTCAACGCTGATAATTCCTGCTTTTTCCAGACGATCTGCTGACACGTGATCTTCACATAGCACCCGAATTTGACACGTGCTACAGCAAAAGTAAATTTACTTGTTTATCTCGCTGAACTCTATCCATTGATTGGTGCAAATGTTGTAGCTTAATTTACATTTTCTTGTGCTTTGCTCGGTTTGACACAAATTCAGATCGCTCTTTAGGTCATACACTGGTCTTGGTATATAACAAAGGTACGTGTCTTTGTCGTCGCGGAGGCATGACTTGATATCGAAAGCAGACAGTGTCAAGAAGTGTTCCTTCTTAAGGTTGATAGCGACGTACTCTCCCACTGGTACAATGGTTGCTATCATGTCGTCCCCGATTACTTGTGGAATAGGTATGACTTTCATAATCTCAAATGAATCTCGAGTAACAAGAGGAAGTCGTAGTTCGAATATTAAATAGTCTTCTGTCATTCGAGTCTTTATTTTTAGAAGACGATATATATTTATAAAATCACTTTGCAGGTTATTGACAGGTAGTGAAATATCTTTTGGTAGATGAATCATAATAGTGCTCAATGTTTCTTTTAGTTGTTCAGGAGGTAGCAAATGAACGTTGAACTGTCCATGATAGACATCAGTAATCGTGTCTAATAAAGTATTCTGGATGGTTGTTAGCTTTCTTAGCATGTTACTAGCTGCGATTGCGCCCAAACTGAATTCATTCGTCATCTGATTTCTGTCCTTTTCGATTTTCCATGTATTTTCCAGTTTTTCCAAATTAAAAGATAGCTGATTTATAATTTTACTTTGTTTGTTGATTGATTTTTCAGTTCGCTTCAAAACGTTATACTCAACTTCCATTACTGAAGTTTGATTCTTGATAAGCGATAGTAAGTGTCCTTCGTTGTGTTTAATTAGGTCAATGTCTTGTTTATATTGGTCAGCAAAACGCTGGTCAAGTACTCCGAATAAACTATTGGCTAGGTAACCGACACCGTCGATAAGACCTCTCTTGCGGCGCCGGCGTGTCTCTTGTCGCGTGCTTAAATGTTGATTTAGTAGCAGGTGATTATAGTAATCTAATTCTGAGTACTCGTGTTTCAATTGTAATGAAATGACGTCACAGTGTGTATTGTCTCTGAGCTTCACACATAACTGTTGTAGGTAGTTTATGTATTTATCACATGCTATGGTGCCCTGCCAGTACGGGTTCATGTCATAATAGGTTATTATTTTCGATTCATCTCGTATTAGTAACATCTCAGCTACTCTGTCGAAGTATAGGCCTTGATTGTCTTTAAACTGGGTAGTATTGTAGTAGGAACCATGAGTCGGGGATATAGTGCTCATGAAAAATAGTAATAGAGTAGTAAGTGTAGCAAAATGGAAACCCGATTTCTTTATCTTTTTCTTTTCGTTTGATGAGTCATTGTTTGTATTTGACGTATTATTAGCTTCATCGGTTCGATTTTCGTGTACTGGAAGGATGGATAATTTTATAATTGGACGCTTGGTTAGCCCGTTCTTGGTTTTTAGTGTGACAACTCTGACGTGGCCATCAGATCCTGGGTGTAATTCGACTACGCGGCCCATGGCCCATTTCCCAGGAGGCATGTTGGCGTCATTTATCGTCACTACGTCGTTGACCTTGATGTTAGGTTGTTTATAACGCCACTTGCTTCTTGCCGTGAGTTGGCTAAGGTATTCTAAGCGCCATCGTTTCCACACGTCGTTAACAATTCTCTGAGTAAATTGCTATCTTGTACGCATGTCAGTTTCGGTTTCTAGTATACTCATGTTCTGACTCAGATTGATAAAACTTGATGGTGTGAGGAACTCTAGATCGTTGGGATCTTCCGTTAGAGGACATAGCGGTCTTGAGTTAAGTATAGCCTCTATTTGTGTCAGAACGGTGTAGAACTCTTCAAATGTGAGTTTCTGCTCTCCGATCACTCTTCGAACATGATACTTCATATTTCGGACGGCAGCCTCCCAGATCCCGCCTGCCGAAGGCCAGGATGCTGCGTTAAAATGCCATTCAATCTGCATATTCGTGATCTCGTGGATAAAATCTTGATCAAAGGTGGCCAAGGTTTCCTCGAATTCTTGTTGCATGATATTACTCGCACCGACGAAATTAGTTCCGTTATCGCAATAGATATGTCGAGGGGAACCCTTTCTTGCAGCCATTCTGCGTAAGGATGCTAAAAACGCCGATGATGTGAGATCAGAGACGAGCTCGAGGTGGACTAGCTTCGTCGCCATACATACAAACACTGCAATGTAACCCTTTGTTGTCTTTATCCCGCGACCCTTGTTGGCCTTGATTAATACGTGTCCAGTAAAATCGACACCTGTATGGTAAAATGGCTTGGCTTCATTGCATCTCTGTGTCGGTAAATCTCCCATCAGCTGTGTCATCTTGCTAGGATTATGTTTGCGACATGTTACGCAAGTACGTATGCGATTTTTTACAGCGTTGTTGCCACCGATTATCCAGTATCTTTGACGGATATTAGCTGAAGTCACTCGGGCGCCGCCGTGTAGGGTAAATAATTGTACATAATCAATAACTAAGTTTGTAAAAATAACCATGTTTTGGTAGAATTATAGGGTGAATCATTTCTGAGCTCATGTTAGCCTTGTTTAATCTTCCACCAACTCTTAAGACACCTTCTTTATCGAGGTAAGGATTTAATTGCAGTATTTTACTTTTAGTAGATAGTTTCTTGTTTTCTAGTAAGTTTCGTATTTCGTCGGTGAATTCCATTCGTTGTATGTACTTTATTAAAATAATTCTTGCTTCATTTATTTCTACTAGTGTCAAATAACTTTGTTTGTTTGTATATTTATGCCTCGTTTGATTGATAAATCGACGTACCCATGCTAGTACTCTGATTAGTGTTGTAAACGAGCTGTATTTTGTTAATAATAAGTCAATAAAAGTAATCTCTTGAGACACTAAATTAACTTGTTTTAGGTTCTTTACTTCTTCCTCTGTAGTAAATTTTAATTGACTTTGATAGTTTTCCTTGTTGAAAGTAGGTAGCCAAGAGGGTCCTTTCCACCACAGAGCGTGTTCCTGCAGCTGATCGACACTCATTCCACGGCTAGCACAGTCAGCTGGATTTTCTGCTGATTTTACATAACGCCACGTGTTGGAAGGCATTACATCTGTTATTTGTCGCACCCTGTTCGCGACAAACGGCTTCCACCGCCCTGGATCTCCTTGTAACCATGCGAGTACAACCATTGAATCTACCCATCCGTATGTTTTGATTGTATAGGTATTCAAACATTTTTGAACTTTTTCCATAAGTTTAGATAATAGTAAAGCACCGCAAAGCTCTAGTCTTGGTAATGCTGGTACTAATCTTGTCTTGCCGGCTACTAATGTGACTTTGTTGTCATTGTTAATTGTTTTGCAGTATATTACACAACTGTAGGATTTGTTAGACGAGTCACTGAACCCATGTAATTCTATCTCTTTACACTCGCCTGTAGTACTTAACCATCTGGGTATTACAAATCTATGTATCCTTATTAGATCCTCTCTAGCTCTTGCCCACTCCTTGAGAAGTTCTTCTGGTAATTTATCGTCCCATTGGATATTCAGGTTCCAAACCTTCTGAAATATGATCTTTAGTTTTGTAGATAACGGTGATAACCAGCCGAGAGGGTCGTATAATTTTGATAAATCAGACAACATGGATCGTTTGGTAGGTATTTTGTTTGTTGTTTTGAGATCTCTTGCTTTAAATTGGAATGAATCTGTAACCGGATTCCACTGCAAACCCAACGTTTTTGTTAATTCAACTTGCTTAAATTCAAAATTTTCTTGTTCGCCTTTCTCTGCTCGTGGATCTTGCAGTTCGGTTGCGTTGGAGTTCCATTTCCTTAGGTTAAAACCACCGGCTTTCAGTAACCTTATTAGATCTTGTTTTAGTTGTACTGCGGCCTTGACAGACTGTGCCCCGTGAAGAACGTCATCCATATAAAAAGAGTCTTCTAGAACTTGGATTGCTGGGCTGTTTTCAAAGTTAAACCTTTCATCTTCCGCTAATTGCTTCAAGGTCATCATCATTTAAATCACCCATTTCGATTTTATTCAAAAAAGGTTGCACTTTTAGAAGACTGCCTCATGGGGACGTAGAATTCGAAATTTGAAATGGTAGAACATTGTCTCTACATAGTATGAAATATACGAATCATTCTATATTCAAAAGTAGCTGCACCTCGCGGTTTCACCAGCATGTCCCGATCCCGTGGAAATATGGAATAAAATGGGATATGCGTGGGATAAAAAGTATGCTACACTATTATGTATTCTGTGACGTTCGTGTTTAGTGGGACGCGTTCGTGTCGTCACGGGCGGCCGGGGTTTCTCGAGCGGCTGCAGTTTTTCGTTGATTACTCAGGTTCTACTTATTGGATTTAGATGTGTATAACACGACCTTCCTATCCTAGCTATCTTAAAGTGAAAACCAGATTTCAATTGGTTTAGGCGTTTTTTATTGTATAAGTAACAAACAGACAGACAGATAGACTTGAACTTTAAAAACTACATGTTTTTGTTTCAATATTTTCTAAGTCCCTCAGAACCATTTTTTTTATTTGCTTCCAAGTAAATACAAAATTTTCGTCCTCTCTGCCTTTATAATGAGTATCAAAGAAAACATGTGAAATATAAATATAAAAGAATATAAACTAACCTACCGACTTCGGTAATTTTAAAACCCAAAGAAATTTATTAGAGTTAAAACCAATAAAAAATCCTATTAGAACCATTTTGGACTTATACGCGGACGAAGTCGCGGGCAAAAGCTAGTAAAGTAATAAAACCTAACAATTGTGTTTTAAAACCGTAAGTAAACCACTAAAAATAGGAGTAGGTAGATAAAGCTAGGTAAGAAAATGAAAAGAGTGATATATTTTTAGGGTGTAGTATTGAAATACTACACTGGCGCCCACCACGTACTGCTTGAAGGAACATCCTTTCCTCCTGAACGCAGGTCTTCTATAGTTCAAAGTATAGGCCCTATGACAGCATGGATCTGTTTGCTTCGTAGTGATCTACAGGCGGAAATATGCGGCAGGGGTTAAAAGGGCATCCCACATTCCCTGCATAGATGATATCATTGAACTAAGAGTAGGTACTAAACAAGCCTCAAAAATTTCCACATTAATTGCTGAAGTTTTAATGATCACCACTTTCCATTTTTTGTAGCTGTGTGGAGGAAACAGGGTGATAAAAAAAAGTTCTGAGTTATTCAGCTCCACTGGCGCTGGCGGATGGTATACCTACAAGACGGCCTGTAATTTAGACGTTACGTTTACAATCAGTGGCACTTAAAAGAAGAGAAGGCGTCACAAGTGGTTTTTCATGGAATCTTCGGAACTCATAAAGAAGACCAGTCCATATTATCGGAAATTACAGACGTGGCCAGGTGGTTTTTAAGTGAGGAAATGGGTAACTGTTTCAGAAATCAAGGCACTACTGCAAACCATCGATCATATAACCGAATAGATACAACATCTCTTCGTTTTTGTTTAGAACGTAGTTCACCAAACTATGAGGTAGCGGGGGGCGTAACTGCCGAGGTCATAGTGTTGGTAATAAGTAATTACTAAATATCGATGCCATAGATTTTATCGATGTTTGTATTATAAAATTATTGAAAAAAAAACTGCAACGAATGTTTTTTTTTTCAAAACCACAAAACAAATGATGTAAAAATCTGTCATCACTTCACTATCACTTCAATACATAGTATAAAACAAAGTCGCTTTCTCTGTTCCTATATCCCTTTGTATGCTTAAATCTTTGAAACTACGCAACGGATTTTGATGCGGTTTTTTTTAAATAGATAGAGTGATTCAAGAGGAAGGTTTATATGTATAATACATGCATAATGTAGCCGTGCGAAGCCGGGGCGGGTCGCTAGTTTTAATTACAAACCCAAGAATACCTAGTCTATTCTGCCATGCTATGCTTATGCAGCAATAGATAATTATTTTGTACATTTTGGTTACATTGTACACTAGCATTTAAAATCCAAGATAACACAATAGGTACTTGTGTATTATAGGACAATGAATAATAAATGAAATATTGCAGGACATGGCACACAACGGCATCTAGCCTCAAACAAAGCTTAAATAATAAAAAGTTTTTAAGAATTTTAGGTTATGTTTACCTACTATTTTTTTAGACAATATTTTTTTGTTAATTACACCCCCGATCGGCCAGATAAAATACTTTTAACCTATACCTCGTCTAACATACAATATTTTTTTAGGGTATCAAAAGTAACAGCTTTGATTATTATATTGGCCTCATTGCAATGCTCGATTGCTCGAGTAAGTAAGAATACTTTTTGATCAGCTGTGACTTTGTTTATGAAAAAGTATCCAATCGGGACCTTCCATTTCCCATTTAAAGGAACAACCAAATATACTAGCGCGTCAGTACATTCCTCATTGCAATCCGAGTCAATAGTACAACCAAAGTCTACATACCCAAATGTTTTCTCAACCTTGTTTTTTATTTTCATTTCGTCAAATATTATAGTGCAATATAATGGTGTTTCGGATAGCTCTGCTTTAATTTTTAACGTTTCTAATGATTCCTTAGTAAAACCCGGACGTCCATCTACTGAATTATACCACTTTCCTAAAGTTTTTACAGACGGTAAGCATGAATAAAAAGTTTTGCGTACATAGTTGTATGCCTTGGTAGAGTAAAAATTCAAAGTTAGAGCAAAAGCTCTGAGTTCTGGAGAGTACTTTTTTCTAACAATTTTACCAAATTTGTTTCGTAACATTTGTCTCTTAATAATTTCTCTACATTTCACGCCAACTGTACTAAGTATAGCTGCATTTTCTGTTGAGATAAAACTTTTGTTTTCCAGTTCCGCTAGTAAGCTTTTTATTGATTTAATGCGTTTTTTCATAAACCGGTTGGAATCACGTACTTTTCTAAGTGCCCTGTTCTTTAAATCTATAATTTGTCTACAAAGACGTTTTTTTGTCGGTGACTCAAATGCCGAAGGAGTATTTGGAAGAATTTTATATTTTCTTTTTCTCGTTGGAGTCCCCAGATCTGGCACCGTCTGAATAGTAGAAGACTGTGTAGGCTCTTGAAGTGACGATGAACTTGGCATCTGTAAAGATATTCATACTTGTACACCACATACATTTTGGTAAATTATTATTACATTATTAATAAAATTTAGTTTAATCGTTGTTGTACCAAAGACACAATAAGTTGCTGACTATTCAAAAAAATAATTATGTTAGAACTTAATTTTTTTTGTGAAAGCCTATAATAAACCTTCCTCGATAAATGGAAAAAAAATCAAGTCGGACCAGTAGTTCCTGAGATGAGCGCGTTCAACCAAACAAACAAATAAACAAACTCTTCAGCTTTGTAATATTACTATAAATATAAATAGAACGACAAAAAATTGAATTGGCTGAAATAAAATTTAAAATGAAAATTTGATGCTGACTGTACCTACCATCTGTGGTAAATATAAAGTAGGGACAGCAGTATCCACGAGTCGCCTTCGATTTTTCATAACGTGGAAGCAATCTTCGGTAAAATGTCTGGAACAAATCGTGCTGTGATAGCGCGGAAACCATTTTTCTCCACGACGAGTGACATCGATCCATTTTAATTTTATGTCGGGAAATTTATTCGGAAATCTAAAAAAAGATAAGTACATAAGTATATATAATTTTTTGCCCTACATTACGTAAAATACAAAACCATGTCAGTTCTAAGTTTTATCGAATCGATATTATTTTTTTCATTTATACCCCACCACTACTTACACGTGCTTAATATTTTTGATAAAATAGCACAATTCGTTTTCTATTGCACTCAATAGAAAACGAATTGTGCTATTTTCCCTCACTTCGCCCTCACTGGGCGCTGTATCGATATTTCAAACAAATTTGTTCCTTACCAATTAGTTTGCGTGTATACCGCATAAAAAAAAAAAAATTGTTTTAAAACCAACTTATTTGTGCAGTTGAGTGGAGGCGCTAGTGTCCGTACTAAAACTGAATTTTCGCACCAAAATATGGTTAGTTTTTGTTTTGTTACACGCAAAAAAGTGTTGGTTTTACTACAAAAAGACTTCAACGCGAGCCCGTTTTATTTGACGAACAATTTTTACCAAGATATCTTTTGCAGTTGGGACAGTCAAAATGAAAGTTTAAATCACTTACCGGTGGAAAGTTATCCCATCTTTCTGGTAGCTGGATGTTTTTTTTATTTTTCCCACACCATTTTATAGAACAATACACCATTTCTGAACCGATTCTCGCGACGACAACAGCAAAAAATAATAAAAAACTGCGAGTAATCGACTGCACCACTCCTTGGTTCCCACTAAAGTTGTATTCGAAAGGACCCTTTGATATAGAGTCTAAAACTACTATGCGTGGTGAACATTACAGACCCTTCATTAGGAGTCTATTGGTAGTGGTCGATGACTGCAAACGAAGGAAACGTACGTTGACCTGTGGTCAGATATTATTCCAAAATGTCTTGCGCAAATCAATCTGTTTACAATTTTACAATCAGGTTGTGACGGTACCTTGCTTTAGTTGCCTAAGTTGTTTGATACCTCGTTTTTTGAACACATAGAGAAAAAAACGGCTTAGTCGCAGAATGTCTACTTCGCAAAATGTCTCCTAGTCGCAAAATGTCTCTCTCATAAGATGCGAAAAAGACATTGTGCGAAAGCGACTTTTTGCGAAAGAGGCATTCTGAGAAAGCGACATTATGAGAAAGAGACATTTTGCGACTAGGAGACATTTTGCGAAGTAGACATTCTGCGACTAAGCCAAAAAAACGCATTATGACTAACACCGGTAAAAACACTTCCTGAAATTATAAAAATATTGACAAGCACTCTTGAAGAATTACATGACAATGTCCGAAAGACTTTCCTGCGTTGCTTAATAAGTTATGGCAAAGGATCATGGATAATTCTGCAGAAAATCTCAAAGCTGGCTTTAGGAAAACCGGAATTTTTCCCCTAGATGAAACCCCAGTGCTGCAACGCTTGCCTTCTTATAAACATCCAGATGCACCACCACAAGATCCGAGCCTCATTTCAAAATCCTTCGTCAAATTCCTACAAAATAAGAAAAAGGAAGTGGTTCAAACAGGCGGTAGTGGACGAAAAAAAAACTGTAGATTTCGAGGCCTAATCTAAAAACTGACATAATTTCCAAAAAACTGTAGATCTACAGTTAAAACTGTGGGGTTGGCTACCCTGGTCACACGTAGGTAATGGTATCTGCTACTAATACCACAGTCTTAGTCATGGAGTTCTTAGGCCTCGGTCTCAAAGTCGGCGCGCAGCGGGGCGGCGCGGGCGGCAGCAGCGCGTTCAAAGGAGCCGACCTGCCGGTAGCGGGTCGCTCCTTTGATCAAGGCGCTGCCCCTCCATACCCGCTGACTTCGGGACCAAAGCTTTACCCATAACAGACTCATGAATTAAGCTTTGATTTCAGAGAATGGCATTGAGACAACCTATTTTAGGGTTAACCTATTTGATGAGTTACCTGAAAGAATTATGCCCTAAAATATCAACAAGGCTCTACATTAAAAAGAAGATAAATGAACTCCTAACGGCACAGGTATGTATGTACTACAAAACTTTTTGCAGCAGCAGCGTGCAGCATTCATGTCTTAACGGGAGATACATCTTGCATCTTGGACTTATTGTACTCTTACTTAGAGCACCATTCAGCAGCATTCAAGTGATGTTAGTGGTCATGTAGGGGGGGGGGGGGGGATAATATAGGAATAGTATCTGTTTCAGATATCAGGTCATCTGGAAGTAGGTCAAACTTTTGATCAATATTAGTGAGTGAGTGAGTGAGCCCCGGTAGGTATCCTATAGGATACCTACCCACTTTTATAAATGTGAATATTGATGCATTTCAGGGGACAACACCGTGTGTTCTTTTATTACTTGAGACTTTCAAGAATGTAGAAGACAAAATGAATAGTGGGAAAAGTCTCAAAAAAAAATTGGGAGGTGGCTCAGGTCCTTAAAAAGAACAGGCATAACGTTACAGGACCTCAATGTGCAGCTAAGCTGCGCAGTTTGAAAAAAACTTATAAGACGGTCAAAGACCACAATAATAAGTCGGGTAATGATCGGAGGACTTGGCAGTACTATGAGGTATGGTTTTTTGATACAGTAAATAAATCCTAGTTTATATATATGCACCATCATCGTTGTAGGTCATGGACGACTTATTTTCTAAAATAAGCATGGTGTGCCCCCGTTGCCTGTGCATTATCAACAGGCCATACTATGAGACGAAATGAAGAAGGTGATACTGAAATGAATAGTGGAGGGAGTTTGCGTGGTAAGTGTTCAAGGGTGGATCAGACTATCTGTTATTAACTCAAGTGTTGCAATTAATGTTTTAAATATATGGAAATTATTTTTTCCTCAGAGTCATCAACTCCCAAGACCTCAGTCGCCTCTCTCCTTGCTAAAAGAATTCACCAAAAAGAGGAACATGAAAAGGCTAAGGTCAGACGACACAATGAGAGGATGGAAATGGATAAAAAGCTCCTAGCAGCCCTAGAAAAAATCGGTAATAAGTAATAATAATTTAATAGTATAGACATTTGTTGTGTACCTAAATATTTAATAGTTTAGACATTAAAATTTGTTGTGTACATAAATATTTAATAGTTTAGACATTAAAATTTGTTGTGTACATAAATATTTAATAGTTTAGACATTAAAATTTGTTGTGTACATAAATATTTAATAGTTTAGACATTTGTTGTGTACATAAGTATTTAATAGTTTAGACATTTGTTGTGTACATAAATATTTAATAGTTTAGACATTTGTTGTGTACATAAGTATTTAATAGTTTAGACATTTGTTGTGTACATAAGTATTTAATAGTTTAGACATTTGTTGTGTACCTAAGTATTTAATAGTTTAGACATTTGTTGTGTACATAAGTATTTAATAGTTTAGAAATTTGTTGTGTACCTAAATATTTTATAGTTTAGACATTTGTTGTGTTCATAAATATTTAATTAGACATTTGTTGTGTACATAAAGATTTAATAGTTAAGACATGTGTTATGTACCTAAATATTTAATAATAGTTTAAACATTGGTTGCATACCTAAATATTTATGAGTTTAGACATAAAAATTTGTTGTGTACCTAAATCCTACTAATATTATAAATGTGAAAGTTTATGTGTGTGTGTATGTTTGTTACTCTTTCACGCAAAAACTATTGGACCGATTGCGATGAAACTCGGTATCTTGATAGCTGGAGACCTGGATTTTTATCCCGATATTCCCACGGGATCGGGATTTACGCGGGTGAAACCGCGGGGCGCAGCTAGTATTTAATAGTTTAGACATTTTATTTAGAAAAATAATCTTGTTATATTCCCCGCAATTGGGAAAGGTTGCTATAATTCGTTAATTTACAATCACTTGTTTATAAGAATTTTTTGGCTGGAACACAGCAAAAAATCTACTTTAGACTTTTTCAGAATATTTACTTTGTATTTTTTGCAATCGACCGTAAGGCGTTCCACTACAGCCTTATCGACACAGCGCCTACAACGAAAATCGTTCAAGTGGTCGCCACTGGCGTTCAACGCGCTTGACAAGTGGAACGCACTCCTAGTCGTCTGACCACGACGATTTTGGTCCTAAACGAGCCGGATCATCGATAAGTGTACTTCGTTTACTCCGTAACCACCGAACTCTCATCACCAGAAGAGATGGGTCTCGCCAGGAGTGCTAAGCGACCGCGAAGAGATGGAGGTACGACGCCGCGACGAAGAACGGCGCCGTGAACAACGGAGAATACGTCGCGAGAAGCGACGCATCGCGAAGGAGCGCGAGCGTCGGCGGTCCCTCGAACCGCTGGCGTCACCGTCGACGCAGCAACAGCCAGGCCCTTCTACCCGTCGCTACGTCGAGCCTAGCACAAGTCAGCGAACCACTAGCTCTACCCTGCGTCTTCGCTTAGCGGAATTTCAGGAAGCTGAAAAGCTTGCTGAAATTACGCGAAAGCAAATGGAGATAGAGAAACAAAAACTGGCTTTAAAAGCGGACCTCATAAGAAGGCGGCCGTAGAAAAGGCCACGATCGAGGACGTGGAAGGCAGCGGCGTAAACGAAGACGCAGGTACCGGTACACAATAAGATAGGTAAAACAATACCCCGCTACAACGGGGTGAGCAGGGGCGCAGCGCAATGCAACCCGTCCGGTAGAAGAGAACGGCGAATGGAGACGGAGAGAGCGTTCGCGAACGCCGGGCTGGAACAAGATCGAACAGCCCGTCGAGCCAATGCAGCGAATGTCAACCCCACAATACCGAGGCAGCATCGAGTGACCAACGTTCGACGGGGCTCTGGGCGATTGGTTGACATTCAAGGCGGCGATGGAGGACTCGACGGAGCTGAATAACCTCCGGCCGATAGAGAACGTACTCCGGCTTTGTTCGTGCCAGAAAGGTGAGGCACGTGAGTCCGTGGTGACGCTCCTATACTCGACAAAAGATCCGAACGCCATCATGCGAGCGCTGGAACTAAGCTTCGGTCGCGCGGACCTACGGAAGTTGCCGAGAGTAGAAACGGCGGCGACGGAAATAAATTGTAGAAGTTTGCCAAACTAACGAGTGTTACAATTGGTCTACAGGTATTGGTGGCGTTATCTTTTTTCGCGACTGGGAGCTATGAACGCTTTGCGGGGAATTCATTAAGTACTCCCATGTCGCAACAGTCAGTATCTTGGGCTATAAGAGATGTGACAGCAGCATTGAGCAGCCCTGAGATGCTGCAAAAGTTTATAAAATTTCCGCAAACCCATGAAGAAAGGGATATTATTAAAAGAAGGTCTGTAAAATGCTTTTGGATCATTTGTTAATTTATTAAGAACATGCTATTGAGTTCACCATTACACATTGATAAGTGCTGTAATAGCTGAGTACTTTTTTACTTTTCTAAATTTTTATGAAAAGTTTGGCATTCCCTGCTGTGTTAGGCTGTATTGACGGGACGCATGTGGTTATTGTATGTCCATCTCAGAATGAAGAAAGGTTTTTCAATAGAAAACGTTTTCATTCCAGGAATGTACTTATTGTATGAAGATTTAAATGTGTTACCCTTGCCCAGGTATTTAAAATTATTTTTACAGATTTGTGACTCGGATCTAAAATTTTAAGCGTAGTTGCATCTTTTGGTGGAGCTTCTCATGACAGTTTCGTTTGGAATCAGCATCCAGTTAAAAACCACCTCATAGAGCTGATTAACTCTGGTGAAACTGTGTTTTACTAGGTAGGTTTATATATATGTACTATACATATTATCATTATCGATCCCATTCATATTAAATGACATTATTGCAGGAGATCCTGGATATGCACAAAGGGAGTACATGATGACGCCAATCGTGGATACTGTGGCTGGCTCCTTAGAGGAGTACTACACAAAGATGCAAATAACAGCACGCAACACAGTTGAGCGCACTATTGGGGTGCTCAAATCGGTGGTGGTAGGGACATAGGGTGTTACATTATCGCCCTGATATCGCATCGAAAATAATAAATGCAGGCTGTGTGCTGCATAATTTGTGCACACAGCCTGCATTTATTTGTAAGTCGGTGCTGATCATGAATCAGAGTCTGCACAGAACGAAAGAGGTGGAGCTGCTGTGGAACTTCAAAGAGGTTTAGCTCGTGCAAATCTTGTGCGCTAATTATGGACAAAACGCGGCAGACGATAGTTACCTTTTTGAGATGGCGATGGCGACGGCGACGCAGCTTACAGAACTCGAGTTTATCGCCGCTGTGTACGCCGCTGCATTCGCCAAGGCTGCGGCGGCGAGAGAGAAGCCACTAAATTTAATGACTATTTTGTAGATCAATTGCTTACAAGAAGCATTATTTTGTATTAATAAATAGAATTGCTATAACCAGTAACACAACCACTAATATGGTTGCCTACTTAGCTTCAGATTATTGTATTATAAGTTTACAATTTCTAAATCACTTTTTAATTATATTGTTGCCGACTGTACTTTTATAGAATAATAGGCATAAAATAAATTCGGGTGGAACGCGGAACAAAAATATTTTTTGCAATACTGTCAATTACAATCATATACAATTCGGGCGGTCGCCTCGCGGGCGGACCGACGAAGTACTCTGTTCGTTGCGGTGAGCCCGCGCCGTCGCCACCCGAACCCGCACCCTCACCAGAAGACAATCTTCTCTCCGACGACAATATCTACGAGATGTTCAATATGGCTACGCCAGAGGCCTAAACGCTACTCAATACTCCTGGGTCTCGGGACGTTTAAATTTATTGGTAACTTTCAGGACCCCGGAGAAAAGGGAATACTACAATCAGTCTGAAATAAATGGAAAGCCAGTCAAGTTTACCCTATTTCTGTATTTCATTGTCTTAAGAGAGAAGAAGTAAGAAACTCCTTCAAAGATCTTAGATTAAGTTCACCTAGTTCCTGCATATGGAGTACGGTTCTGAGTAAAAGTAAACAGCACGCTGAGGTGTTGACAGCACCGGAAAATTTAAATAAAGCTAAAATCAAAGATTTAAAAATCCGTTCTAATAATGAGTCAGAAATGAAAGAACCAAAGGGGAAAAACAAAATAAAACACCACCGTAGAATAAATTAATCAAGGAAGATTAAACAGGAAAGAAATATACTATTAATCGTAAAGTAAACTCGGATGATTCGAGCATTGAGAGCGATAAAATTTCTCTCCGTGATAGCGCATTAGAAATAAACTTAGAATACGAAATTCTTGGAGATATTGGCGTAGTGTGTGGAGAGTGTTATATCGCCCCTAAGATATGCGACTGGTTACAGTGCCTGCAATGCCACATGAGGTTTCAGGAATGTTGTTGTGAAGATTCAGCGAAATACCTAACGTGTAACGTCTAATTATAGGATTTATATAAAAAAATACATAATCAATATGACATACCTACACAATCTTTCCAATTTCATCGTGACTAACATTAGATGTAGGGGTATGCTGACACAGCGCTGTAGCGGTAGGTACTGTAAATGAAGTGCAGCGAGCTTGATCAGTGTAATTCTGAAATTGGTTTCCGTAGTGTTAAGGTTAAAATAAATTAAAGACAGTTATTTGGTGAATTTTGACTTTTATTAATATTCCGTCAAGGAACACAGTGCATAGGTCTTTCGGGTATTATTAGGTAGATACATAGCTCACCCAATAAACCATCAAAATACATATATATAACCCGAAATTAATAAACAGTGATTCAAATAAACAATGTGTATTTCATTCAGTATCTTACTGAAACAATAATAATGATTGTAGGCAATTTTTTCTGATGATTTTTGTGAATGGCCACGAGACGCGACGGCCGTAGTCACGTGATCGGCACACAAGCGCCACTTCGGAGCGACGAACGCCCGCGCGCCGCGCTCGACGCGTTTTTAGTTGTCTCTATGGACTCACGCGAGCGACATGCTGTGCGCGCCACGCGTCTCGCGACCACAATAATGTTGGTGATTTAACGTAGTGTATTAAGTTTAATAAACGCTTACTTATATCTATTCTCAAGCCAAAAAACCCTGTTTTCTTCCATCCCCGCGCCAAAATATCTACAATGATGGTTTTTCAAAACTATAGTAGTATAACTCTCCCTTACTTACTCTAGCCATGCAACACCCACTATGAAAATTTGTTTGAATAAAAAAGCATGAGAAATTCGAATGAAGTTATCACTTGCAACAAGCTAAGCATTGAGAATACACCAGTAAGCATCAAGACTTCTTACAATATGTATTACGTATTCTTATTAATTCCCCGAAGAAGCGTCTCTTACCTAGCCTAGTCTTTTTCAAAACTATAGTAGTATAACTCTCCCTTACTTACTCTAGCCATGCAACACCCACTATGAAAATTTGTTTGAATAAAAAAGCATGAGAAATTCGAATGAAGTTATCACTTCCAACAAGCTAAGCATTGAGAATACACCAGTAAGCATCAAGACTTCTTACAATATGTATTACGTATTCTTATTAATTCCCCGAAGAAGCGTCTCTTACCTAGCCTAGTCGCTTCTTTTATAGCGCATTACTTACTATGCTCATAGAGGTTAGTAAAATTATAGTAAGACTTAAGTTTCTGTTTACACATTCATTTGATAATGGTTCTAACCTTTTTTGATATAGAGTTAGAGAACTCGTAGGTGTATAGATAGATAATAAAATACCTCAAACGTGGAAACATGGGACGCAGTGGACTCTTGGGACAAATGGTAGGATTTTTTGAAATGTCGCTGGCAATACTAAACTTTCAAAATTTTGGTCAACTAATGGACTGTCAGGTGTTTCATACCGGAGAAGACAAACAGAGTTGCAACGGGGCTCTCAAAGCAAGTTATACCGGAGAAGACAGACAGAGTTGCAACGGGGCTCTCTAAACAAGTTTCACCGGAGAAGACAGAGTTGCATAGGGGCTCTCTAAACAAGTTTTACCGGAGAAGACAGACAGAGTTGCAACGGGGCTCTCTAAACAAGTTATACCGGAGAAGACAAACAGAGTTGCAACAGGCTCTCAAAGCAAGTTATACCGGAGAAGACAGGTTCCCACTAATTGGTAATAAAAGTATATAGATGTGCCGATATCAAGACCATCGCTCCGATACTTAGATGGAGTCACTAGACGTCGCATCTAAAGATAAAAACAGACAGCGATTTATGGCAGCATCTTGCCAAAGTCAGGATATCATTCCGAGGCATACCTAACGAAAGTACGTCTAACTTCAGTGTAGTCAATAAACATAATATATCTTTTATGTCCCTAGGACATTTCCCCAAGCAGAGCGCGATTACGTCTAGAACATCCGCCAGTAAGGAAAAATTCAAACGGGGTAGATGCGTGGTTTGTGCTCGAAAACGGGAGAGAAAGACAACAACTATCCTCTGTAGCCAGTGCAAAGTATATCTGTGTGGCCAATGCTGGAAGTCATTTCATAGTATTAAAAATTTATTATTCATCTGACTAATTATTTATTTATTTCCTTTTTTACTGTTTGGTAATTCCAAGAATGTACAATTCCCGATTTGCATCAATTTTCACCAATTATGTAATTCAGTTTATACATAATATGAATTGTACCAACCAGTAAAAACGGTCAAAACCAATTAGGTACTAGAGTGTTCTACGAAGATAAACTTTACCAAAAAGGGTCGCCTAGCACTAAGTTATCCGGAACAAATCTTCTTGTTCGATTCAATATCGACAATAAATTTCATTAAATTTTTGGATCCATGTTTTGAATAGAAACACTGGATTGAATATTATTATTCTCAGGTACCTACGTACTTTGAATAGTACTTGAACAGTTAATTGACGCGCGCGCGTACACACGCGCGTTTATATGTCACAATTGCTTTTTCTCGATTAATTTAATTTTCACTAATTTCATTATTTTAACTATTTAAATTCATTTTTTAACTTAAATTCTAATAATTAAATCTTTAACTTTTTATTAAATTATTTTGTAAACAAACATTTGTCATTACATGACAGTGACAGATAACCTTACAAAAATCAATAATTATCTTCCTGTCATTGTCTTATTTTACCCTGTTCCGTTTGTTTACGTTCTATTGGCCGGTTATTAGCCTGGACCATTCATAATATTTTTATGGCAACTTATTTTATTTAAATATTTTTTACTAATGGCATCAAGTGTAGAATCAGTAGCCAATAAACGGCGATCTTGATAGCCAATCAATGAAGCTTCTGTGAGGGTGGTGTTCCCCAGGTGTTGAGATATGGACTCTGAAACATTAATAGATAATTTTAATAATATTCAGGTAAATAAAGTTAACTTAAGGGTCCAGGCACTTTCTATAAGTCAATCATCGCATAAAATAAAAGTTGCTGATGACTCTACACAATCAGACCCACAAAAGCATAGGGGTAGTGGCATTAAACCACCTGTTAAAGTTAATAAATAGCTATGTAATTTATTTAAATTTAATTTTTTCTCTTATAATTATTTTTAATTTGTATTAATTATGTTTATCATTTAATTATATTAGAATTAATTCATAATAATTAGATAATAAGATTTTACTGATGTCTAGAGGAATAATGTTTAGTACTGCTAGACAAAGTACAAATCACAAGTAGGTTAATATGTATATTAAATAGTAAAAAAAAAATGCAAGTAAAATAGAAGCAAAAAAATAAAATAAAAACTGCCAGAAACCAACAAAAGATTATTAAACCCGTGGGCGCCACAGCAAACAAAAGTGAGACTGAGGACAGGAGGACATCAAGCTTAAGTAACCTATGTTGATAAAAAGCAAATGAGGGTACCGATGCATTCTGACTCCCCAAGGTTGGAAGAAATTGGTTCAGTATAATTTATTTTGTATGGGAATTTATTCAAAAAATCTTTATGTAATTTACGAGTTATATAATGAACCTACATCGAGCAAAAACAAAAAGGATCAAAACAAAAGGACAAAAAAATAATAATAGCAAAACTATGGTTCGCCTTACCGCGACGCGGAACCCAAGCACAACAAATTAAAATAGGTGTCGGGACTAGGTAAGGTTGGTATGGAGTGGTTCCGTATGATTTATTTTGTTAGGGACTTTGCCCTAGTTACAAAATGCCCCATTTCAATTTTATGGGTATTAGTAACAGTAGTACAACACTCCTATAGAATAAAATTGCAAAAACAAAAATCACTAAAAATTAGCTTCGACAGTAGGGTTTGCTTACATATTTTAAAGTGAACCCTGATTAGAAATTACAATAGGATCTTTAGTTTATTATTAGTGAAGTATGAAATTGGTATTGCCATTTGTTAATATTTATTTATTGTAATATCGTAAAAAAAAATATTATTGTTATAAATAAGTAGGTACTGTCACAAGTATTGTGACATATCCCCCCGTTTAACGGACGATTTCTCCTAGGAGAAATCGATAAATATGCAGCGCATACGGAATTTTAACAACCATCAAACAGACTCAAGGGCCATTAGGTCCAAGCGTGATAACATTGGCAAGATTAGCACAAGCTTTTGCTCCAGCAACAGCAGTAATCATCTGTGGTGTCACAGCATATTTGGCAACCTCAAAACAAGGTTATTTACAGGTATTGAGTTGCCTATTTTAATGACTCACACCATTTTCCCTGGGTTGCTAAGATCATCAGATGCCCAACTTATTGAGATTGCTAAGTACCTTAACGTCGAGACATCAATACTGTTGGCAACTCCAAGAGAGAAGAGGAGAATGGAAAACCAAAGTTTGGAGGAGCTCTTAGAAAGGTCAGAGTCATTTGTGATGGCAGCTGTCAATGGCTCAGTGGTGACAGACGCTGTAAAGTTCAAGTGTCTTGTGAAGGAGGAGTGTTGACACCTGAGGGCAATCAAACAATTGTCATCACTTCAATGGTCCATAATTTGTGCGTGCTGAACACGCACAAATTGGAAACTTATAGCAATGCAGTGAGATCAATGCAGTCCATGACAAGATTGCCAGAAGCTAGGTTGGGCGAAGGCACATCACGCCAGGACCCAAACTTTTAAGGTTCTGTGTTGGGCTAGACAACACAGGAGGAAGCAGCACAAGTCTAGCTAATGAATCCCAAAATTCATCTGACCTCACCATTGATTTTAAAGATGCCCAAACCTCAACATCAACCATCGAAGAGAGGTATGCACATTGTCTGAAAATTTATGAAGACTTGATTCAAAAGGATCAGCTAACAGATGAAGAGCCCTGCACTAAACACAACACAAAAAATGAAGAGAGTGCAAGTCCTGATGGAGCAGAGGTGAATCTTTCCAAAGAGACTATACATGCGTTGAAGTACAGTACTGCTAGAACCAACCTGCTAGAGTTGTCAGGCAAAGGTGGTCAGAAGGGCAAAGGACTTTCAGCATGTGTTAAAGAAAGAGTAAGAAAGTTAAGAAACACAATTGTCGACAATCTCAGGGCTTACACAGTTCCAATTACTACAGATAGTAATGATGATGAGTCAGATGAAACAGAGTGATTTGACCTGATGTTGTTTAGGGTAATATGAGGCATAAGTAATGTAAAGTGTAAGTAATTATAGAATATGACCTTCATCTTTATTGACTTGTCAGCAAAACATGTGAAATAAGATGAAAACAAAATAGATGATAATAAAAAAATAAAATGAAAACAAATAAAAATAAAATAAAATAAAAATAAAAACAAAAAGGATCAAAACAAAAGGACAAAAAAATAATAATAGCAAAACTATGGTTCGCCTTACCGCGACGCGGAACCCAAGCACAACAAATTAAAATAGGTGTCGGGACTAGGTAAGGTTGGTATGGAGTGGTTCCGTATGATTTATTTTGTTAGGGACTTTGCCCTAGTTACAAAATGCCCCATTTCAATTTTATGGGTATTAGTAACAGTAGTACAACACTCCTATAGAATAAAATTGCAAAAACAAAAATCACTAAAAATTAGCTTCGACAGTAGGGTTTGCTTACATATTTTAAAGTGAACCCTGATTAGATATTACAATAGGATCTTTAGTTTATTATTAGTGAAGTATGAAATCGTCTACGGAAAATTCGTCTAAAACAATTCGTCTAAAATATTTAATAAGTTAATATTTATTTATTGATTGTAATATCGTAAAAAAAAATATTATTGTTATAAATAAGTAGGTACTGTCACAAGTATTGTGACATATCCCCCCGTTTAACGGACGATTTCTCCTAGGAGAAATCGATAAAGGAAGGTTCTATATGTTCCAGACTATCTAGATACATCCACTACATTCATCACCTTTCATAGCTCCTAACATTGCCTAACATACACTACCTAACATAAAGCAGAAACAATTAATTTATTGAGACCGCAACCTTGCAAATAAAGTGTCTTGTTTAAGTACAAGAATCACTTAGAATGTAATCTAAAGGAGATGTTTCAAAAACAGTAAGTATAATGATCGCTCGATAGGTTAATAATAATATATAAAATTTACCCGGTTGTTTGACACGGCCTGTAAGAATTTAGGTGATGCCAAATAAGACTTTAGTCGTCTTCGCTAGTTCACGGGACTAACCAACGCAGGATAAGAGAATGGTTCAATGGGTAGGCATTGAATCATAAATTAGAATATAAAAACAACCTAGCGATCGAGAACTTATGTGAAGTGTAACAATAGAACCAAGTACTTCAAAAGAGATATACCCGTAATGGCATTTTCAATTGAAATTTTAGATATTTTCAATTGAGAACCTGCTTAATATATTATAGTATTGTCATTCCGCATTTTCTTTATGTACGGGTCACCGCACATTGTCTCATATTTATGTATGCATTGACAATTTTACTTAGTAGCATTAAAGCACTCAATTAGATCAGACATGTCGTATCATTTATAAAATAAATAATAACCTATAGTTATTTATTATAGATCAATCATTTATATAGATCATTCCATAAATGTGGGATTTACACACCACATTTTTCTTCGAGCCGGATCATTTCGTTGATCATTTGGACATTTTTTAGATCACTTTTATCAGTACATTTCAGTGCGTACCTAAGTGAATATCGTGTGAACATTGTAACATTATAGTGCAGTGACATTCATATCGGATCACAGTGCATTGGATCACATTTGGGTAACCCTTATCATTTTTGGTTACTGCGGAGGCTACCTTCGCGGGACCTAACCACATCATCAGATCAAAAGTAAGACTGTTCCTTATTATTGTTGATCATCATCACTGCTTTTCTCGAATATGGAGGAGATTATCAAGCTTATAGAGCGTCAAGCGGAAATATATAGTAACATCAAACAGCTCCAAATCAATTTCGGAAAAGACAGTGATGGTTAATCTGTAGTATGAAAGTAGGATCTTCCTGTCTTCATCGAATAGTATTGAACGTAAAATGATACTTTAGGGATAATCTGATATGAACTTTGCGTATTTATAGCGATCTCTACGACTTTTAATGAAAAGACAATTATGTTGCACGTACTGTACAGTAAGTTTCTTGAATTAAATTTATTAGGAAGAGTGTTTTGCAAACAAACATATGAAATGAGACTCATGCAAGTTTGCCTCGAAAAATCATTAAGTGACAACATTCTCCCATTAATTAGAGAACAGACTATGACTAATTCAGAATTAGAAGTTGCAAAGCGAATGGATAAAGTAGCATCTAGCTTAACAAAACAAGGCGAATTTAATATTAATTTAGATTTATCAAAATGGAATCAGTTGCAACGACATGAGACATCATGTTTAAACCCACAGAATTACGTTGTCACCTAGAAGGGCATTTGAATTCCCCGATAGTAAACGATGAAGTAAAATTCTTACTGGAAAATAAAGGAAAAGATTTCGTGTGTAAGAGACATAAAGATTTAAATAACGAATTTACAACCAAATATACTTACCTAAAAAGTTACGAAGAAGTTCCAGGATGTCCTTGGAAAATATTGGAAGAAATTATAGAGGGAATTAATGTAGAAGCAGTTCATAATATATCTCATTCTGATCTCAATTACTTATTAGAAGCAGCTACTTGGAACACTGAGATTCACCACCAAGCCTACTACGGTATTGAGTTAGACATAACCCCAAAATTAAACATCCTTAAAGAAGTTATGCGAGATTCAAGAAATCAAAAGCTATTTTTAATTAAGGAAAAAGTAGAATATATAAAGACAGAGCTCACCGAACGAGAACAACTATTAGGCAGATTTCACACAATCAATGATAATTTGCTTGTTGAAAAAGAGTTGAGTCTAATCAAGTTTAGGGGTCATCATTACCTGTATCCGACAACTATGGTAATGTGTGTCCTTGATAACTTACAAGTAAGATTTTACTTACGAGTTCACATATCTCATAAGGAAAAAGATGAAAATATCCCTGGATTGGTCGCCCATTATGATAAAATCCACGAAACGATATTATTTCTGCGTCAAAAATATAAGAATTCATTTTTCAATTTAATGAAGAACTGGGATGCCTATGTTATAGGTCACATCGTATCTGACACAACAGATGATTTAGGTTTCCAAACTCTTAAAGACTCGTTATATGAGGAACTATCAATGGAGTTTTCTCAAGTTGACTTAGACTTATTTTTTAGGCTTATAACATGTCAGTCATTTGAGAGCAATAGAGATTTATCATCTCAAATTGCACTTTATCTCTCAAACTTATGTAAAAATTATGGACACCCCGTCTTAGGACCCGGGGAAGGAATAAAACAACTAAGAGAAAATTCAAAAAAGTCAATTCAAGTTGATGATAACTTAGCCAAAAAGGTATTATGGGAATTCAGAGAGACATATATGTATTCATTCTTCCGTAAAAGAGGTCGGTATCCCATTCATAAAATAACAGGACCTATATCTTCTACTTTGTTTAAGTGTTTATCCGATGGCCGTTTACCAATGCAAGAAGAGAAAAACTCAATTCCTCTGGTTGATTGGGAAAATGTACACCTTGAGAAAAATCATGAACTTAGTCTCGAGATTGATGAAAAGGAACTACTGAAAGACACTGCCTGTGCACCACCGAGGGAAGAGTGGTTTATCCCTTATGACCCCTGTGCCTTCAAGTTCTTATACAATCAAAGAAAACCACGTGCAAGTGGAACCTACGAACCAAGAGTCTTATCTAGGTATCTAAAAGGCGAAGAAGGTGAATTAGCAACAAAAATTGCTAATCAAGAAAACCTCCACTACAGTCATAAAAGAGATATCAAGGTCGATGACATTGTTATTGTGAAGGATGAACTGCTACCGCCAACACGGTGGGCAATGGCTAGAGTGGTGGAAGTACACCCTGGAAAGGATGGTCATGTACGTGTGGTCACTATTAAAACAGCATCAGGAATTACCAAGCGTCCTATTGTAAAATTGTGTTTGCTACCTATCGACGCTCAAGGATATAGTCAATCACCTCAGCCTCCCGAAAATCAAGATCAGAAGGCATAGAGTCTACAGCAAGAAACTTACTGTACAGTACGTGCAACATAATTGTCTTTTCATTAAAAGTCGTAGAGATCGCTATAAATACGCAAAGTTCATATCAGATTATCCCTAAAGTATCATTTTACGTTCAATACTATTCGATGAAGACAGGAAGATCCTACTTTCATACTACAAGATTAACCATCACTGTCTTTTCCCGAAATATGAGCATTGATCAGGTTACTGAACCCAAGTACCTCAAATACGGTCAGATCAATCCGCCACTCGACCATAGAGTACTACGAGAGTAGAAAAGAACTCAGTTTCCTAAAGGAACAGTCCCAGCAGAATGCACGTCGTCGTCGTTGCCGGCGTCATCTTCGTTGTGGGAGGAGATCTACGTGAAGCTGGGGGGCGCCCGCGCCCTAGTCGCCGTCGTCATCGTCGTCGCAGCCCTGACGACCATTGCGGTTGTCGGGCCCAATATCAGTGATAAATAGTTTCATGAATATTTCGCGATCATTAAGTGTGTTATGTGTAACTAAGGGCACGTCGCCCATCAAATCAGTGCGTTTTAAAGTGCGTGACGAATTAGACGATAATTTGTGGAACTGAACAATCATTAGAATTAGTTTATTTACCTTTTTTATGATTTGGGATTTTTTATTATTTTGTGGGGCATCATTTTTAAATCAATCGATACTTATCGTAGTAGTTTTATATCGAACTTTATATTTCTTATCTTTTTTCGGTGGCCAAGATGTACGGGTCACCGCACATTGTCTCATATTTATGTATGCATTGACAATTTTACTTAGTAGCATTAAAGCACTCAATTAGATCAGACATGTCGTATCATTTATAAAATAAATAATAACCTATAGTTATTATAGATCAATCATTTATATAGATCATTCCATAAATGTGGGATTTACACACCACATTTTACTTTCCGTTAGGTGGGAAATTAAAAAGAATGGAAAATCATTTCAATTAGTACCTACGATTGTTAGTTAACTTGTGGTAGTTGCTCTTTTCTAACCAGCCTACCTAGCATGACGACCAAAACACGATACGATAAAGCTATATCACGCGATATAACTACATCAACTCTCAAAATATGATACATAAAGCCGCCATGTTGAATTTTTATTATAAATTGCGACAAAAATTATGATAAAAATTCAACATGGCGGCTTTATCTATCATATTTTGAGAGTTGATGTAGTTATATCGCGTGATATAGCTTTATCGTATCGTGTTTTGGTCGTCATGCTAGGCTAGCTGATTATTTATTTTATTATTTATATAATATGGCTGTTAATTTTTTTATGTGTTTGATGGTTGCTCTTTTCCATCTTAAATCTTGATAGCCAATCAATGAAGCTTCTGTGAGGGTGGTGTTCCACAAGGTATGGACTCTGAAACATTAATAGATAATTTTAATAATATTCAGGTAAATAAAGTTAACTTAAGGGTCCAGGCACTTTCTATAAGTCAATCATCGCATAAAATAAAAGTTGCTGATGACTCTACACAATCAGACCCACAAAAGCATAGGGGTAGTGGGGGTAGAAATTGGTATTGCCATTTGTTAATATTTATTTATTGTAATATCGTAAAAAAAATATTATTGTTATAAATAAGTAGGTACTGTCACAAGTATTGTGACATATCCCCCCGTTTAACGGACGATTTCTCCTAGGAGAAATCGATAAATATGCAGCGCATACGGAATTTTAACAACCATCAAACAGACTCAAGGGCCATTAGGTCCAAGCGTGATAACATTGGCAAGATTAGCACAAGCTTTTGCTCCAGCAACAGCAGTAATCATCTGTGGTGTCACAGCATATTTGGCAACCTCAAAACAAGGTTATTTACAGGTATTGAGTTGCCTATTTTAATGACTCACACCATTTTCCCTGGGTTGCTAAGATCATCAGATGCCCAACTTATTGAGATTGCTAAGTACCTTAACGTCGAGACATCAATACTGTTGGCAACTCCAAGAGAGAAGAGGAGAATGGAAAACCAAAGTTTGGAGGAGCTCTTAGAAAGGTCAGAGTCATTTGTGATGGCAGCTGTCAATGGCTCAGTGGTGACAGACGCTGTAAAGTTCAAGTGTCTTGTGAAAGGAGGGGTGTTGACACCTGAGGGCAATCAAACAATTGTCATCACTTCAATGGTCCATAATTTGTGCGTGCTGAACACGCACAAATTGGAAACTTATAGCAATGCAGTGAGATCAATGCAGTCCATGACAAGATTGCCAGAAGCTAGGTTGGGCGAAGGCACATCACGCCAGGACCCAAACTTTTAAGGTTCTGTGTTGGGCTAGACAACACAGGAGGAAGCAGCACAAGTCTAGCTAATGAATCCCAAAATTCATCTGACCTCACCATTGATTTTAAAGATGCCCAAACCTCAACATCAACCATCGAAGAGAGGTATGCACATTGTCTGAAAATTTATGAAGACTTGATTCAAAAGGATCAGCTAACAGATGAAGAGCCCTGCACTAAACACAACACAAAAAATGAAGAGAGTGCAAGTCCTGATGGAGCAGAGGTGAATCTTTCCAAAGAGACTATACATGCGTTGAAGTACAGTACTGCTAGAACCAACCTGCTAGAGTTGTCAGGCAAAGGTGGTCAGAAGGGCAAAGGACTTTCAGCATGTGTTAAAGAAAGAGTAAGAAAGTTAAGAAACACAATTGTCGACAATCTCAGGGCTTACACAGTTCCAATTACTACAGATAGTAATGATGATGAGTCAGATGAAACAGAGTGATTTGACCTGATGTTGTTTAGGGTAATATGAGGCATAAGTAATGTAAAGTGTAAGTAATTATAGAATATGACCTTCATCTTTATTGACTTGTCAGCAAAACATGTGAAATAAGATGAAAACAAAATAGATGATAATAAAAAAATAAAATGAAAACAAATAAAAATAAAATAAAATAAAAATAAAAACAAAAAGGATCAAAACAAAAGGACAAAAAAATAATAATAGCAAAACTATGGTTCGCCTTACCGCGACGCGGAACCCAAGCACAACAAATTAAAATAGGTGTCGGGACTAGGTAAGGTTGGTATGGAGTGGTTCCGTATGATTTATTTTGTTAGGGACTTTGCCCTAGTTACAAAATGCCCCATTTCAATTTTATGGGTATTAGTAACAGTAGTACAACACTCCTATAGAATAAAATTGCAAAAACAAAAATCACTAAAAATTAGCTTCGACAGTAGGGTTTGCTTACATATTTTAAAGTGAACCCTGATTAGATATTACACTTTATTCGACATTTAATAAATTTTGGAGCTAGTTTTTTTGAGAATCGCCTGTCCTTGTCGCTTTGATAGTAAGTTTTACGCCAAATCACGTCACCTACATTAAATTCAACATCTTTGCGACGGAGATTATATGGACCACAATTCCTAGCGTGCGCCTTAATTAAAAAACTTTGCACCTTGTCAAAAATTTTTCTAAGTTTGCCGGTATTCTCAGCATAAATATCCCTAGGCGAAAAAATTAGATCGTCGTTGGTTAGATCGACATCTTGATAGTGTGAACCACAAGTTACCAATTCTCGACCAAAAACTAGAAATGACGGGGTAAAACCAGTAACTTCGCTGACCGCGGTGTTCTCTCGCGAGGTGTTGTCCACGATAAGATTTTCAAAGCCGGTTTCGATATTTTCACAGACGATGCTTTACATTGGTTCCGTTCAGTTAAAAATAAGGTTTCACCCCCCCTTTTACGGAAAGATTTTACCTAAGTAAAATCGAAACAAAAACCTAGCTGCTAAAACTATCTGTTTGTTATGTTTACTGCATACATCAACATTCAAAAACCCCTTTCGTTTCTTACATGCAACCTTACATACAAAGCGATACACACTACGGACACTGTGCACGCAACCTTTCATAAAGAGCGGTTCCCTTAGCTCGGAAACTAGCGCTCGGTAACATAACAAAGCAGAGATGGTGAGGTAAAACCACCCACGAAGACAGACTGCTATAACGTAACCCCAAGGTAGTAGACATGCAGAGGTGATGTCCACTAAAAGATGAGACTTTAGTATCGTCTCGGTTAGATCACGGGCCTAACCAAAAGCAGGGCTTCGATTTCACAGGAATCGAATGAAACGTACAGTAAGCTACAAGAGAGTGAAGTGGTATTTAATATTTAATTTAGTGAAGCTAAGGCAAGTTTTAATTTATTTAAGTAATAAAATTTTATTAAAAATTAAAATTCTAGTTTGAAAAAAATAAGTTATAGTTTAGTTAAAATACCTAGTTATTGTAGGTATATAGTAAAAAATAAGGATTGTTGAACTCAGCATGAACAACGATCAAAGTATAACCTCCTTTAGTCGGTAGGTATACAAAAAACTAAGGTTCACAATAATTAGTTGTTATTGTGAACAAGTACAGTGTAGGTAGATACACTGTAAAAGTTAGTACGTAGTGAGTACTTCATTTTAGTTTTTATAAAAAAATGTAGGTAGGTAACTATTTCGTCAGAAATATTAAATAAAATATAAGTTGTACGAAGTTCAAAATCAAAGAAAAATATAAAATATGCAACGGAGGCATAATCAAGACAAGTTAAAAAATGTGAGATTTCAAACAGTTCCAACAGTATAAAGTAGTTATAGAAATAAATCCTATTCAAAATAAAATAGAAAAAATGCATTATGTACACAATAGCAATTATGATATTAGTTAAAGTTAGAATGTAGGTATGATATGAACCAAGCTTACGTTCAATCGATGCTGCAACAATGGAATGCGCCAGTGTTAAAAGAATATAACAGATTAGCTGTCTGTTACAATAATAAGCGTTAAAGTTATGTACGAAGTGATGATATTGAAATAATAAAAATTAAGTTAAGAATTGAAATGTTTAAATTTAGTTATTGAAAGGTAATGCGAACTGCTACGTTATAAAAATTAATTTAAAAAAATTAAGGTAGTTGAAAAATAAAAAAATGACTTGCAAAATTTGAACTAAAATTCGTTGCAATAAAAATGAAAAGATTAAGTTTAAAAAGGTAACACAATTACATAGCAGCTTATGTATCACTTAGGTAAAAAAACACTATGTACGTAGCAGTTCGCTGTAGTTCACCGCTCCGTTTACAGATGTAGGTTAGTGACTGCAAATTATTAGTAAAAAAAAAAACAAATTACCAGGCTGTGCAAATGGAAAAACCAACGGGGGCGCCACTGAAACACGTTGTATTTAATAGGGGGGATGAATTTAGAGGGGTAGAAAAGTGCGTTTCAAATTAGAAATTAACAGACAATAGATCGGCTAGAAGAGCGAGAGATAGCTAGATAGGGCGTGGGTAAATATAATTAAACGAAGGAAGTTTAATACATATATTTGCCTACATAAGATTTGCACTGCCTGGCATTGTGGCAAGTAGAAAAACACTAATCGGCACTCTCCTCGTTCGTCAATCCGGTGTACTTGTGACGACATGGCGTCTGGGTCGCTGATCACGTTCCAGGCTTCAGGTTCCAGCCGGGCCGAAGGATCGGTAGCACCGGGTGTGCGCAGATGGTGACGTCGAGGGTCCACGTGGACGGCGCTCAGAAGAAAGAGAGGCGTAAGAAGTCCTGGAAAGAACGTGATGCAGCTATAGGAACAGTGGAAAAATCCAGCTGTTCTGCCAATGCGCCGTCAGAATGGAGACAGAGACAAGGGAGGCCAAGTAGGAATAATAATTTGCAGTCGTAAAAAAAAAGGCAAAGGCAGATCAGCTTTACACAAAATAAGGTAGAATAGAAGAAAAAACTGTTGGAACTCACCATTATTTAAATGAACTTCTTACAAGATATTTAAAAGATAAAACAGCATGTCCACGCCGTGCCGGCTCGCGGCGGGCGTGGGACGCAGAGACGTACAACTGGTTATAATCTCAGGTTATAATAATTATAATGTCCAAAAGGAAGGAGCAAATGATCAGCTGACCTTTATATATGGACTTGGGGTTCTCACCGAGGGAACCACCACCCTAACAGAAGCTTCATTGATTGGCTATCAAGATCGCCGTTTATTGGCTACTGATTCTACACTTGATGCCATTAGTAAAAAATATTTAAATAAAATAAGTTGCCATAAAAATATTATGAATGGTCCAGGCTAATAACCGGCCAATAGAACGTAAACAAACGGAACAGGGTAAAATAAGACAATGACAGGAAGATAATTATTGATTTTTGTAAGGTTATCTGTCACTGTCATGTCGTAATGACAAATGTTTGTTTACAAAATAATTTAATAAAAAGTTAAAGATTTAATTATTAGAATTTAAGTTTGAAAATGAATTTAAATAGTTAAAATAATGAAATTAGTGAAAATTAAATTAATCGAGAAAAAGCAATTGTGACAGCACCTCTCAAATCAAAGTTCCTGTTGTGTTGTTATTTACGTGTATACCTACATGATTGCATATCAGTATTGATTGGCAAGATGCAGTGCTCAAGTGAAGACTCTGAATTATTTTTTACAGAAAGTGAGAAAGATAAACTAATTCTTCTCAAGAGTGGTTATACTTTGGATGCCGTAACAAAAGCGGCACAAATATTTGAGAAGTTACTTTCCATAAAAGTTATTTTTCTGTAAGTACGATTTTTATGTCGTCCCAATTAAACACAGATCAAAAATCCCGATTACACAAAAATAAATAATAAAAAACCCATGAAGCCGTGTTTTGCCATCACTTAATGCATTTATAACATAAAACATAGTCATATACTTGGCAAAAGTTCAAAATAACCCAAATATCCACGGTTGACATGTTATTTTACTAACATTTTTTTCATTTATTCACAGATCACATTCAGCGGTATCCGGAGCCGAAGACAAATAACAGTCTCCAACCTCACAACATCAGAAGAAGAAGATATCATCGGTGGCAATCAAGCCAATCACACCTGTCAGAGTCACGGCGAATGAGTTCTCCGGGAAGGACAGTGAATGTAAAGTCAGATATTCTTTCCGTTGAAGAATTCGCCGACGCTGATGCCGACGGGCAGCGTTCTAGAAGTCCTGAACGCAAAAACACAACACAAAATAAAAATAAAATCTAAAGCCGAAATAACCGAATTCGAACTTGGTTTTGAAATATTCATTAAATTAAGTAAGCCGTATAACGGTGCAAGGAAATCATTAAATTCCTTTTCATTAAACTGTAATAACGCATGAGTAAGCATCTGAAAAACAAAGGCCAGTGATATTTAGATATATCCTGAGCCAACTAACAGGAAAAGCAGAAGTTGTTACAGAAAGAAACTAACAATGTCTTAGATAATGACAGTTGCAGTGGAGACCGTGATTTACAAATCCCCAAACGAGGCAAATAGTCTCACACTTGAAAGTTAACCAAACACAAGAGACTAATATTCAGAATGTAACATCTGAACAATCGGTAGTATCTGATGAGGTATCTGATGAAACTGTCAGAAGCTTTCCAACTTCTTCAACAATGTGTTCAGCCCCCAACAGAACTTAATTCATACGCAGTATTTGGGCAGTATGTAGCTAATGAACTTCAAAAATATGATGCTGTAACATTAGCATGTGTGAAAAATGCTATATCAAAAATACTTTTTGAAGCCGACATGGGGAGATACAAGGCAGGGCATTATGGATACTGCACAAATCTGTCATATCCCGGAACATCTTCAGAAGCTACAACAACTCCTTTACCGGCATCTTCTTTATCATCTACTGAAACTCCACAATATCATGTAACAACTCCTCCACCGGCATCTTCATTATCATCTACTGAAACTCCACAATATCATGTAACAACTCCTTCACCGGCATCTTCTTTATCATCCACTGAGATACTACATTATCATGTTTTGCTACCTTCACATTGAAATAAATTAACATAAACACAAATATGTCTTATGATCCAATTCGAATTATTTGCTATTTTATTTATCACCGAAAACGAATGAAAAGCAATTTAAATAATCTAACACGAAATATGAAATTATACATGATATTGATGAATTGAAAGATATAGTTAGAATAAAAACTATTGATACGATGAAAAGAAAACTTACTGAATTTGGACACGCCGAGTCCGTTTGGACATTTTTATTAATCAAACACTTAGAAATCAAAGTAAAGAAATATTGTCCTTTGCGAAGAGGTACGTATATTAAAAAAATGTATATTAAAAATCGTCGTGTATCGTGTATTTAAATCAATTTAAATATTCTTTTTACACATTGAAATAATAAAATACCACACAAATGCTGATAATTCAAATACATCGGGATAAAGAAGGAAGCGGTTGTTCTTGATGGTGGAGACGGTGTAGAGGTTGATGCAGATGCTCGAGTGGAGTCGAAAGATGTAAATTTGGTGGATGTTACGGTTAACAGTTTATTTAACCAGGTTTACCCTGTGGTCGTACCAAGGTTCCGAACCTCAAAGTGGAATTTTGTTGGATAGACAGTCATGTGTTAGGGAATTTATCGTTAGGGTTTGAGACTATTTTCTAGAAATAAATTTTGATGATATTTTTGTTATTAGTTGCTTTGTCGATTAAGTCGATTTGTTGTCAAGCATTACTTTTAAGTGGTTTCGCACGGTGCGTTTGCAAATTCGTTGTTGGAATGAACTTAAAGTATTACACCCATGCATTTTGATGGTATAGATTTCGATTATTCTTTGGAATACCAACTTAGGAGTAGAAATCTAAAGTCATCTGAATGTCTATCACTGAACTAATGGATATGTCTAACTGTTTAGCTGTTCCTCTTTTTAACTCTGTTTTAGTAGACATAATTAAACAATATTATGTTATTTGTACGAGGGTATCACGTTGATGTAATGTTTTCTGACGAAATTGCAGCATTGAAAAATTTCGTGGTTCAAAATAGAGGTAATAATTCCTATCAAGCTGTTCACTCAGTTATGGGACCGACCACTCATCGAACACATCGTCGAGGGGACCAATAGGTATGCGTGGGGAGGACTTCGTGGACAACCGACTGATTACAAATTCTGGGTACGAAAGAAAAGTGGCCAAAATCAAACCGGTTTTGGACTACCTTAACACAAAATTTCAAACCGTGTATGGAAGTATCGATACTTCCCGTGCAGGGAAGTATCAATTTACGAATGGCTGCTGTTTATGAGACATTTGAGCTGAGTGCAATGCATTCGTTCCAAAGCAGCGCGATTTGGAATCAAAAGGTACGAACACTGCGAACACCGGGTATGTTTTGAACATTATCCTATACACGGGGAAAGGCAAAACAGACTTAGAGCCTATACACGGATTTAAGAGCGCGACAGCCAAGGTAGTCCAGAAATAATTTCAGCCAAGGTAGTCCTGAAATTATTTCAGGACTACCTTGGAGGCTTGGAAAGGGTTACCGTCTGATGTATGGATAATTACTATAACTCTGTTGCATTATGCAAATTTTTAAAATCAAAGTGCACGGATATTGTCGGCACTCTAAATAGATGCCGCATAGGGACTCCGGAATCAAATGAAAGACAATTGGCTACAGGTGCTGTGGTAAGTCGAAACTGTGGTGAAGTTTCTGTAGTGGCATGGAAAGAAACTAAATTGTTCACCACAGTGTCAAGTTACCGTAAGAACAACATGAGGCCCGGCGGATTCTGTAGCAGATAGAACGCCAAAGAGTTAAGGCAAGGCGAAAAGGGCTAATGCCGCTGCCTTGTCGCAGTGGCAGACAATGTTGGAGCTCCTATCATGGAGAAGTAACGAGAATAAATGGTCGTTTAGCTGACGTACGAGTACGCCTGTCCAGATAAAACGGGTACAAAATAATTGTTATCCACTGAAAAACGTGAATGAGACGGTTGCAAATGCGATACTACAAGATCTTCTTGATCATACAGCAATATTTGGAACTAGTTCTCGAACACCTGGAGCCAAACGCTGAGTTTGTACCTACTGATTTTTAAATGGTGATGGGTCTATCATACCATATTATGTATTCTTGTCATTCTGTTACATGAGGTGTTAGAATGAAGTTCATCAAGCATCTATTGCAATTTGAAAATATTAATTTAACGTTTGGTAAACGTTCGATTTGGAAAAAAAACACTGCCATTAATTACCCCGTATAGCAACGAATGTAAAGGCAATTAATTAGTATATAGTTATAATTATTATTGTAATAGTGGACACCACTATTACAATAACATTGTAATAGTGGACACCACTATTACAATAACTTTGTAATAGTGGTGTCCACTCTGCATCTAACGACGTTGGACATCGTTTTGTATGGGTGGAAGGAGATGCTGGAAGAGATGCGCAAGAGGTTGGGTCGTGCCTTTTAAAATACATAGAAATGAAACTAAGTCCCGCTGTTTGAACATCTTATTCTAGCAGTGAAAAAGCAGCGAATAAGTTGCCATCAAAGTTTGAAAACCATAACATTTCGATTTCCTGAATCTGGGCATACTTTTCTCCCTAATGACTAAGACTTTTCTAAAGTAGAAATCACCATCAAAGCGTATATACCTACTGCTGAAGAATATCACCGAGTGAGCAAATGTGTGACCGATTATGTACCGAGCGATTATGTACCGCTCCTAACCTAAGTTTACAATTAAATCAAAATGTTAAACATAAAACAATAATGTTTAGCGATGAGATTGGAATTGATATAGGCTCAAAATAAAACTATTGCTGAATGGGACAGTCTTTTATAAATTATTGCATGCCTTCTGTATCTTATTTTCAATTAATAAAGAGAATGAGTAACTTTAGATTGAAAAAAAAATGATAATTTTGTTATTTTTATTGGAAATAGGGCAAATGTAAACAAACGGGACTTGAAAAATATTGTCATTTTTTATGTTTTCTAAATGTAGCTAATATTGTGATGTTTACAACCCTACAGCAAAAACTTGCCAGTTGCGGAAAAGAGACTTAGGTATAATTTAAATTTAGCATTGAACACGGAGCGGTATCAATAGAATGTGCAACGCTGACAAGTTTAGAGTTCAAGCCCTCGCTTTTGTAGACCAATGCGCATTAGGTTCAGCGACATAACTCAAGACGAAATAAGATACGTAGAAGATCAGGGGCCTTATTCTGCTATTTGACCAACCATTGTCATTATATCGAGACTCTATTGATATTCTATCGAGATTGTGACTTTATTTGGCATTCTGCTAAAGTTTTAATAACATCGCAGTATTATCCCTTCCGTGCACTTTCATAACTAAGTTTTGTTAACTGGTTAAGAAAAACCCATTTTTATTATTGTTTTCACAACTGGTTTTTAAACAAGAATACGAAGTGTTCATTCATAGCTAAGTTTTGGTAACCGGTAAGGAAAAACCCTTTTTTATTATTGTTTTCACAACTGGTTTTTAAACAAGAATACGAAGTGTTCATTCATAACTAAGTTTTGTTAACCGGTTAAGAAAAACCCATTTTTAATATTATTTTCACAACTGGTTTTTAAACAAGAATACGAAGTGTTCATTATGATTATGTTTTTATAACTAGCTACAGTCAGCAATAACATTTTTCCTTTAACCTTAAATCAAAATAAAAACAACAGAGAGAGTTTTTATCGAGAGTATTGCATGCGGAAAACGGATGAGGTTCTTATCTCAATAAATTATTATCTATTATTGAACATATCAATCAACTGCAATGGCATGACATTGACATTGTCATTTTAGTATTATTTAGTTTTCTATTGCAATTGAGTGCAATTTATATAAAATATATAACAACCGAAAACTTAAGTGATAAACTATGTCGCTTTCTAAGCCCATCATGGAGTTCATAACGACAAAAAGGGATCGCGAGAAACTACTATACGACGGCCGTCAGTACCATAAAATTAAAACTTATGTGAACGAAAATGTTTTTTGGAAATGCTATAATAAAACCGGTTGTAAAGGTAATGTGACATTAAGCAATGAAAACCATATAGTTAAAGAGGGCGTGCACGATATTGATTGTTTACCTAATAGTGCAAAATATGTAGTTTTGAAGAAAATGAAAGATTTGAAAACTAAAATAGTAGCTAATGTCGATCCAATACAAAAACAGTTTGAAGAAGTAGTATGCGAACTGGAAGACGATGGCGTGCACTTAGTTGCTGACTTACCAAAATTTGACAATATTAAAAGTGGTCTATACAAAGCAAGAAATAAGGCATTAGGAGTTTCTAAGCTCCATTTTGAATCACCAACTAAAGTAGAAATACCAAAAAAATATAAAAACTTCCTCCTGGCTGACTATAACGACAATGACACAAACAGCAGGATTTTAATATTTTCTTCTTCTGATATAAAAACGTATTTGGACAATTTCGAACATTTCTTTCTGGATGGAACTTTTAAGTCTTGCCCTGAACCTTTCACACAAATATATACCATTCATGGACTACATAAAATAACAAAAAAAATTGTACCTTTATTCTTTGGTTTCATTCATAATAAAACTGAAAATACCTACAAACTTATATTTGAAATGATAAAGTCACAAATTCCTGAATGGAACCCCGTAAAATTGACACTGGATTACGAAATCTCAGCAATGAAAGCAATACGTAAAATTTTTCCGAATGCAGTAATGAAAGGATGTTATTATCATTTTTGTGCCAGCCTTTTTAAAAAGGCGAAACGATTAGGGATTAAATCTACAATACAAAGACGACATATTGCGAGATGTGCTGGCTTAGCCCGATTGCCATTGAGATATGTAATGGCAGGTTACAAGTATACAATGACCAAATCCCCGAAAACTGAAGCAGTGATAAAGTTCAACAATTACCTAAACCGTTACTGGTTCAGCGACGTAAATTTTATCAAGACTTGGTGCTGCTACGGCGAGGAAATTCGGACCACCAACAATCTAGAAGGCTGGCACGCAAGACTTAATAGAATGGTTGGACGCCAAAAACCGTCGCTAGCAACAATTCTGAATGTTCTTATTAAAGAAACAAAAATTTCAATGTCGTTCAAAACAAACAAAAACACATCGAACAAAAATTACCAAGAGATTGACCAAGAAATTGCGGATACTATACATCTTTTAACAAATAAGTCTATCACTGTTGGACATTGTTTAGAAATAATTGCCCCATTTAAATATTAAGTAAAAGTTAATTTACCTAAATTACATTTTGTGTTTGATTTAAGGTTAAAGGAAAAATGTTATTGCTGACTGTAGCTAGTTATAAAAACATAATCATAATGAACACTTCGTATTCTTGTTTAAAAACCAGTTGTGAAAATAATATTAAAAATGGGTTTTTCTTAACCGGTTAATAAAACTTAGTTATGAATGAACACTTCGTATTCTTGTTTAAAAACCAGTTGTGAAAACAATAATAAAAATGGGTTTTTCTTAACCAGTTAACAAAACTTAGTTATGAAAGTGCACGGAAGGGTATTATCACTATGGAGTCTCAATAAACACGGGATAAAGGACTGTAGGAAGACAGCTGAGACGCCAAGATGTGCCACCTGCCTACGATTCAAGAAGCCGTGTAGCCATAAAACTGGCGATCCTACCTGCCCAGCTAAAATACTTGCAGAAAATCGGCTCATTAACTCTATAGATTATGTAGGCTCCTAGAACACCTTTTATTAACTCTAAACATAAGTAGTATTTTTAAGAATAATAATTGTCCTACTAACCTTAATTAGTAAATTACCAAGTAGATCTCGCACGCATACTTTTATTATATGTAAACAAATTTCGACGATTTATACAATAATTAATTGACACAGTTTTTTTTCCTTTTATTCTGATGACGGCGCGGAAACTTGCATGTCGCATTTAATAAACAAAATTCCGCAAGCTAATTTAAGAAATTCGATTAAGTAAATATTAGATTTTGCCTTTAAACACATTTTAAGCACATGGTTTTTGTTTCTAACTATTGTAAGGAAATACAAATATTTTTGCTAGTAATTAGTAATTTAATTAATTTTATAACTTAAAGTAAGTCCTTATTCGCCTGAGATACAGGAATCTCCTAGTTCAGGCATATGTGTTTTTATTGTTTTCTTGTATGTTTAGTCCTTAGTTTACTATGTAAAATATTTTTTGATTAAATTTATTTATTTATTTATATTATTTATTAATGGTATGGTAATATTTACGTTGCAGGTGTTGCCTAGCAACATGGTATATGTTGCTAAGCAATATACCGTTTTGACGACTATCGAGATTCCATTAAGCCACGATTGTAGAGCAGAATACAAAAGTGAGTCAGTGGTGTTTCGATAGAGTAGTCAACGTTTAAGAATACCGATTTGACATGTAATGTCATATTTTTGACATTAAATTTCTATTACGATTATATCGACACACTATTGAAACACGATTGTGTTAGCAGACTTAGGCCCCAGGTTAAAAACATAAACAAATCGAAAGTGCAACTAAATAATGTCACTTTTAACGTAAAACACACTTATTGAATGACAATGGTTGACGCAAGAACTTGCAATGCGACATCGAGAGATTTTAAGAAACTAGAAACAAAGAGATCAGATATCCCAAAACATTTTAGTCTGGATTTTCAATTCTGCACGCCAGAATCAGAATTTACGAGTCAATACTTAATTAATCGTATAAATTACCGGTTAGAAAGTAGCTTTGTTGAACTGCGGCAGATAAACACATGGTCAAAGAAAGACTACAAATACAACAAGAAATAAGAATTATCGGTGTTGGTGAATATACAAAAGGCCGGATTTGGTAAATCTATTGATGGCAACACTTCGCGCCAATTTGCCGACCCGGAAGTAGCTGCTAGGATAACTGGAGTGGATTTAGATATCAGAAAAAAGGTGTATAATTCTATTAGAAGTGGTTTTAAGCGGGCATAAAATTGTCACAAAAAGAAATTGGCCACATTTTGCCAGGAAATTGGTAAGGTGCATATAAATTTATATAATTATCATTCGACAACACCAACCTTGCATAAGATGCTAGTATGTACATGGTCCGACAATCGTTGAACACAGATAGTAAGCTAGTATCCTATTCGCTAACTTTTATAAGAGGCTGCACAGGTAGGAAATAAACTTTTTCAACAATGCAGGCAAGATAAATTAAATTTTACGCTTAAATCAAACATACTTGAGCGTTTCTTATTTTTTTTGCCACAAGAGATTTTTGTGACGTCCGGAAATCTTAATATGACTTTTTTTTCACTGAATAAATTTATGATACATTTAAGCTTTAGATCATTATTAGTTTTTTATTTAACAAAAAATATTAAAATAATTCTTAAATACACATAAAATCGCTAAAAATTCCATAAAATACAAACCGCCAAATATTGCAATGTATGAAAATTCGAATGTCCCAGTCTCCAAGCCGGCACTTCCAACTTAATTATTTTGATTAAGTCTAAGGAAACGGTACCGGAATTTCTATTTTAAGTCGTTTTACGAGGTAGAAAGATTCAAATTATGTTATTTTTTTAGCCATATAGTTTAATTTTACCTATTAAACAATTAAATAATCCCTGTCCCAGAAAAAGTTCCAAATTTTTTTTCAATTTTTGTTACCCACTTTAGACGTGCTTACATATAAAAACTACCACTTAGGTTAACCTTTTACGAATTTGGCAACATTATAGCTCACGTTTTCATTAAAAACGTATTCAAATTATGTCAGTTGCTTTAAAACGTTCATTGTTTTGGATGTGTTGGCAGTTTTCACTGAACCGCAGTCCACTCTTTGTTACTGCTTTTTCAAGGTAAGTTAACAGTTATAACCCTTTATTAATATCATAGATTATAGTTTAAACAATCTACCATAATTTGATATCTAAATAAAGGCGGAACTTTACTAATTAACCATCACTATAATATTTTGAAAAAAATATTACCCTGATTCGTTACCATTTATTTTGTTACTTTCGTATAGTAACGTATAAGTGGAAATTGCTAGTAACAAAAAAGGAATTATAAAGGTACGTTTGCATTCAACAAGGTAAGAGAATGACTGAGTATAGCAGAAAAGATGAAACGTCATAGTAAGTTCATTAAAATTGTTGGTTAAGCACTAATAATAAATAAAAAATAATAAATATCGATGAGGCGATAATCTGCTGTATTTTTATTTTAGTTTTCCCTAGTTACTTATTAATAATTTCCTGTTCAAGAATTCTAGAAAAGCATTTATAAATAATTATATAAAAATAATTAAATTTAAATAGAATTAAGTACAAACTTAATGCAAATCTGTACTGAATTATAACTCGGTAAGTAGGTACCCATTAAGTTATAGGGGTCTGTGGGCATTGTAGGATCAACTTTATTTATTTTGATACCAATAGTTCCTTTTTGGTTACTGTCCCGAAATTTTCCATTCTTATTTTGTACTTTATAACATTTCTATAAACTCTAGACTCTAGAGCAATATAATTCGTACCGAAACTCAAGAATGCCAAAATGTTTAATAAAACGTAGGTAAAAGTCATATAACTTTGTTTATTTTCCAACAATCACAACTTTACACTCCCTTTCGCTTCAAGGTAACAAAAGAAATTAAAAACTTCTAATTTCAAAATGATTTTTGACTTTTCTTGGGCTTTCTTTGCAATAACGTTAAGAAATTATTTGTTAAAATTCAAGTAATGTTTTCTTCTAAATCTAAAAAGCGATTTTATAGACTTTTTTAACAAATAAGCAGTAACCAAAGAGGAACGCATTTTCTACATGTATTTAGTTTTTATTGAAAACCTTTTGGAAAATCAGAAAGATATTGAAATAACCTTTCTGATTTGGTAGCAAAAATAGCTATTTATTCATATTTTTAAACATTTTTTTCAAGTGGCAAAAAATATAAGAAACGCTCACTTACCAAGTTTCAACAGTATAGTTCCGCAGCAGCGGCCGGCGAGTGCTAGAAACGAATTCTACCTATTTCACTTGGTTTGGGAGGGTGGTATTTAATAAAATTTGTTTTTTTTAACCGTAGGTGTTTCGTACTTTAGGTATTCCATACATAGTTAAAACATCCAATATCTCAAAAAAAAAACACTAGATTTTGGTTTTGAGAGGGTTTGTTGTAATTTTAGTTGAATCAAACTTTAGGTAAGTATATTATACAGTAGTCGAATCAACCGTAGTTATTTCGTATTGAACTTAGTTATTATAATGTGTAGCCGATTTAGAGTATAATCAGGAAGGAAATAAAACAAATGATGAACAAGTGGCTTTAGTTAAAGAACACATTCAGCGTGTCCCTTGCATTGAAGCTTAGGACGTTAGACAATCTAGTCAAAAAAGTTTGTGGCGGCTCGCCACTACGTCAACCTCCGTGCAGACACGCCAGTACAACCTTGCGCGTGTTGTCTACGGCTGCCTTTGAACTTTGAACCAGCTACAGCCGTCAGCGTGCAGCGTTTGTCTTGCCTGGAGGAAGAATCGACCACTCTCGCTACAACCGTCCTCCGTGCGCTACTTATTGTTCGGTCCTCTACAACCAGTTCTTTGTATATACTTTTACGTTTTTATATAATATATTGTTTATTCCTACATTTGCTACGAGTTTCATTTATTAAGCTAGGCCAACATCCCCACAAGTATCTTGATGCCAATTTGTCGATATTAAAAATGTATTTAATGTACAAAGAATTATGTGCAGAAAAGCAAGTGAATACAGTGAGTGAACCGACATACAGACGCATTTTAGCACATCTTTCAATTTGTCTTTCCATAAGCCAAAAAAAGAGGAATGTAGGTAGGGTGGAGTGTTTTTTTTTCGTTTGACGGTAGTCTAATAATGAAAACTTGGTGCGTTTTAGGTTCAAATTATTACACGTAAAATATTTTTAGTAGTAAGACAGTCAGTAAGACAAGTAAAAAGTTACTGAAAAAAGACGCCGTTACTGAAATATCAGCTTTATATTTTGATGGGAGGAAACGGAAAACTCTCAAGATTGTTAAGAAGAATTTGGGTTACGTAGAACCTAACGTTGGGACAGCAAAGGGAGTGGAGACTGCAATTATCGGGTTTTTATCCGATCCATATTTAGCAACTACGTCGGACGCAACCATAATGCGCGAATTAAATAAATAAATATTACAGAACATTCCACACATCGCCATCCAGCTCCAAGCTAAGTAACTAGACTTGTATTATGGATGCTAGACAACGGATATACTACTTATATATTTTTCTTTTGTAAATATATATTTTTATCACAGTTGCTCATAAAGTGGATCTTATTAAACCGCTTTTAGGCTCATAATGCAACGTATTATACACGCGTGCGATAAAAAAAAATCCAACTAGTGCTAAAATAATACGTTATTCCGATATGTCAAATACGTATCTTACTGCTAATGACATATAGTAGATGAAACATTCTTAAGGACATCGTTCAAATCGTACCCAAAACTTAAGGTGCCGGCCAGAAAAAAAAATGTTTCTATCTTGTAGAGAATAACATTTTAAACCATGTTTACTAAGGCAACAAAGAGCTACGATCAACCATCGTTTAGTTATTTTACATTGAAAACCCAAAAAAATGCATTTTGTAGAGATCCGTTTGACCACTTTTAAGATATTACTACAGAAAAAATATAAAAATAAGTAGTAAATGGACAAGCTTTGTCTGTTTTTATTATATTTATATAAATAGGTATATCCAATAACCCTTTCAGAAGTTTTAGTGGGATCTTAAAAGTGGTCAAACGGATCTCTATAAAATGCATTTTTTGGGTTTTCAATATAAAATAACTCAACGATTTTTGATCGTAGCTCTTTGTTGCTTTAGTAAACATTGTTTAAAATCTTATTCTCTACAAGATAGAAACAATTTTTATTACTGGCCGGCATTTTTTTTTGTGTGTATTTTTTGTTAGAAACATGAATGATCTCCTTTATCTGGGTTATACTGTTTTGATGTATAGAAAAAGGTACCATCCAAAGAGTTTTTAAGCCTTGCTGGCTTAAAACTCTTTGTTGGTACCTTTTTTCTTCTTTTCAAAAGGTTGTCTCTAAAGTCTGATAACGAACGATAATATTACGTGATGACGTCTTTGAAAATAATTAAAAATTGAGTTTTGTTTTTATTTTGTTTTTTCTTTAGGTACATAAATATATTTTTTCCTTACCATTATATTCTGTTTTGAACCGCCGACGCAAAACAAATGAAAAAAAAACCCTAAAAAAAATATTGTATGTCAGACGCTGTATAGGTTAAAAGTCTTTTGCCTAGCCTTTCGGGAGTGTAATTAACAAAAAATAGTAAACATAACCTAAAGTTCTTAAAAACTTTTTATTATTAAAATTTTAACAAGTCTTTTTTTTTATTCGCAACTGTGATAAAAAACGTCGTACGATACACGTGTGAATTGATCATTCCATCTCGGCTTTTGCCACGCTCGCGTTCCGCTCGCGCGTCATAAACCGCCTCTATGGAATGATCAACTTTCCACACTTGTATCGCAATGTACTATTATAATACATAGAAACAACCAAACGACAGACAAATATCTAAGCATAAATACTTGTCTGAGGCGGGAATCGAACCCGCGACCCTAAAGAAGATTCTGCTTGGCATTAGTATCTTAGTTAGACCAAACGATACTTTCATCTTGGATCGCGGATTCCGGGATTCGATTCCTAATATTGAACAATCAGGCTATATTCCTCACATGCCAACAACAAGGTCAATAGGAGACCAAATCATAGAGTAATGTCCACGGTCGAAGCCAATAAATCGTGACTGATCACATTGTGCCCATGAGTGATTGAGGCCTTAAATGGACGTTTTAAAAAGGATTTTAAAATCTTTCGACACACCTATTTTAATGTTGCGATGAAAAATATGATGACAGATTTTAAAATAACCGCTACGATCACGATTCGGCACCCTTATGAGGACAATCAATACGTTCAACAATTCATTGAAATAATAAATCAAAATATAAACATTGAAAATCAGTTGGCACCATATGTAAATGAAAATAACTTAAACAGACAAAGAGTGGCTTTTGTAAACCTGGATGGGAATAGTCCAGATTTTGAAGAATTCCCACGACTTACATATGAAGATTTGATATTATTTACGTTGGGGTCGTACCACATCCGAATCGCGCGATCATATTGTCAAGAACATATGCAAATAGCAAATGGCATTTATAGCATAGAAATACAGGGTTATTGGAAATTATACTAGCAAGCCGGTGAGGGCTACTTCTGTGCACATAAACAAACAACTTTTGCTCTACAACTTTTGGAATTTCTAATATTTTTTCGAAAATTTTGAGGTTTTGCTTACCTGAAAATCTGCTGTTCCTTACACGGAGAGGTCAGTTAAGCTACTGTTCTTGGTCTTTGTTTTAAAAAATCAGCTGTTTCTCGAATTTACATTACCTCAAAATTTTCATTTATTTTTCGAATTCCCAAAAGTCGTAGAACAAAAGTTGTTTGTATAGGTGCACAGAAGTAGCCCTTAACGGCTTGCTAGTATAATTTCCAATAACCCTGTATATCGCCACCAAAACCCTATAAATAATAGTATACATATTAATCAGAGGGCGAATACAGTCGCGTCATGTGAGAAGGAAACAATATTACACATAAATTATGATTAATCAATCCATCGTTGCAAGGACGTCAAGCTATAGAAAAATATTACTGCTCATGCATACGTGGCTACCGTACAATTGGAAGCTGCGCGCACATCGCGAGCATTGTTTACTTTCTATCTTGGGCCAGGTATCAAGAAGCCCTGGACACACCCGCTGCCTTCTTAAATGATGTAGTTGTTGATTTTGACGAGGCTGAATAGAGAGTTATATGGAACTTTACTTGAATTTTTCACACTTCCCTTTCAATTGAACTACTACTATCTACATTACATTATATAACATAAGAACCACAGAGCCTTAAAATAAGATGAAATGATAATTCCTTAAAGATTTCTGTTAGTTCCAAAAATTCGGTGAATTAAAATTAGATAACTTATTAATGCTATTTTTAATCTTTAGGTAATACGATATGGGTTTTACAATAAACTCAAAACATGCACAATGAAGCCCTTAAATTCGGTTCTTGTAAAAAAGAACAATCAGCAAAATGGGTATGTTACTTGTTCACTTTCGCTTCTAAGGCAGCGATTACATTCGAAGACAAAAAAATGCAATTTTTTGTACGTGCTGCGATATTTACAAGAAACTATCTTCTACTGCTACATCTGCATTATGTTCGACAGGGTTTATTTATTGGAAAAACGTTTTAGATAGATTAACCGAACACGAGGCAACTCAAATACACAAAGATTGTATAATCAAGTGGAAAACAGGGGTACAACAAATGAAATCTAATCAATTTAACAATTCAACATCCAACAAATGAAATCTAATCAATTTAACAATTCAACATCTAATACGTCATTACCACTATCTTCAAGCTATCAATACTATAATAAATCAGTTGTTACTCTTCAACCTACGCACCTCACATTACAAGAACAATGGAGACAAATCCTGCGTATAGTTATGGATGCTGTACTATATCTATATGCAAACTGCCTTTCTTATCGCGGATCCCACGAAACTCCTAGCGATGTCATCACACAATGTCCTCAGCCTAGTTCAAGGTAGCCGAGGGTAGGTAGAGTACTGACACTCTGTTTTAATTATAATATTTATCGAAGACAATTCAGAATGAAATAATTAACATGATGGCAAATCCTAATCAACATGGATATACAAAGCTGACCGAAGTCTACTTTGTTTTATCATTATTTCCAATGAGCTGAAAGACAAGCGCAAGGCTGTATGCTCATATTGCTCATGCATATGACATACCAAAAGTATTTATAAAGGAGAATTCATCAGTTTACTTTATACCATAAATGAGCATCACTGCTATGCAAAAGGAAAACTGCTCGACTGCTATCGTCAACGGAGAAGAGAATTCATATAGTCAGGAGTTATAGCAGAATATTCAACGAGTGCCAAGTCTGACTGGTTGATTGATAAAACTAGTGTCATGTCATGCATGTCATAGCCATCGTATTTATACGAAACTGACTGTAAAACCAAAGAAATCTCGAAAAGATTTCAATAATTATAAAGATAATGAAAAAACTTATGAAGCCCTTATGAACCGTGATGAAATTAGTTTGTTTAATTATTATTTCTTAAAGGGGCATGCCCACTCTCCCTTGTAAAATATGCTGTCACTGCACACACTTGAAACTTAATGCTAATGATTCTAGGGTATGTTAGCTATAAGAGAGCTTATAAGTTAGGTATAAAAAAAGTTTTTAGTAACGAGATATAACAATTTTTATTTTCACAATAAACCAGTTTCACATCAGTACATTAAACTACAACTGAAATAGTTTAGTAATGTAATTATCACGATTATATTATATAAAAACAATTAAATTGATAGTTAATCATCATTATCTCAACCAACAGATAGTCAATTGATAATTAATCATCGTAAACTATTAATATATTATCTAGAAATTGTGCCGGAGGTGAAACATCTGTTTGATGCCGTGCCCACCCCAGATACCATATCACAGTCATAACGTGGGCACAGCATCCCACTGTTCGACGACCAACAATGCAATTACAACAGTATTTTTTAACTGCATTGTAGCCGCTTTCATTTGCACTTACTAAAATATATACAAAGTATATTTTGCGACTTATATGTCTGCTGGATATCCTGGCCCTTATTAGCAAGCAATTATTATCAAAGTTTGAAGCATCCATTAGGCTATTTCTTCGATTATTACATACTTCTATTTGATAGGAGCCATCATTGCGTATATGCTCTCCGTAGTAAGATTTTGCTTGTTTAATTTGATAGGTACCACACGCAATCAAAACTAAATCATTTAATGAGAGGACAGGGAATTCAGTAACATTTTCTACATTAACATTTATGTTTCTAAAGTCGGCTCTTGCTCTATTTAAGTTTCTTAGCCTAACATAATCCGATAAATCATTATCTATATTCATTTTATTATTTACAATTTCTAGGATTTGTGCTGCATCTTCCCTGTCTCTTATTTTCGTATGGTATTTATTTATTAGAGCAGCAGCTATGGAAAAATCTACCATTAGGTGTGTGGAAGCGGTATTAAAATAATTTTGGCGAAATATTTTAAATGCAGTTTTAAAAATGCCATTTACCACTTCCACAACCCATCGACACATAGTTACTGCTCTTGATTTGTTGGCATCGATAGTTGTCAATTGTGATTCCCCGTCCTCAGGTGACAGTGGTACATGAACATGATAACCACAAGCTTCTAAAAGTGGTAACGCGTCTCTAAAGCCCCTATCTAAAATAAACACATCTCCTCTTTGAAAATATTGCCTAAATGGACTCGCTTCATTATGAAATTCCTTTTTTATTATGTCTGCATCAGAGGTTGTTGCTGCATAAGGACCAAGAACATCCACAATATAACCATCAGTGCACACAATAAGAAAAGGTTTGACTAAATTCCGATATTTATGCAATGAATATGTTTTCTTTTGGTATAGGTAATTCGAGCTTTTTTCAATATATATATAGGTGCCATCGGCAATCACTATTGGCCTTCTTTCTTCTCCTCCATATAATCCATTCGGAATTAACAAGTTTCTAGAAGCAATTTGTTCGCGGGACATATGATTTATGCCCAGATTCTGCGGAACATAATCCTGGTGTAGTATTTCACGTACTTTCTTCATTAGCCGCTCTAATGTACTTCTAGGTACTTTTAGTAATGCTGACAGACGTTCATCACTGTCTCCAGTTCTTAGTTTTATTAGGTACGCAGCAAGTGCGAAAGAACCTCTGTACATAGCAGACAGTCTCGGAACATCTGTTAATATTTGATTAAATTGTTCCTTTGTATGTCCAATGTAATAATGGACAATATGGTCAGGCAAACTGTTAAAGTCTTCAAAATCTAAGTTTGTGACCATATTTTCTTTTAGTAATGAAGCGAAATCTTCTATTTGACTCGCGCTAAATGTTCTTATAGGATTTTCAATATTTTCTAAAAGTGATTCCCAGTCGTTACTTCTTAAATGATAAGAACAGATTTTACAATTCTGAGGTACATAGTAATTGTAGTCACAAAATAAGCGTATCCGCGTGATGATGGGACAATGTGTCGATCTGACTCAGTACAGTGTGGGTAGAAACACCTACTTTGGTTGTGAGGTGCCCTTATGTAGTTAGGCAATGATATGCTATCAGATATTTGCAAACCTGGTTGCACTGCTTGGTTTCGGGATTGAGTGACTGATTGCACCGAAGGTGATGTAGCTGATGTAGATTCTCGTTCATCAGCCAATCTTGTTGCTGCTCTGTCAGTCCTTCGCCAGCAAGTATGACATAAAACCGCTGATCTTGGCAACTCTCGTGGTGCTATTTGACTTGCAATCATATCTCTTATGCGTACCTCACGTTGAGTATCAGACCGCAATGTGTGTAATCTGCCACTAACAAGAGATCTACCACAGCTGATGCACACACGTCTATAATTAACAGCAGGTGCTGCTGTATTATGTGGTTCTTGGGTTGAGTTTCGTATATGGTCCCAGGCTGCAGTCCAACAAGAATGGCAGACCAAACTGTCACTCGACACTAGCACCTAAAAAAAAAAAAAAAAAATAATTATATTCATAGTTAAGTACAATTACTTAAGTACTATTTAATAAATATGCAAGTTATTTGTGAAAATAGTTAAAAGGCCCCCACTGACAAGGATTGCACTTATTCATTCATTTGATTGTGGTAAATTGCACATAACAAACAAACCGAACCTAACTTTTAAAGGGGTAAACCGAATTTCATCAAACATAGCTAAGAACATTCATGATGATATCATCTTTCAGACAATAATATAAATATCGGTTCATACATTCAGGAGCAATGTTGTCACAGACAGACGCACATATCAAACTTAAACATAAACTCACCTCTGTTTGGGTCGGGGGTTAAAAACAGGGGATATTATGAACCTAAATCTGAAAGCCTACTTAGTGCTCTAAAATAAATGACAATTAATTACCTGCTGTGATTGAACCCATTGCTGAACAAGACTACGGACTTCTGCAATTTCTAATAAATGTCTTCGGATTCTCGTGACATTCAAACCACAATTCACACAACGTAAATGTCCTCTGGTGGTGAAGACCGAAGGTTGGGAAGTACTTGGGCCGGTATTCATGCTGGGGTCGTTCGATTGGGCAGATATTGTATCCAAGTTCGCGCTGAGGTTGTCGTATGAGGCTGATACGGTATCCATATTCGGGCCGTGGTCATCGAGGTTAAAAGAAGTATCGGAGTCCATTTCAAAAGCTTTTAGTCAACAAATAAACAACAAAAGTATGCGAGCAAATATAGCGAAACAACTTTTCTGAGTGACGTTTATGTGACAAGTCATAGGGATTGGGATGTCGACCATAGACTATTATTTGAAGTATTGATTTATCGATTAAAATAATCGATTACCTATAATCGTTACAGTGAATTAAAATTCAATATTTTTGTTAAAAATCATAATAAAAAATAAATAGCTACCAATTTACTTCTGAAAATCAGATATTTACTGTGATAAGGGAAGTAATCTTATCTTATATAAAATCCTGACTGACTGACTGACTGATGGATCAACGCACAGCATAAACCACTGATCGTAGAGACCTGAAACTTGGAGGGTGCGTTCTTTGTATGATATTGGCATTCCCTTAGGGGGTGAAAAAGGGGGGCGAAGTTTATATGGGACAACGTGATTTCTTGGTCCATTTTCGACTACTACGCGGACGAAGTCGCGGGCAAAAGCTAGTTAGGTGATCAAAATATATTGTATTGAACAATCAATACATTATATTATTGTATTTATATTTTTGACGTGACAACGTTTTATAAATTGGTTTGCCGGGTGACACTTCAAGAAACTGCGTTACGCTCCGCTCACGTTATGCGCTCACAATGAGAGCGAGTGAGAGGCACGCGGGCATGGTTAGCCCGCCTAAGAGCGAGAGAGACAGACATAAAAAGTGAAAGGCACGCGTCCCTTCCACTCGAGCACAGTTGTTGTCACGTAAAACTTTCGCCCGTATACCGACTTTACAGGCAACCAGTTTTTTTTTAATGTATTTATTTATTCTAGGAGATAATTATTCATTAGGTGTTATGTGTTGATTTTGTAAAGTTCGATTGAATAGGTAGTCGATATCGCTCGATATCGACTATCATTCGAGGAGGTTCTTAATTCGATGATTTGGCAGAGAAATGAAGACTGATAGGTGCTTAACTAGAAAAAAAACTCATGTCGTTTATTTTCTCTCTACTGGTGAATCCCAAAGCCATCTAGAGAAGGGTAGGTGGCGCTGGGATCAACGGCCCGCTTATTAGCTGATCTAGCGAGCTAGATCAGCTGTCAACGAAAGATAGGTATGTCTAGCTAGATGAACTGTCAATAAACGTTGTGAAATTATGTTTATATCTCAAAAACTACAGTCGGAAGTTCGGCGCATACCCTTCGTTGACAGGAGTAGCGATAGAAAGGGTAAATGTATGTATATAATAAGTCTGCTGGTTGGGTACATTAGAGAAAAAAAATAAACAAAAACAAAAAGGGGGAGCGACTACACAATTAGATATGGCGATAGCGAGAGCTCGAGTGAAACTCTTGAACATTCCTGTTTTTCCATGTCGTCGTCCATGAAGTCGTTTGGTCATAGGTATATAGCTACGCTATTCCCTATCTCTACTTAGTCTAAGTCGAACGGATAGTAAGCAGTGAATTGGCGCCGTATACCTACGCACAAATATTTAATCGTTATGATTTCGTACTTCAGAAATCGGTGACCGATTCTTCCTGTCGTGAAAAACACAGTTATACAAATCGATTGTTTTATTTATGGTCAATTATCAATAATCGATTGTTGTCTCAACAACTCTGGGAAAAAAAATGCTACAGCACTAGCGTGAGCAACTTGTCTATTAAGTAAGTAGGTACTATTTAATTTCCTGTCGTTTTTATATCAATTATTATAAAATATTATAAAATACTTTATATGTTAATCGATTGATACGTAAATTAACAATTTTTTTTTACATATGTTTTGAATGAAAGCAATTTTTTGTGCAGTAACAGCATTATATGGGCGGGCCCCTTTGGGAAACTTTTTTTAATAATTATAGAGTATTATGAATATTCCAGTGTTTTCATATTCCACGCGAAACTAGAGTTGCAAAAGCGCCTACGCTGATAGGACGTGTGTCATGGTTAGACACGTCCTATCATGGTTAGGCGGATAAGACAGCCGATAAATATATAAAATTTAAAGAGTCTCTGGGATCCGAAACACCCTCTATACAATAATAGAGATGCCCGAGAAGCTTTTAATTCAATCTTGTCTCCTAGTATATTAACAGTAAATATAGGTAGTAGAAGAATCTAGAATTGATAATAGTAAAGGATTTACCAAAGCCGGTGAACCTAGAAAAAGACGAAGTGAGCCGTTGTCAAAAAGAGTATGACAGAAGAAAGAAAATAAAATGAAAAACTATCTTTGAAATCTGGTTGCGGAAACACATTCCGAAAAAAATGCTCATTAAAATTACTGAAGAAAATAGAAGTTCAATAAACAACCGATACAAAAACTTTAATTGGGAAGGTAAAGGTTTGTTTATCAAAGGCTTTGTGACTAGCAAAGAGGTGTAAGTAAAGACAGCCGGTTAAATCAAATAACTAGTTACATATAAATTACAGCTGAAAAGTACTCAAAGAAGCCCTCAGGGGGAGAAAGCTATCTTCGAGCATAGATGCGGCTTCTGATCCAACCGCAGGTATTAACGAGGCTGTGGTCATCGATGATGAGGATCCGCTACGCTCATGGGTCCAGCGATGGTATCATAAGAATAATCAATGAACAGTATTTGCAAATTGGTCCAGGTCAGTGGGTCAGTTGAAACAGCTGATCCTGTTAATATAAACAACCGCAACCGGTTGTTTATATAACAGGATATTTGTCCGTTTGTCCGTTGAAAACCGCAAATTTCGATCCATATTAGCAACCAAGCTAATATGGATCGAAATTTCATTTAAAACAATAATGACATCTTCCGTCTTAAGAAGAAAAATAGATTAATAAAATGAATAAAATAAATATTTAAAAGTAATTTTAAATATTAATTTTATTAATTTTATTACCCGCTCTACTGGACATAAAGCAGCTCCACCAGCTATATATAACAAAGCCTTATGGCAAAAAAAAAATGTTAATTTGTAGCTGATCTGTGTCCGATAGTAAGGGCATAGATATAACTCCTTGGGGCAGCCACTGTACATGATGTGCCCACAAGGTCTTAGTACTGGTGTGGGAACATTACTAAGACCAATTCCGCAGATAAGCGGTGAAGGCAGTGCGGGTGTGGAAACGGCAGCGGAGGCGATGGGGGTGGAGCCTGCGGCAGTAGCGGGAGTAGACCGGGTGGTGCTGGTGGTTGGTTTAGGTACTTTGTTTTGCAAGTAAACCAAACGCTACATCTTTAGCGAGGCTGGTCGCCAACAAGAATTGTTAAAGGGTTTGAACGTCTTTCGAGGGCCCGTAAACTATTGGCGACCCGCATTGCTCAAATGGAGGGCTGAACCCTGTTTTGTCATGGTGGTACTCTCACAACCTGAAGGTGCAAATACCTATGAGCCGCAGACGCAAAATGCCTATCGCCGATAACTAAAACTGTTAATTATCACATAGTTTGTTGCTAAGTGTTGTGCGTATCTACCGTTTGTCTTCGGCGATAGGTATTTTGCGTCTGCGGCTCGTAGGTATTTGCACCTTTAGGTTGTTTTTACTTTACCAGACTTCATGGCCCACAAAACTGCGGTTAATGCAAGCAGATTGGAGACGCTACGCACCGGAAGACTGCCACCACGACAAAGCAAGTTCAGCCCTACATACGAGGGCCTACGTACGAGGCAGTACTATCGATAGTATCAATTATTTGAGTCTATCGATAGTCTGCCAATGTGCAATATTCAGGTAGGTATAATAGTCACAAGTTTATGGAATAATTAAATAATTCCAAATAGTTTACTTCTAAATACGTCATAAATTGAAATTTTTGACGCTAAAACAGGGTTCTCTATTACGCTGTTTTCTAGTATGAACTTTTGGTTTATAGGACAAATTCAACATAGCTTTTTGACTATTTTTATTAAGTTCTCTAATATAGAAGTTCCTACTAGCTAATAAATCTACAACATTTTGTTGTTAAGAATAAGCTACCTAAAAGTAACAACCAACTAATAACAAAAAAATTCTAAGAACTCGTTTTTGCGGTTTAGTAACACGTTCAAAATGATTGCTATATTTTAATTTAAAATTTGTGTTTGTTGATCTTTTCTAGATATGCCCAGAAGAAGAAAACATGTTACGGAAAGAACTTCCAAGAACTTATTTGCATACAAACAAGCATTTATGAAGAACTGTTAGCCGGAAGATCGTTAAGGCAAGTTGCAGTTATGTTTGGTTTGGATCACGTCTCATTATCACGTTATAAAAAAATGAGAGCAAGTGCACCTGGAAATACTTCTGTTGATATGTTATAATAATTCTGCAAAAAAGGTATTCACAACTGCTCAAGAAACCGAGATTGTCGCGTATGCAATAAAATCAGCTGATATATACTATGGGCTAACTAGTAAAGACCTAAGAAAACTGGCATATGGTTTGACTGTTCGTTACGAGCTATCAAGGCCCACCACATGGGATAAAAATGAGATGGCTGGAGTAGAGTGGTTTCGAGCATTTTTAGATCGTCACCCCGAATTATCAGTAAGATGTGATCAAGCAACAAGCTTAGCTCGAGCGACGAGTTCTAATAAAAAGAACGTGAACGATTTTTGACAATTTGGCGACGGTCCTTGATCGTGACCACTTTGAACCCAAAGATATATACAATGTTGATGAAACGGGAATAACGACCGTGCAAAAACCCAATCGCATTATTAGCAAAAAATGGACGCGACAAGTCGGCGCACTCACATCAGCCGAACGTGGAAGTCTTGTAACAAAATATCTCGAGCCTGGGCATACTCAAATAAATAAATAAATAAATTTATTCAAAAAAACTTAAAAAACAGAAATGTATAAATTAAGGCTACTTTTAGAAACATAACTACTTAACTGTTTACATGTGCCTGAACTAGGTGATCCTGTGTTTCAGGCAAAAACTGCTGTTATGGTAAATTGGTACTTACAAATTAAAACATAAAACTACAATTAATACCTACTTACGCTATTTTCTATAACTAGGTACCTGCTATACAATTAAACAATATATTTACCGTAATACATCTAATAAGTTCTCTGTATCTTCATAAGACATATCCTGGAGAGCTTCACAAACCATTATTTTACATCTGGTGTAGTTGTGCGGGTATATGTAAGTTATGACATTTATTCTGTTATACAGAAGTGGACCAAGGTACATATAAAAATTGGATGTAAAAGCACGGCGTGTGCTAACGTAAGGGCAAACAATATCCTTCCGTCTTTTCTGTGTTAACTGAGTATTAAAGGAGAGAGTTGCATGCTGCTTTAGAACTGTATACATTATATATAATTGTCGGACTGTTAGTACCTTAACCGACTCATATAATAGTTTAGTTGGGAAGGTGTAGGGTTTAAAGGTGGAGACTTTTAGGATGGCCCTTTGTGCTCTCTCCAATGGTATTAACAATGTTTTACCCGCCCCACCCCATGAAGTGATGCAGTAGACTAAAATTGACTGACATAGGGCAAAATAAACTTGTTTTATCAATTTCAGATCTGCTATATGGCGTAACTTTTTGAATATAAATATTAGTTTACGCACTCTATTACTCAAAGCTTCAATATGTTGTCGAAATGTGAGAGTCTCGTCTAATATAATACCTAAGTATTTAATTTGATTAGTTCTTTTAATAGTTGGACACGAGCATGGGTTGTTACATGTAATGTTGCAGTGATGAGCATAAAGTCTGAAATCACTTACATTAGAGCAAATTTTGCGCATTGTGAATTTTATGAAATTAGTTTTATCTGCATTTAGTGTGAGTAAATTATGCTGAAGCCAATTATAAACAACATTAAATCCAAGCTGCGCATACTCGAAAACCTCTTTCTCAGTATCAGCGGAAAAAAGTAGTACAGTGTCATCAGCGTAAGTTACAATTGCGCCATGATCTAATTTCAAGTTGCAAAGGTCGTTTATGTATATCAAAAATAGAGTTGGGCCCAAAATACTTCCTTGGGGAACCCCAAAAGTCGTATTTTGCAAATCATCGCTGACGACACTTCCGATCCTTACGCATTGCGATCGATCGTTGAGATAGCTATTGAATAGTTTTAGCTGCGTTCCTCTTATCCCAAGGGCTTCCAGTTTCCGTAACAATGTTAATACAGAAATGGTGTCAAAAGCTTTGGCAAGATCCAGGAATACTCCCACAGTGTGATTGCCTTTGTCGAGTTCCTGTGTCAGGTAGTTAGTCAAGTAGTGAACGGCGTCATCAGTTGATACCTTAGCTCTGAAGCCAAATTGAGATTTTGACAAGATATTTTTGTCTTCCAAAAATTTGACTAATCTAGTATTGATTATTTTTTCTAGAATTTTGGAAATAGAGGGAAGGATGGAAATTGGCCTATAATTAGTTACTTGATTTTTTGATCCTGATTTATGAACAGGTACCACTACTGCCCTTTTCAAACACTTTGGGAATATTCCTGTGGACAAACATGTATTAAAAATGTACGTCAGGGTAGGGACCAAAATGTGCTTGAATTGTTTAACAATTTTTGACGGTATATTATCCCAACCAACTGCACAGTCATCTTTTAAACACATGATTATCCTTTCTACCTCGGCTTCGTCAGTATCCAACAGCGCAAAAGATGTTAAGCTAGAACAATATGTATGAGTGCGAGTGTGGCATTGTGATTGTGATTGACCTTGTACTTTTTCCGCCAAGTTTTTACCAACGTTCACAAAGTAATCATTTGTGACGTTGGCAGAAGTCAAATGCGAGGAATTAGTTTGTAATAAACACGAAGATGACTCACGCTGCTTGGAGGTGTATGTTATGTTTTTAATGCATTTCCAAATCTCCTTACTATTTTTACCAGCTTTTTCCAATACACTTTTATCATAATTAATTTTTACTTTTCTCAAAAGGTTATTACAAAAATTGCGGTAGCGCTTGTAAGATAGTTGCAAGTTTGTATTATTAGGATTAGACTTGGCTATGTGTAACTTATCTCTATGTTTCATACATCTAATGAGGCCAGGCGTAATCCAAGGTTTAATGTTATTATTTTTTTTACTCAACCGAAACATTGTTGTGCTTCTTTGAATTGCTTGTTGCACATTTTCTATTAAGTATGTCATACAAAATTGCGGATCAGCGGAATTATAAACGTGACTAAAGTCGATGCTGCGTAAGTCACCTTCTAGTTTACTTACATTTAATTTATTAATTGTGTTAATATAATGAGCTTTAGGTATTTTACAATTTAGGGTTAATAGGGCAGCCTTGTGATCGGTTATCGATGAGTTAATAACAAGTGCAAGAGATTGACAATTTGACTTAAGCATGATATGGTCCAAGCATGATCCACTTTCAAATGTAGGAAGAGTGTATGCGGGAAATAAGCCGTGAAAGGAACATGAGTTGAGGTATTCTGGAGAGTAATCTTTAGAGGGTGGGTTTACTTTACCTAGACATATATCGATATTAAAATCTCCAACTAAGATAATATTTTTAAAAGACGCGAGTTTCTGCAAGGTGTCATTTAGAGAATGAATAAAATTTGTTGGGTTTTTAAAAGCACAGGGTCTATATATTGCAAGTATTGCAAAATCGGAACCAATTTTAATCAGAAGTCTGATGCAATCCACTATATTAGGCTCCTCCACTGAGAAATTCAGATTGTTTTTTAGATAAACTACAACACCATCGTTTTGATAGTAATGTGTACTGCTTTGATGCATACTATATCCCGGCATGATTGGACGTGCTTCATCCCTGTTAGTAAGCCAGCATTCTGTTAGTACAATAATATCACAGTCTATGTTTAGTCTTTGTTGTAAGATTAAATAATTATCGAAATTTTTAAAGATACTACGAATATTTTGTGTCAGTACTGTAATGGAATTTTTGAAAGAGGAAAGATATTGCTTGCAATTTTCCACTTCACATACCTTTGAATCTGTCACAGAGAACTCATCTATGTCATTAATTAAATTATTTATCATTATTACAATAAAATAAAAATAAAAAGATGTTAAAAGAAAAAAGGTCAAGGTTAAAACTGTTTGCTGGCGCTCTTAGGCGCCTTCATAATCAATACTATTTATATACCTATTTTCGGCTATAAGTTTAGCAGGACAGTCAATCGCACCTGTAACGTGGTTGCTTGGTTTTTTGAAACGCAAGCAAGTTGCACACCTCGGCTCCTGGTCCTTCTTGGGGCATTCCTTCAGAGTATGTCCTTGCTCACCACAGTGGCCACAATAATGGGATGTCTCCCGACAGAATTTCGCCGCATGGCCGTACAGTTGACATTTATAGCACCGAGTGACCAAAGTGAAGTCTCTCACGGGGCAAGATGACCAGTTCACATATACTCTCTCTTTTGACACAAGGGCTTTGCGTATAAAGGCGGGCACCTCTATAATGAAATTACAGGTCTCAGCATTCCTTTTACCTGACTTATGGCTTAGCTTTATTAGGCCTAGGAACTGATCAAGACTGCAGTCTTTAAGTGTTTCCGCGACGTTTTGTTGATAGAGGCTCGTAAATACTTCTTTGTCGCTTAAATTCGAGGGCACACCGATAACAACAACTCTAGGTTTTCGTTTATGCGGTTCGTCAACCGTTAGGCCTGACTTCACAAGCTGTTCTGCTTTTTTGAGTTTCTCAATGTCCTCTTTTGTGTCTGTGCTGATAATTACACCCCCGTTTCTAGTCTTACGCAGGCCTCGGACATGGAGCTTCATCTCTTCTGGATTAATAACTTTTTGGACCAAGGTTTTAGTATCCTCACTCGACTTAAGTTTATCGTTAGGATAAATCGCCACAGAGTTGTGCTAATTATGTTTAATAAAACTATTGTTACCTTTTTTTATCATTTCGGCGAAGGTGACTTTTGCCGGTGTTGCGGATTTTTCAATGGTTTGTTGGAGGTCATAGATACGTTCTGAGAGGTCCTGTTTCTCTCGTAGCTCTTGTAGCGACGCGTGGGCTTGGATGGCTCTGGACTTAATGGACTGGTACTGCACCGCCATCTGAGAAGTGCCATGGGCGACCTTACGGCACAAGTTGTGGATTCTCGACTGATGTTCCTTGTTTAGCTTCCCTTCGGTTGCGATAGAGGAGCACACCTCGTTCAAGCATTGCTCAATATTGGACATCCAGGACTGGATCTCTGGGGTGCTTACTATTACGGTGTCCTCATCTCGATCTTGGGGTTTGGGCGCGGCCTCGGGAGCGGGCGTGGTAGGAGGACTGCGGGGCGTTAACCTACTTCGGTTTCCAAACGGACTGCTTTCCATTTTTATATTAGGAATAATTTCATGATATTATGAAATTATAAGTAAAACAAATACTGTACAAACACCTCGCACTACAAATTAAGTCAACTAAAATGCCCGTAAAAACACATTTCCTTATGAAGTGAAATGCATTGATCAGACCGGATAAAAAGAAAGGAGATCCTGTTGTGACTGATCTTAAAGCTACAAAATATCTCGAGCCTGGGCATACACAAATGGAGGTAGATAGCGTTCACGCTTCCATTGAACGAATTATTAGGAAATATGATGCTATTATGTCCCTAGCCAGTACGCTGATATAACTAAAATTGCCCGTAAAAAACCCAATCGCATTATTAGCAAAAAATGGACGCGACAAGTCGGCGCACTCACATCAGCCAACGTGGAAGTCTTGTAACAAAATATCTCGAGCCTGGGCATACTCAAATGGAGGTAGATAGCGTTCACGCTTCCATTGAACGAATTATTAGGAAATATGATGCTATTATGTCCCTAGCCAGTACGCTGATATAACTAAAATGCCCGTAAAAACACATTTCTTTATGAAGTGAAATGCATTGATCAGACCGGGTAAAAAAAAAGGAGATTCTGTTGTGACTGATCTTAAAGCTATTTTGTATAAGTCTGATGGTAAAATATACTACACAACTTGTTTTACAGATACCGATTATTCATTATTGCCAAACAGGCCAAAAAATATAGATTTTCTAATTACAACTTACAATAAAACTTCTACCAAATTTAACGATCTACAGGCTCTCAAAAATGTGATACCCAGCGATTATCATACTTTCTACGATAACTTGCCACACTGACTAAAAAAATTTATTCGCGAATGAGAGACTTAGCTACACTACTGAAAACTATTAAACAAAAAGGACGCTACAATAATAACTTGAGAAAGCATTCTTCGTCCTACTAAATATTAATGAAACATTTCAAATTCAAATTTCTTTATTTCTTTTGATGCTTATGTATAGGTATACACATGATCACTTGAAATAAAAACTAAGTTAGGATGTGTGCCTTCGGAACGCGCCCACCAATGAGAAGAAGGCACAAGAAACTCATGGGGTTTTTTTATGTGATCACGCTCACAAAGGTCAATATTACAAATATTTGAAGGTATTATTTGAAATGGAGCAATTAAATCAATGGATTCTTATCATTAAGGTACGAAGAGGTATCATAGTATGCCTTACCGCACAATTTATGCTTTATAAAAGTTTTGAATTTGTTAATGGACATGTCATATACATCTTTAGGTGATTTATTATAATAGAGCACACATGTACTATTAAACGACCTGCTTATTTTCCGGAGCCTACTACATTCATAATGGCGGTCAAAACCATGAAAGTGTGGATTTAATGATGAAACTGTATTTGTTGACATTATAAGTATACCAGTTCTCGGATGCATTGATATCATGTATTATGAGCCATGACCACTCAACAGCTTACAAGGACGAAAAAAAAAATTGGAAGATTTGAAATTTTTAATAGAGATAAATTGACAATGGGAAAAGGCTGCACATGACAAAATAAACTGTCTTACAATTAGAGGAAGACATCGATTTTTTGCAGTCCCGGTTGAAATAATAGTAAATATCGCGTATAAAAATGAGTTTGAGAAGTGAACTTTTGATGCGTGAATTTTTACACAAAAACTTGTTTATATGACTAAAATGATTAACTTTTTGTTGTATTGTTCTAGGAAAAGAGTTACAAAAAAAATAGAAGAACGTTAGGGACAATTTCGTGAAAGCTCTAAAAGACAATGTTACCAGAAGTGGATCAGCGGCTAAGAAAAGAACTCAATACATACTTTATAATAATTTAATGTTTTTAAAGGACACAGTATCTCTCAACGAAACTGATTTAAACATGCAAAGACAAGAAAATGAGAAAAATGAAACAGAAAATTTCAATGAACCAGTTGTAGTACCACCGCCAAAACGAAACAAAAAAAAAGTAAAGAAGATGACATAGGAGTTGAATTGATAAACGTCTTAAATAAGAATGTAGAGTTAAAAAAGGCGGAAGAAAATGAAGATAGACTTTTCTTTTTGTCATTGGTTAGTGAAATAAAAAAAGTGCCATAACATATACGTTTACGTACAAAAGTGCCTTAACATATACGTTTACGTACAAAAGTGCCTTAACATATACGTTTACGTACAAAAGTGCCTTAACATATACGTTTACGTACAAAAGTGCCTTAACATATACGTTTACGTACAAAAGTGCCTTAACATATACGTTTACGTACAAAAGTGCCTTAACATATACAACTACCGTAACTCTACTTGGGATTACGTCCAACCATATAATAACAGTCAAGGGCCATCTCAAGGATATCAGACACCATCATTTGCTAGAAATAACATCCCACCACCACCGCCGCCACCAGTTCCACCACACCGCAGACAATCTTCAACATGGAATCAACAATCTGTTGACTCTCCTGAATCAGCATGTTTACTGATATCTCAACAATCTGATTATCTAGATCTTTTTAATGACAATAATTCTCAGTAATAGTTATTGTCTACTACTTTTTATTGATAATGATTCCACATTGCGATTAAAATTAAAACATAATAGCTACAAAAACTTTTTATTTCACATACTTAGTGTCATTAATAATTTCTCTTCTGGCTGTATACTATCACGAAATTTAGTATCTTGTCCTTTGATGATACCATATAAAACTTTGAGTAATTCTTCAAATGACGAAACATTCATTCTAACGTAACCTAAAAATTTATCTTCATGTTTCTTCAGTTCTTGAAAGCAACTTGCGAACTGGCCCATTGCGTGTTTCTAGTAAAGGATGAATCCAGTATCTTTTTTTATTTTTCTTTCGTTGGTTTCGGGAATAATAATAGATAACACAAGCTACGTCGACGGTGTCCGTTTTGTAAATGTACAAACACGCCTTCCAGCGGTTAGACCGCTTGACGCGGTTTCATCGCGATTGGCCGCCTCGGCGGTCAGCCGCTATTCCAACCGCGTCAGGCGGTCAACCACTAGTGCGTTAGAGGCCTTAATATTTTGGTAGAATTTCTGTAAATTTTTGAATGAATACGCTCTTAGATATTTGATACTTTTCTTAGTTTATTGTTATTTATTCGTATTAATTATTTGTTTTTGGGGTTTCTTAATTATAATAATTATTTTTTTGGATTTCGGTAGTATTTTTCATAGTTCACTTTCGGTTTTTATTTGGGTTTTAGGTTGTATCTACGTTATTTGTATATTTTGTAAATAACTTACATACTTGTGTAAACTAGGTTTAGTTGTTTTAGTGGTAGGTTTAGTTGTTACAGCCCTTGGCGAGAATAGAATAGAAATCATTTATTGTTTAACTGTGTACATGAACCGATATTAATGCTATAAGTAGTAAACACAACAGTTCACCACACTGGGCATATTTTGTGAAATATAAAAATTGGGTCTAATACTATACTTTTACTATTAAAATTAAATCATATTAATTCGTTTCAACGATAGCCTAATTAATTCTGATTAGATACATTAATAATTTATACATGTTATCATTAAATTACCATTTGTTGGTCAGTTTATCATGCACTGTCAAATTGGTAAAAATAAATAAGAATAAAACAATAATCCAAAAAATCTAAAATATACAAAAATAGTCAAAGAATTTGGTCATCTATAATTAAAATATTCATTAAGACTATAAAATGTTTTGTCAATCAACCACGTTTTTAATTTTGCCTTAAACTTAGGTCCATTTAGAATTTTTTATGTCTCTCTCTCTCTCTCTATTGACGTATAGTTGCTGCTTTGGAAAGGACGACTTAGATGAGTTTAGTGTATCCGGACTATTCCGGACCAAAGCAGTACGATTGAGCATTAAAAGTTCTGAACTTTGCGAGGCTATGAACGGTTATGTCTTAAAATTGTTTCTTTATACAGGTAAGGGCATTACCCCTTCCCAACCAATTCACGGCTTTATTGGCAGCACAGCTAAAATTGTTCTTAAGTTGATTGAAGGATATCTGAGTAAGGGGTATACGTTGTTCATGGACAACGTTCAGCTAATGTATAGGTAGTACCTAAGGTCACGAGCTACAGATGTCATTGGGACTCTCAATAGACGTCGACTAAACACTGCACCCGACATAAAAAAACATCGACGAAAGGAGAATGACAAGTGGATCAGTGTGATAAGTAGACACTGTTGTGATATTATTGTTACTGTATAAAAAGATGTTAAAATGGTCACTATAGTGTCTACTTACTACGATGCTAATCGCGAAGAACGCCGTCGAGCTGGGCAGGATATATTAAAACCCTAAGTGGTTAATATAACCGCTTCATGGGGAATTTGATCAGAAAGATCAAACATTATCTTTTAGCAAGGAAAAGAGGCAGTAAGTGGTTTATCAAATACTTACCTACAAACATTTTCATTATGTTATGGATTTTTATTTTCCGATTGAAAACAACGCAGATAATAATACTTCACAAACCTTAATACAACAGCCAGAAAATAGTATAGCTTTTTTTATTGAAGTGGCGGTGGATGACACATACATGGTTTGATGATCGAAATTACATATGATTTTAACGTGGTTGACCAGACCGAGGTAGATGAACTGGTTTTGAACGGGCAAAATAATTATTGGTTAAGAAAATAAACCTATCCCTAGTTCTAGCTTATAGTTATTATTACTTAACTATACATCATAACTAAAGTTATTAAAGTTACTAAAGTTATTATGTGTAAAGTATCTAAAGGACAGCTGATAGCGGAAGCGCTCTGTGCAAGATACAGGCGTGTAGACTATATATTAACGAGAAATCTTACATCGCATCTGAGAAAGAGATTGTAATTTTTCTCAATTAATCATAATTCGCCCGAGAGTGTACTTAAATACATAGAGGAACAAAATTTTTTAATTATTTTTTATATTAGACCTATTAGTTTAATATCAAAGAAATTAGGACGAAGATATATAGTATCAGCCTCTACGTCTATTACGTCAATTAGGATGACCCTCGAGTATTTCTGGCAACGTGTCTCTGGCTATGTTAGTTTTTTATGTACAATTTTCAAGCATAGAATATTTTAAACAGACCTCGAGACACGATCGGCAAGTCCCGTTCTCCATCGAACTGTTATGACCCCGATCGACCCCGTACTAATAATGCATCACCAACAAAATGTTACTAAATTGTACCAGACAGACGTCATTTTTCCGTGAAATATACTGAGTGAAATCCACAACGCGAAATCCTGACAAATAAAGATCAGATTGATCTTACAGTGGTGTCAGAAGTCTGATACTCGCCACGTGGAAAACTGATTTAACTAGTTATCGACTTCTCTGTCTTGAGCGTAAGCCAGCATCAGCAGCAGCACAAACACTCTCCGGATCGATGATAATCCTCCGCTGTGTAGCGTGAGCCCGCATCCGTCGAAAGTCTAAACGTCTGGTTATAAAACCATCAACTTCCACATCAAGCACATCTTCCGTGAGTACAAAGCAGCAGCAGGACCACAGATCATGGCACTGTTCCAGATGACAGTTTTTATTCTATTAATTACCAAATCGTGTTGCACTTTTTAAATTTCAAATAGCCCAGGACTATATTTTGACCCTACCTCTGTTGGTTATTTTAACAATGATTATTGGAGTGTAGTAACTCATTCAAATATATTGCAGATACAACCTTATTTATTAAATATTGAGAAATTTATTTTTAATATTAACGAGTGTTGTAAAAAAGCACAAAACTTAGCTTTTATAAATATAGATTGTAAGGACTTCACTAATCCCTTGGAAATTGTTTGTGAGTTCTAGTTATTTATTTATTATAAAGTAAAAAATTTTTTTTTACGATCGATAACATTTGTCGGAATGTCACATCGAGAGTAGACTTTGTCTTCCTTTTCATTCTAAATCGCTAACAATAAAAATCTACTATACATATAATAAAACAAGCAGTAGATATATCGGCAAACACGAGGACATATATTAACACGCAGAAAATACACAAAATCACGCTATCTATATCTATACATATAAAATCCTTTGTCCTGACTGACTTACGGATCAACGCACAGCCTAAACCGCAGATCGTAGAGACCTGAAACTTGAAGGGCTTGTTTATTTATTTATTTGCAGGCGTGAGTGGGGGGGATGAACCCCTTAGATGAGAATTCAAAATTCTTTCCCAGGGGGCTCTGCAGGGAGTGGCCAGGCAAAGCCGAGTGCAGGGGTGCCTTTTTCATTTTGCCCTAGGTATCGCCGTCCACCGGCACCAGGCGGCCCTTGCCTACCTGCCATCGGTGCAGATCCCGCTGGGCTTAGCGGAGGTGGTGGCCATTTGTGCCGACCAGGAGCTACCGGGTCAACCAGCCTTCCACGAATATTTCAATAGTCAGTGGATGGAACGTGTAATTAACATTTTATCCCTTTATTCTCTATACATATAAAATGCTTTACCGTGGCTGATGGATCAACGCACAGCTTAAGCCGCTGATCGCGTAGAGACCTGCAACTTGGAGGGTGTGTTCTTTGTATGACGCGGACAAAGTCACGGGTGAAAGCTAGCCCATTAATAAAAATGCGAAGGCCGAGAATATGTTATTTGCTCCTTTGGCAAAATTACCGAACCAATTGTAACGAAACTCAGCACCACCATGGCTAGAAACCTTGATTTACACATAGGTGCAGGTAAAGCCACCCATAGCGCTATATCTGGAAGTGAGAAAACAACAGCAGAATAGGCAGGACATGGGCCGTTCAGTCACCGGGGCCAGTTTCGAAACACAAACTTGCAGCAATCACAAGGTTATTTTACACCACAAAATAGCGGCCAATCATCGCCAAGCACGTCAATTCTAGGTAAGCATAGAATCACAGATTAAAGCGACACCTAGGGTAAGCACCATAGAAAAGGTAGAGATCAGGGTGGCGCGCTACTCCCAAGATGCGAGACCGAAATATTTCTTGCAGGTCCTGCCAAAAAAGGGACTGATAAAACAAACCGTACATACATTATGACACAACGTACGATTTCCGTATATTCCGTCACGGAGTCAGAGACCTCGTAAGTTTGTACCTTAACCCGGCAGTACTCGCTACTGGGTAAAAAATACCACAGGCCACTTAAAAGTGGTTGTATTTTTTTTTCTACGCATTCTGGTAACCCAAAATTCTAAGTACCTTCGAGCCGATAGCTTACACGCCCTCACTCCGCGGGGCAGCCAATTTGGGCGCGGCGCTTGTTAATGGAGGACGTGTAAAGTGAGTATGGGTAAAAAATACCCGGTAGCGACGTTCCTTGTTATATAATTTTTTGATATGTTTACTATTCAATTTTTTGTTTTGGAGCTCTAACAAGATGAATATTCCTTTACAAGATAGTTTAATAGAAGAACTGCTTCAAGGAGAAGACAGCGGAGAAGAAAATGTGTCAGAAATAGAAGATTTTGAAGAGAATAGTGAACACGAAAGTGAAACTAAGCAGGAAGCTGATAGTTCAGACTCGGCTTCAGATACAGAAAATGTTTTTGAAAACAGTTTGTGAATTATGTTTCAAAAAGATATGCCGCGAACATACAACCCCAATATGTGAGGATTGCTATGATAGAGTGAAGTAGTTACGTTTCCAGGAAGACATTTAGAACAGTTTGTTTAGTGTTGATTTTCTCAGTGTTCACTCACTATAAGGGTAACATTATTTTTTAGTATTTTACGAGTGTACCTATATTTTTGATATCGATGTCGATTTTGCCTAATATGTAAGATTTTTTAGTATTATTGTTGATTTTGTAAGATTACTAAAAAAAAAGAGATTTTTTTATTGTTGTTTTAGGATAAGCTCTAATTACAAATAAGTAAACGCTAACACTTTCATTTTTTGTTTTATTTATAGACAGTAGTACCAATAATACAAATACATTGTCAAATATTAAAACTTAAACGTATTTTCGAAAATAATGGCAATTCAAGATATAAACAGTTATAATTGAGATAAGTTAGTTTGGAAGTTTTGTTTGTTAAACACAAATTGACCACTTAAACATGGCGCGTGTAAGCAGAGTTTCTACTGCCCTTGACGTAACTGCACTTAATCTAAGTGAACTATGTGCTGCACTCACAGGTGATTCAGCTAAAGCCAAGGATATTTATAGCCTTAAATTGACTGATGCTGAATGGAATTCTATCCCCATTATAAGGGATGCAATGGCCTACCAAGGGTTTGATCCCAGAAGAATTATGGCTGAATTTTGTAAGAATGCAGAAAAGAACCCAATAACCGCTGGTGATGTGCCAAATCAGATACCATTTGATGGGCAAGTACTAAACGTTCATGAGAAGAACGACATGTTTACAGACCTCACCTTTCTGTTGACTCTGTTTCTTATGAGGGGAAACAATGTTGCCAAAATACTGTTGAAGTGCAATGCAAAGATAGCTGATGTGATTTCGAGAAAGTGCAGTGCCTATGGAATTTCTACCACAGCAAAACAAACTCAGGGTCCGTTAGGTCCCAATGTAATTACATTGGCCAGACTTTCCTAGGCATTCGCTCCTTCAACCGCTGCTATCATATGTGGGCATGGCATCTTTGGAAACTTGAAAACAAGGTTGTTCACAAACGTTGACCTGCCTTTATTGATGACCCATACTATATATCCAGGACTACTCAGGTCTTCTGACACTTTGCTAATTGAAATAGCAAAGTACTTAAACATTGAAACTTCAGTTATGCTGGCAACCCCGAAAGAGAAGAGGCGAATGGAGAACCAGACTCTGGAGGAACTGCTCGAAAAGTCTGATTCATTTGTAATGGCAGCAGTTAATGGGTCTTTAATCACTGACACGGTCAAGCTTAAATCCCTTGTCAAAGGTGGTATTTTAACACCCGATGGTAGACACACATTAGTGGTTACTTCAATGGTTGCAATGTTAGGCATGCTAGCCACGTTTAAGCATGAAACTTACATCAATGCAGTTAGGTCCATGCAGAAGGATGTCAGGGAAAGGGCTGCAAGAAATGCTGAGGCTGTGGCTGGGAGTTCCACAGTGAACCCAAACCAGTAGAGCCCCTTGTTGAGCTAGACAACACGGGAACTGGCTCAGATCTAGCCACAAAGTCCCTCAGTTCATCAGACTCCAGCATCGAATACGAGAATGCACAAACTTCAACATTAACATTGGAACAAAGTTATAAGCATCATTTGGAGAAGTTTGAAGAGCTAGTACAGAAGGCACATGAAACAGAAGAAAAGCTTTCATTAGAACAATGTTTAAAACACAAGAAAAGGACAAAATCCAAATCCAGGATAAAATTAACACCCAAGACGAAACCCAAAATTAGAAGGGTTGAATATACTCTGAGGCATAGCACTGCCAAGACCAACTTGATAGAGTCATCAAGCGATGACGAACAAAGGCCAATGGGGTTTGCTGCTTTGGTGAAGGATAAAATCAAGAGAGTCAGAGATTTTGTGCATGATAACTTTAGAGGCATTGCTAGCTCTGCAGAGTCAAATGGTAATGATGATGAATCAGATACAACGATTTAATTATTCCGATGTTGTTTAGGCATTCAAGTCGGCACATGCTGATAAATAAAGTATGCTATAAGGTAGTTATTGTAAGATTATTTAGCATTTGAATAAAACCAAATAAACCAAAAAAACTTAAATAAAATAAAATGTAACAAAAATAAAGTTGGGTTAGTTAATGTATAATTAATTATTTTAAGGTAGATGTAATTCATTCTGTTAACATAGAATTAATGATTGTAGTCTAAGTTAGTTTAATTAAGCAAGATCGGTGTGATACATGATATTTTGTTTAATTTATTATGTATTACTCCGGTCTTTGTCTTTATTACCCAGTAGCGAGTGTTCATGTTCGTAAATACCTAGCGAGTACAGCCGGGTTAAGCTCCTCAACAATTCATAATAATTGACTTCGAACCACGCGTCCATGCTCACTGGGGCTTCGCTGAGGCGGTCCCGGAAGCACTGGTGGAAGTGGTACTGAACGCAGAAAGGCAAGCAGACGCCAATGATGCATCAACCCCACCATCAGCACCAACCGCTCGACTCCCGCCACCGCCGCAGTATGTGTCCGCAGTAATGTGCCTACACTGGTACTAAGGCCAGCATCAGCACCAACCGCTCGACTCCCACCACCGCCGCAGTATGTGTCCGCAGTAATGTGCCTACACTGGTACTAAGGCCAGCATCAGCACCAACCGCTCGACTCCCGCCACCGCCGCAGGCACCCCCCCGCACCGCCTTTACCGCTCACTTGCGGAATATGTATTGTCAGTGCCCACACTGACACTTAGACCTTGTGACCACATTTTGTGCAGTTAATGCCGCCAGGAGATATGTTTATGCCCCTACTGTCGGACACATATCAGCTACACAACATTTTATTTGCCATGAGGCTTTGCTGTAGGTGGAGCTGATGGGTTTACTTGCGGAAGCACTGGTGGAAGTAGTACTGAACGCTGAAGCGCAGTTTATAACTCCTATTAAAAGAAAACCTTTAAGAAATATACTCGAACTGGCCATGCAAACTTTGAGTAAGTTTATAAAAAAAGAGATAATAATAATGTCTTACTGCCTTCTGTAGCACTTTAACAATAAATCAGACCGTATTAAAGGCGTTACCAATAGATGTATAGTGATTGAAATTCTATTTGTCAATATCAACAATTCGCTTTTTTAGGTAAAGAAAACTTTCATCATTAAATAATAATAATGATGGTTTCTCCAAAACAAATCGATTGGCAGCTGGATTTTACTTGGCCTGCGCGTGGCAGAGTCCGGTTGAAGGAAGACAGCCAAGTTTCAACACGGTTGTGTGAAGATTGCTATTTATATAGGAATCACTTTTACTATGGCAAGCCTAAATTACCCTTGCATCTGAATGTTTTAGGAGAAAAAGTGGCGGATGTAAACATAGTGGATCATATGTCACGAAATCTGCATACCACAATTCGAACTTGAAAAGGATAAGTTATGGAAGGATCGACCACTGATAGAGCAGATAAGAAGACGATGTCTAAGACAAAAGAAAAACAAAACATTATCTATTGACGAAATGATTATACCTTTCACTGGTGCCTGTAAACAATATTGCAGTACGTGTCGGAAATAGAACACAGTTGAAAGTGTATGTAAGAGGATGTGTATGTATTATAGTTACAGGACAGTGGTTTGAATCTACAATAAACAATGTATACCTCTTTCCTGACTTATGTAGAAATCTCTTTTCGGAAGGAGTCATAGCCTCACAAGGTTACAAAGTTGTAATAGAATATTCCAGTGCCAAAATATACAACTGTGATGCAGTGTTGCGTGGGAGTGGCGAACAAAAATCATTTCGTGAATTTGAAGAAAGGCCTTCCCAACCAAGAAAACAGGACCCAACGGAGTCAGACTTGGTAAAACAAATTGAACAAGAAGAAGGCGGAGAAAGGTCCTGAAAAGAAGGACGACGCCAATAACTCTTGCGATTTTAAGGCAAGGGAGGAAACTGCCCCTATTGATGAGCCACTTTATGATCTGGGACCTCATTCAAGTTCTATTCCCGTCCAGGAGACATATTCGCAGAATTTTGACCAGTCACGTTACATCGACCAGGTCGAACGTACTATATGAAACAATGAGAGGCATTGACCCGAGGTTAGACCGAAGGATGCCATATTCCATGTTCTAACATTCAAATGTGTACGATTCTAAATTGCTATTTAATAGATGTTTCACTAGAGAATGGAGAGAGAAAGATAGGAAACGGGAAATGCCAGGATTTACTTCCTGAAGACTGGTGCATCACTGATAATCTTTACCATTATCTTGCCAATATCGGAAACACCACTACGATAAACGGTGAAGAAATAAAATTTAACTTACCAGATGTTGCTGTTCCCCGTTCTCAAGGTGATCAAATTCCTGCTGGATCATTTGGTATAGTGGACGCTAATTCCCACAACGTTTATGAGTGCTATATATCACCATTAGTCACCATGAACAGAGTGTTAAATACCCGTCGTCAAGCAAACGATATCTAAAAGTTTAAAGAACCCGAGAACCTAACATTGGAAGACCTAAATGGTGCTAATAAAGCAGCTGCAAACGCAAGTGCAAAGCCTGCCGCAACCAGCACTCACGGAAACCACAAACTTTCTGCCCGACATCGGCATGACCACACCGCCGCTACACTAATTTTGTTTCAAGGCGGTAGATTGGCCTATTTGGATCACTAGATTCTAGCAATATAGGGTGACCACGCGACTCGAGTTATTGCCCAGCGAAACACAAGTCAATTCATTTCTATACAGCATATGCCAGGCTAGCAATATTATGCTTAGTCCATCCGACATGAAATCATATAAACTGGTGCACTGCCTAGTTCCGCTCGCTGAGCGACTCACCTCATGATGGGGCCATCCTGTCACAACAATTATTTTAACACACTGTTATTTGAGACCTAGCCATCCAGGCATCGTCGCCTTGGGACGTATCCGTCCAAACCAGACTAGACCTCTTTTTACGCAATTATAATATATGATATCTACAAAATAAAGTGTTTTTTTTTGCTTGAAATTGTGTTTGATTGAATCAGTCTACCATAGACAACATTCATTCATAGAAATGAACGAATCATTCGGTCTACCGGCTCATTTCAAATATCACAATTTACGTTGGACGAGTGAGGAATAGTGTTCCGTGAAAAAACAGTTTTTGTTATTACAAGAGGCATTTTTATTGAAAAAAGGTAAGTAAATGTTTATAATAAATAATTATATATGTACTCTTCAGACTTTCCTATCAAAAAAGATCGATATCTAGTTATTTGTGTAGTTTACAAAAACAAAAGTTGAACATCGAAAGTTCGGTGGCTCATTTTACGCATCAATCAAATTATTGAATTGATAAGTTCATTATTTACGATTGGTAAATTATTGAGTTATCAAGTTGAACTATTTTTTTTACTATAATATAAGTAATAATTCATAAAAATCATAAAAATTATAAAATTATATAGAAAAGATTGTGAAATTTATTGATATGATGACAATAAATTTTTAGAAAAGTAGTTTATGTATTTCTTCATCCTTGTCTAACCTATTGGATGTCATATTTCATAGAAAAAGATAATATCATTAGAATTGCCAATACAGAAACAATGACCCCGTGAAAAATCTGTTGATAACCGACACATATTCTATATACACATTCTAATAGTACGATTGAATCCCGAGAATCACCATCTATACTAGAAGTAACGAACGATCCTGGGTTATCGATGGGAGATAATGAAGAAGAACCTTCTCATTCAAGAAGACCATCCTGTAGTCGAAAAAGAAAATGTCCCCAAAATAGATCTGAAAGAAAGATGGCACGTAACAATAAGCAATAAGGAGCATTTTGACCATGTGCTTAGTTTTTCAGAGATATTATGGCGGATAAGTTAGTGGCGGCTCCAGACCACCTGTAGTGTTATAAACGGGACTTCAGGTAGTACTGTCGAGTTGGCCATTTCTACGTAGCCAGTCGCATCAGAGGGGTCTCCACAACGATGCGGTGTGCTCAGTCCACTGGACCCTACGGGCTGAACATGCTGGACCTCTAAGCGGCGAACATAATCACGACTCTACTCATTAGGAGCCTAATAGGCGAGTATTTACCAATGGTACCCCTCCTAACCCGCGGAAATGCGTAGTTATTATAAAGTTTTTAGGTTAATTTGGTGGTATGCTGTATTTACAAAAATCAGCTATTTCGAATTGGTTTCGCTTAGACTGTTTCAGGAAGTACATCCCGAGTTTATACAAACACTCAAGAGGTAGGACAGAAAATAACACATAGAGTCAGGGTGGGCGGGCAGAGTCGGTTCAGATAGGTACTGTTAGGCGGGTCCAATCGATCATCTTGTTGTCACATCACTACGAAGCGTGCCGATCACTAGTGTGTGGGGGAAGATGGGGTTAGGTCAATGATGGCGGTATCGAACGTTATGGACGCTCTAAGAAAATCCTTGATAGAAAAGTTAATAAAGTTATAAATCATTTAAAGTGAACGAGTGTTTCCCTTTTAAAAGTACCAACCGACATTAACCTAAATTTATCCTATTGGAATGGGTTAGTACCATGAAACCTTATTACTTTACCCCTGGAATACAATTTTATATAGGTATTATAGAATAGAATAAAATAAAAGTGTGTTAGGTTAATAAGTTCTTTTTCAGGAACGCTACGTTCCAGGCACTCAAAAGAAGGGAAGCTACTGAACATATTTCGTTCAGTAGCATTTATGAGGAAGAAGCTGCCAGGAATGTAATTGTATAAGTACTTAAATTCTATCTTATGCTCCTCTATTTCTATTGGAAGAAGAACTATGTCTCGTGGTTTTACCCGGTTAAGTCCCGATCCCATGGGAATATCGAGATAAATAGTTACCTATAACACTAGGCTACCCCCATACTATATCTATATATAATAAATATACATGTTAATAACTACCTCTTTATAATATTAGTATGTGTTCGATACATTATTGAACACCTCAGCAATTTGGTTTAAGTAGGAAGGTCGCACGCGCTGGCGAATGACGTCGACCGGGCGACTCGCTTGAGTCAGTGCACCTTTAGCCAGCAAGCCCATCGCACTCATTCAAATCATCCTAATTTAATTAATTATTGTGACAATATATACCCTTTATATTTTATATATCTCATTATCGAAGGTGCAATTTGGTAACTGGGCGGGAAAAATAAAGAAATTTCTAAAAACGCCCAGCTACCAAATTTCACCTTCGTTAACGGGTTCTAATTGTAATAAATATGTATCTTGTTTTAACTTAAGTAGCAGTTAATTCATTTAAGGCACTAGAGACCAAGTGAATTAAAATAGAGAATAGTTTAACAAAGTTACATATTCAAATAATAAGATATTATTTGGGATATTGCCTCCCACCTGCTGAACGAGAGTTCGATGCGCAAGTGGAGGAGGAGTACTCAGCCGGCCGTCCCGCGCACCATTCGCGAATACGCGACGGTCCTTACTGACCACCGCGAAAGGGATAGTATGCTTCTGGCCACAGTATCGGCGGCAGAAGCTTTAGCAATTATTTTGGTCATGCCTGGTTAGAAAAGTTGCATTACGAAGGTAATAAGGTAATGTCCTTGTGCAACTCTATATTTACAAAGATAAGGTTCAAATAGAGCGACACTCGTTGACTTGTAGAGTAACCAGGACGGGCTATGTTTGTCTAAAACGTCTCAGGGTAATAAGCGCTCGATGTCGTTGATCTTGTAATACTTCCATGGACAGGTGACACCTACACCCGTTGATTATGCTTACTATCAAAGAGTTTTTGCCTCTAACTTGTTATACTCACTCTTTGTTGTGTCATTGATTCTTTACCTGCCATAATTACATTTCATTGTTTACTGTGACTTTCGCACGTCAACATGTTTTTTGTGAATTTCAAAATTATTAGAAAATGCCCAACCTACCAATTGATGAAAAGGATTGCCTGAGGGGCTTCAACAAGGACTTGAGCGGCTGAGCGCGGTAGTGGAGGCACTTAGGGTACAGTTGGGGCTGCTCACGCGGACGCAGGAGGAGATACTTGCTGTCCTGACCCACATAAAGCGGCAACTTGATGATGGGTTGGATGGACGGCGTGGTCATTCCGCATCCTCCCCGTCCCCGGGTTCCTCTTCTGCCCGTTTCTTTGGAACCCCCCCCCCCCCCCCGCTGCTCGGGACTTCCCAGATCTCTCCTGTCCTGCTGCGACTCAGGCTCTCGATGTCCCGGGCCCTTCGGGCATCGTTTGCTAGCCGGAAAGTAGCGATACAATCACTGAAGCTGTCAGTTCGAAGTCGGTTCCTGTTGCTACTCCGAATGGAGGGAACGGCGGTACTGACTGCCCATCGCCACAAAAAATCTGTCGAATGGCTGAGGGACACAATCTCCCACATCCCATCACCAAGGGACGGTTGTGACCTTACCAGCCATGAGGCAAATGGAGATGCCCAAACGGCTGCGGGCCGGAATGTGGGGTCCCCAACCACATGAGGGATTCTCAACTAATGTGGAGGGCTCTTAACTTCTTTAATTCGTGGGCTAATATTAACAGCACCAGGAGAATCCAGAGAGCTGTTAACAAAGAGGAGATCTACTTCCTCGAAATGACGATACCCGAGAAAGTGGTACCAAAGCTCACGGAGGGAGAAAGATACAGCTCTGTATGGGAACCGTCTACTTGAAATACTTTCATCGAGAAGGTTTTCTTTCAGACCTGCCACCACCCGAAGCATCCACAACATCAACAACAAACTCAATCATTGCAACTCAACCAACGCAACTACCATCTTTACCATCATCACCATCAACAACCATATGCAATAACCAAGAGCAGGTGATTGCGACCACAAGCCCCAGAACCATTACCATAAAGTATCAAATGCCATTAGGCAGCAACAGTGCAGATGAGGAGGGGATGTGGGTGACAACCTTCGATGGTTTATTCCCCTCCGACTCAGAACGAACACATCTTATCAGAACAGATCTTATGTCTGTAACTGGCATGCATATTGAGGGCCGTATGTTTCACTATGGACAGGCAATAGTACGTCGCGCGCTGGTGCGACAGATGGGAATGGCGAGCATCCAACACCGCAACACCCCGACGTGGCGGCTGATTCAACTGTATAGTTCACTGGCGCTCTGAGCCGAAACACGAACTTGTAATTATTAAACTCTTGAATAATTAAGACACAAGCCACTTTTTATCCTGACATTGTTTTTGAACAGACAATACATAATATAATAAACAGAATTATGTATTACTAGCAGCGCTACCCGGTTTCACCCGCGTAACTCCCGATCACATGGGAATATCGGGATAAAAAGTACCCTATGTTACTGTCAATGAATCAATGTATCCTCATTCCAAGTTTCATCAGTTAGTACATCACTACATAGTATAAAATAAAGTCACATTTCGCCGTCCCTATGTCCCTTTGTATGCTTAGATCTTTGAAACTACGCAACGGATTTTGATGCGGTTTTTTTTAATAGATAAAGTGATTAAAGAGGAAGGTTTTTAGATATATGTATAATACAGCCGTGCGAAGCCGGGGCGGGTCGCTAGTATTTTATAATCATCTTCCACAGATGTCACCTGGAGAAAGTTCACCGTGAGCGGTTCTCGGCTGGAGGCGCAACGAGAGGAGCTGCTGCGCCGCAACCGGGATCGTGCCCTGATCCGTTCGGGGATACAAACAAGTAACGCGAGGGCCCTCGAATCTGGAAGAATTTCCATTCGAGAGTTTCTCGCGGAAACTAGTACATCGGTGGATGTGAAAGTTGAGGTCGTTCTCAACGACGTTCCAGAATTGGCTGAAGAAGTCGTCATCGGTCTTGATGACGACTTGGAGCCACTGCCGGAGATCTCGTTAGATGATCTTCCAGCCATTTATTTTAAGGCCCGCGTCGCCTTCCTTTAGACCAGCGCGCGCGTCACCTAGACCTGCCTCTCCTCCCATGAGACCCGTGTCTCCCGCCATTAGACCCTCATCTGCGTTACCCCCTACTCCCTCCGTTAGTAGGCCCGTGTGCCTAATTTGTCTCACAGATCCGTTGGAGATAGTTCTGATCACTTGTGGTCATACAATGTGCCGGTATTGTTTAGACAATTAGCGAAATATTTGTCCCTATTGTCACAGTGACATTGAATCTTCTAATCGTATTTATATTTTAATTAAATATAAAAACGAATGGTAGATAACTCCCCTATATTCATACCTAATTATTAAGTTTCATCAGAATCGGCCCAGTATTATCATTATCCCTATCCTAACTAATCATCCGAAACTTTGTTTATTTGTTTGCTCGTTCTCTTTGAAAACCGGCTGAAAAAAAATAGCAAAAACAAAACACGAAGTAGTAGAATTTTGTATTTTTTACATTGCAACACTGGCGGCATTAATCTGGCAACTAAAATTTAATTAAAAAAAACTGCTGTTACTTGCATTCATTGTCGGTGTTTTGTATTCGTAATTTCCATGTTTTGTACTAATAAAAATGGATGAGAATGTGACCGTGGAAAGTATTAACGATGGTTGTCATAAGAGAGAGAAACGAGGACGGACTTCAGAAAACAATAAACATTTAAATTAAGTAAATAATTATATACTTAACCTACAAGTTTGTTAAAACACTAAACGAAATAATAAGTAACCGAAGATATTTGTACACAAATGTTGGTAAAATTGCACAAGATACGTATTTATCACGCTTTATTGCACCTTACACTGTCAAACGAAAGAGAGAAAGACAAAACTCAACCAAACCACGACCTAATCAATTTTCTGTTACCTACTACCTACTTCGTGATTCTAAACATGTTGAAATTGCAATTATTGTGAGCTTTGTGGATCACAGACTAGGCGTTTTAAACGCATACAGCGTGCCAAAAACTTTCTTTGTTGCAAAACGACGCTAACTGGCTGAGCCTCAGAATGCTGAACGCCCAAAGTCACCGGATATTTTTGAAGAATTTAATATTACCGATAGTGACATATGTCTAATCGAAGCAACGATGAGCATTTCTGAGAGCGCCTATAACGACACCAAAGAGACAGTAATGCTGACGGAAGACCAAACGGAAGAGAAGCAGGAAAACTCAGACGCAGAAGTATAAGAATGAAGTTTTGTTGTTTGAAAAAGAAGAAAATAGTAGGTATAAATTGGGAATTCGAAACCAATCGCTGGGCTTTGGTTTTCAACTGCGGGAGAGTGGAATCATAAATTAATCTGGAATCATAAAAAATCATAATAAATCTGAGACATGGTACTCTCAAAATTTATTTGAGTACTCAAAAGTAAGATATTATAAGTCGATTCGTATAGATGACAGCCTTAAGAAACTTAACAGAATGATTCCAGACATTAATGAAGGTTTTCCATCTTTGCAATCCTTAATAATGGGAGTTGCTACAATTACAGAAAAATCAAGAAGCTGCTGTTCTCCTTGTTTACCGATGTTCCTTTACTCATTTGAAACTGGAAACGTCTTTAGAAGTAAAGGATTACTCAGTCCAGCTTCCAATAAAATAAATCTACCCGTGTTATTGAACTTCTGTCTTTGGAGGTCTTCCGCTATCTAACATTTATCAACACTGTCAACGAGGATGCCCAAATCCTATTACCATATGGCTTAAATGATGATTCGTCATTCGAAAAGATTCCCTGGAAGTTTATAAAGCTTTACTCAATGTACTACCATGTACCATTAAAGAACCATTTGAACCTATTAGACTAGTGGAAGATATGTACAGTTTGAACATCACTGGGTTACCTAACTTTGAACGTAAAGCAAGAGAGATTGTTGAAGAATTTTTACAGTTTTAAATTATTTCTTTCAAGAGCACTATAGAACTTTGTTTTTTTCCAAATATGCGAATCATTCATGCGTCCATTAGTTCCGAAATCTATACGAGTATACAGGGTTATTGGTTTCCAATCCAAAACCGTGCAGGGGTTGGTTCTCCGCATCAAAACGAATAACTTTTGTTCTACGACTTTTGTCTATTCTTTCATTTTTTTTTCATACAAAAATAAAAAAAAAATATTCTGTTCTGTACGCGCTATAAGATCTGTAGTAAAACATAGGTAGGTAGACGGCACGCGCCCAGCGCCGCGCGGCTTGTCGAAAGGGGTAGCGGTGCGCGGGAGCAGAGAGGGGGGGGGGTATGTATGACGAACGCGTGACGCAGTGCTTAGCCACTTTAGGCTTCGTTCACACGGCATTGTCCTGCACGATTTTTTGCAGTATACGTCTTAACGTATAAATAGTGACCATACAACGTACATATATCCATTCACACGTCGATTGTACTGCAAAAAAACGTGTACCGCTTATACGTTTAAACGCATACTCAACGGACTTGTCAAGCAAATCGAATGAACTTTGACGTATTCGGTTCGCAGTGGCACATAATATAGCTCTGTCTCGTTTACGTTTAAACGCATACTCAACGGACTTGTCAAGCAAATCGAATGAACTTTGACGTATTCGGTTCGCAGTGGCACATAATATAGCTCTGTCTCGTTCACACGGCACGATGTTCACACGTTTTTTATCGAATAGCAACCGAAGAAGCGTTTAGTACCTGAGCGTCTTTTGGACGGGTGGCACGTATTTTATGTTTGATTTGGTTTGATATTCAAAATGGTTGAGGAATCTTCTATAGACAACGAACTATTAATTTCTTTAGTGGAACAATGTCCCGTTTTATGGGATAAAACTTTGGAACTTTATAAAAATCGCGTCGCAACTCAAGCGGCTTGGAAGGGAATCATGGTAATAATTGATCCTAATTTTGAGACAGGAAGAAAAAACAAGACAAGCCTTAGGTATGTATATTTTATTACTAATAATAAAAATTGAGTTACAACATATTTTAACTTGCTCTGCTTAGTTCTAAATGTATTCGTTTTGCCATGGAACTGCTCCTTCGTTTGATAAAAAATAGTGACTAAAAATGGACCTTACGCTGTTTGCTTGAACATTTCGAACTGCCGTACTTTGAATATTTTCAAATAATGAAGGATTTGCCACATCTTCAAAATTGTGTCCATCATGTTCACGAACATAATTGTGTAATACAATGCATGCTTTTATGATTTCTGTCAATAAACTTGGTGAAACATCAATAGCCTTATGTAGAATTCTCCATTTTCCCGCTAAGATACCAAAAGCACACTCCACGTACCTCCTTGCTCTGCTCAGGCGGTAATTGAAGATTTTTTTACGTAAATCTAAATGTGTTCCTCCAAAAGGGCGTAGTAAATTATTATGTAGAGCAAATCCCTCATCACCAATAAATACGTAAGGTGTACTTTCTCCACCTTCTAATAATGGCTTTGGTTTGGGTATATTCAACGAACCATCATTAAGTTTTTTCCACAAGACGGAATTTTTCAAAATGGATGAGTCACAATCTTTTCCGTATGATCCTATGTCTACATATATAAATCTGTATTCCGAATCAACCACCGCAAGTAGCACAATTGAAAAATAATCTTTATAATTGAAGTACATGGATCCACTATGAGGAGGCTTTAAGATTTTTATGTGTTTTCCGTCAATTGCACCTAAACAATGAGGGAAATTAGTCTTTCTTTCAAAACCTTCCACTATTTTTATCCATTCACTTTCTGTAGAAGGCATTTGAAGATATTCTCCCTGAAGGACATGCCATAGAGTCCAGCAAACATCCCAGATGATACCACTTATAGTCGATACTCCAACTTTGTATGAATAGTGTAAATCTTTCATGGAGCACCCCGATGCTAAATACCTGAAAAAAAAATGTATATGTACAGTCAACAGCACGTCCCTCTATACAGATCCAATATAAACTGACACGCGGCATCATTACACAGACTGGTTTGACAAGATCAGTTTTTTTGTTTACCGTTTTTGTTCGTCTTTTACAGCTAAAATGATTATTCAACGGTGGACTCATATAAGAGATAATTATAATCGATCGTATAAAAAGATAAAAGATCAGAAAAGCTCAGGAAGTGGCGCCAAAACAGCAAAGCCTTATGTATATAGTAAACAGTTATCTTTTCTGCAGAAAGTAATAGAACCTAAAAAGACAGTAAATAATGCTACTACCGAAAATAACAACACGGAATCCAATAATAACACAGAATCCGAAAACCAGAAAAAAAATTCTGAGGGTGGAAATGAAACATTGGAAACAAACTCTATAGAGACACATGACACAATGGCGGCAAAGAGCCCAATACCTAATCGTGTACCTAAAAGATCTCTAAAGAATATGATTAGTCCTGTAGATGCGAAGATGATGAAATTTATGGATTCTTATTCGAATAACGAACCTAAAACAATGAATCGGCATCTTTCATTTTTTAATGGGATATTACCATCATTAGATAAGTATGACGATGATGAAGTCCTTGAATTCCAAATGGGTGTGTTACAGTTAATGAAAAAAATTAAAAACAGTCGCCAAATTCGTGAATCGTCGTCTTTCAATCTGTCATCAGTTCACAGAGGATATTTTACACAACAATACCAAAATAGTAATATACAAGAAGCTACAAATTCTATTAGTACAAACATGACTACAACGACTTCTCTTCAAAGTCCAGCCTCTGTAGAATTAACTACAGCAGCTTCTCTTCAAAGTCCGTCTTCTGTCGAATCCTGCTATTCTAACTACACGGATATTGATTACAATGTCTTTTAATACGAAACACGAATATACCATAGTAAAATTGGTCAAATTTTTATATTTTTTTAATTATAATAATTAACATTAATAAAACTTAAATAATCACAACCTGTGTATTTTTATTTGTGTACTTACCTTAAACAGATGGCTAATTTCATTTTAGTACTAATGCATTTCCGCATATTCGTATTTGATTTTGGTAGGCTTGAATTTTCCAGTCGAGTTAATAACTTTTCAAAACTTTCAACAGACATTCGAAAGTAATTAAAAAACTTTTTTTCATCGTTTCTAAGATTTTCGAATAATTTTTCAAATGTGATCGTTCGCACAGATTCTTGATTAATAGGATGTACCCAAAACCTTCTGTTTTGTCGGCGGCGAGACCGTTGGCGCCTACGATACCAATATAAAAGTACAACCACGCGTGGATCCATCAGTGACGTCTACTCACTGTGACAACTGTGTGAAGACTGCGGCTATTCGTCTTTTACACGAATGATAATTTACCGTGTGAAGACCCGGATGATTGTACGTTAAAAAAACGAATACGAAAAAAACGTGCAGGACAATGCCGTGTGAACGAAGCCTTAGTCTCTATTTAGCGCACGCGTAGTAACTACATGCCGGACCGCGCGCCGCCCGCGCACCGCGCCGCCGCGACCGCCGAAAATCGCGTTTAGTTAATCTTAACAAATGCCTACCACCCGCGCTACCATGCCATACCGGTATAGTAACCTGGAGTACACTGAGATGGTCCGACTGTTGGCAAGGTGTAACGATAATGTTTCCGAGGCCTGCCGAGAGTTCCGGAGACTGTTCCCGAACTCTGGCCCTTGCGACAACTCAACAATGCTCGGCGCCACACAAAGACTTCGTGATTACGGTTCTTTTCGACCCCCGGCAATCGACGGTGGTCGTACTCCAAGCCACAGTGTCCCGGAGGCGGAAAACATATTGAACTTTTTCGAAACGTATCCTGCTGCAAGTACAAATGACGCAGCAAGACGTTTTAATGTAACGCAGTGGTTTGCGTGGAACGTAATACACAATGAAGGAAAGTATCCGTTCCACCTTCATCGGGTACATGAACTAGCAGAACCTGACAAGCCCCGTAGAGTTGCCTTTTGTCAATGGCTACTTGCCGAACGACCACCAATTTTATGGACTGATGAAGCAACGTTCGGTCGTGTCGGGTTATTCAACACGAGAAACGAACATTTATGGTGTTTCGAAAACCCACACCAACCGCGACCCCATAACTACCAACATCGGTTTACCGTTAATGTGTGGGCAGGCATGATAGGAAATGTGCTATTAGGACCTGTAATTTTAGACAGACTCAATGGTAAAACGTATTTAAATTTTTTAAGAGAAACATTACCAGTGTTGTTAGAAGACGCGCTGGCCTATTTGCGCAACATGTATTATCAACAGGATGGAGCGCCGGCGCACTACTCTCGGCAAGTGCGTGATTACCTAAACTCAGAATATCCAGGGAGATGGATAGGGCGATCTGGTGCTGTAGCGTGGCCGGCTCGGTCACCAGACATTACGCCTCTGGATTTTTATCTATGGGGCCACGTAAAATCGATTGTTTATAGTGGCGGCAGTGATGCCATATCTACCAACTTTTAGGTAGATCTACCAATTTTCACTTCAGTCTACCTATCTACCACCCTAGACCTAAAATCTACCTATTTTTTAATTAGTTTGACATATCACCACTTTGAATTATTTTTATATCGACGAGCGACGTTGCGATGTGTTGCGTGACATAAACCATAAAAAAAAAATCAGCAACAGTTCGCCGTTCGCGCCATTTCGCGCTCATAGACATAATTATTATCTGTGGCCCATTCGCGGTTGGTTTGTTGCTGTGTTTGTTACGGAATCAATGGTGAATCTTTGCTCCTGTTTTGTTGTTAAAACTAAATGACTACGTATTAACGGTGTGCTGATTGCTGTTTCTTCTGAGTTGCGTGCATTTATTTATATAATGGATTCTGACAGCAGCGAAAGCGATGCACAGTGTTCTAGGTTAGGAACTCCGCCACGAAAAACTAGAAAAAGGCACTATGACCAAAAATATTCGAAATTATGGGAGAAAGACAAGGAATTTGCAGGTTGGCTTCAGGAAAGTACCAAGGGTGAAGGATATTTTTATTGCAAATCATGTAGGTGTGATCTAAGTGTGTTGGTGGAAGATTTATTCTAAATAAACATGCAAATAGTTTAAAGCATGTAGCATGTGTGAAAGGTGAACTTCTATTTCGTAGTTTTATTATTGAATAACAAACGAATTTACTAAAAATTAATTAATTTATCATTGATTGCCTATGATTGTGCATGTATCTCTTCTCTATATATATAAAAATGAAACCCGTTTTCCGTTGTCACGACATAGCATGAAAACGGCTTGACCGATTTGGCTGATTTTTTTTTGTTGTGTTTGTTTTTGTCAGGAGAAGGTTCTTATGAAAGAAAAAAATTAGAAAGTTGCGCAGAAAATTATTACGCGGGTGAAACCGCGGGGCGCAAACATGTACAATTTTCAAAAATAAACATTTTAAGAACAGTTCATGCCGTTTTAATCTTAATAAATCTTCTAAATTGAGGTGGTAGATCTACCAATTTTGCATTTTACATTCTACCAACTTCTACCAACATTTGGCACATAATCTACCAATTTTCTAAAATTTGGGTTGGCAACACTGAGTGGCGGTGCAGTGACGTCTCGAGAAATGCTTATTGCAAAAATCAATTCGGCGTTCGCATTGATAAGACAAAGTTCAGTGTTATCTCGGGTGAACGAACAATTAATATTCAGGGCCGGCCTATGTGTAGGATGTGTCGGTGATTATTTTGAACGCTATGTGCGCGATACGCATCGTCATTCGAGGGACTTAACCCTAAGGAACGATTTGTAAATAATAGTTAGGTATTTTAGTTGGTAATAGGTAGGTTTAGGTATGTAAATAATTTCAATGACTGTAAATAAGCTGATTCCACTTTTTAAATACGCCTGTATTTATTAATGCAGCCAGTCCTAAGCCTGGTTAAGTATGAAGGAATTGTGGACTCATCACTAGGTAGGTATGTAAGTAAAGACTTAACATTGCTAAAAATCGAATCAATCCTCCCTGCATAACTTAAACATAGTCCCCCTTATTCCAAAACGAGGTTTAAGGATAGTCCGAGATATGGATTTAAACCTTAGATTTAGACACACATTTACTCGTGAACTATAGTCTAAACACTATCCCTATATAATCTATTAGAAACTATAGTCTAAACACTATCCCTATAGATTATTTAAGGATAGTGTTTAGACTATAGTTTACGAGTAAATCTATGTCTAAATCGAAGGTTTAAATCCACATCTCGGACTATCCTTAAACCTCGTTTTGGAATAAGGGGGAGATAGTTCGCGATATTTAATAATAAGTAGATAGACCTACTTGCAGTTATTTCGTAGTAGGTAAGCGATAGGTAAGTATGCTTCATTGTTTAAAAATTGGACTTTAGGTAAGTAGGTTATGTATGTAAGGTACTTATTCTTTTTGATCTAAAACACACAATTTACCTTCAATAAGTCCCTCTAAATCTAAAGATTGCCTGGAAGAAATAAGGCCGCAGTTTTGTGCAGCCCTTATTTTTAAGTTCATTTTATTGTACCTATTTTTTTATTTATTGTGTGTCGTGTAAAATAAATTGTGTGTTGTGTAAATAAAGAATTACTCTATCTATCTATCTGTAGATAACTTTCTTATCATCAGTTGGGTGGAGTGGAGGGAAAAATATGCGGTCACTCGTCGCATTTCTTTCCTTCACAAAAGACAAAGACAGATCGATCGCATAATTCCACGCTAGCAACGCAACTTTGTACACTTACCTATCGTTCACTACAAAATAATAGCAAATCTACATAATTTTAGACATCGTGATGCGATTATTATGTTACCTACCTTACCTACAATTGCCGTAAAACATCTTTGAATGAGCGGGCCAGTGGGTGAAGGGTGTAGAAAGTGATAGCTCTGGTACTGTCATTTAAAACCAAAAATGTTTGATGGGAATTGTACCTAGGTACCTACTTTACTAACTTAACCATAATTAGGTAGTACAGTCTAGGTATAATAGGTAATAGGTGCACGTAGTTATGTAGGTAAAAACCTAACACATAATAGGTAGATAGGTATCGTGTGTAATCTATAATGTAAAAATGAATCGCAAAATGTGTTGGTAAGCGCATAACTGAACAACGCCTGGACCAATTTGGCCAATTCTTTTTTGTTGTGTTTGTTATTGTCAGGAGAAGGTTCTTATGAAAGAAAATATTACGAAAATTGCGTAGAAAATTATTACGCGGGTAAAACCGCGGGGCGCAGCTAGTAAATAATATTTTTGACGTATTTCTTTAAGTAGGTATGTTTCAATTATTTTACCTATTGATATGAGTACAGCGACCTGGGCGTGGGGGCGCACGGTGGGCTGAAAATCGGCTCCCATAGACTTAGGAATTTTAATTTTCAAGTGGCGGTTTTTTTGCCGGATATTGCTTCTATTAGTTATTACTATATACAAAAATGACATCCGAGTTAATTCTGCACGAAAACGAAGGAATTATAATTTTTTTTACGAAAAATTTGTATGAAGCTTGTATGATAAACCTAATTATCTCTTAAACGGCAAGGATAACCGTAATATCCTTACAGGTGGTTATAGTACTCATTATTTATGACTTTATGGCATACTCCAGAAAACAGAAATCGATGCCGATTTTTTTAAAAAATAATCGAAATATTTTTATTTATTTTTACATATAAAATGTTTCCTTTTAGTGTATCAGCTAAGAATATCATTATAAAGAGTTTTATTGATCGAAATATTATGAAAATAATATAAAAAAACAAGATAATATTTCAAAAAATAGCTGTTTATTGTTTGATAATTTAAATACAACAGAGGCTTTCTTCGGATCCTCTGCTAAGTGCACAAAGGCCTAAGTTAGATATCAAGAGAAAGCAGAGCTTTTTTGCTGAAACTCTTGGCTTAATTCAGTTTCAGGAAACTGAGTTCGAGTTTTTGGATATTATTATATCCAATCTAGATTCTGACTCAGAATCGGAGTCCGCCAACGAGAGTGATGAGGGACATTTGTAATATTTAATGTTATAATTCAAGTGTATTTGTTATTTTATTGCACCAATACGCACCTATAATCATTAATTTCATAAATTCGTTTTTGAAATTATTTGTATAATTGTATTTATAGTACTTAAATGATATTTTTGTAGCCTCTGTAGTATTTCAATTATTAAACAATAAACAGCTATTTTTTTAAATATTATCTTGTTTTTTATATTATTTTCTTAATATTTGGATCAATAACACTCTTTATAACGATATTCTTAGCTGATACACTAAATGGAAACATTTTAAAATGTAAAAATAAATAAAAATATTTTGATTATTTAAAAAAAAAATCGGCATCGATTTCTGTTTTCTGGAGCATGCCAAAAAATCACAAATAATGAGTACTATAACCACCTGTAAGGATATTACGGTTATCCTTGCCGTTTAAGAGATAATTAGGTTTTTCATATAAGTTTCATACAAATTTTTCGTAAAAAAATTATAATTCCTTCGTTTTCGTGCAGAATTAACTCGGGTGTCATTTTTGTATATAGTAATAACTAATACAAGCAATATCCGGCAAAAAAACCGCCACTTGAAAATTAAAATCCCTAAGTCTATGGGAGCCGATTTTCAGCCCACCGTGGGGCGTGAGGAGTGCGCGGTCGGGGCCGATCGACGTTCGAGTGAGTCGAGCGCGCGCGGTCGCGTCTACGCGCTCGCAACTACCTATTTAGTCCATAGACCTAGCAAATGTTGAGAATTACTCGCAGAACTTCAATACATTTTTCAAAGCTAAGTAGTAGGTTTTGATAAAAGTCGTAGAACAAAAGTTATTCGTTTTAATGCGGAGAATCACCCCCTGTACGGTTTTGGATTGGAAACCAATAACCCTGTATATGAAACGGTAATGTGCATCCACTATAGCAAACAACACCACACTATAAGTGCCTTTGTAATTATAATAGTCTGATGCTCCGTGTGGTGGATTTTCGATTAATACATGTTTCCCGTCAATAGCCCAACAGCAACAGCAAAAAGGAAATTGCCAGCGATCTAAAAAATCCTTTTGTATTTTCTTCTACTGATCTGTGGTGGATGGCACCTAAAAGAAATAAACTTATATTAGTGTATGGTTACAGGGAAAAGATTCAGCGGTGAACACAAACAGCGACGCGTCTTCATATTTTGATGAATTGGAACAAGAAGATAATATTGCGCCCTTACAAAAGAAAAAAAAATTGTCTCCAAAGAAAAAGGCGGAGCGTGCTCTAATGGACGCACCTAAAATGGACCCACCTGTTTTAAAAGCAGTCAATAGATTAGAAACTTTGGCTCAAACTATCCGTCAAGATGAATTTGATACATTCGGAGTACATGTGGCAAGCCAATTACGTAGTTTGCCATTAAGAAATGCTATTGTTTGTCAAAATTTCATCAATAATTTTTTTTCACAAGAAAGACTGAAAACCTTAAATACACAACATTTTCCAATTGCTAGACCTACGAGTTCACTCTTAGAGTATACACGCTATACTTCGACTCCAGAAGCCGAAGCTACTACTTCCCGAAACCAAGCTTTTCAAAACCAGCGTGAAACTTCGACTCCCGAAGCTTCCACTTCTAGAAGGCACCTCGATTATGAAGAAGACTATTTTGCCAGCTGTTTACTTACACAAGAAAATACTGGGCAACAATACGGAGTGAACAACGATATTCTATCTCAAGCTGTTAGGTCATGCTTAGATGAAAACACAATGGAAAATTTATAAATAAATCGTTTATAATTAATTACTTTCACTTACCATAATGAACTCCTGTAAAACATCATCCAAAATATCCTTCAAAAAAAAGGAAATTGTGCATTCTGGAACTCTAAATGACTCTGCAAGACTTGAATAGTTATCACCGGTAGCCAAGAACTTCAGGGTTATTTCTAATTTAATTTTCGGAGAAAATGCTACTCGCATATTGGTATCGCATTTTTGTATAAGCGGAGTAACCTTATGTAGTAAAGTATTAAACTGATCAGTAGTCATTCTTATCGTTTTTTAAAATAATCAGGATATTCTTAACTCCACTCAACCAATAAAGTATCCGAAGCACCCAAGTCCTTACGTCGAGAAATCCATCCACGTACCCAAACATTTGTTGAATAATTGAATAATTAATTATTTCAATTCCGGCACAAACGGCTATTCTGCTCAACATTTTCGAAGGAAATGACAGAGCCGCATGCGATTTTAGTAACCAGTGTAAATGGGCTAGCGATGCGGCTTGGTGAGGCAATTAGTGAAGCGACTCGCCGCACAGCGAAAATCGACCCGTGTAAACCCCCCTTTATTCAGTGGTGCTGCAGCCCCCAACTGAAATTGTTTCCGTCTCCATCCTGTCGGCATTGGCAGAACAGCTGGATTTTTCCACTGTTCCTATAGCTGCATCATGTTCTTTTCCAGGACTTTTACGCTTTACTCAGTAGCGCCGTCGAGGACACTCTTCGGCACCACCTGCGCACACACACCGGAGCTACCGAACCTTCGGCTCGGTCGGACCTGAGACCTGGAACGTGATCAGCACCCCAGACGCCACTATGCCGTCACACGAATCCCGGATTGACGAACGAGGAGAGTGCCGATTGTGTTTTTCTTATGTGGGCAAATATATGTATTAAACTTCCTGTAGGTAAACGCGCATCTTGAAGCTAGCCGCGGTGTGCGGGGCGAGGCTTTGGCGGCGCTCGTGGCTTTTTGTTCAATTAGTGGTCGTTCGAGATTCGTCGCGTGCGATCGTGGCTTCTCGTGCCCCACTCACCCCGTTTTGCCGTCATTCGTTAAACTGTCTTGTGTGTGTTGTACTTACAATTTTTTTGTGCTTATCTAGGTTTATTAGCGATGTAGGACAATATAAAAAAATCGTTATGTTTTGCCAACGTAAATAAAAATGCGAATCACACTCAGTTTCATTGCGCCCTCGTGATCACGTGGTTGTGATTTTGTTATCATCAACTTGGTTTTATCACTAATATATTTCTGTGGGTTTTAATATTACCAAAATCGGTAGGTTAATTTAAACATTATTTCTGTGGGTTTTAATATTACCAAAATCGGTAGGTTATTTTAAACATTCTTTTGTATTATCATGTATTTTCGTATGTCGTATTTTACATGTTTTCTCTATACGCATAATAAAGAAAGAAAGGACAAAAGTGTGTACTTGGAAGCAAATTAAAAAAATGGGTTGTGGGAAAAAGTAGTAGAACGAAAATATATAGTATTTAAATTTAATGTTACATATACAATTAAAAACGCCTAAATCAATTGAAATCTGGTTTACAATATTAGCTAGCTCTATTTTGAGGAAGGTCGTGGTATAGGCACATTTTAGGAACATCAAAATCCAATTAGTAGGTCCTGAGTAAACAACAAAAAACTGCAGCCGCTCGGCCGAACGCGTTCCAGCAAACACGAACGTCACAGAATACTTAATAGTGTAGCATACATTTTATCCCGATATTCCCACGGTAACGGGACTTACGCGGGGTTTAGGGAATAATTCGTAAACATAACCAAAATGTTCTAGCACAGTTCTAGTCCTCACCATTTTAAATTTCGAATACTACGTTCCTATGAGGCCGTGTTCTAAAAGTGCAACCTCTTTTGAATAAAATCGGATTGTGTTTTCAAACATGTGTCAAAATACAATGTAGGTAAGTTAAAAGGAGTATTGATATCAACTTCGGAGGAAATCACCCCCAAAATAACTTCCTACCCCTTTTTAATCCCGTTAGAGGATGAATTTTAATAAAATACGAAACACGTGTTTCATCAATTCTGTTAAAGAATGTTTATGCAAAATTTGAAGTAGATTGGACCAAGGAATCACGTTGTCCCATACAAACTTCGTCCCCCTTTTTCACCCCCTTAGGGGTAGAATTTCGGAAAATCCTTTCTTATCGGCTGCCTACGTCATACAAAGAACACACCCTCCAAGTTTCAGATCTCTACGATCAGCGGTTTAGGCTGTGCGTTGATCCGTCAGTCAGTCATTTAGGACAAAGCATTTTATATGTATAAGAGAAGAGATACTGCATAATAGCCGTGCAAAGCCGGGGCGGGTCGCTAGTACTTTGATAAAAGAGATCCAATCAAAGAGTATTTAAGTTTTTAATAACCCCAGCACGCCGCTTCATACACATGTTCATACAAAATTGCTGGAGCGTTGTAATGTTCCAAATTAAAAAAACGCTCCTGCATTAGATTTAATTTTCTTTGACCGCGACACTGGCTATATGCACGATAGTGGTAATGCGAAGCCATAATAAAATTATAAATAAAAAAGAGATGGCGATAGATGCTTCTTTCCGTATGTCAAAATGACAATTTTGACATCATCCCTACGTTCTGTACGTTTTCATGCAAAAATATTATGGTTTATTTTTTACGCCAAGAAATATCAAATTTTAATTAGTAACATAAATCTACTTGAAATACCTAAACCTCTTCTGATATTTTCTGAACACATTCGTGAAGATTATGTTAAAATCTGTTTCCTAGTTCCCGAAATTAGACTGCAGAAACAAAGGTAAACAAACCAAATCAACATTTTCTGAGATGAATGGTAGTTTCGCGAAAACGAAGAGATGGCGCTAGTTACTTGAAATTAAAAAAAATATCTTATTAAATTAATTACTTTATTTTTTAGTTAAAAAATGTGTATATTGCTATGTATTCTTAAAATACATAAGTGTACAAAATTTTTAAGCAGAACAAAAAGAATAATCAACTAATTTGTGATTTTCTAAATTTAAGAAAACCTGAATCGCGCATGCAAGATTTTTTTCTACCGGAGCTATATAAGGTTAGCGAATTCTATAGTGCTAAGATCATTATGGACGTAGAACGCTTACTTCCAAAACTTCGAATTTATTATATGTAGAGATTATACTTAAATTAATTAGAAACATAACTTCATTCAATAGGTGCATAGATTTTACTGAGCTTGATGTACCCACGTCCTGAAGTTTTGCAGTTATAATAAGCGAAATCTTCTGAACGTGAGTACATCAAGTTCATTAAAATCTATGGTAATATTGAAAATCTTTGGTATATATCTTACACAAGAAAAAAATATCGTTTGCGCGATTCAGGTTTTCGTATAATAGCAAAGTCAAATTAGGTGATCGTTTACGGTCGTGCGGGTTAAGCGACGCCTGGCGCGGTCATTACTTCGCTGGGTGGCCAATAGAAAGTATTTAATTTTATTGCGGGCTTTTTATTTATAGTATTTTTATAAATTTGCGATCCCGATCCCGTGGGAATATCGGGATAAAAAGTAGTCTATGTTACAAACCAAAAAATCTTTCCTCTAAATATAAATATTAGTATAGATACCTACCTACCTACACGAAAGAATTAACACAATCTGAACTAGTTCTGAAATGACTGGGTGCGCCATCTGTCGAGTCATTAATAGAAAATAATTGCATTTACCTCCTTTCCGTTTTTCACCTGTTTTGTTGCTTGCATTGCTTGCATAAAACGATCAGATATTATTCAAACTTTGCACACCTGTCAATTGACAGGTGTGCAAAGTTTTAATTGCATTGACATCGATAATTATCGATGTCAATGCAATTACTCGATTTAAATATAACTTTATTTTTTTATATGAAATTAGTTTTAATTTCTTTTTTATTTATTTGATTTCGTGGTACTTTACCTCGATAACGTTATGATAAATTAATATATTTGTCTTGAAAAGTTTATTTAATATCCGATTATTATAGTTTCGCCAGGATTCATCAATTCCTTTCCGAATCCTTTGCATGAGAGTAACAGAGATAGAGATAGCTAGTGCGCGAAATACGCATGCGCGCAGTTCCAGACTCAGGCGCGGAACAAAAGACGAGGCGAGGTGCGCGCTCGTACAGACGATTGAAAACCGTAAATCTATAGAGTTATAGTCTATATTTGTATATGCCAGCGCCACATTTTGTATGAAACGGCGATGCGCGGGTAAATTTCGGGATTCATCAAATTCGGTCCAGAAATGACTGGGTGCGCCATCTGTCGAGTCATTAAGAAGAGTCATTAACATTTAATTATCCATTTAGAAACTAGATGGCGCCAGTAGGAATTTTAAATCGCGCAAGCGTTGTGTTTTTCCATTTTGCTTAGGTAGACCGAACTTTTTGTTATCGCCAATGAATTATTAAATCAATTTATTTACAATTATACATTTATACACCATCAATGAATTTATTTATTTATGTATAAGTATTAGTTGTAGGTAGGTATCAAAAAACATAGACACGTTTTTTTTGGGGGCAACAGTTCAGCGACAGGCTGGACTGTTGCTAAAAAAATGGATGTACAGTCGGCTGTATAATTGCAGCCCCCGGTAGAGTTCTAAAATTACTATTATTGGAATGTTTTAATTCTAATAATTTTTAACACGCTTTTATCAGTTTCACCTGTATGTTTGCTTCCTTGTATGTATGTAACCGACTCTTTTGGGCTCGATTTTGCCCTACTTAGAACGATCACATTTAATTCAAACTTTGCACACTTGTCAAAGACCGATGACAATGCAATATTATGATAACATGCTGCTGATCTGATGATGGAGCTGGAAGGTGGTCATAGGAACTCTGTAATGAAACGACGAAACCCTATCGAGTTTGGGCTCGTTAGAATCGTCTTGACGAGTAGTGTGTCTTTCAATGGTAACCAGGGTCTGATGATGGAACTGGAAGGTGGTCATAGGAACTTCGCAATGAAACGACACAACCCCATCGAGTTTGGGCTCCTTAGAATCGTCTTGACGAGTAGTTTGTCTTTCAATGGTAACCAGGGTCTGATCTAACATATTTCGTTATCAAAGACCAAAAAGTATAAAATAAATTATTAGTTTAAAAAAAACACGCTTTAATAAAAAACCAGGAATATTGTAAATAGTAAGCGTGTTCCATTGTGATTGCAAAAGAAAAATAATGAAGGTGTAGCATCACATTGTAACACGCCACCTACCTACTGACAAAACCTACCTACCAACTACCTACCATATTGACGGTACCCAGTTGGCATAATGGTCACCATGCCGGACTGCCAAACACAGGGTTGCGGGTTCGATTCCCGCCTCGGACAAGTATTTATGCTTAGATATTTGTCTGTGGTCTGGTTGTTTCTATGTATAATAAGTATTTATTTACAAAAGAAAAGTATATAAGTAGTATATCCGTTGTCTAGCACCCATAACACAAGTGTAGTTTCTTAGTTTGGGGCTAGATGGCGATGTGTGGAATGTCCTGCAATATTTATTTATTTATTGTATATAGTTAATTAACTAGCAGCGCGTAAGTCCCGATCCCGTAGGAATATCGAGATAAAGTATCCCGCGAATAAACAGCATGTCAATATTTGTATTTCATATTTTATTACGACAGCCTGACCTGACTGTCGTCTCAAAAATAGCCAAAGTGCCTTAACTTTAATCTTGTAATTCATTATAAGTTCATTGTTAAAAAGTTGTCGAAGATAATTTCAGCTACGGAAGTAGTGTTTTCATCGAAACACAACGCTAGCGCGATTCAGAAGATGCGCCTGTAGTGCCCTCTATTGACTAATTTACAAGACTGCGCCATCTAATGCTAAATTCCGGTTCTTAATGATTCAATAGATGGCGTACCTAGTCATTTTTAATCTTAGGTTTATACAAATTTTAGGATTAGGATGCCCAATATCATGGACAAAATACACAAAAATTAGATACTTACTTATTGAAGAAGATCCTGGGCGAGGCATTGAGTTAGTTACGCAGAAGACATTGATGGAAATTTAAAAACGTACAGTGGCGTCATAGACCAGGGTCGATAATTTTTGAAACCAAAAAAAATCACTTTTGATTATTGATAGTGATTATTTTTATCATTTTTGAAGGCTTCGGCCCTCGTCTATCATAAGCACTCAAAGCGAAGAAAAATAATTTCGATAAAACTATCCATTTCGATGCTAGATGGCGCCAGTAAGTATATTTACTTTATTGATTTGTAATTTTGACCTACCTGCGTTTTGCAAAAAAAAATCCCATTCATAAATATAAAAACCTCGATATTTATTTTTATATAACGTCAATAACACATCACTATACAATCCGAGTCCAAGATCTTTTGTTCTCACTAAAAGCACAGAGACGTCATGGGATTATCGAGAACTTCGGAAAACGGCGTATTTTGGTCGAGGCAACTAGTTTAGGCTTTTTTCAAGACGCAGACTGCCGTAAGTAGCCCTGGGGAAGGTACATTTTTATCGGGCCATAAACGAAGTAGGCTGTTATCCGATGCGACAGTGTTCCGGTGTTTTAATTCCAATCATCACTCATATTTGTAATCTCTCCATCTCCAATGGAATTTTCCCCAAGGCTTTCAAAAAGGCTGTTGTTCATCCCATTTTTAAAAGCGGTGATAAAACCAATGTTACTAATTATAGACCCATATCTGTCCTGCCTGCTCTTTCTCAAATTTTAGAAAAAGTTTTAAACAAACGCCTCGTTGATTCTTTAAACTCTTACGGCGTCTTAGCTTCAAATCAGTTTGGCTTTAGAAGTGGAAAATCAACGGAGGATGCTTTTGTGTGTCTTGTGAAAAAAGTTCTTGGCATATTCCTCGACCTGTCAAAGGCTTTTGATACGGTTTCTGTATCCCATCTTCTCGTTAAACTCGAAAGCATAGGTGTTCGTGGCATTGCACTCAAAATGTTCGAGGATTACCTCACTGATAGGGAACAGAGCGTGCGTGTAGGAACTGATATTAGTGATAATGCTCGTATTAGCTACGGTGTCCCTTAGGGCTCAATTTTGGGCCCAACGCTGTTCCTAATATACATCAACGCCCTCTGTAAACTTCCTCTGCAAAACTGCCGTATCGTCACTTATGCAGATGACACTGCTGTGCTAGTCGATGGTGACAATTGGAGTGATGTTTTTAGCTCAGCCGAGAAAGCTCTCTCAACGATAATGACTTGGTTATCGAACAACTTACTAACATTGAATTATACATTATACTAATACAGAAGACCACCTATCTCACTTTCTGCATAACTTCGACTACGTCCCCATCTTGTGAAGCTTTCTCTCTTAAGGCCGTCTACGGAAAATTCGTCTAAAACAATTCGACTAATAACAATTCGTCTAAAACAATTCGTCTAAAACAATTCATCTAAAACAATTCGACTAATAACAATTCGTCTAAAACAATTCGTCTAAACAATGCGACTAATAACAATTCGTCTAAAAACATTACCATTCCCGATTACACTTGGATTTCAAAAATGAAGGTATACTGAGTCGCGGGTCTGGTACACTGCCACGGTTTTGCCTCCATCATCGAATCTTATCTCCACTGCAGCTGCGTCCTACATATCCGCTACTCAGCATAACTCCATTACCGAATCTTAACTCACTTCGAACTTAATGTTTTAGACGAATTGTTATTAGTCGAATTGTTTTTAGACGAATTGTTTTAGATGAATTGTTTTAGACGAATTGTTTTTAGACGAATTGTTTTAGACGAATTTTCCGCAAATCAAGGTCCTGGGGTGACGTGGAGGATTCTGTTCCCACAACCACTCAGCACTCTACAAAGGGACTTTTTAGTTTATATTATAAATATATATTGATTTGTTTCTTTAAAGTATTATTAAGGATGTACCGCCCATCTCCGGCAAGATAGCCTCAATCTTTTTTTGTGAAAGAACAGACCCTCAACACAAGTTAAATCTTATCGTGGGTGTCTGAGTCTTAAAAAAACACTTTTTATAGAATATAGCATAGTTCGAGTCCTTAGGTTTTAGTGTTTAAAATGTTACAATTTTTTGAGAAATAAACTTATTATTATTATTATTTATTTATTATTATGTAGTTGGCAGGAATTGCTACAAACGCTACCATGAATCTCAATAAACGATTTTTTAATATTTGGTTTTAATTTAGTACTGTAAAATGTAAACACTGATACCCAGAGCCCCTATAGGAGGCGTGCTATATAAAAAAACCGCCAATATTTATTTATTTTTAAAAATTTCTTGTGGTGCTTAGGGTCTCCTTGATTAGCCTTCAAAGTTTAATCCTAATCGCAAACACAAAAACGTCATAGGACTGAGGAGAATAAGGAATTTACAACATTCCAATACAATTTGATGTTTATTTCTAAAAATAAAACAAATAAAAAATATTTGTTATTGTGTTTTACTAACCTTTATATAATCTTTAAGGCGTTGTATACAGCATCGCAGACTATCGGTATCATTAAACTTATTGCTGGTTTAGATACTTGGAATAAATGTGACAAAGTACGCAGACTACAACCAGTGGCAAGAAAATACAACACTATATGAAGTTTTATTTTTGCCGTGAGTGCACTTCTCATAAAAGTATCTGTTTTTTTATGGCGGGCTCAACGTGCGTCATCAACTCTTCAAATTGCGTTTCTGTCATTCGCATTGATTTGTAAAATTCAGCAGGATCTTCCTTAGTAATTTCTTCAAAAAGTTTATTGCTAGCTCCATACTTAGAACGTCTGGTAATTCTTTTTCTTTGCCATGATCTCTTAGGCCTATTGATTTCAAAATTGAGTTTATTTTCTATATCAGATACCACAACAGATACAATCTCTTTAATTATTTGTCTCAATATTAAGCGCTGTTCATCTTCCATTTCTAGAGACACTATGCACAACGGACAGTACCACTACTTTGAGCTTCTTCCTAAACACTGTGTAAACGGAGACGTAAAAGACTACTTAACACAAGACGTTCAAGCAATGAAGAATCCTGCTAGAAAAATATTTAAGATTTCGCTACTAAGGTACTTTTATGTTTTCAGGAGGCGATACCGGAATCTTCACAAACTTCTGACGCAGAGGGACACATAGAGACTGAAAACGCTCCGACCCAGTCGCAATTGCCAGAGGCTAGCATCGAGGAAGCGCCACCACAACAACAAAAAGACTCTGAAGCTAGCATGCCTCCACCGTCAGAACCGGCTCGTAAAAAATCTATCAATAATATAATTTTTGAAGCAGATATAGGGAAATACACACAACAAATTAATACAGGATACTATATTCAGCAGTACTGTAATTCCTCTACAATGGACTCATCTGGCACTTCATTATCAGCATCACCTACCGCTACGTCTTTTCATGCCATTACTCCACCACCTAATGTTAATGTTGGATTCGAAACTAATTAAAATAAACAATAGATTTTTAAATTTGTTAAATAATTTTTATTTAACTTTACATAATCACTTAAGGCCTCAATAATAGCGTCACAAACTTTTGGAACTATTCTTGAGATACTCTGAAGTTTCTAGGTAATACATACGAATTTCAATGTTTACCTTTTGGTTTAAGTTCGGCGCCATAAGTTTTTACAAAATTGTTGAGACCTGGCTGCTATAGGAATCTCCAGTTGCTAAGTTATTAAAACTCGTTATTTCACAGTGATTGCCTCTCTATATTTTGTATCGCACTTTTTGATTTTATCAGACAACGATGAGCACAAATTTTCGAAGTCTTGTAAGGACATTCGTGTAAAATTATTCACAGTCTAATCATATATTAAATCTCCAAGTAATCTATTTCCATATAGGTGGCGACGCTCATAAATTTTTCTAATCCAGAAGCGTCTAGGTTTTTTCTTGATACGTGACTGTCTTCGTTTCTTTAAGCAATAAGCAGCTAGGAAAATAGCTGCAGCTGAAAATACATGACTGTCCATTTCGAATACTCGCGGACTTATGATGGCTCAGCCGTCTAGGTTTTTTCTTGATACGTGACTGTCTTCGTTTCTTTAAACAATAAGCAGCTAGGAAAATAGCTGCAGCTGAAAATACATGACTGTCCATTTCGAATACTCGCGGACTTATGATGGCAGGCTTCCTCTCCTCGTGTAAATTGAACATAACTACTGAGGCTGCCTCGGGAGCCATCGCTCGCGATCTCATCGCGCGCATTCGCTAAAGGAAGTGTAAGTAATCTATTTCCATATTGGTGGCGACGCTCATAAATTTTTCTAATCCAGAAGCGTCTAGGTTTTTTCTTGATACGTGACTGTCTTCGTTTCTTTAAGCAATAAGCAGCTAGGAAAATAGCTGCAGCTGAAAATACATGACTGTCCATTTCGAATACTCGCGGACTTATGATGGCTCAGCCGTCTAGGTTTTTTCTTGATACGTGACTGTCTTCGTTTCTTTAAACAATAAGCAGCTAGGAAAATACATGACTGTCCATTTCGAATACTCGCGGACTTATGATGGCAGGCTTCCTCTCCTCGTGTAAATTGAACATAACTACTGAGGCTGCCTCGGGAGCCATCGCTCGCGATCTCATCGCGCGCATTCGCTAAAGGAAGTGTCACAATTGCTTTTCTCGACTAATTTAATTATCAATTCACTTCATTATGTAAACTATTTAACTTCAATTAAAACTTAAATTCTGTTAATTATTGTCTAACATAATATTGTTAATTATTTTGTAAACAAACATTTGTCATTACGACATGACAGTGACAGATAACCTTGCATAATTTTCCTGTCATTTTATGGGACAAAATATTTAATAGAACAATTAACGGGAGTAATATATCCAAATCCAGGGACTTATTATCCAGACGAAATGGATTCGGCACCAGGTAACGTATCGTCGATAATCAGAGGAGGAGTTCAAAACGCGAATAAAACACACTTGAAAAAAATTTACATTCGCTATAAAATCAACGAAAGCGGAATATACAAAAAAATAACGAATTGGAATATAATACATACATACACAGTCTTCCATGGCAATACATATACTTTTACATGACAGAAAAAGAGTACAATGACATGACAAAAATATTTTACACCGCGAAAGCGACGGGAGTAAATATAAAAATAACAAATTTAGGCAACAGAACAACATTCATAACTGCCAGCAATGCTGTAAATTATGCAAATGCAAATTCGAAACAACAATAGGACTATGGGAAAGGTTAGAATTATTAGCACCGATATCGATGGGAAATAAAATGTCACCGGGAACATTATAAAATATGGGAAAAATATAGAATCATCATACGCAGACGGAGACAATCAAGATCCAAATCATTCGACAGCACAGGCACACATAATGGATAATACAGTTACATATAAATTTAAAATAAATAATAGAAATAAAATAAAAAATTGCCACCATTAATTATGGAATCAACAATATTATATAATGCAACAAATTCAATCGGACCAATCTTTGAAAAATCTCATAAGCCAACGGACGGATTATTTCATTCGGCAAACATGGGGTTCGAAAATTCGGATACAATATTAAGAAAAAATACATATAAACAATTATTAAACACGGGAAATCTGAGACTATCAGATGCAAAATATGCAAGAAACTGTACAAAAAAAACGCAGAAGCAACAATAGACAATAAAGCCGCGTTTTCACTAGGCGACATTTGTTCTGCGACTGTCGCTCGACACGAAATTCACGTGTCCCGCGCGTCTACGGAAAATTCGTCTAAAACAATTCGTCTAAAAAACAATTCGACTAATAACAATTCGACTAATAACAATTCGTCTAAAACAATTCGTCTAAAACAATTCGACTAATAACAATTCGTCTAAAACAATTCGACTAATAACAATTCGTCTAAAACAATTCGACTAATAACAATTCGTCTAAAACAATTCGACTAATAACAATTCGTCTAAAACAATTCGACTAATAACAATTCGTCTAAAACAATTCGACTAATAACAATTCGTCTAAAACAATTCGACTAATAACAATTCGTCTAAAACAATTCGACTAATAACAATTCGTCTAAAACAATTCGACTAATAACAATTCGTCTAAAACATTAAGTTCGAAGTGAGTTAAGACGCAGCTGCAGTGGAGTTAAGGTTCGATGATGTAGGTTAAATAAAACGTGGGTATGTAGGACGCAGCTGCAGTGGAGTTAAGGTTCGATGATGAAGGTTAAATAAAACGTGGGTATGTAGGACACAGCTTCAGTGGAGTTAAGATTCGAAATTGGAGTTATGCTGAGTCGCGGGTATGTAGGACGCAGCTGCAGTGGAGTTAAGATTCGATGATGGAAGCAAAACAAAACGTGGGTATGTAGGACGCAGCTGCAGTGGAGTTAAGATTTGAAATTGGAGTTATGCTGAGTCGCAGGTATGTAGGACCTGCGACTCAGGTACATCCGTACAAGGTAAGGGTACAGTTAAGATATTAGCATGTAATAATGACGGTACGCGTAAAATTGAGTTTCAAGATACGTTGTTAGTTCCTGATTTACGTAATAGTCTAGTTTCGATCGCCAAGCTCACTGAACGAGGCTGCGAGGTTATATTTAAGCGCGATATAGCTTACGCTGTGAAAGACGGTGAGGTTAAGCTAACGGCTGATAGGCGAGGGGATTTGTATTACTTGAGGAAACTGGATGCCTCGGCATCGGCAGTATCAGGGAATGGTGTGAATTTGTATGAATGGCACGAGCGTATGGGACATTTGAATGCTAGGGATCTTATGAAAGTACTGAAGAAATCAGGTATTAACCTATCGAAGGTTGATAGTAACCTTCAGGATTGTGACGTGTGCGCTAAGGGGAAGATGGTTGCGTTGCCTTTTGTGAAGTCCAGGGAGCCCTGTAGTAAAAAATTGGGAATCATCTATTCTGATGTGGTAGGCCCAATGAGAGTTCAATCGAACGGAGGTAATAAATACTTCGTGACTTTTATCGACGACCATACTCGTTAGTGTGAAGTATTTATGTTGAAAAATAAAAGTGACGTATTGTCAAAATTTAAAATTTTCAAATGTCACGTCGAAAATTTGACTGGTGTAAAAATCAAAACATTTTAAAGTGACAATGGCACGGAATACAAAAATAAATTTTTTGATGAATTTTACACGCAAATGGGATAAGAAGGAGGTATACAACCCCTTATACTCCGCAAAGTAATGGAGTAGCTGAACGGAAAAATAGAACACTCATAGAAATGGCCAGGTGTATGCTTATATCGGCGGGATTGCCACCAAGTTTTTGGGCAGAAGCGATTGCAACTGCGTGTTATATTCGCAATAGATGTCCAACAAACAGTTTAAACGGCAAAACTCCGTATGAAAAATGGTTTAATAAGCCTGTATTCGGTACAAAAGTTCATGTCTTAGTTAAAGAGCCAGGGAAAGATAAATTTGCATCACGTACTATTGTTGGTTATTTTGTAGGATATCCAGAAGAAGCTGTCGGTTACAAGCTGTGGATTCCGGAGTGGAGAAAGTTCATCGTGTCCAGGGATGTAAGATTTCAAGAAGGAAAATTCTTTGATAATAAAAGTAATGCCTCGGATCAATCGCTGCTTGAGTGACTCAAGCTCAATGTGAGAAGAATGTTGTGAGAAAGAGTATTAAAATTGAAATTCCATTGGAAGGTCAGTCAAATGAACCCATTCGTCAAAATGTAAGTAGTCAAACTATTGTGTCAACAAGTCGAGTACCGAGTACGCCATGTACGTTACGTCAAGTACCGACTACGTCGACTACGAGTACGCCAAGTACGTCACGTGAGGAACTGTGTACACCGAGAAATTTCATTGAAATGCAGAACTTGCCAGAACCATCGAATGAGGAACCAAGTATAGTCAGTACGGAAAGTGCTGAGGGTGAAAGAGTAACTACTCTGAAAAGAGGTCCTAGTAGACCGAGGATTGAAAGAGGTCACGTAGGTCGACCTCGAAAACTATACAATATGGTCGAAGTTCAAGAAAATAGAGAGAGTGAAAAATCAGGTTAGGTTAGGTAGGTCAGGTAAGGTAAGTCAGGGAATACAATATTAAACGTCGGGCTGTAGCCCGGGGCCGCCGCCGCACACTGGGGGATAAACTCGAAAAACGTGCGCATATAGGGAAATGTTACATTTTGATTTTTACAATAAGATTTATATATCGTTTTAAACTTAAGTGTTATTGCTATCAGGATTTAAATTTAATTTAGGTAACTTTTGAGTAATATTAAAATTATGGAGCCTACAAATACAAGTTTATGATTTTAGAAATATTTTTCCAATCATAAAAAAATAAAAATCTTTGATAGTAGTTCTATTGTCTTCCTTATGTTATATGCGTATTATTACCTACACATCAAATGATCAAATGTATATTTTGGAATTCATTACTGTTGCTTCGTTTTCAAGTTATAGGGCCAAATTTGATACAAGATATAAACGCCTGTTACTTTTGCTGGCGCAAAGAGCCCGTCTTTTATTTATACTATTATAGTAGGTTAGGATCTAGTCACTAATAAACCGAGGCCAAAAGTCCGGGCACTACACGCCTTATATGAGTTATATGCAATTAAGTAAAGTAGGTATTTCTACAAAATTTTCTAATAATTACAATTATTGATTTATTTACAACTTCAATTGACTTTCCTATAGGAAGTGTTGTTATGTTTATACTAGATCGGGAATTGAGGGTAAGTACATATTTATTTTTATTTTTATGTCACTTTTGAACCAATGTTGTAATTGATCTACGTAACTGTTAATTTGATTGTGCAGTGCAACTACTTATTTGTTTTACAAATTCTAGATAAAGTGCTTAGCCGTTTTAGGTACTTACATATAGAATTAAAGACGTTGTATTGTTTTCAATTACTAATATGTCTGTAACTTTTAATGAATCTGGTAAGTAACAAATTTAATTTTCTTATTTGCAAGACTTAGTGATATTATTTTAAATTATTATTAGTATTGATTTTAATTAAATCAATGTTTGTTCCTAATATAAGATTATAAATTATTATACATATACCTAGTACCAATGTAGCATCGTAAATATCCCGTTTATAATAACTTTATTGTTTTTGTTTCTAGATGGAGAGTTCAGGTCTTATACAAAACGAGAATTATGTGATATTTTATTTAAATGTCCGAAAAAAAATATCGATAGCAAATTCATAGATATGGAGGACTTACTCGTGCGTGAGGCACACTGTACGTATGAAAATTTAAATTATTTTAAACGGTTAATTACCAATTTTAAGAAGTCTTTTATGAAACGATGGCAGGCTCATGGACGCCATAAAGATAAGTTTTTAGAAAAAGAAACGAAATGGTTAGACGAGTCATGTTCTTTTCCAAAGTATAATATTACGACTTCAGCAGGTCGTCCAAAAACTGATTTCTTAGAGAGTTCTGATTCGTCGAAGAGAAGGAAAACTAAAGATCTGAGGGAAGAACACACTCTTGAAGAACTCATTTTTGCAACGCAAATGAGTTTACGTTCTGCCGGTAAAACAAAAGAGGCGAACATCGTCAAAAATATCCTATCACCTTCACTTGGTGATATTATACGATCTACTTATTCTGTTACCATACCCCAAAAAATGTCTACGCCTGAAGCTGTTTCTATGCTAGTAGAAGGTAACTTATCTAAGCACCAGTACGAAGTCGTACGCAAATATGTAGGACCACAGGTGGCTATCTATAAAGATATTAGTAAAGAAAAGGTTAACAGTTATCCTCAAAATATTCACGTTACTGAAAAAATAGGCGAAGTTCCCCTTCAAGATCTCCTGAATCATACAGCTAAACGTATTGTTGAAGTTCAAAAAGAGGTCATACAGTCCATCGATCGAAATACATATGATTCATTGATACTATATAGTAAGTGGGGTTTCGATGGTAGTAGTGGTCACACAGAGTATAAGCAAAGGTTTACTGATCCTTCTAGCAGTGATAAGTTCGTCTTTATATCTTGTCTGCTCCCCTTGCAATTGATTGCAGAAAAAGGTACCAAAAAAAGAGTATTATGGAAAAATCAGAACAGCTCTTCTCCTAGGTTTTGCAGACCAATAAGAATCCAGTTCGAGCAAGAAAATGAATCAATAATTATTTCGGAAAAAGAGAATATAGAAGCGGAAATCCGAAGTTTGATATCTTCAGCTGTTAGACTTGATGAAGAAGATTATATTATCATATCTCACCGACTTATATTTTCTATGATAGATGGTAAAGTTTGCAATGTTCTTGCTGGATCCAACTCTACACAACGATGTTACTTGTGTAAAGCGTCTTCTAAAGAGTTCAATAATTTAACACAAGTAGTTAAAAAGGATATAACTGGAGATTATCTGTCGTTCGGTATGAGTATACTCCATGCGTGGCTAAGAAGTTTTGAACTTCTACTTCACATTGCATATAAACTCCCTATTAAACAATGGCGCAATAGTAAATCTTTTGAGCCCATTGTTACTGAAAATAAAAAAAGGATTCAAAAAGAATTTAAAACAAAAACTGGATTGATTATTGATGTACCAAAGCCAGGTTTCGGGAATAGTAACGATGGTAATGTAGCTAGACGATTTTTCCAGAATCCTGATATATCTTCAGAAATAACAGGGCTGGATAAAACTTTAATTGAACGGTTTCATGTAATTTTGCAAGCAATTTCAAGTGGATTCTAAATAAACATTGAAAAATTTAGAATATTTTGTCACCAAACAGCAGAATTATATATTTCTTTGTATAATTGGTATTATATGTCACCGACTGTACACAAAATTTTAATTCATGGGCATCTTATAATCCAAGAGGCGATTCTACCCATAGGACAGCTATCCGAAGAGGCCCAAGAAGCTAGAAACAAAGATTTTAAATTTTATCGCGAGCACCGCTCGAGAAAAATGTCCAGACAAGCAACCCTAAAAGACATATTTCAAAGAATGTTATTGTCTTCGGATCCTTTAATATCCCTTAATAAAAAAACTATAGCTTATGCCAATAAAAATCGAACACTAGATCCTAAGACAATTGAACTTCTAGAGCAAGACCAAGAAATTGGTTTAGAAAATAGTAACTCCGAATAAATGGAACGCATAAATCTTTGTTATTATTTTATTCCTATTTTATAATCAAGTCTATTAGTTTTTTAAGCATTTGGAGGCATAAAATAATTTTGCTCACGAATTTCGACTTTTTCCCCATTGTGCGCCGTGCCACGGCCTACCGGCCGTGCAATAGTCCAATACTTGTTAACACAAAGTCGACTTAGTGACTCAAGTATTGGGTATACATTAGTATACGACCAGCCAGCAGAGCAACAACGCCAACAGACGACCTAAGGAGCGAGGAAGAGGACGAGACGAAGTTGACAAGCGACGACGAAGAAATTCAGATGAGCCAAATGGAGATGCCGACAACGGAGGAACCGACAACACCGAAACGCCCACCTCCCCAACGACCGACAGAGGAGACATCCCAAGTAGCGAAGAAGAGGAAGACTAATCAAATCCAAGAACAATCTTCGACCACGACAACAGAGGAGAATGTCTTTCATACACAACTGTTGAAAAAAGAAAATATCAGTTATGCAACACTAACCGATCTCCTTGGAAACTCATCAGTAAACATACAGGAACAACAAACTTGCACTACCATATCGTGTACATTTCAACCAACCAAAAGTGGGGATATCATACAAGATTTGGCCAAGCTATTAGAGAGTCCATCCATAAAGTTATAAAATTACATGTCTACCTTGTCTACTTGAGTATCTCAATACCGGCACTGATCGTACAACACTACGAAACATTCTCACCACGGAAGATAAAAGAGCTTTCCGCTGTGCCGCTCATAGCTTGGGAATTTATAACCAAACACGGGCGGAAAATAACGAAAATAAGACTTCAGATTCCGAAGGGGGAGATAATGTACTTCAACAACAAAGCACAACATCTAGTAAAATTCACGCCGGAATGGTGGAAAACACTAGTAGCACCGACGAAGAATTATCTTCAGGTGGACGAATCCAACGAATGGACAATCAACAAATACAGCTACGAACTACAGTACAACAGAGAGAAAATAACAGGTTCGGACTTACTACAACAGCAAGACATCAACGATATCATGAAGGTAATAACGAACTGGTTCTACAAGTATGCAACAACCGAGCTTTTGACGAAGCCGAAGCTCAAAGAATCTTATGCGCGTCGCCTGAAGGGATTGCCATCCAATTTACAAAAAAGTTTAATGAACAAATCAAAACAGCCGTTTCAATATCCAGAATTTTGGTATTTTCGGAAACAGCAATTCAAAGAATCGAAAGATGCAAGAAACTACAACTAAAAAGTAATCAAGACATAATCAACACAGACTACATCGAAAAACAAATAAAAGAATTAAAAATCATACTCAACATGAACGGAATATCAGCCCTACGGTTCGCAACAATAACAAAAAGGCATTTCTACGGACAAACGAAAAAAAAACAACTTATTCTTCCTAGGCATACCGAGCACAGGAAAAACAATGATAATGGAATCATTAATACAACTACACTACAACTACGAACGATTAACAGGACTAACACCAGGCTCCTCATTCAATTTTTGCTCATTAGTACACAGCAACGCATGTTTTATAGATGAATGCAAATTAACAGAAAACCAATTCGAACAATGGAAACTGTTAGCAGCAGGACAGCCGATGGCAACAGACGTTAAATATAAAAACAGAACAGCGGTTACAAACTGCAGATTATACACGGCCAGCAACTACAACATCGAAATGTACGTAAACGTACCAGACGCAAAAGAAGCAATTAACACAAGAACTTTCACATTCAATTTCAGACACCACGTCGAAGAATACGTTCCAATTAGTGCATTTACGTGGGAAGAATTTTGGAACAAATACGCATTGCCGGACAGTGACGATATACGATATGATGCAAGATTTCTAGACGAAGACTACTACTAAACGGACAAAAACCACCAATAGCTATAAGTGTAAATACTAATAATAAATAACTTAGACATAAGATCAACATACTAACACAGTACTTCCAACTAACGAAAAATGTAAAAATTAGACATAAGATGTACATACTAACACGGTAAATATAAGTTCCTACTAACGAAAAATGTAAAACACAAAAAAAAATAAAAAAAACCTACTAACCACAACACATTGCATTTTAATTCAACTATAAATAAACGAGTCCCCTAAAGGTCAAGCCAGTCGCGCTAGAACCAAGCTAGCGTAACATTCACACGGGAAAAGGTGAAATAAAACCAGTATTATAATAGAGTCAGTCGACCAAATGCCGAGCATCAGTCCACCGATAATAACAACAGGTATACAAAACCAACAAAATGTAAAAACATATAGATTCGCAAAGGCATTCGCATTAAATGTAGAATCAAAATTATTAGAATACAGAATGAACAAAATAAGAGATTATAACATCGCAGAAGTGAAAACATGGGTACACACATTACCATGGCAATTTATATACTTTTATTTAACACCAAAAGAATTTCACGACATACAATCGTGCAATCACACAGCGAAAGTACTAAAAGTGAAAGTAGAAATCCACAATTTGGGAAATCGAACGCCATTCGTCACTGGGACAAGAACAGTAACAAATTTTTTGACACTGATGATTTCGCTGGAACTATTGAAACTTCGTTGAAAGATGCTTTGTCTAGTGACGAAAATAGTCAATGGGAAGAAGCAATTTTATCGGAAATTCGGAGCCTAGTCAAGAACGACACATGGAAAATAGTAAAGAAACCGATTGATCGTAATGTCGTGGGATGTCGATATGTGTTAACGACGAAGCTTAATGTCGATAAAACTGAGAAGAAGAAGGCAAGACTTGTTGCGAAAGGTTATAGTCAACGATCAGGCCTTGATTATCACAGGACATACGCACCGGTTGCGAGAATATCAACCGTACGTTTGTTGGTCGCATTAGCTGTCGAAATGAACATGGACATTGATCAGATAGATATTAATACGGCATATTTAAACGGCGATCTGAACGAAGACATTTATATGAAGATCCCAGAGTTGCTGAAAGAGAGTTTGGAAAAACTTGTGAAATGTGATGGTGTTAAGAGCCTCACTGGTAAGAAAGCAATGAAGATGCTTGAAGATTTAGAAGAAGGTGGAAATATCTGTCTTTTAAAGAAATCTTTGTATGGACTAAAACAGGCCGGACGTCAATGGAACATAAAACTTGATACGAAGTTGAAAGAAATGGGTTTGAAACCGACTATAAATGAGCCATGTTTGTACCACAAACGAAATAAAGACGGATCAGATCTATTTGTAGTAGTTTATGTTGATGATATTTTGATAGCCAGTCAAAAGAGGTCAGTTATTGATACATTCAAGCATGAACTAACAAAAAGGTTCGAACTTAAAGATTTTGGTCGAGCAAACTTTTGCTTAGGGATTGATATAAAGCGAAATGGGGACAAATACTATTTGTCACAGGAGAAATATATAAATGATATATTAAAGAAATTCAAGATGGAGAACTGCAATCCTGTCAAGACTCCTATGGAGATTGGGAAGCCAGTTTTGAGCACTAAAGCAACAGAGGAGGGGAAAGAATTTCCCTACAGAGAACTAATAGGTTCGCTTATGTATTTAAGTGTTGCGACGAGGCCGGATATAGCAAATTCAACGGCGAAACTAGCGCAGTTCGTGGAGAATCCGCAAGAAAGCCACTGGAAAGCAGCAAAAAGGATTCTTCGTTATTTGAAAGGTACAAGAAGTTACAGCTTGGTATATAAACCGACTGGTTTATGCATTCATGGGTATGCGGATGCGGATTGGGGTAGTTGTACGATTGATTGAAAACCAATTGTCACAAATAAATGTTAAGTTAGAAGAAGACTACAGAGCGGGATAACCTCCAACTATTGTTAGATAGGTTTGATAGTTGTAGTGCAGAATACGAGCAGGCTTTACGACGCATATCTGACCTGGAACAGGAGCTCTGTGAGGCCCATCGACATATCTCACACCTTGAAGCAGCCACCCAGGAAATTACCACACAACAAAATCAATCATTATTTGACGAGCTCGTAGGGAGGTCCCCGCAGTTGGTTGCTGCTCCAAGGCCTATGCACACAGACATTATTGATCTCACTAACGACACTCCCCTACGCCATTCAGTGTCAGCCAAGGTGCATTTGGATTTTTGCAGCAGCAAAAACCTTAAAAAATTTGTAAAAATTAATAAATTTATTAGAAAAAATAAAAATTTAATCAAAAATCATAAAAAACTATCTAAAAACGTTAAAAATTGTAAAAATAGATTGGAACTATTAGATAAATTGAGTTTATGCACGTTAGAATTAGAAAATTATCAAAGGCAACATGCAGCCGATACGAATAAATTTCAAATTAAGCTTAGACACTTGCAGGACTCACTCGAATCAGTGACTATCATGTATGATAAATCAAAGCAAATTATCAGGGAATATTCAATGGCAATGGGTAAACTTATTAATTCAACATCTGACTATGTGGACCGTTTTGACTCTTTGGCAGACAAAACAAGTTATGGCTGTGACCGCTGCAGCCAGCCCGAGCCTTTGAATACACCTTCCTTATCGAGTGAGCAGCTGTGTGACCGTTCACAGCTATTATGTAAATCTTCTAATTTAAGTTCTCAAATAATTAATAATAAAAATCAAACAATCATGTTTAGCGATGAAATTGGAATGGACATGGGCTCAAAATTAAACTTTTATTCAAAGGGACAGTCTTTTATAAATTACTGTATGCCTTCTGCATCCTATCACCAAATTATGAAAAGAATAACTAGCTATAAATTTGAAAAAAATGATAATTTAATTATTTTTATTGGAAATAGGGGAAGTGTCAGCAAACAGGAAATGTTGAAATATTGTGATACTTTGTGCTCCTTGAACATAGACAATATTGTAATGTTTACACTCCCCTACTGTAAAAACTTGCCAGCTGCGGAAAATACACTTAGACATAATTTAAATTTAGCATTGAACACTATATCATGTTATAGTAAAAAGTTCAATGTTATTGACACTAATCCTATTGTTAGTAATACTTATTATTTGACGAAGGGAAAGCACAAGCTTCCGGATTCTATCAAAAGACAGATAGCATCTTCGCTATGTTATTTTTTTAATTTTACAGCCAAGAATTTGGCTACATATACTGCGCCTTTTGCGCAGTTAAATGACATAAATATTATTCAGACTGCGGATAGTTGTCTTTATCCGATTAATTTAAATTAAATAATCAGACAAAGGAGGTACGCTCTTGCAGTAGTTTTAAGACAATGGAGATATCCTCTAGCACTTTGCAAAATAATAATAATGAGATATTAAGTTTAGATAACAATATGAGCCAGTTATTGATTTCATTGTCAAACGAGTCAAATAATAATGATTGCTGGAATAAATGCCCTAAAATAAATAAAGTAAATAAAAATTATGTAAAAAATATTAACCTTGTGCATCAAAATATTTATACTTTAACAGAGGGCAAAATACTAACACTGGAATTGTACATGAACGCTGAGGATATCGACATTGTATGCATAACAGAACACCATCTCCGGGCTCACCAGCTCATGTTCAATTTCAGCAACCACCGGGTTGGCAGCGCATTCTGTAGAGTAAATACGACAAAGGGGGGGTCTCTTATAATATTGAATAAACACTTAAAATATAAAGAAAGAAAAGATGTCGTGTCTATGTCTGTAGAATGCGTAACGGAAATAGCCTGTGTAGAACTGGAGCAATTAATAGTAGTATGTGTATATAGACGACCTGTTTTTGATAATTTTAAAGAATTTATTGATATATTAGATGAAATGTTAACAAAATTGACTAAATCAAAAAAACAATTGCTTGTTTGCGGTGACTTTAATGTAGATTTACTAAAAGTAAGTACTTTTTCCACGAAACTTCTAAATTTGTATAAATCACATAATTTATCTAACGTCTTTCTGGAGCCTACTAGAACCACTGACACTACTGCGACATGTATTGATAATATTTATGTTACTGATAATATAACCACGATTAGCAAATCTATTATTGAGAAATTGGAATCGGACCATAGTGGTCAGTTTGTCAAATTTGCAATTGTTATAAAACCAATATCAAAAAGGAAAATTACGTATGTACCAGTGACTGCTGCTCGTCTGGAGGGACTTAAATTGGGTTTGGCCATCGACCACTACCAATAGACTCCTAATGAAGGGTCTGTAATGTTCACCACGCATAGTTGTTTTAGCTTCTATATCAAAGGGTCCTTTCGAATACAACTTTAGTGGGAACCAAGGAGTGGTGCAGTCGATTACTCGCAGTTTTTTATTATTTTTTGCTGTTGTCGTCGCGAGAATCGGTTCAGAAATGGCGTATTGTTCTATAAAATGGTGTGGGAAAAATAAAAAAACATCCAGCTACCAGAAAGATGGGATAACTTTCCACCGGTAAGTGATTTAAACTTTCATTTTGACTGTCCCAACTGCAAAAGATATCTTGGTAAAAATTGTTCGTCAAATAAAACGGGCTCGCGTTGAAGTCTTTTTGTAGTAAAACCAACACTTTTTTGCGTGTAACAAAACAAAAACTAACCATATTTTGGTGCGAAAATTCAGTTTTAGTACGGACACTAGCGCCTCCACTCAACTGCACAAATAAGTTGGTTTTAAAACAATTTTATTTTTTTGATGCGGTATACACGCAAACTAATTGGTAAGGAACAAATTTGTTTGAAATATCGATACAGCGCCCTCACTCAATAGAAAACGAATTGTGCTATTTTATCAAAAATATTAAGCACGTGTAAGTAGTGGTGGGGTATAAATGAAAAAAATAATATCGATTCGATAAAACTTAGAACTGACATGGTTTTGTATTTTACGTAATGTAGGGCAAAAAATTATATATACTTATGTACTTATCTTTTTTTAGATTTCCGAATAAATTTCCCGACATAAAATTAAAATGGATCGATGTCACTCGTCGTGGAGAAAAATGGTTTCCGCGCTATCACAGCACGATTTGTTCCAGACATTTTACCGAAGATTGCTTCCACGTTATGAAAAATCGAAGGCGACTCGTGGATACTGCTGTCCCTACTTTATATTTACCACAGATGGTAGGTACAGTCAGCATCAAATTTTCATTTTAAATTTTATTTCAGCCAATTCAATTTTTTGTCGTTCTATTTATATTTATAGTAATATTACAAAGCTGAAGAGTTTGTTTATTTGTTTGTTTGGTTGAACGCGCTCATCTCAGGAACTACTGGTCCGACTTGATTTTTTTTCCATTTATCGAGGAAGGTTTATTATAGGCTTTCACAAAAAAAATTAAGTTCTAACATAATTATTTTTTTAAATAGTCAGCAACTTATTGTGTCTTTGGTACAACAACGATTAAACTAAATTTTATTAATAATGTAATAATAATTTACCAAAATGTATGTGGTGTACAAGTATGAATATCTTTACAGATGCCAAGTTCATCGTCACTTCAAGAGCCTACACAGTCTTCTACTATTCAGACGGTGCCAGATCTGGGGACTCCAACGAGAAAAAGAAAATATAAAATTCTTCCAAATACTCCTTCGGCATTTGAGTCACCGACAAAAAAACGTCTTTGTAGACAAATTATAGATTTAAAGAACACTGTACAGATTAAAAACAAGGCACTTAGAAAAGTACGTGATTCCAACCGGTTTATGAAAAAACGCATTAAATCAATAAAAAGCTTACTAGCGGAACTGGAAAACAAAAGTTTTATCTCAACAGAAAATGCAGCTATACTTAGTACAGTTGGCGTGAAATGTAGAGAAATTATTAAGAGACAAATGTTACGAAACAAATTTGGTAAAATTGTTAGAAAAAAGTACTCTCCAGAACTCAGAGCTTTTGCTCTAACTTTGAATTTTTACTCTACCAAGGCATACAACTATGTACGCAAAACTTTTTATTCATGCTTACCGTCTGTAAAAACTTTAGGAAAGTGGTATAATTCAGTAGATGGACGTCCGGGTTTTACTAAGGAATCATTAGAAACGTTGAAAATTAAAGCAGAGCTATCCGAAACACCATTATATTGCACTATAATATTTGACGAAATGAAAATAAAAAACAAGGTTGAGAAAACATTTGGGTATGTAGACTTTGGTTGTACTATTGACTCGGATTGCAATGAGGAATGTACTGACGCGCTAGTATATTTGGTTGTTCCTTTAAATGGGAAATGGAAGGTCCCGATTGGATACTTTTTCATAAACAAAGTCACAGCTGATCAAAAAGTATTCTTACTTACTCGAGCAATCGAGCATTGCAATGAGGCCAATATAATAATCAAAGCTGTTACTTTTGATGGATGTCCAGCCAATATTTCTATGGCAAAAAAACTTGGCTGTAAATTCGATTCAGATAATTTAAAATCTGTCTTCAGAATTAATAACACGGAAATTGCCGTATTTCTTGATCCAGCCCATATGATCAAACTAGTTAGAAATAGCTTTGAGCATTATAGGTATTTAAAAAACGAAAAAGGGGATGATATTGATTGGAACTACATTGAACAACTCCTCCAACTGCAAGAGAAAGAAATGTTTCATGCTGCAAATAAGCTCCGCGCAGAACACTTATTTTTTTAAAAAAATATAATGAAAGTTAAATTAGCCACGCAACTCTTTAGCAGAAGTGTGGCTATTGCACTAATGTTTTGTAAAAATACTTTAAAACTACCACAGTTTCAAAACGTAGAAGGAACATGTGAGTTTTTATTAATTTTAAATGATTTGTTTGATATATTAGATTCAAAGGTTCACGGCTATGAACTAAAAAGGGCCCTAAATAAAGAAAATGCCGAAAAAATTATAACCAGACTCGATATCTGCAAAAATTTTTTATTGAATTTAACGGTGTGTATAAAAAATCAACGAACCAGATTAGTGAATTCTCCAAGATTTACAGGTTTTATAGGATTATGCGTTTGTGTAGAAAGTTTAAAATTTCTTTATAATGATTTGATCGAAAGTGATAGTTGTAAATATTTATCTTTCCATCGTGTCAGCCAAGATCACATAGAATTATTTTTTTGCCATATAAGATCTCACGGAGGTTCAAATAATAATCCAACAGCGAGACAGTTTTATGGTATATTTAAAAAAATGTTAGTTCATGCTGAGTTATATGATACAAATACAGGCAACTGTGTTGCTCTTGAAAAAATTCCAATACTAAATTGTAGTTCAGCAATAAAAAAAATAAACATAAGTACAGTAAGAGGTGAAGATAAACTGGAAGAAGAAGACACAGTTGATGAAAGTTTGCTTGAAGAATTGGAAGTTTTTTCTCAGTTTTCAGAACATATTATAGAGTATATATCCGGAGCTGTTGTTCATTACCTAATAAGATCAATTAAATGCAACAAATGTGTCAAAGCCTTAGTAGTATCGCAAGAAAAAAATCATAAAAGTTTGATTAGCCTACGCGATAAAGGAGGGCTAATATACCCATCAACTACAGTGACAAAAATTTGCAGGCGGTGTGAACAGGTCATCAGAAGCTCCATAAATAAAGATCAGAAAATATATTATAAAGATAAATTGCGATTCGTAATACAAACTTTAAACTCATTTGTAAATCAAGATTTATTTCCAGAATTACATAGACATCAGTTTGATCACGAAGACTGTAACCACGTTATTCATTTAGCTAAAAGCATAATGGAAAAATATATAGATATAAGATTACTTTACTTGATCAGAAAGACTGATCCTAAAGCTGCAATTAGAAGGGTTTATACTAAGCTTATACATTTTAAAAATCAATAAATAGTACATTGTTACCCTATGAGTCAGACTTAAAACCTGTATAAACCCTTCTAATTGCAGCTTTAGCTTTAAGATCAGTCTTTCTGATCAAGTAAAGTAATCTGTATATATTTTTCCATTATACTTTTAACTAAATGAATAACGTGGTTACAGTATTCGTGATCAAACTGATGTCTATGTAATTCTGGAAATAAATCTTGATTTACAAATGAGTTTAAAGTTTGTATTACGAATTCTTTATAATATATTTTCTGATCTTTATTTATGGATTATTTATGGATGATGGGTAACTAACTTTTATGATTTTTTTCTAGCGATACTAAGGCTTTGACAGATTTGTTGCTAACCTAACCTCCTTGCTTTAGGTAACACCAAAGAATAATAATTATGGCTTGGCACGGCTCATGCATACTGCCAGAGTTTAGTAGGTACTTAGTAGGTTTTTTCTCTGTAATCGAATTCAAGTAGATATATTTAGTTCAAGATATCTTATTTAATAAAATAAATGTAAAGACGAAAATGGTCAAAGAGACCTATGACCATGCCGCGCCGCGCCGCCCGCGCCCTGTCGAGATGTTGCTGATGTGGCTTTATGCGACCGTGTGGTCAGTGTCGTACCTTGAGTAAAAAAAAAACTGGTGGGAAATGCTAGCATTTCCAAATTATTTTAAACGTTTTAAACAGTACTATTTTTTGTTATTTTACTATGTTTTTGTGTTAAGTTTAATCTGGTTTTTCATTTATGATTGTGTATTTTGTGTAAATAACATTTTCTACACAAACCGTGTTACAAAAACTGTCTACGGACTTCGCGTCATTTGCCAGTGTTGGATTAACTCATTAATAAAAATTTCTTCGGTAAATACCGCCGTATTTGAGTATTGAATACAAATAGCAGAAACCTAAAAAAACACTACATAATGTACAACCTCTTTGGTCCCAACCTTGTAAGAGGATCAGGTGTATGGAATCTATCATTCACTCTCGTTGTAGCAAGAATTTTATGTAGTTTTCGTAATGAAAAGCACAGTGTTTACCTCGGGTGAAAGACTCATTAAGTCCCTCGAACTATTAGCGCCCTCGCTACGCTCGGGCGCCAAACTCTGTCTCGGGACTTTTAATGAGTGACTTTCACACCTAGGGTATCAATGTACTGTATTATCACAGTTGCTCATAAAGTGAATCTTATTAAACCGCTTTTAGGCTCATAAAACTCATAATGCAACGTATTATACACGCGTGCGATATAAAAATATCCAACTAGTGCTAAAATAAATGTTATCCCCTTATGTTAAATACGTATCTTACTGCTAATTACATGTTAGGTAGATGAAACATTCTTAATTTATCTGGGTTATACTGTTTTTCTTCTTTTCAAAAGGTTGTCTCTAAAGTCTGATAACGAACGATAATTTTACGTGATAACGTCTTTGAAAACAATTAAATATTGAGTTTTGTTTTTATTTTGTTTTTTCTTTAAATAAATATATTTTTTTCTTACCATTATATTCTGTTTTATATCCCCGACGCAAAAACAAATGGAAAAAACCCTAAAAAAATATTGTATGTTAGACGAGGTATAGGTTAAAAGTATTTTATCTGGCCGATCGGGGGTGTAATTAACAAAAAAATATTGTCTAAAAAAATAGTAGGTAAACATAACCTAAAATTCTTAAAAACTTTTTATTATTTAAGCTTTGTTTGAGGCTAGATGCCGTTGTGTGCCATGTCCTGCAATATTTCATTTATTATTCATTGTCCTATAATACACAAGTACCTATTGTGTTATCTTGGATTTTAAATGCTAGTGTACATGTAACCAAAATGTACAAAATAATTATCTATTGCTGCATAAGCATGGCATGGCAGAATAGACTAGGTATTCTTGGGTTTGTAATTAAAACTAGCGACCCGCCCCGGCTTCGCACGGCTACATTATGCATGTATTATACATATAAACCTTCCTCTTGAATCACTCTATCTATTTAAAAAAACCGCATCAAAATCCGTTGCGTAGTTTCAAAGATTTAAGCATACAAAGGGATATAGGAACAGAGAAAGCGACTTTGTTTTATACTATGTATTGAAGTGATAGTGAAGTGATGACAGATTTTTACATCATTTGTATTGTGGTTTTGAAAAAAAAAAAACATTCGTTGCAGTTTTTTTTTCAATAATTTTATAATACAAACATCGATAAAATCTATGGCATCGATATTTAGTAATTACTTATTACCAACACTATGACCTCGGCAGTTACGCCCCCCGCTACCTCATAGTTTGGTGAACTACGTTCTAAACAAAAACGAAGCGATGTTGTATCTATTCGGTTATATGATCGATGGGTTTGGCCAACGTTTTACCTTTTTTGCCTTGTGATACAAATCCAAATGTATTGTACAGTAACTTCTTTTCGATTCTTAATGCCCAATTTCAGTCTATCTTTACGCCCAGAACCATAGTGGTCTCCGACAAACGCGAATTTAGTGACTGGGCAACGGTTGGTATTCATCGAAGTAGACAAAGACTGTATGAGTTATACGCGGAAAGACAGATTAATACATCAGAGGAGTTTGGAGCTTTCGTTAAAAACTATTCAAAAATCTCTCTCAATAAAATCTGTGATAAACACTAGTGTTGATAAAATTAAAGCTACGTGGAAAGTAATTAATGCTGAAACAGGGAGAGTCGCAGCCAAAGACACCGAGTTTAAATTAAGTATTAATGGAAACATAACTAATAATAATCAAGATATCGCAAATGAGTTTGAAAACTTTTTCAGTAATGTGGCTATTACTTTGACGAAGGCTTTAAAATCTTCTACCCCCCTTGCAGAAAGTTTAATAAAAACCAATGTACCAAATTGTAATAAAATATTTCAATTCCAATATGTTACAAATCATGACATTATTGTAGTGCTTAAGCAAATAAATCTTAAGAAAACTAAAGATCTATGGGGGATCTCCGTTCCGATTGTTAAATCAATTATTAAACTCATTATACCGCAACTTGTCATTGTATTTAATAGATGTATAGATTGTGGTGTGTTTCCTTATTTAATGAAATTGAGTAAAGTAGTTCCACTGTTTAAATCTGGTAGTACCTCAGACCCCTCCAATTTTAGACCAATATCAGTGCTACCCACGTTAAGTAAAATTTTTGAAAAACTTATTTTAAATCAACTACTTAAACATTTTCATGATAATAATATTTTACATAGTAAACAGTTCGGTTTTAGTAAGGGGCGCTCGACCACTGATGCGGGGATAGCGTTAATTAAAAATATATTTGATGCTTGGGAGGAGTCGCATGATGCGTATGGCATATTCTGTGACTTATCCAAGGCATTTGATTGCGTTCAACATAAAACATTGATCATGAAACTACACCACTACGGTATTAGGAACGGCGCCCTGGATCTTATCTCTTCTTATCTGAGTGGTAGGGTCCAGTGTGTCGATGTTAACGGAAAACGATCTCCCGGATCTGCGATAGTAATGGGGGTTCCTCAAGGATCCATATTAGGACCTTTCTTGTTCTTAGTTTATATAAATGACTTACCTTACCTTGTAAGGGACAACCATGGGATAGTGTTGTTTGCAGATGACACCTCCTTGGTGTTCAAGGTTAAAAGGCGTCAGTCCAACGTTGACGATGTGAACAATGCTCTCTCTAGAATAGTTGATTGGTTCAACTCCAATAATTTATTACTGAATGGATCCAAAACTAAATTAATTCGATTCACACTTCCAAATGTAAAACAAGTAAAAACTGTTGTAAAGATTAATGATGAGGAAGTTGAATTAGTCAGTAAGGCTGTCTTACTAGGTATAACTTTAGATGCTAAGCTTCAGTGGGGCCCGCATGTGGAAGCATTGTCCAATAGACTTAGTTCTGCCGCTTACGCCGTTAAGAAAATTCGCGAATACACGGACATTGAGACTGCTCGTCTAGTCTATTTCAGCTACTTCCACAGTGTCATGTCGTATGGCATCCTGCTGTGGGGGTGTGCTGCAGATATTGATGCTATTTTTATATTACAAAAAAGAGCTGTCCGAGCTATCTATAAAATGGGCCCCAGGGAATCACTTAGAGAAAAATTTAAAGAGATAAATATATTAACGCTCTATTCACAATATATTTACGAAAACTTGCTCTACGTTCACAAAAATCCTGATATTTTTCGCAAAAATAGCGATATTCATAATTTCAACTTAAGAAACAGGGATGAGCTGACCTTGCCCGGTAGTAGGCTCCGGAAAATAAGCAGGTCGTTTAATAGTACATGTGTGCTCTATTATAATAAATTACCTAAAGATGTATATGACATGTCCATTAACAAATTCAAAACTTTTATAAAGCATAAATTGTGCGGTAAGGCATACTATGATACCTCTTCGTACCTTAATGATAAGAATCCATGGATGTGACTTTAATTGCTCCATTTCAAATAATACCTTCAAATATTTGTAATATTGACCTTTGTTAGCGTGATCACATAAAAAAAAACCCCATGAGTTTCTTGTGCCTTCTTCTCATTGGTGGGCGCGTTCCGAAGGCACACATCCTAACTTAGTTTTTAAGACTATTTCAAGTGATCATGTGTATGTAAATACATAAGCATTGAAAGAAATAAAGAAATTTGAAATTTGATAGACGTTCTTTCAGTGGATACGTTTTCATTTTAGGAGGTGCAGGACGCAGGCATCTCATGGGCTTCACATAAGCAACGCATCGTAGGAACGTCGACCTGTGAGGCCGAGTTCGTGAGTTTGGCGGAAGCTATGAAAGAGGCTATGTACTTAAATAGTTTGTTAAACGAACTAGGTCTAAACAATTTTTCAAAGGTAAGAATGCATGCTGATAACTTAAGTGCCATTTCCTTAACTGAGGATAACGGTGTTTATCACGCGAAAAGTAAGCACATTGATATTCGTCATTTCTTTATTAGAGATGTGCTGCGTGAGAATAAGGCTATAAGTTTGGAACATTTGTCGACTGACACGATGTTGGCAGATATACTCACTAAGCCTTTGTCCCGTGTAGGGCACGAATCTATGACTTCCAATTTAGGTTTGTGTGTGCGGAACAATTAGATATTATTATTAGTGAGACCATGTAGTTGAAGGAGGTGTGTTGAAGAAAATGTATTACATGTATCACCTTCATGGTCTTATCTCACAGGCTGGTTTGGTGATTGATATATCGTCGTTGTCAAGTTAAGATCTCCTATGTGACATTTTTCTCGAAAATGACTTTTTTACACCATATTGTTTAAAATTTTAAGATCTATCGAATGCAAAAACTCTCATGTTGATAAGACGATTAAAACCCTATTTATTTATTAATTTCAAAATATTCCATGTGCTTGCTCATTAAAAATTGTCATTCAAAAAATACTATGTGCTTACATTCACATAAGAGTTTTTAATTAGCACTGTACTTAAAGTTTTTGACAGATAGTTTGATTAAAATATCTTATGTGAGTTGAGTTAGTTTTAAATAATCCGCGAATTTTCTTGTGTTATGATATGTCACTGTAAAACCAATAATATGAAAGGAATGAAGTTCAGCGGATTTGATCACCACTGTAAAAACGTGGATTGATTTATTGCCGAAAGTGCCAAGTCATTATTGTCGTTCGACTTCTAAAAAATTGTATGTCGAATCTACTTTTCGATCTGAACTTCACATGCATCAAGTTTTCAAAGAATGGTGTACTGAAAACAATTATCAAGCCGCCTCGAAAAATACCTTTTCAAAGATTTTAAAGAAAGAAAACATTGCTATACATCATCCCCGTAAGGACCAATGTGATACGTGTTGCAGTTACAAGACAGGAAATATTTCGAAAGAAGAGTTTAATATACATAATATGGCTAAGAAAGATGAAGCTCGTAGAGCGAAGAATATTGCGATAGCTAATGCCAATGAAAACGTAGTAGTTATAACTGTTGACGTACAGAGTGTTTTGCTTGCACCAAAACTATTAGCCAGTGCATTATACTACAAGTTAAAGTTACAATGCCATAACTTCACAGTTTATAATGCTATCACAAAAGATGTGACAATTTATTTTTGGCATGAAGCAGATGGAAATGTTACTGCGAATGAGTTCACTTCTTGTGTGCTTGATTATTGCCAAAATTTACCTTCGTCAACTGAACATGTTATTATTATTTCTGATGGTTGTGGACATCAAAATCGAAACCGGATTCTATCAAGTGCTCTTAGCGATTTGGCACAGAGAATGCATATAACTATCGAACAACTTTATCTTGAAAAAGGACACACGATGATGGAGGTGGACAGTGTCCACTCTACTATTGAGTAGTATATCAAACCACCAATATACGCCCCTAGTGATTACATCGCTAGAATGAGACAAGCCCGGCCACAGAGACCCTACAACGTTAAGTCCATTCATTATGATTTCTTTTTAAATTATGAGAATATGGAATCAAACCTGAAGTCGATACGTCCCGGCAAAAAGAAAGGAGATCCTGTTGTTGTCGATATTAGAGGTCTGAAATATTTAAAAGATGGTTCCATCCTTTATAGACTGAGACATTTTGATGAGTGGTCTATTCTTCCACAGCGAAGAAACAACCAAAGAAATGGTTTGGTGACGCCAAACAGACTGTACCAAAGTCCCTTAAAAATAACCGAGAGCAAGTTTAAACATTTGCAAGAATTAAAAATGGTGATAGATCAAGATTATCATCCGTTTTATGATGCGATACAATTTAATCCTGGTACTTGATTACTTCGCCTTTTACTACTTATCGTTCACGTACTTTCAATTTATTTGTGTTATTGTTTATTCGTTTAATTTTGATTAATAATACAATTTTTTAATAGCAATATTGTAGAGGAGGTTCTACATAAATTTAAAATAAATAATTTCCTGGACTATAAACGTTTTTTTATTAAATAACTATTACATTAACCAAGTAGAGTAAAGTAAGTAATTTATATAAAAATCTCCTATGTAACACAAAATTGACAGCCAAAATCTCCTATGTGTAAAAAATATTTAAAAAACTATTTTATTCATATTTACCAGTATTTATTTATACAACAATGACATGGTAGAATGTAGAATTTTATTTACCGACTTTTACCATTTTTCGATTTCCTTGATGTCCTTATATTTTTTTCAGTAGATAGTTTTTATTGGTTTTCTCGAGAAAGTTATTTTTACACGTAAGATACCTTAACTTGACAACGACGATATATGGCTGTCTACCTGAAATGTTAGCTTTTATTTCCACTGCTGCCTACTCTTCCTAAATAATCCCAACACACACTGGATAGCGTCTAGATTTATTCGCGCTTCGACGCTTCTTCGGTACGCACTGATCAAAAATATAATAAACAATCGCGTAAAACTTTTCGATTGCGATATTGACATCCGTAGTAACGAGAACATCAGACCAGGAAACAATTGACAGTAAGTAATGTACCTGCTCCCAGTCGCACCGCTCAAAGTTACAATCCCTGCGGGGATCTATGTTACTAGGCTCTAATGCAGTGTTTTTTTGGCCAGATACATTTGCTCTTACCTCTATGTCAAGCGGTGGGTGATAAAGGTCGATTTTGACCAACCCCTCTGTAGACGCTACTAAAACTCTCCCGGACCAGCACAACATCGAGCATACCTCCATTCACGTTATGCACCACATTCTTCTCAGTCTTACTACAGTACAATAAGAATAATAACAACAACAATCTTATTCTGTCACAATTTGTACAACTGTAAACAACCACGTGATATACTGGTATGTTTTAAATGTGGGCAGAAAGGTGTCAAGACACCTGACTGTCCAACACGTTCTTAAAATACTAAATAAAAAAACTAATTTGTGGGGATTGGAGACCCAGGAGCTCGTGTCATGCTAGTGCTATTACTAAATGCACTGATGCGGCTGACTGGAACGAGTGGTTGCGTTTTGTGAATAGGATTTTCATCTGCCATTCAGTATCTTTAATTCCGGAGTCAAAGTCAATTTTTCAAGACCCTTTGTGGCAATTAAATACTAGATGATAAGGTTTTTTCTGGTCTCTTAGATACCGAGTCCGGTATATCGATTATAGGAAATAATGCTCATAAGAGATATATGCTCATAAAAGCTTAGGGAATATTAAAAACACTAAATGTAAACCGAAGTTGTCAGCGGCTGGTGCACAAAACCCAACGCTGAGTGGGACAAACAACACTTATTACCTAACTCAAGTAAAATAGACTAAGGTAAAAGTAATCACATTTAATATTTACCATAAAATCCTTACACGATAGTTTAGTTTATTTATTTATCATAAAGTGTTTACATTGCTTATTCTTAGGAGTGCCAAAAAACCTATATAGGTAAATAGATACTCGATAACTAGGTATTAAATTATAAAACAACCAATACAACCATAAACAAAGATAAAATAAACATTTCACCTCACTCGTATTGCGCCTTCTCGTATTACTGGTCGCTCGGTTGCAGGTGTTAGATACGGACAAAACTAGGTAAGAAGTAACTAACGCGTCGGTACATACCGTGCGAGAGCTGATTGACACATTAGAAGTGAGGGTAACATTGTATTGCAAGTAATATTCAATGTTAGTGTTTTGTTTTGTTAGTGTGACTTATAAGCTAGAAGTTAGTAAAAAACAAAGACATACAAGATATTTAATTAATTGGGCCGATATTTATGATTAAATAGTGCTACTCTAGACAGCTTGTGTACTGCAGTCCAGTGTCGCACTGTCGGGCAATCCAAGCGCTGCACTATTGGGCTGAGGAGAAGGTACTAAAAATATTAGGAATATTATGACAATAAGATTCCTTGAAACTAACACACTAACTTTTCGCCCTTCTAACTGTGTATAACCCCTTATTGTTAATACTGCACATATTTGATACATAATTCACAAATATCACTGTATGCAAATAATCTCATAATCCTCGGTATAGGGATTATAAGATTCGTACGTTAGAATAGAATATTATTTAAAAATAGAATACAATATTATTTATTTGCAACAAAATACGAGATTACAAAGTTTTTAAAGCTTAATAACTAACAATTGTTGCAACTAATTGAACGTGATTTGACATGGTAAGAGTTGAATCTATTACTCTAATAGTCGCTGTGGGGAATGTTATCTTTTACAATAGGTAATTAGCTGGGTTTTTGTGCATTTGAGCTTTATTTAATTGTTTTGTTGTTAAAAACAGATTTTATTCTCTCGTGTGTTTGTTCCTGTGTGTTATGTTTTGTGTGACGTAACACACGAGAAAGTAGGTTATGACTAGCCTTCTCTGTCAAATATTCGAATTATCTATACAAATATTATTGACGACCGACCTAGCAGTCCGCACTCCGCAGTCATCACCGCAAACATCACAAAGAAAGAAAATTCGTATGAACAGAATCGAAAAAAATTATCAGCTTTTAGAAATAGAAAAGAAGAAACTTGAGATTCTTGAGAGGGAAAGTATTAAAGAAAAAAAAACGATGATTTACTGTTTTTGAGAGTCTTTCTATAGTTACGATCAAAGATTCAAGAATTAATTTTGGTTGAAATGGAAGCCGTGGAAAATAATATTCAACAATCGGTGGCAGTGATTCATATTCCTGAACCGGATATAAATAGTGAATTTTTAAATGATTCATTAAAAGAATCATTTAAAAATGCTAATATGTAGTCCTTGGTGAAAATGCAAATACAAGCAAAAAGGAAAATGTCTTCATATTTAGGACTGAAAGGAAATATTCGTCACTTTACTAAGAAAAAAAACGGAATAATATATTGGTAAACAATTTAAAACATTTTTTCGAAAGAAATGATGTAAGCAGAATGACAGCGGGAAAGAACGAAGTAAAAACAAAGCTATAAGAGAAAAGACAAAAAAGATACCTGTTGGGAAATGGGAACCCTGAAAAAACTACAGTTAAAATACCGACGTAAAGGTGGAAAATTGTCCCTAACAACATTTAAAAAATATAGACCTTTCCATGTCATTCCACCGACAATCTAAAATCCAAAGGAATCATTCCAACTCAAGGTTTTAGATTTTAGAGGCTCTTAGAAGGATCATAAGAACCAGCCAACAGGAGAACCCCATCAAGTTGAATGATATTTCAATCCGGTTGATAAGGAATCACTCTTCAGTAAACATAATGTATGATAAATCCAAAGAAATTATTAAGGAATATTCAATGGCAATGGGAAAACTAATAACCTCATCCTCTTACTATGCTGACCGTTTTGACTCATTAGCGGACAGAACAAGTTATGGTTGCTATCACTACAGCCAGCCCGAGCCATCGAATACTCCTCATCGAGTGAGCAACTGTGTGACCGTTCGCAGCGATTAAGTACCTCTCTTAATCTAAGTTTGAAAATAAATCAAAATGTTAAACATAAAACAATAATGTTTAGAATTGAGATTGGAATTGATATAGGCTCAAAATTTAACTATTGCTCAAAGGGACAGTCCTTTATAAATTCTTGCATGCCTTCTGAATCTTATCTTCAAATAATGAAGAGAATAAGTAACATTAAATTTGAAAAAAAAAATGTTAATTTGGTTATTTTCATTAGAATTAGGGGAAATGTAAACAAACGGGACTTGTTACAATATTGTAATTCTTTATGCTCCCTAAATGTGGCTTATATTGTGATGTTTACATTACCCTACTGCAAAAACATGCCAGCCGCTGAAAAAAAGACTTCGGTATAATTTAAATTTAGCATTGAACACAATATCATTTTATAATAAAAAGTTGAATGTTATTGACACTAACCATTTTGTTAGTATTTATTATTATTTGACGAAGGGAAAACACAAGCTTCCGGATTCCATTAAAAGACAGATAGCATCTTCGCTAGTTTATTTTTTTAATATTTCAGCCATGAACTTGGCTACACACACTGCACCTTTTGCGCAGTCAAATGACATTAACCATTTTCAGACTGCGGATAGTTGTCTTTATCCGAGTAATTTAAATTAAATTATAAGACAAAAAGGCACGCTCTTGCAGTAGCTTAGAAGAGACAATAATGATATCCTCTAGCACATAGATTAGTGCTGTGCTAGAGGATTCGTTTTTTTACCTCGATTTATGCTGCAAGTATTATCTTTGCCTCACTCGAATGCTGAGTGTGAACGCAAGTTCAGTGAAATAAATGGCTCATAATAATATAAAAACAAAGCAGAGGAACTACCTAATTACAAATACCATTAAAAGAAACATGTTAACTCAGCAAGCCATCTGTAGTAATTCCGAAAATTGCGTAAATTTTAAACCAACAAAAGATATTGATTTCAAGGATGACAGCAAAAATTTATGAAAAACATGAAGAAATTGTTTTAGAATGATAGTATGATACTAATAATAAATGATTAAAACTTCTTTGTCTTTTAATATTGAATCAAAGTTGTAATTTTACTGTATTAAATTTTGTAATCTACAGAATATTTTTAGGATTTTGCTGTATTTTCGACTGACAACACTGTAATTTCACTTTTATAATCCGGAAGCACGGAGCACATTACAAATCGGGTGATAACTCTATACCAATTATAAATTTAATTTGTTTAGACTACGACATTCCTGGAAGTTCGCAGTTGTCGGGAAGAAAATTAAACAGAATTTTTTTTGAAATATTGTCTCTGGTCAATGAAAGCCCAGAAGCTTCTGAGCCAGTGGATCAAGATAACCCGAGTTCACCTGAGTCGGAGGACAACTCTACGTCCACCACAGCTTTACCATCGTCAAACTCTTCGACACCACTCGTCAGACTTTCTACATCAACTGATCAACCGCAAGCCAATCAAACCCAAGTTTCTGAAGTCCAACTCACCAACTTCTATCATTGGTTGATAACCACCATCCACGACGATTTGAGCTTTAGAGAACCTTTTATTAACTCCACTGGGGATGCAAGCCAGTTGAGGGAACAAGATCTGTTTCTCCACGCTGTCGACCTTTATCGAAACGCAAACCAATTGAGGCCCCAAGAACTGGTTAACTTACCGTTCCTCCTGCGCCCCATGCGGAGTTTACGGAGCCCACTTGTAAGGAATTCACACGTATAAAGGGGCAGCAGATGTATGGATATTTTTACAACAGTGTTAGAAACATTTTTAAAAATAAAACTTATTGCATGATATGCGACAGAAAAAAGAAAATAAAATAGATCAGTCGGTCCACCGAAGCAACAACGGAAAAAGTTATGCACAGAACAAAAATACTTTTATATAGAAGACAAAATAGGGACTAATGAATAGAAAACAATTGAAGAAAATGCAAACTTGGATATGGAATAAATATTAGGAAACGGAAACGAAGAGACTAATAAACTTAAAAAACAATGCGTGTATAATACAGGCGAAAATGGCGAAATAGATACAGAGGAAATAAACTAATAATGAAAATGTGAACTCTAATAAAGAAGGGGCAAATTAAAATGAAGGAGACAACTAATGCACAGTACAAACAAGAAACGGATGAATGGATGGACGAAGATGATGACATGGGCTAAATAAAAAACATCAGAATATAACTGAAAATTCGGATCTCGACAAAAAGGATAATACTGCAAAGATAAAAGGAATGTTCTCAGACAAATGCGAAAACGAAAATCAAATCCAATTTATTTTAAAACTAAGTGTTTTAGTTAGATACTATATGCGCAATAACTAGAAATATTATATATCACGTCAAGGCCAGTTTGACGCTCGTAACTCACCGGGGTACACACAAATGTTTTAGAAAATAATGTCTGATGATCAAAAAGAGGAGTTTATAGATGCCTTACGAAGTCATCCATACCTGTACGACTTGAAAGATTCATGTCATAAAGATAATGAAAAGAAAATGAAAACGTGGCGAGAAATTGCGACGCAGTTCCATATGAAAGATGGTGAGTACTAATAAATGCAATAATAAAATAGAAATAAGTTTTGTTTGTTATAATTATTATAAACCATGATTATTATTTAGGGGCAACTCCCGATGGACTTATTGGAGAAGATTCTTTAATTGAAGTGAAAATAAAATTTAAAAAAACTAATTTTGTTTGATAAGAGAAGGATAGATGCTGTTAAAAAACCATGATGATGATTATTATTATCAGGTCTACACTGCAATTTCTTCCGGTGAAGGAATTCATGTTATTAAGTGTCAAGCAGTTCCCATTGTGCCAAGAGAACATGTTGATTGGCACCATTGAACATCCTGTGTATTATAAAAATGACAGCTTCTACGTAACCCCACGTTCGCATCTCCTACAGAAAACCGGCACTCCTACCTACACCATGTTCTGCCATATTAGTATGGAAAATGGTATAAATATAGACAAGGTGATACCCTCCCAAGCACCAGTCGTATTATCGCCCAAATTACCCGCGAGGTAGGAAGGCCTCAATCTTAGCAATGTCATGAGTGCAGGAATATATACATCTGAGCAAATTAACAAAGTAAGACATCAAATTATGTACTCACAGGAACGAAAAGCCATAAATGAAATTGTCACTGGAGCATTGAATGGAGATAGTATCTCTCACAGTAATCTAAATTATGAGGTATTCATTAATAAGATGGGCTGAAGAATCAATTTGAAGTATGGTGGCTCGAAACTTCGGGATGGTTTAAATGGTTGGGAGAATGCGGGTCTATCGTTTTCTCCTTCTATATAATCTATCTTATTATGAAATATGCTTTTACAATCGTTTTCAAGCTTAAGGCTCATTTTTGTAACTTCCATTGTTGATGGTTTAGCTGATTATATCATACATAAAAACTCGCATATCGTATACGAATTATCTCGTACTTCGGCACAATATATTACAATTGTCTATTTTGGCGCCATAAACAAATTAGTCGTACTCCATTTTTCTATTGCTATCCCAGTTTTACATCACCTTATTTATATCTCGCATCTCTTTAAATGCATCAATCGGCCGCACTGATTAGACGCCAAAAATGTCCCGACCACAACGTGCCAGTTCATCGCGTCGAACTTTCTTTCGAGGAGACGAGGATATCTGGGATGCTTTACAATCTGATGGCGAAGATGGAGGTTACTTTTCTCCAGAAGAGTCGGATGAAGATTATGGTCCTAACGAAGACAGGGCAAGTACATCTTCGGCGTCTTCTTCGTCGTCAACGAGTTCTACAAATATTGAGTCTACCGCAGCACAGCAGTCTTCTGAACCAGAGTTTTTATGGTCTAATGAAAAGGCTAACCCTAGAAACTTTCCTTTTATTGGAAATGAAATTTCAACTCCGTGAGTTTGCTGATATATTTTTTAGCGCAAACTTTATGGACCACTTAGTTGAGATGACAAACTCATATGCTACGAAGATTCGAGGTCCTGTGTCACAAACATTCACGATTCTTGAAATGGAAAGATAATAGAAAAGAAATGAGGCCGTTTATTGGGATGTTGCTATGCTTAGGTATTATATCTGCACCAGCCATAGCCCACTATTGGAGTAAAGACACGTTGTACAACTTGTCATTTTAACGATCGGTAATGACTCGTAATCGCTTTCAGTTACTATTACGCTTCCATTTTTCCAGTGTGCTATATCTAGCGGATTAGTGCGCCGCGCGCACGTGTTTATTTTACGATATTTGCGTTTTTTAGTATTTGCGTGTTACTGTGGTGATTACAAAAATTAATAAAGAACTTTTGATTAGTGTAGTTCAAGGATACAAAGAACTTTATGATTTGCAAGATTCTCATTACGGTGATCAACAACTCAGTGATTGAGATGTTCGCAGCCGTTGGTTCGGAGTGAGTAAGCTGAGGGTTCTGTATATTTATTCCGACTCGGTTTTTTACCCGAGGCGATGCCGTTCTGGTTTCTACCCAGTTCGATGACTAGATGTTTTCGGAGTGAGTGCACCCGGTGCTGAATGTCTACATTCCTCACCGCATACGCACGAGCTTTTGTGTCTGCTGTCGGCGTGTACCCCGGTCTTTGGAGCTTTTCCGTAGGTAAGTTCTTTGACCGTATGTTGATCGTCTGAAGTGGAGAGTGAGTTTCGCAGTGGTTAGTTGTTGTTGTTGGTTTTACGTTTATTTTCTCGCCCCTTTCACATACGAGAGTGGAGCTGATATATATTGACTATTTACATTTTACCTACTTATACTATTTATGATTGTTTATGTTAGCAGATTATTAGTTTATTTTCACATACGAGGGTGGAGCTACTATTCTATAGATATCTACTATTTACTTATTTAGGATTGTTTTGTTGGCTGATTATTAGTTAATCTATATATTTCATATTTACCTACTTATATTATTTACGATTGTTTGGTTAGCTGATTATTAGTTTATTACTTCGCCCCTTCGTGGAACTTATAATATATTTACTTACTTAAGATTGTTTTGTTACCTGGTTATTAGTTTATTTTCTTACCCTTTCGCATATGAGAGTGGAGCTTATATATTTACTTATTGTGGGGGTTCTTACTTCGACGTTGAATTAAAACACCACTTTCCTCGTAACAAATGAACTGTATTTCTTTCTTCTTATTAATTAAATGTACAACAGCGGAGCGTTCTTCCGTAGATCGACAAAAAGTGATAATAAAAGTAACTTCATACAAAATTTAACAGGTTATGTACATATCAAACGCTCGAATTAAACTATGTTGCGGGAAGCGCCTATTTCTAAACAACAGACGGCGTGCCGCCAAAATCATCTGTCTCGCTCATCGTACTGCCGTCTTTGTCTACACAACGGGTCAATAACCTCCGAGCGAGACAGGAGATATCCCTTTCTCATACAACATTTCAAAATATTAACGAACTTGGTAATTTTCCACAAAACATTAGGTACTTAACTACAGAATGTAAACAAACAAAACGTTGGGTCTGATGACCTGACGTTTTGTTTGTTTCCTAGACATACTAAAACATTGTTTACATGACAAACTAGCATCTCTAAGCCCTTAAACAAAACACAAAACTTAATATTGACATCAACTTTCTGCGCTAGCACACATAAGCTATTTACATGAATTTACTATTTACCAACAAACATAAAATATTATGTGTTCCTTGAACCCTAAATAGGTAGGAAGTACCAGTATTTATTAACATTTCCCAGATTAAAACAAGGAAAATAACAAAATAAGCAAAGGTGCTCTCTTTACGGTCAAGCAACATAGTACCTAAGGCCGAGACCCAATGTTTACAAACAAATGAACTTTATAACTTTACCTACCTATACATCTATCTATAGAAAGCTACTATCGGGCAACCGGCTTTGAAATATACTAGGTACATACTACAATTAAAATCAAAACAAAGACCGCCGATCGCCCGACTCATAGTCGTCCGCGACACTTATATTAGTTACGATTGTTTGATAGCTGATTATATTTCATATTTTGTCCTCAGAATTAGCAATATTACACTTGTAGTATGCTTTAGCGACTACATCACGTTCACTAATTTGAGGGTACACTGGAAAAAAAAACACTGTTCCATCCCAGGCACCTCTCTCGCGTCATTCGCTTTTTAGTGCTCATCACCGCCACATCGCGTCACTTTTTAAAAATTAAATTGTGTTAAAAAGTGCTAAATGTGATCGTATCTAAACGTAGACGTGTCGGAAAATACGAAAAAATATCAGTAATCGAGTTTGTCGCAGCAGCGCCGCAAACAAGACATCGGATATCGGTGAAAACCAGATGGTAAAACAAGATGGCGGAAGGTAAGGTTTTTTATACGTTACCTTCATACCGGGATATACCTATAGATATATAATATACCCAAAGCAGTAAATGAATAACAGATTAGGTACCTACCTCCCTAATACTCAGGCGAAACCATAGAACGATTAAGAATTTTGTTTCTGTTGGATTTTAGTAATCTAAGTACCTACATACCTACTAACTTACCGTAACTGTTATTATCTCGTTAAGTTATTTAAATCATTTATATCTACATTGTAGATGCTTACTTTTACTGCTTTTACCTGTGGTGTTATGAATTTTTTTCGTCGTTTATTTTCGAGGATTGGAAATGTACCTACTTTACTCCTAAATAACTTAGGTACGTAGGTACTACCCTGAATAAGCACTCATGATTGTTCCCTATTTATACGTCAATCTTGGTACAGTCAGAACAGAAATAAAACGAAAATTGTGATAAATTATAATATATCTTACAATATGTTTATATACCTTGAGAAGGTAGGTATGTACAATCAACGCTTAAAAGTCCACCGCCACCGTAACGTTTGCAATCCTGTGTAGCACAATTCGAACATTATATTATTATCCACGTAACCTGTGGATCCAACCCACGTCGGTTGGTGTGGCGGGTGGCGGCTTATACCACTATCTAACCTAAAGACATAGCTAACATGTTGAAAATCACGCTGAGTAATTTTACTACGAGTATTTATGTTTGTGTATAACGTCTGTTAGAAGGGAGTCGTACGTTCAATACTTGTTCATGGTATTATTGTAGCAAACTGATAGTGGACTAATGACGTATACTGTACCTTGAATAGGTAATTGACATTTTTAAGTGGGTTTCGAACTGCAATCCATTACTATGCTTGCACAAAGGGTTTGCGTACTTCTCTTTGCAGTTGTACTACCCAGGTTTTTATTTTTGTAGATTTATTTGGTTTGCGTACTTTTTCTTGGAACTGTACTACCTACTAAACTTATAAATGGGTTTGCGTACTTCTCTTTGGAGCTGTACTACCCGAACTTTTCTTACTCCAGCTTTAATGGGTTTGCGTACTTTTCTTTGGATCTGTACTACCCGAGGTGTTTTGCGAACTATAAGTTGCAGTTGCTAAGTTAATTGAAGAGGAAATGAAACTAGTTGAACCTTGCATTCGCACGGAAACATATATAAAAATATTGCAGTTTATAGAAACTGTAAAAGGCAGGCATAAGTCTGAAATTGATAAATGAATGTTAAATGTAAAACAAAAATTGCAGTTATTAAAAAAACATTTTACCTAATTATGTCTTTTTCTTACCTACCTATACTTACCTAAACTTCGATTCCATCACATGCTCGATAAGTTGTCACACACATCTCTATTTCCGATTCGAAAAAGTCTTATTACATCGGGCCAGCCACGTCAACGTCTTCTTTACACGACAGCAAGTAGCATCATGAATAATCATAGTGATGTGATTTTTATTATTTCATAGTTTTTTTATCTGAATGTCTATTTCTCTTGAAATTAATTTACTACTGGTGTGATTATTACTAGGTAATGACGTTGAATAAAACAGCAATATTAAAAAGTTAGAGGTGTATGTATATTTATACAAAAAGTGTTAATGAAAATGAAAAAATATTGTTTATCGATATTTCTTTTTAAATCTCTATGCTTTCGTAGGTATTTAAGCAAAAAATTTTGACGTGGCGTACAGACCACGGCGATGAATTAATAGCCTTGGCGGTCAAAAGGTTAAACTAGTCAATTCTATTTGAGCCAGCGTCAATTTTGAGCCTTCCTTGCGTCAATTTTGAGCCTTCTTTGAAGAGACTGAAGCCGAACACTCAGATCTTCTGCTACATACTGATGTTAGGTGGCTTAGCCGTGGTGCCTTTTTAAAGAGATTTCGCCAATTACTGCCAGACATCAACACTTTAATATAATCTAAAGGAGAAAATGTACCTGATCTTGAATATGACAAGTGGCTTATGAAGCTGGCCTTTCTTTGTGGCGTAACAGAAAAGCTCAATAATTTAAACCTGAATCTGCAAGGAAAAGACAAAACCGTGATTAACATGATAACTTTGATTAAAACGTAAAAAGTCAAGTACAAGTGCATGCAATGCATGCAACTCAATTAAAAAAAGGTGAACTAAAAAATTATAAAAACATGGAAGAAGAATATACGCACAATTCAAATCGGGACTTTCAAAATTTCGCTGAACAGCTGGAGAATTTGCACCTGGAGTTCGAAAGAAGGTTTGCAGATTTTGCCGCTCTCGAAGAAGTGTTAAGTTTCATGGTATTCCCTTTTAATGAAAGTATTGACATTGATAGCTTGGCTGTTAAAATTGCAAAGTTAACTGATACTGAAACTGTTGTGGTCGAAGAAGATATAATTAAAATTAGATGTGACATATTTTTGAAAGCTAGAGTTGGTAGTAGTACTGATTTTTGGAAACTGATTTGCAAAGAAAAGTTTACATGCCTAAGAAAGGTAGCTTTATATTTGACTTCGTTTTTCGGTTCTACGTACCTTTGCGAATCATCATTTTCTACCATGAATGCAATAAAAACCAAATACCGTTCCCGCTTAACAGACGCTCATTTAACTTCCTGTTTGCGCATCGCAATTACTTCTTACACTCCCCAATATAATAAAGTTGTGGATAATATGCAATGTCAAATATCGACCCAAAAACGTTAAAACAAAGAGGACTCAACTTGATGACGACCCAGTTGTCACAATGGTCACCATGCCGGACTGCCAAACACATGCGACTCGGGCAAGATATTTGTCTGTGGTCTGGTTGTTTCTATGTATTATAAGTATATATTTACAAAAGAAAAGTATATAAGTAGGATAATTTTATGTTTAATTAATAAACACAGATTTATTACAAATATGTTTTATTTTCTCTTGTAGGCTACCTTACCTACTTTGCAGTCGACCGCAAGAAATATTTTTGAACACAAGTATACAATATTTTGCCTGAGTCGTAGTGTTTCAAGATGGCCGACGAAAAGTTAATGAATTGGTTCGTGTGTTGCCCGTATTTATCACGTTTTTTTGCCGATCGACCCCTAGGTACTTTAATTTTCCTTATAACCGCAGTCAAAATCGGAAATGTTTCGGTCGTTATCTTTGCTCGCTCTCGTTTTTTTACATAATATAATTTTAAAAAACCGGCCAAGTGAGAGTTGGACTCGAGTATGAAAGTTATGGTAACCCTTGCGATAGAGTACTAAAAATCACTGTGGCGTCACTGTCGTCACTGAGCAGTGCGAATAGGCCTTCACGGTACGGTACGAAACTGTCGTCACTGTTTCGCCACTGAGCTGTGCGGATAGGATAATGGTTTACATCCTGTGCATAATACCAAGACTGTGGAACTACTATCCGGATTTTCTGGTCGGGCTAATAATCCACTCTCACTTTTTAGAACATTGGGAGCAACATTATAGCATAGATGGCGTAACAATTACGATGGAAGACGTCACGGCGACGTCCAGAGCATTACGTACTTGACATTATCTGGTTCAAAATTGTAACGGACGAATCTGATAATCCCTTTACAGAGGATTATGACATTATTTGCCTACAGTGATATTCGTGAATTATGTGTTAAATATGTTCAGTATTAACATTAAGTAAGTTTGTGTTAGTTTCAAGGGATCTTTTAACGGATGCAAGTTGAAAATAGGTCCATCCTCCAAGACACACTTTCCCCATCTTTCAGTACTAATTGCATGATCACGTTAAATGTGGTTAATTTCTTAGTATGAAATTACTAACATTGTCTTTTCAGAGCAATGATGAAAGGCTGTGGGAGCGGAACAATCTTCTGCGCGAGCAAAATATACACCTTGCGCAGAGCAAAAAATTAAAACGACTGCAGAGGTAATAATTAAATATTTTAATCGAAATATTATAATTTTTTTTTACAAATAATCAAATTTGATCTCGGAGATTTTGTCGTGCACTCTAGGTCCTAGGTGAACACCTTAGGTTCGGTCATCTTGGGCGAAGGTCGCCCAAGATGACCGGGTGTTCAGCCACGCCGCACTGCTCCCTTTGTGCGGCCGCAAACCAGCCTTCGGATCATCGCGTAGGCACTAACGCCTGTAAAATCCCAAAACAGGCCAAAGTAAAGAAGACTGCTGTGGGTGCATCATCACGCCCAGTTGCAGTCCGCCCTGCTGCTTCTTCCGTAGCCCCCGCGGCTACCCGGGAGGAAGCGATGGATGAGGTAGACATCGATATCGAGTGTCCTTAATGGACGACACCATCCATCGTTTCCTGCAGGTGAACATTAACCACTGTCGGACGGCCCAGGACTTGCTTGTCCAATCTTTGGCCGAGTGGGAAATAGAGGTCGCCGTTATCACGGAGCCGTATAGCATCCCTCGGGGAGGTAATTGGATTGTTGACACGGCGGCTCTCGTGGCGATCGTGCCATCAAGAGTCCTTTGTGCGTCACCCTTGAAGGCCATTGCCCGCGGCGTGGGTTACGTCGCGGTGCAGTGGAGGGACATAGTCGTCGTCGGGGTGTACTTTTCGCCAAACCGACGCGACCCCAAACCAAGATGCTCTTTCTGCGCACACAGGGACATTCATACAAGAATAGTTTTCACAATAAAGTAAAATAGACATGGTAAAATAATTACGATATATATACGGCGTCATTTTTGAGGAGCCAGCAGTTGCTCCTTAAAAATGACGCCGGCCCTTATTTAAAGTAAAACTCATAATGAGCCATTCATTAATTGTATGGAGTAAACCGACAGAAGAAACAAACAATTTTGAATGAATTAAAGTCGACAATTTTTTTTTTGTTATTCATACTATTAATGTCAGTTTACACATACGATTATTGTTAGGATCTTGTTACCTAAGAGTAAAACTAATATGGTCTAAATAGTCATTTGACACACAATATGTCTAAAATATGTATTTTTTTAGATCTTAAGAGGAGGAATTAGCGTACCTGGTAAAAAATAAAACAACAACATTTAAAAAAAATGAAACCAGACTTCAAAAGGCAACTTGAACTTGAACTAGATTTAGCGTAAACGGGCAAAAGAAATCGAAAGTTTTCTTTTGCTACCCCGCGCAATAAGCGCTGTTGGTAATCATACTTATTTCTTTATTAGTAATATAAAGATCGATAACTAGAATACAATAATATATTCAACGACCTTTCTTTATGATGAGATAGGGATCTCCTTCGCGGATCGAGTGCCGCCTTGCTGCAGGCACGCCGGCCACCCCTCCACCGCCAAAACGACGACGTGGGAGCTTGAGTCATTATTTTAAACACATAGTACAATAGAATAAAATAAATATAAATTTGTAATTGTATTGATAAATTCAATTCTTTCCTCAGGAAACCGGAAGAAGTTGATCAAAGGTAAATTGATAATCTTATTCCATCATAATTAAATGTGAAGTTTGAAGATATTAATAGTATATATAATTTTTAACCAACACAACTAGCTTGGATAGCTACATAGAAGTGTCAGGGTTTTCGCCGATCCACTTCGACTGGAAGGCCGACAAACTAAGTATGGAATTGCTTTCTTACAAATTTTATTAATATACTAATATTGAATATGTTTTCATTGAAATAATTAATTTCAGTAACTTCTCAACCTCTGCCACCGACCATGCCGCTGCCTTCCTGCACAGGGAGTGATAAGTGTAATACACGTTTGACTTGAGTAGTGTCCCAAAAAAAGTTTACCGGAAGACTACATGAATTAACGGGCCGATCGGAACCGACTTTCGAAGTAAATGACTCGACGAGAACGATAGACATTTAAAAAAGAATTTGACGAGTTTCTCGAGATCATTGCGAGACAGACCAACAAACAAGCGACTTACGTGATTGACTGTGACTTTTAAGTCCCCTCAATCACGACTTATTTTTGATACAAATTGTGACAGAGACGAGATAGCCATTTTCTTTGCAGTGATTATTATGCAGGGGATCGCTCCTCTCACTGTAGAAAAAGATTACTGGAGGCAGAATGGCTATCTGACTATACCTAGATTCTAGGACTTTCAATCGGTTCGTACTACATAAACGACCCCTATGGATTTTTATATATAGGGGTTTATGAAGGATTTAGTCTACAGTGAACCAAACCCAATCACCTCTGTTGATGTTTAAAGACACAGAAATATCGATGCAGCCAATAAAATGAGAAGCACTTTAACAACTGGCGTAGTAATGACTGGATACGCAGAATGAGAGTATGTGTGCGAAACAGAGGTGGACACGTGGAACATGAACGGTACACAGTAAACATGTTAGCAATTTATATAAAATAGAAATATACATATTTTTTTACTATTTCATTGTTTTATTTTATTGTATGACCCAAGTAATATATCTGACTATATTTTAACAACAAGAATCATAACAAAGTATCATTTATGGATTCTGAGATGTAATCATTCTCTGGGAGGAGCTGAGGGTAAAGACGATTTACTGCATCATTTCCATATACTTTCATTATACTTTTTCATATTTGGAGTAGTCACTCCAAATATTAATATTTATAATATTAGGTCCTTACATATGAAATTGGCGTTTTGTCGTATTGGCCACTTTGATCTCAAATATCTATTCTTTGGTTAGAGATTCCAATTTCAAATTTATACTGCTATTTATTCATACATTTGTATTTCGAAAACCGTAATTCATTTGTTTTGTCCTCGTTTGGTTTTTTCTTTGCGTCACGCAGTTTACAAAATGGAAAACTTGAAATATCGCGTTATTTACGAGTACGAGTTCCACCGTGGGTGGTACCAGTGCTGCAGAAACGGCTCGAAGGACGACACGAATGTGTATGGCGGCGGTGTCGCAAAAGAAAACACAGTGCGTTTTTGGTTCCAACGTTTTCGTTCTGGAAATTTCGACCTGCAGAACAAGCCCCGTGGACGGCCGGAGACTAAAGTTGCTAATGAATAATTGAAAGCTATTGTGGACTCAGCTCCATCGCAAACCACGTCCGAGTTAGCTGCTGGCTGCGGTGTTAGTGATAAAACTGTTTTAATCCACTTGAAGCAAATTGGAAAGGTGAAAAAGCTTGAAAGTTCATGAATTGAGTGCAGCAAACCGACAAACGCGCGTCAACTGCTGCGTTACATTACTCAACCGGCACAATAATGAAGGGATTTTAAATCGGATCATTACCTGTGATGAAAAGTGGATCCTGTACGATAATCGGAAACGCTCATCGCAATGGCTGAATCCTGGCGAACCAGCCAAATCCTGCCCCAAGCGAAATATGACTCAAAAAAAGTTACTTGTGAGCGTTTGGTGGACTAGTGCCGGTGTCGTTCACTACAGCTTTCTTAAATCTGGCCAGACGATTACAGCAGATATCTATTGTCAGCAACTGCAAACCATGATGGAAAAGCTAGCTGCTAAACAACCGAGGTTGGTCAATCGCTCTAGGCCACTGCTGCTTCAGGACAACGCTAGACCACACACTGCACAACAGACGCACATACGGCCCTTTGTTCTACAGTAGGAATACAACCAAAGTTCTACTTTGCATTAATCACTTGTTTTTTTTATTTACAGCATAGTTCATAGTGTTATCTATGGGCTCGCACTAAAATAAGGTCTATAACGCGGTGCTTACCCGCATTTTCGCAAGTTGAAACGGGTCGTTCAGTCGCTCTTTGTAACGCGTTCCAAATAGTTGTGATTTTTTTAATAATCAAGTGTTATTTTTCAAATTACGTTTTATACAAAAGTTAAAACATTTAACTGGAGATTGCAGCTAGTGGTATGTTCTATAAACTGCTTTGAGTTTTTTAAATATTTATATCGATTTCCTATTTTTTTTTAACTAGAAGTAATATCATATTTTATGGTTCTTTTTTTAAATTATTAATTACCCAAGTTAATTGTTTACATTTGATTGACATTATTATGTCAAAACATCGTAATATAACCTTTTTACTACGTATAAAAGTTGGTTTCAAGTGCTCAAAATTGCCCCACTCATACTTATATTGGTTTGTTTACAGGTAGTAACATGTCTGTCAGCGACCATGAGCCTGATAATGTTTCTCTTTCCCGAAAAGAGTTGTTAATATACCTTCAACAAAATAAATATTTAAGTATAGGACAATCTCAATGCGTTGAACACTTGTGTGACTATGTTGTAAGTAAGTTCAGTGAAAACGAACAGTATATAATAAAGGAAAATCTCAAGACTAATATGAAACATTTTGTTACTAATTTGTTAATGAAATATCGTCAATGCAATAGATTTGTCACTAAACTTTTAGTCAAAGAAAAGAAATGGATAGAACAGGAATTTATTATTCCTTTGAAACCAATTCGCACTGAGATTTTACCACTGAATACAGCTCAAAAAGGAAGACCGAAGAAACTGTTTCAGTGCAGTTCCACTAAAACAAAAACAAGAGCCGTTTCTTCTTTAGTAGCTACCGAAGACACTAGCAAGTTGGTGTTTGCTGCTCAAAAATCATTGCAATCAACAGGTAAAAGAAATGCAGCAATGGTGGTCGAAATTGCGGCCTCAGCATCACCAAAACGGTTAAAAAGGATGAAGGAAGCGGGATTATCAGATGAACATAGATGTTATGAGTATACATGTTACTCGCCAAATGAAGCATTAGCGTTGATGGTAGATTGTGATATGACTAAAGATGACTACATTAAAATGCAGCAAGGAGCCAAATCTCGAGGGTGTTATCTTTATCCTTCTTACAAATCGATTCAAAAAGCGAAACTTATGTGTTACCCCGAATCGAACACGATGCAAATTTCAGAAAATGGCGTGGAAGTTACATTGCAAAGCTTGCTGGACTTGACGTTAGATAGGTTGGCTATTATACAATGTGACGTTTTCACTCGCATAAAAGAGGATGACATTGATCATGTTAAAGTGCTGTGCAAATGGGGTTTTGATGGAAGCGGAGGCCATAGCATCTACAAGCAAAATTTCAGAGACTCATCAATATTATATGGTGATTCTAATATAATTTTATGCAGTGTTGTACCCTTACAAATAATTACCGAGAATTCTCAAGGCAAAACTATATTTTGGAAGGCAACAAGCGCTTCATCTACACGATTTTGTCGTCCCCTTATTTTTAGAATTTTGCACGAAACAAAAGAAAATGTAATGGATTTATACAACACAGTTTTATCTCAAATTGGAAATTTACAACCAAAACAAATAGAAGTTGATGGTAAACATTTACAATTTTCATATGTCCTTATGCCTACTATGTTTGATGGTAAAATTATAAACACATTGACCGATACTAAATCAACACAAACTTGTTATATCTGCAAAGCCAAGGCCAAGGATATGAATGATATAAAAAAAGTAACTAAACTGAAACCTGATACCAGCACTTATAAATTTGGAATGTCTGTTCTTGATGCTTATATCCGAACAATGGAACTGCTTTTACATATAAGCTACAAGCTAGATCTTAAGAAATGGCAGGCTCGCGGTGATCATGAAAAAAATATTGTAAAAGAGAAAAAACGAGCACTATCAAAGAGATTTTATCTTGAAATGGGTCTCGTTGTAGACCTCCCAAAACAAGGTGGAGGAAATAGTAATAATGATGGGAACACAGCTAGGCGTTTCTTCGCTGATCCAGAAAAAGTAGCTGCAATAACAAATCTTGGTGTAGACTTAATTAATAAATTGTCTATTATTTTAGGCACCTTGGCCAGTGGATTTGCAATCAACATTGAAAAATTTCGTAAAGTTTGCTTAGAGACAGCTGAGATGTACAGTGCATTATATAGTTGGTATAAGATGAGCGTGACTGTCCATAACGTCTTAATTCATGGCCCTGACATTATTAAGAGCTTAGTTTTACCGATCGGCACATTGACAGAAGATATACAGGAATCACGTCAAAAAGATTTTAAAAATTTCAGACTTTTTCATACAAGAAAAACCTCAAGGATTAATACAAATACCGAAAATTTTATTTTAATGTTAGTTACAACAGATCCCGTTATTGTAAATTTCAGACAAAAACCTAAAAAAAAGTCAAAGCCTTTCATCAAAGATATTATTGAGTTTTTTGAATGTCCAGATGTTATAGATGGTAAAAAATCTCAAGAAGTTTTTGAGGAGAACGAGGATTTAGAGAGCCAGGTTGAGCTTGAAGATAGTGACAGCGATTGAACAAAACCCTTCGTTCCTCACCTTATTACTACCTAATTGTTTAAATACATTTGTTGATTTTTGTGGAATTAATACTGTAGGGATAGTAGGTATAGATATAGATACATTAAAACTTTGATTTTATTTAAATTTTCGTTTTTTATTTCATAATTTAAATAAAAAAACACTTTGACGATATTTAATATTTTTGTCTTCCTAAATAAGGCGAAAGGCCGTATGTGAGACGGCTGCCAAATTAGAGGAGCTTCAATTGGAATGTCTAAGACATCCACCGTACTCCCCGGACCTGGCTCCAACAGTTTTTTTTTTTAATGTGTGTAGTGGAATATTTGTACTTGCTTATGCGATGACAATTTGATTTATAATTTATAAGAAAAATAGATTTATAAATGCACAAATACCAGGTTTTTACTAATATAGGAAATTGGAAAATTATATAAGAAGTGATTCAGGGTAACCTATAACACTGTAATATGAATATAGTAAACAGTTAACGGAGGCAACACCGTAAACAGCCCCTTGAACTCCTTTACTCAGCCTAGCTACCCCATCTTCGAGAAACTGGCTCTGTTCTGAGACGAAAAACAGACATGGGAAGACCACTAATTGACGACGAAGAACAGGACAATGAGATAGTGCAACGCTTTCGAGCGGATCCGACTACTTCCACTAATATTATTTCCCGCGATCTGGGACTTTCGCAATGGAGAGTGTGGTTTACAGGGCATACTGCTGGCCAATACCCGTACCATTACAAACCGGTACACGTTATTGAAGAAGGAGACCCCGCGAGAAGATTGGACTTTGCCAGATAATTTAAATTTAAAGTTTGCAATTGCTAAAGCATATCATGCATTCCATCTTGACAGACAAGTAAACATGATTCATTTAAACGACGTTTTTGATCAAGATTTGGATATCTGGAATAAATCGCCTGGACTACCATGGCGTGAGATTGACTATAAAACTGAGGGTGATATTCGAAAAGACCCCGAAGCTATAAGGAAAGTTCGACACTTTTGGCACCGCATAAAAGGAGACGAAAATCTACGTGCGCCAGACTGTCTCGCGTATGTCCGCACATCTGTCCTGTTGGAGAAAGGAAGATACGTGCCGTTTGGGGGTATCCCGCTACCATAACATTTGGTGAAGCGGTTTTCTGTTTACCGTTAATTCGTGCCTACAAAGAGTCAGGCCCATTCGCTTACGGCTATGAGACAGCAGTCGGAGGAATGAAAAGAATATGTAATCGTTTTGATCCATATAAATACTATACTGGACTTGATTTTAAAAGATTTGATAAAACTGTTCCAGTCTGGCTCATTGATAAAGCATTTGCTATCCTTGAGTCAAATTTTAATTTTGTCCACTATAGCGAATATGGCATCGCTGATGCTAGACGCATGGCAATAATGTGGAACTATTTGAAAAACTATTTTATTAATACCGTTATAAGAACTGCCAATGGCTTACGGTTTAAGAAGAGCTCAGGAATAGCTAGTGGTAGCTATTTTACACAGTTAATTGGATCAATTTGTAATTACATTTTGTGCCAGTGGATGGCTTTAGAGCAAACTGGTGCATTTGCTCGTGACATTATCGTTCAAGGTGACGATTCGTTAATGGCAACTTACACACCAATGAAGTTGTCAAAGTGCCAAGAATTAGTTAATACAATAGGGATGTATATTAATATGGAGAAGTCACAGGTAACAACTGAATTGACAACAATGAAATTCCTTGGATATAAGATTGGCAATGGAATTCCACGTAAAGAACAGAACTTGTACCTATTTACTCATATTTTGTTAGAAGGTGGCGGGTGCGGTTTTCGTCTCAAACTAATATTTATGAACAGTTATTTGTATATAATAATTATAAAAGAACTTAAGTATTATAAAAAGCAAAAACAAAGCCTCCATTCTCGATTATATGAGGCTTCTGCAATAAATGTTAGATCAGCAAGCAGATATAATAATAATATGTGGCTTTTACAAGATTCACTCTTCTCACGCTTTTTTTAAGCAGGCCGTATGATAAGTGTGATTTAAATGTAGTCAAAATAGATTCTCATTGTAAGTACGAATCATTTAAATCTGTCTTGGGAACTATATTTGTATACTTTTCAATAAAACTTGGAAAGTCAAACCTTCAAAATCCGGAGTTTTTAAATTTTTTATTAAATAAAAAGTTTTTATTGTCATTACAATATTGATGGGTAGCGTTAAAATGCCAGCCTACCTACTACTGAAGCAATTCATCGAGATTTTCTATAGGAAATATATCTCCTTCGGGGACAATAATCACCGACCGCTATTCCAAAGTACGACCAACATTGAAAAAATCGCCACAATTGTTTACTTCTCGCAGAAGAATGACAGTATCGATGATATGATAGTCTTACAAGAGTACGAGAGCGGGGAATTATTTAAACCCCTCATTAATTTTTAATAATATTTTAGGATAATATACTCCCGCAAAAAGGGTTATATGGATAGCAGTCCATTCAACCATCGCAGCGACTTAACGCGCCGTAGCCCACCGCCCACGCCATCCCGTGGGCCTCCGCCCGCCGTCGCACCTAAACCACAGGACGAAGATTCTCCAGTAGTGAGCACCCATAACATCCAAAACTGGATGAGCTCAATCGAACAGTGCTTGAATGATGTGTGCACCATAGCAGCCGATGGGAAGTTGAACTCGGACCAGAAGTTAAGAATACACAATCTCTGCCGTAAAGTCAGTCACGGTACATCTCAACTGGCCGTACAATATCAATCCCTCAAAGCGAAGACGATTCAAGCGTATTCATCCCCCCGAGACCTAGAAGAGAAAGAAGACCTTTCGCAACGTGTTTTAGACCTACAACGTGCATTTGAAGACACCTCAAGACCAGCATCTACCGAAAGAGTAATTTGCTGACATGATAAAAAAGGTACTAATAACTTTATTCAGCCCACGTACATAAGCTCCTTAGCTATATATCCCTCAAACAAACTGACGTCTAGTGAAGAGACAAAATCGTTGGTACAAACTATCATCAAGCCCGGACTAATTTGTAGTGTGTAATTCATGTACTCCTAACATTTCTAACTATATTAATGATGTATCTTATTAATTAAAGTCAGTATTTACTCAGCACTCGTAATGGTTTCATTTCTCTCTATTGCACCTAAGTACCATTAACCCTATATGGCGACCCTGCCTTTTAAGGGTTTGTCTCGCTCCGCGTCGTCGTCGCGTATCATATAGATTAGACTTTGGACAATATACCATCGGCCAAAATGTGTAACTAAAAATAGAAAAAAATGATGTCTTCATCACCCAAAATTGAGGTCAATATACGGCGACAAATGAAGAACTTAAAATTCATTTATCTACAATAAGTGTCATTCTCATTATAATGTGCACAATTTTGTTATTGGTGTATGTAACTTCTTATACAAGCAGTACAAGAAATGCCACCACTCGTGGATCAGAGAACAGATTTCCAGTAATATTATGCGACGATCTGTAAACCGAAACAGAAACCGAGGTGGTGATTTGTACGAGTACAGTTATCGAGCTAACGGCAACGGCGGTGATGATATCAACAATGCGAAGTGATGGTTGTGTTGTGATGTGTTAATAAAAATAAGCGTGCCCTATCATATTCTAAATAAACTATTGCGGACTAAAATACGATTGACTAAAGCGGCTTAAGTGCAAAATAAATTAATGGATTGCTATGTAACTAAAAATATAAACTAAAAATATGTAACGGTATGACATGTCTGTGGAAACTTCACGTTAGGGGACAAAAATTGAGTAACCGCAACAAATCAGCGGCAACTCTAACGATGGTAATACAGCAAGAAGATATTTCAGAAACAGAAGTTGTTGTTTATAAATAACTGGTGTTGATGGAATTCTGATACGTAGATAGTATATAATTGTATAATCGTTTTATCTGCAGATACTTTCCCACTTTTCATATTTATTTATCGTACACACATCATACGTGTCGAAACTATTAAGCTAAATAAATCATCGATAATTGCTAAAAGATAGGTTAGGTAAACTAATGTAGAGATGATGGTTTTCTTTGGAGTGTGCTTATTATGTGTATGGGTATTTCAACTTCGGTCGCCGAGTATTGGACAACAAATGTTCTTGAAATGATAAATTTAAAGCCCTTTTACATTTTTCTGAACAATTTTTTGCAATTTGTCTTAATCATCAAATGTCGTCAAAATAATACTTAAACGGTAGGTCGTCCTCCAAAAGCCACGAAAAAAGGGTTCCTTATACCATCCGTTTAGATGGAACGATACACTTGATAACTTTAAATCCAAAACAAATAAGGTGTGCTAAATGCCACAAAAATACAACGAAAACATTGCGCTAAATGACAATGACCGTATTTTAAATTTTCACGATACCGGGTATCACTATATCGGGACACTGGGTATCACTTTCCCTAGTGCAGGGGTAGCAATGGAACAAAGTGGTGTTTACTTTGAACAATCTGGATTGGCATATACCTTTCATATCTCATATGCCCCTGCTAAATACAACTTATGTTATTGATAAAAAATGTGGTGATGTAAATGTTACTGCTATTACAAAATATGTTAGATCATGATAATGTCACTCCTGGCATAATGTCATTCAAGAATGGAGGGAAAGGAAAAAGAAAAGGAATACGTTTTGTTGGATTTGCTGTGTTGGGAGCAATAACAGCGTGGAAAAGATATTCAATTGAATCTCTTGAGAGTCTGACTGACCACACTACAATTCAAAGGACTAACAATGGCTGATGATTTAACAAGAGTCACCAAGAACATGATATTACACCTGGGCAAGGAAATAATTAATTAAGTATAAAATCTATTGCCAATCACATAGATTACGAAAAGTGGAATAATCATCAAAGAGTTGAAGCTCATCGAGGAGTTTTAAATACGTAACTTTAAAACGTTTTATAGTATAGCTCAAATAGCATTCTGAAAATGATTTCAGAGAGGCTGGATTGCCCTTACATGAATCGGTGCGACCGTATTCATGTGGAGTACATCCGGTGAATAGATATAGGTTTACTAACATTAGCTTTTAAGGTTTATTGTTTTTACTAACCCTTATGGATCTTTGGTCTGAAATAAACACATTTTTTTTTATTTTTTTTTTATAGTACCTTGAAATAAGATCGCTTTTTGTCTCAAACAATCAACAATGGCTCCTTAATTTGGAGAACTAGAAAATTAGAAATAAACTTAACGTCCCGGAAACTGAGAAAATATTTCATTATCACTGAATACTTCATAAAAACTTACTTTGTTCCATTATTTAAAGGACTGACCATAGCTGATGATCTAACAACAGTCACAAAGAAAATGATGGACAACAAAACTGGGCCAGGGAATAGATAATGCCTATCACATAGATTACGAGAAGTGGAACAATCACCAAAAGCTGTTAGAGGAGTTCTAAGTACAGCCCTTTAAAAAGTTTTTATTCTACCTTAAAAAAAGATCTCTTTTTGTATTAGACAATCAAGAAATGCCTCCTTAAGCCTCCTTAATTCGGAGAACTAAATATTAAGGAATGATTCTTTACCTTTATTACGTAGAGAATGCAAGAATATTTTGTTTAGACTGCATTAAAGAATACTTAATAAAACATTTACCAGAAGCTGCTGGAAGATCTATGTTGCGACCGCTAGGAACAGGTCGTGATGCAATTGATTTTGTCACAGTTCTTTTAAGTTAACACTCTCGAAAGGACCTTGGCCTTCAGTTTACATCTTGTTTAGACCTTCAAAAACTCATAATGGTACCAATAAAAATAAATGAGGAAAGTATTCAAATACTTTATTTTAAATATTTTGGAAAAGACAGGAAGCAGGTCTTGATGCAATTGATTTTGTCACAGTTCCTTTAAGTTGACACTCTCGAAAAGACCTTGGCTTTCAGTTTACATCTTGTTTAGACCTTAAAAGTCGTAATAGTACTTAACCAAAGGCGGATCCAGCTTTGACGCTAGGGAAATTCTGTAATAGATGCAAGTAAAAAGTAGGTATTTTATTAATATATGTAAGTACCTACTGTACTTTAAAATACCTACCTATATGTATATAACAAAATCAATTTTTACACAGAGTATTGGACAACAAACGCTTTTGAAATAGTTCAAACGTCACTGACGATGCTAAATACAATTTAGTCTTTACCAAGCTAACCAAAGATAGCATCGAGCAAGTCACAGATATATTGCTTCAACCGTCGCGCGTCGGAGAAAAAAACTTCTAAATGAATTTTAAGACATTGTGACAAAATCTAAAACGTCACATTTCGAGTATCCGAATAGACGACACGCCCACTAATGTCAATTATCTACTCGGATATACTCGAGAAACAGTGTGGACTATACAAAAAAACCATAGAATTAGATACTTCTATTTAAATACCTTAAGATTAAGACATTGTGACAAAATCTATAACGTCACGACATTTCGAGTATCCGAATAGACAACAGGTCCACTAATGTCATTTATCTACTCGGATATACTCGAGAAACAGTGTGGACTATAAAAAAAACAGAATTAGATACTTTCACTATTAAAATACTTTAAGAATCGTCATTTTCAGAGTTATTGCAAGTTATGAATAAGACATTGTGACAAAATCTATAACGTCACGACATTTCGAGTATCCGAATAGACGACACGCCCACTAATGTAAATTATCTACTCGGATATACTCGAGAAACAATGTGGACTATACAAAAAAACCATAGAATTAGATACTTCTATTTAAATACCTTAAGATTAAGACATTATGCCAAATCTATAACGTCACGACATTTCGAGTATCCGAATAGACGACACGCCCACTAATGTCAATTATCTACTCGGATATACTCGAGAAACAATGTGGACTATACAAAAAAACCATAGAATTAGATACTTCTATTTAAATACCTTAAGATTAAGACATTGTGACAAAATCTATAACGTCACGACATTTCGAGTATCCGAATAGACAACATGTCCACTAATGTCATTTATCTACTCGGATATACTCGAGAAACAGTGTGGACTATAAAAAAAAAACATAGAATTAGATACTTTCACTATTAAAATACTTTAAGAATCGTCATTTTCAGAGTTATTGCACGTTATGAATAAGACATTGTGACAAAATCTATAACGTCACGACATTTCGAGTATCCGAATAGACGACACGCCCACTAATGTCAATTATCTACTCGGATATACTCGAGAAACAATGTGGACTATACAAAAAAACCATAGAATTAGATACTTCTATTTAAATACCTTAAGATTAAGACATTGTGACAAAATCTATAACGTCACGACATTTCGAGTATCCGAATAGACGACACGCCCACTAATGTCAATTATCTACTCGAATATACTCGAGGAACAGTGTGGAATTTCGACTCTCAAGAAACTTCAAGAATGGTCATTTTCAGAGCTATTGCACATTAAGAATAAGACATTGTGACAAAATCTATAACGTCACGACATTTTGAGTATCAAAGTAGACGGCACTTTCACTAATGTCAACCAAACAATGCATTTCCAAAGTTTGCCCATTATGAATAAGATATTGTAACAAAATCAATGACGTCACGACATTTCGAGTATCCGAATAGACGACACGTCCACGAACAAAATAACCCAATAGATTTAGAGTAACTCTGAATTTTGTGTACATTTGTGAAGGTTATGGTGGTGGTGGAAAGTTATGATGGATGAGAATGTGGTATTGAATATAATAAGTGGGTATGCACCACAAATAAGCTACGATTATAGGTTTAAATAATAGTATTTTTACTTATGATAGTTCAGCGTTTGACCACTATTACACCTGCTTGATGGTAGGTGACGATGCGGTCGAAGATGTAGCACGCAATCCTAGAAGATACATGTTCACTCGCAACTTACAGTCTCCCTAAAGTTATACACTTACCCACGGTTTCGGTGAAAAGAACTCTCACACTTAAACTAACCACCATCTTCCAAATCCGGAGCTCTCCCGTCTCCAAGACTACCTAAAGAGCCTACTCAAATAATTCTTAGCAGCCAGTATATTTTCTTGTATATCATTTACATTATTTAAACCAAAATTACATATGTAAAATTAAACAAAATTTAATTTAAATTAATTCTAACCACCTTACTCAGAAACATTTATTAATCTTTTAAATATATCAATATTGGTTTCTACATTATGTTTAGAATACATATAGAATATATTACAGATGAATTTGTTGAAGAGCACCCTCGATTCAAAATCAGGCCAAGAAAGAAGAGGGTTCTTGAACAAGAGAGTGCTTTCTTCGAGAGCCCTATTTCTTCTTGGCCTTTCGATATCGAAAAATCTTAGAAGTATTAATACTCAAGCCGGAAATATATCAATACCTATTGAAAAAGTTCTAACACTCAAGTCGGAAATATATAAATATTGAAACAGTTCTAACACTCAAGCCGGAAATATATATATTGAAACAGTTCTAACACACAAGCATAAAATTATCAATTTTTCAACAGTTCTAACACTCAAGTCTGAAATATGGCAATTTTGAACCAGTTTTGCCGACATAAAATAATATGTAAAAATATTTAAATATATGAATAACAAAGTCGTAAATACATATATCAATTTTGAAACAGTTCTAGCACTCAAGTCTGAAATATATATTTATATTGAAACAGTTCCGTCACTAAATATATGAATATCGATATAGTCTCAATACTAGCCTGAAATATATCGATATATATCGATCAACTCCCTTCATATCCCTCAGTAACCATATCGTTGAGTCCCAACTCTTCGTTCTGTTCAAAGCTACGCTCGTAACGCGATACTTTCAAACCTGGAACAAATATTATTAAATCAGTGATGCGCTCGCTCTGCTGTGTTCCGGTTCGAACGGTGTGGGTTGCAGGTCGATGATATTAGGTACTGAAAGTACCAGAGTTGCATTCAATAATAGTTACGTACCAGCTCAAAACTGGGCCCGAGGACCAGTTTCACCATTCATAATTTTAAGTATTTCTTGCATTTAGGATATAAGATAAAAGTTGGAAATTGGTGAGTAGGTGAGGAAAAATTGTGGCCAAGGAAATACTTGGCCTAAACTTTTATAAGCCGCGACAAAGAGGGAGCGAATACTATTCTGGCATTCAGCAGGAGTTGAGATAATAGAAGTGAATCTATTATACAAAAGTTGGATGTGAGATACCACTAGTGTGCCGGTCTGAAGAGTAGGGGTCAGCTATAATAACTAAATGTAACGTCATACTATCTATAACGTGCAACGAATATAATGAAAGAGGATCAAACTAATTAAACCTCTTTATTAGAAGGAGCGAAGGGAAGAAGAGCTCCTTGCCTTAACCTTCTAACAAACAGGTTAGATTTGGAACATCCATCATATATCTACTGCTTCTAAGCTGTACCGAAACTAGTCAATCTAAAGTTCATTTTTTCGTCGCTATAGGTTGCAAGCCAATAATGCTTCGTTTGAATCAAAAACACCGTGACTGCTGAATAATACCGTGTATCATATCTGGCCTAGGTGGCTTCGAGTTGCTAATACATATGGGAAAATAACGATATACGATTTTGGTCGGTTCAGTTGTGAAGCAAGAACAAGCTAGATATACGAGGGAACTCACCAGCTAGTCCTTTACTCCCGATGTCCGGCTTCCTTGTCGAGGGTGTGGTCCACAAACTACCCCGCGCGCGGTTTGATACGGCACTTAGACAATAGTACTCGACAGCCGATAATTCAGCTGGAGATGGACGCAGTGGCACAATAATTACACGATAATAAATAGTCCTTGTTTTTCTGCCAGATATTCCCGGAGCTATCTCCCACGGGAATCCACGATCGCAATTAGGTTCGTACCTCGTGCCAATCAAAGCTTAGTGGCGACTAGCTGTCAAAGCATTCACTTGAACGGACCAATAGTAGGACGTTTACGATTGAGATTAGAACGAATGAATGACAGCGCGGTAAAAATTCGAAATTTGAATATTAAAGTTACGTTATGGACGAAACATCCCGCCCACCAAAATACCTATGGTATTTTCTGGTAAGAATAAAAGAATTAACTACGAATGAATCAATATTAACCTATCGATAGAGCTAAGTAGAGTAAAGTTAATATTACTACCTAAACTAAAATTAGAATAAGAAAAGATTTAAGCTAGTCCTCAATTGGTAGAGGGCATAACTTAACCAAAGGTCGTTGAATACGGTTGTTGGTTTTAGTTTGAACTATTGCAATCCGAGCTACACCATCTGCACCAGATATAAGCTCCACTACTCGGCCTACAGGCCAATGTAAAGGCGCGCGCATATCATCTTTGATAATGACCATGGAACCTATCAATAATGGTTTAGAATGCTTTGTCCATTTGGCTCGCTGGGTAAGTGTGTTTAAGTATTCCGATTTCCATCGAGACCAAAAGTGTTGATGAAAGGCTTGTAACAATTGCCACCGATGAAGCCGATTAATTTTGACTTGAGAGAGATCCTCATCGGGAACAGAAGTTAAAGGTTCCAAGGTTAAAAAATGACCTGGTGTCAATACTGAAAAGTCGTTGGGATCCGAACTAATAGGAGAAAGTGGTCTTGAATTCAGAGTGGCCTCGATTTGAATAAATAGAGTAGTAAGCTCCTCGAAAGTCAAGACCTGATCACCAACTACGCGGTATAGAAGTGATTTCGCTGCCTTTATCTGACTCTCCCATACGCCTCCCCAATGAGGACTTGCAGCGGGATTAAATTTGAAATCGATTTTCTCGGCATTAGAAGCGTGTTGCATGAGTGACGATAATTGATTTCTAGCGCCGACAAAATTCGTACCACAATCCGCATGAATTTCGTTGCAACGTCCGCGACGCCCTACGAATCGTCTTAAAGCCGCGATGAAACCGTCAGTAGAGAGGGTAGAGACTACTTCGAGGTGAACCGCCTTGGTAGCGAGACAGATAAACAGACATAGGTACGCCTTGTCCAGTTTAGCACCGCGATGCGGGCCGAGCTTAATGCGGAACGGACCTCCGAAGTCTACCCCTACGTTAGAGAAAGGTTTTATTTGATTCACACGGTACGCGGGAAGATCACTCATAAAAGGTTGCAAAGGTTGCGGATTGAGTCGATAACAGGAAATGCATTTAGAAAGGCAGCGACGAATTGTACGTTTTGCGGATACAATCCAGAATTGTTGTAGAAGTAAAAAGTGAGTAGTATTAATACCCGGATGGCAATAGGTACGATGAATATTGTCGATAATTAAAAATGTTAGTTGATGATTGGACGGTAGCAATGCAGGGTGCTTATGTTCAAACTCTAAGCCTGAACGAGATATTCTACCGCCCACCCTGAGTATACCTCGCGTGTCAATGAAAGGATTGAGTTTCGAAAATGCCTTCGATAACGATTGTTTATTTTGAATGCGGTTTATTACCTCGGAGAATGAATTACTCTGTACGTGCTTAACGAGTTGCATTATTGCGTTATGTCTTTCGATATTGTTATGAAATTTATTATGATTACGTTTAGTTGGGTTACGCACATTATCAACGAAGCGAAATACGTATGATACCACATTAATAAGTTTTGATAAAGATGAGAAACGATTTATTAATGTGTCGAAAACTGAATGTTCGTTCGAGGTAAAATTGTTAGGCTGTTCGGACACCAAAGCTACGGTCTTACGCGACTCTGTTTCGATTATTACCTTCTCGTCAGGTGATGAATTTTCACTGTCTAAAGGCCAAGCGCTACGATTTTGTGTTAACCAACATGGCCCCGCCCACCATAAGGAATTTTGAACAATTTCATTAGGAAATTGGCCGCGTGAGCAGATGTCGGCGGGGTTGTCGCCAGACGGTACGTGATGCCAGCATTCGGTAGGTGTGATTTCTTGGATGTGACTAACACGATTTGCTACGAAGGTGACCCAACGTGACGAGTGGGAACGCAACCACGACAGAACAATAGTGGAATCTGACGATTTAAATTAAAATATAAAGAAAGAAAAGATGTCGTGTCTATGTCTGTGGAATGTGTAACGGAAATATCTTGTGTAGAACTGGAGCAATTAATAGTAGTATGTGTATATAGACGACCTGTTTTTGAAAATTTTAAAGAATTTATTGAGATATTGGATGAAATGCTAACAAAATTATCTAAATCAAAAAAACAATTACTTGTATGTGGGGATTTTAACGTAGATTTACTGAAAATAAGCACCTTTTCCACGAAACTTCTGAATTTGTATAAATCACACAATTTATCTAACGTGTTTCTGGAGCCTACTAGAACCACTGACACTACTGCGACATGTATTGATAATATTTATATTACCGATAATATATCCACGATTAGCAAATCTATCATTAATAAATTAGAATCAGACCATAGTGGTCAGTTTGTCAAATTTGCTATTGTCATAAAATCGATACCAAAAAGGAAAATAAAGTACGTACCGGTGACTGCTGCTCGTCTGGAGGAACTTAGATTGAATTTAGCTAACGTTTTACCGTTTCTGCCTTGTGATACGGATCCAAATGTATTATATAATAACTTTTTTTTCGGTTCTTAATAACCAATTTCAGTCTATCTTTACATCCAGATCTATGGTAGTCTCCGACAAACGCGAGTTTAGTGACTGGGCAACGGTTGGTATTCACCGCAGTAGACATAAACTATATGAGTTATACGCGGAAAGACAGAGTAATACATCAGAGGAGTTTGGAGCCTACGTTAGAAACTATTCAAGGATATTTAAAAGAGTGTGTATTTTGGCAAAATCTCTCTTCATTAAATCTGTGATTAAAACTAGTGATGATAAAATAAAAGCTACATGGAAAGTAATTAACGCTGAAACAGGGAGAGTCGCAGCCAAAAACACCGAGTTTAAATTGAGTATTAATGGAAATATAACTAATAATGATCAAGATATCGCAAACGAATTTGAGATTTTTTTCGGTAATGTAGCTATTACTTTGACGAAGGCTTTAAATTCTTCTACCCCCATTGCAGAAGCTTTGCTAAAAACGAATGTACCAAATTGTAATAAAACATTTAAATTCCAATATGTTAAAAATCATGACATTATTGTAGTGCTTAAGCAAATAAATCTCAAGAAAACTAAAGATCTATGGGGGATGTCTGTCCCGATTGTTAAATCAATTATTGAACTGATTATACCAGAACTAGTCATTATATTTAATCGATGTATAGATTGTGGTGTGTTTCCTGATTTAATGAAATTGAGTAAAGTAGTTCCACTGTTTAAATCTGGTAGTACCTCAGACCCCTCCAATTTTAGACCAATATCAGTACTACCCACGTTAAGTAAAATTTTTGAAAAACTTATTTTAAAGCAACTACTGAAACATTTCCATGATAATAATATCTTACATAATAAACAGTTCGGGTTTAGTAAGGGGCGCTCGACTACTGATGCGGGTATAGCGTTAATTAAAAACATATTTGATGCTTGGGAGGAGTCACATGATGCGTATGGCATATTCTGTGACTTATCCAAGGCATTTGATTGCGTTCAACATAATACATTGATCATGAAACTACACCACTACGGTATTAGGGACGGCGCCCTGGATCTTATCTCTTCTTATTTGAGCGGTAGGATCCAGAGTGTTGATGTTAACGGGAAACGATCCCCCGGATCTGCGATAGCAATGGGGGTTCCTCAAGGATCCATATTAGGACCTTTCCTGTTTTTAGTTTATATAAATGACTTACCTTACCTTGTAAGGGACAACCATGGGATAGTGTTGTTCGCAGATGACACCTCCTTGGTGTTCAAGGTTAAAAGGCGTCAGTCCAACGTTGACGATGTGAACAATGCTCTCTCTAGAATAGTTGATTGGTTCAATTCCAATAATTTATTACTGAATGGATCCAAAACTAAATTAATTCGGTTCACACTTCCAAATGTAAAACAAGTAAAAACTGTTGTAAAAATTAATGATGAGGAAGTCGAATTAGTCAGTAAGGCTGTCTTTCTAGGTATAACTTTAGATCCTAAGCTTCAGTGGGGCCCACATGTGGAAGCATTGTCCAATAGACTTAGTTCTGCCGCTTACGCCGTTAAGAAAATTCGCGAATACACGGACATTGAGACTGCTCGCCTAGTCTATTTCGGCTACTTCCACAGTGTCATGTCGTACGGCATCCTACTGTGGGGGTGTGCTGCAGATATTGATGCTATTTTCATATTGCAAAAGAGAGCTGTCCGAGCTATCTACAAAATGGGCCCCAGGGAATCACTTAGAGAAAAATTTAAAGAGATAAATATATTAACGCTCTATTCACAATATATCTACGAAAACTTGCTCTACGTTCACAAAAATCCTGATATTTTCCGTAAAAACAGCGATATTCATAATTTCAATTTAAGAAATAAGGGTGAACTTACCGTGCCCGGTAGCAGGCTCCGGAAAATAAACAGGTCGTTTAATAGTACATGTGTGCTCTACTATAATAAATTACCTAAAGATGTATATGACATGTCCATTAACAGGTTCAAAACTTTTATAAAGCATAGATTGTGCAGTAAGGCATACTATGATACTTCGTCTTATCTTAATGATAAGAACCCATGGACATGACTTTAGTTGCTCCATTTCAAATAATACTTTCAAATACTGTAATATTGACCATTGTGAGCGTGACCACATGAAAAAAAAAACCCCATGAGTTTCTTGTGCCTTCTTCTCATTGGTGGGCGCGTTCCGAAGGCACACATCCTAACTTAGTTTTTAAGACGTTTTTATGTGGTCCTGTATACTTTTAAGTATTAAGTATCCAAAGAAAATAAAGATATTTGATTTGATTTGATTTGATTTGACCATAAGTGAACAGCATCAAGAGGAATGCGAGAAAGGTACGTGTCACGAATAAACTTATATAGATCCGATAGAAGCACTGCAGCACAGAGCTCTAGCCGAGGCAATGAAATACGTTTTAGAGGAGCTACACGGGCCTTCGAACATATTAATTTTGTTTGAATTTCTTGAGTGTTAAGGCTAACACGAAGATAAATTATAGCACCGTAAGCTTTCTCCGAACTATCACAGAAACCGTGTAATTCATAAGAATTAACGTTTTTATTCGTTATTTGGCGAGGTATTCGTACTTGAGAAAGTAATGATAATTGGTTACGATATGTGTTCCATGTACTAATGATTTCGTCAGGCGGAGTTTGATCCCAGGTCACGCCGAGAATCCAAAGCCTTTGGATTAAGCATTTCGCTTGAATAGTGACGGGTGATAAAAATCCTAACGGATCGAATATTCTACCGAGCTCACTCAGGATAGAACGTTTAGTACACGGCCGAGATGATGCTTTTATTTCGAAAAAGAAAGCATCCGATTTCTGGTCCCACTTCAGACCCAGAACCTTATGAATTTGATGTTCAGAGTTATCTAAATTCACAGAACCCGTTAAACAATCTTCCGGGGGAAGATCGGAAAGAAGTTGCGGCTTGTTACTAACCCATTTTCTAAGATGAAAACATCCACGTTTGGAAAGTTCGATAATTTGGGTTTTCGCTTGTTGCGCTTCGTCATATGATGAAAATCCGGTTATGACGTCATCGATAAAACAGTCTGTAAGTAGGATTTGCTTAGCGATCGGATACGAGTCTCCCTCATCGTCGGCCAACTGTCGTACAGTACGACAGGCGAGAAAAGGAGATGATGAGACGCCGTATGTCACGGTGTTAAGGCGATACTCGTGGAGTGGTTCCGTGGGGGAAGCCCTCCAGAGCACGCGCTGGTAGTCACGATGCTCAGGGGAAATTAACAATTGCCTGAACATAGCTTGGACGTCGGCCATGAAAACGACACTATGCTCACGAAAGCGTAATAATATTTGTATCATATTTGGTTGCAACTTCGGTCCGGTGAGTTGTGTATCGTTCAGGGAACGCGACTGATAGTCCTTAGCAGACGCGTCAAATACGACGCGAAGACGGGTAGTAACTGCCTCAGGTCGTAACACACAATGGTGACTCAGGTAATACTTCCCTAATCCGAGCTCTTCGGGGGGAACGAGCGACATATGACCGGAATCGAGGTAGTCTGACATGAATTCAGCGTATTGTGAATGTAATTCACGATCGCGACCAAGTCGTTTCTCGATTGCATGAAAACGCCGCAACGCAACATCACGTGACCCTATAAAGGTCGGTTCTGTGTCTTTAAACGGTAAACGCAAAATGTACCTACCGGATGAATCGCGAGAATGTTCAGTTACGTATTTTTGTTCACAAAGAATTTCATCCGGAGTTAAAACAGAAGCGTTAGGTATGGAGTCTAACTCCCAGAACTTTTGCACTAAAGTATTTAGTTCATTATCACAATCGAGCGATGTATGTAATAATGTATTAGATAACAAGCGAGTTTTGCCTAGGAGAAGCCAACCGAAAATTGAATTAAAATCGGTAGGTTGATTTGGCTTTCCTTTAATTGTTTCATTCAGTAAGGAATCCGCGAAGACATCGGCTCCGAACAGAATGTCGATCGGGCCGGGTATATCATAACCCGGGTCCGCCAGAGGTAACGATTCGATATGTGACCAACCGGTATTGTTTAGTTTCGCGATAGGTTGATCGCCACAGATCGATGAGATCACGTGCATGTCTAGATTGAAAAGTATTTGATCGTTAGTACCTACATCGCACATAACCTCACCCACGATCGAAGCAACAGCTTCGCCGAGACCGCTAATATTATTTACATTATTATTAGACGGTTGCAAATTTAAACGATGGACAGCCGATACGGTAATAAAATTGCTTTGGCTGCCTGTGTCGAACAAAGCACGAAACGTTTGCATTATACCGAATGCGTCACGAACTTGCACGAGCGCAGTCGCGAGCAGAACAGTAGTATTAGACGGTGCGCGAGACACCAACGATGATGCTACCGCGGTCGTATTAGGTACGTTCGAATTGTCGCGATGCAACAAAGTATGGTGTTTACGTTTGCAGTGCCGACAGGAAAAAATCGATTTACACGATTTTAGTTGATGCGAGGGTTTAAGACAATTAAAACACCACTTCCTGTCGCTTGCTACGTTAATTCGATCATCTTTTGATTTTTTTAAAAACTCAGAACACGAAAAAATAGAATGTGAATCGTTACAATACGAACATTTAGTTATATTATTCGTAATGATGTTATTACCGCTCGAGCTAGGCTTAGGCGCAGCTGGCGCCGCCGCCGTCTGGTCTGCCGCGACCAACGCGTGAGAGTAGGTACGGTTAGGGCGCGCGAACGCGGGCGTCTTAGACGCGGCGGTAGCAGCGGGCACGACTTTGTTAAACGGTTTGTTTTGTTTAGATTCAGAAGTAAAATGTGTGTCACGCACGACAGCTTCGCACTTCGATTGTAAAAACTCGATTAATAAATTAAAAGACGGTAATTCGATTTTAGAATACTTTTCCTCAAAACTCTGGCGTAAATCTTTATTAAGTTTAGATAAAACATGATACACTAAAACGAAATCCCATTGTTGAACTGGTAAATCAATTGATTTTAAAATCCTTAAGTTTTCTTGAATTAAGTTAAGCGACTTACTAAACTCGTTAGTATTACCAAACTTTAAGTCAACATTTAAAATGTCCCGCCAACATAAAAAAGCTAAATCGCGTTTATTGTTGTATCGTTTAATTAACGCCTCGTACGCGGAACAATAATATTCTTTAGTGACCGGGTACATACTTATTACTGACTAGCTTTTGCCCGCGACTTCGTCCGCGCAGGAGTCGAAAATAGTTAAAATAGGATTATTTTTTGTTGATTTCAAATTAGATTGAGTTTGAAACATGTGTGTCAAAATAAAATGTACTTACTTAATTTAATCAAAAGCACTAAGGAGTTCGAGTCGAAGTAAATCGCCTAAAATAACTTTCTACTCTTTTTTAAACCCGGTAGGCAATTAATTTCGTAAAATCCTTTCTTATCGGATGCCTACGTCATACGAAGAACACACCCTACAAGTTTCAGGTTTCTACGATTGAGGCTGTGCGTTGATCTGTCAGTCAGTCAGGACAAAGAATTTTATATTTATAGAGAAGATAGATTTTGAATGAGATGTATTTTAACTTGGAACACGAAAACCTCGGGTGCACCCAATTCTCTTGGGATGGGATCCAAAATGGGTATACGTCTAAGTACCTAAAGTTCTAAACCAATAAATGAATTCTTTTATTTCTGTCTTTCTAACACAAAGCCAATAATGCACAAAACTCTACGATTACCACATGAGTAAATCTTTAATCATATCGTGCTAATTAGTAATTACCTATCTATCATAGTCATCTTTTGTGTTTTTAGGGTTCCGTACCTTAAAAGGTAAAAAAGGAACCCTTATAAGATCACTTTCCTGTCCATTTTAAAAATGAAAAAGGTGTAAAAGTCCTATTCATTTGTTTAGGTATTTTCGTATTCATAACAAAAGATATTTCTTTTAAATTACTTAATAATTAGTATCTACTAACTTTGGGAACTGTGACTTTTGGCAAATTGTTCAAAATTTTATTATTAGGTAGGGCTGAACAGTTGCGCAGAGAGTAATTTTGGCGTATCCTAATAAAAATATAGAGTTTTAAGTGATTCAGTGGCTATCCTATAACAGTTCTATGTTTTAACAAATATCCCGTCTCCGAGATGGTTTAGAAGTTTGGTTAGAAAGCATTATTTGTGCACAGCGCACTTTTGATAAAATCTTAGTCATAACGTTTGGTCAAATACCCCATTTCCGAGACACCTATGAGACACTATGAGATTTGGTGTAAAGGCATATTTCATTTGCCGTAATGTCCTCTATCGACAGGTATTAGCAAACGTATCGCGCAAAAAAAAATACTATGTCAAGTTCCCAGTACTAAATGGCAAGACACCTTTTTTCAGTTCAATGTTCGAAGTTTTCAACCTCTTAGGTTTTACGTTAACGCTGTCAGCTTGAAGTGACGTCTTACCAATCATAGATTAATGAGTATGTTACCAATCTAATCAAAAGCACTAAAGAGTATTGATATCAACTTCGAAGCAAATCACTCCCAAAATAACTTTCTTCCCCTTTTTAACCCCGTTAGGGGATGAATTTCAATAAAATACGAAACACGTGTTCCATTAATTCTGTTAAAGAATGTTTATGCATTTGAAATAGATTGGACTAAGGAATCACGTTGTCCAATACAAACTTTGCCCCCCTTTTTCACCCCTTTAGGGGTAGAATTTCGGAAAATTCTTTCTTATCGGATGCCTACATCATACAAAGAACACACCCTCCAAGTTTCAAGTCTCTACGATCAGCGGTTTAGGCTGTGCGATGATCCGTCAGTCAGTCAGGACAAAGGATTTTATATGTATAGATATATATAAGAAGATAATACATGCATAATATAGCCGTGCAAAGCCGGGGCGGGTCAATAGTACTTTGATAAAAGAGATCCAATCAAAGAGTATTTAAGTTTTTAATAACCCCAGCACGCCGCTTCATACACATGTTCATACAAAATTGCTGGAGCGTTGTAATGTTCCAAATTCAAATAACGCTCCTGCATTGGATTTAATTTTCTTTGACCGCGACACTGGCTATATGCACGATAGTAATAATGCGAAGCCATAATAAAATTATAAATAAAAAAGAGATGGCGCTAGATGCTTCTTTCCGTATGTCAAACTGACAATTTTGACATCATCCCTACGTTCTGTACGTTTTCATGCAAAAATATTATGGTTTATTTTTTACGCCAAGAAATATCAAATTTTAATTAGTAACATAAATCTACTTGAAATACCTAAACCTCTTCTGATATTTTCTGAACACATTCGTGAAGATTATGTTAAAATCTGTTTCCTAGTTCCCGAAATTAGACTGCACAAACAAAGGTAAACAAATAAAATCAACATTTTCTGAGATGAATGGTAGTTTCGCGAAAACGAAGAGATGGCGCTAGTTACTTGAAATTAAAAAATATATCTTATTAAATTAATTACTTTATTTTCTAGTTAAAAAATGTGTATATTGCTATGTATTCTTAAAATACATAAGTGTACAAAATTTTTAAGCAGAACAAAAAGAATAATCAACTAATTTGTGATTTTCTAAATTTTATAAAACCTGAATCGCGCATGCAAGATTTTTTTCTACCGGAGCTATATAAGGTTAGCGAATTCTATAGTGCTAAGATCATTATGGACGTAGAACGCTTACTTCCAAAACTTCGAATTTATTATATGTAGAGATAACGCATCACCGCTCAACGATGCAGTTAGATAATGGAATTTCTCGGTGTTGCTAAGTACATTCGAATTATGAATTAATGAGTTAAAGGTATCATAGTACTTAGGCCACGATTGTATATTGCCAGAGAAAGACGGAAGTGTAATCTGTGGAAACCTAATGTTAGAATGATTGGTATTCGAATTATTATTGATCGATTCATTCTGCTCACACGTTTTCGTTTCGTTTTCGGTAAGAGAGAGATAGATAGATGTAATTTGAAAGTACATCTCATCAATGCGATCTTGAATTTCATAATCTTCATCATCAGGATCGTTTAATATATCCAAAATAGCAAGATGTGCTTGTTCGAACGAGTATGCGATTTGTTTACTTTCCTGATAATACGATAGAAATAGGTTAACTTGTGTAGAATCACTTAATGCTAGATTACCTATTTCTAAGGATTTTTTCATACGATTAAAAGCAATAGTTCGTTTTCTACGTAATGTCGGTAAATCTTTTACTGTGAATTCGAGATCTATCGATTTCGACGTAGGTTTTTTAAGGCTTGCTTTACGCTTAGATTGCCTGAGTAGCAACGACATGTTGTGCTAATTAAGTTTGTAGTAAACAAATAGTCAAACGGTAGGTAGGTAAACTTACAACTTTAGAATAGAACGTAGTAGGTAAATTGCAAGTAGCTTCGCCGCGCAAACACCTATCGATAGAACGGTATAAGTAGGTACGTAGCGTAGCGGGTTTACGTGGTCGGCTAAGCTTACCTACCCTCAAAATATAAAGTTAACTAGATTTATGAAATATCGATGATAATTGCTCGAAATTAATAGATTTTGTCACAAATTGGTATGAATTCGATAGATTACGTGAATATACGATGTTAGAATACTGGTTCTTGGGGTTTTGAATAGATTGAATTAGCGCAAGCCGACAAGAAAAATTATGCACCGATGTGATAAATGAGATTGCACAATTTGATCTTACACTAAGTTAATCTCGATGGAACCCAGATTCTTTCGATCAGAAAACTTAGGACCGTGATTGATAGGTTTGTGGACGATGAGATACTTCAAAAATAAACGTTTTGGAGCGAATCTGATACACGATAGGTAACTTAAAATCCGATAGGCGCCATCTTGGTGATAGCAGAGAAATGATTTTAAGTCGAAGAAATTACCAGAAATACCACACGTAAATTGATGAAGCGGATTAAGAAGCCTTCCCTGGTTTCGGCACCATAAAATATGTATCATATCTGGCCTAGGTGGCTTCGAGTTGCTAATACATATGGGAAAATAACGATATACGATTTTGGTCGGTTCAGTTGTGAAGCAAGAACAAGCTAGATATACGAGGGAACTCACCAGCTAGTCCTTTACTCCCGATGTCCGGCTTCCTTGTCGAGGGTGTGGTCCACAAACTACCCCGCGCGCGGTTTGATACGGCACTTAGACAATAGTACTCGACAGCCGAAAATTCAGCTGGAGATGGACGCAGTGGCACAATAATTACACGATAATAAATAGTCCTTGTTTTTCTGCCAGATATTCCCGGAGCTATCTCCCACGGGAATCCACGATCGCAATTAGGTTCGTACCTCGTGCCAACCAAAGCTTAGTGGCGACTAGCTGTCAAAGCATTCACTTAAACGGACCAATAGTAGGACGTTTACGATTGAGATTAGAACGAATGAATGACAGCGCGGTAAAAATTCGAAATTTGAATATTAAAGTTACGTTATGGACGAAACATCCCGTAATATTCAACTTATTTATTTTTTGGAATAGCTGCCGCTATTCAAAATCACTTCCATTCATCCGTTCAAGATAGCCAATACTCAGAACTGTTCATCGAAGAAATAAGACAAAAAATACACACACCAAATATTCTATAGATTCTATACAATTACGTGGATGAAAAAGGTTTTCGTTGTTGTTGTTTTTCCGAGGTTTAACGAGGAACAAATAATAATGTTAGCTTTAGGTACATATCAGATAAAGCTGGCAAAATCGTACTGTAGCGAACATTTTCAAAATGGACAGTATAGTAAAAATATATACAGACAAAATGTCACTAATGATTGACCTTAATACGGCATTAACGATGACGCTTGGCTTTTAAGCGGTCGGATTATATTATAATAATAATGAATAATAATGAAAATAATAATATGATTCAACACTATTGTTCTTGTCTGACGGGACGACGACACGCGACGTACTCTAGGTACCTGTGCCCATATCGGTTCAATTTTTTGGTACCTTGGGTATGCCAAGCAAGAGGGTTCATACATTTTCTGGCATCATCCTTTGCCACGTTATATAACCTAGGGTATAATATAGCGCTAGATGAAAGCCTCACAATGTGGAAGGGTTTTTGTGAACATCAAACAGCGCATTCCCGATAAAGCATCAAAAACAGGTATCAAAACGTATGAAGTCTGTGACTCATGCTGGACCTTGCCCCCCCCAATCAACCCCTGGAAAAATACTCCAATATCTGGATCCATTCCAAGTTGGAATGGATTTAGATATTGACATGACTGAGTACCAGTGTTGGAATATAGTTTGACTAAATACATTCATGGCAGAACGAGGTTTTGACGAAATACTTCTTTGGCCAAACGTGCACTTTGACCAAACACAACCTTGAGCAACTGCATAAAACCCCAAGAAAAACCTCGGTCTAAGAAATGAAAACGCAAGTCAACGAGCTTCATGGCGCCACGTGTAACGGGATAAGGCGCGGACAAAGAAGAAGAGATAAGCTAAAGCACAAAATGAGGAAACAATTCATTCTTTCAACTTTGGTTTAATAGCAGTTTTAAACACACCTAAAGGAGCAAGTGGTTCATTTTCAGGGTTCCGTACTCAAAGGGTAAAAACGGAACCCTATTACTAAGACCTTCACATTAAATGAATTACTGATAGTCGAAATGACTACAGAGCCTATAATTAACCGAATCTTGGAATGTAGAATTCTATAAATGACATTCTAAAATAGACCGATAATAATGAGAATTAAAGACACAGGAAGCATTATAATTGGTCAAGTTGGATATCTAGTATTGTCCAGGCGTTCAAACAGTTGAATTTGGTCAGAAAACGTCACACAAAATCCGTCATATCTAGATGGCGCCACCACTATTCACAGTTTAAGGTAAAGAATAAAATAAAAGATAAAAATGGGATATTCCTAATCAATGTACAGGTTTTGAACGTTGTTAGGTTTTTGATAAGGTTGTTTGAACGTTACAAAAGGTTCTTATTTTTATTTTTCAAGAGCCATATTTAAAAAGGGCAAAGATTTAGTACAATCTAAAATAACCCGCAGGCAAGTTGCAGTTTGTGCCGTACTCCCACACTTGCCACCAGACCAAATTTTTAATGGTTGGTTCTTCTTCATAGCTGCACAGAGCCCAGACGATAGAAATAGCAAGGTTTCCGTGAATACATGCTTACCACGACAAATTTATAACGGTGTGGTGACGGTGTGATAAATATGGTGTGTATTTGGGGAGCGTCATAGGACTATTAATATCCTTGAGTATACACGCATAGGCGCATATAGGCACAACAAACTTAACAAGGTTATAAGGAAACAACCGAATATTGTGGCATTACTTAAGGCACTGCATAGTAACGCCTCCTATCACGAAGTTGTATCGCAACAAGTTCAAAATCTGTCGGAATCAACACTGTGTAATCGTTTGCAGAAATCTTTCCTTTGTGACAACTCCATCCTTGAAAAAACTTTAGAATTTATAAATGGACAAATAATAACATTTCCTGGAAATACTAAGAAGTTCAAGAAAATAACAAAAACAGGGGAAAAAATCGTGTAGTTTTGAAAATACACTTGTACATTGTGATGTCCAGATAAACATAGTCCTCCAGAGCTGACGGTGTAAAGGGCGAGGGGGAGATTTGAAGGTACTTTTATACAGATTATTGCTTATATCTCAAAAGTCTGTGTGAAGCTTTTGGTTTATTCCTGTTAGAATGTTATAGTATGTTTGGAACGCAACCAATCTTAGTTTCTTTTTCTGTCACCGGAAACACTGCTTGTATCCATCTTGTTTGTTCGATGAATAAAACTACTGTGTTACTTTTTACCAAATATTTCTTTGGCTATAACATCCACGTAAATTCCTACATGGTAGCAGAGCGTGGTTGCAGTGTAATACAGTTGGAAATATCAGAAGAGTAAAAATACAAGTTTTGTTGGCGAAATACTTGACGGCTTGACTTTGAGGTTAGATATCAACGCGGTTCTCGCTCTGGTTCTCGTAAAAGTCATGTGAAAGGAACTCTTAATCAATATGGGATCGAATATGTTTAATATTGAAAAACTAATGGGAAGAGAGAACTTCGCCACCTGGAAATTCAGTATGAAGACGTATTTACAGCATGAGAATCTATGGTGTTGTAAATCGTCAAAAGTGGGATAAGATAAAACCGCCAAAAGTGGGATAAGAAATCTGAGAAAATGATAATGATGGGCTAATGTTAAAATACCAAGGGTTACCGTTTAATAAATCCTACAACACACAAAATAATAAAAAGTAGAAATGTTGCTTTTTTTGAAAGTACTATGAGAATCTCAGTGTACCTGTGCCCACTCATTGTTGATGTTACAGTTAAGGGAAGTCAATCAGTAAGTGACAGCGCTTTACAAGCAGTGGTGGAACGTCAGAAAGTAGGTACATCCGTCACTCAGAATAAAGGATCACACACTCAGGAGGCAATTGAAAGCGACAACTCAAGTGAGTATGACACAGACTATGGGGAACTAGATGAAACCTACAAACCTCCTAGGTCTGTTTGGGAGGCTGACAACACTAATGCAACAGTGATGTCACTCCGATCACGTTATAATGATAACAATCAAGATAAGAAGAGTTTTACGCCAGGTTTTAATTCCGCCCCATCAGATTCCATTTAAATTACCTATTACCTATTATTATTAGTTCCTGTTCCAGTGACACCTTCAACGTCAGACAAACCTTTGGCTATTAGAACGTTACCTAAATTGAGTCCAAATAAATCCAACCGTAAACGAAAAATACAATAAGCAGTAGTTTTAACCAGCATTCCTTTTAAAAATGAACAAAGAGAGAAAGATGAAAAGAAGAAAAATATTAAAATAAATGCTGAAGAAAAGAAAAAGAATTTAAGGAACAAATTTGAAAGCAGAAGATAATAAATTGTGAGTCCGATATTCATATCGACACAGAAGACAGCGAGGATGAGAAATTCCATCTCTTCTGATGAAGATATTTTTGTTTCACGTCGCGGCCGTGTTCGAAGGTGTATTCTAGATTCAGACGATGATACTTCTAGCACAAGTCAGGTGGTTTTTGAGCAGCAACAACCACAACAACAGCAGTCGAATTCAACTGTCCTACAGCCTAGTAGGAATTTTATGTATGGTCAGAACAAGTATAAATGGTCTTCCACCCCCGTGATGCACGTATAAGATCAAGAGCACGTAACATATTACACATTGTACCTGGTCCTACCGGTATTACACAGGAAACTTTACAACCTAAAGCTTTATCATCATTTTTTCACTGAAGAAATGATCAATAGCATAATCCAGTTTACAAATATTGGGAGTGGCATCCGAAGCAGCAAGTACAAAGAGGCAAAAATACACTACAGCACAAACGACAGCCCACGTTTACCCACAAGAACCTTATTCAACATAAAAAATGCGCTTCTTTATGTCAAGCTTGTATGAGTGCTGATATGTTTGACTTTAAATTAAGGTGTCTGAGATTCGATGACCGAAATACACGCATAGAAAGAAAGGAAATAGAGAAGTTGGCCCCCATTAGAGAATTATGGGATAAGTTCAATGACAACTGCAAACAATGGTATAATATAAACCAAGTTCTTACGTTACAGTACACGAACGAACAGCTTCTTGGATTTAGGGGTCGCTGTCCTCTTAGGATGTACATTCCAAACAAGCCAAACAAATATGGATACGGATTGATGGACAATGAGGATCAGTAAGGTTTTTAACTGAGAATGCAGATGTATAGAGCTAAGAAATCCTTAACGTACAGTGCAAAAATTTTTGTTCTACGACAAAAATTGACGAAATTACGAACAAATTACTAGCGAAGTTCACTGACGGGCCGGCGCGGTAGGCTGTGACGTCACAGTAACGGTCCACGCCAGCTGCTAGCCGTTGGCAGCGATAAGGCGTGTAAGTGTTTTCACTGATGTTTTGATTGGTTAATTGTGTCTTTAAAACAAATTAAGTGTTCGATTTGTGTCTAATTCAATTTTCTAACTATGTATAAATATTTTATAGTGCCAAAATGTACAAATACTTCTTTTAATACGCCCGAAAAACTCTTTTTTAATGTGCCGAAAGACCCAAAACTACGTAAAAATGGTATGACGTGGCGAAAAGAGATGATAAAACTCCACCTTCTGCCCAGGCTACAAGACATTGTTGCAAAGATCATTTCGATGTAAGTACCTACATAACTAAACCTAGGTAAGTAGGTACCTACTATTTGGTTGATATGGGAATAAGTTGGTACCTACGATTACGTGTAGGTGTGCTTATGTCTTCTCTTATTTTAAGCCGCTGCCTGTATTAATAAAACATAACTACCTACCTACCTACTTACTTAATCTGAGTTTTGAGGATAAACCTATGTATGTACAGTCGGCTGCATAATTGCAGCCCTCGGTAGAGTTCGAAAATTACTATTATTAGAATGTTTTCTTTCTAATAATTTTTGTTTGATAATTCATGAGTAAGAAGACTTTAAACTTTAACTAAAGCAGGTGTCTAGAATCTTGCTTGTGTTAAAAACATTTTTAAAACAGCCGTTTTGGAGCTCTACGGTGGGTCTGCAATTATGCAGCCGACCGTACCTACCTACCTATTCGCTCATTCTGATTTCTATATCATATTTCAAGGTCAAAACAATGATACAGAGACGTACTCGGGGAAAAAGCGAAGAGTAAAGGAAAACATTATTTTATCATTGACACAATATATCACTTTTTTTTAATAAATATTGGGAGTCAATTCACACAACGCCATCTAGGCTTGTGTTATGGTAGCCAGACAACGGATATAATATAGGATAAATAGATAGGTACTTTTCTTTTTTAAATATACACCCAGACCGTCACAAATATTTGTCGACGGCGGGAATCGAACCCGCAACATTCTGCGTCACAGCCGGATGTTCGCCCGACGCGCCACTGAGGTAGTCAAATCATATCATTGACGCGGTGCATTTATGGATCTTCCTCAGCTATGCCTTATAACAACAAGAAGTAAATAAACTAATAATATTTCAGTTGGAAGAAGATATGGAAAATTAAATAAAGTTTAAGTTGGTTGGAGGAAGGCTTAAACTGAAGAAGGGAGTTTTGCCTCATAAGTGTGAATGTCAAAAGCTTCAAAAAAAGAAAATTGGTAGACTCGGATTCAAGAAAAGACAAGATATAGAATATTTTGAAAGAGTTTTATCTAAAAACTAGCTTTTGCCCGCGACTTCGTCCGCGTAGAGCTGGTAGATTGGACCAAGGAATCACGTTGTCCCATACAAACTTTGCCCCCCTTTTTCACCCCCTAAGGGGTAGAATTTCGGAAAATCCTTTCTTATCGGATGCCTACGTCATAGAAAAAACACACCCTACAAGTTTCAGGTCTCTACGATTAGCGGTTTAGGCTGTGCGTTGATCCGTCAGTCAGTCAGGACAAAGGATTTGATATATTACTAGCTGACCCGTGCCCACTTCGTTGGGCATTTATTTTATTAATATTAAAAATTAAATTATCTATACTAATATTAAAAAAAATACTTTTTGTAACTTAAATATAAAAGTTAGACATATGCTGTCGTTGACTTTTTTGTAGGCATTTTCAAGCTCCACATCTTTTCTATAGAACTCAAAAATATATCTTTCATAGTTAAGGCAGCGTTCGTAAGAAACGCTTTCATTCGACCGTTTTTTCTCCGATTAACTTTGCAAAACGGACTACCACGTAAAAGCCTTTTTATTTTTCGTTTTTTTATATAACCTATGACACACAGCAATAATGTGGCTTTCTATTGGTGAAAGAATTTTTAAAATCGATTCAGTAGATCCCGAGATTACCCCTTACAATTTAACAAACTTTAATTCTTCGTAATATTAGTATAGATTATATAGACTAGCGACCCGCTCCGGCTTCGCACGGCTATATTATGCATGTATTATATATATAAACCTTCCTCTTGAATCACTATCTATTAAAAAAAAACCGCATCAAAATCCGTTGCGTAGTTTTAAAGATCTAAGCATACAAAGGAAACTATGAGTAGCTTAGCTACCGACTGCCGCATGCCGACTCGCTCGGACCGTCACTGTGACGTCACACGCATCCGCGCACCTTGAATTTAGGCGGCAGAAACAGCGTATGTTTAATACTTAATATCTTCGTAAGTAATTGTCCGATTTGGATAATTCAAAAAGGAATATCATTATTATGTCATAGAGAATAACGTGGATACTAGTTCTATTGAATTTGCTATAAGTTAACTGATCCTCATTGGTTTACATCAATTCCTCTGGCTGCCGAGTTATTGAAACCACGTTATCAGTTAACAGTTGTTGGTACACTCCGAAGCAATAAACGACAAATACCAAAAGAAATGAGCAATGACAGGAGCAGAAAGGTTGGAACTTCAATGTTTGGTTTCGATAAAGATATCACTTTGGTTTCCTATTAACTTAAACATTTGCCCACTTATTCCAAAACGAGGTTTAAGGATAGTTCGAGATGTGGATTTACCTTAGATTTCGACAGATTCACTCGTGAACTAAAGTCTAAACACTATCCCTAAATAATTGATGGGGATAGTGTTTAGACTATAGTTCCCTATATAATCTAAGAGTCTCGAGTAATAGAAACTCGAGTAATAGAAAAGTTTTTGCCTCGCAAAAAAACATCGCATGACGAGATATGTGTTTATTCTGACGGATGTAGCTAATCCAACCTCTCCGTTAAAACTGTCTGCATAACCCTTAATCAAACAACGGTAGAATATAAGCCACATACCATTGCCGATATGTTTTTGTAAAAAAAAAGAAAAAGTGTGACCATAACCTATGATGTTTTTTTTTGTCCCAATAGAGCAAATGTTAAACTTTGTTATGTTGTCGGTATTGGGAAAAAAAATAAAAATAATTGCTGTCATTGACTGTCAAAGTCAAAACTGCCGCGCTGAAACTCGATGTTTCGATCTTTACCTGAGTTTTATTGTGAAATATTGGATTTGTGCTTAGAAAAAATCCGGTAAGTATTTAATACTTAATAATTTGTAAAGTTAATTATATTATGAAGTGTTGAGTGTATAAAATTAGTTTCTTTCTACAATAATTGTATTTGAAATATGTACTGAAAGTATGTGGCTAACATATGACCATTGTCTGTTAGTTGAATTAAATGTTTGAAATAACGACGGTTTTGTTGTAATACATTTTGTCTTTATTTTTCCAATTAGTGTAAATAATTGAAGTTATTATTGTTACTAACTGATTGTTTATTTTTGTAGGTAGAGATGTCATCGCGTAGACCACTATCTCTTGGCGCACTACAGGGCATTTTGGAGAATTGGTCCGATATTGACTCAGAAGAAGACGAGGAACTCCCTTTTGTACCTTCTCCTCGAGAAACTTTGTTAGAGTTACCTGAAGACGATGTCATTGACCGCAGGTTAGAGCAACTCTTCGCTGGAACTGCAGACGATAATGTAGGCATTGCTGAAAACTATGTCAGTATTGAAGATGCTGTAAGTACTGATCACGACGATGCACACATGATGACTGTCCCTCAGGCAAATAATGAAGTTGAAATCGGTTCCGTTTCTGCCACGGAGGATGTGTCTAACGATGATATAGTTATGACCACCGTTAGTGTACCTCCATCCCCATCATTGAATTTATCAATCGTGAGACCCGAAAGAACTAATCAAGATTGGAAAAGTAATAAGAAATTCCACAATGTACCGGTTTTTACATCAAAATTCGGTCCCAAAATATCGTATTCACATAAAAGCCAGCCGCTTGATTACTTCACTAATCTTTTTCCCGACCAAATGATAGATTTAATCGTAAACGAAACCAATCGCTATGCTTTGCAAAAAGGAAGCAAAAACTTTCAGCCAACTACTGCAGCTGAAATCAATGCATTTTTTGGTGTTATGATTATGATGGGATTGCATCCCTTACCGGATTTTGAGTTGTACTGGTCAACTGACCCATTTTACAATAACCCCGATATATCTTCGGCTTTTAGTCTGAACAGATTCAAGAAGGTACTCGAAAATTTACACGTCAATGATAATTCAACTGAAGCACCGAGAGATTCCGTGAATTTTGACCGGCTACATAAACTAAGACCACTTATAAATCGTCTAAATGAAACTTTCCAACAACAGGCTGAAGAATCTGGAATTTATTCAGTCGATGAATGTATGGTGAAATTTAAAGGGCGTTCATCGATGAAGCAATACATGCCGATGAAGCCCATCAAACGCGGCTATAAGGTCTGGGCTCGTTGTGATGCACGTTCGGGATATTTGTATACCTTTGAAATTTATACTGGCAAAACGAGCACACTAGACGAAGCAGGATTAGGTTTTACGGTAGTTACAAATTTGTGTAAGAATGTTCCACGCAACTCCCTGGTTACATTCGATAATTTTTTCACAAGTTGTAAGCTGATGGATGTTTTGTATCAGAATGGTATTTTTTCGATTGGAACAGTAAGGAACTTTAGATCCTAAGCTTCAGTGGGGCCCGCATGTGGAAGCATTGTCCAATAGACTTAGTTCTGCCGCTTACGCCGTTAAGAAAATTCGCGAATACACGGACATTGAGACTGCTCGCCTAGTCTATTTCGGCTACTTCCACAGTGTCATGTCGTACGGCATCCTACTGTGGGGGTGTGCTGCAGATATTGATGCTATTTTCATATTGCAAAAGAGAGCTGTTCGAGCTATCTACAAAATGGGCCCCAGGGAATCACTTAGAGAAAAATTTAAAGAGTTAAACATATTAACGCTCTATTCCCAATATATCTACGAAAACTTGCTCTACGTTCACAAAAATCCTGATATTTTCCGTAAAAACAGCGATATTCATAATTTCAACTTAAGAAATAAGGATGAACTGACCGTGCCCGGTAGTAGGCTCCGGAAAATAAACAGGTCGTTTAATAGTACATGTGTGCTCTATTATAATAAATTACCTAAAGAGGTATATGACATGTCCATTAACAGGTTCAAAACTTTTATAAAGCATAGATTGTGCAGTAAGGCGTACTATGATACTTCGTCTTACCTTAATGATAAGAACCCATGGACGTGACTTTAGTTGCTCCATTTCAAATAATACTTTCAAATATTTGTAATATTGACCATTGTGAGCGTGATCACATGAAAAAAAAAAAAAAACCCCATGAGTTTCTTGTGCCTTCTTCTCATTGGTGGGCGCGTTCCGAAGGCACACATCCTAACTTAGTTTTTAAGACGTTTTCAAGTGGTCTATTATACTTTTAAGGTATTATACATCCAAAGAAATAAACATTTTTGATTTGATTTGATTTGATTAGACCAGAAAAGGATTACCCGATTTTATGAAGGAGAAACCCCAAAATAAAAAATTGAAACTGAATAAAAATGAATTTAACGCCATGACAAGTGAACCCATAGTCGCCGTAAAATGGTTAGACACGAAGGAAGTAACTGTTCTAACATCAGCACATAAACAGTCGGAAGTCACAACAATCAAGAGGACCCAAAAAGACGGTTCAAAAGCCGAAGTATTTTGCCCTAAAGCGATAGCAGACTATACATTGAATATGGGAGGCGTCGATCATTTCGACCATTATCGATCTTCCTATCCAACAGGGCGAAAGTCCAGGAAATTTTGGATGCGTTTGTTATTTTTTATGCTAGATGCTGCAATAATCAATTCCTATATTCTGTACCTAACAAATCATTCCAAACGAGATTCGGCCCATCGCGAATTTCGACTGCGGTTAGCAAGAGCGCTGATCAGCGACTTCACATGTAAGAAACAGAGACCTATTGTTTTCAAAAATAAAAAAGGCGGAAATTTCGGCGTCCCTGATGAAATTCGGCTTCAGAGTGTTGGAATTCACTTTCCGGAAGCACAAGAGACTTATAAGCGCTGCAAGTTTTGTTCGACGCGAAAAGACACCAAAAGGTCGAACATAAAGTGTTCCCATTGTGGCGTATCTCTGTGTGCAAAGGGTTGTTTTAAAAAATTTCATTTAGCTGTAAAAGAACAATAAATAATTAAAATACTTTATAATAAAAAAATAGTTTTTGTTTCCCTGTTCAGACAATGGTCATATATATGCCACACTTAGGAATCGTTATCAGACAACGGTCATATATTAGCCACCTAAATAAAATGCGAACCCTTATATTTTTTTAATTTTTTTTAATTTGGATATCTTATTTAGTGTTTATTTATCCAGAATTAACCGCACAACCCGCCATATCGGCCCGATTTGCTCATATCCGATTAAGGGATAATTCTAACAGGTTGGATTAGCTACATCTGCCAGAATTGTGACAGACAGATTAATGACGAAATATCTTGATTCCACTGGGTGGGATTTTTTTGCTGCCATAATATAAAATGGAGTACACAATAAGACCTTTCAAATGAGGCACGACACATCGCAGCGATTTGTTTAGGACAGCGTCCATACTAAATGAGGCAATATCCTTTGACAACACAACTGACATTAAGGAAGTCTCAAGAATGTCTGAGACACAATTGATGGCTCAAGAGGAATTGGCTTACCTGCAAGGCTAGATATGTGTAACACGAATAAACAAGATAACATTCAGACAACAATGAATGCAGACTCCGCGGTTAGGCTACCCAGACTAGACCAGCCCATATTCAATGGAAATATACACTGGCATTATTTCTTTGAACAATACAAGTCCAGTATCCATAAAGGGACATTCCAGATGTAGACAAGTTGAATTATTTAAAAGCATCCGTACAAAGTGAAGCCAAGCAAGCAATAGGGTTGGGCACTATGTATTATAATTTTCGTTTAATTTTTTATTTATATAATAATTAATTATATCTATGCAGTATTTATTGTGTACCCATTTAAATTATTTTCTCTACATAATTTATTATTATTTTATTTACCTAGGTGTTATGTGACATTTGAGAGTCGCCAGCTGTACTGGCGGTGCGAAGCATCATCACGTGGCTCTTAGATATTATTTTTATATGTCGGAGCGAGCGGATTAGGGGGCTTGTGGGCTGGCGTTGGAACACACACAAGTTGGCAAAATAAGTTTATACTGTCGCAACGATTGCTTCAGTTGAACACTTCAACTGCTACCAGTTACTGGTAACCAACAATGCGTAGGTACTAGTCTTTTATGGTTATTAGTCTTAATAGTATTGACACTTAACAATAAACCAGACCCAATATCCCACACCAAACTCTACTTATGGTTGAATTTAACTTTAAACGAATAACACTAAAATTCACGAAACGGAAACGAATCCGCGGGCCACGAGTCACAGCGCACAACACGGCATCCAGCCTCTATCCCGGTTCCAAACAGAATGACTCACTCTACTCCGTAACCAAACCCGAGCTTAGAACAAAGCACAACAACTAGCATTCATTCAGTACTTTGGCCCACTGCCCGGTTCCTAAACAATATAAACAGAGACTTTCTTTGTCTTCAAATTCTGATAAGAGTTAATGCTGTTAATGTAAACATTCGACCGGTTGTTTAGGTACTTAAGGTACCTCGCGCCGACATATGCAATACCTTAAGGAAGTGCTTGGAACTACATTTTGTGAAATTGTGCCAACAAATAGATATCAAGAATGTGTGTTACTTCACGCAAAAACTACTGAACTGATTGAGTTGAAACTCGGTTATGTTGATAGCTGGAGACTTGGATTAACTTATAGGCTTTTTATCACGATATTCCCACGAGAACTTACGCGTTACAGAAGAAATATTTGATTGTTGGGTAGCATTGAATAGGCTCCGAAACTACTGGACCGATTTAGATGAAACTTGGTATGAGGATACATTGATTCATTGACTGTAACATAGACATACTATATCCTCATATACCAACATGGACATTGGACAGTAAGGTACCTGCATCGAGACACGACTCCCCCTCCGCCAGACTCTGCACGTACGACATGGACATTGGACAGTAAGGTACCTGCATCGAGACGCGACTCCCCCTCCGCCAGACTCTGCACGTACGACATGGACATTGGACAGTAAGGTACCTGCATCGAGACACGACTCCCCCTCCGCCAGACTCTGCACGTACGACATGGACATTGGACAGTAAGGTACCTGCATCGAGACACGACTCCCCCTCCGCCAGACTCTGCACGTACGACATGGACATTGGATAGTAAGGTACCTGCATCGAGACACGACTCCCCCTCCGCCAGACTCTGCACGTACGACATGGACATTGGACAGTAAGGTACCTGCATCGAGACACGACTCCCCCTCCGCCAGACTCTGCACGTACGAGTTTCCCGCGGGGTCGTCCAACACGATGGTAACACCACCCCCCGTCTCATCGCCCCTCCACTCGCCGCTAACTACCGCTTCCAACTTCGATATCACCCTGTACATTAAGAATTACCGACATCAAAACCTCAACATTTACAAAAATAGGACAAGTCATAGAACAAAAGTTGCCTCGCATCCGCTTGTAATCATAAAACATTTGTTCCAAATCGGGAATTGAACCCGCAAGCTGTTCCCCGCACCACAGCGGTCGTCCAGTGTTACTGTGATCAACTAAAATATAGCAAATTAAAAAACCAGCCAAGTGCGACTCATCGCGTATGAAGAGTTCCGTACAATTATTTTCTGTTTTTAGTATTAGCTGTTATAGCCGCAACAGGAATAAATAACTATTGCAGGACATTCCACACATCGCCATCTAGCCCCAAGTTAAGTCACTATAGACTTGTGTTATAGGTGGATATGCTATTTATATACTTTTCTTTCATAAATAATATATACTTATAATACATAGAAACAACCAGACCACAGACAAATATCTAAGCATTTGTCTGAGACGGGAATCGTACCCGCAACCCTGTATTTGGCAGTCCGGCATGGTGACCATTGTCTGTGAAAATTTAAACTGTCTAGCTATCACGGTTCATGAGATACAGCCTGGTGACAGAAGGACAGTGGAGTCTTAGCAAAAAGGGTCCTGTTTTAACCCTTTGGGTATGGAACCCTTAGTTTATTTTTGTAATTTTTTACTTGCAGTGAAAGAAAACATTGATGCTGAAATACATCAGAGATATAGCAAAGTGTTAGATGTAACATTACCTCTCGAGTCCCTCCTTGTTGGCGAGAGGTGAATCACCGACCACTCCCGGAGCGTTACGTAACTGCAATATTTAACGTATTTACTGTTACATTGTGTCACAGCAGTTGAGATAATATACAATAACTATTGCAGGACATTACACACATCGTTATCTAGCCCCTAGCTAAGTAACTAATTAAATTCTTTTCTTTTGTCACCCTGTGTTTAGCAGTCCGGCATGGTGACCATTGTGCCAACTATGTCAACTAGAGGATAGATGACAGTAGAACTCCTCAACAAACGTCTTAGGAACAGATTCGAGAAGCACTAGGATTGTGTGGAGGAAGACATGCGACGAATGCTTACATCTTGGATGAGATGAGTGTATAAACGATATGTAAGGAGATGAGTGTAACAAGAGGATGTACGTTGTATGCGGGCTGTATGTAAGCACCTAGACCTCTGTAGTCTTGAAGAAGTCTAGAACTTGTCAAATATGTCTGAAGACAACTAAACCGCGGGTTTCAACGATGTTTCCCTTCACCCGTAAGAGCAAGTCAATTAGCGCACATAAATTTTTCCTAAGAAAATTCTATCGGTGCACGGCAGGCTGGGATTCGAACCCACAGTCCTTGGAATGAAAGTAGAAGGATCTACTACTAGGCCAACACCGCTCTATACCACAGAGTGTTGTAGCACACGACCTAGCAGCGGCCTGCGGCGTCATATCCCTCACCTGTTCTAGAGTACCCGTCAACAATCCCTCAACTGTAGTGAACCTTCCTCCAAGAGCTCGACCTCCAACTTCCAGCTCCAACTCCGGTATTGACATCGAACATGTTTCAGACTGGAACAACAAACATACATTGTTAGTTACCAACGCTGGGCTCCCTCAAGGATCTATGCTGTCTCCTACTTTATTCTCAATGCATATCAATGATCTGATGAAGCCCGCTTCATATGGGCGTGCAGATGGCTGCGCACTTATAGGGTCACAACCAGAGTGAGGTAGATCAAGTGTCTTAGTGAGGCGATGATGGTCCGAGTCAAGAGGAACTCCACCTTGAAGACAATCTGGTCAAGTTCCACGTATCCAAGACTAAGGCGTGTTTGTTCTACGCTAAGAGGAATCCGTTTAGACTGTGTCCCGCGGTTTCACCCGCATCAATCCGGGATCTAAAGCAACCAATGTCCCATAGAGAAACAGACAGACAGAGCTAGCGTAACATATATACAATACAAGACAGTAGTTGTTACCTTCAATATATCCCTAGAGAAGTCCTCCCTGCTCGCAACTCTCACTTCAAACTTGACTCCCTTCTCTTCAACTCCTCCACCAGATTTCACCTTACAATTATACAAAAACACATCAATACAAACATTATACTAATTATATACTATATGGATTCTATGCCATGGTTATTTTCAAATATTCCATATTAAAAATTATTAAATTAGATGGATTCTATACAAATAATTATAATTTTAAAACTGCATAGTTGACCGAGCGAGCCAAGCGTCTCTGTTCCAAGTCTGGCAAAGTTTGCATTCCTCTGTCAGTATGTTTGTTGGTACTCTTCTACAAACTACTTGTTAGGATTCCGTTGAATATTTGTTCAATCCCAATATTATAGCTAACACTAGCTGTGCTCCGCGCCTTCACCCGTATTTGTCTATACTAATATTATAAAGCGGAAAGATTTTATTGTTTGCAGTGAATAGTAGACTGAAACTACTAAACCGATTTAGATGAAACTTGGTATGAAGATACATTGATTCATTGACAGTAGCATAGGGTACTCTTCATCCCGATATTCCCACGAGATCGGGGGTTACGCGGGTGGAACCGCGGAACACTAGCATGGTACATACCTCGTTAGTCTTGTGTCCGCATACATCGCAGACGGTCGCCATTATCACTACTTCCTTGAAATGTGGGATTTCTGGAACAATATTACATTTATATACTAGCTGTGTCTCGCGGTTTCACCCGCATTAAGGTTTCTTTAAGTGATTTCCTACAAACGCAGAATAAATAAAGTCAAAGTCAAATTTCTTTATTTCTTTCGATACTTATGTTTAAAAATACAATGATCACTTGAAATCGTCTTAAAGAACTAAGTTAGGATGTGTGCCTTCGGAACGCGCCCACCAATGAGAAGGCACAAGAAACTCATGGGGTTTTTTTTTATGTGATCACGCTCACAAAGGTCAATATTACAAATATTTGAAGGTATTATTTGAAATGGAGCAATTAAAGTCACATCCATGGATTCTTATCATTAAGGTACGAAGAGGTATCATAGTATGCCTTACCGCACAATTTATGCTTTATAAAAGTTTTGAATTTGTTAATGGACATGTCATATACATCTTTAGGTAATTTATTATAATAGAGCACACATGTACTATTAAACGACCTGCTTATTTTCCGGAGCCTACTACCGGGCAAGGTCAGCTCATCCCTATTTCTTAAGTTGAAATTATGAATATCGCTATTTTTGCGAAAAATATCAGGATTTTTGTGAACGTAGAGCAAGTTTTCGTAAATATATTGTGAATAGAGCGTTAATATATTTATCTCTTTAAATTTTTCTCTAAGTGATTCCCTGGGGCCCATTTTATAGATAGCTCGGACAGCTCTTTTTTGTAATATAAAAATAGCATCAATATCTGCAGCACACCCCCACAGCAGGATGCCATACGACATGACACTGTGGAAGTAGCTGAAATAGACTAGACGAGCAGTCTCAATGTCCGTGTATTCGCGAATTTTCTTAACGGCGTAAGCGGCAGAACTAAGTCTATTGGACAATGCTTCCACATGCGGGCCCCACTGAAGCTTAGCATCTAAAGTTATACCTAGAAAGACAGCCTTACTGACTAATTCAACTTTCTCATCATTAATCTTTACAACAGTTTTTACTTGTTTTACATTTGGAAGTGTGAATCGAATTAATTTAGTTTTGGATCCATTCAGTAATAAATTATTGGAGTTGAACCAATCAACTATTCTAGAGAGAGCATTGTTCACATCGTCAACGTTATACTGACGCCTTTTAACCTTGAACACCAAGGAGGTGTCATCTGCAAACAACACTATCAAACAATAATATTTACTATGTAACCTGTGATCTTCATGTTGGTATCAGCGGGTGCGTTACACTCGGGACAGTTGGTCCTGAACTGCATCACCTCGTCACCCAGCATCCTGTCGTAGTTTAATGTAGCCGGGTCGGCCGGCGTGAGGAGCCGCTGCGAGTCCTCGCCGCCCGCTGGGGCCGCTCTCGTCTCACCACACTCTGACACCTGGAACATGTACGTATACTGTAGGTAGGACATCGCACGCAGCGCCATCTAGATACCGAGGTAGGCGACTAGTCGCGTTAACTTCCGATACCGTGGGAATATCGTGATCAAATCTAGCTTAAGTTACTTCTTGTTTTATCAAAATCAGTTCAGTAGTTTTGCAGCCTATTTAATTATAATAATGTGTTAGCCTCACCTCGCCGGGTGTAAATATCCCGAGCGTATGATCATGTTCCACAGTCCGTGTGAAGTGTGTGAGCCTGCAGCGAGGGTCCTTGTGTGGAGCGTACGGGTTCTCTATGAACGTGTTGCCTGGATATTGGAACAATACACTGTTAGAGCTTCATTTCGACTCCGTGGAGTGTCAGCCACATTACTCAGCTATGTGATATACATGCGCGTGCTCTGACCTCTGCAGGAAGAGCAGTACTTGTCTACGTAGCTTTGGCTTTCAGTAGACAACTTCAGCCGCTTCGCTGCGATTCGTTACAACGCAGGCGGAGGCTGCTCTCTCTCCGCGCCTCTGAGGTTGGTTTTAGAGAATTCAACTCTAAATCAAACCTCATTTTACTTTCTCACAGTAGCCACTACAAGTTGTTTATATTTTTAATCTTTGAACCTAATATTTAAAATAGTTATGATGCTTCTCCAATCACTACATAGTATAAAACAAAGTCGCTTTCTCTGTCCCTATATCCCTATGTGTGCTTAAATCTTTAAAACTACGCAATAGCGGTTTTTTTAAATAGTGATTCAATAGGAAGGTTTAAATGTATAATACATGCATAATATAGCCGTGCGAAGCCGGGGCGGGTCGCTTGTAATGTATGAAATATCTTACCGGATATATCCTCCAACTGCAGCGTCCACTTCTTACGTAGTGTCCTCAAGTCGTGCAGTCGAGCCAGCACCGAGTCTATCTGTCCCGCTGTCTCCGGGTGCTCCACACGTCTCTTGTCCTGGTCCTGACTGAGGCCCGCTGTCATCCGAGCCAGTATACCTTCCACTGTCGTCACCTCTGTTATATACAATAGAACATGTTAGAGAACCAATTTAAGAAGATCAAAATAAAATGATATTGTCATTTGAGCATTTTCTTAGGAAAACTATCATCTAGTAGTCATTACGACATAACTTACACCGGAATCCTGGTGTAAGTTATGTCGTAATGACTACTTAGGGCCCTAACCTCACCGGGCGAAGTCGTCGGCGACGTATCCATGGCTACTATTTATCCCAAATAGAGGTGACTCCTCCCCCATTGGCAACCCGTTGAACATTGAGTGAGGCATTTACTGGCTACTGTGGCTACGTCGCCAGGAAGAAAGAATATCCAGTCTCCACAAAGCGCCGCGTCGTTCGTGGCTACGCTTCCAAACTGGCGACGACGCACACTGGGGCAGGCTGTATGAGGTCAATACCCAAAACCTAGTACTGATTCCAAAATAGCTTAGGACGATTTATTATGCTTAACTAATGATGTTTTAAATAAAAAACGTCCATTATTACAATAATACTAGCACCGCCCTGCGGTTTCACTTGCGTAAGTCCCAATCACATGAGAATATCGCCATTAAAAGTAGCCTATGTCATTCATTCTATGTATTCAGGTCTGCAGCTATCTACATACCGAATTTCATTGCAACCGGTTCAGTAGTTTTTGCGTGAAAATGTAAGAAACATACTTACAAACAACCCAACAAACTTTCACCTAATTTATAATATTATACTAATATTAGTAGAAGTTATTTACTAATATTAGTAGGACAAATATTTTATATTACAAAAATAAACAGTTTAATAAAAAAAAATAGTTATTCTAAAACTTCTTCTGAAAGTAACATATCAATCACTTCGGGGTCAAATGGACTTCTTTTTAAGCTATCAGGTAAATTGCGCCTTAAACTTATTAGAGGGTCTGACGATATATTCAATAATTCACAAGCGTAGTCCGGTTTATCTACTACTTGTTTTGTTTAATGACTTGAGTTTCAGTAATTTTTCCAGATGCTCTTAATTTCATCAGGGCAACATAAACTAAACCATCCACTTCCAAACCCACGTGTAATTAAGCTGTTTTTCTGCGTTTTAAATTATCACTACACTCGCCGAAATCCAATGATGGTCTACCAACTTTTACCAAAGATTTATCAGAAGATAAAAATGATGTTTAACATTTAAAATCTAGCCAAGCACTGTCATTAGATAAAAACCTTTCTTTATGTCGATTTTGTGATAACCATTTATTTTGAAATTGTCGTTTAAAGTTACGCAGTTCATCTGACAAAATAGGAAGCGATTCCTTAGGGCAAGAGATTATTTTGCTACAAAATCCGCAACAACTTCGAATTTCTTCTCAATTTTTTAAAATTTACTATTTAAAGCATTTTCCGAAAGAGTTCTTCGTGTAATTTGAACTTTAGAAGACGGTTCTGAAAGTTATGTGCAAAAAGTCACAATAATTGAAAGATGAATTTTTTGGTTTCAGACATTACTTTTCGACTCGGTTTCTTAACAAGGAAGGTGTAGTGCAATATAGGGCACAAATAATTTAAAAAGCCCTTTGCGCGAATTGGAAATATCATGACTTGATTAAAATTTTCGAAAAAAAAAAAATATAAATATTGTATTAAAAACATTAGTATTAAATACAATCCAATAATCATGTAGGTTAAATAGTACCAACCTTGTTCTCCAATCGCTTCGGTTATCACAAAATCGACATAAAGAAAGGTTTTTTTACCATTGCCACTCGAAAAAGGGCATTTTATTCATCGATAACAGTGAATAAAACGCTCTTTTACTCACTGAGTGAATAAAAACATTTTGAATTTGGAACATGCACGAATATACGAAATAATATGGACTTATAAAAAAAACGTACTGAAAGTGCTGAAAGAAAGTACTGGCTGGATGGAATATTAAATTTAAAAAAGTAAGTATACCGCCAATTTAGTTTTTTTTTTCTATCTGATATAGTGGTTGTTTAATGTCATTGAAAAATCAAATAACATAAATATTATAAGTTGTTCCAGTGACGAAAATGAGACACTGACTCCGGAATAATTTCGAAATAAAGCAGCAATTAAAGTAGATAATTTGTTGCCGCCAAAATCTCGGGAGTATGACATGGAATGACATGGAATAAAACTTAAAAATATATACAATTAAAAAAAATATTTTTTATCTGTTATCGTGGTTGTTTGTTATTTAAACATCTAATAACATAAATTATATTAAAATGAGTTCTTCCAGTAACGAAAATGAGACACAATCTCTTGAACCATTTCTAAATTTATTTTCTCTCAGTCAATGGTAAAAAGTAGAGGACACAACTCGTGAAAAAAATAATTTATCTCGGTCCTTGTATCCCTCGCTCCGCTCAGGATTCTAATCTAGAATCCCTCGTTACGCTCGGGATTCAACTATAGAATCCTTCGCTGCTCTCGGGATCCAACTTAGTCCCTCGAATTAAATTACCTTTTTTTCCACTTGTTGTATAATCTACTATTATCTAATGACAGTGCTTGGCTAGATTTTAAATGTGACTTTACATCATTTTTTTCTCTTCTGTTAGATCTTTGGTAAAAGTTGGTAGACCATTATTGGATTTCGGTGAGTGTAGTGATAATTCAAAACGCAGATAAACAGCTTAATTACACGCGGGTTTGGAAGTGGATGTTTTAGTTTATGCTGCCCAGATGAAATTAAGAGCATCTGGAAAAACTCCGAAACACAAGTGACAAGTCATTAAACAAGTAGTAGATAAACCGGACTACGCTTGTGAATTTTTGAATATATCGTCAGAGACGAATTTTTTGATATCGTCAGACCCTCTAATAAGTTTTAGGCGCAATTTACCTGATAGCTTAAAAATAAGGCCATTTAACCCCGAAGTAATTGATATGTTACTTTCAGAAGAAGTTTGAGAATAACAATTTTTTTTATTAAACTGTTTATTTTAATTATAATATAAAATATTCGTCCTACTAATATTAGTAAATAACTAGGTACTACTATCTTAATATATATAAATCTCGTGTCACAATGTTTGTCCTCAATGGACTCCTAAACCACTTAACCGATTATAATAAAATTCGCACACCATGTGCAGTTCGATCCAACTTGAGAGATAGGATAGCTTACATCCCGATATTCCCACGGGATCGGGAGTTACGCGGGTGAAACCGCGGAGGGCAGCTAGTATTAGTATAATATTATAAATTAGGCGAAAGTTTGTTGGGTTGTTTGTAAGTATGTTTCTTACATTTTCACGCAAAAACTACTGAACCAATGCGATGAAACTCGGTATGTAGATAGCTGCAGACCTGAATACATAGAATGAATGATAGGCTTTTAATCCCGAAATTCTCATGAGATCGGGACTTACGGAAGTGAAACCGCGGGGCGGTGCTAGTATTATTGTAATAATGGACGTTTTTTATTTTAAACATTATTAGTTAAGCATAATAAATCGTCCTAAGCTATTTTGAAATCAGTACTAGGTTTTGGGTATTGACCTCATACAGCCTGCCCCAGTGTGCGACGTGGCCATTGCGCGTCCCGGTGAGGTAGGACCCTAGGAAGTGATCTATAACATAATATAGATACCTGTCTAACACTGACCTCCCTTCTGACTCTGCGATGGCACCTCGAACTCCACCTCCGGTATGACCACCCTCGTGTAGTCGCTCTTCACCACTTGACGGTTCAGATCCTCCGCAGTCTCCACGTCCAGGTGCCATCTGGGGAGGGGAACATATTACACTGACCATTCTAATTATAACCATACTTTCATTTAATTCCTTTAATTAATTCAATGTTATTTATTTTCTTGTCCGTGTGCTCATCTAATAAATGGCATTCCATTTATTCTGGGCTAAGTGATGACGTGATCGGCCGCTTGCTTAGCTTTCATTGACACAATTCTAACCTAAGCTGAATTAGGTTACAAAACATGCAATACGAATAAAGAGCAGAGCAGTGCAAGCTAAGGGAGTTACCCCCCCCCCGAGAGAGATGTAACAATAGAGAAACTCACCTAACACCCACCTCCGCGATGGCTCCCCCTGACTGGATCTCGTTGTTCTCGTACCCACATTCCTCGCAACTGAAGGACATGATGACCACATTCTTGTAGTGCGGTATACGTGTCAGCAGCAACCGGGTTATACCCTGAAACATACAACATTATTGTGTAACAAACATATCGTAATAATCCCTCCTCGGCACTCGAATATAATACTTAGGTACTTACATATTTTTTAGGGTTACATAAAGAACCCTTTTACTTAAGACTCCACTGTCTGTCTTTCTGTCTGCCACCAGGCTGTATCTCATGAACCTTGATAGCTAGACAGTTAATATTTTCATAGATTATGTATTTCTTTTGCCGGTATAACAGCAAAGGGTTACTTCTGTGCACCTAAACAAACAACTATTGTTTTAAGACTTTTGGAAATTCGATTTTTTTTTTAAATTTTGAGATTTGGTTTACCAGAAAAACAGCTGTTCCTTACACGGAGAGGTCATTAACCCTAAAATTTTACTTACATTTTAAGTTTTATCTACTGTTCTTAGCCTGAAGGATTTTTATTTTGAAAAATCTGCTGTTTTTCGAATTTACATGACCTCAACATTTTCATTTTTTTTTTTCGAATTTCCAAAAGTCGTAGAACAAAAGTTGTTTGTTACGGTGCACAGAAGTAACACTCAACGGCTTGCTAGTATAATTACCAATAACTCTGTATACAGTACCATAAACAGAATGAAATTTTACCATCAGACATCCTAGCTGCGCCCCACGATTTCACCCGCATAAGTCCCGAATTTCAAGAACAACGACTATGAAACTTATAGATCTAGTCGTTTGACCGTGAAGAGGGATCAAACAAAAAAATAATTGAACTTTCAGATTTATAGTCTAGATCCTGCGGGAATTTCGGGATTAAAACTATCCTATGTCCTTCTTCATCCCCTAAACTATCACTACGCTGAGTTTCATCCAAACTTTCCAATCTAAAATATGTAAGAAAACCGCCACGGTGGGACGTTCTTCTATTAATTCTACGTGCAGAAGGCGTGATGGAAATATCAAACACGAAGTTTCTATACATAATCACTTTTATCTACTCGCTACACATTAATATACACACATGAGAATCTTATGACTTGTAACGTGGGTTACATAAACTGCCTAGTTAAATATTTACTAAATAAATAAAACACTAGAAACATAAAATGTATCGTTTATTTTGTGTAAAACGCAATTTCAAAGACTGCTAACGCCACCTTACGGATATTTTAACAACCACTTGCATTACGTAGATTCAGATTACACAGCTGAGAGCCTCGTATAGCGGGACGTAACGACGTTTTAGCTTACTTGATAATAGATGGCGTTAATATTAATTTAATAAACACATTTTAAATAAACATAAATAGCTCTCATTTAGAAAAAATAACATTAAAATCATTACAATCAAAGCGTAAACACTAAATAAATTAATACACAGTAATATATAAAAATTCATGAAATATCGAGCATTTTATCGTCTGTGGTTGTGACGTCACTTCTCGAATTTGTTTTTTCCGGTTTAAAGTTGAACTCTGACTGACACACCCTACGACGCGCCTTTTCTTTGCGACGATCTTAGAGAACGAGTCGAGATTAAATATTTTAAATAAATTCTCAGAAATTATTAGGAAACTTCTAAATAATTTAACAAATAATTGTGTTAAACCTTCTAGTACAGTCATGTCAAACATACGGCCCGCGGGCCGCATGCGGCCCGCGAATCATAATGATGCGGCCCGCAGTCGGAATCTAGATCTCTTAAATGATAATAAATGATGAAATGATCATAAACGTATTTTTAAAATTTTTGTTTCTCTCGTTCTTGCAATGACCAATCCGCAAGGCACCTTGACTTTGAGTAGGTACTCGAAAGCTAGCTATCCTTTTTCGTAGTTGATATTTATGTGGACAAAAGTTTTCTATTATAAAACTAGCTGCCTTACGCGGTTTCACCCGCGTAACTCCCGATCCCGTGGGAATATCGGGATGTAAGCTATCCTATCTCTCAAGTTGGATCGAACTGCACATGGTGTGCGAATTTTATTATAATCGGTTAAGTGGTTTAGGAGTCCATTGAGGACAAACATTGTGACACGAGATTTATATATATTAAGATAAGATGAATAAGAACAAATATCGCTCAATCCTAGTGATAAACATCCAGTCTATTCTTGAAATAATTACCACGAATATGACACCCGACATATATTATGAAAACAAAAGAAGTCAAGTTTCCGGATCCTACAGATAAATTACCTTCCCCTTTTTAAAACTAATTATTGTTTGTGTACTTACCTATTGAAAAAGTACCAAATAAATGTACCCGCCTCACCAATAAACTTAATAATAAAGGGAAAATTCAGAAATATAAAAAAAGTTGAAAATTACTGTACATTTTGGTATTACTTACAAGTAAGTTCTCGTGAATATGTAATTTGCCCATATTTTTTTATTGTCTTGACTCAGGATCTTGATTTTATACCCCTCTGGAAGAAGGCGCTGAAGGAGGCTCAGGCCCATAGAGGGCTGTTTAGCCATTGATGATGATGATGATAGGGACTATAGACCTTAGTATCTGGTATGAATTTCAACTTGCTAGGTCCACCCGTTCCTGAGAAAATCGGTGGTGACACACGGACAGACAGACAGACGGACAAGAAAATGATCCTTTTTTACCTTTTGAGGTATTTATCCCTAAAAAAAGTACGTTTTTAAATATTTCATGTCTGGCCCGCCGACACATCTGCAATTTTCGAAATGGCCCGATGTAAAATCGAGTTTGACACCCCTGCTCTAGTAGGTAAGTGAGTTGCATTAATTAATTATCCGCGGATTTTTGCGTCTGAAATATTACAAAATCGGTACCGCGTGTTGCCAACCACTCTGTTCCTTTTGTAGCTTCAATTGCTACATTCTACAGTGGTAACCTTTACTTCTGTTAAACTTAGCTTAAGGTAAAATGTATTTTGCGTTGTCACAAAATATCTAGCATTTTGTGACACATGTTCTTTCAACTGAAAATAACGTTGACTTTCTTAAATTACTGAACTAAAAAGGGCTAATCCCTTGAAAAGGCCTATTAACATTAAGTACACCCCCGTCTGTACGGGTTGTGTAAAAAAAAGAACATTTCCTTTCATGAATATTGTTTTCACCGAGCTCGAGTAGCTTTACAATTATCATAGTCTCTTATTTTTAAGCGCTTAAATTGTATTTAACCTGTTCTAAATTATGTAAGCTACCGACCTGGACGTACTTAGGTAGATAAAGGACTGATATCTTGAACGGCCGGTAACTTACATAATAGGCAGGGGTACACCTGCTAACATCGTGAAACTGAAACATTTCAGGGAGCTACGGCACGGTTTAAAGCCCACCTACGGTTGACCAAGGACGGAGCGCCGCCTTATCATCTACGGCTCCGCTCTCTATAGAGACATGTGGACGGGAGGCACCCAGCAAGCGAGAGCCTATCGGGACCGCCCAGGATCTTGAGGACGATGCTACCCCGACCGAATACCAGGCCGACGTACACCATGCCGCCTAATCTGAGCTGAGTCCAAAACACCTTGACATTGTTCGCTGAAACCTATAGAGACAGAGAATTAGAGAGAGAGATATTCACCAACTCTAAACCCGTACTAGTAGCTAGGCTTTCAAACCCAAACTAAAAGAACGACCCTCTTAGGGAACTTGTTTCATGTACTGCTTAAAATACTACCTTATTATCTATTAAAACTTGAAATAACTTAGAATTTACTTAACCTAAAATAACTAGGATAATCTTCTCTATATATAAAAATCAATTGCTGTTCGTTAGTCTCGCTAAAACTCGAGAATGGCTGAACCGATTTGGCTAATTTTGGTTTTGAATTATTTGTGAAAGTCCAGGGAAGGTTTAAACGGTGAGAAAGACCAGACTTACGCGGGTGAAACCGCGGGTTCTAGTTCAAAACTTGTTTATTATTCCGACTTCTTTGCATCCCGATTATGAAATGTATAAAAACAGTTTTTCGTAGAGTTAAAACATAAGTATACTTTACATTTTACACACATGGCACTAGTTCGACTCTTGCATTTCTCTCGTCGACATAACCTTTGTGATTTTAAAGTTTTATCAAAAACAATCCAGTGATTCTTCCCATCGAATCTGTCTGTTAAACGGCTCAAAGACAGTGGCTTGTATGTTGGTATCTTCGTTAGAGCCGGAACATCAATTTCCATCGATATATTCTGTACTTTGCCAAGTAATTCTTCAACTATAGCCAATCGGAACGATACAATGTCTAAGCAGTCTTTCAAATTGCTTTTTTTGGCATCTTCTTTGTATTCCAAGTAAGAATTAGTTATCGATAAATCAAATAAGTATAGTAAAATGTTCACCGGCCATTTTCTTGTTTTAAATGATGGTGTGTACGTGTCCATTATCCGATTATTTAAATCTATTCCAATTATGTTCCTATTGTATTGAGACAGGGCTAATGGACATTTTATTTTTTCCTTCTCTTTCGATACTTTATCGTACTTATCAAATTTCGTCGTTGGTTTCGATCCGTAGACTGTTGACAATAAAATCATACTGTTTCTCTTATCTATCCATTTAATGGCACAGAGTTTCTTATCTGAACGAGTAACTTCTTCCCAATTAAAGCGTTCAGTATTCTTTTTAAAATTATAATTTAGTTTGTTTGGGTTAATAATGCCTGTACCGTCAATGTTTCGAGCGAGCAGTTCATCCATAAGCGATACTGTTGTAAACGAACGACCAAAATACAAACTGGAATTAGGTAATGTTCGTGATAATCTTAGAACTATAGCCGTGTTCGTACCTAATGGGCGATCAGGCAAATCAGTCAATGAACCCTGGTATATTTCAAAGTCTACAACCAAACCTTGAGAAGTTGTTACAATGAAGTTCTTTAGGCCCATAGTTTTAGATTTCCGATGTAACATCGCTCCTGTTTGGGGTCCATTAAAGTTTATGACTTGATCTCCGATGCAGTAATGAGTGTTGTCTCTAGGTATTTGTTGGCATCGAAATCTAACGCTATCGATGAGAGGTTGAACTTTCCAGAGTCGATTCGTCATTTTCTCCAATTCGTCTGGGTTCGATTCATCAACTACGTGTAACGAGAGACGTAGCTGTTTAAACTTTTCATATGTTAGATTTATTGAAATTGGATCATATTTGAACGTAGGATGAAAATAAAGGTCTATCCGTGCACATTTTACAATACCCATTAACGCATGGACACCGAAAAACTTCTTTATTTCATCGAGAGTACAATAATTGGCACATTTACCTCTAGATTCGAGAGATTTTTTAGTATTAACAGCTATTTGTTCGAACAATTCATCAGGAATATACTTGGAAAAATATTCAAAAGGTTTTTTTGGTTCTGCGATAGGGACCGGCAGTTTTTCTAACACTTTTCTGCTTTTAAATGGAGTGTTCTCCCATTTATCCGGTTCTTTAGTAGTAACGGTGCTGATGGGTAACGGTTCTTCTGGAATAGGTGATGTGTATAGGTCGAACGGATCAGGGTCTACATCGTAGTCCGAGAGGTTTTCTTCTAAATCTGAGTGTTCAAGGAGTTCAGCAATTGTCTCATCGTCAGTTACAAAAGCCATTGTCCGGTTTTTGTTGGCTAAAATGTTGAAAACAACGTTTACTAACATTATTTTAATGTAATCATAAAACTATAAACTAATAATCTATATACCTACTAAATCTTTTCTAACTTCTATTTTGTCATCGCCTCTCACAATATCAACTTAGAAGAATCAAAATAAAAAAAAAAACATGCATTTTTTCAGTTGTACTAGCTGCACCTCAGTTTTACCTGCAAAGTCCAGGATTAAATTAGCTTTAGTTATTACAACATTATCCAGCTTCATAGCAATCGATAAATTTAATGGTTTTTGTTAAAAGAAGTGAGTACATAACAGACACTCAAATTTAATATTTTAACACTGACAATCGCCATACAAAGGCTAAGATTGTTGCCTGGAGTTCCCAATGCTTTTTTTAGGTTTTGCAACAAAGTTAGTGGCGTTGTGATGCTCGTATGTCTTACTCAGACTTGGGCGGGTTCTATACCGGGATAATTATGGTATTCCGTGTCAATTATAGACAAATCAAACAATATATTTTAAAAGACTAGATAAAATCGACTTACCTTTACAATTTCACCAAGTTTCTACCGAAAACATTAACCGAAAAGATTGTTTTCTGATGTAGGTAGGTATGAAAACTCTAGAATCTTCGAGATTTATCTTCAAATAATTTCAATTTTTACGAAAATATCAACAATCTACAGCAGTAAACGTGTAAATAACGTAAAAATATACAATGCACAGCGCATTTTGAGGGGTGAATGCTCAGGTAAGTTCTAAAATTGGGGTGAATCTATGAGAGCTACTTACGGCAGACGCCGACAACGGTCATGCGCGGAAAAACATACAAATATGTATATGTACCGCAAGAAGATGTCTATAAACGTTTTCTAACCTTAAAAACAGATCGTAACAACATTTTACAACAAAATATCTATTAGAAAATGTAAAACAGCGTCTTTTAAAACTTACGTTTTTGTAGCAGTTGATGCAAAAGGACTCGATTTCTGTTACTTCTGGATCGTCGTCTCCGGAAAGGTCACGAAATACTGGAACAGCACTCATTTCACGTGTTTTCTTTTATTTTAAACAAACTAAGAGATTGATAATGAGCTTTTCCCAAATGGCGAACGAAAACGGCGAACAAAGAACAAATGGCGAAGCTGGCGAACTTCAGAGGAGCGGAAAATGGGCGGAAACGGAAAAAAACAAAATCATCAGTGTCGCCATTTTTGTTGTCTGCTGTTTTTATTATTTTCTCTCAGCACGAAACTGAAAAACTTGTGTGTTATTGCTATATTTACGTTTTCATTTCACTAGTCGGTTATGATAATAACTCGTTTTAAAAGCATTATAAAATATTTTGGAAGTGATAACGTCTAATAAATTGACATGGATGTTTTTGATATTTTCTGTTCTGTGGATGTATTATACCTTAAATTGATGAAAACCTGCATTCACAAAAAAACTTGACGTCATGTCCCGGGAACGCGTCATGTTATTGACAAGGTAACCAAACCCAAACCATGCAACGTATTATCGTTGCTATGGTTACCATAAATGTTTTCATGGCGTTATCACAAGTTATCGTTCGTAAAAAGTTCGTAAACCGACTTTACTCAAAATAATTTGAATTGAAAATTATGTTCGTAACGAATACACATAAAAGAAAATCTGTTTAAAAATCTCTTCGAAGTCTCTTTTTATAAGCTTTGGGTCGAGTGAAGCTAACAAGTAAATATAAAACAATAGGTAAACCACAGAACAAATAAATAAGTTTACTTTTACTTCTTTGTTTCGTGAGGTAAACAGTTCATTACCTTATTTATGGTAAAATTATCTCGACTGGCAAAACTAAAATACGTTTCATTCCACGGTACGGTTGAAGCGAAAACAACTGCTAGGAGGTTTTATTTAAAAAGTTTTCCAAGGTACGTAGAGATGGCGCTATTGTCAACTTTAACTTGACTTAAACCAATATTTTTAAAAATCACTTTTGAACTTTTTTAAGACTGTCGGGCATAACTTCGTTATGTATTAATATTAAAAGTATTATTTATCTCTATTATACACAAAAGAAGTACTTACCTAAGCCTACAGTGACAAAATAAACAAAATTAAATTCGAATCATTTTATTTAACAACACAACATAATAATTAACAATAATCATTATTTCTTCTTCTTACTTGGAGATTCATCGTCACTACTACTTCTTTTTCTTTTTTCCGCTTTTTCTTTCTTTTCCGACTTATTTTCTTCTTTTTCCGGTTTGTTTTCCGATTGATCTTCTTCTTTAGTGTATTTCATTACTTTTTTTAGTTGAGCCGGTTCGGGAGAATACGCCCAGAGAATGTAGTCTAAGTGCTCTTTCGTCGGTTCACCTTTTCCATTGAACAGTTTAGAGTCTTTGTACTGTGAAAGATGATAAAAAAATATTAAAGCGGCAACAGAAATACAGTCATAATCTGTGAAAATTTCAACTCTCTAGCTATCACGGTTCAAGAGATATAGCCAGACAGACGGACGGATGGACAGCGAAGTCATAATAATAAGATCCTGTTTTTAACTTTTGGGTACCTACCGTACGGAACCCTAAATTTGAAGCAATGCTATACCAGCGACACCTATCTTTAAGTAATGCATTTTTTACTTATTTTTAGTATTAGTACGGAATCCCTTTAATAACGACCTTCGCCGAGCTGAGTATTTTGTATAAAGCAAACTTTAAATTAAACTAACTGGGTGCCTGGCAATTGTCACCGCTTCGTGTATTTGATTATAGATGTCGCTATGTGTAGTAACATCACTTTCAATCCAAATTAATTTAATGTAAACTAGCGACCCGCCCCGGCTTCGCACGGCTATATTATGCATGTATTATACATATAAATCTTCCTCTTGAATCACTCTATCTATTAAAAAAAACCGCATCAAAATCCGTTGCGTAGTTTTAAAGATTTAAGCATACAAAGGGATATACGTATGTAGTGATGATGTATGTAGTGATATGTAGTGATAAACGGCTTGATTGTCGGAGATACCCTATAAGGACGACCTTCATCGAACTGTTTAATGGATGAAAAGTATTTTATATCGAATTAAATAGGTCAATAAATATATTGCAAATGCCTAAAAAATTGAAGTCCAGAATATGATAAATTAACAATTTAATTTTTTGTTTTGTTTTAACCCTTTTACTGGCTTGTTTAAGAGACAAATTCCATAACAATAGAAAATATGAAGCCTATAGAATATACCTACAAACGTCAGGTTGCGTATTTTTTCCCGTCACAACTCGTGGGTAGGCAGGTAAATCAATACTAGTAATTTGCACTGGTCTGGTTAATGAATTAAAGTAAAGAAAAATTAAAATAGAGATTATGTTTGTCATTGGTACAGAATTTGTCTATTGACCAAACCAGCGAAAATTATAAAAACATAAAAAAATAAGTAGTACATTGTTATCCTAGGTGTGAAAGTCATTCATTACAAGTCCCGAGACGGAGTTTGGCGCCCGAGCGTAACGAGGGCGCTAATAGTTCGAGGGACTTAATGAGTCTTTCACCCGAGGTAAACACTGTGCTTTTCATTACGAATAATATATAAAATTCTTCCTAACAACGAGAATGAATGAGACTATGAGACTCCATACCACATGAGTAGGTACTCATGTGTCCATACTACCTGATCCTCTTACAAGGTTGGGACCAAAGAGGTTATACATTATGTAGTGTTTTTTTTAGGTGCCGTGCCAAGCCATAATTATTATTCTTTGGTGTAAAAAAAAAGCAAGGAGGTTAGGTTTTTGAAGTTCCTAATGCGTAATAATACTGATACTGGCTACATGCAGATTGCACAAGCCGTGCGAAGCCATAATTTGACATGACAGCTGTCAGTGAAAGCAAAAATCCCTAGGGCTGGAAATTTCATTTTCAATACGCTTCTCAGGCACCTTCAGACCTACTTTCCGAGTTTGAGTAATGAAAAGTACATTTTCACACCTGCAGCACTTTAATCACGGATTAAAGCCCTATTAACCTATTAAACTTAAAGCAAGACTTTATTCCCGGGAGATAATGTTGTATGAAACCCAACGGAATAAAGTGATTTGAATTTGGAACGTTGAAATTCGTGTGAAAACTCTTGGTTTTAATTTTGAAGGTCTCAGCAAATAGGTTTTATTTATAATAAGTCATTTGATTGGTCTACAAAAATCTAGTAGGCCACGATTTATGTTTTTATTTTGATTGTTACGTTAGGTCTAAGCAAATAGGTTTTGCCTATAATACCTAGCAAATATTTACCATCATGCTACCATCTCATTGCAATTGCCCCATTTTTTTTTAAGTGGATTTTTTTCAAATGTGGTTTGGCCACCACAAGAATTTAAAAAAAAATATTGGACTGACGGTATGAAAAGTAGAGTATGCACCTCAGGATAAAGCATGTCTTCGTCTTGGGCGGCTTGAACCCCTCGCTTTACTCAGGACACTACTTAACTCCCTCGCTTCGCTCAGGAGGTAACTTTAATCTCTCTCGCTCCACTCGGGAGTTAACCCGAGTGTCCCTCGTTACACTCGGGGTTCAATATGCCACCCACAACATAAGACATTGCTTTATGCCCTTGATGCATAATCTACTATAATCATTCTGGACTGAAATTTTTTAGGCAACCCATTTGCAATATATTTATTGGCCTATTTAATTTGATATAAAATACTTTTTATCCATTAAACACATCAATAAAGGTCGTCCTTATAGGGATCCCGTACTACGACTTAGATAAAGTAGAGAGTGACATGTTTCACACCTTCAATGATCGATTTCATTTTTTTTTTTAATTATAGGTAGTTATAGGTAGTTAAGTACAGCTTACCTTAAGTTTAAGATCTTTCAAGACTTTATTCCTGACGATGTCCCAGGTCGGTCCACCATTTTGTTCAGGCACGTTTCGTAGACGTTTGTATTCGCCTTTCACTGACTCGTACGCTGATAAAAACGATTTCTGTCGTTCGGAGACAGTGTCAGCGGCGCCGGCGAGGTTGTGCGCCGTCCTCACGTACCCCACACTCAGGTACGGGCAGTTCTCTCTGCTGAGGTGTTTGTTGTCGAACTCGTCTACGAACTGGTCGAAGATCGAGATCGCTTCCTTTATGTTCGACAGCTTGGTCTCATCACGAGTGCCTGAAAGAAGAAAATACTGTGGGTTTCATTACGATGTTTTTTCCACTCTGATGATATTTTTATTTTTTCGATGCGGTCTAAGATGTAACACGCTTTCCATCTTCTTCTTCGTATCGATAGCACAAATTAAAGGTGGGGAATTGATGAGGCAGGGTCAGATCTGCCGGTCTTTGGCATACGCTTTCCTGAAAGATACCTATTCACTCGCGACTTGAAGACCTCCAAATTGTACCTACACGTCAGTATAGACAGACGCAGGCATTTATAATTAAAAGATACTCACAAGTGAGTACCCTCTTTGCTCTCCCAATGAGCCCCTTCACGGCGAGCAGCTGGTAGTCAGGGTCCCGTCCGTCCAGCACCTTGATGGTCCCTTCAGCCGCCTCCCGGTCCTTGAAGCCGAGCCCCGGCACGCTCTCTGAAGGCAGGTTGGCGCGCTCCTCATCTGACTCTGAATCCTGACATTTGAGGAACTGGTTTATTAGAAGACCACTCGCATTGATACTGGTTTACGGGATGTTTTTCGCAAGAGTTGGGTCCTTTTTGCGTGAGAATGGAGTTATACTGGCCCAGCACCTACTTTGGTTTCTGGAGCTAACTAAACCACGGCTTTTATCACGATTTTTGGAGTTTACTCCTAAAGAATCGATTTTCATATACATGTAAGGCGCCCGGTATGAGAAAAATGTGAGGAGTAAAATCTACTGATGAATGACCTCGTTACGTTTTTGGTGCGCAAACTATTTAACAAAAAAAAAATACTTTTCATTTTTCAATCGTGTGTGTGTGACTAGCTTGTATACGTACAAGACGTATATCATATACATGTAAGGCGCCCGGAATGAAAAATGTGAGGAGTAAAATCTACTGATGAATGGCCTCGTAACGTTTTTGGTGCGCAACCTATTAAAAAAAATATTACTTTTCACTTTTCAATCGTGTGTGTGACTAGCTTGTATACGTCTTGTGTTTAACCGACATATTGTATGAATTTTATATATAAACATGTGTGCTTTGTGAAGTATACTCCAATCGTGCATCGGAGCTGACACACACACTTTTTTCCTTCACCGTAAGAACAATATCGGCCGCACGGTCGGTCTGGATTCGAACCCAAGACCTTCGGAATGAAAGTTGAGGTATATACCACAAGGCCAACACTGCTCTGAGTAGGCCAATCGACTTTTCTTACGGAAAATGTGTGATATTTTCCGCAAAAAATGGAAAATGAAACTCGCGGCTTAGTTGTCTCCAAACGAGTTCTTTGTTTTGGACACGGTCGACTAATCTCGGTAAAGGCTGTACTTAAAGGGATCCTATATTATATAGAGTTCTAAAATACTATTATTGGAATGTTTCCATACAAATATTGTTTGGTAATTTGTAAGGTTGCGCGACTTGAACTTATAAATAAAAATATTGTTTGTTTAATAAATTAATTAATTGACAGACTAATTAACTCAAGCAGGACCTTGGCCTGCTTGAGTTGAAAATATTCTAATGATAGCAGTTTTGGAGCACTACGGTGGGTCTGCACCTATGTTGCCTGTTTGTACCTTATCATCAACTTCCATCTTCTCTTCTTTCTTGTTCTTCTCTGGTTTCTTGTCTTCATTCTTATCAGGTTTCTTTTCTTTATTCTTGTCGAGGTCTGAGAGCCAGGTCTCGAACACTTCCATAGCTTCCTTTATGTTCTTTATTTTGTCTTCCGCTTTTGTTACTGAGGAATTTATTGAGGAGTATTTTTAGTACCAAGTATAATATACAACGTGTAAAGAAAACCAAGTAAATTATTTTAGGTAGGTGGTACACACGGGCATAGTTAGCCCCGCACTTTTGGATTTTTCGAAATTTAACGATTGTCCTGAATTGTGCTTTGTGCTCCGTTGTGCCGATTTTTTTTCTTTCAAGTCAAAAATCAAATTAAACCAAATTCCACCCTGATATCGCACTTTTGGGCATCGCACTTAGCACAATCAATTCAGCACAATCGTCAAATTACAAAAAACCCAAAAGTGCGGGGCTACCTTCCCACACACGTTTGAGACGAGAATCGGAGTAGGTGGTCGTTTCGCCCGCAAGAAGTTCGCACGAAATCGAACCTGCAGTGTGTTAGATGAATATGATGGCAACAATAAATGTCAGTAAACTTGATAACATCAATGTCAAAATAACGTCTTCGTCTAGGTTTGTCTATGAACTCTCTCTGTTAGCCGCCATCGATGTATCGACACGTACAGCTTGACCATCTCAATAAATTCTTATTATACTCTCACAGTTGGTTTATTTTATGCTTAAAACCCATCACAGTGTAAAACTTACACGATAGTACCCGCTTGGCCCTCCCGAGCAGGCCCCGCACCGTCAGCCGGCGGTAGTTCATCTCGTGGGTCTCCAGTAGCCGCAGCGTCTCCACGGCCTTCGCTTTGTCTTTGAAACCGAACCCGGAATCTTCCTTGTCGTCTTTGCCCATTTTTCACTGGAAACATTAAAAAAAATATTAAATAAAAAAAAGATTTTGTAAAATAGAGGTAACCTAACCTAAGCAAATAACAAGACAATAATATGGCATAAAAAAATATTTTAATTTAAAGTTCAGAATAATAATTGTGTTATCATATTATTGTGTAAGGAACTGTAAGGAATTTTCATGATGTAGCGACACCATTACGGCCAGCTGGGAGTGAGCTTTTAGATAAATCTTAATAAATAAAAATCAATTGCTGTTCGTTAGTCTCGCTAAAACTCGGGAATGGCTGAACCGATTTGGCTAATTTTGGTCTTGAATTATTTGTGGAAATCCAGGGAAGGTTCAAACGGTGAGAAAAATCAGACTTACGCGGGTGAACCCGTGGGGCGCAGCTAGTATTATAATGATTTTGTTTCATTAAAAAAAAAACGAACTATTTAAAAACTCTACCTCAATCGTTTTATTTTTCGGTTATAGTCTAGGTATTTCCAACTTAGATGTCCCTCAGTGGGATTACAGGGTGTTTGTTACACACTGTATATTTACTAAAAATACACCGCCACCGCCACCGGGGCCATGAATGATCTCATTTAAATACACTCACGTTTTACACATTGTGTGGGCAACACTAAGCAATCAAATATAGATATCTAACTAACCGAATTTACACGACGCGACGGCTTTATTATTTTAGTATCCATGGTTCCGTACAAAAATCAATAATTTTAACAGCCGACGCAATGCTAACCGAAATTAGGCAGGATTAGGCAACGAAACAGGAGGCACCGGCCACTCTCATTGCTGTAGTTTTTTTCCTCGACCCACTTGACATTGGCAGAATTGCGCCATAGGTCAGCAATCAGCCATACAAAAAAGTTGCAATTTTTTATTTTTTTTTCAGTTATGGCTTCGCACGGTTTGTGCATATAGCCAGTATCAAGTAATATTTTGCATCAAGTTATGGCCCGATTTACAGAAATCGGGCTCAAAGTGTTTCAAGATGGTCAAGTCGTCAAGTCACAGTTTGTCAGGGGTCATAGTAAAGCGGTGGCTACTTTACTATAACCTTGTAGGAGATTTTGGAGGCAACGAGAAAAGTCCATGTTTGACACTGATTTTTACTTTCACTACACTTGTGCACTTTTACGGAACTAAATTAGATAACTTTCCACCAGAATTATACAATTTAACTCGGTTTACAACTAAGTTTCGTGTAAATAAAACTGCAGCACAACATGTTGTTGCTCGTTCCCGCCAAAAACCCCAAAAGTTGCAGTTGAAGTTGAAACAGGAGGCTTCAAACTTGCAATTTGTTTGATAATTAATATTCCGAAACCCGGTCAACCCTGGGTACTTATTTTGAGGTTAGATGGCGCTGTATGTCTAGCAATATATGCTTATTATAAAGAAAAATAGGATAAAGAGCAAATTTAAAAAAAGAGTAGGGGACTAGGTGGCTGTTAGGTCTGTTTGTTATACTTTTACATAAACAGTTAATTGACCGATCTAAGTACTAAGTGAGAGAGGTCTTTATAGATGGCGAGACGCTCGGTCGTTCGTATGTTTGTGTATTTTTTCTATGATAACTTTAGTCCCGTTGCTCAGAAGGCTTTAAATAACATTGTTTAAATTACATTGCAATATCATTCCGATATTTCCGATTGCATTTCGTCTAATAAAATACCATCAAAGTAGCTCAAAATACCATCAAAGTAGTTCGAAATACTATCAAAATAGCTCAAAATACCATCAAAGTAGCTATAAATACCCGCAAAGTAGCTCAAAATACCATCAAAGTAGCTCAAAATACCATCAAAGTAGCTCAAAATACCATCAAAGTAGCTCAAAATACCATCAAAGTAGCTCAAAATACCATCAAAGAAGCTCAAAATACCCTTAAAGTAGCTCAAACTACCATCAAAGTAGCTCAAAATACCATCAAAGTAGGTAGCTCAAAACACCATCAAAGTAGCTCAAAATACCCGCAAAGTAGCTCAAAATACCCTCAAAGTAGCTCAAAATACCCTTAAAGTAGCTCAAACTACCATCAAAGTAGCTCAAAATACCATCAAAGTAGCTCAAAATACCATCAAAGAAGCTCAAAATACCCTTAAAGTAGCTCAAATTACCATCAAAGTAGCTCAAAATACCATCAAAGTAGGTAGCTCAAAACACCATCAAAGTAGCTCAAAATACCCGCAAAGTAGCTCAAAATACCCTCAAAGTAGCTCAAAATACCCGCAAAGTAGCTCAAAATACCATCAAAGTCAGCTTTTGATATTCTCAAGAATATTTTTTATAATCGAAATGCAACCGGAATGATATTACAATGTTTGAACAATTTTATTTACGAGGATTAAGCCGTAGTGATCTTTTTGGTAATATAGCTGTAGAAGTTCATAGATCCGTCGGGGGCTACGGAGATAGGGGTACAAGGGGCATGAAAACCATAAAAATGGAAACTTGTGAGTGAACTACCTACCTACTACTTTTAACTATATTAATACTTTTAACTCACAAATTTTTAACGAGTTTCACTTATATTTATCTACTAGCGACCCGCCCCGGCTTCGCACTGCTGTATTATGCATGTATTATATCTAAAAACCTTCCTTGTTAATCACTCTATCTATTTAAAAAAACCGCATCAAAATTTGTTGCGTAGTTTTAAAGATCTAAGCGTACAAAGGGAAATAGCGACATAGGGACGGCGAAAAGTGACTTTATTTTATACTATGTAGAAATAGTGATAGTGAAGAATCAACAGTAGTAAATATAGTCGACATTAAAGATCGTGACGTGACCAACGTGTGACAATGTAGTACGGAACCCTAACTCCATGCTGACGACGCGACGACCGCGAGCAATGACATCATGTTCCCCAAGTTCACTCGACGGCAGTGTGTAGTTAATGTTTACATACTCGTCTTATTTATTGATCTTATTATTTATATACCTTATCTAACTACGAAAGATGACCATTTTGTAACGTTTCCGGGTTAGGTACTAAGAGACTACATTTGACGTAATAACGTCTAGTAAATTGATGGAACACCTGCATTCACAAAAAGTGTCACGGTAATATTGTGTGACGTCATGCGTCATTGTAATATGACCAGACGCGTTATGGTAACTTAGGAAACAGAGTATTTAATAATAACATCGCTCATCTGGGCTTGTGATATGGTGTGACGAGTGACGAATAGATGACTTATAATACAAAGGAAAAAAAAAAGAAAAAATATCGCAATTTTTCATCGTTTTCATAAGACGTTATCACGTAAAATTATCGTCCGAAAACCGACTTTACAGACAACCATTTGTTTTTTTTAACAATAAATAAGTGTTTGACCCATGGAGCTATAGTCCTAGCTCCATGGTTTGACCACTTTCGTCACACGATGGTAAGACCTATACGTTCGTCACTCAAACACCAACAAATAGACGTGGACCTTCGAGGGACGCGAGTGAAGGTAGGAAGACGGCAGTGGAACAACCGACTCGTCCTGCTTTTGTGGTTGCACTGCACCGGTCTACGTATCGGAACATGGACAAGTTCGCTTGGCGATGCGACTTAGGCCAAGCCGGTGGGATTGATTCTTTAGCACCACCCAGGGGCCACGCGTGGGACGTCTAGGGCTAAATGCCACGGACACGAGCAATATAATGTGCTAAGGGCAACTAAAAGTTTTTTAAAAAACCTTAATATTGGCACTTATTGGTGACAAAAAATAGGGTGTGAATTGTTTTTCAGATTGAAAATAAAAGCAAAAAATTATGTTATTATACCTATTTTTAAGTAGTTTCACCTATTTTTACAAAATATTTAGTTTATGGCAGGTCTATACTAATATTATATGTAGAAGCAGGTCTAAACTATTAATTTTATAGATTTGATTGTTTGTTTGTTACGAATAGTCTCCGGAACTGGACCGATTTAGATAAAACTTGGTAAGGATACATTGATTCATCGACAATAATATAGGCTACTTTTTATCGCGATATTCCCACGGGATCGGGAGGTATCAACGGATTTTGATGCGGTTTTTTTAATAGATAGAGTGATTCAAGAGGAAGGTTTATTATGTATAATACATGCATAATATAGCCGTGCGAAGCCGGGGCGGGTCGCTAGTAATGTATAAAACTCACCTATTTAATAAAGAACAATCCGTAAAAACACAATGGTTTAGGTAAACTAAATACCTAAATATCACAGAATATGTTCACGAGTTTACCGCCTGACGTTCGGGAAGCAACTGCTGCCGGTTGCCGTCGGTGCTGTGTTTGTGGTGCTTTTTTCATTATAATTACGTCATTGTGTGATCTATGTGTATTTTAGGTAGGTCTATCTGTGTATAGTCAGGGTTCCGTACCAAAAGAGTAAAAACGGGAAGACTTCGTTGTCTGTCACCAGGCTGTATCTCATGAACCGTGATAGCTAGACAGTTGAAAGGATGATGCCATGGCTATTACTTGAGTTGAGCATAAAATATACATGTAGATAGTCAGAAAAGGACTGAGGGTAACAAGTGCACATTTTAAGTTTTAATTTTTTTAATAACGGTTCAGTAATTTTGTAAGTTGTTCTACTAAAACTTTCGAAGTGTTAGTTATTTCACGCAGAATAACCAAAAGTTATTGAATCCTCAATAAAATAATTAGAACTTTAAAATATGCACCTGCTACCTTCAAAACTACGCAACGGATTTTGATTCGGTTTTTTTTAATAGATAGAGTGATTACTGAGGAAGGTTTTTGATAGAATACATGCATAATATAGCCGTGCGAAGCCGGGGCGGGTCGCTAGTGGTACATAAATAGAAAAAATATTATAAAATTCTCCACTTTTCTTGATTACAATGAAATTGATAGTATTTCGTGAACTAATTGTGGAAAAAAGATACCTACCTTAAAGTCAGCGAAGTGTTTTTCATTATTTTTTTCAAAAAATTGAGTGGGTCTCCCGTAAGTTATGGTGCGGAACCTTTTGTGCGTTAGTCCGACTCGCACTTGGCCGGTTTTTTATGTCATCTCTATTCGAAAACCCACCGTTTTGTGTTTGTTCCTCAATAAGTGGGAACAAAGTGTTACTTTTAGGAGCTCAATGCGATGGGCGCGTGCCGAACGGACACATCCTAACTTAGTTTTTAAGACGTTTCAATGTGATTTCATGAAAATTGTATGATTCCAAACATAGTTATTCCTCCGAGATTCCAAATGAACAAAGAATTTAATTCATGAAATGTTTCATGAGAATTTAATTCAATTCAGAAATGAATTCAAAGACTTAAGTACGAGTAGGTACTTATAATCTGTTTTAGATTATAAGTACCTACTTAAGAACTCATTAATTGGGTCTTTTTGCGTGAAGATGAAGTAGGCTATGTTTAGCACCTATACAACCCTAGCAGCTTAATCGACCGTGTACATAGAACTCTTAAATACATGTAGAGACAACTAACCCGCGGGTTTCATCAGGATTCAAGCAATTTCAAATAGCGCAATTTTATGGGCTATACCAAATTACTTACGTTTTTAAGAAAAATCGCAAGGTCGGGATTCCAAACCACGACTTTCGGTATGAAAGTCGAGGGTTATCACTAGTTCAACCCTCTAGTATTGAATGTGTGCAAATATTAACTTTAAAATGCACCACCGGTTTCAAATACTTAAAATATGTATGAACACTTTACTCAGTATACAAAATTAAAGTCTTCATACAAAATTATCTACAAAGTTATACTGTGGCGCTAGTATCTATGCGAAAGTTGTGGGAAAACATTTAGTTCCGAAAACATCCGCTGTAAAGGTATTTGTGTCCCAATGGCCAAGGTCGTATGACATCATCATTGTTTTTGAATCAACTTTACATAAATGTAGGCATAATAAATAGATGTATGAGGTAATTTCTTGCCTTGGTTACTGAATTTTTAAGTGATATGAGTAAGATTGCTAGTTTTTAACTAGGTATTTATAGGTAGGTACTTTACAGGTACCTACCTACCTAATAGTACTAATAGACCATCGAACTTGGTCCGATGGCGGACACCGTACCGCGTGCGGTGGTACGGTGTGCTCTGCGCAACAGACGATCGCACGGTCCAGTCGTTTTTGAGCGAGCAACACGGATGGTCGCCGGTCATGGCTCCAATATAGAAAAAAAACAAAAATGGCGCTGGTATTGGCTACAGCAGCCACATCAAAACTGCCAATAATAAAGCCCAAAAAAAGAAAAGAATGGGCAAAATTTTACTTAAAACACAGAGAACAGTCTTATGAAACTTATTAAAGATCTCGATGATGAAGACTTTCAATTATATCTTCGAATGAGCCCTGAATTATTATTATATGTTTTCTCCGTAATATTGATGTCTTGTCGCTCGGATGCTGCCGCCATTTCGAGCAAGAGGTGTCGCACACTCGTATCAAAATCCAAAATCATACAGAAATCTAGAATTTCTAAATAATTACAACAAAATTGCATAAAATCCAAAAATCGCAATCCAGGCCAGCGAACTGCGATATGTCAAATAATTTGACAGTGACAGATTAGACAGACTACAGCGCCGAACGGTCCGGTGCGCCCCGTCCATACGATCGAACTTGTTACGGAGCGCACCACGTTCGATGTGAAAACCATCGAACCGTCCGCACCGATGTTAATAATAATAATGTGCGGCGGCCTGCTCTACACACGATCGAATATGGTACGGAGCGTACCAAGTCCGCTGTGCGGACCGCACCGGATTCGATCGTCTGTTAATACTATAAAGGAAAACATCGTGCTAAAACCCATGGCTTAGTTGTCTTTAGAGAGGCTGGAAATAGTCTACTCTATGTAGTACATGTACCAGGCACTACAGCCTCGTAAATAGCATAAATAAACGTCTATAAAATATTTTAAATCATCTATTATTGTTTCTAACAATTATTAATATCAACGCCATCTACTGCCTGACATCAAAAGTTTAGGTTAAAGTTTTTAGTTCATAAAAGCCTAAGCCGGCAGTTGTTTGACTTTACGTGAAATCCATCCAAGTGTTGAAAATATTAATAAATATATAACCAACTTTTTGACAAATGGTCAACAATAAATGAATAAATATTCTACTATTGATACCCGCGCCATCTACTGGTGAGTCGTAAAAGATTTTTGAGTAGAAGAGACTTATGATTTTTCAACATGACAGTTGTTCGAATATACGTGAAATGGAACGTAAAAAATCGATAAAGTTGTAAACAATGAGTGCATTGAACTTACGTTAAAATTAACTAAAACAACGAAGTTATTGTATTTTAAGAATTAAAACCGCTGTAATTGGATACGTATAACCAAACAGTACTTGTTTCAGACAATACTTGTTAGAAAGAGCAAAGATATTAGTGTAATTGTCGGTTTTCTCCTATTGGGCGTGTAAATTGAACTTATGTGCTTATTTCTGTGTTTAATTTTATAATCTGTATGAATATCTATTGAATTAGTGTTAGAAAGTGAATAACAAGTGATAGTGCTAGTGTTTAGTGTTATTTTCTAGTACAAAACGAAGTTTTTTCATATTTTTGAAGGTAGGAAAGTTCTAGCTTAAAAGCTATATTTCTTCCCAGTTTATTTAAATAAAAAGCTGCGTCCCGTGACTTTATCTGCCCGATCTAATGGGAATATCGTGATAAAGTATCGTATATGGTATTCTAGGACTCCCATCTGTCTATGATACCAAATTTCATCAAAATCATTTCAATACCTAGCTAACAGACAGTAGGTGAATTTTAAATGTTAAAGTTTTTTGAGTTAGTTTGTTGAAGAAGATCGATTATCCCCCACAGGATCGGGAGTTAACGTGCTTTTCCAATGGAAACTATCCACAGACACGGAGTTGAGCGAATGAAGAGGCTAGGATCGTAAAATGACCAATCACAGTGCTCGAAATCTCTAGTCAGCATCACTGGAAACACTTGATTGGTCAATTCAGGGTCCGCTCCTGTCCAATCCCCGTCAGTAAAAACCCTTACGCAGGTGAAACCATGGATCGTGCTAGTATTTATATATATATATTTACATTGTTTCAAGATATTGGAAATGTCTTCGGGAGTACATTATCATCGTAGAAGCATGGCAGCCAGCAGCGATGCAAGTTACTGTAAGTACTAATCAATATTGCAGGACGTTACACACAGCACCTTCTAGCCCCCAAGCTAAGCATAGCTGCTTAGCTTGGGGGCTAGATGGCGCTTGTAGTATGGTAACCAGACCACAGATGGAACATTAATATACTTTTCTTTTGTAAATACATACTAGACTTAAATATCTGTTTGAGCAAGGAATCAAACCCGCAACCTTCTGCCTCACAGAAACCTTAAATTATATAATGTATTTCAACATGATAATCTATAGTCCATACTAATATTATAAAGCTGAAGAGTTTGTTTGTTTGTTTGAACGCGCTAATCTCAGGAACTGCTGGTTCGAATTGAAAAATTATTTTTGTGTTGGATAGTCCATTTATCGAGGAAGGTTATAGGCTACTTTTTATCCCGATATTCCCACGGGATCGGGAGTTACGCGGGTGAAACCGCGGAGCGCAGCTAGTATTATTATAAAGCTGAAGAGTTTGTTTGTTTGAACGCGGTAATCTCAGGAACTACTGGTTTGAATTGAAAAATTATTTTTGTGTTGGATAGTCCATTTATCGCGGAAGGCTATAGGCTACTTTTCATTTTGATATTCCCACGGGATCGGGAGTTACGCGGGTGAAACCGCAGGGCGCAGTTGGTTGGTAATAAAGACCAAATGCTTAATATTATTTCAGAGGGTAGGTATAAGAATGTAGGGTAGGCATAAGTTGAATATTGTAGCTAGTTGGGATGACGCCATTGATAGTATTGATTGTGTGATTACTAAATGGTTTTCTTTTTACTAAACCTAGAACTATAATATGTAAGACAAGTTAAAAGTCCAAAATAAATAATTTGTAATAATCTTGCAGGTGAGAGAGAGCCTTGGGACGAGTGGGAAACCAGATCTTCATTGAGCCAAGTTGAAGAGGTCAGTTTACACTTCATCACTATCACTATCATCACTACAGAGTATAAAATAAAGTCACTTTTCGCCGTCCCTATATCCCTATGTCCCTTTGTATGCTTAGATCTTTAAAACTACGCAACGGATTTTGATGCGGGTTTTTTTTAATAGATAGAGTGATTAACGAGGAAGGTTTTTAGATATAATAGATGCATAATACAGCCGTGCGAAGCCGGGGCGGGTCGTTAGTAATAGTATAAAACAAAGTCACTTTCGCTGTCTGTCACTATCTATGCGTAGATCTTTAAAACTACGCAACGGATTTTGATGCGGGTTTTTTTTAATAGATAGAGTGATTAACGAGGAAGGTTCATAATGTACAATACATGCCTAATATAGCCGTGCGAAGCCGGAGCGGGTCGCTAGTATATTATAAAGAGGAAAGATTTTATTGTTTGTATTAAACAGGCTCCAAAACTACTGGATCGATTTAGATGAAACTTGGTATGAGGATACATTGATTCATTGACAGTAAAATGGGTTACGTTATATCATGATATTCCCACGGGATCGGGAGTTACGCGGGTGAAACTGCGGAGGCCAGCTAGGTGTTGTATATTTTAACGCCGCGTAGGTTCTAGATTATTTAACACCACAATTTAAACTTCATTTGCGTGTACAAATGCCTTCAGTCAGACACTATAGATATAGAAATTTAAAATGCCGCTGTGCAGTTTGAGAAACATATCTATCGATAGAGGGCATTACAGCAAACAAATAAAGCCATCACATCAAAGGTCTAAAGCAGATATTAAAAGAAATAAGATGCGTCCCATGTTTTAAGAAATATTCTGTTTTCGAGACGCTTTAGAGGTTTGGTGTGAAGGCATTAATTGTTCACCGTAATGCCCTATGTTGATGGGTATGGGTCTCAAACTGCACTGTGCAAAAATATCACTGTGCCAGGTCAGGCTTCCATAGTAAATCCAGGAAACCTTTTACGTTTAAGTTCCTCCCATTCCACCTAACTTAAAGACGTTTAAAAAATATAATATTTCTGAAAAACAATCGAAGCCAACTTTATTTTGTATTTTGCAAACCTCTAAAAACCAGTCACAATATTTTTTATTTATTTAATTGTTTTCAATCTAAAATAACTACAACTGCCAGTGCCTTGCGGTTTCACCCGCTTAACTCCCGATCCCGTGGGAATATCGCGATAAATTTTTGCCTATGTTACTGTAAATGAATCAATGTATCCACATACCAAGTATCATCTAAATCGGTCCAGTAGTTTCGGATCCTATTCGTTACAAACAAACAAAATCTTTTTATAATCACAGGCGTAGATAATTTTTGTTTAATCTAAAAATAAAATATTATTTCCTTAGTAGGGTGTATCTCGATTCGAGTCATCGAACCAGTGGTAGGGCTGTAAATAAATAATGATGACATTTCGAACGTGTGTTGCCATGCCTTTGAAATTACCCCAAGTTTATGCAAGGCCAATTGGAGGTCCTGGGCATATAAGTATAATGACGACCCAGTTGTCACAATGGTCACTATGCCGGACTGCATAGTGCAAACACAGGGTTGTGGGTTACATTCCACGTCTTAGGCATGTATTTATGCTTAGATATTTGTCTGTGGTCTGGTTGTTTCTATGTACCTATTATAATTTATAAGTATATATTTACAAAAGACAAGTATGTTTGCTTTCAGGAATTGATCTCTATCAGCAACACTATCGATTGGTATAAAAATATAGAGTGATTATTTTTTTGCAAAATCAACAGGTTCGATTCCCGGCTAGGGTAATGACTTTTTCAAAAATCTAATGATGCAGTTTTAGTTTTTGTCAAAATCGGGCACCCATCTCCTTACAGCATTTTTCGCTATCTCTCATCGTTTAGGATATAGCCCTGAAGGCCCACATAAAAAATTCACCCTGTATAAACCTTATAACTGTCATGACCATGCCCCTGTCTTATTTTTATTAATAGATAAACCAAGACATAAGGACATAGTCATGGCAGTTATAAGTTTTATGTAACAAAAATATTTCTGCTTGTGTCATTATCCAGGGAGAAAACAGTTCGACTGCGTTTGTATGGAGAGAGAGCCGGGTACCTTGGCTCTTAATTCTAAAGTCATTCAACCTGAAATACATTGCGGCGGCTTAGGGAAATTACCCTAAAAACATTGGTAATTTCCGCCGTGAACGTCTGGCAACACCGTCAAATGCGCCATTCCTTCCGCGGCGGACGATCTACGTCACAATCGCGTCAAACGTCATAACAAAATAAAATGTACAACGCGATCAAATATCGAATAAAAACTTAAATTAACTTGAATTTGTTCGGGAATATAGTGTAAAATAATAGTGTGGTGTATTTGAAGTGTGTATTTGAATTGAAGTGAAAGTGTGATTTTAGTGCGCTTTGCTGTGACCTATATTGTGACGTCACAGCGATTCAGTGTTTACTTTTGTTGGTTTGCTTTTGAATTTGGAATTCCATTTTTAAAATTTAGAATAACGAATTGTTATTGGTCGATGGGTTATTGCCAGATAATTGAAATTAATTGTCCTAAAAAATTAGGTTATTTTTTTAATCAGCTGTTTTTTATTATCACTACATAGTATAAAACAAAGTCGCTTTGTCTGTCCCTATTTCCCTTTGACTGCTTAAATCTTTAAAACTACGCAACGGATTTTGATGGGGTTTTTTTTAATAGATAGAGTGATTCAAGAGGAATTTTTATATGTATAATACATGCATAATATAGCCGTGCTAAGCCGGGGCGGGTCGTTTATAATAATAGGTAAGTTGAAAAACTATTTAATTAGGTAGGTAGGTACTTGTCTTATTATATTTTTTTTCAAGTTATGGCTTTGTGCAATTTTTACATATTACCCAATTTTTTTAATTTGGAGGTTCCATGTTAAGAAATAATAAGTATTCACAAATGTGGGCTTTTACATCTATATGTATGACTAGCTCCGCTCTGCGGTTTCACCCGCGTAATTCCCGATCCCGTGGGAATATCGGTATAAAAAGTAGCCTTTAAGCCTTCCTCGATAAATGGACTATCCAACACAAATATTAATTTTGACGACCCAGTTGGCACAATGGTCACCATGCCGGACTGCCAAACACAGGGTTGCGGGTTCGATTCCCGCCTCAGACAAGTATTTATGCTTAGATATTTGTCTCACTGGCAAGCCAACTAGTCGAGCCTAAGATTAAAAAAAGGCTTAAGAGAAAGCACATCATGCAACTGGCTGACATTTAAATGAAGAGGGTCTTCTTTAGTGAAGGGAGAACACTCTCCCCGTCATTTCCCTACAAAACATATGATCATAGTCGAAAGACTGATAGCAGATATTATTTAAAAAAAAAGTTATTTGTCTGTGGTATTTACTAAAGTAAAGTATACATATATAAGTAGTATATGAGTTGTCTAGCACCCATAACACAAGTCTAGTTACTTAGTTTGGTGCTAGATGGCGATGTGTGGAATGTCTTGCAATATTAATTTTATTTATTTATTTTAATTTTTCAATTTGAACCAGTAGTTCCTGAGATTAACACGTTCAAACAAACATACAAACTCTTCAGGTTTATAATATTAGTATAGAATTACACAGCCCCAGTGTAGTGCCTGGGACATAAGTTGACAACGTCCAGGACCTCATACAACCCTCTCAGCTTAGTCGGCAGTGAAAAAAATCATCAATATCTCAGGAGACAACTAAACCATGCTTAAAAAGGTGACATACCAATGGCATAGGTCGAAATGAAGGAGAGCAGTGTTGGCTTAGTGGTAGATATTTATTGATTACAAACACATGACAAACACAGGAATAAAGAGAGAAACATGACAATGAAATTTAATTAAATAAAAAACAACATAAATGAGGAGTCGTGTGCTGACCCAAATAATAAATAATAAATAAATAAATATAGCAGGACATTCCACACATCGCCATCTAGCCCCAAGCTAAGTAACTACACTCGTGTTATGGGTGCTAGACAACTGATATACTACTTATATACTTTTCTTTTGTAAATATATACTTATAATACATACTTATAAACTACCAGACCACAGACAAATATCTAAGCATAAATACATGTCTGAGGCGGGAATCGAACCCGCAACCCCGTGTTTGGCAGTCCGGCATGGTGACCGTTGTGCCAACTGGGTCGTCTGCTAATAAAAGACCAATGAAATCAGGTCTGTTTGTCCGCCATCCTGTCGCGGCCACAATACACTAATAAAAGTGTCAATAAAACACGTCATTGACTAGTGACGTCATCACCGTCCCTCTCCCCCAACGCTATTCCCATTATGATCGAGTTACCTAAAAAGCGGGATGCCAATGAAGGCATTATGCCTAAATGGAAGGTTTGCCTAGAAAGCTTTTCGCCCTAAGCGATATGACTAACAATATTCCTTGGTTTATAGTTAGGGAGCTGTCTATATGATTTGATTGTCTGTTGGTACCGTCTGCTTGCCATGAAATAGAATTAACGCTGACGGACGCGACCGACGACGACGTTGACTAACGCTGACTGACCTGATAAGGTATCTTTTTCCGTGGACGGCACAAAATCGATTCGTTCGGCGCGTATCAATGTGCGTCCACCTTTAGTATTACAATGGGTGACCTTATCGCTTAAAGCGATCTCTTCCAGGAAACCTACCCTTATGCTTGTGCCTTGTGTACCTTGTGCTTTAATGTATGGGTAAATGTTTAGATCTTGGACATAACTCCTGTACAGTTTAATACATGCTAGCTGTCGAGATCCAAATATATTATTTAAAAAAATACGTAATATTGGTAACAAAAACAGATATTTATGTACAGATATTTGTTTCTGGTCTGGGTGTCTGTCGTCTGTATGTAAAGTATTCTATCCGTCTTTATTATTAGTGTCTAACTTTCAATTCGTCTACGAAGCAAAATGCCTAAAATTAATTTCTAAACAGCAAATTACCTAAGCTGTAAATCGTCTAGATATCAAAATGTTCAACTAGCAAAATGCCTAAAATGCAATAATTGAAACGAAATTCCCTATTGCGGGTTTTGGCGAGGGGCACCTAGCCGAGAAAAAATGTAAAGCTTTATGAAAATGGGGAACGAAAAACCGTAAGATAAAGAGGGAATGAAGGAGACCGATAATTTTTTCATATAATATGTGTGTGTGTATATAAAAAAAGGTTAAGTGACGTCGTTATTTCGCGACACGTTATTTTTTTTTAAATCAAATCAAATCAAAAATCTTTATTTCTTTGGATGCTTAATACTTAAAAGTATACAGGACCACATAAAATCGTCTTAAAAAATATAAATATTTGTCTTAATATTTTATACCAAGCAGACTGACTACGCGGACGTTACCAACACAGTCAGTCAAATCATATACGGAGCTCCCTATCTACTAGGGGAGATTATCCACACCACAATTATTTGGTTTGTCAATATTATGATAAAGATCTTAATGAATGAAGCGTGCCGTACGTCATCCATTTCAAGACGTATCGTTGGAGTTGCACCAACCATGGTCGCGGGCATTTCAAGCCATATTAATATGTAGTTCCTAAAAAAAAACTTAGAGCTATGCCAAGACTTTCAATATACAGGGTGAACTTTTGAAGTGGGTGAAACTATAAAAGACAAACTTTATCAGCCGTTTTACCCTTTTTGAGGTAGAATTTCCAAAAATCTTTTCAAAAATCTCGTACCTCATTAGATTTTTGGGAAAGTCATTACCCTAGCCAGGAATCGAACCTGTGATTTTGTAAAATAATAAATGTATCCCTATATTATTGTATCAATCGATAGTGTTACTGATAGATATAAATTCCCATACATAGTATGGTAAGTAGATAATGTCAAAAGAAATTGCACATGTTTGTAATTTTCATACTATTCCTAAAAAAAAATGCAATGAGGAGCCATGGCCACATGAGTAGAGTGGCTAAGGATTTAACAAAACTACTGCAAAAATATAAATGATTATTTTTCCTATAATAAACAGGTTGGATTCCTGGCTAAAGAAATCGGCCACGCGACTTAGCAATTTTAGTTATATTTTAGAAACTGGTCCTGAAGGCCCATTTAAAAATTTCACCCTGTATTTTTTTTGTATAGTTTGTGATTATTTAGGCTTCGCGCTGCGGCGACGCGACGCCGATGGGTCAAGTAAAGTTGCAACACTCTCGCACGTGACGCAACTGCCCTAGTAAGGGCCGGACTAGGTCGGGGGGCGTGGGCGTTAGCCAGCGCGTGTGTGGGCGATATTATGTCCCACCTTGGAATTTTTATTTAATAAGTTTGCTAATTGTAAGATTTGTAAGTAACTAGCTGCGCTCTGAGGTGTTGCCCGTGTGCAAAATTGAGATAAAAGTAGCTTATGTCCTTTTTCAAGGCGCAAGGCCCTATTTATTAACAGCTGTTTCATTGATTTTTGGCGTGAAAACTTAACAGATAAAATTTACTTTCGCAATTATTAGTAGTAAATATCAAGTGCATTTTATTGTGCTATTTTATTTGTTTTATTAATGTATTTGAAGAAGTTTTTTTACGTATGATTGTGAAGAAAATGCTTGATCGCAGGGACTCCGGCACACTGCATACGAAACCATAATGTTTTTGCATATAAAAAACTAGCTGCTTATATCTCAAAATTTCTTTCGTGCCTGTAATTTACACTTTTAATTAAAAAAAAATTACACGAAAATGCTTGTAATACCTACAAGTTTCATAAGTTTTGATAAACAGACACTAAATAAAATAAAAAATAAATAAAATAAAATAAATATTTCAGGACATATTACACATCGCCATCCAGCCCCAAGCTAAGCAACTTAATGCTTGTGTTATGGGTGCCAGATAACGGATAAACTACTTATATCCTTTTTTTTTTTGTAAATATATACATATTATACATATAGGAAACATCCAGAACCAGAAACAAGAATTTATGGTCGGCATAAATACTTGTTCCCGGCGGGAATCGAACCCGCAACCTTCTGCGTCGCAGTCGGGTGTTCGCCCGACGCGCCACAGAGGTCGTCTAATTTTTTTCGCAATCGGTTCAGTAGTCCTGATATGTACAAATTGCATTAGGTTAATGCATTTATTTTGAATACAACATATAAGCAAATTCAATTTACTAACACTGGGATAATGGGTATTATTTATAATATTTTTCGTAGCTTTTGCTCGCGACTTTGTCCGCGTAGAAGTTGAAAATGGACCAAGGAATCACTTTGTCCCATACAAACTTTGCCCCCCTATTTCACCCCCTAAGGGGTAGAATTTCGGGACGGGAAGAACGGGTGTGTTCTTTGTATGACGTAGGCATAAGTTTCAGGTCTCTACGATCAGCGGTGCGTTGATCCGTCAGTCAGTCGTTCTGGACAAAGCATTTTATATGTATAGATTTATTAAGGAAGACAAAACTTTATTACTAGATTATAAATCTAAACTTAAGTACTAAATACCATTTAAATGCCTCCGCAAATGACTTGGTAGACGGTTGATTCTTCTGATTGAGTATTAGGTACTGCCCCGACAATATTCACCCAGATGGTTACACCCCTGAGTCCGCCCCTGTAGAAGCAATTAGGAAGACTACGTGAAGTAGGTCACACTTGCCATCGTTCCCCGTTCGGTCGCTTCGCCTCCAATTAATCTGCACCAATATAATAAAGATTTTCTCGTTGTTTGTTTGTAACGAATAGGCTCCGAAACTACTGGACCGATTTAGATGAAACTTGGTATGAGGATACATTGATTCATTGACAGTAACATTGGGTACTTTTTATCCCGATATTCCCACATGATCGGGAGTTATGGGGGTGAAACCGCGGATATATAAAAAGTACCCCAGTCTTGGTGAAAGATAACCATTGAAGTCAGACGTTGGTAGATTAGAAAATGACGGAATCTTTCTTTAGGGAACGAAGTTTTCTTCTTAACTTATTCAGCCTGTCGGAATTATGAAAAAGATTCTTACAGATAGGTTTCCAAAAGTCGTAGAACAAAAGTTGTTCACCTAAACGTCTAGAAGAACCCCCTTTCGTATTAAATTCCTTTTGCTGAAACACATGTACTTATATTTACAAAAAAAAAGTATTTATGTACTAAGTATATGAGTTTTCTAGCACCTATAACACGAGTCTAGTTACTTAGCTTCGGGCTAGATAGCGATGTGTGGAATGTCCTGCTATATTCATTATTTAACTAGCGACCCGCACCGGCTTCGCACGGCTATATTATGCATGTAATATACATATAAACCTTCCTTTTGAATCACTCTATCTATTAAAAAAAACCTCATCAAAATCCGTTGCGTAGTTTTAAAGAACTAAGCATACAAAGGGACATAGGGACGGCGAAAAGTGACCGGTGTGAAGTTGGCAGCCAAAGTTAGCAGCCTATAACCCGACTAAATTGAGATGTAATTTTTATAAAGTATGTGATATCGAGCTTAATAAGCTTAAAAACTTAATAAAAGCATCAAATATAGTAACAACAATAAAAAACCATGCCCCTCAAACAAAAAACGAATAATATCCAAACGCCAATTGACAAACCTATAGGAAATGATTATGAAAATCCGCTATGTCTATGGCTGCTGGTGAATTGCGACCAGTCAGACCGGGAAAATGGCATCAAAAACAGCTCAGCCATTTAGAACACAGTCCAAACTATCTATCCTATGCCAAAAGAAAGCGGCTAAAATGTTCCTTGACCCTTCTCTGACGTCTTGAAAAAGTCGAATGAATTTCTTCTAAAAATCCGCTATGTCTATAGCTGCTGGTGAATTGCGACCAGTCAGACCGGGAAAATGGCATCAAAAACAGCTCAGTCATTTATAACACAGTCCAAACTATCTACCCTATGCCAAAAGAAAGCGGCTAAAATGGTCCTTGACCCTTCACTCACATCATGAAAAAGTATAATGAATTTCTTTTAAAAATCCGCTATGTCTATGGCTGCTGGTGAATTGCGACCAGTCAGACCGAGAAAATGGCATCAAAAACAGCTCAGCCACTTCGAACACAGTACAAACTATCTATTGTATGCCTAAAGAAAGCGGCTAAAATGTTCCTTGACCCTTCTCTGACGTCTTGAAAAAGTCGAATGAATTTCATCTAAAAATCCGCTATGTCTATAGCTGCTGGTGAATTGCGACCAGTCAGACCGGGAAAATGGCATCAAAAACAGCTCAGCTATTTAGAACACAATCCAAACTATCTATCCTATGCCAAAAGAAAGTGGCTAAAATGGTCCTTGACCCTTCACTGACATCCTGAAAAAGTCTAAACAATTCCTTTAAAAAATCCGCTATGTCTATAGCTGCTGGTGAATTGCGACCAGTCAGACCGGGAAAATGGCATCAAAAACAGCTCAGCCATTTAGAACACAGTCCAAGCTATCTATCCTATGCCTAAAAAAACGGCTAAAATGTTCCTTGACCCTTCTCTGACGTCTTGAAAAAGTCGAATGAATTTCTTCAAGAAATCCGCTATGTCTATAGCTGCTGGTGAATTGCGACCAGTCAGACCGGGAAAATCGAGTTAAAAACAGCTCAGCCATTTAGAACACAGTCCAAGCTATCTATCCTATGCCTAAAGAAAGCGGCTAAAATGTTCCTTGACCCTTCTCTGACGTCTTGAAAAAGTCTAAAAAATTTCTTTAAAAAATCCGCTATGTCTATGGCTGCTGGTGAATTGCGACCAGTCAGACCGGGAAAATGGCATCAAAAACAGCTCAGCCATTTAAAACACAGTCCAAACTATATATCCTATGCCAAAAGAAAGCGGCTAAAATGGTCCTTGACCCTTCACTGACATCCTGAAAAAGTCTACACAATTTCTTTAAGAAATCCGCTATGTCTATAGCTGCTGGTGAATTGCGACCAGTCAGACCGGGAAAATGGAATCAAAAACAGCTCAGCCATTTAGAACACAGTCAAAACTATCTATCCTATGCCAAATGAAAGCGGCTAAAATGGTCCTTGACCCTTCACTGACATCCTGAAAAAGTCCAATGAATTTCTTCAAGAAATCCGCTATGTCTATAGCTGCTGGTGAATTGCGACCAGTCAGACCGGGAAAATCGAATTAAAAACAGCTCAGCCATTTAGAACACAGTCCAAGCTATCTATCCTATGCCTAAAAAAACGGCTAAAATGTTCCTTGACCCTTCTCTGACGTCTTGAAAAAGTCGAATGAATTTCATCTAAAAATCCGCTATGTCTATAGCTGCTGGTGAATTGCGACCAGTCAGACTGGGAAAATGGCATCAAAAACAGCTCAGCTATTTAGAACACAATCCAAACTATCTATCTTATGCCAAAAGAAAGTGGCTAAAATGGTCCTTGACCCTTCACTGACATCCTGAAAAAGTCTAAAAAATTTCTTTAAAAAATCCGCTATGTCTATGGCTGCTGGTGAATTGCGACCAGTCAGACCGGGAAAATGGCATAAAAACCGCTCAGCTATTTAAAACACAGTCCAAACTATATATCCTATGCCAAAAAAAAGCGGCTAAAATGGTCCTTGACCCATTGCTGACATCCTGAAAAAGTCTAAATAATTTCTTTAAAAAATCCGCTATGTCTATGGCTGCTGGTGAATTGCGACCAGTCAGACCGGGAAAATAGAATCAAAAACAGCTTAGCCATTTAGAACACAGTCCAAAATATCTATCCTATGCCAAAAGAAAGCGGCTAAAATGGTCCTTGAACTTTCACTGACATCCTGAAAAAGTCTAAACAATTTCTTTAAGAAATCCGCTATGTCTATAGCTGCTGGTGAATTGCGACCAGTCAGACCGGGAAAATGGAATCAAAAACAGCTCAGCCATTTAGAACACAGTCCAAACTATCTATACTATGCCAAAAGAAAGCGGCTAAAATGGTCCATGACCCTTCACTCACATCATGAAAAAGTATAATGAATTTCTTTTAAAAATCCGCTATGTCTATGGCTGCTGGTGAATTGCGACCAGTCAGACCGGGAAAATGGCATCAAAAACAGCTCAGCCACTTCGAACACAGTACAAACTATCTATTGTATGCCAAAAGAAAGCGGCTAAAATGGTTCTTGACCCTTCACTGACATCCTGAAAAAGTCTAAACAATTTCTTTAAGAAATCCGCTATGTCTATAGCTGCTGGTGAATTGCGACCAGTCAGACCGGGAAAATGGCATTAAATACAGCTCAGCCATTTAGAACACAGTCCAAACTATCTATCCTATGCCAAAAGAAAGCGGCTAAAATGGTCCTTGACCCTTCTCTGACATCTTGAAAAAGTCGAATGAATTTCTTCTAAAAATCCGCTATGTCTATGGCTGCTGGTGAATTGCGACCAGTCAGACCGGGAAAATGGCATCAAAAACAGCTCAGCCATATAGAACACAGTACAAACTATCTATTGTATGCTAAAAGAAAGCGGCTAAAATGGTCCTTGACCCTTCACTGACATCCTGAAAAAGTATAATGAATTTTTAAAGGAATTTTTTAGACTTTTTCAGGATGTCAGTGAATGGTCAAGGACCATTTTAGCCGCTTTCTTTTGGCATAGGATAGATAGTTTGGACTGTGTTCTAAATGGCTAAACTGGTTTTTGATGCCATTTTCCCGGTCTGACTGGTCGCAATTCACCAGCAGCCATAGACATAGCGGATTTTTAAAAGAAATTCATTCGACTTTTTCAAGATGTCAGAGAAGGGTCAAGGACCATTTTAGCCGCTTTCTTTTGGCATAGTATAGATAGTTTGGACTGTGGTCTAAATGGCTGAGGTGTTTTTAATGCGATTTTCCTGGTCTGACTGGTCGCAATTCACCAGCAGCTATAGACATAGCGGATTTTTAGATGAAATTCATTCGACTTTTTCAAGACGTCAGAGAAGGGTCAAGGACCATTTTAGCCGCTTTCTTTTGGCATAGTATAGATAGTTTGGACTGTGGTCTAAATGGCTGAGGTGTTTTTAATGCGATTTTCCTGGTCTGACTGGTCGCAATTAACCAGCAGCTATAGACATAGCGGATTTTTAGATGAAATTCATTCGACTTTTTCAAGACGTCAGAGAAGGGTCAAGGACCATTTTAGCCGCTTTCTTTTAGCATACAATAGATAGTTTGTACTGTGTTCTATATGGCTGAGCTGTTTTTGATGCCATTTTCCAGGTCTGACTGGTCGCAATTCACCAGCAGCCATAAACATAGCGGATTTTTAGAAGAAATTCATTCGACTTTTTCAAGATGTCAGAGAAGGGTCAAGGACCATTTTAGCCGCTTTCTTTTGGCATAGGATAGATAGTTTGGACTGTGTTCTAAATGGCTGAGCTGTTTTTGATGCCATTTTCCCGGTCTGACTGGTCGCAATTCACCAGCAGCTATAGACATAGCGGATTTCTTAAAGAAATTGTTTAGACTTTTTCAGGATGTCAGTGAAGGGTCAAGAAACATTTTAGCCGCTTTCTTTTGGCATAGGATAGATAGTTTGTACTGTGTTCTAAGTGGCTGAGCTGTTTTTGATGCCATTTTCCCGGTCTGACTGGTCGCAATTCACCAGCAGCCATAGACATAGCGGATTTTTAAAATAAATTCATTATACTTTTTCATGATGTGAGTGAAGGGTCAAGGACCATTTTAGCCGCTTTCTTTTGGCATAGGATAGATAGTTTGGATTGTGTTCTAAATAGCTGAGCTGTTTTTGATGCCATTTTCCCAGTCTGACTGGTCGCAATTCACCAGCAGCTATAGACATAGCGGATTTTTAGATGAAATTTATTCGACTTTTTCAAGACGTCAGAGAAGGGTCAAGGAACATTTTAGCCGCTTTCTTTAGGCATAGGATAGATAGCTTGGACTGTGTTCTAAATGGCTGAGCTGTTTTTGATGCTATTTTCCCGGTCTGACTGGTCGCAATTCACCAGCAGCTATAGACATAGCGGATTTCTTAAAGAAATTGTTTAGACTTTTTCAGGATGTCAGTGAAGGGTCAAGGACCATTTTAGCCGCTTTCTTTTGGCATAGGATAGATAGTTTGGACTGTGTTCTAAATGGCTGAGCTGTTTTTGATGCCATTTTCCCGGTCTGACTGGTCGCAATTCACCAGCAGCCATAGACATAGCGGATTTATAAAAGAAATTCATTATACTTTTTCAGGATGTCAGTGAAGGGTCAAGGACCATTTTAGCCGCTTTCTTTTAGCATACAATAGATAGTTTGTACTGTGTTCTATATGGCTGAGCTGTTTTTGATGCCATTTTCCCGGTCTGACTGGTCGCAATTCACCAGCAGCCATAGACATAGCGGATTTTTAAAAGAAATTCATTAGACTTTTTCAAGATGTCAGAGAAGGGTCAAGGACCATTTTAGCCGCTTTCTTTTGGCATAGGATAAATAGTTTGGACTGTGTTCTAAATGGCTGAGCTGTTTTTGATGCCATTTTCCCTGTCTGCCTGGTCGCAATTCACCAGCAGCTATAGACATAGCGGATTTCTTAAAGAAATTGTTTAGACTTTTTCAGGATGTCAGTGAAGGGTCAAGAACCATTTTAGCCGCTTTCTTTTGGCATACAATAGATAGTTTGTACTGTGTTCTAAGTGGCTGAGCTGTTTTTGATGCCATTTTCCCGGTCTGACTGGTCGCAATTCACCAGCAGCCATAGACATAGCGGATTTTTAAAAGAAATTCATTATACTTTTTCATGATGTGAGTGAAGGGTCAAGGACCATTTTAGCCGCTTTCTTTTGGCATAGGATAGATAGTTTGGACTGTGTTCAAAATGGCTGAGCTGTTTTTGATGCCATTTTCCCGGTCTGACTGGTCGCAATTCACCAGCAGCTATAGACATAGCGGATTTCTTAAAGAAATTGTTTAGACTTTTTCAGGATGTCAGTGAAGGTTCAAGGACCATTTTAGCCGCTTTCTTTTGGCATAGGATAGATAGTTTGGACTGTGTTCTAAATGGCTAAGCTGTTTTTGATTCTATTTTCCCGGTCTGACTGGTCGCAATTCACCAGCAGCCATAGACATAGAGAATTTTTTAAAGAAATTGTTAAAACTTTTTCAGGATGTCAGTGAAGGGTCAAGGACCATTTGAGCCGCTTTCTTTTTGCATAGGATAGATAGTTTGGACTGTGGTCTAAATGGCTGAGCTGTTTTTGATGCCATTTTCCCGGTCTGACTGGTCGCAATTCACCAGCAGCCATAGACATAGCGGATTTTTAGATGAAATTCATTCGACTTTTTCAAGACGTCAGAGACGGGTCAAGGAACATTTTAGCCGCTTTCTTTAGGCATAGGATAGATAGCTTGGACTGTGTTCTAAATGGCTGAGCTGTTTTTGATTCGATTTTCCCGGTCAGACTGGTCGCAATTCACCAGCAGCTATAGACATAGCGGATTTCTTGACGAAATTCATTGGACTTTTTCAGGATGTCAGTGAAGGGTCAAGGACCATTTTAGCCGCTTTCATTTGGCATAGGATAGATAGTTTGGACTGTGTTATAAATGGCTGAGCTGTTTTTGATGCCATTTTCCCGGTCTGACTGGTCGCAATTCACCAGCAGCCATAGACATAGCGGATTTTTAGATGAAATTCATTCGACTTTTTCAAGACGTCAGAGACGGGTCAAGGAACATTTTAGCCGCTTTCTTTAGGCATAGGATAGATAGCTTGGACTGTGTTCTAAATGGCTGAGCTGTTTTTGATTCGATTTTCCCGGTCAGACTGGTCGCAATTCACCAGCAGCTATAGACATAGCGGATTTCTTGACGAAATTCATTGGACTTTTTCAGGATGTCAGTGAAGGGTCAAGGACCATTTTAGCCGCTTTCATTTGGCATAGGATAGATAGTTTGGACTGTGTTATAAATGGCTGAGCTGTTTTTGATGCCATTTTCCGGGTCTGACTGGTCGCAATTCACCAGCAGCTATAGACATAGCGGATTTTTTAAAGAAATTGTTTAGACTTTTTCAGGATGTCAGTGAAGGGTCAAGGACCATTTTAGCCGCTTTCTTTTGGCATAGGATAGATAGTTTGGACTGTGGTCTAAAATTCTGAGCTGTTTTTGATTCGATTTTCTCGGTCTGACTGGTCGCAATTCACCAGCAGCTATAGACATAGCGGATTTCTTGAAGAAATTCATTGGACTTTGTCAGGATGTCAGTGAAGGGTCAAGGACCATTTTAGCCGCTTTTATTTGGCATTGGATAGATAGTTTGGACTGTGTTCTAAATGGCTGAGCTGTTTTTGATGCCATTTTCCCGGTCTGACTGGTCGCAATTCACCAGCAGCTATAGACATAGCGGATTTTTTAAAGAAATCGTTTAGACTTTTTCAGGATGTCAGCAAAGGGTCAAGGACCATTTTAGCCGCTTTCTTTTGGCATAGGATAGATAGTTTGGACTGTGTTCTAAATGGCTGAGCTGTTTTTGATGCCATTTTCCCGGTCTGACTGGTCGCAATTCACCAGCAGCTATAGACATAGCGGATTTCTTAAAGAAATTGTTTAGACTTTTTCAGGATGTCAGTGAAGGGTCAAGGACCATTTTAGCCGCTTTCTTTTGGCATAGGATAGATAGTTTGGACTGTGTTCTAAATGGCTGATCTGTTTTTGATGCGATTTTCCCGGTCTGACTGGTCGCAATTCACCAGCAGCCATAGACATAGCGGATTTATAAAAGAAATTCATTATACTTTTTCAGGATGTCAGTGAAGGGTCAAGGACCATTTTAGCCGCTTTCTTTTGGCATAGGATAGATAGTTTAGACTGTGTTCTAAATGGCTGAGCTGTTTTTGATGCCATTTTTCCGGTCTGACTGGTCGCAATTCACCAGCAGCTATAGACATAGCGGATTTCTTGACGAAATTCATTGGACTTTTTCAGGATGTCAGTGAAGGGTCAAGGACCATTTTAGCCGCTTTCTTTTGGCATAGGATAGATAGTTTGGATTGTGTTCTAAATAGCTGAGCTGTTTTTGATGCCATTTTCCCAGTCTGACTGGTCGCAATTCACCAGCAGCTATAGACATAGCGGATTTTTAGATGAAATTCATTCGACTTTTTCAAGACGTCAGAGACGGGTCAAGGAACATTTTAGCCGCTTTCTTTAGGCATAGGATAGATAGTTTGGATTGTGTTCTAAATAGCTGAGCTGTTTTTGTTGCCATTTTCCCAGTCTGACTGGTCGCAATTCACCAGCAGCTATAGACATAGCGGATTTCTTGACGAAATTCATTAGACTTTTTCAGGATGTCAGTGAAGGGTCAAGGACCATTTTAGCCGCTTTCTTTTGGCATAGGATAGATAGTTTGGACTGTGTTCTAAATGGCTGAGCTGTTTTTGATGCTATTTTCCCGGTCTGACTGGTTGCAATTCACCAGCAGCTATAGACATAGCGGATTTCTTGACGAAATTCATTGGACTTTTTCAGGATGTCAGTGAAGGGTCAAGGACCATTTTAGCCGCTTCCTTTTGGCATAGGATAGATAGTTTGGATTGTGTTCTAAATAGCTGAGCTGTTTTTGATGCCATTTTCTCAGTCTGACTGGTCGCAATTCACCAGCAGCTATAGACATAGCGGATTTTTAGATGAAATTCATTCGAATTTTTCAAGACGTCAGAGAAGGGTCAAGGACCATTTTAGCCGCTTTCTTTTAGCATACAATAGATAGTTTGTACTGTGTTCTATATGGCTGAGCTGTTTTTGATGCCATTTTCCCGGTCTGACTGGTCGCAATTCACCAGCAGCCATAGACATAGCGGATTTTTAAAAGAAATTCATTAGACTTTTTCAAGATGTCAGAGAAGGGTCAAGGACCATTTTAGCCGCTTTCTTTTGGCATAGGATAGATAGTTTGGACTGTGTTCTAAATGGCTGAGCTGTTTTTGATGCCATTTTCCCGGTCTGACTGGTCGCAATTCACCAGCAGCTATAGACATAGCGGATTTCTTAAAGAAATTGTTTAGACTTTTTCAGGATGTCAGTGAAGGGTCAAGAACCATTTTAGCCGCTTTCTTTTGGCATAGGATAGATAGTTTGTACTGTGTTCTAAGTGGCTGAGCTGTTTTTGATGCCATTTTCCCGGTCTGACTGGTCGCAATTCACCAGCAGCCATAGACATAGCGGATTTTTAAAAGAAATTCATTATACTTTTTCATGATGTGAGTGAAGGGTCAAGGACCATTTTAGCCGCTTTCTTTTGGCATAGGATAGATAGTTTGGATTGTGTTCTAAATAGCTGAGCTGTTTTTGATGCCATTTTCCCAGTTTGACTGGTCGCAATTCACCAGCAGCTATAGACATAGCGGATTTTTAGATGAAATTCATTCGACTTTTTCAAGACGTCAGAGAAGGGTCAAGGAACATTTTAGCCGCTTTCTTTAGGCATAGGATAGATAGCTTGGACTGTGTTCTAAATGGCTGAGCTGTTTTTGATTCGATTTTCTCGGTCTGACTGGTCGCAATTCACCAGCAGCTATAGACATAGCGGATTTCTTGACGAAATTCATTGGACTTTTTCAGGATGTCAGTGAAGGGTCAAGGACCATTTTAGCCGCTTTCATTTGGCATAGGATAGATAGTTTGGACTGTGTTCTAAATGGCTGAGCTGTTTTTGATGCTATTTTCCCGGTCTGACTGGTTGCAATTCACCAGCAGCTATAGACATAGCGGATTTCTTAAAGAAATTGTTTAGACTTTTTCAGGATGTCAGTGAAGGGTCAAGGACCATTTTAGCCGCTTTCTTTTGGCATAGGATAGATAGTTTGGACTGTGGTCTAAATGGCTGAGCTGTTTTTGATGCCATTTTCCCAGTTTGACTGGTCGCAATTCACCAGCAGCTATAGACATAGCGGATTTTTAGATGAAATTCATTCGACTTTTTCAAGACGTCAGAGAAGGGTCAAGGAACATTTTAGCCGCTTTCTTTAGGCATAGGATAGATAGCTTGGACTGTGTTCTAAATGGCTGAGCTGTTTTTGATTCGATTTTCTCGGTCTGACTGGTCGCAATTCACCAGCAGCTATAGACATAGCGGATTTCTTGACGAAATTCATTGGACTTTTTCAGGATGTCAGTGAAGGGTCAAGGACCATTTTAGCCGCTTTCATTTGGCATAGGATAGATAGTTTGGACTGTGTTCTAAATGGCTGAGCTGTTTTTGATGCTATTTTCCCGGTCTGACTGGTTGCAATTCACCAGCAGCTATAGACATAGCGGATTTCTTAAAGAAATTGTTTAGACTTTTTCAGGATGTCAGTGAAGGGTCAAGGACCATTTTAGCCGCTTTCTTTTGGCATAGGATAGATAGTTTGGACTGTGGTCTAAATGGCTGAGCTGTTTTTGATGCCATTTTCCCGGTCTGACTGGTCGCAATTCACCAGCAGCCATAGACATAGCGGATTTCTTGACGAAATTCATTGGACTTTTTCAGGATGTCAGTGAAGGGTCAAGGCCCATTTTAGCCGCTTTCTTTTAGCATACAATAGATAGTTTGTACTGTGTTCTATATGGCTGAGCTGTTTTTGATTCGATTTTCCCGGTCTGACTGGTCGCAATTCACCAGCAGCTATAGACATAGCGGATTTCTTGAAGAAATTCATTGGACTTTGTCAGGATGTCAGTGAAGGGTCAAGGACCATTTTAGCCGCTTTTATTTGGCATTGGATAGATAGTTTGGACTGTGTTCTAAATGGCTGAGCTGTTTTTGATGCCATTTTCCCGGTCTGACTGGTCGCAATTCACCAGCAGCTATAGACATAGCGGATTTTTTAAAGAAATCGTTTAGACTTTTTCAGGATGTCAGCAAAGGGTCAAGGACCATTTGAGCCGCTTTCTTTTGGCATAGGATAGATAGTTTGGACTGTGTTCTAAATGGCTGAGCTGTTTTTGATGCCATTTTCCCGGTCTGACTGGTCGCAATTCACCAGCAGCTATAGACATAGCGGATTTCTTAAAGAAATTGTTTAGACTTTTTCAGGATGTCAGTGAAGGGTCAAGGACCATTTTAGCCGCTTTCTTTTGGCATAGGATAGATAGTTTGGACTGTGTTCTAAATGGCTGATCTGTTTTTGATGCGATTTTCCCGGTCTGACTGGTCGCAATTCACCAGCAGCCATAGACATAGCGGATTTATAAAAGAAATTCATTATACTTTTTCAGGATGTCAGTGAAGGGTCAAGGACCATTTTAGCCGCTTTCTTTTGGCATAGGATAGATAGTTTAGACTGTGTTCTAAATAGCTGAGCTGTTTTTGATGCCATTTTTCCGGTCTGACTGGTCGCAATTCACCAGCAGCTATAGACATAGCGGATTTCTTGACGAAATTCATTGGACTTTTTCAGGATGTCAGTGAAGGGTCAAGGACCATTTTAGCCGCTTTCTTTTGGCATAGGATAGATAGTTTGGATTGTGTTCTAAATAGCTGAGCTGTTTTTGATGCCATTTTCCCAGTCTGACTGGTCGCAATTCACCAGCAGCTATAGACATAGCGGATTTTTAGATGAAATTCATTCGACTTTTTCAAGACGTCAGAGACGGGTCAAGGAACATTTTAGCCGCTTTCTTTAGGCATAGGATAGATAGTTTGGATTGTGTTCTAAATAGCTGAGCTGTTTTTGATGCCATTTTTTCAGTCTGACTGGTCGCAATTCACCAGCAGCTATAGACATAGCGGATTTTTAAATGAAATTCATTTGACTTTTTCAAGACGTCAGAGAAGGGTCAAGGACCATTTTAGCCGCTTTCTTTTGGCATAGGATAGATAGTTTGGACTGTGTTCTATATGGCTGAGCTATTTTTGATGCCATTTTCCCGGTCTGACTGGTCGCAATTCACCAGCAGCCATAGACATAGCGGATTTTTAGAAGAAATTCATTCGACTTTTTCAAGATGTCAGAGAAGGGTCAAGGACCATTTTAGCCGCTTTCTTTAGGCATAGGATAGATAGCTTGGATTGTGTTCTAAATAGCTGAGCTGTTTTTGATGCCATTTTCCCAGTCTGACTGGTCGCAATTCACCAGCAGCTATAGACATAGCGGATTTCTTGACGAAATTCATTGGACTTTTTCAGGATGTCAGTGAAGGGTCAAGGACCATTTTAGCCGCTTTCTTTTGGCATAGGATAGATAGTTTGGATTGTGTTCTAAATAGCTGAGCTGTTTTTGTTGCCATTTTCCCAGTCTGACTGGTCGCAATTCACCAGCAGCTATAGACATAGCGGATTTCTTGACGAAATTCATTGGACTTTTTCAGGATGTCAGTGAAGGGTCAAGGACCATTTTAGCCGCTTTCTTTTGGAATATGATAGATAGCTTGGACTGTGTTCTAAATGGCTGAGCTGTTTTTGATTCGATTTTCTCGGTCTGACTGGTCGCAATTCACCAGCAGCTATAGACATAGCGGATTTCTTGACGAAATTCATTGGACTTTTTCAGGATGTCAGTGAAGGGTCAAGGACCATTTTAGCCGCTTTCATTTGGCATAGGATAGATAGTTTGGACTGTGTTCTAAATGGCTGAGCTGTTTTTGATGCTATTTTCCCGGTCTGACTGGTTGCAATTCACCAGCAGCTATAGACATAGCGGATTTCTTAAAGAAATTGTTTAGACTTTTTCAGGATGTCAGTGAAGGGTCAAGGACCATTTTAGCCGCTTTCTTTTGGCATAGGATAGATAGTTTGGACTGTGGTCTAAATGGCTGAGCTGTTTTTGATGCCATTTTCCCGGTCTGACTGGTCGCAATTCACCAGCAGCCATAGACATAGCGGATTTCTTGACGAAATTCATTGGACTTTTTCAGGATGTCAGTGAAGGGTCAAGGCCCATTTTAGCCGCTTTCTTTTAGCATACAATAGATAGTTTGTACTGTGTTCTATATGGCTGAGCTGTTTTTGATTCGATTTTCCCGGTCAGACTGGTCGCAATTCACCAGCAGCTATAGACATAGCGGATTTCTTGACGAAATTCATTGGACTTTTTCAGGATGTCAGTGAAGGGTCAAGGACCATTTTAGCCGCTTTCATTTGGCATAGGATAGATAATTTGGACTGTGTTATAAATGGCTGAGCTGTTTTTGATGCCATTTTCCGGGTCTGACTGGTCGCAATTCACCAGCAGCTATAGACATAGCGGATTTTTTAAAGAAATTGTTTAGACTTTTTCAGGATGTCAGTGAAGGGTCAAGGACCATTTTAGCCGCTTTCTTTTGGCATAGGATAGATAGTTTGGACTGTGTTCTAAATGGCTGAGCTGTTTTTGATGCCATTTTCCCGGTCTGACTGGTCGCAATTCACCAGCAGCTATAGACATAGCGGATTTCTTAAAGAAATTGTTTAGACTTTTTCAGGATGTCAGTGAAGGGTCAAGGACCATTTTAGCCGCTTTCTTTTGGCATAGGATAGATAGTTTGGACTGTGGTCTAAATGGCTGATCTGTTTTTGATGCGATTTTCCCGGTCTGACTGGTCGCAATTCACCAGCAGCCATAGACATAGCGGATTTATAAAAGAAATTCATTATACTTTTTCAGGATGTCAGTGAAGGGTCAAGGACCATTTTAGCCGCTTTCTTTTGGCATAGGATAGATAGTTTGGACTGTGTACTAAATGGCTGAGCTGTTTTTGATGCCATTTTCTCGGTCTGACTGGTCGCAATTCACCAGCAGCTATAGACATAGCGGATTTCTTAAAGAAATTGTTTAGACTTTTTCACGATGTCAGTGAAGGGTCAAGAACCATTTTAGCCGCTTTCTTTTGGCATACAATAGATAGTTTGTTTTGTGTTATAAGTGGCTGAGCTATTTTTGATGCCATTTTCCCGGTCTGACTGGTCGCAATTAACCAGCAGCCATAGACATAGCGGATTTTTAAAAGAAATTCATTATACTTTTTCAAGATGTCAGAGAAGGGTCAAGGATCATTTTAGCCGCTTTCTTTTGGCATAGGATAGATAGTTTAGACTGTGTTCTAAATAACTGTGCTGTTTTTGATGCCATTTCCCCGGTCTGACTGGTCGCAATTCTTCAGCAGCTATAGACATAGCGGATTTCTTAAAGAAATTGTTTATACTTTTTCAGGATGTCAGTGAAGGGTCAAGGACCATTTTAGCCGCTTTCTTTTGGCATACAATAGATAGTTTGTACTGTGTTCTAAGTGGCTGAGCTGTTTTTGATGCAATTTTCCCGGTCTGACTGGTCGCAATTCACCAGCAGCCATAGACATAGCGGATTTTTAGAAGAAATTCATTATACTTTTTCATGATGTCAGTGAAGGGTCAAGGACCATTTTAGCCGCTTTCATTTGTTTTAGGATAGATAGTTTGGACTGTGTTCTAAATGGCTGAGCTGTTTTTGATGCCATTTTCCTGGTCAGACTGGTCGCAATTCACCAGCAGCTATAGACATAGCGGATTTTTTAAAGAAATTGTTTAGACTTTTTCAGGATGGCAGCGAAGGGTCAAGGACCATTTTAGTCGCTTTCTTTTGGCATAGGATAGATAGTTTGGACTGTGTTTTAAATGGCTGATCTGTTTTTGATGCGATTTTCTCGGTCTGACTGGTCGCAATTCACCAGCAGCCATAGACATAGCGGATTTTTTAAAGGAATTGTTTAGACTTTTTCAGGATGTCAGTGAAGGGTCATGGACCATTTTAGCCACTTTCTTTTGGCATAGGATAGATAGTTTGGACTGTATTCTAAATGGCTGAGCTGTTTTTGATGTCATTTTCTCGGTCTGACTGGTCGCAATTCACCAGCAGCTATAGACATAGCGGATTTTTAGAAGAAATTTATTCGACTTTTCAAGACGTCAGAGAAGGGTCAAGGACCATTTTAGCCGCTTTCTTTTGGCATAGGATAGATAGTTTGGACTGTGTTCTAAATGGCTGAGCTGTTTTTGATGCCATTTTCCCGGTCTGACTGGTCGCAATTCACCAGCAGCCATAGACATAGCGGATTTTCATAATTATTTCCTATAGGTTTGTCAATTGGCGTTTGGATATTATTCGTTTTTTGTTTGAGGGGCATGGTTTTTTATTGTTGTTACTATATTTGATGCGTTTATTAAGTTTTTAAGCTTATTAAGCTCGATATCACTTACTTTATAAAAATTACATCTCAATTTAGTCGGGTTATAGGCTGCTAACTTTGGCTGCCAACTTCACACCGGTCGAAAAGTGACTTTATTTTATACTATGTAGTGATTTTCAAGTTTTGACACAGACTGGCTCAACCTTGCCCTGGATCGAAATGCTTGGAAAGATGTTAGGGAGGTGTTTGCCCAGCAGTGGGACGATATAGGCTAACAAAATAAAAGTAGGTAGAATAATGCGGAATGTTTGTTACGTAAGAGTTAGAACCTCAATAGTACCGAGGTTGTACGTAATACGCATCGATCCATCGCACTATGGTACCAACTGCCACTACACCACGGCAGGCACCGACGACGCCTGACCTGACAGACCTTGGACTATCGATTGTACTCTACTTTACTTGGACATTACATTGAACATCAGCACCCTTTAACAAGATTAGGTACTTTTTAGGGTTCCGTCCGTACCTCAAAAGGTAAAAAAGGAACCCTTTTAAGATCAATTTCCTGTTCGTCTGTTTATTAGCGATACCAATCTTTCTTTTTTCTTTTTGAGATCAAAAAAGACCAAGATTTCTTAATGATGTTTTTTTAATACACATTCTTTAGTATTTAAGACGTTTCAATGTGATTTCATGCAAATTGTACATTCCAAATAAACAAAAAAAAAGTTTAGTAACTAGTATTATTACTTTAATATCTATATCTGTGGAATAGAGCTAGATGAATGGATAGACACGGCTACCCTCCTGCCTCCAGCCTCCTGGGAGGTAATACGATCTGACTTGCGTTGCTTGCGACGACGTAGGAGGTAGGCGCGAGCGGATATCCGATTATTTTTTGAAAATTAAGAGATTATGTTTACGCAATACTCAGCTGTTTCTAAGAGTTAAAGGTCATTGATCTTTGCAAATAATTTAAACATTAAGAGGAAAGGGTACCGAGCGCTCTCTCCATACAAACGTAGTCGACTGTTTTCTCCCTGAATAATGACACTAGAGCGAATATTTTTGGTGCATAAAACTTATAACTGCCATGACCATGCGCCTATGTTTTGTTTTTTATTTTTTTAATCTTAATTTCTATGATAATTAGAGAATGAAAAAAAAAAAAACAAAAAATAGGGGCACGGTCAATAGTCATGGCAGTTATAGGTTTTATGGCACAATAATATTTGCTCTAATGTCATTATCCAGGGAAGAAACAGTCGACTCGTTTGTATGGAGAGAGCGTAGGTATCCTTTCACCTTAATGGTCTTCATTGCCGAAAATAACTGATTGTTCAGAGGTTCTAAGAGGAAAGGGTACCGGGGACTTTCTCCATACAAACTATTACAAACGTAGTCGACTGTTTTCTCCCTGGATAATGACACTAGAGCAAATATTTTTGGTGCATAAAACTTATAACTGCCATGACCATGCCCCTATTTTTTGTTTTTTTAAATTATGGCACAAAAATATTTGTGCTAGTGTCATTATCCAGGGAGAAAACCGTCGACTTCGTTTGTATGGAGAGCGCGCAGGTACCCTTTCACCTTAACTTACCTATACAATATCTCAAAATACGAAGAAAAAAATATCTAATTTCCAAAAGTTAAGTTACAAGTGTAGAAGTTTGTTTTTTAGTTAGAAGTAAGTATTTTGTATTTGGGTACGCGTCACGATAACACATTGTAAGCCGCTATCCGCTCGTCCCCTGTAAGCCCCCCGTACCCTCCCCCTCGCTAGGGGGATGCCCTTGACCGAACCACCCCCTCACCCCCCCTAACGTTACTACTTTCATACCTACCTCTATATTAAACTGTTCGTTTCTGCAACATCTGATATATTGGTTGCAGATTCGATTCGGGTCTCAAACTAATATGTTGTAATTTTATGTACAGGCTAGCTGCACTCCGCGGTTTCACCCGCGTAACTCCCGATCCCGTGGAAATATCGGTATAAATTAAGATGTAAGCTATCCTATCTTTCAAGTTGGATCAAACTGCACACGGTGTGCAAATTTGATTAAAATCGGTTAAGTAGTTTAGGAGTCCATCGCGCACAAACAATGTGACACGTAATTTATATATATTAGATAATATTCTATCCGTCATTTGGCCACCATAACACAAGCGTAGTCGCTTAGCTCAGGGTTTAAATGGCGCTGCTGTGTAAAATGTGTTGCTATATTTTTTTTAAAAAGATTGGCATTTATTATTTAGGAAGGTTTCCTTGAACTTTAGACGAGTTAATTATCTAATGATCCGCAAAGGGGGTGTTTTTAATTTAGTTCCACCCGGTGGGATGGACTAATTGAAGGATATAGGCCGAGAGGTGAACGCTGAAACAAGTTAATTTTGAAATTAAAAAAAAACAGAAACTTATATGAAAACATTGATGGTAATCGTAGCAACGATAATTCATTACGTATATACGTTACCTTGTCAATAACTCACGTTCCCGTAACATGACAACGTTGCTATGGTTACCTACCATGTCAATAACATGACACTTTTTGTGAGTGCAGTGCGGTGTTCGTCAATTTATCGAAAATGGCACGTAAAACTGCAAGATTTTATATTATGTCGGTGGAGTGATTTCAAACCAGGTAGAACCTATCATACATGTATACATATCCTTTAGCTTTAATAAATCACTATCACTACATAGTATTAAACAAAGTCGCTTCCCACTGTCTGTCTGTCCCTATGTATGCTTAGATCTTCAAAACTACGCAACGGATTTTGATGCGGTTTTTTAATTGATAGAGTGATTTAAGAGGAATGTTTTATTATAAAAACAAAAATACTACGCGTACGGTGTCGCGGGCAACAGCTAGTGTAGTATAGATGGGAGTTTGAGACTTTCTTATTTTTTACTTACTTTGAGATTTAAAAAAGAAATATATTCCGAGATATACAGGGTTATTGGTAAGTATATCATGTAATTTCTATAAAATTTAATTTTAATTTCATAATTTAATATTATGTATAACTTATGTAATCTATGGAATGTAATTTCTGAAATAAATTATTTATTTATTTTATTTATATCAGCAACCGATTGAGGTCCACTTCTATGCACCTAAACAAACAACTTTTGTTCACCGACTCTTGGAAATTAGAAGATCATTTTGAAATTTTTGAGGTTATGATTACTTATCTGAAAATCAGCTGTCCCTTACGCGGAAAGGTCACATTTAGAATATATTTATTTTTTAAGTTTTTCGACTGTTCTAAGTCTAAATGACCAGCTGATTTTCGAATTTACATAGCTTCAAAATTTTCAATAAAACGTTTGAATTTTTAAGAGTCTGCGAACAAAAGTTGTTTGTTTAGATGCACAGAAGTGACCCTCAACCGCTTGTTGATATAGTTACCGATTACCCTGTATATCTCGGAATATTTTATTTTTTAAATCTTGAAAATCTCAAAGTAAAAAATAAACAAGTAAGTCTCAAACTACCATCTTTACTTAACTAGCTGTTGCCCGTGACTTCGTACGCGTAGAGGTTTTTTTTACCTGTACTAGCGACCCGCCCCGGCTTCGCACGGCTATATTATGCATGTATTATACATATAAACCTTCCTATTAAATCACTCTATCTATTAAAAAAACCGCATCAAAATCCGTTGCGTAGTTTTAAAGATCTAAGCATACATAGGGATATAGGGACAGAGAAAGCGACTTTGTTTTATACTATGTAGTGATAGTGATGATTAGTTGCGCCCCGCGGTTTCACCCGTGTAAGTCCCGATCCCGTGGGAATATCGGGATAAAAAGTAACCTATGTGTTAATCCAGGATTTTAACCATCTACATACCGAGTTTCATGGCAATCGGTTCAGTAGTTTTTGCGTGAAGAAGTAACAAACATACATACACACCCACACACACACAGACACAAACTTTCACATTTATAATATTAGTAGAATTAGTAGGGATATATTTCATAGTGTGAAGTTCGTTGTGTAACAAATATGGTAGGCGACAGTTACCAGATCTATTTCTATGCAGCCTGCGCCCGCGCAGCCCGCCATACCGCGCCGCGTCGTCCTAATATAGACACCATAGTACATATACTGAATGATATCGCTATAATTATATCATAAGACTAGCCTTTGCCCGCGACTTCGTCCGCGCAAAAGTCGAGAATGGACCAAGGAATCACGTTGTCCCATACAAACTTTGCCTTTTCACCCCCTGAGCTGTAGAATTTCTGAAAATCTTCCTTATCGGATGCCTACGTCATACAAAGAACACCCCCTCCAAGTTTCAGGTCTCTACGATCAGCGGTTTAGGCTGTGCGTTGATCCGTCAGTCAGTCAGTAAGGACAAAGCATTTTATATGTATAGATATATTTACTTTAGATTCAACTCTCTCGCTCAGGGTTGCGGGTTTGATTCCTGCCGTGGAATGTTCACACGATGATACTTACAACAATTAGGGTTTCGTACACAAAGGGTTAAAACGGGACCCTTTTACTAAGACTCCACTGTCTGTCTGTCACCTCACCAGGCTGTATCTCATGCACCGTGATAGCTAGACAGTTGAAATGATGATGTATTTCTGTTGCCGCTATAACAACAAATACTAAAAACAGAATATAACGGTACGGAACTCTTTGTGCTCTTGTCGAACTCCCACTTGGCCGGTTTTATTTATATTCAGATATTCCCACGGGATCAGGACTTACGTGGGTAATAAAAAACAGCTATAAATAAAAAAGTTACCTAAATTCCAGTGCGGTATCCGTGGTCCAACTAGTTGGTCCACGGGACTCTGAAAAGGCCCGCGGTCTAACTATACGTGACCTTGCAGTAAATCGTGCTTGGAATTGCAATTTGACAACAATTCATGTGAAATCATTAAATATGGCGCTTCCTTTGACGTTGCCTGCTACAGGTCTTTGTGCAAGCCTTATTTGGAACATATATTTTATATAGAGAACTTTGTGTTTGATCGAGTACACCACCCTCTCACCTTAGTAGACCATGTCGTGAGGAAAGAACTAGTCCATACGTCTTCTTTCACTTTCAAATACAAAAGCAAACCACTTTAAAAAATTATATAAATTTACTTATCAGAAACCGCAACCAAATAACCAAAAAAACAATCAAAATATCAAATAAAATGTAACAAAAAACGATGGCCGGAACACGCACCCTAACCACGACCGAACCACGCTCGACAGCGTATTACTACGCCGATCTAGAACGCTTCCGGAAACCGACCAATCAGGACGAGCTATCCGAGTACGTCGAGACAAATGAACCAATCAACGACGTCCCCATCCGTGAAGTTCCACCGCTCAGAGACCGGCAATGGAGTCTCCCAGAATACAGCACTCCGGAGAACTCTAATTGCAAGAAAGGAGAAACTTATTCTACAGCTGGAACTTTCCCGATGCCGGAGACGAAGGAGAAGGAGCCGTTGTTGGCGGAACTGGAGGTGGTCGGGAGGTTGCCCCTGACACAGCTGGAGCCAGGGGTGAGGAGAAGTCGGAGCTGGTACCTCTGCTGTCCGAACGTGGGGGAGGAGGAGATATCCAGGGAGTCTTCCTGGAGGTACTCCAGTCTAAGGCCGGTGACGGCGCCGCCTGCGCCGGGCCAGAACGGGATCTTGGTGCGTTTCATGGTTTTATACTTAAAAATGCCGGATATCTCACTAACCGAGAGACTTTCAAAGAGCATAGCTTTTATTTTTGTGAACTAGCACTGTGTCCTCTATCCGTAGGAAGCCGTTTATCCATTTATTACGGGACACCCTGTAGCTGTTTCAGGAATGACCCAAGCGTTGGTATAAAAAAAAACGTCAAATGAGAAGGTACAGCCAAAAATACCGGTCCAGCAGCAAGCGTGGCGTAGCTTACGTATCCTAAGTTCTACCTGTAAAATTTCAGATAGCAACCCAAAGCAGCCGTCCGGAAGACGTGACGAGTCTCCGAGCGGAACGTGACGCCCTCGCCCGGGCGCTGGCGGCGGAACGGCAGCGGTCGGCCAACGCGGCGCGGGCGCACGATGCGCGACTCGCTGAGTTGCATGGAGTCATTGCCGAGCTGGTCAGGAGGAGAGCGGAGGAGAAGCAGAGGGAGATCGTTGAAGAGGAAGTATCAGGTACGGTTTTATAACTTTGGGATTTGAGACTAATGGGCCTTGGTGCCCTTAGCACTGGGACCCCAAGACCCAATACAGTGCAGTCACTTAAACGAATCCAGACTCCAATGGGCTGAGACAAAATATGAGCATATTGCACCGACTGAGTAGCAATGCGAGTGTGGTGCCTCGTCGTAGTCCATGGTGCCCTAATACCTGCACATTGGAGGACCTGATAGAGGCCAATGCTGCTGCAGTTGCAGTGGCTAACTACTGGCCAGGAAAAACTTAACTGGTCGAACGTCACTGACTCGAAAAGAAGAAGTGTAAAGCCGTTCATTGAGGTGGTTTCTTCGCATCTTTGCGAGCCCACTGGGGACCGTTAGGGCCGGTAGTCCTTTCCCACCGTATTGGCCTAACCATCCAGAACGCTGCCAACTTGCTTGGGGCGCCTTGGAGGACAGGGTTATTTATTTTTAAATTTAGTTTGTTTGTATGTATCAGGTTAGTAATTGAAGTTCTGATCCTGCTGCTTCTTGCGTGGGCTATGGGGGCAGTTGTAACTGTTGCCAGTGGTGAGATGGGAAACGAATAATCTCAACTGGCATGACTGGCAACGGTCATGATAGATCTGCCGGATCCTATGTAGGGGGCTGCCGTTCCAATCCCGAGCACTGCCAGCTGGTCAATGAAAGACCACCTGGCAGTGGACAAGACTGTTTGCTAACATATACATAAGTTCTGACCGGTCTAACGCCTGCTATATAACTTCCAGACGAATGCGAGTCGACCACACAACCAGCTGGAGAGTTGGACAACGATGTGGACATCTCCAGGACTGAACAGGTAACCGAGTTCCGTTACTTGGTGACCCTTTAAACTACAGTTTATTGACTTCACATGATGGTTATTGCTTCATTTGTTGACTTCAGGATTTGTTTTATATTAAGTACGCAGTTTTCTATTACTGCTTTCAAACTTAAGATTAAAAAATGTAGTTACGGTATTGGCTGTAGATATGACAATTTATTTATTTATTATCTATCTATAATATAAAATGAATCGCTGAAGTGTTACTAAGCGCAAATTTCGAGACCTGCTGAACCGATTTCGCTAATTCTTTTTTTGAATATTCCATAAGGTACGAGGATGGTTTTTACGAATATAAAAATTCAAAAATTTGCCTGAAAATGTCTAAAAAGAACACTTTTCTATACTCCCATACAAACGATTCGTAATAATACTTAAAAGTAAATTTGAACTTTAATACCATAAGAAGTAGCTCTCAACGGCTTGCTAGTATAATTACCAATTACCATGTATGTTACAGAATGAATCGTCATCCCTGCTCAGTCCTGAGGGTTGTCCGATTGAGAAGGTGGAACTGGATGATGATGATGCTGCTAGACCACATATCAGGTAATGAACATATCATAAAACCGGCCAAGTGCGTGTCGGGCCTCGCGCACGATGCCTAAATATATTTAGGCAACCATCATTTGCATTTTTTTAACATCATTTTTTATCATTCTGTACATAGAAAATGCTTTGTCCTGAATGACTGACTGACGGATCAACGCACAGCCTAAACCGCTGATCGTGAGACCTAAAAATTGGAGGGTGTGTTCTTTGTATGACGTAGGCATCCGATAAGAAAGGATAAAATCGTAATAAAATAGTGAAATATTAGATTTCGCCCGCGACTTTGTCCGCGTAAAAGTCGAAAATTTGAAGTAGATTGTAGCAAAGATTTTTTTTCACACCCTAAGGGGTAGAATTTCGGAAAATCCTTTCTTATCGGATGCCTATGTTATACAAAGAACACACTCTCCAAGTTTCAGATCTCTACGATCAGCGGTTTAGGTTGTGCGTTGATCCATCAGTCAGTCAGGACAAAGAACAGTATTTGCCGGTATTCAGTGTAGCGTTGATTTAGTAATAAAAGGTGAAATTTGGTTCACTTCACCGTCCACGTCAGTGGTTAATGTTGGAACCGTTTTAATTACCCGTTATTTGTGTTCCAATCCTATTACCATCATACCTATCTACCTAGAGATTTTGTAGGTTTAGCTTCAATTCCTATAGGTTCAAAATCTGAATCCGAAAAATATATGTTTGCAGAGTGAACAAATGCGCGGAACAGTTGTCCGAGGAGAACTGCGACACGAGCCTCAACTTGTCCGAGAGGGACTCGGACCTACCCAGGTGACTGCACTAGTCTTATTGTCACATTAACTAATACCGGAAATAATGATGGCAAGGAAATACCAGCATCTGACGCCATTACAAATATACCTAGGAACTTCAAGAACCTCCAAACACTCCGTGCTATTTCCTTTGATTTGCCATACTATGTACGTTTCTGAGAATTGATCTCTATCAGCAACACTATCCATTGGTATAAAAATATAGGGTAGTTATTTTTTTGAAAAATCGTTTTAATCGATAAAATAGTTTATCAAAATCAGGCACGCAACTCCTTTCAGCATTTTTAGCTATCTCTTATACAGAGTTATTGGTAATCAATAATCATATTAGCAAGCGGTTGAGGGCCACTTCCGTACACCTAAACAAACAACTTTTGCTCACAGACTTTTAGAAATTCATTAATTTTTTGGATAATTTTGTGGTTATGTAAATTCTAAAATCAGCTGATTTTTTTAAACAAAGGTCATTCAGACTTAAAACAGTAAATAAAACTTAAAAAATAAGTATTATCTTAAGGTTAATAACCTCTCCGTGCAAGGAACAGCTGATTTTTAGGTAAACATAACCTCAACATTTTCAATAAAAGTTTGAATTTCCAAAAGTCGTAGAACACAAATTGATTATTTAGAAACACAGATGTGACCCTCAACCGCTTGCTAATATAATGACCAATAACCCTGTACATCTATCTATCTATCTATGTATAGATGTGAAGTGGTCGGTGAGACGGCGAGCGCGGACAGCTGTCGCCGGGAACATGGCTCCGAACATCGGGTCTACACCGTCTCCACAGGTCTGGCTGGATATATCTATCTATCTCTCTATGTATAGATGTGAAGTGGTCGGTGAGACGGCGAGCGCGGACAGCTGTCGCCGGGAACATGGCTCCGAACATCGGGTCTACACCGTCTCCACAGGTCTGGCTGGATATATCTATCTATCTCTCTATGTATAGATGTGAAGTGGTCGGTAAGACGGCGAGCGCGAACAGCTGTCGCCGGGAACATGGCTCCGAACATCGGGTCTACACCGTCTCCACAAGTCTGGCTGGATATATCTATCTATCTATCTATGTATAGATGTGAAGTGGTCGGTGAGACGGGTAGAACCCCGTGCAAACCATCTAGAACTACTGTGTTATAAAACATAAAGACAAGAGAATTGTTTTTTGGAACCATTTGGAACTCCCGTGCACTCATCTGGAACTCCTGTCCAATCAATCAATGTTTTGTATGAATGTTACAGGTCGGTGTGAGTCGAGACATGCCAAGATAGCGTCACGTGTCAAACTCAAGAAGACTGAAGATTCCGATAAACACGCTGAAGACGATGTGAGTTACTCTACATTTACATATGCCGCCGCTAGATGGCGCTACTGCTATACTCTTCCTAAGTAGATGGCGCCACCGCTATTTATACGTCTAAGAGGTGGAATATCGAAAAATCCTTTCTTAGTAGATACCTAAACTTCACAAAAAATACATTCTCCAAGTATCATGTTCCTAAAAACAGCGGTTTGAGCTGTGCGGTGAATTATCAGTTAGAGAGTCACTCAGGACTTATAGTTGTTCCATACAAACTTTGCCCCCCTTTTTCAGGGGTAGAATTTTAGAAAATCCTTTCATGCCTACGTGATACAAAGAACACACCCTCCAAGTTTAATGGCTCTACGGTCAGCGGTTTAGGCTGTGCGTTGATCCGTCAGTCAGTCAGTCAGTCAGGACAAAGTATTTCATTATGTATAGATTATACACCATTATTAGCGGAAAAGTGACTTCACGTCCGTTAATATGCGCCAAACTTACTGTGGGGGTTGCCGATCCACACTACCGGCTATAACAGCTAGCGCTCAGTCGCGTACGCTCTCATTCGCTGCTCAGTGCCCAGTCGTCGGTCGGTAAGGTGGTTCCACATTCTTGTCTTTTTTTTTAAAGTTGACGATTGTTGCTAATAATCAAAATAGGTGTTGATTTAGTAGTAAAAGGTGAAATGTTGTTCACTTCATCGTCCACGTCAGTGGTTCATGTTGGAACCGTTATTAGTGCTCCAAACCATACTTAAATTATTAGGTTTAGTTTATATTTCTAATTATTATTACTTGTGATTCCTAAAACTATACATTTTTGTTCTTTCTAAGTCCCCACTTTTAATTTGCTTCCAAGGGCTTTTGTTCTACCTTCCTGTATTATAAGTATAGTAAAGATATAAGTGCACATTTGACCATTGCCTGTACATGACCTGTACACAGGTTTGGTGCGTAGAGGCGGCCGAGCAGCTCGCGTTGGACGTGTGCACTCAGGCCGACTTGAGGGAAGCCATGCTGGCCAACGATGCTGACGGTGAGTACTGGACCGTACAGTTGGCGCCACCTAAACTAGCGCGACCTTGTAGATCATACAGGTGGCGCCATCTGTCGCTCGCCTCTATACAGTGGCGCCATCTGTCGCCCGTACGCCCCTAGCACGATCTGAAGGCCAATTCACGTAAATAACATTGTTCAAATCACATTTTATTATCATTTCGATTAATCCTCAGTATATTATTTGTTAAAATGCGGAGTTTGAGGGTATGTTTTGCAATCGGAATAATATTGAAATGCCCGCAGAGGGAGTGTGCGCGGTGTGCGTGTCTCGCCAGCGGCGTCTGCGCGCCGACATCGGCGTGCTGCAGGCGGCGCTGTGCCGTGCGCAGGACACGGCCACGCGACTGTACACGGCGTGCAGCGTGCAGGAGCAGGTTTCCGTTGCGGTGTGCGGAGCGCTCTCCGCCGCCGACCGCGCGCTCGAGGCCTACGACGTGCTGCTCGCGCTCGCAGAGACGCACCACCACCGCCACACGTACACGTCCGAGGTACGTACCGACATACATACCCTCCCTACTCACGTCACGGTGTGGACCGCGCGCCTACGACGTGCTGCTCTGCAAAAAATCTGCTGTTTTTCGAATTTAAATAACCTAAAAAAAATAAAAATTATAGTCATATAACAAGATGGTTTGTTTAGGTGACCAATATGAGGTTGCAGAGTCAAAGTCAAGTCAAAGTCAAATTTCTTTATTTCTTTGGATGCTTAATACATTAGTTACTTTAGTATATAGACCATTCGGAACGCGGTAGCGCGGTAGTTGCGGTAGACAGTTACGACAGGCAACTAACAGATGGCGTTACTAGTACGTGTTCCAAGCGTTAACGCCTAAAGGAGGTACATGGGCGTAGCGAGTCTCTCCACTTCGGAATTGCTATAAAACGGACTGCAACGTTGGACCGGCACGCATTTCTCACGATTGCGTCCTGGCGAACGGACCTTTACGGATCGTTGCCTGTTGTGACTGATTGTCGCTACTCTCGTCACTTCCTTTATTTAAGTGTTATTCTGATTAAATATTAATTGATTTGTAAATTATTCATTTATTAAGACGATTTTATGTGGTCTATATACTTTTAATGTATTATACATCCAAAGAAATAAAAAAAATTGACTTTGACTTTAATAATAAAAGGTGAAATGTGGTTCACTTCACCGTCACGTCAGTGGTTCATGTTGGAACCTTTTTATCTTGTTACCCGTTATTTGTGCACCTTCATTTAGTAGGTTTAGTTTCTGATTCCTAAATTGTTTTATTAAACTCGGCTTTTGCTTCTGATGTCTGACTATTATACGACATATATAAAGGGTATTCCCATTAGCCTTCAAATTCATATTTTGGGAAACTTATATAAGTTTTCCGTTTATTTTTGTATTTTCGCATTTTTTTTGGAATGGGGAAATTCCGTGTCATCTTTCCCTGTAATCGGAGCAAGACGGAAGTTAGGATCCGCAGTTTAGTCGCGTTTTGTATTGTAAATATATAAATATGATGTGCTCGGGGTGTTTGTTGTAGCGCGCTGCGGCGGAGACGGTGGGGCTACAGCTCCTGGCGCGGTTGGACAGCGAGGTGGGCCTCGGGGAACACCCCCAGCCCCAGGTGGGCATAGGGGACCCGCTGCTCTCCCCCGGACCCTGGCTCACACATCATCAACATAAGTATGTATTTATTATTTACCTACTTAAGTTTAATTTATTTAAATTATTAATATTACATACAGTTAGAGTGACGTCACGTCCGTTAATCCCCACCGCAACGGTGGTGGGGATCGGCAACGCTCACAGTTAGTTTTTTGCTGCTCAGTCGTCGGTCGGTAAAGTGGGTTGTATGGGAGCCCCTCTTAAATATTTTTTTCTGTGTTTTTTTAGTATTTGTTGTTATAGCGGCAACATAAATACATAATCTGTGAAAATTTTAACTGTCTAGCTATCAAGGTTCATGGGATACAGCCTGGTGGCAGGAGGACAGACGGACAGTGGGGTCTTAGGGTCCCGTTTCTCCCTTTGAATACAAAATCAAAGGAACAAAGTTTGTATGGGACAACTTGATTCCTCAATCTAATCTACTAATTCTACGCGGAAAGGCTAGTCTTAATGCTATTTATGTTGCCAAACGCAACGCGCCAGAAATACCCGTCTTTGTTAGCCGTCTTTGTTTGCCGTAAATTGTTAAGTAATTGTAACAAATGCGTTTCGTTTTTCTCAAAAGTGCTGAGAATTGTAGGTGAAAACCGATATTTTGGGGTAATTTGAGAAGAAAATTTCTTGTCATTTCAAAGCTAGAAGACTACTTTTAATTCTTATCCATAGCTTCAAAACTACAGGGAATATTTGGCTCAAAGTCACATTAAAATGTCGGTAAAAATCTTACCTACTAATTCCATCTCAGAAATTTTGAGGAAACAAAACACATACGTAACAATCAACAATTGTTCACCGACGAATAGTTGGCGTATAGACTCCCCCCCCTTAATATAACGCCATCACATGTTCGCTGTAGATCGGAGTCGGAGCCGGCTCGGGAGGGTGTGTGGTCCGTCGAGGCGGAGCAGAGACTCCGGGCTCACGCCGCGAGGCTCAAAGCTGCTACCGTCGCGCACAGGCCCACTACGCCGCCCGCGCTCTTCTCATATCATGGTAATATACCACTATAGCTTATAACACGCCTCGCTCGGCCTTACTTATCACTATCACTACATAGTATAAAACAAAGTCGCTTTCTCTGTCCCTATACCCCTATGTATGCTTAGATCTTTAAAACTACGCAACGGATTGCGGATGCAGTTTTGTTTAATAGATAGAGTGATTCAAGAGGAAGGTTTATATGTATAATACATGCATAATATAGCCGTGTGAAGCCGGAGCGGGTCGCTAGTATATTATATAAACTAGCTGAAAAAAACCTAAAAACACATCGAATATGAAACAAAAAATAAACTTGTAGAAAGACCACATAGAACTACATATGGGAAGAGAACTATAGTATCTGAAGGAGTGAGGCTATACAACGATCTGCCTGATGATATTGAAGAGTCGGATAGTGTACAAATAGTACAGTCATTTGGTCGAAAAAATAGAAGTTACCTGGAAAGTTTTCCGGGAGTTTTGAAAATTGGTAATTTTATAGATTTTGACGTGCTCTTTCCGAATTTTAACTTTGCCACCTCGTATCTTTGCCGCTCGCGCCGCCATATTGCAAAAATGGCGCCTAAAAGCAGTTTTTTGATAATAATTCCTTTCCGACGCATTTTACAAGAAAAACATATCTATACAAAATAATAGTAGAGAAAATTTCCTACAATTTGTGTCATAACCTTTTTTTCCTAAAACCAATAGTTTAGGCGTACGAGCGCCGTAAAGTGTAGTTCAACACACGTTTCGGCAGAAATACTCATTTCCACACCACCATGAGGTAGAGAAAGCGGCGCGTTTTTTTTATCGTGGTATCCCCAGTAGGCCTAATCCACATCTGACTCACTATTTCAAAATTTAGTTTTGCTTTAATTTGCTTTAATCGTTCAATGTATTGGTCGGAAGCAATAGCACTTTTAGGTGTTATACAATGAATGCCACCCATAGCATGAAAAGTATTATGCCCATCTAATGTTTGCGTGTTGAAATCGGCGTTGTCGAAAACAAACTGTGAAAACGACTGATCAAAGATATTCAATGGTGAGCGCATTATAGTTGAAACTTCGAACAGCATTGCTTAACAAATGGAAGAAAAAAAGCATTGCTCTTGCACATTCTATTATTGCCGCAGCAAGGCCGAAATCTTTTATATCATCAGTTCAGGTCGGAGTAGCAGTATTTTTATTTCAAAAATATGGATCTCGACGATTGATAGATACTTTATCATATCTCGGATTTTGCTCTTCGTACACCGAAGCAATGCTGTTAGAAGTTTCAGCTATAATGCGCTCATCATTGAATATCTTTGATCAGTCGTTTTCACAGTTTGTTTTCGACAATGCCGATTACAACACGCAAACATTAGATGGGCATAATACTTTTCATGCTATATAGGTGGCATTCATTGTATAACACCTAAAAGTGCTATTGCTTCCGACCAAAACATTGAACGATTAAAGCAAATTAAAGCAAAACTAAATTTTGAAATAGTGAGTCAGATGTGGATTAGGCCTACTGGGGATACCACGATAAAAAAAACGCGCCGCTTTCTCTACCTCATGGTGGTGTGGAAATGAGTATTTCTGCCGGAACGTGTGTTGAACTACACTTTACGGCGCTCGTACGCCGAAACTATTGGTTTTAGAAAAAAAAAAAGGTTATGACATAAATTGTAGGAAATTTTCTCTTCTATTATTTTGTATAGATATGTTTTTCTTGTAAAATGCGTCGGAAAGGAGTTATTATCAAAAAACTGCTTTTAGGCGCCATTTTTGCAATATGGCGGCGCGAGCGGCAAAGATACGAGGTGGCAAAGTTAAAATTCGGTAAGAGCACGTCAAAATCTATAAAATTACCAATTTTCAAAACTCCCGGAAAACTTTCCAAGTAAAAATACCAAATGACTGTACTAAAACATATTTTTAAAAGAAAACTTAAATTGCATTTTGCCAAGCTAGAATGATAGCCTTTTTTTTTTCTTTCTTCTCAATTAACTTGTTATTAGAACTACCTACTTAACTGTTAACACGTCAGAGGTGAATACTTAACTACCTATACGAGGTGGCAAAGTTAAAATTCGGTAAGAGCACGTCAAAATCTATAAAATTACCAATTTTCAAAACTCCCGGAAAACTTTCCAAGTAAAAATACCAAATGACTGTACTAAAACATATTTTTAAAAGAAAACTTAAATTGCATTTTGCCAAGCTAGAATGATAGCCTTTTTTTTTTCTTTCTTCTCAATTAACTTGTTATTAGAACTACCTACTTAACTGTTAACACGTCAGAGGTGAATACTTAACTACCTATACGAGGTGGCAAAGTTAAAATTCGGTAAGAGCACGTCAAAATCTATAAAATTACCAATTTTCAAAACTCCCGGAAAACTTTCCAAGTAAAAATACCAAATGACTGTACTAAAACATATTTTTAAAAGAAAACTTAAATTGCATTTTGCCAAGCTAGAATGATAGCCTTTTTTTTTTTCTTTCTTCTCAATTAACTTGTTATTAGAACTACCTACTTAACTGTTAACACGTCAGAGGTGAATACTTAACTACCTACTTTTATGTTTGTATCTCATTTTAAGTGACTATTGTCTTATGAGAATAAATATCTTTAAACCTAGCTGCGCTCCGAGGTTTCACCCGCGTAAGTCCCGATCCCGTGGGAATATCGGGATAAAAAGTGTCCTATATTTTTCAATTCGATCTAGCAGTTCCTGAGATCAGCGCGTTCAACCAAACAACGGAAGCCCTCAAAGATGAATAATCTTCCCCGTTTTTTCCACATTTCCCACTGATTCTTCGCTCCTATTGGTCACAGCGTGATGTTATATAGCCTAAAGCCTTCCTCGATAAACGGACTATCCAACACAAAAATATATTTTCATTTTGAACCAGTAGTTCCTGAGATTAGCGCATAAGTACAAACAAACTCTTCAGCTTTATAATATTACTAGGGACCCGCCCCGGCTTCGCACGGCTATATTATGCATGTATTACACATATAAACCTTCCTCTTGAATCACTATCTATTAAAAAAAACCGCATCAAAATCCGTTGCGTAGTTTTAAAGATCTAAGCATACAAAGGGACATAGGGACGGCGAAAAGTGACTTTATTTTATACTATGTAGTGATAGTGATAGTGAAAGTTTGTGTGTTTGTTTGTTACTCCTTCACGTAAAAACCACTTTAGAGACCTGGATAAACATTATAAGCTACTTTTTACGGGATTTACGCGGGCGCAACTAGTAGTAATAAAGTAGCCTTTATTTCAGGACTTTAGCTATCTACAAGAAAAGTTTCAACGCAAATGCTCCCATACGCTATTATTTTGCCAGAGACGGAAAGATGAAAATTGTAGAAAACTACAGAAGAAGCCATTTGATTCAATTTGCCCTACTATGTATGTTTCCAGGAGTTAATCTCTATCAGCAACACTATCGTTTGGTATAAAAATATAGTGATTAGTTTTTTTGCAAAATCAACAGGTTCGATTCCTGGCTAGGGTAATAACTTTTTCAAAAATCTAATGATGCAGTTTTAGTTTTTATTAGAATCGGGCATGCAACTCCTTTTAGCATTTTCTGCTATCTCTTATAGTTTAGGATATAGCACTGAAGGCCCATGTAAAAAATTCACCCTGTATATGTATTTTACCCGTTGTCTAGTCACCATAACAGAAGCATAGTTGCATAGCTTGTTGGCTTGATGGCGCTGGATGAAAAGAAAAAACGGTCCAGTAATTTCTAAGCCTATTTGTAACAAACAAAAAATCAAAAAATGTTTCCTTTATAATATTTTTATAGATAATTTACAAAATGAAGTATTCTACATATTGTCTGGTCACCATAACACAAGCTTGGTTGTTGTGATTTGATTGATCTATATTATATAGTTGCTAAACTCGGCCGCTAGATGTCGCTGTGTGTAATGTCGTATAATTTCAGATATAGTAGTGGAAGAGCTGCCGAAGTCGATGAATAATTACAACATGGCGGACATGGAGGCAGCTGTGCTCATGCAGGTATGTCTGGTCACTATAACACGAGCCCAGTGAGCTTCTTGGCGCTCTGTACACTGTCCTACTATAATTATTTATTGTTCAGGAAAATTATCTGATTTATATCCGTTGTCTGGTCACCATAACACTGAATAACACAAGCCTAGTTTCTTAGCTCAGAAGCTAGATGGCGCTGTGTAAAGTATCCCACAATATTAAAATATCGATAAAATAAACCCAAAAGTGTTTTAGCCGGATCCGGAGTGAGCGAGCATCTTCGCGAGGCCTCGGTCAGTCAAGAAGTCGAGTTCTCGTAAATAACATCGTTGAAATTACATTACAATAACATTCCGATTACATTACAATTGCGTTTCGATTACATACAAAATACCCTCAAAGTAGCTCAACATACCCCCTAAGTCAGCTTTTGGTATTCTTGAGAATTTTTATTTATTATTTTTTGCAATCGAAATGTAATCGGAATGATATTGCAATGTAATTAGAACAATGTTATTAACAAGAATTGGCCTTCAGAGCGTGGCTCGCGATCATCAGGACCCGGCTAATGACGAGGAAGTTCCCAGTAGTTGAACTCGTAAGGTCACCCAGTCTATTAAGAAAATAAAGAATATTATTAATTTAATCTAATAAAGTTCCCAGCAGATCCATAATTTGAAATCTGGATCCAATGAGAAATATATATTTCTCGATTTAGAAATCGACTAAGAATGAAAAATTTCAGTAGATCGACAATTTGAAATTTAGATCCAAGATCCAGATCTGGATCTGGATTCAAGATCTTCTGAGAATCATCCACAATATGTTGTATGTACAATCAACGGTCAAAAGTACACCCCCACGGTAACGTTTACAATCCCGTGCAGCACTACTAGAACATTATAACAACGTAACCTGTGGATCGAACCCACGTCGGTTGGAGTAGCGGGCGGCCCCTTATACCACTCACACAACTAAACACATAGCTAACATGTTGACAAATAATAATCACACTGAGTACTTTTAATTAAAGTATTTATGTTTGTGTGTAACGTCTATTAGAAGAAGGTCGTAAGTCCAATACTTGTTTATAGTATTATTGTAGCAAACTGATAGTGTACTTATGATCCATACTGTACGTTCCAGGAGGTGCTAGCGGCGCGGGAGGCTCGAGCTGTCCGCGAGGCCAACTCACATACAGACAAGATTAAGGTAAATATTATATATTATGGACCAAGTGATAAATTAAGGCATTAGGAATAATTCAAAAAAAAAAAAAAAAAAATACAAATATATTTATTCATCGAAAGTTGAGGTACATAATTAGTTCTTACATGTCTAGGTAGGCACCTTATATTACTACAGGTTATATTATATCTAGTTACATACTCTAGTCCCCACACTAGGATACCCTGTGTTGTGGGTGACTAGTCTCTTCCTACTAGGCGCAAGCTACTTACTTAAAAAAAAAAAAAAAAGGGTAAACAAATATTATTAATACAAAAAAAAAAAAAAAGAAAAATAGAGGGTAGAAACTAATACTTACTTAAATGACATAATACATAGGTATATTCATCTATAAAAAATATCAGACTATAACACTTGAATCCACCTATCGCTAAAACCATCGGATATTTGTAGGGCTCCCATGTAAGAACAAACTAATTACAAACTAAATCGGGCAAAGTGATTAATTATCATCTAAACTGTAATATTTGACGACCCAGTTGGCACAATGGTCACCATGCCGGACTGCCAAACACAAGGTTGCGGGTTTGATCAGCCTCAGACAAGTATTTATGCTTAGATATTTGTCTGTGGTCTGGTTGTTTCTATGTATTATAAGTATATATTTACAAAAGAAAAGTATTTATGTAGTATATGAGTTGTCTAGCACCCATAACATAAGTCTAGTTCCTTAGCTTGGTGCTAGATGGCGATGTGTGGAATGTCCTGAAATATTTATTAATATTTTATAATATTTAATATTTATTATATTGTCTGGGCATTATGAATATTGCTACGTGATTGTTTGGCAAAAGTCTAATTCTCGTAAATAAAATGGCAATATCATTCCGATTGCATTTCAATCGAAACATATTCTTGAGAACACCATAAGCTGACTTTGAGGGAATTTTGAGCTACTTTGAGGGTAGTGTTTGTAATCGAAATGCAATCGGAATGATATTGCAATGTAATTTACGAGAATTAGCCTTCTGATAATAGAGATAGATTGAGTTTTAATTGCTAAGAACTACTGGATTCCAAATGATAAACCTTTCTAGTAAAAATAATTATTAGTCTCACTGATTATTCAGATTCCTTAAAGTTAAGTTAATTTAAAGTTTTATCGAAGGCCAATTCTCGTAAATGACATTATTCAAAATACATTTCAATATCATTTCGATTGCAAGAAATACCCTCTAAGGATGTTTTTTGTAATCGAAATGCAATGTGATTTGATCAATGTTATTTACGAGAATCGGCCCTCAGAGCGCCTGGCCACCATAACACAAGCGTAGTTCCCCCCTCCGGCCGCTAGATGGCGCTATATACAACATGTACACGATATGTTCCAGCACGACGCGAGCCGCCGCAAGAAGCACCACTGGCTTCACACGCAAGCTTCCGAAACTGATCTATAGTTATTGTCGTCACCATATTACAAGCCATTACATACATATTCCCATTTCGATAGAACCCGGTGACATTCTTTGACGAAACCTCGACGTGGAGTTGCATTTGATTTATTTAATTTTACTCATAAAAAATATTCGCCATTTTTCTCTTGTTGAAACTAGAAAACGAAAGAAAGAAAAGATAAATAATATTTGACACTGGCGATATGCACAAATCGTGCTAAGCCAAAACTTGTCAAATAGGATGGAAATTCAGAAAGATAATTACCTAAATATATCAATAAATAATAATAAAATGTCAATATTATTAGATATTTAGTAAATTATTGAGCACTTAAACAACCTTTGGAATTATGGTCGCCGTACACGGTCAATATGGCTTGATTTAATCTCTAACTAAACTCTGTTACGTAGGGTTCCGTATCCAAAGGGTTAAAACGGGACCCTATTACTAAGACTCCACCGTCTGTCTGTCTGTCAGCAGGCTGTATCTCATGAACTGTGATAGCTACACAGTTGACATTTTTACAGATTATGTATTTCTGTTGCCGCTATAACAACTATGTAATACTAAAAACATAATATAATGATACGGAACCCCTCGTGCGCTCGTCCGACTCACGCTTGGCCGGTTTTTTTTTAACGTACGTACCTGACAATAGATGGCAGCACATGAATAATTTTAGTTGGTTCTATTCAAGTAATTTGATCAATTAGACATGACCGTGTACGACGGATCTTAGTTAAAAAAAATGTTAATAACTTTAAAATATTAAAAGAAATATAAAATTATAAATGTTAAAACTAACCCAAGCCTTGTATATTTGCTAAGAATATATATTAAAATGTTGCTTCATGCTGTTAGCCCCCTTTTGATATATTAAATAATATAAAAAAATAACTTTTTCTGAACTTGTACCCACCAATCTGAAAACCCGGCTGCGTATATTGAAATGCTAGTTCAATTTTGGCAGTTTTTAGGGTTCCTTTTTTACCTTTTGAGGTACGGCCTCAAAAGGTAAAAAATGAACCCTTATAAGATCACTCTCTTGCCTGTCTGTCTGTCAGTGTCACCACTGATTTTCTCAGAGACGGGCGGACCTAGCAAGTTAAACCAGATACTGAGGTCTAAAGTCTCTATTAGATGTATAATCAAGGTCCTGAGTCAACACGATATCAAAAGATATGGGCAAATTTACATCTTCGCAAAAACCTGTAAGTATCAAAATTTACCTTAATTTTCTACTTTTTTTTGTACTGCAATACGTCCATCGTTCTAAGCATGTGGGGACGTACTGAACTAGCATTTGTATTTACGTATCCGGGGAATAAAATTAGATCTAAAATCTTAACGATGTTAAATATTAAATCCTAATTCCTTAATAGAGAATCTCGCTTTCAAATTGACTGTTTATGCATTTATTTTATAATATAGATAGTATATTTTTGTTTGTCTGTCTAATGGCCTTTATTTTAACTATTCTCTACAGTGACCCGGTTTCACTCGGGTACGTAAAAATGAGGTAAAAAAAAAAGAATTATCTTAATTGGTTAGACCGTCTTTATACAAGAAACAAATATACGAATTGATAACCTCATTTTATTGGAAATCAGTTAATATTAAAAAAAAGTCTAGTTCTAAAAACACTCAATAGATGGCAGACCAAGTTCGCTACACGATTTTAAAAACTTAAAGATGTCTAAGTGTATAACGAGGCTGTATGGGCTATTAATTCATCTTTTGCCTTCCCCGAAAAGGCAGTAAAGTACAAAGAAATATGTTTGTTCGACCCAGAAGTTAGATCTCAACGCCATCTGTCGAGTGGTTGAGGAACTGAAGCGTATCCGGGTGGAGGTCATTAGTTATTGTGATATATACATTGTGTTTCAATAAGGGTGTTGTCATACGATTGGGGGTTGTTCTAGACGTCTACGCGAACTACTTTTGTTCTACGACTTTAGAAAAATTCAATCTGGTTTCCGAAAATGTCGAAGTTAATATTATTCACTTAAAAATCAGCTGTTTGTTGGAGTTAGAGGTCAATGACCTATGTATTCTATTAGTTTAGACTACTATTTTTGATAATGGTCTTTATTTCCTAAAAACAGCAAATTTTTTTCTATAACCTCAAAGAATAATGGTGAAATTTCGAACAAAAAGGCCATAGTATGCAAGGAGGTTAAGTTCTCGAAGTTCCTATATGTGTAATGGCGTCAGACGATGATGGAGATAATGTAAAACACGTCACTTTAAATGCTTTTAACTTGTTTCCACATCTAGTTCACGAAATAAAATAAATTTTATTGTAATGTAGCAACACCAGGGTTCGAAAATATCCGATATTTATAATAAATATCAAAATATCGGATTTTTTTGATATATATCGGATATATATAAAAAATGTGATATTTACATGATATTTATCCATTTTGTGTGACAGCCATATTGTTATTGTATTGTAATATTTATGTATACTGTTTGCATATCTATGTTTTATAAACATAATAAATTGTTAAAAAAAAAAAAACAACATATGAAAGAAAAATCAACTCAAAAACATAAAATCTTCTTATAAATAAAAAAAACAATTAAAATCATAAACTAAATCAGGTAAAATCAACTCAAAAAGATAAAATCTTATAAATTCCAATCATTCAATGGCTTCATTCATTTTCTGAATACGTACAATAATACTTAAAATACCTAAACTTTAAACGTTAATACCTAAACTTACTATTAGGGAGTATGTTTTAACTTTACTCCAACGCCATCTATATTTAGAATGGAGAACTACAGTAGAAAACTGCAAAACATGACTTATTTCCATAATTTTTTTTTTAAATTTTTGTGTTGATATATATCACAAAAAACCCTTTGATATATATCGGATATATATCATGATATATATCCATTGATATATATCCTCGAACCCTGAGCAACACGGAGAATTTTATCATATTTTTTCTATTCCTTGCCATCATTATTTAAAAAATAAAGTTCGATATTCCAAAAGTTGTTCGCGTAGACGTCTCGAACAACCCCCTACCGTATTACAATACGTTCGTTGGAACACACTGTATATTATGTAAGGATGTCTGTCTGTCTGTATGTAATATAAACGTAGGGGGCGATGCGATGCTGGTGCTAGACTATGTATGTAACAACTAAATAAATATATATTAAACTAATTACATCTTGCCTTTTATTTCTCACTAGCAGCGTTCCGCGGTTTCACCCGCGTAACTCCCGATCCCGTGGGAATATCGGGATAAAAAGTACCCAATGTTACTCCCAATGAATCAATCTATCTTCATGCCGAGTTTCATCTAAATCGGTCCAGTAGTTTCTGAGCCTATTCAAATATCTTTCCTCTTTATAGTTTCTTAGTATAGACATTTATTCTGGGAATTTGACATTTTGTGACTGTTCGACATTTTAGGAAACTTACATTCTGGGAATCTGTCATTTTGCAACCGTTGGACATTTTAGGAATTGTTACATTTAGGGAAATTGATATTCTGGGATATTATAAACTTAAACGAAATAAAAACCATATTTAAAATGTATGTATCTCATTTAATTTGAAACCATCTTATATTTATAAAGAACATGATACATATTGCAGTTTATATTATATATAATATATTATATATCTATACATCAGTGTGAGGTGGTTCATGTAGGAGCCAAACGCAAAACGTCCTGTCGCAGAAAACTAAGGTCCTAGGTAAAAGGAAGCTCTTTTTTCAACCTTGATATGAGTGAAAAATAACAAGAAAATAACAAATAGTTTAACAGATTGATGGTGGTTTGACCTATTTTACGAAATAATTAGTTTTAATTATGATGGCCGGTGACGCCAAATTGACCATTTACATTTTTTGGTAGTTTTTCAGTTTTGATACAATCCGTTTTGATACATTAAATTGCAACTAAATGCTATTTTATTGTTGTCAATCGCTTCAATAGTTTGTATTTTAGGGTTCCGTATCATTATATTATGTTTTTAGTATTTGCTGTCATAGCGGCCACAGAAAGACCCGTTGTTTTACTTTAATAACAGAGGTATTGATTACCTACAACACACAGAATACATTATAGCTACAACGAAGAACAAACACAGTGCAACAGTCCTTTTTTCCTTCTAAGGTATAATTTTGAGGAATCCTTTCTCAATGCTCCCCTACTCGTGATAAAAGGAACCCTCATGGACTCGTAGATCGTGTAATTTTAGATATTTCTTATCATTACACCAAAATGTAGCAAAAGGTCTCTCATACAAACACACACAACAATTTTTCAGTAATTATTAATTTTAGTTACCGGTGGCAAGCGTTTTGCATTTGGCTCCTAACTGTACATACAAAACATCGTCGTTTTGAACCGATTTTGAGTATCCTTTCACAAATAGAAGCTACATTATCAAGACGTGTAATATGATACTGTTTATCCCGAAATCCCCACGGGATCGGGATCTACGCGGGTGCAACTGAAGTATAGAGATATAATGTATTACATATTATAATACTTGTACTAAACAATAGAGAGTACATGTTTTGTTAAAAAATAATCTCAAATTCATTCACAAGGTGTCAGTTAATAAAATAAAAGGGAAGAAATTCTTTAGTCGTATAATTATGTACATGCTTTTCCGGCATTTTATTTATTTTTTATGAACCTATTTTGTTTATTTTTTTTTGCTAGAAAGGGTATTTCAAAGGCGAAAGAATTACGACATGAATTGTAACCTACCCTTAGGCAATCAAATATTATATTTTAGTTTGTTGCGAGAGTCCCGCTTTTAGTTGCAGTGTCTTCTCGTTCGAAGACGCACATTCTCACATAGTTTTTAAGACGATTCAATCAGTGATTTCATACAAATGATTTTAATTGAATAAAGAAACTTTAACTTAGACTATGTTATTGGTTCGCTAAAATATTATTTGAACCCCTTGTGATACAATCTAATATTGATGTACTCTCTATTTAATGGTACAAGTATTATATGTCTAAATATAATTCATTTAATATATTACACGAATAAATCTTACTTAATATACAAATATAGTATTTATAATATATTTACACTTTTTATTTAATTAATATTTATTTTATTTAATCAGTTTTTTTAATTATTTTATATTTATATTTCATAATAATATAACAATATAAATTTTCTTTGTAACTCTGTATTTTAATGATTAAATTAGCTATATTAAAATAATATAAATTAACTTTTATCTAAAAGTTTCATAATTTTAACGGTATTTAATGACTTTGCAGTAAATTCAATGAGCTTTCTCAACGCAAACGTTATGAACTTAAACGTAAATTCGTAACTTTTAAACTAAAAATGACTTTTGGAAGCAATTTAATGAACTTTAATTCAAATAATAATGGCAAAACTTTAAACAAAAATGCCATGCCAAAAACAGACGAAGAATCTTATAGGGTTCCTTTTTTACCTTTTTAAGTACGGAATCCTAAAACGGAGTTTATTATATGTTTTCTATTTTTTTATATGCTCAAATATAGCATTGCCATCATTAACTATGAATTTTCTAATAATTTAATGAACTTTAACACAATTTAATGACTTAATTAAATGTAATGACCTTAATACCTATACAATAATACATTAAAATACGTAGTTACAATAAAATAACAAGTAGAGTACGATTGCTCGTACATCAAGTTCATGAGATCATACCGTATTAGTCTTGCGAAATTTCTATACACGAAACACTGTAGCTCGACACACGATAGCCCGACACGAAACGGGAACGATTCCGGGTTCGATTCCCGCCGTTAATACGATCTACAGACGACAGAACAATTAGGTATTGTATCCGCTATCCGGCCACCATAACACAAGCCTAATTTAAGCAAACTAGATGGCACTGTGTTAAATGTCCTGCAATATTTATATAACTGTAGTCATTTAAATTATATGGTTTTCAATAGCACTTTCTATTTTTAGGATATGGCTGTGCATTGTTCTTGCATACTTAGTACATCCTAACTTAGTTTTTAAGACGTTTCAATGTGATTGAGTTCAAATGAATAAAGAATTTCGACTTTGATTCAAGTTTGGTCGAAATTTGGGTCAAATCCTGTTAATATGATGGTATAAGTTTTTGACCTCAAACATGTAAGTAGATATTTTAGGTCCTGAAATGGATCTGACACAAATCATCCCATTCACAACTCGTCCCACGTTCGCAACTTGTCCCATTCGCTACTTTTCCCATCCGCAATACGTTCCGTTCCCATCATATCCCATTCGAAACTTGTCCCATTCGCGAATCGTCCTATTAAAAAACGAGTTGCGTATAGGACGAGTTGCGGCAGATCCCCTGAGACAACATAATATATGCTACTTATTATCCTGACTATCGGAACGCAGAAGGTTGTGGGTTCGATACCCGCCGTCGAACAAATATTCCTGTACTGTCCTGTGTGTGTTTTAACTGTATATATTTACAGAGGAAAGTAATTCGTTATCAGGTCACCATAACACAAACCTATTTACTTAACTTGGAGGCTAGATGGCGCTGGCTAAAATATCATGCAATATTTATTTATTTTTATAACTAAAATGTCATATACTTTTTTATGCGTTAGCTTGCATTTAGCATTTGTTTTAGAAAATATGTGTACATTTTAATCCATTAAAATGTCGTATTACCGTTAACATCGGGCTAGCGTATGTCGTACTAACATCAACCGAACAACAATAACATTTACACCGTGATTGAGCACATCGTGGGTCTGTGTACATCCATCTCAATATACAGGGCTATCGGTAACTATATCAACAAGCGGTTGAGGGACACTTCTGTGCATCTAAACAAACAACTTTTGCTCGCAGACTTTTGAAAATTCGAACATTTTATGGAAAATTTTGAGGTTATGTAAATTCAAAACAGCAGATTTTTTAAAACAAATGTCATTTAAACTTAGAACAGTAGATAAAACTTAAAAAATAAGTATCATCTTAAGGTTAATAACCTCTCCGTGTAAGGAACAGCTGATTTTCTGGTAATTATAACCTCAAAATTTCAAAAACATTTTTATTTGTGTACTTAATTTAATTTTTATTTGTGTTTTTTTTTATTTTAATATTTTGATATGAATAAAAGAATAGGTCAGCCAAAAAAAAAATCTGCTGAATTTTCAAAAGTCTTAGAACAAAAGTTGTTTGTTTAGATGCACAGAAGTGACCCTCAACCGCTTGTTGATATAGTTACCGATTACCCTGTACTATATAATATATTCGTTTATTTATATTTATATATAAGTTATTTTATATACAACTAACATATACATACGTATGTGGGATTGTAAGGTTGCAGTGCAGATGCTCGAATTCGCATTTCACCCAGTTGTTCAAGTTTTTCAGGTTTGGTACAATCATGATTTGGACCAATCATAATGAGGAGACTAACCATGATTTAGATCAACAACGACTTACGCCCGTATTAATAAATCGCTCTCAATATCGATCTTGAGCGCGTATCAGTCGAGTGAGTCTTGAGATTTGGTCACTATCTTAAGTTAGGCGTTAATTAATAGATAAAACTCAAGTTTTAACCAGGCTGATATCGCTCTTGAGATTTGAGACTGATCTTGAGAGCGACTTTGAATATAACGCTTTGTTCTTACCTTGAATTATATGTTCTTACCCTATGGTAGGAAGTGTCGTCATATTTTGCCGTCAACTTGTTTTTAATGTGAAAATATTTTAAAAAATGTAAGATTTGTATAGCCCGCAATCAGACTTGAGTTCATGAAACTACATCTTGAGACATATCTTGAGAGCTGAGTTTGATTTATTAATACGGTATGTCTCAAGTGATACGTTGCTCTTTAATCGCGTCTTAAGATATGTTTATTAATCAGCGCAACAACTCAAGAGCAAACTCAAGATTGAAATCGATATTGAGTTCGGTTTATTAATACGGACCTACGACCAATTTGAACCATTATGAATTGGAATGATTTCAACAAATCACGAATGTAAGCGATTTGGCTCAAAAACAAAAACCATTAGACCAATGGTCGGCAACCTTTTGGCCAGGCATGGACCACGAGGTGGCAACATAAGCTAAAGGCGGGCCGCATTCGTGATATTAACTCTAGGTCGCATTTGGGAGGCTATTTCATGTATGTTAGCTGACATATCATATTTATAACTTACTAGCGACCCGCTCCGCACGGCTATATTATGCATGTATTATACATATAAACCTTCCTCTTGAATCACTCTATTCATTAAAAAAAACCGCATCAAAATCCGTTGCGTAGCTTTAAAGATCTAAGCATACAAAGGGATATAGGGACAGAGAAAGCGACTTTCTTTTATACTATGTAGTGATTTACAAAACATTCAAGGGCCGTGCGTTGCCGACCGCTGAATTAGACGAATAGGACCATGATTTCTTGGAGCAACGTGAAACGTTGGCCACCAATTGGACCAATTGTGATTTGAACTACCAATCATGATTATAACATGATATGGACCATTCACGATTAGGATCAACAATGATTTAAACCAATTATGATTTGGACCAATCTTGAATTGAGGTACTTAATTGCGAATTAGACTAACTCTGTCATATTTTGTAACATAATCTGTCAAAAAAATATAAAACATTAACATATTAAAAATTAAAAGGTGCCGTGCGCAGTATTTAACAAAAAAAGGACTAGTAAATGAATATTTTTTTATAAAGTCGATAATTCAAAGATAATTCATTCAAAAGTAAAATAAGTTTAAAAACAAATAAATGCAAAAATTAATCTCAAAAATGACTTGACACGCGTGAAGCTACGGCACGGAGCTAGTATATTTATATTTCTAGTGAAATTGTTAAAAAAAATAACGATTAAATTCAATGTATTTGCGCACCGAACCTTAGGCCTCTACCAGATAACGTAGTCACGATCGCTTTGAAACAAATCGAAGATAAAACAATATATTATTAATGTTTAATAGACTTTATAAAGGTAGTTTGCAATTAATCGTATTATATATTTTTTATTTTAATTCATTTAGATAGAACGGGTCGCGATCGCTTTTTGAATACCTCGACGTTTCGGTAGGGTTACACCTGCCGTGGTCACCACTAGACACGGGCAGGTGTAATCCTAAACGCGGCTCATTTTATTAAAAACTAGCTTCGACTCGCGATTACACTCGCCTTCGATTTTTTTTTCATAGGAACCTTCTCTTAAAAATAACAAACACAACAACAAAAAAATTAGCGAAATTGGTCCAGCCGTTAACGCGTGATACCGTGACCAAGGGGAATAGGGATAAATTTTATATGATAGACTAGCTTTAAGGGAGCGTTATTTACAAGTTAAAAGTATTATAAAATAACTCAACTTGAAATGTAAATTTCCATCGATATATTAGAAAAGCGATCGCAACCGCATCGTCGTTACGCGGTAGATTCACTGACAAATGTCATTATTATAAATAAGTTATATTTTATTATTTATTATTCTGTTCCCACGATCGAAACTACTGAACGGATTGGCTTATCATTCTAGGGTTACATGTGGATCACTGGGGGTGACGTGGATCAGATGTGGCAACACATTGATCATATGTGTCAACCTGGATCAGTAGTGGTAGCTTTTACATCAGTTGTGACACTTTGTCGATCAATTGTGGCACCTTGTTGATCAGCTGTGGCACCTTCTCGATCACTTGTAGCAACTTGGATCAGTTGTGGCAACTTGCTGTGGCAGTCCCCCAGCTGCGGGTCGGTGCAGGTCAAGCCGAGGTGACCTTGGTCCAAGTGGCGCCACCTGTAATATATTATGACACCCTTACAGCCTGTGGCGTTACAACCACAGGCTGTAAGGGTGTACGCCCGAGGGCGGAAGTAGACTACTAACTAAAACGTTGCCCGACAACTATTATTATAGCTCGATTCAAGCAGTCTGCATTCGCCCTTTATTTTTTTTTGTAAATACATATTACATAATAATATACATAAAGAAATATCTAGACTAATAAATAGGTAACACATTATTGTTTCATACATAAACTTCTTAATAGGATATACTTAAATCTATTTAGTAAAAAAAAAAGTTTATAGAGCAACGTGGATAAGGAAATGTATTTATTTCCTGTTTGGAAGCAATAGGGACAGTGGAAATGAGATTGTTTCCCGTTTGGAAGCAATGGGAAAAGTGGATATAAATTTATTTCCCGTTTGGAAGCAACGAGAAAAGTGGAAATTTAATTCTTTCCCCTTTGGAAGCAACGGGAAAAGTGGAAACTGAATTATTTCCCGTTTGGAAGTAACGGGAAAAGTAGAAATATATTTATTTCCCGTTTGGAAGCAACCAGAAAAGTGGAAATTTAATTATTTCTCGTTTGGAAGCAACGAGAAAAGTGGAAATGTATTTATTTCTCGAAGCGAACCATCGCTGAACGGGTGAAGGAACACATCGCCGCGGTCAAGAATTGCCAGGTGGAGAAGTCAGCGATTGCCGAACATTTATTGTTATCAGAACCAAACCACTGGATTGAGTTGCAATCACCGCGTGTCCTTTCCAATGAGCGACATTACTACCCTAGAATTGTGCGTGAAGCGGTTGAAATTAAGAAACATGATAATTTCAACCGGGAAAGTGATTACAAGCTCTCATCTACGTGGAATCCAGTAATAAGAATGTGCAAGTGTCGCGAAATATCTCCGGATATATCTTCGGATATAGTGAGTGTGGTGTGCCGCGGCCCTTATGACTGTTGACAAAACTGTTTATAAAATCGAGTGTCGGTACTCGACCTACCCTCGGTTACTACCCTTGGAAGCAATAGGGACATTGGAAATAAATTTATTTCCCGTTTGGAAGCAACGAGAAAAGCGGAAATGTATTTATTTCCCGTTTGGAAGCAACGAGAAAAGTGGAAATTTAATTATTTCTCGTTTGGAAGCAACGAGAAAAGTGGAAATGTATTTATTTCTCGTTTGGAAGCAACGGGAATAGCAGAAAAGTATTTATTTCCCGTTTGGAAGCAATAGGGACATTGGAAATAAATTTTATTTCCCGTTTGGAAGCAATAGGGACATTGGAAATAAATTTATTTTCCGTTTGGAAGCAACGAGAAAAGTGGAAATTTAATTATTTCCCGTTTGGAAGCAACGGGAAGAGTAGAAAAGTATTTATTTCTCGTTTACCGAACGGGAAAAATAGAAATGTATTTATTCCCGTTTGGAAGCAACAGGAAAAGTGGAAATATATTTATTCCCCGTTTGGAACTAACTGGAAAAGTGGAAATGTATTTATTTCTCGTTTGGAAGCAACGGGAAGAGTGGAAATGTATTTATTCCACATTAGTTACGTAAAAAAATTATAAACAGGGTGATCATGATCAGTAAAGAGGTATACAATATTTTAATTAAAATGTATTGTAAATAAATAGAAAGTGACAAGGTTACTGAGACTACTTATGTATAGATCTTGTGGTAGATATTGTTATATATCTCTTGTTTCTACTCTTAATTGTAGTCTTCTTTAATTATGTCGTGTATTAAACCTCCTTTTATTCCGTCATTCAAATTACTGGACTTTTATTTAAAAATACATTATTTTGTTGGCTTGGCAATAACGTATGGAAAGTTTCAGCTAAATGTTCATCTTTTCCGTTTCGACCACCTTTGGTTTCAGTTTCAATTGTCCTTCGCGTCCCGTTCGACAACCTTATTTTAAGAGGGGGGGGGGGGGTTGTTTGTCGATGGAAAGGCATTCCAATGCGACCAGAATACAGTCCAGTGGAAGTTTCAACTGTTTGTGATCGCGACGGCATCTCCAAAGCACAATTCATTCATTTGATGAAACAAACAATATTTAATGATCTGATGGTTGACTTCTGACTTCCATCCACTGTTGCAGCAGCGCTTCTCACATCTTCAAAGAAGTAGGTCCCAACTGTCTTATATCAAAATGTCTTTAGTTATTGTTAATTTTTATTTTTTTAACAATGTATTTATTTTTTTATACACAAGCTTATTTTTTTCTTATTTTCTCTCAATTACTCTTGACCAAATACCAAACTAAGACCTTTGCTCTAGAAGTCTGGAGTCTGGAGTGGGAGTGGTTTGCAATGGACGTATAGCTGATATGATAATGAAATTCTATAGTAAACTGTTACACGGAGTGAGTGTGTGTGTCTGTGTATCGTTCCTGGATCGACGGAGGCTGTTCTTGGTCCGAATATCGAAGATTTTCTTTACTTTATGCAAGGCTCTTAAAGGCTTATTCAATCATTTTGTAATAAAAATCTATGACGTTTTCCAATATAGTTAGAATCTTCGATGGAACTAGCGTTAACAGGTACTTTCCTGGCGAATATCTACGTCATAACAGCTACCTCGGAGTCAAACCGACTAAAAACTCTCCGGTGACCCTCCTCGGTGCAGCTCGGAGGCCCGGGGTCTCATTCGAAATCTCCGGAGCTTTCATGCTCCGCGTTTATACGTGAAAACAATTGCCCCGTTTTTAATAAGGCGCGGGACCACACCGCAGCCAATCTCAGGTCCGCTTCTTCGAACGATCAGAGCCCCCGCTCTGATCGCTCAACGGACCAGATCCCCTTTTGGTAGACTTTTACGACGGGCAGGGGCTACCGTAGCCTTATTCTATTTCCCCCAGACTACGGGGTCATAACAGCTACCTGTATACCATTAAGCGCGCTCCGTCCATCGGATTGAGTTGTCCGTTGGTCAATAGATGGTGGACAGCATGGCTTCAACAGCTGGACCTGGATCTGGATGTAAAGGTCAGTACTAATGATCTGTGGAGAGGTTTTCTTCATTTCCAGTTGTTGAGAATGTCGGATCTTCAGGTCTCTAATCTTCTGGCACGTACATGATTTGGTTTATTTGTTACAATTATATGATTTCAAGGCTGTACCGAGCTTGATTCAGTAGAATATCTAATAAGAAATGTTACGTTGAAACTGTACCTAGAACGGATGCGTCTGATCGAGCTTCTATCTTGTTCCAGCTCGGTGCAGCCTTCACCAAACAAACGGAGTGACTTCTACTTTTGTCCGCAATTATCTCAAATGAATACAAAATAAACACGAATGAAGCGAACAGCTCTCTACCAGTGTGGACCGTCATCCGGTACAATATATACTTACTTACAACTGTTAAATTATGTCGACATATTTAGCGTTTAAAAATTGTATACCTCTACGTTAATCACCCTGTATTTCCCGTTTCTCTGTGAAATGTATTTATTTATTTCCAGTTTGCAAGGAATGGGGCAATAATTGTGAACAAACAGTTCGCCGCTATTTTAATGCGGTGCAATTATATTTCGAATCATAATAATTGCATTATTATAATATAGATGCAGTCGTAAAATGTCCATTTTTCAAAATGTCTAAAGGTAGATACCGTTATCATTTAAATAATTTGTTAAACTCAGACGTACAATTCCACGAACAGGATTCATAAACGTATATGTTTCAAGCGCTAACATAACGTATAAAAATACACGTCACGTATTGGAAACGATAATGAAACGCTTGGAATTATGGGCTCGGAATTATTATAGTCTTAGTCGCAAAATGTCTAATGGTAGCAAAATGTCCATATGATTTAGAAAACTTTCTTAATGTCAAAAAGGAAAACGAAGAATGCAACAATAAACTTTTTATTGACACGATATGTCAGAAATTCATAACCCATAGTAAATAGTTTATCTGAGTAACCACTCAGGGAAATTTAGGGGTATTCACCACATTTACCCCCAAATAGGTTGGAAAAATTTGAATATTTGTGGTGTTGTCCCCAAAATTCATTTTCGGGGGGAAGATGTGCTCTACCTAGGTGGAACATTATTCTTGTCCCCAAAATTCATTTTCGGGGGGAAGATGTGCTCTACCTAGGTGGAACATTATTCATGTTGGACATCCTCACATCCACATTATATGCGGTCCAGTGTCAGGACTGCCACAACTATGTGGATGTCCTGAGGCATAGGAGTTACTCATTTCTAGGGATCTAGACTGATCCAGTCTATCCAGTTTATAAAAAAGCATTCATAAACGTGTTTACACAGCTACAATAGATCAAAAGATCCACATAATATGATATCGAAAACTTTCATAATATCATAAAGGTAAACGAAGAATTTCTGTAAATCTAGATTCAAATGCAACAGAAATCCTATTCATTACCAATAGGTAGTTTATCTGAGTAAGAACTCAGGGAAATAATCATTTACCCCCAAATGGCATGGGAAAATTGTAATTTTTGTGGCATCTTACCCAAAATTCATTTTCGGGGGGGAGATGGGAGTCATAAAATCGCGTTCAAAAAACATGAGAATACACCATTTCAGAATTGAAATTGGTCAGACGTGTCAGTATAAAAATTTAAATTCTAAAACGTGAAAAAAGGTCTTTTGAACCGCGTTAGAGTTCAGCAGGAAAATTGGTATACTGAACCCAAGCATTAGTAATTGTCAGAACCGACAATTACTGAGGACGTCACATTGCATCATCAAAATTGTGGTTGAAAAGAGAAGTTAGGAAGGACGGTACCCCATGGTGGGCGCTAGCTGTTCTCTTCGTAGTTGGAACGTTATTCATGTTGGGTATCCTCACATTATATGCGGTCCAGTGTCAGGACTGCCACAACTATGAGGATGTCCTTCAACAAACAGGCATAAGAGTTACTCATTTCTAGGGATCTAGACTGATCCAGTCTACCCAGTTTATAAAAAAGCATTCATAAACGTGTTTACACAGCTAAAATATCGATAATGTATGGAATACGTGACGTATTGGAAACGACCCTTGGAATATTGGGCTCGGAATTATAAAAAAACAGCATCGACCATGGAGACAATGTCGACGTCGGAAAGGTCCACATATGATATCGAAAACTTTCATAATGTCATAAAGGTAAACGAAGAATTTCTGTAAATCTAAATTCAGATGCAACAGAAATCCTATTCATTCATTTAGGGGTATGCAACACATTTACCCCCAAATAGGTTGGAAAAATTTGAATATTTGTGGTGTTTTCCCCAAAATTAATTTTCGGGGGGGAAGATGTGCTCTACCTAGGTGGAACATTATTCTTGTCCCCAAAATTCATTTTCGGGGGGAAGATGTGCTCTACCTAGGTGGAACATTATTCATGTTGGACATCCTCACATCCACATTATATGCGGTCCAGTGTCAGGACTGCCACAACTATGTGGATGTCCTGAGGCATAGGAGTTACTCATTTCTAGGGATCTAGACTGATCCAGTCTACCCAGTTTATAAAAAAGCATTCATAAACGTGTTTACACAGTTACAATAGATCAAAAGATCCACATAATATGATATCGAAAACTTTCATAATATCATAAAGGTAAACGAAGAATTTCTGTAAATCTAGATTCAAATGCAACAGAAATCCTATTCATTACCAATAGGTAGTTTATCTGAATAAGAACTCAGGGAAATTCACATTTACCCCCAAATGGCATGGGAAAATTGTAATTTTTGTGGCATCTTACCCAAAATTCATTTTCGGGGGGGAGATGGGAGTCATAAAATCGCGTTCAAAAAACATGAGAATACACCATTACAGAATTGAAATTGGTCAGACGTGTCAGTATAAAAATTTAAATTCTAAAACGTGAAAAAAGGTCTTTTGAACCGCGTTAGAGTTCAGCAGGAAAATTGGTATACTGAACCCAAGCATTAGTAATTGTCAGAACCGACAATTACTGAGGACGTCACATTGCATCATCAAAATTGTGGTTGAAAAGAGAAGTTAGGAAGGACGGTACCCCATGGTGGGCGCTAGCTGTTCTCTTCGTAGTTGGAACGTTATTCATGTTGGGCATCCTCACATTATATGCGGTCCAGTGTCAGGACTGCCACAACTATGAGGATGTCCTTCAACAAACAGGCATAAGAGTTACTCATTTCTAGGGATCTAGACTGATCCAGTCTACCCAGTTTATAAAAAAGCATTCATAAACGTGTTTACACAGCTAAAATATCGATAATGTATGGAATACGTGACGTATTGGAAACGACCCTTGGAATATTGGGCTCGGAATTATAAAAAAACAGCATCGACCATGGAGACAATGTCGACGTCGGAAAGGTCCACATATGATATCGAAAACTTTCATAATGTCATAAAGGTAAACGAAGAATTTCTGTAAATCTAAATTCAGATGCAACAGAAATCCTATTCATTCATTTAGGGGTATGCAACACATTTACCCCCAAATAGGTTGGAAAAATTTGAATATTTGTGGTGTTTTCCCCAAAATTAATTTTCGGGGGGGAAGATGTGCTCTACCTAGGTGGAACATTATTCTTGTCCCCAAAATTCATTTTCGGGGGGAAGATGTGCTCTACCTAGGTGGAACATTATTCATGTTGGACATCCTCACATCCACATTATATGCGGTCCAGTGTCAGGACTGCCACAACTATGTGGATGTCCTGAGGCATAGGAGTTACTCATTTCTAGGGATCTAGACTGATCCAGTCTACCCAGTTTATAAAAAAGCATTCATAAACGTGTTTACACAGCTACAATAGATCAAAAGATCCACATAATATGATATCGAAAACTTTCATAATATCATAAAGGTAAACGAAGAATTTCTGTAAATCTAGATTCAAATGCAACAGAAATCCTATTCATTACCAATAGGTAGTTTATCTGAATAAGAACTCAGGGAAATTCACATTTACCCCCAAATGGCATGGGAAAATTGTAATTTTTGTGGCATCTTACCCAAAATTCATTTTCGGGGGGGAGATGGGAGTCATAAAATCGCGTTCAAAAAACATGAGAATACACCATTACAGAATTGAAATTGGTCAGACGTGTCAGTATAAAAATTCAAATTCTAAAACGTGAAAAAAGGTCTTTTGAACCCCGTTAGAGTTCAGCAGGAAAATTGGTATACTGAACCCAAGCATTAGTAATTGTCAGAACCGACAATTACTGAGGACGTCACATTGCATCATCAAAATTGTGGTTGAAAAGAGAAGTTAGGAAGGACGGTACCCCATGGTGGGCGCTAGCTGTTCTCTTCGTAGTTGGAACGTTATTCATGTTGGGTATCCTCACATTATATGCGGTCCAGTGTCAGGACTGCCACAACTATGAGGATGTCCTTCAACAAACAGGCATAAGAGTTACTCATTTCTAGGGATCTAGACTGATCCAGTCTACCCAGTTTATAAAAAAGCATTCATAAACGTGTTTACACAGCTAAAATATCGATAATGTATGGAATACGTGACGTATTGGAAACGACCCTTGGAATATTGGGCTCGGAATTATAAAAAAACAGCATCGACCATGGAGACAATGTCGACGTCGGAAAGGTTCACATATGATATCGAAAACTTTCATAATGTCATAAAGGTAAACGAAGAATTTCTGTAAATCTAAATTCAGATGCAACAGAAATCCTATTCATTACCAATAGGAAGTTTATCTGAGTAAGAACTCAGGGAAATTCACATTTACCCCCAAATGGGAAAATTGTAATTTTTGTGGCATCTTCCCCAAAATTCTTTTTCAGGGGGAAGATGGGAGTCATAAAATCGCGTTCAAATAGCCTTAGAATACACCATTAAAGAATTGAAATTAGTCAGACGTGTCAGTATAAAAATTCAAATTCTGAAACGTTAGAAAAGTTATTTTGAACCGCGTTCAGCAGGAAAATTGGTATACTGAACCCAAACCCGGTTGTGACAATTACATCAGTAATTGTCAGAACCGCGCGGTTTTCCACCGATTCTGAAATCGCGTGGTTCCCGCCGTCTCTGAACAAGCTTTTAAATGTAAAACATAGATGACGTCACATTGCATACTTTTGATTTTATTTACAGTATGCATACTCAAATATGCTGTATCAGGACTGCCACAACTATAAGGAAGTCCTCCATTACTTCACAAAAAAAAAAAAGATTTAAACATTCATAAACGTGTTTACACAGCTACAATAGCAATAATGTATACAATAAGTGACGTATTGGAAACGACCCTTGGAATATTGGGCTCGGAATTATAACAAACAGCATCGACCATGGAAACAATGTCGACGTCGGAAGGTCTGAAAAAGGAAGGAAGGAAAATTTCATAATGTCATAGGTAAGCGAAGAATTTCTCGCAATGTAAATTCAGATGCAGCAATAAACCTTGTATAACAAGATCAAAGATGTTTAAAGCAGTTCGGTTGGAAATTTGGTATTCAATGAACCAGAACCACCAAGCATAGTAATGCTTTCAGATTATTTACGCTTATACATACATTCATTAACGTCTCCGCAAAGTAAAAAAAATATTTTACTCATTTACGCAACAGAGGCGTAAATGAATAAAACAAGATGAGTTGGAAACCTAATTTTTCGTAGGCGGTGAAAATAAAAAAAAGTTGATTAAGACTGAGAGGCCCTTCGAAATTGAGGAAGAAACAGATTGGACGAGAAGAGATATATCTTTTAAATTAAAACATATCTTTCTCGTAAGATATAGGTGTAAGGTAAGGTAATGAAACACAATCAGTACCTACACTCATTGTAGGTACCTATATATAGTATATCTACCTCCCCCACCTATATAGGCCACGACACGACACCATCGACCAATGGCACGGCACCTGGCTGGTCTGCTGGCTTCCATAGTACGGGGGAATTGGTCACATAAACCGTTCATAGGCCTTTTTGATAGTCAACGTGTTTGACAGGGCGTGAAGCCCTGTCAAACACGTTGACTTGTGAAAACGGCGACTCGTCAAAATGCCTACATGTCAAAAACACGACTTGTCAAAACGTTGACATGTGAAAAAGGCGACTCGTCAAAATGCCTACATGTCAAAAACACGACTTGTCAAAACGTTGACTTGTGAAAAAGGCGACTCGTCAAAATGCATACATGTCAAAAACACGACTTGTCAAAACGTTGACATGAGAAAAAGGCGACTCGTCAAAATGCCTACATGTCAAAAACACGACTTGTCAAAACGTTGACTTGTGAAAAAGGCGACTCGTCAAAATGCATACATGTCAAAAAACACGAAAAAAGTGACATGTCAAAATGTTGACTTGTGAAAAAGGCGACTCGTCAAAATGCCTACATGTCAAAAACACGACTTGTCAAAACGTTGACTTGTGAAAAAGGCGACTCGTCAAAATGCCTACATGTCAAAAAAAACGAAAAAGGCGACTTGTCAAAATGCCTACATGTCAAAAAACACGACTCGTCAAAACTTTGACTTGTAAAAAGGCGACTCGTCAAAATGCTGACATGTGAAAAAGGCGACTCGTCAAAATGCTGACATGTGAAAAAAGCGACTTGTCAAAATGCCTACATGTCAAAAAACACGATTCGTCAAAAAGTTAACATGTGAAAAAGACGACTTGTCAAAACGTCAACATGTGAAAAAGACAACTCGTCAAAACGTCAACATGTGAAAAAGACGACACGTCAAAACGTCAACATGTGAAAAAGACGACACGTCAAAACGTTAAAATGTGAAAAAGACGACTCGTCAAAAAGTTAACGTGTGAAAATGTAGTGTGTAATTAATGTACCTAACATTCCTAAATATATTAATGATGTATCTTATTAATTAAAGTCAGTATTTACTCAGCACTCGTAATGGTTTTATTTCTCTCTATTGCACCTAAGTTCCATTAACCCTATAAAAAAGACGACTCGTCAAAACGTTAACGTGTGAAAAAGACGACACGTCAAAACGTTAACGTGTTAAAAAGACGACTCGTCAAAAAGTTAACGTGTGAAAAAGACGACTCGTCAAAACGTCGGAGTGAATATTGACGAGAAAGCAGTCTCTGGCTTGCCGTCACCGGCCGTCCAGAGTGGAGTCGCAAAGCAGAATGCCGAACGTCAGTGATGAGTTGGCCCGCTCGCTCGGACTACCAGCGATGACTTAAAATCCAGTAAGGCCTCTCCATCCTTCAAGCCACTCACGTTCCTGTTGCCCCCTTGCTGTAATTTACTCGGCTAATTAGGGTGGCCCAGTCTGAGAGTTGGCGAGTCTCCGCCTGCCATTTTTACGTGTTTATTGGACATTGTTACGGCAGGTGCCATAGTATCCATAGTTCCCCAGTATCTAGTCCACTACCATCCCATCACAATAGCTCAAGTAGTAGATTATCAATAGTTTCATCCAAACCGGAGGTTGTCCTTGGTTGCACTTTATAGTGTAGACAGGGATAATCGCCGGTTTAGAATCCACCCCATTGTTTGCTATTATACTTGTTATTGTAAAGGGCCTCTACGTGTTGGCTTCGGCTCCACGCACGCCTTCCAAAGATCCGGGGCTCCAAAGCCCCGTGATACAGGACGTATAACAGACATAATAATAATAATATTTTACAGCTGACAGAAACTCTACTATTTCTTCCCTGGACACTAAAACCTATAACTGCAATGACTGCCATGTCTTGGTTTTTTAATTTTCTAATTATCATAGAAATTAAGATTTAAAAAATTAAAATAAAAACAAAACATAGGGACACAGTCATGGCAGTTATAAGTTTTATGCAACAAAATTATTAGCTCTAGTATCATTATCCAGGGAGGAAACAGTCGACTACGTTTGTATGGAGAGAGCGCCGGTACCCTTCCCTCTTAAAGCCTTACTAGATCGAATCTGATTCGATTTTGATGTATCTTAAAATAAACTTAAACAAAATCTTAATGTAATACTATTTATTTTACATCAAATGTATATTTTATTTTACATTAATATTTATTTATTTATTTACATGATATTTACAATGGGTGTACCTGTTACTCCTTGATTTTGAATGCATGAAAGTAAATTAATACTTAATTAAAAATATACATAAATTCGAAAAACAGCTGATTTTTTAAAACAAAGGTCATTCAGACTGTAAACAGTAGATAAAACTTAAAAAATAGGTAAAATTTTAAGGTTAATGACCTCTCCATGTATGAAACAGCTGGTTTTCAAGTAAACCTAACCTCAAAATTTTCAAAAAAATGTTAGCATTTTCAAAAGTCTGTGAACGTAAGTTGTTTGTTAAGGTGCACAGAAGTAGCCCTCAACGGCTTGCTAGTATAATTTCCAATAACTAACTTAATTAACTCGTAAAAAAAAATGGTTGTCTGTAAAGTCGGTTTACGGACGATAATTTTACGTGATAACGTCATAAGAAAACATTGATGGTAACCATGGCAACGATAAAACGTTGCTATAGTTACCTTGTCAATAACATGAGGCGTTCCAGTAACGACGCGTGACGTCACACTTTTTTGAGATTGCAGGTGTTCACCAATTTATAAAACGTTATCACGTCAAAAATCAAAATCCTTTCATATCGGATGCCTACATCATACAAAGAACACACCCTCCAAGTTTCAGATCTCTACGATCAGCGGTTTAGGCTGTGTGTTGATCTATCAGTCAGTCAGTCAGTCAGGACAAAGCATATTATGTGTATAGATTAAATAGGTTTATTAAAAAAAAGGACTAGTTTCACATGCCTGTTCAGATGGCAGCACCATCTTTACATTAAAAAAACTTAGGGAAAAAAAAAGAGAGATGAGACCAAAAACGGAAATTAGAAATCTGTTTGAAAATATTGAGGTTTCATTTTTTTTTATTTTGAGATTTTGTATAAGACAACTAAATGCAAAGGTCAATGACCTATAACTCTAAGAGACAGCAGTTTTTTTTTTGTAAATTACCACAAAATTTTATCGCGGGTCGCTAATTTATGATAATAAAGAACTATTGGAAATGAATGAACATTGGACAAGGCAGTTAGTTGGAAGCATGTAAATGTTGGAAGCCGGTGTTGGAACAAGTAGAGAGTACACAACATACAGAAGGCCAATTCTCGTAAATAACATTGTTCAAATTACATTTCAATATCATTTCGATTGCATTTCGATCACAAATAATACCCTTAAAGTAGCTCAAAACACCCTCAAAGTTAGCTTTTTGTAAAAAAAATCGAAAAAAATTGCAATCGAAATGCAATCGGGATGATATTGAAATGTAATTTAAACAATATTATTTACGAGAATTGTCCTTCAGGCCGTATATAAGATACTCACGTGGTATCTAGGCGTAGTTGTTGGGGCTGTGACCGCGGGATGTCGACGCGGAACCATACGTCGGATCCAATCTATACAAAATAAATAAAAATATTTAAAAAAAAAACAAATGGTTGTCTTTAAAGTCTGTTTACGAACGATTTTACGTGACAACGTCATAAGAAAACGATGAAAAATTGACGTTTTTTTTTAATTCATAAAATATATTTTTTTCCTTTATAAAGGGTTATTGGTAATTATACTAGCAAGCCTGAGGGCTACTTCTGTGCACCTAAACAAACAACTTTTGTTCTACGACTTTTGAAAATTCGAAAAAAAAAAAAAAAAGTTTGAGGTTATGTAAATTCGAAAAACAGCTGATTTTTTAAAACAAAGGTCATTCAGACCAAGAACATTAGATGAAACTTAAAAATAAGTAAAAATCTAAGGTTACTGGCCTCTCCGTGTAAGGATCAGCTGATTTTCAGGTAAACCTAAACTCAAAATTTTCGAAAAAAAATCGAATTTTCAAAAGTCTGTGAACAAAAGTTGTTTGTTTACATGCACAGAAGTAGCCCTCAACGGCTTGCTAGTATAATTTCCAATAACCCTGTATAAGTCTTCTATTCCACTCGTCACCATAACACAAGCCCAGATGAGCGATATTATAATTAAATACTCCTGTTTCCTAGCGGGAACGGACGCGTTATGTTACCGAAACATGACACTTTTGTGTGAATGCAGGTGTTCCATCAATTTAATAGACGTTATCACGTCAAAAAATTGTTGTCTGTAAAGTCGGTTTGTGGACGATAATTTTACATGACAACGTCGTAAGAACTCTTTTGTATCGTTGACAACACCATTTTGCATATTTCGATACGTTGCTATGGTTACCTAGTCAATAAGGGTACCGTGACGTCATTACGTCACACTTGAGAGTGCAGGTGTTCATCAACTAATGAGACGTTATCACTTCAAAATAATAAATAAAAAAATAGAGGGACACACGTTCATTTTTTATTTTCAAAACCTTTTATCTTAACTAGAATACTTTTCTCACAAATTATTTATTTATTACTAACGTTTTTTTTTTAATCGTGTAACGCTGCTTGTATGTAAGTATAATATATTTCTGGATATCGCATACATCGGCATCTAGCCCACAAGCTAAGCACCCAGGCTTGTGCTATTGTGACAACTGATAAAATAGTTTATTACTTTTCTATTGTAAATACACACTTATAGTATAGAGACACTCGGACCAGAAACAAATATTTGTACATAAATATATATAGGGCTGTCAATTAATCATTTTTTTTCCATGAAAAAATTACGAAACATCACAAGGGCCTCCCCCTGGGGGTGTAGTAATATATCAAGTAATATATGCGTTTTTATTTTTTCGGCAAACGCGCGATATATACTCAACCGACAAGCGGCGTTACGTGTATTTATTTAAAAAAAATTAAGATTCTTTGTACGGGAGGGGGGACTATCCCCCCCTCCCGTAAGGGAGCAGTCGAGCGTCAAGTTACTTGTAGTCATGTAGATGCGGTAGATGCCTGTGCCGAGGCGACGCGGCCGGCGACCCGCACGGCGACCCGGACTCGCCCCCCCGACTAGCGTCAAGTTACCTGTAGTCATGTAGATGCGGTAGATGCCTGTGCCGAGGCGACGCGGCCGGCGACCCGCACGGCGACCCGGACTCGACGCCTCGCGCTTCTACACATACGTCACTCATATTAATACCCCGCTTACAACTTCAATTCAACGAGATTTAACCTGGTCAGAAATTAAATTCAACGAGGTTTAACCCGCTTACAAGTTCAATTCAACCAGATTATAAGTTCATTCAAGAAAATGTAACCCATTTAGTAGTTAAATTCAAAAATATTTTTCATTTAATCCACGGAGGAATTATAAATTTAACTTAACGAGCTTTAACCCGCTTACAAGTTTAATTCAACGAGATTTAACCAGGTTAAAAATTAATTTCAACGAGGTTTAACCCGCTTAGAAGTTAAATTCAACAACATTTATTTATTTAATCCAAGTAGGCGTTAGAAATTAAATTCAACGAGCTTTAACCCGCTTACAAGTTTAATTCAACGAGATTTAACCAGGTTAAAAATTAAATTCAATAAGGTTCAACCCGTTTTGGAATTAAATTAATTCGTCGTAATTGTTTATTTGAATCAGAATTAAAAGGTCAATCAATATTAGGATAGATAGATCGATAACTTTATTTGTACAACACAGAAAGAAACGAACACGATAAACACAACGTAAAGTAATAGCTAGAAAGAATAAGTTGTACAAATAGGCGGCCTTATGGCCCTATTAGTAGATAAATGTAGGTATAAAGTAGATGATACATACGTGAAGCGTGTCCGTGTGCCGGCGCGGCGGGAGGATCCGCGTGACGCGACGAGTGTGAAGGGAGATCTGTCAATATTATATGTATTTAATACACATACATACATGTTGATAAACTTCACACTTTATACAGGTAATGCAGTCTTACTCGACAATATTTAACCCACTTAAGATCAAATTAAATGAGATTTAACCCGCGTTTAAATCAATTTTAATGAGATTTCACCCGCTTTGATATCAAATAAAATAAGATTGTACACACATTTAAATCAAATTAAATATGATTTAACCTACTTTTAGATCAAATTATATGTGATTTAATCCACTTTCAGATCAAACTAAATGTGATTTAACCCACTTTTAGATCAAATGAAATGAGATTTAACCCAATATTAATTAAATAAATGAGATTTAACCCGCTATTAGTTAAATTTGACAAGATTCAACGGAAACCAAGTTTGGAAACGAGTTTGTAGACCGATTTTGGTGAAACTTGGTAAGGGGATACATCGAGTGACATAGCCTAGATTGTATCCCTACATTCCCACGGGATACGTACTGTGCCTCGGTCTGTCAGCGTGGTGGGGTAGCGTGTTGGCACGCTGGTGCTGGTTCCCTCCGTTCACGCCGAGAGAATACGCTGCAATTATAGTAGTATATGGTATGGTATATGTTACATACACGCCGGTCTGTACAACGCCATCTAGCGGACACGACACGCAACTACGCTACGTTTATATGGGTGGGTGTCACACGATAGATGTAGTACTTGTACAGGGCGATGTTTTAAGGTGAAAGGGTACCTGCGCTCTCTCCATACAAACGTAGTCGACTGTTTCCTCCCTGGATAATGACACTAGCACAAATATTTTTGTGCCATAAAACCTATAACTGCCATGACTATGCCCCTATGTTTTGGTTTTTTTCATTTTCTAATTATCATAGAAATTAAAATAAAAGTATAATAAAAATAAAAATAAAATAGGGGCATGGTCATGGCAGTTTTAAGTTTAATGCAGCAAAAATATTTTTCTAATGTCATTCATCCAGGGGGGAAACAGTTGACTACGTTTGTAATAGTTTGTATGGAGAGAGCCCCCGGTACCCTTTCCTCTTAAGCGGGCCTTCAGGGCCTTTTCTTAAACATTCGATCTAAGTGTGAACATTTGCAGGTAGGACTCAATGCGCACGGGACTAAATGCGAATGGGATTAATTGTTTGGGTGGGACCAAATGCATTGAAGCCATATTATAAATACACACATCAACAAAGTCTAGGGAACACGGGTAAAATAGAGTTTTTTGGGGAAAATTTGTGTTTCTTTTCGGTTTTTGTTTTGAGTGTCGTATGTCGATAGAAGCGCAATTTTATACTCTTTTTAATGCTGTTAACCTCTCCTTTCGATACAAAAAAATTTTCAAGGGCACTCGATTCGCGATATATTTATTCGCGAATCAATTTTATTCGCGGTTTCAGGTTACACTTCAATTAAATACCTATAAAAAAATACCTAAAACACCTATCGCAATTCTAAAAACAGCAATAGCTCACTTAATAATTTACCTATAGGCTGATGTAATTTATATTTGCTGATAACTAAAGATCAAATAACATAAACAAAAAACGGCAACGTAGACATTTTTTATTTGATACAAAGTTGTATACTAATAGTGTACCCTAATGTTCTGACTATAAAGCTTAGATTCGCAAAAAACAGTTTTTGGCGCTGTCAGTTGTAACGGTCAAGTGGATGGCGGGAACTTCAACAACGATTTCTTAATTTTTTGTCTATGTATCCGAATTTTTTAGTGTTGCAATGATTAGAAAAAATATTATACCAACGTTTAGACAGAAGTTGTTCAAACAAATGTAGACTCTAAAGTAATGTAAATACGGTTTATAATAGTCCGCGCGCGCCGGCCCGCCGGCGGGCTCCTGATTTTGAGCGCGATTTCGGTTCTGCAAGTAGCGCGCCCGCCGGCGGGCTCCTGATTTTGGGAGGGTTAAAGGGTTGCCATAGAAAAAAATGTAAATTTAGTATGAAAACTAATTTCGCGGAACTCGTTAAACAACCAGCCTTACGGTGTGAATGGTGTACTAAAAATAATTTTTTTTAAATAAATTTTAACGTGTCAATAGATTTTTTATTGAAATAAACTGGATTTATTTCTCAGTTTCGGCACTATTGTAGTGTTTATAATAAATTTTCTTTTTCTATGGCAACCCTTTAATTAAATACAGCATTCAAGACAAAAAAACCCAAAAACATACAATTTTTGCCCAAAAAACAATATATTAGCCGTGTTCCCTAGACTTTGTTGATGTGTGTATAAAAAGTATGTTTGTAGCGAATATGCTCCGAAACTAGTGGACCGATTTTGATGATATTTGATATGTAAAGAGCTGGAGATCTGGAGTAACATGTAGGCTACGTTTGATCCCGATATGACCACGGGATCGAGTGTTACGCGGGTGCAACCGAGGAGCGCAGCTAATATCTTGTAGTGGTGGTTAGAGACGTACAATCCACGGTCAAAAGTCTCTGCCCACCGTAACGTTTACAATCCTGTGCAGCACTATTAGAACATAGCAACGTAACCTGTGGATCGAACCCACGTCGGTTGGTGTAGCAGGTGGCGGCTTATACCACTCACACAATAAAACACATAGCTAACATAGTTGCAAATAATAATCGCACTGAGTACATTTAATTAAAGTATTTAAGTTTGTGTGCAACGTCTATTAGAAGAAGGTCGTAAGTCCAATACTCGGTGGTAGTGTTATTGTAGCAAACTTATCCTTTACTTATGACCCATAGTGTACCTCTCATGACGGAGAGCTCGATGGCGGCGCGCAGCTCGTCGTCCTCGGTGCGCGCCCGCAGGCACGACATGGCCTGTCGCATGCAACACATCAAATGTACGTCACTACTACTGCTCGCTATATACATTTTACACTAAACTAATATAAAACCTCCATGGAGTGAGCCTGGTATGTCACAGGACAATATAAATTAATGGAGAAATGAGCAGTGTTTTTCGAGTAATTGAAGCATTTAAGTAAGAAATGATAGTTTGTAAGAGGTTATTTTTTTTATTATTATGAGCCTGTAGTGTCCCACTGCAGGGCAAAGGTCTCTCTACTCCCCCTCCACTGATCGCGAACTTGTGCGACGGATTGCCAATCTGCCAGAAATTGGTCCAAGTGATCGCGCCACCTTCGGCGTGGTCTACCGGGTTGGTTGGTTGAGGTTCAATGGTTGTAAAAGGCCAAAGAGGTAAATATATAAAATAAGAAGAGGTATACAGGGTTATTGGAAATTATTCTAGCAAGCCTTTGAGGGCTACTTCTGTGCACCTTAACAAACAACTTTTGTTCCACGACTTTTGGAAATTCGATATTTTTTTTAAATTTTGAGGTTATGTTTACCCAAAAAACAGCTGTTACTCACACGGAGAAGTCATTAACCTTAATATTTTACTTATTTTTTAAGTTTTATCTACTGTTCTAAGTCTGAATGACCTTGGTTTTAAAACATCAGCTGTTTTTCGAATTTACTTAAGCTCAAAATTTTCATTTTTTTTTTGTCGAATTTCCAAAAGTGTGTGAACAAAAGTTGTTCGTTAAGGTGTACAGAAGTAGCCCTCAACGGCTTGCTAGTATAATTTCCAAACCCTGTAGAGTGTGTGGTAGTAAGATGATAGAGTAGTGCACCAACCTGAGCGTAGTCCCTGTGCCTGGTCGCGGGTGCAGCGCTGCTGTTCCTCTGTGCGCGGGATCCTGGACAATACAACACATACTATTGTACTAGCGCTGGCAACACTCAAGCGAACACCTGATTTGAACTTGTCTATATATAATCCGCGAACATACATTAAAAAAATATATATATATATACGCGACGAATTGAGAACCTCCTCCTTTTTTGAAGTCGGTTAAAAACACTAGCTATCCCGGCAAACGTTGTCTTGCCATATAAAAACAATGTGATAAATGAAGAACAGCTCGACCGATTCAAACTTCACATAAACAATCTACTAAATAGTCCGCACAAAGAATTAAACATTTGGTTTGGATAGGTGAGCCCGTTCTTGAGTTATACGAAAAGTGATATTGATTTTTATATATTTAGACTAGCAACCCGCTCCGGCTTCGCACGGCTATATTATGCATGTATTATACATATAAACCTTCTTCTCGAATCACTCTATCTATTAAAATAATAGAATAATGAATAATACATTTTGACTTTGACTGTGGCGAACTTCTCGTAAAGAAATATACCAGTAGGTAGTAGCTGTTCCCCGCGACTTCGTCCGCGTTTAATGGACCAAAGAATCACGTTGTCCCATACAAATTTTGCTTTTTTTTTTCACCCCCTAAGGAGTAGAAATCCTTCCTTATCGGATGCCTACGTCACACAAAGAACACACCCTCTAAGTTTCAGGTCTCTACGATCAGCGGTTTAGGCCGTGCGTTGATCCGTCAGTCAGTCACTCAGGACATAGCATATGTATATAGTACTGACCAGGTCGCGGCGTGTGCGTCGCTCCGTCTCCGAGGTCCAGCTGTAGTACTACACCTCCGTATTCTATCATATATAAGAAACGAACAAACAATATTACTTTCTTGTATGCCTTATTCTTCTTCTCATTGGGAGGCACAAATCCCTTGTCTTTAAGACGATACAAAATTATGTATTTATATCTAAAGGAAATAATATAAACATATCGGCGGCGAGGCTTGAACTCGCGACTTCTCCTTTCGACCATGGATGGAAAAATTCAGATAAATTAAATCTTTCAATGTAATGTTTGTTATCAACAAAAGAAAAACGACGGAAGGAATCCATGATTGTAGTAGATATAGGTACATCAGAGCGAGAGCCATTTGTGACGCCATCTTGTTTACTGTCATAATTTACGTGGTTCATTCTGTCGCAGTGGCTTCATGATACTTGAACTTCCTAATGGTCTCACAATATATTTGTGTTTATTGCTTTAAGAATATAAAGAGTAGATTAGTAATGCTTATGTATTTTTGTGTAGGGTATGAGTGTGTTTCTATATCCTACAAATATTATAAATGTGAAAGTTAGTGTGTGTTTGTTTGTTACCACTTCACGCATAAAAGACAGATTGCGTTGAAATTCGGCATGTAGAAAACTGGAGATCTGGATTAACACATATGCTACTTTTTATCTAGATACTAGCGACCCGCCCCGGATTCGCACGGCTATATTATGCATGTATTATACATATAAACCTTCCTCTTGAATCACTCTATCTATTAAAAGAAACCGCATCAAAATCCGTTGCGTAGTTTTAAAGATTTAAGCATACAAAGGGATTTAGGGACAGAGAAAGCGACTTTGTTTTATACTATGTAGTGATTCCCACGGGATTGGGAGTTACGCGGGTGAAACCGCGGGGCGCAATTAGTATATTTTTATATCAGAGCGCTGTTTGTGGCACTATCTAGTTTACTGTCATATTTCATGTATATAATGACGGAACGTGGTCCATTCTGTCGCAGTGACTTCATGATACTTGAACTTTCTAATGGTCTCCCAATATACGTGTGTGTAGATGAGTAGTGTGTGTGTGTGTGTGTGTACGTACCCCAAGGCGGCGGATGTCGGAAGTAGTCCCTAGGAGTGAGGAGGTGCGTGTTGGCGTTGGGCGCCATCGCGACGTCGGGCACGGCCGCCGACAGCCGGCCACACTCGCCCGACCAACTCCTGGACAACGATATTATCATGTCATTCAGGTGACAGATTGCAGTGGATTACTTCGGTATCGGCAACCTGGCCGCTCCAATGTAGGGCAGTTGCGATGCGTCTATTTGACCGCTGCCGGAATGGCCGACGAATTTAAAGTTAACATGTTAGGTACGTAAGTCGTTAAAGTCCACCTATTTAAGCAAATTATACAAATTCTAAACTAGTCGTTATCTCGGCATCCATTTTTTTTTAACACACATAAGTGTTAAATCTACGCCACATTCCTAAAATTATAGAGAGTAAGGGAACCGTTTGTCGACAGCTGTCTAGCCGACACAACCGATGTGTCTGCCAACCAAAGGCAGATCTGCAGTGTATCGCTGCCTTTAAGTGGCTTGCAATATAGTATATTTGTATAATTGTACGGATGTATGTATGTATGTACAAACCTGTGATGTGAACCCTCGCTCCGAGACGACTGTTCCCTCCGGCAGGTGCCTCCTCGGGAGTTGTCTGTTAGGGAATCAATACCATATACATAAATACATGATTGAGACGGGAATCCGGCAAAGATCAGCGTCGCAAGCGGGTTCGTTGATTGAGTCAATCAGTAGTTGTTAACTTTATACAGGATGATTGGTTTCCAATGCAAAACCGTGCAGGGGGTCATTCTCCACATCAAAACGAATAACTTTTGTTGTATGACTTTTGTCTTTACATTTTATTTTTTTGTCATACAAAAAAAATATTAATATTCTATTCTATAAATGTTATAAGATCTGCCGCGCAATATGCGCTCGCGTCGACTGTGCATGCGCGCGTTCGCGCTCTTGTCGCATAGACATAGAAAATGACTAGACAGTACTAAAACACATCAATATTTTTTTTGGAGATATGTACTAGGTGTAGACAAAAGTCATTTGTTTTGATGACATTGCTGTGGTAGACATGCCGTGGTTCCAATGCCGGGGAGAAAATATTGTCAATTTTGTTTATTATTATTTTAATTTATTATACTGACATTGTTTTATTTTACTTTATTTTTGCTGACTTGATGAGAAGAATAACCACCTGCACGGTTTTGTATTGGAAACCGATCACCCTGTGTATGGGTGGTGGAGATGGCGGGTATAGAACCCGCAGCAAGTGGACGTAAAGGGAGTCAACTCACCAATAGGTATATGCAGCGTGGGCACGGCCCGCAGGCTGCCTGTGGACGCGCAACGTACCGACCCGGACCCGGACAACGCCCTGTTCACACAATATATATATATTTTACACGCGTTTAGAACGAAGTACTTAGCCTTTTTTTTTAATTTCAGTTTTTCGTTTCATGTTTTCGTAACGCGTAACATTTTTTTCTGTTAGGTTATAAAAAAGGGACCTAGTTACTAGTTCTATTTAGCAACATTATCTAAATAATGTTGCTATCTATAACAGCCCTATTTAATCCGGTACAATTAGTTGTACCGGATTAAAAAACAAGACAATGCTGTATGAGCTAACAGATTTTGCCAGTATTAAAATCGAAGTTTAAAAAAATAGGGTATCAGAGATGCAGCCGCAGTAGAGACGTGAAAACGTCATGTCATTTTAATAATTAACTAAATAGTCAACAACTAGTAACTAAATAACTATAGTTAATTATAGTAAAATTTAAAATAATCATTGACGTTGAGTTGACGAACGGCTTTTACCGTTTTGAAACACTTTGAGCCAGATTCCTGAAAGTCGGGCCATAATTTGATACAAAATATAACTCAATACTAAATATCAGCACAAGCCATAATCAATAGAAAAATAAAATTATCTTTAAAGGTGTTTTAAATACTTAAAGATGTGTCAATCCAATAATATATTTCAATCAACAACTGCTTCTTGCTCATCATAAATCAATACCGGAAAATAGTGGCGGCCATCTTATTTTACCTAATATCATAATAATAAAATAAAATTATCTTTAAAGGTGTTTTAAATACTTAAAGATGTGTCAATCCAATAATATATTTCAATCAACAACTGCTTCTTGCTCATCATAAATCAATACCGGAAAATAGTGGCGGCCATCTTATTTTACCTCCCACTCACAAAATGGTGGACTAGACGGTGTAGAACGTTCTTAAAATCAATACCAAACGACATCTCTCTCTCTTTAACCCCCACCCCCGCTATTTGCTTTCTCATGTTTGACGATCCGTCCGACACGTGTAAGTGTAGCAGCCATCTTGTTTAACACCCCGCTACCAAAATGGCGAACTAGTCTAGAATGTTTCATAAATCGATAGCAAAGTAGCTATTTTCAGACCTCGCCTCCATATTATTTTTTCAAAGCCTATGCATAAAAACCATATGAAATTTCTTTTTCTCAAACAAAAAGAAAGTTTGATTGATACGGCGCGTGTAGTGGTAGCCATATTGTTTTATTTTACACTCAGAAAATGGCGGACTACTTTGTCTAGAAAGTTCCACAAATTGATAGCAAAGCTGTTTTTAGCTCTCGCCTCCGTAAATTGTTTTTAAAATGCCGAATTTGTTTTTCTTAAACATGCAGAATGTTTTAACCCCCACTCAGAAAATGGCCTACTAGCATAGAAGGTTCCAGCAAAGCACATATTTTAAGCTATGTATTATTTTTTGATTGTTTTTCGGACTAGTCCGCCATTTTGTTAGTTACGGTAAAACAAAATGGCCGCTACAATTAAACGTTTATATCAGTAATATCAGGTATCAATAGCAACAACGGGATGGTACAATACACACTTATCGATAAACACTAGCAGCGCTCTGCAGTTTCACCCGCGTAACTCCCGATCCCGTGGGAATATCGGGATAATAAGTACCCTATGTTACTATCAATGAATCAACGTATCCTCATACCAAGTTTTATTGAAATCGGTCCAGTAGTTTCGGAGCCTATTCAATTAAAAATATCAAACATTTCCTCTTTATACTTTTAGTAAAGATTAATGATAATAAAATCATGAACGCAGCCGCAGTGGACTGTGTGAAACGTCTCATTCAGCTTAAAATCAACACGAATCTGACGGAAGTAGTTAATTTAATAATAATAATTTTCGAGACGCTTCAGCGATCTTGTGATTATTATCATTATTTGTTAGCCATAATGCCCTCTATTGATTGACATGAGTCTCAAAATGCACTGCGGCATTTTAAGTTACTGTGCCTGTTGTGTCCAAAGGCTTTACCGTAAGAAAAGATATCGATATGTAACGGTATAATTATACGTGTCCCAACACTAGCGACATCAGATCAGAGAACACATCGATACATCTGTCCCCCGGACATAGCTCCCCCCCCTCGCTACCCCGCACCTCCACGTCTAGACGGACACCCCTTATATACAATATTATGTATGTACTTTGATTTGTTTTGTATACTTCATGTATACAGGGCTATTGGTTATCGTATGAGAAAGGCATTCGAGGGCCACTTCTGTGCACTTTAACATTTCATACAATTACTAGCTGTTGGCGCGACTTCGTACGCGTGGTACTTTGTTTTATATACTAAACCCTTCCTCTTGAAAATCGCATCAAAATCCGTTCCGAAATTTTAATGGTCTAAGCATACATTGGGACAGACAGTGGGAAGCGACTTTGTTTTATACTATGTAGTGACAATGAAGTAGCCCCTGAAACTACAACATTTATGAGTCTGAAACTTCGCATGGGACTTCCTTTTAGGACAAAACTGCAGCACAATAAATGATTTTTGTAAATATGATGTATTCTGTGTGTTGTAATGTAAGATATCGAAAATCCGCGGGGAAGAGCTTAGTTATATCTTTCGCCTTGACAACGCTCTTTCGTTGCTTAGTAGACAAATGCGAGCACAAAAGGCCAAGTCTCGTAAATAACATTGTTTAAATTACATTTCAATATCATTTCGATCACAAAAAATACCCCTCACAGTAGCTCAAAATAAACTAAAAGTCTGCTTTTTGTAAAAGAAAACTAACTTTGAGAGTATCTTTTGTAAGCGAAATGCAATCGGAAGATATCACAATGTAATTTACGAGAATTGGCCTTCAGTTTGCACAAGGAAAGGAACCACCTTCGCAGCCAGGGTGTTGAACCACGACCGATCATGCCCCTTTCTATCCTCAGCCAATCCCTCTCAGTTGTTGTGGAATCACGAATACGAGCATACTCTTCTTGAAACAATCGTCGAAGCGAAACAAAGGTCCGCTTTGCATCTACAACCTCACCAAGAAGGACGTCTTCATGCATAGCTTATATCTTTCTTTACATATGATAGTTCAACGTTTGACCACTATCACACCTGCCTGACGGTAGGTGACGATGCGGTCTATGACGTAGCACGCGGTGTCTAGAAGATACCTGTCCACTCGCTACTTGAAGACACACAACATTGTACACGTCAGGATGACAGACTCAGCGAACTGATCCATTGCCTTGCTGTACTAACTAATAAGAAATGACGAAACAAAACGCTTGGTAGAGACCTGAAACTTGGAGGGTGTGTTCTTTGCATCACGTAGGCGTCAGATAAGAAACATTACATGTCAAATTGGTGTTAACTATTCTATCGAAACACTACTGACACACCACTGACTCACTTTGGTATTCTGCTCTAGAATCGTGGCTCAACGGAACCTCGATAGTTGGCACAACGGTATCAATAGAGTCTCGATATAATGACAATACATATTCCATGAATGCAAGGCCCCAGACAATGTCTCAGCTTACTGACCTGTGCTCGCAGCAGTCATCCCCCCAGCCCCGGCCCTGCCCCTCGTACTGCTGGTGCCCCTCGTCCTCGGGCTCCGCCTCGGGCTCCGAGTCCGGCTCCTGCATGAGCAGCTCCGCGCACGCGTCCGGCAGCCCACGCTCGCGGACTGCACGGAGGCATATCTATTCAAACAAACACATCATCATTACAAGGTCATATGTTTTAACAAATTAAGTTCATAGTTTGACGACTATCACACCTTCCGCCTGATGGTAGACGCGGATGCGTTCCAACATGTAACATGACAACAAAAATATGGAATCCATATTTTATTGGAAAATCAACAGGTTCAATTTCTGGCTAGGGTAAAATCGGGCACTTATTCTTTCACCACTCATCGCCAACTTTTATAGTTCAGGATATAGCTCCGAAGGCCCATTAAAAAATTAACTTTGTATAAAGTTACAAGACCGCAACGATAACGCGATTAAATGTGTTCAGTGGTGGCATCTAGTGATGGGTTTGGGAAACTAAGGCCCCCCCCCTACTACAGAATATACACGTTGTAACAAGGGGGGTGGATCATCGGTTGTTGGGGGGTGGGGGACCTCAGTACCTATCGATTTAACCCCCATGTATGTTCAGCAAAATTCACTGGTTCAAAAGATATTTGGGTTTTAGTGAAATTTTAGTCAATATCGGATTTCACCCTGAACTTCGCAATTACAGCCAAACTATCAGGTCTGCGATTCTGCTTTTTTTTGTGAAACAAGATCAATAGTCCACCTTTTGTACCCCTATGCCAATCTGAGTCTTAGATTTATAAAACTCAAAATAAAACCATTGAAGTAATATTTTTTTGCCAAAATCTAATGTTTACACTTTGTTTGTATGGTTCTAAAAAAAAAATTTTTTCTGCAACCTATCTTAAAAAACTACTGGCTTTCATGATGTATAAACCCTGAAAGTTTCATTTGGCTAGAACTAGGACATCTTGTTGAAAAATGTGCTTGATGGTCGAAAAAGTGAAAATAATCAATATTATTTTCATACAAAATTTGATAAGCGTACGCTATGCTAAAAGTAGAATAACAAGATTATTATACGAAAGTCCATAAATGAATCAAATAAAATACACTTATAATATGCAATGGTAATAAAATATTTAAAAAAATATATTATATTTTTTTTACTTACCTACCTATTTTTGTATGAAAATAATCTCGATTATTTTCACTTTTTGGACTATTAATTACATTTTTCAACATGATGCCCTAGCTCTAGCCGAATGAAACTTTGAGGGTTTATTCTTTATAAGCCAGTAGTTTTTAAGATAGGTTACAGAAAAAAAATATTCTGTGAAATATATTTTTTAGAGCCATACAAAGATATTGAAAACATTAGATGTTACTTTAATGGTTTTATTTTGAGTTTTATAAATCTAAAACTCTGATTGGTGTAGGGGTACAAAAGGTCGACTATTGAACTTGTTTCACAAAAAAAGGCAGAATCGCAGACCTGATAGTTTGGCTGTAATTGCGAAGTAAAGGGTGAAATCTGATTTTGACTAAAATTTCACTAAAACCCAAATAACTTTTGAACCACTAATTAATGCAGAACATACAGGGGGGTTAAATCGATAGGTACTGAGGTCCCCCACCCCCCAGCAACCGATGATCCACCCCCCTTGTTACACCGTGTATAATAGTACAAGTCCACAAGATCCACTTCATAAATTCATTTGAATAAAAAGCGACTCGCTACAACGCAATAAAGTCTAATAACCCCGCGACATTTACCAACAAGTTGCTCGCGTATCTCATATACCGTTTTAGGGTTCTCTTTTTTAGGGTTCCGTAGTCAAATGGCAAAAAACGGAACCCTTATAGATTCGTCATGTCTGTCTGTCTGCCGTATGTCACAGACACTTTTTTCCGAAACTATAAGAACTATACTGTTGAAACTTGGTAAGTAGATGTATAGACCAGGGCCGAAGCCTTCAAAAATGATAAAAAATGAAAAAAATCACAGTAGGATGAAACCCATTAGAAAAGGAGGGGAGTATGATAAAAATGAAAGGAAAAATAAATTACGGTCGATCCGAGTTCGGGAAGTGGGAGGGGGGGGTTTTTAAGGGTAAAAAATGGTTTATCTTGATTTCCGGCAAAACTACAAGTCCTATGGAAAAAAGTTGAATGGCAAAGTTGTAGGTAATAAAAAGATCTACAACTTTTGTTTTACAATTTTTTCACATAACCTCAAAATTTAGGTGAAAAATTCAAATAACCCAGTTTTTGGTTTTTTATTTTTATCTTTTTCAAAAATGTTATTTTTTCTACAAAATTTGGTGAAAAATTACCTTATTATGTCCCAAATACACTGTAATTTATTTGATTAAAAATATTTATTTTTTCGCCTTATTTTAACTTAATATCAAAAAAACACCCTAATTTTCAATCGAAAATTCTCACGTCAAAATATCAGCTTTTTTCAAAAAGTTGGTATGCTTTCTGTTCGTTGAAATCTCTACTTTCCGATGGTGAAAAAAAAATATGATATACATACATTACCATGCAAACTTCCGTATGGGTCCACCCTTAAATTACGAGTTATATGCGTAGTTTAGTGAACAGAATATGACGTGTGACATAGCGTTCGACCGCGACACTCTAGGTAGATAGATACCTAAGGTGCGGAGTGAACGAGCCCGGCGGGCGGCGCGCGGCAGCTGTGACATAGCGGTACAAGTAGAGTCTGTCTGTACCTGCGTGTGCACTTGTTGCACGTGGTGTGGATGCGCGAGCGCAGTGAGGGCGGGCGGCGAGTGGCGCAGCTCGCGGACCCGCGCCCGCAGCGCGCCCAGCGTGCGCGCCCCGCCCCACCAGCTGCCCGCCCCGCCCCCCACGCCCGCCCCGCCCCCACTCGCCGCCGCCGTCGCCGCCTCCGCGTTGCGTGCCGCTGCCACCTACATATACAGTCAATTATTATATACGACCTTAAACACAAATAGAATAGTACATTGTTACCCTAGGTGTGAAAGTCACTTATTGAGTCCCGAGACGGAGTTTGGCTAATAGTTCGAGGGACTAAATGAGTCTTTCACCCGAGGTAAACACTGTACTTTTCATTACGAATACATACAATTCTTCCTAACAACCAAAAACCAAAAGACTCCATACTACCTGATCCTCTTACAAGGTTGGGACCAAAGAGGTTATACATTAAGTAAGCAAGCATTTCCTGCCAGTTTCTTTTTTACTCAAGGAACGACACTGACCGCACGGTCGCATAAAGTCACATCAGCAATATCTCAACAGGGCGCGGGCGGCGGCGCAGCATGGTCATACGTAGCTTTGACCATTTTCGTTTATTTTATTAAATAAGATATCTTTGTGATAGGGAAGTCGGAGACTTTTTAACACTCTGAAAGCATACTGCTTACTGAATATTTATTGAGTAAAAGCAGGGGTTTTTATTCTAATTAAACTAGGTACATATCACGTCACATAACCTTCTAATACAATATTGATTCCTATATAACCTTGCCCTTGGCACATCTTCATATCGGTGCAGGTGCGATGCAATATCAAATTACTATGTTTACATTATAGTTTTGTCTATAACTTTTACCACTGGTTTCACTTGCCTGTATTCTTACACTACACTAAACTAAATATATCTACTTGAATTCGATTACTGAGAAAAAACCTACTAAGTGCTAAACTCTGGCAGTATGCATGAGCCGTGCCAAGGCATAATTGTTAATCTTTGGTGTTACCTAAAGCAAGGAGGTTAGGTATTTGAAGGTCCGAATGCGTAATGATACTGATACTGGCTACATGCACATTGCACAACCCGTGCGAAGTCATATTTTGACATGACAGCTGTCAGTGAAAGCGATTATCCCTAGGGCTGGAAGTTTTTCTTTCTACACGCTCTTCAGGCACCTTTAGACCTACTTTCTGAGTATGAGTAATGAAAAATATATGATAAATTCTACGTTTTTTCTACATTACAATGAATTTAATAGTATTTTGGGAACTAGATGTGGTAAAAAGATATAAGCATTTAAAGTGACGTGTTTTACATTATCTCTATCAGCACCTGACGCCATTACACATATAGGAACTTCAAGAACCTATAAAACCTCCTTCATTTTTGTTTCAAGTTTTGTCATCATTCTTTAACAGAGCTTCGTATACTGCAAGGTGCACTTTTTAGACCGATACCTACCGATAGAGGGCATTACTACAAACAAATAATGCCTTCAAATCGGACCGCTAAAGCGTCTCGCACACGGGATATTCAAAGAAACATCAAACTCCTGATATATAAACGCACAGTTCAAACCAATGTATGTACATACATATAGCAGCGTTATGACGTACGGTCGGCTGCATAATTGCAGACCCACAGTAGAGCTCCAAAACGGCTGTTATAAGAATGTTTTCAACACGAGCGAAAATCTAGGCACCTGCTTTAGTTGAAGTTTAAAGTCTTCTAACTCATTAATTTATCATGCAAAAATGATTATCAAACTGTACCGAGGGCTGCAATTATGCAGCCGACTGTACGTAGACCAAGTCGCAGACAGTACATACCATATACAGGGTGTCAGGTATCCGATGCAGGTACCGCGCTCGTCGGGCCCGGGCCAGCTCGGCCTCGGGGACCGCCTGGTCCTCTAACAGCGCCTACAGGGTATATATTACACCGTTATACCACCATTACATCTACCATATAACGACGGAAGCTAACAACTTCTTTATTACAACGCCATCTGTTTGACCGATGTTATAACATAATGGCTGTATTGTATGTGTGGTGTCCGTGTATGCTCTTAGCCCTTACGTTATTTAGAAAGACTCATTTTTAGGGTTCCGTACTCTACAACCATATTACTAAGACTCCACTGTCCGTCTGTCTGTCACCAGGCTGTATCTCATGAACCGTGATAGCTAACTAGTTCAATTTTTTACAGATTATGTATTTCTGTTGCTGCAATAATAAAAAACAACAGCTTTTAAGGATAGACAACACTAGATAGAAGTGGGTTCATGAAGATCTCAACCCCTTCATAGAACTTTTATAGCACTGTTCTAACACCTATACTCGTATAACGTACCTTGAGTTCGTCCAAGTAAGGTAGGAACGCTCTCGGCTCGCGGAAGACGCCGCGCGCGAGCCACGCCGCCGCCGCGCCGCCCTCCGCCGGCGGCGGCGCGCCGACCACGCCGCGCCTCACCAACTGTACACCATTATAACACTCATATACAACTACTATAACACATATCACAGGACATTGTACACAGCGCCACCTAGCTCCCAAGCTGAGCGACATAGCCTTGTGTCATGATCACCAGACAACGGATATAATGCTTTTCCTTTGTAAATACTTATTAATGTATAAAGAATCACCCGGACTAGAAGCAAATAGATAAATAAATAAAAATAAATAAATAAAATCTGTATTGTAACACAAAAAATATTTATAGTATCTATCATAATATAAATAAACTAGCTGCGCCCCGCGGTTTCACTCGCGTAAGTCCGATCTTTCTCACCGTTTAAACCTTCCCTGGACTACGACAAACATTTCAAAACCGAAATCATCTAAATCGGTTCGTGCGTTCTGGAGTTATAGCGTCAGGAAGGAAAACCCGACTTATTTTTATATAGTAGATATTTGTCAGAGGCTAAAATCGAACCCGCAACCTTCTGCAACGTACCACAGTGGTCGTCAGGCCTACTAACAACCATGGGCCTCTAGCTAGACGCCACGTGTTTCAGTTCCAACTGGAGGTTCTCACTGGTATAACGGTCGTATACCAGTCACCAACGATCTGAGTTGGCTCGTGCCAGCTCTAGAGGGTGTCAAATTGTTGTCAATAAATAAATAAAGTCAATTTCCTATTGCCTATTCCGCCAATTTACATTAATATAAAAACTAACAAAAAGTGAAAAACAATCTATTTCGGGTCACTAAGACAGCAGATAACTTAAACATAAGAACTTACTTGGAAGTCGGACTGGGTGAAACAATTTTTTATGTATACCTCTCAACATTCAATCTAACCCAGTCCGACTTCTAAGTAAGTACTTATGTTTAAGTTATCTGCTGTCTTAGTGACCCGAAATAGATTATTTTTCACTTTTTTTAGTTTTTATTGTTTTCAGGTTATTTTGAAGTCGGTTTTTTAAATTTTAATTTTTTTATTTAATCATTTTAAGTGCCGCTGTCACTGAAAATTCTACTCCATGAGGCGAGAGCGACTATTTCTTCAAATTGCTACCTGTACCTAATCGTAACCCACTGAGGAGTTTGGTGATGAGAAGGACCACCTTCTCATCACCATCTGGAACCATTCAGATGCTCCATTCATAGGTACCTATTAGTGTATGGGCCCCTTCTATTAGTGGAAATGGAACACTGAGCAATTTGTTGAATCTCGCTGTGCAGATCTGTTCATCACTCCGAAGATCACCATCAGATCTTCATTTAGGATAGGGTTCTCTATCAAAATTCATTCAAACCCAGTCCGGCGACTAAATTCAACTAAATTCTTCAAATTGTAACGCGTAATCGTAATTTATTGAGGAGTTTAGTGATGAGAAGGTGGTTTCAGATGCTCCATCAATCTTTACCTATAAGTTTAAGGGTCGATTCTACTGGAGATCTTGAAAACTGAACAATTTTCTGCACGATCGAGGTGCAATTCTGTTCATTACTCCGAAGATTCTCATCAGATCCTCACCAAATTTATGTGACCACCCCTGAGGTATCACCTTTCGAACACAAAGAGAATCATCTCAATCGGTTGAGCCGTCTTCGAATGATTGCGTAACATACACACAAAAAAAACAACAACATACAGACGAATTCAGAACCTCCTCCTTTTTTGAAGTCGGTTAAAATTGATCAAATTACATTGCAATATCATTCCGATTGGATTTCCATTACAAAAAGTACCCTCAAAGTAAGTTTTATTTTAGAAAGCTAACTTTGAGGGTATTTTGAGCTACTTTGAAAGTATCTTTTGTAATCGGAATGACATTGCAATGTAAATTATTAGTATTGACCTTCTGGTGTAGAATGTAACGGTCCCCTAACCAGTGTTGGGACTGTATAGCGCCATGTCAGCTGTATAGCGGTACCGACCTGTGCGAGCTGCAGGTGGTGCGGCGGGATGTGCTCGAGCCGCAGCAGCGGCAACAGCGGCGCCAGCAGGTCGGCGTCGGCGGCGCGCCGGCGGCCCACGCCGCCCACGCCCGTCGCGCGACCCACGCCGCCCACGCCTGGGGCCGCCTCGCCCGCGCTCGACGCCCACTTCATTACCAGCCGAAGGATCGTCGGCTCCGATGCCTGCGTAGTACAACGGCAACAGTTTAGTTTTTTTTAAATTAGTTTACATACCGTTCGCACAAACAGACACTATTCTTAGATTACAGGAGAAAGAATAATGGAAAAACTTCAATCAAAAGTCAATCAAAGGACCTGGCGGGGCGTCTTAATGCGGCGTCAGGTGACCAGAGGGCTGGCGGCTACTTCACTCAAAGGGTGAGCCTGGCTATCCAAAGAGGGAATGAAGAAAGATGCTCATTATGAATTTACGCATAATATAATTTAAAAATAACTGTCCTGTGATAGGAAATATGTTCCTGCCTTTAGGTGCTCGAAATTTTATTGGCTATTGCAGTTAATTATCACGCAATGAGGCCTTTTTTTAGTTTTTGCGGCCGTCCGGCTGCAATAACGAACGCGTGCAGACTGAAGTTAGCGGCGGCGTTCAACCTTGAAGTTTGTTCGGGGTTTGGACACCCGAAGTTTATGCATTTGCGTTATCTATGTATGTCTATATCTGTGATCGAGACGGTGATGTTCGCCCGCTAGAGAGTGAACTACACACCGAGTCATGGAACAACTTTGCTTGGACAATATTGTAATAAATACATTAAGTTATGTGTGTTTTGGGGAATCATCTATCTATCTATCTAGACGAGTATTGTTCAATATTGATATTGAACTTGTATATACAATCAGCTTGTTACGGTCGCCGCTAGATGGCGCCACTGGTGAAATTAACTCGCGGTACGTTGTACTTTATCTATTTGTATACACGTCTGTGTAATTAATAAATCTATATTCATTTTTAACTCTAATGACCTGCGTTTTATTTAGGACTCGTATACATGTATGTACTTGAAGAATGTTAATAGGTATGCCAAATCAGTTGAAGTTTTGTTACAGTAAACATTGTATGTATACAAATACACTAGTTTGTTTGTTCCAGTCAAAAATACCTATTAGTTTTGATTTTACAGGCATTTAGACAGTCACGTGACGGCGTGTGACGTCCTTTTACAACGGTCCGCTTAGTTTACTTCTATAAATCGGAAACTAATTGACGTATCAAAGTAATTCTTTCACTTGTATTTTTTACTTTTAACAAAGAATATGGAGAGCTAATATTCAAAATTTGTTTACATTCTTCATATCATCACTACATAGTATAAAATAAAGTCATTTTTCGCCGTCCCTCTATCCCTAATACTTATGTATGTTTAGATCTTTAAAACTACGCAACGGATTTTGATGCGGTTTTTTTTTAATAGATAGAGTGATTAACGAGAAAGGTTTTTAGATATAATACATGCATGGCGGGGCGGGTCGCTAGTATACGATATATAATTGTGCGAGTAGTGTGTACCTGGAGGAAGGGGCTGGCGAGGGCGGTGTGCAGCGCGGCGCTGGGCAGGCGGGTGGACGCCGCGTGGGACATTATCGTAACGAACTCGTCGCGAAGGTAGCGCTGCGCTTGTCTGGAACACGATGGACATCTTATAGCGCTATCCACTCGTATAAGGTGGTCGCATGTAGTAGATATAGCTACCTGTGCACCCATTGGCTGGCGTGAGTGGCGGCCGCCCAGCGCAGCACGTGCGGTAACGTGTCCGGGGAGAGAGCCTCCACTATGGCGTCTTCACAACCTTGTACCACTATTGGCATTTCTAAGAACCTGGAAAAACCCATCATCAAATACATTTTACAAACGAAAGACGGACTACAGAGTGGTTCTATAACGGTTCCGTTTTATCCTCTTAACGGAAGGAATGCTAATTAATAATAATAACATTTGAGATAGCGACGTTAGTGCGTCGCTAGCTTAGGTTTAAAAAAATTTCTTAAAATACATAAGTCACTTAAAGTGAGAATTAAACTTTACATGGGTGCTTTTCTTCGCACGTATGTCACTTGAGGCTCCTGCTGAAAATCAGCGCTCCAGTAATCTGTAGCATTATTAGCTGAGTTCGAGCCTTTTCGTGGCATAATTGTTGCAAGTCTTGGATTTAGATATAGGTATAGTTTAGTGTTTTAGGTTATTCAGTGTGTCTGTTCTGGCATGAATAAAGTAATTTTTATTTTCAATTAAGATACATACATAAAAGTAGGTTGTCCGGAGTGTTATAGCACTGTTGTAACACCAACTAGAGTTACAAGAGCGTTATGTAACGTACCTTGCGATCTCGTAGAGCTGGAAGGCGTCATCCAACATGGCGGTGGTCGGCAACCGGGAACAGTGACGTCCGACGCCCGCCCACGCCTGCATGTACATCACAAATATATTGTTACTAGCTGCACCTCGCGCGGTTTTCATCGCATTACTGTCTCCGAATTTCAAACTTTAATAGCACATTTTACCACTTTAGAGGTCTAATTTTCAAAAACGCCATTCTTAGTGTTCTATTACGTGGTTAAAGGAACTTCCATGTGAAGTTTCACACTCGTAGCTAAAGTAGTTTCACCTTCACGATAAAACAACTCGGCCGATTGTAAATAATATGGAGAGGAACATAATATCGAGTGGAACATAATACAATCGAGAGTCAGAGGTAAGAGACAGTAATAGAGCAAGTGAGTGATATAATAGAGTGAGTGAACGTTACCGATGTCCCGGTCCCGGAGTTGTTGGAGGAAGATGGCGGCGAGGAGTTGCGCCCGATCAGGCTTAGATCCACCTGGAGGGGGGGATATTATCAACATTTGTACAATTATATATTAACCATAATGTGTAATTGCCTTCAGTAGATAGATGGATAGATAAACACTTTATTGCACCATAAAAACAAAACACAACATTAATTCTAACAAAGTACTTACATGATTTAAAAAAAAAACAATTAAGTGATATATTAAACACGCCACTAGATGGCGCCACTGGTGAATTGACATCACGTTATCGATGTGTGTCAGTGATTTAGTTACACAAACTCCTCATTTTGAATGTATAATAACTCTACGAATACATACTATTTCATTTGACTGAGGTACAGTCGGCTGCATAATTGCAGCCGCCGGTAGAGTTCGAAAATGACTATTATTGGAATGTTTGTTTGATAAATTGATGAGTTAGAAGACTTTAAACTTTAACTAAAGCAGGTGTCTAGAATGTTGCTCGTGTTGAAAACATTCTTATAGCCGCCGTTTTGGAGCTCTACGGTGGGTCTGCAAGTATGCAGGTGACCGTACGTAGTACACAACTATAATACAACATTCATAAAGGCAGAGAGGACAAATCGGCCAAGTGCGTGTCGGGCTCGAGCACTAACGGTTCTGTACAATCTTGAATGGAAGCCTCATATCTATATCATTATTTTTATGTACAGACATACAGACGGACAGTTAAGTCTTAGTAATAGTAATAATGTATGGTTTACTATCACTACATCACTACATAGTATAAAACAAAGTCGCATTCTCTGTCCCTATATCCCTTTGTATGCTTAAATTTTTAAAACTATGCAACGGAGTTTGATGCGGTTTTTTTTAATAGATAGAGTGATTCAAGAGGAAGGTTTATATGTATAATACATGCATAATATAGCCGTGCGAAGCCGGGGCGGGTCGCTAGTAAATTATAAGTCTTAGCTTTAGAGTGCCGTACCCAAAGGATAAAAACGGGACGCTGTTACCAAGGCTCCACTGTCTGTCTGTCTGTCTGTCACCAGGCTGTATCTCATGAACGTAATGTTATATTTTGTTAGCGACTATGTGTCATATATTATTATTTATATTACAAGTTGAAGCAGCTGCGCTAAGTGTGAGTGTGGGTCCTGGAGTCCTAAAATACAGGCCTCAGCTTAGTTTAGGCTCCAGATCTCCCACAAATAAACTAACAATTATATGTAATAATTATAGTACTTAATTGTTGTTATAATAAGAAAGGAGATCATTCATGTTTCTAACAAAAAATACCCACAAAAAAAAATGCCGGCCAGTAAAAAAAATGTTTCTATCTTGTAGAGAATAACATTTTAAACAATGTTTACTAAGGCAACAAAGAGCTACGATCAACCATCGTTGAGTTATTTTACATTGAAAACCCAAAAAAATACATTTAAGAGATCCGTTTGACCACTTTTAAGATTTTTATTTTTAATTACTACAGAAAAAATATAAAAATAAGTAGTAAATGGATAAGCTTTGTCTGTTTTTATTATATTTATAAAAGTGGTCAAACGGATCTCTATAAAATGCATTTTTTTGGGTTTTCAATGTAAAATAACTCAACGACGGTTGATCGTAGCTGTTTATTGCCTTAGTAAACATTGTTTAAAATGTTATTCTCTACAAGATAGAATCATTTTTTTAACTGGCCGGCCCCTTAATTTTTGGTTACGATTTGAATGATGTCCTTTATTGTGGAGGAAAAAAAATGCGAGTACAGCTTACATGGTCCGTGTATGCGGCGTGCAGCAATGCGCGAGCGAACCGACGCGGCAACACTAGCTCGTCCACACACACCGCGCCCGTGGTGTTGCGTCTCGACAGGATCGACCTGCGGATATACCAGGGGGGGCGTTGTTGTGCGCTCATTGACACACGGTTCCATAATCCTACTAATATTATAAATGTGAAAGTTTGTGTGTGTGTGTGTGTATGTATGTTTGTTACTCCTTCACGCAAAAACTACTGGACCGATTGCGATGAAACTCGGTATCTAGATAGCTGGAGACCTGGATTAACATATAGGCTAACTTTCATTGTGATATTCCCAAGGGATCGGGACTTACGCGGGTGAAACCGCGGGGCGCAGCTAGTATACTATATTTGTTATAAATATCTAAATATCAGATATTTTTGATATTTAACAAAAATGTGATATACCTAAGTATATCAATTTTGTATGACAGCCATTTTGAAATTGTATTGTATTATTTATGTATACTGTTTGCATACCTATGTTTAATAAACTTAATAAATCACTACATAGTGTAAAACAAAGTCGCTTTCTCTGTCCCTATATCCCTATGTATGTATGCTTAATTCTTTAAAACTACGCAACGGATTTTGATGCGGTTTTTTTAATAGATAGTGATTCAAGAGGAAGGTTTATATGTATAACTAGCTGCGCCCCGCGGTTTCCCCCGCGTAAGTCCCGATCCCGTGGGAATATCGAGATAAAAAGTAGCCTATGTGTTAATCCAGGTCTTCAGCTCTCTAGGTACCGAGTTTCGTCGGAATCGGTCCAGTAGTTTTTGCGTGAAGGAGTAACAAACATACATACACGCCCACACACACACACAAACTTTGACATTTATAATATTAGTAGGATACATGCATAATATAGCCGTGCCAAGCCGGGGCGGGTCGCTAGTATTTAAAAAAAAAACAAAAAAAAATATAAAAGTCAACTCAAAAACATAAAATATTCTTTTAAATAAAAAAAATCAATTAAAAACAAAATCATAAACTACATCAGGAAAAATAAACTGAAAGAAATAAAATCTTCTTTTAAATTTCAATCAGTCAATGGCTTCATTAATTTTCTTAATACCTACACTAATACTTATAACACTTAAACTTTGAACGTTAATACCTAAACTTACTATAAGCGAGTGTGTTTTAACTCTACTCCAACGCCATCTACGTGCAGGATGGAGAAATACAGTAGAAAACTGCAAAAATAACTTAATTTCATCAAATTTTTAAACAATTTTTGTATTGATATATATCACAAATACCGTTTGATGATATATATCCTCGAACCCTGAATTGACATCGCACCGTAATACCGCCTCTCCACTATCAGCCATGATGGGCTACAGAATGTGGTATGATTGCCACAGCTGTCTAACATGGACGCGGAAACAGTAGCGTACTGAGTGACCGTCGAACATGTGGACACGTCTACAATCATGGCCGAACTTCCTTTGATGTTCGTGCTTGATCGTCGCCGAATAGGCCCTTTACATTACACGCTTGTGATGGCCTGTGATTGGACGATCGTGGAGAGGCAGCATAAGACCAGACACCAGTATGGCCGCAACAAGTGACTGACCTGAAGACCCTGGACCTGGCGGCCAGCACGGCCCGATGGCAAGGCAGCTCCAGCGCGGACCGGAAGCCGTACGCCGCGCCCGCGCCCTCTATGCGGAACACGAGCCGAGCGTCGCACAGCTCGCCTGCAACAACCGACACACTCGAGTAGCCGCACACTGCCTCCAAACTGCTCATTATGGACATAGGCCTGTTTTACGATGCAGATCGTTAGAGCTCATTAAAACAAAGCTAAACTATTCTGTAATTTGTTTTTATTTCATACAAATTTTTCGAGAAAACCGTCAAAATATGAAAAAATGTATGAAACCTCACATGTTTTGGTCTCTGGCTTCCAAACTAGAGGAGCTAACGCACTGTAACTTTAAGGCATGTTAGTTTAACTTTATATCTCTCATTTGACACCACAAACAGCTTGGTATCTCGATGACCTTAACATAACACACATGTAAGTTATGCTCTATGAAAGTCTCTTTTTACTCCCTTCTCTATGCTTTTTGGTGCCAAGACTGCAAATAAAGGAATTATTCCAATCTGTTTTTGTATAGTATTCCAGGATAAATGTTGCTATTGAATGCAAAAAAAAACCAGTTTAAATTCGAAAATGGTTCCAATAGGATTGGACCAAGAATCACGTTGTCCCATACAAACTTTGCCCCCCATTTTCACCCCCCAAGGAGTAGAAATCCTTTCTTATCGGATGGCTACGTGATACAAAGTACACACCCTCCAAGTGTCAGGTCTCTACGATCAGCTGTTTGATCGGTCAGTCAGTGAGTCAGTAAGGACAGAGCATGTAATATGTATAGTATATATAGTACGTACCAGAGTCGAGTAGATATCTCATGGAGGTGTGTATGGGGTCGCTGGTGACCGCGAAGGCGGCGGCCAGCCGGCGGGTCTCTCCGCGGGACCAGCGGCCGCAGGTGCATCCGGCTGCAGACATACATACATGACATACTTTAGTTTTACGGAGCTGTTTCCGCACTTAGCCTCATCATTTGGGCCATTGTGCGTGTGTGAATATCCTACTTGTCACTCCAACCATCCCAGGTCCTCCCAGAAGGCTGGCAGCCTTTTTAGGTTGCTACAGGCCTCCGGAAGAGATGTCGGCGATTGAAGAGACCGAGCCCGTTAATCTGCCACGCTACTGCACTCCATGACCACGTGCTGTGGGTTTTCTTCTGCCTCCGTGCATCCCCTGCACAGAGGGCTATCTGTAACACCTATGGTAAATAAGTGTTCGTTTAATGCATGCTCGTTTCTTTTCAGTCTAATGATGCTGCGGGCAAGTCTTTTAGGTGCTTCCGGAACTGCACTTTTTGTTTACTTGCAGTTTCGCTGTTTCTCCATTCTGTTTTGTGTGCTTCTTCGGTTTTTTGTATGGGCAATAGAGGTTCCGGACCGTAAACTATTGCCGTGGCTCCCCTTTTAGCCGGTTCATCTGCTGCGTCGTTTCCCAAAGAGTTGCTATGCCCTTTTATCCATTGCAACGTTACTCTGTTCGTACTTGCAATGGATTGCAGTTTGTTATTATGACATTCTATTATTAGGGCAGATGTTAAAGTATTGTTTTGTAGCGCGTGAAGTATGGATGCACTGTCAGAGACAATTTTGATGTTGAGATCCCTGACATCTCTGGCTGCAACCGCTTCTGCTGCTCTGATAATTCCAATGCACTCTGCTTGGAAAATTGAGTTTAGTTTTCAGTAAAGTGGTTGATATTTTGATATTTAGGTCGTTCGAGAAGACGCCGGCTCCGGTACCGTCAGTGGTTTTGGAGCCGTCGGTATATATCCTAACTTCTTTCGCTTCCGCTATGAGTTGGATATTATAACTTCTATCAAAGACGTGGTAACATAAAATTTTGTCTGTGGGTGCCTCTAATAGTGGTATTTCTTTTAATAATAATAATAATTCTTTATTTCAGACTCACGATCCATATTATTATGACGTTATCTTAAAAAATATATATAAAAAATAAGTAATATACACAATACCTACGTATGTACCGAAACTGGGTAGCTCTTTTATGTTGTCCGGAAGACTAAGTTCGACCATTTTATATAGGTCTTCGTCAAAAAAATTCTGTCTGCCAGACTCCTTATAATGTTGTTCTTACACCTGCCAACTCTGTTCATAAACGACACAATTCTATGCCTCTGGATTGCGTTAAACGTATTCATGCGAGCGTCCAAAAACATACCCGTAGCGCTGCAGTATCTCGACAATCCCATGAGTTGCCTAAAGATGTTGTTATAGGCAACTCTAATGGCATTGTGTGCTTTAGTTGTGTAATTCGTCCAAAGTTGACAGGTGTAGAACGTCTGACAATAAGATCTAAATAGTGTTAGTTTCACGTCAGGAGAGGCTTTGCAAAATTTTCTTATTAACATATTTCCTACTGTACATAGAGCCCTCCGCTGTCGTTCTATGTCTGCATCATCGCTTTTATTGGCAGTCACAATGTGGCCAAGGTACTTAAACTCCTCAACCACTTTAACAGGCTTACCATTAACAAAGACACCTGGTACGTTGTCTGGTCCCTTCCCCGATCTGAATATCACCATTTCTGTTTTTTTGGCATTATAATTCAGCGCATGCTCTTTGGCGTAACGTTCGCATATAGAAATTAGCTTTCGTAAACCCTTGATGGTCGGACTGAGCAGCACCATATCGTCAGCATAGCTCAGGTTGTTGACGTATCTGCCATCAAACCTGAGCCCGACCGGGGTGCTGCTCAGTTCGACAATCAGATCATTTATATACGCATTAAACAGATCGGGGGAGGTGAGACCGCCCTGTCTCACTCCACATGATAGCCTAAAGCTGTCAGACTGCTCCTGGCCCCACCTGATGTTATTTGTTTGGTTCCTGTACCAAAAAGTGAGCAGGTCTACAACCCCAGGCTCTACGCTCGTGTTCCTAAGCTTTTGCCACAGTAAATCGTGTCTTATGGTATCAAAAGCACGGCTCAAATCTAGAAAACAAGCATAAACACTAGTGCTGTTTTCATTATATTGGTTTACCACTTGCTTCAACGAAAAAATCGCCATATCCGTCGACACATTCGTTCTGAAACCAAATTGGCCGTCATCAATTTCAAATGTCATTTTAGCGTGAATGACACGTTCAAGCACCTTGGCCACAACGGTAGCCAAAGAGATGGGCCTGTAATTGGCCACGCTCGAGATGTCACCTGTTTTGTTCTTTGGTATAGGAACCACTAGGGTTCTTATCATGTCGGCGGGTAAGTAGGAGTGCCTCACACAAAGATTAAAAAGCCGCGCCAGGACTTCATGAACATACTGACCCGCATTCACTAAATGTTCTATACTAAGCCCGTCGTGTCCCGGAGACTTCCCTCGCTTCATATGTTTTAGTACTGTCGTTATATTTTGTTTCGAAGTAATATTTTCGGTACAAGTCTCCGAGACGCGACAGGGACTCTCGGCCCTATTATCTTGTGATATTTTTGCTGTCGTACTATTATCTACATTAAAAAAGTTCATAAATATATTTGCTATTTTCTTTCTATCGTCTTCACCTTCTACGTTTATTGGTAATGTAATTTTATCATTAAGTTTCTTTGTCTCTTTCCAAAACTGTACAAAGTTACTCGCTGAGTGATTGCGAGCCAGTATGTCCATTTTGATCTTTTCTTGATTGTTTTGTAGGTACTTAAGGGCGGCCTTAAACTCCCTGCGCGAAGCACACATATTATCATAATAGACTCCCGAACGCGGCCTACCACAGGACATCCATCCATCCAATTTTAGGGTCCTCGGTAGAATTTTTGTGTGCATTGTTTCTATGTTTTGCTTCCATAGTCCATTTGATCTTAATCTTAGAGCGGCTAGCTTAGCCTCCTCCTGAATGATAAGATCGAGAGGCCTCAGGTTTAGGAGATATTTTCATGCATCCCGTAGCTGCTACACTCGCTAGGCATTGTAGGCTTTGGAGTTTTGTTTCCACTGTGATCAGTTGTGTCCTGGGCCACCATACAAGTGATCCGTAGGTTGAAGACGGTCTGATAACTGATGTGTACAGCCAAAATGTGATCTTTGGGTTAAGACCCCATTTCATGCCAACATTTTCTTCTAAGAACCCATGGACGTGACTTTAGTTGCTCCATTTCAAATAATACTCTCAAATATTTGTAATATTGACCTTTGTGAGCGTGATCACATGAAAAAAAAACCCCATGAGTTTCTTGTGCCTTCTTTTCATTGGTGGGCGCGTTCCGAAGGCACACATCCTAACTTAGTTTTTAAGACGATTTTATGTGATCTTTATACAAATTTTAATGTATTAATCATCCAAAGAAATAAAAAAATGTTGACTTTGACTTTGCACTGACCAAAAGCTATACAGGCGTTTTTTAATTTTGTTCATCGATATGACTCGCCCAGTTCAATTTGTTGTCAAGTATGATGCCCAGATACTTGACTTGTGTCGATAGGGAGAGTTCAGTGTTAAAAAGTTTTGGTAATTTTAGTTCAGGTCCTTTTGTTGGTGAAAAGGATGAGTTCCGTCTTTTTAGGGTTGAGTGACAGATAACATACTTACATGTTACGATAGACAAACGACAGAGGTCTTACGTGTATACGTCAGAGCGCCATCTTGTTCACTCTAATAGTTCATGTGTCACGGAACGTGGTACATTCTGTCGCAGTGGCTTCATGATATTTGAACTTTCTAATGGTCTTACAATATATTGATGTTTATCAGTATCAAGTGTAGAAAGGTGCAGGTATAATAAATGAAGATTGTTTGGTAAGGTATTAACTGGTATCCTAAATTTGCTGATACTGAGTGCCTTTAGATATACTATATATATTTTAAGGGTTCCGTACGTCAAAAAGTAGAAAAGGAAACCTCGTAAGATGACTCTCTTGTCCACTAGGTAAATAGATGTATGAAAGGATCAACTCACAGGTGGCGTTGTCGGAGCTGATGATGTCCAGCTCGCCCTCGGGACGTGAACGTCCGCGAGTGTCGTGCTCTGTAACACATACATACATACATCTATATATATATATATATTGTTAGCAGCCAAGTGACGTCACGTCCGTTAATATAAGCCTAACTTACTGTGTGTGATGCCGATCCCCACCAGCGCCTATAACAGCGAGCGCTTATTTGAAAGCGGATTCATTCGCTGCTTGATCGGTGGGTCGGTAAGGTGTTTGGGTTCGACGCTGCTTACAGTAAGACGTTTCCATATTTTTATTAAAGTGTTTTCATGTTTATTTATTGAAAGCTAAATATTGTTGCTCATATTTGAAATAGTTTTGGACTTAGTAACAAAAGGTGAAATGTGGTTCACTTCACCATCCACGTCAGTGGTTTATGTGGAACCATTTTTTCAGGTCACCAGTTATTTATCATGCAAAAATACCCTAATACTTAACTACCTATAGGTTTAGCTGCTATTTTGAATGATTATCACTTCTGATTCCTAAAATCAGCAGTGGCATAGGATCATTCTTCATCTGATTTCTAACAATATAAATCAAGGCTCACCTATCCAAACTAAATGTTTAAGCTTTGTGCGGACTATTTAGTAGATGGTTTATGTGAAATTTGCACAAAATCGGTCGAGCGGTTCTTCATTTGTAACAAATGAATTCAATAAATGGCGGATAATTTTGTTAATCGGGATTTTGCTGTCATGATGTAAATCGTGTCGCGGTGTTATTAGTTGCCAAACTCCACCTAAACGGCTGAATCGATTTGTATGTATTTTTTTATGTTATGGTAAAACAACATTTGCCGGGACAGCTACTACGTCATAATTATTTATTCATTTGGAATCATACAATGCGTATCACTTTGTAGAGTCATAAAAACTAAGTTAGGACGAGTGCCTTTGGAACGCACCCACCAATGAGAAGAAGGCACAAGGAACTCATGGGGTTTTTATTCTTCTTTTTAGTGAATCATGCTCACTTAGGTTAAAAATTTACAAATATTTTTGAAATGAAGCAATTTAAGTCACGTCCATGGGTTCTTATCTTACCATTAATGTAAGATCTTCATCTTACTTCCACTACTTCTATCATAGTATACCGCTGCACAAATTATGCATACATCAGATAAACCATAACTCAAAAACCCGTCGGAAAAATAATCATCAGTCAACCTTACAAATATAGACATACTAGCTGTCCTGGCAAACGTTGTTTTGTCATATAAAAAAATGTAAACAAAAAAAATGATGTTCGATTTTCAGACCTGGGGAATATACACAAAAAATTTCATACAAATCGGTTCAGCCGTTTAGGTGGAGTTTGGCAACTATCATCGCGACACGATTGACATAAATATTTATACGATACTGACGTCACTCAATTGTTTTGCCTTCCCGGAACCTCTCCACTAAAACTTGAACTTTATGGTATGGTATTAAAGTTCAAATTGACTTAAAAGTATTATTACGAATCGTTTGTATGAGAGAAAAGTTTAATAAATTGCCTGAAAATGTCTAAAACCAACACTTTTCTATACTCCCATAGAAAAGTGTTAGAGAAATTATTTTTTAAGAAAGTAATATTCTTAAAAAATAATTAACGAAATCGGTTTAGCTGTTTTCAAAATTTTCGCTTAGGAACATATTTAACAATACATTTTTATATTATAGAATACATAATGCTCTCCGGGATATTTTTTAGAATTTTAAAAATGTTACGATTCCGTGTTAGTTGATTGCTGCGTAACTAGAAACGTTAAAAGAAAGAAAGAGAGGAACATGTTTATTTATTTATTTTAGGATAACCAACAGCTATAACTTAATAATAAACATAAAAATAATAGAAACAGAGAGCCAATTAGAGGTTCCCACGCATAAGATAAAAAACATAAACCAAAAGAAAAACAGTGTGAGAAAACAAACAACACGCTCTTAAATAACCATCGCACAAGTACATTATGTAACAGAATAATAAAAATAAAAATAAAATAAAAAACTAACAACTATCAAAAAACAAACAACTCAACCGCCGCCTCGCCGAGGCAACACTAGAACAGAACATGTCCAAGTTAGCAACGTCACACAGATCATTGAAGGTAGTACACGCTCGCAGCAGATACGTATTCTGTCTATAATTAGTAATAGCTCGCGGAACGCACAAGGGTTTCATCGAGCGTGTTCTAGTAGCGGGCACTCGCAAAGGTATCTTATCTAACAGGTCACTACAGTCAATATTGTTAGTTGCAACCTTTAAGAGAAATATTACGTCCGCAATATCACGCCTATTGGACAAGGGGAGAAAGTGAAATTTTTTACAAAGCTCATCATAATTATTAACACAGTAACGAATTCCTAGCCGAAAGCACAAGTATTTCATAAACCTACGCTGGATACCTTCTAAACGTTCTATGTACACGAGGTAACGAGGGTTCCAGACCTGAGATGCGTACTCAACTATACTCCTGACATATGCACAGTAAAGGATCTTGAAAGTTTTAGCACGTTTGAAGTCTTTAGAGCTTCTCATAACGAAACCCAAAGCCCTCGATGCTCTGTTGCAAACATCGTCAATATGCTCATCGAATAAGAGTTTAGTGTCATGCCACACACCAAGGTCTCTTACCCGTTCCACCTTTTCCAAAACCTGACCCTTTAATAAATAGGTAGAGGAGATGGCCGTACGCTTACGCGTAAACGTGACCACTGAGCACTTGGAGGGATTAAGGTCAAGCATATTCGCAGCACAATAAGCATCCAGTCTTGTCAAATCTGATTGGAGATCCGAAACGTCGTTCAATGTTCTAATAGCACTAAATATTTTCATGTCGTCCGCAAAACATAAAAGCCGACCATGATGAAAACATTTCTCAATATCATTCACAAAGATAAGGAATAGAAGGGGCCCCAGCAGGGACCCTTGGGGCACCCCGCTGGGTACCACTACCCAACCAGAAATAAAATTGCTAACTACAACAGCCTGAGACCTGTTGTCAATATATGAAGCAAACCACCTTAGCAGATCACCTCTTATCCCTATATTATAAAGTTTGGATAGCAACAACTTATGGTCTATTCTATCGAAGCATTTACTATAGTCAGTGTAAACAACGTCAACCTGACCACCACCCTCCATAGTTTTCGTTAAATAGTCATTAAGAATTACTAAGTTAGACACAGTGGAGCGACCTCGAAGGAAACCATGTTGAGTAGGCGAAAAGGAGCATTTAACGGCTTGGTATACTTGGTTATAGATGATCTTTTCAAATAACTTAGCAATAATACATAGTTTGGAAATAGGTCGATAATTTACTATGTTTTGTTTAGGACCTTTTTTATGTACTGGAGATATAAATGCCGATTTCCAGAGGTGAGGAAACTTACAAGACAGAAGAGATTTTTCAAATAATAAAGATAAAGGAATAGCTATGGTATCAGCACACTTGACCAAGAAGATAGGGCTCAGATTGTCCGGCCCTGCTGATTTAGATGTATCTAATTTTAAGAGTAATTGACGTACTTCAGTTTTATTTATAACAACCTTATGAATGTCAGATACAGAGTCACAATTATTATTACCATAAGTTACCACACTCGAAACAGAAGTAGAAGAGGAAGCGGGGGTCTGAAATGTGGAATAGAAATAATTGGAGAAAGCTTCACAAATATCCGGACCATCAGAAACTGATTTACCACCATATTCCAGAGTTTGCGGGATAGCACCTGACTTTCGGCGCGCTTTTACGAATGACCAAAATTGTTTAGGATTAGATTCGATATTATTCTCAATGCTATTAATAAACTGGTCATAGCAAGCGCGTTCCACATCCCTAACCCGGTCCCGAAGAAGAAAAAATGTATCCAAGTCCGAGGTGTTTCCATAAATTTTAAATTTTCTATAGTACTTAAACTTTTCCTTTATTATTTTAATAAGAGCGGGTGAGAACCATCTAGGATAATTGCTGGGGCTGGTAAATTTGCTGGGAATATATTTAGCTTTAAGACTATTAACAACGCTGTAAAAATAAATAATCGAATCCTCGAGAGACCTACAACCAAACTCACTCACCCAATCAATACTACTTATCCTATCATTTATTGTCTCATAATCACCTCTATTATAAAAATAGCGCAAAAAATTATGAGGTTTTAAAGAGGGTACTTTTATAAAACTTAGTTCAACAAGTATCGGTTTGTGGTGAGGATCAATAGGTACTAATGGTTCATGACACTCCGTAACAGAAACGTCGTCATTCGATAAGGCTAAGTCCAATAATCTATTATATTTATTTCTTACCCAATTATATTGCGTTAGATCGTAGGTGGTCAATTCGTCAACCAAAAAATATTCATCCGAACTAGCTATATTGGTAGGCTTTAAATAGTTACAATTCAACACAGGTTCCCATGTAATATCTGAAAGATTAAAGTCCCCCAAAATTAGGAATTTATCGTCAGGGTTCGACAAAATGTTCTCCCCCACTTTACTTAAGTAGTTACGTAGTTGCTCAGATTGCGTAAAACCGTGTCTTTGGCCAATAACATAAATACTACAGATGTGCAGGTTAATACAATTGTTATCAATATCTTTGAGCTTCAACGTAAGCCAGATGTCCTCTGCTAACGAATGGAATGCGGGTTGAGCGGTGACCGGCACGTGTTTACGTACTGCAATCAACACTCCACCGCCATAAATTTGATCGAGGTCATCATATTCGCGATCCCGCCGCCATACTATATATCGTTCATCAAACAGTGATGATGAAGCAATACAGTCAGGCAGCCAAGTTTCCGTAATGACAATGACGTCATAGTCACTAAGACAAATATTACGGTAGAAAACAGATAACTTAGTTCTCAAACCCCTAACATTTTGATAGTAAATACTCAGGTTATTGACTTTAGTGGTTTGACCAGTCATTTCTATTACAAACACTGATAACAGAATAGTATTTATTGCCCCGAAAAAATATGTGGAAGTAACAGAGACGGGCCAAAACAAAAGTATTGGCAGAACCACCCATCAATAAAAACTTTAAGACAGAGTACATCCGATAAAAAATATAAAATAAACTTGTAAAATTAATAAAATTGTAAAATACATTAAAAATGACTAGACCACTTTTCAATAGTTTTTTAAAGAAAAAATTACATGTAAAATTGTATGTCAAAGAAGTATAAATAAAATAGTTAAAACTGTCATTTAAAGTACTAAAAATTGTAATATTACATAATGCGTAAGGCGGACGGTACTCCGAGTGAGGTAAGAAAATATTAAACAAATTAAAAAGACTGATCACGAGTAGTTGCAACGAAGCATAGTCCAATTCCATTGAATAAGATATAAGTATATGTATAAATAAAACGAATGTTTGTATCTTGAAAAAGAAGTCACAACAAAGGTAGATAAAATATGCTAATGAATGAACTGTTATAATTATAGCCTTAATTCAACACAAAAGCAAAAACAGAAATGCCAAGAGATAATAGTTGAGTACGCCTCGGTAATTTATGCGGAAAAAAATTAGTAATATAATAATAGCGATATAATAATTATGGGACAATATAATAAATGAAGGTATGTCAATGATTTCGGAACAGCTGTTTAGCGCGGTATGCAAGCGAGCAAGATAAGTTATGTTAGATGGACTGACCTCTGCAAAGACAGGGCGTGGGCGCGCCGTAGAGAGCCGCGAGCGCAGCGCGGGCTGCTTCCTTCGACAGGTTGGCTGCTATACCTTCCAGCACTATGCGGGGGGAGTTCCTGCAACCGATGTTTAACGATGTATTACCAACTAGGCTCGTGTTATGGTGCCCTGATTAATATATGTTAAAGGCGGGAACTGCACTGCGCTCCACTATGTCTTGTAATACATCTAAGACACTCACTTCATAACATTTATTTATTTAGACCTGTTTTTTATAATATTCAACAGGGTGATTGGTTTCCAATCCAAAACTGTGCAAGGGGTCTCCTTTTAATAACTTTTGTTCTACGACTTTTATCTATTCATTAAATTTTTTTCTTATATATAAATAAAGACAATATAGATATTCTTTTTTACGAATACTGTAAGATCTTTGCGTCCGCGCTCTTTGACGCATTGACATAGAAAATGGCCAGACAGTACTAAAACACCTTTTTTTTGGATATGTACGTTTTGACAAAAGTCGTGGAACAAAAGTTATTCGTTTTCATGTGGAGAATTACCCCCTGCACGATGGTAAGTGATGTGATGACACAAGGTATATACGAACGGTTGCATGAGTTCCCTGAACATGTGGCTCCTGGCGGCGAGGATGCAGCGATGCGCGTTGAGCGTCCACCCGTTGCCGTGCAGCACGACGTCGCAGCAGGGCAGCGTCGAGACGAGGAGCGAGGGCAGGGCGGCGGGCAGCGCGGGCGCCGGCTCGCGGGCCAGCTCCGCCTGCGTGGCGAGGTCCCGCAGCGAGGCGAGCGCCTCCAGCTGCTCGCACAGCAGGAACACCTCGGCCAGCCGCCACGACGACACTACCGAGCGGATGTAGCGCGCGTGCTCGCATCCCCTGTCCGGACGGTCGCCCCCCCCACGCCGACCGAGCCTCCGCCGCAACGTGCCCAGCGTCGCGCCGCCAGACTTCTTCTTACGCTCACTGCAATATACACATCCATGGAGTCACTCTACTTATATGGCCTGTCACATCATTTCACTATTTCTCTTTTTCATTATATTAACGGATTTGCGTGTTTAAAATACTTTTTGGTAACTGTCATGGAGCTAATTGTTTCAAAATGGCATCTAACGTGTCATAAATGTATAGACAATTAGTAGTGTTTATATATAAAATAGAGATTATCCAATGGGTAGCATACCGTATTACGTCGGCCATTGTGGGCGGAGAGACGGGCACGCCGGCGCCTGCGCCCTCGCAACCATCCTGTAACCAACGACACCCACATATATTTACCGTATACAAACAGTAAGAAAATAAACATATATACCGGTATGTAAGTCGCAGCTAACTCCCATTCAATCAACAGTCTAGCCTCTTTACTAAACAGCGCCGTTCAACCAGCCGTCTGAATGGTATTCAGCCGTAGCGTTTATTACAACATTTATACAATTGGCTGGCTAATCCTTAGGCTATTCGTACGATAGAAAGTGGTACAAAATTGAAATGAACAGGCTAGGGCGGCAAGTAATGGAACGTCATCGATCCAAGTCATTTGCATAGCTGTTCAAATGGCTGAATATCATTCAAGCCGCTAGTTGGACGGCAGAGGCTAGGCTGTTGATTGAACTGCCAATTAAGCCTAGGTGCTGCGACATATACCTACATACAGCTCGCGGCCTCAATATCGTTATCTTCCGGTATCTCCATACACCCACCCTACATCTCACGTCGCATCATATACAAAGGATCTATTCCGCTCAATACCGGTATTTAGAAATAGTATTAAGAAAACGTGTTTCATCTTATACCGCATCGTCACCCAACATCAGGCAGTTGAATTGAATGTGTGAAAATGAAAAGGCTTTTCTAAAGGCATCCATTAAAATAGGTGTTTCAGTAGAATGTGTTTGTATAAAAGGTATTCTATCGCTATTATTTAGGAATTGAGAACCCAAACTCATAATTCATAGTAACCCATTCGTTTCAATTGAATTCTATCAAAACCCATATTATTATGTTGATGGTTAACTTTTAGAATGGTTATCACTCTAAATACCGGTATTGATCGGAATACCTAGATCTCTTCTATTTGGCTCTTTATGGGGAGTATGCACTGGGTTATATAGGTTTTATTATCGAATTTCGTTAATGCTCTGAACGATATTCAGAATTACATAGGCTTTCAGGGCTATATCCTAAACTATGAGATAGCGAAAATAGTAAGAGAGTTCCGTGCCCGATTTTGACAAATACGCATTCCCTTGCAGTACGAATAAGGAATGACGAAGCAAAGCACTTAGTGCGAACGTCTGGTATGTCCACCATGAATCGGTGCCGCACACCATTCTGCCTGGTTGTATGACGAAAAAATGGAGATGACATTAGGTCGTGGAGTTTTGTTGCACACTCCCCGAAATGTATCCGGTAAAAGGCCGACAAGCTCGCCACCTTGCGACGATGTTTCAGGCTCTGAAGCCTTTTGTTGGCAAGCTTATCGTCACCGATGAATTTCCTGGCTCTCCTCTCAATTGACTCCAACGCCCCCAGCTGATATTTCGCCGAACCGTCCCAGAGGTGAGAACAGTACTCCATGCACGAGCGGACTTGTGCTTGGTACATGTTGAGCAACTGTCCCGACGTGAAGTACCGTCTCACCTTCGACAGAACACCAAGCTTTTTTGAAGCTAGTTGGGCTTTGGACTCAATGAAGGTGCCAAAGTTGAGAGTTGGTGTTAAAGAGATGGCAAGAAGCTCAAGATGGCCAAGACTAAGACTGCATCATTAGATTTTTGAAAACATCACTATTGTAGTTAGGGATCAAACCTATTGATTTTAGAAAAAAGGCACCTATTTTTATACCAATCGATAGTGTTGCTCATCGAGATCAATTCCTGGAAACAAATTAAAGGAATTGTATGGCAAATCAAAGGATATAGCTCTTTTTTGTAGTTTTCTTCATCTCTTGTAGTATATGATGTATACCGGTGTATATACTGGTATGTGTCGGTAGGTATATGTACCTGCGTAGAGAGCGCGGCGCCCATGTCGCGCGGGCGGAGACAGCACAGCAGTCGGCTCATGGGGCGCGGCACGACCCCATCACCGCACCCTCGGCGCACCGCACTCCACGCGTCCACCTTCTATCACAATACATACATCAAAAAATCATTAAAAACCATCCCCCTTATTCCAAAACGAGGTTTAAGGATAGTCCGAGATGTGGATTTAAACCTTAGATTTAGACACAGATTTATTCGTGAACTATAATCTAAACACTATCCACTATCTTGAGTGATCAAACATGGATTCACTAACTTAAAATGGCGGATATTTAATATTCCACATCAGGTCAGATCTTTCAAATTTTTATAATACATTCTCACTATGAGACAATAATAAATAGATTTTCAAAGCGTTTTTATTGGATCAATCTCGGCTTTTACTTCTGATGTCTGACTAAACTCCGACATATACATAGGTGGCGCCCGAACGAATATAGCTAGCATTATATAGACAGAAACATTCAGGGATTATGTTTATTTCCCTAATTTTTCTCATATCTTCATCAAACCACACACACATTAGAATTATTATATAAGTAAATAGAAAATAGTATAAGGGATGAAGAGCGCTGTAGTCTGAGATACAAGCTTACCGCTTAGTTCAGAGACAGATGTAACTGAATATTGTAACTATTTACTGAATTTATTTATCATTATTGATTTATTTTTATTTAAACCTTAAAATATAACAATTTGGCCCGAACTGGGAAGATACTTGTACAACAATATGGGAACCCGTAACACTAGTCTGTAAGTTTAATGAATAGAAAAAATATGGTAAAATTCCCCGCATATCTACATTACAATGAAATTTATAGTATTTTGTGAACTAGATGTGGAAAATAGATATATGCAGTTAGAGAGACGTGAGCATCTGATGCCATTGCATATCCTTGCATACATGGCATTTTTGTTCCAAGTTTTACCATTATTCTTTGAGTTCATCCAGATCGGTTGTAAAATACAGCCTGTAGAGGAGTACCAACATACATACTGACTGACAGAGCGGTGTTGGCTTAGTGGTAGATACCTTGACTTTCATTCTGAAGGTCGTGGGTTCAAATCCCGGCCCCACGCACCACAAAGAAACATTTATGTGGGCTAATTGATATCGCTCTTACGGTGAAGGAAAACATCGTGATGAAACCCGCGGCCTAGTTATAGTTACTTCCAGATGTATTTTTGTATGTGTGACTGTGTGTGTATGTATGTTTGTTACTCCTTCACGCAAAAACTACTGGACCGATTGCGATGAAATTCGGTATCTAGATAGCTGGAGACCTGGAATAACACATTGGATACTTTTTATCCCGATATTACCACGGGATCGGATATTACCACGGGATCGGCACTTACGCGGGTGAAACCAACGCAGCTAGTAGCCCATATACAAGTACAAGTAGTAGTACATACTGAGAGAGGAAAGCTTTGCAAGACTTGAAGCAGAGCACTTCACTCACTCTATCATTTAATGTGAACGTAACTCTGTTACATTGTCACACCCAACACGCTGAACCAAATTAGATGAATTTTGGCTTGAATAGAGATAAATGGGACCTTGGATATAAAAATAGGGTACTTTTTGTCCCGGACTGACACGGGTGATATCATGGGATGCAGCTAGTTTATAATATTAGTAGAGATAAACCAATACCTTCCTTTAACATCTCACAAGAAACCAGACTATCTTAACACATTTGTTATTGAATCTTGCTTTAAGTGTTGCTACAACAATAACACATTAACAACAACAACAGATATTGTTTACAAACAACATCCCTTACGTCACTTAAATTGTTTATGAACCTTAGGAATCTATAGAAACAATTAATATACCTCTTTGGAAGCCCTGTAGGTCCCGATCCCATGGGAATTTCAGGATGTAAAGTATGTCTATGTGTTCATCCAGGTCTCCAGCTATATACCTACCTACATTCCAAGTTTCATCAAATTGATCAAGCAAAACTATTTAAGGGCATGTTGAACGGCCCACAAAGAGGTTGTCATGTTTCGGTATAGTAAATGGTCAGCCAATTTTGTTGGTTTTTTAGTTGCTTTGAAAGCTATAAGAATGTATACAGGACATTAAAACAGACAACTTTTAATTTGCCTTATCCTTTTTATTTGCCACATAACAGGCAAACCTGACACTTTACGACCTTTTGTAACATCGCATTTCCATACTCTAAAATTACTACCCATTTAAATAAACAATATAACTCTTATGACCTAGTTACAAATCAAAATAATACATAAATATTCTAGCTAAGCAACTAGACTTGTGTTATGGTGACAAGATTCATAACTGCACAAGAGCGAGTGACAGTTGAGAAACATTTTTAGGATAAAACATCACAATTAGTTTTGATAATAGAATAACAAAGAATTTCCTGGTATATTTTCAAATTCAGAAAACTTCAGCTTCTCTCGACTCAAGACCAAATATATCACACATATATAATATATCACACATCAGATGTACATGTGTGAAACAAGAGGTCGAAGCTAGTAAATAATAAATAATGTGAATTTTTGAAAGTGCTACACACACAGGAGGGGTGCGGGTGCGCGCGCCGCTAGCTCTGACCCCTTAACGCCTGACCTACATTCATTTCGAAACACCCTGTTTCAAATGTCAACAAATTGCCCAACGCTAACATTACATAGGGATTGACCAATACATGACCTAGAATACCTACTACGACATCTTATAACAACATTTTACCTGCATTCATGTATTTCTGACCTATTTAGATGAGATTTCTTGCATCGATATTGCCCGCATCCAATGATTACATGAAATTAGGGATTTAGTTGGTAAATTTAGTTTCAAATGTGAACAGGGAACTACTTACCAGTTATTCCGACCATCACAGCGATGTAATCCAATGAAATAACCCGATAATTCAAGTAAACATTAGCTTTTATCGCAACTGACGGCCATTATTCCACTTTGGTACCAACACAGTTATTTAGAACTTCGTATTTTCTCGTCATAAATAGGCACCCATGGTTTTTACCGCAAGGAAAACATTAAATAATAATTCTATAATACGATTAACACATTTAAAACACCGTTTCAAGCTCGTTTATATCATAAATTAAATAAAAAACAGAAGAAAGAAGGCCCGTTACACCAACACGCAGAAGAAAAAAATTACACTGTCTGTTTCTGTGCTGTGCTGCCATCTGTCAGACGACGTAGAAAACATAATTGAAAATTGAAAAACATGTGTTCTGATTGGTTGTACTAGCATGGTGTTAACAGTGCAAATAAAAAAAAAATTCTGAATAATTTTTATTTCGTCTCTAAAAAAAAAGATGACAATAACCTATATTTAATTGTCTCCGATTATAATAAAGGCTTTTACACACGTTACGATTTGGTCGTCCCGACCAAATTGACACAACCAAATTGGGTATCGATACACACGCTACGATTTGGTCGGATACTATTCAGAGAGTACATTGATACACATCGTGGTCATTAAGTAGTTTCTGGGGTTCCATTCCTCAGGGGGAAAAACGGGACCCTATTACTAAGACTTCACTGTCAGTTCATCAGTCCGTCCGTCTATCAGTTCCATCCGTCCGTAAATCCGTCCGTCCGTCTGTCTGTCTGCCTTTCTGTCCGTCTGTCATCCGGTTGTATCTCATGAATCGTGATGGATAGAGAGTTAATATTTTCACAGATTATGTATTTCATTAGTGTCGCTTTAAAAACAACAACTAAAAAAAGAAAAAAATGAAGTGGGGCTCAAATACAACATGATACGGAACCCTTCGTGCGGGAGTCCGACTCACACTTGTTTGTTTCGAACACGAAGTTGGGTCCGATGCGTACACACGTCCCGATTTGGTCGGATACAACCAAATTGGGTGGGCGTGTCCAATTTGATCAATTAATAATAATTAAGTCTGCCCGACCACGATACACACGTCCCAATTTGGTTGTACACCCGACCAAATTGTATGTCGGACCCGACCAAATTGGGACGTGTGTAAAAGTCTTAAAGGAATAATCATAGTTTATTATTTTTTATAAAATTACAGTATTTGTTTAAAGGTCGTCACAGACGTAGCTATATTTTATATTAATATACTAAAATATATCGACGGTGGAAATTTTAAATGTCGTAAGGTACATTTCGTTAAATTTCAAAGTTTATGTCGTATGATTTTAAAATGTTTGGGGTGTAAGTACTTAAACCATTCGATTAATATAGTAAATATTACAAAGAATTAAAAAGTGTGAACCACTGTGACGTCATTTCCATGAAATTATATTTCAATAAAACATATTAATTTTGTTGGGTTGGGTGGGTTCCTTAATTTTTTTATAAAAATATTTGGCTGGACGACGGTATAAGCAAAATGTCTTTTGCCTGGCCCGCCTTTTCGCCAAAACGAAAAATATAAAAAAAATAGTTTTGGAAAAATAAGATGGAATAATAATAATTATTATTGTTTGTAAAAAGTTTTATGACTTAGTCCCCCCCCCTCCTACGTCGTTCCCTCAATGCTGAGGATCGTGACTCTGCTGCTCTTATGACTTAGTATTTTAGGAAAAAAGAAATTGCCTCGATGTAGTAATTTAATGACGTGTTTTTCACTACACTCGCACGCACCGGGTTGTGACCGGGTTATTTCGAGGATAAGGTATGATGACCATGAGTGCATTCCACTTATCAAGCGCGTTGAACGCCAGCGGATTATACATCTATTTATTATACGGACAACGTACTTATACAGATTTCAGACCACCAATACAGATGAAAGATTTGGCTTAGGTTTTATACAGATTTTAGGATTAGGATGCGTTTACCAATATAATCGGACAAAATACACAAAAATTTGATAATGAAGAAGATCCTGAGCGATTAAGGCATCAAGTTAGTTATGCAGAAGACAGGGATGGTTTGTTACAATATCCGATTCTTATCCAAATGGTTTCTACATTAAAATATTATGCCTACCTCACTCCAGTGATGCGGTTGAATGAATATTTTCTGCAATAAACTTGATCAAAACTAAAACTAGAAACCGTTTATGTACTGAAAAGATGGAGTGACTAATTTTGACCAAGCAATTACTCAATAATGAGTCATGTTATAATATTAATGTTGCGATTTGATTTCCAAAAATTAATAAAAATATGTATAATAATTATATTTTAAGTACAAAGTACTGTTTTTTTTTAATTTAGGTTTTTATTTTTCAGCTTACCTAGTTATCTCATAATCGTAGACAGAAAATTAATAGTTATTCTCTGTCCACGCTCCATAATAATATATAAGACATGCCTAATGTTCTCATACAGATTTTATACAGATTTTTTCACTTATCGATACACATTTATCGAATTGGAATGTGGCAACACTGAGTGAGTGCTCGAACGCGGTTGAGCGTGGACGTTTGTACTTTGTTTTAATTATCACTTATTGTTTTCAATACCGAATTGAAAAAAAAATATTGCTAGACATTCCACTCATCGCCACCTAGCCCCAAGCTAAGACTTGTGTTATGGGTGCTAGACAACTGACATACTACTTATATACTTTTCTTTTGTAAATATTATGTATAGGTACTTATAATACATAGAGACAACCAGACCACAGACGCAACCCTGTATTTGGCAGTCCGGCATAGTGACCATTGTCGAATACGTGGCCTGATAATGAAATTACAAAAGAAAGAAATACTTACATAAAATCTAAATAATAATTATAATCGGGTAGAAAGCGCTATATGGAATCCCAAACATAAACAACGTAGAGATAAAAATTAAATGTTTTTTCACATTTACTTAATAGGATTATGAAGCCGACATTTTTATTACAACCATCGCATGGCCATCTTGCTAGGCCAGTGCTGGGCCATCATGTAGAGGGGCTATCATGTGTCCCTGTCCCGCACGTCTTTAGTCGTATAGGTACTGTTGCGCACATAAAATTCAACCATCAACATTGTAGCCGCCGCGGCCCGCGCAGCTAACTTTACCTATACCGAAAATATAACTTTAGACAGAAATATTGGTAATCATTGGTGTGTAGGCAGTGTAGGTAAATATTCGTTCCGCGGTTTAAAGTTCGCGCCAAAGACAATAGACAAATTATAATAGTGACTTGTAGTGACCAAAAAATATGTCAAAAAAAAATCTTTACTTTTAATTTTCCACAACGCCGCGCCGGCAACGATTTGTACAATTTTGTAAAGTCAGTTAAAAATTGCCTACAATTATTGAGTACATCACTCATTCTTAACATGCAACATTTTTAACATTAAAATGAAATAAAATCAAATATACGGATTGTGTGATTTAGGTTAATTTTGAGCAACAAAAAACACCAATCAAACGAATTGTTTTTTAGTGCATACTAAAAAACATTTGACATACCGTTGCGTAGTGGATAATCAAAATATGATTATCCACTACGCAACGGATTTTATTGCTGTTTTTTATTAAATAGAATGATCCTAGAGGAAGGTTTATATGTACAAAACATCCATAATATAGCCGTGCGAAGCCGGGGGCGGGTCGCTAGTATCCATATATTTGAAAATTTTAATAACACAGATCCATAGAGCATGAAAAATGCTATACTACGCAATATGAAGTGTACTTTCGAGAAAATGTCCCTTACGACATTTTAAAGTTCCACCGTCGATATAAAATATGTCGAGCTATATCGGTCGACATATTTTAGTGACGTCATAATACCTAAAATATATCAAAATATATCTTTTGATACCGTAAAATGGGGTGATTACAGTTAGAACAATGGCTACCATGCCGGACTGCCAAACACAGGGTTCGATTCCCGCCTCGGACAAGTATTTATAAATAAATAAATAAATATTGCAGGACATTCCACACATCGCCATCTAGCCCCAAGCTAAGTAACTAGACTTGTGTTATGGGTGCTAGACAACGGATATACTACTTAAATACTTTTCTTTTGTAAATATATACTTAATATACATACAGACACCCAGACCACAGACAAATATCTAAGCATAAATAATTGTCTGAGGCGGGAATCGAACCCGCGACCCTGTGTTTGGCAGTCCGGCATGGTGACCATTGTGCCAACTGGGTCGTCAAATGCTTAGATATTTTTGTCTATGGTCTGCCGCCCAATTGCCGTATTCTTATGCAGCGCGTCTTGACTCGTTTGCGTCATAACCATAGATTTCGTATTGCTAAGACGCACTCGTCACGCAGTTACTCATGTGGTTTAGGTTTGCGTAACGTGTGCGTGACGAGTGCGTCTTAGCAATACGAAATCTATGGTTATGACGCAAACGCAGTCAAGACGCGCTGCATAAGAATACGGCAATTGGGCGGCTGGTTGTTTCTTTGTATTATACGTATATATTTACAAAAAGAAAAGTATATTAGTAGTATTATCCGTTGTCTGGCACCCATAATACAAGTTGCTTCTTTTGCTGCTTAGCTTGGGGCTAGATGACGATGTGTGGAATGTTCGCAATATTTATTTATTTATTGGATACAAAACTAAAAGATAGATAGATAGATAGATAACTTTATTAAAAATCTTTCTTTCTTTATTCTTTAAAATTTTTTTTATACAGACCATTTTGCATTTTTAACAGACTTAAAAAAGGAGGAGGTTCTCAGAACAGAATTACACCTCGAGAGTGCAGGGAATTTCTCAGTTTTTGCTTTCCACCAGTAGAATTGGGCCATAAACTAATAGTTACCGATAAATGGAATATCTGAAACCACCTTCTCATTAGAAAACTCTTCCAGCGGTTACGATTACAGGTTACAATTTAAATAAAATAGTCGCTTTCGTCTCGTCGGACTGGGTTTGAATGAATGTTGATAGGAAACCCTGTCCTAAATGAAGATCTGATGAGGATCTTCGGAGTGATGAACAGATCTGTACAGCGAGATTAAGCAAATTGCTTAGTTTTCCATTTCCACTAGTAGAATTGGCCCATACACTAATAGGTATCGATGAATGAAGCATCTGAAAGCACCTTCTCATCACCTAACTCCTTAATGGGTTACGATTATGTACACGTTGCAATTTGAAGAAATAGTCGCTTTCGCCTCATGGAGTAGAATTTTCGGTGATAGCGGCACTAAAAATGGTTAAACCTGAACGACAGCGGCAGTAAAAATGGTTAAACCTGATCCAAAAACTAAAAAAAACCTGAAAACAAAAACTAAAAAAAAAACCGAAAACAAAAACAAAAAAGTGAAAGTGAAGTTTTCAGGTTTTTGAAGTGAAAACTTCTTTAGCGGCGTTGAGCACTTTTTCTGTAATGGGTATAAAATCTTAAACTCGCGTCAGGACACGTGACCTGATCGAAAAAGCGTAAGACGGATGGAGAGTAGACAGCTATCCCCTCTCTACGGCGCGGCGAAAATGTATGCCTGGGCCTACTGTTTTTAATTTGGCTGTGAGTGTATTAAGACGTACATATGGTATTTTTTAACGGACGACTATTGACGGACGACAAATGTCGGACGACTATTTGTCGGACGACTATTGACGGACGACAAATGTCGGACGACTATTTGTCGGACGACTATTGACGGACGACAAATGTCGGACGACAATTTGTTGGACGACAAATGTCGGACGACTATTTGTTGGACGACAAATGTCGGACGACTATTTGTTGGACGACAAATGTCGGACGACTATTTGTTGGACGACAAATGTCGGACGACTATTTTTTTTTTTTTCATCTAAAACTCTTTTTGCGTATGTTCTCGCGACATATGAGATTTTACACAGATATACAGTTTTCACTTCTGCCTGCACTCCCGGAGTGCGCTGTTTTTTTTTTAAGTTTTTGGGTTAAGTTTTTTTAATGTATTTAAAACTTGCACCATCCACCGAGAGATGTCGCTGTTAACACTGTTGTACAGAAGTGAGTATCGTAGTTCGGCCGTTTGCACAGAGATGGCGCTGTTTTCAATATTGCATAGTAGTAGAAGCACAATAACTGTTAAAATCTCATCTGTCGCGAGAACGGCTGAAAATGCTCACCCACAAAAGTGCCCAACGCGCCATAAGAAGTTTTCACTTAAAAAAAAAAACAGTCGTCCGACATTTGTCGTCCGACATGTATTCTCTATTAAGTGTCATGTACTTGTCTTTTTTTGAGAATAAATTCTTTAAACCATAGGTTGTTTTCGTTACGGAATTTTTTGATTCGCCCCCCAAGGCCCGCGATAAAATCTATGCAATAGCTTAATAATGATTAATTAACTACATTTACATTGAACTTAACACATTTAATGCAGAAAACTTACTTTTAGCAAAGACGAACAGGTTCCAGCACGTTCTCAGTTCAAACTGCGCGTCAAAATTTGAGATAGGAGATATTTCCATTAAAATTTTCTAAATAAGATAGGACGAATTTCTCTATGCGTATTTTTAATACTTTTAAACGTCAGACAGTTACTAATTTTCGTCACAGAAAAGTTGCTCAAAGGTGATTTTAATGCCATCTGTTATAATAAATGTAAGCAACTTTATTATCTTTATTATTATAAACTTATTATTATTAGTATTGGTTGTTAAATTTAAATGTAAGTGTTAAAATCTTCGTTACAAGTTTCGACTATTATTAGTTACGAGGTATTTCCGGAACAAAACTTTTTCTTGTTTTATCACTATTATTTTTTATGAGGAGAGAGATAGGAGTTATTGTCATTAAAATAAAAAATTAACTTAATTTACTATTTTTTATTAATTAATCAGGGTCACAAGGAACCAACGAATATTTAACGAAATTTAACGAAATGTCCCTTACGACATTTAAAATTTCCACCGTCGATATATTTTAGTATATATAAAATATAGCAACGTCTGTGACGACCTTTAAACAAATACTGTAATTTTATAAAAAATAATAAACTATGATTATTCCTTTATAATCGGAGACAATTAATGCGTTTACCAATATAATCGGATAAAATACACAAAAATTTGATAATGAAGAAGATCCTGAGCGATTTAGGCATCAAGTTAGTTATGCAGAAGACAGGGATAGATGTATAATTAGCTGGCGTTCAACGCGCTTGATAAGTGCAACGCTCTCATGGTCATCATACCTTATCCTCGAAATAACCCGGTCACAACCCGGTGCGGGCGAGTGTAGTGAAAAACACGTCATTAAATTACTACATCGAGGCAATGTCTTTTTTCCTAAAATACTAAGTCATAAGAGCAGCAGAGTCACGATCCTCAGCATTGAGGGAACGACGTAGGAGGGGGGGGGGGACTAAGTCATAAAACTTTTTACAAACAATAATAATTATTATTATTCCATCAATGTTTCTGGGGTTCCGTTCCTCAGGGGGAAAAACGGGACCCTATTACTAAGACTTCACTGTCAGTTCATCAGTCCGTCCGTCTATCAGTTCCATCCGTCCGTAAATCCGTCCGTCCGTCTGTCTGTCTGCCTTTCTGTCCGTCTGTCATCCGGTTGAATCTCATGATTCGTGATGGATAGAGAGTTAAAATGTTCACAGATTATGTATTCATTAGTGTCGCTTTACCAACAACAACTAAAAAAGGAAAAAAATCAAGTGGAGCTCAAATACAACATGATACGGAACCCTTCGTGCGGGAGTCCGACTCACACTTGTTTGTTTCGAACACGAAGTTGGGTCCGATGCGTACACACGTCCCGATTTGGTCGGATACAACCAAATTGGGTGGGCGTATCCAATTTGATCAATTAATAATAATTAAGTCTGCCCGACCACGATACACACGTCCCAATTTGGTTGTACACCCAACCAAATTGTATGTCGGACCCGACCAAATTGGGACGTGTGTAAAAGCCTTTACACACGTCCCAGTTAGTTGTTGTTGGTAAAGCGACACTAATGAAATACATAATCTGTGAAAAACTCTCTATCCATCACGATTCTGAGATACAACCGGATGACAGACGGACAGAAAGGCAGACAGACAGACGGACGGACGGATTTACGGACGGATGGAACTGATAGACGGACGGACTGATGAACTGACAGTGAAGTCTTAGTAATAGGGTCCCGTTTTTTCCCCTGAGGAATGGAACCCCAGCTAGCCTAGCATGAAGACCAAAACACTCTCTGAATAGTATCCGACCAAATCGTAACGTGTGTAAAAGCTTTTACTCATCTGTCAAAGTCAGCAGTCAAACTTTGAGTCTAACAAAAAAAAATTGAAATGTCAAAATGTTTGTTTTTTCATGGTTTTTCTCTCAAGACAGAACATGATATTTAAAATCACGAAAAATACTGGAAATTGGCGTGCAAAAGCATAGCTGTAACTTCGGTCTGCGACCGAACAAAGGGGAAAAGAGTCGCTTGTTTAAATGTGAGGTAAACGCGGGAAACATATCACATTATGTATGTACTTAGGCCCTTTTAGTTTTTTTTAGACCCTGGACAGTATACTTACCTATTTTAGATTTCAATCATATATGTTCCAGGAATGGTAGAATGATGAGTGGATCAGGTCCCGAGCACCTGACTCCAAACGGCGGCAGTCCCTCCCGCGTACCCCCACTCACCTTGGGAACTCTGACCCCTCCACCGAACGAGGACAGTAACACTGCCCCGGCCTGGAACGATGACAACACTCAGACCTCGGCTTCAGCCAATAGAGACAGCTCGGATGAGGAACCTCCCGCCAAAATGCGTAAGACGAGCCAGAACGACGACACGGACGGTGAAACCTGCCCGATATGCCTAGACACGTGGAGTAACTCCGGCGAGCACCGGCTGGTCGCTCTCAAGTGCGGGCACCTGTTCGGAGCGCAGTGCGTTAAGAGATGGCTCAAGGCGCAGCCAGCGGGCGAGAGAGCCTGCCCCACTTGTAAAACCAAAGCCAACCTCAGAGACTTAAGGTATAATATTTTGTTTACTAGTTATATCCCACAGTTTCACACACAGATCTACCCCAAACTAACTAACCCTGTACAAAAACATCTAAATCATCTGGATACAGATTTTAACATTTATAAATGATTAGTAGTGATAGTTTTTAACCTAAGCTACATTAAATATGTAGGTGCTTTAGTTTTAAGAAGAGGTAACAAATGTTCGGAATAGTTTTTGCATATAATAAAATTGACTAGGATCTGCAGTTTTACCCTCAAGTCCCCAAGGGAATATCAGCATAAATAATAGTTTAAAATTACTTGATATGGTACCTTTCTACCTGTAGAAGAATTATCAAAATGGGTCTATAATTTTAAAATGGTCAAAAAAAAGCTTTAATAATTATAGGACAATCTCAAGTCAGGCCTATGTTTTTTGTAGAAATGATGTATTTTATTTATGTTTTAAAGGAACATTTACGCCCGGCGGCTGGTGGCAGCAGACAACTCACAAATAGTAACATTACAACAACAAATGAATACATTAAGTGCGGAAAAATCAAGGACAGAGCTCGAATTACAAAAGTCTAAGATAGCCCTTAGAGCCTGCTCCATCCAGCTCGAAGGGTTACGTTCCCTGATGAGATCTCAAGCTATGCAAGAACAACCCCAGAGGAAAACATGGAGATTTGCATTGGAGAAGAACTTGGAAGTGTGCAAAGATGGAGGCTGCCGAGTTTTAACCTATAACTGCCGGACTTACGAACTATATGTTTCACAGAAAAGTGTCAATAGCTTGTTCCCAGGGTATGGAATTAGGAAAGTCAATTTAAATAATTCTCTTTCAGAATATTCCTTGGGACAGTACGTTCCTTTACATCCGAAACCTATAAGAGATATAACATATTCGCAGCCACGAGACTTGTTATTGAGTGTAGCGTTGGATGGTACGGCTAAGATTGTAGAGAGATGTAACTCAAGTAACAGTATAAATGCCGGGTTCCCGCTGTGGTCGTGCTCGTGGGACTACCTTCGAAGCAATGAGTTCTACGTTGGGGGAGTCGGTGGAGTGATACATCAGTACGATATAAGGAACTCGTCATTCGCTACGCAAACGTTAACCACACCGGGAGACATATCTCCTGTAATATCCATCTGTTCCACCGAGTTCGGACTGTTATCTTGTCAATTGAACTCGGTTTCCTTGTGGTCGAGTTCCAATGGACAATGGGAGCCTCGAGCGTTGCCCATCGAAGGATCCTTCATGTCAATGCGATATGACAATGACAGTCAACGTGCCGCCGTGTTGTCACGACCGGGTGCCAATGGCTTGGAGCGATCTAAACTAACCCTATGTAAGCTGAAGATGAGCATCCCGGATGGGGAGGTGTTGGCAGACATAGAGGAGACATTCCCTGGGTCGTCTCGGTCCTCGTTGATGTGTCGGACTGCATGGGTGAAGGTCCCGGACACGGCGTGGGTGGCGGCACACTCGGAGTCGGACACGGCGCTGTACCTGCACGGACTGCACGGCGGCCGCTCGCTCTCGCTACCGGCCACCACTCCCACCATAGATGTGGCATCCGTCGATGTTAACGGCACCACTATACTGGCAGCACTATCCGACTCCAGGTTGAAGCTATACAAGGCTGTCTCTGCACAATTATGACATGATTCTATGGACTTGTTTTAAACAAAGAGATTTAATGTCTACAGTGTAATAGAGAGGACATATTTGTACTTGTGTGTTATGTTTGATTTCTGTAAATAAAATGTCTTTTAAATCGGTCAGAAGAGTAGAGTCACTTGTGTAAAAATGTAAGTAACGAATTTGACTAATATAACTAATTTGTTGGAATTGAACTTGAATTAGCTACACTCGTTAAAATTGTGTCGACTTGGCGTCCCCCGATGTTTAAGACGTTTGCATGTGGTCAGTGTTTTTAAAATAATGATGATTTGATTTGAAGTTTTGTTGTATTTAATTTAAATTGATTAACTGTAAGTTGCCTGTGAAACAGAAGTTTGCGGGTTCGATTCCTATCGTAGAACAAAAATCTTTGCATCATCTACAGATATTTATTGATCCTGGTCTGTGTGTTTCTGTGTGTATGTCTGGTTACCAAAACACAAGCCTGGTTGCTTAGTTTATGTCTAGTTTATTATAATTATATTAATTATGATACACTGCACACAGCGCCATCTAGTATTAGAATAATAAATAATTTTATCTTATTTTTAAATGATTTTAGTGAAGATTCTCTCTATACTACTAAGACGTGTTTAATCTCTATTAATTTTCTTCTAAAAATTTATTTCTATAGATGCATCTAATCTTAGTCAAGCATGAGTATGGTCAAAGGCCGGAAAGGTCCTGAGATTTTGACATTGGCAATTTGGCTTAGATCAGGGCGCCATCTAGCGAAATTAAAATTATTTTTTTAAAGAAAAATAGAGATTGAAAGACTGCCTCGTAAATCTTTTATTTAGATTAAAAAAGTTGACTCGAAAAAAAAAAGATACCTACGAAGTTTTTAATTTTATTTTGATGAGAATGTTTTGTGAATATAATTGTATTGTTTTGAATAATGTTTATAAGTTAGAAGATCCCTGGCACGGGCAAACGGATTGCGCAAATTCTGTACTGTACAGAGTTTTCTAATCAAAAACCCTGTAACCTTCAGTACTTTGTAGGTAGATATCCCCAGAATATTACTCACTATAAAAATACCTACACATGAGAAAAAGGCTTCTTCAAGCAAGAAATAATCTTCTCCCTCTACACGCTAGTACTTACCTTTAGTAAAAAATAGAACAATATTCTTAAATTAAGCTTATTACTAGTTATGGAGAGGATTTCTTTCTTGCTTCAAGAGATCTTTTTTTCTGTGTATAATTGTTGCTTGATAATATTTGTATGACCTATCGAATGACGACAAGCCAAGCCTACCTATAAAGTACTTAGCTTATTATTACGTGAAATGATATCGAACTTGTACAATTGAGTTGCCCGCGTTCGAGCGTCTTCAATCCGCCATGGTAATTGTAAAATCAAAGAAAATAAATGATGTTTTTAAGCTCACTTTTGTGTTTGGTTTTACCGCAGATTACGTTAGCGTTACTCCAGCCTAAATTTTAACGAATTTTGTTTATCCAGCTTCTATAAACACGCGGCGTTACTCCAGGTCTTTCCTGTCTGTTTACGAATGCTGTCCCCAAATGGGGACAAACAGGAATTGAAGTTCCTGCCAGTCCCTGAAGTCATAGGTTACCTACCTACGAAGATTTTTATTTTCCTACTAACGATCCGCCCCGGCTTCACACGGCTGTACAAACTGTACATTATACCTACATATAACCCTTTCTCAAGTCAAAACATAAGAAATGAAAAACGTGTTTATTAAAAATGCGTATATTACAATTCAATGTTAATAAATAACTATAAATTTACATGGAATGAGGTTTACTCATTACTAGACAACTCGTTCCATTTTGCTTCGATAGGTGGCAGCACCATCTAAGGAAAGGATAAATAACTGAAGATTATAGCGAGGCTGTATGGGCTCAGCATCTTTTGCCTTCCCTACATTTTCCATAGTCGAAATCAATGACATATCTCTCAGCTACCGCGGGTTAAATTGACATTTTTTAACAACTATAGGGAAGATGTAAGAAGAATGTAATTATAGCACCCGGTAGTTGATAGATTAGTTATTGATATCGACCATTGGCCCGCTCAAATAGCAGAGATTAGGTGCCAGCGACATCTTTACAGCGAATCCAGAACTTTAGAAAGTAAATAGCAAAACTAGCTAAACATACATTTCCTCTCAACTTCTCAAGCACCATCTGTAAAACATCGCACACAGCGCCATCTAGCCTCCAAACTAAGCAACTACGCTTGGAATATGGCGACAAATATACATCATTATTATACATACATAAACACCCGGAACCGGAAACAAATACAGATCATACAAGAATTTGGTTCGATACGGTGGGAATCGAACCCGCACCCGTGAGCGAACACTCCACTGAGACAAAAAAGGAGGAGGTTCTCAATTCGTCTGTATGTTGTTGTTGTTTTTTTTAAATAACACTGATCATTTTGTGTTTTATCAAAATATTCCATTTCATAGAAATAAAAAAATAAAATGATTATCATCGAATAGAAAAACCAACATAAATATTAATATTTTTTGTCAAATGCATACAATGTGTTGCAACGAGGCGAGGCAAATTACTTTTGTTCAAAGGCTTGAAAATACTCACGTTTTAAAAAAAATATATATCCGAAAATTTGCAGTTTAACGGTGTTTAGACGTCATTGACCTTGGAGTTTATTTATTTATCGAGTTTAAACTGCTATTTTAAATATTAAAAAAATATATTTAAAATTTTCTGAACCTTCGTTGGAACACGTTGTTTATCGGCTCAATACTTTCATTTAAAAAAAGATAATGGGGATGTCAGCAATTTTTGTCCTGATATCCCCCTATACTGGAGATCATAGGACATAAATTCCTGAAACCCCAATCGTAGGGGATTCTAAGAGTAAACTATAGTACTAGCCAAAAAACCTGATTATTCAAATAATGAAATGGTGTATAAAAACTGTAATATTAGTAAAATCCAAATATAATATATCTAATACTAATCGCTGTCGAGTTCGTCGTCCGTGTCTGTCTGTCCGCGGATGGTCTTCTTCTGTATCGTGAGAGAAGGCTTCTTCTTCCCGTGCTCGGGCGGAGTCAGGAGATCGCCAGAGTATTCTATCACTTCAGAACTGAAATTGATATTATATCTCGTATAACTACTGGACCGATTTTTATGTAATTCACACATACGGACAGAGCAAAAAAGGAACATTTCTCTATACACAGGCAAGTGACGCCGGGTGCTACAACTATCGCTCACTGCTGCATCGATTATGTCCGTTTTAAAGTCGTCTCTGTTCCCGTGGTCGTACGTTAGTAACTACTGAACCGATTTTTATTTTACAAATACGGATAGAGCATTACAAGATACGATTATTATAAAATACTATATGCGCCCCGCGGTTTCACCCGCGTAAGTCACGATCTCGTGGGAATATGAAAATAAAAAGAAGCCTATAAATGTTTTTTCAATTCGAACCAGTAGTTCCTGAGATTAGCGTGTTCAAACAAACAAACTCTGCAGCTTTATAATATTAGTATAGATAACACGTGACGTCGGGTGCGTCAGCTATAGCTCACCGCGCGATCCTCCACTCGAGTATGTCAGTGTTGAAGTCATCCCTGTTCCCGAGGTCAGTGAACCCCACGACGAAGTCCTTCGTCTTGTTGTCCTTCACTAGTCCGATTGTCGGGATCACTCGGATTTTGAGACGACCTGACGGTAATATCATAATTCATAATAATTGAAGCTGCGTCTCGTGGTGTCACCCGAGTAAATCCGAGACCCGTAGGAATATATCGGGATAAAAATTAGCCAATAGTTCTATAATGTCCAGGTTTCCAGCTATCTACATATCGAGATTCAACGCAATCGGTTAAGTAGTTTATGCGTGAATGAGGACAAACCCCCAAACAAACTTTCACATTTATAATATGAGTAGGATTTTTCTGATAGAATTCATAACTACAAAATACTAATTGCAGATTAAAATATTTTATGTTAACAAAATATAAATTAGAATAGTACATTGCGATACAAGTGTGGAAAGCTGATCATTCCATAGAGGCGGTTTATGACGCGCGAGCGGAATGCGAGCGTGGCAAAAGCCGAGATGGAATGATCAATCCACACGTGTATCGTACGACGTTTTTTATCACAGTTGCGAATAAAAAAAAAGACTTGTTAACATAATTAAAAGTTTTTAAGAATTTTAGTGTATGTTTACTATTTTTTGTTAATTACACTCCCGAAAGGCTACGCAAAAGACTTTTAACCTATACAGCCTCGTCTGACATACAATATTTTTTTAGGTTTTTTTCATTTGTTTTTGCGTCGGCGGTTAAAAACAGAATAATAATGGTAAGGAAAAAATATATTTGTGTACCTAAAGAAAAAAACAAAATAAAACAAAACTCAATTTTTAATTATTTTCAAAGAAGTTATCACGTATTATCAGACTTTAGAGACAACCTTTTGAAAAGAAGAAAAAAGGTACCAACAAAGAGTTTTAAGCCAGCAAGGCTTAAAAACTTTTTGATGGTACCTTTTTTCTATACATCAAAACAGTATAACCCAGATAAATTAACAATGTTTCATCTACTTATTATGTCATTAGCAGTAAGATACGTATTTGGCTTATCGGGATAACGTATTATTTTAGCACTAGTTGGATTTGTTTTTATCGCACGCGTGTATAATACGTTGCATTATGAGCCTAAAAGCGGTTTAATAAGATCCACTTTATGAGCAACTGTGATAAAAAAATAATTTACAGTTTATCCCCATTAAAACCATCATCCAACAATTTACAGGACAGGCAGTTTGGATTCCTGTTGTCCCCATTTGGGGATAGGATCCGGGGACAAATAGGAATGACCCAAAAAAAAAGTGTTTGTAATTAGAAGCAAATCAAATGTAGGGGTCTTAGAACAAGCAGTCAGTTTGTCTGTTTTCTTAACTACTGAACCAATATTACCAATTTATACACGAGCGCCACCTAGCTGCCAAACTATGCAAGTAGCTAGGCCTGTAATATGGCGACGTACCTGTGAGGAAGGGCGCCCGCTCGACGTCCAGCTTCACGAACCTACACTCCACGTGTTTCCTCGCCAATGTCCTGGTCAAAATACACAAACAAAGAGGTGAGTAAAGGGCCTATTGCAGGAAAAGGCTGGTCACAGCACCCTCCGCAAAAATTATTTATTTATTTGCTTTCATATTGTACCTATAATAGATCATGCAGAGGCATAATAGTCTACATATGAACCGTGTGCCGCCCCAGTTGGGCATCGCAATTGCGTGGCGACAGACCGAGGTTTTTCTTACTATAGATACTCAATAAACAATAACCTCATTAAGTAATACATTGACCTTAGCCACGGCGACCGCAGACCAGTTAACAGGGTATAGAGAGCAGGCCCGTCAAGTGTGCCATTGTTTAGGCGGCCATAGCTCCACCTAGCTATAATGGTCTCTTTGCAGCAGCCAACCTGGGTCCCCAAGCGATTCAGGGACTTCAAGGTTGGTCGCTGTAGATCGCCAGCCAGCAGGCTGAGGTTCCGAGTTCCGTAGTCACGCTGGTGTATTCCCCATACCCCAGACTTTATCGTGACTAACGGGGGGCGCGGGATATATTCAAATACCAACTTCAAAATAACAATGTTTTAACTAGACGAGTTTACCTATTGTTTATCGAGTACTTATAAGAAATACCTTGGTCTGTCGCCACACAATTGCGATGCCCGGCAGACGGCTCAATAAGAGAGCAAACAAATGAAATGCTTTGAATGGGAGGTAGGAGAAGGGTGGTATACATACTTGAGATGCATGTCGACAATCTTGCAGCGTTCCGAGTCGTTCTTGTAGAAGTGGCAGACGACGTTGGTGCTCTTGTTGCACACAGTGAAGAACTCCTTCTCGCCGTCGATCTCCGTGTACTCGCCGTGACCCTGCAGCCAGGAGAGGGGGTAACTACTTACTTGGTACATGTTATGTATCTATATGTATAGTTAGCCAACTAGTTATTGACTAATAAGATTATGACTAGAGGGTAGATTATTGAAAGTTTTGATAGATTCCAAAATACTAATTTAAAGTTGCTCCTTGGCTCAATAAACGTTTTAATGCTATTTCGGTGTTTCTATAAAAATAATAATACATTTTGATGAACTTACCAGAAAATAGAGCATTTGAAAACCAAATTTTATAAAGTTCAGTAGATATTAATTACATATTTACAGAGGGAAAATGCACAGACATCTATTTTAAAAACAATTTTACTCGGTCCAGTAGTTTTGGAGCCTATTCAATGGAAACAAACAATAAAATCTTTCCTCTTTATAATATTATAAGTAAAGATGGTATATACGTACGTTAGCGAGCCACTCCTGCTTGAGCTTGGCTCGTAGCTTCATCTCGGCGATGCGTTGTTGTCGGATGGTTTCTAGGTCACTGTTGTCCATCTGATCCAATCTGGAACAAACAATCACTTGTTTATGATGCATAGAGGACACATAGCCTAAATGTTCTTTATAAAGGAGCAAAATGAGAAAGAGTTGGAAAAGTTTTTGTAATTATACTTCTTCTTCTTCTTAGGCGCATTATGAAAAAATGATGAATGTGAAACTTTAAGATGCGCGCGCATTACTGTAACTCTAAAGTAACAGGTTGAAGCTGTCCGCAAAATGAATATCAGACAGACGGATGACTTCTCATGGGCGTACATAAGTACACTCACCCGTTTGTTTCTCTACTACCATCTTTCTACCTTCACTCCCGTCCTTCGAAGGGCCCCGTTTATTTTAGAGTCTTTGAGTAATGTGTGTACATCCTTACCTAACTACGAACCTATAGAACTTACCTCTCCAGCTCAGCATCGAGCTGCTTCTCCATGGTTTGGGCGACATGCTGCAACACTTGCTCCATTCTATTGATTTAACAAGTATATTACGCTGAAATTATACAAAAGTATAATTAAAAATAGCAAGATATAGGAAAAGTGCATTCAAATAAATTATTTAATTTTAATTCAGCACAATGATCGTACACACAGAGACAGACAAACAGACACAGTGACTCTTGTAAGAATAAAGCCACTTCAGTCTGCATGGTCGCCATGGCAGCTGGTAAAAATGACAGTTTTAAAATATATGTGATTAATCTCTCATAGCTTGTATCAGTAGGATTCGCTGTTTGAGCAGTATTTGTATTTAAACACTTGCAGTGCTGTGTTTCGATGGGTGTCGGGCAAGTTACTTTGCTAAGCCATCTCCAAAAGTCAGTGTGACGGGAAATAATGGGATGTGATCCGAACTAGATTGTTGGTTTCACGGGCAGAGGATACCACGAAGCATCAATCAAGGTGGACTATCTACTTGTTTTATTAACTTTTATCACATAAAAAGTTTAAGTAAATTAAGTTTTTGTGCGTAGAATGGTAATTCGAAAGTAGGATGACCTCATAGCAACCGCACACATGGCAATTGTTTTGACTATAACTCACGAACTCACCTCGAAAATAACACAAGTAATACACCGAACAGTAGATAAATGGTTAAAAAATATTTTTAGTAACTTTATTTTTTAATTTAGGGTGCTTTTCGTAACTAAATGAATAAAATAACTTTCGGAATCTCACAATCTCAATTTACACAAAGCACCGCTAGCTAGTCAACTTGTCAATGTCAAGTCAACCAACCAAATGGAATGACAAATTACATTAAAATTTGACAAAAGACGGCAACATAAAAACTTTTTAAGGTATGTAATGGCTTCGCACTACGAGTCTATGCAATATGCCTATGAGCAGAGATAGTGTCAAGTTATAAAATGCCCAAACCCCAAACCACCCAAACGAGATCAAAACCTGATCAAAACATATTGACCGACAAACAGTTATAGACGGTAACTACATAAATCGATTAACGATCGATTTAACGCTGGCACTGGATAATCAGCTGGCAAATGCGTTAGGATTATTGGCATTAAATATCTTTGGCGCAAGCAAGCCGCGCGAACTCGCTAAAGCCGTTTAGAGAAAAACAAAAATAACAAGACAGCTGATTGTCAAAATGACAGTTAAATCCAGAGAGTCGAATTCAAAGCAATACAATTCAATGAAATGCGAAGTTTTTTGCGATTGTGTGCGTTCAATTTAAATAAATAATTAATTAGAAACAATTAACGAATAACAATACGTAGTCGTAAATGTCGTTGACTCATTGTTTTCGTTGAGTCCGATGAGAGTTAAGTGTTTGAATTTAGAACAGCGTTTATTCTGCTAATCCTGGCTCGAAAGAAGGTGAGTTTTTATTTTTCTATCGTAAAAGTTTAGGTTCTATTAATAGGTTCGTTACCAAATAGTTTGGTTATCGAATATGTTTTTCAAGGTTAGGAATACGTACTTTGAACTCTGTGTGAGAGGTATTTTGGCTCCTTAATTGGACTTTGTCATTTCTTATTTCTTATTCTGATAACCTTCTGACTTTAGAAAGAATATTCGAAGATAATTTTATAGTTTTTTATTGATAGAGCATGCATAGAGATACAACACTTATAGAGCATACACCATTAACTTTTCATTTAATTCTTATGTCAGTTATTGAATAAAATACTCTGAAGGTTCAAATAAGCCCCAAGTATGATCGGGGCATGATTGAATTCAATTTTGATCAGCCCATTCATCTAGTCCTTATATTAAATAAAATAAGTAATGTCTTTGGCTTTTAGTAGGGTTTCAAGTTCACAGTTCTGTTTTATAGTCAATCAAAAAGATTCTGATGAACTTTCTAATTTAGAATAAATACTATTTTTTACCGTTTTTTACCCAATACATTCTAACATGTATTAATTCCACATAATTTCAAATAATATCATCAATATGTGTAAAATTCCGTTATCTAAGTGTAGGTAGTATTATTATTATCATCTAGATAACAGGTGGTTGTAAATGCTATCTTGGATGTTAGAGCTGTGTTGGGTGGCCACTGAGCCAGTGGGAGGCGTCTTGACTTGCTATCTGAAGGTTATGGGTTCATTAACATTCTATTCATTGTATGGGGTAGAATTATGCCTTCGTTGTAATAGCTATATGCATGCTAACTGTTTAGCCCGATCTATGCATTGGTTTAACCTGTGCAATGTCTTTACCTATCAGTCATGATGAAGGAAAACATCTTGAGGAAACCAACATTTACTAGAACAAAAATAAATAATGAAAAATAATAAAAATATATGATTTTAAACTACCTACTTTGATTATTATCGGGTTAGTTCACTTTTCCCCATTGAATTTCCCCATCAATGGGGATAATAAAAGATAAGTAAATAATAAAAGAAAAGTAAATTGAGTACTTACCTACTTATCTTATTTTAAATTGTAAATTTTTTTTTTAAAGATAATTCATTAACAACATTACAAACATTGAATTACATTTGTATTAAGAATAAAGTTAAGTAAAATTACTCTAATTTACATACTGCAAATCTAACGAATTTTCAGCATAATGGTGTTATTTTTTAAAATCTGTTGTCTGGGTAAATTGGGGTAAGTAATTGTCCAAAAAAAAATTGTTTTATTTTCTTTGTTTCTAATTTTTATATTGTAAGACATAGGAGAGGCGTTTGGCCAGCAGTGGGACAAACATCCTGGTTTGTAATAGAATAGGTAAGCGGTAAGTCGTTATCAACCATCTTGTAACCAAGTTAGATGTATCTTATCAACAAATACTTCAGTCACACACGGTTATCGCTATCAGTGAACGTAAGTCGGTAGTAATGCATGTTTAATGCTTTAATATATGTCACTCACTCAGTCAGTGTATATGTATGTATAGTACTTCACTATCACTTAACTTCACTACATAGTATAATATAAAGTCACTTTTCGCCGTCCCTATGTCCCTATTTCCCTATGTATGCTTACATCTTTAAAACTACGCAACGGATTTTGATGCGGTTTTTTTAATAGAGTGATTAAAGAGGAAGGTTTTTAGATATAATACATGCATAATACAGCCGTGCGAAGCCGAGACGGGTCGCTAGTAAGTACTAGATAAACAAACATGGCGTCACGTAGGTGTCTTGTCGTGAATGAAATACGATAGTCAACCACTTATCTCTATATACTTAGTATACAACAAATTCGCTTCCCCCTGTCTGTCTGTCTGTCTGACTATGTATACTAGATCTTTACAACTACGCAACGGATTGCGGTTTTTTTAATAGAGTGATTCAATAGGAAGGTTTTAGTATATTATACTAAAATAGAATGCGTACGACGTCGCGAGCAATAGGTAGTTAATATTATATAAGGTGTCTGTAATGAGGGCCACTACAGGGTTTATAAAAACCTTGATATCTATACTAATATTATAAAGCTGAAGAGTTTGTTTGTTTGTTTGAATGCGCTAATCTCAGGAACTGCTGGTTCGAATTGAAAAATTATTTTTGTGTTGGATAGTCCATTTATCGAGGAAGGTTATAGGCTACTTATTATCCCGATATTCCCACGGGATCGGGAGTTACGTGGGTGAAACCGCGGGGCGCAGCTAGTTAGTGATAAAATAACAAGAACATAAACAAATTAAAAATTACTTAATTGTTTTTTTTATTGACAATAAAGCAAATATTTATCTAATGAACTGATATTAAGTAGTTTTTCCTATTTTTATGAAATATTTAGTATTTAAGGTGAGAGGCGGCCCCTTGCCTGCTGGTATCTTATATAAATAACTGAATTGCTGTTCGTTAGTTTCTAAAACTCTGGAACGGTTCAACCAATTTGGCTAATTTTGGGTTTATTCTAAGAGTCCAGGGAAAGTTGAAAAGGTGATTTTAAAGTCGAAACTAGTGAAACCGCGGGGTGCAGCTAGTTATGTATGAAAAGGTAAAAAAAAGAAATCTCTATAGCTACTTTAGCAATGAGTCTGAAACTTCGTCCTTTTAAAAAAGCGCAATTTTATCCGTTATTGGGTTTTTCTTTTTAAACAATTCATTTATCATTCGGAATGGGTGTATTCCCGTTATCCCCACTATTTTAATGTATTTAATTTATTAAATTCCCCGTGTCACTACCGACTAGTTCACCAGTAACACGGGAAGTTTCTTCAATTACCTACCAATTATTAAATTATTCCAGTTGACCCCACTCATTATTTTAATGCTGAACTGGAACACTATTTTGCTGTAATTCCCATATATTCCACTAATGGCGCCTAAAATACGGCAAACGAGAATATACTGCGAAATGTCGCAAGCTGGGCCGTTTCTGACCCTAATAATCCCATCTCATCCCACTGATATGCGTAAATTTGTGCGTGTCAGTTATTACTTTTTCACGCAGTAACTACCTAGTCTTAAATTCAACTTAGTATAGTCATTGATACAGCTAGTTTATGAGCAGCGTTTTCCAGGCAGCGGGTCGAAGGTATAAGTGTGGTGTGGTGTAATGGACTGACTGACACCTGTGTATTCCAGGCTAGTGACGAGTATGTGAGGTGACGTCACACAAGATGGCGGCCGGAGTGGTGGGAGGGGAGGGGAGGGTCCCCGTGTTAGCCGGGGAGAGAACTTCGCACCAAACACACACTAATGGTACGTTCACTACGTTGTTTAAATATATATATATAAATATATATTCCTTCTCTTATTTCGAAACATCTGCATATTTAGATTCGGTAGGGTTGTCAATTGGTCAGATAAAAAATATTTTGTTTACATAAATGGATGTGGTTAAACAATAGCTTGACTTAATGATGCGATTTGTGGAGTTTCTAATCATCTCACCTATGTTTGTCTCTAAGAGTCATTTGTTTCTAAATGTCAATAAATGTGAATTTTCTCTACAACTTCAACCGTTAATCGTTTACGATGTGGTCGTGAACAGAGCCGGTGGACCGCGGTGGTCGGCAGCACGTCGGGCACGCGGAGGCCGGGCACGCGTCGCTGTCGCGCAGCACGACGGTGGTGACGTCACTGGTGGCGGGCGCGGCGGCCGGCGCCCTCGCCAAGACCGCCATCGCGCCCCTGGACCGGTGCAAGATCAACTTCCAGATATCGTTCGTTCACTTACTTACTTCAATCAATATATTTTATTGATACTACTACATTAAGGGGATTCCTGGATTATAAGTCCACAAATCCCCGGCGTAGCGCAGGGTATAATTGCTGGGTATAAAGCCATATAAAATGCGTGATCCTACTCAACTGGTAAAGGGATGGCGGACATTATACAATCATTATCAAAATCTTACCCTCTGATTTAATGGTAAAATTATCCCTGTAATTTTGCAACAAATTCCCTTAACTTTACAACAAATACCCGTAAATTTACATAGTTGAAGCGCAGTAGTACAGTTACAGTATATTATTATGATCGTGTGCAGCAAGATGCCGTACTCGTGGCGCGGCGCCGTGCAGTTCCTGTGCACGTCGGCGCGCACCGAGGGCGTGGCGGCGCTGTGGCGCGGGAACTCCGCCACGATGGCGCGCATCGTGCCCTACGCCGCCATACAGTTCACGGCGCACGAGCAGTGCAAGAAGGCGCTCGGCGTCGACACGCCGCAGAAGGCCAGGTCCGTCCCACGACTATCGTCTTACTCTGTTTCAGCTAAACCTTTCTGCCCCCCTTGACAAGATTGCTATCCATTAGTGATATCACCAATCGACATAAACCAACCAAAAGTCACGTGGTCTTTCGTCAGAAAATAAAAAAAAACACGCTTTAATAAAAAATCCAACTAAAAAAATAGAAAATAAAATTTAATAAAGGATTAAGAATATTATAAATAGTAACCGTGTTACATTGTGATGCTACACCTTCATTATTTTTCTTTTGCAATCACAATGTAACACGCTTACTATTTACAATATTCTTAATCCTTTATTAAATTTTATTTTCTATTTTTTTTAGTTGGATTTTTTACTAAAGCGTGTTTTTTTAGTTTTTTTAAACTATTAATTTATTTTATACTTTTTGGTCTTTTTTACCGAATTATGTTAGATCAGACCCTGGTTACCATTGAAAGACAAACTACTCGTCAAGACGATTCTAACGAGCCCAAACTCGATGGGGTTGTGTCGTTTCATTGCGAAGAATATTTATTTTATGTCAAAAAAGTCTGTTGATTAGCGATATCGTTAGTAAGTAATCTTGTTTAAGGGGGCTGTTTGGGAAGGAACGAGGGATCCTTTATTTCAGAATTGTAAAATAAATCTTTGTTTAGAAAAGATACAATGTTTAGCGCTAGTAAGTATGTAATAGAGTTCGGTGTGTTGTCAGATCGTCCCCCGTGAAGCACATGTTGGCGGGGTCGATGGCGGGCGTGATCTCCCAGTCGGCCACGTACCCCCTGGACCTGGCCCGCGCCAGGATGGCGGTCACCTCCGCGCGCCAGCTGAGGACCCTCTCCGCCGTCTTCCGGCACGTCGCCAGCCAGCAGGGACTCCTCGCTCTGTATAGGTAAGTCACACCAACACCTGCTCGACTTTACTCCATTACATCTTATATATATAAAAATCAATTGCTGTTCGTTAGTCTCGCTAAAACTCGAGAACGGCTGAACGGATTTATCTTATCTTGGTCTTGAATTATTCGTGGAGGTCTAGGGAAGGTTTAAAAGGTGAGAATTTAAAGATCGGACTTACGCGGGTGAAACCGCGGGGCGTAGCTAGTTATAATATATAATCAGTTTGTGAAACCTTAAACCTACCTCAGTGGCGCGTCGGACGAACACCCGCCTGCGACGCAGAAAGTTGCGGGCTCGATTCTCGGTGTCCCGGTGATTCTAGGTTTTTTTGTATTTACACTAAGTTTACAAATATCCATTGTCAGCCTAGCTAGGTGCTGTGTGTGTAACATTCTACAGTGATACATTCCGTGTATATTCCAGAGGGTATCCGGCCACAGTGATGGGAGTGATCCCGTACGCGGGCGTCTCCTTCTTCACCTACGACACGCTCAAACATCTCTACTCGGGTAAGGGTTAGTCCTGCTCGCCCCATTCTATATTCATACCAATGGGGCGAATGAACCTAATGAAATATATTAAATTCCTATTCACCCTATCAATTGGATTACACGTATGCAGTCAGGGGGTGTCGAGTCGTTTCTTATCGTTAAGGTGGACCATGGGCGGTTCTTCGCGCCAGTGGTCCTCCTCCGTTCACAGAGGTGCCCATGGTTCACCTACGTAACACAATGCCTCTCAAGTTGTGCCCGATGTCGCGGGAATCTCCAAAAATCCCTTCTTAGTGCTTATAACCCCCTTTGTGTAACTGTAAAAGAAGTATTTAGATTCGGTATAAGCTGTGTTGTGTTGATATCAGTAGGTCACTGAAAAGTTATAATACTTCCTTCAATGTATTATATCGTCTCCTATGTAGACATGATGGGCGGCGCGCCGTCTCCGATGGGCAACATGGCGATGGGCGGCGCGGCCGGCGCGGTCGCCCAGACCGCGTCCTACCCGCTCGACATCGTGCGCCGGAGGATGCAGACCGCACAGAAGGGGGAGTACACCACCATACGGAGCACCCTCGTCCTGATATACAGGTGAGCGTTGCGCAGTAGGACGTGTAGACCGCACAGACCGCGTGCTGACCGCATACGTTACTGTCCGCAGCACGGAGGGATGGCGCGGGTTCTACAAGGGACTCTCCATGAACTGGGTGAAGGGTCCCGTCGCCGTCGGGATCTCGTTCGCGACCTACGACACAATACGCACCTTGCTGCGCGACCTCGCCCTCACGCTCGACCGGTGATCTACGCACCTTCCTTCGTGCCATGCCGTGCCACTGGCAGCACGACGTGCAGTGCAGCGTGCAGCTAATATTATTGTTATTCGTAACTGTTGAATGATGAACTGATGTTCACAATAACTTTTGATATGAATAGATGTCACCTGTGAGACTACCGGTGGGACTTACTGGTGGGTCCATGGAGCGTCACCCTTACAGTCATTTGCAATAACTTTTTTAAATAAAACTAGTTTTTATAGATGGCGCTGTGAAAGTAAGATTGTTTCTGGCGAAAGTACTTTGCGATCGATACTCACAATATTTTTGCGTTCATAAAAATAAGGCAAATTGTCGTCGCAGACCGGACAATCCGGACAATCCTACACTTTCACAGCGCCATCTATTTTAACTGTTAAACAAACTAAAAAGTGATCGGAAGAAGTAAATAGAAAATTGTGCAATTTTAGTAATACATATTATAGAAACACCAAAAATCTACTTGATATATAGTTTTTTGTATAAAAATTGTTATATAGAAGCTTTTTTGGCCTCTCGTTAGTTAAAACTAATTGATTGAACAATGTGCTGTGTCTGCTTGACACTTTATTTTTTGAACTCTTTTTCAATGTGCAATTTTTTATAGTAAAATGTTTGTGTATTCCCGTTAGACCCATTGTTTTCTTCCCTCGATGGGGCGAACGAGAAATAGAATAGTATATTAAGTACCGTTCGTCCTATCAGTGGGTCCAGCGGGAATACAACTATGTAACGCACACAGTGTATGACTAGATCTAGTCTAGGTTTTTTATTTAGGTGTAGGAATAATGTATATTTGTTTTTGTTATTTTTGTCATTGTTTTTTAGAATATTTGTATGTTATTTACTTACCGTCGCTTGAGTACACTTGTGAGAGTTGCTAAGTTTAACCCGTTTTAACTCCGGAACGAATGAATCGATTCGGATGCTGTTTTATTTATCTGAAAGCTAGATGTGCAGGGTTGTTAGATGTGTTTGACAAAAATCGGTTAAGCCGATAAATCGTTAATTGTGCAATTCAGTCAATCGAGAATGTACTAAGTATATAACGGTTGAACAAACGGTACACACATTTATTCCCGAATTATAGAGTATTGAATGAATATATTTTATGGTTTTATAAGCATTGTTTAAATTCCCCGTAACACTACCGATGTAGTTTTAGTCGGCAGTGCCACGGGGAATGGATATAGCAACGTTAGGCATGTGATTAAATTATTAAATCGTTACTCAAACTATTGATATTTAATTAATATACAAATCGTTTAGAATGGTAACGGGACCGAGTCGGCGCCATGTTGTGACGTCACGGTGTCCCGTGAGCATAAATATTGTACTAAAGTATGTAAAGTATTATTCGTGTCCGTTAGGGCAGTTCCCCCCCCGTCGTCGTGAGGGAACTGCCCTGCCTGTTATTGTCTGATATTATAGAAATATACGATGTTTAATGTAGTTTTATTTAAACTCGTGTTCCCTTTATACATGTAAATATTGCAGGACATTTCACAGAGTGACATCAAGATTATTTATTTCCCCTAAGATTACAATAAATCGCTTACTGAGAAATATGTTTGACTAAATAATTTTTTACGAATTTGTATGAGTGAGCGTATAAGTACACATGGAAACATATACATTGAAAACTAAATAATTAATCCCATTGATTATAATAGGTAGGTATTAGATTAAGTTTACCTATTTTACATTAATTTTAAAACATTTCGATGTTATCATTTACAATTTCATATAAATAAACTATCAAGGAAAGATTATAAATTAAAATAATCGTAGTGGGTACATTTAAAAACTATCTACTTGACCATGACCAAGTCGAACCACAACTCATCGCCGCGCCCGCCGGTCGACCCGATCATAGCCGAAGTTCAACGTAACACAACGAGCGATGCACAAAACATTGCAAACCGGAGCCAGTTGCACCGCGATAATTTTTATTCTTTGCTCCACCAGTTAATTGAAGATATTATTGTTCGTTTTCGTCGTTAAATATGTCCCGACAAGGTTTCTAAGAAATTCTTTTCGTCCTGGTTTGTAGACTGCACCGATATCTAAACAAAACTTCTCAACATGTATCCCTTATGTAGTGGTTATCGTTTCTCCTCCTTATAATATAGGTTCATGTTCGTAGTTACTGTTTTTCTTCACGGTGTTTACTAGTTTTTTGGCTGTTGTTTCACTATTCTTGGTACTCCTTTTATATATTTAATAAAAATATTTTCTTCTCTCTTTTCTTTACGAGACTTAAATTCTTCTTTAACTAGGTTTTGGTATTTTTGTTGCTGTGGTGTGTTATCAGAGAACATTTTTACGTTATCTATTTTTAGTTTTGATGTTCTGTTCCGAAGAGCATTTTTTACAGTTACCGAGGATGAAAATATGGCTTTTATAGGTTTTGATTTATCAGGATGATATTTTCCTAGGCGTATACAAGTTATGGGTTTAGGATCGTCAACTTCAGTAATCGCTACGATTTTCTTTACTTCATCCATGTCATGTTTGAATCTTTCTTCCTTATCAGTAGACATTAATTCGGGTATGCCAGTTATTATAAGGTTTCTATCTCTGATTGTACGTTCTCTGAATTCGGACATTATATTTTCACAGCTAGATATGCTGTTGCTGGTTTGTGCATTGCCTTGGGATATTTTTAGTTCTCTAACATAATTTTCTAGGGATGAGATTTTTAATTCAGTTATATTATTCCATGATTTTAATTCTGATATTTCCATTTTCAGTTTGTTTTGTTCTATTATTATTTGGTCAGTTTTTTGTTCAATATTATCCATTTGTTTTTTCATGGCAGTTATATCTTTTGTGTTGTAATAAAGTTTTGCAGGATAGAGAGTACCTCTTTTTTGAAATCTTCTATCTCTCTATTAATACTGCTGTCCTCTTCTGGTACCTTCCTTTTGTTGGCACTCATTTTGGGTTCCACTAATCTTAAGTTAGATTTTGGGGAACCTGGGCTGCTTAGTACAGGTTATCCGAGCAAGTACTTCACCCACTTCGCAGAGCAAATTTGCGTGTAATTAAAATCCTTGCGTATCACTATTGGCTTATGGTTGATTATCAATTAACACTTCGTTTGGAGTTCCCCAAGGAAAATTTTATGACCTACCCTATAATTGATCTACTTATACATAAACGACATATGTATTCTAGTGCTAGATCATGGCACTATAATATCGTATGCTGACGACACTGCTCTTCTCTTTTCGGCTAATTCAAAAAGCGAAGTCTACCAATATGCTCAACAGGAGTTCAATGTTGTTAAGTCTATGGTTGTTAAAGATTGGCTTCAGCACAACTTACTATAATGCAGACAAGACAAATTATATTGAGTTTTCAATGCGCAAACTATCGTCAACGCAAAATAACCCAACATTATATGCTCATTATTTGTAGTCCTCACAGCGATAACTAATGTGCGTGTTCGGCTATCAAAGTTGGTAGCACTATAAAATACCTGGGTATTATAATAGACGAAACTCTTTCGTTTAAATCTCATATTGAAGCTTCATGTAAAAGAACTCGTAAGCTAATATGTCTTTAAAAATTACGGCATATTGCAGACACAAAAGTAATCAGGCAAGTTTATTTTGCTCTATGTCAATCAATACTAACCTACTGTATTAGCTCATGGGGTGGTGCGGGCAAAACATTGCTACTAACAATTGAGATAGCTCAGAAAGCAATTCTCAAGGTGTCTACCTTCCGTCCATTCCTTTTCCCTACTGACCTCCTGTACAAATCATGTAAAGTACTAACAGTTCGACAGTTATTTGTAGCGAGCATTGTACTAAAGCAGCATGCAGCCCTTCCCTACACCACTGATTTTGCTAATATAAGAAGGAGTGATATAGTTTGCCGTCTACAAATAAGAACTAACTTAGCTTTCACACATAAATTCAACATGTTCCTAGGGCCGTTACTATATAATAAACTAAATGCTATAACAAATATTTTTCCACTTAACTACATTTTGTAAAAAAGCCTTCGAGAAAGCACTTCAAAATATGTCCTACGAAGATACAGATGAATTACTAATAGTTTTAAAGTAAGTAAATAGGTGTAAGTAAAACTTGTGATTTATTTAATATAGACATATTTGTACTTCGATTCTTACTTCTTAGATTCGATGACTTAGATTCGATGATTAATATTATTAACTCTGTTTACCTATATATGGTGTTGTTGAGCCCATCGATCAGTGCTTTAAGAAAAATGGTGGGTGTTTGTGAATCGTATGCCGCGGTGCATGGACTGAGATACAACGTTCAGAAGAGTGAGCTATTGGTTTTCAGGGCAGGACGAAAATGTCCTCAAAATATACCACCCGTCACTTTAAATGGAGTCGCTCTGAAACGTGTCACTCAGTTCAGGTACCTAGGTCATGTGGTTGACGAATACCTATCAGATAATTTGGATGTTGAGCGGGAGCGCAGGGCCTTGACGGTGCGCAGTAATATGTTGGCCCGCAAGTTTGGTAAATGTTCGATGGCAGTAAAAATAAGTTTGTTTAAGGCCTACTGCCAATCGTTCTACACCTGCTCTTTGTGGACTAACTACACGCTGCGCGCTGCGAAGACCCTGCAGGTCCAGTACAACAATGCTTTCAGGTTGCTGATGGGGCTGCCTCGCTTCTGCAGTGATGTTTGCTGAAACTCATGTGAACGGCTATAATGCCATTATAAGAAAGAGAGCGGCATCAATGATGGCTAGAGTGAGGAGCAGCGACAATCGGTACCTGAAGGCATTGGTTGAAAAATTTGATAGTCCCATATGGGGGCATTGGATCCAGGTCCATATTAAAAAGTAGATACCTATTAATTTCACATCTGTTCTTTTACTAACATAGTTTGTAAGCTCTTTGTATACTAACACATGGACAAAAAGTCTGATAATAAAGGAATTATTATTATTATACATAAACATGCATTTCAATACATTCAATTTTCGTGTCTAATAATAAGTGGTCATTTTTAGTTTTAATTAAAGTATCAGCACATGTCGCCTGAAACACAGGATCACCTAGTTCAGGCACACGTGGACATAGATTTAAGAAAAAAATTGTGCCTAATGTTTAATATTGTACTGTATTTCTAAATAAAAATTATCTTATCTTATCGTAAAAAGCAGTCGGGACGTTCTGGGTTAAGTTTTTTTCTTTTCTATTTTATACAAATTGGTTTAAAAAAAGTTTAAGTCAAATAGATAATATGCTCAATATATTGTACCTCAAAGTAACTGAAAGACTTTTAGGACTATCTACTTACTTTAATTCGTTAGTTTTTTATTAGATATTCAATTATTCTTAGATTGATTTTACAAACATAAAGACGTGCATGCAAAGACTACAACGTAAAAATAAGTACCTACTTAAAGATTTGGTGAAATATAAAATCTTTCCACAAATAATTGTTACACCGAGTTTGATAACATGTACCTTTAATTAGTAAATACTAGTAAAAAGTTCCCTTACATTTTATTTAACTTACCTTAATGCTTCTAAAAAACTAACCAAAAGTGCAGCAACTATGGTACTTGCTGCACTTATTCTTAGGATGACCATTTTACACTGATAATAATTACTAAGCATATGTAAATTTTTCGATTTTATTTTAAAGTATATTAATATATATTATTAATTTGTCATCTCTACTCGCTGTTAGATGTCGCTACGTAGTAGTACCATGTCTACTCGCCGTTAGATGTCGCTACTAGTCCATGCCATCTCTACTCATCACTAGATGTCGCTACTAGTACCACGCCATCTCTACTCGACACTAGATGTCGTTACTAGTACCACGCCATCTCTACTCGACACTAGATGTCGCTACTTGTACCATGCCATCTCTACTCGACGCTAGATGTCGTTACTTGTACCATGTCATCTCTACTCGACATTAGATGTCGCTACTTGTACCATGCCATCTCTACTCGAAGCTAGATGTCGTTACTTGTACCATGTCATCTCTACTCGCTGTTAGATGTCGCTACTTGTGACATGTCATTTCTACTCGACGTTAGATTTCGTTACTTGTACCATGTCATCTCTACTCGACATTAGATGTCGCTACTTGTACCATGCCATCTCTACTCGCTGTTAGATGTCGCTACTTGTAACATGTCATTTCTACTCCGTTACTTGTTCCATGCCATCTCTACTCGAAGCTAGATGATGTCATCTCTACTTGGCATTAGATGTCGCTACTTGTACCATGCCATTTCTATTCGACGCTAGATGTCGTTACTTGTACCATGCCATCTCTACTCGCCGTTACATGTCGCTACTTGTACCATGCCATCTCTATTCGACGCTAGATGTCGTTACTTGTAACATGCCATCTCTACTCGCCGTTAGATGTCGCTACTTGTACCATGCCATCTCTATTCGACGCTAGATGTCGTTACTTGTAACATGCCATCTCTACTCGTCATTAGATGTCGCTACTTGTACCATGCCATCTCTATTCGACGTTTGATGTCGTTACTTGTAACATGTCATCTCTACTCGTCATTAGATGTCGCTACTTCTACCATGTCATCTCTACTCGACATTAGATGTCGCTACTTGTACCATGCCATCTCTACTCGCCGTTAGATGTCGCTACTTGTACCATGCCATCTCCATTCGACGCTAGATGTCGTTACTTGTAACATGTCATCTCTACTCGTCATTAGATGTTGCTACTTGTACCATGCCATCTCTATTCGACGTTTGATGTCGTTACTTGTAACATGTCATCTCTACTCGTCATTAGATGTCGCTACTTCTACCATGTCATCTCTACTCGACATTAGATGTCGCTACTTGTAACATGTCATCTCTACTCGACGTTAGATGTCGTTCCTTGTACCATGTCATCTCTACTCGCTGTTAGATATCGCTACTTGTACCATGCCATCTCTACCTAGATGTCGTTACTTGTACCATGTCATCTCTACTCGCTGTTAGATGTCGCTACTTGTAACATGTCATCTCTACTCGTCATTAGATGTCGCTACTTCTACCATGCCATCTCTACTCGCTGTTAGATGTCGCTACTAGTACCATGTCTACTCGCCTTTAGATGTCGCTACTAGTACTAGTACCATGCCATCTCTACTCGTCACTAGATGTCGCTACTTGTAACATGTCATCTCTACAGGTACTCGCCGCTGATTTCGTAACTTGTACCATGTCATCTCTACTCGCCGTTAGATGTCGTAACTTGTATCATGTCATCTCTAGATGTCGTCACTAGATGTCGCTACTTGTACCATGTCATCACTACTCATCGCTAGATGTCATTAGTTGTACCTTGACTTTTGTCTATATCTGCTTACCTAACGCATCGACTGCAAGTGTCCCTTCAACGGGCAGCTCAGCGGACTCGGCTACAGCGAATCACCCGTTAGGATAGGGAGGTGGTAGTTTGTTACCGACGCGGCGCATCGCTTGAGCTCTGGCAATGCGTCGATCTCGGTCAGCGCCCGCTCGCGCTGGTATGTGTTCGAAACCTACTTCTGTTAGATCGGTTCTGATAGATAGATGGCCTTTGGTTTGAAACTAGATGTAAGTACGGTCGGCTGCATAATTGCAGACCCACCGTAGAGCTCCAAAACGACAGTTCTAAGAATGTTTTCAACACGAGCAAGATGTGAGCTAGACACCTGCTTTAGTTGAAGTTTAAAATCTTCAAACTCATCAATTTATCAAACAAAAATTATTAGAATAAAAACATTCAGAAACAGCCCCGTAAAACTAAACTAAACGTCTTATAAATTGGTGAACACCTGCACTCTCAAAAAAGTGTGACGTCATGCGTTATTGACAACTAACCTTAAAAACGTTATTGACAAGACGTACCTAACCAAAGAAACATATCGAAGTAAGAAAAATGGTAATGTCGATACAAAAGAGTTCTTAAGACGTTATCACGTAAAATTGACCGGAAGACCAGTGATGCAGCCAAGTTACGCTGGACTATGGCTTACAGCTGAGATCGACCCATTTGGGGCAGCACATGGCTTCTTAAATATTCTTAAGGTGAAATAGGACCTGAAAACCCCTATCCCTTTCCCCCGCGCGCCGCGAAATGGCCGTTTTAACTGTTTTACGTAATAAAAAGACACATCTATTTTAGTGAAAAAACTGGTTGCCTGTAAAGTCGGTATACGGGCGAAAGTTTTACGTGACAACAACTGTGCTCGAGTGGAAGGGACGCGTGCCTTTCACTTTTTATGTCTGTCTCTCTCGCTCTTAGGCGGGCTAACCATGCCCGCGTGCCTCTCACTCGCTCTCATTGTGAGCGCATAACGTGAGCGGAGCGTAACGCAGTTTCTTGAAGTGTCACCCGGCAAACCAATTTATAAAACGTTGTCACGTCAAAACCATCTGTACCTACTCCCTTGTGGGATTTGATGTAAAGTTTATAAGTACTTGTTTTTTCTTTAAAATCGTCGTAAAATTGAAAAGCTCAAAAACTTACGATTTTTTAGGATTTTCACGTTTTTTTTCTATCGAGGCAAATCACTCTAGTCGTGTTTCGAAGTGTATGACAATACAAAGCATTTCTTCACCTATACGACGACGGTAGGAATATCATTCTATGGATTTTAGGGGTTGATACCCAAAAACTGTTTCTCGACGCCTCTATCGCGCTTCTGATCTTACCACTTCGGCTTAAGTTTAACGTATGTTTTTTCTTCATTTAATCTTTGTGTAAGGTTACCTATTTATTTGTGTGTGTTAATTTAAAAGTTGTCGTGTGCCTGTACCAAATAAATGTTTTTCTTCCTTCCTTTCTTTTTTTCTAAAATTATCGTCTATATTATGAAAATGAATAAGAACAAATATCCTAAGTGATGAACATCTTCCCCCTTATTCCAAAACTAGGTTTAAGGATAGTCCGAGATGTGGATTTAAACCTTAGATTTAGACAGATTTACTCGTGCACTATAGTCTAAACACTATCCCTATAGATTATATAGGGAACTATAGTCTTAACACTATCCCTATAGATTATATAGGGAACTATAGTCTTAACACTATCCCTATAGATTATATAGGGAACTATAGTCTTAACACTATCCCTATAGATTATATAGGGAACTATAGTCTTAACACTATCCCTATCTTAATATATATAAATCTCGTGTCACAATGTTTGTCCTCAATGGACTCCTAAACCACTTAACCGATTATAATAAAATTCGCACACCATGTGCAGTTCGATCCAACTTGAAAGATAGGATAGCTTGCATCTTAATTTATCCCGATATTCCCACGGGATCGGGAGTTACGCGGGTGAAACCGCGGAGGGCACAGCTAGTAGATTATATAGGGATAGTGTTTAGCTACGGTTCACGAGTAAATCTGTGTCAAAAACTAAGGTTTAAATCCACATCTCGGACTATCCTTAAACCTAGTTTTGGAATAAGGGGGCTTTAGTCTATTCTTAAAATAAATACCACGAATATAACAAATGATTTTATGAAAAACAAAAGAAGTCAAGTTTCCGGATCCTACAGATTTTAATTCCGTTTTTTTTATTTCTTTTGCAGTAGGTAAGTACCTACAGTTATAAAACCTTTTTAAATACTTAAAAATTGCCATCTAATGTACCGAAATATAAAAAAAGTTGAAAATTAAGGTAAGTTTTAGCGAAAATGCTCATATCTTTTTAGTTTTTACCGTGTTTACTTAGGACCTTGATTTTTAGACACCTAATAGGGACTATTAATAGACCTCAGTATCTGATATGAATTTCAACTTGCTAGGTCCACCCGTTCCTGAGAAAATCGGTGGTGACACACGGACAGACAGACAAAAAAGTGATCTTATAAGGGTTCTTTTTAGTACCTTTTGAGGTACGGAACCCTAAAAATGTACGTGTTTAATTTTTTATGTTTGGCCCGCTAGCACATTTGTAATTTTCGAAATGGCCCTATGGAAAATCCAGTTTGACACCCCTGATATAAGGTGTCTGTAATGAGGGCCACTACAGGGTTAATAAAAACCTTGATATTAGTGAGAAAATAACAAGTAAATAAACAAATTAATTGTTTTTTTTTATTGACAATAAAGCAAATATTTATCTATAGACCTGTTTTTAAGTAGTTTTCCCTATTTATATGAAATACTAGCTGCGCCCCGCGGTTTCACCCGCGTAATAATTTTCTGCGCAACTTTCAATTTTTTTTCTTTCATAACAACCTTCTCCTGACAAAAACAAACACAACAAAAAAAAATGTAAGCCGTCACGGGACGCCTGGCAGATGTGAAACATCGACATTATTTTGTAAAAGTAATATGCAGAAAAGAACAGATTGTGATAGAATCGCACAGTCGATTGCGCATGGCGACGCGTCGCCACACCGTACACACTATTGCATATAGACTTAAAAAATACTCGATATTTACTTTGTACTTCGATATTTGGAACTTTCTAATTTTAATAAACAAATTATGTAGATACCAATTTCTAGTTTTTGTTTACCTGAACCTACAACTTATATAATGATAGATATATATTTGAAAGTTAGGCTTGTTGATTATTATGTATTACTAGCTGCGCCCAGCGGTTTCACCCGCGTTAGTCCCGATCCCGTGGGAATATCGGGATAAAAAGTAGCCTATGTGTTAATCCAGGTCTCCAGCTATCTACATACCGAGTTTCAACGCAATCGGTCCAGTAGTTTTTGCGTGAAGGAGTAACAAACATACATACACACGAACACACACACACACACACAAACTTTCACATTTATAATATTAGTAGGATGTATAAGCATTATAATTTTTAATTATTATATATTTGGAACTTTATGAATTTACAATTTATGAATTTAAAACTTATGTCATTTAATTTTATGTATTTTGAATCATTATGTATTTTGACTTTCGGTATTTTAACTTTATGAATTACAACGTTATGTATTTTGAGTTTATACATTTTAACATACATCTTGTAGAAGCTTTGTATGCTAGTTAAGTAGTAAGTACTTAAAATATGGTGTTTTACGACAGAAACTGTATGTATAGTTCGGTACGGTATGTTACTTTGTCATTATAAAGTGCCACTCCTACCCCAAAGCATATGAATTACGGTAACTTTCAATATCAAACTTTGACCAAAGTTTGAGAATCGCAAAATCTCGTTTGGGGTAAGAACGGATAGCCAAAACCAAAAAAATACGAAGTTTCACAAAATAATTTGGGATACTCACAATCTGTCGAATTTGTAGAGAACATTTTTATCGCATGCTTTTGTACAATCCACGGTCAAAAGTCTCTGCCCACCGTTACGTTTTCAATCCCGTGCAGCACTATTTGAACATTATAACAACGTTACCTGTGGATCGAACCCACGTCGGTTGGTGTAGGGGGTGGCGGCTTATACCACTCGGCCAACTAAAGACTTAGCTAACATGTTGAAAATAATAATAACACTGAGTACTTTTAATTCAAGTACTTAGGTTTGTGTGCAACGTCTATTAGAAGAAGGTCGTAACTCCAATACTTGTTGATAGTATTATTGTAGCAAACTGATCATTTACTTATGACCCTTACTGTACGTGAAACGCCGGATGCACTCCTGTAAATGACCTTATTCTACGAGCAGTAGAAGTGGTTTTAAATTGCTATCCGCTCTTCCCCCAATTAGGTGAATTTCTCATCATGCTTAAAATATCGTGTATCACAACTTTGAAGACGTATAAAACAAAAACGAGTGATAGTTGAGAAACAATTTAAATACAGGATCAAACTTCAATTTATTGTTATCAATTATTTTTATATTTCGTTTATTTCACGTTCACTGAAACTGAGAAATCTGAGATTTTGTAAAACCTTTTGAATTGCTCTAAAAACCATCCGATCTTACTCTAACATACCTTACGTACAATGTAGATAAGTATAATAAATTATTATATTGTCGCGGTGGTACAATTCATATAGTTGGACCACCGCCACCACAACAATGGGAATATGTAGTAGATTATGCATCAAGGGCATAAAGCAATGTCTTATGTTGCGGGTGGCATATTGAACCCCGAGCGGAACGAGGGACACTCGGGTTAACTCCCTTCGCTCAGGAGTTAACTAGAGTCCTGAGTGAAGCGAGGGGTTCATGCCGCCCAAGACGAAGACATGCTCTATCCCAAAGTGCATAGTGAATACTCTACTTTTCATACCGTCAGTCCAATTTTTTTTCAATTCTTGGTTCCCTATTTGAAAAGAAATCCACTTTAAAAAAATGAGTCTATTGCAATGAGATGGTAGGATGATGGTAATTTAATAGGTATTATAGGCAAAACTTATTTGCTTAGACCTAACGTAACAATCAAAATAAAAAATATAAATCGTGGCCTGCTAGATTTTTGTAGACCAATCAAATTACTTATTATAAATAAAACCTATTTGCTGAGACCTTCAAATTTAAAACCAAGAGTTTTCACACAAATTTCAACGTTCCAAATTCAAATCACTTTATTCCCTTGGCAGTTTCATACAACATTATCTTCCTTGGGAATAAAGTCTTGCTTTAAGTTGAGGTTAATAGGGCTTTAATCCGTGAGCAAAGTGCTGCAGGTGTGAAAAAATAATAATGGATCAGCAACTTTATCTTTTACAAATAATAATAAAGTTGAAAAAATAATAATTGCATTTTTAACTTATTCAATTATTTATTATGTCCAAAATATCAACAATACGAGATTCCGATACAATAAATGTACCAACAGATGGCGTCACCTGTAGTACATAACACGTTTACCGACTCCTGCTTGTAGATTAGTAGCTTTAATATTAATTATTATTAATCGCATTTAAAATGCACGAATATTGCTTATATTACAATGAATGGCTCACATAAACTAGGTCAAACCTTAAACCTGCGCATAAAACTTAATTAGATCATTGTAAAATTGTAAATTTATAAAAAATATATGAAAAAATCACAGTTCCGTAACTATGAGTAATGAGTTCATTCTGTATAATATCAATCCAACACTCGGGACGAATTAAATCCACCGACGGTTGAGAGTGGAACAACACGTACTGTTCCCTGACCCAGAGTGGCTGCAAGTGCCGTCAAGTGGCCGTCAAGTGGCTGCAAGTGGCCGGCAAGTGGCCGTCGAGTGGCTGCAAGTGGCCGTCAAGTGGCTGCAAGTGGCCATCAAGTGGCCGTCAAGTGGCTGCAAGTGGCCGTCAAGTGGCTGCAAGTGGCCGCCAAGTGGCCGACAAGTGGCTGCAAGTGGCCGCCAAGTGGCCGTTAAGTGGCTGCAAGTGGCCGTCAAGTGGCTGCAAGTAGCCGTCAAGTGGCTGCAAGTGGCCGTCAATTACTTGACAATAATAACTTAAATCTAACCTACTTTAACATGAGATGACTATAACTATTGCTTCTAAAGTTTTCTTTCTCACAAAAGAAAATGGCCAAAAAATTCTCACATTACGGAAACGCGTCTAAACTAATCGTTTATCCAAAAAATAAAGTTGGAACAACGATTAAGACCCTACTCATCCCAAAGAATTCCATCCCACATAGGTAATAAAACTGAATTCATCCCCAAAAGTGTTCTCTAGTCGGCCAGAGTTACCTTAAGAAATAAATGGCGAAACTTTCCAAAGAAAATGGGCATTATCTTTTGTTTTAGTAAATGTTAACCTAAATATCCTTAACGTAACCTCTGTTGACGAGTTGTCCATTCTGATCCAATATTACATCGAGAGACTTGGGATCGGATGCCACCTTCATGGGATCAGATGTCACCTTCACGGGATCAGGCAAGTCTATGACGGAAGGTTGTTTGAACCTGTTCTTGATGGCCGCTAATAGAGACGGCAGTTTAGGGCGAGGGGGGGTGAGGTCGGGGTCGTCGGGGCGGGGGGGGCGGTGCTTGGGGTGCCGGGGGAGGGCGCGCTTCAACTTCTCCCAGAACTTGGGGTCGTTCGCCTCGAGGTAGGTGGTCAAGGAGAGATAGGTCCGGAGATCTCGATGCAGCCGCGAGAGGTCCACCTCCTCCAGCATGAGGACTATAGCCCGCGCCGTGTTGTCCCTCGCGCTCGCCGCGCACGCCGCCCGGAACTCCTCGACGGCCCACATCGAGCCGATGAAGCCGGAGGACAGGACGACGACGGTCCTCCTCGACTGGTCGACCGACCGTTGGATCTGCAACGGGATCGGTTGGCCGACCTCCCACTCGCGGTAGTGGACGCACACCTTGTACTCCCGGTCCAGGACCGGCATCAGCACGTCCCTCACCCAGGGGAAGTCTTCGTGCGAGAAGGAGACGAACACGTCGTACACCTTCCTCTCGTCCAACTTCTCCTCGTCCAGCAAGAACTCGAGCCCCGGGATGGTGCTCAGGTACAGCCTGATCTCGACGCTGTACCGCCACGACAACGCCAGGATGATGGCTAACATTATACCGAGCACGGCGAGGATCGAACCTATGGCGACCGCCCGGTGTATGTCACAGAGCGCGCCTGCGTCCACTACACCCAGGTCGCCGCCTGACTCGCAGCTCACCGAGCTGTAGTCGACCACCTTCCCCCTGTACTCCTGCATCCGGCTCACAGCGTCCATGTTCCAACAGTCGCACGCGATGGGGTTCCCGCCCAACACGAACGTGCGGTTCCCTTCCAACACCTCGAGTGGCAACTGCCTCAACTTGTTGTAACTCAGGTCTATCGACTCGACACTCGACGGGATATATCGGATATCATCGAGCCCCAGTCTAGACATGTTCAACTCGGTCACGTATTCCGGCAACTCTGACAGGTTTACATTCGTGTTTAATCTGAGGTATAGACGGGGCAACCCGTGCTTCCTTGGGTCGGGTAACGTTCGTAGCTGAGCGCCGTCGGCGGCGGCGGTCGTACACTCGAGCCTCTCTCGGTGGGGTCGGATGAGGCAGGAGTGGAGGGGGGCGGCGGGCAGCGGGAGGGGGCACGTGAGGGAGTCCGCGTCCACCGCGGCCAGGGGAGTGTCTCTGAGCGGCGAGGGGAGGGCGCAGCGAGCGGCCGCGAGGCGGTACTTGGGGAGGGTGGGGAGGGACGCCACTAGGGGGTAGAGGTTGCAGTCGCACGCGTACGGGTTGTGCTCGAGGAGGATGGTGGGCGAGTAGGCAGTGGGGGGCGAGAGGGGAGGCATCACCGACGTGATGTTGTTGTACGTGAGGTCCACCGTCAGGCCGGACTGCAGGAACTGCAGGTCGCCGCTCTGGAACATACACAATAACAGATTTATTATACAGTCGAAGGATATGTAGCTTTGTTGTTTGTTGTAGCTGAGGTTCAACCAGCACTACCAGCACTGCCAGGTCCAGCAGGCTGCGTGTGTGTGTATTTGTGTGTGTGTAGCTATAGGTAGGTACTAACGTTGAGGTCGGTGAAGGAGTTGTGCGAGAGATCGAGCACCTTCAGCCGCGTGATCAACACGTATCTCCAGTCGAAGAACATGTAGCTTATGTTGTTGTAGCTCAGGTCCAGCACTTCCAGCTCCATCAGCGTGTTGAACGGACTTTGGGGATCTGTACATACAGTATTATATATACAAATTACACATACACCAAGGACATGGACATCCAAAGACATGTAGTAATGTAGTAGAACTCACCGAGATCGAAGTATATAGTGCCGTTAGTGTGGTCGTTGTTAGTGTTGCCGGCGTGTGGGGGGGAGTAGGAGAGGAGGTTGTGTGCGAGGAGGAGGGAGCGGAGCGGGGAGGAGGGGAGCGCCGTCGGGGAGACGGACGTCAGCAGGTTGTGGCAGAGGGAGACGGACGACAGATGTTCCAGGGAGGAGAACGTGCGGCTGGAATGTTACACATACATCTATTACTTTACACCATGACATAAACTTCAATAGAGCGAATAGGATTGAATAATAAGTAAAGAAAAGCTATCAACTCTATCAATGTTGCCATCATAATAAGGTTCTATACTCACTCAGGCAAGGTTGTAATCATGTTGTAATCCATGTTGAGCTCCTTCAAGGACTTCATACCGGAGAACGTGTCTCGAGTGATCGCTGAAATCGAGTTGTGACTCAAGTCCAAACGTTCCACTAGGGATTTACTGGAATTATAACAATTTACAATTGTAAATAAACAAATAGATATTTCAATATGTAAAAATATACGCCATCTGTCAAACGACGTCGGAACTAGATTGGACAACTGCTGCCATCTATCGGAACGTCACGTCGTCAGTTAGCGCGGCCTTGTTGGCGGCCATCATGTCTGTTCACCACGTGGTCGATGAATCGTTCTTGTTCCACGTAATCCTACGATAATTATTGCTAATTGTGATCGATGTTTAAAGGAAAAGTAATTGTTTGAATTGTAGAGAACTGATTTTTGAATTAGACTGTCATTTTAGTTGTTTTGTGAAGTAAAGTTATTATACGACTAATCCTGATGATGGCAAACTCTCACCGTCAATTATAACACGTGTATACTTACTTATGGAAGACGTGTCCCGTGATGGCGGCGAGTTGGTTCCACTTGAAGGTGACGTTGACGAGGGAGTCGGTCCCCTCGAGTAACGAGGGGGGGAGTGACGTCACGCCGCTATACGTCACCGAGAGGGAGCGCAGCGAGGGGAGGGAGGAGAGGGAGCGCGGGGAGAGGGACAGCTCCGTCGTCGACTCGATCGTCAGCTGAGAACACATCGAACGAGACACGTCAGTATATCTCAGGTATTATGATGGACATTAATAGGTCACGGCATATAGCTAGATGTTGATACAAGCTGCATCCCGTGGCTTCACCCCCTCTTATCTCACCTCGTTCAGTTCGGTCAACCCGCTAACATCTCCCTCCCGCAAGGTCTCGAGGTGGACTCTGAAAGCAGTCAGAGACTCCAGCCTCCGAGCTCTGGAGAGGTTCAGTCTCTTGAGAGGATTCCGCGAGAGGGATAGAGTTCGGAGCGAAGGAAGATACTCGAACACTTCGTCTGCGATCTGGAAATGAAATAATATTGCAAAAACCAAATATAACGCTGTAAATGCGTAGGATATAAGAGAAGAAGATGTAGCTAATTTTGGCTGTTGTTTAGATAAGAGTTTAAACTCACCTCTTCTAATTCGTTACCCCAAACTCTGAGTGTGTGGAGGTCATTCAACCCGCGGAAGGCGGCCGGGGTCAACGACCTCAGCCCGCTGCTGGACACTTCCAGCGACTGCAGCGAGGGGGGGAGCGGAGCGGGGGGGAGCGTCAGGTTGGTTGCTCCCACCACTCGCAGGCGGAGCGGGCTGAGGGGGGACAGGGGGGGGAACGTCCGCTGGGAACCTGGAACATAATTATGTTATAAGGAAGATTGATATTATTCAATCAATATATTCGAAAATGTGTGAATATATTGCGATTTGTATTCATTATTTTTTGCAAAAAATGTATATTAGAAACTGTTTGTTTTTATATTGTGACCATACCAGTTACAGCGAGAAGAATACAAGCTGAGCTACACTCGGCTAGTCACACACGTGGACCACTGTACCTACTCATGACAGATCATTACATAATCTTATATTATAATGATATGAAAACAACTGACCGGCATTCATCATGATGACCTCCTGTACCCCCTGTAGCCCCTCGAAGGCCCCCTCCTCGACCCCCTCGACCAGCGCCATGGTCCACAGCATCTCGGGCGGGGGGGACCGCAGCGCGCGGACGAAGCAGGCCGCCGCGCCGGGGGGGAGCGAGCAGTTGGTCAGCTCCAGCCGGTGGAGGGGGGCCGGCGTCGGCAGAGGGGGGATCGACGCGCACTCCAGGGGGAGACCCTGGGGGGACAATTTATTAGTTTTATTGGACACTAGACTAAAATAAATCCCCGACGCATAGGTTATGGCAAAAGATGTCTGGCATAAACGATTATCACTTCAAGTGAGTGAGCACGAGTACCAGTAGTAACACGGGTCACACCGACCCGTAGCTCACCTGACAGTCCGCCTCGGCGTATCCATCGTCCCTGACGCGGTAGATCCTCCCCCCTTCACACGTCAGCTCGCTGAGACCGATCCCTCCACAGGAACACCCCTCCGGGCAGCTGACGTCGGCCGATGACGTCACCATGGTCACCAGCGAGACCACCACCATGGTCGTCACCACGCTCCTCGACAACATGGCGCCGCTGTCACTTCGCTACTGCATCACTGGAAACAATCAAACATTACTACTTAGTTATGTAGGTAGGCATTTACTTTGTCGAAAGTTAATTTTTGTTACGATTTTTAACGTTGTGTTTTCAATCTATACATATAAAATGAAAGAAAGAAAGAAAAAACATTTATTTGGACAAGCACACGACATAAGACAATCAGAAAAGTAGTAACAAACCTAAAAGCACTAGAACAAAAGTTTAAAATAAAATAAAAATGATAATAATAAAAACAAAAAAATTAAAAGGAAAAAAGAAATATACAAAGAAGAAATAAGATCTAAGGAGCCGTGTGCCTCCAAAAAGGTTCTGCCTCAGCAATGATAGCTGCACCAACATTTAGCTGACACAGCCGCTGGTCTTCCGGCAGGACCCTTTACGGATGACGTTTCGCAAATAAAAGAAAACCACTGTGCAACACAAGATTTACATAGAAAGTAATTAATTAAAATAAATAATAATAAATAAATTTAATTGAAAATAATAAATTAAATGTTACATAAATATTACTTACTTTCTTAATATAATATATCTTAATATATATAAATCTCGTGTCACAATGTTTGTCCTCAATGGACTCCTAAACCACTTAACCGATTATAATAAAATTCGCACACCATGTGCAGTTCGATCCAACTTGAGAGATAGGATAGCTTGCATCTTAATTTATCCCGATATTCCCACGGGATCGGGAGTTACGCGGGTGAAACCGCGTAGGGCAGCTAGTAATATATATAAATCTCGTGTCACAATGTTTGTCCTCAATGGACTCCTAAACCACTTAACCGATTATAATAAAATTCGCACACCATGTGCAGTTCGATCCAACTTGAGAGATAGGATAGCTTACATCCCGATATTCCCACGGGATCGGGATATACGCGGGTGAAACCGCGGAGCGCAGCTAGTTACATATATATATAGTTAAGCATAGATATAATACTTAAAAAGATAAACTACATAATACCTACCATTTAAACCAATTTATTAAACATAATACATGGTAAATTTATCAATGAATTACCTAATGCTTTGTCCTGAATGACTGACTGACTGACGGATCAACGCACAGCCTAAACCGCTGATAGTAGAGACCTGAAACTTGGAGGGTGTGTTCTTTGTATGACGTAGGCACTAGGCATCCGATAAGAAAGGATTTTCCGAAAAAGGCGGGCAAAGTTTGTATGGGACAATGCGATTCCTTGGTCGATTTTCGACTTCTACGCGGACGAAGTCGCGGGCAAAAACTAGTTTTAATATAAAAAGTTTATTTGTTACGGCACAATCTAATATAATAATCAAAATTGCAAAAAATTTACAATGTGGGGGCAAAAAAGGGGACAAAGTTCAGTAAAAATATTCCATTTGATGCGCCATTTTATAACGTAGATTAACGACACAACATAATTAATATCAAGAGTGCGGTTAAGTTTATTTTGATTTTTTACTTTAATTTTAGGTTTCGAAAGTTTATTGTTCCTTCGAATATTATTAACGAGACCAAATATATATTACTGCATTCCTATTCACCCCATCGATGAGTCAAAACATTAGGGCAAATGGGTTCATTCCGGAACAACTGACAAATAAATGTCACAACCGGTGGTCAGATGAGACGAAACATTTATTCTACTAGTGGTCAGGTCAGGTGGAAGCAGTCTCTTCCTTATTCACCACCGGTGATGAAGGCATGCCGGAGGGGAAATATTTCGTCTCATGTGCCCACCACCGGTGGCGAAACATAGAAAAGACGATCAAAGTGGAATTACCATCTCGGTCAGCTGTTGCGTAAATCTGTCCATGAAATGACCATACTATAAATAACTATAACCATATACGTGTATATAGTTCAAGACAATATGTAAGTATATAAATGGGTAAATACGATGTCGTCACGTGGTCACACATCTCGATACTGAATGTAGATAGTTGGGTGGAAAGGTCACACATGCTAGCTGCGGTCGACGACGGCTTCACTCAAGTAGGTAGGTACAGTCACATTACCAGTTAGCTGAACACCACGTGACCTACAGCTCACTCGCAAATCTGTAAGGTTGTAAAGTAATGTTATCTGATTCTGTTTTTTTTAAACAATCATTTCACTACATAGTATAAAATAAAGTTGCTTTCTTTGTCCCTATTTCCCTTTGTATGCTTAAATCTTTGAAACTACGCAACGAATATTGATGCGGTTTTTTTTAATAGATAGAGTGATTCAAGAGGAAGGTTTATATGTATAATACATGCATAATATAGCCGTGCGAAGCCGGGACGGGTCGCTAGTATACTATACAATACAATATAAAAAATAACAAAATAGGTATCTACTATATTTTTTACAGATATGCGAATGAGCTTTGAGTCACGTGGGGTTCAGCTAATTGGTAATGTGACTGTACCTAGCTCCGGATGAAAAGTAGTTTATGTTATTCCTAATGAATCGATGTATTCTCGAACCAAGTTTCATCACAATCGGTCGAGCAGCTTCAGAGAATATTCGTTAGAAACAAATCTCAATAATATTTATACATTATAATATAAATGGTAGATATTATAATAAATCCGGTTTCATCACAGTATCACGGTAAACTAACTATACATTTTATTATATATATTTAATGGTAATTACATATTAATAATTATATTCTTTATATAATAAAGGGTAACGAACTAACAAAACTAAATGTAAAGAAAGAAATATAAAAGGTATCGCGGGACTCGCGTTTGGATTACGGTTGCCATCCGTCCGGGTTTCCCCGGATTTGTCCTAGTTTAGAGGGCGTCCGGGGATCATTTATAGTCTGGGTAGAACCGGGACAAATGAGACCCGTACTGCTGGGACTAAAAAAAACAAAAATGACGTGGGAGTGTCTTTGGCTACACTACACTATAAAACCCTGGTTCCGTACCTAAAGGGTAAAAACGGGTCAGAGTCTACTATACCTACATGTATGGTGTGGACACGGGGACAATACCTTCCAGTCGAGACGGTGGGGCACTCGCAGGGTGCTGTCTGTAGAACCGAACTGATTGATACACTGTGACTAAATCAACGCTAAACTATCACTATATTATATTTAAATAAAATGTCCAAATAAGCGTGTGGTGACTGCGTATAGTATCGTATGAAATGATAATAGTTAGTTGTTTACAGTAATATAATCGTAGTAGACAGAGGTTGCGGGTGTCAGGTCGCGGTCGGAGAGGGGGCGTTTACTGATAGCGGGCGGGAGATAATACCCGCGTGGAAACCCCGGGGTTTCGTAGCTTTAACCCCCAACACAACAGGAAAAAAACACTAAACCTTTTACTTAATAACTTTTTTATAAGATAAGTACAATTTTAGTAGTCAGTCTTACATTTTTATTCAATTCTTACCGGCCAAGTGCGAGTCGAGCTCGAGCACGAAGCGTCTCTAACTATAAAACTTATTGTGTTTTCAATATTTGTTGTTATAGCGGCAACAGAAATACATAATCTGTGAAATTGTCAACAGTCTAGCTATCACGGTGCATGAGATACAGCCTGGTGACATACAGACGGATAGTGAAGTTTAAATATAACAGCCCCGTTTTTAACCTTTGGGTACGGAAAAAAATCTACCTCAATTGTCCAGAGTATTTTTTTGCGGTGCAAACAAAGCGACTTGAAACTTGTAGTGTAGCGAACGACACTCACACGTGTCAAGAGCCGGGGTTTCGTTTGTTGTCCCAGTTATACCCGGAGTACAAACGGAACCCCGGCGGGACGGTCCCCGGACGCCCGCTAAACTAGGACATATCCGGGGGGAAACCAGGACGGGTGGCAACACTAGGTGGAGTAGATTGCTCTAGGAGGTTATCTTTTATAATGTGATTTTATGTTTGTTTGTTACAAATATGGTCTGAAATTACTGGACCGATTTATATGTAACTCGGTATGAGGATAGATTATAGATGGATTGGAGGGGTCAAGTGAGTGGGACCAAGGGGAAGTAGTAAGGTGCGACGGGAAGGTAGTCGACCTGACAAGAACTTTACATTATATTCAATGTATTTGGGGTGAATTGGGAAAATGAGATCAATTTCTTAACTCATGTTTATAAAGAACAAAATACACCTAAACTAGCTGCGTTTTGCGGTTTCACCCGCGTAACTCCCGATCCCGTGGGAAAATCAGGATATAAAGTAGCCTATAGACTTCCTCTATAAATGGACTATCCAAAACAAAAATATTTTTGCAATTCGAACCAGTAGTTCCTGAGATTAGCGCGTTCAAACAAACAAACTCTTCAGCTTTACAATATAAAGTATAGATGAATGATTTTGTTAAAGTAGTTAAGTAGGTACCGTAGCAAGTGTTTAGTTACGGTCTATGAGTCTGTCGTCGTCGTCATTGTCGTGATAGTTGCGTAATGTGTAATTAGTTACGGTTGTACTGGTTCTAATGGATTTAACAGTACGATCGCGGTGCGAACGGTTCGATTGCAAATATCAAATGTAACGGATGTAGGAAGGATGGAGGAGCTGTGTGTAAGTACCTACGATATTGCAAACAAACGGGCTCGTTAACGACCTCCTTGTTGTCATCCTTGTGTCATAGTAGCAATGGTAAAAAATAAATACTTATACTTTATTTTCATACAGTCTATTTTATTTTTTCTACCTATCTATACCTACATTATTAGTACAAAAAAAAGTTGGCAACCCTAGTCATAATGTAAGTACTAAACACATTCAATTGCCTACCTATACAGGGTTATTGGTAATTATACTAGCAAGCCGTTGAGGGCTACTTCTGTGCACCTTAACAAACAACTTTTGTTCTACGACTTTTGACGCTTCACATCGCCACCAACAGATGGCGCCACTAAGCCGATTGGAGATCCTAGATCGCGCAAGCGAAGTTTCTCTGAAGATAAGCTCATATACAAGTTCCAAGGAAACATCGTCGGTGGGTGGCCTACCGGGTATAACACCTTCCCGGTGGAAGATCTTCCCTTTGGTTTCCCAACATACCACCAAATACCTCCAAATCACTTTCTTTTAAGGAAAATTACAATATTGCAATTATCTTACGGATCCCTAATTTTTTGAAAATAAATGACTGACTATGTTATTCCCAAATAATTTATCTTTTTATTGTTGAAAGAATTTTTGAAATCGGTGCAGTCGTTTCGGAGATTACCCCCAACATACATACAAACTTGTTACCAACGTTACCTCTTTATAATATTAGTACCTATATTATTAGATGTAGCTTTTGTAAACATCAAAATACGGCAGTTTATTGATTGTTTACTATAAATATAACGAGGGAGGGGCAGCATGATGGTGCACGATGGTGTATGGTATATGGTGCAAGTGAATGGTGCATACCTCGGGGTTGATAATCATTGAGAAATGACGACGTCATCATTGTGGTGTTGGTGTTGCCAACCTAGCAGCTCCTCAATTACCAGGAATATATAAAAATGTAATGAATCACAAAAGATACATCTTCATAACGTAGATAACATTATCCTCAATATATACAGGGTGTCTCATATAGAATGGATAAACGGGCGTCGACGGGTAGAGGACACTGTGCCGGTACAGAATAATAAAAGTAATACTCTACGAAAGTCTCTCGGTTTAAAAAAAAGACAGCTCTGGGCTATTTTAATAGAAAAAATATTTGGTACTTAATGCTGGCAAAACCACGTAGGTATATGTTTTTTTAATTAGATATTATAGTGTCATCAAATTTTTTTATTACTTACACTACAAAAGGCTTACCTAAAAAAATAAAAAAACATGAAGTTTAAGTCATAGTTTAAAAAATATTTGCTTCTATCAAAAAAATAATAGTTTGTAAATTGTAATCGATAGAACGTTTATTCTGGAATACTATACAAAAAATAGATTGGATACATTCCTTCAATTACTTACAGACTTGACACCAAAAAGCATAGAGGAGGGAGTGAAATTTTCAAAATAGTGAAAATTCCGGATATCTCGTAAACCAAGAGACTTTCAGTGTCCCGGGTACCCGTAGAAGGCCGTTGATCCATCTATCACGAGACACCCTGTATACGTAACTTCCAGTTAACTATATAATATTTATGTGTTTCTAAGAAACGTGCGCCTCATACAGAGATAAGTACCATACCTTCATATTCCATATGTTTGTTTATATACATGTACAGTCCGCTGTATAATTGCAGCCCCCGGTAGAGTTCGAAAATTACAATTATTGGAATGTTTGTTTGATAAATTGATGAGTTAGAAGACTTTAAACTTCACCTAAAGCAGGTGTCTAGAATGTTGCTCGTGTTGAAAACATTCATATAACAGCCGTGGTAGGAGCTCTACGGTGGGTCTGCAATAATGCAGCCGACCGTACCTACGCGTACGATACCATCTCGTTGTGTGTGTACGGCCGGCTGCATAACTGCAGACCCACCGTAGAGCTCCAAAACGGCTGTTAAAAGAATGTTTTCAACACAAGCAAGATTCTAGGCACCTGCTTTAGTTGAAGTTTAAAGTCTTATAACTTATCAATTTATCAAACAAACATTCCAATAATAGTAATTTTTAAACTTTACGCAATTATGAATGCCCCGTGATACAGGATGAACCACTTCTATTAAACATATTATTTTTATTTGATTTTATTTTATTTTTCTATACTTAAGTAGGTACTTAGCAACTAAGTTTCAATAAAACTGCGACTCTTAGAATAAAACTATTAAATAACTAGTTTAATCTAGCGATTTTAAATAAATATTGCTGGTAAATATATTTAGATGGCAACACTGTAACGTGTGAACAGACGGAGACGTTGCGCGCGCATGACATTACACACGAGTCAAGGGCACACACTGACTGACAGTTTACATTGTCTATATCTATCTATGTATACTGCAGTACTAGACGCGGTTTGACACGAGTATATAACGCTCGATCCCGTGGGAATATACTGGTATATATAATATGTATTAAGAGAATCATGAGTTTTCGATACGCGGCGCGAGTATGTATTTTCAAAAATGACCCGTATCGTGCGATAGAGAGAGTTTAAGTTCGGACGTAATTGCCTTCATTTTGCTTTCAAATAATGTTGCGGGCCGTAACGTTTTTACCCCCTTTATCCTTCACAAAATGAAATAAATTTTTGTCTCATTTAATTCACTGCTTCTTATTCTAGGTTTATACGTTTTTCTTTTTTGGTAATTCAGTTAAGTCTTCTACCCCGTAGGGGTGAAGAAGGGGGGCAGAATTTATATGGAACAATGTGGCTCCTTGGTCCATTATCTTAAATCTTCTTTTGTATAAACATTATTTAACAGACAACAGAATTCCTTAACGGGGTTAAAAAAGGGTTATTTTGGGTGTGATTTGCTTCGAAGTTGATATCAATAAAAAAGTATTTCCCTAAATTCTACCCCTTACGGGGTTAAAAAGGGGTATACAATTTTTATTGGACAACATGCTGACTCCTTGGTCCATTTACTTCTACGCGGAAGAAGTCGCGGACAAAAGGTAGTATAGTATAAAATAATATTGTTTGCATTAGATCATATATATTTTCGGGCGGCTCTGAAAATATTTCAATAGAAAAACTTCTCATCCATTCACATGACGAGTTCCCAGATGGCTCTCAATAAATAATAATATATTTAGACGTATAATAAAAACAGCATCTGTTATGATGTGAGATGAGTTGGGATGGGATGAGTCAATCACTATCATATACCTACCTACTAGGTAGGTAGGTGTAGGTATGTATTATTTTATAGCAGGAAATTCCACACATCGCCATCTAACCCCAAGCTAAGTAACTAGACTTGTGTTATACAACTCATATACTATACTTATATACTTTTGTAAATATATACCTACATATTATAATACATAGAAACAACTAGACCAGAGACACATATCTAAGCATAAATACATGTTAACAACCAAGTCCAACACTCAACAATAATCTTCTATTCTATACATGTAAAATGCTTTGTCCTGACTGACTGACTGACGGATCAACGCACAGCCTAAACCGCTGATCGTAGAGACCTGAAACTTGGAGGGTGTGTTCTTTGTATGACGTAGGCATATGATATGAAAGGACTTTCCCAAATTCTACCCCTTAGGGGGTGAAAAAAGGGGGCAAAAGTTTGTATGGGACAGCGTGATTCCTTCGTCCATTTTCGACTTCTACGCGGACGAACTCGCGGGCAAAAGCTAGTCAACCTATATAATTGGAACGATAGTTCCTTATCGCGCGTTGTGAATGAGGGCTAGACGGAAAAAATTCTTACGAAAAAATTGTCACGACACTTTTTTGCTATAGTAAGCTATTGTAAGCTGTGCGGCGTCGCATGTTTCTCTGTCTGTCTCTCTCTCTCTCTCTTATAGAAAGCAAGCCAGATATTTTCATTTCTATTTCGCATTGAACAGCGTGGTGTCGCGACTCATTAAAAATGTCGTTACAACTTTTGGTCTTAAAAGTGTCGTTACAACTTTTGGTCTTAAAAATGTCGTTACAACTTTTGGTCTTAAAAGTGTCGTTACAACTTTTGGTCTTAAAAATGTCGTTACAACTTTTGGTCTTAAAAGTGGCGTTACAACTTTTGGTCTTAAAAGTGTCGTTACAACTTTTAGTCTTAAAAGTGTCGTTACAACTTTTGGTCTTAAAAGTGTCGTTACAACTTTTGGTCTTTTATAATTCACAATGTAATATAAATCATTATTCATTTAGTATCAATTAGTTATACATTGATCATCAATGTAAGTAAATTCATTCAGACATTTTTCTTGTTAATCGATTATCGAATATTAGTACCTACATATAGATTTATTTTCAAAGTATAGCAACACTATTATATATTTAGTTAGATGGTAACACTGTTGTTTACATCGAGCAATGACATTGTGATGAAGGTGAATAAATCTATTGTAATCGTAGCCAACACCGACTGAAACACACAATATATGCTGCTAAACCATGTCCTGAAGCATTGTTTACCTCCTGACCTTAATATACATGTCTCGAGGTGGGAATCGAACCCGCGACCCAGTGTTTGGGAGTCCGGCATGGTGACCATTGTGCCAACTGGGTCGTCACTATATATGTAGAGTTACATAATATCTGCGTGTTGTGGAACGGTATACATCTACAGGGTTATTGGAAATTATAGTAGCAAGCCGTTGAGGGCTACTTCTTTGCACCTTAACAAACAACTTTTGTTCTACGACTATTGGAAATTCAAACATTTTTTCGAAAATTTTGAGGTTAGGTTTACCTACCTGAAAATCAGCTGTTCCTTACACGGAGAGGTCATTAACTTTAAAATTTACTTGTTTTCTAAGTTTTATCTACTGTTTTTAGTCTGAATGCCCTTTGTTTTAAACAGCTGTTTTTCAAATTAACAACCTCAAAATTTCCATTTTTTTTTCGAATTTCCGAAAGTCATAGGACAAAAGTTGTTTATTAAGGTGCACAGAAGTAGCCCTCAACGGCTTGCTAGTATAATTTCCAATAACCCTGTATACGTAGCTGCGAATAATAAGAGCCATCTCACACCTTCATTCAATACTAAATATTTCGTAATTATTAGAAAAAATCTACTTAAAAAAACAGGTCAATATATATAATAAATATTATCTTTATAAATTGTACTGGGCTAATATGGTCTAAAGAAAGTCTGTTCCTTTCTTTAGTTAGACCATTGGGTTACCATTAGGGAAAATAACCTTCCAACGTTGTCATTTTGTGTCCGTTAGACCAGCATATAAATATTTTTGTATTGCCCGGAAGTCCGGAAATTTTATGTAATTTTTCGGAAATTTGCTCCAGAATTTCGTTTTATAAATCTGAAAACCCTGAGTGCAAAATGTTTTTATCACAATGGAGGTTCATTTGAATGTATAAATAATAATATTTGGCAACAACGGATGCTTGAGATATACTCGTAGATAGTGTAGCAAACATCTGCGTGTTTGTTGTAGATTATAATAAATTATTATGTAGGTAGTGTTAGGGTGTCTGTCCACAGGAGGGGAGCGGAGCGATTTCCACCAATGTCGAGGTCATTTTTTGAAGTGAAAACTTCTTATGGCGCGTTGGGCACTTTTGTGGGTGAGCATTTTCACCCGTTCTCGCGACAGATTTTGACGCGACAGATGACAGAATTTATATGTGTTAGTCTTTTTGTTTAACTTATACTGCCATCTATTACACAAATTGAGAAACTTAGTTTCTAGAAAGACCGCTATTCGAATGTAGATGGCGCTGATTTAAATTTTTTACTGCCATATAGCGAATAAAAAATAAACTATATTTGTTTAAGTGAGTGCTAATAGATGGCAGTAGCAGATCGTTTCAAGAAATATTCTATGAGAAATAAGTTTATTGTTTTCACTTCTGCCTGCACTCCCGGAGTGCGCTGTTTTTTTTTTTATTCATTTGGATGGTGAAGTACATTTTATACAAAGATCACATAGAAACGTCTTAAAAAAATGGTATTGCATAAAACCCCCGCCGCCGCCGCTTCTTTAAATAGCCAACCTCACACTTGCCTATTTGTAACGTGAACTACACTTGAAGATGTAGCTAAAAATTAAAATGGTGCTTGAAACACCATCGAAATATTATGGAACTCCATATAAAAACTATGGTTAATATTCCGTTTTGACAATAATAATATCATTTAATATTATAAGATTTATTTTAAAATTCAATAAATCTTCTATACATACATAATATTATATGCTTTGTCCTGACTGACTGACTGACGGATCAACGCACAGCCTAAACCGCTGATCGTAGAGACCAGAAACTTGTATGACGTACTTAGCCATACGATAAGAAAAGATTTTCCGAAATTCTACCCCTTAGGGGGTGAAAAAGGGGGGTAAAGCTTGTATGGGATGACGAGATTCCTTAGTCCATTATTAACTTCTACGCGGACCAAATTGAAAGAAAGAAAGAAATAACTTTATTTTGTAAGTACACTACACGCACAAAAGTCAATAAGACATAAGAATAAAGAATAACTTAAACCCCTATAATTGCGGGGATAAGCTAGTAAGTATAATAATACATTAATGTGTTATGTGTGAATATGTTGCATACAATGCGACAAGCAAGCAACGGTCGATCGATCGTGTAGTATGGGCGGTCACCTTTATACTTGCTTTCCAAGAATATATCTATCAAATATATGATGATATGATTCAGCCGGCTTCCTGTTTGTTTCTTACACACACTGTACCTAGGTGTAGGTAGGTACCTACTCTCTTCTTTTTATACTATAATAGTTGCGCACCGGGACTTTGTCTTCGAGGGTTTGAATTTTTCAAAATCCTTTCATATCGGATGCCTACGTCATACAAAGAACAAGTGACACCCTCCGAGTTTCAGGTCTCTACGATCAGCGGTTTAGGCTGTGCGTTGATCCGTCAGTCAGTCAGTCAGTCAGGACAAAGCATTTTTAGGGTTCCGTAGCCAAATGGCAAAAACGGAACCCTTATAGATTCGTCATGTCTGTTTGTCTGCCGTATGTCACAGCCACTTTTTTCCGTAACTATAAGAACTATACTGTTGAAACTTGGTAAGTAGATGTATTCTGTGAACCGCATTTAGATTTTTACACAAAAATAGAAAAAAAACAATACATTTTAGGCATCCCCATACTTAGATTAGAACTGAAACTCAAAAAAGTTTTTTCATCAAACCCATACGTGTGGAGTATCTATGGATAGGTCTACAAAAATGAGGTTTTTAATTTCATTTTTTTCTAAACTGAATAGTTTACGCGAGAGACACTTCCAAAGTGGTAAAAACAGTGTCCCCCCCCCCTGTAACTTCTAAAACAAGAAAATGATGAAACTAAAAAAAATATAATAAGATATACATTACCATACCATACAAACTTCCACCCAAAATTGGTTTGAACGAGATCTGTTATGTAGTTCATTTTTAATACGTCATAAACCGTAGTCGCCATTTACCCTTCATTCACTAGCGCCATCTATTTTTTGCATTTGTTTTTGCGTCGGGGTTAAAAACAGAATACAGTGGTACGGAACCCTTCGTGCGCGAATCCGACTCGCACTTGGCCGGTTTTTGATGTATAGAGAAGATAAAATATATTGTAGGCTTTAAGAGCTTATACACACGTCCCGATTTGGTCGGGTCCGACATCAGTGTTGCCACATTTCAATTCGACAAATCTGTATCGATAAGTGAAAAAATCTGTGTAAAATCTGTATGAGAACAGCTATAATTGTATAAAATCTGGACTATTCATAATCCCACCGATAGAGGGTATTACGGCAAACAAATATTGCCTTTACATCGAACCTCTAAAGGGATATTCAATAGAAATATAAAGTATCCCGTTTCCGAGACAGTTTAGTTTTGTTCGCGGTAATGCCCTCCATCGATGGGACATAAAGAGTCTAAAAATGCACCGCGCACTTTTAGGACATCAAAAAGAAACTACGTTTGTTTAAATATCCCGTTTCGTATCCCGTATATTAGTCAAAGACCTGGATGAACACGCAGGCTGTACTTTATATCCCGATATTATCGCGGGATCGGGAGTTACACGAGTCAAACCGCGGGCCGCAGCTACTACATGAATGTAGACATATTCGTTGAAGAAGATACATACATAGTGGGTAGCTATTATCATAACAACCTACCTATATACAGGGTGATTTTTTTTATGTGGGCCTTCAGGGCTATATCCTATCTATGATAGATAGCGAAAAATGCTGAAAGGAGTTGCGTGCCCGATTTGAACTAAAACTAAAACTGCATCATTAGATTTTTTTAAAACTCATTACCCTAGCCGGGAATCGAACCTGTTGATTTTGCAAAAAAATAATCATCTTATATTTTTATTCCAATCGATAGTGTTGCTGATAGAGATCAATTCCTGAAAACAAACATAGTATGGCAAAACAAAGGAAATGGCTGAATTTTGTAGTTTTCTGTAATTTACATCTTTCTATCTCTGGCAAAACAATAGTGTGAGACATAGAGGACAAGTGATATTATTCTAAATATTATAAAATAAGTTGTAAATGAAGTTCTTTACATAAAATTTGTAAAAACAGTTCATATTTTAAGTGCAACAGTTTGTTACATCATTGGCCATACGTCCACACTGCATTTTTTCAGGGATGGTTGTATGAAAATTACAAAAGATTACTAATATGAGCTATTTCCTTTAATTTGCCAGACTATGTTTGTTTCCAGGAATTGATCTCTATTAGCAACACTATCGATTGGTACAAAAATATAGGACGATTATTATTTTGGAAAATAAACAGGTTCGATTCCCGGCTAGGGTAATGACTTTTTCAAAAATCTAATGATGCAGTTTTAGTTTTTGTCAAAAACGGGCACGCAACTCCTTTCAGCATTTTTTGCTGTCTCTTATGGTTTAGGATATAGCCCTGAAGGCCCACATAAAAAATTCATCCTGTATATAATAATTATTAAACACACTTTAGAAAAAACCTGATCGAAACATAAAAAACCCGACTCGTATAGAATATATACCTACTTACTTACATCTTTAGATCAGGTATTTTACCATCAAACATTCTACTAGGTATTTATAATTTCAAAACCTACGTAATACTTATTAAAGGTAGATATTTCTCTTATTTTTTGTCCTTTTCTCTCAAACACAAAACTTTATAACTTTGACAGAGAAAAAATAATTACCTTTGGTGCTAAACTAACTTATTTAACTTAAAAACCGCATACAATGCTGCTTAGCGAATTATTAGCTAAATAAACAAACAAATATCTAAGTAACTAAAACTTAATTCAGTCAAAAACAAAAGTAACAATAAATAAACCCTTACCTCTTCCATCGATAAAAGAATCACGAATGGATCTCTCAAAGACCATGATCGCCCTCAGCTCGACCACACGACGGCCATTCCGAGACCTTCGACGCTTCCAAGAAACAACACTAAACTTATTATTTCTTCACCAAATTGCAACAAACGTGCCTTTCAACAAACTAAACTTGCTATTTCACTAGAAAAGTGACTTTATTTAACGGAATTATTAACAAATACCAGCACAAAACAATAGAGTTAAAACACATTTAAAGTAGAAGTTCCTTGGAGACACCTCACAGAGTTCACGAAAGAGGTCGAATATGGACCGTGTTCGGAGCAAAGAGGTCAACTAGACAACCAAATAGGATGATAAATATCGAGATAGTTTGTTAAAGCGGTGCCTCAACGTAGCGGGGAATACACACGGATTGCGTACTAAGCGGAGACTGGTTTGTCTCTGGGGTTGCCAGCCTACCACTCAATAAATGCAGATCATTTTCTCCACAAATATACCGATAATGAAAAAAAAATCTTGTATCACAGCAACTTTTGGCCCCCAAGCTATGACCAGGCTTGTGTTATGGTGACCAGACAATGGATAGAATACAATACGTTTTTAGATTTTTGAGAAATTACCAAACCACAACAATTATTTGTTAACAGATACAAATATTACAAAAACTTACTTGTTAGATGACGGCATGAATCGAAACCGCGACGACCTGCGTCGCAGGTGAGTGTTCCATCCACTGCGCTGCGTCACAGAGGTCGTCGAAACGACTCGAGGGGGGATAGGGAGCTAAACATTTGTGTCTCATTCTTGTATAATACTTACTGCAAATATAGCGTCAACTGATACAATGATATCACGCTCACACTGCTGGCAACACTGGCAACATGTCGTGCACTTCGTAACGCGAAACAGTTACCTCCCGTACCATGGACTTTCCTGCCGACGCAGCGCAGGCAGAATATCACGCCACGCCGCTATCAACGACGTTATTCGACGGGCTCTTGTTAGCGTCAACGTACCGGCTCTCTTAGAGCCGAACGGTCTCGTACGTGACGCTATGGCAAGCGTCCCGATGGGATGACGTTGATTCCCTGGAGTCGTGGCAAACCGTTGGTGTGGGATGCTACTTGTGTTGACACACTGGCGGCTTCACATCTTAGCTCCACCTCCAGGGAGGCGGGCGCTGTGGCTGCAGCGGCGGAAGTGACGAAGCGACGGAAATATGCTTCTATCGGTGTTGGATACATATTTCTGTCGTTTGCAACGGAGACACTTGGCCCAGACGCCTTAAAATTTTATAAAGAAGTTTCAAAATTACTAGTTTTAGCTTCGGGTGACCAAAGGGCTGGCTCGTACCTCGGACAACGGATAAGCATCGCCATCCAACGTGGTAACGCTGCCAACCTTTTAGGCACACTTCCTAGGGACTTTTAATTTAGTATAAGTAAAGTAGGTAGTTTATTTAATTAATTTAAGTTTTCGTTATTTCATTGTTATTTAGTAAAGTATAGTTACTTGTTCATTTATATTAAACTGTGCCTTGTCTTGTTACATTTCTATATACATTAATTTCTCCCGAAAAATGGGGAAAATTTAAAACGCGTCGCTCTAACACATTTTGCAAAGACGGATACGAAATCGCTCCACACTAAAATCGACTCTATGCTGTTAACATTAAAGTACATTGTTCCTTGCACAGTAGTTGTCGTCTCGCTCTAACGCTGCGCGTGTGCGTATAACGCCGTCTCGCTCTCTCCCGCACCGAGATGGATGCGTGACGTCATCGGAGTTAATCGGATTTTAATAATAATAGATGTTAATTATTATTTAAATATTTTATGATTGTTTAAAATTATTAGAACAACGGATTTATCCCGCCCGCTCCATGACTTTAGTCCCGAAAGCTCCTGATATTCCCACGGGCTCCAGACCAGATAGTACTAAAATAAACTAAACACTCGCCGGCGAGACAGAAGAGTGCGGGTTCGATTCCTGCCGTCGAACAAGAGAGTAGGTGGTCGTTTCGCCCGCAAGAAGTTCGCACGAAAGAAGGGTAAATATTTGACATGGCCATTCAGGGCAATATCCGACTCATATTATAAACGTGAAAGTTTATGTTTTGTATGGATGTATGGATGTTTGTTACTCTTTACCGCAAAATCTGACATCTACTGAATGGATTTTAATGAAACTGGACAATAATATTATAGCTTATTTTATACATCAGAATAGCACATAGGCTATAATTTATATAGATAAGTGTTTGAAGTAATGAACATGTTATATAGCAAAAAGTGTCAAATAAATACGGATTTTTTTTTTCCCCTATTGCATGTCAAATGTCACTTTGACATCTGCGTGTCAAATGCCACTTTGACATCTGCGTGTCAAATGTTACTTTGACATCTGCGTGTCAAATGTCACTTTGACATCTGCGTGTCAAATGTCACTTTGAAATCTGCGTGTCAAATGTCACTTTGACATCTGCGTGTCAAATGTCACTTTGACATCTGCGTGTCAAATGTCACTTTGACATCTGTAAAATGTCAATATGATTTTTGACATTGCTCAGCGTTCTGTTTTTATATATTCTGATCACAATGGGTTAGGTGGTGTACTCGACCACAAAGACCACGGTCTATGTGGCGACTCGACCATTAGCTCTTATCGGGGGATCGTTGAGAGTAGGGGAGCCGTTGAGAGTGTATCCATTCGACATTGGTAGATGGTCGGATTATGGTCTAACGGTTACTTCATTCAACTTGGATCGGGTAAAGGGGCGAATTTGGAAAAACAAAAAAAGACAAGATTGTTTCATTTTTGACAACTACCTACTTTTACAAGTTAATAATTAATATTATACTTACATTTTTTGACAACTAAATACGCGTTAGCGCGTTACGCAACCAGTTGCGGAAACAATATAATATTCTTTATTCACAACCTGTTCAGCTAAGAATCTAAGTTTAAATAAATATAATCTCGATCACTCCTTTTTGTTAACATCTATGGCTTTTGGTAGGGGCAAATCGTCCCATTCCAAAACTGGGACAAGAAGCAATTTAATTTGTTCCTTTTTGAATAGTTTGGTTTGTTGGAATAGTCTACTGATCCCACATTAGTACGTATACTATAGGTATATTGGTCCCAATCCCACCAGTGGGCTTGATCATACGGGGGGGGGGGGACGTTTGTAATAGTTTGTATGGAGAAAGTTTCTCCATACAAACTATTACAAACGTAGTCGACTGTTTTCTCCCTGGATAATGACACTAGCACAAATATTTTTGTTGCATAAAACTTATAACTGCCGTGTTTGTTTTTTATTTTATTTTTAAATCTTAATTTCTATGATAATTAGAAAATGAAAAAAACCCAAACATAGGGGCATTGTCATGGCAGTTATATAGGTTTTATGGCACAACCATTTTTGTGCTAGTGTCATTATCCAGGGAGGAAACGGTCGACTACGTTTGTATGGAGAGAGCGCCCGGTACCCTTCCTGTTAAGTAGGTACGTATGCAAAAACTACTGGACCGATTGCGATGAAACTCGGTCGACCTGGATTAACATGTGAACAAGTTTTTATCCCGATATTCCCACGGGATCGGGAGTAACGCGGGGTGCTGCAATACCTATATAACTGCAGGACCCTGTACACAGCGCGACCTGGCCCCCGAGCTAAGGCTTGTGTTATAGTGGTACAGTGACAGAGAATAACGTGGGAGGTATATACCGACCCGTCCGGCGGCGCGGGGCGTCCCTTTCACCTTGTACCTACGTAGCGTAGACCCACCGTAGAGTTGTTCTATAACTACTATTATTGGAATGTTTACATTTTCAGAGTTTTTGTTTGATAAATTGATGAGTTAGAAGACTTTAAACTTCAACTAAAGCAGGTGCTGTATTTAAAACATTCTTATAACAGCCGGTTTGGAACTCTACGGTGGGTCTGCAATAATGCAACCGTACCGTACATGTCCAGTAGGTTCCTAGGTACAGAATATGTAATGTTGCAATAATGCAGAAGACTACCACCGTCTACCACCGAGTATAGGTAGCTACCTACCGACTCGGTGATGAATACTTGATACACACCCTTCCCTCCCCTCTCCCCGCTTCGACTCCACCCCCCCCTCTCTTACCCCTTCAGGGGAGGTGGAACAAACAGGGTTGAAATCATTAAACCAGTTTCACAGTGAGATACAGCGACGATCCGCGGTTTCGCCCGTGTAACTCCTGATCCCGTGGGAGTATTGGGATATAAAGTACTCTGTGTTATTCACAATGAATCGGTTCAGTATTATTTACTTAAACATATTCCCCCTTATTCCAAAACGAGGTTTAAGGTTAGTCCGAGATGTGGATTTAAACCTTAGATTTAGACACAGTTTTACTCGTGAACTATAGTCTAAACACTATCCTTATATAATCTACTAGCGCCGGCTTCGCACGGCCTTCCTCTTGAATCACTCTATCTATTAAAAAAACCGCATCAAAATCCGTTGCGTAGTTTTTAAGATCTAAGCGTACAAAGGGAAATAGGGACAGAAAAAGCGACTTTGTTTTATACTATGTAGTGATAGTGATTAGAAACTATAGTCCAAGCACTGTCCCTTTCGATTATATAAGGATAGTGTTTAGACTATAGTGCACGAGTAAATCTGTATCTAAATCTAAGGTGTAAATCCACATCTCGGACTTTCCTTAAACCTCGTTTTGGAATAAGAGGGATTAATCTTGCTCATAAATAAACAGAAAAGATTTTTTCCAATTTTTTTGTTTGTAGCTAATAAGCTTCGATACTACTGGGCCGATTTAGATGAAACTTAGTATGAAGATAGAGTGATTCATTGACAGTAACATAGGCTACTATTAATCTCGATATTCCCACAGGATCGGGAGTAACGCGGGTGAAACCACGGAGCACTGCTAGTAATTTACAAATGCGAAAGTAACTCTGCCTGTTACGTTTTACGCCTGAACCGTTGAACCGATTTTGATAAATTTCAGTACCTATAGAGACAGATAAAACATTGAAGAAGAGTATAAACCCTGACGAGGATTACTGCGGGTGAAGCAGAGGGACGTAGCTAGTATGGAACGTTGTCGCCCCGCCCACAGCGCGAGGAGTGGCCCCGCCCACCGCGCGCCACGCCCCCGCCCGCCCCACACCAGTCGAGGCCCCGCCGCGACGCCGGCAACACTACGTCCTGTGTTGCCAACATCTACCCCCAGGACCTACTGCCTGAACGACTCCATCGCCGCTGGTTCTACTCGCCCCAGGTTACAGGTTAGTGTCCATTTTATTATGAATATTAAAAAATATTCCAAAATCGACCCGGGCACGGGTGGCTTAGGGGGGAAAATCGTCTCATTACAGAACTGGGACCAATTGTACCATTCCCATTTTGCTGATAGTTTATCTTTTACATCTAATTGAAATGATCAACTAACGGCGGTCTGCGGTTCCACCCGCGTTACTCCCGATCCCGTGGGAATATCGGGATATAACGACCCTATGTTACTATCAATTATTAAACCCATATTTGTACTAAGTTTTATAGAAATCGGTCCAGTAGTTTCGAAGTATATATACGTTACATCATTTTTTTATAATATTAAAAGCAAATAAATGAAATGAAGTGTATATGGATTGCGGCCAGGAACCTCGATCCATTGTAGTCCCTGGAACTACGGACGATACTGCTTTTTGTACTTTATAGTTGGTTGCGTTAGGAACATGCATTTTTTTAAATTTTTCCATAACAATTAGAATGTGGGGAAAGGAAAGTTGAGGAATTACCACAATCTCCCTTAATACCTATGGGGTAAGGTTTCCAGACTACAGAAATTTTCCGGTCCGGAATTTTAGCTTTCTGTCAAAGAAACAGGGAAAATTTCAAATTGTCAGGAATTAAAAGGTAAAAAAACAATGAGATAAAAGGTTTAAATATTTATAAAACTTAAACGATGACAAAAATTAATAATAAAGAAATTAAATGTCATTAAATCAATGTGAAGTAAGTAATTGTATTTAGAGAAGGAAAAGGTGAATCGTTAAACTGTGAATAATTGTACTTATTTTTTATTCATCTGAAGATTCAATATTTATAATTGCTGCATATCGCTTTAATCAAGCAATAGCTGACCCTCTGTAACAGTCTTGTAAAACTCGGCACTAGGAACTGGTTGATATCGACACACGGGTGTGTGGGAAATCAAAATGTCAGGTAATATAATGCCAAGTCAGGAATTTTGTCAGGAACTTTCATTATCTGGTGACCCTAATCTAGGGGTAGCCCAAGTTAAACTCTCCTCAGAACCCCATCTGAATAGTCCTAATCCTTATTGAAAACGCAAAACGTCTCTGCCTTGTTACAAATAAACTAAAATAGTACATTGCGATACAAGTGTGGAAAGTTGATCATTCCATAGAGGCGGTTTATGACGCGAGAGCGGAACGCGAGCGTGGCAAAAGCCGAGATGATCAATCCACACCTGTATCGTACGACGTTTTTTATCACAGTTGCGAATAAAAAAAGACTTGTTAAAATAATAAAAGTTTTTAAGAATTTTAGGTTATGTTTACTATTTTTTGTTAATTACACTCCCGAAAGGCTAGGCAAAAGACTTTTAACCTATACAGCCTCGTCTGACATACAATATTTTTTTAGGGTTTTTTTTCATTTGTTTTTGCGTCGGCGGTTAAAAACAATATAATGGTAAGGAAAAAATATATTTATGTACCTAAAGAAAAAACAAAATAAAAACAAAACTCAATTTTTAAATGTTTTCAAAGACGTTATCTCGTAAAATTATCGTTCGTTATCAGACTTTAGAGACAACCTTTTGAAAAGAAGAAAAAAGGTACCAACAAAGAATTTTAAGCCAGCAAGGCTTATAAACTCTTTGATGGTACCTTTTTTCTATACATCAAAACAGTATAACCCAGATAAATTAAGAATGTTTCATCTACCTAATATGTAATTAGCAGTAAGATACGTATATTATTTTACATCATACTGCTCGGAAAGTAGGATTTACTAGTATGGTAAGAGGCTGTGTAAGTTGTCATGTACAACACAGTGCGTTGTTTAGATGGGACGTTCCATTTTCAAATCACTTTACCATTCAAGCTTAAGATGAATGCTTGAACTGTAAAGTTCACTTTACCATTCAAGCTATGTCAAACTTCTTGGTTAACCAATATCTTTTCTTATAAAATGACGAAACTTTTTACTGAAAAAAAAAAAAACAATAATAATTGCGGCATTTTATTTCAGTTCAAGCTATGCAAAACTCCTTAGTCAAATATTTTTTTTTCATAAAATGATTTTTATTGTAAAAAAATGAAAATGACGGCATTTCATTTGAACTAAATGTTTGTTCACTTGCGACGACTGTATTAAAATTTAAAAAAAGAACATACAAGTTTATGCTAGTTCATCATGTCAAGTATTCGTCTGATGAATAAGTGGTCGGCACGCCTGATTTCTGTCATCTTGAAGCCGAAGATGTCGTACAGAAATGGTTTATTTACCTCGCGTGAATGATGTAAAGTAGTATACCTACCTCGGTTGTAAGCTCGCTTACATACCTTGTGTAGTAATAGTAGTTTACCACACAAGGTATGTAAGCGAGCTATTACAGAACAAGATCCAATATGGCGCCCGTGCGAGCGCAGCTCGCAAAGGGCGCTATGGATCGAGTGCACTATAGTTAGTTCGAGGGTGTAATAGCTACTTACAACCGAGGTAAGTATAGGCGAATATAGTTCGAGGGTGTAATAGCTACTTACAACCGAGGTAAGTATACTGCTTTACATCATTCATGCGAGGTAAATAAAACATTTTTGTATGACATCTTCGACTTCAAGATGACATAAATCAGGCGTGCCGACCACTTATTCATCCTCAGAACAATAACTAAATCATCAGACGAAGTACTAGACATGATGAACTAACATAAACTTGTATGTTCTTTTTTTTAAATTTAATACAGTCGTCGCAAGTGAACAAACATTTAGTTCAAATGAAATGCCGCCATTTTCATTATTTACAGCAAAAATCATTTTATGAAAAAAAAAAAAAAAATTGACCAAGGCGTTTTGCATAACTTGAACTGAAATAAAATGCCGCCATTGGTATCGTTTTTTTTTGCAGTAAATGTTTCGTCGTTTTATAAGAAAAGAGATTGGTTAACCAAGGAGTTTGACATAGCTTGAATGGTAAAGTGAACTTTACAATTCAAGCATTCACCCTATGCTTGAATGGTAAAGTGATTTGAAAATGGAACGTCCCCTAAACAATGCACTGTTTTGTAAATGACAACTTACACAGCCTCTTACCATACTAGTAAATCCTACTTACCGAGCAGTATGATGTAAACTACTATAACTTTTCGGGGTAACGTATTATTTTACCACTAGTTGGATTTTTTTTTATCGCACGCGTGTATATTACGTTGCATTATGAGCTTAAAAGCGGTTTAATAAGATCCACTTTATGAGCAACTGTGATAAAATACTCAATTATTGTATGAAGACACAACAGGCATTGTAACTTAAAATGCCGCAGTGCATTTTGAGACCCATGCCAATCGATAGAGGGCATTACGACAAACAAATAATGCCTTCACACCGAACCTCTAAAGCGTCTCGGAAACGGGATATTCAAAGAAACTCATTGTGACCGGGTATTTCTAAAAGTGCAAGTGTAAAAATGTAATTAGTTTTTCAATAAATCAACGCTTTTTCGAAAGAAAAAGTAGTTTCTATGCTGATATCATCGCTTTAGAGGTGTATTTCTTCTTGGTCCCCTACTCCCCTACACGTGGTAAAAGGAACCTTCACGCAAAGTTTTAGATTCGTAGCTAAATTAGTTTCAATATTCTCGAATAGATACGCAAAGTTAAGTCGAATAAAAACAGTTTTTTTATATTTTAAGATAGGTTTAGAACCATATCATATTCTGGACTAAAATTGTTTAGTCAGCCCATTTGCAATATATTTATTGACCTTTTAAATTAGATATATAATATTTTTGATCCATTAATCACCTCGATAAAGGTCGTTCTTCACGGGTTCTCCGGTTATATTAGACGAAACCATGACTCTTTCGATTGCGATGACTCTCGGTGTGGAAATAGCTAGAGATCTGGATTAACACATTAGCCTATTCGTTACAAACGAACAAAAAAAAATTCCTCTTTATAATATTGTATAGACTAGCTGCGCCCTTAGATTTCCGATCTCGTGAGAATTTCGAGATAAAAGTCTATCTTAGACCAAATGTATCATCATGCAAAGTTTCATCAAAATCAGTCCAGTAGTTTCTGAGAAATATCTTACAAAATAAAAATTTTAATATTAGTATACTTAAATTAATTTGGCGCCCAAACTGTTACAGAAATCTCTAAAGTTAATTCTTCTTGTAAATATCGAGCATTTTAATTGAATGTAACTATACGTACAGTCGGCTGCATATTTGCAGCCCTCGGTAGAGCTCGAAAATTACTATTATTGGAATGTTTGCGTTCTAATAATTTTTGGATGAGTTAGAAGACTTTAAACTTCACCTAAAGCAGGTGTCTTTGAACACAAAAGATCCCATTGGGTCGAAGTGTTGCTGGCTATTTGTCAGCCCCCAATAGATAAGATAAAGCAGGTGTCTAGAATCTTGCTTGTGTTGAAAACATTCTTATAACAGCCGTTTTGGAGCTCTACGGTGGGTCAGCAATTATGCAGCCGACCGTACATCGCGGAGCCCCCAGAGCCCCCACTGGCGCGGTGCAGCAGGGCCCCCTGGGGCTACAACCCGCTAATGTACCGGTATGTAATATTAAAGCGTCCCCCGAGTATTGTGCCTCGTTTGTTTACAGATTTGTTCCGTTCGTTTATTTAGTTGTTTGGCAAGTAAAGTACTTAGCTGGAGGGCATTCAGATTGACGGGGATTCCGTACCGGAAGTCGGACATATTAAAAACGTGGGGTAATCAGGAGCACAGCCGCAGTAGAGACGTGAAAACGTCACCTTGGAACCGAACAGTTGACACTGTAGTGTGGTATCATCTTACACATTCCTCAGTATTGTTACTATTCTTATTAAAGAGACATTAAACAGACATCGAACCGAACACACGTCGTAACCTTTCATTTAATAATACTTTAATATATTTACGATATTACAACACAAACAGGTCGGATTAGCAACTTTAATTACAGCATGTTATTAAACTAAACCAGAATTGCATCATTAAGCGAACGCTCGGCCGAGCTACACGGTAGGCGGAGTGGTGGGTGTTAGGTTTTATTTTCGTTACGGAATTTCTTGCTTGATAAAAGCTATGCAATAGCTTAAAACATTAAACCATAACGCTTTATGTTAACGCTCGATTTTACTATCCACCATTTCAAACTTAATATTTTTTTCTATAATCTTTAAACCATAAATACCAGTCTCTCGATGAAATGAATATCGGAAGCCTAGATAATTTTTTACTTTAGATAAAATTCAACGAACAAAATCAATAAAACCGTACAACAAGATTGACTTGGCGAATTACCGCACAATCGTCACCTATCGAGAGTTGTTAACTTGATTTCCGGTTCCCGCCGTGTCTCCCGCCGCCGGAAGTGACGTCACCGCGAGCGAAGACGACGCGGCGCGGCTGTCATAGCCCGGCGAACGTAGGGCGACCACATTGTACGGAGGGAAATATACAAACAGCGGATCATTTGATATTATACAAGCCAATTCATTCAATTCATTCAATTTCAATTTTAAGACAATTCATTTTGACAAAAATTTAAAAAAAATCAAACAAAATTAGTTTATAAATTATACTACAAAGAGTACCTACCTACCTATGTAACAACCTAGCCGGGTATAATGAATTCATACGAAACGAATTTCGGTACAAATCGCTCGCTTTCAACTAATACGACTTAATGACTTTATTAACTATTTTTGTCGTCAATCAAGTCATAAAGCAAACAAATAGCCAGAAAGTGATCTTTTAAGGGTTCCTTTTTTTACCTTTTGAGGTACGGAACCCCAAAACAAGTAAACAATTCTTTAGTTATGTGCTACAACAACCTAAAGTACACAGTATGAGTTTTTCAAAATAAGTATGTCATTCACATTATGTTCTCGGCCAAGCGCCTGCTTGCACTAATGCGTTCCGGTTTAAACAGTGGAGTTGCCGGTCAAATTCGGATTTACGGCTTCAAACCATAGACTTCCGATATTATTAGACTTGGAATCACCTACGTATACTGCTTCTAGTAAATCAATCTGCAATCAAAAGTCTACAAGAAGCAGCCGACGACGTGTACACCCTACAAGATGGCGTCCCGCTGGGTTCAAATCAAAAATATCATCTTTTACCTCAACGTTACATCTCCCGCCCGGTCCCGACCACAAACTGGTACAAACTATATTACACTCTATACCAAACTTGATAAACTCCTCAATTGATTGACTCCCGCTTTCAATCCAGGTGACTCTCAGAGACATTTTATTGAAAATTAATAAATAAATGGATGTTAAACGACTAATATTACTGTCGAACTATCTTCTACTCTATAGTTGGTGAGACATAGAGTCTATATTTGTTTGAAACTGTTCGACTTTATATTGTAAATTAAATCGAGTAGAGTTTGACAGTGACAGTTTGTGACAGACAATCAACTTTGTCAAAGAACTGTCGTTACATGTCAAATAGATTGATTTTGAAAAATAACATAGATTCGCCCCGCGCTGCTTCAACCGCGTAGCGTCCGTCCCAATCCGGTTTTATGTGCAATAGTTGGCTTGAAGAGTTATCACTTAATTATCAGGTAGCTGAGCCAAGAATCGAACCTGTTCATTTTTATCCGAATACAGGGAAGCCAAAAGGGAGGGTTATGTGTTTGACCCGTATGTATGTATGTATGTTCATCTGTGCCCACGTATCTTCAAAACTACTTACTATAATTCAACAAATGAGGTATCGTTAGCTAAGTGTCTCAAATAGTCTCAATGGTCCGCTGGCTTGTTTCATACTTTTTAGAGTGCGATTTTTATGTAGGTACCTAGTTTGATTTTTTTACTGCATATTTTTTTAATTTTTTCTATGCTTGCTTAGCGATATTTTTTTGCAATAAAAATCGCCTATATATTTTTGTACCAATTGAAAATGTTGTTATTTCTCAACTTTTGTAATATGTATAACGAAAGTTCGACGTTAGACTGGACTGTCATTCCACCTGTGTGACCAACCGTATACCGTTAGCTTCTTTAATCCCTTCATTTAACCTAACAATAACAAAAAGCGCATCATCACAGCGAGCTCCCTAGAGCGGAGTAGAGTAGTTCTCTCACCCGGCGTCCCTCGGGACGTGTTACCATGTTTACACATTATCTATTGATACACTCTCTCCACTCGGAAGGAAGGGTTGTCTGTCTGTATGTTGTTACATTGTAAACATATCTATTATTGTTTAGTTTAGGGGCCACTTGCAGTTATATTGATTCATATTCATTTCATTCTATTCATATTGTCCATTCTTTTTTTCCGATTACGATACCTAATCAAATTTTTGAGACAATTAGAAACTATATTTTAGTAGCTATAATAATTCATTTTTTCAACATACAGTGTGATACAAACAACTCTTGTAATCTCTCTAAGCTACTTGTAACAGCCGTTTTAAACATAATTTCGGAAAAATTACTTATTTAAGTAATTAAAAAAAACGGCTGCACTCCGAAAGTACCAACAGAAGTGAAAACTTTAAAAAAAACTTTAAATTTAAAACTTAAAAAAAAACATTTACTAAACAACTACAAATTGAAGGAATATCAATACCATGATTGGTAGCGAGTAGCGAGGCATTGGTTTAATTATGGTGTTGGCACATTTTGAAATCTCCCCAATTTTCTAAAGTTGAAACAAAAAATACCTTATTTTCCAAATGTTTGTTTGTGTATAGTACAAAATACGTAAGATATATATATATGTACATCTATCAGAGGGTAGTTTCAGAATCTCAATCAGTTCAAGCTATAGTTGAGTGAGTATATAGATACATTACAAATGCAAGTAGGTAGTTAGGACGATCAGCGGTCCGTGTAATGGCGCCCTTTTAATGCCTTCAATAATAAAACACACCGTGTCGATTACTGTCTGTCTGTACGTAGGTACTTATACCGACGACTACAGTCCGCTACGCTGTGTCGGCCGATCGTATAGTTGATTGTATGACCTAAACGAATTCAACTCATTTAGTAGTAGGAAAATACAATAGAATTTTTTTATATTTTGACATTATAATTTACTAGCTGCGCTCCGCGGTTTCACCCGCGTAACTCCCGATCCCGTGGGAATATCGGGATAAAAAGTAGCCTATAACCTTCCTCGATAAATGGACTATCCAACACAAAAAGAATTTTTCAATTCGAACCAGCAGTTCCTGAGATTAGCGCGTTCAAACAAACAAACAAACAAACAACAAACTATAAGTATAGATTAGTTTGATATTTGACATTATGTAATTTATATTATTTTTAACATTTGCACGTCTGCTTGCGGACCGAATACATGTTCTAATATGTTTTGTAAGACCTTTATGCTATGTATTCCGGCGAATAAATGAGCTTATCTTATCTTATTGAAAAAACAACATGTGATTTTTTATGTGTAAATAATAAAATTACGAGTGCTTCCTGTTTGCCCCACCAAGCTGCCCCACAGTGGGGCAAAGTGGAATCGTTAAAATTTTGTAGTGTCGTTTGCCCCACTAATATGATTCTGTCCATCAGGGTTGGCACCTTGTTGAGAGTTTGAGAATATCTCCAAAGTTATCAACCATCACGGTATGTTACAAATTACACTTAAACATGCAGACATAAGTTACTTGTGGTGCCATAATCTCGAAACAGCTATGAACAGACCATTAAATAATATGGACAAGATCTCCATTTCAAATTTCAGTTGTGATAAATGTAACTGGGTTGGTAACCTATGGAGTGTGTTTAAATAAAAGTACAAAATGATTATTTGAAACGTTTACTTCTGAAGGAATCTGGTTATAAATCACAAAATAAATTAGGTACACGACTCGTTACAAATAAAATCTTTGCCAAACTCAACACACAATAATTAGTAACTTTTACTACTAACTGTGAAAAATAAAATCTCAGATTAATTAACATTTGACTACGCTAACTGTATTTAGCGTAGTCAAATGTTTTTACTGCTACCGGAATGGGAACCATGGCAGCTGTCTCCATATTTGGAGATTGATTAACATTTGACTCAGCTAACTACAGTTTTACTGCTACCAAAGCTTACATCGCTCTTTTCTCTGTAGTAAAATAACAGATTCCGGAATGGGAACCACGTATTTTAAAAACTTTTATTTAACTTTAACTTGTTTCAATCATATTTGAAGACAGCTCCCCGATTCCCATTCCGGAATCTATGATTTTACTACAGAAAAAAGAGCTATGTAAGCTTTGGTTGACTTTTTACTCATAATAGCGTACACTAATATTTATTGTTTCTTGAAATCTACCTAAATCACCATGTTATGTATATGTTATGGACCAAGTGATTAATTCGGGCATAATTATTATAATGACAAGCTACTTTGGGCAATGTGATTAATTATCATCTAAACTTTAATATTTATCACACTGTCCGGGCATTATGAATATTGCTACTTGATCGTTGGGCAATGTGATAATAGAGAAAGATTCTATGAGGAAAAGAGCTAGGTATGTGAACCTAAACGCTCGCTTCGCTCGCGCGTGCTTTATCACAATATCTAACCTAACCTACCTTTCTGGCACCCAATTACATTTTTTACCATTTCATTTTTTTTATTTGAGTGGGAAAGGGAAAATAGTGTAACTGTAAGTACACTACACAGCAGAGCTCATTTTTATTTTTTTTGTTTAGTTTTGCATTTAAAGCGCGGACACGTAGGTCAAAGCATCTATAAAATAAAGAATTTTTGTGTTTCAAATGTTGATTTAATGTCTTAAATAGAACTAACAGTAATAAAACATGTATTTTTATTACCCTGCCCAATACGTGACAGGCATTATGTATAATGCCCGGGCAATATGATGTCCAATTAATCACTTGGTCCATAACATACCTATACACTTGCAAAAACGGATGTGGGCAACTTTAAAAACGTACCGTCACAAAACAAGAAAACCGGCGAGACCGTTACCTACGAATATGCCTACCAAATAAAACTGGTTTGGTCTTTCTAAGAATTTTCGGCGGTCCGCACTGGGTGTCACCCGCTTAGGGGTGGGCTTAGGGGCGGGCTCCGTTTCACAAAAGTACAAAGTTTACTATCCTACGATGGTAACATTGGTGAAAAAATGGCAACATTGGATACATTTACAAGTAAAAAGAAGTAGGATAAGACCTTAGTCGAGTTAATTTTTCACCGGAAGTCATAAGATTTTTCTAAATTTACTTGTAAAATAGTAAGAAAACCTACCTAGCTTCAAAGATTGGTAAACTTGTAATTTACAAGTAACTTTCATGAGGAACCAAATAATATTATTACGGTTTAATAGGTTTTTGAGGTAAAGAATATTAGAAACTAGCGACCCGCTCCGGCTTCGCACGGCTATATTATGCATGTATTATACATATAAACCTTTCTCTTGAATCACTCTATCTATTAAAAAAACCGCATCAAAATCCGTTGCGTAGTTTTAAAGATTTAAGCATACAAAGGAAAATAGGGACAGAGAAAGCGACTTTATTTTATACTATGTAGTGATACAAGTTCTTTTGCCTAAAAAGTAATTTAAATCGGAAGTTCAATTGACAAAATAGATATTTTACAAAAAAAATAGTTCTCTTTTTGGCCTTTACTTCGTACGATAAACACACTTCAATTCATACAACAGACAAAACTCTATTAAACACTAAATTATTGAAAATGTTAAAAGTGTGTAAGTTAAGGCTTTTACATACGTTACGATTTGGTCGTCCCGACCAAATTGACACAACCAAATTGGGTATCGATACACACGCTACGATTTAGTCGGATACTATTCAGAGAGTACATTGATACACATCGTGGTCATTAAGTAGTTTCTGGGGTTCCATTCCTCAGGGGGAAAAACGGGACCCTATTACTAAGACTTCACTGTCAGTTCATCAGTCCGTCCGTCTATCAGTTCCATCCGTCCGTAAATCCGTCCGTCCGTCTGTCTGTCTGCCTTTCTGTCCGTCTGTCATCCGGTTGTATCTCATGAATCGTGATGGATAGAGAGTTAAAATTTTCACAGATCATGTATTTCATTAGTGTTGCTTTACCAACAACAACTAAAAAAAGAAAAAAAATCAAGTGGAGCTCAAATACAACATGATACGGAACCCTTCGTGCGGGAGTCCGACTCACACTTGTTTGTTTCGAACACGAAGTTGGGTCCGATGCGTACACACGTCCCGATTTGGTCGGATACAACCAAATTGGGTGGGCGTATCCAATTTGATCAATTAATAATAACTAAGTCTGCCCGACCACGATACACACGTCCCAATTTGGTTGTACACCCGACCAAATTGTATGTCGGACCCGACCAAATTGGGACGTGTGTAAAAGCCTTTATTTTCGAGTTGAAAATTTCCCGCCCCTCATGAAAAACTAGCAGCATGTTAACCATAGAACATGAAGCAACCCAAAATATAAATTTTGAAGAAGTCATTTCCGAGTTGGCAAATTTTAAAGTTAGAAGAAAGAAGTTTTAATTTTTTACCGATTCATTATCTAGCGGAAAATTACAGTGAGGTTCTCATTTTTTTTGGATATTATTATATACATAATTTGTAATATTATAATTAAACATAAATTATGATCTTCATAGGGTTCCGTTACCCTTATAAGATCACTTTCTTGTCCGTCTGTCTGTCTGTCCGTGTGTCACCACCGATTATCTCAGGAACGGGTGGACCTAGCAAGTTGAAATTCATACCAGATTATGAGGTCTATAGTCACTATTGGGTGTATAAAAATAAACGTCCTGGGTCAACACGATAAAAGATATGATATACTATACCACTGCAAGGGTAGAAAGAGAGTTAAAACTAATGTACGGAACCCTCGGCGCGCGAGTACCATTCGCACTTGACCGGTTTTTTTATATTAACCGTTTGAGTAAATTTTGGGGTGACACTTACAATATTCACCCCGGGTGCCACCCATGCTAGCTACGCCACTGACTGTTTGTATGTTCTGCATGATGTTTTTTTTATTATTTAATCAGTAAAACTGTATTTAACATAGTCAAATGTTAATCAATCTAAGATTTTTTTATTTTACAGTTAGTAGTGACTAATTATTGTGTAAACTTTTTAAACTCACACGATTTGTATTCATAGTAATTATTTTCCCGGGTCTTAATCGCGTATTTTTTGTTTTTTATTTCTCTTACCTCGACGTTTCGACTATGTTACAATAGTCATGGTCGCGAGGAGACAGGGGGGGGGGGGGAGGGGGGGGGTCTCCTCGCGACCATGACTATTGTAACATAGTCGAAACGTCGAGGTAAGAGAAATAAAAAACAAAAAATACGCGATTAAGACCCGGGAAAATAATTACTATAATTATTGTGTGTTGAGATTGGCAAAGATTTTATTTGTAACGAGTCCTGTAATTTATTTTGTGATTTATAACCAGATTCTTTCAGAAGTTAACGTTTCAAATAATCATTTTCATTATTTCTTTTCTTTCTTTCATTTTGTACTTTTATTTAAACACACTCCATAGGTTACCAACCCAGGTACATTTATCACAACTGACATTTGAAATGGAGATCTTGTCAATATTATTTAATGGTCTGTACATAGCTATTTCGAGATTATGGCACCACAAGTAACTTAAGTCTGCATGTTTTAGTGTAATTTGTAACATACCGTGATGGTTCATAACTTTGGAGATGACACGAAAATTCTCAAACTCTCAACAAGGTGCCAACCCTGATGGGCAGAATCATATTAGTGGGGCAAACGACACTACAAAATTTTAACGATTCCACTTTGCCCCATTGCGGGGCAGCTTGGTGGGGCAAACAGGAAGCACTCAAAATTACTATCTGTCTCGGCAAATTGTTTTGCCGAGACAGATAGTAATGTAAACAGTAAACAGACTTTACAGACAACCATTTTTTTTTTGTAAATAAAAAAAAAATGGTTGTCTAATAAAGTCTGTTTCCGGACGATAATTTTACGTGATAACGTCATAAGAAAACATTGATGGTAACCATGGCAACGATAAAACGTTGCTATAGTTACCTTGTCAACTATCAAAGTATCGTTGGCTCAGAGACAGAATACATGGGCCGGTGGGCGCGGGGCGTGGGCTGCGGCGGCGGCGGTGGCGGGGGCGGCGGGGGTCGATGAGGCGTTCCAGTAACGACGCGTGACGTCACACTTTTTTGAACTGGCAGGTGTTTACCAATTTATAAAACGTTATCACGTCAAAAAGATGTTGAAAAAAGAAATAGATGTTGTTCGATTCTCAGACCTACTTTCATACAAATCAGTTCAGTCGTTTAGATTGGTAACTAACACGGCGACACGAGAATTTTTATTAGTAGGTACAGTATTATGGATAAAACTGATAAACAGAAGGCACAACTCAAACCACTCGCACTGGACGGATCGTAATATAACTTAGCATACAAGATAGCTGCGTGGCACGGACGACGCGCGACGTAGGCATCCGATAGGACGGGGATCATTTTACTTAACAATAATTTTGTAATTAAATTCTGGCTGAATTGAGAACACGTTTTGGGTTGAATTCAGATAAGTACTTTAATGTAGGATGAAAGTTTGTGGGATGAGTAGAGTCTGTAAATCAACAAAAGTTTATACTCATTTGTTAGATAGACAGATTCATTTACAAAAATATACAGTGAAATTTGACACGAGAATTTTACCTATTAGATGTTTTAATGTGGAAAGTACGGTCGGCTGCATAATTACAGACCCACCGTAGAGCTCTAGAATGGCTGTTATAAGAATGTTTTCAACACGAGCAAGATTCTAGACACCTGCTGTAGTTAAAGTTTAAAGTCTTCTTACTCATGAATTTATCAAACAAAAATTATTAGAATGGGCTGCAATTATGCAGCCGACTGTACCTATCGGTCGACAGAACAGTCGCCGGTGTAGAGTGACTACTGTCCTACGACCAGAAGGAAGGGTTGTCTGTATGTTTGTACAAGAATTAATAACGTTAATTTACCGCTCCCTCGGACAATAACGGATTATACTCGTGTTTACATATTTATATAGGTTTCAACGGTTAGCAGCGCGGCGTGTAGTACCGGGGGGCTCAGGGAAGTGTAGTCTTGTAAGGTAGCCGGTTCGATTCCCACCTCAACATAACAAACAACGACGTCAATTAGCTGATGTACATTCGCCACGGGTGGTGAGAGGTCCAAGCGGGGGGTGATGAGTCTCTCTCTCTATCTATGTATAATTGATAGTATTTCGTCAATCTTATTATTGTATTGTGAAAGGGAGATAAATATTGTCTTTACTAAAATTATATGAAAATAAAAACAGGTAAATAATTGCGAAGTTTACAATATGTTCCAACGACACCCCAAACCATGGGGCACTTTACTTGTTTCAGACGGGTGGACCGGTTTCGATAAAACATAGCTAAGAACACTCTTGACTAATATTCACCTTTCAAACAAAAGAAACTAAATCGAAATCGGTTCATCCGTTCGGGAGCTACGATGCCACAGACAAACAGACCCCGTGGTCTTAGCGTCGGGAGTTAAAAATGGTTTTTTTTAGATTTTATTTTGTTGGTGTGATTATAAATTACAACTTTTTAGTACTGATAGTGTGCTGAACATGGAGGAATAAAAACAAATCCCGCTCAGAGTGCTGAAGGTCAATTCTCGTAAATAATATGGTTTCAATTACATTTCAATATCATTCCGATTGCATTTCGATTGCAAAAGATACCCTTAAAGTCAGTTTATTTTTAAGCGAACTTTGAGGGTATTTTGAGCTAGTTTGAGGGTATTATTTGTGATTGAAATGCAATCGAAATGTAATTTAAACAATGTTAATAACGACAATTGGCCTTCTGATAGTATCCGAGCTAAGCCGGGGACGGACATGGCGGAACTTTCTGGTTTAGAACTAAACCACGTCAAGCGAACGCTCGGCCGAGCTACATGGTAGGCACTCCGCCGGGGGGTGTTAGGTTTTATTTTCGTTACGGAATTTCTTGATTCGGTCGCCGCGCTCTAAGCCCGCGATAAAAGCTATGCAATACCTTAAAATTGAAGAAATGATTAGTTTCTAATGATCTTATAGAAACCATATTTTGTGGTAGAATAGAAATCGACTCGACTCGAAAATAAGTCGACTCATGTTCTATCGTAATGTTTTACGAATCATTATCGGTTTAGTCAATAGATAGGTAAACAAACAGCGAGGGAGTCGGGGGACACAATTAGCTAATGACGCGCGAGGGTGTCAAGTGTGTGTGTGACGTCACGTACGGAGCTCCCCATTGTGACCGCGTCTCGGTACCGACCGTCTTACACGTAGTACCTACCTATGTCATAATATGGTGGACATGAACCTTTAAGGGATGATTTACATTAGACGGGACCCGTCCCTACGGCGGCTGATAACCCGGACTCCACCTCGGACTCGGCCTGGTATAATGTAAATCATCCCTAAACTCTCTAAGGTTGACATACACTACAGAAATTAAAAAATGTGAAAGATAAAGAATATTACAAACTAGCATACAAAGATGGACGTGAAAAACATACCCCCTCTCCTCGCAGTCGGGTAACAAACCTTAAACATGACTAACCAACTGTCAAAATATCAAACTGATTACATAATCAACCTTTAGGTTATTGAAATAGACCTGAATTTTAGATAAATATATTTAGCTCAAACTTAGCTAAAATGGTTTAAGTGCAATTTAATGCTTAGTTATTCTAAAAGTTAAGGATATTCCTACTATCCTCCAAATGGAATCACCTAAATTGGGGGGAAAACGGGAATTTTTCGTAATATCTTCTCCCAGATTCATAGTCGGGACATAGTCATCTCCGAACTTCGGATTCCTTTGTTGTGACACAATAATTCGACGCGTCGTTCATGCAATATGCGATAACACTCGAAGGGATTGTGAGTCTATTGCCTTTCTCTTGTGTCGTCAAGTTTATACAGCAAGGACGTAGTGTATCTACCTCTGGTTGACATATCACTCAATGGGAGGTGCAAGTTGCATCATGACAACTTAATAAATAAATAAATGCAGGACATCCCGCCATCTAGCCCCAAGCTAAGTAACTACACTAATTGTGTTATGGGTGATAGACAACTCATATAGCTACTTATAATACATAGAAACAAGCAGACCACAGACAAATATCTAAGCAAAAATACCTGTCTGAGTGTGTGTTGTCAGTCCGGCGGCCATCAGACGGACGGTACCGACACCCAGTCACCACCATATACCGAGCTCTGCAACTACCTCGACACACACAATGAGGGTAGTTTTGTCTCCACAATTACTACCTACCAACAATAGATATAACGTAAAGTTTACAACATTCTACCGTCTTTACCTTTGTGCTCAACTTTTTGTGTCTTTTCTATTCATCTATTTAATTACAATTGGGACATTCCCATTATCCCCCCTAATGGAATCCCTTGAAAAGGGGGATAAAATTATAAATTGTACTAATGTTCCTATTACTAAAAAAAACTATACAGGAAAAGTATTTTTGTAGTGCACAAATTTCGGTATGTTTTAAGCACATTAAAATAAAAAATATTGTTTTTTTTATTTTGGAGCTAACTCAAAAACTCTCAGAGCTATAACCATTTAAGTGTTTCTAACAAAACGACGAAGTCCATGGACACAATACTAGCGCCAGCGAGTTTTATAGCGCGCTCTAAATGAAGGTAGGTACCTACCTTTTCGTAAATGTACTCCACTGCCGACATATATTCAGCAGAAAAAAAATGTGCACTACAAAAATACTTTTCCTGTATTAATTTATTGAAACGAATAGTCATACATGACGTAACGCAGGTTTGCTACTGAACCTAGCCGAGATAAAATGTTATGCTTCACGAAAACGTGAATGAAAAACCAAGTATAAAACAAAGTCACTTTCCGCTGTCTGTCCCTATGTATGCTTAGATCTTTAAAACTACGCAACGGATTTTGATGCGGTTTTTTTAAATAGATAGAGTGATTCAAGAGGAAGGTTTATATTTATAATACATGCATAATATAGCCGTGCGAAGCCGAGGCGGGTCGCTAGTAGTATAATAATTATAACCATCGCCAACCTGCGTTATGGAACTTCATTTCAAAAATACAGTTTTTTATGTAAATCTCCCATATTTTTATCATAGATAAAAAATAAATAAAAAAAAGGTAAAGGGACTTCGTTCGTTTATTTTTCTTCGAATTCAGGTTTAAAAATTACAATCCAGAGCCAGTACAGTATAATCCCCCCCACGGGTTGAGGGCGGGCGGGGGTGTACTTCCGTTTCCGGCCACGCCCCCCCCCCTCAACGTCAATATTGTATGAACCTGGTACTCATGAAACACAACTCGCAGCTCCAACAAACAATCTCAGCAGATTATATATATTTAGAAGGATTTTAATATATAATATTTATACGTAAACTATAATATCTAGGTGAAGTAGGTACGGTCGGTGTCAGAACTGCAGAGCCACCGTAGAGCTCCTAAACTACTATTACTTATTAGAATGTTTTCAACTCAAGCTAAGGTCTTGCTCGAGTTTCAAATTTAAAGTATGTATTTGATCAATATTATAGGTAAGTAAATATACCTATGTCGTAATTGGTCATCATGGTTCACCTCGTCAGTTCACCTGGGTGAACTACGGACTGTTTTTTAGGAAAAAAATAAACGTAAAAAATATAATGCGAGTCGCGAAGAAAGATACCGATAATCTAAATGAAATATGTAAAACTCCGCCGCCGGCATCGAACCCCGCACCGCACCGTACGCTACGGTACGTGCCTATTATAATATCAATAAGCCTGATTGGAAGCTCCGAGTGTCAATCACACCGTCAGTCGTCAGTCGTCGGTCGTCAGTCATCAGTCGATCAGTCGTGACCGGAATACTAAACCATCCGTTGTCAAATCTGCCCTATAGGTAATTTGTTATCACACTTATCATCAAGCTTCCTCATTTTTATAGGTTAGTCGTTTATGAATCTTGCTTGAAGGTTGCGCGTTTGATTCTCGCCTCGATCAACTATTTTTATAGGTACAGATGTTTGTTTCTAGTTTGGATGTTTAATATATAATATTTAGAACGTAAAAGTATATTTAAGAACAATATTCTACAGAAAACTAAAAAAAAACACGAAGTATTTCCTTTTAATTTGCCTTATTTACTATGTTTGTTTCCAGGAATTGATCCCTATCAGCAACACTATCGATTAGTTCAAAAATAAAAGTCATCATTTTTTTGGAAATGTAATAAGTTCGAGATGTAATAATAATAAGCCTGGCCAGGGTAATGACTTTTTCAGAAACCTAATAATGTAGTTTTCGTTTGTGTCAAAATCGGGCAAGCAACTCCTTTTAGCATTTTTCGCTATCTCATAAAGTAATTTAGTTTAGCCTTGAAGATCCGTAAATTTTTTTTAAAACATCCCGAGGGTAGTTTGGAAAAAAAACAAAGATGAACGCTGTATATTGGTATCATAATGAAATTGCGTTTTGAATTTGGAATTCAAATCGCGGCCGGATATTGCGCCGACTGACGTGACGTCACAACATGGCCGCCACTCGCCTCGCGAACTAGAACCGCAAATTGATTCGAGAATTGTGTTTTTATAATAACACGTGATTGTAATATTATTGCGGGAAAATTGAGTGGAAAAATGACGTGCGATGAATATTGTTTATTATTAATAGAGATAATACAAACAACGTATAGAGATATTGGTTGCTTTTATAGGATTTGCATTATAAAAACTCGGTTGGATTTTGTTTTGATATTTTTTTAAGGCGACTGTAAATAAAATATTGTATATATACATATCACTAAGCGATATACTTCATTAACTACCGAAAAACTTTTGTGATTCGAATTATTTCGATCCTAATCTAGATACTAACTACAATACCTATTTTAGTGTTCCGTACCTCAAAATGTAAAAAATAAACTCTTATAAGATCACTTTCTTGTCCGTCTGTCTGTGTTTATTATTACTTTACGTATCATTTACATAAAAACAAAAATATGTCATCAAAATAATAAATTACAATCACTACATAGTATTTAGAAAACAAAGACGATTTTTTCTGTCCCTATATCCCTATGTATGCTTAAATCTTTAAAACTACGCAACGGATTTTGATGCGGTTTTTTTAATAGATAGATTGATTCAAGGTTTATATGTATAATACATGCATAATATAGCCGTGCGAAGCCGGAGCGGGTCGCTAGTAAGTAATATAATAGTATTCTGTCAAAGTCTCCTCTATGTATTTGAAGTAACAATTTTATTATTTTTATTTTTCTAATATGGCCTGGACCTCCAATATGTTATAGGCGGCCTTGCGGGCTGCGGACTAGTGGGGGAACGAGGGTCCTACTTTAAAAATAGTTGGACTACTACTGGACTGTCCGGAGTCCCGTGGTCTACCTAGTCGGACAGAATAGTTGAACCACAGTCACAGTCCCGGACTCGAACATTTTTATTATCTTTAGAATATTACCTTATAATAGAGTCAACGCTTTCTTTTAATAAAATTGATAAAGTACATTGAAAGCCCCCACCTATTGTAATAAAATAGTGCGTTAACATAAACCGTTACGATTTTAACAGATAAGTAAGTATTGAGAATATTTATCTAGTGTTTAACCTGTAATAGAAAAATGTGCCGGTGTATCAATGAACAGCAGCTACCGCCCGGTGTGATACCGCGCGGGTAGATACCGGCACACCGGTACCGTCAGCCGACAGACCGACCGGTAGTGTACTGGTTACCGGTCGGTACTTCCGTCGCCCGAGCTATTCCTTCGCCCGCGATTGTTTTATGCAAATTATTATATAGATGGAGAGATGAGGTTGGATTCTCACCCGACTTACGACTAACAAAAGGGAGTAATAAATATTGATGTAATTTATCTCAATGGTAATAAGTTATAATCTTTCATCAAGAAATCTATAAAACTAGACTTGGCATGGGGGTTCCTTTTACCTCCTGTAGGGGAGCATTTCGAAAGGATTCTAGGAAATTCGAGTAAGTAATGATATTATTATATTAAAAATACTATTTAAATATCTTTGTCCATGGTCCACCTTAACGATAATAATATAATACACATTTAAACTGTTTAATATTTACCCAAATTCCACCTGCATTTTTTGTCTAATCAAATAACGCGATGAAACAACGTCCCCGTAGTTGGAAAAATAAATAACTCAGATTTTGTAGTTCTGAGATAAACGTGATTTAGTGTTTTTATTTTTCAGTTTATGTACATTTGTTGTAAAATGAGAGACAATTTTAGTGTCGGTAATTTTATATTTTGTGGACCTGATTACCTTTTATATTATGCTTTAACAAACTGAACTGTATCTTTAACTATAACTAATAGAACATAAAAAACCAACTTGTTTAATTTTGCCACAACTATATTTATAACGTAACTATAATTAGCTACTTATTTCGGCTATTTATTTAGTTTTCCTACAAGCTAAATCCATTTGGTAGAGTAAAATTAGGTGAAATAAATGCAGTTATTGAATTTATCAAACTAAAATATTTTTAAATGTAAAAGTTAGTTGCTTTGAACATACATAACTTTGATATTTTTTTGACTATTATTGGTGTCATATGAAATAAAAAGCGGTATTATGACATTAATTATTATGTTATATTTTAGAAGAAATATAAAAGTACAGTAAAATTTAGTTCGTGTATTGTTATCAGATACTTATCTTACCACAAATTGACACACACTGAGCCCACGCGGTTATAAGCGTGAAATAGACTTTATCATGACGAACCACTAGCACATGTTCAATGGCGTCTCTGTGATCAACAGCGTGAAAACCGGCAGCGATCATAGCTTAGTAAGAGCGTCATTGCAGCATTGAATATCAATGTTAAGCTGGAACGGTCTCGTCTGGTAAAGTCTACGGTACGCCCAAATGCAAAATCCCGAAAGCTTTCAGTTCACGCTGCAAAACCGCTTTGAATGCTTCGCGGAATGCGCAACAGTGGACAAGCTGAATAATGGGCTGGTGAAAACTGTCCAAGCGGTCGGATCAGAATTCTTAGGGACCCGCCGCAGGAAAAAAAACACAGAGACTCTCGGATACTACATACTCTACAATTAATGGCAGAGAGAAGTGAAATGAGGCTGCAGTCTTCGGCAGATATGTCATGATACGGTGTGCTCAACAGACAGATCTCGAAGTCCATACGACGCGATTTGCGCTCCTACAGTACTAACTGTATTGTAGGCGCAATAGAGCGGAACAAGAGCTCGTATCCACGAGAGATCTGTCTTTTGGACAAAACCAGTTGACAAGGCTGAAGACCGATAGCGGCAGCATCATATCCTCCAAGCCTGAGATCCTGAGAGAGCTTGAAAAGTTTTATGGATGCTGTAAACCTCATAGAAATGCTCTGCAAACAACACGGTGGGCGATGCAAGAGCCCGTTTAACCCGATGCTATAACGAAAATATCCCAGGACGTCAGCCTGAACGAGATAAGGACGGCTCTAAGTCCTTCAGAGGTTGTTCAACTCCGTCATTCTCGAGGGACAAACGCCAGTGGCGTGGAACAGGAGCGTGGTGGTACTGTTCTATAAGAAGGGTGATAAAGCCCTTTTAAAGGACTATAAGCCCATCTCACTGTTGAGCTACGTCTATTAGCCGTTTTAGAGAGTTATCACCAACCGTCTTTCTCGAAGGTTTGACGACTTCCAGCCTCCCGGACAAGCCGGGTTCCGAAAAGGCTTTAGTACCATAGACCCCATTCATACGCTCAAGCAGATTATACAGAAGAGGGCAGTATAATTGGCCGTTATGTCTTGCGTTTTTCAACTACGAGACAGCCTTTGATTCAGTCGAAACCTTGGCAGTGCTGTCCAGTTCCTCCAGCTGTGCCAAATCGACTATCGGTATATCCAAGTGCTGAAGTGTCTGTATAGCAACGCCATTATGTCTATCCGGCTTCAGAACCAGAGCACAAATTCGATCCCATTGCAAAAAGGGGTGAGATACGGAGACGTTATCTCTCCGAAACTGTTCACCTCTGCATTGGAGGATATACTTATTTAATTGGATTGGAGGTTCTCGAGTGGCGGCCGCTATGCAACCCGAAACGGAGTGTTGGGAGACCAGCTGCCCGGTGGACCGACGACATTGTGGCGGTCGCGGGTCAGGACCGCTGTTTGCCGTCGTCGTATGGATGGGGGAGGTTTATGTCCAGCAGTGGACGTGTATGGGCTGATATGATCATCATGACATAAATCAGTCTTGGTTTAGTGGGAGATACCTACCTTGACTTTAATTATGATTGTCGTGGGTTTGAATCCCGATGCGGGCCGTGCACTGAAGGGTTTGTTAGAAACATGTTCCTACGGTTAAGAAAAACATAATAATTAATTTCTAGTTCCTCGTAATTACCTAGTGGTAAAAATCTATTTTTTTGATTTAATTTGTAAAAAATTGGTTCAAAATTATCGTAGGTACGCATACCTCAAATATATCTTCTTCCTTTTGGCCCATTTTCACCATAATTCTACCTCGCGAATCTATTATTATTTATCACTTATCTTAGCTTTATTTAATTTTATTTGCCTATTACAATCATTATCTAGTTGTAGACGAAATGGATAACATCAAGTATTTATAAAGTTATGTAAGTTTTAACAGAATTCATAGATAGGTATGTATGTATTTGCTAAATTTATAAGTGTAAGTTGCGTTATTCCTTCTGTATTTTATTAAAGACTACTTTTTTCTTTGAAACTGTTCGTACACTTTAATTACCTTCCGTTATGTTATTTCCTCTCCCTAGACCTCTAGGGAGAGGAAATAGGGAGAGGACAGACCTCTGTCGGCAGAAAACTCTTCACAGGGTTAGACTCACCTTAGTAATAAGTTTATAATGTATTTCTATTTTGTTTGTTTCTTTTGTACTAAATATATTAAATAAATAAATAATTCTGAATCGCAGGATTAAATAAATATAGTACACTAGCTGCGCCCCGCGGTTTCACCCGCGTAAGTACTCACCGTTCAAACCTTCCCTGGACTACAACAAACACAACAAAAAAAGAATTGGCCAAATCGGTTCAGCCGTTCTCGAGTTTTAGCCAGACTAACGAACAGCAATTGATTTTTATATTATAGACTAGCTGCGCCCCGCGGTTTCACCCGCGTAAGTCCGATCTTTAAATTCTCACCGTTTAAACCTTCCCTGGACTACGACAAACACAACAAAAAAAGAATTGGCCAAATCGGTCCAGCCGTTCTCGAGTTTTAGCCAGACTAACGAACAGCAATTGATTTTTATATTATAGACTAGCTGCGCCCCGCGGTTTCACCCGCGTAAGTCCGAACCGTTTAAACCTTCCCTGGACTACAACAAACACAACAAAAAAAGAATTGGCCAAATCGGTCCAGCCGTTCTCGAGTTTTAGCCAGACTAACGAACAGCAATTGATTTTTATATTATAGACTAGCTGCGCCCCGCAGTTTCACCCGCGTAAGTCCGATCTTTAAATTCTCACCGTTTAAACCTTCCCTGGACTACAACAAACACAACAAAAAAAGAATTGGCCAAATCGGTCCAGCCGTTCTCGAGTTTTAGCCAGACTAACGAACAGCAATTGATTTTTATATTATAGACTAGCTGCGCCCCGCGGTTTCACCCGCGTAAGTACTCAACGTTTAAACCTTCCCTGGACTACAACAAACAAAACAAAAAAAGAATTGGCCAAATCGGTCCAGCCATTCTCGAGTTTTAGCCAGACTAACGAACAGCAATTGATTTTTATATTATAGACTAGCTGCGCCCCGCGGTTTCACCCGCGTAAGTCCGATGTTTCTCACCGTTTAAACCTTCCCTGGACTACAACAAACACAACAAAAAAAGAATTGGCCAAATCGGTCCAGCCGTTCTCGAGTTTTAGCCAGACTAACGAACAGCAATTGATTTTTATATTATAGAGATTATGCAACTAGTGAATAAAGGACGGATTTAAAGCGAGGGCCATAGATGAATCACGAGCAGGTGAAGGATTGTAACAACTTGTAGACGGATTGTTTAGAAATCCTCAGCCACGCGAGTGATTCATGGCCCTCAATCGAATCCGTACTTTATTCAAGAGTTGCATACTATACTTTATACCATGACTTCGAGCAAAAGAAAAAACAACAAGACACAGACAGACTCAGGCAGACAGGCAGACAGACTCAGACAGACAGAATCAGATAGACAGACAGACTCAGACAGACAGACAGAGTCAGACAGACAGAGTCAGACAGACAGACTCAGACAGACAGACTCAGACAGACAGACTCAGACAGACAGACTCAGACAGACAGACTCAGACAGACAGACAGACTCAGTCAGACAGACAGACAGACTCAGACAGACAGACAGACCCAGACAGACAGATTCAGGCAGACAGACAGACTCAGACAGACAGACTTAGACAGACAGACTCTGACAAACAGACTCAGACAGACACCGACTCAGACAGAGACAGTATTTTTTGCGCAAGGAGGTTGTATAAACATTGAGATGGAGGTCGAATATACATATTGGTGTGTTCCAAATTCAAACACCAAAACAGTGATTAAAAGGCCTTTTTATTCACTGTTTTCAGTGAATAAAATAAGCTTTTTAGAGTGGGCATGGTATAATAGTTATTTAGTTTTCCTAGAACTTAGTTAGTTTTGTGATAGTATTTTTAAGTTGAGGAAATATTCGACAACTTGTTTTATTTTTTAATTTATTTAACATTTAACTTATTATTGACCACAGTTATTAATTTATTATATTTCCTTCAAAAAATTAGGGTTACTTTGAAGATGTTTATTATTCCAACTGTACGACAAAAATGAGTATTTTAAAATGAAAATCCCTGTGGCTCAAACATGCGTCATGTTTTTTGGTGATTTAAAAATAGCGAAATGTCAATATCGCCAAAATCGAAGTTATTTAATTTTCCAAATACGGGGACGAAATAGATGATTGGGAATCTATAGACGTGGAACAAAGTCTATAATATGAATGTATGTGACATCCCTCAACTAAAGTAATTAGGTGCAATACTATATAATACTGGGCGAGAGAGAGAGATGGCGCTCGCTGCGGGGGGTAGAGTACGCGCCCGAGTACTGTCCGCGCGCACGTCCTGTCGCGCGTCGTCTCACATTTGTTATAAGTATTAGTTAGGGCACAGACATAGATCTATGTCTGTGAGTTAGGGTATGAAGAAGTAATAAAGGTGTGCAACGGGACTTTAGAAAAAACGCTTGGAAACGCCCATGGTCCAACTAGTAGGACAGACCAGTTCAACTATTCACTTCTTATTTAATAAAAACATTCTAATCATTAAAAATTATGTAATATTCCAGTTTGTCCCATTATTTCAATGCCAGTAATGGGGGTTTTGGTACTTATATATTTGTCTTAAATTATTACCTGAAGTACCTATCTGTAAGTATTCGTTGTTTTCCTGTTATCCCCATTAGTTCTCTACCCACTGATGGGGTAAACAGGAATTACATTTAAAAGCTAGAAGATCCTAAATGAGAGTGTTTATATAATACGATATGTATATTATGTTGTAGAGAGCGTCGTCGTCCCGCAGACGATATAAGATGTTCAACTCGGCCGGGAGAGGGGAGGAGGGCGAGTGACGTCATGGCGGTCTCTTACCCGCCTTACCTGCACTACCAGCACAGGTGAGCGATCGATTGTTTCACGTTTCTGTTCTATTTCACTTCAGTGTATTCCTCATAGCTCCAGGTAACTAGGTAACTAGTATTTATTGGTAAAAAAAATAGTGAGGCTCTTAGGAATCCCAATTTGAATTATGTATTATAAATGCGACACTTTGTTTGTCGCACCCACCCCTATTGATGATGGGGATACAGGTGACCTATATTATGCCATAGAGTGACAGAGCAGGGTGACACATGGGCATATTTCAGTATAACAGTGTGATCCGATGAGATGGTGACTGGTTGAGAACCTCTCTCTCCACAGTCAAACGGCTCGACAGATTTAGATGAAAGTTCATAGGGGTTCAAGTTCATGGAGACCGTGGAGAAAGATACATGATACTTTCTATGCTAGTGAAACCGCGAGGCAACTGATAGGAAGTAACGATGAGCTATAGTTTAAGTTATTAGTCAATGCTCGTTCCCCCCGCAGGGAGGGAGTGGCTGCGCGTGGAGGCGCGGCGCCGGCGCCGGCGGTGTCCCGGCGAGAGTTCCCCCCCGCGCCCGCGTCCTCCTCGTTCTACCGACACCCGCACACGCATCTACTGCCACACACGCACATACCCAGCCAGTTAGTTACAATACTCCCTATTCACCCCATTGAGTCAGGAGGCAAGTGGGAACCCCCCACCTAAATGCTATTGCTATTTGTCAACAGATGTAAAGGTGAAACTTTGACGGAAGAAACGAGACTCGACTATCGAGAACATTTCCAAGCGCACAGGTTTGAAGATTCATTCATTTGTTTATTGGAATCCAATGTAAACAGGGGCCTGTTTTGACGTGACAACGTTTTATAAATTGGTTTGCCGGGTGACACTTCAAGAAACTGCGTTACGCTCCGCTGACGTTATGCGCTCACAATGAGAGCGAGTGAGAGGCACGCGGGCATGGTTAGCCCGCCTAAGAGCGAGAGAGACAGACATAAAAAGTGAAAGGCACGCGTCCCTTCCACTCGAGCACAGTTGTTGTCACGTAAAACTTTCGCCCGTATACCGACTTTACAGGCAACCAGTTTTTTCTATAATTGTGTATGTTTCTAGATGTTCAACGAGCTACAAGTGCGTGGAGGAGGACCCTCAGACGGGGAGGGAGAGAGAGGAACAGGTGACCAGCTCTGACCACTTGCATCATTGGGATGATAAGACAGGTACACTTCGTGATTCGCTTAATCACGGTTTTGAATTTATTCTCGAAAAACTTCAATATGGGAAATGATAACCAAAATTCTCTTCCCATTGGATTTTGAGAGTACCTAACTTGGGCTAAGATTCAAGTACTTTCTGGAGAATGGGGATGTTAGGAATGCCTTGACTATTTGTTTACTTATGTGTAAAATGTACCTCAATTGTGCAGTGAGCAGCTCAATGTGTAGCGGTGGTGTCAGTTCTCGGAGCGAGGCGGCCTCCCCGCACGCGGTGTCCACCACCCACGCCGGTGGTACCACGGGCCCCGGGCGGCGCGGCGCGCTGCAGCTGTGGCAGTTTCTTGTGTCCCTCCTGGCTGAAGGCGCGCGCTGCGTCGCCTGGACCGGACGCGGCCTCGAGTTCAAGCTGCACGAGCCCGAGGAGGTATCGACATTACATTAACACTATTGACCAACTTTTAATGGCGTCGATGGGTCTACTTATTGTTTAAAAAACCATTTTAACACACTACTGTTTTATAATTTTAGTTCATTTCATTTACCTATACACTACTGAACGACTAAATTCATGTTTTTATATATTATGAAAGTAGCGACCCGCGCCAGCTTCGTACGGCTATATTATGCATGTATCATACATATAAACCTTCCTCTTGAATCACTCTATCTATTAAAAAAAACCGCATCAAAATCCGTTGCGTAGTTTTAAAGATCTTAGATCTTCAAAGGGAAATAGGGACAGAAAAAGCGACTTTGTTTTATACTATGTAGTGACAAATGAAACTCTTACTTTCCATCTTTCCCTGATTAGAAATTTAGCTGAACTTCACAAAAAATTCTTTATTCAGGCGACAGGCTTCCGCCAATTGTATGGTGTGACTGTTGATACATTAAATACGACGGTAGTTGTATATAATAATATATATTTCATGTGTGTATGTCACGTATATAGGTGGCACGTCGCTGGGGAGCACAGAAGAACCGTCCCGCCATGAACTACGACAAGCTCTCGCGGTCGCTGCGGTACTACTACGAGAAGGGGATCATGCAGAAAGTGGCCGGTATATAATATATATTCACAATAAGCCTATCTTACTTTCAAATACTTCCAATTCAATTCAATTTATCCTCGTACTGAGTTTCATCAAAATCGGTCAAACATTGTCGGATCCTATTCGTTACAAATAAAATCTTTCCTCTCATTGGTGTAGATGAGGCAAGTATTCCCGTTGAGTTAACTAAACTTCCAGTCGACCCCACCGGTAGAGTAAGGTGCTATCCGCCCCACCATCAGTGACCGCCTCCCTCCCTGCCCCCCTGCAGGTGAACGGTACGTGTACAAGTTCGTGTGCGACCCGGAGGCGTTGTTCTCGATGGCGTCCCCCCCCGCCGGCGCGGGTCATGCACGCGCCGCACCGCCCTACGGCGTACTCTCGCTGTACGGCGCGACCGGCGTGACTGGCGTCACCGGCGTCTACCCGCAGTACGTGCCAGTCCCGGGGCCGGAACATCGCAGGTACTACAACACGCACGACTATCACTGATCCTCTCATACACGGACTGTAACTACTGCGGGGCCACTGCATTGGTCCGACTGGTTGCTCCACGGGCCTTTACTATGTAAGTCTGCACGTGGCGCCGCTGTCTTAACGATGGCAAATAATACTCGCTAAATTCATCTTTTGAGGTGAAACATCTATAGCCGCACGTAAAACCGATTTCTGGCGTGGCGACGCATGCCGCGCACGCTATATGATGGTATATATATATACAGACTATATGCAGTAGTGTGTACGGTGTGAATACCGTAATCGACTGTGCGATTCTATCACAATCTGTTCTTTTCTGCATATTACTTTTCCAAAATAATGTCGATGTTTCACATCTGCCAGGCGTCACGTGACGGCTCACATTTTTTTTTTAGTTTTTACGTACCTGCATGCATTTTTTTTTCGGTTAGAAACTAGTCACGTTTTTTGTCATCTGCGAAATAACTAGGTACATAATTTCTAAACTACCAATACCTAATGTAGTTAAACAATGATTTGAATAGAATTACAAATTACAGAATAATTGGCTTACTCCCATCGGCCCCGCCAGCTCTGCCCCTTCAACGGGGCAGATGGGAAAGAGAGTTTCATTGGCCCCACTGAACGACGACGCCGACGCTAGCGGGGTCGATGAAACAAATTAATTTTGATGATAAGACATTTCAATTTCCTACTCGGTCATTTTTACAAAACACTGAAATAATATGTTTCGGCGATAAGTAGGTACACCACACTTGCGACCGACGCGACTAGGTGCAGCAGACACATATCTGGCGCGGACCCTACCCCGCGTTACATTTATACTAATATTATAAAGCTGAAGAGTTAGTTTGTTTGTTTGAACGCGCTAATCTCAGGAACTACTGGTTCGAATTGAAATATTATTTTTGTGTTGGATAGTCCATTTACCGAGGAAGGATATAGGCTACTTTTTATTTTGGCATTTCCACGGGATCGGGAGTTACGCGGGTGAAACCACGGGGCGCGGCTAGTTTTCAAATATAGACATAGTGTGAACGGATCAATGTATCCATTATCGAATGCAATTAACGTAAGTAAACATGGAAACTGCACCGTCACCGTGACGTCATCACATACGTCATTACGGATACGTCATTATTGTAATTTGGTTATTGGCCTGTATTGTTATTGATGAAACTATTGCATTTATTATGTTCAATGTTTGAGGAAATATTTATTTTCCTACTAGCTGCGCCCCGCGGTTTCACCCGCGTAACTCCCGATCCCGTGGGAATATCGGTATTAAAGTAGCCTATATGTTAATCCAGGTTTCTAGCTATCTACATACCGAGTTTCAACGCAATCGGTTCAGTAGTTTTTGCGTAAAGAAGTAACAAACATTCAAACTTTCAGAATTAATAATTTTAGTAGGATGGTTTTAGGGGTTAGCTAAGTAAATTGAAGGTTTTTTATTTGGTTTTACAACTTGAAGAGTATTATTTTTATAATTTCTAGGAATAAACGATATAGTAAGTTAAAATGTCGCGGTGCACTTTTAGACCAATGCCGGGCCGGTGCCTATCAATAATTAAGACGAACGAATAACGCCTTCACACCAAATCTCTCAGCCTCTCAATAAACGATATACTAAGTTAAAATGTCGCGGTGCACTTTTAGACCAATGCCGGGCCGGTGCCTATCAATAATTAAGACGAACGAATAATGCCTTCACACCAAATCTCTCAGCCTCTCAATAAACGATATACTAAGTTAAAATGTCGCGGTGCACTTTTAGACCAATGCCGGGCCGGTGCCTATCAATAAGTAAGACGAACGAATAATGCCTTCACACCAAATCTCACAGCCTCTCAAAAAAAAACCTACTAATATTAAAAATGTGAAAGTTTGTATGTCTGGATGTTTGTTACTCTTTAACGCAAAAACTACTGAATGAATTTTAAAGAAACTTTACAATAACATAGCTTATACATCAGAATAGAACATAGGCTATAATTTATAAAGATATTGTGTGAATTGTCTAAAATATAACGAAAAGTGTCGAAAAATTGACTGTCAAATGTCACTTTGACATCTGTGAAATTGCTCAGCGTTCTGTTTCACATTTATGCTGATTAGAAGCTACTTAATTTTCGTCATATATTTTCACGGGATCGGGACTAACGCGGGTGAAACCGTGGGGCGCAGCTAGTGTTCAAATAAAAATGGAGAGGTTCGATGTGAAGGCATTATTTGTTCCTCGGAATGCCCTCTATTGACAAATATGGGTGTTCAATAAAACCACGCAATGAAAGAAACAATAAGCCATGCTCCCATAGCTAAATGTTCAGACCTCTTTAAAATTGTGAAACGACGTCAATAACTTTTTTTAAACTTCCTTATTGATGTATTTATGACCCGTAGTCCCACTATTACAACCCGTGGTCCCACCAGTCTTGAAAAAACCGGACTCGATAGTCCCGCCACTAAGCGGGACCACGAGTCATATAAATAAGTATCCCTTGGATCGTCCCACGTACCTACGATTCACATGGGACGACTTTGAGGAATTAAAAAATAGAAATTAAGTAAGTATATTTATAATTGTAGTTTTTATTAATATAAATATAATTATGTAGAATAGTGAATCAATTATGTAGCTATTATATACAGGGTTAGTGGTAGTTATACAGTGTTATTGGAAATTAATTGACACGGCGTTAAGGGCTTCTTCTGTGCACCTTAACAAACAACTTTTGTTCTACGACTTTTGTCGAAACTTAATACATATATCGCAAAAAAAAAATTTAAGTGTTTCTCGTACTGTCTGGTAATTTTCTATGTCTATGCGGCAAGTGCGCGCGCGATCGGCACGGGGCGCGCTGCGTGCGACCCGATCGGGTTGTACAATACCTACTATGATTGATTCTGTGACGTAGACGTAGAGTTAAGTATTATTTGAACTGTTGGATTTAATTTTTTATTTTTGTATGGAATATTTTTATAATGAATTTCCAAAAGTCGTAGAACAAAAGTTGTTTGTTAAGGTGCACAGAAGAAGCCCTTAACGCCGTGTCAATTAATTTCCAATAACCCTGTATACCGACCCGTCCCGGCTTCGCACGGCTATATTATGCATGTATTATACATATAAACCTTCCTCTTGAATCACTCTATCTATTAAAAAAACCGCATCAAAATCCGTTGCGTAGTTTTAAAGATCTAAACATACATAGGGACAGACAGCTGAAAGTGACTTTGTTTTATAAATACTATGTAATGATAGAGAAGAAAGCGGTTGAGAACTAGGTACTTCTGTACACCTTAACTATCTACTTTTGTTCACACACTTTTGACAATTCAAACATTTGAGGTTATGTTTATTCGAAAATCAGTCAATGAAAAAAAAACAATGCGATAAAAATTATGATAAAAATTCAACATGGCGGCTTTATCTATCATATTTTGAGAGTTGATGTAGTTATATCGCTTTATCGTATCGTGTTTTGGTCTTCATGCTAGGCAGGCTGGACTAGGGGGACCGATAAGGGTTAATTTAAAATAATTTTTGTAGGTCTGACGGACCCCCTATGCTCCCCCAGGGGGGTTGATTGTTTAGTTAGGTGAACGGAAGTAGCTCTCAACAGCTCTCCTCAAACAACCACCGATAACCCTGTATATAATGTATTTTATTCAAAGAGAACAAGAAAAATCTGTCTAAACGTTCTCCCTTCCAACTCCAACTAGGTAGGACGTAGTCCCCGCAGCTCAGTCGTAAGAGACTGTAAACATACGACGCGCGACATTTAGTCTAGAGAGTAATAATTCCATGTGCAATATTATTTTAATTGTGTTTAAAGTAAATAAAACTTATCCATAATATATTTTATTTTATTAATTTAATTTATTGTTTTTTCATTGATTATTTTTATTATTGAATGTATTGAATAATTAATTTACTTATTACACACAATATGTCAAACATACTGTCTGTTTGTAATTGTTAAAATTATTAAGTACTTGATACCTGTACCTTTTATGTAAAACGCTATCAGCTTGTGATTTAAATTCAAACTTATTTGTAACTACCGACCCTCGGAAGAGCGGAGATTCCCAACACAAGTATTTATACTTAAAGGTGGTCTCCCAACGATTATGTTAATAGGAAATAAGTTTTATGAAATAAACGAATTATTTAATTATTATTTATTTAATATGTATTTATATTTAGCTAATGATAACGGTTTATTCCCGTTGTACCCACTGATAGGGCAGATAGGAATATATATTTAATTTCAATTCCCCTGGAAATGTGTAATGGAGATAACGGGAATATACCGTACGATATACCTAAGTAGTGTAAGAAGTATGAAGCAATCTTGTGAATATTTCATTGGAATAAAGTTTAAATGAACAAAAATAATAATGTTTTTTTTACATTAAGTACCGACCGACTAGCTGCGCCCCGTTGTTTTACTCGTAAAGTCCCCCGAACCTGTTGTCGTGTGAGGATTGTACTACGGATATCGTGGTCAGGTGGAATTAGCCATTGATCATGTCAAAGTCTAATTTTTTTATTCCTTTCGATGCTTAATACATTTGTATACAGCAAAAGGCCGCCTATTGTGCCACTGTTTTTATTTTTATAATTTAAATTAATTGTCTTGTTTTTAATTTTCTCTAACTTGTGTGTGCAATAAAGCGTTCTATCTATCTATCTATCTATCTATACAGACCACATAGAATCGTCTTAAAAACTAAGTTAGGATGTGTGCCTTCGGAACGCGCCCACCAATGAGAAGAAGCCACAAGAAACTTATTGGGTTTTTTTATGTGATCACGCTCACAAAGGTTTTATATTACAAATATTTGAAAGTACCTATTATTTAAAATGAAGCAACTAAAGTTACGTCCATGGGTTCTTATCATTAAGGTAAGATGAAGTATCATAGTAGGTACGCCTTACTGCACAATTTATGCTTTATAAAAGTTTTGAACCTGTTAATGGACATGTCATATACATCTTTCTTTAGGTAATTTATTACAATATGGCAAGTTGTATCCACTGATCACCTGATAAGTTTCATTCAAACGTATAACACAAATAAATATGTTAACCCACAAAGGCAGCGACTTCATGTTCTAAAGTAATCATTACTTGCCTGTAGACGTAAGTAGGCATCTTGCGATCGAAAGTACGATATTAATGTTGTCTTTGTGCTAAAGATTCATGGAAGTAAATAAAACTCTGCACTTAAGCCTAGTTCGCATTAAGTTAGTATTTTAGTCGAGTAGCGAGTAATTTAGTAGCTTAAATACTCGCTTCTGCCCAAAAACCGTTCGCACTTTGTTCGAGTACAGTTTACAAGTGAGTGGTGTATTGCAATGCAAGACAATCATCCAACAAAACAATGCAACGACGAGGAGGCAACTAATCAACTCGACTAAATCGAGAGGTTCGGACTTGTTTAGCCGGTGAGCCAGTGAGCGAGCAGGGACGCGTGGGGGGAGGGGGGCTACTCGCCACTCGCCTATTAAAAATAGAATAAAATGGATCGACTCGACTAAATTACTAACCTGCTCGACAAAATTTTAGGTGTTCGGACACGTTTAGCTACTAAATTACTCGCTACTCGACTAAAATACTAGCTTAATGCGAACTAGGCTTTAGTGCGACAGTAGGCATCCCACTAAGAAATCTATCAAGTTATCCGTGGCTGTAAGGAGTTCTCACAAACTTGCGCTCGCGCGACGATCCTCACGGGCCTCTGCCGGCGACTCCAGCGTGAATGTTTCGCGGGAAATCCACCTGGTTTTGATGTCCCGGAGTCCTACTCACACAACACACAAGGTCCACAGCTCACCATCGAACGTTTGGACTAACTATCACACATAATTCGTTACGCACTCCCGTTTAAAGAAACGAAAAATGGCGTGAGACCGGTCGTCTCCTCGACGCCATTGAAGCTTCATTTTTCGAATGAATTAGTTCCACTCTCTCCCGCCAGGGGCGCTAGTGGTAATAAAAGGGGTATTACTACACTACACTGATTCAGGGTCCCTAACCCTTAATTAAGAGAGTAAGGGTCCCTAATTAGTGCGTCAGAGTGGACCCGGTCCGCCTTACTCCCTAACCGCGCTTACTACCTTTTTAGCGAGTTAGGGTCCCTTCTTAGTATAGAGTAATAATCAAGGTAAATAATAAGGTCCCTAACCACCCTAAATTCAGGGACCATGAATCAGTGTGGTGTAATGTAATATCCCTTTAAGGAAGTCATCGGCGAAGATTCGGCCGGAAGTGGAAGTCCTATACAATTTCTCATTCAACTTAGATCGATATCTCATTCCAATCGCCACCAAAAATAAGGGAAAGTGGGGAAATGATTTTTCTCAAACATGCATAGAAATATTGTCATTATTTTCGATAAAAACAACACGCGAAGTATCGAATTTACGGACAAAGAAAGTCAAATCCATTGCATCGGTTTTTGAATTTGGAACATAGAACGTTCAGCAATTTTCTAAAGGCTGTGGTCCGAATGTAGATGACAGCGCTAACGATCCGATACTGTGAATGTGAGCGTACTGGAAATGCTTACGGCGCGGTGCTATCACGACGTAGGTTTTATGATTTCAGACCGTCAACTATCAACTGAAATGTAATTTTTATACTTTAATTTTTGGAGTTTACTCCTTAAGAATCGATTTTCATATATAAGGCGCCCGGTATGAGAAAAATCCGAAGGGTAAAACCTACTAACAAGTAACGAAAATCGGTCACGTTTTTGGTCACGTTTTTAGAAAGTTGCGCACCTTTAGTGCGCAACTTTCTAATTTAATTTTTAATGGACGACTATTGACGGACGACAAATGTCGGACGACTATTTGTCGGACGACTATTGACGGACGACAAATGTCGGACGAATGTCGGACGACAAATAGTCGTCCGACTATTTTTTTTTTTTCATCTAAAACTCTTTTTGCGTATGGTTAGATACTCGTACTTAAGGAGTAAACTCCAGTCGTGCGTCGGAGCTGACACACACACTTTTTTTTATACTTTAACTTTAATCTACAAAATGGGCCCCAGGGAATCACTTAGAGAATTTAAAGAGATAAATATATTAACGCTCTATTCACAATATATCTACGAAAACTTGCTCTACGTTCACAAAAATCCTGATATTTTCCGTAAAAACAGCGATATTCATAATTTCAACTTAAGAAATAAGGATGAACTGACCGTGCCCGGTAGTAGGCTCCGGAAAATAAACAGGTCGTTTAATAGTACATGTGTGCTCTATTATAATAAATTACCTAAAGAGGTATATGACATGTCCATTAACAGGTTCAAAACTTTTATAAAGCATAGATTGTGCAGTAAGGCATACTATGATACTTCGTCTTATCTTAATGATAAGAACCCATGGACATGACTTTAGTTGCTCCATTTCAAATAATACTTTCAAATACTGTAATATTGACCTTTGTGAGCGTGAACACATGAAAAAAAAACCCCATGAGTTTCTTGTGCCTTCTTCTCATTGGTGGGCGCGTTCCGAAGGCGCACATTTAGGATGTGCGCCTTCGGAACGCGAATTTAGTTTTTAAGACGATTTTATGTGGTCCTGTATACTTTTAAGTATTAAACATCCAAAGAAATAAAGATTTTTGATTTGATTTGATTTGATTTGATTTGATTTGATTTGATTTGATTTGATTTGATTTGATTTGATTAATGTACCTACTATAATTTTTTTTGACATTTCGGAACGCGTTTGAGTGCGTGTAGCGCTCAAAGTTCATTTCGGATCGCAGCCTGCAAACGGCGTACTGGGGTTAATCAATACTCTTTGATTGAATCTCTTTTGTCAAAGTAAGTAGGTAAGTTAAGTATCTTTGACAGGCAACTATATAATATAACGTTCACATCTGTTGTTACATGTAATTGCGCACTTGTTATTGTTGTCTATATACAAATTGCGTTCACGTGGCCGTATGTATAGCCATGAATGCATTTGACTTTCGGCACAGATGATAAATAAAAAAATAGCGGGAAAAACTAAAAGTTCCGTTTGTCTTGATTTTTATGAGTTGGAAAAACGAGTAAAAGGTAGTACTTAATGTTTTATTTCCCTGCATTGTTTAGAAAAAAAGCACCATAATTATTATGCCTCGGCGATAATGATTTTTACTCCAGGAAAAGGGGAAACCAAGACCGCGTAAACATATAAGTACCTACGCAACTAGATTTCCAGTACGGTACGGGTAACACCCGTACATATGTGACATTCCGGGGCTCCGGCTATCTCTACATTACGAGTTTGATCGCAACCAGCCCAGCCAGTCTGTATAGCGTCCGTTATCTGGCTAATATTGGCCGCTAGATGGCACTCTGTGAAATGTCCTGCAATATTTACATGTATAAAGGGAACACGAGTTTAAATAAAACTACATTAAACTTCGTATATTTCTATAATATCAGACAATAACAGGCAGGGCAGTTCCCTCACGACGACGGGGGGGGGGGGGGAACTGCCCTAACGGACACGAATAATACTTTACATACTTTAGTACAATATTTATGCTCACGGGACACCGTGACGTCACAACATGGCGCCGACTCGGTCCCGTTACCATTCTAAACGATTTGTATATTAATTAAATATCAATAGTTTGAGTAACGATTTAATAATTTAATCACATGCCTAACGTTGCTATATCCATTCCCCGTGGCACTGCCGACTAAAACTACATAGGTAGTGTTACGGGGAATTTAAACAATGCATATAAAACCATAAAATATATTCATTCAATACTCAATAATTCGGGAATAAATGTTGTATAAAGCCAGTACAGTGTACCGTTTGTTCAACTGTTAGATAGTACATTCTCGATTGACTGAATGCACAATTAACGATTTATCGGCTTAACCGATTTTTGTCAAACACATCTAACAACCCTGCACATTTAGCTTTCAGATAAATAAAACAGCATCCGAATCGATTCATTCGTTCCGGAGTTAAAACGGGTTAAACTTAGCAACTCTCACAAGTGTACTCAAGCGACGGTAAGTAAACTTAGCAACTCTCACAAGTGTACTCAAGCGACGGTAAGTAAACTTAGCAACTCTCACAAGTGTACTCAAGCGACGGTAAGTAAACTTAGCAACTCTCACAAGTGTACTCAAGCGACGGTAAGTAAACTTAGCAACTCTCACAAGTGTACTCAAGCGACGGTAAGTAAACTTAGCAACTCTCACAAGTGTACTCAAGCGACGGTAAGTAAACTTAGCAACTCTCACAAGTGTACTCAAGCGACGGTAAGTAAACTTAGCAACTCTCACAAGTGTACTCAAGCGACGGTAAGTAAACTTAGCAACTCTCACAAGTGTACTCAAGCGACGGTAAGTAAACTTAGCAACTCTCACAAGTGTACTCAAGCGACGGTAAGTAAATAACATACAAATATTCTAAAAAAAATGACAAAAATAACAAAAACAAATATACATTAATTCCTACACCTAAATAAAAAACCTAGACTAGATCTAGTCATACACATAGTTGTATTCCCGCTGGACCCACTGGTAGGACGAACGGTACTTAATATACTATTCTATTTCTCGTTCGCCCCATCGAGGGAAGAAAACAATGGGTCTAACGGGAATACACAAACATTTTACTATAAAAAATTGCACATTGAAAAAGAGTTCAAAAGATTTAGGTGGGAGATGTCAGAAACGAAGAAAGTCAATTTAGATTTTAGGTCAAAATCTGAAAAGGTGTGTTTCTTATTTGTTCGGCTTCTGAGTAGGTCAGATAATTAGATCGCCAGAATCTCAGCATCCCTAATGTTGAGTACACCAGATTCTTATTTGACTAGACTATATTTAGACCATATTCTGAGTAGGACAGAAATTCAGTACAGTCGAAAGGAAAACAACAACGTCAGTTTAAACGATATCTTTTTTTTTAACAAATACGACACTCTTATTTATGGACTTTTAACATCTTCTAATAATTAAATTAAATTAAATATATAAATTAAATAAGAAAAAATTAAATTTATTTTAATTTTTATAAAAAATAAAGATAAATGTTACCGTTTGGCTGAAAAACGCAAGAAACCCATTTTTCAACCTAACCTAACCTAACCAATAAGTTTTGTAGTAAATGTCGGATCGATAAGGAATTTTCACATTTTATGTATTATGGTGTTCCGGACATTCGTACAAATTTTCAGCGCTAAATTGACTGGACAATAATCTGCAGTCGGATGGCAGTCGGGCAATTTAGCACAGACATTAAGATTTCCTTCGACTGTCCGACATTAGATTATATGAATAAGGTTATTTTTGAAGTAAAACTTCTTTAGGCGCGACTAGGGAGTAACTCAGAATTTTTTTACTGACGGAAGTAACCCTTACGTAGTTTCCGGTTATATTGACATGTGCTGATCTAACCTCAAAATGACAGATGACTGTCAGCGGGATTTTTTTTAACATCTAATTATATTTTGTTTTTGCCTGTACTGCATTTCACCGAAATTAACCTATTACTAATCTGACTTAATCCAACTATCGCCCTACTAAGAATCTGACCTACTCAGAAAAAGACTAACCCGAAAATGACTTGAAACTAAATCATACTACTTCAGAATCCGACTAATAACTCAGTCGACTTAGTTAGAAACAAACATCCCCCGCCTAAATCGTTCAAAAAATAAAGCGTCAAGCAGACACAGCACATTGTTCAATCAATTAGTTTTAACTAACGAGAGGCCAAAAAAGCTTTTATATATAACAATATTTATACAAAAAACTGTATATCAAGTAGATTTTTGGTGTTTCTATAATATGTATTAATAAAATTGCACAATTTTCTATTTACTTCTTCGGATCACTTTTTAGTTTGTTTAACAGTTAAAATAGATGGCGCTGTGAAAGTGTAGAAGATGTCGCTACTAGTACCATGCCATCTCTACTCGCCGTTAGATGTCGCTACTTGTACCATGCCATCTCTACTCGACGCTAGATGTCGCTACTAGTAACATGCCATCTCTACTCGACGTTAGATGTCGTTACTTGTACCATGCCATCTCTACTCGTCATTAGATGTCACTACTAGTACCATGCCATCTCTACTCGTCGTTAGATGTCGTTACTTGTACCATGCCATCTCTACTCGAAGATAGATGTCGTTACTTGTACCATGCCATCTCTACTCGAAGCTAGATGTCGCTACTAGTATGCATCATCCCGCCACTCCCCGGGGGGGGAGTAGCGAGGGTATGTGGGGCTCCCTGCTGGCCTGAAGGTGGTGGGCGGCCAGAGGTTTACCCACTAAAACTCCACCGGTTCCTCTCTCGCCGTGATGTCGGGGCTGCGGGAACGGGTGCGATTCGACCGCGGCACCCGACGGCGATGGTCCGTTTGCAGGCGGACCCCTCTCCAAAACGGTTCGACCTGATCCTCTTGAGCGGCGCACGGGAACCACGTGCGCCCCGCTCGGGCCCTTACACGGTGACAGACCCCCCCGAGTCTGTCACCTATGGGCCCTCTGTCACCTATGGGCCCAAGAGATGGCATGGTACAAGTAACGACACTAGCGTCGAGTAGAGATTGCATGGTACTAGTAGCGACATCTATCTTCGAGTAGAGATGGCATGGTACAAGTAGCGACATCTAACGGCGAGTAGAGATGGCATGGTACTAGTAGCGACATCTAGTCTCGAGTAGAGATGGCATGGTACTAGTAGCGACATCTAGCTTCGAGTAGAGATGGCATGGTACAAGTAACGACATCTATCTTCGAGTAGAGATGGCATGGTACAAGTAACGACATCTAACGTCGAGTAGAGATGGCATGGTACAAGTAGCGACATCTAACGGCGAGTAGAGATGGCATGGTACTAGTAGCGACATCTAGTGTCGAGTAGAGATGGCGTGGTACTAGTAGCGACATCTAGTGCCGAGTAGAGATGGCATGGTACTAGTAGCGACATCTAATGATGAGTAGAGATGGCATGGACTAGTAGCGACATCTAGCGTCGAGTAGAGATGGCATGGTACTAGTAGCGACATCTAGTGTCGAGTAGAGATGGCGTGGTACTAGTAGCGACATCTAATGATGAGTAGAGATGGCATGGTACTAGTAGCGACATCTAGCGTCGAGTAGAGATGGCATGGTACTAGTAGCGACATCTAATGATGAGTAGAGATGGCATGGTACTAGTAGCGACATCTAGCGTCGAGTAGAGATGGCATGGTACTAGTAGCGACATCTAATGATGAGTTGAGATGGCATGGACTAGTAGCGACATCTAACTTCGAGTAGACATTGTACTACTACGTAGCGACATCTAACTGCGAGTAGAGATGGCATGGACTAGTAGCGACATCTAACCACGAGTAGACATGGTACTACTACGTAGCGACATCTAACAGCGAGTAGAGATGACATAGTAGGTACAAATAGCGACATCTATCGTCAAGTTCTGCGCCGAGTCGGGAACAAACTACCACCTCCGTATCTAACTTAAATCTTAATATATCAGAAATAGAGAAAAATTCAAGTTACAATGTGGCGACATCTAGCGATGAGTAAACACAGCATGGTACAAGAAGCGACGCTGCACTCAACAAACTACTTGAACTCGGAATCTATCTTCGTACGTAAAAAAATCGCAGCTTATACCAGTTCACTCACACTGGTATATAAGCTGCGATTTTTATAAAGCACAAACAAGGTCGGGCCCAAAATACTACCCTGTGGGACTCCACAATTTAAGTTCGTTTCGTCACTAATGTTGCCATCGATCTTCATTAAGAGGAAAGGGATACAAACGTAGTCGACTGTTTCCTCCCTGGATAATTACACTAGCACAAATATTTTTGTAGCATAAAACTTATAACTGCCATGACCATGCCCCTATGTCTTATTTTTTAAATATGTTTTGTTTTTTTAACTCTTACTTTCTATGATAATTCGAAAATTTAAAAAAACTAAGACATAGGGACATAGTCATGGCAGTTATAGGTTTTATGCAACAAAAATATTTCTGCTAGTGTCATTAGCCAGGGAGGAAACAGTCGACTACGTTTGTATGGAGGGAGAGCCTATACCCTTACCTCTTAACTGTTTAAGAGACTTGACTGCTCTGTTAATTATTCCAGGTGAGAATCTATGCGTTTACCGCGCCACGGATGGCACGGCGCATGTAGTGGACGCGTACTGCCCGCATCTCGGAGCTCACCTCGCGGTCGGCGGGCTCGTCTGTGGAGACCACATCCAATGTCCCTTCCACAAGTGGAGGTTCGATAGCCAGGGGCAGTGTGTTTACGTGCCGGGCGCTGAGAAAGGTAAGTGAAAGAATTATGACGATAAAGGGTTCCTTTTTTGCCTTTTGAAGTGTGGAATCCTAAAAAGGACGTCCCAGATGGCTAGAGAAGCACCTCTGCAATGCAATGCAACGGGGCAGACTCAGACAGACAGACAGACTCAGGCCCGTATTCTGGGTCGTGATTCAGGCCCGTATTCTAGAACATGACTTAATACTCGATTTATGTAAATCGAGTTTTAAGTTCAGATTGTGAACTAAGTCGTCGCTCGTCTTATTCCAAAACGCGTCTTGAGTCGAACTATGGTCGAATTCATCCGAGACGTGTCTTAAGTACGTCTAAGCAGCGTCTATGGTTCTGTTTAATTTAAGGTTTTATTGTGTTTGATAAAACTATTCCATTTTACGTAGAAAATAAAAAAAAATATAAATATGTATTAGACACAAAACAAATCAGAAAAGTGAAAAAAACGACGAATTTAAATAAAATGCATAAATTATTTAAAATTAAACATCATTTTGTTGTAAGCTTTAAAAAAATAATTAATATTGCATTACTATTTCCGATTGTTATTTTAAACCTATTTCGTAAATTGGAACGAAATGTTTTGCATCAATGTCATTTTATGTCATATCATTCTATCAGTCAATCAAACCAGTTATAGTACGGGGCGTAAGCTCGCCAAGTCGACGATTTTGGTTCCATCTGGCGGAAAGCTTGAAACTTGGCATGCAGGTAGCTTTTACATAAGATAATAAGATGTCGAAGTAGAAACAAATCGTATGTGAAAATTGAACAAGCGCTTTTTTATATGTTATTAGACCCTCCGATAGTAGTTTATACCTGAGTTTGTATCCTTGAAAACCCTGGGCTACTCTCGCGGTGCTACGAAATTATTGGTGGGATCATTTTCCAAGGCATGTACCAGCAAAAGTAAAGGTTCTAAAAGAAAAGTCATAGAAAATATATTTGTGGATAATACAATTACCTTTAATTTGATTCCAAAGAGGTGCTGCTAGGATTGACAGTTTTCTCAGAAACAAAGAAATAGTTTACTACTATTTAAAATTAAGATTTGGTAAATGATTTAAACATTGTTCTGTACAATAATTATAAAAAAAAAACGTGCTAGAGTATAATTTGACTAGCAATATACAAACATACAAAAAAAAGATTTCTGAAACACGCTTCCAAGGTGTATTTCTCCCAAGAAACTAAAACACGTGACAGAATTTCGTAGCACCATAGGAGTAGCCCAGGTTTGCAAAGAAGCAAACTCAGGTATAAACTACTCTCCAAGAGTAGTTTATACCTGAGTTTGCTAATAAGATATAAAAAAATATTACATGCACATTAGCGATGTTTTTTGTATCAATTTTCACTGGCCTAATTGGAAGAAAGGTAAGCATATTTAAAAACTGATAAGTCTTATCAACATACTCCTTAGACAATTATTGTAGTGAATTTGATGAAGATCATATTCCTCATTGACAGTTTGGTTATAGCTTTAACCATTTTGATAAAAAAATGCATAAAATATCGGCACACAAAAAGAGAGGAAAGGGGGGAAACAATCGCCAAACAACTTGTTCTACATATATTATCTTATTATCTGAGTAAAAGCTACAACTATGCCAAGTTTCATGCTTTCCGCCATCTCGCGGAAAGAAACATGAAATGTTAAAAGAGCTAAGAAACCAGACTATCAACGGAGAAAAAAATACGGAATATAAACATTTACGGATATCTAGCATTTAGCAATCTATAAACATATTAACAATTTTATTAAGCATCCCCATAATATTCCGGAATTCATTACACAAGGCCTAACATATATGATCCCTAAAGATTCAGAACTCACAAACCCAGCAAAATATAGACCTATAACTTGCCTTCAGACTATCTATAAACTGATCACCGGTTGCATCTCACAAATTGTATACAAACACGTCACACAAAACAATCTATTAGCAGAAGAGCAAAAAGGATGCCGTAAGTTCAGTCAAGGTTGCAAAGAACAGCTTATAATAGACTCCATAGCCATAAAACATAACGTAAAACTAAACAATGATATTTGCACAATGTACATAGATTACCAAAAAGCATTTGACTCAGTTCCTCATAGTTGGCTTATTTACATATTAGATCATTATAAAATTCATCCAGTTATAGTTGAATTTCTAAGAGAATCCATGAAACACTGGACCACTAAATTAAGATTAGGAAAGTCAATAGAAACTGATCCCATAGCGATAAGACGGGGTATCTTCCAGGGAGAGTCCACTATGGTTTTGTCTTGCACTTAATCCACTCTCCAATTTTCTCAACTCTTCTGATAACGGGCTCATAATACAAAACGATGATGATATGTAAGTATAGAAAATGTTAAGCTAACCCATTTAATGTTTATGGACGACATCAAACTCTATAGCAATAGTATACCAGCACTACATGTACTTGCAGATCTCACACAAACTTTCTCCGATGATATAAACATGACATTTGGCATAGACAAGTGTAAAACGTTTACGCTGCGAAAGGGACACATAATCGAAAGTAACCCATACTCATTAACTACTGAACAGATTATAGAAACACTAGTACAAAATAGCACTTATAAATATTTAGGCTTTGAACAGTCATACCAAATTGATCAAAAACAAACTAAAAACAAGATTATCACTAAATATAAACACAGACTTAATATGTTAATGAATTCACAATTATCATCCCGTAATCTAGTAAAATCAATGAATACATTTGCCATTCCCATACTCACGTACTCCTTCGGCATAGTTAACTGGTCAAAAACCGACTTACTTAAGTTACAACGGTTAATAAACACATCTTTGACCACTCACAGAAAGCACCACCCTAGATCCTGTGTGCAAAGACTAACTTTACCAAGATCTGGGCCATTATTCCCTAAGGTTCAAGTCGTTGGGCGCGCGTGATTAGGGGCGGAGGGGGAGCGGATTTTGTATGGAAATCTTACCCTAATCACGCGCGCCCGACGACTTGAACCTTAGGGAATCAGGGTACAGAAGGAGGTCGTAGACTCATTGACGTAGGAAACCTGCACAACCGACAGATTTCTACATTAAGAAAGTTCTTTTTGGATAGAGCGCAACAATCTCTTCTTCACAAAGCAATAGCTCAAATAGATAATAGATTCACTCCACTCAATCTACATTCCACCGACTTGCAAACTAACGAAGCAATAGTCAGCAAAACAGATAAAATAACAGCTTGGGAACGTAAGTCCCTCCATGGAAGACATCCCCTCGACTTGCAGCAACCTCATGTCGATATCTTACTTACATTTTTTTACTCTTCATAGTACAAAATCGGTGAAATTGTCCGGAAATGTGCGATTTTTAGAAACACCGCATAAAAAAAAGTCTGTCACCTAAGAAAGTGGCCCTTAGGTAGGTGTCCTTTAGGTTGGTGAAAACAAATTTAAGTAAGAGGCTAATTTAGGGAGTCTTTTAGGCTAAGGGAAGGAGTTAGGGGATGTTTGGGAGTTCGTTGGTGAAAATGGGCATAAGCATGTTGTAAGCTTTGTGAAAATTGGAATTAGTTTTGGCTTTTATGGGTGTGTGTAGATAATAATACCTATGTCCTTTTTGTGTAAAGTCATTAAATAAATATAAATATTTAAATACACATCCACTGATATACCTACATTTGCCAAATCTAGAAATAAATATAGTTTAAAACAATGTAGGTAGCTATTTTGTTATTATAACTTACACCGAAAAATAAATAGTATTCATGCGGGAAAATGCTAGGTATTCTAAATAAAGCAAAACCACAACGCGAACGAAGTCGCGGGGAACAGCTAGTCACTTGAATAAAGTTGTAAGCATTTCAGCCGTATTGACATCGTATCACGGCCATGTAGAGGCTGCACTACGCTACGGAGTTATGTTATGGGGCAACTCTGTTGAGAAAACTACAGCGTTCAAAGCACAAAAAAGTGTGTAAGAGCAATATTTAGCCTTGAGCGGAGAGACAGTTGTAAACCCTACTTTCATAAGTCTAAACTAATGACCCTGCTATCTTTGTATATCTATAAAATCTCAGTATTTACTAGATCCAATTTAAACTTGTTCCGTAGATTACACAGTAAGAGACATCAGTATGAAATACAGTTCCGTAAAAATAAGACAGCTTTACTTAGTAAATATGTATTTGGTATGATTCCTCGTATATACAATCACTTACCGAAAACTGTTACAAGAACAACATATTGATAGTATCAAAAAGTTTCTTGTTAATGCAACTTTGACATGTATTTTTACTCTTATTACCTTTAATAATGTAACTTTTAAACCATTTGACATTGTACCTACTTATTTTAAATTTTCATTTCATGACCCTCAGAACAATAACTAAAGCAATGACATTGTTTCTACTTATTTTCATTTATGGCTAGAGTTTGACGAATAGAGTTTGACGAATAGAGTTTGAGTTTTGTCTGACATATTTTAACTATTGTATCTAATAATTAATTTTTAATCTAATATTGCATGCCTTATGTATAGGCCGAATAGTGTTCTTTATTTAATTAATGTAACACCATACTATGTACCTTTATTCGCAATAGTATAAAACAAAGTCGCTTTTTCTGTCCCTATTTCCCTTTCACTGCTTAAATCTTTAAAACTACGCAACGGATTTTGTTGGGGTTTTTTTTTAATAGATAGAGTGATTCAAGAGGAAGGTTTATATGTATAATACATGCATAATATAGCCGTGCGAAGCCGGGACGAAGCGCTAGTTCGCAATAAATGAATTGAATTGAGAAACGGCGAAACCTGCAGGCAAATAAAAAGTGCAGTTCCGGAAGCACTCAAAAGGCTCGCCCGCTCGCAGCATCATTAGACTGACAAAGAGACGAATTAGGGACGATCATAGGTGTCATATTTAACCGGTCGTCGCGCATTTAACGAACACTTATTTACCGTAGGTGTCACAGATGGCCCTCCGTGCAGGGGATGCAGGGGAGCCGTCGGGTGCCGCGGTCGAATCGCACCCGTTCCCGCAGCCCCGACATCACGGCGAGAGAGGAACCGGTGGAGTTTTAGTGGGTAAACCTCTGGCCGCCCACCACCTTCAGGCCAGCAGGGAGCCCCACATACCCTCGCTACTCCCCCCCTGCGGGGAAATGCGCCTTATGCATCCATAAGGCGCATTTCTCCACCTTAAAAAAAAAAAGGGGATGCAGGGGAGGCACGTGCTCGGTCTCTGCAGTCGCCGGCATCTGTTCCGGAGGCCCGGAGCGACCTGGAGAGGCCGCCAGTCTTCCGGGAGGACCTGGGACAAGTGGGATATTATCACGCGCGCACAATGGCCCAAATGACGAGGCTAAGGGCGAAAACAGTCCCGAGAAAGAAACTAAACGAAACGTCCTGCAGAGTACGTCCCCACCGCGCGGGCGCAGGCGCAGTAGCCACGCGACGAGGTGCGCGCGCGCCGCGCCGCGACCGACCGCCGCGCCGCACGCCGCCGGCCAGTCCTCGCGCGGTCGCCACGCTCGCCGCGCGCCCCGCACCGCAACATGAGCACCGGCAAGAGAAAGCTGTCCTTCCTCGGGTTCGCGCCGCACACGCAGGTACACACACGTCACGCGACCACCGACCGGTCGATCGCCTTCTAATAAATCATTATTTACTAATACAATGATAAACGTACGAACATTACAAATCAATAGAACAAAACATGCGAAATTAATTCCCTACTTATTCATTATATTATTTTCCTTTATGTGTATGACGACCTCTGTGGCGCGTCGGGCGAACACCCGACTGCGACGCAGAAGGTTGCGGGTTCGATTCCCGCCGGGAACAAGTATTTATGCTGACCATAAATTCTTGTTTCTGGTTCTGGGTGTTTCCTATATGTATAATATGTATATATTTACAAAAAAAAAATAAAAAAAAGTATATAAGTAGTTTATCCGTTATCTGGCACCCATAACACAAGCATTAAGTTGCTTAGCTTGGGGCTGGATGGCGATGTGTAATATGTCCTGAAATATTTATTTATTTATTTATTATTTATATGAAATAAATAAAGGTAGCGGGTGCGGGGGGGGCCAGGGACGGTGGACCTACCCACTCCGTCCACCGGGAGGTACGTCACGTGACGTCATGGGACCGTCCGCGTCGGGACACCTATCCACGGTGATTACTACGAACATATTCACACCACTTTTTAGGTGCTTTCGATGGGGGTTTCTAACTCTTATTGGTATTGATAATTTACTTAAAAACCGCTCAAGTGCGAGACGTACTCGAGCGCCGAGGGTTCCGTACATTACTTTCAACTATCTTCCTCTAACCCCTTCGACTTAATTATTCAAATTTAAAAAAGATTTAGCGAAACTGCACTTACATCTCTATATATATAAAATTCTCGTGTCACGGGGTTCGAACTTGAACTCCTCCGAAACGGCTCGACCGATTCTCATGAAATTTTGTGAGCATATTCAGTAGGTCTGAGAATCGGACAACATTTTTTATTTTTTTTGTAAATAGCAAAACAACGTTTGCCGGGACAGCTAGTAAGTATATAATATGCAACATTTCAGCTCACTGCTTTAAATGTATACATAATATATTGTATAGACGTATAGAAGTAGGTACGACACACCTCCACCGCCCGTAGGAACGACACGTCTCTACGGTCACCTACGGGTAGGTAGGTACCACACGTCTCTACGGTCACCTACGGGTAGGTAGGTACGACACGTCTCTACGGTCACCTACGGGTAGGTAGGTACGACACGTCTCTACGGTCACCTACGGGTAGGTAGGTACGACACGTCTCTACGGTCACCTACGGGTAGGTAGGTACGACACGTCTCTACGGTCACCTACGGGTAGGTAGGTACGAGACGTCTCTACGGTCACCTACGGGTAGGTAGGTACGACACGTCTCTACGGTCACCTACGGGTAGGTAGGTACGACACGTCTCTACGGTCACCTACGGGTAGGTAGGTACGAGACGTCTCTACGGTCACCTACGGGTAGGTAGGTACGAGACGTCTCTACGGTCACCTACGGGTAGGTAGGTACGTCTCGATGAATGTATGATGATACGTTACGTTGACAATACTACTAAGTACTACGTATATAGTAGGTAGAGGCAGGGGTACGGCACAGCCGGCGCCCGGGGCGTCCGCCCGGGGCGCCTGTCTGCCCGGGGCCGGACGCCCCGCTCCGTGTGTAGATGTACAACACTCGGCACGGTGTCACTCAGTATCGTCTCGGTACATAGTTGACACCTTCACCTGACACAACACGACCGACGACGACGACGCGACGAACGGACGGACTGTCCACTCGCACTATACTCTACTTGTACAGGTACCTATACACAACAAGATCAATTATTATAAGATAATTATATCTGAGATGATATAATATTGTGTGTGTGTGTGGACCGACACCGCACCGGGGCGGGTGTGTACGGCTGCAGGAGGTGTGTGTGTGTGTGCGGAGCGCGTGACGTGACCTCGCGCGCGTCACGCGTCACGCGTCACAGGTGAACGCAGCGGAGTGAGTCGCGTCGCGTCGGTAGGCCTTGTCGACCGTTGTAACGTCGCGTGCTAACGCTACCTACCTACCTACTGGAGGCGGTCCTACTTACTTATTTTGACGAAATAATGCTTTTATCGTAAATATATTAAACAATACGGCTAAAATAAGCAACCCCTAAGTGTTACAACCGCACAAAAACACCTTTCCTACGGCTCACACGGCAATAGTTCCAAGACGCCAAGCATTCATCGATTCACTGCCACTCGCGCTCACCTTTGTCATTCAATTGCCAACCGCACAACCACAGAGTAATAAAAAAAAGTAAAAAAAGGTGGTCCCATAATAATGTAACCCTGGGCTACTCCCATGGTGCTACGAAATAAGTATTCTTAGTAAAAATAAAACATATTTTCATGGAGTTTCGCTTATAACTTTTTATTTTTAGTTCTACGACTAAAAGTTACTTGAGAAAAGTGGTAGATAATCTTATTTGCAACAAAATATTTTAAATAATATTTTTTGTGAGACCTATAGTTTGTCAGATAAACCATAAAAACCATTTAAATCCCTTTGTCCAAGATGGAGGCCGTGGGACAAGAGCTACAATCCCTCAAACTTGAATTTAACTTTAAACTGACCCCCCCCCCTTGACATCTAAAAAATAAAATTGCGTCCTCTGACAAATGCAACCAAAAAAAATGTAACTTTCAATGGACTACTACGTCTGTACGCCGTCGTCGTGTTGCTAGATCGTCACATTTTAAGTATCCCTAACTATACGTATACAGGGTGTCTCGTAATAAATGGATAAGCGGGCATCTCTACGGATAGAGGACACTGTGCCGGTTCAGGAAAATTAAATGTATTATAGAGCATATTCGTAATCATTCTTAAAAGTCAATTTGAACTTTAATACCATACTGTAAAGTTCATGTTTTAATGGAGAGGTTTCGGGAAGGCAAAACAATTGAGTGACGTTCTAATATCGTTTGAATATTGATTATCAATCGTGTCGCGGTATTAGTTGCCAAACTATTTCTATGTTTTTTTTTAAATTTTATTAATATGGCAAAACAACGTTTGGGATAAAATAAACTATATTTTTTCTGTTCTATTTTCGACGTTTTTACGGAAAATGATAAAATAATGAGGAAATGATGAGGAATATGTATACTTACATTTATTATATGTATAGACAGACATACATGTGCGACATAGGTATATGATGGATGAGACACAGTCTAATATACATAGCGAGCATCGAACCTCGGTACTTGTGTTATACTTACCTACAGGAGAGGCATCCTGTAGGTACGACTGTGTTGTCTACCTACGGCATATGTTATACACGGTGTAACAAGGGGGGTGGATCATCGGTTCTGATAGTTTGGCTGTAATTGCGAACTTCAGGGTGAAATCTGATTTTTACTAAAATTTCACCAAAGTCCAAATAACTTTTGAACGACTAAATATTGCAGAACATACAGGGGGGTTAAATCGATAGACACTGAGGTCCCCCACCCCCCAGCAACCGATGATCCACCCCCTTGTTACACCGTGTATATTATGTACGTACCTACTTAGTTTTACCTACTTGTCATAAATCTATACTTATATATAAAGCTGAAGAGTTTGTTTGTTTGTTTGAACGCGCTAATCACAGGAACTACTGGTTCGATTTGAAAATTTATTTTTGTGTTGGATAGTCCATTTATCGAGAAAGGCTATAGGCAGCTTCTCATTTCAATATTCGCACGGGATCGGGAGTAACGCGGGTGAAACCGCGGAGCGCAGCTGGTATGTAAATATGTATAGTATGCAGTTAGTGAATGGAACGTGGTGTGTGTGTGTGTGTGTAGGTGTGTCGCGTGTCACGTCGCGTCGGTTGTTGGCACCGCGCGCGGCCCGTGTCGGCCCGTGTCCGTGACATTCACCCGGCTTCGTCCTACCCGTCCTACCGTTTTACATCAACAACAACAACTATCATCCTATATAGGTACATATATGTCATATATCAACGGTCAGTGATGCCTGATACAGTTGTACGATAGGTACCTGCCCGACTGACGGACGGACGGACGGACGGTGACAATATTAACAAGACATCTCTTGTTGCTGATATCAAGCTACATCATACAGCTACATATTATAATTATGATATATACATAAAAGATAGCGAAAAATGCTGAAAGGAGTTGCGTGCCCAATTTTGACAAAAACTAAAACTGCATCATTAGATTTTTGAAAAACTCATTACCCTAGCCAAGATTCCAACCTGTTGATTTTGCAAAAAAATAATCACCTATATTTTTATACCAATCGGTAGTCTTGCTGATAGAGATCAATCCTTGGAAACAAATATAGTATGGCAAATCAAAGGAAAAAGCGAATTTTTTTGTCTTATGTAATTTTAATACTACTGTCGTCCCTGAAAAAAATGTAGTGAAGAATGGCTAATGTCGTAACAACAAACTGCTACACAAAAAAAATCAAATATGTTTTTACAAATTTTATCACTACATAGTATAAAACAAAGTCGCTTTTTCTGTCCCTATTTCCCTTTGTACGCTTAGATCTTTAAAACTACGCAACGGATTTAGATGCGTTTTTTTTAATAGATAGAGTGATTCAAGAGGAAGGTTTATATGTATAATACATGCATAATAGTATCGGGTCGCTAGTATATTATAATATAGAGTATAGAGAATCTATAACATATTTAAAACATTTACAAAAATATTACTTCCTCTCTATGTCTCATACGATATTATTTTGCCAGAGACGGAAACATGAAATAGTACATTGCGATACGAGTGTGGAAAATTGATCTTTGCATAGAGGCGTTTAAAAATGCCGAGATATAAAGATCAATCCACACATGTATTGTACGATGTTTTTTATCACAGTTGCGAATAAAAAAAAGACTTGTTAAAATAATAAGTTTTGAAGAATATTAGGTTATGTTTACTATTTTTTGTTAATTTTTGTTTTTTCCATTTGTTTTTGCGTCGAGACAGAATAAAAACAGAATATAATAGTAAGGAAAAAATATATGTAGGTAAGTAAAGAAAAAAATAAATAAAAACGAAACTCAATTTTTAATTGTTTTCAAAGACGGACGGTATCACGTAAAATTATCGTTCGTTATCAGACTTTAGAGACAACCTTTTGAAAAGAAGAAAAAAGGTACCAACAAAGAGTTTTAAGCCAGCAAGGCTTAAATAAACCCTTTGTTGGTACCTTTTTTCTATACATAAAAACAGTATAACCCAGATAAATTAAGAATGTTTCATCTACCTAACATGTATAATTTGCAGTAAGATACGTATTTAACTTATCGGGATAACATAATAATATTATTTTAGCACTAGTTGGATTGTTTTTTATCGCACGCGTGTATAATACGTTGCATTATGAGCCTAAAAGCGGTTTAATAAGATCCACTTTATGAGCAATTACTGTGATAAAAAATATAGAAAAATACAATAATGAGCTATTTCTTTCAAGTTGCCATACTATGTTTGTTTCCAGGAATTATTCTCTATCAGCAACACTATCGATTGGTATTAAAATATACGATAATTATTTTTTTGTAAAATCAATAGGGTCTATTCCTGGTAATGACTTCTAATGATGTAGTTTTAGTTTTTGTCAAATCGGGCACGCAACTCCTTTCAGCATTTTTCGCTATCTCTTGTAGTTTAGGACTAGCTTTTGCCCGCGACTTCGTCCGCGTAGAAGTCGAATTTGGACCAACGAATCGCGTTGTCCCATACAAACTTTGACCTTTTTCATTGTGATGATGTAGTTTTAGGGGTAGAATTTCGGAAAATCCTTCCTTATCGGATGCTTAAGTCATACAAAGAACACACCGTCCAAGTTTCAGGTCTCTACGATCAGCGGTTTAGGCTGTGCGTTGATCCGTCAGTCAGTCAGTCAGTCAGTCATTCAGGACAAAGCATTTTATATGTATAGATAGATAGATATAGCCCTGAAGGCCCACATAAAAAATTATATAATATATACATATCCGTGTGTGTGTGTGTGTGTGTTGTAATACCCTACCGTATACTTATTATAGTGTTAGTGGACCAACCAAACTGATAGTGGACTTATGACGCATTATACCTTATACTTACTTACCATGATCACATGAGTAGGAATACAACCATGATAATAATAACTATGTTAATGTGTCTGATGTGTTTGAAAATATCATATTTATTTTCTAAACATTCGATAACGACCGAGCTCGGTGGTGTCTCACTGGGACCGAGCGGGGCCCGGTGGGGCCCATCGACTAGAGAAGTTTGACTAGACTACACAATACAAACGGAACGTATATTGGCACGAGTTGACGACTGTCATTAGCGTGTATACAAGGACAAGGACAAATACTGCTCCGCATTATATTTGTGACCGAGACGTGACGCGACGTGACGTGACGTGACGTAACGCGACGCGATGTCAGCACTTATACAACAGCTTAGTTAGGCCCTATATCTGCCATATTATACTCTATTATACTTACTAACTGTCCCGGCAAACGATGTTTTGCCATAAGTACATATACAATAAAAGGTTAAAAAAATTTATGTCCGATTCTCAGACAAGACAGAAAAACAAAGTCTTCACTTTTTAATATTAGTATAGATTTAAAATCCTCAAAGGAGTTGCGTGCCCGATTTTGACAGAAACTAAAATTTCACGATTCTATTTTTATAGCCAGAAATTGTATAAAACTACAAAAAGGAGTTATTTCCTGTGACTTGCCAATTGCCATACTATGTTTGTTTCCCGGAGTTGATCTCTATCAGCAACATTATCGATTAGTATAAAAATATAAGATGATTATTTTTTTAATCAACAGGTTCGATTCCCCCTTTACAAAAATCAAATGATGCCGTTTTATTTAATGTCTAAATCGAGCACGGACGCGCGATTCCTTTTAGCATTTTTAAGCTATAATGCGTTACACCTCCTGCTGCCTGACGTGACACATTGGCCCCGGGCGGCCCGGGGTTGACACACCATATACGCACCTCACCGTTCCGTAGGTACACAAATAGACAGATTTCTTGAAATGTGAAATAATCCTCTCCAAGACGCTAGTTAATGTTATTGCATTCAGTAAATGTTCAGTAAGTACTTACTTACCCACTCATTCTTAATTTAACAAGTAGGTAGGGTGGGGTACACGACCGACGCGACGACGTGACGACCGTGTCGCGTCGCGTTGCGTCGTCTGTACCCCGCGTAACTCCCGATCCCGTGGGTATATCAAAATGAATAGTAGCCTAAAGCCTTCCTCGATAAATTGACTATCCACAACAATATCCTGAGATTATCGCGTTCAAACAGACAAACAAACTCTTCAGCTTTATAATATTAGTATAGATTTTTATTTTACCATTTTGTTGGCGTGATTCATATTATGTATACCTATTTAAATTATTTCAAATTCATGCCAAATTACAACTTCCTAGTACCTACTGATAGTGTCTGACTGAGCTAAACCGGGGACAGACGGATAATACGGACGTATATCATAGCGAAACCACGCAAAATTTGTAATAAGGGTTCCTTGTTAGAACTACGAAACCCTAAGCAAGTGAGAAACCCGTTCGATACCCGTAAAATACTTATTATTAATGCATATTAAATGTAAGTATCAATTTTCCAAATGTAAGATGAACTCTCAATATCCCTCCCTATATACAGGATGATTTTTTTACGTGGGCCTTCACGGCTATATCCTAAACTATAAAAGATAGCGAAAAGTGCTGAAAGGAGGAGCGTGGCTGATTTTGACACAAACTAAAACTGCATCATTAGATTTTTGAAAAAGTCATTACCCTAGCCAGGAATAGAAATTGTTGATTTTGCAAAAAATGAATCAATCGATAGTATTGCTGATAGAGATCAATTCCTGGACACAAACATAGTATGGCAAATCGAAAGACATAGCTAATTTTTGTAGTTTTCTACAATTTTCATCTTTCCGTATCTGGCAAATAATATTTTCTAAATGTTTTAAATATGTCTTAGATTTTCTACATTACATAATTATTTGTAAAACATAGCATGTTTTTGTGCAGTACTTTGTTACGTTATTAGCCATACTTCCTCGCTACATTTTTTCAGGGAAAATGGCATGAAAATTACAGAAGGCTACAAAAATTAGCTATTTCCTTTGATTTACCATAGGTAGGTACTATGTTTGTTTCCGAAAATTGACCTCTATCAGCAGCACTATCGATTGATATAAAAAAATTAAATGTTTTTTTTATTGTAAAATCAACAGGCTTGATGCCTGGCTATGGCAATGACGTTTTTAAAAATTAAATAATGCAGTTTAAGTTTTTGTCAAAATCGGGCACGCGATTCCTTTCAGCATTTTTCGCCATCTCTTATAGTTAGGAAATAGCCCTGAAGAACCACCATAAAAAAAATTAATCCTATATTGGTCTGAGAATAATAATATTATCTAACACTATTCAAATTTTAATTAACGTTAAAATTTTAAACGTAACGTAACGTAGTATACACACAATACATAATATGTGTAAAGATATTTCGAAGTTATACCAATTTCTTTAGGCGCGTTATGAAAATATAATGAGAGTGAAATTACAACACAAAAGTCAGCTGCAGCTGCGTAACCCAAAAGTAAAACAGGTCGAAGCTGCGGGAGTGAGATTTTATGATGCACGCGCATCACTGTAACACAAAAGTATCAGGTTGAAGCTGCCCGCAAAATAAATATCAGACGGACGGACGGACGGTCAGACAGACAGACGGACGTATAACTTCTAGAAGTAAAGTATATCTTCCCACGCGCGTACTTATGTACACTCACCTATTTTTTATTTGTTTGTTTGTAACGAATAGGCTCCGAAACTACTGAACAGATGTTGATGAAACTTAGTAAAAGAATAGATTGATTGACAGTATTTGACAGTAACATAGGGTACTTTTTATCCCGATATACCCACGGGATCGGGAGTTACGAGGTAAGTATGTAATAGAGAGAGAGAGAGCGAGACACCCGGTAGTAGAGGAGGTGCGACGCGACGCGACGCGGTGACCTTCACCTCGTGTCCTTGACACGGCGCGGGGGATGGTACCACTCGCGCGGCGCGGCGGGTCCCGGCCGCCCGGGGCGCGGGGCAGGGGGGGCACAGCGCCGGATCGAGGGCGGCCGGCGCGGGCGCGGCCCTCCTGTTATTCTACTTATTTATGTTCTACATAATATGACGACCCAGTTGGCACAATGGTCACCATGCCGGACTGCCAAACACAGGGTCGCGGGTTCGATTCCCGCCTCAGACAAGTATTTATGCTTAGATATTTGTCTGTGGTCTGGTTGTTTCTATGCATTATAAGTATATATTTACAAATATGTTTTATTTCTTTCTTTTTAATTATACATTACATAGGTAATTAGATAATTACTTACATAAAATACATTAAAATATTATATTTACAAAAGAAAAGTATATAAGTAGTATATCCGTTGTCTAGCACCCGTAACACAAGTCTAGTTACTTAGCTTGGGGCTAGATGGCGATGTGTGGAATGTTCTGCAATATTTATTTATTTATTAATATACTTACCTATACAGGGTTATTAATAATTATACATTATACTAGCAAGCCGTTGAGGGCTACTTCTGTGCACCTAAACAAACAACTTTTATTCTACGAATTTTGGAAATTAAAAAATATATATGAACATTTTGAGAATATGTAAATTCGAAAAACTGCAGATCTTTTTTAACAAAGCTCATTCAGACTAAGAACAGTAGTTAAAAGTTAAAAAATAAGTAAAATTTTAAAGTTAATGACCTCTCCGTGTATGGAACAGCTGATTTTCAAGTAAACCTAAACTCAAGATTTTCAAATAAATGTTCGAATTTCCAAAAGTCGTAGAACAAAAGTTGTTTGTTTAGGTGCACAGAAGTAGCCCTTAACGGCTTGCTAGTATAATTATTAATAACCCTGTATACATATTATAAGTACCTAAGTACTATGTTTGATAACAATGATGTAAGTCAACACGCTTCCACAGTCCCGCGGTCTCGCAGCCAATACCCAGACAAATGTTACAAATAACTAGGTACCTATTATATTCCATGCGACGCGACGACGTCACGCGCCGGTCGCGCCAGTCACGCCGGTCACGCCATGCCACTCGACGCGACATAGTCGGGTACACACTCCCTACACTCTGATCGAAACAATTACATAATACATAAATATAATGAATATTATTTGGTTTCGGTTCTCCGGTTCACGTAACATACATACGTATCACGTAACATACATACGTATCACGTAACATACATACGTATCACGTAACATACATACGTATCACGTAACATACATACGTATCACGTAACATACATACGTATCACGTAACATACATACGTATCGCAAATAGACAAAATACTATCAAAAACATTATACTTACACAATAACTAGTACAGAAATAGAGCTAACACTCGACTAGACTCGACCGAGTCGTCGCCCAGGGGCGCCGCCGCCCAGGGCGCGGTAAACGGGGCAGATGGCTCAGAATAAAAAAACTATACATTCATGCATTTTGTTAATTAATAATTGTATTTTCATGTCAATTTCCATTTTTACTTTATAACCGATATAATGGTTTATTCCACTTTGATCACCTGGGTGATAGGTAAACATTTTGACAAAAATTAATACGGTTCCAAATGCAAAAATAAAACCTATTTTTCTATCAATCGATCGATACCAAGAGAAAAAGTGTTTTGTGATCTCGTAGATAGGTACTAATGAATATAAAAAACATAGTTGTGTGTGTGTGTCGTCGTGACCGCGTCACTACACTACGGTGTGTAGGGTAGCCCGGGGCGAGGGCGAGGGCGAGGGCGAGGGCGAGCGGATCGCGCCGCGCGGCACAGTGCTGTGTGAGACGCGCTCGCCCGCGCCTCGCACGGAGACGTACCCTCCGACTCGGACCGGCTGGACTAGACGACGGACGCTCGTATTACATTCACAATAAAATTATAAATTACGATGGATCATAATATTGATGAAGTGAGTTGAGTGTAATGTAGGTACCGTACGTACATACGTAGGTACTGTGAGATGTAGCGTACTGCAGTAGTCTATGTGGGGTAGGATACCTTGTAAGTACCTACCGTGTTAAGTATTGCAATTGCAACGCAATGCAACCACACTACTATTGTATACACGGTGTAACAAGGGGGGTGGATCATCGGTTGCTGGTGCTGGGGGGCGGGGGACCTCACTACCTAGCTATTTTGTCCCCCTGTATGATCTGCAATAGTTAGTGGTTCAAAAGTTATTTGGACTTTAGTGAAATTTTAGTCAAAATTAAATTTCACCCTGAACTTCGCAATTACAGACAAACTATCAGGTCTGCGATTCTGTCTTTTTTTGTGAAACGAGTTCAATAGTGGACCTTTTGTACCCTTACACCAATCAGTGTCTTAGATTTATAAAATTAAATCTCAAGATAAAAGTAATATTTTTTTCAAAATCTAATATTTACAATTGCCCCTAGTTCCATGAGAAGGATCCAACCCACAACTTTGTCCAAAATGACTTAAGTTAAGTATACCAAAATACCCCTAATGGCATATACTTACTTTCAATTCACGAAAACAGCCATAGCAAAATGTCAAAGCAAAGTGGTTTTTTTTACCTAGGGTACCAACCCACATGTTCGGCGCAGAAGTTTTTTTTAATTTTTAAAAAAGCTCCAAGCTACGTGGATCATTATAAATTAAACAATTTTTAGAATAATAAACAAAATTAAATATCTAAAACAATCCACGCCACATGGATCATTATCGCGAAATTACTTTTCAACGTTTTGTTCTACATATTAAAATAACAAGAAGGATCCAAGCAAGTTACATAAACCGTTTATCATATTTAATTTATTAGACGTGGTAATAAATATGATTATTTGGAAAAGTAACCATGATACTTGAATCACCATTGAAAACTAAAATGGTTTTCGATACTTTGATTTTATAGTTCTTTTATTAATGAGATTACTAAAATTAGTTGTTAAATAATAATGTTGTGTTTGTTTCATAAGTTTATATTCAAGTTAAGATTTTAATAAGTTTTCCGCAATAGAGTTTTATAATTTGATTTTATTTTACAATTTTTTTAGGATTTACTTAATTTTGATAAATGTTAAAAATAAGACACTAGTCGAGTTATGCCTTTTGGTAGTACTGTTACCTAAAAAAAGTTTTAATAAAGATTTCATACCCTAAAGTAGGGGTTAATACTTTGATTTTATAGTTCTTTAATATTGAGATTACTGAATATTATGTTGTTAAAGAATATTGTTGTGTTCGTTTCATACCTATATATTTAAGTTAAGGTGTTTTCCAACTAAGAGTTTTGTACTTTGATTTTATTTTTCTAATATTTTAGATATTACTAAATTTATTAACTGCTTTTAGAAGTATCCCAACCATAACCTAACCATAACCATAACCATAACCTAACCATAACCTCTGTGTAATAATAAGTAATTTTTGCGTGAAAGAGTAACAAACATACATCATATTCAAGTAAGTATTTCGTGCACATACTATAAAATCCACACACTTTCTACTATTAAATTTTATAATATTATTAAAATTTAGTGTCAAAAATAAGAGACATGAAATCTGTACATAAGGTAACAATTTATGTACTCTAAAAAGTCATACAAAATTAAGTAAATTAAGAAAAATCATTTGAAAAAATGTTTGAACGACTGAAAAAGGTTTTATATGTAATATATGTGTAATATAAATTAGAAAAAATAAAACATATTTTTTAAGTAACGTTAAATTGTGTAACATATGCTATAGAAAACATATTTTAGCGAAATAGATCCAACCCCATAATTTCGCAAATATCCCAAATATTATAAAGCAAAGTTGCTCTTTTTCATTTACTAGTTTAAATACAATACAGTTTTCCTTCAACAACAAGAAAAGGAAGCAACTTTAAGCATGAAACCTATGAAGAATCTTGGCCTAAACTTAAAACGTCAATATCTCAAAACTAGGTCTGTGTGGGTTGGATCCACAGAGGTAATAAATATTATATCGATGTCTATGTAATATTATCGATGTCTATGGTTGGATCCTTCTGAAGGAACTAGGGCCAATTAACTTAGTACTTACGGTTCTTAAAAAAAAATTACAGATTATTTTCCTACTTATCTTTAAAAACTACTGGCTTTCATGAAGAATAAACCCTGAAAGTTTCATTTAGCTAGAGCTAGGGCATCATGTTGAAAAATGTACTCGATAGTCCAAAAAGTGAAAATAATCGATATTATTTAGGTTTTTTTTTTTTTTTTTTTTTTTTTTTGTTAGCCTATATCGTCCCACTGCTGGGCAAAGGCCTCCCTAACATCTCTCCAAGCATTTCGGTTCTGGGCAAGGTTTATCCAGTCTGTGTCAAATGCATCAAGATCGTCACGCCATCGTTTACGGGGTCTGCCTCGATTACGACGTCCGTCCTCCGGCACCCAATGCGTGACGACCCTAGCCCACCGGTCGGGATTCATTCGACTCACGTGACCCGCCCAATCCCATTTGAGATTGGCAGTTTTACTCCCTACATCGGCTATCCCCGTCTTCGAGCGAAGAGTGGTGTTTCGAACTCGGTCGATGCGTTTTACACCGAGCATGCTGCGCTCCATAGCTCTTTGGCAAACCTTGAGTCTGGACTTTTGATGTTCGGTCAAAGACCAGGTCTGAGCACCGTAGGTTAGGATGGTTATTTAGGTAAGTATTGATAATGCGGTGTCTCCATTAGATAACAGCAACATTGCAGGGAAGCACATGCAGGATACATCTGTAACTGGATGTGAGAGACGCGTCTCGTCGCGACCGGCTCGTTTAGTCCGTTGGGTCGGATCACGACGCGACGCGACCGACACGTTGCATTGGTGATGTTAGAACGTCTTCAAGTATACGTTACCAACGCGACGCGACGCGCGACGATATGGTACAGGGTTAAAACTATAATTCCTCTATGGGTTAAAACGATTATTTCGCGAAATCTTTTTTATTTACTTTTTCAAAAATCTAATGATGTAGTTTTAGTTTATGTCAAAATCATCAGGGCACGTAACTCTTTCAGCCTTTTTCGTTATCTCTTACAGTTTAGGATATAGCCCGAAGACCCGTTGTAAAAAAATCACCCTGTATACAGGGTTATTGGTAACTATAGTAGCGAGCTATTGAGGGCTATTTCTGTGCACCTTAACAACTACGACTTTTATTCTATGACAATTCTTATACTTATTATAAATTTGAAAAAAAAAAAAACTATGGATAGGGGACACTGTGCCGGTTCAGGAAATAAAAGTTGTGCTCCATGAAAGTCTTTCGGTTTTTGAGATATCCGCTATTTTAAAATTTTTATCTATGTTTTTGATGCCAAAACTGCAAATGAAGAAATCATTCCAATCTGCTTTTTGGATGATATTCCAGGATAAAATATGTGCACAGTGTCCTCAATCCGTAGGTGGCCGCTTATCCGTTAATTACGGGACAGTATAATTTACTTGTATAATTGTATAATGTACTTCCGTCAGAGTGGCGCGGCTGGTGTCGAGGACGAGGTGCAGCTGGACGAGGAGATGGACCGTGTCGTGTGGAGCGAGGGAGCGGAGCCGCCTGTACCTGGCGTCGGGGTCGGGACCGGGACCGGGACCGGGGCCGGGTCCGCGGAGCCGACGCGGGATCGAGCCGCCCCACCGCCCCATCCGCCACCTTACACCACCGCTATGGTAACGTACACTCGTTCACCTCTACCTCGCCGACCGACGACGACTAGGCTGTAGTACCGCCCACCTGACCTCCTCACTCGTGTCGTGTCTCCTACAGGATGGTGGTGAGGAGCGGCACGTGCAGTTCGACGGTCCCCCCCCCTCGCCGCCGCCGACCCCGACCCCGACCAGGGACCACCACGACGACGACGACCCCTCACGTCGCGCCGAGAGGAACGCGTGAGTCACACACCTACCTACCTACCTACCGCGCGCGACACAACATGACGCTACATGACGCGACGACGTGACGGAGACATGCGGAAATCATATAACACATTACAATAATTGGTTGGACGTTTGACAAACACAATGAACGCAGAGCAGCTGCTGTCCCGTCGCCCGTCGCCCGCGCCGCGCCGTTCGATATCTATAGTTACAATATTATAGCGTAGCGATAGTGGCATTGTGCCTGCTGTGCCTCTATCTGGTGACTACTTACAACATCCACCCACCCGTGTGGTGCGCCCGCGCTGCGCCCGCGCCCGCGCCCGCGCCATGCCGGTTACATACACGCGTGCTTCAGACGTAACACGACAACGGTCAGCTATACCTACCTACATGTACTCCATCAGCTACCAACTACAGTATAGTATACCTACCTACCTACAACGTGTGGTAACGTCCTCCTCCTATATGTAGACGTCCATCAGAAGAGGACATACATCAGCGTCACGCAACAGTCAGTTCCCTCGAAGGACAGGACAGGACACATTGAAAGATGAATAATATCACAATATTAGACAATATTATACTTACTTGTACTTGTATACAGGCTGTTTTCCGCGATCAGCTAGCCTAGCATGAAGGCCAAAACACGATACGATAAAGCGATATCTACATCAACTCTCAAAATATGATAGATAAAGCCGCCATGTTGAATTTTTATCATAATTTTTATCGCAATTTATAATAAAAATTCAACATGGCGGCTTTATCTATCATATTTTGAGAGTTGATGTAGTTACTTATATCGCGTGATATAGCTTTATCGTATCGTGTTTTGGTCTTCATGCTAGGCAGGTAGACCCTTTTTAATTGGGTCCTTTTTGCGTGAAGATGGAGTAGGCTTGCCCAGCACCTACTACCCTCTCAGCTTAGTCGACAATGTCCAAAGGCGAGAACTTGTCAATACTTCTGGAGCCAACTAAGCCGCGGGTTTCATCACGATGTTTTCCTTCACCGTAAGAGCAATGTCAATTAGCGCACATAATTTTAAGAAAAATACATTGGTGCACGGCCGGCCTGGATTCAAACCCACGACCTTCAGAATGAAAGTCGAGGTATCTACCACTAAGCCAACACCGCTCTCAATATTATACTTATAATAATTATTATGTAGGTACTTACTTAAATACTTATCCCGCTTTATCACGTACACCTGCTAGCCTAGCATGAAGACCAAAACACGAAACGATAAAGCGATATAACTACATTAACTCTCAAAATATGATAGATAAAGCCGCCATGTTGAATTTTTATCATAATTTTTATCGCAATTTATAATAAAAATTCAACATGGCGGCTTTATCTATCATATTTTGAGAGTTGATGTAGTTATATCGCTTTATCGTATCGTGTTTTGGTCTTCATGCTAGGCAGGCTGAGTGACGTGTCACCACCTGGCTGGCACGCGCCCGCGCAGCCCGCGTTCGATCGCCGCCGCCGGCGCGGGCGGTCGCTCACTCTGATACAAACGTACACTACCTACCATACCTATGGCAAACACCTCAACCATTCATTCTCTATCTTCATCTTCTCTAGGTATAGCTAGATATAGACATAGATATACAGAAGTTATACAATATACTTACTTACTTAGTTACTGTTAGGTAGTTAACTACACCAACTTACACGATGACAATATACACAAGTACTGTATTAATGTCGTGTCGTATCGTATCGTGTATACATACACTATAGGTAGGTAGGTACACGTCATTCGATGAGGGTTTGTTGCATCTTTTATATACGTACATACATACACTTTCCTACCAACTGTAAACCGCTGATTGAAGACACAGGGAACACGTAGGGGCGCACGGTAGGGGTGCGCGGTGGGGGCTCACGTAGGGGTGCGTAAAAGGCACTGTAAAAGTGATCGCATCCAAATCAAAGGAAGCAAATCAGCTTATGATTACTATTTTTTTTGACCGCCCCGGCTTCGCACGGCTGTATTATGTATGTATTATATCTAAAAACCTTCCTCTTTAATCACTCTATCTATTTAAAAAAACCGCATCAAAATCCGTTGCGTAGTTTAAAGATCTAAGCATACAAAGGGACATAGGGACGGCGAAAAGTGACTTTATTTTATACTATGTAGTGATATTGCAACCACTCTTCGGAGAAAATTTGCACCGAAAAATATCAAAAAACTTTTCTTTAGTTCTCACTTTCTCAGAGAGTTTTTTGACATTGTAAATGTTTTCTTAATCACGGATAAGGGTGCCCAAATCGTAAAAAAAGTGCAACAGGTTCATATTTTCAAAAATCCTAAAAGATACGAGGTCACGAGAGTTGTCGAAATGATCACGTCATGGGCCTAACTCAAGTGTCGTATGATTTTCGAAATTTTTGAAATTTTTTAAAATTTACGAAAATTATAGAAGAAATTTCGCCGTTTTTAGGGTTCCGTCGCCAAATGGCAAAAAACGGAACCCCTAAACAGATTCGTCATGTCTGTCTGTCTGCCGTATGTCACAGCCACTTTTTTCCGAAACTATAAGAACTCATAGTAATTATTTTCCCGGGTCTCAATCGCGTATTTTTATTTTATTTCTCTTACCTCGACGTTTCGACTATGTTACAATAGTAATGGTCGCGAGGAGACTGGAGCAGCGGCGAGCGTTGTCCTCTCATGCTGATAGTTGAGGGTAGTAACCGAGGTCACTTTACTCATGTGACCGAGGGTAGGTCGAGTACCGACACTCGATTTTATAAACAGTTTTGTCAACAGTCATAAGGGCCGCGGCACACCACACTCACTATATCCGAAGATATATCCGGAGGTATCTCGCGACACTTGCACATTTTTATTACTGGATTCCACGTATCTCGTTGTGCTAATATTGCGTTGATTGGACATAGTAAAATCAAATTATCTATTTAAAAATTCAATTAATTGTAGATTGTTATCTCCTAACTGTGTGTGTGTGTGTGTGTCGTGTGACATCACACGCAAGGTCTCCGCGCGACCACCGCGCGCGTCGGTAGGTACATGTAGTTATATATACTATACTATTGTATACCTAATTCTACATTGTACTTATGTATGTTTGTCAGACGTCACCTGCACCCGCACCACAAGTCTAGGAAGTACTCGCTGCAGGAGGGAGCGCGAGGTGGCGGTGGTACGACCGAGGAGGTGGAAGAGGACGAGGTCGGGTCACATCGCGGCGACGATCAGCGCGGGTTGCGTCGACATCGTATACACTCGAAGGGGACGGTACACGTCGGCCGCAAGGAGGGCGACGAGAAACTGCAGAATGTGCTCAACGACAAGAAGATATACGACCGCAGTCCGCACGCGGTCTTCGTCCAGTTGGACGAGCTGCTGGCCGACGTGCCGGGCGGCGAGGCCGAGTGGAAGGAGACAGCGCGCTGGATCAAGTACGAGGAGGACGTCGAGGAGGGCTCGGCGAGGTGGGGCCGCCCTCATGTCGCCAGCCTCTCCTTCCACTCGTTACTGAACCTGCGACGTTGCCTCGAGACCGGCGTCGTCCTGCTCGACCTCGACGAGAAGGATCTACCTGGCGTCGCGTACAGGTAAGTACGTCTACCTACCTACCACACACCACCTACTGGTTACAATCAACACCTACCTACTGATATTGTTACAAAACGCACACAGGGTCGTCGAACGTATGGTAGATGAACAGCTGATAGAAGAGGACGACAAGCCGGTCGTGATGCGATCGTTGCTGCTCCGTCACCGGCATGTGCACGACGAGAACAGGGGGTTCAGGTTCTCGATCACAGGCGGCGGGAAACACTCGTCATACACCAGCCTGCAGGTATGTCTTACTTACTTAACTCTACTTCCAATATGTTGTACCCATAGACGTGTATGGGTCTGGGTGGAGAGCGCGACATGCGACCTACCTACATAACGCTCTATAATAGGTTTCCTTTGGACATGGAAGAAGTGGCCTACTCGGTACAAACGTTACCCACCAAACAACCGACCAGCTACGTATGTAGGAAGGTATAACAACAAAATAAGTTAATCCCACTTAAAGATAACTTCTCGCTGAAAATATTTTTATAGATAAGAGATATAACGTTGTGTTTCCTGATTCTACATTTGTCAAGGTCTCACGTGGTTTTTGTACAATACAATATTGATAATTCACGTATAAAGTAGATAGGTAAGCTATATCTAACTACTGACTGAACAGATAATACCTAATCTTGATACTTCCTTACATCTATCTACATATTGGTGGGTGACAGTTAATGCGTTGTTGCGTACATTACCCACCTACCTACCGTCGTCGTCGTCATCGGTGGGTACATTGCTTGCTGCAACCGGTGTGGTGATGAGGGAGGATGACACTACACCACTATATTATTAAGTATAGTATTATGTAGTTAGGTACTGGTATCAAGTCAAACCATTTACCTACTACCTCACATAGGTAGGTACTAGATACCTATCCCTATCTCGTCGTCATCGGTGGGTACATTGCTTGCTGCAACCGGTGTGGTGATGAGGGAGGATGACACTACACCACTATATTATTAAGTATAGTATTATGTAGTTAGGTACTGGTATCAAGTCAAACCATTTACCTACTACCTCACATAGGTAGGTACTAGGTACCTATCTCGACTTGCATCATGTATGACATTATTCTGTACTTTCAGCTGTTTCCTATTTGATGCCTATAGTTAGAGATGTGAATATAGTTATGTACCTACATACATACATCTACCGGTTTTATACAATTATCTATGTACAAATATAGTCGATACTGACACCTGTATCATTATTTTTCTTTCGATCTTTGACTTTTTTCAGAACTGTTGATAATAAAGCAGAAATTTTATTTGAAAGTATCGTCCATTAGGCAGGATCCTTTATATCCGAGCAGTTTACAAATATATTTACCATACCTACCTACCACCGACAATCTTCACCCGATGATGGTAGGTGTGTAAGTGACGACTGATGCGATGTCTGAGATGAACGTCTCGCGTTTAGAAAATACCTATGTAGGTACGTTCGTTACTCAAACATCTCCAAATAGACGTACTCCGTTCGTTCGAGGGACGCGACTATCTTATCTTGTTTATCGAGGGCTGACAAATGGCCAGAAACACTTCGACCTATTGGGATCTTTTGTGTTTACACCATAGCTCCATAGTTTCCCTGACATCACCGCAGGCTCTGCAGTCATTATTTAAAGTTACCTTCATTTTTCAAAGCATGTCATTGGTTCCGTAGTGTCCTGTCAAGGCATCAACCACAGCTAGTGCTTTGCTTCTACCGTTGTTCAATATAAATTTAGAAGCCCCTCTGGTGCTGCTGCCTATGAATTTCTTCGAATGTAGTAGCCCTTGACTGATTTCCCACTCTTGTGAGTGTTTCTTATCAGCGTTATCCTTTATGGCCTTTATGATTGTGCATGCTGGCAGACTCATACATGGTTCAGGTCCAAGAATAGCACTTGCCGATCCTGTCCTTGCTAGCTCATCAGCTTTCTCATTTCCCGTTATTCCTACATGGCCTGGGACCCGTAGTAGTCGTAGTTTGTTCCTGCGGCTCAACTTGTTTAGGGTATTCACCGCATTAAGGACCAATTTTGAGTTGACCTTGTAGGAATTTAAACCCTTTAGTGACGCTGACTATCGCTAAGAATGTAGATGGTCTTGTTCTCTACATTCCTTTTCAGATTTTCCTCTGCGCATCTCTGCCTGAGTCGCTAATCATAATTCATCTTCCTTTGAAGCTCATCATTAAGCTCCATTTTTGTATGCCTCATTGTGGGCCTACAAAACTCGTTGTTACAAAACTGCCTCGTTGTCGTTGTGCCTCCTGTTGTATGAAGATGTGAAGAGGGGTTAAGTTTAGAATTATATCTAACGCCTTCGTAGGCGTGGACTTAAACGCTCCTGTGATAGCCATAGTGGCCATCCTTTGTAGCTTGCCTAATTCCTTTACGCACGATGTTTGTTTGGTTCTTGTCCACTATACAACACTGCCGTAGAATAATATTGGGCGAACCATAGTGGTGTAGATGAAATACTACCCTGGGATTCAAACCCCAGGTTTTGCCATACTCCGATTTACACATGTTGAATGCCCTCATAGCTTTTTCTGTCACTTTCTTGGCATGTAGGTTCCATGTGAGCTCCTTCTCTAAGGTCATACCAAGGTATTTCACGCTGGTCGACCATTCTAACTCTGTGTCAAATAGAAGCAATTTCTTAAAACTGCTCAACCTCTTCTTTCTTGTAAAAGGAAGAATCGTAGTTTTGTTGGGATTTATGGTGAGATGGTTTTCAACACACCATTCCTTCACAACCTTTAAGGCCTGTTGCAGAAGTTCCGAGACAATTTCCGGAAATCTACCATTGATCATGACAACTATGTCATCTGCATATCCCACAGCGTAGCATGCCCCTCTGTTCAGTTTGGTTAGGAGTCTACTACCAGACACCACAGTGTAGGTACACTGTGGTGTCTGGTAGTAGACTCCTACTAGGGGAGGGGTATTGTCACCTGACAATACCCCTCCTTGAGGGCATCCTTTAGTGTTGGTGTGGCGTAAATTTCATCTCCCAATAGAAATGACCTTATTCTCCTTCCCTCTTAGCATGAAATCAATCCATTTGCGGCTGCATCCCGACTCTACCCGATCCTATCTCTACCCGATTTTAAAATACCTAACAAAAAATCCCAACTCTACCCGATTTCATTTTTGCATAGGTATAGATAAAAGTAAGAGTACAGTTAACACGAAAAGTTGTAAATATTTTAGTTATACAAAAAATGTAACAATCATTATATTAGTATTATGATTGGGTGGGATGACGATGTAACACTTGCGGTTTAAATAATATGATCATTATTGTAAAGAGGCAAGCACTGGCGAAGTAAAACCAGTAGAATTTGTATTCTTGGATCTTTTTTAGAATTTCAATGTTGTTTACTGCGTGATATATTATTATGTGAAGATGGAAACAGAATATTTGTTTTTGCATCTAGGACTGAGATAAATGTCGATTGTTGTGATTGGTGATAAATATGCTGATGATTTAAGGACGTACACTATCAACTAGTAATGGGAACGCAAACGTATATCAATTCGACCAGTTCAGTATTCTAACGCACACTAATCGGAATCGTTAAGTAATTGCCTCGCCTCGGGACAAGCTCACGAAGCGCGGTACGGTGCGTGGCCGACTTACTGTTCTCGCGCTTACGTCTCACCGTACGCTATCTTACGACTCTCCGTACCCTAGCTTGCCTTTCTTCGTCTACACTTCAAGTTTGGATACTGACTAACCGCGCGGCGCAGCGGCACCCCGCCTAGACGTAGCCGAGTTGATTCGGAGCTACTGATCGATTGGCATCGCGCTTACGTTAGGTTGACGGCTAGGCGATACGGTGACGATCCTTATCCGAGTTGATATGTGTGCTACGACCCTAAAGCATTTTAAATGTTTTTGATTTAGACTGTACTTTATATCATATCGGGTAGAGTTGGGAGTTTTGTTAGGTATTTTAAAATCGGGTAGAGATGGGATCGGGTAGAGTCGGGATGTAGCCCCATTTGCAGAGGGGAGGGTCAATGCCGTGTTCTTTGGGGGCTTTCATGCTCGATTCGAATGTTGTGCGGTCAAATGCCCCCTATATGCGCGACGCGGCTATTACTAGTGAAGGTAGGAAGACGGCAGTAGCGGATAGTAGCGGATCGTAGCGGATAGTAGCGGATGGTAGCGGGCCGCTCTCGCTCGCTGCTATCCGAACATTGTAGGTACATCAACATGAACCCACCACCATGGTAGCTATCAAATTAAAGGACCATTAATAAACCAATAAATAATAAATTAAATTTAAACAAAACCTTTTTACAATACTTTTAAACTATAAACTTAAAATACAAAAACACATTTGCCTGAACTAGGATGTTCCTGTGTTTCAGGAATAAGAGCCTAAAGAACAAAATAATAGTAGATTATGCATCAAGGGCATAAACCTATGTCTTTTGTTGTGGGTGGCATATTGAACTCCGAGTGTAACGAGGGACTCTCGGGTTAACTCCCGAGCGGAGCGAGGCAGTATAAAGTTAAGGGCCGGTATGACCTGAAAAGCCCCTTTTCAAATGAAGAATTAAGTAGGTAGGTAAGTTCCGCTTCATCTACAACACTAATTTTTAATTAGAATGTATCTTCAGATCTTTAAGCAGTTTTTCCCGAATGAAAACATGATAGCATTAATTTTTCTCGATAGATTTGTTTTCTTAAAACTGGGCTTTTTAAAATTATTTTACGATAGGTATACCATAAAAACTATAATGACTAGCAACTCAAAATTTTCTTGTTGAGATAGTCGTTACAGTAATCTAGTTTCTGCCTGGCTGTTTTGTCAATCATTGAAGTTTTTCATTCATGAATTTCCAATTTTGTTAAAAAACGGCCATTTCGCGGCGCGCGAGGAAAAGGGATAGCACCATTGCGCGGCGCGCGTGGGAAAGGGACAGCGCTGAGTACGAATATACAAGCCTTAACTCCTGAGCGATGCGAGGGAGTTAAGTAGAGTCCTGAGTGAAGCGAGGGGTTCATGCTTTATCCCGAGGTGCATACTCTACTTTTCATACCGTCAGTCCAATTTATTTCTTAATTCTTGTGGGGGCCAGTTCCCTATTTTAAAAAAATCCACTTTATAAAAAATGGGGCAATTGCAATGAGATGGTAGCATGATGGTAAATATTTGGTAGGTATTATAGGCAAAACCTATTTGCTTAGACCTAACGTAACAATCAAAATTAAAAACATAAATCGTGGCCTGCTAGATTTTTGTAGACCAATCAAATATAAATATACTTAATATAAATAAAACCTATTTGCTGAGACCTTCAAAATTAAAACCAAGATTTTTCACACGAATTTCAACGTTCCAAATTCAAATCACTTTATTCCCTTGGGAGTTTCATACAACATTATCTCCCTTGGGAATAAAGTCTTGCTTTAAGTTAAGATAATAATCCGTAAGCAAAGTGCTGCAGGTGTGAAAAATAAATTACCAGCAAAGTGATTATAAAAATAAACCTAATACATTCTTAAAAGCAAATAACGACAATGAAGTGTAAAAATAAAAGTGTATAAAGATAAAATAAATTAGTTAATATTGTATAGGTATAAAATATAATGAAAATTATTATGAATATTAAATTAACTATATTATTACTTTATAACAACTAATAAGTTCTCTGTATCTTCATAGGACATACTTTTTTAGTGCATCTATTAAGTCAATTACTTCTAGGAGAATTTTCTTTGCTCTATTGTAAATAAGGGTATTTTATAATATGTAAGTATAATTATATTTTGAATATTGCTTTTCATATTAAAGTTTGTTTTATATCTCGAAAGATGCAATGGAAAGAGTATCGACTGATATAATGTTGTGTTGTTTTGGTCTTATAACGGTAGAGGACCTGGTGGTACCTGGTGGTACCTGGTGGTACCTGGTGGTACTTGGTGGTACCTGGTGGGTGGGGCGCGGGTATGACGAGAGGGGGTACCTACACTACACTACTGTCCTGAACTTGTAGGTAAACTAAAGCTTTTTGTTCCTCCTAAATTTCATTACCGAAGGAATATCCCTACTTTTAGATTAGGCAGAGCTTCTACTAACTATAGAAGGAATTCCTTCATTAGGCGAGCGTGTGACGGATACAACAGCCTTATTGATTCTGTTACTTTTAATTCCGATACTTTTGATATTTTTAACGACAGCATAGCGAGTGCGAGGCGAAAGTTGGCTAGGGATTTTTTTACAAGATGATTGTTTTCATGTTTATTTTTATTTTATTTTGATGTTAAATGTTTAGTGAGTGCCGAGTGCTATATGTATGTATTTATCTTTTTTTTTGCTTTGAATAAGCGTGTATGTATAAGTTTGATCACTAGTTAGATCCCGGTAAGCGGGGTCTCTTGTTTTTGATTAAAAAAGGGTGTGTGTACTTATGTACGCGCGTGAGAAGTTATACTTCTTTGGCATTATTAAAAAAAAAAAAAAAAAAACTCGTCCGACAAAAAACTCGTCCGACAAAAAACTCGTCCGGCAAAAAACTCGTCCGACAAAAAACTCGTCCGAAAAAAAAACTCGTCCGACAAAAAACTCGTCCGACAAAAAACTCGTCCGGCAAAAAACTCGTCCGACGTGAGAATTTTGTGTGACGTGAGAATTTTGTGTGACGCTTTTGTAAAATTTCACTCTCATCATTTTTTCATAACGCGCCTAAAGAAGTATAACTTCAAAAATATTTTGATTTTTGTTTTACCTTATGGGTTAAGGTATCGTCACGTTTGACGGTTTTATTAATTGCGCATATTTTTTATTATAAGTCATAGTAGTTGAAACATTTAATTTGCTTTTTGTTTTTATTGTAATTTCTTACTATTTTTTAAGAGCTGTTTGTTTTCCTAAGAAATAAATAAATACACAACACGTTGAACAGGCAATAGGAACCTTGTCCATCACATCCATCGATGTACTATAGCTACTTGCTAATCGAACGATTACCTACTCGACAACGTAATCGATTAGTTCCAAATATTTAAACCAACAGTTGGAAGTACTTACCTACTTATGTAGGTAAGTAGGTAAATGGTAGGACTATGGTAAATATTGTTTTTACATAATAATAATATAACGATAGTAGAACGTTTGACCACATAACCCTTGCGGCTGCGGCTGCCTGATGGTTGACGAGGATTGTACGAACGTACGCGACGATACTCGCAGGATGTAATGTAGGTACGTACACGCGCGGTTTATATGTACTTATACCTACTAGATACGAGGTGTACCTACGTACAGTGTTTCCTGATATTATATTATGTATAGTTTCTGGTATAGTTAAGTAACTATATTGTATTCTAATAATGATTAGTTCCTTATGCGGAATCGAATCGATTTATATAAAAAATATATTCAATAAATGCCATTAATATTTCAATGTTTGCATTTGATGTGATCTTATCGAATGGTACCGCGCCGACCGCGCCGACCGCGCCGCTACCGGCGCACACTGGTCCGGATTCCGAAAATCAGGGACTTAGGGGTCGAAGTCCGAATTAGGGTCTCATATTTTGAAATTAAGGTCTTTAGATGATTCTAAACTACTTTTATAGAATAGCTTTTTCTTATATCGGGGCCCGTTTCCAAGAAAAATAATGTTGTTAAAATTTTTGTATGGAAAAATTTAGTTTTTAGTACTTATTTTGTAAGCGGGCAGAGATGTTAAAACCAAACTTACTAGGGATCATAGAGGGTATATTACTGCACATTATTGTCTGAGACACTTGATTCATATCTCTGCCCGTTCAAAAACGGCAGGCGTTCGAAACAATTTTTTTATTTCGCGATTAATAGGGTACCTTATGTCTTTTTTGACAATACAATAATAATATTTAAATGGAATTACCTAATTCTATTTTAAAAAATAGAAAAAAGTAGCACATTAGGTGTCATACTACATATGTACCTGATGCATAGATATTGATTATTTTACCTTATACCTGCTATTGTTCTTAGACAATGGCACTCATTACATACCTTGGCAGGTAGTAAGCGTTTGACACTTGTTTTAAACCCTTATCTTTAATATCCCTTCCTTCCATACCAATATACCAAGTCACTGTATAAGCATCATTCGTTAAAATCATCATTCGATTGTTACGTTTTGTGCTACGTCTTTCTAATATATCTTAATTTATTACAAATTTGGATAGGTACTTATATCGGGGTCCGTTTCCAAGAAAATAATGTGATAATTTTTTTTGTATGGAAAAATTTAGTTTTTTTACTAATTATTTTGTAAGCGGGCAGAGATGTTTAAATCAAACTTACTAGGGATTATAGAAGGTATAATGCTGCACATTTTTTTCTAAGACACTTGCTTCATATCTTTGCCCGTTCAAAAACGGCAGGCGTTCGAAACAATTATGTCTTTTTTGACAATAAAATTATAATATTTAAATGGAATTACCAAGTCACTGTTTAAGCATCATTCGTTAAAATCATCATTCGATTGTTACGTTTTGTGCTTTCAAAACGTCTTATCTTAATTCATTACTTTGGATACTTATATCGGGGTCCGTTTCCAAGAAATTAATGTTATTAAATTTTTTTGTATGGAAAAATTTAGTTTTTCCTAATTATTTTGTAAGCGGGCAGAGATGTTAAAACCAAACTTACTAGGGATTATAGAGGGTATATTACTGCACATTACTGTCTAAGACACTTGCTTCATATCTCTGCCCGTTCAAAAACGGCAGGCGTTCTAACCGCATTTTTTCATTTCGCTATTTATAAGGTACATTTAAATGGAATTAAAGCGACTTTTTCCAATGTTTTAATACAATTAGGTATTTTCATTTAAATATTATAATTGTAGGGTTAAAAATGACATGAGGTACCTTATAAATCGTGAAATAAAAATATGAGTTTCGAACGCCTGCCGTTTTTGAACGGGCAGAGATATGAAGCAAGTGTCTCAGACAATAATGTGCAGTAATATACCCTCTATGATCCCTAGTAAGTTTGGTTTTAACATCTCTGCCCGCTTACAAAATAAGTACTAAAAACTAAATTTTTCCATACAAAAATTTTAACAACATTATTTTTCTTGGAAACGGGCCCCGATATAAAAAAAGCTATTCTATAAAAGTAGTTTAGAATCATCTAAAGACCTTAATTTCAAAATATGAGACCCTAATTCGGACTTCGACCCCTAAGTCCCTGATTTTCGGAATCCGGACCAGTGTGCGGCGCGGCGGCGTGCGTTGCGGGTGGGTACTCTGGGTACTAGGTACAAGTACACAATATCCGTTAGTTGTACCTACCTACCTACCCTACACTCAAAGACCTCTCTCTACTCCTCTTCCACTGATCGCGATCTTGTCCGACGGATTGTCAATCTGTAATCTGGTCGATATCGTCTCGCCGCCTTCGACGGAGTCTATTTACGTAGGTGGGGGTCCGGGATGTTGTTGATTTGGGCCCCAAAGTTGTACCGGCATACGATAGATATGGCCGGCCCAATTCCACTTCATTGTGGCAGCTTCTTGGATGACATCGACCACTTGGGTTTTGGAACGTACGGTACCTATTCCGAATTCGGTGAGTGAGTCCCCCGATCCCCGAGAATACTTCGTTCCATCGCCCTCTGGCTGGCGTACCTTGAGTGTGCCTTGAGTGTACCCCGAGTAAACAAATTAAATTAGATTGTTTAGTGCGATTGCCAAGTCAGTATATTTATTTAAAACAAAAGATTATTAATATTGATATGATCACTATAAGATGTTGTAAGTTATGTTAGTTAATTATTTACGTAATAACTTGATATAGAAAGTCCTATAAGTAGGGAGGGACTGACAAAATATTAGTAGACTTGGTATTACCAATATGGATCTCACGAGACTTGGTTTTTTTAAAGGTTATGTTTTTGATGGGATTATGTAATTGTATACAGAGTGAGTTTCATATATGAGTGTACAGGGCTAGGTCTAGGTAGGTAGGGTTTATCTTCAACTATAAGAGATGGCGAAAAAGGCTGAAAGGAGCTGCGTGCCCGATTTTGACAAAAAATAGAAGTGAATCATTAAATTTAAAAAAAATGTATTACAAGAATTCCCTTTGATAAATAGGAATTACTTTTTATTAGTAACGCTATCGATTGGTAAATACCTAAATAAAGCATGTTTGAACAGTTGCTATTTCTGTCTAGTGTGTCTTGTAAATCTAATGATGCACCTTATACTTAGTTTAGAACATAGCCCTGTAAAAAAACATTCTAGGTATATATTGAAATATAAATAAAATAACTTACAATGAATGGCATACCTACTTACAAAATTTATTATATTTAGGTAAGTACTTACATAACTATCGAAAAAGAATAATTCTAATAATCGCAATGTTGATAAAAATGTGCGATGTAAACGATATGGAATCACGGATACGGTTTTATCGTGTAGATGTAGACTTGTCGTAGCTGTAGGTACCTACCTAGCTAGCTAACCTAGCTATGTAGGTATGTAGGTAGCGTACATCGATAACGTCTAGTATAGTATAGATATGACGGCGCGCGGGCGGCGGGCGGTTGAAGGAAGGTGTAGTAGGTATAGGTACCAATGTGTGAGCGTAAACTGTCAAGTTAGGGTAGGTGAGGGTACCTCGCATCTCAGGCAGGAGGACGAGGGACCGCCTCACGTCTCTCATCGCACGAGGTACCTACACCACGCACCGACAACGGGACCGTCTCCTCGTCGTCGGCGTACTTCCACCATCTACAGCCTCATACACAACAAGCAGTACCTACATACAATTACTCGTCAATATTATATAATAAACTAGCGACTCGTCCCGGCTTCGCACGGCTATATTATGCATGTATTATACATATAAACCTTCCTCTTGAATCACTCTATCTATTAAAAAAACCGCATCAAAATCCGTTGCGTAGTTTTAAAGATTTAAGCATATATAGGGATATAGGGACAGAGAAAGCGACTTTGTTTTATACTATGTAGTGATACCTACGTCAATATAATAATACACTTCTCTAACTAATTGACATATTCGGGAACCCGACCGCATACGGACAACCCACGTTTGCGCCCAGTACTTGCCCAGTATAAACGACATTAGGTATCTACCCTTCTCGCGTCACGCAATCGGGTTTATTTGTATTTAAGACGAGGTGGTAAGACCAGAAGCGCGATAGAGATGTCTTAGAAACAGTTTTTAGGTATCGATCACTAAAATCCATAGAATGATATTCCTACCGTGTCGTCGTAATGGTGAACAAGTGCTTTGTATTGTCATACACTTTGAAATACGATTATAGTGATTTGCCTCGATAGACAAAATCGTGAAAATCTTAAAAATTCGTTATTTTTTTTTAGTTCTTCAATTTTACGGCGATTGTAAAGAAAAAACAAGTACGAAATTTAGATTTTCTTAAACCTTACATCAAATCCCATATGGTAGTACATACTACAAATGGTTTTTTTACCAAAATAGATCATCATCATCATGTCAGCCCATACACGTCCACTGCTGGACATAGGCCTCCCCCATACGACGCCACAAACAGCGGTCCTGAGCCGCCTCCATCCACCGACTACCCGCGACCACCACAATGTCGTCGGTCCACCGGGCAGCTGGTCTCCCAACACTCCGTTTCGCGTTGCATCGCGGCCGCCACTCGAGAACCTTTACTCCCCAGCGGTTGTCAGTTCTGCGAGCTATATGACCTGCCCATTGCCACTTCAGCTTACCAATCCTGAGAGCTATGTCGGTGACTTTGGTTCTTCTATGGATTTCCGTATTTCGGATTCTATCACGTAGAGAAACTCCGAGCATTGCTCTCTCCATAGCCCGCTGAGCGACTCTGAGCTTATGAACGAGGCCTATAGTCAGCGACCACGTCTCGGATCCGTATGTCATCACTGGTAACACACATTGGTTGAAAACTTTCGTCTTAAGGCGCTGTGGTATTTGTGACGAGAAGATATTGCGAAGCTTCCCGAACGCTGCCCAACCGAGTTGGATTCGTCGGCTGACCTCTTTATCGAAGTTGGATTTACCTAGTTGGACCATTTGGCCTAGGTAGACATAGTGATCAACAACTTCGATAACATCGTCTCCAATGTGAACAGGTATGGGTACGACATGGGCGTTCGACATGATCTTTGTCTTACCCATGTTAATTTTAAGACCCACCTGTCCGGAGACGGTGTTGAGGTCTCTCAGCATCCTGCTGAGGTCCTCCAGCGATTCTGCCATGATGACTATATCGTCGGCAAACCGAAGATGAGTGATGTCATCGCCATTGATATTGATGCCATATCCGTCCCAGTCCAAGAGCTTAAATATATCATCCAATGCAAAGGTGAACAGTTTCGGAAAGATAACATCTCCCTGTCTCACCCCTTTATGCAATGGGATCGAATTTGTGCTCTGGTTCTAAAGCCGAATAGACATAGTGGCGTTGCTATACAAACACTTCAGCACTTGGATATACCGATAGTCAATTTGGCACCGCTGGAGGGACTGCAGCACTGCCCAGGTTTCGACTGAATCAAAGGCTTTCTCGTAGTCCACAAACGCAAGACATAACGGCCGATTATACTCCTCTGTCTTCTATATAATATTAATCTGCCGAAGCGTATGAATGTGGTCCCCGGTACTAAAGCCTTTTCGGAACCCGGCTTGTTCGGGAGGCTGGAAGTCGTCAAACCTTCGAGAAAGACGGCTGGTGATAACTCTCGAAAACAGCTTATAGACGTGGCTCAACAGTGAGATGGGCCTATAGTTCTTTAGAAGGGCTTTGTCACCCTTCTTATGGAACAGCACCATCACGCTCCTGTTCCACGCCTTTGGCGTTTGTCCCTCGAGAATGACGGAGTTGAACAGCCTCTGAAGGACTTTAAGTACCGGTGATCCACCTGCCTTCAGAAGTTCTGTCGTTATTCCGTCATCACCTGGTGCCTTATTGTTTCTGAGCTGTTTGAGAGCCGACCTTATCTCGTACAGGCTGACGTCCGGGATATCTTCGGTATAGTATCGGGTTAAACAGGCTCTTGCATCGCCCGCCGTGTTGTTTGCAGGGCATTGCGACGAGGTGTACAGCTGTCCATAAAACTTTTAAAGCTCTCTCAAGATCTCAGACTTAGAGGATATGATGCTGCCGCTATCGGTCTTCAGCTTTGTCAACCGGTTTGGTCCCATAGACAGATCTCTCGTGAACACCTTGGAGCCCTTGTTCCGCTCTATTGCGCTCACAATACAATTAGTACTGTAGGAGCGCAAATCGCGTCGTATGGACTTCGAGATCTGTCTGTTGAGCACACCGTACCTTGACATATCTGCCGAAGACTGCAGCCTCATTTCACTTCTCTCTGCCATTAATTGCAGAGTGTGATCCGAGAGTCTCTGTGTTTTATATCTGCGGCGGGTCCTAAAGAACTGTGATCCGACCGCATGGACAGTTTCCACCAGCCCATAGCGGTTTTGTAGCTCCAACTGAAAGCTTTCGGGATTTTGTATTTGGACAGGATTTGGGCGTACCGTAGACTTTACCAGACGAGACCGTTCCAGCATAACATTGATATTCAATGACGTTCTTACTAAGCGATGATCGCTGCCGGTTTTCACCCTGTTGATCACAGAGACGTCATTGAATATGTGCTTGTGATTCGTCATGATTAAGTCTATCTCATGCTTGTTACCGCGTGGGCTCAGCCACGTCCATTTCCTGGACGACCGCTTCTTGAAAATAAAAATTCATCGCGAAGAGTCCCTCTTTTTCCATGAAGTCGGCCAATCGCTGGCCCCTTTGGTCTCGCTGTCCAAATCCAAACTGGCCCACTCTCAGTTCGTCACCGCTCTTCTTGCCAAGCCGCGCATTAAAGTCCCCCATCACAACCGTGTAGTGTGTTTTCGAGGCATGCTTGACACGTGCAATATCGTCGTACATGACCTCCACTTCATCGTCGGGGCGTTTCGAGTGTGGCGCGTATACCTGTATGACCTTCAGCGAATACCGGTTGGTGATTCTGAGCAAAGGTATGCCACCCTGCTCTAAACGCTCTCGATCTTAACAATGTTGTTGACGAGGGACCTGTGGACGAGAAACCCGACACCATGTTGGGACAGCTGGTCGCCCTCCCGGTGGTAGAACAAGTTGCCGGAATTAAGGGTGATCGTGTCCTCTCCCTCTCTTAGGACTTCTGATAGCCCTATGATATCCCACTGCAACTTGTCCACCGCTTCTTCTAGTTCTATCATCATCGCGTCAGTCCTCAAAGTTCGCGCGTTGTATGTTACCAGGTGCAAGGGTCGTCGGTTTTTGGTTTGGTAGCTCGATCTCTTCCGGAGATTCTTAGCACCCCCTGCCCCGCCGTTACCGTGACCAGGAATAGCGGAGCTGCCGGGGACTGGGGGCCGTTCTCTATTTGCATCCGTCATGTAGGGGGGGGGGCGGATTGGTGATCGCAGTTAGGTAGTAAATACTCAGAAGGAAGCTGCTGCCCATCCTCTGGTAAAATCCCTTAGTCGGCTCTTACGACATCCACGGGCTGAGTTGGAGGGGTCGATATTCTTACGCCGCCGCCCCACGGCCAAAATAGATGTTAGTCTTTTTTTATTACTTATAACACTTAAATAAAACGGCCATTTCGCGGCGCGCGGGGGAAAGCGATTGAGTCATTTCGCGGCGCGCGGTTTTCAGGTTCACCTTGAGTTAGTACGTTTTTAAACATATACATCCAATTAAGTTTGTCCATAATTCTAAACGAAATGCCCACCCGCGCCCGCGCCGGTGCGGTTAAACCTTTTGTTCACCAATGTCCCAGTTACGCAGCATAATAATATAAGTTTTATGAATTTTATTAAAATAATTAATATGCAGTTGTAGTTTATGTAAAAATAGGGCACGCAACTCTTTTCAGCATATTTCGCTATCTCTAAAAGTTTAGGTTAGAGCCCTGAAGACCAATGAAAAAACTCACCGTGCTTAATAAATTAAAAAAAATGAATAAATACCTTATAACATTTCCAAAAAACATAAGAAGCCAGGCATATTATTGTCGAAATGTTGTTGTTCGGTCCTCAAACTGTTGTCTAGTATAAAAAAATATCTAACAGTAAAATTTTAATATTACGGGTAGTTTTTAGCTCCGGACAGCGTTTTTTTCGGGTCTGTAGAATCACCCGTATATATGTGTGTGTGTGTGTGTGCGTGCGTGCCGTGCGTGTGTGTGTATCGATGTGGTCTCCAGTCGCTGTGGGTGGAGCAGGGCGAGGGCGGCGCGAGGATGAGGACGGCGAGGTGCTCGCTCTGCACACCACCACCGTCGTCGGCCCACCAGCAGCCGGGGACAACCTGCCGTCGTCACAGCACACATCTGATCGTACGCGGATACTATATTACCTACACACACAACACCTGCCTGTTGCCTGCTGTTATTGTTGTACTTACCTACTAGTACCTACCTACCTACACGTAGCGTAGACATTGCGTAGTATAGCGTAGCATAGCGTAGCGTAGCGTAGCATAGCGTAGCGTAGCGTAGCATAGCGTAGCGTATACAGATCGGATCGGATCGAACTATACATCAACTATACATCACCTATAAATACTTCAATAGGTACAAGAGTGAGTTTTGTGTTTGTTTAAAGTTGTTTAATTGTTATATGTATACTATAGTACTTACATACATACATACATTATACTATATCTACAGGGTTATTGGAAATTAATTGACACGGCGTTAAGGGCTTCTTCTGTGCACCTTAACGATCAACTTTTGTTCTACGACTTTTGGAAATTCATTATAAAAATATTCCATACAAAAATAAAAATTAAATCCAACAGTTCAAATAATACTCAACTCTACGTCTACGTCACTAGAATCAATCATAGTAGGTATGGTACAACCCGATCGGGTCGCACGCAGTGCGCCCCGTGCCGATCGCGCGCGCGCACTTGCCACATAGACATAGAAAATTACCAGACAGTACGAGAAACACTTCAATATTTTTTTTGGGATATGTATTAAGTTTCGACAAAAGTCATAGAACAAAAGTTGTTTGTTAAGGTGCACAGAAGAAGCCCTTAACGCAGTGTCAATTAATTTCCAATAACCCTGTATAGAGAGTGTTTAACCTATATTTACGTACTTACTTAAGAGGAAAGGGTACCGGGGACTTTCTCCATACAAACTATTACAAACGTAGTTGACTGTTTTCTCCCTGGATAATGACACTAGAGCAAATATTTCTGGTGCAAAAAACTTATAACTAACATGACCATGCCCCAATTTTTTATTTTTTTAATATTAATTTCTATGATACTTAGAAAATGAAAAAAAAACAAAACACAGTCATGGCAGTTATTGGTTTTATGGCACAAAAATATTTGTGCTAGTGTCATTATCCGGGGAGGAAACAGTCGACTACGTTTGTATGGAGAGAACGCAGGTGTACCCTTTCACCTTAAACAAGCTAGCTACACGTTTCTTTTTTTTTGCTTTTTTTTTGGACTGGGGAAACCCGGTCGGGTACCACTCCGTTTTTGGGGCCAACGAAGTGGTTATGTCGGGCTTCAACCGACTAAAACCACAGGGTGCTCCGTCGCGTTGCCTATTGTCGGGGCTACCGGGATAGCTTTCGCATGCAACAGCAGCCTCGACGACATTTGTCCGTGAGGACCCTGAGTGAGGATAAGTAGCCCCATCGCCAGCCACTCCGGTCGCAGAGGACAGGGAATACGGCAACACCACACCGACAGACCTCTTCCTCTGCGACCCCACCGCGTCCGCCATCTAACGGTGGCGGCCCCGTCAGGGCCACGGAAGGTAGGGGAAACGGCCCACCACAATACCGGCAACCCTCTCCCGCCGTGGTCCTTAGTCCTCAGTTGCGGTGCAGCCCATACTACACTGCAACCCGCCTCAGTCGCAGTACCGCCCATACAGCACTGAGACCTACCTCTCGTTCCGCTCACACCGGACTTTGCGGGGAAGTCGGTGGAGCGGTCCCTCTCGGGCTAGCCAGCTCCTCCAGCCTGGTTTGGCCCTGGGTTACTCTTGGCTTCACCGTGGTTGGATAGGCGACAGTTACTAAGCCCCCCCCGCCACGACAAGGCGGGAACCCACGGGGGGGAGCTAGATAAACCTACAGCGACTTACGTTGACTTACGGTCAAAGTCAAAGTCAAATTTCTTTATTCATTTCGATGCTTATGTATATATATATATAGATCACATTGAAACGTCTTAAAAACTAAGTTAGGATGTGTGCCTTCGGAACGCGCCCACAAATGAGAAGAAGGCACAAGAAACTCATGGGGTTTTTTTTCATGTTTTCACGCTCACAAAGGTTAATATTACAAATATTTGAAGGTATTATATGAAATAGAGCAACTAAAGTCACATCCATGGATTCTTATCATTAAGGTACGAAGAGATATCATAGTATGCCTTACCGCACAATTTATGCTTTATAAAAGTTTTGAATTTGTTAATGGACATGTCATGTACATCTTTAGGTAACTTATTATAATAGAGCACACATGTAGTATTAAACGAGCTGCTTATGGTCAGGTCCCTGGGGGGAGGGGGATACACTAGCTCTATACTATACAATATTATACACCGTTTACTGTATCGATACTTATTACTTACTATCTATATTAGTCGAACGAAACTTGGTACCTACATAGCTACATACTAGTGTGATACTAGTAGTCAACCAGATCTAATCATGATGGAATTACTAGACATTTGGTAACACTAGCACTAATAACACAAGTCTAGTTACTTAGCTTGGGGCTAGATGGCGATAATATGTAGGATTTCCTGCAATATTTATTTAAATATTATTTCAAATATAAAAGAAGTACCTATACCTAGTGTGTACATTTTGTAGTAGGTAAGTATATAGGTACGTACTGTTGTAATGAAGTTACTTCGTGGATATACAGGATGAATTTTTTATCTGGGGCTTCAGGGCTATATCCTAAACTATAAAAGATAGCGAAAAATGCTGAAAGGAGTTGCGTGCCCGATTTTGATATAAACTAAAACTGCATTATTAGATTTTTGGAAAAGGCATTACCCTAGCCGGAAATCGAACCTGTTCATTTTCCAAAAAAATAATCGCTGTATATTTTATACCAATCGACAGTGTTGCTAATAGAGATCAATTTCTGGAAAAAAACATAGTCTCGCAAAGTAAATAGCTCATTTTAGTAATTTTTTGGATGTTTCATACAACCATCCCTGAAAAAAAAATGCAGTGAGGAGGTATGGCCAATGACGTAACCAACTGCTGCACTAAAAATATGAACTGTTTTTACAAATTTTATGTAAAGTACTTTAATTAGAACATTTAAAAAATATTTAGAATAATATCACGTGCCCTCTATGCATACACTATTGTTTTGCCAGAGACAGTTATGTGGAAATTTGAGAAAACTACAAAATTAAGCTATTTCCCTTGATTTGCCATACTATGTTTGTTTCCGAGAATTGATCTCTATCAGCAACACTTTCGATTGGTATAAAATATACGATGATTAGTTTTTTGCAAAATCAACAGGTTCGATTCTCGCCTAGGGTAATGAATTTTTCAAAAATCTAATGTTGCAGTTTTAATTTTTATCAAAATTGGGTACGCAACTCCTTTCAGCATTTTTCGCTATCTCTTATAGTTTGGGATATAGCCCTGAAGGCCCAGATAAAAAATTGACCCTGTATAATATAATATCGTTCCTCGCTGACCGCGTTGTGACCGCTCTATGGTAGTACCTACACCTAATGTAAACCTCATGTAAACACACACACACACACAGCGCGGACACGGACGTGCTACCCGCGCACGGACACGGATCTACTTTACAACAACCATTAGACACACATTACACCAACATTACCTTCTGTTACACACTATTGTTACATACAATGTATACCTACCTTCCCCCCCCCCCCTAGCTTCCCCCCCCCTAGCCCCGCTCCACCGCACCGACGCGATGCGACCGGAGCACAGCATCTCTCACTAGACTAGCCTACACCTATGTAACGTAACGTTACGTTACGTACGATGTTATGTAGTGTACCACCATTCTATACCTCTTCGTATTATACTATCATATAAGTATTGACATTATAATCATCAATATGTCAATTGATCTCACACACAGACAGACACACACCCATGCAGCCATTAGTCAGGCTGGTGGGGTAACAAACAACCCCCTCTGTATGTACGTACGTACGGACTTAGTGTATAGTCATCGCATCGCACACACCTACCTACCGAGCCGGTAGTTAGGTCGGTAGTACCGACCTAGTAGCACATGAGTAACTAATTAGTTACTCATGTGCTACTAGGTACCGACCACCGAGACGCGTCAACCAACACGCCCCACGCCCCGCGCGTGCCCTCCCTCATACACTAACTGATCAATGTTATTTTGTTTGATTTTGTGTGATAATATTGTTACATATTACTCCACACGTACAGCTGTGACGTGTGACGTGTGTATACCTATCAACAATACTTAATTATGACGTACTTACCTTTATATGTATTGTAATGTTTAGAACCTGTCTGATGGCAAACGTCGGCGGAGTTCGCACGGTTCCTCTCGCAAGGTGTCGTCGGAGCGTGTCGACGACGGTGTCGATGGTGCCGGCGGTGGTGGGAGCGGTGGTAGCGTCGAGGAGATGCCCCGAGCGCACAACGACGCCCTCATGAAGCGGATACCGGGGGACGCGGAGGCGACGACCGTCCTCGTCGGCGCCGTCGGGTTCCTACAGCAGCCGACGATCGCGTTCGTTAGATTAGCTCACGGTATACAGATGCCGTCGGTGACCGAGGTGCCGGTACCTGTCCGGTTCATGTTCATCCTGTTAGGTCCGAGCGGGGCCGACCTCGACTACCACGAGGTCGGTAGGTCGATATCGACGTTAATGTCGAACCCCACCTTCCACTCGATAGCGTACCGCGCTGAGGACAGGCGCGAGCTACTCTCCGCCATAAACGAGTTCCTCGACGACTCGATAGTATTGCCGCCGGGCGACTGGGAACGGCAGGCGTTGCTCCCGCTAGAGGAGCTGCGCGCCAAGAGCGACATGATCAGGCGTCGCAAGCGGACCGCTATAGAGCGCAAGCGTGCCGCCAGCCTCGCCGATGTACTGCAACCCTTGGACGAGAAGAAGGCGCTGCTCGCAGCCGAGACGGCCGGACTACCGCCCAAGGAGCCGGACGATCCGCTCTCGAGGTCGGGACGTTTCTTCGGTGGTACGTACCTACTATATATACCTACGTTCGTACGTATAGATACGTGTAGGTACTTACCTTTATGATGTTGTTGTGTCAGGTGTTATACGCGACATGAAGAGACGTTACCCGTACTACGTGTCCGACTTCAAGGACGCGTTGAACGGCCAGTGCCTCGCGGCTGCCATATTCATGTACTTCGCTGCTCTTTCCTCGGCCATTACCTTCGGTGGGCTACTCGCTGAGAAGACGTACGGACAGATCGGTATATCGGAGACGTTGGTGAGTACTATATACATACAGGGTGAATTTTTTATGTGGGCCTTCAGGGCTATATCCTTAACTATAAGAGATAGCGAAAAATGCTGAAAGGAATTGCATGCCCGATTTTGATAAAAATTAAAACTGCATCATTATATTTTTGCAAAATCAACAGGTTCGATTCCTGGCTAGGGTAGTGACTTTTTCAAAAATTGAATTATGCAGTTTTAGTTTTTGTCAAAATCGGGCACGCAATTCCTTTCAGCAATTTTTGCTTTCTCTCATAGTTTAGGATATAGCCCTGAAGGCCCACATAAAAAATTCACCCTGTATACTATACATGTGTGTGTACGTACAATATAAGACGTGTGTGTGTTTGTGTGTGTGTGTAAGGTGTTCACGTGCGCCGGCGGCGTAGTGTTCGCGCTGGCAGCCGGCCAGCCTATGATGATAACGGGTGCGACCGGTCCCCTCCTCCTCCTCGACGAGTCTCTCGCCGGCTTCTGTCGCGGCTACGGGTTCGACTTCCTCGCCGCCAGGATGTACTGCGGACTCTGGATGATATTCATCGCACTTGCCGTCGCATCCATTGAGGGTAGCGTCGCCGTTAAAAAGATAACCAGGTGAATATACATCGTCTTATTGCTTACTAGTGACCCGCCCCGGCTTCGCACGGCTATATTATGCATGTATTATACATATAAACCTTCCTCTTGAATCACTCCATCTATTAAAAAAACCGCATCAAAATCGGTTGGGTAGTTTTAAAGATTTAAGCATACATAGGGATATAGGGACATAGGGACAGAGTAAGCGACTTTGTTTTATAGGTACTATGTAGTGATAGTGATGAAACTCTGCTGAACTGCTCGACACGAACTCTGCCACTGATTTATTATGTAACTAGCGACCCGCCCCGGCTTCGCACGGCTATATTATGCATGTATTATACATATAAACCTTTCTCTTGAATCACTCTATCTATTAAAAAAAACCCATCAAAATCCGTTGCGTAGTTTTAAAGATTTAAGCAGTCAAAGGGAAATAGGGACAGAAAAAGCGACTTTGTTTTATACTATGTAGTGATGTCACTTTGTATTCTATATATTATACATGTGTGTGTATGTATGTGTGTTATAGATTCACGGAGGATATATTTGCGTTCCTGATATCGTTAATATTTATATCGGAGCCGATAACGAGTACGATAGCTGTGTACCGCGCTCACCCGCTCGGTGTCGACTATTGTAATACAACGAGTGCAGCAGCGTCTAACGTGACAGGTGTCACGAACGTGACGACACTTGCGACGACACCTGCGACGACACCTGCGATGACACCACAACCGAACACCGCCCTCTGGTGTACAATACTGACCCTGTCGACGTTCATCATAGCGTACTACTTGCGTATATTCCGGAACGGCAAGTTCCTCGGTCGTAGCGTGAGTGTACACTACACACTACCTATTTAGTATAATATAGCATTGTATGTATATGTATATAACCAACGTTATATGTGACGACAGGCTCGACGTGCCCTCGGCGACTTCGGTGTACCGATAGCGATAGTGTTGATGGTGGTAGTATCATGCTGTGTACCGGTATGGACGGAGACGTTACACGTACCGGCCGGTCTGACGCCGACGGATACCGGCAGGTCCTGGCTCGTCCCGCTCAACCCCGGCCTTGACACGATACCGGCGTGGGCGATCGCCGCCATGGCACTACCCGCCCTCATGGTCTACATCATTGTCTTCATGGAGACACACATTGCTGAGTCAGTATACATACATACATATACCACTACCTACCTACCTACCTACCTACCGATATAATACACCACGGTGCTGTCACGGGACCTCAGCCTCACTAGCCACCTCTATGTTCTGCAATATTCACCGGTTCAAAAGTTATTTGGACTTTTGTAATATTTTGGTCGATATTCATATTTGGAATTTGACTGTCAGCAAATATGACATTATAATAGGTATAAGTACCTACCTACAATAGAATACAATAAACTTGTAGGTGGCATGGTAGGTATCTTAATAAATATAAATCTCGTGTCACAATGTTTGTCCTCAATGGACTCATAAACCACTTAACCGATTATAATAAAATTCGCACACCATGTGCAGTTCGATCCAACTTGAGAGATAGGATAGCTTACATCCCGATATTCCCACGGGATCGGGAGTTACGCGGGTGAAACCGCGTAGGGCAGCTAGTAGTAATATAGAAATAATGTGTACGTATAATGTAAATAGCTAATGCTCGCTGCGATATATTATACTTAAGTACTTACTTTGCGAAATGAAATATATGCTACTGACTGCAACTGCTACTGCTACGAGTGCTACCAACTCGAACCAAATACCAAGCACTAGCAAGTAAACAGTGATACGCTGCTGTAGCCATCATCTAATGTTATAACAAACAACACATCCCCATCACTTGCTTACAGCAATAGCGAATTCATTAAATGCCTACCTACCTACATAACTATAGTAAGTAAGTTTAAATAATAAAAAAAGTTCTAATTATTTTAATGGCGGTTCAATAATTTTTGTTTATTCTGCGTGAAATAACTAACATTTCGAAAGCTTTAGTGATATCAAGCAGAATAATTTACAATTACTGAACCCTAATTTTAAAAATTAAAACTTTAAAATATGCATCTGCTACCCTCAGTCCTTTTCTGACTGTACTAGGGTATCGAGAACCGGAGACTTTTTTGAGGACCGGGATTTTTGGTACCAGCCTAAGCAAAAACCGAGATTTCCCGGGATTTCTTTCTTTCTTTATTTCTTAATTCTGTATCACAAGAAATATAGGTGTTTCCCGTAAATCTCGATTTTTTTATAATGGTTCTTTGATTTTTGGCACCAACATAACCAGTAAGTAAGTAATCGAGACAATATGATATAGTACCTAAAGTAAACGATAATTGTCGGCAGATTGATAATAGACAAGCCTGAGCGTAAGTTGAAGAAGGGTAGCGGCTTCCACATGGACATTGTGATAATGTCAATAGTGAACGGTATGTGCGGTATGTTCGGTGCACCGTGGCAGTGTGTAGCGACAGTGAGGTCAGTGTCCCACGTGGCCGCCCTTACTGTGATGTCGACGACACATGCCCCGGGCGACTCGCCGCGTATCGTCGAGGTGAAGGAGCAACGTCTCACCGGGCTAGTGGTCGCTCTACTCGTCGGCGTCTCGGTAGCGGCCGCATCCGCCCTACGTCTCGTACCGATGGCGGTCCTCTTCGGTGTCTTCCTATACATGGGTATATCTGCCCTCGGCGGTATACAGTTCTGGGACCGTTGCATCCTCGTGTTGAAGCCGGTGAAGCATCACCCCCAGGTGCCGTACGTACGACGAGTGCCCACATCCAAGATGCACCTGTACACTGCTATCCAGTTGGCGGGCGTCTGCCTCCTCTACGCTGTCAAGTCATCGCGCATATCGCTCGCACTACCATTCTTCATCGTACTGATGGTGCCCCTCAGGATGCTACTCGTCTATACCTTCACACCGCTCCAACTCCGGGCGGTAAGTTATACACACACACACACACCCTACACTTGTAATTATTAGATTCACTTCATCTAAGTTAAATGACTGTAACTATACCAGGCCGTCTATCTTTAAACAATGTAATAGTATAACAGTATATAGGTACGTGTGCCAACACTACTTACCTCGCTCGCTCACTACATACATGTGTGGTAGGTACGATACATGTATGGTAGGTACGATACATGTATGTATGTATGTTTGTTTGTATGTTACAGTTGGACGGAGCACAGAAGGACATAGACAAAGACGACGAGCCCGACTTCTACGAGGAGGCACCGTTACCTGGATAGATAGACTTGTACCTACTCGCCCTGTTGCCTTGTACTTACCTATATGTAGTCAATAGATGCTGTGTCCCATCACTCGCATCGCACGCCTCGAGACGTGACGTGGCTGCGATGCGATGCCATCGTTCCTAGTACGCCTATCGACGATACGGTATTAATAATATAATAGAGGTATAAGGGAACGTATCTATGTATATATACAATACCTAGTCCATAGCCTAGTAGGTAAGCCTAATTGTGATTAGTAACAAGAAACAATGTCGATGGCAAGCAAGCCAACCAAGCAAGCAACGGTATTATACAATACCTACAGTCATATTATAGTTCAACTGTATTAGTAAGGTGTAGATATTATGTAATGTTCGAGTGATAAGGATCGCCGCGTCCGAGGCGGGTTCAGAACCCGCACCTCGCCGCCACCACCGGCTGCAATACTTCATGTGATATAATATAGTATATACGTGTTAAACACGACCTAACTAACAACACATACGTATTGTGCACTTGTTTGTTTACATACTATGTACTTCATTAGCCATATTAGATATTATAATAATATGTATACCTACATACATACATAGTAAGTATATAGGTATACTTACCTACTTAATTTATTGTTTGACTAGTGTTGTAAGTATTTATTGAAATTATAACATGTACCTACTAACGTAAGTATCTATAAGATAATAAGCCACCCCAATATATATTATACAGGATGATTTTTTTATATGGGCCTTCAGGGCTATATTCTAACCTATAGGAGATAGTGAAAAATGCCGAAAGGAGTCGCGTGCTAATTTTGACAAAAACTAAAACTGCATCATAATACCCTAGCCGGGAATCGAACCTGATTGTTTTATAAAAAATGATCGTCCTATATTTTTATACCAATCAATAGTGTTGCTAATAGAGATCAATTACTGGAAACAAACATAGTCTGGCAAATTAAAGGATATAGCTCAATTTTGTAGCTTTCTGCAATTTTCACCTATCTGTCTCTAGCAAAACAATAGGTTGGCAAGTGATATTAATCACTACAGAGTATAAAATAAAGTCACTTTTCGCCGTCCCTATATCCCTATGTCCCTAAACTACGCAACGGATTTTGATGCGGTTTTTTTAAATAGATAGAGTGATTCAAGAGGAAGGTTTAAATGTATCATACATGCATAATATAGCCGTGCGAAGCCGGAGCGGGTCGCTAGTTTTAAATATTTTGAAAAATTGTTCTATAACAGTAATTTTTATCACAGTTGCTCATAAAGTGGATCTTATTCAACCGCTTTGAAGCTCATAATCCAATGTATTAAGCACGCGTGCGTTTTACATTACCTTGACGCCACTAGAATGTAAAAGTTATCCTGATAGTTAAAGTATCTTACTGCTAATTACATATTAGGTAGATGAAACATTCCTTTTATATGGGATATACTGTTTTGATGGATAAAAAAGGTAGGTATCAACACAGAGTTTTTACTCCACGAAAAATGGTTTATAGACAACCATTGTAATAAATTGCTATATATTTGTATATAGGCAATTTATTCGATTGGTATAAAAGTATAGGATGATTATCTTTTTGTAAAATCAGTAGGTTTGATTCCTGGCTAGGGTACCTACTTAACGACTTTTTCAAAAATCTAATAATGCAGTTTTAGTTTTTGTCAAAATCGGTCACGCAAAACAACTCCTTTCACATTATATTCGATATCTCTTATAGTTTAGGATATAGCCCTGAAGGCCCACGTAAAAGATTCACCCTGTAAATATAACATATTATAAAGGCGGTAGCCTGTAGTTTCTATTTCTATTCTAGTTAGTAGTCGGGATAGACCGACTAGTGAGTGAGTGAGATCGTGTTCGGTCGGACCAAGTCTGACACACCATCAATCAAGTGCTCAATTTATTATAATATTATACTTCATTAAAATTTAAGATATCAAATAGGTACCTACTTACTTACTTAACTATTATGATTTAGGACGTATTAGTCAGACTCCGCTTTCGTCAGTAAGTGTTTTTTTGATATATATATTACTTAAGTATATTATGTACTTATAGTAAACACGTTACGATGAAAATATAAATAAATAAATAAATATTGCAGGACATTCTACACATCGCAATCTAGCCCCAAGCTAAGTAACTAGACTTGTGTTATGGGTGCTAGACAACGGATATACTACTTATATACTTTTCTTTTGTAAATATTATACTTATAATACCTAGAAACAACCAGACCACAGACAAATATCTAAGCATAAATACTTGTCTGAGGCGGGAATCGAACCCGCAACCCTGTGTTTGGCAGTCCGGCATGGTGACCATTGTGCCAACATATGTTACCGGAAATGTATGAAACATAGGAATTGTAAACAATGGCGACTACACTAAGGATTGGGAATAACTTAGGCTGGATACCTACCTACCTATTACTTTCATCCGGGTATTCTCGGCATCGAGCGAGACTTACGCGGGTATCTGGTGACAGCTGCCATGTTAATAATATAAGTAGGTACTATACATAAGTAGATAAGTACATACCTACCTCTATTTATTACTAAAGGTATGTTTATAAGTTACACAGCAATAATGGAAAGTAACATGGTGTACTTAAGCTAGCTAGTATGTCCGTGCAAGCAATGAATCAATGCAACAATATAACCTTAGTACCTTTAGTTGAGAGAGATATGTACCTATGTGTCACGGCCGTGACCTCGACCGTGACCTCGAGCAGGCCGCCTGGTGCGCCCTCGCCAGCGCACGAGCGCGCGCGGTGCCGCGAGACGCGACGACGACGACATGCGCGTGCGCGCGCTCGCTCCGTCCAACATAGGGTGAATTTGAATGAAAGCGATCATTGCTATCGTGTAGTACCGGGGGCGGGTGTAGTACAGTACAACTGTACGTGTACGGTACGGTACGGTCGGGAAGTCGTCCTACGTGCACTGCACTTGAATTGACGCTAATCATGTGCGACGACACATCACAACAATGGTTCGCACGAACCGAATGCACCAATAATATTGTATTATTGCCGTTTTGTCACACGATAGATAATGCATTTTTGAGCACTTAAAACAAAAAAAGTCATTTTCGCATTTTTGGTAGATGTGCCATTGTTCTTCCAGATGTGCGATATGATTTGCGTTAACTTCGCTTCGCGCCATACGTGCGCTTGTCACGTGGGACACTTCTATCAGCACCGCTTCGCACCGACGCGACGCGACGCGGGCGCGGGCGCGGGCGCGGGCGAGGGCGCGGGCGCGGGCGAGGGCGCTGTGCGGGACGGTACATACTGCTCGGTCAATCAATACATAGGTACAGTCAGAAAAGGCTGAGGGTAGCAGGTACATTTTTTAAAATTTAATTTTTTTTAATAATTGTTCATTAATTGTTAATTATTCTGCTTGATATCACTAAAGCTTTCGAAGTGTTAGTTATTTCACGCAGAATAAACAAAAATGAATGAACCGTCATTAAAAAAATTAAAACTTTAATATATGTACCTCCTACCCTCATTCCTTTTCTGACTGTAGGTACCTACATAACTAGACAGGTACAATACCACTGTAATTTTACAATATTTTTATTCATTATTTAACGGGAAGTTTGAAATATCTTGTTTATTTCTAAAATTGAATATCTATAGATGGTGCTCTAGTCCAAGTGAGAGCCAAGCAAGTGCTAAAATCTCGGCTCTTGATGTCCAATAATTGTTTTAATGTTCACTTAGGTACATACACTAGAGCGCCATTCATCGATACTTACTTACTAGATATTATAGAAGATAAAAATTCATCGTTATCCAATTACCTACATAGCTGGTTATCTGCTTCATGCTACTTAGTTTATTTAGATAGTTGTACCTATGAGATGCGTACGTACCTACCTAGGTACGTATATAATATAGTACTTACTCCGCGTATTTTATGTATACATCATTACCTACAGTACAAATAAATAAAGGCACGATCGCGCTTTCTTCATTGCTCAAATAGAATTATTATATATTATATAGAAAATACGGGTCATTCCTATAATCTACCTATCCCTATGACGACGAAGTAGGTGAACATAATAATAAGTACCTATAACATATTACTTCACTACATAGTATAAAACAAAGTCGCTTTTTCTGTCCCTATTTCCCTTTGTACGCTTAGATCTTAAAAACTACGCAACGGATTTTGATGTGGTTTTTTATAATAGATAGAGTGATTCAAGAGGAAGGTTTATATGTATAATACATGCATAATATAGCCCTGCGAAGCCGGGGCGGGTCGCTAGTATCTAATATATTTGTCCTCTCGTGGGGACAGGATGAGAGAAATGGCCCTTCCCTTCCCTTCCTTACTCCCAATTTGTTTCATAGATCGACTGAAATATATTTCTAACTAAGTTTAAGTATTTTGGTAAAATATCTGTAAGTAGTTACCAATCTTATGTAAGTACCAAGTAAGTTTATACCTACTAGCTAGTTGTACTAGCAAACGTTGTTTTGACATATTTTTTTTTTAAATTTTATACAAATCGGTTCAGCCGTTTAGGTGGCAATGGAAAACCTGCTTCCAGCGAAGTCAAAAGAAAACTACATGAAAGTATCTAAATATATAAAAATCCCAATTTAACTTGGTCACGGCATCACGCGTGAATGGCTGGAGCAATTTCGCTAATTCTTTTTTTTGTTGTGTTTGTTTTTGTCAGAAGAAGGTTCTTATGAAAGAAAAAAATTAGAAAGTTGCGCAGAAAATGATTACACGGGTGAAACCGCGGGGCGCAGCTAGTTCCCTAATAATTTACCTTTCTAATGGTGAAAGAATTTTTTAAATCGGTTCAGTGGTTTCGGAGATTACCCCCAACACACATAGTACCTACATACAAACTTGTTACCAACGTTACCTCTTTATAATATTAGTATTATACACGGTGTAACAAGGGGGATGGATCATCGGCTGCTGGGGGGTGGGGGACCTCACTACCTATCAATTTAACCCCCCTGTATGTTCTGCAATAACTAGTGGTTCAAAAGTTATTTTGGTTTTAGTGAAATTTTAGACAAAATCAGATTTCACCCTGAACTTCGCAATTACAGCCAAACTATTAGGTCTGCGATTCTGCCTTTTTTAACACGCTTTTATTAGTTTCACTTGTACACGCTTTTATTAGTTTCACCTGTATGTTTGTATGTAACCGACTCCTTTGGGCACGATTTTGCCCTACTTAGAATGATCAGATTTATTTCAAACTTTGCACACTTGTCAAAGACCGATGACAATGCAATATTATGATAACATGGCGCTGATCTGATGATGGAGCTGGAAGGTGGTCATAGGAACTCTGTAATAAAACGACGAAACCTTATCGAGTTTGGGCTCGTTTGAATCGTCTTGACGAGTAGTTTGGCTTTCAATGGTGACCAGGGTCTGATGATGGAACTGGAAGGTGGTCATAGGAACTTCGCAACGAAACGACAGAACCCCATCGAGTTTAGGCTCGTTAGAATCGCCTTGACGAGTAGTTTGTCTTTCAATGGTAACCAGGGTCTGATGGTGGAACTGGAAGGTGGTCATAGGAACTTCGCAATGAAACGACACAACCCCGTCGGGTTTGGGCTCGTTAGAATCGTCTTGACGAGTAGTTTGTCTTTCAATGGTAACCAGGGTCTGATCTAACATATTTCGGTAATAAAGACCAAAAAGTATAAAATAAATTAATAGCTTAAAAAAACACGCTTTAAAAAAAAAACTAAATAAAATTTAATAAATTTGGATTAAGAATGTTGTAAATAGTAAGCGTGTTACATTGTGATTGCAAAAGAAAAATAATGAAGGTCTAGCATCACAATGTAACACGCTTACTATTTACAACATTCTTAATCCAAATTTATTAAATTTTATTTTCTATTTTTTTATTTGGTTTTTTTTTAAAAGCTATTAATTTATTTAACACGCTTTTATTCGTTTCACCTATATGTTTGCATGTAACCGACTCTTTTGGGCTTGATTTTGTCCTACTTAGAACGATCAGATTTACTTCAAACTTTGCACACTTGTCAAAGACCGATGACAATACAATATTATGATAACATTGTGCTTATCTGATGATGGAACTGGAAGGTTGTCATAGTAACTTCGCAATGAAACGACACAACCCCATCGAGTTTGGGCTCGTTAGAATCGTCTTGACGAGTAGTTTGTCTTTCAATGGTAACCAGAGTCTGATGATGGAACTGGAAGGTGGTCATAGGAACTTCGCAATGAACCGGCACAACCCCATGGAGTTTGGGCTCGTTAGAATCGTCTTGACTTCGATTCTATGATTTCGTTATCAAAGACCAAAAAGTATAAAATAAAACAATAAATCAAACAATCAGTTGGATTTTTTTATTAAAGCGTGTTTTTTTTTTTAGTTTTTTAATTTGTGAAACAAGTTCAGTAATGGACCTTTTGTATCCCTACACCAATCAGAGTCTTTAGATTTATAAAACTCAATTAAAACCATTGAAGCTTTTTTTTTTAAATCGAATGTTTACGTTATCTTTGTATGGTTCTAAAAATATATTTCACACATTATTTTTTTCTACAACCTACATTAAAAACTACTGGATTTCATGAAGTATGAACCCTAAAAGATTTATTTTGCTAGAACTAGGACATCATGTTGAAAAATGTACTTACCTACTTGATGGTCCAAAAATTTGATAAGCGTACGCTATGCTAAAAGTAGAATAACAAGATTATTATACGACAGTCAAACAATGAATAAAATAAAATACACTAATAATAATAATAATATGCAATCAGTGAGATGTAACAGATATGTACGCAATGGTAAAAAAAAATGAAAAAAAATAGTAGATTATGCATATGTCTTATTTAAAGTTAGGTAGAGTCCTGAGTGAAGCGAGGGGTTCAAGCCGCCCAAAACGAAGACATGCTTTATCCCGAGGTGCATACTCTACTTTTCATACCGTCAGCACATGAGTATGTGCCGTCAGTCCAAATTTTTTTTTAAATTCTTGTGGTGGCCAGTTCCCTACTTGAAAAAAATCCAGTTAAAAAAAAAATGGGGCAATTGCAATGAGATGGTAGCATGATGGTAAATATTAACAATCAAAATAAAAAACATTAATCGTGGCCTGCTAGATTTTTGTAGACCAATATAATGACTTATTATAAATAAAACCTATTTGCTGAGACCTTCAAAATTAAAACCAAAAGTTTTCACACGAATTTCAACGTTCCAAATTCAAATCATTTTATTCCCTTGGGAGTTTCATACAACATTATCTCCCTTGGGAAAAAAGTCTTGCTTTAAGTTGAAGTTAATAGGGCTTTAATCCGTGAATTAAAGTGCTGCAGGTGTGAAAAATATATTTTTCATTACTCATACTCCGAAAGTAGGCCTAAAAATACGTGAAGAGCGTGTAGAAAATAAAATTTCCAGCCCTAGGGAAAATCGCTTTCACTGACAGCTGTCATGTCAAATTATGGCTTCGCGCGACTCGTGCAATGTGCATATAGCCAGTATCAGTATCATTATACATTAGGAACTTCATAAACTAACCTCCTTGCTATAAGTAACACCAAAGAATAACACTACATGTATACAACCTCTTTGGTCCCAACCTTGTAAGAGGATCAGGTAGTATGAAGTCTCATTCACTCTCGTTGTTAGGAAGAATTTTATGTATTATTCGTAATGAAAAGCACAGTGTTTACCTCGGGTGAAAGACTCATTAAGTCCCTCGAACTATTAACGCCCTCGCTACGCTCGGGCGCCAAACTCCGTCTCGGGACTTTTAATGAGTGACTATTATTGAGTACTATTATTTGAATTTGGAACACACCAATATATTCGACCTCCATCTCAATGTTTATACAACCTCCTTGCGCAAAAAATACTGTCTTTGTCTGAGTCGGTGTCTGTCTGAGTCTGTCTGTCTGTCGGAGTCTGTCTGTCGGAGTTTGTCTGTCAGAGTCTGTCTGTCTGAGTCTGTCTGTCTGAGTCTGTCTGTCTGTGTCTGTCTGTCTGTCCCGCGACACGTTTTATTTTTTCTTTTTCTCGTAGTCATGGTATAAAGTTTAGTATGCAACTCTTGAATAAAGTACGGATTCAATTGAGGGCCATGAATCACTCGCGTGACTTGAATCACTCGCTACGCTCGTGAGTCAATCATAATGAATCACTCCCTACGGTCGTGATTCAGTTGTTAAAATCCTTCGCCTGCTCGAGATTCACCTATGGCCCTCGCTTTAAATCCGTCCTTTATTCAGTAGTTGCATAATGTACTATTATACCATGCCTACTCTAAAAAGCTTATTTTATTCACTGAATAGTACATTGTTACCCTAGGTGTGAAAGTCACTCATTAAAGTCCCGAGACGGAGTTTGGCGAGGGCGCTAATAGTTCGAGGGACTAAATGAGTCTTTCACCCGAGGTAAACACTGTGCTTTTCATTACGAATAATACATAAAATTCTTCCTAACAATGAGAGTGAATGAGACTATGAGACTCCATACCACATGAGTAGGTACTCATGTGTCCATACTACCCTCAGAACAATAAGTTATTGTTCTGAGATACTACCTGATCCTCTTACAAGGTTGGGACCAAAGAGGTTATACATTATGTAGTGTTTTTTTAGGTTTCTGCTACATATTTGTATCAATTTGTATTCAATACTTAAATACGGCGGTACTTACCGAAGAAATTTTTATTAATGAGTTAATCCAACACTGGGAAATGACTCGAAGTCCGTAGATTTTACTTACAGTTTTTGTAACACGGTTTGTCTAGAAAATGTTATTTACACAAAATACACAATCATACATTTGATTGTGTATTGTGTGTAAAAAACCAGATTAAACTTAACATAAAAAACATAATAAAAGAACAAAAAATAGTACAAAATAATTTGGAAATGCTAGCATTTCCCACCAGTTTTTTTTTTACTCAAGGTACGACACTGACCATCGCCGGTCGCATAAAGCCACATTAGCAACATCGACAGGGCGCGGGCGGCTTTGACCATTTTCGTCTTTACATTTATTTTATTAAATAAGATATCTTGAACTAGAATTTGATTACTGAGAAAAACGTTACTAAGTACTAAACTCTGGCAGTATGCATGAGCCGTGCCAAGCCATAATTATTATTCTTTGGTGTAAAAAAAAAACAAGGAGGTTAGGTTTTTGAAATGCGTAATGATACTGATACTAGCTGAGCAGTTTTCAAAAAAATTCTGAATAATTTTTATTTCGTCTCTAAAAAAAAAGGTGACAATAATCTACATTTAACTGTTTCCGATTATAAAGGAATAATCATAGTTTATTATTTTTTATAAAATTACAGTATTTGTTTAATATTTCTATAAAAAAAGTTTAATTTTTGGAAGCAATGGTCTAAAAATGTTCCTAATAGTAACCGAATAAAATTAGCTGAAAATGAAAACTCGTCAAATATTTCAATCACTTGTAATATATTTTTAGATTCTCAAATTAAAATATAGATTAAGAGCACAAAATATTAATTAAAAGATCAATACTTTAGAAGGATTAGCCCACATTTTGTCCTTTTCGTTACCTTTGGAACAACTGCTTGGTAAAAATATTAAATTATTAAGTTTACAGGGGGAATCTGAGCCTTTTTTGAATTCAAATCACTTAATATATCAACAATCAATACTTTGACATTTTTAATTATTATAATAAATTGTTAATTTTTAAATATTTAAAGAAAAAGTCAATCATCTCCATTAGGACAGTTATTAAATAGGAACTTTGGTTACTAAATAGGAATTTATAAGGCTGAGGTTTGAATGAATCTCAAAACTAAAATGTTTTTCAAACTTTAACTTAGGATTGAATATTATGTTAATTAGCTATCTTGGAAACTATTTTTTAACCGGTCTTAAAAAAGGAGGAGGTTCTCAATTCGTCGCGTATATAATATTTTTTTATTATGTATGATCGCGAATTACTCGAAAACGCCTGGACCGATTTGGAAAATTGTTTTTTTGTTTGAAAGTGAATAACTCACAGGTGGTCCCATAAAAATTGAATGAAGATCTGATGAGGATCTTCGGAGTGATGAACAGAATTGCACCTTGAGAGGGCAGCAAATTGCTCATTTTTCGATTGCCAAAACTGCCACTATGCATATTGCGGCTTTGTTCCGGGCACCCATCGGTATGTTCAACAGAAGAATTAAATACCTATAGAAATAAAGATAAACATAACCCTCCTTTTGATTTTGCCGTAGTTGGGTAAAAATGCAATGTGGATTCTGCCTTACGATTCCCAATTACAAAAGTTATTAACAGGAAGTAACTAAATGAGATTGAAAGTTTAATTTCATCTTTTCTACAAAAAATCTGTTAAAATCGACTGTTTTGTGATAAGATATCGAAAACTTAATATACAATTATCAATCCATATTACTATAAACGTAAAAGAGGATTAACTTACACTTGTTTTTCCGTAACTAACATGGAAACAATTTTTGAATCCGGGGAGCACCACACAATCCAACAATGTTTTTAGATTAATTTGATAGATTACAGCAAAATAACTTTGTGCTACGTTCTTCTTAAATGTTTCCAGTGCACAGAAAACCATAATCTACTTAACTTTATTTAAATATTTTCGATTAATCACGTAACTAACTAGGAAACCGCAAAATGACCTTTTTTATGAATGTTAAAAAACATTAATTATTTTAAAATGATGCATTGTTTTCGCAGAATTGTTTATTCAAGTGATAAATGATTATAATCAGTGTAAGATAGTACCAAAAAGTTAAATGCAAACTCAATGTTTTCTTAAATATTCATATAGAAAGTCAACACTGCTTAATGGGACACATCACTCTCCATACATTTGCAAACTCAAAGTTCTAATTTTTAATATTTTTTTCATAAATGATCCAACTTTTACAAGAATTAGAGCAGGAATATAAACAATAATTCAGTGCTTTTATTTATGTAATTGTTACATATCTTGAACAAAATATGTTTATATTACGTAAAAAACAAAAGTCAATTTATGGGACACATCAAAATCAGAATTCAGACTTTTTTTGAAAACCAGCTACATGCACATTGCACAAGTCGCGCGAAGCCATAATTTGACATGACAGCTGTCAGTGAAAGCGATTTTCCCTAGGGCTGAAAGTTTTATTTTCTACACGCCCTTCAGGCATATTTAGACCTACTTTCGGAGTATGAGTAATAATAATAATAATAATATTCTGTTTCTTCCTCCGAGATATTAAATTACTTGATGGGTACTGGCTATATGCACAAACCGTACGAAGCCCTATTGGATTAAAAAAACTATAACAATTTCCTAGCTTTGTTTGCTTGGCTTGTGCAAGGTTCAAGTCAGTCATGCAAGCAAACGTGCGCTGCGACTGATGTCTGTTTGTTTGATAGATTGATTCCTCTCTGTTCAGTTCACATAATGGCGGTGGTTGTATTGTTTTTATAAGTATCGTTTGTCCGGTAATGTAGCCTGTGTATCTGTTGATAGCACCTAGGAAGTGTTTGATCGATTGCGGCGTTTATAGTAGGTACGTGAAGTTATCGTGGTAGAAGTGTAGAGAGGCGGGGGTCGCGCCGCCGCCGCCGGCCTCCGCTCGCCGTGTTCCAGCGATGTGCCTGGGAGTGTAGGGAGTGCGACGCGAGGCCGAGGCGAGCGCGAGTCGCGCCGTGTTGTAGGCCGAGGAGGAGGGCACCGAGATGGGGGCGCAGCAGGCGAAGGAGCGCAGCGCGACCAGCGGCGTTGCGTCCATGCGGTCGGTACGCAAGCCGCGCCCGCCTAAGGACCCCCGCATGCTCGGCTCCAACATATTCACAGAACATAGCGGTGAGTGTCCATAACTTTACATATCCCAACTCCCATCATCTACTTACTATAATGCTATGCAAATTGTACTTACCTCGATACATACAGCGAATGAACAGACAATAAACTGCTTGCTTTCTGTCTACCTTTAATTGCACAAGTAGGCATTGCTTTCTCTTACCATACATCTCTTACCTTACATCTACCAGTAGGTACTGGTAAGACAAATGTAGAATTTGTCTTAGTAGGTACTGGTTCCCGCAACATGAGGACTGCTACTTGTCAGGAGGAGAAACAATACAGCACTTCTAGTAATTGATGAAAACTAGTTATAGATAGTTGCGAGCCCCATCGGGTGTAATACACAGCTAGTTTATATGTAAATCATGTGCATACAGTAGAGTTGAGTATTCGAAGGGATCTCTGTGTGGATGTGGAATACATTCAATCCACAATATAGTATAAAAATATATAGGTAAATATGTAAGTAATGCACTTGTGTAGGTATTATTCATTTGGCTAATATTGTTGAATATGTATTATGTGATCTGAACGTGTTATGTGCTAAGTGCTTGTGATTTGGTTAATATTGCATACAAGTGTCGGTCGCATGCAGTTGTATGCAATATTGTACAATTATCATTATATTTCTTTCTGATATTTGATGGTTTTATATTCAGTTATACTAACCAATAACAGATATACTTCAATCAACTATTTCATATTAGACAAACAAAACGCTAACTACCTATACTACCTATATAGCATTATTTTATACATTTAACTTGTCAGCTGTATTAATTTACTTATTAAAAATATGTGTAGGTATGATCCTACAGGAAATGTACCTATATTGAATCGAAGAGCAATTTGACTTACCACTCATCTCCATCCGAGTTATGCAAATTTAATGTAGCCTTTGATGTAGAAGCAAGATGGTTCCAATAAATATAAAAGATACCATACTGTCACTGTCAGACAGAACCATAACGGTATGGTTAACGGTTTAGTCTCTGAGCGAGCCCTCTCCATGTTTCACACTTTGATTGCATTTTTTCTATCTTTTGCAACTTGTACCGTTAACTTATTCAATATGACGACCCAGTTGGCACAATGGTCACCATGCCGGACTGCCAAACACAGGGTTGCGGATTCGATTCCCGCCTCAGACAAGTATTTATGCTTAGATATTTGTCTGTGGTCTGGTTGTTTCTATGTATAATAAGTATATATTTACAAAAGAAAAGTATATAAGTAGTATATCCATTGTCTAGCACCCATAACACAAGTCTAGTTACTTAGTTTGAGGCTAGATGGCGATGTGTGAAATGTCCTGCAATATTTATTTATTTATTTATTAATTATTTACATTAAGTTAAATTTAGTTCTACACTTTTTATACTGTTTTACCACATTCATATCTGGTTTAGTACCTAGTACCTTTTTTAACACTTTGAGGTGTTGGCCACCTGGAATTTTATTTATTTATTATTAAAGTGCCATAGATTGGAAAATCTAAACTACCTACTTTTATAATAATTTGATGAGGATCTTCGGAATGATGAACAAAATTGCACCTCGAGCGTGCAGCTCTCAGTTTTCAAGATCTATCAGTAGAATCAGCCCTTAGAAAGTAATATGATACAGATTGGTGGAGCATCTGGATTCTGGAACCACCTCAATCATATCTCTTCAAAGATATACACGATTATGATTTAGGTACAATTTAATAATTTAATCTGTCCTGATATCAAGTGAATTTTCACCATTTTTAGAGACAGTATAATTATGCACTAATAAGGGTTTCTTTTTTACCTTTAGAGGTACAGTACCCTAAAAATTTGCAAAAAATTATATATAAAAAAACCGACTTCATAAAGAAAGGGAAAAATAACCAAACCATATATAATCTGAAGTTGGGCTGCCAAACTACAAAATGGAACTTAAATCAGCCCAACTTCAGATGTTTGGTGTAATTCTTTTTCAGGGTTCGAGGATATTGATATATATCAATGGATATATATCATGATATAGGTATATCCGATATATATCAAATGGTTTTTTGTAATATATATCATTACAGAAATAGTTTAAAAATTTGATGAAAATAAGTCATGTTTTGCAGTTTTCTACTGTAGTTCTCCATCCTAAATATAGATGGCGTTGGAGTTAAGTTAAAATATACTCCCTAATAGTAAGTTTAGGTATTAACGTTTAAAGTTTAGGTAGGTATTATAAGTATTAGTGTAGGTATTCAGAAAATTAATGAAGCCATTGAATGATTAGAATTTATAAGATTTTATCTTTTTGATTTGATTTTTCCTGATGTACCTAGTTTATAATTTTAATTGATTTTTCTGATTTTTAGGAAGATTTTATGTTTTTGAGTCGATTTTTCTTTTATTTGTTGTTTTTTTTTAAATAATTTATAATGTTTATAAAACATAGGTATGCAAGCAGTATACATAAATAAAACAATAAAGTAACAATATGGCTGTCATACAAAATGGATAAATATCATGTAAATATCACATTTTTTATAAATATCGGATATTCTCGAACCCTGTTATTTTTCTAATCTACATCCCAGTTTCAAACCATGCCCATAATATTGCCCATGCTCAAGAAACTCGTTAGGTTTCAGAAACTCATATTATTTCCTTTACATTGTCAGATATGAATAGTAAGATTTGCATGCCTCTTGGGCAGACTAATGACAACTATAATCTAATTTGTAAAAAAGTAATATGCAGAAAAGAACAGAAGTGTGTACGGTGTGGCGATGTGTCGCCACACCGTACACACTACTGCATATAGTCTGTATATATATATACCATCAAATAGCGTGGCGACACGTCGCCACGCCAGAAATGGATTTTACTATAGATGTTTCACATCAATAACATATAACTACCTTTATTTGCAAATAAATTGATTTTGATTTCAATTATTGGTGTAAAATCAGCCGATGCGTGTTGGGCCACGAACAATGCAGCGTTCTGTAGGTATTTTATTTCCAACTCCATCTAACTAATTATCAAATGGAATATGTTTGAGATTTTGCTTTTTACTTCTCAAAGTACATTTTATAAGTTATTGGTAAGTTTTTTACTTCTTTTACTTAATACGGAGAAAGATTTAAATCCTACATAGCCATGATACAATTTTCCTTTTCAATTCTGTGGGATGAGTAGGGAGGAGGGGGGACTGAATCACAATGTGTATTATATAGATAAGTAGAGATTTGTCTGTGCCGTATGCATGGTGTGGTGTGATGATATAATATACATATTAACATACAATAACTAGATGGAACACATTTGGGACAATGCAATTATATGCGTCATGCATGACATTACAATACAATATGAGACTGTATGTATGTGTGTGTGTGTATCACCTAGCTAACTAACTAACTAGGTAAGTACGGTCGGCTGCATAATTGCAGACCCACCGTAGAGCTCCAAAACGGCTGTTATAAGAATGTTTTAAACACAAGCAAGATTCTAGGGACCTGCTTTAGTTGAAGTTTAAAGTCTTCTAACTCATGAATTTATCAAACAAATAATATTAGAATGAAAACATGCCAATAATAGTAATTTTTGAACTCTACCGGGGGCTGCAATTATGCAGCCGACTGTATGTATGTAGGTAGGTATCACACTCATATCATATTGTATATGCTGTATATGCTTGCTGTGCGTCTGCTGTTTGGTATCTCGTATCGATCGATCTCTTGCTCTCTGTGCTTTGCAAACTATTCACACCTTGCCCGTTATGATGATGTTTTGTTCAATAATAAATAACAAGCTGACATATCAGTGAGCGGAGCGGAGCGGTATAACATGAATGGTTTAAAGAGAAACATTTATACTAGCTAAACAATAAGTTAATAATAAATAACTCATTATTATAACGATCAATAAGAAGATCGTTATAATAATGAGGCGGGTGATGTAGAGGGCAGGCAGTATGTCGACATTGTCTACCTGAGGTGATACTTAGTTGTATGTAGGTGGTATATATGTAGTGCATGATGCCGGACCACCGACCGACCGACATTGGTTGGTATAGATAGGTGCCTATCCTCTCTCGCCCGCGTTGTACCTAGCTAACTTAACTTGTGATCAATTAACGTTATTAAAACGCACGCTAACGGCTTTATGTCACTTATTATAATAATACACCAGCTTGTGTTATATTATTATAATTATAATTGCTTATTGATATAAAACAAGACGCATTTACGGATAGTGTCAAAATGTAAGCGAAGCATAGTAGGTATGTTTCCGGTTCATTTACCGGTTTATCCGTTAAACTTTTTACATATTTTAAAGATACTAAATGAATCAGACAACACTTATCTGTAGAATGTATAAAAATATTTCAAAATAATACACGTTTAATACAAAAAATAATAGATTTTTGTAGCCTCTTCCCGCAAAAACTATGAAAATAGGCCGATTTTCGGTACAAAAATCTCAATATAATAGAAGATTTCAAATACTTAATAAAATTATACTACGATAAAATAGAAATATTAAACATTAATTCGTATAAAGAGATACGACAAAAATATTCGCAATTACTCTATAAACCACAAAAATATCATGGTTCGAAAATATCCGAATAAATATCAAAATATCGGATTTTTTTTATATATATCCGATATATTATATAAAAAATGTGATATTTACATGATATTTATCCATTTTGTATGACAGCCATATTGTTATTGTATTGTAATATTTATGTATACTGTTTGCATACTTATGTTTTATAAACTTAGTAAATTATTAAAAAACAAAACAACAAATAAAAGAAAAGTCAACTCAAAAACATAAAATCTTCTTATAAATCAGAAAAATCAATTAAAATCATAAACTAAATCAGGTAAAATCAACTCAAAAAGATAAAATCTTATAAATTACAATCATTCAATGGCTTCATTCATTTTCTGAATACCTACACAAATACTTATAATACCTAAACTTTAAACGTTAATATGGAGTATGTTTTAACTTTACTCCAACGTCATCTATATTTAGGATGGAGAACTACATTTATATCGGATATATATCATGATATATATCCATTGATATGTATCCTCGAACCCTGAAAAATATATTATCGATCTTCCACCATGTTTTGCTAATTCACGTACTTAAAGCTTATTGCCATAGAAATATGGTTGACTTTATTTGTCTTTGTCTCAGTTAGGTGTATAAAGTAACGACCATTTTGAATGAAAAGTCAGTCTAAATAGGTACTTGAGGCACATGAGTAAAGAAGGACCAGAGACTAAGGTGTCTGACACAAGGCTCTTTGATAAGTACACTACTACAAGCTTAACGCGCGTGTGTGCTTGAGCACTGGCGGCCCGTGACGTACGGAGAGAAACCGGTACATACTGGCTCGGCTAGTGCCCAAACACTGCCCGACTATAGGGCTGTGACACACGCATGCATGTGGTAAACGTCAATAGTACGGTCCTATAGTAACTGAGATATTTAATTATTCTGGTCACCTTAGTTTCTGATGGCTAAAATTAAATTATCGAAACAATTTTTCTGTTTTTCATTGTCTTATCTTTTCGCTTGTAGGTGAGTAAAAAAATCAATAAATTCAGTTAGCAGAATGATAAATTCATAGCAATTTAAGTTAAAAATGATTTAACAACTGATTTATTAAGCCGCTACTTTTAACTTAATTTGATGCACCTCATTACCTGCTTAATTTATTACGTTTCGTACCCACTTTCATTTTATTTTATCAAAATTCAGATTACCTTCACTGTCACCGCGTCTAAATAAATGCCCATAATAAAAGACACTGATACAATTTTTTTTATTTTAATATAATCCACCTGTGCCAACCCTACATGATTACGTCACAATTACGTATCAACTTTGACAGCCCAGAACAACATTAGGCTCTGGTCTTCTCTACTCATGTGCTTGAGGCGCGCCGCGTCAAATAGTAAATGTGCCCTTAAAAGATTGATCGTAACGATGTTTATGTGTGCGTTTAGAAGCGCTGCTGCAGAGTCGTCCGTTGCCTCACATCCCAGACCTGCCGGACGGGGAGGGAGCCGGCACCGGTACAGGTCCCGGTACTACTGGTCCCGGTATCGGTCCCGGTATCGGCACGCCGCAACCGTTAGACGCCGCCAACAGGTAGGATCGGTGTCGACCCTGTCCACTGCTCGGTATAGTTACACGGTGAATTATTTACACATTTCCTGAATATATAAAGCGATAAATGCTGGAAGAAGTTGCCTGCCCGATTTTGACAAAATTTAAGACTGAATCATTAGATTTTTGGAAAAGACATTACCCTAGCCAGGAATTGAACCTGTTAATTTTGCAAAAAAAAAACATTTAATTTTTTTGTATCAATCGATAATGTTAGTAATAGAGAACGATTCCTGTAAACAATCATAGTAGGGCAGATCAAAGATAATTGTGGTTATAGTTCATTATTGTAGGGTTATGTTATTTTCACACAACTGTACCTGAATAAATACACTGAGAAGGTATTTCCAATGACGTAACAAACTGAAACAAAATGTAAAGTAGATAATTGAGATCCTAATTTAGATAAATATCATTTGCCCTATACAATACACCCCATACACTATTATTTTGCCATAGACGCAAAAGTGAACATTGTAGTTTAAAAAATAATTTATTTCCTATAATTTGCCATACTTACTATGTAGGTAGATATACTTCCAGGAAATGATCTCTATCAGCAACACTATCGATTTATACACAAATATACAAATGGGTAGGGCTATGGTAGTGACTTTTCCATAAAGAAATCTTATGATCCAGTTTTAGTTTGTTATCAAAATCGTTTAGAAAGTGGTCACGATGCATGGTCCATGTAAAATATTCACTGTGTACGTACATTTTAATTATAATAAATTTGGTATTAAATTCTGGCAATACCACATATTTTACCATTTCAGAATCACTTTTTTTCTGTGCCATTTAAAAAAAAAAATAGATTTAAAAAAAATATAATATTTTAAATGTTTTTCTAAATCTAAGACTTTGATTGGTACAAAAGGTCCGCTATTGAACTTGTTTTTACAAAAAAAAGTCTCTGGCTATCACGGTTCATGAGATACAGCCTGGTGACAGACGGACGGACGGACAGCGATGTCTTAGTAATAGGGTCCCGTTTTTACCCTTTGGGTACGGAACCCTAAAAAGAAAAAAAGTTTCGCTGTAATTGCGATGTTCAGGCTAAAATCTGATTTAGACTTACATTTTACAAAAGTTCAATAACTTTTGAACCAGGGAGTGTTGCAGAACATACATGGACATTAAATCGATAGTACCGATGTACCATCAGCCAGAGCTGCGCGGTCCCACCTTAAGGTTGATTATCCTGTGCAGGGCCCTATTGTTTCTCCAGCCTCTTAATTTTTGTTGACCAATATGGGAAAGGCGCATTGTTTTTTTTTCAAACGTCTACATTCCTTAAAGCGTTTTTTGTATGCTTTTTATGCCAAATGTGTTGTTTGAAACAATAGACTTTGACAATAAAAAAGGGTACTGGACCCCAATTGGCAAACAAAAAAAAGGACGGTATTTCGTAGGATGCACTACTCCCGTGTTCATGGATTGGGACCGCACAGCTCTGTCCGATAGTACCAGCCCCAGCTAGTGTTACAAAGCCCTATATATTATATTAAAGTGATGGCCTCGTGTTCCAGATGGACGTCAAAGGAGAACTTGTTGGCTCATCACGAGGAGGAGGACCCTCAGCTGTTCGTGGCGCTGTACGACTTCCAGGCTGGCGGTGAGAACCAGCTCGGGTTGAAGAAGGGCGAACAGGTTCGGATAACGAGTTACAACAAGAGCGGCGAGTGGTGTGAGGCGCACACAGCCTCCGGTGGGGTCGGATGGGTACCGAGCAACTACGTCACACCCGTCAATTCATTAGAGAAACATTCCTGGTATCACGGACCGATATCTAGGAACGCGGCCGAGTACCTGCTATCGTCCGGCATCAATGGCAGCTTCCTTGTTAGAGAGTCTGAATCGTCGCCGGGACAGAGGAGCATATCGTTGAGGTACGAGGGTAGAGTGTACCACTACCGTATCAACGAGGATGCAGACGGTAAAGTGTTCGTAACGGCCGAAGCTAAGTTCGGTACTTTAGCGGAGCTGGTCCACCATCACTCGGTAGCCGGAGACGGTCTCATCACCCAGCTACTGTACCCGGCCGGTAAGCGAGCTAAGCCGACCGTCTTCCCACTGGCACCGCCCGATCATTGGGAGATTGACAGGACTGATATTGTTATGAAACACAAGCTCGGAGGTGGACAGTACGGTGACGTCTACGAGGCGGCATGGAAGCGCGGCAATATCACTGTCGCTGTTAAGACACTCAAGGATGATACGATGGCATTGAAGGACTTCCTCGAAGAGGCTGCCATAATGAAGGAGATGCGTCACCCGAACCTTGTCCAATTGCTCGGCGTGTGCACGCGTGAACCACCGTTCTATATAATAACAGAGTTCATGTCCCGCGGTAACCTGCTCGAGTACCTGCGCACGGCAGCGCCACAACCTCAGGCCGTCGTCCTCATGTACATGGCTACACAGATTGCTGCCGGCATGTCATATCTAGAGAGTCGCTCCTTCATACACAGGTAACTGATTATAATTATACACGGTCAATTTTATTTATGTAGGCCTTCACTTCTATATCCTAAACTATAAGAGTTGGCGAAACATGCTGAAAGGAGTTGCGTGCCCGATTTTGACATATATTAAAATGGCATTATTAGATTTTTGCAAAAGTCATTACCCTAGCAAGGGATCTAACCTGTTGATTTTGCAAAAAGAAAAAAAATATTTTTATGCCAATCGATAGTGTTGCTGATAGAGATCAATTTTTGGAAACATACATAGTATGGCAAATCAAAGGAAATAATAGCTCCTTTTTGTAGTTTTCTACAATTTTCATCTTTCCGTTTCTGGCAAAATAATAGCGTGAGGCATAGAAATAGAAAAAAGAAGAGGCAGTAATATTTATCAAACTTTTTAAAAATGTGTTAAATTCTCTACATCACTTAAAGATTGTAAAAAAACTGTTCTTTTTTTGTGCAGCAGTTTGTTACGTCTCATCAGCCATACCTCCTCACACAAGAATTGATCTCTATCAGCAAGACTATCCATTGGTATAAAAATATAGGATAATCTTACAACCCTCGCTCAGTCCGCTCGCGCTTTCAGCACGGTGATGTCCGAAACCACTGAACCGATTTCAAAAATTCTTTCACCAATAGAAAGGTAAATTTTTAGGGAATAACATAAATTATAACTTATTTAAAAAAAAATAGTGACCCGTTAGATAATTGCAATATTGTAACGTAAGGTAGAAAACCCACAACAGTTTTTAGCATGCGCTGTGAAAACTATTGATAATAAAACAAAATAATGTAAACCAAAGTAGGGCTTTTGTCTTAAAAAAAAAATTGTCTACAAAAAGTCCCCAAGGCAATATACCCATCTATTATAATAATAATATAATCATTTTTATTTCAATCAATCAAAGATCATATTTTGTTAGTAGAGAGAAATTAAATATTATCTTAGCCTTAATGTTAGTAAACAACAGAAATATTTATTACGCCAGTAGTCCTGTTTGGCCAGCATATGGACCCTACACCAATGGCTCACATACTGACAATCAGTCCTCTCCGCGAGCAATTTCATGATGGTGTTGGAGCTGGCGCGCACCCTGCGCACCAGGGATGTGCAACGTTTTCTGATCATGGTGTAAAAGCAGTCTACGCACCACTCAGCAAACATCTCTGACGCGATACAGAAACGCGGCAGCCCCATGACCACCCTGAAAGCGTTATTATATTGTACACGTAGGACATTGTACTGTTTCTTTGTGTAACTGATCCAGAGACAGCTCGTGTAAAAGGATGTACAGAACGCTCTGAAAAGTGTAAGTTTGACATTCGTTGAACAACGAGCGAACCTCCTAGCCACCATGTTTGCTCTAACAGACAACGCCCTACGCTCTCTTTCGATGTCGGCATTGTCCCCCAGACCCGGCGAAAGAATATGTCCCAAATACTTAAACTCACTCACAGTCTCAAGAGGAGGTCCGTACAGTTTAATGTGAGGAGTCGGAGACACATTCCCTCCCCCAGCCCGAAAAACCAAACAAACTTTCAACCGATTTGTCATGCCTAGTAACATTCTTCATTTAACGTATTACAGCATAGGATAACTTATTACAGCACTAGTGTATCATGGTAATGTGAACCTGAAATATGATGTCATTTTTGAGAACCGGGATTTTCGGTACTTTCGGGTTTTTTCGGGATTTTGTGTAAAGCTTTGTAAGGTGCTATTTTAGCTCTTAATTTTTTTTATTAAAAGCTACTGTTCTTTCCCCTGGAAGAGCCCTGGGTCCGCGCCAGGTTGTACGATCTTGGGTTAACAAGTGATTTAGGTTCTGCGACTTCATCAGCTTGTCCATGCCTGTCCACCATGTATCGGGTGGTCTTCCTCTACCCCTACCGCCTTGTTCACGGCGTGATCTACTTCGCGTCAAGATATGTGACCATACCAGCGCAGTCTATTTTCCGTAAGTTTCTTAGTGATCGGGGTAACTTTAAACGATCCTCTTACCGCACTTAACATTCTCATTCCGCACTTTATCCATGCGAGTGACGCCGCCAGCCCACCTTAGCATCTTCATCTCGTTTACATGAAGTTTCTGTTTGTGTCCTTTTTAACAGCCCAACACTCAGACCCATACATCAGAGCGGGCCTCACAGTCGTCTTGTGTATTTTTCCCTTTGTCTCCAGTGGCATGCGTGCACTCCCGAAAGCGATCGCCATTTATTTAAAGCGAATATTTTTTGTCAAATAAGTTTTTAACTGCTTAAGTCACACTCCATAAACTCTGTCTTGGATGTACTGACCCTTAACCCATACCGCTCGATCGTTGTTTAGTTGTTGTTGTAGATCGGGGACGTTTCCGCTGGATATGACCACATCGTCCGCATATTGTAAACACCAGGGAGTTGGAGCTTGGATGTCACTTGCAATGTAGTCCATGCATATGTTAGAAATTAAACTTCAACGCCAAACGACTTGCTCAACCCTGCGGGACTCTTCATTTGCGTCCTGATGCCGTCATTCATATCTTGAACTAAGGTCATGTATTCTTCGGGTAGGCTTTGCGCTTCCAGTGCTTTCTGGACTCAGATTTCTTGGTATCCTATCAAGGTCGATAAATTGCGCCACGTCCCCTTTATTTTTGTATATATAGGTGTTAAGTAGCTGGCACGCCACGCTTCCGGACTACTTTTTTCTAGCAAGACATTATTAAATAGTTTTGCAAGCCACGGTAGTGCTCTTATCCCAAGCTTCTTCCAGATATATCTGCTGGTACGCCGTCTGGCCCCATCGCTTTGTTATTCTTCATTTTGGACAGCGCGATCTTAATCTTCTTGGGTATGATGTGATTTATTGACCCTTGAACAGGTCATCCTGGTGGAAGTTCTGAACTTGGGTATTCTTCATTTAGGAGTGCTTCGTAATATTCTTTCCCTTGTCATTGATGGCCTCATTTGATGTAAGTAGCTTATTTCTACTGTCTTTTTTATATTTGTTGAATGTAATGTCTTGGGTAGACTTTTGCCTCTGTTTGGCAACTCTATATATTGCGGTCTCGTCCTCGGTATTTACAAATTTATCATATGGCTTGTCTGGATGCAGCCCTGAACTGTGCAACCGCAATTAATGATCGATTTAGATAGTATCACACGAAATAATATTTTTCTTACATTTTTAATTCCTGGTTCTTTTACTGATCAAAAGTACCGGGAAATCCCGGGATTTTGGGTACCGGGATTTCCCGGTTCTATTCCCTAGTGCGGTGCCCATACTTTTCTTATGGAGATTGGCCTAGCTAAAATTATGACTAAGATATCGACATTTTAACCGTTTAACCCACTAAATATTTATCAAGTTAATATTTGCCTAAGTAAAACTACATTCTTCTTTCTTCTTCTTCTCGTATAGTGGTGTGGTTCACCTATTGTTAGAGTTTTCAGATCGCCCTCAAGCCTCTAACTTGACCTAACGACTGCTACTAGAGGTAGTGTTGGGGATGTTGATGAAGAAAAACTCTTGTTTGTGGTTAAAGTAGATAACATTTACATCCTCCTGACGCATCCTCCTGACGCATCCTCTTGACGCATTCGTCAACAACTTCACGCGGCTCGCTCGCGCCTATATTCGCTGCGCGCCGCGCTCGTTCACTTCTTTCTCCTTGCGACCGACCGATAACGTCATGAAACTATTGTCACCGCGCTACATACAACAGGTAGCAACCGGGACCAACGACTTAACGTGCCTTCCGAAGCTCACGAAAACACATTTTTGTCACACTACTTATTGGCCACCCATCGAAGTAAAGAGCGCGCCAGGCGTTGCTTAGCCCGCACGACCGTGAACGATCAGCGAGCGTCGCTTAGCTGTGAGCCTCCTCTAAAACTACATTGGGTGCAAACTATCAAATCTGTATTAAATTTTTAATCTTACAATAATTTAATATTAGTGGTACAATATTAAAAATGAAAATTGTAGTGATGCTGATGTCAAAGCGTGACATTGATGGTGGTCTTCCGCAAATTGTTCGTAGTTAGGAATATTCTCAGTCAAAGCCAAGTTAATGTTAGACGCAAGCGCAGGCTGTCAGCAAGCTGACGAGGACTTATAGATGTATTTTATTACTTTTATGAGAGAATGCCGATTAGCACAGATGCAATGCTAAGCTATCCTAGGCGATCGTTACAACCGACGCGGGCGCCGCCCTTCAACTGTATCCGTATCTCTGTATATAAGATATACATACCTACATTATAAGTCTTCAAAATAAAGTATAAACTTTACGTAAAATGAGTAAGTTATTTATATAAACGTATATGTTAACGTAGAAAGATGGCGAGCGAGGGAAGGGGGGGGGAAGGTCGAGGCAGAGGGGGGGGGGGGGACCTAGGTGCCGTTGTTGCATTGACTTGAATATTGTAAAAACAACAATTGACGTAGTACCTATACAGGGTGTTTTTTTTAATGTGGGTCTTCAGGGCTATATCCTAAATTATAAGAGATAGTGAAAAATGCTAAACACAGTTGCGTGCCCGATTTTGACAAAAACTAAAACTGCATCATAAGATTTTTGTAAAAGTTATTACCCTAGCCAGGAATCGAACCTATTGATTTTGCAAAAAAAAACACCCTATATTTTATACCAATGGATAGTCTTGCTGATAGATCTATATCAATTCTTGGAAACAAACATAGTATGGCGAATCAAAGGAAATAGCTAATTTTGAAGTCTTCTGTACTTTTCATACTATCTCTGAAAAAATGTAGTGAGGATGTATGGCTAATGACGTAACAAACTGCTGCACAAAAAACATACAACCGTTTTTTACAAATTATAAGTGATGTAGAGAACTTAGAACAATATCATAGAAAAGTATTGGTAATATTTTCGCGCGTTACAGCGTATAGATATAGGCATTGAAGGGATCTAATTATGCCTCATACGCTATTATTTTGTCACAGACGGAAAGATGAAAATTGTAGAAAACTACAAAAATTAGCTATTTCTTTTGATTTGCCAAACTATGTTTGTTTCCAGGAATTAATGTCTATCACGCAAAATCAACAGGTTCGATTCCTGGCTAGGGTAATGACTTTAAAAAAATCTAATGATGCAATTTTAGTTTTTGTCAAAATCGGGCACGCTCCTCCTTTCAGCATTTTTTGCTAACTCTTATAGTTTAGGATATAGCCGTGAAGGCCCACATAACAAATTCACCGTGTATATACAGTGTGTCGGTCATTGGTGAGGAGATGACTGTACGTATACCTACCACCGCGCCCGCGCCGTACCACACACCGTACGTCCGCGTCGCTCGCTCGCGTCTCACTACTCTGTGCTATGACAACTACATGCTTGCTTATTTTATAATATCTACCGTCATACCATGTCAACATAACTTATAAATTTTGCCTTCTACAAATAAGTCAACATTGCCCACAACATAGCATTAATGTACTTATAGTTTGTGCCGTCAATAGACACCGGTATGATAGTGTTTTTAACTTGTATCATAATGCCAACTGTTCGCCCTACCTATGCCCTACCAATGTATGTGGGTGGGTACAGTAGAACCACTCAATGACCTAACCTGTAGATAGGTCTCTATCTAGATATATAACTTTGAGACGTACCTACCTCTAGCTATAGATGTTGATGATAAACAATCGTATTGCAGACGACGACGCGACGTGGAAAGGAGGTTAGAAGACTAATAGTAGAGGTACCTCCTTCAGTTACTTGCTACAACTAAATGAATGCAACGTCTCATACGATAATGTTGGTCGTCATGCAAGCGGTACAGATACCTGGGGCCTAAGTCTGCTAACACAATTGTGTTACAATAGTGTGTCGATATAATCGTAATAGAAATTTAATGTCAAAAATATGACATTACATGTCAAATTGGTATTCTCCTAACGTTGACTATTCTATCGAGACACCACTGACACACCACTGACACACTTTTGTATTCTGCTCTACAATCGTGGCTCAATGGAATCTCGATAGTTGTCAAAACGGTATATTGCTTAGCAACATATACCATGTTGCTAGGCAACACCTGCAAGGTAAATATTACCATACCATTGAGACTCCATAGTGATTATATTGCGATGTTATTAAAACTTTAGCAGAATACCAAATAAAGTCACAATCTCGATATAATATCAATAGAGTCTCGATATAATGACAATGGTTGGCCAAGTAGCAGAATAAGGCCCCTGTACGTTGTCTAACAGAGCTGCGAGACTTGCGAGACTTGTGCCATATAGAGACGAGATGAGATAGACATCATAATATATAACGTGAACGTCTGGGATCTCGGGGTCAGGATTTATGTATAATAGAGGTGACAACGTTTACAGAAACATCGTTAGATACTAGTTTATTGTCGTCATCGAACATTTACATAACAAACATCACCCATGAACAAATAATAAACAAACAGGCAAACAAACAAAAACAAAACATTTATAAACCTAAATATTAAATAGTAAACAATAGAGCTAGGTAGTTAGCTAAGTATAAGTAGGTACCTACATACATACATACATACGGTACATAGCTAGAGCTGTAATGATTGAGTTTAGTTTCTTTGGTTATGTTATGTATTTATGTTGCCACCTTATCCAGGTACTTTACATAACTATTGTGTTTCAATCAATATCATGGAACAATCGTATCGTATACTACCTACCTACTATATATACATACATATAGGTGTACATGTACGTATGTATGTACTCTTGTTGTTTATAGTACAAGTAGGTAAGTACGCACCAGGTACATCTCTGGTGTGATGTGATGTGATGTGAAATGTCACCTGGGAAATATATTATTACATCGATATATCGATTGATTCATTGATTGAGATAATATGAGATGGATGAGAGCCGAGAGCGAGGGAAAGTTTATACAGTAGTACCGTGTGAATATTGATTGTATAGTTATATTATGATTGTATGTATATAGTAATATTATATAATAATGTTGTAATGTGTGTGAACGCAGAGATCTGGCGGCGAGGAACTGTCTCGTCGGCGAGGGTCACCTCGTGAAGGTTGCAGACTTCGGGTTGGCGAGGTTGATGCGAGATGACACGTATACGGCACACGCCGGCGCCAAGTTCCCGATCAAGTGGACTGCGCCAGAGGGACTCGCCTACAACACATTCTCTACCAAATCTGACGTCTGGGCGTTCGGTATACTGCTATGGGAGATTGCTACCTACGGCCTATCACCGTATCCCGGAGTCGATCTCGCCGACGTCTATCATATGCTAGAGAAGGTATGTGTATTGTTATTGTATATAATGTATATTGTAGTGACTAACAACACCGACTAACAGTGTGATGCATCAGTACACAAGTGCTTCTTGCATAGAGTGCATTGAGGTCGGCTGACTGCGATACGTGAGAATATCTCAGAGGCGGATAGTTCCTTGCTCAGCTTGGAGCACATCGAGTACGATACTGTCTTCTTGGAGAAGTCCTTGGCGGGGACGCAGGTCCTTGCCCTCACTGGTCCTATCTCCTGTCCCGTCTCAACTGTAAATTGTATATTATATATACATTAGCTACGTGATAACGACCATTTGACACTATATATATATATATTGTATGTATGTATAGTCACCAAGCTTGGCCGACTCGGATGTGATCACGATGCAGAGGAACGCCATGCCGGGGATGTAGCAGTCTATGTTCGGCACCTGTTATACATAATATATCGAGAGGTATATAGGTTCTCACTACCGACGCGGTGGATATAGTTATAACAAAAAAAAATCATATAAATTTCCATTGCTCAATATCTCTTTATAATTTATTTATCAGGCCGTCATAAACATTAAAGTGGAAACAGATTCTCAAATAGCACAACTGCGTTTTTAGCCGCAATGAAAATAATGGAATAACGCTTGTCCGACTTTTTCTATTTTGTATTTCCATGGAAATAGTGGAATACAACCCAACTTATCATCACTTACATACAAGATGTTCCGTAATCAATAGATAAACGGGTAGAAGACACTGAGCCAGTTCAGATATATAAAAACTATGCTCAGTGAAAGTCTCTCGGTTTTCGAATATACAAATTGAAATAATTCCTTCATTTGCCGTTTGGGCGCCAAAATGCATGGACGAGGGAGTTAAATTTTAAAACTTGTAATAATGTCGCTTAATATCTCTGTAACCGAGCGACATTCCCCGAGTAGGTATATAACTTATATTATTGGTGAACACCGGCACAATGTCCTCAATCCGTTTACTAATGAATTACGGAACACCATGTTTAAATATAAGTATGTATGTATAATGTTAATATAATAATAGATGTATGTATAGATACCGTTATGTTGGCGTAGTCCGGATGGTCGGGATCCCAACAGCCGGGGTGGTCGAACGAGAGGCAGTTGTAACATTGGATGCCCTTCGTTGTAGGCGATACGAACTTCTTCTGTTTCACCTTCTTGTGTTTACCTGTGTATACACCCATACGTTATATATTACATATATATATATATATAGGTGTAAGGTACGGTATGTAATATGGATGGTAGATACTGACCTAATACAGTTGCGGTGAGCAACAATAGGGCGAGCAGAGCGGTGCGGAGACGCAGGCGAGGCATCGTACGTACGTAGGTAGGTAGGTACGCTGGACACACTCGCTCGCTGGACGGCGGCGACTGTGCCTCAGGAAACGACGCTCTCCGTTTATATACAGAATGAGGTACCGACCGAACGTACCTCGCTACATACAACTATCGATACACACGCACACGACTTTATACAGGGTGTGTACATTACATACATACTAACATTATTGATGCTGATGACAACGCGGTTTTACTATTTACGAATAACCATTAACAATTGAACCGTGTTATCGACAAACAAACAAACTTACAAATACCTGCGCATGTTGTGTTATAGTGGTAGATCGAGAGAGACTGGTCAGTGGTCACGTAACGTGCTGCCATCGGTCGGTGCTAGTGTTACCGCTCTGACAACCGAACAATAGTAGGTATAATATACCGGTAGCACCACGGTTACCTTCGTCGTCGTCGTCGTTTCGTCGTACCACTGGTGGATATATCACTATCACTACATAGTATAAAACAAAATCGCTTTCTCTGTCCCTATATCCCTATGTATGCTTAAATCTTTAAAACTACGCAACGGTTTAAGGAACTCAATATACTACCACTGCCGTGCATGTACCTACATACTACAAGTTTGTCTATTTGTTAGAACAACTTATTTGTCAACAATTGAGATAAAGCTTGCAGGATCCGGATCAAAGATTAGCAGTAACAAGGGAAAATGTGCATAATATGTATCATATGGCTGTAAATATATTTAACCAATTACCTGACTAAATTTAAAAAATAATAAATAAATGTTAATATAGTGTAAAATAATTTTTAGACAATAAAAATAAAATCTGACATTGTCCTAAGGAATATTATGTGTATGCAATCAATTTTAAATCAAACTATATTATGACATTTTTTATTTCCATTTTATTTACTAATCGACATATTAAATACTAACTACAAGATACAAATTTTTTGACATGGTAGTTTTTTCAGCTATGTATTTTGTAATGATTACTACGTAAAAATCTATTTTTATATTTGTGGATTATGTATAAATTCATTTATTTTTAGTCTAGACATTTGCACACCGAGATTCGGTTGAATATGAGCACATACTGTATTGTACATCATAATTTACTCACCATATTCTGGCAAATAAATATATTTCATATCATTTCATTTCACGGATTTTGATGAGGTTTTTTTAAATAGATAGAGTGATTCAAGAGGAAGGTTTATATGTATAATACATGCATAATATAGCCGTGCGAAGCCGGGGCGGGTCGCTAGTACCTATATATACCTAGATATATGTGATTTTAATTATTTAATTTTATTACTTTGTAAATTGTGACGTGTTGGTATGAATAAATAATCAAATATTATCCTATAATATCAAAAAAATCATTAATATATCTGTTGTGTTCTAAATATACCCATATTTGAATACTTTACGTGAAAATATTGAACGATTACAGTTTAAATCTGCATTTATCTATACTAAAATTATAAAGATGAAAGATTTGACTGTTTGTTTGTTTGCATTGAACAGGTAGGTAGGCTGTATATATGTATAATATATAGTTGTAACAAACACACACACCCTGTATATGTTTGTTGTTGTTGTTGTTGCATTGTTTATGTTGTTTAAATTGTTTGTTGATAATGTCAGCGGCATTCCACGGGAGTGACCGCGGCGATGACCCACGCGACCCACGCGACCCACACGACCCACGCGACCCACGCGACCCACAACCCTCTAAAACGTAGACGTGACTCTAGTGTTTGACATTCAAGGTGTAGGGAACGCTTTACTTAAAAAATGAAATGAACGAGCAATGAATGTGTACCTCCATTCATTGATGTAATTGATTCACTAAAGCCATAATAATAAGCAAACTGTTCCATATCCATTGATACTATCTCTTTTTAAAGATACTAGCTGTACTTACCGGGAAACGTTGTTTTGCCATTTAAATAAACCGGGCTGATTTGTGAATCTTAACCATCCATACAAATACCTTCCATACATACATACATACGTAAGTAGGTACATAATACAACATGAATTGTTCGTTGAAAGGTTTTAGGCCATATCTATATTATATATATATATATATATAAAAGGATGGTATTGCTATATGACATGTTCGAATCGCGCCACAGGCTGGCTGGTTATTGCTTACTAACATTATGTTACAATAATTAAGTACAGTACAATTAAGTAAGTAAGTATTGTATACACTTGGTTTTACTTAGGTTTCAGTAATCTAGTAATGTTTCCAATAACCATAGAGTCTAGTTATACAACTAGACATAGTTAGGCCATTGCGGTCATTTCGACATCTCTCGCGACCTCGTTACTTTAAGGTTTAACAAAATATGTGCCTGTTGCACTTTTCACGATTAGGGCACCCTTATCCTTGATTTGATAAACATTTTCAATGTTAAAACCGCATCAAAATCCGTTGCGTAGTTTTTCAGATTTAAGAATACATAGGGACAGACAGACAGCGAAAGCGACTTTGTTTTATAATATGTAGTGATGAAGCGATAGTGATTAAAGATTATACAAACTCGGAAAGAAAGGGAGCGTTCGATCATCACCTTCTAAGTTCATCAATCTTAGAGCGTACCTACCTACCTACCTATCTATCTAGGTAGCCAGCAAGTTAGACGATGTACTGTACGTGTATACGGACGAGATGACGTCGCGTCGCAGTCACCATGCAACTAGACCAGCCTGCCTAGCATGACGACCAAAACACGATACGATAAAGCTATATCACGCGATATAACTACATCAACTCTCAAAATATGATAGATAAAGCCGCCATGTTGAATTTTTATTATAAATTGCGACAAAAATTATGATAAAAATTCAACATGGCGGCTTTATCTATCATATTTTGAGAGTTGATGTAGTTATATCGCGTGATATAGCTTTATCGTATCGTGTTTTGGTCGTCATGCTAGGCTAGCAGGTGTTTGTACACCTAGCTAGGTGTACCTACCTACCCACCTACTATAGGTTAGAGAGAGAGAGAGAGAGAGAGACGGGTTGTTGCGTTCCATTGTGTTGTTGTTGTATGTTATGATGTGTCATTAGGTAGGTATACCTCTACTAGGTCCTTAAGTTGTGTTTACCTTTACTACGAGACCGGCGCGGGCGGCGGTACTCGGTACCATGACACAGCGTAGGTATCGTATCGATAACCATACCATACATTATATTGTACATGTTTACTCTGCTGTATTGTTTATACTTATTATGAAATGACAGACAGAGTAGGTAAACATGATTGTTTATACCGACGACTGCATACCGAGCGAGCGAGCGAGGCTCAGTTCCTGTGCTGCGTGCTGGAGGCGCGCTCGCTTGTCTGTTCTCACGGTGTTGCTCTCTCTGCATTCACTTTTGCATGACAGCAATGTCAGTTGCAATGCAACACTGTTACAGAGGTAGTGCACAGTTGAGGAGTCATTTATTTAAAGGCAACATACCTAATACCGGGGGCTGATCTGTGATGGGGAACAGAAACAGTATAACACACACTCACACTCCTACCTACAACTTGTATAATATATATAACGTCCGTCGAGGCTAACATAATACTGGTTGCAAACTGAATGGTCGCTTCCACCCCCTTGTCGAGTAGAACCTAACTAAAGTGGTCTAGTTGCAGAAATAGATGGAGGTTGGTTGTACCTACTACAGGCAGCGCTTATACCACTCACAAAAATCCTTTGGGGCACAGCCTGCCTAGACTCGAACCCACGACTTTTGAAATCAATCGAGTAGCCGAGCCGCGACGAGGGAACCCAACACCGCTCTTTGCATATTATATTATAATAACCTCGATTAGTGCGATGTAAACTGATGGTGTAGGTACATACACACACATACACACACACATAAAGGACCTTCAGAGATATTTCCTTAATATTTACAGAACTTCTTCGATTTCCTATTACTATGATTTGTACGTTGCCAGGAATTTATGTCTATTAGTAACACTATAAATTAACAGGTTCGATTCCTGGCTAGGGTAATGATTTTTACGAAAATCACGGGTTAACTTTTAGTTTTTTGTCAAAATCGGTTATAGCTTAAGATATAATAACATGATTGAAGGCCCACGTAATGTGTGTGTGTATGTGTGTCGATGCAGGGTTACAGGATGGAGTGTCCGCCTGGATGTCCGACGGCTGTGTACGAGCTGATGCGGGGCTGTTGGCAGTGGAGCGCTCTCGACCGGCCCACCTTCCGTGATATACACCACGCCCTCGAGCACATGTTCCAAGATAACTCTATCACTGAAGGTATTACACACACACACACACACTATACTACCGTATGTATACGAGTGTCGTTATACACCATGTAACAACATTATATATATATATATAATATGTACAGAGGTGGAGAAGCAACTGCAGGAGGCGAGCGCCGGCGGTGGTAAGAAGGCAGCCGGTGGCGTGCAGCTCCGTCGTCCCACCAACCGGCGCGGGAAGCAGGCGCCAACACCACCGAAACGTACCAGGTTAGTGTATGGTACACACTGCTGGCTGGCTGTACCTATGTGTCGATACCACCATACTATATACGGTACGGGTGATGATCGTATGTCCTTTCATATGTTACAGCCTGCTCTCATCGTGCTCGTCCTTCCGTGAGTCGCAGTACGCGAGCGAGGAGCAGCCGCCGGAGCCGCCGGCTAGTGTCAACGGTGGTGGGGCGCGCCGCGAGCCATCCTCCGAGGGTTCGCTGGCAGAGGGCACGCCCGACACCGACGAGTCTGGTGGCGAGGGGGGGGCCCGACACAGGCCCAAGCGGCGGCACCACGTCCCGCCTGTCGCCGGTAAACATGGTGTCACTGTTGCCGCACTCGAGGTGCAGAACGTGAAGCGAGCCATCAACAGGTACGGGACGTTGCCGAAGGGGGCGCGCATCGGTGCCTACCTCGAGTCGCTGCGAGCGTCGGCCGCCACATCCGCGCAGCCGCCGCCGGCACCCGCCTCCGCACCCTCGCCGCCGGTACCATCCGCTGAGCCGCCAGTCGGCTCGCCGCGCGCCCTCCGGACTACACCGCACATGATCCGGTCCAACTCGTCGGGTGGCGTCACTGCAGGCGGGGGCAGCGCGGGCGGGGGCTCGCCCCGTCTCGCGCGACAACCGGCCCCGCTGCGCTCGTTCGCCGGGTCACCGGCCAAGCCGCGGCCTCGGCTCGCCGACCTCGAGTTCCCCCCGCCGCCGCCGGAGCTGCCGCCCCCGCCGGACACGGCACCCCTCCCGGCGCCGCCCAACACGCCCGCGCCCACGCCCGCGCCCGCCGCCAAGCGCGCCATGAAGGAGATGCTCGAACTGAAGCTAGTTGCCGAGATAAAGGAGCGAGCGGACAAGAAGAAGCACCGAGCGAAGGAATCACCGCCCTCCGCCTGCCCCCCGGGTCCAGCCCTCGGCCCCGGCCCGGGTCCCGCCGTTGATGAGCCGCTCTCCCACGTCGACCCTGTGACGCGGCTCGTCTCCGAACTATCCGAGAGCCTAAACGTGGAAGGTAACCGACGCGGGCCCACGGTCCCCGCCCCGGCGGCCCGCCTCACCGTCGACGACGCCGACGACACCGTCTCCCCTATCGACCTCAAGGCCGGCCTCCGCAAGACGTCCTTCTCGGGCGCCTCCGCCGCCGAACCGAAGCGGACAGATATCGACTCCAAGGGCACAGACTTCAAAGCTCAACTTAAAAAAGTCGAAACGAACAAAAAGTGTATATCGAATGCGAAGGAGGAGGAGAACGGGCGCTCTATCATCGACTTTAAGTCGAGGCTGAGGAAAGTGGAGAGCGGTCCCGGCGGCGGTAACGGTGCCATCGGCGGTAAGCCATCGCCGGAGGAGAGCAGGCGGAGCGAGCCGGACCTAGAGGAGGAGGAGGACAAGCGGCGCAGCACCGGCAGCATCAGCAGTCTCAAGAAGTTGTGGGAGAGCAAGGAGAACGAGGAGGCGGGTCGGAGCGAGGGCGGGGGCTCGCCCGAGGCGCGCGCCCGCCCTGCCCCGCCGGCCAAGCCGCGCGGTATATACGCTACGCCGGCGGCTAGCGGCGCGGGCGGCGGTGGGTCGTCATCAGGTGGTAGTGAGGAGGACGAGCTGCTGACCGGTCTGCGTGCGTCGCTCGAGTGTTGCGCGAGCGAGGTTCGCCGCGGGTGCGGTGCCGCCGGAGGGCGGGGCTCGCTGTGGCGGCTCCAGACGGCGGAGCGGCTGGCGGTGCTGGGCGCGGCGTGTGCGACCGCCGCCCTCGGCGCCCGGCTCTCTCCGGCGCTACGCGTCCAACTCCGCGCCGCCGCTGCACGTATAGAACACGAGGCCCGCGCACTCGCCTCGCCGGCACCACACCACCATCACCTTGCAGACGCCGTCGACACCGCACTCAAGGAACTTGCCAACATCGTCAACAGGTAGCTTAGTTACACTACACATAGCGTACATACTCTACTCACTATACCCATCTATACATACATACAGCTATACTAGTAGTTCGCCCCGAACTGAGACCTCACGAGTTTTTTCAGCGTTTATTATATTTCAGCGTAAAGTACTAAAATGTATAATATAACGACGAAAGACTCCAAATACGACAGGTCTATCTTATTTGAATGATAGGTGCCTAGTATCGGTATTATCTGACATTGGATGATTTAGAGAATCCAAACACGATAGGCATAACTTGTTGTTGTTGTTAAGTTCTAAAAGCATAGGCCAGCTCAATCATCACACCCTGGACATCCGTTGACTCTTTATTTTTACTCAAGACATTTTGAATGTGTCCAACATAATATCCAGAAGATAGTAATTCCTTTCCTTCCTTCCTTATGTATCTACTTATCATAATGTTACGTAAGAGGAAACGAGAAGACAAGCTCGAGAACGAGAATATATTAGAGAAGTTTGAGGCCAATATGTCCTGTAATAAGTCCCTAAACTAAAATATAACAAGTCAATAAAAATTATAAAAAAATGAGTCACAAATTTTATAATTATCAGAGTCTCTAGATCGGCTAGAACCGAACATTCCTACTATTTAATACTATCCACCACTATTATTGTAAAACAGCCCATGATTATGAAATAAATAATTATAGGAAATGAAGCAAAGAGAGTTCGGACGATTTGGGGCAAAGTAATAAATTTCTATAAATTTTAAATTTAAATAAATTTGGATTAAGAATATTGTAAATAGTAAGCGTGTTACATTGTGAATTTGTGATGCTACACCTTCGTTATTTTTCTTTTGCAATCACAATGTTACACAAACACGCTTACTATTTAAGTACAATATTCTTAATCCAAATTTATTAGATTTTATTTTCTATTTTTTAGTTGGACTTTTTTTATTAAAGCGTGTTTTTTTTAGTTTTTTATTCTATTAATTTATTTTATACTTTTTGGTCTTTGATAACTTAATATGTTAGATCGGACCCTGGTTACTATTGAAAGACAAACTACTCGTCAAGACGATTCTAACGAGCCTAAACTCGATGAGGTTGTGTCGTTTCATTGCGAAGTTCCTATGACCACCTTCCAGTTCCATCATCAGACCCTGGTTACCATTGAAAGACAAACTACCCGTCAAGGCGATTCTAACGAGCCCAAACTCGATGGGGTTGTGTCGTTTCATTGCGAAGTTCTTATGACCACCTTCCAGTTCCATCATCAGACCCTGGTCACCATTGAAAGACGAAACTACTCGTCAAGACGATTCTAACGAGCCCAAACTCGATGGGGTTGTGTCGTTTCATTGCGAAGTTCCTATGACAACCTTCCAGCTCCATCATCAGACCCTAGTCACCATTGAAAGACAAACTACTCGTCAAGACGATTCTAACGAGCCCAAACTCGATGAGGTTGTGTCGTTTCATTGCGAAGTTCCTATGACCACCTTCCAGTTCCATCATCAGACCCTGGTTACCATTGAAAGACAAACTACCCGTCAAGGCGATTCTAACGAGCCCAAACTCGATGGGGTTCTGTCGTTTTATTGCGAAGTTCCTATGACCACCTTCCAGTTCCATCATCAGACCCTGGTCACCATTGAAAGACAAACTACTCGTCAAGACGATTCTAACGAGCCCAAACTCGATGGGGTTCTGTCGTTTCATTGCGAAGTTCCTATGACCACCTTCCAGTTCCATCATCAGACCCTGGTCACCTTTGAAAGACAAACTACTCGTCAAGACGATTCTAACGAGCCCAAACTCGATGAGGTTGTGTCGTTTCATTGCGAAGTTCCTATGACAACCTTCCAGTTCCATCATCAGACCCTGGTCACCATTGAAAGACAAACTTCTTGTCAAGACGATTCTAACGAGCCCAAACTCGATGGGGTTGTGTCGTTTCATTGCGAAGTTCCTATGACCACCTTCCAGTTCCATCATCAGACCCTGGTTACCATTGAAAGACAAACTACTCGTCAAGGCGATTCTTGACGAGTAGTTTGAATGAATGAACTATGAAGTATGGATAATGAGATAATTCCTGCAGATTCCCTCCAGCTCTATCATCAGATCAGTTCCATGGTACCATATTATTGTCACCGAAGTTACGCCCTTTCATTTGATACCCCACTCGGGTATATTTGCAGTATAGTTTGTGTGCCATATAGGTAGATCCCCTTTTGGACCCCTATCTCCGTAACCCCCTGACCGATCCTGCTCATGTTCGAACTTAAAAATTCTATGGACCTCAACTACTTGTATACCAAAAATCATGAAGATCAGAGCAACGGTACTCAAGTTATCGTCGAACAAACATACAAACATACGAGCGACCGACCCTTCTCAACACTAGACCTCTCTCGCTTCGCTCGTTCGGTCAACTATGACATTAGGGTGTCCGGTAACGAATGGATAAGCGGGCTACTTTTTTTTAATTTGGCACCAGGGTGACCATCCATATTATAAACTAAATATAATAATATGACATTGTTCCAGGTAAAGTGAAGAAGGGGTACGTCTACTGTACAATACTCGGATACAACCGACGCGATGCGACGAGCGAGCGTCTCATGTACATAATTTGTTATGTATTGTCAGTGCCAAATGTAACGAGTGGCTATCGTAGTAGTATATAATTATATAATATACCTACCTATACTTACAGACGCTATAATCTACTACAGTCTATACATGGTGTATCAAGAGAGGTGGATCAACTGTTGCTGGGGGGTCGGATGGGGAGCCCCTGTATGTTCTGCTATATTCAATCGTTCAAAAGTTATTAGGACTATAGTGAAATTTTAGCCTTAAATCAGATATCAGCCTGTTCTTCGCAATTACAGCCAAACTATCAGGTTTGCGATTCTGCCTTTTTTTTAAACAATAGTGGACCTTTTGCACCCCTATACTAAAAGAAAGTCTTTTTTTAAACCTCATGTTGACATATTTCGGCATTCTATGATTCTATAAAAAAAAACACATATAATTATTATTTTTGAAACCTTTATTAAAAAGTACTGGCTTTCAGGAAGAATAAACCCTGAAAGTTTCATTCGGCTAGAACTGGGACATCAAGTTGAAAAATGTACCTGTATTTTGTTTTTTTTTTGGTATAAAAAAAATTACTTAGCAATATTTTTTAACAACTATTTGTGTATTTTTTAAACAAAGTATTTGTGTATTTTTTTTCTGGACTGTCGTATAATACTTAATCTCGTTAATTAACTTAAAAATAGAAAACGTTATCAACACTTACCTAATAATGTCGATTATTGGCAAGTTTTGGACTATTAAGTATAAATCTATCACTCTGATTGGTGTAGGGGTACAAAAAGTCAACTAAAAAAGGCAAAATTTAAGACCTGATAGTTTGGCTGTAATTGCGAAGTTGTGGTTAAAATATGATTTTTCTAAAGTCCAAATAATTTTGAACAATTGGATGTAGTAGAAGATACGAGTTAAATTTATACTGAGGTCCTTCACTCCCCAGCAACCGATGATCTACCCCACTTGTTACACCGTCTATACAGGGTGAATTTAAACATGGGCCTTCAGGGCCTAAACTATTAGAGATAGCGAACAATTCTGAAAGGAGTTGCGTGTCCGATTATGACAAAAATATAATGGCATAATTAGATTATTGTCAAAGTCATTACCCTAGCCAGGAATCGAACTTGTTGATTTTGCAATAAAATAATCATCATATATTTTTATACCAATTGGTAGTGTTCTTGGAAACAACTATAGTTTTGCAAATCAAAGGATATAACTTATTTTAGTAGTGTTAGGTAACAAACTGCTGCACAAAAAATATTAAATGTTTTTGTTACATTTTGTGTAATGTAGAGAATTTTGTCCTTAATTAAAAACATTAAGTAAAATATTATTTGTCTTCTCTATACTTCTGCTTTTATTTTACCAGAGACGGAAAGATAATTTTTATTTTTAAGATTTACTTTTATTTTTAAATAATACATATTTTAATAAATCTGTGGACATATAAAAGTCTGTAATTGTAAAATATCCAGAAAAAATAAACACAGGTTTTCTTAAAATCGTTAGCTGAACACGATACGGTGATTATTTTTTTGCAAAACTAACAGGTTCGATTCCTGTCTAGCTAAGGTAATGACATTAAAAAAATCTAATAATGCGGTTTTAGTTTTTGTCAAAATCGGGTACGCATTACTTACTCATAACATACTCGTTTTAGAAATGTTCGCTATCTCTTATAGTTTAGGATATATAGCCCTGAAGGCCCATGTATAATATTCACCGTGTATAGTGTGATATCGTATCGCACGTCATTACAATATACATTATACCTGTTCGTATTATAACTATACATATTATAACTAGGTATGTACTTATTTATGATTATTATTATGTTGGCGGCACTTTGTTAGCGCTCGTCGATACTCGTCTCCGATTGGTCGGCGAGTGGTGACGTTATTTAATTTAGCGTACTGTGATACGGCTTTTAGAAATCGGTATGATCATTATGCTCAATTATTTTCTTTTATCTTAAATCGTATTAATCGAAATCTTAGGGTATTATAATGAATTGCTTGTACGTTCTATATCAACTGTGGCGATGCGGTGTAATTGTCATCCAACAATAACATGTTGGATGACAATTATACGTGACGCGATAGTCGTGCGACGTAACGTGACGCGACAGACGCACGACTGTCGCACGCACTTCGCTACTACATTGATTATGCTAGTCTTTATTATTATCATAATAAAATATTGTATAACTTTAAGAGTAAATATTATATACGTAAGTTTTCCTATAATATGTATATGATGTTAATGCAATTTATTTATATTGCATAAACGACACTATTTTAGTAACCAATGTAAAATTAGGTATTTTATATGAACGAGGCACTCTGGAGCTGTGCGGAGGAGATGAGAACGAATTTATTAACTATGAGATGGGAGAGGGACGAGCGCGCTTGACGCTCGTTGTGACGTGACGCGTTAACGCGCCCGCGTACTGACGCTCTCGTTTTAACGTGCGTTAGTGACGCTTGACGCAGACTGGTGTGATAAAGATATGAATTGAATGTTTCTCGTAATATTATTATGTGTGTTAGCAACAATAGCACAGTTGTTAGAAGACTCGGTGACTAGCTCCCTCATCAGCGACGTCAGCATCTGTTCCAGTAGAGGAGGTCGCGAGTTCGCTTCTAGTCGCGGTGCTATTGTTGGAAACTAATTATTGTATAATAATAATATTTATAGAAATATAAATACTCAGACACATAGATAAGCGTGTGTGTGAGTGTGTGTGTGTATGAAGATCTGGGATAGGTAAGGAAGGACTGCTTTCAGAGTGCTTTACTATTACACCTACGTTTTCGTGTCTATTTATCATACTTATTATTAAATAAGTATTGAATTTATAATCCGATTATAATAATATAATTTACGACATATACATACATATTATATACCTATAAGCTTGTAACTGTACCTACATTCCACTTGTGTATTTATTATTGTGAAACGTACGTAGGTACGTACGTACTGAGAGGTAAGTGTGTACTCCATGTGTAGGTACCTACAACCACATCCTACGTGTCTCTACAACATACATACATAACAGACCGGAGAGTATCGAATCACTTGACATTAACATATTATGGTGCTTAAAGAAGATAAACGCAATATGCCTGTCGTTTCTAATTAAAATTTGTTAATTTAAATACATGCATAATTTAGTTGTTATGTCTACAGTTTGTTGGGGTAGTGTGTTTTCATACGTTTTGGTATAATTTGTTATTTGTACTATCATTTTATTATAGAAAACATAAACAGACGTAGGTTGGTTGGTACATGTCCTAGATACGGTACCTACACGTAACAAACTACTTTCCATGAAATATATAAACATTTTAGTTGTAGGCGACGGACATGATGTGTTTGTTACCTTTTAGGGGCCATGATTATTTCGTGTGAGTTCGATGGTTTATCACAAGTAAAGACATACACATACTTACACCTAACCTACCTTTCTAATCTATGTTATAGTAAGTTATAGAATCCAAAGATACCGACATGAAAATATTCAATGAAATTGTAATAGGCAATTGAAATAAAATGATTACTTTATGATCAAAATTTGTTTTTACTTCATTTGTTTTACGTGAAGTTGCAGCGAATCACGTTGCAATAGCGAAATATTATAAGTTAATTCGAAAATATATCGGGAAGAGGTAACTCGCTGCAACTTCACCCGGCATGTACCTACCTATCTAAATAATAAATAAACGTATTTATGTAAAATATATCGGGAAGAGGTAACTCGCTGCAACTTCACTCGGCATGTACCTACCTATCTTAATAATAAATAAACGTATTTATGTAAAATATATCGGGAAGAGGTAACTCGCTGCAACTTCACTCGGCATGTACCTACCTATCTTAATAATAAATAAACGTATTTATGTAAAATATATCGGGAAGAGGTAACTCGCTGCAACTTCACTCGGCATGTACGGTCGGCTGCATAATTGCAGACCCATCGTAGAGCACCACAACGGCAGTTAAAAGAATGTTTTCAACACAAGCAAGATTCTAGGCACCTGCTTTAGGTGAAGTTTAAAGTCTTCTAACTCATGAATTTATCAAACAAAACTATTTGAAGAATGAAAACATGCCAGTAATAGTAATTTTTTAACTCTCCCGGGGGCTGCAATTATGCAGCCGACTGTACTGTACGTAAACGTATTTATGTAAAATAAATAAAACAACGTCACTATGTATGTATATTATGAATATATTCAGATAATACATACATTGCCCTTGATAATGGTAAAATATTAGCCATATTATTGAACAAGGTTGCCGGCGCTGGCGGCGGCGTGCACTAGTTAGTACATATTGTGTGGACACGGAGTCGAAGGTACGTAAATTGTATGTATCAGTAGTAAAACTTTTGCTGGGGGGTTGGGTGGGTGACCCCCCCTCCTTGTATGTTCTGCGATATTCAGTGTTTCTAAAGGTTTTTGGAATTTGTTAAAACTTTATTCAAAATGAGATTTCAGCCTGAACTTCGCAATTACAGTCAAACCATCAGGTCTGCGATTCTGCCCTTTTCAAAACTTAGAGCCTTAGATTTATAAAGCTCCAAATCAAATCAAACTGTTTTTTTTTAAATCTCATGTTTACATATTTAGCTTTCTATGGTTATATAAAAAAAATTCGCACGTTATTATTTTTTGCAACCTGTCTTAAAAACTACTGGCTTTCATGAAGAATAAATCGTGAAAGTTTCATCCGGCTAGAACGAATGCATGAAGTTTAAAAATGTACCTACCTAAGTACATAAATAGTCCAAAAAGTGACAATAACAGTGTACCTACTTAGTGTAGCAACATAATGTAACTTGTAAATACATATATAACGCTTCGACTCTGTGCCATCAATGTAGGTACTTGCCTTACTTATTACATTATAATATTATAAAGTATTATTCTAAGGTAAGCATCGCGGATCACTTTACTCATTTAAAGGATAGGTAAGTAGTACATAATTCACCAACTTTACTACTCGGTAAACGTAGGTTGTGTTCCGAGTGTGAAGGTGCAACCAACTGTACCTACATATAGGTAGGTACACAGCATATAGCAAGCATCTCTATCCGACACTAAACCTCATTCATTATATCTAATTATAAATGCAAAAGTTTGTTTGTCTTTGTAATCTTCACAATCGAAATGCTATGAAAAATATAGTGTAGCAAAGACTTGGGTGGACAAGCGGAGGAAATCGCGGGGGGAAGCTTTATAGTATAAAATTATAATAACTTCAAATAACCTTATATATCTTAGCTAAGCAGCCGTTCGACATTATAATAAGTACATAGAAGACTCAGGATTTTTTATTGGTACTTACTAATAATGAAAAATACCTACACTTCAAAGATCTCTAAGGCCGCCCAGTATAATAATATATCATATTTATACTTTAAGGGGCAGCCATTGAAGCACAATCAAGGTTGGGATGCCGCGTTGAATAATAATAAGAGATGTCGTTAGTGAGGTAGTTAGGTACGTGTCTACCAGAGTTTGTTGTGATAGAACTTGACGTCGAAGTATCCTTGCGTGGTGAGTTGTGAGTCGCGACGCTCGAGTGAGGCGGGCGAGCGTCGCGCCGCCCCCGCCCCGGGCGTGGCGCCGGTCGTGCCACCCGTCTCGCCCAGGCCGAGCCACTGCGGTCGCTTCAGGGCGCCCCCGCCGCCGGGCGTCGTTGTGCTCTCCTCACCGTCCGCCACCATCGTATCGATCGGAGTGAGAACACCGTATCCAGGCTCTGGCTCTGGATCCTGCTCACACTCTGGCTCGGCGATGTCTTCCGTCGTCGCTGGCTCCGAGTCTCTGTATCCACAATCACAACTCATGTCAACGACACTATCGGTACCTACGTACATACAAATAATATTATTATCTAACAACATGAAGACAATTATATAGGTACTCACTCACTCACTCACTCAGTCAGTTGGTCGACAGCTCGCTCGCTGACATCTCGCTACGTGTAAGTAAAGTACCTAGGTACTACACGTCCATTGTTGATTGAAGGCCGTTATATCCTCATTCGACATATCACTACATAGTATAAAACAAAGTCGCTTTTTCTTTCCCTATTTCCCTTTGACTGCTTAAATCTTTAAAACTACGCAACGGATTTTGATCCGGTTTTTTTAATAGATAGAGTGATTCAAGAGGAAGGTTTATATGTATAATACATGCATAATATAGCCGTGCGAAGCCGGGACGGGTCGCTAGTTGTTATTAAACAACTAACCGTCCTGGCAAACGTTGTTTTGCCATGTACAAAAATATATATAAAAGAAAAAAAATGGTTGTCTGTCAAGTCGGTTTACGGACGAAATTTTTATGTGATAACATCTTAGGAAACCGATAAAAATATAAATTATTATTTTTTCATTTTATGTAGGTAGGTACTTACCTACTTATTTTTTTTTCATTTTAGTAGGTAAGTACATATTTTTTCCTATAAATATAAGTCTTCTATTCGTCGCTCATAACCATACCACAAGCTCAGATGATATTATTATTATTAAACAATAATGTGACTTTTGACATGACGTCACCGGAACGTGAGGATGACGTTACACAATAGGAACATGACATGACGTCAACTTTTTTGTGAATGCAGGTGTTCCATCAATGTATAAGACGTTATCACATCAAAAAATTAAAAATAGAATAGAATACAGGGTGATTATTATCATATCTGGGTAACTTACTATTACAAGTCAAAAACTAAATAATGAAAAGGGAATATATACAATAGAAACAATCAGTTGTCAACCTAGCTAGAGATACAGTCGCGCCTGCGCCGCGCCGCACCCCGGGCGTGGGCGTGGGCGATCTAGGTACACCTACCTACTAGTAGCCCAGCTCTAGGTAAGTAGGTACCTTATAATATTATAATATTCACCGTGCATATCGCAAACATAGTGAGGCTTTAAAAAAAAAATGTATAGTTCCATGTGTCCGGATAGATGGCGCTACTAGGTAGAGAGTAGGTAACGTTAACAACGAATTATTTAGGATTTTATCAACCTTTCCAAATTTTAAGGGAAGAGAATGCGCATTAACACTACTGATATCTCCCTTACTATTTTACGAACGCAAAAAATGTCAGTCTTGACATATGGCCAGAGACAACTCGAATATAGATAGCTCCATCTGTCGAGCGATTAGGAATTAATTAATAAAAAAAGTATGTTTGAAATAGCCGTAGCTACATGCAGCTATAAACTAGTTATGTACCACACATATATAGTAATGTAGGGACTTTTAATTATACAGGTCTAATATTTTACATGGGCCTTCACGGCTATAGCCTTTACTTAGATCTCAGATCTTAGAACTTAGATGACGAAAAATACTGTAACAAAATGCGTGTCCGATTTTGACAAAAATTAAAACTGCATCATTAATATTTTTGAATTAGATTTTTATTTCTTTTGATTTGCTATAACTATGTTTGTTTCCGGGAATTAATTTCGATTAGCAATGGTATCGATTAGTAGAAAAAAAGTTTTTTTTACTAAAAGGTAAAAAAAGTGCAGTTTTAGGTTTTGTCAAAATCGAGCAGGCACCTCCTTTCACATTTTTTTTGCTATATCTTATAGTTTAGAATATAGTCCTGAAGGCCCACGTAAAAACTCACCCTGTATAGACCTGAAGGCGCATTTAAAAATGTAGACTGTATATGGATGGAAAAATGTAGACTGTATTGGTCGACTGTACAGTCAACCAACAAAAATAGAGGCTCATCGTACACTTCTAAATAAAATTGTTTTTATTTAAGTCATAAAAGTTAAAGAAAAACATTCCTTATAATATATTATATAGAAGTGTACTGGGTGGGCCTATCGTTACCGAATGCAATCAGTACAGTGGAGGGTCATAAGTCGAGTAGCACCTGTTATATGTTGGTATGTTGCTCTACGTATTGGTTTAATGTAAACTTTGTGAGAGAGAGACAGTTACTTAACTTATACCAACAACTGTACCATATTATATATATAATATAAATGAAAGAAAAAAACAAATTCTATGTTTGTTTATTGCAAATAATTAAACATAAAAAAATATCACAGTGCATATAAATTATAGTCTAATAAAGTGTATTTAAGTTAACTACTATAATTAGGTAGGTATATATACGTTACGTACGTACGTATAGTATACCCATATTTTAAAGAAATTCGTACGCTTGTAAGTTGTAATACGTCCGCCTCTGTCCACCTGTCGTTATCTCAGATAGTACATACATACATACATATACTCAACTACTTAATATGTGTACGAGCGACCGAGACGTGCGAGTGTCAGTACAAGGTAGGACCGGGGCGGCGCGGGCGCAGGCGCAAGCGCGGGCGTCGGGCTACTTGCTACATACATACCTACGTAATAATATATATACATATTATACTAGCTGCGCCCCGCGGTTTAACCAGCATTCGATATTTCTTTTTATATGAACCTTCTGACAATAAAAAACAAAACACAGCGTGATGCCGTTATCAAAGAAAATAGGGATTCATTTTTATAAAAATAATTAGATATTAGTAAATGTTGTGCATGTTATAATATAGACGGTAAGAAAGTCATCGGAATAACATGTTTATACAGGGTAATTTTTTTACATGGGCCTTCAGGGCTATATCCCAAACTATAAGAGATAGCGAAAAATGTTGAAAGGAGTTGGGTGCCCGATTTTGACAAACTCTAAAACTGCATTATTCGATTTTTAAAAAGGCATTACCCTAGCCAGGAATCGAACCTGTTGATTACGCAAAAAAATATCATTCTACATTTTTAGCTAGCAAGCATCATAGTATGGCAAATCAAAGGAAATTGCTTATTTTTGTAGACTTCTATTATTTTCATGCCATCTATCCCTGAAAGACGTAGTAAGGAGGTATGTCTAATGAAGTAAGAAACTACTGCACTCAAAACATAAATTGTTTTTACAAATTTTATGAAAAGAAGACCATTAAAAACATTGGGAAAAATATTACTTCCCCTTTATGCCTCATACGCTATTATTTTGCCACAGACGGAAAGATTAAAAATTGTAGAAAACTACAAAAAGGGCTATTTTCTTTCATTTGCCATTGTATGTTTGTTTTCAGAAATTGATTTTCAGCAACATCATCGATTAGTATAACAATAAAGGTGATTATTTGTTTTGCAAAATCAACAGGTTCAATTCCTGGCTAGGAAAATGACTTTAAAAAAAATCTTTTGATACAGTTTGTGTTTGTCAAAATCGGGCACGCAACTCCTTTCAGCATTTTCCTCTAACCCCTATAGTTTAGGATATAGCCCAGAAGGCCTAATGTAATCACCGTGTATAAGGTGGAATGTTGGTTGAATTAATATATTAAATATGCATGTACGTGTGTTTGTAGTCGACCGACGACGGCGACAATGACGGCGGCGAGCGGTCTCTTGGTTGACTATAGTAATGTACGAGTAAAGTGAGATAAGGGTAGTGTGAGATTCATGCATAATATGGCTGGTGTGATGGTGCCGCATGCGCATAGTAGCGATAGTTCCACACGTCTATGACGTCGTCACGTCGTCGTACACCTTGTTGGCTACCTTCATTCATTCATTATAACATTAATAACCTTCTGTCACAATAACAACACTCATTTAACACTGCATGTGCTATTTATATTCAAATAATAAGTATAACTAAATACAAACAATAGGCACGATACGTAACGACAATAATTTTGATAAATAGTAAATAAATCATGCTTAAATATTACATAATAAACGTCGCGCCGCGCTCGGTAACGTACCTAAGTGATACTTCAGTTAGGTTATAGATCGATGTTTCTTGACGTTGTAATGTGAAGGCCCAATGTAAGCACAAGAGCTAGACAAGCAACGAGTTAACTAAAGTCTCACTTAGGAACATTATTATGAATACTTAAAACAACAAATAAATGCAAGCATTTGAAACGTAGGTACCTACATCGATCGTACACGTACACGACTGTCGATAGCCCAAGCAAAGTAATCAGATACAACATAATAATGTATTATGATTATATCGCAGGTAAAATAGATCACATCTCATCACCACCATTCTACGAACAATATATTATGTACTTTGTTATATTAGTATCTTGTAACTAAACGAATTTTAAGTATATTTATCTACAAACATTTTGTAATAAATTCGTCAAACACGATTCTATGAAGTGACAAAAATGTAAGATTCTTAATTTCCTGGGTTGCTTTCATTAAATATCAAGTGTAAATCTTAATATATATAAATCTCGTGTCACAATGTTTGTCCTCAATGGACTCCTAAACCACTTAACCGATTATAATAAAATTCGCACACCATGTGCAGTTCGATCCAACTTGAGAGATAGGATAGCATACATCTTAATTTATCCCGATATTCCCACGGGATCGGAAGTTACGCGGGTGAAACCGCGGAGGGCAGCTAGTAGAGTAATAAGTTTGACTAAACGGAGATTTGTCAAACAAACCAAAAGTAATTCGATGTAATCTTCAATTCGATCGTTTCCCTGCTATATAATCGTAATATTGAAGAAAAAAGAAGAAGCCATATAATTTAAATACGTTATGTACTTCATCGGTCGAAATTTAGAAAATTTGAGTACAGTTGCCTTTGCTTTACAAACGATATATTATTATTTATCTATAGGTAAGTATATAATAACAACGGAACAGTGAGATTGCCACCCCCCCAATCCCCTCCCCCTCGCATATAGTACAGCACCAAGTAATAGTAGATTATGCATCAAGGGCATAATGCAATGTCTTATGTTGTGGGTGGCATATTGAACCCCGAGTGTAACAAGGGACCCTCGGGTTAACTCCTGAGCGAAGCGAGGGAGTTAAGTAGAGTCCTGAGTGAAGCGAGGGGTTCAAGCCGCCCAAGACGAAGACATGCTTTATCCCGAGGTGCATACTCTACTTTTCATACCGTCAATCTAATTTTTTTTTTAATTCTTTCCCTATTTGAAAAAAATCAACTTTTAAAAAAAATGGGGCAATTGCAATGAGATGGTAGCATGATGGTAAATATTTGGTAGGTATTATAGGCAAAACCTATTTGCTTAGACCTAACGTAACAATCAAAATAAAAAACATAAATCGTGGCCTGCTAGATTTTTGTAGACCAATCAAATTACTGACTATAAACAAAACCTATTTGCTGAGACCTTTAAAATTAAAACCAAGAGTTTTCACACGAATTTCAACGTTCCAAATTCAAATCACTTTATTCCCTTGGGAGTTTCATACAACATTATCTCCCTTGGGAATAAAGTCTTGCTTTAAGTTGAGGTTAATAGGGCTTTAATCCGTAAGCAAAGTGCTGCAGGTGTGAAAAAGTGCATTACCGCCTCATAGTAGTTATAATAATCTTCCATAGTCATAATAACTTTATAAAACGTTGCACACCGTCATGTAGTATCTCAAACGAAAGGTCTTAACGAAGACTACAATTTTTTAAAATAATGTTCAAAATATAATACCTACAATAAAAGTGAGTTCGCATATTTTATTAGAAGCTTTACTACCTCTCGTTTGGTACCTAGTTTGCTCAAATGCGGATAAATGGTTATCGCAATAACCGACAACATCAAAAATCTATAGAGTGACATCTTTGTGAAGTCATAGTTGCCACTTTAGAAAGTGGCAACATGGATTTTTATAATCAGAAAGCCCCACTAATTCCAAGGATACCTTTTGTCGCTTTAAGTGGTGCGGGTGCCATCTATGAAGTCACAAAGTTGGCGCCTGAACCGACAGCCGACAAAATCTAAACCTATCAGGGCCCCATCTTTGTGACGTCATAGACGCCTCCTCCCACTACTTTACGAAGCGACAACATGCATTTTGCTAATGAGTAAGCCACGCTGATTCCAACGATACCTGTTGTCGTTCAAACTTTCCTGTCGTATTAAGTAAAGGGATTAGGCTTGTGCTATGGTTGCCAGATAACTGTTAAGTAAATACTGTAATATATAATATTACAGTTAAAGCTACTACCTCATTTAATTAAAGGTCCGTCTAATAAACTTTTTCTTTTTTAAATAAATAAGGATTGATTATGTACTTGTTTTCTCAAACTAGCGCCATCAAAACTCGTTATATTTAGTTATTTATATATTTTTATGCATAATATTATATGTATTTATATTGTAAATGGGCATATAGGTATGTAAAGTAAAGTAAACCCAAGGTCGTATATTTATGTTACCTATTTACTATATGTGAGTGGGGGGGCGAGTGGAGCCGCGTGCTAGTTCGTTAGGTAACTAGCTAGCGTAGCCAGTTAGTGTAACTATATAGTATAACGGTGTGTAGGAGGAGATGCGCGTGCGTCACGTGACGTCAGCACACCCGCCGCGGCCGCGCAAAGCTGCGTGCAATAACATCCATATAATATATATATGTACTACCTCGCCTTAAGAGCAGCGCGAACTGTTATAGTTATACTAATTACATTATCTATGTAGATATATTTATATAGTTAAGTTAGTAAGTGAACGAGTATGTTTGTGTGTTGGTTGCTTTCATACAAATTTCGAATACCGCACGTAGGAACTATAGTATACATAATGTATAGGTATATAACGAGATCATTTCACGCTGCTTTTGAGATAAGATTGTCTATACACTAGTCTACAATTGGATTGTTCTAACTACAAGCTATCTCATTTATTAATGAAAATAACACGTTTGTATTTATTGTAAGAAACTGTCTCAAAGCAAAAATAATTATAATTTAAAAAAAGTGAAAAAAAAAAATGGCGAAAAATGTATAACGCTTACCCGTTAGCAGCGGCGCCGCCATGGTGGTCCGCGTCACCCCCGTGGATCACCTGGAACACGTACGGTACGTACATTATATACACATATAGTATATATGTACATGACATGAACTGTAACACTATGACTGACACAACTGTACCATGGTTACTTTACTTATTATGTTAAAATATCTATATCTTTACATAGTATGTAGCTTTTTCTGTCTGTCCCTATGTATGCTTAGATCTTTAAAACTACGGATTTTGATGCAGTTTTTTTTAGTTAAAGTGATTCGAGAGGAAGGTTTATATATGTATAATGTACAGCCGTGCGAAGCCGGGGCGGTTCGCTAGTTGGAGTATAATGGGTACTTGACTATATTATACAGGGTGAATTTTTTACATGGGCCTTCAGGGCTATACCCTTAACTTTAAGAGATAGAGAAAAATGCTGAAAGGAGTTGCGTGCCCGATTTTGATAAAACTATCGCTGTCTCTTATAGTTTAGGATATATTTAATAAATATTAATTATTATTATATTATTACAAGGAAGGAAGATCGGGTGTTGTAAACTAACACACACATATAGACGGGCGTGGTTGAGGAGGCGTCGCGTCGCAGTGTGCGTCCTACTCACTGCCGATGCCGGTGCCGCTGTATCTGTGCATCCGAGATTGTGCATACAACACACACACGCACAACACACACACACACACACGCAACGTATGGACGAGGAGGACATGCCCGATATAAATATGAACATGTAGGTAGGTAGGTACAACATACCGATGCAATAGTTGAATGGGGCTTGTGAGCGGTGAACCGTCCGACCGCGGGCGACTTGGCTGCGACCGACGACGATGACGGCGTGCTCGCTCCAGGTGACGCCGCACTTGCAACACATACGTACATTATATACAATGTTATATTTGTTCATTGATCACTTCATGTGCGAGGCCTGGAATAAGGCCTCGAACTATCTACACACAATATAGTTTCATAGGAACCGGTCAAGTAGTTTTCACGTGTTTAAGTAACAAACATACATACATACAAACACTTACGCATCTATACTAATATTATAAAGCTTTGTTTGTTTGTTTGTTTGAACGCGCTAATCTCAGGAACTGCTGGTTCGAATTGAAAAATTCTTTTTGTGTTGGATAGTCCATTTATCGAGGAAGGTTATAGGCTACTTTTTATCCCGATATTCCCACGGGATCGGGAGTTACGCGGGTAAAACCGCGGAGCGCAGCTAGTTAATAATATGCAAGTATTAGGTACCTAACCTACATAAGTATTTGGAAATGTTACCATAATATAATTAACAATACCTACTTATTACATTACATTACAGCTATTGTATTTACATAATGATTTATTTATATATAATCTTCAGGACTATCAAACTAATGAGTGACTATAATATAACATGATTGCGTACCTCCTTGTCTTGTTACCCCCATCTTACATAATTACATTATACTAAACGTACGATCGTACATTAATACTGTCTGTGCACGCGATCGATCACACGATGTACTTCGTGCGAGTTACATAACAACTTCATGTGACATAATATACAGGGTGAATTTTTGTACATGGGCCCCCAGAGCTATATCCTCCACCTTAAGAGGTAGTGAACAATGCTGAAAGAAGTAACGTGCCTAATTTTGACAGAAATTAAAATTGCGTATTTTGATTTTTGAAAAATCATTTCCCTCCTCTTGATTTTGCAAAAAAAAAAATCATCCGATATTTTTACAAGTACCGATCCATCGTATAGCTAATTTTGCTAGAAAATTTTAGAAAACTACAAAAAGGGACTTTTTCTTTGATTTGCCATTGATAAATAAATAAATATTCATAGTAATTATTTTTCCCAATCTTAATCGCGTATTTTTTATATTTATTTACATGACTATTGTAACATAGTCGAAACGTAATAATTACTATGAATACAAATCGCGTGAGTTTTAAAAGTTATTTTTTTTGCCGTATGTATTTGTATGATTGTTTCCAGAAATTTAAATCGTTTGGAACGAAGTTCCTTTCGACAGACAGACAAAAAGACATTGATTTGACAGATTATTGGATATCCAGTCTTTGAGTCAGTCAGTTTAAGAGGAAAGGGTACCGACGCTCTCTCCATACAAACGTAGTCGACTGTTTCCTCCCTGAATAATGACACTATAGCAAATATGTTTGCTGCATAAAACTTATAACTGCCTAATAATTAATTTTGTATTGAATGCTGGCAATACCACGTATTATACCATTTCAGAATCTCAGTGAAATAGGCAACTTTTTTTAAATTTGGCACTTGGTGACATTTACACCGGAAAAGATTAAAGGTTAAAAAATTAAAAAAACCATGAAGATTAAGTTAAATCTTAGTTTAAAAAACTTTGTATGTGTCATAAAAAATATTGTTTGCATTCAATAGCCCATTTATCCTGGAATACTATCCAAAAAACAGATTGGGATAATTCCTTCATTTGCAGTTTTGGCATCACAAAACATACAGAACGGAATGTTTTTTTTTTTAATGGATATCTCGGACATCGAGTGTCTTTCATAGAACATAACTTTCGTTTTTCTGATCCGGCACAGTATCCTCTATCCGTAGATGCCCGCTTGGCCATTCATTACCGGACACCCTGTATATCATGATATCCTCGAACCCTGGTTTTGTGCAATCAAAATATTTGTGTTAGTTTAATTATCCGGGGAGGAAACAGTCGACTACGTTTGTATGGAGAGAGCGCAGGTACCCTTTTCTCTTAATAGTACAAACGTTTACAGTTTTTCCTACGGTTTTTCGTTTCTCATTTCGTAACGCTTAAACTAGATTGAACTGGTTTTTTTATGAAATAGGTCCCGTCGTAACCCGCGATAAGGAACAAAATATAGGATGTTTATTTTTTTGCAAAATCAACAGGTTCGATTCCTGGCGCTGTTAAGTTTTTGTTAAAATCGGGCACGCAACTCCTTTAAGGATTTTTCGCTATCTCTTATAGTTAAGGATATACCACTGAACGCCCATGTAAAAAAATCACCCTGTATACGTGCGACAAACGAGACACATTCGGTCGGAATGGGACGAGTTCGAGGGATCATAACGATGGATTGTTTAATGTCTATATATCTATCTATATAAAATGATTTGTCCTGAATGACTCACTGACTGACGGATCAACGCAGAGCCTAAACCGCTGATCGTAGAGACTTGAAATTTGGAGGGTGTGTTCTTTGTATGTAGTAAGCATCGGATAAGAACGGATTTTCCGAAATTCTACCCCTAAGGGGGTGAAAAAGGGGGGCAAAGATTGTATGGGACAACGTGATTACTTGATCAATTTTCGACTTCTACGCGGACGAAGTCGCGGGCAAAAGCTAGTCTATATATAAAAATCAATGTTCCTGTTCTGTTGTTCCTGTTCCTTAGTCTCTCGATAAAACTCGAGAACGGCTGAACCGATTTAGATGATTTCGGTTTTGAAATGTTTATTGTAGTCCAGGGAAGGTTTAAACGGTGAGAATTTAAAGATCGGACTTACGCGGGTGAAACCGCGGGGCGCAGCTAGTCTAAGTATATATATTACTATAATATAGTATAGTATAGATGGATAGGTAAGTACCTGTTGTAGCACGAGCCTAGTCGAGTAGGTCGCGCGTTCGATGCCAACATCTGTCGTCCAACATTGTTACTGTAGGTAGTCAGATCGTATGGTATCATCACAAACAGAGGAGGTCGACGTCGGCGGCGCGGGCGTCACTACGTACCTACCTAGCTATAGGTACACATAGGTACCTCCACTATTATACCATCACTAAATAGTATAAAACAAAGTCGCTTCTCGCTACCGCTGTCTATCCCTATGTATGCTTAGATCTATAAAATTACGGTTTTTTAATAGATAGAGTGACTCAAGAGGAAGGTTTTAGAATATGAAACAAAACTACCATGCGTACGAAGTCGCGGGCACCGGATTGTACCTATTATCTATTACACTATGTATGTATGTATTTACAATAACAAAAGTATGATAAAATGAAAGAAATAACTCTGTATGTATGTAGATTTGGATTAACACAAACGTTACTTTATATGTCGATAAAGGGACTAACACGGGTGACGCCGCGGAACGCAGTTAATGAATATATGAAATTACTCCCGTGAAGTATTCCCTTTCGGCCTCAACTCAATATTAAACAGTTTGTCGAAACATATACCTACAATAATAAAAGGTCCCGAAGTAGGTAGGTACGAACTCGTCGTCCTCATAATACCACGACGACCCAGTTGGCACAATGGTCACCATGCCGGACTGTCAAGCACAGGGTCGCGGGTTCGATTCCCGCCTCAGGCAAGTATTTATGCTTAAATATTTGTCTGTGGTCTGGTTGTTTCTATGGATTATTAGTATATATTTACAAAAGAAAAGTAATATAAGTAGTATATCCGTTGTCTAGCACCCATTACACAAGTCTAGTTACTTAACTTGGGGCTAGATGGCGATGTGTGGAATGTCCTGTAATATTTATTTATTTATTTATTTTAATATAATATGTATACAGGGTTATTGGAAATTAATTGACACGGCGTTAAGGGCTTCTTCTGTGCACCTTAACCATCAACTTTTGTTCTACGACTTTTGGAAATTCATTATAAAAATATTCCATACAAAAATAAAAAATTAAATCCAACAGTTCAAATAATACTCAACTCTACGTCTACGTCACAGAATCAATCATAGTAGGTATGGTACAACCCGATCGGGTCGCACGCAGTGCGCCCCGTGCCGATCGCGCGCGCGCACTTGCCGCATAGACATAGAAAATTACCAGACAGTACGAGAAACACTTAAATATTTTTTTTGGGATATGTATTAAGTTTCGACAAAAGTCGTAGAACAAAAGTTGTTTGTTAAGGTGCACAAAAGAAGCCCTTAACGCCGTGTCAATTAATTTCCAATAACCCTGTATAATACCTGATGACATCACCGGATGCTTCAAAGAACTGGGGGCATACAGCGAAGTTATTGTTCTGTCGTATAAGCCTGCCGACACCGTAGTTCTTGATGAGGAACTTCTCCATCTTTGTGGATGGTCCGTCGATGGCGAGCATGTGAGCGCTGAGAGAGTTGTCACGTAGCATGTGATCGAACATGGTCCGACCGTGACCGTGACGCTGCCTATCACCCAACACGTAGAAGTCGAGCACACAGAGCGGCTCCGACTCGCGGACCTTCGACGTCTCGTCGTTCAGGTACAGGTGTTTACGGCCTACCTTCAACAGTCCTATCACCTCGCCCGAACCACTGGAATATAATTATATACATATATTACTTATACATATCATATCATCATAATAATATGGCTCAAATGAAGAGCCCAAGTGCGGAAACAGCCCTACAGGGCTGATAGGGGGGTTAATATATTTAGTTTTACAAAACGAAATATATTATTCTTACAAGTCTGACAAGTTTTTAAACGACTAGTGACGTCACGTCCGTCAATATAAGTCAAACTTGGTGTCGGCATTGCCGATTCCCACCACGGGGCACCGGCTATAAAAGCAAGCGTTCAGGTGAACACGGGCTCTTTAGTTGTTTAGTCGTCGGTCGGTAAGGTAATTGGGTTCGACGCTGCATACAGTAAGACTATTCCACATTATAATATTCTGTCAAGGGGTTCTCTTGAATTGTTTTATAAAGGTAGTTGCTGGTATACAGGGTAATGTTTGACTTAGTAATAAAAGGTGAAATGTGGTTCACTTCACCTTCGACGTCAGTGGCTTATGTTCGCAAAAGGTATCTTCTAAAATATAAAAAAGAATCGCTGAATGTGTTGCTAAGCACAAATCTCGAGAACAGCTGAACCGATTTCGCTCATTCTTTTTTTAGAATATTCGTTGAAGTACGAGGTGGTTCTTACGGAGAGATTTATTTTTAAAATTGCCTGAAAGTCTTAAAAACAACACTGTTCTATACTCCCTTACAAACGATTCGTAATAATACTTAAAAGTCAATTTGAACTTTAATACCATACCATAAAGTTCAAGTTTTAGTAGAGAGGTTCCGGGAAGGCAAAACAATTGAGTGACGTTAGTATTGATGTGAATCGTGTCGCGGTGTTAGTTGTCAAACTACACCTAAACGGCTGAACCGACAATTTTTTGTGTAGGTATATTCGTTCATATTATATTTATTGTATATGGCAAAACAACGTTTGCCGGGCGGGACACCTAGTTTATAATGGAAGTAAACACGTCTCAGGGTAACAGCAAAGTAATAATAAACATATAGGTATGTAGGTATGTATGTATGTATGTTATAATGTATAAATGGAGTAAGTAATATCCATTGTAAGTTCGGTTATTGTGTGTAAGTACACAACTTGAATGAATGGTGAATAGAATTAGGTCAAAGTCGTCGTAACACATGTACCTACCTACCCACGTACACGTCGTCTTCGTCGTCGTGTAGGTAGGTATATACTAACATGGTACGCTACGCATGTACCAGGTCATTTCCTCAGGTTGCAGGTGTTTTTATATGTTGTTAAAGGTGTACACACATACACACACATTACAAATTATGTATCTGACATATACTTATGGGACAATTTTTTTTTAATGTTTATTTTTTTCAGTTCAGTAATAGTTGGTAATTTATCCAAGTATATGTTTAACACATACACGTAGCTTTAGTGAAGTTTACAATATTATGTATCACCAAATATTGTAAAACAGTTTATATATTCAAGTAAGTAGAGTATAAAGTAACGTGGGTGGATACCTAACCGTGCCATCTTTAACCTATTGGAGGCCCAGGGCATATTGGGATAATGAGACCCATGAAACCACAAGACTTTGAGATAACAAAAGTTACTCTTTTAACATTCACAGGTACTTAACAATCTATGGTTGATTGAAAAGGAACCTTTCTAGATTTGAAATGGGGAAAATCATTAATAACTCCTACAAAAAAGTGATCTGCCAGGAACTAGGGGGCCCTGGGCATGTGCCCATCGTGCCCAGTGGGACAGAGGGGCGAGCCTAACACACAATCTTACTTAGTATGCTTTATTACTTTTATAAGGCTTCACCGATTTTTATGAACGTTCACCGATATCCTAGATGAAAACCAGCATTCAAAATAATTCCATTACTTCCGGATATATCGGTACATAATATCTAACACTAACAGGCGCGAAAGTATTTATCACCCCTCTCTGTTGGGGTTAGGTACATAATAGGTAATACAAAAACATCGCAATTTGCACAATTCGCTCAGCAGAAGCAGCAGTAGCAGCAGCAGCAGCAGCGGGCAAAAAGTTATTATCTATACATACCTATCTACTTATATTATAAGTATATATATATATATACATATACAGGGTTATTGGAAATTATACTAGCAAGCCGTTGAGGGCTACTTCTGTGCACCTTAACAAACAACTTTTGTTCTACAACTTTTGGAAATTAGAACATTTTTTTCGAAAATTTTGAGGTTAGGTTTAAGTATCTAAAAATCAGCTGTTCCTTACACAGTGAGGTCAATAACCTTAAAATTTTACTTATTTTTTAAGTTTTATCTACTGTCCTTGGTGTGAATGACCTTTGTTTTAAAAAATCTGCTGTTTTTCGAATTAACATAACCTCAAAATATCCATTTTTTTTCCGATTTTTCTAAAGTCGTAGAACAAAAGTTGTTTGTTTAGGTGCACAGAAGTAGCCCTCAACGGCTTGCTAGTATAATTTCCAATAACCCTGTATACATTATATAAGTAAGTATTTAATTATCTATTATATAAATAGTAAACAAATATTTGATATGTAAGCAACGCAACACCCCGCTTTATTGAATATTTCTTTAGTTCTTCGTAAAAATAACCCAATTACATATCGAAATGTTTTGTATGTTGTAAACTGCGACTTTAGAACATAATTATCCAACGAAAAAACCTGTATCTGCCTTTGAAACGGACTATCCTAAACGTTTCGTCGCGTATGGTCTAATTAAATATAGTTCAATATCTAATTAAAAGATGGCGTAACAAACAGCTACATGGACAGTTTGCAAAAGTAGTTTTAGATCAGGCTAACGTAGATATAGAACAATCGTTTAGGTGGATAAAGAAGCTGCAGGTTTCCCCTTCAATAGTCATCCATTTTTGCGATACAGGATCAGGCGGCAATGACGCGACAACACCAATGCGACATACTCAAAGAATCAGTAGATGGCAAATGCAGACTTTGCGCTGTCAAAGACGAAACGGCAGTATCACACAATAGGCCAGATTTAGGCCAGAGTCGGACTACAACATAGGAGCTAAAGAAGTAGAGAAACTTAGTAAGTACCATCTATTAAAGACAGAACTCAAAATAATATGGAATACGACCACACATGTCATACCAATAGTAATAGGTTCGACCGGAATAATTGCCAAAAGTCTCACTAGATACATAGAAAAGCTAGATTCGAAAATAGACATAACCATTTTACAGAAACAAGCCGCCATTCACACAACAATCATTTTAAGTAAAGTCTTAAGAGTTACCGTTTTCGTCAATAGTAATGCAAACACAGATCAAATAGAACCAAACCACTCTCATTCAATTCCCATATTCACTCAAACACCATCAGACAAGCTCTAAACACACAATCAACACACAAGAACACACAAACTCTAAACACACAATCAACTATAGGCAGGAGAAGAATTAGACTACGACTTTGATAGGGGGCAATGGGCACCTTTTTTCCCGTGGGTGACGGGACGGGGTGTCCATTTACACCGGGTTCAACCCGAGTAGGAGAAAACTCTACAACACATGGAAAACTTCTTATAATACTTCTTACTTGTCACTATTATAAGTAATATTGATTGACGCGCGACGCGCTGGATCCGATGGAATCTTGTATACCGTATTTTAAGCAGCTGAAGATTATGACTACGCCAAGTATTTTTATCTTTGAAACTGCAGTTTTCGTTGCTCAAAACCGAGAAATGTTTTGCTCTATGACAGGGGCTCGTCATGGCGATAAACTCAAAATTGTACCCTGTAATAAGACTTTAATGCATAAGAGTGTATTCTGCCTAGCCCCAAAGATATTTAATAAATTGCCAAAAAATATAAAAAATGCGGAAAACATCACTGTCTTTAAAAGAAAACTCAAGAGCTTCCTTGTCGAAAAGGCATACTACAGAGTCAGGGATTTCCTGAGCGATGATCTGTCTTGAGGTCCTGTGATTAATAATATCCGTGTACTTAAGCTAAAAATACTAAGTAATTATTATTGTATTAATGATCTCTTACTATATACTATTTCAAAATTTGTACACCTGTAAAGGTAAAACATATTAGCTTCGCAACTTCTTTATTTATCATCAAATTTTACCTATGTTTACAAATAAAATTTGATTTTGATTTGATTTAAATATTTGTAAAGAAGATTTTCTGACTTCCTGCGGCAACTCATTCCAGAGAAATGCCGCCTGAAAAGTAAAAGAGTCAGAGTAAAAAGAGGTGTCGGTACGAGGAACGTTTAGAAGTAGGGAATCTAGAGAACGAAGGGGACGATCATGATAAGAATGAAGGAAGCTGAAACGCTCTTTAAGGTAAGGTGGGTTTAAGAGAATAGAGTAGAGAAGAGAGAGAATGTGAGAGTTGCGCCTGAGACGGATAGGGAGCCATTTGAGTTGAGCACGGAAAGAAGAAACATGATCGTACTTACGAAGGCCAAATATAAACCTGATACACATATTTTGAAGACGCTCCAGTTTGTCGAGCTGTTCTTGGGTGAGATCAAGGTAGCTGGCATCAGCGTAGTCCAGAAGTATTATAATTTGTTGAAGTTTTTAGTATTTATTTCAAATGTTTCTAATTAGTTGTCCAGCGCAGTTCATTGTATTTGAATGGTTTTTTAACAAATGTTGGTCTTTTATAAAATTACCATTGTTTTTAGGGTTACGTAGCCAAATGGCAAAAAACGGAACCCTTATAGATTCGTCATCTTTGTCTGTCTGCCGTATGTCACAGCCACATTTTTTTTCGAAACTATAAGAACTATACTGTTGAAACTTGGTAAGTAGATGTATTCTGTGAACCGCATTAAGATTTTTACACAAAAATAGTACAAAAAAAAAATAAACTTTACGGATCCCCCCATACTTAAAACTGAAACTAAAACTTAAAACTGAACTGAAAATGATATTGAGGTTTCTAATATCATTTTTTTCTAAACTGAATAGTTTACGCGAGAGACACTTCCAAAGTGGTTAAAAGTGTGTAACTTTTAAAATAAGAGAATGATGAAACTAAAAAAAATATATGATATACATTACCATGCAAACTTCCACCCAAACGAGATTTGATAAGTAGTTTTTGATTTTGAAGTTGAGATTTAATAAGCGGGTTTGAACGAGATTTGATAAGTAGTTTTTTTTTTAATTCGTCATAAACCGTAAACCGCCATTTACCCTTCATTTATGTATTTTTACTACTAGCGCCATATATTTTTTTGCATTTGTTTTTGCGTCGGGGTTAAAAACAGTGGTACGGAACCCTTCGTGCGCGAGTCCGACTCGCACTTTACCGGTTTTTTGTTATTAAACTTATATTTTTATATCATAGAAGAAATAATACTTCCTTAAAAACACTTAAAAACCTTCTTTTTCAAGACAAAAATTAGAAAACACGTTTATCTTCAATGAAAAGAGGAATATAGTTAAGTGTTTCTAATTCTATGTCCACCACTGTATATCTACAGCACCAACACTACACTACAGCACTACATTGCACTGCGATGCGCGTGCGCTCAGGCCAGTCGTTATGGATAATATTATGTACATTACATAATATATCTAAGCAGGTACAGATTTGGTCGGTCCAATCTAGGTAAGAACGTCTAGTGGTGTAAGTGAGATGGGTACATAGTATATAAAACAAAGTCACTTTCCGCTGTTTGTCCCTATGTATGTATGTATCTTTAAATTACGCAACATTTTAATCCGTTTTTTTTTAAATAAAGTGTTTTGAGAGGAAGGTTTAATGCATAATATAGTCATGCGAAGCCGGGGCGGGTCGCTAGTACTATTATAATAATAGCAAGTAGCATAACTGTAAACTCTTCGTTACTCGTAAAATAAGTTAGTGACTCAGCATTGTGTGCATCTCACTTGCGTTGCGTTACGTTGCGGGCTAGAGAGCGTGCCCACGCGCACGCTCTGTCAACTTGCTAAGCAACTGTGATGATTCATCCATACATACTGACTGTCTTTATTAGATATATTGTTTACAGCTTTGTTTGCAAATCGGTACATTCAATGTGCAACATTACAATTTCTTAAATTATTTTAAGTTAGTACATTAAAGTAAACTTTAGTTCTACTTTTACTTCACAAAAAGCATGCTCTGGCACATTTTAATAGAAATTCATTAGGTATTAAATGCCGACAATACCACGTATTATATACCATTTCAGAATCTCAATGAAATAGGCAACTTTTTTCAAATTTGGCACTAGGGTGACCATGCATTTTTATTATATCGGGGAAGGTTAAAGATTAGATTAAAAAAATAAAAAATCATGATGATTGAGTTAAATCTTAGTTTAAAAAAAACTTTCCATGTGTCATAAAAATAATTATTTGCAATCGATAATACATTTTCCTGGAATACTAAAAAAAAAAACAGATTTGAATAATTCCTTTATTTGCAATTTTGACACGAAAAAATAGAGAAGTGACATTTTAAAATTTTTGTAAAATCTTTGAAACTGAGAGACTTTCATGGAGCATAACTTTTATTTTTCTTAACCGACAGTGTCCTCTATCCGTAGGGGCACCTACGGATAGACACTGTGTCGGTTTATCCTTTAATTACGGGACACTCTGTAAATAGGTAGGTACAATAAATTATGTAAAATGCTAACATTAGATTGAAAATAGCATAAGTTTTGTTTGTCCGATTACAGAACAACTTGAAGTCGAGTGCATTCCATATGCACCAGACACGCGGACAGATAAAAGGAAGTATAGACGGGACGCACGGGACGGCGCGGGCGCACGGCACGCGATGGTGTGTAGGTATGTGTAGAATGTTTACAGTCACTGCACTCCCCGCAACACACACTGAGTACAGTGCAACCGCAACCTAGTAGCATCGCATATGTTAACCTTCTCGCTACCTATATACAGGATGAATGGATAAGCGGGCAGGCACCTACGGATATAGGAAAAATGGCGGATATCTCGGTAACCGAGAGACTATCATAGAACATAACTTTCATTTTTCCGAACCGGCTTAGTGTCTTCCCGCTTCCCGCTTATCCATTCATTACCGGACACCCTGTATGTAATATTACTTACGTAATGTTATATCGGCGTAACTTAAGTAAGACTATAACTTGGAAATGTTTTAATGAATGTTGTGTAAATGAATGTTAGCGTCTGGCCTTCACCGTGCCGTGCTCGGCGCGCCTCTACCAAGGCCGACGACAACGACGTCTCTCCCTCCTCCATTGAGTACCCCTAGAGGTGTACCTACAGTAGAGGACTAATGCGTGCGCTACCCTCACCTCACAAATATTAATGTATGTATGGATGTTTGTTACTCTTTAACGCAAAAACAACTGAATCGAAACTTTACAATCATATTACTTCACAACACATCAGAATAGCACATAGGCTATAATTTTTAAAGATATTGTGTGAATTGTCAAAAAAATATAACGAAAAAAGTCAAATAGGAAAAAAATATCACTTTGACATTTGTCATAATATGTCACCTTGACATATCTGTCAAATCTCACTTTGACATCTGCCTGTCAAGTCTCACTTTGACATGTGCCTGTCAAATCTCACTTTGACATCTGCCTGTCAAATATCACTTTGACATCTGTCAGTTTGACAGGTGTCAGTTCCGACAGGTGTCAGTTTGACGGGTGTCAGTTTGACGGGTGTCACTTTGACAGGCGTCATGTGTCACTTTGACAGGCGTCATGTGTCACTTTGACATCTGTCAAATGTCAGTCAGATTTTTAGTAGGGTGTCGTTTAATACGTTTTCGGGGGTGCTGATTCCGAATCCAGGATCCATTTTCAGATCAGAGTTGACATCTGTCAAATGTCACTTTTATTATATGGAGTTAGGTTTTCGGGGGTAAAACGTATTTTTTATTTACTTAATAGAGATAAGCATTGAAAAAAGTCTACTCGATGTAGTAATTATACACAGACGAAGTCGCGGGTAACAGCAGCTAGTTTTTATTATAAATGACAAGTTAAACTATCAAACATATCGATAGCAATAATTTAGTTTGCTAACCCAACTCTAGTGTTACGTTATTTGTTTCGGACAATGTGAACCCAGCGATCACCGCATTAAATAGACGGATTTTTTTGCTAACCAAAACGACATTAGCTCTCTACTGGGGTATGGGCTCGATGTCTCCATCTAACCTAGCTTTCCAAATATAGCGGTGTCGAGTCGGCCCTCACTACTCCGCCAAGAATGGAAGTTAGCACCCCCCCCCCTCCTCCTATACCTCCTCCCTTCCGCCGCGCCGTCCACGCCGCTCGTACCTCGCGCGCGACACAAACTAAACCACAAAAAACCGCGAATCATTACCACTTCACAGTTGAAGAGACATCTGGCATTGTCTCCCCTCTCCCTCGTCGTCGTCGCTACATTACGCGCGACATCATCTCACGTTCCTTCTCAGTGCAATGCAATGCAAGTGACTTGCCAGACAAGATACATATCTATAGAGTATAGGTTTATTTACTTACATGATTATGACAATCAATAGTTACAAGCATCCCTCCCTAATCTTACAAGGGTATTTCGTACCGGTTTTCTGATAAGTATAATATTAAATAACAAAAAGGTTTTATGTCAAAATGACGTAGGTACCTACCTATTTTAAAATAATAGTTTAAGAATGTCTTACAAAGCAAGGGTAGGTAGGTATAATAAGTTGGGTAATTCATGTTCTAGATGCGGGGCTTACAAAATATCGTTACGTATCAATAATCAACTGGGTCATTTTTACGATAAAATCAAAATAATAATAATAATTTGGCGGGGAGTTAGTTCGACATCACTCGAAACAATCTCTCAATACAGTTATGTACCCTAATAGTAGAGAAGCAAAGTAGATAAATTTTAATTTCCGTAGGACTGAAAAGGTTTATATGGACAACGTATATCGTTAGAATCAGCGTGGCTTACTGATTAGCTAAATGCATGTTTTCACTCCCTAAAGTGGTGGGGGTGGCATCTATGACGTCATAAAGATGGCGCCTAATAGATTTAGATTTTGTGGGATATTGGAATAACAATTTATCAGATGTGAAAAAACTAGGTATCAAATGAGAGGTAGTAAAAGTAACAAAACATGCTAAGTCACTTTTATTATAGGTATTATATTTTGACCAATACAAAAAAAAAGTAAAAAAAGGAGTTTTTTTTTCTAAACATAAAAGTTTGTTAGGCAATATACCCGATTAATATTTAAATTATATTATCATTTTAGCAATAAACAATGAGCTACATTTTCGTAGTGTTTTTTAGAGTTTCAATTTTCCAAATTGCTGTAAAGTTAACGAAGTTTAATGCATTGCGCTAGTTATGTGTTTAAAAAAAAACTCTTAACCAAACGAGTCTTTTTTAAATATTGTTTAAGATACAACACCTTATAATAAAAGAGACTTGCATGTTTTGTTACAAATACCTCCATCAAATATATAGAAATATCTCATTTGATACCTAATTTGCTCAAATCGGATAAATGGTAATCCCAATAACCGACAACATCTAAACCTATTAGGCACCATCTTTGTGACGTCATAGGTGGCACCCCCACCACTTAACATAGCGACAACAGGATGTCGTTGGAATCAGCGTGAATTACCGATGATCAAAATGTATGTTGTCGCCGTTCAAAGTGGTGAGGGTGCCGTCTATGACGTCGCAAAGGTGGCGCCTAATAGGTTTAGATTGTATCGGTTATTGCGATAGCCATTTATCCGATTGGAGCAAATAGGTATCGAATGAGAGGTAGTAAAACTTCTAACAAACCATGAGAAGTCACTTTTATTGTAGGTATTATATTTTAAACAATATAAAAAAAGGCATTTTTTTAAGATTTTTTTTCTAAACACATAACTAGCGCAATGCATTGAACTTCGTAATTTTTACAGCAATTTGAAAAATCCAAGTTAAAGAAATACTTCGAAAATGTAGCCACATATTTACTGCCAAAATGTTAATCTACTTTAAATATTAATCGGGTATATTGCCTAGCAAACGTAATAAGTTTAGAAAAAAACTAGAAATAAATTACTTTTTTAAAATATTGTTCAAAGTATAATATCTACAATAAAAGTGACTTCGGACGGTTTGTTAGAATTTTTACTACCTTTCATTAGATACCTAATTTGCTCAAATCAGATGAATGGTTATTGAAAAAAATCGAAAAAATCTAACCCATCTTTGTGACGTCATAGATGCCCCCCCCCACCACTTAACGAAGCGACAAATGCATTTTGATAATCAGTAAGCCACGCTGATTCCAACGATACCTGTTGTCGTTATAAAACTGTCCAGTCCTACGAACTTCGTAAATAAGCGAGTTTTTTATAAATTGGCCTCCCTACTATAACAATGTATAGAATGAAAACATCGCCGGCGCGGGCGGCGCGGGCCTCCTCCTCCACTCGGTACATTCTTCCTTTTTTTGGTTAAGACAAAACAGTTTTCCATTAGACCTCACCTCACCTGATGGAGTAGCGACAATGAGATCTAAACGGTGTACCTAGTACCTACCATGCTCGCCTAGAAGGAGAACGGCATGGTTGGACGACACGATGGAACGGTGACGATTTACTCTTTTACAATCTACGTATTTTATTTAAAGCCCGCGCGGTATGGAAATATTGATTGGCACTAAAATATTGCGTTAGCAATAATCACTACGAAATAGAATATAAGTAGGTAGCTAATCTAAACCCGTTAATTAAATTCTAACAAAATGGTTGAATTAGCTGCTACAACAATGATTTGTTTGATTCCGACATTATGTTAGGTAACCTACCTACGAATACTGTTTTCGTATATTATGAAGACAACCTGCATATTTCAATGTAATATCTAGTTGAACACTGAAGAGCTGTGTGGGTGATGCTGATGTAAAGTCAACAGTAATCAATTGTTTATTCAATAGGTATCATTCGCTTTACATACAACATTACTCAATTTGACATATTTTCGTTTATGTAAAGTAGAGATCATTATATTAAGCCCTAGATTAATTAATGAAAAGTTTGTTTCTATTTAATATTTTTACAGTTTATAGCATTTAATATTTATACACACTTTTACCTAATGATTGTTTTTAGTTATTATTTTGCAAGTAAATTGTTTTAATTTATTTTATAAGATTATATACCTAAGTCCTTTTTCGCCTGAGATACAGGAATACCTAGTTCAGGCATATGTGTTATTTTTGTTCTCTTTAATATTTAGTGCTTAGTTTATTATGTAAAATGAATTTTAATAAATATATTTGTATTTGTATTAATAATTTTTTTTATATTAATATTAAAAATTAAATTATCTATCTATACTAATATTTAAAAAAATACTTTTTGTCGTTGACTTTTTTGTAGGCATTTTCAAGCTCCACATCTTTTCTATAGAACTCAAAAATATATCTTTCATAGTTAAGGCAGCGTTCGTAAGAAACGCTTTCATTCAACCGTTTTTTCTCCGATTCACTTTGCAAAACGGACTACCACGTAAAAGCCTTTTTATTTTTCGGTTTTTTATATAACCTTATGACACTTAGCAATAATGTGGCTTTCTATTGGTGAAATAATTTTTAAAATCGGTTCAGTAGATCCCGAGATTACCCCTTACAATTTAACAAACACACAAACTTTACTTCTTAATATTAGTATAGATTTATCCCAATAAAAAACAAGTTAGGATATGTGATTCATCCTTAGAGAAATTATAAATGAGTAGAGGAGACCTCGGAACGAAATATGAACATTATGTGAGGTATCGTACCTACCTACACGCTCAACACTCATTTCAGTCATTTCAGTTATACCTCGTGCAGCGAATCTTGACCTCTGCGGTAAGTGGAAGGGGTATGCGCAGAACTTGATATTTATATGAAAATTGAGTTCTGCGCATCCCCTTATACTTTCAATCAGAGGTCAACATTCGATGCGCTACGTATACAACCGATATTCATTGGAAACGTCCCATTAGTCTGTCTTTATATAGGTACCTACCTATCTATAAATAAATAAATATTGCAGGACATAAATAAATAAATATTAAATATTGTCTGACGACCCAGTTGGCACAGTGGTCACCATGCCGAACTGCCAAACACAGGGTTGCGGGTTCGATTCCCGTCTCAGACAAGTATTTATGCTTAGATATTTGTCTGTGGTCTGGTTGTTTGTATGTATTATAAGTATACTAGCGACCCGCCCCGGCTTCGCACAGCTATATTATGCATGTATTATACATATAAACCTTCCTCTTGAACCACTCTATCTATTAAAAAAACCCCATCAAAATCCGTTGCGTAGTTTTAAAGATTTAGGCAGTCAAAGGGAAATAGGGACAGAAAAAGCGACTTTGTTTTATACTATGTAGTGATATTTACAAAAGAAAAGTATTTATGTAGTAAATCCGCTGTTTAGCACCCATAACACAAGTGTAGTTACTTAGTATGGGGCTTAGTACAGATCCCACACCTGTCTGCGTAGACGGTCATATGGTCGAGCGGACAGACCAGTTTAAGTACTTGGGGTCTGTGCTTCGCGCGTCCGGCGACATCGATTACGACGTCAAGTCACGCATTTCAGCGGCTTGGGCCAAGTGGCGTGAGGTGACTGGTGTCATTTGCGACCCCAAAATGCCGATTAAACTAAAGGGACAGGTCTATAAAACCATCATTAGACCTGTCCTTTTGTATGGTAGTGAGGCGTGGCCGGTGCTTGAGCGACATAAGCAGGAGCTGCGTGTCACGGAGATGAAGATGTTGCGCTGGATGTGTGGAGTGACGCGAAAGGATCGCGTCAGGAACTCCCGCATCCGGGGCAGCCTTCATGTCCGAGACATTGCAGATAAATTGCAAGAGTGTCGCTTACGCTGGTACGGCCACGTCTTGCGAAAACCGGCTAGTTACGTGGGGAACAAATGTCTTGCCATGGCGCCTCCGCCGGGTCGTGGCAGACTGGGTAGACCCAAGAAGTGCTGGCTTGACGTCGTAAAGGGTGATATGCGTGCAAATGGCCTTACAACCCAGGATGCCGAAGATCGTGCGAAGTGGAGGCGTAAAAGTAGGAAAGCGGACCCTGGGCTCCCGAGAGGGATGCAACCGGGAACATCGCTCGGATGATGATGAGTTACTTAGTATGGGGCTAGATGGCGATGTGTGGAATGTCCTGCAATATTTATATATTTATTATAATGTACATAGATAGGTAAACAAGCGTACGATCGGGCGGCGCGGCGCGGGCGGCTTAATGGATGAGGATATAAGGTGATATTATAGCAGTAGGTAACTCACCCTTTAGCTTGAGAGTCCTTTAGCAGATAGAGTATGTGGGTGGGGGCCTTGCGTAGCTTGTCCGCAGTCGTGATCACCTTAGAGAGGCCCTGTGCGGAGGCGGACGCTTGTCCCAGGTTGTCGATCACACGTCCCAGGCTGTCCTGGACCAATCTACAACAACACATACATACACACCTTGCTTCACTCTCCAACATATTATACACGGTGTAAAAAGGGGGGTGGATCATCGGTTGCTGGTGCTGCGGGGCGGGGGACCTCACTAACTAGCTATGTTACCTCCCTGTATGTTCTGCAATAGTAGTTAGTGGTTCAAAAGTTATTTGGACTTTACTGAAATTTTAGTCAAAATCAGATTTCAGCCTAAACTTCGCAATTACAGCTAAGCTATCAGGTCTGCGATTCTGGCTTTTTTGTGAAACAAGTTCCATAATGGACGTTATGTACCCCTACACCAATCAGAGTCTTAGATTTATAAAACTCAAAATAAATCCGTTGAAATAATATATTTTTTTCAAAATCTAATGTTTACAATTTCTTTGTATGGTTCTATAAAAAATATTTCACAGATTATTTTTTTCCCTCATATTCTAAACCAACGTAACATACCTACACAGTATTATTCTATAATCTCCTATAATATGTAGGTAGGTATTACAAGGACCATTTCTTTCAACAAGTAGGTATTTAAGCAACAAGGTCATTGGTTATATAACAAACAATAAAGTCTACAATTTTATAACAACTGTTTACAGACACAGACAGGCTTTAACTAACTCTTGTAATTTACTCAATTGAAAAGTTATTGCAGGTAACTCAACCAATTTGCTACCCCTACCCAACCTATGAATTAGGAGTATTAGGTTGTATCTAAGTCCCTGAGTGTGAACCGAGTAAACTTTATTAGGGTACAGATTACTTGTAAAGTAACCAATTACCCTGTATACATTTGTATGGTGCTAGACTAGAGGTCATATAGTATTTATCTAAGTTTTTTGAAGTGAAAACTTCTTATGGCGCGTTGGGCACTTTTGTGGGTAAGCATTTTCAGCCGTTCTCGCGACAGATTTTGACGCGACAGATGAGATTTTATTTGTGTTAGTCTTTTTGTTTAACTTATACTGCCATCTATTACACAAATTGAGAAACTTAGTTTCTATAAAGACCGCTATTCGAATGTAGATGGCGCTGATTTAAATTTTTTACTGCCATCTAGCGAATAAAAAATAAACTATATTTGTTTAAGTGAGTGCTAATAGATGGCAGTAGCAGATCGTTTCAAGAAATATTCTATGAGAAATAACAAGTTTATTGTTTTCACTTCTGCCTGCACTCCCGGAGTGCGCTGTATTTTTAACCTTACTTACCCCAACCAGCGGTTTCACCCGTAATAAATCTCAATCCCGTGGGAATTTCACTAGGTATAAAAAAATAATCTTCAAGAGTTGGGATTCCAATGCAAAAATAATTGTACTTAAATTCCAAGTGATGATTGAAGATGAATGATAGATTACCTGATGGTGCGGACATCACCCATGATTCCAGGGGGGATCAGGGTGTGATCTATCTTGGTGATCTCATCACGGAGGTACTCATTCACTGGCATGGTCCACTCCATTATCTAACAAATACAATGTCTTAGTATAGTCATATTATCTTCATTTTGCTTCAGAATAAGGGATTTATTTATATATAGACATACTAGTCTATATATTGACATAAGTTGTTTATATTACACCGTACTGAGTCTTGAAAAAATTCTTGTTATGTCTAAGCTAATCTAAATTCAATTCCAAAAACACCAATACTGCCTTTTTTTCTGAATTAAAAAAGAGGATCTCAATTTGTGGCATTTTTTTAAATGTATGTTCACCAATTACTAAAAGACGGGTGAACAGATTGAGATGATTCTTTTCATGTTAGAAGGGGGTTAGGTACCTCAATGGTGGTCCTATAAAAATTAAGTGATGATCTTCAGAGTGATCAATACAATTGCATCTCGAGCGTGCAGCAAATGGCTTAGTTTATATGATCTGCCAGTAGAATCAGTGCTAAAATTAGTAGGTAAAGATTGATGAAGTAAGTATCTGAAACCACCTTCTCATCACAAAACTCTTCAAGAAGTTACGATTATGTATTACAATTTCGAGATGGGAGCCAATACATTCTCTATTGAGCTGGATGAACCTATTCAATTATTATTCTATCTATGAGTTACAATTTGAAGAATTTACTACCTTTTGGCTAATATTAAGTCAAATTTTCCTACAGTTGAAACATGCACTAAAAATGACCTAAATTAATTAATTTCTTATAAACTGACTTAGAAAAGGGAAAAATAATCCCATCGACATAATCTGAAGTTAAGCAACTAAACTAAAAAAAGAATGTAAAACTACCTGCCTTGAGATTATGTTGGTCAGTTTATTTTTCACTTTTATTAAAATTGTCAGTCTCACACAATTTTAATTTTTTTGAACTTAATTTTGGACATTTTCTATGAAATAGCTGACAAATGTAGGTAGGTAGGTGCCTGCCTAAGCTTGTGTACATATACTACTTACCTGTATTTTCTCCGATTTTTTTGGTTAGGTATTTAAAAAATGTGGGCTGCCAGACATAGACTAAAGCCCCCTTATTCCAAAACGAGGTTTAAGGATAGTCCGAGATGTGGATTTAAACCTTAGATTTAGACACAGATTTACTCGTAAACTATAGTCTAAACACTATCCTTAAATAATCTATAGGGATAGTGCTTAGACTATAGTTCTTAATAGATTATATAGGGATAGTGTTTAGACTATAGTTCACGAGTAAATGTGTGTCTAAATCTAAGGTTTAAATCCACACCTCGGACTATCCTTAAACCTCGTTTTGGAATAAGGGGGAAGGTGTTTATTTGTAAAAATCGATGTAAATTGGAATTAGGGTTGAAGAATCTAATGTAAGGCACCTCACAAGAAAAATGTAGTCAGGGAAAGAATCTACCTACCAAGTTTCTTGTAACTCTGGTGACAAAATTCAGGTGTACAATACTGAATTTTGGTTACCAGTAGATCCACTGGCAATGTGGGGAAATAAATCGATTGAATGCTGCATGCAGCGCAAGCAAGACATACTTAAGTATAGCTTGGTATCGGTAGGTAGTATTATACTTATTGCCATACAACTCATGAAACCTATTACATAAGGATTTATTTAAAGAAGCAGAGAGCAAATTATTGGAATTTCAACATTCACAAGTGTAAAACTCCTTTGGTTTACGAGGGTGGATCCCATCCCCGATTGATTTTTAAGTAAAACTAGTTTGTTATTGTAGGTTTTGGATAGAGAAGTGTCTGTGTCTAAATCAAGTACTTACTGCAGTTGTATTTTATTTCACTTTTAAATTACAAAATAAGTAACACTTTTAAATAATTTTTGAATAGAAATAAAAGTCAGAAACGCGTCCCGTGATTGCTTGAATGACGGCAGAGTGGGTGACGGAAGTTGAAACTGACGGACGGAACGTCTCGGTCGGAGTCACTCTGAATCAGACGGGGATGGTTGGTCAGTCATTCAGTGCTGCCAACTTTTTATTTCGATTTACCCGGTGTCTCAAAAAATTAGAATCAATTTAATTAGAAAAATATATTATCAAAAGATCGAGATTTTCTCCTATTTTTTGACGTGTTAACGTCTTATAAATTGATGAAAAACTCACAAAAGATTTACGTTCTGTTGACTTGGTAGGTATTTCCTTTTTTTTAATTTGGAAAACAACAGTACCTATGTCGAAATGTTACCCCAAATTAATTTTCCGAGATAAATCTTCGTCGAGTTTGATCCGTGGTTCTCAAAGATTATACCTATAGCCTGAAGATAATCATTACTAGATACAGCCTTCACACTTAGCTAAGCGCGTGACGCGTCTCGTTGCAAACTACTATGTACCTGCATTTTAAGCAAATAAAGAATAGGTACCTACTGAATACTGAAACTTCGTCGATTTTTATTGATTTAGTCATCTTTTCGAGTTTACCTTCTAAATGTAAAAAAAAATACAGCTGCATTCTTAATCAATGTAGGTACCTAGTCTTGTTTTTTTGACGTGATAACGTCTTATCTATACTTACTAATATTAGAGATGCGCCGAATAGTAATTTAACCGAATATCCGAATACTATTCGGTATCATTCTCACCGAGCGGGATTTTCGGCATAACTATTCGGTTCGCGCTCCTAAGTTTTGACGCGCAAACAGGTTTATACTTGCTTTGTACAAGCGGGCGGGCGAGCGATGCCTTCACACTTCCCCGCTACTATCAGTGCATTCAAATACGTCAAAGGAATCATAATATCAAATTGCGTTTCGTAATTGATAATTAATTAACAATTAATCAATTGTAATTGAAAATGGACAGTTTATGTGCGAAAAGTTACTGTTTTATTCATTTCTCTTATATTTTTACATTGTGGTGGCTCTGGGCGGAATGCCACTACAAGTGCTATGCACAATCATTTGAAACTAAAACATAAAGAACAAACAACCCAAAGTATTTCGACGTCTCAGGATTCGTCTGGAGGTAGCAATAGCAACACGGCGCGGGCGGCGCGGCGGCGGCGCGCCCGTCAACATCGAGTGCGCAACCTGTTGACGACTGTCCACAACAAAAATCGATCCAAATGACTAGTCCTACTAATATTATAAATGTGAAAGTTTGTGTGTGTGTTAGTATGTTTGTTACTCCTTCATGCAAAAACTACTGAACCGATTGCAATGAAACTAGGTATGTAGATAGCTAGTGACCTGGATTAAGATAATATAGGCTACTTTTTATTCCGATATTCCTACGCGATTGGGACTTACGCAGGTGAAACCGCGGAGCGCAGCTAGTGTGATAAAGTAATAATGAATATTACCCATACTACATTTATAATGTAGCAAATAACGTTTATGATTTACTAAGCAATTGGGTAGGAACTGAATTGGTTTTGTAGTGCAAATCAGCTTTAAACCTGAAGCAATTTAACCGAATATATTCGGCATAAAAACCGAATACCGAATACCTTAAATTTGCCGAATATGCCGAATACCGAATACTAAACGAATATTCGGCGCATTTGTAACTAATATTATGAAGCTGAAGAATCTGTTTGTTTGTATGTTTGTTTGATCGCGCTAATCTCAGAAACAACTAGTTGGAATTGGCAAATTATTTTTGTGTTGGTTAGTCAATTTATCGAGGAAGTTAAATAGCTACTTCTCAAAAGTGCTGAGATGAAATTGTTGTTGAGACTTTTACCGACATTTTGGTGTGATTTTGAGCCAAAAATTTCCTATAGTTTTGAAGCTATCCTAAAATTAAGAATTAAAACTAGTCTAGCTTTGAAATGACAAAGAATTTTCGCCACTGAATTACTCCAAAATATCGATAAAAATTTCACCTACAATTCCATCTCAGCACTTCTGAGAAAAACAAAACACATTCGTTACAATCAACAATATTAGTTGTAAGCGACGGGTATTTCTGGCGCGTTGCGTTTGGCAGCATTATCAGCCTTAACACTAGTAATAATAATTACACATAGAGGCAAATAATGGTGAGCGCACCCCTAGCCGCACCGCACTTGTCGCAGTCTCCGTTTGTATGCGAGCAGCGCGAGCGCCCGCCGGGTTAGTGACGTCATCAGCATCGGCCTTGGGGATTTCCTTCGCTGCGGCGACTGCGGCGCGTGTGCGCTCACCATACATCACCATTGAAACACGATATTTAGATAATCTACCTACTAGTCATGGCAAAAATAGCATGTCACTCGAAATTTCACACTGTGAAAAAAAAATCGCAAGTAGCAGATGCTACAAAAAATTACCCTGACTGCTATTAATGCTAATAATTACAAAGTGAAAAATCATTTACATTAGCACAAATAGCAGACAATGACAAATTGCGAAAAATAATTGTCACCCGTGTGAAAGCTATTTATCACTCAGATGTGAAAAATAATTGTCACCCGTGTGAAAGCTATTTTTCATCAGATGTGAAAAATAATTGTCACCCGTGTGAAAGCTATTTTTCACTCAGATGTGAAAAATAATTGTCACCCGTGTGAAAGCTATTTTTCACTCAGATGTGAAAAGTAGCAGTAGCATTCACACTGTGAAAAATAAAATCATTTGTCACATTAGCAATGATTTAAAAATAGCATTCATTTCCATGCCTACTACCTACTATCCCTAGCTTGACCATTTACCTTAAATCTAGGGTAAAATATTTTAAGTTGGCAGCAACGATGAGTTTTTTTTTCTATTACGGTTACAGGTTACATGAACATAAAGCCAGTTGTCAAACCGTCAATGACATAATTTCGCACATGATTTCGCATGTTTATTTTAAGATCAGTGTGAGGATTTATCTCAGAAAAAGGAATTCAGTTTATTTATATTTCTATGGTGTGAGGTGAGGCTGTATTTCCATACAAAAAGCGGTAACGTTTCCCCCTCATAAACGAAGTCCGATTTTGATAATTTTTGAAAATGTTCTAGATCGAATGGAAACCTGGGTTTAAACATGGTTTAAACTTTTTTATTATATTATGTAAAAAGAAACTAGCTGTCCCGGCAAACGTTGTTTTGCCATATAAAAAAAAATGTGATTAATGAAGAACCGCTCGACCGATTTTGTGCAAACTTCACATAAACCATCTACTAAATAGTCCGAACAAAGCATAAACATTTGGTTAGGATATTGTTGAGTTATAAAATTACTCTGTTGGACTTCGAAAATGTAATAGAACAAAAATATATCTGTCTGTCTGTTTATTGTTACATAATCTACTATTAAAAACGCCTAAACCAAGTGAAATCTGAGGAAAGTCGTGGTATACTTTACATCAAAATCCAATTAGTAGGTGCTGAGTAATCAACAAAAAAACTGCAGCCGCTCGAGAAAACCCCCCGGTCGAACGCCTTACAACAAAGACGAACGTCACAGAATACATAATAGTGTATATCCCGATATTCCCACGGGATCGGGACTTATGCGGGTTTGAATATGGAATAATTCGTATATTTAATTTCACCCGCATAAGTCCCGATCTCGTTAGAATAAAGAAAAAAAAAAAGAATATTTATCGTACGTATATTAATTTAATTTCATCCGCGTAAATCCCGATCTCGTTTGAATATCGAAAAAAAAATATAGAGAAGAAGATAGATATACTTAGATAATAGAAGAAGATAAGATATTGCCTAAGATAAAGTTATTAGTATCTGAATATCTATATTTTTGACTTAAAAACTTCATTGAGCGTTTCAATTGTTTTTTAGTAGACTAAACTCTATGACTAAACTGAATTACTTACCAAAAAAGAAAAACGTATAAACCTAGAATAAGATGCAATGAAATAAATGAGACCAAAATTTGATTTTGTGAAGGATACTAGTAGTTTCAAACTACAAAAAATAATTAGCGAAATCGGTTCAGTTGTTCTCGAGATTTGAGCTTAGTAACACATTCAGCGATTCATTTTGAATATTATAGAACATACCTAGATGGCTTCGAGCACTAGATGGTGACTAATATTTTAAAAGACGCGTCAAATACTATTGAGTAGGTTATTTTTTTTCACACATGCAGCACTTTAATCACGGATTAAAGTCCTATTAACCTCAACTTAAAGCAAGACTTTATTCCCAAGGGAGTTGTATGTTGTTGTATGAAACTCCCAAAGGAATAAAGTGATTTGAATTTGGAACGTTGAAATTCGTGTGAAAATCCTGGTTTTATTAGTTTCACCTGTATGTTTGCTTGCTTGCTTGTTTGTATGTATGTAACCGACTCCTTTGGGCTCGATTTTGCCCAACTTAGAACGATCAGATTTAATTCAAACTTTGCACACTTGTCAAAGACCGATGACAATGCAATATTATGATAACATGGTGCTGATCTGATGATGGAACTGGAAAGTGGTCATAGGAACTTCGCAATGAAACGACACAACCCCATCGAGTTTGGGCTCGTTAGAATCGTCTTGACGAGTAGTTTGGCTTTCAATGGTAACCAGGGTCTGATGATGGAACTGGAAGGTGGTCATAGGAACTTCGCAATGAAACGACTCAACCTCATCGAGTTTGGGCTCGTTAGAACCGTCTTGACGAGTAGTTTGTCTTTCAATGGTAACCAGGGTCTGATGATGGAACTGGAAGGTGGTCATAGGAACTTCGCAATGAAACGACACAACCCCATCGAGTTTGGACTCGTTAGAATCGTCTTGACGAGTAGTTTGTCTTTCAATAGTAACACAGGGTCTGATTTAACATATTTCGTTATCAAAGACCAAAAAGTATAAAATAAATTAATAGTTTAAAAAAACTAAAAGAAACACGCTTTAATAAAAAATCCAACTAAAAAAAATAGAAAATAATAAATAAAAAATTTAAATTTGGATTAAGAATATTGTAAATGGTACATAAGCGTGTTACATTGTGATTGCAAAAGAAAAATAATGAAAGTGTAGCATCACAATGTAACACGCTTACTATTTACAATATTCTTAATCCAAATTTATTAAATTTTATTTTCTATTTTTTTAGTTGGATTTTTTATTAAAGCGTGTTTTTTTCTCTCTCTTGTTTGGCCCCACGACCGTTATGCCATTTTCATCTTGTTCTTCATTTTCAGCGGGATTTAGGAAGGACTTGGGGTATGTTTTTTTTTTAACGAAAAATTTGGGAAACATATTTAAGTACAACAAAAACGCGGACTTAGCGAGGACAAAATAGAATCAGGGAAGTTGGGGAAGTTGGGAAAAGTAGTTTGAAAATAAAATATACAAAAGGAAAAGGATAAGGATAGTAATGGAAACCTAAAAAATACAAAAATATTCAGTAAAAATAAGTTGATGTCAAATGGTATCATTTTCACATATAAATAATGATAAAGTTTTATAAATATCAGGATCTAACGATGAAAGTAGGCAAGGGATTGATGTTGGAAGAGGTACATTCAAGGACACCAGTGATTCTAAAATAGTACATTGCGATACAAGTGTTGAAAGTTGATCATTCCATAGAGGCGGTTTATGACGCGCGAGCGGAACGCGAGCGTGGCAAAAGCCGAGATGGAATGATCAATTCACACGTGTATCGTACGACGTTTTTTATCACAGTTGCGAATAAAAAAAAAGACTTGTTAAAATTTTAATAATAAAAAGTTTTTAAGAATTTTAGGTTATGTTTACTATTTTTTGTTAATTACACTCCCGAAAGGCTAGGCAAAAGACTTTTAACCTATACAGCGTCTGACATACAATATTTTTTTAGGGTTTTTTTCATTTGTTTTTGCGTCGGCGGTTAAAAACAGAATATATTAGTTCCGGGTTTCATTAAAAACAGAATATATAAAAAAAATATATTTATGTACCTAAAGAAAAAACAAAATAAAAACAAAACTCAATTTTTAATTATTTTCAAAGACGTCATCACGTAATATTATCGTTCGCAGACTTTAGAGACAACCTTTTGAAAAGAAGAAAAAAGGTACCAACAAAGAGTTTTAAGCCAGCAAGGCTTAAAAACTCTTTGGATGGTACCTTTTTCTATACATCAAAACAGTATAACCCAGATAAAGGAGATCATTCATGTTTCTAACAAAAAATACCCACAAAAAAAAATGCCGGCCAGTAATAAAAATTATTTGTATCTTGTAGAGAATAACATTTTAAACAATGTTTACTAAGGCAACAAAGAGCTACGATCAAAAATCGTTGAGTTATTTTACATTGAAAACCCAAAAAATGCATTTTATAGGGATCCGTTTGACCACTTTTAAGATCCCACTATAACTTCTGAAAGGGTTATTGGATATACCTATGTATATAAATATAATAAAAACAGACAAAACTTATCCATTTACTACTTATTTTTATATTTTTTCTGTAGTAATATCTTAGAAGTGGTCAAACGGATCTCTACAAAATGCATTTTTTTGGGTTTTCAATGTAAAATAACTCAACGATGGTTCATCGTAGCTCTTTGTTGCCTTATTAAACATTATTTAAAATGTTATTCTCTACAAGATAGAAACATTTTTTTTTGTGGCCGGCACGTTAATTTTTGGGTACGATTGAACGATGTCCTTAAGAATGTTTCATCTACTATATGTCATTAGCAGTAAGATACGTATTTGACATATCGGGATAACGTATTATTTTCCAACACTAGTTGGATTTTTTTTATCGCACGCGTGTATTACGTTGCATTATGAGCCTAAAAGCGGTTTAAAAAGATCCACTTTATGAGCAACTGTGATAAAAAAATTCTATTGTCAATTAAAGGACAACCAAAAAATAGATGGTTTACATCACCGTTATCATTACCGCATTCACAAGTCGCATTTTCAGCGATACCAATCCTGCTGAGGTGAGCTGGAGTACAAACATGTCCAATTCTCATTCGTATCAGAATTGACGTCGTTATCTTATTAAGTCTAATCTTACGAAACCAGGGTTTTGTAGTAGTTTGTGGCTGAATATTATACAGATATTTACCCTTAGTCTGTGCACTCTCCGTCCACAACTCATTCCAAGTAATTAAAGCGTGTTTCTTTTAGTTTTTTTAAACTATTAATTTTTAATTTTGAAGGTCTCAGCAAATAGGTTTTATTTATAATAAGTAATTTGATTGCTTCGACCATTTAACTAAAGGACGTAGCATCGACTAAAATCGCCGTATAAATATTTCTGCCACTTAATTGCGGGGGGGCGCACACTATAACGATTAGAACAAGCTAGCTAGACAAAAGTCAAAGGGTCCAAACGCACGCGCTTACTTGTGCAAATTGGTTTATAAGTGTTACCTATTTCTAAGAAAAACAACTTATTGGTCGACGACCTCATTGATATTAATAATTAATTAGATTAGAGGGTACCTAGCTATCAAAGACTATAAAATAAAACAAGATATTTCTACACGTAACACCATTTATTAATAAAAATATCAGGATAAAGAGAGATTCAGGCGTGGGTATAACCAGCAGGTTTACAAAGTATGTACTTAGTGTACAAATGATTAATTAACCATAATATAATTTGCAAATAAGTAAGTAAGTACAATAAATGATTACGGTACAGAACATTTCTTTTTGAATTGATTTTGTATTTTTATGAAATTTATTTAGAAGGTAGATAGTAAGGTAGTTGTTACCTTATGATATATTATTATGTTATAGGTAGTGCGAAGTCAGTGTTTGTGTTTTCACGCCTAAATCGTTTAACAAAATGTTGACGAATTTTGATATACCTTCTCTATAGACAAGTATATGGTGAAAGTTGGGGGTGTGTGAGTGGTTTGGCGGAGCTGATGGTAAAAGCACATCGACGAGGGCGAATGGTGTGTGTGTTTCTGTGTGTGTGAGTTGTTCGGCCAAACCGATGGTAAAAGCCCATCGACAAGGGCGAATCGTGTGTGTGTCTGTGTGTGTGAGTTGTTCGGCCAAACCGATGGTAAAAGCCCATCGACAAGGGCGAATCGTGTGTGTTTCTGTGCGTGTGAGTTGTTCGGCAAAACCGATGGTAAAAGCCCATCAACAAGGGCGAATCGTGTGTGTGTGAGTTGTTTGGCCAAACCGATGGTAAAAGCCCATCGACGAGGAGGAACCGTATGTGTGTGTGAGTGAGTTGTTCGGCCAAACCGATGGTAAAAGTGCATCGACGAGGGCGAATCGTGTGTGTGTCTCTGTGTGTGTGAGTTGTTCAGCCAAACCGATGGTAAAAGCATATCGACGAGGGCGAATCGTGTGTGTGTGAGTTGTTCGGCCAAACCGATAGTAAAAGCCTATCGACGAGGACGTATCGTGTGTGTGTTTCTGTGTGTGAGTAAGTTGTTCGGCCAAACTGATGGTAAAAGCATATCGACGAGGGTGAATCGTGTGTGTGTTTCTGTGTGTGAGTAAGTTGTTCGGCCAAACCGATGGTAAAAGCCCATCGACGAGGAGGAACCGTATGTGTGTGTAAGTGAGTTGTTCGGCCAAACCGAAAGTAAAAGCCCATCAATGAGGACGAACCGTATGTGTGTGTGAGTGAGTTGTTCGGCCAAACCGATGGTAAAAGCCCATCGACGAGGAGGAACCGTATGTGTGTGTAAGTGAGTTGTTCGGCCAAACCGATAGTAAAAGCCCATCAATAAGGACGAACCGTATGTGTGTGTGAGTGAGTTGTTCGGCCAAACCGATGGTAAAAGCCCATCGACGAGGAGGAACCGTATGTGTGTGTAAGTGAGTTGTTCGGCCAAACCGATAGTAAAAGCCCATCAATGAGGACGAACCGTATGTGTGTGTGAGTGAGTTGTTCGGCCAAACCGATGGTAAAAGCCCATCGACGAGGACGAACCGTCTGTGTAAGTGTATGCGTATGATGTTACCTCTTCACGTATAAAAAAGTACTGCCCCCTGATTCACAAACCGTCGTCGGAAGGCAACCGAAACGATGAAAAATATTGCAGCTATTTCACTCCCGCGATTTATGACGTGTTGCCATAAGTTTCAGTTTTATTCCTTTCGGTAGGCGTCCGATGGTTTGTGATACAGCCTGCAGGACTGATTTGTGAAATTTGTACGAATGGTTAGTAATACGAAAATATCAAAAAGTTGTTAACATAGACTTCTAGAACAACCCCTTTCGTATAGGAAAACCTTCTAATCGCTTTGTTTTGTATACTTACCTACCTATATACATTGTAGGTATAGGTAGGTAGGTATGTACGTAGTATCAAACAAAACTTCGCGAAGGTTCTGTACCGATATAAAAACAATGTGGATCACTCTTAACTATACAGGGTTATTGGAAATTATACTAGCAAGCCGTTAAGGGCTACTTCTGTGCACTACTAACAACTTTTGTTCTACGACTTTTGGAAATTCGAATTTTTTTTTCGAAAATTTTGAGGTTAGGTTTACCTGCAAATCAGCTGTTCCTTACACGGAGAGGTCATTAACCTTAAAATTTTGCTTATTTTTTAAGTTTTATCTACTGTTCTTAGTCTGAATGACCTTTGTTTTAAAAAATCAGCTGTTTTTCGAATTTACATAACCTCAAAATTTTCATTTTTTTTTTCGAATTTCCAAAAGTCGTAGAACAAAAGTTGTTTGTTAAGGTGCACAGAAGTAGCCCTCAACGGCTTGCTAGTATAATTTCCAATAACCCTGTATAAGTATAACCACTAGTTCCATTATATCGTTGATAGATGGCGGCACCACTAGCTGTCTGGATACAAACTGAAAGTTATGTTGGATAATATGAATCGTCTTAGTAAAGTTATGTAGGTATACATATTATATGTAAACCAATGGAATTATATGCGCAATAATGGGAAATGCGTGCCGAGAAATTATTTAGTGGTGAATTAAAAAAAATATTAAGAAATAATAAAATTATATGCTAGAAAATTGATTGTATGTTATGAAGAGTGCGCCATCTATTAGTGCTAATCGGAACTAGTTTATATATGAATATAGTAATAATAGGTAGGTAAAGTAGATAGGTAGTTAAAGTATAGTAATTGATAAGTTTGATTCGTGCCCTGCGAATGCGCCGCCTTCTCTCAATACGATTTTAGTATATTATCTAAAAATACTCGTGTTACATATCCCTGTTTCCCGCTTAGTGCCATTGAAAACGACTAAGGACCTCATTTTGCAGTATTATTCAAAATACACTTTATTTTACTAAATTAAATCAAGATTCAGTCCATACCATACAGACAGAAAGCTAAAATCTAATTTTAAATTTTGTCAATAGTAAGGTATGGACAACTCTTGATTTAATAACAATCGTAATTATTAAATGATTCTGCAAGTGGCCCTAAAGGTAGAAAACACGCAACCACTGAGTTACAATGTTCCACTGGAGATGACGAGACGAATTACTAACAGTTTGCAGCAATTTCTGTATAGGTACAAACAGACGACATTTGACAGGTAATACCTAGGATTGTAAGTGGTGTGCGTTGTCACCTCCAGTGGAATATGTAAGTATATCAGTACACGCAACATATCCGCTTATTCCCAGTAGTTCATATACTATCAACGTTCACACTGGGAACGAATGGGAACAAATCCCAGTAGTTGACATAGGAACGTTACCACTAGGAACGCGTCATTCATCAATACAATCCTAGCTGTGTTCACGGCCATCGGTAGTAGGTACGTACATACATACATAGCCATACAAACTTACTTATACTATAAAAGAGAGCATTCGTGAGTAATTACCACCCACCTATGAGGTATACCTAGGTAGTGCAATTGGTACTGCTTTTCATGACAACCGGTATTCCCGGTCATTTTCGGTACTGGCGACTGGAGTTTTAGACATTTTAATTTTTTTTCCAGCAAATATAAAGTGTAAATTAAAACAGATTAGAAAAAAATATTTTCAACACTTAAAAGTTCTAAAAAATATTGAGGACTTAAATGATGAAGATTCCATTTGATCACCCGCTGACTCGTTCCTTATTTATTATTTCTCGATTTATCATTTAACTCCACACTGAGCTAAAAAGTTTTACGTGACAACAACTGTGCTCGAGTGGAAGGGACGCGTGCCTTTCACTTTTTATGTCTGTCTCTCTCGCTCTTAGGCGGGCTAACCATGCCCGCGTGCCTCTCACTCGCTCTCATTGTGAGCGCATAACGTCAGCGGAGCGTAACGCAGTTTCTTGAAGTGTCACCCGGCAAACCAATTTATAAAACGTTGTCACGTCAAAAAATTACATTTTTATGGAGCTTCTATTTTCAAAAGTTATGTTCGTAGCTATTAGTGCAAAATTAACAAAAAGGCCGGTCCTACTGGAAATCATGGAAACCTGTTTTATACGCTTACCATGAGGTTATGTTCAGGGTTTATTATGATGATTATGTCTGATATAGGTTGGTATTGTTACTCTCTGATATAGTATCAGTACTATAATACATTATATATGTAAAAGGCGCATCTTGTCGGTCCAGTGTACGAAAAATAAGTACTTAGGCTTAAATAGATGACTAGTTCCATAATGTCTCGATTGATGTAGGTACGACACAATGTTGTCTTTCACAAGTAAACTTCGACGAAGTAAACAATAAAATCGGTAAGTAAACAAGTGTAGGTACATGATTGAAGATTGAAAACTAAGAAATTGAAGTGAAGTAGGTACTTACTTTGCAATTTTACCATTTTGTCAATGTCTAACAATTTTTTTTTTACATTGTGTTATTAGTAACACAATGTAAAAAAAAAGTTGATAGTATATGTCCAAATCTCTAAGCCGCAAAAATATTTTAAGCAAAACTTAGACCTAGAGCCCAGCGCCATCTATCGAGTAATTTGGAACTAGTCTAGAAAAAAAGGGAACCTAGTGTTTTAGTTTAAATTCTTATTGAACTTAAAAATGTAGGATTTTAATAAATGGAGTTCGATCAGTCGGGAGCGGGGGTTAAAGTAAGCATGTAACCGATGCAGAGGTCACGCGCCGACCACGCCGCCCGCGACGGTAGGTAAGTACCTACTTACCTATACCACTAGCAAAGCTAGCTGCGCGGGACGGCGCGGGCGGCGTTACAAACCATCTGCACTGTCTACCGGCATCACCCAACCATTGCTAGCTACTGTCAAATGTGCTCTATCAACATACTACACTACATTACAACAGTATTAATTATTATCATAAGTAGACACAGAGTTATTATATTATTATGGTTCACTAGAGATGACGATTTAAAGAAAAACTTTGAGGTCCCTGTCCGTGGACCGCAAGAATGGTTGCAAACATTGCGCGAAGACGACGCGGCGACGACGCGCCATTGCGCAGGGCGCCGCGCCCGCCGCCGCCGTCTGCGCGCATCGTCGGTGTAGTGATTAGTAATCCTCGTCATGTCATCTCTAGATATTATTTTAACGTAAGTAGATAATAGTAGGTATATGGTATGACTAAGTAACTACTACGTATGGATAGATATACAAATATTAAGTTAGTAACGTAGGTAGGTACTCAAGTATTTAACATAAATTCATGGACTTAAGCAATAAATTCTAACATTTAGAAGAAGGGATACACACTCAATTAGTAAATAACCCACTCCAGATTGATTGATCTATAACGAAACATACATTAGCAGAGCTCTATTCGAGACCGGAAACACAATCTAAGTAGGTAAGTACATCAAACACCTTATAACTATATCTTAACAATTACTTTTAATAGTTATCTAAGCCCCTATTATAGGTGAATAAACATAATGTTATAAGATATATTTTATCAACATCAAGAAGTTTCAAAAACTTACTAAGTAATCATATTTTCTATTAATTAATTAATCCTACATAATCGTAATTTTGAAAAGAGCAACATAAAATTAAATGAACTTGTATAACAATGAAGGAAATCTTTTAATTTGAGAATAGTAGGTAAAGCACAATAAACAATTTATAAGGGTGCAACACCCGTCCCTAGCACAGTGAGTGTGAAAGTCGCGGTCGCGGTAGCGCGCGCGGGTTGGTGTATGTAGCTCGGAGTTTTGTTATGTCTATTGTGTAGGTAAGTATGTGCTAGAGGGAATGGACGAAACTAATAAGGGATCTAAACCTACGCTTAGACACGAGAAGATAAAGATGTATTATAATACGTACGTGTTTGTGTATGAATCGTTATTAGACTTGCACACAATATTATACAGGAAAACATTATTGAATCGCACAATTTTATTTTCGGTTGAAGACAATAGCTAACGTTTTTGTTAAAAGATATTTGCTATTTACTTTTAGTTGATATTTTACTGTCACGTATATTCTGAAATTTCAAAATGATTGCGTAGCGCAGTACTCTACAGGTATTCCAAAAAGTATGCGCCCGCGCCGCACTCACGCTGCGGCCGCGTGTTTCCTCTCCACGGATCCATGAACACGTGGCGACAATCGATCACGTATAAGGAACATTACACAGGGAATGTAAGTTTAAACATCGTCTTATATATAAAAATGAATCGCAAAATGTGTTGGTAAGCGCATAACTCAACAACGCCTGGACCAATTTGGCCAATTCTTTTTTTGTTGTGTTTGTTATTGTCAGGAGAAGGTTTTTATGAAAGAAAAAATTTAAAAAATTGCGTAGAAAATTATTACGCGGGTGAAGCCGCGGGGCGCAGCTAGTAATAATATAAAAATTACATAGTACCTACCTATGTGAAAACATTATCGTAATTTGTGTGCTCCAAAAACATTTCCCTGTAAATTGAACGTCATCGTCATTCGAAGTGACCATATTATGGTTCAAGTACGCTTGAATTCAATGAAAGTGAGCATTCAGGTGTGTTGTTGGCTAAAGGGCAACGGCCACTTTCTAAAAAGCAACAAAATCTCACAACGGCAACGTAGTGTTAAAATAGGTAGGTACTGAAACACTTAAAAAACCGAACTAAGTTTACTTAGTATAGAAAAAACTGGATAAGAAAAAAGAGAGCATTTTCTATTTATTAAGTATTCACTTAAAGCGAAGTTGTGCCACTTTTTGGGTGCATTCGCACCCAAAAAGTGGCATAACTTCGCGCATGGACTACCTCGCATACAAAACAGATTAATCCCAACTCATTCCACATAAAATACATGGATTCATCCTCATAAGTGTTGTCAATTTCAGTCCAAACTTTATGTTTAAATATATTAATTCTCTCGCACTCCATGCCCCCTTATTCCAAAACAAAGTTTTAAGAATATAGTACCGACCTTATGTCTAGAATTTAAACCATATAATAGACTAAAATAAACGTAAATTTAAATAAAAGTTTAACTTCAAGCAGGCGGCTAGTGAGAGTACCATTGTGCTTAAAGTCTACCCATGCATACCACACACGCAAGTAATCGATACGTGTGTGTGTAGCAATCTTAAAAGCCATTTGCTTGCCTTTTCGGAGATATAAACAAAATGGAGGTTAGGTACGTTAAGTGCGCGCCAGATAAGATTGCGCGCGAGTCATAAATCGGTACTTATCGATGATGTTCCCATTTTTTTTTCTTTTACGTTAGATGTTGAATGTATGTATTTGTTATAGACCAAGCTTGGAGGAACAAGGCCAAATAGAGATAGATTGGATGGTTTTAACTGTTAAGAACTGGATTTTAAATGAAGAAACCCTTCCTTACTCATATAAATAATAATTATGAGTCTGATTATTCAAATTGTTTAAAGTTTAGTAAATTTTAAGTTTTAAACTGATAGATCAGAGCATCTATAAAACGATTTTTTTTGTGCCATTTGCGTTTTAAATTTTGAATTAATGTCATAAATTAAAAAACAGTAATAAAATATGTATTTTTATTACTTTGCCCAATAGGTGACATACATTATGTAGGTATAATGTCCGGTTTATTATTTCAGTAGTTATAATCACATTGCACTCCCATGTTATTGGTAATTTTTCATACTGCCCGGGCATTATGTGTAGGTACTTAATTTCCAATTAATCACTTCGTCCATGAGGTATTCATTCATATTATTTGTCAACGTCATTCTGAAAGTAAAATTATAGGTGCAAGCAAAGCAGGGACAAGTACAATACTCGACGAAAGGGGTACTATTCGCGCGCAGTCTTATCTGGCACGCACTGAAAAGATTTGTTTGTGATTGTTGTGCTTAACAAAATGCAATAAATTGTGCAAGTTCCAGAGTTGCCTGTTTGGCACAATTAACTATAATTTTATGTGCTTATATTGAAATACATATATAATAGTAATACTTACATTGTACGTATGTACTAAGGTTTTAAAGAGTATACAACAGGTACATAAGTACATAGGTAGTATGTACATGTTTATGTACTTAATATAGAGATTATAGATTAGGTATACAACATATCGAAAAATATCTTAGACTTCGTTATACGAAGTCAAATAAAAGGTATATTAAAATCATTTTGACATAATATATTAATGAATATAAGATCACATTACATACGTAGGTAATTATTTATTGGGATAGGTACCGCACTGTAGGTGTTAGAACAATGATCGGACGACAGGGTCTGGCTTGAATATATTATATATTAATCAAGATTTATATACATATAGAGTCGCGTCGTAGTTAGGTAGGTAGGTAGTATGTCCTCACTACCTCACTAGTATGTTGTTGTAAAGCAACTTATCTTCTCTCACTTCCAACGACTGTATTTATATACAAACTATATAAACCGAACCGATGACAGTTTAATAAAATGATTGATTACAAAGCTGGGGCCCTACCGCGGTAAGTGCGTCGGCTTCAAGCCGACGTCGATATCCCAAACCGCGTCTCACAATGGGCAAAAATTTGAGCTTGCTTTTCATAGAAATTTTGAATAATTAAGTAGTGTTTTCGTGTGTTTTAAGTATGCAGGATTGTCGGGGACATCAAAACATTCAAAAATGTGTGATTATGGTGTTATTATTTAAAAAAAAACAAAGTCATATTTTGTAGTGTTTTTTAGAAATAAAAAAACCAGAATAACTTATTTTTAAATGTTTTGATGTCCTCAACAATCCTGCATTCTTAAAACACATGACAAAAACCACTTAATTTTTCAAAACTCCTATGAAAGACAGGCTCAAAATTTCGCCCAGTGTGGGGCGCGGGTCGGCGTAAACCGACGCGTTGCCGTTGGTTTGAAGCCGACGCACTTACCGCGGTAGGCCCCCAGGTCCAAATGTTTCCTGTTATAACTTTATTATACAAGAAAAGTGAAGTTAAAGTACCTACTATACCTCGCGCAGCGAATGGTGACCTCTGCGGTAAGTGGAAGGGGTATGCGCAGAAGTCGATATTTATATGAAAATTGAGTTCTGCGCATACCCCTTCTACTTTCCATCAGAGGTCAACATTCGCTGCGCTACGTATACCTAAGTAATTATTAATACCTACTCCTACAAGCTTAATTCTAAATAGAGTGATACATCAGGGTAGATAGGTACTTGTATTTATGGAATAATCTAATAAATACAGGTTATAGACCGAGTGGATGGCCGTAGCGTACTTTCGTATGAATACTTTCCACGATAACTCTGAGACGAGGTTGATTTTATACTGCATTCATAGTACCTAAATAATCTCGAACCGAGCCAGGAAATAGAAATTGAACATAGTAATTTTGTAATAAAATATACTTTTATTCTTGCAACGATCGATCCCTGTGCTGATGCTGATCAATTCCTGGAAATAAACATGGTATAACAGGTCTAAGGAAAACGCTATAAATTTTGTAGTTTTTTTTAAACCAATTGAAAAGGCGCCTTATGGCCATTTAATACATACCTGTCCTCGAGTTAAGTCGCGATAGGTACATTAGCAATGGCCGCTCGGTCTATTTACATCAATTACTTTAAGAATCTCAATTACTGATACTTGGTTAGTGTGAGAGTTGATTACTTTAACATTAAATACTAACACTTAATTATTATAATAATTATAATAGCCACGTGTAATGTGTAAGTATCATTAGGTACGTACAGTGCCACTCCACCTACTGCACTGCACTACACTACATAGTGTACCTACCAGAGTGCGGCTCTACCTCTATATACCTACGTTGCACGCGGCTTATCTATGACACATTGACACATCGACATCGGATAAACATATTTGAGACTGAGAATATAAATGTAGGTAAAGGTTAGTATATTTATATTAAATATTATGACTTTAAGATAGATTATTAAGCATACAGATCACGTCTTAGCGTAATTAACTCGATCTGCACGGCATGTGTTAAAACATTGCATCGTTCGAATCTGGGTGATCTGAATAAGGTAGGTTAGTTAAGTAAGTACAGCCGATGGCCATAAGTCTAGTGTCATATTATTATCACGTTTTAGGTCGAGGCTGCCGGTATTCGGGGCCCGCTATCCGGATATATTATGTACGTTGATGTTGTAAAAGGTAGTCCACGGAACGGTTCATGGTACAACTGCTATCGAATATCTCACTGTGTATCTCAACACTTTCATACTAATTTATATAACATACCTACTTACCTAACTATAATAGAATCTACTCATACATAATATAATGTAATAAGACTTATAATTAATTCAGTCCTTATCTACCAAGAAATGAGATTGTTCATAATTCATAACTATCAATCGTGTTACAATCGTACCGGCACCACCAAACCGAACCGGTCCTGTACCGGTCCATCACGTTCTATATCACAACGTCATCACATCTAAAGAATCGACCCGTTACGTTCCTTGCACGCTCCGGATGTTACATTCCATAATATAAAGTTAATATAGAAAAGTCCTACGTAATCTACTCGTATTTGGTATATGTATTTATGTATAGGTACAAAGTATAGGTATATAGGTAACGCGACTGGAATAATATATACCTACTGTACAATTTACGTTCTACAATGAGGGATTCTAAAAAATGAATTCCTTCGTGCTTATATAGATGGCGCTACCGTGTGAGACGCGGGGCGGGCGACGCGTGCGCCTTTCCTATGTCGTTGATACAGCTCCTGGCATCCTGGTCACTATTGATTGTGTTATCGATAGATTTAATGTGGCGCGCGCGGGGCTACATATGACTCTGATGAGCGATTATATCTCAGTAACTAGTCAACATATTTTGATGAAATATAATATGATATAACTTTGATCCGCGGAAATTGGCATCGGTAAGCCAGCTAGGTATGTCTGTCTGTCTCGTAGCATCTCCCCTCGGTTCGCACTGCGCCGCGACACGCGTCTTGTCTCAGGTAGGATTTTAACGAGAATTCCACATTTGAGAATTGGATATCGCTTGGTTGCAAGAAATTTTAGTCGGTTTTTGATCAGATACCATTTCTCATTTAGAGAGCGCCATCTATCGATCGATTAGGAATATTCAGAACAAAGACAGATTTCGGAATACGTAATAAGTAATTAATTAATTTAACATTAACAATAGTGATAAGCTCGATAAGACAGCAGCGCGTTCGCGATGGTCCTGCACACTACTGCACAGGTATGTACAGAACGTATATTATGTACTCTAATAACATTAAGTAAGTATATGATTGTATATCCAGTCACATTTTTATACACTTGAATATATTCTGAAAACAGTTTTACAATAGTCGGTGATATTGTAAACTTCACTAAAGCTTCCGAAGTATTAGTGATTTCATGACATGTAATCAAACATAATAAAATGTAACTGGATAAAATGTAACCTATATGGGTACCGAATGTAAGTGTAACCCTTTAGGTAGGTAGGTAACCACGTAGGTACATGATGCCCGATATTATATTTAATTATAATTTTGGTACTTTTTGAATATTCATTTTGCCATTTTGATACTTTTTACGTGCAAAAAGTGGTGAGGTGATGGCGAGCTGTCTATATAATTAAGATGGAGGATAATTTTTAGATTATTTCACTACTCTACATGGAAAATACAACAGAGTATGCCTTGTTTACCGCTTATCTCTCTCTCTGTGTGTATGTGTGTTATAAGAAATATAATTACCAAAAGTGGCCATAGCGTCAGATTATTGTAATAAGTAATTACGACCAAGGTAACTTGAGATCTCAACTCAGTGCGCAATCATCTGAACGAAGTCTCAAGTTAACGAGTATAATATTTTGAACATTAATTAAACAATTGATTTTGTATTTAAATGGATGTAAAGAATTATGAACTTAGAGATAATTTGTAAGCACAGTAACACAATTCAATATTACATCTGAGTAAATGAATGCTAGCGTCCTATCCGAGGTACCAAATAGGCTGCAGTGTCATTGATTGAACATTCGATGCACTCACACTTGCTTGCTTGACATAGTGATGATGAACTGATGTACTGATGAACAAAGCGCGAGGTACACTAAGGATGTCCTTCATATTGAACACCGTTACCAAAGAGGTCGTTAGTATCCACAAATAATAAGAGATTACTGTTTTAAAGGCATAGAAAAATTAAAACTTTTTTGTTTTTGGTAGGAAGTAGTTTTGTTAACACATCGTTCTATTTCTTTTTTTTATTGAACAGTTATAGGTCAAAGAATTATTAGAAAAATATGAAACTATGACTTATTTGACAATAATCCTGACGTGATAGCAATATTCTAAAATAAGATTGTGTTGAAGCGGTTGCACGCGTCGCGTCGCGTCACACCCGTGTTGCAGTGTTTCACCGAGAATACGATACTTATACCCATGAAGCAAGAAAAAGTTTTCCGCGCCCTGATGGAGTAGTAATCAAAACATAATATGGGTGCCGGCTGAGATACAATTTTGTAGCTCACACACACATTCACACTTTTCCTTCAAATAGTCGTTCATGGCGTGTGACATGGACATCACCTCTGTCATAAAATATTACAAATAAAATATTACATTAACAAAATGGGCAGTGAAATTATGCAGAAACCATGCCGCAAGCAAAAGTACAAAGCTTTCTGGTATCACATTTTTCTGGTAAGTAATAAACCGCTTGGTTTTTACAATTTTCGTGGTCAAATTTTTGGTAGAAAATATTGTTGTTGATTTTTAGTGATGTAAAGTAGTCGATAAAAAATAATATAGAATCGAATCGTCAGCTTATTATTATTTTATTTCATTTATTTATCGCAGTTTTCTAAAAGATTCTAAGAACTGTAAGATTTTTGTGCTTCAGAGTCAGACAGACCATACTGAAGGAAGTATTGGTGTTTTATTAATTTCAGCATTAGCTCTATATCTAAATAATATATTTTCCTACTTACAGGTTCATGAACAAAAAGTGCTTCCCTCAGATTACGAACTCAACTAAATATTATGTCAATATTAATGATGATTTACGAGAAAAAACAGCTGGTCAAAAGCTATTCTAAACGTAATGTAAATAGTTAAAATATAAATTAAAAATATTGTTTTAAAACTGGTGATGTATTTTTATTTGTATAATTAGTTCTCTACTAGCTGTGCCCCCGACTTCGTTCACGTGGACTGCAGGATATTTCATCATCAACACTATCGACATTTAGTCGTCTATTGCTGGATATAGGCTTCTCCAATACCCAAAAGACACGAATTCAAAAGACATTACACCATACAAATGACTGAAGGACAACGTGACTATCCGCAACCCAGTGAAATGTGGATATACACACCGACGGCTCAAAAACGGAAAAACTGGCCACTGGATCCGGGGTCTTCTCGGAGGACCTAAACATAAATCTAAGCGTAACTCTAGGCCCTCACAACTCAATCTTCCAAGCTTGGCTGCGCTGGATCGCGATGTCTCGGGCCATGACATCAGAATCCTGTCTTGTCCGATAGCGTGGCGGTGCTACATGCACTGAACAGTAAAACTATAAGTTCAGCCCTGATTTACGAATGTTACGAGACACTCAACAGACTAGGAGAACACAATAGTCTGACCTTACAATGGGTAAAGGGACACAGCGGCTCAAGGGGAAACGACGCTGCGGACGAGCTGGCAAAAAGAGGAGTGGAAGCGGTCAGTTACGGGCCTCAACCCTCCGTCCCAATCCCCTCAAACAAACTCAAAGCCTGGATCCGCAACCACGCTAAAATGCGACACCGTGACCTCTGGACCACGACGGAAAGCTGTAGGCAGGCCAAACTAGCACTCCCCGACATAAACAACAGACTCACGAAACGCCTTCTAAACTTAAACCGCCCTCAAATGCGCTTGGTTACAATCGCCTTGACCGGTCCCAGCGCTTTCAACAAGCACTTCCATAACCTGGATATAACGGACAGCCCACTATGCAGAGCGTGCATAGAGGCTGAGGAAACGACCGCGCGTGTGCTGCTGGACTGCATGGTATTGACAGATATTAGACTCAGGACTATAGGTGACGTTAAAAGCCTTCCAAAAATGTTTGAGAAGCCACATCTAGTGGCAAAATTTATGGAAGAGCTGGGCTGGTTCTCCCCCTGACAAGTGGAACCTCACGCAAAAGGGACCTAACTAGAAAGGTCAGATTGCGGAAAACAGCCCGTATACAAGTACAAGTAGGCTTCTCCAATAGCACGCCACTGAACTTGGTCCCCCCTCTGCACCTCCAACAGCTACTAGTCACTTTGCGAAAGTCTTCACTCCAAGTATTTGGAGGACTTTCTACGCTACATTTGCTAAGGCATGATCTCCACTTAAAATTTGACATGATCCATGCAATTTAGGTAAGTATATTTAATTCCGATAGGTGATAGATTTCATCCTCACCACCTGGATGTCTGATCTTGAACTAAAATAAATACCCCTGAACAATAAAATATAAGTAAATAATCGATAAATATACGTTACGCTTCATACCACATCACATCACTATTTTCAAATTCAGCAACCATGAAGTTCCTTGTTTTTTACATGCCAATAAAGACAAATAAATGTCGTACTTTATTGATATTTTGTTTTTAATTGGGTATGTCATAACATGAATGTTTCTATCTTTATCTAACGTAACGTATATGAAAATATGTGATAGAGATAAAAGACAAACCCTGTCTCCCGCTTCCACCTACCCTCCCACCCCTCTGAGCGGCCGCATAGGTTTCGATACAAAATAGGCATGATTATTACTCCATCTGGGCGGGGAATTTTTTTTTTCCTCCATGCTTATACCGATCGTGATTGCGGTCTGGTAGAGTAGAGTAGTGATATACGTATACCTGTTATATAATGTATTTGTGGGTCTAAATTAATAAAAAAATATATTTTAAAAATTTACATTACAGGTACTTATTTGATAACATTGAGTCTGTATAGTTTTCTTAAATTAAGTGGATATTTTTTTTGGATTTTGTTTTTTTATAGTAGAGTTTTTTATTTAAGATTATTTACTTTATAAAACGAATAAATATAGATCTGTTAGTTGTTGTAGTTGTTAAAGATCGGGCATGTCAGATGTTATGTGTTGTATGTGTGTGAGAGAGCCTGTGCGCTCGCGTCGCGCCCGCTGCCGCCCGCCGGCGCAGGCGCAGACGCAGGCGCAGGCGGCGGCGGACGCGCGCGACGACGCGACTCGCGCGACTGTCGCGAGCGCACATCTCATAATAAACATTGTTGTCATCATAACAATATTTAACGTGGTTGGACCGAATTTCACGTTACCGTCTCAATCTTAAATCAAATGTGGCGTCCGTGATGCGGTGACGCACGTAGTCGTGTCCGTGTGGTGTATAATCATGTCGTAAGTCGATCGTCTGTCGTAGGTCGTCCTCGTCGCGTTCACTATCGAGATAATCTCTATGACGAACACTAAGTACTATGACGAAACGAAGGTCATAATACCTTTATCCAGTGTGATAGTTCCTCGTTATCTACAGAGGTTTTCACATAAATCACCAAATAAAAAGAAACGAATCCTTAATGGTAACAGTTTCAGTGTCTAACCGACGGCGCCGCCGCTGGCACCGCCACCGCTGGCACCACCGACGGTCGCGCCCTCAGAGCCGTCGTCGTAGAAGACGTTCATTGGGTTCTCGATGACATGTAGTTGTGTCGGTGAGAGGAGCCGTGTGTGCTTGCGTCGGAGCAGGAAGTCGAAGAGGCTGGCGGAGCGGCGCGGCGGCGGCAGCATCGTGTCGTTACCGTCGGCGTCACTGTCGTAGTCGAACGCCTCCTCGCCGGCGGCTAGCGACCGCGGCCGCGTCCTCTCACGGACCGTGCTCGACTCGCGCAGGATCGCGTCCGTCTCGCCTGCGCCTGCGCACACGCTCTCCTGCGAGCACACCATACCGCCCGCGCCCGCGCCGCCGCCATTCCGCATCTTCGGGCTTGCCTCTCCAATTTCACTCTCTATAACACAAATATATAATATATATATATATATATTATCAACGTAACGAGTCCAAAGTATAGGTTGCACCTAGAAATAACCGGTAACACCTAGGTCTAACCGTATTTCGGACTTTAAGGCATCACTTGCCTTTCAAATTATACTCGTTTCTGCGTAAACAATGTGTTTGTCTATGTCTGAACATAAAGACCGATCACCTTGAAAACGGGCTCGGAAGTCAACCACCATAACATGGCACAGTGCTTTTGATTGTCTAAAATTGTACCGCTTAACGTAAATTATTTTTTAAACGGTTTTATTTAGCTCACCCCGTTTGTTTTATTCTTGGGTCAAATTTAGTCATTCAAATTTCACCCTCTTCCTGTCAACCGATTAATCTGAAATTTTGTATACACTTTGGATTTTGGTGACAATACAATTATGTTTATTCATTATCATTATAAATTCAAGATGGCCGCCGCTACAAAATGGCGGATAATTTAGGTTTTATTAATCCCATCAATATGGGTATCAAATGAAAGGGCTCAACAAGCAGAATACAATATACTATAAAAAATTGAAATCCAAGATGGCGGCCGCTACAAAATGGCGGATAACGTAGGTTTTATCAATCCCATCAATATGGGTATCAAATGAAAGTGCTCAACTAGTAGAATACAATGTACTAGATAAAATTAAAATCCAAGATGGCGGCCTCTACAAAATGGCGGATAACTTAGGTTTTATCAATCCCATCAACATGGGTATCAAATGAAAGGTCTCAACAAGTAGAATATAATTTATTATGCAAAATTGAAATCTAAGATGGTTATGCATGATGGACGCTCGATTAAGGCAAATTAAGATCTGTGAAAATTAGTTTTTTGGAGGAGTAATACGTTTGTATTACTTTTCGGTGATCTTTTACAACTGCCTCCTATAAAACGATCAGGAACACCTGTTTTCAAACAGTCAGAACATCTGCAACCAGCTACACATCTCTGACGTTTATTCACGCTGTGTGAATTAACTGAAAATATGCGTCAGCAAGGTGACCAGACTTTTATTGATATTTTGAATGCTTTGAGAGTCGGTGAGCTAACAACCCAACATTTTAGTATTTTAATGGGAAGACTTCTTCAAGACACGAGTGATGAGTTTGCAATAGACAAAGCGTTAAGGGTATACCCCACAAATCAACAAGTTAACGACCACAACTCTGCTGTATTGAATTTGTACAGAAATAATGGTGCTCGCATTTACAAAATAAAAGCGCAGGATCAGCTAGTACACGCCACACGAAATGCAGACAATGTGGATATAGCTACTATAATACCAGCTGATATCAACAAAACTGGGGGTTTACCAACGGAACTGGAAATATTTGTGGGGGCAAAAGTCATGCTACGGTCCAATATTGACGTTTCAAAAGGACTAGTAAATGGCGCTATAGGCTACATCAACGAAATCGTTTGGCCTCAATTTCGTCGAACACAGATGTATGCAACAGATGTACCTTCCATCCGAATTGATTTCGCAAGAGACGGAGTACATCTTATACACCCGAAAGCCATACAGTTTCCAGCTAAGTACAATTACGGGACGGCTGAAAGAAGAATGTTGCCTTTAATACTATCATGGGCTTCTACAATACATAAAATGCAGGGCAGCACTGTGGATCACGCAGTCGTATACTTAGGTGCGAAACTGTTTGAAGAAGGTCAAGCCTACGTGGCTCTTAGTAGAGTAAGATCTTTGCAGGGACTACGTCTACGGACTACGTAGAGGAGTTGGACTGCAATAAACTAACGGGCAAGAAACCTTGCAATAATGAAGCACTAAATGAATTAAACAGAATGCGAAATAAAAACTAAAAACTAGAAAATAAAAATAGGTAAAAAAACTTTTTAAGTTAAACGGTTTTATGATAAACATACATTGCAATGTTTAAGATAAATGTACTAAAAACCAAAAAATAATAAAATAGATACAGTCGTGGGAATTATAAACATATGCATAGACTAGACTAAAATAAAACCGTGGGGCACGTCAATTGTCTACAAATTATCGACTTAATGTGCGATAGAAGAATCGTTTAATTCGTCGTTAGGCAGTTGGCCCGCAGACGATGAGGAAATTACTTACTATTTTCTTGCTCATGGAAATTCCAATAGTTATACACTCCATGTAAATAAAAGAGATGTTTCAACTAGTTTATCGTTGGACATTCACACTGCTGGCTGGCGAGAAATCGTTTCACTGCTCGTAGTTTGTCTTTAATCGACAAAACATATGATAAAAGTACTACTCGCTCAACACTATGAAACCCTAAAACTCGCTTATAATCGAGCTTGCTAGCTTGTTTCCACATTCTAGCCCTACTTATCACACGTCCATCGTTGTCGGTTGACGACCTAACGACGAATTAAACGATTCTTCTATCGCACATTAAGTCGATAATTTGTAGACAATTGACGTGCCCCACGGTTTTATTTTAGTCTAGTCTATGCATATGTTTATAATTCCCACGACTGTATCTATTTTATTATTTTTTGGTTTTTAGTACATTTATCTTAAACATTGCAATGTATGTTTATCATAAAACCGTTTAACTTAAAAAGTTTTTTTACCTATTTTTATTAGCATTTCTATGTATTTACAAATTGTTTAGTAGATCAAACCTGTTATTTACTAGACAATTATCATTGGCTCTCAAACGAAGTAATTGTCAAGAATGTAGGATGCCGTGATGGGGTAGAATCATTTTACGATTGTTAGACAATGTGAAGTTAATAAAAATTACTGCCATTTTGAGGAGGAGGGGTGGACCTCCTCAAAATGGCTTCTCCTTAAAATCCCACTTTAGTTAGACAAACATATTGTATAAGCAAGACAGGTATCTACAGTTTTGGTACATCATAATTATACAGGGTTATTGGAAATTAATTGACACGGCGTTAAGGGCTTCTTCTGTGCACCTTAACAAACAACTTTTGTTCTACGACTTTTGTCGAAACTTAATACCTACATATCCTAAAAAAATATTTAAGTGTTTCTCGTACTGTCTGGTAATTTTCTATGTCTATGCGGCAAGTGCGCGCGCGCGATCGGCACGGGGCGCACTGCGTGCGACCCGATCGGGTTGTACCATACCTACTATGATTGATTCTGTGACGTAGACGTAGAGTTAAGTATTATTTGAACTGTTGGATTTAATTTTTTATTTTTGTATGGAATATTTTTATAATTAATTTCCAAAAGTCGTAGAACAAAAGTTGATCGTTAGGGTGCACAGAAGAAGCCCTTAACGCCGTGTCAATTAATTTCCAATAACCCTGTATAAAAATAAGTCGGGTTTTCCTTCCTGACGCTGTAACTCCAGAACGCACGAACCGATTTAGATGATTTCGGTTTTGAAATGTTTGTCGTAGTCCAGGGAAGGTTTAAACGGTGAGAAAGATCGGACTTACGCGAGTGAAACCGCGGGGCGCAGCTAGTATCTAATAAATAAAAGCGTTAAATTAAACACAAGCTGATAACCAGTATATGAGGACAAAATTGATAGGAATTTATATTTAATATTTCCTTATTAATTTTAATAATAAGGTCCACAAAATTAAAACGAAAAACATGGTTGGTACTTATCCGGTTTTTAATAACTTTAGTGTTGATGGATTTTATCTGAACGAAAAATCATACCGATTTTGATATGTTTTTGTAATAAAAATTAGATGTATGATTGTTTAATGTTCTTTGGGATTATATAAATATAGAGAACATATTCACACAATTTTATTGAAATAGTGTATTAAGGCGACTAAGTAAATCCAAAACAGTGCTGAAACTATTTGGATTTTTATTTAAATTCTACAAAAAATAGGTAAAAAAACTTTTTAAGTTAAACGGTTTTATGATAAACATACATTGCAATGTTTAAGATAAATGTACTAAAAACCAAAAAATAATAAAATAGATACAGTCGTGGGAATTATAAACATATGCATAGACTAGACTAAAATAAAACCGTGGGGCACGTCAATTGTCTACAAATTATCGACTTAATGTGCGATAGAAGAATCGTTTAATTCGTCGTTAGGTCGTCAACCGACAACGATGGACGTGTGATAAGTAGGGCTAGAATGTGGAAACAAGCTAGCAAGCTCGATTATAAGCGAGTTTTAGGGTTTCATAGTGTTGAGCGAGTAGTACTTTTATCATATGTTTTGTCGATTAAAGACAAACTACGAGCAGTGAAACGATTTCTCGCCAGCCAGCAGTGTGAATGTCCAACGATAAACTAGTTGAAACATCTCTTTTATTTACATGGAGTGTATAACTATTGGAATTTCCATGAGCAAGAAAATAGTAAGTAATTTCCTCATCGTCTGCGGGCCAACTGCCTAACGACGAATTAAACGATTCTTCTATCGCACATTAAGTCGATAATTTGTAGACAATTGACGTGCCCCACGGTTTTATTTTAGTCTAGTCTATGCATATGTTTATAATTCCCACGACTGTATCTATTTTATTATTTTTTGGTTTTTAGTACATTTATCTTAAACATTGCAATGTATGTTTATCATAAAACCGTTTAACTTAAAAAGTTTTTTTACCTATTTTTATTTTCTAGTTTTTAGTTTTTATTTCGCATTCTGTTTAATTCATTTAGTGCTTCATTATTGCAAGGTTTCTTGCCCGTTAGTTTATTGCAGTCCAACTCCTCTACGTAGTCCGTAGACGTAGTCCCTGCAAAGATCTTACTCTACTAAGAGCCACGTAGGCTTGACCTTCTTCAAACAGTTTCGCACCTAAGTATACGACTGCGTGATCCACAGTGCTGCCCTGCATTTTATGTATTGTAGAAGCCCATGATAGTATTAAAGGCAACATTCTTCTTTCAGCCGTCCCGTAATTGTACTTAGCTGGAAACTGTATGGCTTTCGGGTGTATAAGATGTACTCCGTCTCTTGCGAAATCAATTCGGATGGAAGGTACATCTGTTGCATACATCTGTGTTCGACGAAATTGAGGCCAAACGATTTCGTTGATGTAGCCTATAGCGCCATTTACTAGTCCTTTTGAAACGTCAATATTGGACCGTAGCATGACTTTTGCCCCCACAAATATTTCCAGTTCCGTTGGTAAACCCCCAGTTTTGTTGATATCAGCTGGTATTATAGTAGCTATATCCACATTGTCTGCATTTCGTGTGGCGTGTACTAGCTGATCCTGCGCTTTTATTTTGTAAATGCGAGCACCATTATTTCTGTACAAATTCAATACAGCAGAGTTGTGGTCGTTAACTTGTTGATTTGTGGGGTATACCCTTAACGCTTTGTCTATTGCAAACTCATCACTCGTGTCTTGAAGAAGTCTTCCCATTAAAATACTAAAATGTTGGGTTGTTAGCTCACCGACTCTCAAAGCATTCAAAATATCAATAAAAGTCTGGTCACCTTGCTGACGCATATTTTCAGTTAATTCACACAGCGTGAATAAACGTCAGAGATGTGTAGCTGGTTGCAGATGTTCTGACTGTTTGAAAACAGGTGTTCCTGATCGTTTTATAGGAGGCAGTTGTAAAAGATCACCGAAAAGTAATACAAACGTATTACTCCTCCAAAAAACTAATTTTCACAGATCTTAATTTGCCTTAATCGAGCGTCCATCATGCATAACCATCTTAGATTTCAATTTTGCATAATAAATTATATTCTACTTGTTGAGACCTTTCATTTGATACCCATGTTGATGGGATTGATAAAACCTAAGTTATCCGCCATTTTGTAGAGGCCGCCATCTTGGATTTTAATTTTATCTAGTACATTGTATTCTACTAGTTGAGCACTTTCATTTGATACCCATATTGATGGGATTGATAAAACCTACGTTATCCGCCATTTTGTAGCGGCCGCCATCTTGGATTTCAATTTTTTATAGTATATTGTATTCTGCTTGTTGAGCCCTTTCATTTGATACCCATATTGATGGGATTAATAAAACCTAAATTATCCGCCATTTTGTAGCGGCGGCCATCTTGAATTTATAATGATAATGAATAAACATAATTGTATTGTCACCAAAATCCAAAGTGTATACAAAATTTCAGATTAATCGGTTGACAGGAAGAGGGTGAAATTTGAATGACTAAATTTGACCCAAGAATAAAACAAACGGGGTGAGCTAAATAAAACCGTTTAAAAAGATCGAACTTCGTGGAATATACTTAAATTTATACTATGTAGTGATGGACATTGTTATATTATGACTGCAACACCTATGTATTTATATACTTACTTATATAATATATATGTAGGTAGGTATAATACATTGAATTTAATAAACATTGACACTTTGTAAACAACAGACAAAATAATATTGAAGTGTAATACGACCAGAGCCATATTGGTAGGAAGAGGCCTACCAAAATGGCTCTGGTCCATGGCTCTGGTCGTTTGGTGAAAGTCGACTCATCACCATGATATTATGTTTGTAGAATAAACATAATATCATGGTGATGAGTCGACTTTCTCATTTTAAACAAAATGTAAGTACAATATTATTTCAGTATGTGTGACCCACATCATCATTATAAGATATAGATAAGATCGAGTGCTCCGCCACAGACGCGGACGGGACGGCTATCAGACGAATCCGATTCCGGCATCCATATCACGTTCGAGCTAATATATTTTAAACGTCACTGTAATTTCAACACTTAGTGTCGTTTATTATGTTTTCAAAACTGCTAAATCCGATTTATGGGTGCAAATAGAAACGGCAGCAACTTTTTGTCAAGACGTTACCTATTTGTTTTTTAACATTAAATAATTTATTTGACACCGAGGTAAAACAGGGAAAAAAACGGGTTATTAAATACATCAAACAACTTAATAGTCGAAATTAATAACGAAATCTTCGTATTGTGTTGATTTAGGCACGGTCTAGGGCGCTACGGGTATTGGGTAACGACCGACGCGACGACGCGACGGTGCGACGGTTGTGTCCATGTTCTGTATAGTATTGCCGAACATTGTGCGCTGAAGGAAGACCGTCCGTTTTGAGATGATTAGTGCTTACAGCACAGGTTTCAAAGATCATATATGATTAGCTTGTAGGGAACACCAAATTGTTTACTATTAAATAGTGGTTAAAATTGCGTAAATTTAGGTACACAGGTCTTACATAAATGCAGTAACCAGATTTATTTATCCAAATTACAAAACGATCACAACCGTGAACCATTTTTTTTTCAAACATATCTAGCACGGTTACGTGTTTGAAAGCAACAGTAGGTATAGCTAGTGGCAGACGGTCGTCGACGAGCCAATCGGCAGAGTTGATTTTGTCGGAGGGTAGGTTGGCAACGCCGCTGTTTTTCAAATTTAAATGCGCCGAAATGTTGATCGCAAACACGAACCGTTTTAATTAAAACTAGCGACCCGCCCCAGCTTCGCACGGCTATATTATGCGTATATTATACATATAAACCTTCCTCTTGAATCACGATATCTATTAAAAAAACCGCATCAAAATACGTTGCGTAGTTTTAAAGATTTAAGCATACAAAGGGATATAGGGACATAGGGACAGAGAAAGCGACTTTGTTTTATACTATGTAGTGATAGTGATAGCGAAGTGATAATGAACGTAAATGGTGTTAGTCACCTACTTAATTATATAGAAGTACAATGTCAATTACCTCGTGGAATAGACGAGTGCGACTCGGGTTCGGCGTCCTCATCGGAGTGTCCCTCGGAGAGTGTCTCCAATTGTCGTGAAGTGTCGTGCGCCGCCGAGTTGTCCTCCTCATCCTCGTCGTACAAGAAGAAATCATCATCATCATCGTCATCATCGATGTGGTTCATTGGGGGTAGCAGTAGGGGCTCGGGGTATGCACCCGGGCTGAATGCGGACCCGCTCGCGACCGTGAACGCGCACGCGTCCCCGCCCGCACTCGAGCATCCGGCCGCGTCCCAGCCCCCGGCCGCACTCGAAGGCCCGGCCGCATCCCAGCCCCCGGCCGCACTCGAAGGCCCGGGCGCGTCCCAGCTCGAGCATCCGGGCGCGTCCCAGCCCCCGGCCGCACTCGAAGGCCCGGGCGCGTCCCAGCCCCCGGCCGCAATCGAAGGCCCGGCCGCGTCCCAGCTCGAGCATCCGGCCGCGCCCCACTCCCCGGCGGCAACCGATGTCCCTGGCACATCCCAGCCCCCGGCCGTACCCGAGCCACCAGCCACACCCGAGTCACCGGCCGCGCCCGCGGTCATGCCGGATGTCGATGGCTGCGGGTCCTGTAAGGAGGAGTACCAGAAGATGAGTTACGAGAGCGTTAAAATACCAAACGTAACGTAAACGTAAAAACGTAAAACAAACGTTTAAAGTAATGTATTTCAAAGTTATTTATTTTAGTTTGTTCGGAGTTACTACAAAATTTGATGTAGGTAGAATATAACCTATAGAAAATTGTCAGGTAGGAGAACACTCACTGGAGAATAAATAGTTATTTAATGAACGTATATCAAGTAAAATGTAAGTAGGGTAAATAGTGTGAGTCACGGTGTAGGTAGGTACTGTACATACGGTGTAGATGTCGAAGCAGGCGGGGTCAGTAGTCTGGCCGATGCCGTCCAAGAAATATGTGACCATGTTCCCCTTGCCCTTAACGTTGACATTGCCGCGGCACCGCATCTTGTAGCCCCGCGTCACCAGGATCTCGTACACTTCCTTCGTCACCTATACACATACACACACACACATTGCCAAACACGTTACTTACTACCATAATATGTATAGGTACATTTGCATAAGCAATAGGTATATTTAGATATATCCTATACGTTATATTGTGGTACCACAATCGCACAGCGAGCGTAGGTACGAGTTAACTAACATACCTACCGTTCATATAGGATCAAAGTAATTCGCAATTGCAGGCATTGACAATAATGTATTTCATGATCTCGTAGTGGTAGTGGAGAAAGTTGTAGAATCAATTGTCGTAAGTAATATACCTAACCGAACGCAACGTCTCGAGTTGTAATAGTAAGTAGGTATACTATATCCTAACTTAGTTTTTAAGACAATTTCATGTGGTCTTTATACTAATGTATTAAGCATCCAAAGAAATAAAGAAATTTGACTTTGATATTGTATAATATACCTGAATGAGGTCGAGTACGCCGGTGGAGTCCATGCGCGAGGCGACATTGACAGCGTTACCCCAGATATCATACTGCGGCTTGCGAGCGCCGATCACGCCGGCGACCACTGGCCCAATATTAATACCTGCACACAATATAAACACATAGGTACGTGTCACACGAACACGTAGGTACACCCGGTACTGTGTCGGTACTGTCAGTGTTGACGACAGCATTCTCTCTCAATGATAGACACTCGCGAGGCGACGACGACACGCAGCCAACGCTTACCTATCCTTAGTCGGAAGTTGTTGAATGAGTGTTCGTTGACGATCTTCAGTTGTTTACGGAGGCGAAGTGCATAGTCGGCCATCGCGGTCACGTGCCGGTAGCCTTGCAGGTCGCGAGTCGATGCCGTCAGACCTGTACAGGGTGGGGGGGGTTAATGAGACTAGACCGATCGCGTAGGTACGTAGCGCGTCGTCCGTCGGACGGATGTAATACTCACCGGAAGCGGCCATGTACGTCGCTCCGGTACTCTTGATCTTCTCGATGTACCTGAACTGGTCCTCGGCCAGTATCTCGTCGAAGTCAGCGATGATCTCGTTAAGTAGACGCAAGCACTCGACCCCCTCGTTGTTACCCTCCAACTCGACGTAGAACTCGGAGAAGTTCGGAATCGATGCGAACATCACACAAACTGAATCGCACTGCTCGTGGTATAATTCCTGTTTCCAGAGACAGAAAGGTTAAAATTGCAAAAAAACTACAAAAAATAGCCTTTGATTTGCAATTTTTTTTAAATGAAACTCTTTCAATTTAGGCTACCCAACTCCTTTCAACATTTTCCGCTATTTCTTATAGTTTAGGATATATCCCTGAAAGCCCACGTAAAAATCTCACCTTGTATTATGTTTTATGTATGTTCATCGATTACTCGGAGACGGCTCAACCGATTGAGATGAGTCCTTTTGTGTTATTATTTAACTCTCATTATTTTATTTTATATGACTTTAAATTCACTGTGATTATACTTAGTACATTTTTATAGCATGTAAATAAATAAGTAACACGTTAAGTTTGCCTCTCCTTCATCGATGAACAAGATGTCAGAGATCTCGTTGATGTCTCTTATATCGAACGTTGGATTGTATCCGTCGAGGATTGGCAAAGCGAGGCTACTGACAATATGTTCTCGTAAATAAATAGAGTTGGTGTATGTTTACTAACGTCAATATTCTTGTCACTGCTTAAGAAGTGTTGCGCGACGTGTTCTGGCAAGATGTTAGCGAGCAGCTTGCGGTTGTATGCCTCCAGGTGTTCCATGTCTTCCTTCTCCTCTATAATTATCAAATCGAACAACAACACCATTTATTATACTGTCTACGTGGGATTTGATTCCACTACCTAGACTAACGTAACGCGTTAGCGGTGCACTTTAACCACTGAGCTATTCAATCACTGCTCTAACCGCCGAGGGATATCTCCGCTGAACATCGGCAATCATTTAAAAACGTAATCGTTTTTTGATGATATTTATAATTATATGATATTTTTGACAATTGTAATGGAGCATTTGAAAAGCGCCATATCTAAGGTAATACCAAAAACGAGAATATTTTCCTAAATAAACCTAAATGTCTTATCTAAACGTATAATATGAATATCCTGAGATAAATACCGTGAGCCTGAAGTTTCCAAATGAAGTCGAGCCGGTAGGTGGTCTCCGTCTGCTGTGAGTGTAGCATTAGCGCGATGGCGGCACCGACTACTATCACCAAGTTGCTCCACTGCTGGCTCCATTCCTTACCGCAACGTTGTCTAGAACACACATATAATTATACCTTAGCAACTGATGACTGAGACGATCGCAACTAATAGATTGATCGTAAGCAGTTAAGCAGCCAGAGTCATTGTATATGAAGTGACTAACTGATATTCGTAGAAGTGTTCCCTGTACGTGACGTGGTCGTTGATCATGATAACGACGTAGGAGGTGGTGATGGCCAAGAGCAGCACTGTCTTCACCAAGGTGATCAGGATCTGTTGCACGGCGCACGTGAACATCGCCATCAGGGTCAGTTGCAGGTAATACTGATTTATAGACAGACATAATATAAATTTATTATGTGTTATATGGTTCAGCGAGTTTTATGTTTACATAAAGGAGAAGATTATGTCTTCGGTTAGTTTCGCTGTACTCGTTTCTTACTACTTTTACGTTCTAAGTATTTTATAAATACTAACTTCATTCTTCTAATCGTTTGTTCTGACTAACTAGCAACGTAAGTATAGCCATAACTACAAAGTCTATAGAAAGTAAAAAATAAAACATTGATTTTATTTCTTACGCACTTTAGGGTATATACTAAGGAAATATTATCTAAAATGTCAACTTTAATTATTGGGAGGTGCTACTGTAAGAGTAGGTAGGTATAATATGATTACGTGTTGATTGTCAATAAGTACCTCGTTCATATTGAAGGGGCAATATTTGTTATCCTCGTAGTAGCGCCGCTGGATGTCAGGATGCTGTGTAACCACCACCACTGACTCAATCTGTTCAACATTTGTATTGTTACGGATAGTAATGAGGTAAACCAGTAAACTTATATAACCAAATCAACGCCCTCTAGAATGTCTATACTTATCTTCTAATTTATAAAATTCTCGTGTCACAATGTTAGTTACCATACTCCTCCGAAATGGCTTGAAATTTTATATGCATATTCAGTAGGCCTGAGAATCGGCTACTATCTATTTTTTATTTTGTTTACTTTCGTTTTTTTTGTAAATGGTAATACAACGTTTGCCGCTACAGCAGTTTTATGTAAATTGAAGTGAAAGTTGCGTAGGAGAGGATGAGATAACCTGCGCTCTGCAGTGTGTTACCCGCGTTCCACCTTGGGTATGAGGGGGGTCCTACGTTTCAACCAGATTCACTTTTCTGGCAATTAGGAGGATTATATTTGACATATAATTTTGTACATATATAACGTTTATAATAATTACCATAATAATTTGAATTTGAAGGATGACGGCTGACATGACGATGAAGGACATGATCTGCGCGAGCGTGCGGTTGTTGTGAATGCGACGTGAGATGCGCTGCACCGCTGCCGGTACTCCCTGTATATACAGACACACAGACACACACACACAATGAGGTTAGGTCCCTACGTCTACGACGACGACGACCCACGCGGACGGTGCTCCTCTACACAATCGACTCGAATGACACACCGATATGTACCTATCGAGGGCAAACGCACAATGGCGTATATGCATAGGTACATATTATTCTGTTCCGGTCCCGGTGGACACACTCTCCAATGACAATGGCAATCATAATATATTATATAATTGTCGATACTGCACGGTCGATCGTGTAGATGTGAGTAAACACCGTAGCTCCGAAGGTGTGTAGGTTACCTACCTTCAAGCCTAGACTGAGAACGAAGTACGAGGGGCATGCGATCATCGCGCTGCATACCGCCACTGTCACCATTCCCGCTAGAGACCTGCATCAATATAATACACCTTGGAACATTATGTATAGGTACCTAACTATATTTGCTTTGAGGACATAATATTATTATAGCTAAATATATTCTGTCATAATACGATGTTATAAATCGTCACTATTACATAGTAATACGGTACAATCATAAACATTTGAGCCGTATACCGATCGAATGAAGACATCAGAGCACACCTCTCGGCGCGGCGCGAGCGGCTCTGACTCGATCACGGTCGCCCGCGCCATGCGCCGCCGCGCCATGCGCCGCCGCGCCGGTGCGGTCCCTGACTATTGTGGGATATAAGGATAATGAACAAGTAAGTTACATGTCGAAGGCGATCAGTTGCACGATCACGATCACTGCATACATGATCAGCGAACATACGAAGTACGCCTTCAGCATGCGGTCCCTCTCCAATTTGTACTGTAAAACAAACAAAGATTATCCTATTACTATACCTCCAAAACTTTACCTCGAAATACGATTAACTTCTAACAAATTGTAGTAGCAAATTGGCATATAAATGAATTTAAGAAACAAAGGGGCGCGTAGACTCTACGCGTTTGAACGTAAATAAAAAAGATTTTAATTAGCTATCAAGTTTTGGGGAGCGCGCCGCGCGGCTCGAATATGCCACGCGAAAATTCAATTTTCCTCCGCGTTACTTAAATGGAATTTCGTAAGAATATTGTTGAGATGTCGTCGGATGGAGGTCTCTTATACCGAGACTTATCTGGCAACAATCTATACTCTCAGCGTCCACCAATAGGCCTCAATTATATATAGGTACCTCCTGTGAATGTCACTATAGATTTGTGTTAATTAAAAAAAAAGTTATTTCTCTAATAACTGTGTTATTCATTGTATTTTATTTGATAATGTCGTGTGCTTGCCTAATAAAGGTTATTAGATAATGGAGATGATGTATATATGTATAAGTGGATGGATACCTTGTTCTCAAGCTTGGAGTCCCGGAAGGTGAGCGTGAAGGGCCTGCAGTGCTCGGAGCGGAGGCGATCAATGGAGCGCGCATCGATGGCCTTCATCAGGTACTCGTTCACCTCGTCCTCAGGCTTCTTGTACTCTGATGCCGGGTCCACTCTGTACGGTGAACTGACGAACACACATATAACATTGTAAGTATATCACCTACATACACATACAATGTACCTACCTATTTCGGCGAGGATTATATTATACGAAAAGGGGTTAACTTTACTTCCAACACTTGAAAATTTTAACTTTTTATTAAAGTCACCTATATTTACAAGCAATATTAGCTGTTTGTTGTAGTAAAATGTCATTGAAGTTAAGTTTTTATTTAGTTGTTCGTTTACACATTAATAGGAACCCCTAAGGGTGAGCGCACACCTAGCCGCACCGCACGCGCCACAGTCGCCGCAGCGAAGGAATCCCCAAGGCCGATGCTGATGACGGCACCAGCCGGAGCCGCGCGCATACAAACGGTTACTGCGGCGCGTGCGGTGCGGGTAGGTGTGCGCTCACCATAATTCGCATCAAATTACCCTTGCTCGGTGAAACAAAGGCTTACTAAGTTCAGTGGTGCGTTTCTCTATTTTATTAATAAATACCACAGTTAATACATCTCCAGACTGTGCTGCTCCATTTTGTTAAGGAGCTGTAGCATTTCAGCTTCGTTAGCTGCGAAAAGGATGGTATCGTCGGCGTAGCGTAAGGTGGTAATTCCACCATCCCAATCTTCACAGGTCCGGCGTATGATGCTCTCACCGTAGATGTTAAATAAGATAGGAGATACGATGCATCCTTGACGAACTCCTTTGCCAAACGAGAAAGGTTTCGACGTCGTGTTGTCGACTCTCACTACCCCCTGACTATCTGAGTATAAGCCTTGAAGCACCCTGACCAGATGTTTCGGGACTCCCATCTCCTGGAGCACCGACCGTAGAAGCTTCCAGTCCACACAGTGACTGTGTAAGGTCGTTATGTACTTAGCACCCACATGTACAAATGTAATATTTAAGTACCTATGACATAATATGAAATGTTGTGTTTATAATGGAACAATTAAGGCTATTTTATTATATTATTTCGGAGCTTATGTTCTAGTATTACACAATATTATGTTAAACTTATCTCCAACTTGAGCATACTTCAAGTTTCTCGTGTATAAAATGCGGAGTTTTCATCTCTATTGCGATATTTGTTTCAATTCAATAAATACGTCTATAGATATTTCAACATAATACGGTAATATGAATACACTAGCTAAGGTCCGCGGTTTCACCCACCCACTACACGTTACACGTGCCGGTTGTTTGATATAGCAGGATAACGCATTCCGCCATACATTATATTATATTCCATGTGTTTCGGGACGGTAGCGTCCTGTTTCAATAACTTGCGCGACGAGTCGTAGCGTGACAACACGACGACTTTATAGTAAATATCAACATATTAAGGTTCCGCTGGTCGATCGTGTTTTCCATACAAATGAATTTAGAGTGTTATCCATTTATTCTTTATGGAATTTGAAAAAACAAAAGTTAAATCTACATAACAAGTCTATATTTAGCTCATGTAGGCGACGAAATAGACAAATTATATTTAATTTAATATAATTTAATAGAAATAAATATAATTTGTCTATTTCGTCGCCTAAATGGGATAGATATAGACTTGTTATGTAGATTTAACTTTTGTTTTTTCAAATTCCATAAAGAATAAATGGATAACACTCTAAATTCATTTGTATGGAAACACGATCGACCAGCGGAACCTCAAACGAATAAACATAATAATTATCTTGAAACACCTCATGTAGGCGACAACACAATATAACCAAAATAACATCAAGGATTAGTCCAGATTACGACTAGGTAGATATTAGATAGTTTGGTTCCAGGTAAGTACAGACTTTTGTCCTTCCTTATTTTATTATTATGTACCGAATATAAAATGATATTATATTTGCTTAAAGTACATAAAATACGGGTGTATGTTAAAATGTATAAACTCAAAATACATAACGTTGTAATTCATAAAGTTAAAATACCGAAAATCAAAATACATAATGATTCAAAATACATAAAATTAAATGACATAAGTTTTAAATTCATAAAAACTGTAAATTCATAAAGTTCTAAATATATAATAATTAAAAATTATAATGCTTAAACCACATAATAATCAACAAGCCTAACTTTAAAATGTATAACTATCAAATTAAATAAGTTGTAGGTTCAGGTAAACAAAAACCAGAAATTGGTATCTACATAATTTGTTTATTAAAATTAGAAAGTTCCAAATATCGAAGTACAAAGTAAATATCGAGTATTTATTATGTAGATAAGTACCAGTCATTCTTTTTTTCAAAAAAATGACAGCTCGCTGCGCTCGCACGGATAGGTTATAACTGCGACCACAACGCACGAGCCGAGCAAGCGAAACGGCCGCGCGGCCGGCCGGTGCGTGCCGCGGTAGCGGCCGGCAAGTTTTAGAACCTATCTATCCTAAAGTTCTACCTATTTTACTTGGTTAGCGAGGGCGTAATTTATAAAAAAAACTGGTTGGTAAAGTCGGTATACGGGCGAAAGTTTTACGTGACAACAACTGTGCTCGAGTGGAAGGGACGCGTGCCTTTCACTTTTTATGTCTGTCTCTCTCGCTCTTAGGCGGGCTAACCATGCCCGAGTGGAAGGGACGCGTGCCTCTCACTCGCTCTCATTGTGAGCGCATAACGTCAGCGGAGCGTAACGCAGTTTCTTGAAGTGTCACCCGGCAAACCAATTTATAAAACGTTGTCACGTCAAAAAAAAAAACCTCGGTGAATTAATCGTAGTCATAGAATTTGACGTTCGTACCTCATTGTAGTAAAATTAACCGTCAGAACTGCCAGTATTTATGCTTAAAATGCCCATGCGCTGCTCTACAGCGTGTATTGTATATATGGGCATTTTTACTTAGATAAGTATACAGGGTTATTGGAAATTATACTAGCAAGCCGTTGAGGGCTACTTCTGTGCACCTTAACAAACAACTTTTGTTCTACGACTTTTGAAAATACGAACATTTTTTCAAGAGCTATGTTTTATGCCGATCTCGGATTGACGCGACGTGGTTGAACAGAGCGGGGCACATCAAGTAAATTAAACATAGTTAGTTAATGTGTGAGATGTTTGAGTTGGATGCACGTCGCACGATCGCGATGGGGTAAAGGTAAACAAACAGTATAGAATATATTAATAAGTTTCGATCAGGTAAGGTAGGTAACTATGTTGTTAACTGGTAGGTATGGTTCATTATATTACACATCGTATCATCTTCATCGACATCTTATCCGATATTTTAGTATACCTAATTATATGACAAATATTTCTTGTAGGTTACTAGTCGCAAACAACTTATTTACGTTATTTAAAAAAAGGTAAAATACAAAGGATTTCGGAGTTTTGGTATGGGGATCTTAGCATAATATTTTTTATGCGCGGGACACTTCTAGACGTATACCTACCGATAGGGGGCCTCGAAATCGACTGATAATGCCTACACAGGGATTATTTGTTTTTAGAAACCGTGGCATTTAGTTTTAACTTATCATCGGTGTTTCTTTTGTAAGTGATACCTTTATGCCAGCGATAAATCTAAGGATTCATAGTGCACTATCCAAACAACACTAATAAAGTATAGTCATATCATACCGTGACCACTTTGCCGGTTACCGGTACCTACCTACTACCTATCCAAACCACGTACATTACTTATACGTATAGCAGTTACCTGTGATTGGATTCTAGTGTAGGATATAATTGAGTCCAATGATTGTATCTGTATCCAGTAGTGCAAGTAGATTGTAATCTGATAGATTGTCTGATACTCTATTAACACTTTGATTGGTGCCCTGGGTAATTGCGTATCACGATCAACGACCATTATTATTTCAGACCCGTTAATTGAGTGCATATATGTTGTGTGTATATAGGTTATTTATTAAGTTTCGACTTTTGTCGAAACTTAATAAATAACCCAAAAAAATATTTAAGTGTTTCTCGTACTGTCTAGTAATTTTCTATGTCTATGCGGCAAGTGCGCGCGCGCGATCGGCACGGGGCGCACTGCGTGCGACCCGATCGGGTTGTACCATACCTACTATGATTGATTCTGTGACGTAGACGTAGAGTTGAGTATTATTTGAACTGTTGGATTTAATTTTTTATTTTTGTACCTATGGAATATTTTTATAATGAATTTCCAAAAGTCGTAGAACAAAAGTTGATCGTTAAGGTGCACAGAAGAAGCCCTTAACGCCGTGTCAATTAATTTCCAATAACCCTGTATAGTGCCAGTCGGTGTGTTGCGGTTTCGTATGCATCAGATTAATTAATGCATGTAATTAACATATAAACCGCATCCCGCAACCATAGTCTCGTGTCAATGGATAGATATTACATCAGTGGTAGTATCGTAGGTACATTACGTATTTTGAACTCATTATTTTATAGTTGTGTGTTAAATGGTGATACAACAAAAGAGTTTTCAAAACAAACTTGTGCATTAGACATTGAAGAGGCAAAGTGCTGTTTAGACATTTCGATTTGTAGACGAAACAACATGAAGACTAATTACAATGGATATATTATGTCGAGTATTATTCAGCAGTGGCATCTTACATTATAAGGTAGGTACTACGCTTACAATCGTTTAACAAATTTCAAACTAGTGATCAGCCCTGGTTTCCCATTGTCATAATTCAGTCAATTTACAACAATTGTATCTAAACCTTACTCATGCTTATAAAATAACGTTATATTTTAATTTCCTACATAAAAACAAAGACCTGGTAGAAGAACTAAATAAATCTTATTTATTTATTTAGCGGGTTCAATGCTCAGATTATAATTTATTCAACTACAGACGAACAACTATTATTCATTTAAATTAAGTTAATCACGTTTTTTTTGTTATAAATTCAACATTATTTTAGACACATTGTAGGTACCTATATGCAGTATATTTCAAAGAATGTATTGTAAATAGATGATAGTAAAGTACTAACTTGGTGGCATGTTTCCCGTGTTGCGAGCCGTGACCCATTACTCTCATCTCCTTCGATACATTCCCATTGATGGTGAGAGGATGCTGTGGCTTCTTGTCCTGCACGCATACAAACAAACACACAACCGTGTTACTTGTGTACCTACCTACCTACACTAATACTAGAGTATCATACAAGTTTATATATTTACATAATATAATATAGTAATATATTATATTTAAATCCGGCTCGATAGATAGTTTCGGTCGGGCAGCGATAGGCACTGTGTGTGTACACTCACCACTCGGCTAGTATCATCCGGAACGATGAGATAGGTATCAATGTTGTTGTCCTTGAGGTACGAGTTGCGAAGACCACCGTGGCCTGGCTCCACCTTGTACTCGTCTCCCAGGCACTCCAGGGTCTCCTTCGTGATGTGAACACGGCTGTACACATACACACACAATTACACACTTCAATCATCATGTAGGTACCTACAACTACATTGATTGTCCAACAAACAGTGGTGTCAGTTTCCATACATTTATTATGGCGGGCGAGATAACTATACGTCAACGTGTTATTGTCTAATCGGATCGAATGGATAATCTCGTCTCGTCTCGGACTGTCTCGTGAAAATGATGCTCGGAACACCATCTAAATATCCACAAAAGAAAATCCAAAAACATGGTAAATAACTTGAGTAGTGAAAGTAGCGATGGTAGTATAAAATTCTAATCGATAATATAATGTAGATGTAGAGTGTAGATACGATACCCGGCAATCCCTCCGCTCTCCATGTAGTTAGCCAAGGTGACATCATTGGACCATACATCGAACTGCCACTTGCGCAGACCAAGGACGACGCAGTGGACGCGTCCAGTGTGGATGCCCACGCGCATGTTCACATTCACTGCCATCACTTCACGTACCAGGCTGTTGATATAAATATTATATAATATAACGTATTATCAATGTTTTTATTACATGTTGCAGATATTATGTACAATATACAATTACATTGCCTCTTTATAATATTAGCATAACGTTATGTTACATAATAAGGCGCATCTTCTTCACGCTTCACTTGCATAGGAAGTAGTCTAACAGCATTGTTCATAATTTAATTAGGTATGACTCATCTCTAAGAGATATTAGCTGCTATTTTGTTAAACTTGGTTTTATATGTAAGTAAGCATTCTTGGTTTATAAGCTTTTCATAGGAAAATAGAAACACAATACAACAAAGACGATAGAATCCATAAATTAAACAAGATAAAAGAGTAAGTATTTAAAATACAAAAAGAGGGATAGGTATAGAGTGTTAGTAAAGTAAATACAAACGCGATAGCGTCGATCATGTCGAGTCCCATCTCAACGCAGCACTTGGCGTGATCGTCGCGTGCCTCCGGCAGACCTGATACGCAGTAGTAGCAGTCACCCAACAACTTGATCCGTAGGCAGTGGTGTTCAGCAGCCAGCCGGTCGAATCTGCATCACAAACAAACAATACGAGTCAGTACTAGAGTACGTAACAACCACGTTAACTACCAGCCGTCTGATTTAGATGCGTCACTATCCTCCATATATTTTATATGGACATCAACCTACTCGTGTATCGAAACGCATGAACATACTAAAGTTACCGTCGAACAAACACACACACACACACACACATACATATCTAAGATACAAACGATTAATCGTCTCGCCACTACATTCGTAACTCACTGCTTTAGTTTGCTCAAAATGATATATTGTTCGTTGAAAACCGCATGGTTTGAATGATTTTTTGTTTTAAAATATTTTTAATAGTCCGTACCTACATGGTTTTCGTGAAAAGAAAAACTGAAATAAATTCTGGGAATATTTTCAAATTCAGGAAAAACTTTAAGTCAACTCGTTCTACGAGATATACAGAATGATTTTTTTATCTAGGCCTCCAAGGCTATACCCTAAACTATAAAAGAGAGCGAAAAATGCTGAAAGGAGTTGCGTGCCCGATTTTGTCAAAAACATAAACTGCATCATTAGATTTTTGAAAAATTCATTACCCTAGCCGGGCATCGAACCTGTTGATTTTGCGAAAAATATTCATTCTATATTTTTAAACTAATTGAATGCTGATAAAGATCAGTTCTTGGAACCAAACATATTATGGCAAATAACGGAAATAGCTCAATTTTGTAGTTTTCTGCAACCTTTGCTTCTTACACTATTGTTTTCTCTGGCAAAACAATAGTGTTTGAAGCAAAGAGGGCAAGTGATGTTGATGTTTTAAAAATGTTCTTGACTTAAAATTTGTAAAAACTGTTTATCTTTTAGTGCAGCAGTTAGTTATGTCATTGGCTATACCTCCTTACTGCATTTTTTTCAGGGATGGTTGTATGAGAATTACAAAATTAGCTAGGTATTTCCTTTATTTTGCCAGACTATGTTCGTTTCCTGGAATTGATCTCTATTAGCAACGATTGGTATATAATTCATTTAAATTTATATATTTCAGGTAAATTCATTTATTTTTAGTCTAGACATTTGCACACCGAGATTCGGTTGAATATGAGCACATACTGTATTATATATCATAATTTACTCACCATATTCTGACAAATAAATATATTTCATATACTTTTGGTATACTTTTATACCAAACGAACTATCTATTGGTATAAAAGTATAGGGTGAATATTTTTTCGGAAACTGAACAGGTTTGATTCCTAGCTATGGTAACGACTTTTCCAAAAATCTAATGAACAGTTTTAGTTTTTATCAAAATCGGGCACGCAACTTCTTTGAACATTTTTCGCTATCTTTTATGGCTATAGCTCTGAAGGCCACGTAAAAAGTTCACCCTGTATATAAATATATACGGGTAGAACCGCAAAATGTACCGAAAATAATTGTAATACAAATGTTGCGTTTTACAGAAGATGTATTCGTAGATACTAAGAGAGGTTCTTTATAATATTGACGAGGGGTCTTCGATTCAGGCCGAATTTACGCGACCTTTTATGTCAATTACCTAATGTTTGAGAGAGGTGGTCTCGCGGCGCAATAGGTACACTAAACAAACGATCGGTCGATACATAATCGTTACCTATACCTAAGAGTGATTATCATTAACTTTAAACAATCTGTAGCTAGCCGACTATCACATATGAAAACAAACAATAGGTAAAACAAAACTAAGGAAATATAGTTACATTAGGTGAACTACAAAGCACGTCTCTAAAGTTCCCAAACAAAACCTGTTGCCGGAAAAAAGTTAACTCAAAAAGTAAATCAGCTTGTTTACACCTTATCTCTGTATAATTAATACAACTCCGATATAAATACACTACACTTCATATTATGTTTTAAAGGTATGGAAATTATATTCAGGAATCGTGCTCAAATACCTCGTATGATTTTAATAAGTTCAGACACTCAAACTGTGTTCGGAAGAATGAGTACAAATTAAAAGGCTTTGTAATTACTGCTTATTAATAATTATCATCAAACAAAAACAAGCGAATGTCAGGAAACAAGGTAACTGATGCTAACTATCATGTATCGGCGTACATAAAGTGTCCAGCCTGTGTTATCCTTTGATGTTTGACAGAGATAGAGGTTGGTATGTTCGCCGCTGCCGCTCAAACGACGGACATGAAACGATGATAAATTCACTTGTTCCTTTTACATTGCGCTTCTTTATTTTCAATGCCCACAAATGTTGTGACGTAAGTCGGAAACCAAAATTGTAAAACACGAACTCGCTCGGCTGGTCGCAGTCGGTTGAAGCAATAAAACACGATCTTTCTGAGCTGGTAGGAGTCACCTAAAGCAATAAAACACGACCCCGCTCGGCTATTAGTCGCAGTCTGCTGAAGTAATAAAACACGACGTCGTGCCCGGCTGGTCGCAATCCGTTGAAGCAATAAAACACGATCTCGCTGAGCTGGTAGGAGTCACCTAAAGCAATAAAACACGACCCCGCTCGGCTATTAGTCGCAGTCTGCTGAAGTAATAAAACACGACGTCGTGCCCGGCTGGTCGCAATCCGTTGAAGCAATAAAACACGATCTCGCTCGGCTGGTTGAAGTCGGTTGAAGTAATAAAACACGACGTCGTCACTAGGCCGGTTGCAGTCAGTTGAAGCAATATAACTCGTGCAAACTAACTACACACAAACCTCAAAGGAACGGATACTCTACTACCCCAAAGTGAGTTACATTTAATTATCTATTTCAAATCGCTAGCGGTACATTAGAAACAAACATCTTAATACTGAAATGAAGGCACTTTATTAAATATTATATACAATAAATCACACACAAGTAAAACAATATCACTATCACTACTAGTCACTACATAGTATAAAACAAACTCGCTTTTTCTGTCCCTATTTCCCTTTGTATGCTTAGATCTTTAAAGCTACGCAACGGATTTTGATGCGGTTTTTTTAATAGATAGAGTGATTCAAGAGGAAGGTTTATATGAATAATTCATGCATAATATAGCCGTGCGAAGCCGGAGCGGGTCGCTAGTAGGGAATGCAAAACCGGCCGAAATTAAACCCGGTTTTTTTTCCGTTTTCGAAATAAAAAAACCGGTTTTCGCTGAAACCGGTTTTTAAAATGAAACTTTTTCGACATTTGTTTATTTTTTTTTAATTGCATGTGATAGGCTGCATTTTTTGATTCTTAAATATAAACCTATCTCTCAAAAATAACTAACTACAACTACAAAAACTGATACTGAAACTGATGAAAATGCTAAAATTTGTAAGAAAAGGCGGAATTACTTGAATTCTGCGTCGGCGCGCGTTGCACCGTAAATCTGATTTAACGGTTTTTTCTTCATTGTTCTGATTGACGCACCTTTCCAAACATCTTTTTTTTATTTTATGGTCATAGGTCAGACCATGGCAACTGTCAAATTACTTTAAATACAACCAGCTTTGGCCTGCGACTTCGTCTGCGTAGAAGTCGAAAATGGTTCCAATAGAATTTTTAACTGGCTTATCGGTATGTCGGTTTTAATATATCAGTGCCTCCAGTCAAAAAGGGCATAACTCGTGTTATGCCCTTTTGTTTTTTCGATGCCATTGTAATCTACGTGTTGTGTTACATAACATATCAAAAGGACATAACTCTAAGTGAACCCTAACTTACTTTTTTCAAATACATCAAGGGTATAACTCGACTGTTATAAAAGGCACATCTTTAGTTGTCAAGTGCATTTTACAGCTCAAACGGCACAACCACATTTAATCCTAAAATGCTATCAGACATAATGGCATAACACCAGTTATGTTATAACTACAAAAAGATACTACCCATGTTGATCTAATGCGTTCTACAGATAAACGGGAATAAATGCAATCAATTCATTTTGTGATATGTTCACAAGGGAACAACTCCATTTGTTGCATTTGCTTTAGATTGTTTTAAGCGATATAATATTTCATGTTAATGCTTAATTTCAATGGGTAGATTAGCGCGCAGCGTACCATTGAAACGGAATAAATCGTTTTGTTCCTTTTTGCAATTTAGTTTTTTTTGCACCTGCCGTAACAATGTCTATCAAACACGTAAGACTCAGACTGACTGGGCTCAGACTGGGCTACCCTAAAAAGCCGAGTAAATTGCAGCGGGGGGGCAACGGGAACGCGAACGGCTGAGAGATGGAGAGGCCTTAAACACATAAAGCCAGAGATACAGTCATTTCTTTGACCGTGATAAGAAAAAAAGTGAGATATTATGTGACCAGCGTTTATTGACACCGAATTCTACAAGAATTAATTGCTGACTTCTGAATCAGAAAGGGCAGAGGAGGATCCATATTTGAGTTTTGTCCTACAAAATGAAAAGGATACCGAGGATGCCTTCACTGGCCGTCCAGAGTGAAGACGAGAGAGCAGAAATGTTCGAAGGATGGATCAACATCAGTGATGAGTTGGCCCGCTCGCTTGGACTACCAGCGATGATTTAAAATCCAGTGAGGTCTCTCCATTCTTCAGCCACTCATGTTCCCGTCGCCCTCCTGCCGCAATTTACTCGGCTATAATAAGGGTGGCCCAGTCCTATCCATAGTTTCTCAGTATCTAGTCCACTACCATCCCATCACAATAGCTCAATCATTTTGTCCTGTAGATTATCAATAGTTTTATCGAAACCGGAGGTTGTCCTTGGTTGCACTTTATAGTGTAGACCGGGACAAGCGCCGGCTTAAAATCCACCCCATTGTTTGCTATTATACTTGTTATTGTTAAGGTCCTCCTTGTGTTGGTTTCGTCTCCAAAGGACTTCCAAAGGTTCGTGCTCCATAGCCCCGTGATAAAATACATATTCAATTGATTTAAGTGTTTTTTTTATATACAATACTAGCGACCCGCTCCGGCTTCGCACGGCTATATTATGCATGTATTACACATATAAACCTTCCTCTTGAATCACTCTATCTATTAAAAAAACCGCATCAAAATCCGTTGCGTAGTTTTAAAGATCTAAGCATACAAAGGGAAATAGGGACAGAAAAAGCGACTGTTTTATACTATGTAGTGATTTTGTTATTTAATTTTTGGTAGTGAAAAGAGATAAGTAAGTCGTTTATAACAAATATAAAATTGGAATAACTCATAATATACCTTTCAACAAGAGGTGACTTATTAGTTTAAGTAACATTGTTCCATTATACCTTTGTTAACATGGGCACAACTCGAGAAAATCTAAAAAATATATAGTTAGGATGAACCTACAGTAAAGTGATTCCCAATAGATTAAAGGGCTATTTTTTATCTACAATTACCAATTATTAAAAGTTCTGATTTTGATTGCGAAATACCAAAAATCAATACAAATGTGGTTTTTCGCCTCTCCTGGAAAGTGTCGATTTTGAGTTGTACCCTTTTTGACTGGAGGCACTGTATATTTTGATATTTGTATTTGACAGGTTTTTATAATATGGAAAGATTTGTATATTTCATAACCTTACCATTTCAAATTTCGAATTCTACGTCCCTATGAGACCGTGTCCTCAAAGTGCATGACCTTTCTAAAGCTTAACTTTCAAATGCGGTACTAATACAGTACGGTAAGTATTTGCTTTGCACCAAGTTTTTATGTATGTTCAACCATTTTTGAATGAAATCGAGTGTTTTGCTTCGTCATTCCTTATTCGTACTGCAAGGGAATGGAATCGGTTGCCTGCGTCTGTCTTTCCTGATGTGTATAATTTGGGGTCTTCAAGTTGCAAGTGAATATGTATCTTCTAGGAAAGCATGCTAAATCTTAAACCGCTGCGTCACCTACCATCAGGTATGTGTGATAGTGGTAAAACGCTGACATATCATTTGTAAATAAAAAAATCGGATTGAGTTTTCAAACATGTGTAAAAATAAACTGTAATTTAAATAGGGTAGGTTAGGTACATATGCAATTCTTTTACGTAAAAACTTAGTTTTCAATTATACATCTTAATATTTTATTACAATACACCGGGGTTTTCATATAAAATTATGATAAAAAAATCGCATATCAAATGTACTATTTTTCCGCGAGAATTTGACAGTCAGATGTTTTTTTTTTTTTCGGATTGTAATTTAATGATGTGGTAAACAGTATCTTAGTCGATTATAGATGAAACAATCATTCGTAAAACCAATATCGGTCGAGGAAAACAACAAAAAGTAAATCTGAAATAGAAAAATACAACCTGGCCTCTGAAATGGCCAGTAGAAACCAGTGGTAGTGGTTGGTCTCTTACCAGTGGCCTCTCAGAAGGCCATTTCGAGCGAATAATATTGAAAAACCGAAAAAAAACGAAAAACCGGTTATCTGAATTTAAAAAACCGGGTTTTTTAATTCAAAATATGCCGAAAAACCGGTTTTTCGGTTTTCGGTGAAACCGGTTTGCATTCCCTAATCGCTAGTTAAATATAAATGTATGACGTATCGATATTATGGTATATCTATTTGTTAAATATACCATTAAAGTTATCGTCGATGTAATCGATTTACTGTAATCGTGATTTCTACATATCGATATCTTGTCTAATCGATATGTCATCGTACACGATATCTAGCCGAATCGAGATGTACAATCATATTACTAATTAGATATCCAGGTTATTTTGATATGTTAGATATAATTCGATAACTGTTCAGTAATGTTTGGTTATATTGCTAGAAATAAACAAAACTTTGGAAGTTTTAGTGAAGTTTTTATAACCACCAACTGTATTAAGATTGAATATAAGATGTTGACTTGGATACGAAACGAGCGATATGACTGTACCACCCACTAATATTGTTGTCAGTAACACTCACCTTGCGAAGAGCTCGTTCAGGAGCCTCACCAGCTCTTCGGCAGTGCATTGGTCGGATAGCGACGTGAAACCGCAGATATCCGCGAACAGAATACTGTATTAAATAAAAGTAATATGTATCAGAAAAACATTGATATACTGTATTTGGCGGTTTTGTAACTCACCTACCTACCATGTCGATACTGTCATGTTTTCATACTAACTACGCATATCATTATTATCCCTATATACAGGGTGTCCCGTAATGAAAGGACAAGCGGGCTCCTACGGATAGAGGACACTGTGCCGGATCAGAAAAACGAAAGTTATGTCCTATGAAAGTCTCTCGGTTTCCGAGATATCCGCCATATTAAAAAAATTAAAAAATTTCACTCCGTTCTCTGTGATTTGTGATGCCAAAACTGCAAATAAAAGAATTATCCCAATATATTTTTTGGATAGTATTTCAGGATAAATGTGCTATTTTTTATGACACATTAAAAGTTTTTTTTAAACTAAGGTTTAACTCAAACTTCATGGTTTTTTCATTTTTTAACCTAAACTTTAACCTTTCCTGGTGTAAAAAAAAATGTATGGTCACCCTAGTGCCAAATAAAAAAAAACTTGCCTATTTCACTGAGATTCTGAAAAGGTATAATATATGGTATTACCAGAATAATTGAATACCAAATAAGTTTCTAATAAAAGTTTAGTTTTTGTCAACATCGGGCACGCAACTCCTTTCAGCATTTTTCACTATCTCTTATAGTTAAGGATATAGCCCTGAAGGCCTACGTAAAAAATTCACCCTGTATAAAATTGTCCTGTCGCGGTATTCGTTACCTATGTCCACCAAAAAGCTGAACCGATTTGTATATTTTTTTTGTGGATATTCGTTAGGTCTGAGAATCGAACAACTTCTATTTTTTTATTTTGTTTCCTTTAGTTTTTTTTAGATATAAGGCAAAACAACGTTTGCCGCGACAACTAGTGTTCCATAAATATTGTGATTCGTACTAAGCTACTGTTTGTAAACAATTTTGTAGACGGTCTACGTACAGTCGTAGACGGTCTACGTACAGTCGTAGACCGTCTACGTACAGTCGTAGACCGTCTACAGATGTGAGGGTAGTGATTCGTCTACGGTTTGCGGGTTGACGCAATAAATAAGTCCGTATAATTTACACTGTAGTTTATTCTACCTCTCTTAAATATGAAGGAGCACAGGAATCTCTTAACCGAATGAGTAGGTACTTGACGTGTATATAATAACATTCATACAAAAATATTCACCGCGTGACGTAGCAGGCCACTGTGCGCGATGCGCGGGCCCGTTGTTCAACAGCCGACCGATAGGTACTCAGATCAATTAAATTGTAGTCGTATATTGTTAATATTATAATATGTATTACTATGGGTATTTAATTATTTATGTAATATGTAGATAGATAAATAATTAATAGGTATGAAGTTAAATATATCTTAATATATATAAATCTCGTGTCACAATGTTTGTCCTCAATGGACTCCTAAACCACTTAACCGATTATAATAAAATTCGCACACCATGTGCAGTTCGATCCAACTTGAGAGATAGGATAGCTTACATCTTAATTTATCCCGATATTACCACGGGATCGGGAGATGCGCGGGTGAAACCGCGGAGCGCAGCTAGTAAACATATAAGAATATTGTATATTATAAGTAAATATGATAATGTAATATATAATCCTACTAATATTATAAATGTGAAAGTTTGTGTGTGTGTGTGTGTGTGTGTGTGTGTATGTATGTTTGTTACTCCTTCACGCAAAAACTGCTGGACCGATTGCGTTGAAACTCGGTATGTAGATAGCTAGAGACCTGGATTAACACATAGGCTACTTTTTATCCTGATATTCCCACGTGATCGGGACTTACGCGGGTGAAACCGCGGGGCGCAGCTAGTAAACTATATATACATAAAGGTGTAAGTGTGCCCTCTGAACACTTGGTCCGATTGCTTTATCCGACTAATCGGACCATGTAAACTTTTTATTCCTGTTGGTTCGAATGAGGAGTCGGACTATGAAGTTTTACTGTTGTTAAGAAAACATCGTCCGACTTATCGGATTGTGTTATATAGATACGTAGGTGTATTTAATGTAGTAGGTTACCCACAGATACATAGTTTCTACGAACGACTATCGGAGCTGTTTCGTAGGCCTTCTACGAATATATTTTCTACATTATATTTTTATCACAGTTGCTCATAAAGTGGATCTTATTAAACCGCTTTTAGGCTCATAATGCAACGTATTATGCCCGCGTGGGTTATATAATTATAACCAACTAGTGCTAAAATGTTATCCCGATAAGTTAAATACGTATCTTACTGCTAATTACATGTTAGGTCGATGAAACATTATTTTCACACCTGCAGCACTTTAATCACGGATTAAAGCCCTATTAACCTCAACTTAAAGCAAGACTTTATTTCCAAGGGAGATAATGTTGTATGAAACTCCCAAGGGAATAAAGTGATTTGAATTTGGAACGTTGAAATTCGTGGGAAAACTCTTGGTTTTAATTTTGAAGGTCTCAGCAAATAGGTCTTATTGAATTTAATTGATCTACAAAAATCTAGCAGGCCTCGATTTATGTTTTTATTTTGATTGTTACGTTAGGTCTAAGCAAATAGGTTTTGCCTATAATACCTACCAAATATTTACCATCATGCTACCATCTCATTGCAATTGCCCCTTTTTTTAAAAGTTGATTTTTTTCAAATAGGGAAAGAATTAAAAAAAAAATTAGATTGACGGTATGAAAAGTAGAGTATGCACCTCGGGATAAAGCATGTCTTCGTCTTGGGCGACTTGAACCCCTCGCTTCACTCAGGACTCTACTTAACTCCCTCGCTCCTTGTGTCGAGATTAATAATATCTATATTAGACTTTATTTGTTTAATACGAGGCATGACTCGTAATCGTTCTGTGTTATTGTCTTGTTACATTATACTCAATTAGCTGACCCGTGCCCACTTCGTTGGGCATTTATTTTATTAATATTAAAAATTATCTATACTAATCTTAAAAAAAATACTTTTTGTAACTTAAATATAAAAGTTAGACATATGCTGTCGTTGACTTTTTTGTAGGCATTTTTAAGCTCCACATCTTTTCTATAGAACTCAAAAATATATCTTTCATAGTTAAGGCAGCGTTCGTAAGAAACGCTTTCATTCGACCGTTTTTTCTCAGATTCACTTTGCAAAACGGACTACCACGTAAAAGCCTTTTTATTTTTCGATTTTTTATATAACCTTATGACACACAGCAATAATGTGGCTTTCTATTGGTGAAAGAATTTTTAAAATCGATTCAGTAGATCCCGAGATTACCCCTTACAATTTAACAAACTTTACTTCTTTATAATATTAGTATAGAAGTATAGATTAGTATAGATACAGATTACCTAGGTACCTATATAGTATAGTACTTATACGTATAGATTGTTATCTCAAATTTTAATACATGTATTCGTAATAAACATGATGTTTGTTTGTGCTTTAACAACCGATAATATAAACGAAAACTTTCCTTTAGCGAGTTGATAAAACATAAATAGTATATACAATAATAAGGTTGTTAGATTCCTCGCTCGTATAACCCATCAGTATAATATTAAAGGTATACATTTACAAGCTGTCCCGGCAAACGTTGTTTTGTACATTGTACATTATTTTTAGTAAATATTTTGGTAGTCAAATGAAACTAAGCAGTACCTAGAATCAAAATCAATGACCAAAAACAAACCACAATAATTTTTCCCTCGTTAAAGTATTCATTTCTTCTTCTGTTTTAAATAAACAGCGATTTATAAATAAATAAATAAATAAATATTTCAGGACATATTACACATCGCCATCCAGCCCCAAGCTAAGCAACTTAATGCTTGTGTTATGGGTGCCAGATAACGGATAAACTTTTTTTTTTTTTGTAAATATATACATATTATACATATAGGAAACACCCAGAACCAGAAACAAGAATTTATGGTCAGCATAAATACTTGTTCCCGGCGGGAATCGAACCCGCAACCTTCTGCGTCGCAGTCGGGTGTTCGCCCGACGCGCCACAGAGGTCGTCAAAATTTAATTTGCAAGCCAGATCGAAATTTAAATAAAACCATTGATAAGTTACCTCCTTGGATACCATGTTTCTGAGTAAAATATCGTGCCATTTTTTAATTAGATATGAGTTTACTATGTAATTTATTAGACCGTTAAAGCACGACAGATACCTATGGATTTTCATACAAATTGATCACTGCCCTGCTGCTGCTCGCATGTATTTGGAATACATGTAGGTATTAAGTATGTAAAATAGGGGTTGTTGTATATTGTTGTTGGTAGAACGATGAAAATTAAGGTTATATGCATTTTAAGAGGAAAGGGTACCGGGGGCTTTCTCCTTTCTCTCACAAACTATTACAAACGTAGTCGACTGTTTTCTACCTGGATAATGACACTAGAGGAAATATTTTTGGTGCATAAAACTTATAACTGCCGTGACCGTGCCCCTATTTTTTGTTTTTTTTTAATTTTTTTAATTTTTATTTCTATGATAATTAGAAAATGAAAAAAACCAAAACATAGGGCCATAGTCATGGCAGTTATAGGTTTTATGGCACAAAAATATTTGTGCTAGTGTCATTATCCAGGGAGGAAACAGTCGACTACGTTTGTATGGAGAGAGCGCAGGTACCCTTTCACCTTAATGTCGAATCCTTAAAAAAATATTATTAAACAAATTGTACAAAAAAATATTTTTGGGTTAAACCACCATTATCACTTATGGGTATGAATAATAGGTTTTTGTATTTTATTAGTTAGTTATATATATTTGATATTTATATTTTACTAGCTGTCCCGGCAAACGTTGTTTTGCCATTTAAAAAAAAAAAAACTGAAAGAAACAAAATAAAAAATAGATGTTGGCCGATTCTCAGACCTACTGAATATGCTCACAAAATTTCATGAGAATCGGTCGAGCCGTTTCGGAGGAGTTCAACTTCGAACCCCGTGACACGAGAATTTTATATATATAGGGATTAGTATCATCCCGCTAGTCAAATAGGGAATAGAGTCCGATGTAACCTGCTATATGAGCTGGAAGACCAACGTCTAACTAAATCGTGCGGCAGTTCCAGAAAGACTGGACCGAAACGCTTGGAAAAGTTTGAAGGAGTAACTGACCTGACGTTCTCGTATCGCTGAATGTATATCTTGTGGAATTGTTCCTGGCGCGGCTGACACGCGATGTCCGCCTTCATCTCCATGGCGACATGTCTCGGCAGCACCGAGAGAAGCAGCCGCTCCTGAACATTCATTACACACAATTTACTTTAAATTAAATAACAAAAGACCAAGGGCGGATCCAGGGGGGGGGTCATGGGGGTCATGACCCCCCCCTGAGCTGGGTCCAGGGCTTAGTTAGGTGGACCACTAATTGAACATAGGTAATGATTTTATATATTTTATATTTTGTCACCATACAGATTTTATGTAACTACATACCTTATTTAATTAATTTAATATAGTAACTTTGTATGATGGCCAACGTTTGGGAACGAACGCATCGAAAATTTGAATTTTACCGCGCCATATAACGTCTAGCTAGACCTAACCTCAATCGGTATCGGAACGACTTAACTTCAACGAGATGGCAATATACAGGGTGTCCGGTAATGAATGGATAAGCGGGCACCTACGGATAGAGGACACTGTGCCGGTTCAGAAAAATGAAAGTTATGTTCCATGAAAGTCTTCCGGTTTCCGAGATATCCGCCATTTAAAATAAAATTCACTTCTTTCTCTATGTTTTTTGATGCCAAAGTTGCAAATGAAGGAATTATTTAAATCTCTTTTTTGAATAATATTCCAGGATAAAAACAATAAATTTTTATGACACATTAAAAGTTTTTTTTAAAACTAAGATTGAACTTGATACCACATATTATACCATTTCAGAATCTCAGTGAAATAGGCAACTTGTTTTTTTATTTGGCACTTCATGATTTTTTTATATTTTAACCTGAATTTTAACTTTTCCCGGTGTAAAAAAATGTATAGTCACCCTGGTTCCAAATTAAAAATTATTTTTAATTGGCCATTAGGTATTAAATGCTGGCAATATCACGGTCGTATTATACCATTTTAGAATCTCAAGCAACGTTTTTTTAAATTTGGCACCAGTGCCTTTATTCGCTAAGGTTCAAGTCGTCGGGCGCGCGTGATTAGGACGAGATTTTCATACAAAAACTGCCCCCCCTTCGCCCCTAATCACGCGCGCCCAACGACTTGAACCTTAGTGAATATAGGCCCAGGGTGACCATACATTTTTTTTTACACCGGGAAAGCTTAAAGTTCAGGTTAAAAAATTAAAAAAAACAAGTTGCCTATTTCACTGAGATTCTGAAATGGTATAATATGTGGTATTGCCAGCATTCAATACAAAATTAATTCCTATTCAAGTCGGCCAGAGCTGTCTTTCTTCCTTTTTTTCCATAGTGAATTCGGGGAATTTCAGAACTAAAATTTCTTGAATTATTTTAAGTACAATAAAGTAAATTTTGGTACTACTTTTACTTCACAAAAAGCATGCTCTTGCTCACTTTAATAGGAATTAATTTTGTATTGAATGCTGGCAATACCACATATTATATCATTTCAGAATCTCAGTGAAATAGGCAAGTTTTTTTTCATTTGGCACTAGGGTGACCATACATTTTTTTACACCGGGAAAGTTTAAAGTTCAGGTTAAAAAATTAAATAACCATGAAGTTTGAGTTATATCTTAGTTAAAAAAACTTTCAATGTGTCATAAAAAATATTGTTTGCATTTGATAGCACATTTATCCTGAAATACTATCCAAAGAACAGATTGGAATAATTCCTTCATTTGCAGTTTTGGCATCACAAAACATAGAGAACGGAGTGAAATTTTTATTTTTTTTAAATGGCGGATATCTCGGAAACCGAGAGACTTTCATAGAACATAACTTTTGTTTTTCTGATCCAGCACAGTGTCCTCTATCCGAAGGTGCCCGCTTGGCCATTCATTACCGGACACCCTGTATGTACAAGTTATTATAATGTGTTAAGTTTTTCAAATGTACAATAAAGAATAAATATTTTTAAGGACAGTACGTAAGTACATTAATAAAATACCTACTTTTTACTTGTATCTATTGCTATCAAAATTAAATTATAAGTTCTTGACTTGACCACGACTATATGTGACCCCCCCCTGGCGCTAAAGCTGGATCCGCCCTTGCAAAAGACTTTTCACTAATATAACCTAGCTAGAAATGGAACTGAAGTCTGAGATTATAACAAAGTGAAGTAAGTACCTACTAAGTAGGTAACGTAGGTAACGGTCGGTGTTAGTATAGGGTAGGGTAAGGTAAGGTACCTGTTGCTGGTTCTCACGCTGCATGACGAGCCTTGCCTCGACACAGTCGCGAGTCTCGAGGAAGGCACGACGCTGTGCGAGCTCGCGCGGCTGATGCGTGAGGGCGCCGGCCACGTTGCACGCAAACAGGCAAGCCACGTTCGCATACAACTATACCACATTATATTACACATTATTATAGTACATACATACATTACTTATTACCGACCACAAGTTTATCTACCGCAACGGCGCTAATCGACGGCGGCGGCGCCTGCTCAGCTGGCCCTATCTAGTTTCCGGGATTCCCAACAAATTGTGACAGTTCATTTATACTACGAGTAATAATGAGTCGACACTGACTACAGGCTTCCTACCTGTCCGCAGGCAGCGTGCAGGTAGAATGCCCTATTAGAAAAATAAAAAAATTGAGTAGTTAAAGGTTTTAACGAGGGTCTAACAAACACTTAGCGAGTTTTTAATATAAATTGTTTTACTTTGAAGTTTGTATTTCAATGTGGTGGAGAAAACGGACTTCAAACTTAATTACCCCAGTTGAGTTTTGGAAGTTCGCTAAGTTAACGAAAAGGGTATTTTCAATATCTTAAAACCTGGGTAATTTCTAAATATAAACTGGAAATCACTAGATCGTATATTTTTAACTTTTAAAGTTTAACCTTAGGTTTACTTATTAATAAAATGTTTGTTCCGGATGTGATTTATCGGTATAACGGTATTTAAAGCTTCCCCAAACTCAAAGAGCATTGTGTAGGGTAGTTACCTGTGCCTCGGTGACATTCGGTAAGAGGAAGTGTGCGAGGAGGTTGGCAGCTGCGATGCCGATCCCGCCAACAGTAGCCTCGTGCAGCCGCACCGGCAGCACTGCGTACGTCAGGTACGAGAACAACGCTGCCACGCTGCCACTCACACTTAGACCTCTGTACGTATATATACACAATAAAACACACAATCATACACCTCCACTACGTGACTTGGGAAATACTTCCGATCACAACATTATAATGTAAGCATTTCTCAACAAAAGCTATAGGCAATCAAATTGCGTCACGAGTTGTCTTATTCGGAGTGGTGACGGACAGTCGAAACTGTTTTTAAATTATGGCCTCTTTGATAAAGGACCGGAAACTTTTAATTTCATGAAATAAAGGGGAGACGACCCGAGAGCGACCAAAGAGCGAGCGATGTACACGAGATGTCGCAAGATGCGAATATATTATATACCTAATGGGCTTTCAATGAGTTTATTTATTCGATGAGGTTGTTCTATCTAATGGGATTGTTCACAGTTAGTAGATCACATAATATACTCATTGGTACAGTTATATTAAACTTTACTATTGCATCAACTTCACAGTCTAGTTTATCATTATACATAAAAAAACGGAACTTTACATTCCTAATCATGAATACTGACTGATAACCATTGATAACGACGCACAGCTGCACCTTTAATCACAGCATTATTAACTTTTACATCTTTAAATTAACATCTTATTTATTATTTTAATTTAATTTACCATAGGGCTTGGCTAGGAAAGAAATGAGTAGGTATATCCGGTTGGGAAGTATATTCCATGCAACATTAACTTGATGACGTAAACGCAAGATTGGGCTTAAATTGCATGATGCTCTCGGAACGTCCCGACTATAATGTCGATGGTTGGCATGCGGGTGTCGTATCGGTAGGTCTTACAGGACATTATCATACAAATGCATTTAGTTTATATGGGCGGAGACTCTAAATCTCGATAAAGTAATTAAATCCGCAACAGTTCTCTTAGTCCGCAACATTCCTTAGAAAGTATTGAACAAAGAAGCAGTTTTCTGCCTCGTCATTATGTATTCCTTCTGTGTTACAATGTGGTGTTTATCCTACTTTAGGTCCTTTTGTGAATTATTACAAAAGCGCCCTAGATACACACATACATACACACTCATATTATACATGTAATGTAACGTACATTAAACATAACATTTTGTTAGATATTATATGAACATGATATTATATAGATTTATATACTTATATTGCAAATGATTGATAATAAATGACCTGAGTACTGCAGTTCCGGATAGTGAGACGTCGATTAGGATGAACGTGGCCAGCACTACGTACGAGACGGTCAGTAGGTAGATTTCATTGATGGCCGGCCGGCTCAGGCACAGTAGTAGACCTGTTTATATATAAATAACACATATTATTAATAACTTATAAATTGAAGAATGGAACCAGTTCATACCGGAAACCCTGAATGTCATGCGAATGAACGTAAAGAGTGTGACAATATTGTAGAGACGCCCAAAACTTACAAAAGGTTGTGGCGCCACATAATTAAGTATCAATTATCTCAAATGTTTTTTAGTAAAAATCGTACTGCAAGACGACCAGCACTGCGCTGAGACTACTTAAGTAGGTTAGGTATACATTACATGTTAAGTATGTATTGTGTGTGGTATAGGTAGGTAGGTAGGTACATACTGGCGTAGACGAGAGCGCACACCCCGACGACAGAGATGTTGATGACGTTCGAGAGGTAACCCTTCTGGAAGATGTTCGCCGCTACCGTCTGGTTCACGCCGAACATGTCATCAGTGAAGTTACGATGCATCGTCACAGACATGTCCCTGTTACAATATATATATATTAATATTATTTTACTGCCAAAAATAACGTTATATATTCAGAAATTGTACACATTGTCACTCATTTGATCATTCATTTTTACTCAATTACACACCTTTGCATAATCATTATGTAAAATGTTTTCATTCACTAACATATTTATTTACCTTCTATCAGAGGTTAAACTGAAATTTCACTCATATTATCTACAAAAACAATGTAGGTAGAAGTATATAAGTGTTTACAATAACAGATGGAAATGAGCATTTACATCTAATCATGATTGATTGATGATTCAATCAGGGCCGGCAACTATTAACTGACTTCAAAAGAGGGGGAGTAATCTAGTGTAAAAGGTTGCGGGGTAGCAGAATGATACAGGGTGAATTTTTCATGTGGGCCTTCAGGGCTATATCCTAAACCATAAGAGATAGCGAAAAATGCTGAAAGAAGTTGCGTGCCTGATTTTGACAAAAACCAAAACTGCATCATTAGATTTTTGAAAAAGTAATTACCCTAGCCGGGAATCGAACCTGTTCATTTTCCAAAATAATAATCATCCTATATTTTTGTACCACTCGATAGTGTTGCTTATAGAGATCAATTCCTCGAAACAAACATAGTCTGGGAATTTAAAGGAAATAGCTAATTTTAGTAATCTTCTGTAATTTTCATACAACCATCCTTGAAAAAAATGCAGTGAGGAGGTATGGCCAATGACTTAACAAACTGTTTCCATTAATTGATCTCTATCAGCAACACTATCGATTGGTATAAAAATATAGGATGATTATTTTTTTGCAAAATCAACAGGTTCGATTCCCGGTTAGGGTAATGACTTTTTCAAAAATCTAATGATGCAGTTTTAGTTTTTGTCAAAATCGGGCACGCAACTCCTTGCAGCATTTTTCGCTATCTCTCATAGTTTACGATATAGCCCTGAAGGCCCACATAAAAAATTCACCCTGTATAATACCTCTCGACTGTGGTCCCGGTGGTAGATGGGACGAAGAGTGTAATGTCGCCGAAGGTAGGCGGTTCGAGGCCCGAGTGGTGCGCGAGGTACAAGCTGTGCCCCTGCACGGCGATCAGCGCGGCCGCCACCGCCAGCAGCAGGCCCAACACGTGCAGCATATTGTTTTGATTCATGCGGAGGAAGTACCGCTGATACAACATCTCCACCTGGTCACATACATACATAACATTTAATTTCATTAGGACACCTAACAAGGTTGACAAACGGGGACTTAAACATATTAATAACTAGCTGCGCCCCGCGGTTTCACCCGCGTAATAATTTTCTGCGCAACTTTCTAAATTTTTTTCTTTCATAAGATCCTTCTGCTGACAAAAACAAACACAACAAAAAAGAATTAGCGAAATTGCTCCAGCCAAACACGCGTGATGCCGTGACCAAGTTAAATTGGGATTTTTATATAATTAGAAGATACTTTCATTTAGTTTTGTTTAGACTTCGCTGGAAGCAGAGTTTCCATTGCCAATTTGTGATTGTGGTGAATCTCCATTTCACTCTCTGAACCAAAATAATTTTAATTATTAAACTTATCTATATGTTCTAATATTATAAAGCTGAAGAGTTTGTTTGTTTGTTTGAACGCGCTATTCTCAGAAAGTACTGGTACGAATTTAAAAATGATGGATTTATCGATGAAGGCTTTAGTTAGGCTATTTAAAATAACATCTGCGACCAATAGAAGCGAAATATCAGTGGGAAATGTGGAAAATACGGGGAAAATTATTAATCTTTAAGGGCTTCCATTGTTTGTTTGAACGCTCTGATCTTAGGAACTGCTAGATCGAATAGAAAATATAGGCTACCCTTTATCCCGATATTCCCTCGGGATCGGGACTTACGCGGGTGAAACCGCGGGGCTGGGCGCAGCTAGTTTCATAAATCAGTAAATAACAAATCGAGGCGAATTCTTAGCTTTGCCGTAATTTTTTTATTTATATCATCTGTGCCGAAAGGCAAACGCATTTATGGCTATATAACCACGAGAACGCATTTCGTACTAAGCAAAGAGACTTTGGTACTATATTTCGGTAAAAAAGATCCAATCAAAGAGTATTTAAGTATATAATAACCCCAGCACGCCGCTTCATACACATGTTTATAAAATATTGCTGGAGCGTTGTAATGTTCCAAATTCAAAAAACGCTCCTGATTTAAATTTCTTTGACCATAAATAAAATAGTAACTCGACACTGGCTATATCACGGAACACTTTTACTCCTAGCGGAGGGCTATATGCACGATAATGCGAAGCCATAATTTTAAATAAAAAAAAGATGGCGCTAGATGCTTCTTTCCATAATATGTCAAATGACAATTTTGACATCATATAAAGTTCTGTACGTTTTCATGCAATAATATTATGGTTTATTTTTTACGCCAAGAAATATCATATTTTTATAAGTAACATAAATCTACCTGAAATACCTAAACCTCTTCTGATATTGTCTGAACACATTCGTGAAGATTGTGTTAAAATCTGTTTCCTAGTTCCCGAACATATAGAAAAAGGTAAACAAAGAAAATTAACAATTTTGTTCAAAAATGGTAGTCCTGTGAAGACTGAAAAGATGGCGGTTGTTACTTGAAATTCAAAAAAATATCTTATTAAATTAATTACTTTATTTTTTAGTTAAAAAATGTGGACATTTCTATATATTCTTAAAATACATAAGTCTACAAAATTTTTAAGCAGAACAAAAAGAATAATTAATTGATTTGTGACTTTATAAATTAAGGAAAACCTGAATCGCGCTATCAAGATTTTTTTCTACCGGAGCTATATAAGGTTAGCGAATTCTATATTGTTAAGATCATTATGGACGTAGAACGCTCACTTCCAAAACTTCGAATTTATTGACCGAACGAGCGAAGCGAGAGAGGTCTAGTGTTGAGAAGGGTCGGTCGCTCGTATGTTTGTATGTTTGTATGTTTGTATGTTTGTTCGACGATAACTTGAGTACCGTTGCTCTGATCTTCATGATTTTTGGTATACAAGTAGTTGAGGTCGATAGAATTTTTAAGTTCGAACATGAGCAGGATCGGTCAGGGGGTTACGGAGATAGGGGTCCAAAAGGGGATCTACCTATATGGCACACAAACTATACTGCAAATATACCCGAGTGGGGTATCAAATGAAAGGGCGTAACTTCGGTGACAATAATATGGTACCATGGAACTGATCTGATGATAGAGCTGGAGGGAATCTGCAGGAATTATCTTATTATCCATACATTATAGTTCATTCATTCAAACTACTCGTCAAGAATCGCCTCGACGAGTAGTTTGTCTTTCAATGGTAACCAGGGTCTGATGATGGAACTGGAAGGTGGTCATAGGAACTTCGCAATGAAACGACACAACCCCATCGAGTTTGGGCTCGTTAGAATCGCCTTGACGGGTAGTTTGTCTTTCAATGGTAACCAGGGTCTGATGATGGAACTGGAAGGTGGTCATAGGAACTTCGCAATGAAACGACACAACCTCATCGATTTTGGGCTCGTTAGAATCGTCTTGACGAGTAGTTTGTCTTCCAATGGTGACCAGGGTCTGATGATGGAACTGGAAGGTGGTCATAGGAACTTCGCAATGAAACGACACAACCCCATCGAGTTTGGGCTCGTTAGAATCGCCTTGACGGGTAGTTTGTCTTTCAATGGTAACCAGGGTCTGATGATGGAACTGGAAGGTGGTCATAGGAACTTCGCAATGAAACGACACAACCTCATCGAGTTTAGGCTCGTTAGAATCGTCTTGACGAGTAGTTTGTCTTTCAATGGTGACCAGGGTCTGATGATGGAACTGGAAGGTTGTCATAGGAACTTCGCAATGAAACGACACAACCTCATCGAGTTTGGGCTCGTTAGAATAGTCTTGACGAGTAGTTTGTCTTTCAATGGTGACTAGGGTCTGATGATGGAACTGGAAGGTGGTCATAGGAACTTTGCAATGAAACGACACAACCCCATCGAGTTTGGGCTCGTTAGAATCGCCTTGATGGGTAGTTTGTCTTTCAATGGTAACCAGGGTCTGATGATGGAACTGGAAGGTGGTCATAGGAACTTCGCAATGAAACGACACAACCTCATCGAGTTTGGGCTCGTTAGAATCGTCTTGACGAGTAGTTTGTCTTTCAATGGTGACCAGGGTCTGATGATGGAACTGGAAGGTTGTCATAGGAACTTCGCAATGAAACGACACAACCTCATCGAGTTTGGGCTCGTTAGAATAGTCTTGACGAGTAGTTTGTCTTTCAATGGTGACCAGGGTCTAATGATGGAACTGGAAGGTGGTCATAGGAACTCCGCAATGAAACGACACAACCCCATCGAGTTTGGGCTCGTTAGAATCGCCTTGACGGGTAGCTTGTCTTTTAATGGTAACCAGGGTCTGATAATGGAACTGGAAGGTGGTCATAGGAAATTCGCAATGAAACGACACAACCTCATCGAGTTTAGGCTCGTTAGAATCGTCTTGACGAGTAGTTTGTCTTTCAATAGTAACCAGGGTCTGATCTAACATATTTCGTTATCAAAGACCAAAAAGTATAAAATAAATTAATACAGTAAAAAACTAAAAAAAACACGCTTTAATAAAAAAAGTCCAACTAAAAACTAGAAAATAAATAAATCTAATAAATTTGGATTAAGAATATTGTACTTAAATAGTAAGCGTGTTACATTGTGATTGCAAAAGAAAAATAACGAAGGTGTAGCATCACAAATTCACAATGTAACACGCTTACTATTTACAATATTCTTAATCCAAATTTATTTAAATTTAAAATTTATAGAAATTTATTACTTTGCCCCAAATCGTCCGAACTCTCTTTGCTTCATTTCCTATAATTATTTATTTCATAATCATGGGCTGTTTTACAATAATAGTGGTGGATAGTATTAAATAGTGGGAATGTTCGGTTCTAGCCGATCTAGAGACTCTGATAATTATTAAATTTGTGACTAATTTTTTTATAATTTTTATTGACTTGTTATATTTTAGTTTAGGGACTTATTACAGGACATATTGGTCTCAAACTTCTCTAATATATTCTCGTTCTCGAGCTTGTCTTCTCGTTTCCTCTTACGTAACATTATGATAAGTAGATACATAAGGAAGGAAGGAAAGGAATTACTATCTTCTGGATATTATGTTGGACACATTAAAAATGTCTTGAGTATAAATAAAGAGTCAACGGATGTCCAGGGTGTGATGATTGACCTATGCTAATTAGAACCTAAAAACAACAAATTAACAACAACAACAAGTTATGCCTATCGTGTTTGGATTCTCTAAATCATCCAATGTCAGATAATAGCGATACTAGGCACCTATCATTCAAATAAGATAGACCTGTCGTATTTGGAGTCTTCCGTCGTTATATTATACATTTTAGTACTTTACGCTGAAATATAATAAACGCTGAAAAAAACTCGTGAGGTCTCAGTTCGGGGCGAACTACTAGTTATATGTAGAGAAGAGATAACTTGATCTCAGATAGAAGAACAAATGTTTTTTTTTTTAAGTGCATGGCCTGCACTGGGCTATTGAAAGAGAAAGAAGTGGGATAATAGAATATAATTATACAGGATGTTCCGCAATGAAAGGATAAGCGGGCACCTACGGATAAAGGACACTGTGCCGGCTCAGATAAATAAAAGTTATGCTCAATGAAAGTATCTCGGTTTCCGAGATATCCGGCATATTCAAAATTTTAAATATTTTAACTTTCGTTCTCTATGTTTTTGATGCCAAAACTGCAAATGAAGTAAGTAATTAATTATTTTATATATTTATAATTATATATATTTGTTTTTGGATTACTATCCAAAAACAAATATATATAATTTAATATATAATTTGGATTACTATCCAAAAACAAATATATATAATTATAAATATATAAAATAATTAATTACTTACTTCATTTGCAGTTTTGGCTGGAATACTTTCCAGGATAATTTTTAAAATTAATTTTGATACTTAACACTTTTAACTTTTTTAATATTACGGATATCTCGGAAACCGAGAGACTTACGTAGGGCACCACTTTTATTTTCCTGACCTGGCACAGTGTCCTCTATCCGAAGGTGCTCACTTATCCATTCATTACGGGATTACGGGACATCCTGTATATCTATAGCTTAAAGCTACGAGTAGGTAGGTATAAAACAACTCGGCTCGGTTAGTAAGTCGAGCTATCACATCAGGCGGTCGTTAAATATTAATTAAATATATTATTATATGATATTTTCCCAACAGAAAGACACGACGACTTTTACTAAACAAACTTTTCTTTTATGATATTGATGTACTTATAACAGGTACAACCCGGGGATGCTAAGTAGACAAGCTACGCAGTTCTGTTCGCATATTTTTATCTTTATTCTCACTATAATATAAGCTTACCCACGTTACCTACGGTCTTTATTAAGTTTGCATTTACTGAAAGATCACAGTCCGACCCCAACCTTTGTGCATTCATCTGAGTGTGATAGCTTTACGAATTGTAAAGGATCTGTTTTATATGAGATCGTTATATAGCTGTTGGTTTAGTGACGCATAAAATTGATAGTTTATTTATTGGGAAGGCTTTCGTGGAGCATCTATCGACCACAATGACAGGTGTTTAACAATATAATATGTATTTACAAATCGACGTAGTCATTATAAAGGCTGTACACGAAAGCTGGGGCCTAAGTCTGCTAACACAATTGTGTTACAATAGTGTGTCGATATAATCGTAATAGAAATTTAATGTAAAAAATATGACATTACATGTCAAATTGGTATTCTACTAACGTTGACTATTCTATCGAGACACCACTGACACACCACTGACTCACTTTTGTGTTCTGCTCTACAATCGTGGCATAATGGAATCTCGATAGTTGTCAAAACGGTATATTGCTTAGCAACATATACCATGTTGCTAGGCAACACCTGCAAGGTAAATATTACCATACCATTGAGACTCCATAGTGAATATATTGCGATGTTATTAAAACTTTAGCAGAATACCAAATAAAGTCACAATCTCGATATAATATCAATAGAGTTTCGACATAATGACAATGGTTGGCCAAATAGCAGAATAAGGCCCCTGATTAAAATACTGTACACAACAGCTGATTTAAAATTTACTGGATTGAATTTGATTTTCACTATTGCATAGCTTACTTTTGTTATTTAGTCTGAGCAATAAACCGAAAAAACATAATCTTATCTTATATATAAAAATGAATCGCAAAATGTGTTGGTAAGCGCATAACTCAAAAACGCCTGGACCAATTTGGCCAATTCTTTTTTTGTTGGGTTTGCTATTGTCAGGAGAAGGTTCTTATGAAAGAAAAAATTAAGAAAATTGCGTAGAAAATAATTACGCGGGTGAAACCGCGGGGCGCAGCTAGTCTATAATATAAAAATGAATCGCAAAATGTGTTGGTAAGCGCATAACTCAACAACGCCTGGACCAATTTGACCAATTCTTTTTTTAGAATATTCCATAAGGTACGAGGATGGTTCTTACGGAGAGAAAAAAATTAAAATTTGCCTGAAAATGTCTAAAAACAACACTTTTCTATACTCCATACCATACAAACGATTCGTAATAATACAAGTCAATAAGAACTTTAATACCATAACATAAAGTTCAAGTTTTAATGGAGAGGTTCCGGGAAGGCAAAACAATTGAGTGACGTATAAATATTGATGTCAATCGTGTCGCGGTGTTAGTTGCCAAACTACACCTAAACGGCTGAACCGATTTGTATGATTTTTAACCCCCGACGCAAAAACGACGGGGTGTTATAAGTTTGACGTGTCTGTGTGTGTGTGTGTGTGTCTGTCTGTGGCATCGTAGCTCCCGAACGGCTGAACCGATTTTGATTTAGTTTTTTTGAAGTGAAAACTTCTTATGGCGCGTTGGGCACTTTTGTGGGTGAGCATTTTCAGCCGTTCTCGCGACAGATTTTGACGCGACAGATGAGATTTGACGCGACAGATGAGATTGTATTTGTGTTAGTCTTTTTGTTTAACTTATACTGCCATCTATTACACAAATTGAGAAACTTAGTTTCTAGAAAGACCGCTATTCGAATGTAGATGGCGCTGATTAAAATTTTTTACTGCCATCTAGCGAATAAAAAATAAACTATATTTGTTTAAGTGAGTGCTAATAGATGGCAGTAGCAGATCGTTTCAAGAAATATTCTATGAGAAATAACAAGTTTATTGTTTTCACTTCTGCCTGCACTCCCGGAGTGCGCTGTTTTTTTTATATGGCAAAACAACGTTTGCCGGGACAGCTATCTTCTATAATATAAAAATGAATCGCAAAATGTGTTGGTAAGCGCATAACTCAACAACGCCTGGACCGATTTCGATAATTCTTTTTTTGTTGTGTTCGTTGTTGTAAAGAGAAGGATCTTACGAAAGAAAAAATTAAGAAAGTCACGCAGAAAATTATTACGCGGGTGAAACCGCGGGGCGCAGCTAGTTATAAATACAGTCGAATTGAGAACCTAGTTCTTGTGCTGCGAATAGTGCTGGTCCTAGTTCTTGTGCCGTCCGACAAATAGTCGTCCGACATTTGTCGTCCGTCAATAGTCGTCCGTTAAAAAATACCATATGTACGTCTTAATACACTCACAGCCAAATTAAAAAACTGTATATCTGTGTAAAATCTTATCTGTCGCGAGAAAATCTGTCGTCTGTCGCGAGAACGGCTGAAAATGCTCACCCACAAAAGTGCCCAACGCGCCATAAGATGTTTTCACTTCAAAAAACCGCATCAAAATCCGTTGCGTAGTTTTAAATATTTAAGCGGTCAAAGGGAAATAGGGCCAGAGAAAGCGACTTTGTTTTATACTATGTAGTGATGATAGTGATGTTAAAATATTCCACATAAAAGCTATTACCGAGTCCGAAGCGCTTTAAACAGTTAGTATTCAATTAATTTACTGAAGATTTAACGTTGTTAGATCATTGTCAAAGGCAGATAGTTGATTTAGTCCTATGTATAATAAATAGATATATACATCAAATATTATAACAATTTGCTTAATTGAGTAGGGTCAGAGGGATGCTGGGTGTAGGTAGGTATATACTACACCCAGCGAGCGAGCGAGCGAGCGACGAGTGAAGTAACTGTTGAAAACTATTGAAGGTGTGAACAGTTAATTGACACGGGCTAAAGGATTTGTTGTACTTAGTCGGTTATTATTACTAAAACACGGTAATTTCCCGCACTTTGAAACACTACACTGTGGTTTTATTGTGTCACGGACAGGACCAAATAATCATATAATTACTTATTAGATATTGTGTTTGTTTGTAAGCACAAATAACCACAACCTATGGTGTGCCGCAGCCAATATATCGGTGAACCTTGGCTAGGGTACATTACAGTACTATTAAGGGTAAATACAAAGTGCACAAGGTCAGTAGAGAAATCCTTATTATTAACCTATACTGTGTCCTTGATGGTAATTTTATCAGTTAGAAAAGTACTTAGGTACCTAACTACCGCTTCATATTTTCACAAATATAATTGTTCAAATTACATTGAAATATCATTGCAATTACATATCGATTACAAAAAATACCCTTTTGGTATTCTTGAGAATACTAAAAGCTGACTTTGAGAGTATTTTGAACTACTCTGAAGATATTTTTTGTAATCGAAATGCAATTTGAACAATTTTATTTACGATTTTATGTGGAAGATTTACGACACTCAATATAAATAGTATCTAGTTAATAATCTATTTTGAAAACACAATTAATTCCAAAAAACATTCATACTTCATTTCAAATATCTCACTTCATTTTAATGAGTTAATTGAACTGTCTCATTAACGAATTCAAATACCGCCTAACTCGCGACAAATGTCCGGCAAAGGGGATATTTCTGTTAAAAACGTTTCTTAGGCAAACGTATACCACTGATATCTGCCGCTGATCGACTAACTTCAATAAATAATCGTTTGCCTTTTATTACGGAAAGGGAACGTGTAAGCAGTTAAATAATAATAGGCAAATTACATAGATTTAATGAGTGAAACGATGACAAGGTTCAACAGGAGCACCGAGGAGGATATGAGGAGAATATGAGGAGGATAGTTTCACTCTGAGTTCGAAAGATGCAAATAACGTTCGAGAAGGTCATCGAGAAGAGATGTTTGCGGCTGGAAATAGTGTTTCGTTAGTTTAGGTGCATGAAACTTTGCCTAGATGCTGGTGGAGAGTTCTTTGATACGATATAATAAGAAAACTTCACTAATAACCCTCCTTTTATAGATTCGCAAAACTTTCTCAATATAGGTAGGTACCTAATATATTTTATCTATTTCTTTTATGAATCGCTTTTTCTAATCATGTACAAAAATGTTTACTTACTTTCGTAGATTGCTTTTGACTACTTTTAAACTGACGGCTACTCAATTCATTTTCTTAGCTATATTTTCAATAATTTAAAAGCCTCTGGTAAAGACTACGTCATTAACAGCTCCGTTAGTCAAAACATTTATAAAACAAATTGATTTAATTTATTAGAATTTACTTATCATATATTAGTATAAAATCAAAATAATTATTAAGTACTTAATTTCCCTACCCGCGTCACAGCGATGGAATGAAATATATGATAATTTAATGTTTTTTTTTCTATCGCAGTTTTATATTTTTTTTCAATCAAATGATCGCAGCCTGGGAACAACTCCTTAAAAAAATACCTATTTACGGTTATCAATGTATGGATAGTAAGGGGTGTCTCAGAATGTTTTTCGTTTTTGAATTGACCGTTAATTCTGATCGATATTGCTATATGATCCGGACTTTTTTGGCTACAGGAATGCAAAACCAGTATGGCTACAACCACAACACTTTTTTCCAGCAAGATGGAGCCACTTCTCATGTTAAAAATGACTCATTAGCTGCTCTTCACGATTTATTCCCTGGAAGAGTGATAAGTCGCCGAGGAGACCTCAACTGGCCACCAAGGAGCCCTGATTTAACGCCTGCTGATTTTTTCCTATGGGGTTACCTAAACAGTAAACTTTACAATCCATTGCCACCCAACCTGAATATTTTGAAGCAAAGAATCACTGATAAAAATCATCAAGAGCAATGTTCCAGCGAGTGATTGAAAATTTTAGCCCCAGGTTAAATGGGTGTTAACAAATGAATGGTACGCATTTGCAAATGGTTGTTTTTCATAAATAAACTTCAAGAACTGCTCTTTAATTTAACAATAATAAAACTAGTTTTGGTTGATATTGTTGTTTTTTATTAAACATGTAAAAACGAAAAACATTTTGAGACACCCTTTACCTCTATTTTTTTACGAGAACAATGGAATCGCAGCGAATGGGAATAACCCTTTCTAATTGAAGCGTTTTTTTAATTATTAAATACAAAATCTGTAAAACAATGAACACGAGTTTCGAAAGTTCCCATACGTGTACCAGACACGGTTTAGGTAACTCGTTGAGAGTCCTCGTGGGGCGCCCATCTGCCACCTGCCACGGACAGATCGTGTTATACTTACTCCGACGATCAAAGTGCATCTCTCACCCACATCTGAATGAAAACGTTCGTTTCGGCCTCAAGCTCGGGTTTCATAATTAAACTCGTCTTAATTCGCCTCCTCAACGAGTAGCTCTGAGCCAATTAAGTGATTCGAGTGAAAGTGTAAGGATTTTGGAGAGGTCCCGGCGACGACGACTAAATCAGTCAATTATCACGTGATTGAGGGACCACTTGCTGTTGATTAGAGGCGAGTTCAGCTCGATCGTAGACTGTGATAGGTGAAGGTCTCGAAACGTGGTACTATTTATCATTTGTTAAGTTGAATAGCGTCTAAATAGGTACCTCCAGTAGTCCACTTAGTAGTATATCAGTGTATCGATGCTACACCTTTCGTACACTTGTTAAAGAATGATTACTACGAAAGCTAGTCGTAATCAATTACATAAATAATGAAAGAAAATTAGGTAAAGTTGTGTTTAGAAAACAAATCAAATACATCATTTATAATTGTGGAGTTCGCCTATGTTCACACTGCAATTTCTTTATTTCTTAAAAGTTTTTATTCAACTTATTTTTGTTGTGAACGTTGTCGTATACGGTTCATTGCGTTTCGGGATGCTCGTTTTCTATCTCGAATGGTAATATCGTATAACTATTCCTAGATCTTTTGTACGACCGTTAACTTTGAAATTAATCGTCTTATAATAGATAATTGTGAATAGCGGAACTATCGACTAAGTAAGCTCCAACAAAAGCTAGCAAGTTGTCTGCCGTTCAATCAGGTAGATCGGGTCAGTAAGCCGAGATTGTGGTCGGTAAGCTGCAACTGAACATTGAACCACTATCTGGAAGTAAGCCCTTAATTCTCTCTCTACCTTCTGTTGCTTTATTTTCTACGATTAACTTATCGGAAGAAATATTAACTTTTAATACTCTAAAATCCAGGTACTATAGCGTTCAAAAATAGCATGAATATACCTTAATTTAATACGTTGATTTTATAAACCATTCTTGCAACGTTACATAAGAGTTTGGAGTGAATTACGAAAATGCCTTGATTTTTAGGGCTGAATTGAAACTAACGATTCCCCCGTTGTATCCCGGTTTTTTTTTTTCTCAAACTGACTAAAGTTTGAGATTCAAATGTAACGTCGTGGAATCAGTTGCCTGCGTCTGTCTTTCTTGACGTGTACAATTTGGGGATCTTCAAGTCGCGAGTGAATAGGTATCTTCTAGGAAGGCGTGTTACATCTTAGGCCGCATCGTTACGTACCATCAGGCAGGTGTGATAGTGGTCAATACTGACCTATAATATGTAAAAAAAAACGTCGCCATTTTATAATCTAGAACTTTAGAAAATAATTGTCCAACTACGAAAACCTTTGCAACTTAATGTCCTTATAAAATGTACCTTTTTCTATATTTATGAAATACTTAACCATGATTTCTTTATGTAAAATGAATTATCATTTGAATTAAGGATAGTTACAAAGTCTAATATAAGTTATAATAGTTGAGAAATTATGTTCTAAGATGTGTAGTGAAACGTTCACTACTCATAATATTTATTTATAGGAAATATTTACTACAAAAATTATATTTTACGAATTTCCTATAAAAAAGTACTGTGTTGGTTTCAGAGGCAATAGCTAATAATCATCGATGTTTGTGTTCGCTCTAAACGGGTTATTAATAAATCCATTGAAATTAATACACCGTAGTGAAAACGATTAAATGAATGTTTAATCAGCACCCAGCACTCATCATCCATTGTACACAATGAGAGAGAGAGAGATCTCGCGTTCCGTTTAATCATACGATCCCATTGTCTGTCAGTAAGTCGTTTCGCCGCCATAGAGATAAAACATATCTATTTAGAATAGTCAAATTACAACTTTTCTGTAAAAATCGGGTACGCCAATCACCACAGAGCACACTACGGAAGGGTCAAATAGTCACTGTGGCAGAAATCGGTCAAGGAGACATTAGGCTAATTATGTATCTCAGTTTTTTTTAATCTTTAAATCGGTCAGATGAATCACTTGCAAAAACGTAATGACGGCAATATAATTTGTTGCTATTGCAACGTATTAGGTTTCTTAAGTTTATTGCATGAAAATGAGAACTCTTTGGTGTCTGTTGCAGCTTCGTCTCTGTTAATGCGGCTTGCTTAGTTGCTTGTTTTACAAGAAATCAGTAAAACTACAGAATATTAAGTGAAATCACCAAATGCTGAAAATGGCAATTTAAAATAAATTCAATTTAAAAAAAATCTGCTGGTATTGCTGCGATAGTACAACAATGTTACAGTAAGTGCATCAACTACCGTACGTCGTACGAATGTTATCAGTTACAACGATGTAGAATATTATTATATGTCTATGTCCGACTAAAATACTCTCGGTTTTCATCGGTCTTTAGAATCATTTTCTTGGAAAAATTTGAAAATCTGATATTTGAGTTGATATGCGATATATTATCTTAATTTCGTTTTTTGGGCAAATACTTTTCAAATGTGCCACAAATTAAATTTGCCAAGGAATTTTTTTTTAATAGTTAATTGAGAGGAAAGAGTACCTGCGCTCTACAAACGTAGTCGACTGTTTCCTCCCTGGATAATGACACTATATACCTATAGCAAATATTTTTATTGCATAAAACTTGTAACTGCCATGATGATGCCCCAAGACAACAAGAAGACAAGAAACTCGTAAATATGTTTTTTAAAATAAAATTCTAAATTTCTATTTATTTAAGTATATTCTATTCATTTTTATTTGACTCTCACGATATTGTAGCCGCGATATATTGTGTTGATTTTTAAATAACGTAGGTGTGTAAAGTAACTATTTGTAAATATTAAATAAATAAATATTTCAGGACATATTACACATCGCCATCCAGCCCCAAGCTAAGCAACTTAATGCTTGTGTTATGGGTGCCAGATAACGGATAAACTCCTTATATACTTTTTTTTTTTTTTGTAAATATATACATATTATACATATAGGAAACACCCAGAACCAGAAACAAGAATTTATGGTCAGCATAAATACTTGTTCCCGGCGGGAATCGAACCCGCAACCTTCTGCGTCGCAGTCGGGTGTTCGCCCGACGCGCCACAGAGGTCGTCATTTTGTTTTTATTGTTTGTTATTTTTTACTTGAAGTCATCAATACACACTTTGGAAATAAATGGTTCCCCTTGGCTACACAATCACAATAATCTATACCTACTTATTTTTATTCTTTATAATGATAGTCTGTTATATGAAGAATTAATAAATTAAGAATGAAAATTCATTGTTTTCGAAATGCATGTCTGTCTGTTTGCCTTTCCGTTACATATATGCCAATCCAAAACCAATAAACCTAGTCGCCGTCACAATTGTATAGCTCTATTTTCTAGGAATATCGTGGTGTACTTAAAATCGTAATCTGACGAGTAGAAACAGAATTAGTGAGTAAAAACTGCGTTTACAATATTTACCACCAAGATCATGCCAAATGCGTACGTATAACCGCGGGGCGCAGCTACCACTATTTGCACTTAACGTTCATTTATCAACTGTTTGTTAAAATACCTACACGATTCAATATCCTGTCAAAGGTAAATAAACTCTTTGCATAAAACGTGAAATATAGTTTTATTTACACGGTAGACAAATAGGTTGCGAAAACGTTCGCTGATTTTATATTATTGCATGTTGCATGTTTGTCGTATTCTGTTTACTTTGATATTTGAGGGACGTTATATTATGCCCGTTGGCAATTACCTTTTGGGCACAGAATAATTAAACCGAATATTATTTTAAAAAAATGATAGGTTCAGCGCGTGACCACCTTCGTCACCTGACGGTCATTGACTATGCGGTCTAGAAGATAACGAATATATGAAACGAGTAAGACAGCCGTGGAACTACAACTTTTCCGATACTTGTACCGGGCTAAGCAATTACTAATCCCCTTGAGTAACTAGGCTAGTGTTATGGTGGCCAGCCACTTGCTTTTTTTTTCCTTTGTAGATACACACATTTGTGCATATAAAATAATGTAACGTAATTAATGCAAAGCGGTAATGCAAAACGGCAGGTAAATACTAATTAGTATCTCTTATTCCTTGCAAATTGCAGAGTAATATTATGTGAAATTCTCTCTATTTTGAAATGTCAAAGGTAGAAAAGGGCAAAATCGGTTTTAAAGCTCTCACCGCAACGCTCAGGTCTCCGGTTCAGATAATTAGATTGTTTTTTAGTTTCTCAAATGAATTTCCTTTTTAGACATCGAAATATCACATTATTTTTCTAATTTGCGAATCTATTAGATAATTTCTCAATTAGAGTTTGCAACTATCCCAAACGATGATGTTCAAAGAAATGATGAATGTTAGGACATTTCAAAGGTTTAATTAAGCTTTACTAGTTCATAAATGATGTAATAGATCCGCTGATTACAAAACGATTTACAAGCAAATCCAAGCCAAATTCGAAAACCACTTACAAGCAAATTCAAATCCTTGATCGGAACCAGTTCCGAAACTTCGGTTCTATAGAAGCCGAAGCGATAATTTGAAAGAATTTGTTTTATGAGGATTTTGTTACTAAGATTTTGTTACTAAGATTTTGAAGAGCTTATAAAACATTAAGGTTTACGTTTTGACACACCTGAAGCATCTAGACTGACTTTTCATTCAATATGGTCGTTACTTTATACATCGAAGGGGACAAAGACAAATAAAGTCAGTCTATGAAAATAAGCTTTACGTGAATTAGCTCAACATGGTGGAGTATATATTTTTGTCGTATCATTTTTATAAGAATTAATGTTTAATATTTCTATTTTATCGTAGTATATTTTTTATTATATGAAATCTTCTAGTTATTGAGATATTGTGTGAGTGATTGGCCCTAAGTCACAACGACAAAAAGATATGGGCAAATTTGTTTTTCGTTGGAAACGGATCACGTTATCAGTGGAAACAACTTGGCATGATCAGTGGCTAATTCATCTGATCACGATATCTGTGGATAGGTACAAACCCGCTATTTACCTTAATTTTGAACTTCTTATATATAGTACAAAAGTGTATTAACTAGAAATTAGTCGTTTTCTCATTATCTAAACTAAAGCATTAATTTATAACCTGATTAATATCATAATGGTTTATTTTCCAATGTGTTTTAAAATCTTTTTACAGAATGCTGCTATCGTCCATAGTTTTCATAATATCAATTTTTTGCCATTTCCCAAAAATCATGTTTTTTGAGTTACAACAGTTTCGATCTAGCTGTGCAATATATTTTGGAATTTTCCCTTTCCTTGTGCTGTTAGACCTAGTTATATTATTGATTATAACGTACAAGAGTAATTCTACAAAACTGTGACAAGTAAGAATTTTATTAGTTTTGTAAAAATATTAATGTTCAACAGGACATTTGATTAAAAATGCTTCGAATCAAATAAAACTGACTGTGGGCGTCCACGACATGTGCGTTGACCTCTATAGGGCTAAGCCCCGAGCCCGTACATCCCGCCAACTTTAAATTCTTGCCTAAATAGAAATAGGTACCGTAGATCTAAACAACGGCTAGTTTAGTGATGACTTCGACGGGTGTAGTCGGTGGCCAACTGATGAACAGAGTGGTACCTATACCTACTTATGTTTGGTTGGAGTGATCCCGATCCGTCCCATTGGTTTCGGTTGCGTTGCTATCTCTGGTATAGCAGCAAAGCAATTAGGTCAAGAGGTACTCTAACAAGAGGTGAGCGGTACTATTTTATGAGAAGTTTAGCACTTTCGTGTAACAGCTTTGTTAAACACTTAAATGTCCCCGTGTTGTGGTTATACCTGCCCTGCCCATGTCTCGTTTCAATAAAAATACACTGATTAAGATTTCAGTTATTTCCCAGATTTTTTTTTTACATATGATAGGTCACCGCAACCCAGTGAAACGTGGATATACACCGACGGCTCAAAAACTGACACGGGCACTGGATCCGGGGTCTTTTCGGAGGACCTAAACATAAAACTCAGCGTAAATCTAGGCCCCCACAACTCAATCTTCCAAGCGGAATGTGTGGGTATAATCAGGGCAGCATGAGCTGCGGTGGATCGCGATGTCCCGGGCCATGGCATCAGAATCCTGTCCGATAGCGCGGCGGTGCTACATGCACTGAACAATAGAACTATAAGTTCAGCCCTGATTTACGAATGTTACGAGACACTCAACAGACTAGCAGAACACAATAGACTGACCTTACAATGGGTTAAGGGACACAGCGACTCAAGGGGAAACGACGCTGCGGACGAGCTGGCAAAGAGAGGAGCGGAAGCGGTCAGTTACGGACCTCAGCCCTCCGTCCCGATCCCCTCAAACCAACTCAGAGCCTGGATCCGCAACCACGCTAAAATGCGACACCGTCATCTCTGGGCCACGACGGATAGCTGTAGGCAAGCTAAACTAGCACTCCCCGATACAAACAGCAGACTCACGAAACGCCTTTTAAACTTAAACCGATCGCAAATGCGCTTGGTTACAATCGCTTTGACCGGTCACGGCGCTTTCAACAAACACTTTTTCACAACCTGAACATAACGGACAGCCCACTGTGCAGAGCGTGCATGGAGGCTGAGGAGACGACCGCGCATGTGCTGCTGGACTGCACGGTACTAACGGAGACTAGACTCAGGACTTTAGGTGACATTAAAAGCCTTCCTAAGATTTTTGAGAAACCACATCTTGTGGCAAAATTTATGGAAGAGCTGGGTTGGTTCTCCCCCTGACAAGTAGAACCTCACACAAAGGGGACCCAACTAAAGAGGTCTGATTGCGGAAAACAGCCCGTATACAAGTACAAGTACATACAAGTACAAGTAGGTCAGCGTTTGACCACTATCACACCTGCCTGATGGTAGGTGACGATGCGACCTAAGATGTGACACGCCTTCCTAAAAGATACCTATTTACTCGCGACTTGTTTTCTCTTAGTTACCAAGCTCTATAAAAATGGAACGAAAATATTCACTCAAACTTTACTTTATTAATATTAAATACATTATTTGTTGGGTATCATCTAGGTATATTCAAAATTATGCAACTTTCTGACGCAATTAAGTGTTCTATAGTTTAAATAAATGACTACGAGTATTTTTATACTTGAAATTTTTATACATAGCTAGTAAGTAGTTAATGATTTCTTACAATATAAATCAACCATTACTGTATCGTTATCTAAATAAACAGTCATTATAATATAAAACTACTTGCCGGATATCTAATAAGTAATGTGGATGTTACAACCTACGCACTACGCATCATTTATTTATTATTTACAAATAATGAGAGCGATCTCGACTCTCGTACAAAATAACAATTTTATTACATTTCCTGTCGGAAATATATTCGGAAATAATCCATGCGTTATCCTGACTAATTGGCAATATACGAGCATTGATGATTTCCTGCTTCAATACATAATATCCTTTGAATCGACACTGACTGTACTGGTAGATATTCACTATTGATGATATTCCTACCTACCTACCCACCTACCTACCTACCTACCATGACTTGTTATAGTGCTGATTCAACTCTACTGACGTTATTAGTTCGCTTTTAATTTGACTTCATTTTATTGACGATTTTAATTTTAATATAAGTGTAAATATAAGGTGAGTGTTATTCATATACCGTTAAACCCACGGGATCGGAACTTATGCAGGTGAAATCGCAACATATATTATATTTGTTTATTATTATTATCATCTCTACACTCTTTAATACATTTCAAAAATAACAGAAAAGAAAATAACAATGAAGATTCTAATTTAATCACTGAAAATCAGTAAAAGCTTTTATAACATTGTTGAATTTTAAGTATAATCGTGAAAGACGGTCTTAATATATAATGTGACATTCATAGCTTTAGATAATTGTAAACACCCGCTCCGTCTCGACGCCTCTGTTCTTATATTAGGTAAGAGGGTAAAATACAACATTTTATTTGCGTTGAAACGAGAAAAATGTTGAAAATTATTATCGAAGTGACGCCCCACTCGGGCGGAAACCAACATAAATTGTTTTTGGTTAGATATTGCACGGTGAAAAAATAAAACGAAATTTTCCGATATGAAAGGCTAGTCTAGTACCCGGTTCCATGCAAATAAATTCCACAAATTGGAACAGGTTGTACAATATCGAGGATCCATCACTGTCCATGTCGAGCATCTCTCCATGTTTCCAATCTGTACAGATTAAATGGGCACTCTTAATGCATAGATGCAAGTTTTAAAAAAATTGCTAGATTAATAAAAAAACACCTGCTTTTTCATTAATTTTAATTGTCGCGTGAAAACACAGTGAACTTAACATTTTAGTGAGTGACGTCATATTTTACGCTGTGACAGTTCACCCCATAAAATTATATATTTTATAAAATATACTGCAGGTAATTTGTACATCAATACCTCAGACTACAATAAACAATACATCGATGTTTAAAATGTGACGTACGCGACATTCATGACTACCGCGTAGCGCCTTTCTTGTAACTAAAAAATAATAATCAATGTATAATTGCAAATAAATATTAAAATAAAAATATTTACCTACAACATTTTAACGTGAAAGGAAATATTGTTTAATATTGTACACTACAATTTCCAACATTTAAAGACATATATTAAAAACATATAAAATACCGAATTTTGCAAGAGAAGGCGTACTTGTACATTGTACAAGTATGTATAGGTCGATATGACACAAATTGAGATAAACACGTCGATCGTTTGTCGAGGGAGGTGACGTGCCGTAAACTTGTTGTACTTATCGACAAACAGTAGATGAATAGAGCGCTCCGCTCGACGCTCGCGTTCGTGCTCGTGCTCGTGCTAGGGGGGAGTGATTGTATACGGGACAATGTACCGCGTCGATTACACGACACGGCACGAGACGACTTCGACATCGACGTGAAAATAGCTGTACGAAAGGAACCTGCTTTGTAAACAAAACCCTGTTGTATGACGTGTCGTCAACAATGTTAATTCTTCACATCAGATACAGACTGATATTAGAAATAATACCTAAACATTGTAGGAACGTCTACAAAGACATTCAATTTAGGTTATTTAGGATTTAGGTACATATTTTGTACTTATTAGGTACATTTGTAGGTATAACTCATAAGTCGTTTTTCTATCTTATTATACCTGTAAAGAGAAACAAGATGTAGAAGTCAGTCTGAGACAACGTCATCGTATCACGACAGCGTGTCACAATCATATAGCCAGCGTTATGTCGCAGTCGGCAGCCTCACTTGGATTCAACTTTGGGTCTATTAAACTACGCTTGAAGATGAAGTAGTAATAATTTAATCAACTATTGCACGACACATTCTCATAAGTACTAACTCTTTGACCAGTATTTCGTCTTAGACGTCCCATTCCCATTTCCTTCATTCACCTAACATGTTTGAAAAACAGACTTAGTGCGCGTCGGTATTGGACATTGGACGATGATTGGACGCAATGTTCACATTGAGTCCAAATACACATTCTCATTATTGTTGTTTCTGTATTTGATTCGCTCTAACATAGAAGATACATTGAAGAAGATTGAACTAGCGTCGAGCCCCGGCATCACACGCATTGTATCGTAACGCGACACGATTTACTGTGTAAGTTATGATAATACATCCCTTTTTTATAACTTTTATACATTTTGTAAACAGTTTAACCTCGTGTCTTTCCCAAAATTACCCATTTCGGTAAAATTGCTTACAGAAATTACTTTTGTTTAGGTTGAAAGCGACTGAGGGACGGTTACTGCAAACTTTTTAATAAATGCTTGATTATTTAGCATACTTGAGGGCCATCAAAACGAGAGCTAACAACCTTATTATTTGGAAGTTTGTTCGTTTTAATGAAGGCGATACGAGTCTCACCGCCCGCGCCGGCGGCGCCGCGCCGATGCCGATAGCCCTGATAAAACCTTTAACATACGAGTACATAACGTACTAACAAAGCTGTACTACTTCTTAACATTAAGCAGATATTAGATTTCTTAATGTTAACCTGCGTCCGCCACCTCGCCCATTCAAGAATTACAAAGATCAAGTCAACGACAACTCCCGCCCGCAGTCCAATTGACATGTTGCAATAAAGACATTTATTCGAGCGTGGCATGCTAGCTAATATATGGAATTTGAAAACAGATCAGAACTTAACTTCATACATTGCGTACAGGTCCAACACCATTCCGAAACATTCAAATTAAAATAAGGTTAAATAAAAACATCAAAGTAGGGATAGTAAAGGAGATATTTGTATATTCGAGTGTTAGTTCAAAGTTCGCGCGCGGGGTCGGGTTGGCAGGCGGGTAACGTACCAGCCATAAATATATAAATACCTATCCTATAATACAAAATTAAATAATGTCAACAGCCTTTTTTTTCATAAAATTATGGTGCAAATTCCATGTGTCAGTAGCTCGAAATAATGTCCCATTTGACGTAAATTACAAAGCAATGCATGAAAGGTAGAATGTACCTATAGATTGTACCTACTCTCTATTGTGTTTGCTTATCATTTATCTCTAGAGACCTACTATTTTCCCTTTGTACGGACTCTCATCATATCGTACGCATATTTTGGAGGACATGCGACGCGACGCGCCTCGCCGGTGACGGTATGATGGCTCGCTACGATGGACCGACTGTCAAGCCCTCTGTTTACAAAACTATGATATTTTAGTTAAATATATTCTATAGCTATAGCTTTTAATCTGCTGAATTGGTTGCATAGCTTGGACTATAATCAAATTGAGGCTCTTCTAACTTATGATTTTATTTATTATAATAATTTATTAATTGGTTTTTCATTGATTATTTTTATTATTGAATGTATTGGATAATTAATTACTTATTACACACAATATGTCAGACATACTGTCTGTCTGTAATTGTTAAAATTATTAAGTACTTGATACTTGTACCTACCTACCTGTTATGTAAAACGCTATTAGCTTGTGATTTAAATTCAAAGTTTGAGTACTGTGGATGAATGTCGCATCGATGCGGTGTTTGACCGGACAATGACAATGTACTGCTTACAGACTGAACTGAGGACGATGCTATAGATACAAGGTGACATCAACAAGGGACACTCTCGAGGAGTTCACCTTATATTCCCTCGGCGTCTGTTGGAGACTCGACCTACCATACGTTTCTATTTTACAACCACTTTATATACTCAAACTAAAATAATGACAACATCAAGATAAATTTGTCCCGATGACGCAAAAAGAAAATTTCCGTGTTCGTCTGCCCCCAACATCGTAATTGGTGGAAGACAGGAGGTAAAAGTTTAATTTGTCCCCGAAGTATGTTAAACTAGATTTCTTTCACCAGAATGGTAGAGAAAAATATCAGAGTATTTGTTTTTGTACTACTTTATAAATTGGCCTCATTAAATACAATAGGTAGATATGACAAAAATGAACAAAGGTCTTTAAACTGCATTTCATAGTGCAGACAGGGATTAAACCTGTTATTTTAAAGGGCTTTAACTTGTCCGTTTCGATCCCACTGACAGCTTCCAAAGCTAAGGGGCTCAATGAATAGTCCCGTTGATACGATAACGTTATTAGTGTACTACAATGTTAAAGAAAAATATTTAATTAATGCTATTGAGTTTGTCTGTAATTTAGGTGTTTTAAGCTATTGCATAGATTTTATCGCGGGCCTTGGGGGGCGAATCAAGAAATTCCGTAACGAAAAAAACCTAAGGTTTAAAGAATTTATTCTCAAAAAAAGACAAGTACATGTCACTTAATAGAGAATACATGTCGGACGAAAAATGGCGGACGACAAATGTCGGACGACTTTTTTTTTTTTTAATATTTTTTTTAAAATTATTTTATAAGAACATTTACTAAGACAAGAAATTATTGTCGATATAGCAATAGCTTTACCGCGGCAGTCCCCGAGTGCCACACGTTTTTTTTATTTACACTAAATAGGTCACAATTTGAGTTCACCTTACCCGATGGTGGAGCGACGATGTACTTGAGGATATGATATAGGTACTCACATGAAGGTTCCTGAATCTGTTTGTGTGACAGAAGTCCCGCAGCGGCGACGGACAACGCTTCTCGCAGACCTTGAGACAGCCCGACTCGACATCATCGTCGGGCTCCGTGTCCTCACCGCCATCGCCCTCTGCACCGCCGACTACTACACCATCTGTTGGTAAGTAGATACGTCATATCATTGCAGGTATAAGTAGGTACATTCGTGTATTGTTTACATTGCGTTTACGACAATATATTATTACCTAAACTAAACCAACATATACATAACCTTCTTCATTGTTCATTATTTCTTGGGAATTGTTGTTGTGTGTACTGTTTGTACCGTTGTCTACATTTTGATGTAATTTAAAGACGAATATTTCTTGTGTCCTAAATTAAGTCATCGCTTTTATGGATAAAGCAAATTTAATTTTAGCTTTTTGTGTTATACTTAAGTATAATAGTTTTCTATGTTTTGTGTGTTATACAAATAAAGGGTTTATCTATCTATCTATATATCACAAATAACTTGAACATTTGAGACAACCACAAACTAACTTATAACTGAAAATAAAACCATCAACCAGAATATAATCCAACCCACTCGTCTATATTTAGGTGCAAGATGATTATGATTAAATGAGGTGTAGCTTTAAGTTAAGTTACCGTGAAATAACTTTTAAACTTAATCTCTATCTCTATATATATAAAATTCTCGTGTCACGGGGTTCGAACTTGAACTCCTCCGAAACGGCTCGACCGATTCTCATGAAATTTTGTGAGCATATTCAGAATCGGCCAACATCATTTTTTTTTTTTTTGTAAAAGAACGTTTGCCTGGACAGCTAGTAGTTGTATAAAATCAAGTAGCTAGGTAGTAAAGTAGCCGTAGGTATACGTAGACACGAACATTCAATATTATTGCAAATTAACGTTACATTTTATGATAACATGTGTAGGTAAGTATGATCATAAAGTCCCGTTCATTGAGTACACCTAAATTATCGCGAGCACCGACCTGGGGGCTACGGAAACTATATTCCATTGAACACACCTAACCGTTAGGGGAACTATGTACAAAATGACATACTGGGGTAAAATGACACAGTGGCTATATTTAAAAATTTCGGTAAGTATTTTACATTATTTGTTGTTAAGGTTATGTTTACAAAATATTGTATTTCTGTTACTTACCATTAAAATTTTATGAAGAAAAAACGAGAGGGTATGTCATTTTGTACAAAGTTCCCCTACTGGTGTTATATCGAATGATCAAAACATGATTGGGAACATTCTCTATTATTTGTTAACTTCCAATTCAACCCTTAATTTCGTCCCATTTTCACATTTTATACCATTTAAAAACGCATTCCCAATTCATACCAAACTAAGGTAACCTATGTAACGCACCTACTTCCGTGTTTTATCGAACTTATTCAAACCAGGTCATACTTATGTTTCACCAATGATTTCTTTATTTTTGTGTAATAATTTGAACGAAACAAACTAAAATCGGACTTTAATACTAGGTTATTATAAATAAAAGCAGATTGAGTATCTAATAAGACAAGTGCCGCAAATTGTACGTTACATAGACAGAGTAGCGCTGTCTTAGAATACCTACTTATAAGTCTCGTAGCGTAGTGGTTGCCTCCAATACGGAGCCATTCTGTCTGCGACAGCTTTACTCTCTAAATTACTACGAGTATAAATGTAGTTTCAACTGTGTGAACACACACTAACAACACAATATTATACAATACCTAGATTAGCTTTGGTTTCGTAGCAATCCTAGTACAGGTTACATGTATTATAGTCATTACACATTGTTTAAAGTAAACAATTATAGCTGAAAATATTCTAAAACATGTTTTGTCAACTAAAACTTCGTAACTAGTTAGGTAAGAGTTGCAAACTACTTCGTAGCGCTACGGAATACTACGAGGCGGGCCCCGTAGCACTCCGTAGCAATAACTTAGATACACTGCAACGGAATTGGAATATAAAGCTACGAAATAAATGCATCATTTCGTAGCTATTAGAACTAAATACCAGTTGCGTTAGCGGTTTCATCCGCGTATGGTCTATGTTTTTCTCTAAGGTCCTATCTATTTCTATACAAAAATTCAGCAGTTTAGGCGTGATAACCTATCATGTAGTTAGACATAATATAGATAGACAGACAGTGCTACTTTCGCATTTGTAATATAAGGATTAATTATTGTTTAATTTAATACGATTTAAGTTTGTGGATTCTTAGTAGATTATTGGGGTATGGGAGAGGGTTATTAATTATTACTTTTATTTTAATTTTATTTAATTAATTAATATTTAATTAATATATGATAAACACTTATGATTAATTGAAAGATAATTACTCACAAGATTCTCGCGTATTAATTTGATTTTAAGTTTGAAGATGTATAATATAATTCATAATTCATTAAATCGCAACCTGGGAATTAACCCGGTGCGACTTTAAAAAAATACAACATTATTACAAGAGGCTCAAATCCAAGTGAAGATCGCATCTCACCCCTATCCGAGGCGAAACACAACGATAGCACGATCTAGCCGATCCACGAAATAATCGTAGCGACATCTAGTTGTTACTATAGACATCACAGTCTCAGTACTGGCATTACCTATACATACCGGGCGGACCATTGATATCTTCTTTTTTAAATAAAATTCTTGTGACACAGTGTTTGTAACAACACTCCTCCGAAACGGCTTGACCGATTCTTATGAAATTTTTTGTGTATATTCGGTAGGTCTGAGAATAGGACGTAGACTATATATATAAAAATCAATGGCTGTTTATTTGTCTCGCTATAATTCGAGAACGGCTGGTCCGATTTAGATGATTTCAGTTTTGAAATGTTTGTCGTAGTCCAGGGAAGGTTTAAACGGTGAGAAACTGTTAAAGTAGGCAGGGAGGATAATGGAGGAAGGTTCCTCCATGGGAAGGATGGATTACCACTTTCTTTTGTTACTGTTTTATTCATTTTGTTTTATTATTAAGCTAGTAAGGAACCCCTAGCATTGTCTGAAACGCTAATCATGGGATTCAGTCGTAGTGGATTATGGAGATTTTGGAACCTTGCCTGACCCATGTGGGTCCATTAGACTGTTATGAAAATTAAAAGGTTCCCTGATCCCAATTTTCAGATGGGAAGATTTACCCCCTAACCTCGTTCGTTGGGGTATGGTCGCGGGAATCGTCTCGAGGGAATGAGTATCTGGGATAACCTGTTTTGCCCAATATTTAGATTTGAATTCTGTTACCATTAGGTTTTAACTTACATAATATCCTGCCTGTCATAATGATTTCCCTCTGGACCCACCGATTGAGGGCAAAAAGGCAGGATTGAAGCCCGCCACTACCAGAAGGCCAATTCTCGTAAATAACATTGTTCAAATTACATTTCAATATCATTTCGATTGCATTTCGATCACAAAATATTACCCACAAAGTAGCTAAAAAAAATCAAAGTAGCTAAAAAAAATCAAAAAAAAAACTGACTTTGAAGGTATCTTTTGCAATTGAAATGCAATCGGGATGATATTGAAATGTAATTTAAACAATATTTTTACGAGAATTGGCCTTCAGAACCGCTTGGTATATTACATTACTTATATATTTTGTTAAATATATATATAAGCTAGTTTAATAATAATTCAGTAATAACTGTGTTATTTCTGATCTCTGCGGCAAGGTAGGGAGACTGACTCGCCTGCATTATAGAAGGTTGCAGGTTCGATTCCCGTTGTGGAACAAATATTTGTTAGATCGATAGGTGCTTGCTTCTGGTTTGGGTGTCTCTGTATGTGTGTATTTATAATAGAAAATTATATGTAAGTATTCTAATAATTAACAACCATCACAGTAATGTCACTCTGCTATAATATTATTATGTACTTTTAGTAAGTGACAGTGAGTCGCGTCACGTAGAGTGGGCAGAGACCAGACGAGTACATACAGTAAGTGCACACACACTTTACCTTAACTAATTGAATGTTATGTAAATAGTAAAGTGTCAAAGCAAAGAAGATTATAAAGTCGATGGTAATTCTCTGTGAATACATAATAGAATCCTCATTAATTATTGAGCTCTCCAAGCAAGCTGAGTATCGGTGGCATACTAATTGGTCCCGAGACACTTGGTATTCAGGTTCCCCTGTCAACTGTTAGCACTCACACAGACGGACGGCGCGGGCGGTTCGACCTTACTAGCGGTAGTTGCAGTTCCATCACCAGAGTGCGTACCAGATCAGTTTGCACATACTCTTGGAATATAAACAACGAAGAAAACATCTTGGAACACCGTACACGTATTCAATACATGAAAGATTAGAATGTCATCGATTAGTTTCAATTTAGACTGCACGCGTACCTACAGTAGATAGGATTCGTGCATTCTGGCTCACGGAATCTGGCCCCTGTCAAACGGTCTGAGCTGGACCCGAAAACTAAAAAAAAAAAAAAAAAAAAAAGTTTGGTGTCTAATTGGGGGTTTTCGGGTATTGCGAATCGATCTGTGCTATCCGTTCAGCTCTATCTACAACCGTTACAGATTTAGCTTTTGAATTATAACAGCTCCACTACCCCTAATTAATTAGCGATAATGACTGCCTCGGCGTCTAATGAGCTTTCTGATTATGTTTTTATCTAATCACCTGATCAGCTAATCACCAGCCCGGTTCGTGTGCATTTTTGTAAATAACATCTAATCACCTAATAAGCTAATCACCTAAAATGAAATAATGGTAGGTATTTCTAAAATATTGATAACACATTATTTTATAAAAAACATACTTTATTCATATACAAAATAAGAATTAAACGCATTACACAGCAGAATGTCATTGTTTATAGTATCTCTACCAAATTGATTAGTAAACTCTAACAACGACTTGTTATTGAACTTATACAGTAAGTACATTAAGCAGTATTTTCCACACACTGAAGTCCAATCATTTTGAATCCTAGTATTATTAAAACTCCATTGCCTTGAATTCCTAATCAAAAACATTTTGTGAAATCCTGTAGGAGAACGACCGTATGTATCAAAATATTCACCAATACCGTGACTATCTATGTGAATACCTATCCAGTGAGAACCAGGTTTTGTATCTGGATCTAAATTGCTTATCAGATATGCTTGAACATACATCGGTAATCTGTTTGCAGCATACACATTATATTGCAAGCTTGGGTGAATCTTTGTTAAGTATGTTTGTATTTCTAAAGTATCCATTACTGCTGCTTTCAAAATTGATAAGTATAAGACTTATTAACTCGCTAGATCACAGACAAGTGAAAGGATACAGGTAAGCCATTCGTTTTTAACATGTTGAGTGATGTTTTAAATAAAAGGTAAGGTAATTTCAAATCATTTAATATTTTATTAAAAATACACATTGTATGATAGCTTAATACTATGGGGTACATGTGATATTTAATACTATGTTAAACTTATTTATTTTTCCTAACTGCTATAGTCTACGGTTACATTTCGATTTTTATCTATCTCTATAACATTATCGAACTCAGCATATACAACACAGTTTATTGTTTGAGTAAGGGAAGATTCAAACCTAACTTCTAATCTCACACTACCATGTCTTATAAGGTTCCAATGACCCGATGAATTAGCTGATAAATCAGGTGTTAGATCGAATGCTAGCAAACAATAACCTTTTGCATATTTATCACGAGATATCCCATTACCTTCGTTGAGAAAATGTATTCCTGTTCCTGAGAATAATGTATGAAAAGTTGCAGTGAAAATATTATTATCAAAAGATGGTTGTAAAGCTTTCGAAGGAATTTGTTGACCATCTATATATAAACAAAAGGAATTCATGTTATAGTTTTCAAAATTGAACGGATTTTTGGAAAGACAACCATTAAATGCTGCATTATTTACAAACCCAACTATGCATCTTTTAGGTACTTGACCCATGAAGATATTATCCAATGTTTTTCCCTGAACCCCTGATGGTATTGTTAAAACTTTTACTTCAGCCCGTGTAATAGGATATTTCGCTGTAGTCGATGCTAAAACTTTTTGATGAGCAAGTAAAACCGATGGGTTAATTTTTGTTCTTCGTACCAGAAGAGTTGCATCAGTTATGCTTACTTTGTATTTTACATCATTCGGTGAAGCCATCAAGTTAAATGATTCCCGGGATCTAACCAGTTTTACATTCAATTCAACACCATTAATTAGAAACTTTTCTTGGTTGAATATGTCCCCGTGAAGGTGTCCTATCATTTCTACTTCTTTACTTTCAGATATGAGTGTTTGTCTTTTTGTAAAACCAACATTATTATTATCAGTTGAATCCATATTTCCATTTGTATCTTCATACCAAAGGCTACATGTTAAGTGAGATTCTTTAGCAGTAGGTGCATAATTAAGCAAAGTTTCAATGTATGCTCGATAGGCATATGTATTATTAGGAGGTGACACCAATTTCTGGTTTAAATAAACATCAAGTTGACTGAAAATAGAATGAAGCCAATTGTTTACAGGTCCCACAACAGTTGAAGCGGTCAATTTCGACGAATCCTCATTAAATATTTTGGCTCTTATATGTAGTAATGTATGAGACAAGTCAATATAGTCATCACCGGTTCCCGGTACAAGAAATTCTATTGGACCATCGTCTGCCAAGGATGATATAGGTTTGTAGTGGACCCACATTCCACTTTCTATGCTTGTTTGTGTTGATGGTAGAGCAAATAAATCTAATTCTGACTTTATGCACTCACAAGAATGATTATGTAGGAAAGACATTATATATTTATGAAAATATATCAACTTGATTTTTGTTAGCTGCTTTTTTATTTTTTATTCCTTTCCCTTTGCTAGTCGGTGAAGGAATGACTGCAGTGAGACGCTTTCTTTTAGTTTTATATCCTGACCCAGACATATTCAATTTATCAATTTTTCCATCAGCCCTTCTCTTTAAATTAGAACCAACTTCTTTTAACCGTGATTTTATTGATTCTTCCATGGGTCGAGCATTAGCCATATCAGATAGAAGTCCTACGCCTGCACTCAAAGCTTCTTTTCCTATTGCTTTAGCACCACTAGAGAGTAATGGTAAGACAGATCTAAACAGTCCTCCTAAAAAACTTCCAATCCCGTGACCACGTTGATAGGGGACCCCCTTGTAGATAACTCCTACTCCAGTACCGGCCTGGTTAGTATAATAATGTTCATATGGACAAATATTATTATTGCGTGAATACATTATAATTTAATAAAGTGTAGTTTAATACACACTGTTCCAAATTGGAATGGTATTTTTTGACCAGTGCTTGATCTTATATCTATTTCAATCGTATCAAATTCTCTGCGCATGACTGGTAGGTAATGAGGTGGAGAGAATACGTGCATTTTATTCGCTCCATATATATACTTTGCAGGATCTAATGGTATAATTCTAAGTAAAGAGGACATTACATCACCAACAATCTGTGGTTCCACTATGTCGCAATAAACAAATAGTTGTGATGGTAATCCTAAATGTAAATTTGCAGGACACTTTCCAAAACCCTTTTCTACTAAATTCCTGTTAGGTTCGAACCCTAGTTGAATACCCAACTTGGGTGATAACACCAATGATATAATTGATTCATCCAAATTTGTCACAGAAACAAACTTGGATATTTCATCATAACGAAATTTTACTTTTTCCTTTATATTATTTAATGCAGACAAAATGTGATCAATATTATCGTAATTTGTAGCAGGTATATGTTTTTTAAAATAACATGTAGAAGGTCTATTCTCATTTGGCATTATCATCATTTTTGTTACATAAATAATATTTTCATGATCTTGAACAGTAAACATTGTGCATGGATATTGGAATTCAGCTACACCAACAGACCATTCCCCTTCTAATTTGATTGATTTTGGTAATTTTGTTGAAAAACTTGTTGTCATATTATCTGGAAAATATCCCATTGAACTATTGCTCAGTAAAGTTAAATAAAAATTTTCTTTCATTATATCTGTTTTAAATCCGAAAATAATATCCAACTATTAAATTTATCAGGATAACCTTTCCACTTGACCAACACTTGCTTTCTGTTACCAGAATATCGCGAAGTAATTATTTTATCTATTTTGTAGTCAGAAGTGGGGTTAGGTGGACTAACATTTTGTAATTCTTTTTCATAAAAAGTACCCTGAATATTTTCATTTTGTAAATCTTTAAGTGTGTATACAACCCAAGGTGATCTATCGATTATAGATGAAATAATAAATATTTCATCGCTCCAGTTAGATTCATATCCTTTTTGGAATATATGTTTATATTTTGTAATTCTTACATAATCACCAACATGATACTTTGGTAAAGGTACGTTTGTAGACGTTTTAATTTTTTCCTCACTATATAAATTATTCCAAACAGTCATTATATTGTTAGAAGTTACATTACATGGGGGCATTTTAATGCTTGAATGATAGCTATGATTATACGCATACAATAAATCTTGTAAGACATCAATGTATCTAAATGTATTTTTATGAGTAAAATACCGCCACATTTTTGACTTCAGTGTTCTTTGGAATCTTTCCACAATACTAGCTTTGATGTCTGGATTATTTGTTGTGTAATAATTAATATTTTTGCTTTTAAAATAGCGTTGAACATCTTTTGATACAAACTCCGTACCTTTATCAGACTGTATGTGAGTTGGTGTTGATTGAGCTTCATTAAAAATACTTTCAAAAGACTTTTTTATTGTTATGGAATTTTTATATTTCATGGATCTAACATAAGCATATTTACTGAATACATCAATTACACATAATATATAGTTAAAACCATCATTATATTTACTATAAGTTCTCATGTCGCTCAGATCAGCTTGCCAAAGTTCATTAAGATTAGATAAGACATATTTGTTTCGAGGAAATTTCTTGTGAACTGGTTTATGAAGAGTGTATGTTTCCTGTGACTGCAACCATTCCTTTACTTCGTTTTTAGACATTTTACCTTTCAAAGCTTTTGCAAGTTTGTCAATACTACTATATCCAGCAGGGTGCGAAGCATCATAATAAATGTCGTGAATTTCTAGTAAGGAGTCCATTTTTCCCAATCAATTTTCTTTCTTATTTTCTTAATGTACTTGTCTCCAGTTATAGGAGTAGAAAATTCTTCATCAGATATTTCCCCAAGGTCTTGTAACTGAAGTTTGTTTATATAATCACTTCTTTTTGGATTACTAATATATGTGAGTGGTATTTTAAGATCTTTTATAGCCTTAGCAAAGTCCTTCCACCCTATTGGATCACCAGTTTTTTTTAATGGTCTTAATAAATCATTTATTAAATCTACAATATTACTTCCAGTGATTTTATTGTTCTCTATAAATACTGTTCCATCATCATTCCAGTGCACTTTGTTTTTACTCAACGACAACAAGTTTAACAATAACTCACCCTTTTTTACATATGTTTTAGGTATCAAAGATAGAATTTGTTTATTTGAGTAAACAGGTTCCCTTTGAACAGTATTACTTTCCTGACGAGTATCTTCTTCGTTTGATGTCCGATCAACAACTGGGTCTTTGTTGTTTGTTTCATTATTTTTATCATGTTCTTCTTTTATCATTATTTTAGGTGAATCAATGTTTGAAGTAATTATTGGAAGTTCATAAGGTTGACGATCTTCTCCAGTAAAGTGTAAGTATCTTTGTAAGACTTGTAAGTACAAAATACATTTTTTTCTATCATCGTCATTGTTTTTTAGAATATTTTGCATTTCAACATCCAATCTAGTTTTAGGATTACTCGTATCACTTACATTTTTTTGACTTATTTTATCAATCAAACCGGGTTCTACGAGTAACATTTTCTTAGTATGTTCCATTTTTAAACAAGACTATTAACTAGTCCACTCAATATGGAACCCAATATTATAGGTAGAAATGAACCCCCCTTTTGAATAATTATATTTTTCCTAACTTTATTTGTAGTTTTACGCACGAGCTTACGCAGAATATCTATGTATTGTTTTAGTGATTTCTTATCCTTTTCTTTTATTGGAACTTTACCTTTCAATACATTATGAATACACTCACAAATGCAATTTATTTCATCTTCACCGCATGATTTTAACAAAGCTTTTTGATATTTGGGTTTTAAGGTATGCAATGCTACGAGCAAATCTTTATGCGTCTTTAAGCTTCGATGCATTATTTGTAAATGACAGAAATTTGATGGTTCTTGTCATATTTAAATCCTTTTTTTGGTACATAAACTGAACAAAACATGTCAGTGGGAAATATTTTTGTTTTAACACGACACATTTCATTAGTGTTTTGTTTAAGATCTATCATTAAATACCCATGTGCTTCCGTAGTTGCATCTTTATATGCTTCTTCGATAAATTTTACATTTTCTGGTACTACTTGACGTCCAAGATATCGAATTTGTGTTTTATCACGAGGGTTTTTAAAATAAATAATATAGTTTGAATTTAAGGAAATATCTCTTTGGCCTTTTCCTTGATGAAACAAATTTTGAGTTATATAGAAAACACTCAAATTCCTATGGTGACTACCTTTAGTAAATATATCAACAATACGACCATCGGATTCTCTCATGAGATCATCTATTATAATTAGATTAGCTTCTTTACCATCAAACATGTTTAGATCTGGTAACCCTTGAAAGTAGTTTACATTTTTCAAATTGTATAAAGGCTGCATTTCATCAAAACACCATGTGATTTGCGAAAAAGAAACATTACATATTTTTTTTCGGTGGTTAATAAAATTTGTTACAAAATTTGATTTTCCACATCCACTAGGCCCTGCAACTATTGCAGTAAATGGATGGATAAAATGATTCATTTTCTATACGTGTGGATTAGATGAGGTTTAAAAAAACAATGAGAGTTTTTAATTCAAAAAATGATTTTATTATATATTTCTTAATACTAGATAATACAATTGTTACAAATAAATATTAACAACTTTAAAAAATTATACAAAATAAAAATACAAATTTTACACAAAAAAAATCTCATATGATTTTATTATAATATATTTCTTAATACTAGATATTACAATTGTTACAAATAAATATTTACATCTTTAAAAAATTATACAAAATAAAAATACAAAATTTACACAAAAAAAATCTCATATTTATCTTTATAAAATCAACAACTCTGTGCATGTGAATATTAAATTATCTACAATAAAATGGATTTAAGATAAATTTATACAAACAAAAAAAAATGTTAAAAAATCAGTTAATCTAAATCTCTTAGTTTATAATGACCCCACGCCAAAGTATCAACATGATTTGGTAAAATGTAACGCTTGGTATCATTATATGATAACGATGTCTTATTAATTTTTTGAGTAAATATATTGTGTTTAATGGATCTGAATCTACACATATTGTGGTATTGAATATTTTGATCAAAGAGACAAGACTTATAATTCCTCATATTCAGTTTTTTTGTAACACTTTTGTTAACTCCTTTTGCTTTTGCTATAATCTTTTCACCTACTGTAAAAGCATACATTTTTGATCTTAATCCTACGAATTCTTCTAAAATGGATCCATTATTTTCATCTTTGAAATAACCTAACTTTTTTTTATTAATCTTAGGGTAACCGAACAAATTATCCGATGGATAATCAGAAGTATCAAACCGTGCAGCTAAATCAGGTTTGATATCCTCATAAAAATTATCAGTAAAAAATTGATAAATAAAACTATCCGTATCAGTATACAAGAGTTTAGTTTTATCACCAAACTTTTTTAGAATGTAATCATAATGGAATTCGTACATTAAAGTTTTCGAAATGTCTAATATACAAAATCCTAAATAAATAGGTTTATTATGTAGTATTTTAGTTTTTTGTAACTGAATAGCAACTAAATTATCAGAAAACACTGAAAGGTTTTTAAATTCTGGTTTGGCAATATAATCCTGTGCACCTAGTGACTTACCCCGATTTTCCCAATGTGTCAACAGCTTTATATTAACCCTTTTCTCTATATTCTCCATAGTTTTACCGAAAACAGAATTATTCATCAGTTTATAAAAATCTTTCTCAAAATCTGTTACCGCCTTTGTCCTTAGTTTAGTATTGAGGTCAATGTATTTTTGAAGCCAGGGGCTTTGATTAAATTTTAAAATTCTATGTATTTTATTTAATTTCAAACCTAATTTAAGACATTGTTTTAAATTTCTATAATGAATTTTATATTTAATTTTATTTTTTAGATTCGGAACTAACTTTTTTTCTTTGGAATTACCTATACAAATATTTTCCGGACACAAAGGTAAATCAGAGTGCAAATCATGAAGTGTATCAGGATATTCTAAGTCTACTTCCAAAATAAAACCATAATCAGATGTATCGGATATGTTAAAATCTGTGCTAGGATCAACCCATTCAAATCCTCCTTCAGGAAGATGTTGCGACATAGCCCAACCGTATAAATTATTAGCATCAAAATAAGCGAGGTATGATTTAGATTTAGTACTATCGTAACTAGTTAAATATTGATTATTTGCCTCAGCATACCGATTACTACATTGGGATACACCACCACGAATACCTGCTTTGATAAATGCAATTTTATCGAAATCTGTCAGTAGTTCAAGTTCGATTTTGGTGGATTTCAACATAGCATCCCAACTTAACCCGGGTGCCGTGTAATAATGAGCAGGATCTAGACTATAAGTGCTAATGCATAGATCTCTAAAATTTTCAAAAATATCTGTTAACAATAAAACATCGGTTTTTTGATACAGATTTGAATAATCTAGCATAGTGGAACATTGAAAGTGATTCCAAACTATTTGGGCATGATTATAATCATTGTTTGAAATATTTGAATCTGTTAAGGTACTGTAAAAATTTTGTTTGTCAGGTAAACATGTATTTTTTAACCTATCGCTTGATGTCATGTATTCATAAGGAAAAATACCTTTCTTTCTCAGAAGGGTGAAATCTTCATGGTTAGGGAAATTAATTTTGAGTGTATGAAACTGATCATCTTTAAGATTTTTTGCCAACTGTTCAAGACTGCATGGTAAAAACTTTAAAGAGTCCACAAACCTCAACTTAATGAATTGATTGTTAATAGATAAAGTTTTGTTAAAAGATATGTATCTTTCTTTGTTTTGAGGAATTATGTCAACCTGACCTTCACCCAAGTTAAGCGCATGAACAATGAAATGTGAATCATAATGACTAAGATTATGTAGAAATACTGGAATAAAATTTGGAGCTCTAAATTTTTTTGCACATAAGTTATGTGTGACACCTTTAAAGTTACCAGTTTGCCATTCATGATATAAAAATTTTTCACCATTTAAATCGGTTTCACAAATATAACAACTTAAACAATTATTTGCTACAGCTTCATCTTCTGCAGACAAAGTTTTAGGACATTTTTGAAAATTATTTTTGCTACATATTGACTTAAGATCATTATGTAATCTAGTCATAAATACTTGTGCACAATCGAGTCCACTATAAGACTCATATTTTGATAAAGTATCATCATAAGAACATTTTATGTAATATCCAAAACTATAAGGTTGGTGTTCTTGAATGTTGTTTGTGTATGATTTAGATGGGTCGTTAGAACATGAAGTTACAGGTTTTAAAAATGCCTCAAAATCTGCATAAATAACAAAAGGGATTTTTAACTTTCGTTCAAAATGATCAAACATTACTTTATCATTAGATGTTGGTTGTGCAAACCAATCTTTAAATTTTTTATCACTACTCGGTAATTCAACAGTGACATGGGAACAATCATTCTGTTGATGGTTGGATAATCTTTCATTAGTAGGGAAGTATAATAAACACCCATCACATATATGAACAGTATGATGTTGATTGGAAAGTTGTTTACTAACTAAACGTGATAAATTTTTAATATAACAATAGTGACTTTTTGTACCATTACTTAAGTATAATAAATTGATATGACTACTTTTACGACTTTTAGTAAAATACAAAGGACCTACAATACTATTTAGTTTAGTTTCTTTATTATATTCTAACCCAAAAACGTTTATGCTAATATTATTTAATTTTTCAACTTTAGGTATGTCGGTTAATTTGACAGGGAAAGATATACCGCTAAAATTAAGTTTATTTGCATGTATGCTGTACGATGATACTCGACTGGCATTTTTACTAACTGGGTATAATGCTGAAAGTAATGCCCATTTAAAACACAAATAATCTGCATTTTGAACGTTAATCACAGCTTTTTTTGCACTAATATCCTTCGGCAAATCAATATATGAACTACCACGAAGAGGGTTAAATTTATTTACATTCATATCTATACTTTTAATATGTTTGAGACTCCACCCGCTATCTTTTCTCTCAAAAGTACTTATTTTATTAATTAAAGTCTCACACAAAGAAGTAAAAAAAATATTTAAATCATCTCCAATAAAAATTATGAAATTACTAGTTTGAAAATCAAATGTATTTAAAACATCGTTTTTGCTTTGTTGTATAAATTCTGCATGTAATATAAAATTAACTTTAAAAATACTATGGTTTTGAATTGACTCTTCAACTAAAAATAATATTTCATCTTTAATGGAATTCATAAATATTTCAGGAGTTTGAAATGTAGATTCAATAGTTTGGTTAGATTTGTTACTAATTTTATAAGTAATTATTCTTTGTCCAAAAGCTGTTTCGATAACTGACACATTTTCAAAAGTACCGTGTAATTTCAAAACATTGTTTTTATGGATATTGCTTTTTAAATGATTAGTGAAATAACGTTTCCTAATAGAAATTTGACAAGCGTTACAAGTTACACTATCAGTTGGAATACCTGTGTGGGATCCTTCAGTTATACCAGATGAAGTCGATGCTCCTCCATCGTGATGTCTTTCAATTATACCAGCTGAAGTTGAAGCTTCCCCAGTTTGATGTCTTTCAACTATGTTAGAAGAAGTTGAAACCACTTCTATGTTTCGACGTTTAACATTTTCCGAGTTAGCCTCACTATCTAAATGTCGTTTGAGTGATCCTCCAATCTGATGTTGCTGACTGTAACAAGATATAAATTTTTTTATTAAAAATCACTATTAACATAAGAAATAGGTAACATGAAATAAATTGAAAATAAATGGAAAAGTTATGTTTACTCACATTGTAAGATTTTCAGTCGAACCAAATTCCTCATTGAAACATAAATTAAACGCTTCGCATTGTTCAACTTCTTTACATAATTGAATTATTTCCTCATTTTGCAAAGTTTCATCGACCTGTGTACTAAAGAAGACACTCTCACAATCTTCTTCGGCTTGCGAATGGAAGAAAAAACTTTTACAGGTACTCATTTTGTTGTTGATATAAAAAAAGTCGGAGCTGATATTGTTATGATCTTTAGAACTGAACTGTATATCAATTTAAACATCAAAAAGTATTTATATGAAACTTTGAGGGTTATTAAATTAACCCTTATTAACTAATGGAACTTAATTTAGTAATCCTTTTTAATAACAAATAAAATGAAACATCGTTTAAATATTAAATGAGATATTAAGTAATGACAACAACAACAATTATGAGTCATTCTTTTTATTGTTGAAATGGTATTTTTTGCAACAATCTGATGTAGATATTTCTTTTGTAGCTAAATATAAAACTCGTTGTATGTTTTGAAAATTAGAATTTTTGTTATGCGTGTAATATTTTAACTTAGTTTCAGTGTGTTTCCAATGTTCTGCCACTGGAACTTTCGATATTTTCTTTAAATCATAAACCTCAATTTTTATCATGTGTGTTGCATTTTTTCCATCTTCAGTATTTGTTGTCATAAACGCTGTGCTTCCATCGCTTTGATTTCGAGAAACTGTTGATGAGAGTTTTTTTTGTTTTTTAGGTAAATGAAATAATTCATCTATCTTATCCGATGGAGATGATGGTCGTTTTCTGGGTTGTGAATTTTCAACTATTTCTAATTCTTGCAGTGTTTCACTATCAGGTGTAGCAAAGAAGAAAGTTTTGTAAGTGTTTTCCTGGTTTAAATTGAATGAATTCTGAAACAATATATATTACACTATAAAAAATTTGTAATACATATAGGTAATACAGGTATGTTTAATCGTATTTAAAGAAGAAAATCTCTTACCTCCATTTTACTGTTGATTTACACACACAGTTATTCACTAACACAAAGTTGTTGATTTCACTTTACTTAGGTTACTGTGTCTTATTGAATATTGTCACGAATTTATATACTAGCGTAGAAATAATTAGTAATCTAGTTTAAACAATAATTAATAATCTAGTTTAGAAGCAATTAATAATCTTGTTTAAATATCAATTAGTAATCTAGTTTAAATACCAATTAGGCATCTAGTTCAAATATCCATTAGTAATCTAGTTTAAATAGCAATTTGTGATTCTACGATATTATTTAATTTCTATTACATCATTGGAATGTTGGTTTTACAAAAATTTACTTTCAGATATTAGTGCTTATCACTCATATCTGAAAGTAAAGAAGTAGAAATGATAGGACACCTTCACGGGGACATATTCAACCAAGAAAAGTTTCTAATTAATGGTGTTGAATTGAATGTAAAACTGGTTAGATCCCGGGAATCATTTAACTTGATGGCTTCACCGAATGATGTAAAATACAAAGTAAGCATAACTGATGCAACTCTTCTGGTACGAAGAACAAAAATTAACCCATCGGTTTTACTTGCTCATCAAAAAGTTTTAGCATCGACTACAGCGAAATATCCTATTACACGGGCTGAAGTAAAAGTTTTAACAATACCATCAGGGGTTCAGGGAAAAACATTGGATAATATCTTCATGGGTCAAGTACCTAAAAGATGCATAGTTGGGTTTGTAAATAATGCAGCATTTAATGGTTGTCTTTCCAAAAATCCGTTCAATTTTGAAAACTATAACATGAATTCCTTTTGTTTATATATAGATGGTCAACAAATTCCTTCGAAAGCTTTACAACCATCTTTTGATAATAATATTTTCACTGCAACTTTTCATACATTATTCTCAGGAACAGGAATACATTTTCTCAACGAAGGTAATGGGATATCTCGTGATAAATATGCAAAAGGTTATTGTTTGCTAGCATTCGATCTAACACCTGATTTATCAGCTAATTCATCGGGTCATTGGAACCTTATAAGACATGGTAGTGTGAGATTAGAAGTTAGGTTTGAATCTTCCCTTACTCAAACAATAAACTGTGTTGTATATGCTGAGTTCGATAATGTTATAGAGATAGATAAAAATCGAAATGTAACCGTAGACTATAGCAGTTAGGAAAAATAAATAAGTTTAACATAGTATTAAATATCACATGTACCCCATAGTATTAAGCTATCATACAATGTGTATTTTTAATAAAATATTAAATGATTTGAAATTACCTTACCTTTTATTTAAAACATCACTCAACATGTTAAAAACGAATGGCTTACCTGTATCCTTTCACTTGTCTGTGATCTAGCGAGTTAATAAGTCTTATACTTATCAATTTTGAAAGCAGCAGTAATGGATACTTTAGAAATACAAACATACTTAACAAAGATTCACCCAAGCTTGCAATATAATGTGTATGCTGCAAACAGATTACCGATGTATGTTCAAGCATATCTGATAAGCAATTTAGATCCAGATACAAAACCTGGTTCTCACTGGATAGGTATTCACATAGATAGTCACGGTATTGGTGAATATTTTGATACATACGGTCGTTCTCCTACAGGATTTCACAAAATGTTTTTGATTAGGAATTCAAGGCAATGGAGTTTTAATAATACTAGGATTCAAAATGATTGGACTTCAGTGTGTGGAAAATACTGCTTAATGTACTTACTGTATAAGTTCAATAACAAGTCGTTGTTAGAGTTTACTAATCAATTTGGTAGAGATACTATAAACAATGACATTCTGCTGTGTAATGCGTTTAATTCTTATTTTGTATATGAATAAAGTATGTTTTTTATAAAATAATGTGTTATCAATATTTTAGAAATACCTACCATTATTTCATTTTAGGTGATTAGCTTATTAGGTGATTAGATGTTATTTACAAAAATGCACACGAACCGGGCTGGTGATTAGCTGATCAGGTGATTAGATAAAAACATAATCAGAAAGCTCATTAGACGCCGAGGCAGTCATTATCGCTAATTAATTAGGGGTAGTGGAGCTGTTATAATTCAAAAGCTAAATCTGTAACGGTTGTAGATAGAGCTGAACGGATAGCACAGATCGATTCGCAATACCCGAAAACCCCCAATTAGACACCAAACTTTTTTTTTTTTTTTTTTTTTTTTTTTAGTTTTCGGGTCCAGCTCAGACCGTTTGACAGGGGCCAGATTCCGTGAGCCAGAATGCACGAATCCTATCTACTACCTACTCTAAATTGGAAGTAATCGATGATAAACCGGTACGTATTAACGGTATGGACTGCAGTTTTTCAGTCAGTCTCCGTGTTCCAGTATTTATCTGTGGTAATACAAATATACTTGTCTACTAAAACTACTAAGTTACTTAGCGTACTTACAACCTACCCACGCATCGATTGCGTCTTCGGCACTCTATCAATTATCAGCACATTTTTGTCATGACAAATATGAGTGAGAGGGTGTGAATGTGAAAATATGGATGTCTGTGTCCACGCTAAAATTCAAAATAAATATAATACACAGAATATTTTTCTGCGATCGACAACACAATAGTCCGGTTTCAATTATGCATCCACATTGTGACTGCACAAGAGACAACAAAATTATATATAACCATAGAGAGGAGCCGCATGCATGCCGTACAACCGAGGTGAATGTAATAATGGTTGTCCAACGGGTTATTAAACTGTACGGTTGAATGGAAATAAAATTGACATTACAAAACTCCATTGTTCGCGATGATACAATTTCCAGACAGCCTCGATCACGTCGAGTTGGGGCGTCGCGTTGACGTTACGTTGACGTCGCGTTGACATTGCGTTGACGTTTAGTTCACAGCTCAACCAACTAGAGCGATTCTACTTTGTCACACTTTACAGTTAGTTCGCAACAAAAGTGATATTATTTTAATCGAATCTCTCCGTCGTCGGACTTCTGATGTCGACGATGCCTTTTGTATTGTTAAATACGTAATAAATTGTAAACGAATGAACGAGAAAAGTGGTCATTATCATTGTGCATTTCCAAATAATATAAAAAAGAAACATCGCGTCTATTTAACCCAAGTTAATGTTTAAAATTCTTATCTCCGTTCCTATCCTAAAGTGTTTAGCTACCGAAATATGGAGGCGTTTTACAAGGAAATTCCAATATTCCTGGAACATTTTCACGTAACAAATTACTATAGCGACATAAACCTCTTGACCCTTCTTAATCTCGTCGAGATATCGTTATCGAATGTACCTACTTGGAAGGACGAAGGAGGAGTGACGAGCGAGCGAGTGTAAGGGCGAGGCGGTAGAGGGTTAGGTTCAGGCTGCGTATGTAAACGGTGCGGTAGCTACCGGTTTACGGCGTCATCAAACACGAGCCGAGACTAGGGTCGCGGTGTTTTATTCTCTTATCCGTGTTGAGCATGATGCTCGGTATCGTATCGAACCATAATATTCATCGCAATCAAGTCGGTGCACGGTTTACTGCGGTACGCGGATATAAAATTAAGTAAACGAGGTAGTATACCTGTTACTGGGGTGTCGAGATGCAGACATAATAAACCGGGACGTAAAGAGGTTTTATTCGTATTGTAACGAGGAGGGACGTGAATCGTGCGCGTCCTTGCCTTCCTTCCTGCTAACACTTCCTTTTATATATTATATTAACACGTTCGCGTTCATGTTCGAGTCGTCTCTTTTCCTTACTTACTGGTATCGTCTCTATAAATACATTCAAATAATTATTATTGTACAGGGTGAAATAGTCGTCCTTTTTGTAGTAGTTTGTTATTCGTTGTAAAATATTTCATAATAGTAAATTAATAAACGAAAATTTCAAATAATTTAATAGTTTCAAATGTTTCGGGGGATGGCTAAATAGCTACAAGAATAAATAGTCAATACATTCATTTAAGGAAAATATTATAAACAACTATTATTTAAAAAAGGTACGAATTGTTAACGTCTACTTTTTTGGAGCCAGTTAAAATTAAAATAACCTTTAGTACCCAAATCACACAATTTATACATTTTAATTTAGGTACTTATGTATAGAAACTAAACAAATATTATTGACTAGTGCCCCGCTGTTTCACCAGCGTAACTCCCGATCCCGTGGGAATATAAAAATGAAGTAGCCTGTCCCGATAAATGGACTATTCAACACAAAAAAAACAAACAAACTCTTCAGCTTTATAAAATTAGTATAGATTAAGCTGAGTAAGGTAAGATATTCGTGGGTAAGATAATATTATTAGCGGTGTTTATAACAGCTTAGATCGCTTTCCGTGTTTGATTTATCATAAATATGTCGTAAAGCAACCCTTTATTAAAATATCAATAGCGATCAATGGAAGGGATCAAGAGATATCGTATTTGGTACAAAATGAGCGTATAACAGACTCTTATCGTCGTCGGCTCGTGTTGAGTTACGTATTCGCACTTGTCCGCATTTATCCGCCGCCGCCCCGTCCCGCGTCGTGTCGCGCCTCGTGCTCAGTGATCACTTCGATATTGAATGATAATCACTAAATACCCTCATATATAGGGTAAATATGTGATCGACGACGAGTGACAAGTGGGTAATATAATGCCAAGGAGCGTGGCGCCCACGTGGACTTACAACACAACTTTATTAAAATGTTTTATGTAATTTCCGATATTTGATACCTACATCTAAGTTATGTATTACAGAAGTAGCTCTTAGCAGCCTAAATATAGTACAACATATTGAAGTATTCATCTACTTTGGAATACCTCCTACAAGAAGGTTTTTTACAATTTTAACAAGCTGAATCGGTATTATTGGATTCCTTTCCACCGCTTTACCACAAAACTGTCTCATAAACAGCAGCACTTTCAACCGAGAGTACGAACGAGTACAGTCAGCAGCTAAAGTCGTTGACATACTTTAGAATTTCCCAACAAGTTCATTATTTTGTACTATAAAGTCTAACAGCAGCCGTTCACAACTTATACTGACAGACACTACACGCTACATGCACGGTATTGCACGGTGTGTCAGATGCTTTGCGAAAATAAAAGTAAAAAGTTACACATGTCTAATTGTATTTTTTGACTGATCTTGAGAACCACAGTCTCCTAAGTACTTGTCTCTCCGTGGTCCAACTTTTTATAGTTAGACCACAAACCTTTTAAGAGTTCCGTAGTTCAACCAGTTGAACAGAATAGTTGGATTACCACCCCGCACTCAAATTAAGGCTAAATGTTGAAACATAAAGTTATGCTTAGGATAACAATAATCAGTACATAGCTGCTCTACGCGGTTTCACCCGCGTAGAGCAGCAGCTATGTACTGATTATAATTCGATTGGTGGTTTAAACAAACAAATTCTGCAGCTTTATTATATGAGTTTAGATTTATTAAACTATAAAATAAAGTAAAATTAAACAATCATCCGTGTAAACAAGGTACCTATAATACCTACTTATATACTTTTGTATCTGACTATTATATACGAGAGGAGCCAATCGGCAATCGAGTGAGAACTTTCACATAAAGTTGCAGGTTTAACAGCAAATTGAGTAGGTATACCTACACTATACCTATACATATAGATACAGTGCAAAATGGCACAAACATAACAACTGCAATAAGCTGGACATAAGGCTCTTTTAACTTTATCAGCGTCGCGTCGGTGCACCGATTTCGTATAATTTAACAGACTAGCAACTTGAGGCAACGATATTCTTAATTCGATTTTATTTTTATTACAATACCTATATGTACCTACTAACCTTTTTGTTTATGAAAGGATTTACTACAATTATTTTTTGTTGGAAAGGGGATGGGAGTTGTTCCAAGTTAGGGTGATTTTAATTTAAATGGCATTGGACCTATTTGAAGTCGGTTTTCAAGTTACCTACCTACCTATAGGGTATAACAATTAGTCTGACATTAAAACCCAGATTCAATGCTTATAACTTTTATACGGCTGAACCGCTCTTCATGAAATATTACTAAGTCAGGTACACAAATAATTTAAAAATTACAACAAATATGTTAAAGGTGCAACCGCGTGCCGTAGCTAGTGTAACATGAAGTTGGTTCTCGACTAATGATTGATGGGAGAGCGAGCGTCACCAACAGACGCGGTAACTACTAACAAACTTCACTTGAAACAAACAAGTACAACTTAAGTTATATATATATATATATTTATGTAACAAGTTTTTAGCGTTAGCACAATAAATATTCGTAGGTACTCTTATAGTCGACTTAATAACATATTCCTTGACTGATAATGCACAATATGTATGGCTCTTTGCACAATATGTATGTAATATACCCAACAATGATTATAGCGGACAATTAAAACCAAAGCGTAGCATTTCTCAGTGACTTCTAGGATATATACTTACTTTCCGATTGGGTTATCTAGGGATCAACGTCAATTGACGAATGGTCACCTTATGTATATGCAGACCATGTTTTATTCGTATGGAACAAGTTATTGGTGCACAGTCGATATCAGAATTTGACCCCAAGACCTTTGAATCAAAAGGCGAATAACTATGATCATTTTAAATATTTATTGTGATGATCTCTATGACGCGGTGAGACGGAGCATATTTGTTGCTAGTTTATGTGTTTCTGTATGTACGTACCTAAATCTATATAAATAAAAATCAATTGCTGTTCGTAAGTCTCGCTAAAACTCGAGAATGGCTGAACTGATTCAGATGATTTCGGTTTTGAAATGTTTGTCGTAGTCCAGGGAAGGTTTAAACGGTGAGAATTTAAAGATCGGACTTACGCGGGTGAAACCGCGGGGCGCAGCTAGTTATAAATAGAAAAGTATAGACTTCAGTTATAAGTATGCTATCAGTTGTCTGGCCATATTTAATACAAGACTGTTCGTTTAATCTTAATATATATAAATCTCGTGTCACAATGTTTGTCCTCAATGGACTCCTAAACCACTTAACCGATTTTAACCAAATTTGCACACCATGTGCAGTTTGATCTAACTTAAAAGATAGGATATCTTACATCTTAATTTACCCCGATATTCCCACGGGATCAAGACTTACGCGGGTGAAACCGCGGGATATAATTATAAATAGAAAAGTATAAACTTCAGTTAAAAGTATGCTATCAGTTGTCTGGCCATATTTAATACAAGACTGTTCGTTTAATTTTAAATAAAAATCAAGATTTAATATTATTGAATGTAAAGACATCAGAAGAGCAACAGTAATATACTCGTAGTACCGTAATAGTTGCGGAGAACGTGGAACGTCTAGTCGTAACTAACTTTATAAAATTGAGTTGAGTTACTTAGGTACTTAAGATTTCCAAGTTAGGTAAAGTTGCGAGTTAATATTTAATGCTCTCTGCGAGAGATGGAGATTGTGCGGACTCTCCAGGGAATTGCTATAATTTTTTTTGATTACTTAAAAATTAAGTAGGTAAGAGGCGCAGGCAGAACTATATGTTTACCGTAATATTACTACTTCCTACTATACTCGTAAGTTCAAAGATTTATATTTTGCATAAAATATGGGTATTCCGTACGGCTATTTGCTGATGCGGAGCGCAAAATACGACTAAAGCAATCGCGTTGAGATATTTATGAAAATACGAATGGAAATAATACAAAATAGATATTACAAATTTTAATATATAATAAAGAACCTCTGACATATTATGTTTGGCGATAGTTTGTGTCAATTTTGATAAAATAAGTAAATATATTATGTAGTATTTCCAAAAAAAAGTATTTTTGTTAACAGAGTTGAATTGTATAAATTGTAATTAAATTGCTCAAGTGTTCTGAAAGTTAAAAACAGTGAAAACATGGCCTATTCTCATTTCCTTCAAAATATTCTACAAGGTTATAGTAAAATAGCCATCACTGACTTGACGACGATTTATGCCGTCTTTAACTTTCTAAAAACTAGGCCATAATTTGATGCAAAATATACTTGATTACTGGCTATATTGCACGTGTGTTCATTGAAAAAAAATGCTGCAATTTTTTTTTGCTTCGTCATCTTCAATGATAGGTACATACCTCTAGTATAAGTGATAGTGATCATATTGTCAGTGATGATATTATATACGTATACGTTAGTATGTAGTCATTGACAAGGAGACAATGTCGAGGTCTCGTCATCTCCAGCTAGACAGACAATGGAGCGCTAATAGCATGTCATTTCAACTATTTTTATATAATTATTTATTAATAGGACGTTCGTCATCGGAACTACCTATGTATTATTAATAGTAGGCACCTTATCTCTTTGAATACACGAAGCGGCGATAAATAATCTTACGATCGCAGAGTTGGTAGCTAAACAAACAAGTTGCATTCTTCGTCAGATGGGCTTTTAGGGCTGAGGTCTTACTTAATACTCAAATTTAACTTTTTAGTATTTCCCATTAAACTCAGAGATGCAACTGGAATGGACGAATAGCTTTAAAGTATCTCTGTCTTCGTCCAAACATTATAGTTTAGTATAGATAGCGCGATACTGTATTGGCTCGCGTAATACTTTGAATTTCATCGATTATAAATAATAGCTCGTAGGAACCCAATGACTTATCTAAAAAAATATTGTTTTTGAAGTTATACTTCTTTAGGCGCGTTATGAAAAAATGATGAGAGTGAAATTTTACAAAAGCGTCACACAAAATTCTCACGTCGGACGAGTTTTTTGTCGGACGAGTTTTTTGCCGGACGAGTTTTTTGTCGGACGAGTTTTTTGTCGGACGAGTTTTTTGTCGGACGAGTTTTTTGCCGGACGAGTTTTTTGTCGGACGAGTTTTTTGTCGGACGAGTTTTTTGTCGGACGAGTATTTTGTCGGACGAGTATTTTGTCGGACGAACTTTTCGTCGGACGAGTTTTTTGTCGGACATGTTTTTTTTTTTTTTTTTTTTTTTGTTTTTTAATAATGCCAAAGAAGTATAACTTCTCACGCGCGTACATAAGTACACGCACCCATTTTTTTTCTTAGTGAAATCGGTTTTGTGAACCTTTGGAGCATTATCCGGTATCTCTTTATAGATAAGCATTTCAGCCTGAAAGTAAAGTTGATAAATTCACGTCGTAGAGGTATCAGTACTTACGAAGTATAAATAACTTGAGAGCGATTTTTCGTCGCTCTGTAGGTAGCCTTTACCTGAGCAGCTATTAAATAAAACATAAAATTTTCAAATTTTTTAGTTGGTTTGTTATAATAAACATATGAAATCATTTGGACGAGTGAAACTACTAGACCGACTTGAAATCGACCGATTGAAAAGTTAATTCTTAAATATCTTGAAAGTATAAATAGGTTTGTAATGAAACTGATGTGCTTGACATCAGTGTGGCGGGAAATTTAAAAGAGGTACACTTTGTAAAAATGATCGATAATTTTATAGTTTGCGGGAACAAATGTTCAATATGCCTTTAAAATGTTTTAAATAACATATTTTAATATAGGCCTTGGAATGATTATTCAAAAATTAAGGTCCTTTTTTATTTTCCGCCACGCAGGGTAAATAGACCTTAAACTATAACTTATACATTAGGTCAAAATCTGAATACAACACCGGTTTATTGTGGAAAATAAGGAACTTTATCGTTCGATCAAAACATACAACAACACACATGATCTTTGAATTGAAAAGCATGGAGACTGCCTACTTACCCATAGGTTGTTACCTTATTATCTAATTCTGTGAACTAAGCTTTACAATTTCTCAGTTTCATAACGTTACAAAACGTAACTAATTTGTGAAGAAATCTAAGGACTACCTACACACAAAAACTGAGTGTAATTAATACTTTAAAGATCAACTAAAATGTTCGTTTTCCATACTGTAATGTTATTGAAAATAAAACCCACCAATGTGGGTTATGTGTTTTGTCAATAAATACATTATTATGTCAAATAATAATATTTGGTTGAAAAGGAGTTAACAAGACTTTGATAATGGTTAAATAGAACGACAAATTTATTGTAACAAACTCAGTTTATGAAATCATTAATGGGACACTATAAAATATAGGTATGAGGGAATTTTACAACATTTTTGTAACTTTCTGTAGGTCTATATTTAATTTTTTAACTATAAATTTATATGTAAACCATTGTATTCAACGTTAATTACCATCGTAAAGAATAAAAAAGGAATTTTTTTGAATTACGCTTTGAATTAATATTTAAGTAGTGGGATAAGAACGATAAAATGTACACTTCGTCTAAGAATGACGCTTTAGCTAATGTACCGTCTTTCGTGAGATACACAGTAATTATTGTTTGAAGTGAAACGTCCGTCATTTCTTGCTTTGTTACTTGCTCATTCTACTTTTATGTTTTCCAGCTGAGTGCGTCGCATCGCATCTCCTCATTCAGCTAGATGACACAAAAGGAAGCTGTCAGCAGCTTCCTTTTGTGTCATCTAGCTGAATTGTCTTTCGTGTATCTAGGTCCCCTACTCTCATGACATCCAGCTGAATTGTCTCTCAGTAAAAAGACTATTCCAATAGTAACCCGGTTACTAGGGTACAAGGTCAGGTCATTCGCAAAAATAGACATATCCTATCTAACCCATTTAGGTCATTTTAATTTACTGCAGTGAAACGTGTTATTAAAGAGCACTGCGACTACGTCCCAGATACAACCTTTACGTGTTTTTTCTCACCTCAATGTAATTGTCTGATTTATAAAAATTGGGTCAAACTGGGTCTAATTTAGCCATCTTTTGTCTACTATTGTCATAAAATCAGGTAAATTGATATTGTGCGACAACGAGTCCAGGTGGAAATATTAGATACCCGCACTAAGCGTTTTGCTTCGAACATTCTTTATGTGGAAAATGAAATGCAGTGCGTCTGTCTTTCTTGACGTGTGCAATTTCTTCAAAAATACACGTCACTAAAGACAGACGCAAGTGAACAGGTATCATTTAGGAACGTGTGCTACATTTTAGACAGCATCGTCACTAACCAATTAGGCACGTTACTATTTTTTGTTCATAAGCTGACGTATCATATTATGTAAAAAAGTACTTAATCACTAGTATTAGTGTTTGCTTACAAATAAGATTGCTAAGACGCTGTCGGCCGATCATTTAGTCGGTAGTTTGATTGTTCTAATCCTAACCCTCTATTAATCTTTCTTTACGTAAAGAACTAGAATCAAGTGATCCTCACGCTTGAATAACATTGCAAACACAGAGGGTAAAATCACATAGAGCATGGACAATATCTAGAGCGCTCACAACGGAGTATGAAACAGTTTGAAATTATGAATTCTAAGGAGGTAAATTGTTTCGTTCGTACTTGTTAATTGAAAGACGTATTCATATCATGATGAAATATTTAGTTCTAACTTGTAAACACGAGTAATAATTTCATCGGTCAGTGTTAATTTTTTATTAAGAAAATACAATTTTATCAAAAGTTTACAGTCGGCATATTGGACGAAAACTGACATGAGCTCTCTATAACTACCTAGTATTTACCTTTTTTACTCTAAAGTGTTCAACGATTACATTGTCACCACACGAACATTAGAACAGGGATAGACAACCGGACGCCCGTAAATTAAATAGAGTCGTGTGTGGAGGGACTCAGTTGCGGTGGAGTAAATTAAACAAGTCTTGTGTTTATGTAGGTAAATAAAATGTCATCCAATCACATTGTCCAATGAGTTCTCAGTTTTAGTCGACTTTAAAAAAGAAGGTGACTGTTCTGGCACAGTTTTTATTGACCCGAAGAAGATAGAGTAGCCACATCTGTTACATTTAGAATTTTCAAGCAACGCCCAACTCTACTGACCTAAATGAAAGACGATTCAGGTCATAATAATTTTTTGTACAAATACAATAGCAATGATTTTATTATACTTAGAAACTACTATAGATTCAAATGCGAAATTGTTTCAAAATAAATGACGATTAGTAAATAAACAAGGTTTAAGTACCTTGTTTATAAATTAATCGTTAAGCCTAGCTAAGGTTAAGCCAAAGCCTAATTAAGATTTTATTAGATGCAAAATTATATTTTCTCGAGTCATAAGATATTCTTGAGCCATAAAATACAAACTAACTGGAAAATCGACAAATATGGATTTTTTAAATTTCGCGAGCATTTGGTAACAATTTTTCTCTAAGCTTAAAATATACTACAATACCGTCCGATCATTGACACTCTAAACTACATCTTATTGCGACGTAATAGAGTTACTTTCATCTAGGTGATATGACTTTTGATGTATTCTCAGCTGTATTCGTTTCACTTTGTTACTATTTTCCTTTTTATTGGAGTCCCATTATGAGCCACTATTACGATATAATAGAGTTAACTCTATTGTACTGATAATGTTACACTGACTGTTGGAAACTATTTTTTGCTCCCATAAAAAGGATTTTCCTTCTTTTCTAGGTACTTAGAAACGACTTATTCTTGTGGAAGCGTGAAGAATCATGCCTTGTGAGAAATGTAAAGGTGCAGACAATTTTACAAAAAGTAGAAATAGAAAAGTCTTTATTGAGAAAAGTGTTATCATTGATTTCTAATATGAGTCATCATCATCCGAGCGATGTTCCCGGTTGCATCCCTCTCGGGAGCCCGGGGTCCGCTTTCCTACTTTTACGCCTTCACTTCGCACGATCTTCGGCATCCTGGTTAGTAAGGCCATTTGCACGCATATCACCCTTTACGACGTCAAGCCAGCACTTCTTGGGTCTACCCAGTCTGCCACGGCCCGGCGGAGGCGCCATGGCAAGACATTTGTTCCCCACGTAACTAGCCGGTTTTCGCAAGACGTGACCGTACCAGCGTAGGCGACATTCTTGCAATTTATCTGCAATGTCTCGGACATGAAGGCTGCCCCGGTGCTGATTTCTAATATGAGTAGCATTCCAAAATGTTCAAAATAAAACTGTACGATATGAAAGTTCGTTTTTTAAATAAATTACAATTTTTTTAAACCATAAACAAAAATGAAGGTAATGGGATTATTTTTGACCAATTAAGTGCGTCCTTCTGAGGGCAAAAAAACGTTCAATCCACGGGTTAGAAAGTACAACTTTCCGTTGAGATAATACGGTTGGGACGCGATCGTTTCCGAGCAAGGGTGACGACAAAAAATATTTACAGTCCTCTTGCAGACAACTGAAGCACAATAAAAGCTTTCAAAATAATCTTGTCACGTTATTCTAAGCTTGTCACGTCTGTGAAACATTTAGAATAGAATGGATGTCAGTGATAATAAAATATTTTTAGTGTTTTTGTTAATATGACCAAGTTAGAAATCGGTATATAATAGTACCTACTATCTAGTCATATAGAGATGTAGTCGTAAAGCTCCTAACCCGTCAGAATTTAAACAAGTGGCGCGTTTGGCAAAGACACAGTTAGTATGTAGTAGAAGGTACATCAGGACGGTAAGCTGAAGGTCACTAGTTCTGATCTGATTATTCTTGTGCCTTCTTCTCATTGGTGGGCGCGTTCCGAAGGCACACATCCTAACTTAGTTTTTAAGACGATTTTATGTGGTCTATATACAAATAATGTATTAAGCATCCAAAGAAATAAAAATTACTTATATTTATTTATCTCTTACTGGTATACGGGCTGTTCTCCGTAATTAGACCTCTTAAGTTGGGTCCTTTTTGCGTGAGGATGGAGTAGGCTTGCTGAGCACCTACCCTCTCAGCTTAATCGACCGGTTCCAGAGGAAATAACTTGTCAATACTTCTGAAGCCAACTAAGCTGTTTTGGTTTCATCACGATGTTGCCCTTCACCGTAAGAACAATGTCAATAGCGCACAAAATATTTCTTAAGAAAAAAATCATCGGGAATGAACCCGCGACCTTCGGAATGATAGTCGAGGTAGTTACCACTAGGCCAACACCGCTCACTGCTACGAGTATTTATCTCTTAATTTTTTTTCTCTAAGTGATTCCTTGGGGCCCATTTTGTAATTGTAGCTCGGACAGCTCTTTTTTGCAGTTTATAGATATCATCAATATCTGCAGCACACCTCCACAGCAGGATCACATACGACATGAAACTGTGCAAGTGGCTGAAATAGACAAGGCAAGCAGTCTTAAATCGAAATATATCGATTAGTTCCGATTCCGGCAACGTGCAACACTCTACTGCAACAAGGTTCAAACATCTATTTTGCCAATGATTGACATTCAAAGGAAAAGGCTTATTCTCAGTCGTAACTAATACAAACGTTCTTACTTCGTGATGTATATTTAATACTAGCGCGCTCCGCGGTTTCACCCGCGTAACTCCCGATCCCGTGGGAATATCGGGATAAAAAGTAGCCTATAACCTTCCTCGATAAATGGACTATCCAACACAAAAAGAATTTTTCAATTCGAACCAGTAGTTCCTGAGATTAGCGCGTTCAAACAAACAAACAAACAAACTCTTCAGCTTTATAATATTAGTATAGATATCTTATGGAACTGATGTTCTCGTACCAGGCGAGATGAAAGAGTATGTCTCTGATAGCTTTATATAATATTAACCACTATCTATCATATTTGAAAATAATTTCATTTCATACTCAATGCTCATGGCTCGTTTATCCCTTGAGTCAAAAAAATATACCATTAAACTCAGAGTTTTCGTCTTGAGATTATGCAATAATGATCAATGTTAATTATAGACGACAGAAATTTTGTGTGACCCTTTATGAACCGATTAGCTATGTGGCATGCATGTTCGAGTATCTTTCCGAAAAACAAACCAACTTTAAGTTGACCTGACGTCTGGTAGTAGTCGTCAGGTCAACTTAAAGGCTGAACGACTCCAACAATAGGCAGGCCACATACACATACGAGAAGTAGATTTATTTTAACTATGTAACATTGTAAAACTGACTGACTGCACTTTTCATAACACTAGCTAAGATTGTATGGTTTCCTTTACATAAAAAGCCATTCACGTAATCGTATTATTTGCTATCTAAGTATCTACGATTCCAGTAAACGTTTTCAAATCAGATTGTAAAGAAATTGAATATTTATGACGCGCACTACCATAAATCTTTGCCTTTTTGTATTTGTTCTACGAAGGGTCGTGAGAGGGGCTGGGGGAGGGAGGGGATGACGACACAGTGATTTTTTTTATTAGAATAAAATGTTGGTCCTGTAGCCTGTAACAATTAGCAATTCAAACAATTTCCCCTTGAGGTCTGCGCTACGACGAGATGCCGGAATTCAAGTTATTACTGAGAAAAATACTTTCCTTTTTAACTGAAACAAAAGTAAATAAGGAGGCTGTCTATACATTTAGACATTTCAAGCCCGGATTTAATGATTATTTGACTATATTATTATCGAAGACATGATTAACTTTCACCAACGTGTCAATCACAGTGGATGAAGCAACACCTGCATTTTAATGGGAATAATAATACAGCTGCAGTTGGCACAACAAAATTATCAGACAACATTTGAGGGCTTAAGTCATTTAACTCAAGAAGAAGTGCGCAAAGGGGACTGATTGTATACGGTGATACAAAAATCGTGTAGGTATATGTTGAGGGACGAAACAGTAGTGGAGTTCGTCCGTCAGTCATGTTGATACAATACTGACGGATGTAGCTGATTCAATCTCTTTCTTAGAAAGTTTAGATTAGATTAGTTACATCCCGTACTGCTCTACTGAACGACTACAAAGATGTTACACGTCAAAACACAATTTACTCTAGCTACCTGTCCCTATATCCGTCCAGCCAATGCGATATTAGCAAAACCTATTAGTAACATGAACCGGCAAGCGGGCAGCCCCAGTCAAGCCATCTCGGCAGGAAATTAAACTGTCTCGCTTTAAACATTGATTGTACGATCAAACGTTCAATCGTTTTTAATCCCAACACGTCTCTCAACTCAAGTCTCTCAGGTCGACATTCGATATCGGTACACTATTACACTATTTTATTTGTCGTACCTACTATACTGGCGATGGTGATGGTGATGGTGATAGGTGGTGTTGTGCGTAGTTTGGTTAAGTATCTAACTAAAGGATACCGATGCCGATGAAGGGATTTTACTCCTATATAAATGACTGGTGTGAAATATCTATACGATTAATAAAAGAAATCAAAAAGTCCTCTTAAACTCAAGGGCAAATGCCTTTACTTTCCTCCCATCTTAGTAGGTTGTTGTAGAGCAACCATTTCATGTGACTCTTGGACTCGTCCAATGTACTTACGACACAAAATTAGGGAAATTTGACGGATCAAAAAGAATACTTTTTTACAAAGTCGAATCATCCCGACACATCGCTCCATCTTAATCTACCACGTGATCGTTTCCTAATATAAATACGAAAACCGTTGTGAGTTTTTAATATTCTTAAAATCGATAAAGCTATCTTTAGGAAAGTAGGTTAAGTAATTTCAAACTGAATAGCAAATATGAAGTTTAATTTAATCTCAATTTGACAGTAGCTTTCCGTAGCTTAGATAGCTTTGTCTTAGAATTAACTGAACTTTAAAAGCTTGTCACGGATCATCATAATGTAAGTAAAGGTAGGTATACCTACTTACGGAGTAGAAAGGGTTTTAGGCACCTATATCTACTGTGGAACGATGATCCTTTTACGAAATGAGATATAATTCATATTTAATTTATATTCATTAAAAGTTTAACTTTGAATTTGAATTTATATTTAACATGTGTCCAGTGGTTATTACATCTGAGGTTGTTCCTGCCCTGGGGCTGTAGGATTTAGACAGTAGCGTATTTTAAAGTTTGACGTCCCAGCTAGCCTAGCATGAAGACCAAAACACGATACGATAAAGCGATATAACTACATCAACTCTCAAAATATGATAGATAAAGCCGCCATGTTGAATTTTTATCATATTTTTTATCGCAATTTATAATAAAAATTCAACACGGCGGCTTTATCTATCATATTTTGAGAGTTGATGTAGTTATATCGCGTGATATCGCTTTATCGTATCGTGTTTTGGTCTTCATGCTAGGCAGGCTGGGCAGATTAGGTTTGCCGCTCCTATAAATTAAGAAATTTAATTGGTGGGGTATTAGCTGCTGGGTATTAGGAATAGAAAATCGATTGTTTCCACCACAGTATTTCCATGAAAAAAAAATGCTCTGAAAACCATAATGGTTTCCCTTTATTTTTGTCCGGTCACAATCAGAATATCTAAATTGCAAAATGACTATATCATTCTGACGCCTTGATATAAAACGCAATAGTTACTAAATAGACATGAACATTAAATGCCATTTTGTTAAGATCGTCTGTAGTTTTAAATGTAACGCCTTGAGTTGTTGCCTGCCGCCCTGGGCAGTAATTGCCTTTAACTAAAAAATAAAAAATCTATAAAATCACTAAAAATCTAATTTAATATAATATGTATTGCTTGCGAGATACATTGTGTTTTCATGCGATTGCCAAGTCGCTGAAAACACAATGTATCTCGCAAGATTGCTGTTACGAAATAACTTAGACAGAAAGTCCCTTTAGCGGGACTGAATAAATTAACCGACTTGGTACTTATTACATGGATCTCACAACTTTTTACGGTAGAAGAACTGGGTTGCGAGACTTGGTTTTTTTACAAGTTATGTTTTGATGGGATCCTAATATTACTGCGATATCGAAACCAGCGAATAACTATTAAATTTTACAAAATCTACTAATTTCCCACTCTTCGGTCAAACTGCTCAACAGATTTGGATGTAAAACTGCTAATACTTTAATAAATATCAGTCAGTCAGTCAAAATCCTGACTTAATCCAATAACTGGTTTGCAACTGAATGTGGCGAAGACAGAGTACTTGGCTTGCAATACCACAGATCCCACACCTGTCTGCGTAGACGGTCATATGGTCGAGCGGACAGACCAGTTTAAGTACTTGGGGTCTGTGCTTCGCGCGTCCGGCGACATCGATTGCGACGTCAAGTCACGCATTTCAGCGGCTTGGGCCAAGTGGCGTGAGGTGACTGGTGTCATTTGCGACCCCAAAATGCCGATTAAACTAAAGGGACAGGTCTATAAAACCATCATTAGACCTGTCCTTTTGTATGGTAGTGAGGCGTGGCCGGTGCTTGAGCGACATAAGCAGGAGCTGCGTGTCACGGAGATGAAGATGTTGCGCTGGATGTGTGGAGTGACGCGAAAGGATCGCGTCAGGAACTCCCGCATCCGGGGCAGCCTTCATGTCCGAGACATTGCAGATAAATTGCAAGAGTGTCGCTTACGCTGGTACGGCCACGTCTTGCGAAAACCGGCTAGTTACGTGGGGAACAAATGTCTTGCCATGGCGCCTCCGCCGGGTCGTGGCAGACTGGGTAGACCCAAGAAGTGCTGGCTTGACGTCGTAGAGGGTGATATGCGTGCAAATGGCCTTACAACCCAGGATGCCGAAGATCGTGCGAAGTGGAGGCGTAAAAGTAGGAAAGCGGACCCTGGGCTCCCGAGAGGGATGCAACCGGGAACATCGCTCGGATGATGATAACTTAATCCAATAAATGAATCAAGCTAAAATTTTGCACACAGATAGTTGTTACAACGTAACGTAATATAAGTAAGGAATAATATTGCAAAACGAAGTCGCATCTAATATAACTTAATTAGGAAACTTTTTTCCCATCATAAAATTATTGATGAAGCCGCGAGATAAAACAGGTGTTATTATAAATAGATCTGTGATGTCCTATATCTGTAAATAAAATTCTAGAAAGTGATAAATATGGTGTACACTGACTGCGCACTAAAACGCGAATGAAGATGTCAACGGCTGGTGTTGCCAGGCAGCATGCAGCCAGTCTCAAATTTGAAAAAATATTATTTTTATTGTAGTATTCCTCTAAACCATAGTGTACATTTGGCTGGTGCCAACGTCTGCTGCTTGTTAACTAATGTTTCAGACGAAGCCTCGTATAATTACGATAGAACTTCAATTAAGGTAAGTTCGTTTAATCATTAATTATAAATAGATCTGTGATGTCCTATATCTACCTATTTATCTTAAATTTGTTTTAGTGAAAGGCAGTGAAGTGTGGCGCCCACGAGCGACCAATGATATCGTGACGTTATCGTATCAGGACGACACGGACGGACGGCCGAAGGCGACGACAAACGGGGGTTCCTTCACTTTGTGAAGTGAATCGAAACAGATGCACTTGATTATGTCCCTGTCTGTCCGGGTCCCTTTATTAGCTCTTTTCAGTTTCGCATTTTCAAACTATAAATTAAAATATTATTAATTAAGTGGAGACTTGATTAAAAAGCCATCTTATTAGATTCCAGACTAGATTTAATTTAAAACTAATTGCATTGTTAAGGCGCTTTGGTATAGCCGCTTAACGTAAAATGGCTTTATCCTTTATCAAACAAAAACGGGCATAGGTTAGGTATAAAGGATTGATGCAAATTCTTTGTCATGAAAAAGACAAAGAATTTTCATCTAAAATTACCATACGGTTTCATCAACAAATGGTACAATACAACAACACTTTTAATAAAAACTTAATAATAAAATACTACTACTAAAATTTTAATAATTATTAAAATTTTAGTTGTAGTCGAAGGCGAATATTACTCTGGACTTCTAAATGCGTTTTAACATAAAGTTTTCCATAAAGTTCAAGATGAAAGTTTAGATCGCAGAACAAGGTACTATCTTGTTAGTTAAACTCAACCGCGCGGAGCGATAATCTGTCGGCTGCAAAGTCTCGTCTTCCTACTTGAACGAACATCCTGTCGTCTCGTTGCGTCGTCGTCGCGCGCGCTTGGTTACCTAGAGCGGCTGCATGCGGCCGGAGACAACTCTTGCCGCGACCTAAACTTTCCTTATTGTTTTCTCTCAACTTTCAACGTTGTGAGGGGATATTATCATAATATTATCTCTTTATGATTTATTTTATGTAGGGCATCTTTGTTGTTTTGTATTGTTGTGGTTTTGAAGGACTTATTATTCAATTCGTTAGATTTTTATATTATCTACACTAATATTATAAAAAGGAAAGACTGTTTGTTTCGTTTCTAATAAATGCGATTCAGAAACTAGGTACTAATTTTAATCAAACTTGGTATTACCACTTTTTATTATACTTACGCGATTTAAACTGCAGTGTATTTATATATAATATCTGCATAAAATTAAGTTGAACTGGTTGAATACCTACAGCACAATTAGGACCAATTTGAGGGATATTGAAGAAATATTTCCATAGTTAAACTCATCTCATTTGGAGTTAAAAGTGAAGTACAGACATTGTGATTTAAAAATATATTGTAGATAGTTATGTATATAACATAGTATGTATAGATACTTAGGTAAGTCACAAATCAACTAAATGATTGTGAAAGTAACTTTAAAATGGAAAAGCTGTAAAATCACGCTCGAACAAGTTAACAACAAGATGAAGTTTAGCTTTTGAATGTTAAAAGTTGGAGCACCGAGCGACTTGTTAACTCGTAAACTAGCTAAAGGTGGAGAGATATCGGCGGAGACGTGACGTCACGTGACGTGACCGTGACGACACGTTCCACTGGTCCTAACCTAGCGGAGTTAGATCGTTTTCAATTATTCCATTAATCAGTTCTGTGACAAAAGTATTCGACGTTGTAAGCTTAATTCACCAGAGCTAATTCACATAAGAGCATAAGTACTGTTTTAGTAAAATTATCAACCGCCGCCGTTGCGTTTTTTTTTGTAGAAGTCTAGCTTTATTGCCACACTAACTTTTGCCCGCGACTTCGTCTGCATTAAAGTCGAAAATGGACTAAGGGATCACGCTGTCCCATACAAGCTTTGCCCCCCTTTTTCACCCCTTTAAGGGTAGAATTTCAGAAAATCCTCTCTTATCGGATGCCTCCGTCATACAAAGCGATCAGCGATCTACGATCTACGAGCGTTGATCCGTCAGTCAGTCAGTCAGTCAGGACAAAGCATTTTATATGTCTAGATGACCAAATGACTCCAGGTTAGGAATACAATACCGGGTTCCCCCAGCCCGGAACCGATAAGCGCTGAACTGTTTTAGTTATTTTAGAATCTTATCCGTCCCTCTATTCCAAGTAAAATACGATTGAAATGGAAACAAAAGACGTAGAAAATGGCAGGTAACTGTCAAAATTACAAAATTACTCTTTACAAAAGTGTAATTTAAGTTATACAGCTGTCACCTGAAATGAAGACCTCGATGAGATCTATCACTTCTGTAAAGAGACCATCAATCTAAGATCAATAGTTTCTGAGGCATAGCCGTTTTAAGTTTGACAGCTGTCTCTTTAACATCTGTCATTTTGACAGTTACCTGCCAGTATGTCGCTGTTGTCGATCGTCTTTTGTTTCCGTTAAGATCTCTTTTGTTTCCATTTCGACTGTCTTTTAATTCTTCTTCTTTTCGTGTCGATTCCGATAAACCTAATATTTTTTTTTGTTTTTTTTTTTTAATAATTGGACTAGGGCGACGGATAAGATTGAAAAAATCTAAAACAGTTCAGTGTTTAACGGTTCCCCTGGAGGAGCATAGGGGGTCCGTGAGACCTTTCGAACTTACTTTTTAATTAGCGTTTATCGTATTGCTTTATTATTAGCATTCATGTTTAATAGTTCTTGACAGGGGGGACTTGACTGGTTGTTGGGGGGACCGTTAATCGTGAATTGTTAGATGGACTTGGACATATTACTGTAGGCCATTTACTAGAAATGGTCCATTAGAAGAACCATTTTAACTGAGGTGAATAAAGTTTACCATGATTTTAAATATATTACTATGTCTTTTGTTTAATGAACAGCGGTACAGGTGTTAAAATTTACTAAAAGTGTTTTAATAGGTGCATTAATTAGCTAGATTGGAGGTGAATTAGCTAGGGAACTAGTGATTTTTATTCCCTCAGTTAAATTTCAAACAAAGGCCAGTACGTCTAGTATGAAAAGTTCATTGTTTTATCACGTCAATGTCCAAAAGATTATAGCGACTAGCATCCAAACAAGTCCAGCGTATAGGATAAATGACATAAATCAAAATGGGAAAGGTACAAATGGTCCCTGGTGTCTATATTAGACAGGACGATTCGATTTATAAGCCAATGTTTTAACGTGGCACGCAGCACTATAATAAAATGTATAATATTTACATGTTGAAAAAAAAAACGTCTTCGAGTCAAAAATTACGGTTAGGTCTCAAGGCGTGATATAGTGGTCAAACGCTGACCTATTTATTATAAAAAAGGGCCTAATTTTGGATTACGAAGAATATAGAAACTTAAGTGAAACACCATTTTGTGACCGTCTAAATGAGATCACGATTCCCTCGGGATCGCGTCACGTATCCAAGCGGCATTAATGCAGATAAGTTTATGTAATTTTGTTTCGAATGTAGCACAAACGGAGAAAAGGTTAAAATAAATTGAGACTTCTCTTTTATTGCACGAACAACTTTTAAATCCGGCTATCTTAGTATTTGAAAGGAAAGAAATATGTATAAAGGTATACTTAATAACCACATGAAAAATAAAAACATTAAATTGGTAAAATAATATTACCTTAGCTTATTTTACTTAGCTATATTTACAACCGGTCGCTTGCCGTTGGAAGTTGTCAACGCCAAGCGACCGGTTGGTAGGCCGCTCTGTTGAGATACAAGGATAGTATTAAACGCGACCCGTCTGAATTTTTTGTTGATCCAAAAAATGGAAGACCCTTGCCGAGGAATGGGACAATTGACGTAGGGTTGTTGATGAGGGTGTCGTTGCTCATGATACCGACCTACAAGAGCATCTAGCAATCAAACGCGCTATTTTTATTAGACATCAGCGCGTAGAGAACCCCCTACCTTCTAGTGGTTCTAGTGGCCAACTGTGCGGACGTCGCTGTCTCTCTCGTATAGGTCTCTTGAACCATGAGAACAAATTCCGCCACTCACGACGCTGTAAAATACATCTTTCAAAGATGATAAAGTCCAATGATGATGATGATGATATTTGCGTGCCAAAAGCTGACAAAGTATGTTAATCTTTCTTTTAATTTTAAGATATTTTATGTGCTTTGGTGAGTAAAGTATGTGCTTTACTCACCATGCTTCGTGGGAATAAATAAGCATCTCTATCTTAAAATCATAAAAAGCTTTATAGCTAATGTTTGATCGCATTGGGCTAATTGAAAATGTAAAATTACCAATTGTTCTTTTTTCTGTAAGTAAACGTACTGTCATTGGACCTATGTATTGACAATAATAATATGACGAAAAAAAAGAAAATTGTGTTAAAACTACATACAAAAGCGGAAAACACAGAAAGTACCACAACAAAGCTTTTAATTTTTATCAGTCTGGCCGGTACCGGTCATATAAACTGTAACCTACTAGATGGCGTTAATAGGAAATTAGAATCGCGCTATTCGACAATTAATAAACAAAAGTACCTCTATTTACAGCTGTAGAGAATATTGGACTGAAGTATTTATTAGATGTTTAATTCTAGTGTCAAAGTTATCTTGGTGCTTTAGGGCATCACGAACAATTAATGGTATCATACTGAAAATGTATCTTCCCTCCACTTGCTTAATAAATCAATTATATAACATGATGATTCTAACTGGGTATCTATACCTCATTTGTCTAATTATGATAAGTAGTTTAAAATATATGCTGGAACAGATGTAGGTACAGTTGGCTGCAAAATTGCAGCCCCCGGTAGAGTTCTAAAATTACTATTAAGTATTGGAATATTTACAATCTAATAATTTTTGTTCGATAAATTCATGAGTTAGAAGACTTTGAACTTCAACTAAAGTAGGTATCTGAAATTTTGCTTGTGTTGAAAATATTCTTATAACAGCCGTTTTGGAGCTCTACGATTATGCAGCCGACCGTACATACATACATATCCACCCACATACATACCGGGTAAAAATAGGGGTATAGGTTAGGTCCAAGTTCCTAAGACTCGAACTAAGCGGTTTGCATCCACTTTTATTGTGCGCACCGCAAAGTTATGGAACTCCTTGCCTGACTCCCTGTTCCCCACGAACTACAATATAACGATCTTCAAAGCGAGAGTGAATCGGTTCCTACTGGGTAAGCACGCTCCATCGTAGGCCATAATGATGCTTACCATCAGGCATATTATGGTCAAGTGCAAACCCATTATTAATAAAAAAAAAAAAGGCTCCATATAAGCAATACCTTCCAATATTTATAATATTGACATTTTTAGCGTGATCACAAGACAAAAACTTCAGGAGTTTTTCTCATTGGTGGGCGCGTTCCGAAGGCACACATCAAAACTTACTTTTTAAGACGTTTCTAGTGATCTTGTACAAACTGTATGATTCCAAATGATAAAAAAAAATGTTACTTTGACTTTGAACATAAACCTCCCTTTTGACTTCATTGTAATCAGATAAAACGTCAAACATTATGTAAGTACTATTGAATTAACACCAATAATAATAGAGAGGGTAAAACACGGCATGTCTTCTCATATTATAACCCCAAAACATTGCATATACCTAAGGGTAAACTATCTGTAAATGAATACATCCTAACATCCTCTACCTATATGTATATAAGTGGTAAAAGTAAAGTATACCTACTCACTTCCGTTTCTATTATCGGGTCCTCTCTCCCACTTAGTTTAGAAATTTTTAACTTTGTTATAAAGTTTAAACGCTCCGTTCGAGCACTCGTTCGACTAAAGTTATTGAAAATTGTTTACTCGATACAAAATGAAGCTCACTTTTTGTAAAGTTGATGTTAAAAATACTTAGCAATAAATCAATGTTGCGGTTTCTATAGGTATTATACTTTCTTAAGTTAAAACCTTTAAAATGATTATTTATTTATACTAAACATTACAGTCAACGTCCACTGTAAGTGTACCTCCATTATATTCTTTTAGGATTTTTAACTAACAAGATTATTTTTACTAGTAAAATTATTTATGTTTGTGGTTTGTTTTTTAAACTATTTTTGCTATTTATACGTTACGTAGGAACTTGAGTTGGGGATGAATTAAAAAAAAAACGATGACAAAGTTTATGTATGAAAAATGTCACGATAGCATCCCATCCTCAATGTCATGATTGAATTATAATTATATTTCCGACTAGGGCCTGGTCTTAACATTGAAAATTTGAAGTAGGGAACTATTTTCTGTATAATAGGTACCTATATACCACAAAGCTACTTCTAATTATACGAATTGCATCAGGTATAGAACTCCAACAGCACTTCGAAAGCTTACCGCTATCTTGCGAACAACCGAAATAATTAAATTCAGCGAACTGTACCTAGATCAGATTCTAGAGTTTGTAAAGCAATCAATTAGGAGTGGAACTGATGGAAACCGCTTGTCGGTACCAACTACCTAGATAGATAAATAGATAACTATAGATATAGATAGACGCTTTATTTACCCAGATACCACAGTAAATTTAGTGAATTGTGCATCAAGTGATCCGGGGCTCGAAGGACAATTGAATGTAAAGTTCTCCACTTTTTTAGTGACTGTGCGTACACCATTGATATCCTATAATACAAGAAACCCAGATTTGGTATTACATGCTAACATCTGTTATATTTTGTGCCTAATCAATGCGCCGTTGAAAACATTGTGAAAGTATTAGAACCTATCTTTATTCGTCAAAAGTAGTATTAGTTAAATGTACCTTAACCACGTTTCAATAGTGCTTTCAGCCCTACAATGGTGAAAGTCAAAAGATAGCATGGGATGGTCACCGGAGAGTTGTAAGTCGGTAAGAATTGGAAACATACCTTCGTTAAGTAAGGGCTCAACCTCTGGCCGTCCAGCTGGACACAGAGGGAGCACAGGTAGCAGCAATGGCGGCGCAGGCGACGCGGTCTTGTCGCCACTTTCGCTTTCCGCCTGAGAACAACACACACAAATTAAAGGAATTAGGAAATTGCAAAAATATATTCGGGTTTAATTTGGAACAATTTTTGGGCTGAAATAAGATTGAAAAATATGAGATAAGTAGTTTTAAAGGTTGATAGTTGGGAAATTATGTTTGCAGTTTACAAAATGTCGCAGTTCGGTTACAAACTTGGTTAATTATTACGAAACCCTTAACACATTTTATTTTAATTTACTCAAAGGTTTTTATTTAGATAATTGAGAAAGAACATCGGTTCTAGTCTTACCCACTGTCCGCCTCCTGAGACCACAGAGGTAAACTGTCTAAAGTTTTACTTTACAACGTCTCACCTTTGTTTAGCTGGGTGTTTCTTGGAAAATATTAAATTACTAGCAATCTTCCACTTTGTTACCAAAAGGTTAGTTTATTTCCCGAACTCGCGGAGTGGATGCGGGTGAAACCGCTAGTCGTATCAAGTAATGTTATGCGACCGTGGTAATTAATACTCGTGTACGTAACGTCAAACTAGCAATCAGTGAAATGATCGATCGACTGTATTTCTGTATATGTATAGAGATATATAATTCCTACAAGATTGAACGGATATTACTTACCCGATTGAACGACTCTCTTAACCGTCCGTCTACCTACCTACACTACGCTACACACTATCTCTACATACATACATGGAATGCAATTGACGCATCGTACAGGTTAATATATTTCAAAAACGTGTACCTACTACTCGTAGTTTTGAGTAAAATAACTAAAATAGAAATTTAATTTTTGTAAAAGCTTATGTAGAACATAATTTTAACCTATTATACTAAATTCTTTATAAGATTTGGAAACTATTCCATTAAATACATAAATAAATAAAATAAATATAAAATGATAAACAATACATTTATTGACAGGTTATTCGTATACCTTTGGATAGTTTCAAAGCCTAATATAAAAATACCTAAATTGTAAATTGGAAAATAATTATGTTCTAGAAGCACGGATTATAAAATAATATTAGAATTTTGATTATTCACTTGCTTAGTATTACGCAAAACTGAAAAAAAAAAACAGTTTAAAGTATTTTACTCAAGCTGCGGCTCGCGGTTTTCCCTGTGTTAGTATTGATCCTGTACGGAAATCGGAATAAAAGCAAGCATTATTGCGCTCGCGCAGTGACAACCGCTATTTTTTGTTGATTAAGTATGCAGCCGACTGTACCTACTCTACAGTCTAAACTGACGGCTTTTGTGACGCGGCGCGGTGGTCAAAAGAAAGCTAGTTCAGTTTCCGCTGTTTAAAAAAATATGTAAAGATATTATTTTGTTTTCTGCATATTTATCTATGTATAACATTGAGGTATGTATTTACAAGAGTATAACGCAAGCTTAGATGTTTTGCTTGATACTAGATCGCTAGATGGAGCTGTGTATGTGTGTACAATGTATATTATACTGGCTTGGATTGCAGTGAGAACAATGTCGGTTATAATTAGGTGAACTATTGTATTATTGACATTAGCTACGAGACTAAACACTATTGTTTCCCATTTTGTATATATATATATATACATACACACATGCATGCGAAACTATCATTAATTCAGCGTCAACTAGTTACGGCGCGCGATTTCACCTGCGTTAATCACTACATAGTATAAAATAAAGTCACTTTTCGCCGTCCCTATGTCCCTTTGTATGCTTAGATCTTTAAAACTACGCAACGGATTTTGATGCGGTTTTTATAATAGATAGAGGGATTCAAGAGGAAGGTTTATTTGTATAATACATATGCATAATATAGCCGTGCGAAGCCGGAGCGGGTCGCTAGTTTAGATATAAATTAACCAATGCGTAAGTGATAGTTAGTTAATTAGTAGGCCTGCGAACAGTAGACTTCGTGCGTCTTGCACGACGACACATTTTGTTGAGTTGGCGTAATTTTTCTTACAAAACCCTATACAACCTGTAAAAGAGTACCAAAATACATACATTACTGACACAGGAAAGAAACTTTAGCAAACAAATCTTAGAATCGAACCCGCAACCTTCTGCGTCACAGACAGACGTTCACCCGCTTGAGGTCACAAAAATATCCAGTGGTAAGTATACCTATTTTCCCCCAAAAACAATTACCGTGAACCGGAATTATTATTTAGAAAAAAAAATGGAAATTTTCATGTTACTTTCCTCAAACTTCATAATCGGGGCAATGAATAGACAGACAAACAGACAGAGTAATATAATTAGTAGGGAGTATTGCGATACTAACCTAGTACCCAGCTATAGGTAAGTAACTATAACCAATAGGTATACCTATATGTATACCTATTGGTTATAGTACAACAATGTGGTAACAAGATGGATGAGGTACGAATAGCACAAACAATGCGCGAGAAAATTCGGTTAATGTTAACATTTCATTAGAAGCATTCTACGCTACGTACCTACCCACCTTTATTATAATGATGTAGGTACGTACGTATAAGTACATAAATCTCTATGTGTATACAATGTGTCTCGGCGAGGGTAGAGTTGTTAGGTCTAGACATCTAGGCGAACAACTTTAGGTATTTGAACCTTATATTTCGGAAATTCTGAGGCAATGTTCAGCCGAAAGTTTCCTGTTTTTATTATAGAAACCAAGGATCAAGGACCTCTTAGTTATTTTCAATTTCAAGTTTCAAATGTTTATTGAGTGTGGACTATTATTTTAAACATCGAATGCCTTTTTTCCCCAGCTGATTTTCTAGGGAAAACTATACTTACTCCAATTAAATAAATAAAAACAGCGTTAATTCGTAAAACAAACATGTGAAATGTCCTAATTTCATCTGAAAGTATGCGTAAGAACGATATTTTCCCTTATAATTTTTTTAAAGTTCGAATGTCTAAAAATCGTAGAACAAAAGTCTAAAAAGCCCCCTTGATACATTAACCTCGTTTAAACACATTGTATACACTTACTGTTTGTCCCAAAGTAACCGAACAAGTTGTAATGAAAACGTATGCTCCGGTATAGTGGTATATAGGAGCTTTTTAATCCTACAGTACTTGTATTGAAAGTACCTATTTTTCCCGAGTATCAAAAAATGATCAAATCAAATCAAATATCTTTATTTACCACAACAACAAAAAATATAAAACAACAATTATGCGACTCTTCCTCTTGCGTTAGTTAGAAAACTGTAGAATAGAACTGATGAAAGTATACTCCACCGACCACACCGTTCACCCGACCGGATACTGAGGGTACTCAAACTGTTGAGGAATTCACCCCCTCTGGGTGTATATTTCTATTAGTCGCTTAAGAAAAAAGTTTTTTCAGTCTCAACGTCAAAAAACGGCGAATATTTTTCGAAATTTTCGTAAATTTTTAATCTCTTCAAAAAGTACCAGTCCGATTTTCAAAATTCCAAAGCCATACGATACTTTAGACCCATGCGGTCATTTCGAAACCTCTCGCGACCTCGTATCTTTAAGATTCTAGAAAATATGGGCAATTTGCACTTTTCACGATTTAGGCACCCTTATCCTTGATTTGAAAAACTCAATGGTAAAAAACCATTGCAGTTGATAACAGTAACAGTTTAACGTCTAATTATACCTATTCATGACATATTTTAATTGCTTCTATTTTTCCGTTGTTTACAACTCGGAATGCAATCTAAAGAACATTTTTAAATCGTATCTGGGTCATGTATCTAAGAGGAAGTTGTTACAATGATTTCATTAATTAACCTGTATCATGCTAGAAACGGACACTATATAAATGAAGAGTTCACATCGTACCTAGTTCATTACTTGCTGATTAAATATGAGGCCGGTTTATGTGACGGTGGTGTTATGTTGCGTGGCGTTCCTCGCAGTGGTCGTTGTCGACGACGTCGATGCCCGGGCTCTCATCTTACCGCAGATGGAAGAAAAACTCATTGTAGAAACTCAAGATCTCGGATTAAGTAATACTTTCCACGGCCTGGTGAGTGTATTTATATATTATAACGCTTAAAAACATTTGTGTGATGTTAAATATTGTAAAACAATAAAAAAATATCATCAAAATTGGACGGGGTGAATATCGTCCAACGATTTAAGAACCTCCGTCTTTTTTGAAGTCAGTTAAAATAAAATAAGGCATCTGTAGCGAAATTTTTAAAATCATTTAATGTTAGATTTTGTAAACAAAGCGAACTATATATTTTTTCCATCTCCGTCCGTTCGTACCGTGTTTTTTATAAAATGTATTTGTATTATGCTAATTTAACAGCTTTCAGTGAACGAATGAATGAAATACTGAATTACATGTTACCTATCTTTGCAGATCTAAAATTTTAAAAGATATTTTTAATGTACAAATATAAGCGATATCAAATATTTTTTTGCCATTTTATTTCAATATTTATGTTAATAAGTATGAAACAGTACCTTGAGTTGTGATTAAAACGCTTTTTATTTCAGGGCATGGGAAACTCGGGAGGTAGTCGCAGAAAGAGAGAAGCCAAAGGAGGCGGAGCGATGCCTACTAGGAAGGGATAATTCGTTTTACATTCTGATTATATTCATATACTATCACAATGCAAAATGTAATAACAAAATAATAAATAGTGTTCGTAGTTTGCTTATTTATTTGAAAATATGTATTAAATTATTTTCCTTTGAAGCGTCCGAGACATGTGGCAACAAGTTTGTGTTCTCGCCTTGATCCTTAAAAATGTAAATAGGAATATGAGCTTTATGATATCATTTTCATTAATATTAGTAGGTCTGAAGTTGCCTGAGGAGCGTGTTGATAGTAAAAGAAGTCCGGACATTTAGTATGGGAGCTTGGCATAGTGATTTTATTTTTGTGCTGTGCATTTCAGTGGCATTATGACAGTGAACAAACAATGTTGCAAAAAAACTTTTTAACTCACACGATTTGTATTCATAGTAATTATTTTCCCGGGTCTTAATCGCGTATTTTTTTGTTTTTTATTTCTTTTACCTCGACGTTTTTGTTTTTTATTGCTTTTACCTCGACGTTTCGACTATGTTACAATAGTCATGGTCGCGAGGAGACTGGAGCAAAATAAAACAAATAACGTTTTCGTCTTGGAAACGGGATATTTCCTGGAGAGGAGAGGTTCGGTGTGAAGACATTACAAAATGAGTAGTAGGTACGTACCTAGGTACAGTGATTTTTCAAAAATCTGTTTAAAATACGTTTCCGAGACGTTTTAGAGGTTCAGTGTGAAGGCATTATTTGTTCGCCGTAATACCTACTATTGATTGGCATGAGTCTCGAAACCGAGGCATTTTAAGTTACTATGCCAAAATGTCCAAAAGCTTTTCAGCCCTAAGGAGAATCGCATTCACTGACAGCTGTCATGTCAAATTATGGCTTCGCACGGCTTGTGCATATAGTCAGTATCAAGTTTAGTAATATATTGCAAATATAGTCCGATTTTCAAAAACGGGCTCAAACAGAAAAAAAAACTAAAACTATTCACAATTCTATTGAACCATGTTTTTAGTATTTCGTGATTTCTAAGAGTGGAAAATAGATATAAGCATTTAAAATCACCTGTTTTTAATTTTCTACCTAAGAATCTGACGCCATTACACATTAGGAACTTCAACAACCTAACCTACTTGCTTTAGTAGGTATATGGTCGAAGGGTAACACCAAAGAATAACCATTATGACTTCGCACGCCAGAGTTATGACTTAGTAGGTTTTTCTCAGTAATCTAATTCGAGTAGATATTATATTGAGTTCAAGATAACTTGTAAAATAAATATAAAGACAAAAACGATCAAAGCGACGCGTCGCTTTGATCGGCCGCGGCGCAGCGCGATCACACGTCGCGACGTGTGATCGCGCTGCGCCGCGGCCGCCCACGCCCTGTCGTGGTTTTGCTAATGTGGTTTTATGCAGCCGTGCGGTCAGTGTCGTTCTTTGTGTTAAAAAACTGGCGAGATATGCTTGCATTTTTAATTATTTTAACCTTTTAATTAGTATTATCTTTTGTTATTTAATTATGTTGTTGTGATAAGATAAAAAGTGTTGCAAAAATTTTAATGTAAAACTACGGAATTTACGTCGTTTCCCAGTGTTGGATTAACTCATTAAAAATCTTCTTTTTCAGTTTTGCGACGTATTTCAGTTTTGAATACAAATAGCAAAAACCTAAAAAACACTACATCTTTGGTCCGAACCTTCTAAAATGATCAGGTAGTTAGTATGGACTCTCTCATTCACTCTCGTAATTAGGAAGAATTCGATATCTTCGCAATAAGAAGATTTAAGGGTTTAAGACTTATTTAGCCCCTGGAAAAAAACCCCGTCTCGGGACTAAATAAGTTACTTTCAACCCTACGGTAACAATGTAACTAATCTAGCTAAATTTGCATACGCATTTATAACGATGGCCCGAATAATAGACCAACAGCCCTCATCCCTCTCTGAACTTGCACCTTCGGTCGTATCTTATGACGTCATCAGTAACTTCAAATTATAAAAAAAATGTATTAATATAAATACGTGATTCGGACGCATTATCAACATGGGCTAAGCGGAGGTTAAATATAAAGTATGGCTACTGTTCTATCTGCCGAAAATAGCTCGTCCGATAGCAAGTCGGCGAGCTATCGGCGTATAGATTACTTCAGCTAACCGCAAGTATTTAATTCCCGCTGTACCTACATTCTTTGCAAACAGCGTTTTCTCAAACAAAATAAACTTTTCCAAGTTTTTTAATCACAACGTTAATCCGTTCTAGTCGGTTTATATCTTTAGATCGTGAGTTACTATGTTTATTTTATTTATATAGGCGTTCAGTTTTCGGTTTATTTATAAAAGCCTTATTATAGATTCTTAGGTCGAAATTTCTCTTTCGATCAAATATTTTAGAATCTAAAGACCACTCAAAATCGTCCTAAAAAACTAAAGGCAAACCCTTCAACCAAAAATGACTTTTTTTCATGAGATCATTTCTACAAGTCAGTATTACAATATTTTTAAGCAACTAAGCATTTGTCTCACTCCTGGCTTGTGTTCTTAGAAGATTCTACCCACTATAAACCCATGGGTGCTAATCCATCATGCGGAACCTGCGAGGGTGTTCATACAAGTAAATTAAAAATCTCGTACGGAACCAGTTGAGAAACTTCTGTTCCATAGAAGCCGAAGCGGTTTGCTCATTAAACTGATTTAAACTGATAATTATAATATACTAGCTGCCCTCCGCGGTTTCACCCGCGTAACTCCCGATCCCGTGGGAATATCTGGATGTAAGCTATCCTATCTCTCAAGTTGGATCGAACTGCACATGGTGTGCGAATTTTATTATAATCGGTTAAGTGGTTTAGGAGTCCATTGAGGACAAACATTGTGACACGAGATTTATATATATTAAGATATCATAATCTGCATGTCCGATAGTGTATTATGCTTACCCTACAAACACTGTGACATTTCTTACTACCCCTTTGACTTAGAGTGTCTCATTAACCTCTGTGGCGCGTCGGGCGAACACCCGACTGCGACGCAGAAGGTTGCGGGTTCGATTCCCGCCGGGAACAAGTATTTATGCTGACCATAAATTCTTGTTTCTGGTTCTGGGTGTTTCCTATATGTATAATATGTATATATTTACAAAAAAAAAAAAAAGTATATAAGTAGTTTATCCGTTATCTGGCACCCATAACACAAGCATTAAGTTGCTTAGCTTGGGGCTGGATGGCGATGTGTAATATGTCCTGAAATATTTATTTATTATTTATTTATTAACCCGTTCTCTATAATTATAACAATGCACAAAAAGCTTTTAAAGTTAAAAGAGAAGCATCGCTCTGGTCGATGTTCTAATTGGATAAGTAATCCGAGCTGCACTCATAAAATGTTCAATGTTTGTTAGTGAATTTACCACGAATCGAAACAATATGGTGTTTTACTAAGGGATAGTACCTACTCGCACTAATTAGTACATGATGCACTGTTAATTGGAAGTAAAACAGTTTGTACCGCAAATTGATTGATGCAAGCTTGCCGCAGCTATCCGGCATGAAAGCGCGTGCGGTCGCGCAGGTCACTGCGACCCATTGAGATAACCAGTGGAGTGAGCGTGCGGGGGTGCCGCACTCACCAAACGTACGCTATATTGCGCGGATGCAACGAAAATTTTGGCCAGTCGTGTCAGTTCATCGCGACGTACGCACGTCACGCGTTCCCGGTTTAAAGCCCAAAAAAAATGCCTAGTTGTGCAATTAAATGGTGTGGAAAGTATACCACTGCCTAAAGTTACACAAAGGATGGAATAACATTTCTCAGATAAGTGATTTTGTTCAATTAGTGAAAATATTCCTTTATTTTAATTTCCTTAGGCGCTCCCTTTGATGGCTTTCATGTTGTCTCTTTCTGATACACTGATTATGCAGTTAGGCTGTCGTCTCTTTCTTACTCACTAGTGATGTTTGCAGCATCTAAACGATTTTTATCGACAAAAGCTTTTATTTTATAACTTATTTGTAAAAAGATAATTTGTTTCTTTTAAAATAAAACTCGTTTGTTGTTTGTAATGATAGATGTATTTTTTTACGTTCTGAACATTGCAGATTTCCAAACGACGACGCCGAGAAAAAAGAACAATGGATCACCGCCACTTATAGAGAAAAATATTTCCCAACAAAACACAGTGTTATATTATGTGCCAAACATTTCACACTAGATTGCTACGAAAATTTAAAAAATAATAGACGCCGATTATATTGGTCCTCAGTACCTACATTTTTTTTTGTAAATAATCGTCGCGACACCACACTTTTCAATGCGAAATAGAAAAACGAAACGAAAAAAACACGCGCACGCCGCACGGCTTACAACTATAGCAAAAAGTGTCGTTACAACTTTTGATCTTATTTTTTCCGTTTCGTAACGCGCGATAAGGAACTGCGTTCCAAAAAAACTGTCGGGAAATGCTTGCATTTTTTTAAAATTATTTTTCATTACTCATACTCCGAAAGTGGGTCTAAATATGCCTGAAGAGCGTGTAGAAAATAAAACTTCCAGTCCTAGGGCTTTCCGCTTTCACTGACAGCTGTCATGTCAAATTATGGCTTCGCACGACTTGTGCAATCTGCATGTAGCCAGTATCAGTATCATTACGCATTAGAAACTTCAAAAACCTAACCTCCTTGCTTTTTTTTTTACACTAAAGAATAATAATTATGGCTTGGCACGGCTCATGCATACTGCCAGAGCTTAGTACTTACTTATTTTTCTCAGTAATCAAATTCAAGTAGGTATATTTAGTTCAAGATATCTTATTTAATAAAATAAATGTAAAGACGAAAATGGTCAAAGCGACCTACGACCATGCCGCGCCGCCCGCGCCTTGTCGATGTGTTACGACAGGGCGCGGGCGGGGCGGGCGGTCGGTAAGAGTATCAGGTAGTATGGACACATGAGTACCTACTCATGTGATATGGAGTCTCATTCACTCTCGTTGTTAGGAAATTTTTTATGTATTATTCGTAATGAAAAGCACAGTGTTTACCTCGGGTGAAAGACTCATTAAGTCCCTCGAACTATTAGCGCCCTCGCTACGCTCGGGCGCCAAACTCCGTCTCGGGACCTGTAATGAGTGACTTTCACACCTAGGATAACAATGAACTATTAAACGTATTATTTAGTATTATCTTTGTTATTTTTAAATGTTTTTGTGTTAAGTTTAATGTAGTTTTTCTTTCACCCCTAGGGTAACAATGTACTATTTACTTTTAATAAATAAAGATTATTAAAATTTCATCACCTGTTTTTTTAAATCAAACCAAAATCTTTATTTTTTACATCGCAAACGTCCACAGCTCGGCTGGACAAAATCAGTCCTCTTCCACAGAGCCCACATTGTGGCAAAAATATCGATATCGATATTTTTGGTCATTAGTGTTTTGGAACCCCTAGAGAAACAATGGTTCCTTGACACATGTCTTGAATGACGGAACTTGCTATACATTACCGAGTTAGTTTAATGTTTGATCCGATACGAGCTTATGGACCAGCGATGTTTAGCGATCTGCGCCGTTGATGCCAATAAACTTACCCCTCCCCCCGCCATAAATCGGTGAGATGTATTCCTTACAAAAATGTACCTACGCGCTCTCCACTGGTTATCTCAATGCTGCGACCTGCACACTATATGGGGTCTGCGGCTTCTGTGATAGGTATGCACTATGCACCGTTCACTTTGTTCCATTACAAGCTTGTCCACAAAGAGACAGTGGAATTTTCGAAGTGAAAACTTATTAAGGCGCGTTGATCGATTTTTGGTACAAATGTTTGCAGTTTAAATGATATGTAGATAGCTACATAATCATTTAAATTGCAGTCTGTCAGTGCTATTTAATAGTTTTAAGTTTACACTTCTGTCGGCAGTCCCCATAACTATGTATTTTTTTTAAATATTGTCGTGTATAAAATATATTCATGTTATCTTTAAAAAGGTCTTGGAAAGGCTTTATAACATGAAGTTATACTTATAACTTGAACTAATACAGGTGAACCCGACAAGCGCAGCTAGTTAAAACAAAATAACTAGTAAATCTCGTGAGCAAAAATTTTGAGGAGTTTTGTATAAAAATATGGTTCCAGTAATTCTGTTAATATCTGTGGGAGCATCGCCATCCGTTCAAATGTAGTTAAAGGGTCGATTTAAAGGTATATATATAAACGTGTGCAATTTACTATGAAGTGCCATTCTGCTCATCACTCCTATTCCTCATTAAATCTTCACCAAATTTTTATGAGACCAATTTGAAGTTATTCCTTTGCAATAATCATCGAAATCTGAAGGCCGAAATGTCCAGGGGGAGGGGTTTGCCCCTTTTTAGAGGATCCTGTATTGGATCGTATCTTACAACCGATCCCGAAAATATCCATAAATACTCAAATTTTTCCGGACTTGAAGCAAATACGCTTCGTTCGCTCGGTCGATTAATTAAATGTTTAAAACCTCTTTGTAAATAAAAGGTCCTTTGACTCTGAGTGTCTCATTATCCCATTGTGCATACAAACACAACTTATATGAAAAGGTTGAATGTTTCGTATCGCTAAGCAAAGTATTCCGCTAGATGGCGCTTGTTTTCCCCGAAAGTATTGTTTTATTTTATTTTGCTATAATTGACGTGGAATTAAAGTATTTGTATATATATTGCCTGTTTTCTAGTTTGCTCTGAACATATTTCAAACATAATTTAATTTTTTGGAAGTCACATTTTAATGTATTTCCAAAGTACAATTTTTAACTCTTGTCACGATATAAATGACACGCACACATACAAAACAATAAACTGTAGCAACTATAGACTATATTTGACGTAGTCCTACAGATACCGATTGGTGTAGTCATTTAGAGCGGCGGGGTAGTGTTCTGAAGAGCCCCAGTTCAAATCTCGATACAAATAGAATTTTTTTTTGAAAATATATTTTTGAATAAATTTTCTAAAACAGGATCAATTTTATGGTAGGTACTGTTAGTAATCTTTTTTTTTAAACTAGGACGAATTCTGAACGATGCAAATTGTACTAGGTCTGAATGGAAAGAGAAAAATAAAGACAAAGTAATGTACAAAAAGGTTTATTTATTTAAAATTAGTTCTATCTTATCATCTTATATCGGGGACTGACATAGCCAGCAACACTTCGACCCCTTGGGATCGATTAACGCAGTGATCCCACTAAGAGGAAAAATCCTATGTTTTTCGGTTTGGGATATAGTTTCTCTGACATCACCGCAGGTTCTGCAGTCAATATTAGAAGTTATCTTCATTTTTAAAAGCATGGTTTTGTAACGCCATGTCAAGGCACCAATCACAGCTCGTGCTTTGCTTTTTCCGTTATTCAATATAAATTTAGAAGCCCCTCTGGGCCTGCTACCTATGAATTTCTTCGAATGTAGTAGCCCTTCACTGATTTCCCACTCTTGCGTGTGTTTCTTATCAACGTAATCCTTTACGGCCTTTGTGATTGTGCATGCTGGCAGGCCCGTACATGGTTCTGGTTCAAGCATAGCACTTGCCGATCCTGTTCTTGCAGCTCATCAGTCTTCTCATTTCCTGCTATTCCTTCATGGCCTGGGACCCAGAGTAGTCGTAGTTTGTTCCTACGGCCCAACTTGTGTGGATAGGTTACCCACCTTGAGGGGTATACTTGTGAAATAATTCAATCACTTACAAGACACTAAAATTCCCTCAAGGTTTATTTTCAGTAGGTGCTCAGATGGATGATACTTTAAACACAATAGTAGGAATATATTAAATGATTATAATATTTTATTTTTGGTTTTTCTATTTACTGACTACTTGACATCTCTGTTGACTCTCCGTTGCCTAGGTAACAAGCGCGCATCTAGTGCGAGGCAAAGTATCGACTGGGTGTATGTTACCAGTGTGTACAACAAACAGTATCAAAAAAACAACAAGACTGCTTGGTTTGTTTCTCACGAATTACTATACTTCATTTATATTTTATTATATTTTTATACTATTAATTAAATGCAAACAAGTACAAATGTTTATTTATTTATTATATATACGTAAAGTGATAATTTGATAAGTCTATCAAAATAATGTATAATTCAAGTATCAAAAGTGACGCGACAGTGCCAAAAGTTACATAAAATCTTGCAGGTGTAGGTCTGGCAGCACTGAGTTGAATATCATGCAATTGAAATTATTTTGATTTTTTATTAGACAGATTAGACGGAGAGGCAACGTCGCCCTTATCCAGCAAACTGTATTGCGGCTCTGCTCTAGCGTAATTGCGTGTTCCTGCTTCCACACACAACGCGACAACGTCGCGTGTTTCCACACATCTATGCGTCACCTCACACTATGACCATACGTCAATATAACCATGCACTACCACATACGTAAAATTGGTCTCTTTTTTCACGCTGAAACAGAGTACTTCCTGGATGTTAAACAGTGATATTTTTGGTCTGCCCCTACAATAGCTTAAATTAGGCCTACTTTAAGTCATAATAAGTTAAATATCTCAGTATAAAACGTAGGAATCTCTAAAACATTTAGTAGGGAAAACGTACCACCTTAAGCTTATTGTATCTGTAAGCTTTTTATCTATAAGTCGATGTTTTAATTGGAAAATGTACAAGCCGAGCTTCATTCATATTTTATTTAAACGTGATTAAAATTTCATTCTTTGTGAGAGAATTTATGTTTTCGAAATCCTCTTTGTTAATGTTGTAGGTATAGGAATTAATTAACTTTCGTGGAACCTTATTCATTCATTGCTCGGTATTTTAATAGCATTGTGATGAATTTTGAGGTTTTCTAGTTCGTATATTCGACGTTAACTTAGTACGAGTTATGTATGTTAAACTGACCGCCAGAGTGAATGAAATTCACATATTATTGTATTTATATTAAATTAAATATAACTAACTACTATTGGAGTAGTTTATCGTTGATATATTTTTGACTCTCAACTTGTTTAATTTTATGTGAAGAGTAAAATTTTTGCTCTAACACATGTGTGTTTAGTACCTATTGTCATAAAAATCTATAAATGTTCGAACTCCCTATTAATAGGGTTCAACACTTTAAGAATAGAAGTGGTTTGAAGGGCATTTATGTTTTTAATATCACTAAGCCTTCGGTTTATTTAATTTGAACCGTGAACAAGCAATAAGCATATTACGTATATTTTCCTCGAGAAGTCGAGACGACGTAATTGAATTTTCTTTTAGTCCTACCTCCGATGTCTCGTTGTATTTGAGATCTCAGATATTAAAAAAATATTTCAGGTATAACATTCTTTACTATTTTAGCAAATATACGTATTAGGTTATTTTTAGAACTGGCAGCGCCCTGCAGTTTTACACACTCGTGGTTTAATCCCGTGAGATATAAATCGTATTTTATAAATCTACTAGCTGCCCTCCGCGGTTTCACCCGCGTAACTCCCGATCCCGTGGGAATATCGGGATGTAAGCTATCCTATCTCTCAAGTTGGATCGAACTGCACATGGTGTGCGAATTTTATTATAATCGGTTAAGTGGTTTAGGAGTCCATTGAGGACAAACATTGTGACACGAGATTTATATATATTAAGACGAGATTTATATATATTAAGATTTCAGTTAAGACTCAGACAGAACCTAAACGCAACACGTTATAGTAATTTATATCAGTGACAAATATAAAAAAACACATCTAACAAAATCTTTGTACAATAACATACCTACAACAAAAATATCAATATAAAGTTACTACAGAATAATAGTTTTATTCAATACAAACGAAAATACCTCTGAATAAGTAATTGAATTGGTTTTAACTGAATTGCATGCAACCATTCTGGTTTTTATACAAAATTTTAATCCAACAATATCCTAATAATTTATTTTTCAGTTATTTAAGATCTAATTAAATTGCTTAAAATATATTTCACATCTCGTCCGACGACATTAGCTCATTTATGTTTAAAGTTTGCTGCATTTATTTACGGATACTCTCGGAAGGGATGTCCATGAATATTTTTAAAACAATATGTCTCGGCTTGGTCCAACTTTGTTCGGAAGCTGTCAATAGTGGTTATTTCCTTCCTTCAGTTCAATGTTTCTATTATACTTGAATGAGATAAGTTTAACATTGGTTTTACAACGCAGTAATACATAAAGGTACAAGCCGCGGTGTAAAGTATGTATTACTACTACCTGTTTAAATATGTATGGGTAAATAAATAAATATTTCAGGACATATTACACATCGCCATCCAGCCCCAAGCTAAGCAACTTAATGCTTGTGTTATGGGTGCCAGATAACGGATAAACTACTTATATACTTTTTTTTTTTTTGTAAATATATACCTATTATACATATAGGAAACACCCAGAACCAGAAACAAGAATTTATGGTCAGCATAAATACTTGTTCCCGGCGGGAATCGAACCCGCAACCTTCTGCGTCGCAGTCGGGTGTTCGCCCGACGCGCCACAGTGGTCGTCAAACACAGGTATGTGTGTTTAAATAGCAAATAATGAAAGAAAATGTCTTCTGTTTCTATGTCAGATTGTTGATAATATTTAAAAGACTCTCGTTGGACGGTGCGGTGGGAATAAGGGTCAGATTTAGCCGGACGGAATAGTTGGACCACCACCCCGCACTCCATTCACGGGCTAATCTTCCACGCATCGTCAGAAGGTTTATCTTCTCGCTATCCTAATCGTTTTAATGCAACATTTTGTACAATGTTATGAGATACTTTGATTTACGATTGTATTTGTATATTTTCGTAATAGTACTTACCATTATTGTACCATTATTACTGTACCATTATTATGATTAGTTTAAGGTTGTACGTATAAAAGAAAAAAAGAAAAGTAGGTAATATGATTTGTATAAATGAAATACCTAGTAAATTTTTCAGTACCTATTCATCTAAGAAAGTAACCACAGCAGCGGCAACCTGTGCAATTGCACTATGTTCCGACTTAGGTACCTTTCGTATAGAAAAAGATTTATTGCAATTTCTGAGGAATCTGCGATGCCATCTATTTAAAATGGTTTTACAAAACACTGTAACCTTAGTAGAAGATACAACGAGTATGTATCGGGTAAACATTGTCTGATCGTATAGGTACTTATGTTTACGAAGTAGAATCGCATGTGTTTCATCTAATAGAGATTAACTTTAGCCGGATATTGAAAATCTAATCGTCAATGCGACTGAATGTATCGACGTTAAAATTATACAAGCACTGTATGAAAGAAATATACAACGATTATCATTATCAGTGTCATCACCGTCGGTAGGTACTACATGTGGTACTACGGCATCACCTTTGCCATGACATTTCGTCTTGTTAACCGAGAATATCAATACAAGAGAAAATATCTTCATTGTTTAGAATACAACAAATACTATACTCAAAGATTGGATCTCGTTCAGAGACAACTTCTTAAGTCGCGGGTTTCATTTGGAAGTCTAATGTCGTTCTATCTATTACCATAGAAACTATTATAATAGAATATGAGTTGGGCGTTACTTCTCTGTACTCGATAAAAATAATAACATATTTTTCAATTACTTTTGTACAAGTGATATAATTTATTTAATTTTTAGTTACGATCTAAGCATACCTACAACATGCAATGAGCATCCCCTATATCAATCTAATTGTTTCTTGTGTTAGTGATACCATTCATCAACTACTTAACTACTCGACAATTGTTTCACATCAATAACAACAATAATAACAATAAAATAAAAAACAAAATAATCTTTAATAATCCGGATTTATTCGTTCCACTTCCTGAGAAAATAACAAAGTATAATACTTTGGTTTTTCAATACGTAGAGAAATGTTTTTGTTATATTTTTCCTAATTGGTCTACTTATTAGCCCCCCCCCCCCGCACGGACACGAGAAAGGTCTCCGTCCACAATACTCGATCAAGACACATAGGTACTACTAGATGTACTGGACCTGTACCAGGTACCAAACAACTTACTAACTGAAATATTCCTATTCATTACATTTATTTGTGGTGATTTGTTAAGTTAATCAATAACTACCTTTTCAATATTAACAGTAGGAAATCATTCAATATTTAAATTAAGTTAGCTTATTTTAATAAAATATGCACTGAATTTACCGGAAATTCCTTTGTGCCATGATTGGCTTTTGAGTAACGCAAACCGCCTCGTGTTAATATCGTGTAAATTAATTATACTTTATTGAAAATAACCAGAGCCGTGACGGCAAGGGGGGGGGGAGGGGGGGGGGGAAGGGGGGGTGTAGTTGTGAATATACATTTGCCAATAAGTGACTGAGAAATTAAGAATTTTGGATTATATAGGGTTATTGGAAATTAATTGACACGGCGTTAAGGGCTTCTTATGTGCACCTTAACAAACAACTTTTGTACTACGACTTTTGAAAATTCGAAAAAAAAAAAATGAAACTTTTGGGGTTAGGTTTACCTGAAAATCAGCTGTTCCTTACACGGGGAGGTCATTAACCTTAAAATTTTACTTATTTTTTATGATTTATGTACTGTTCTTAGTCTGATTGACCTATGTTTTAAAAAATCAGCTGTTTTTCGTATTTCCATAACCTCAAAATTTTCATTTTCTTTTTCGAATTTCTAAAAGTCGTAGAACAAAAGTTGATCGTTAAGGTGCACAGAAGAAGCCCTTAACGCCGTGTCAATTAATTTCCAATAACCCTGTATATATTAGGCCATGTTTAAAAACCTAATTGGTAAAAACATTTTAGAATTAAGCAAAATTAGATCGATGTATTTTCAGTCTGATGATAATACATTCTAATGGGAGGTAGTATTTAATTATAACAAAATTTTCCCGTTGAACGATTGTGTTACGTTAATTAAGTAAATATTTTCTACTTTAAATCTGCCTTGTTTTTCCTTTCGTATTCTAAGAATATTTTGTTGTTTACAAATTTAAGTGCTAATTGGTGGATTACGATCTCCTAAATTTATAATTTACTAGAATTTTTACTTGATGTGAATTCTCAGTAATCTTATAATTCGCTTTCTGTTTCTACGTTAAGTTTTTAAGCTTAAGTATTTTCAAATATGAAAATATATGAAAAAGAATTCAAAATGAAGCGATTGAGTTAAGGTCGTTGCATAGATAGATAGATAAATTCTTTATTGCAGTCACCATTTACATACGTGACGGAACGTGATATTTTTATATGAAACGATGTCAAGAAATTGTCGCGGCCCGTCCGGCACGATAATGATCACGTTACGTATGTTAAAATTCCACGAACACTATAAGAACTATGTACGTCACGTCTTCGTCCCGTCCGAGTTTTTTCCCGTTACGTATGCAACATTTTTTTTATTTAAATAAGATTAAAATTTTACCAACAAATGCGTCACATACTATAACCGCCTGACTAAGGGACGACCTACAAAGACGTCATAGCATCGAGCACATACCCCAGTAGAGGGGTAACGTGGGTCACACAACACCGAAACTAATCAATGATTCACCGCTGATGTGATGCACTTTACTACATAGTATAAAACAAAGCCGCTTTCTCTGTCCCTATTCCCTATGTATGCTTAAATCTTTAAAACTACGCAACGGATTTTGATGTGGTTTTTTTTAATAGATAGAGTGATTAACGAGAAAGATTTTTAGATATAATACATGCATAATACAGCCGTGCGAAGCCGGGGCGGGTCGCTAGTTTACAATAAAATGAAATATTTTACATTGTTTTATTCAAACAACAACCAGTAAGGTAGAATAAAATATACAATCTTTGTATTGAATTCATAAGACTTATTTTATATTCAATTTCTTCTGTAACCACTAAATTGATTGAATTAATATGTTATACAAAATGTACATTTTCCATGTTTTGCCACCAAACATTTCGGTAATAATAATTTTCGTTATGAATCTGTTATTTTAATCCCTTATTCCAAAGCTTAATTGTGATCAAGGTGGATAACGAAGGCACACATTGACGTCACAAATACCTACACATTTCATTTTACTTAAAAGATTTCTGTAAATGAAAATTATTTGAAATTGTATACCAAACAAGATTTCAAATCGAAGCCCCGTTCTCGGAGCGTGCCATAGTGCACAGATATCCACAGTGTGACAACAGTAGGTCCTATTATACAGATAAAGCTGTGGTTAAGCCTCGTATTGGTTTGAGTACGTGCCACGACATAAGTACTCAGACTACATACTCCATTGTGGCGACAAACAATTGTGTATTACCTACCAACATCCCACATGTTTGTTTACACACATACTAAAGGAAGTTGGATGCATTTTATTCTACTCCCAGGTGATCCCTTTATGCATTCGGTCCCATCGATATTTTGTTATATCTGTATTTAGTCCTTTAGAGTATGAGACGCTGTACTGCGATTCAAAATCTGCTCGATTAAATCTATGACATGACAAAAATTTAGACGCGGATATTTCAGGGGGTTATTAACATGCATAACATGGCTATCCTAACTTTGTACGGTTTTGGATGTATAAGTATAACACCTAACGGCCTATAAACTTGACCTACTGTTAGGTACCTATACATGAACTGTGTCAATGTTCACTAATTGCCAAGCTCCACAAATGTTGTAATGTTACTCTTCATAACAAACATTTTAATAAATACGTAAGTTAGTAAGTACTTCTCTTCTTCTATTGTTTGTTCTCGACTTAATTGATTGGTAAGCTAATATTCTACGTCTACAATGGGTTAACATTTAATTTTACGATATTAAAACTTAGATTATAGCATTCTCATTGCATAAAGATATAACATTTGTATATGAAATAATAATACTCTACAACTACTGAACTGATTTAGATGAAACTTGATATGTTATGATAATAATATATTAATATATTAAAACCTTAAAAGTGACACAGCTAACACGTTATTCCCTCACGGGATCGGGACTTACGCGGGTAAAAAACGAGGGCCGCTGCTAGTATAATCTTTATATATAAAAATGAATCGCAAAATGTGTTGGTAAGCGCATAACTCAACAACGCCTGGACCAATTTGGCCAATTCTTTTTTTAGAATATTCCATAAGGTACGAGGATGGTTCTTACGGAGAGAAAATATTAAAAAATTGCCTGAAAATGTCTAAAAACAACACTTTTCTATACTCCATACCATACAAACGATTCGTAATAATACAAGTCAATAAGAACTTTAATACCATAACATAAAGTTCAAGTTTTAATGGAGAGGTGCCGGGAAGGCAAAACAATTGAGTGACGTATAAATATTGATGTCAATCGTGTCGCGGTGTTAGTTGCTAAAACGGCTGAACCGATTTGTATGATTTTTAACCCCCAACGCAAAAACGACGGGGTGTTATAAGTTTGACGTGTCTGTCTGTGGCATCGTAGCTCCCGAACGGCTGAACCGATTTTGATTTAGTTTTTTTTTATATGGCAAAACAACGTTTGCCGGGACAGCTAGTAATCTATACATATAACTGATCGTAGATACCTGAAACTTGGAGGTTGTGTTCTTGCATGACGTAGGCATCGGATTAGTAAAGATTTTTCGAAATTCTACTCCTAAGGGGGTGAAAAAGGGGGGACAAGTTTGTATGGAACAACGTGATGCCTTTGTCCATTTTTGACTTCTACGCGGACGAAGTCGCGGGGAAAAGCTAGTAACATTATATTTTTCGACCGCGAACATTAGTGATTTTAACCAAGTTTTAACCATTACAAACGATAAGTTTCTTGTGTGGGTATTTTTCTCATTGGACGTGTTACGAAGCCATCGATACAAGATCAGCTTTTGATACGTTTGCAGTTGTTAAGACAATGACAATATGACTTTAAGGAAATAAATAACTGCACATGCAGAATAAATTGATAAAAATAATACCTATTTGTTTATGTTTTCGCAACTGAAACTTATAACAATCGTCATATTCAAAAATAGCAGGCACCAGGGTGTAATTCACAACGTAACTACAATCGTAGCAATATAATATCTCGGTATGTTGGTGAGGTAGGTCGCACGTCGCGAGTCGAGACACGGTATAGTACCTACCGCACCGAGAGGACCATCAACATGATGTAAACATACCAGCAATATACCGAGCGTTTTACACGCACTCTCATCGAGGTTTTTAACAATTTGCTTATTTTTACGGATGAAAATAAAAAATGTTGTTGACACCATTGTTTAATTTCTCCCCATTTATCTATACTTTACACCCCTCGAGGCCTGTTAACGTTTATATTATACGACACGGTTTAATTATTAAACATTTTCAAGTGAAATTCAAACAAATTGATAATGTTTGAATTCGAGTATTGCATAGAAATGAGAGAAACGTTCGGACTGGAATACATCTACAGGTGAATTAATATTCATAAATATTAATTTGAATTGAGTCTCCTATGATGTCCCGGGGATTATATAATGTGTTTCAGCGAAGGTAATGTGATCAGAAAGTGGGTCGGTTTACACGTCTAGGCAAGTAACTTTCGTTCTACAATTTAAAAGACATTCGAACCTTTTTTCTAAATGTTACATATTTACCAGAAAAACAGCAGTTTCTTGGAGTTAAAGGCCATTTTCCTTAATTAAAGATTTGCCTGTGTCCTGTGTTTGTTTTACTAATCTAAACATTATAAATATATTTTTTTAAAAGCTGATTTTCCTTTTAATTTTATCATAATGTACTTTTTTTAACAAGTTTCTATTTTATTTTTATTATTATGTATTAATATAAAATTTGTTCACTTTGGTGTACCTTTCGGATGATATTACACTCACTGAAACAAACTGTACATTGTAGGGTGATCAAAGGATCGGCCATGATCATCGAGGTGATATCACCCAGGAGACTCGGATGGACCAGCGCCATCTGCCGGAGATGACGACTACTCCGAGACGAGCTACATCTTAGACCACTTACCATTTATGAGGATTTATCTGGATGGACCATGAGTTGTTACCTCGATATAACTTACTGTAACAAGTACATCCCACAAATGTCTCAAACTGGAATCAACCAGTACCTATACTGATGATGACAGCTTACCTCTGTTTATAGTGACTACTTAACAATATTACTTAGAGATGTAGTGAAGATATTTAAAATAGGATTTAAGGTAATTTTCTCGCAGCTCGCGTATTGGCCAACTTTAGCCCAATAGTTCATGGAAAGTACTTAATACGGTACGATTGATCGAGTGCTGACCTATTGGAGTATAGAAAGAGTATGTATTGTAGGTACTTACAGCAGTAGGTGTTCTGGTTCTGCTGCGACTTGATGAGAAGTGTTCGATGACTTCCCAGTTGGACTTCTTAGGGGTGGGATTATCGGCGGGTGAGGAAGTGCGGGGAGCAGTGGACGGCGTGCTACGGCCGGACTCGTCAGCGGGGAGGCGGGCGCCAGCGCTGCCGCCGCCACCAGCTGCCGACCGCAGGGATGCGCAGCGCCGGCCGCGCATCACCTCCTGGTGACAACATCATAACATACACATTAGCAGGATCTAACGATATTACATACTTCACAATCAATCTATCTATAATGTATCTACTTGTAATAATGTAAGAAAGGACAAAAAACTAGTTTTACCATAAATTGAATCAAAGAAAATCGAGAGGCAGAACATGAACTCATAATAGTTTTAAAATTCATATACATTATGTCTGTTTGTTTTTATTTTCTGTTACCTATATTGATAATATAGTTTTACCTACTGAATAGTTAAATTTTCTGAAGATGTAACCTACTCGTGTTATCACATTTATATGTCTAACAAGCAGAAGCGGAGTATCCAACGAAGCTGAAACATGAGCCCCGTTCTTGCGTGAATGTATGCATCTCGAGAGTGCACTTTGCGACTGCTTATCCCGATTTTCCCCCAGGATAAACGCGGAGAAAACTACGAGGCGCAGCTATATTGCGATATTACGTAACACAACCTTTCACGATATTAGAATACACTTTGATTGAACCCCAACCACCCACTGCAGGCCGAATGTAAACATTGCAAGACTTCGTCGTCATCACTATGCGTCATCACGTTGTATGAGTGATTGTGACGCTGACGATGACGTGAGGTCATTGGGAGACAGGTGACATTGATTGCATCAATCCACTACATTTTTCTTTAGTTATTGTTCTGAGACATTTTTCTAAGGAGTCCGGACATTTAGTATGGGAGTTTGGCTTAGTGTTTTTTTTTGCGCGGTGCATTTCGAGACCCATGCCAATCGATAGAGGGCACTACAGTGAACAAATATCGGCAACGTTATTATGGTCGAAGCGGAAACGGAATATTTAACAAAACGTGTTGTACCTCGATTTTTAGAGACGCTTTAGAGGTTCAATCTGAAGGCATTATTTGTTCGCCATATTGCCCTCTATCGATAGGTATGGGTCCCAAAATGCACCGCACATTTTTGGTAAATCATAGGAAAACAACTTGGTTGGTTAAATATCCCGTTTCCGAGACGATTCATGGTTTTTTGAAAAGGGAGGTGATATTCACTAAAATCCACTACAAAAACGAATTGATGTATGTTTTTGCGTTCCATTTCGAAACTATAACTATCCCATTCCCGATCCAGGTCAATAAGGAAAATAAGAAGTATCTTTGATCCAGGTCTGCGATAACGTCAAGGGTCATATTTAGTCTCAAATAATTCATTTTTTTTAGATATTTCAGACGATTTTATGTGGTCTATATGTGGTCTATATACTTTTAATGTATTATGCATTCAAAGAAATAATTTTTTTTTTACTTTGACTTTGACTCATGTTTCACCAGTACCTATATTAATATCATTGACGACCTCTGTGGCGCGTCGGGCGAACACCCGACTGCGACGCAGAAGGTTGCGGGTTCGATTCCCGCCGGGAACAAGTATTTATGCTGACCATAAATTCTTGTTTCTGGTTCTGGGTGTTTCCTATATGTATAATATGTATATATTTACAAAAAAAAAAAGTATATAAGTAGTTTATCCGTTATCTGGTACCCATAACACAAGCATTAAGTTGCTTAGCTTGGGGCTGGATGGCGATGTGTAATATGTCCTGAAATATATTTTTTTTATTTTATTATTCTATTTCTTTAACAAATGATGTTTATCTTTATACGAAATGAAGGGATGGATCAATTTGGATCTAAAACGGTTATTTTCACAACAAAACTTAGTAAATAATCCGTTGCGAATAACTTTAGTAGTCAATATCTGTGACTATTGCTGCTTGATTCAGGAGATGTAAGGAACAAAGGAGGTGACCAATCAAGGTGAGAGAGAGGTTGGTAAAGATTGAAACTGTTATAGATCGAGATACGGCTAGATGTTATCCCCTTTGTTTTCCAGGCACCTACATCTTTAATAGTTTCATAATATTGTTCTAAGATTGCTGGTTGGTTATTTTATTAGAAATCTGAGCCTGTATAATTAGTGAAGTTATCAAAATCATCAACTATTCTGAAACTGTTTTTAGAATAAATTATGGTTTAAAATTTATATTTGGATATATCTTCTACTATATAAAAATAAGTCGGGTTTTCCTTCCTGACGCTATAACTCCAGAACGCACGAACCGATTTAAATGATTTCGGTTTTGAAATGTTTGTCGTAGTCCAGGGAAGGTTTAAACGGTGAGAAAGATCGGACTTACGCGAGTGAAACCGCGGGGCGCAGCTAGTACGTCATATAAATAGTGTATCATACACAGAAGTACACAGAGTACTGTTTGGTGCTTAAGGTGTTTTTTTTTGACGTAAACCGTGTTACATTTCTTTCAGCAGGAGGTTATTTACAGAAACCATACACGTTGTTTTATACGTATATTATGAGAAGATTGCTAATGACTTTGGAAGTATAGCCTTCCTTTTAAATAGATTATTTAAAAAGGTAGTAGCCATTACTCTGTTTGCAGTGCATAATAATGTACAACCAAGGATCAATTATATTGTCCCTTTCCATTTTGATAGTGATGGGGGTCTACTGAGCCCATACCTGGTTCATTATTGCACTATATATTTTAGGGTGTTAATTGGTTCTTATAATGATCTATTAATAACACAAAAGACGCATTGCGTGCCTACTCCACTGCGGCTGCTTACAACCATGAGTACTTCAAATTGTAAAATGACGATATCGTCTAAACGTCTTGATATTAAAACGTCATACTTACTAAATAGACATGACCGCTGTAAATGCCGTAGTAGCGAAACGTCAAGATAGTTAAAACGTCGAAAATCAATTGTATGCGATTGTGTGTGTTGAGTAATCAATCAATAGGTAAGGCTGTCAATGTGTGAGTGTTATATCGATATGTTATCGTTATTGTAGGTACAATAGTAGGTATAGGTAGGTACCGAGACGGACACGATCTATCTTCATTAAATGGTAACTGTCTGGTAACAGTCCAGTTGTATACCTACTGGAACAGACACTCACACCGAACGCCTCTCTTGGGAGGAGCCGATATTTCACAACAAAAAAAAATATAATAATTCTGATTCTCCCCCTCAATGAAACCAATATATTGAGATCAGTCATGGGTCTTCTTATTTTCCAAAATACACAAAACACTCATGAATGCATAAGATGTTTCGTAGGTCGTAGTAGAGAGCCTCGTAGCACAAGATCTGGGTCCCCGTAGACCTGCTACGGCTACGACAAGCGAATCACCCATAACAACCATTGAGTAGGTAATTAGAGGTATACTATAGAGGGAGTGTACCAGAGTAGAAACAGTTTGCAAATTGTAAGATGTTCCCATTTGTTTTCGTAAATTGCTAAATTTGTAGTTCCAATTAGCAAACACGGTTCTCGGAAGCATAAAAATATTACATAGTATTACATTTCGTTGGTGTATAAAAAAACATTTGTATCGAGTGTTTAAGTTCGGCGTAATGGACAACGAGTGACATGAGCACTCTGTAACTGCCTAGCAGCTCGGTCATATCTTCGTGTTCGTCCGGTGTGACATACGGTTCGGGAAGTAGGTCGCTCGAGCTACAGACGTTTCATTGTACTGTTTTTATATGAAAAGATGTATTGTTTTAGGCATTTTGAAATCATTCTCATTTTTCTATTTCGCTACTTTTTTTTACAATAAAAGCCATTAATTTAGCTTTTTTATTCCGATTTAGTTGTCAGCTGTTTAAAATTCAACACATTTGCAAGACAAAGTACTTGAGGTAATTGTTTAGTTTCAAGTTTTAGAATAAATATTAAGTAACATACAAATGTTTATTTTATAACGACTAAGTAAAATATACCTACCTTATATATTTTATGTGCTTCTAACCACCTTTTTCGGAAAAGCGTTGATTAGTTAGTATTTTTTTTATCCATTTGAATGGTCACAAAAATGTTTGATCTGTGACGTTATAATTTTGACAGCTCACCCTATAAAGGCCTGAATCCTTATGAATATAAATATTATTTATTATGTATGTCCGATAGGATATCCGGATAAAAATTCTAAAAGCTTATGTGTTAAACCAGGTTTCCGGCTATCTATCGAGAACACTGAATGTATTACAATCAGTTCTGTGGTAACAAACACACACAAACATTTACATCTACAATATTGTTCTAGGTGCCTTTATAAATTTACAGATGAAGAGTTGCTTTAGGTTGGTTATAATCTGTGTGTACAAAGGACACTCAAGTATAATAGACTATTACTAGGTAGGATGTTCTGACTTCTGAGGTACTGAGGTACCCCCCATTAGTTTCTTGTGCATTCCGAAGGCAGACATCCTAACTAATTTTTATGACTCTTCTTAGTGACGTCATGCATTGTATGATTCCTACATGGACGTAATATTTATACCTAGTCCATGGATTCCTATTGAATAAATAATTTTGACATTGACTTCGACGACTCTCTACTATGGCATCAATATATGACTTTTTCAACGACATCCACCGCAGTCATATAGCCAGAAGGTAGGTAATGTACCAAGTAGGTAACATCAAAGCAATATCTCGTGCTATTTGAACGTCTTGCGTCGCTCCAACGCACAGATTTAGCTATGTTTACATAACACCGCTGCCGTGGGAAATGAGGTCTTGTTGTGTTTGTAATAAAGTGTGCAATTAGGTGCAAATGCGATAGATTCAACCGGCACCACCGCCGTCACCGCCGCCGGTGTACTGCCAGAGTGTATTGGATCGTAAATCTACCGCGATTTGTTGTGGTCTCTTGTGTGTAGTGTGGCCACCGGTTTAAAGGAGACGGGATTATTTATGGACTCCATTTTCTTGAACTTATCTCAGTTTTATTGGGGTCAGTGCAGAATCTCTAGCGTTTAGTAGGTAGGTATTGTGTCGAACAGATATGAAACATATTGTCAGACGTGTTTATGGTATTTCGCAAAACCACAATTTATTTTTACGAAAATAGTGATATCTAGGTACATTTCTAATTTGCAAACATAAACAAATCGAAAGCATCTGGAAGTCCTAAGTTTTTAAATACCATTTGTAGAAACACTTTAGATAGGCGGCGTTGTAGCTGACGATGACTGACATAAGCACTGCACCGGACTGCACCCACTACCTAGCAGATGCTAGGTAGTTTAGACTCTTTGGTCTCTATTACTTATACTTATCTTCTCGAACATCTTATAGCTTCTATCTATACACGATTCGGGACGTGTGTATCGTAGTCGGGCCGATTTAATTATTATTAATTGAATCGGGTCCGATCAAATTGGATATGCACTCCCGATTTGGTTGTATCCGACCAAATCGGGACACACGTCCCAATTTGGACGAGTCGGACCCAATTTCGTGTTCGAAACAAACAAGTGTGAGTCGGACTCCCGCACGAAGGGTTGTATTTGAGCCCCACTTCATTTTTTTCTGTTTTTAGTTATTGTTATTGTAGCAACAATAATAGAAATTCATAATCTGTGAAAATTTTAACTCTCTATCTATCACGATTTATGAGATACAACCGGATGACAGACGGACAAACAGGCAGACAGACAATGGAACTGATAGACGGACGGACTGACGGACTTACAGTAAAGTCTTAGTAATAGGTTCCCGTTTTCCCACTGAGGAACGGAACCCTAGAAACTACTCGATGACAACGATGTGCATCAATGTATTCTCTGAATCGGGTCCAACCAAATCGTAGCGTGTGTTGCGACACCCGATTTGGTTGTGTCAATTTGGTCGGGCTGACCAAATCGGGACGTGTGTAAAAGCTCTTATAGTGAAAAGTGCTTCGATGGCCTGACGTGTGATACTCCTTGTCATCAGTCAATGTAGGAGTATCAGAGGTCAGGCAGGCGATATGCGGCTTGGCACTAGGTACACAAATCCCATCTACCACACCCACCGCGAGTGGATATGGGGTAGCCCTACGCCCCGGGGACTATAGACTCTCACTTGAAAAAATAAAAATATTTAATTCGCGTAATTTGTAGCACAGCGTCTTTGTGCTACAAAGGGATTTCAAATTATTTTTAAGTAAATATGTATATAAATTATATATTTATGTAAATGTCTCCAATCACAGTAACATTATAATAACAGAGGCTTCGAAGCAAAAAGTCCCATTTATTCTTTGCTCAAACAAAATTATTCAGAACGGTTGGTATATTAAGGCTGCAATGAGCATAATTTGGCGGGAACGAGACAATTAAAAAACAGATGTTTGCAAAAACTACCCAACTTTAGGGAATCGAAATATAATGTTTCCTCGTGAACTATTAACAAAAAAAAAACTTTTCTACTGTATAACCAAAGTGGTAAAATGCCTACGTAAGCATTTTACCAATTTGGTGGATTAGACATAATTTCAATCCGTTGAGTTGTTACGTATTTTTGTTGGACCCTCAAAAACTCCAGTCTCGTCAAAATATTTCTTGTAACAGATTCAAAATATCGAGCTCTACAAATTAAAAGCAAAAACATAGTGTACCTGGTGAATTTTTTACATGGGTCTTTAGGGCTATATAAACATCGAAAATAACGATGGTAGTCTAAAATCATCATTGTAGTTATTGTTTTGTTTGTAACGACCCAGTTGGCACAATGGTCACCATGTCGGATTGCTTAACTCAGGGTTTCGGGTTCGATTCCCGCCTCAGACAAGTATTTATGCTTAGATATTTGTCTGTGGTCTGGTTGTTTCTATGTATTGTATGTATATATTTACAAAAGAAAAGTATATAAGTAGTATATCCGTTGTCTAGCACCCATAACACAAGTCTAGTTACTTATCTTGGGGCTAGATGGCGATGTGTGGAATGTCCTGCAATATTAATTTATATATTCATTAATTTATTTATAAGTTCCCGTCATATAAAGCTCGGAGCACCCTTAAAAGTTGAACAATTGACTGATAATGATAGACGTCTTTAGAAATATTTACTGTGAACTATTTGCATTCGGCTTTCATTTCTGTGATCCCTATTATAACTGTCAAATCCTGACGTAGACTTGTTTAGTCTGATAATGATTGTTCCTTTGAACTATTTTGACGTGAAAACTCTTTCATTACTTGCTTAGTTATTGTTCTGAGTCATTACGGTCAATAGCGTAATATCGCAAATGGCATTTGATCATTTTAATATGATCATCATATGAGATCATTTTTATTTTAACTTGTCATCATTGTTGACAAGTGGACCATAGTCAATAAATATTTTAACATTTCCATAATATGGTAAGGTGATTTTATTAGTTCATAGAGGTACGGGTAATAAAAAGTCGATCAAGATAAAGTAAATCTCATTACCAAGAATTTAAAGTATCGTAATTCCGAGTCCCATCTAAAACTTTAAAAAATAATCACTTTCCTAGCTACAAATTGTAACAACAACGTAATTTAAAATGTTTCTATAATAGTTGATCGGTACATAATAGTTTAATACAAAGAAAAAATAATAGGTTAATACAAATGGAAATAGCATTGTTTGTTTATAGTAAACAAGTACCAATACAGTACAGTGACGCGAACTTCACGCTTTTGTCTCGTTTGTTACAATCACAGAACTTGTGGTTACAACACAATACAATACAAGCCATTTAAATACAAGAAGAAAGGAGTATTAAAATAATCTGTGGAATACGAATTCAGTACCTCTTTATTACCAATTCAGTAGATTTTATTAATATGCAATTAATAAAATCTACTGAATTGAAATTTGATCTCGTCGTTTGAATTCGTCTAAACTGACCACCACTGGTAACATTTGCTGGTCAGTTTCTCTGACCTCTGCAATTTTGGCAAACAAACATAATTTTAATTATTATTATTTTACCGGTTCCTAATCGCGTATTTTTATTTTTATTTCTCTTACCTTGACGTTTCGACTAGGCTGAGCGACTATGTTACAATAGTTTTGGTCGCGAGGACACTCTGGATCCGGGTAAATATAATAACTTTTGTAGCACGATAAAATATTTCATGGATTTGATATCTTAAAGCGTCACTTATCGTAACTACGAAGCTCGGATATGACTCAAATTATTTTAAAAAAACCTTAGGTGGTCCATGAATTAGTTTCGTGACAATGTGTACTCGTCATGTGACACAATATTTTGACTTGAATACTTGACACATCGTCTATGAGATGGGCCGTGGAGGGGGTTGACGACAGAAGTTCGAACGACATTAAATTCATGTAGTTTTAAAAGCTTTATAAAAGTTTAAGGGCGGCTTGCATTAATAAAAAAATACATTTTATTTAAATAAATTTATTTGCACAGTTAATTATGTTTAAGAACACAAACCGAGTTTTTTTTTGTGCAAGCGAACTTCAAAGTTACTACAATAATAGTTATAGCAGCACGTCAAATATTGCGATAAAATCGTCTTGATAAGTAGATATTCTGAATTCTGAAGAATGAACTAAAATCTTCAATTTTCACTAGATTTTGATAAAGTTTAGATCGAATTAGAGATGCTATTTTGAACAAAGTGCCTGATGTGTTGTTGTCCCAACATTAAGGCCAGGCAACGTGAGCTAGGACAATGGACATCATAATGCATACTGGGCTTCAAGTAACGTTATCCTCAAGCTGTTGTGTTGTGAAGGGATATAACAATAGAGGAAGCAACCTTTCTCCAAATATGAACATGAGCTCTGAAAAATGCGATGTGGCATCTCCATAAATCTAACGTCCATCTTATAGTAGGTAAGGTGAGTTTGTGAGTATACCTCGAGAATTTACACAACATAATACAAATTACTCTCACAACACAACATTAATCGCGAACGCAGATAACACACTTTAAATCGGCTTATAGTATAAATATTTGTCTGTTTTTTATTTATGTTGTTGTTTTGATCGACTTTTGTTACCATGTTAGACGTTAGTCTTTTATTTATGTTTTTATCGTTTTTTGTTGCTCTTTTGATCTAATTTATCTGATTCATTTCAAGCATTTTAATTAATTTCATCGAGTATTAATTGTTAAGAGCACTAAAAACTTTTATTCATGCCAATCATGTAGTGCCTGGGACATATATTAGAATATGGAGTAGTCTTGCCAAACGCCTATAGGTATCTCTCAGCTTAAAATACCACGTCCAGAGAAAAAAAAAACCCGTCAATACGTTAGGAGCTAACTAAGCTGCGGGTTTCATCACGATGTTTTCCTTCATTGAAAGAGCAATGTCAATTTGTGCATATTTTGGTTTTACTGTAACGCCCATTATTACTGCTATTTATATTGGCCTAGTGATAGGTGCTTTGACTTTAATTCCAAAGTTCATAGGTTCGTATTTAAGCAAGCCGTGGATTGATGGGTAGTTGTTTGTCTTTAAATGTGAGGAGAGTCAGCGAGGTATCGGCCGACCGTCTAGTCGGTAGTCTAAACGTTTCAAATCATGAAGAGAAAAAGAACAGACATTAGAGGGGAACAATTTTGATGAATTATTACCGTTTTGTCTTCGAAGTTGCGGAACGAATTAGGGCATTAGCCTCGTTGTCTTATTTGCGAGAGTATCTTACAGGACCGAGGGTGGAGAGGGACGCACGGAGACGTCTCGACTCGCTCTTTTTTGATCGCCTTTAGTTTCTGTCACGATCGCCTTTCTTTTTCTTTATCCGGTCAGCTCTGTGACCGAAAATTTTAATTTTAGTTTGTTTTTCATTCATTTTTGTTTCAGTTTCGATCATCTTCTGTTTTAGTTTCAATAGTCTTTTGTTTTAGTTTCGATCGTCTTGTGTTTTAGTTTCAATAGTCTTTTGTTTCAGTTTCGATCGTCTTTTGTTGTATTCGTTAAAAAAATGTTACATATTAGTATAATTTTCCTTTATTACATATACTTAATCTATACATATAATATCTATATCTATACATATAATAAATCTGTAGACATAAAAAATCTGTAATTGTAAGATATCCAGAAAAAAAATACACAGGTCGTCTTAAAATCGTTAGCTGAACACGATAGGGTAGTTTTTAGAATTTTTGTCTGTTTGTTTGTCTGTTTGTTTGTTTGTTTGAACCAGGTAATCTCATAAATTACAGAACAGATTTAAACGAGGTCCACACGAATATGTTCAAAAAATATCAGATTAACATTTAGGGTATTTTTCAATTTAAGTTTAATACATAAAATTATGATATTTGTTAAAAAATATAAAATCGAAAAATTTTTGCGTGATAAAACGTCTCATCGAACTTTAGAAGAGAACAGTACTAGCCCTACTACGAGTTTTTACGTACTCGATCAAACGTACTATATTGTGTATTTACAATGGAACTTCAAGTGTATAATCTTCCAAACGTTTGATCGAGTACGTCAACAACTCATAGTAGGGGTTCTGACACCAGGCCTCAGCTCAAAACGACAGCTGACTTAATAGGTTGCATACCTATATTATCTACTTTGTGAAATTAAAAAAGAGGTTGGTGCATAGAGGTACTACACCTTTACCGAAGACCTTCATTAGTATTAGGAAGTTAGTTATGTCCGCGATGTTATTCTCAGATAGTTTGATCACATGATTATGAGTTCGAGTAGCGGAAACCTTTGAAAATACTTGATAGGTACTTTTTTCAAAAATCTATTATTTATTGTGTTCCCTTCAAAATTACGCTTTGCGCCATGGACGTAAGTATTAATACCTACTACTTTGCGCTGACTGCGCTACGCAGCTCTACCTAATCTGAACAATTTTGTCAAACATTTCGATAATTCGTAAAGGGGTCCGGACATTTAGTATGGGAGCTTGGCATAGTGTTTTTTTTTGCACAGTGATGATGAACAAATAATGCCTTTACGCTTTATAGGTTTTGTTTGAAAGCATTATTTGTTCTTCTCAATGTCCTCTATCGATAGGTATGGGTCTCAAAGTTAAAACTTATTAAAAATAATAGGACATCATGTTTATTTAAATATCCCGTTTCCGAGACGCTTTATAGATTGGAGGTTGGTTTAAAGGTTGAAGGTGGGGAACCCCACTTTTGGCATTAACTGAAATGTCCTAATTCACTTAGTTTGGCATAATTGATTTTGGCTTAATAGTCTTTTAGCATAATGTTTTATCATATTTTTTTAGTCTAACAGATAGATTTTTAGCATAATTTATTTACTTATATAAAAAATGATTAGATATTGTAACAAAGTAAGCGATCGTTTAAGTTCAGACTTTTAAAAAGTGATTAAATGAGCTCTTATTTGTGTTTTAATGCCAAATTTAGTAGCTTAATTGAGTGAAATTGGTATATTTTATTATAAATAGTAATAAAAAGTAATTCGGTGCCAGAATGTTAGGTTAGGTGAGGTCAGATATTGTGGCAAAGTACGTGCGAGGAAAGCCAGCATTTAGATTCACACTGTTAAAAATAGCGTTTAATCGAGCTCCTAATTTGTGTTTTTTTTACCAAAAGTTTGTACTTATGTACAAACTCTTGTTACTGTTGTTTTATTACTTAGGTTGTTTATGCTTTTTTATTTTATGCCATTCGTTATTATACCGAGGCAGATTATGTCAAAAATAGTTATGTTTAATGTAGTTTTGATGCCTTATGAAATTTAAATTATTTGTTCGTCGTTTTGCTCTCTTTTGATAGATGAGTATCAATGTGCTCTGCGTACTTTTGGAAAATCATAGGACATAACGTCTCATCAAAAATGTTATATCCGAGATGCTTTGTAAGTTTAGTGTGAAGGCATTATTTGTTCTTTCTGATGCCCTTTATCAATAGGTATGGGTATCAAACTGCACTGTGCACTTTCGAATATCATAGTATATGATGTTCCTTCAAATATTCCGTTTCCGAGAAGCTTTAGAGATTTTAAGTGAAGGCATTATTTGATCTTATTGATGCCCTCTATCGATATATGGGTCTCAAAGTGTACCGTGTACTTTTGTAAAATCATAGGATTTCATGTTCCATCAAATATCCCGTTTCCGAAACGCTCTAAATGTTTGGTGTGAAGGCATTTTTTGTTTATCGTATGCCCTCTATCGATTGGTAAGGCCTCTACCGTCATCGTATGACCTCTACCGTCATTTTAAGTGTTAGTATCGGTTCTGTCGAAATTCCGTTCATATTTAATAAAGCAAATATTTGAAAAATAAATAAATTATTTGCTTTTATTATGATTAAGTACAAAAATATAAATCGAGGGACAAAGGATGTTCGTTTAATTGCGATTTATAAAAAAACAAATAAGTAAAACATAAAAATACTAAGCATGTTGTAAGGTTTGTGAAAATTGGAATTGGAATTCGTTTTGGCTTATAAGGGTGTGTGTGTAGGTAATAATACCTATGTCCTATTTGTGTAAAGTCAATAAAAAAATAGGTACAAATATTTAAATACCCATCCACTTATTTACATTTTCCAAATCTATAAAGAAATATAGTTTTAAAACTATGTAGGTAGCTATTTTGTACTATAACTTACACCGAAATATAAATGGTATTTATGCGGGAAAATGATAGGTATTATAAAGCAAAACCACAACGCGAACGAAGTCGCGGGCAACAGCTAGTAAATAAATAAATGTGTAATTTTTAATACTCGAAAATAACAAATTGAAAATTTACAACAATAAAATAGATCTGTGACGAGAAAAATTTATTCTTTCTGTTGAAAACTTTCTTTGTAGTGGATTTAATTTTCTTGAGATTTCATACTCATAGAGACTCTTACAACAATATAATGCTTCAAGGGCTCTGTGCTCTCGCTACACAAATGTCAACAAACTGTACCTGAACCAAACTTCAGACTAAGACTGGTTAAAGCGTTCGTTATTAATGTTTCTTGAGAAAACAACAAATGAATTAAAAGTTCAATGAAACCACCCGCAAGTAGGTAGGTCTGTATAAACCCTTTGAAACACCTAAAATGTAATCAAACAATCAAAACTCTTGGCAACAGTAAAAGAATCGAATGCGAGTTTCCACAAAGGAAAAGTTCAATAAACAAGAATCAAATCAAGAAACGGAAAGATATTTGTTTATATACGAGTATACACAACGAATAGAGTATACGTCATCAAGTACGTGGTGCGATGACGGGACCCTGATTGCTAGCTCCGACCCGTATAGTTTCAACCGCGTAGGTCCCGATCCTGTGGGAATATCGAGATAAACGGGACCGCAAGGGATTTTATAATTTGATTTTGACGTCCTTCTTTACTCATGTGCTTCAGTGACGTCTTTTTATCACATCATTGACTGAATATTTTATTGTTTGTCTTTTAAATAGGTACCTACCTACTAACAATTAAACGATTGAAATTATGACATCTATTAGAATTTTTCAAATTACTCACTGTAGATTCAAGTAGTGAAACGTTTTTAAAATTGTTCAAAATATTGGGGCAGAGGTCACCTACAAAAACAAAATGTAACGGATGTAACGTCATAATGTGTAACTCACGTAGGAAAATATGAGGGGTTGCCATAACCTCTTTGTCAGAAAGAAGGGTTATTGAACCTTCTATTTAAACATCCTCTGTCATCACATCCAAGAGGAAAGAGAATCCACCCACATCATATCCATCCCATCTCATTTCATCACATATTTCTACTCTCACATGCATCCGTTTTGCAAGTGCTGACCGTCCCGTTTTACTCATCTATTGAAAACATGAATATTTTATGATGTTCGCGAGTAACCGAGTAACATCAACCAACAATATACATTATAATATTTCGATGCATTAGGTAACCTTTACTTTTAGTAAATTTCTTTGGTGTAAACAAATGATATTAGAGTAGGCCGACGCGCCACATCCAGCCCCGGGCTTTTTCATATCATCGACATAATTGAATGGCCCTTTGTCGCGTGATTATCACATATTTACTAGCTGTGAAACCCGTGAAAATATACCAGAAAAATAATAGTATTTGTCAAAAAAAATTGGTCTATGTTTTTATTTCAGGGTATAATATCTATCTTCACGGATTGATTACTCCCGAGCTATAGATAGCACTAACATAAAATGGATAGATTAACTCGATAGACCTAATTATACCCTGAGACTATAATGTTACGTTACGTTACGTTTTCCCGCGTAATTCACTGAATCAATTTTGATGAAACCATGTGGTATAGAAATAGATCGGTGGCCCTTAAATGGAGGTCATGCGACTATAGTAGGTATTGAGCAAAGCTTTATGGGTAAGAAAATGATTAAGAAGCTTCGGGGCATTTTTCTATTTGTTTCATCGATTGAAACGAAGGACCCTACTCAGAAACCGCTGTTGTACTTTAATTAACCTTCCCAATATGTACTTTTGTTTCTTCCCTCGGGCTAATCGTAGATAACCAATTACCCACATTTCTGTACCTAGTACTGAGTATACCATAGGTACCTACTCCGCCCTTGATTACTTCATTTGTAATTTCATCTCTTTCTCGGAATAATAATAATATTTCTGAAATTTACTCGGCTAATTAGGGTGGCCCAGTCTGAGAGTTGGCGAGTCTCCGCCTGCCATTTTTACGTGTTTATTGGACATTGTTACGGCAGGTGCCATATTATCCACATCCCCAGTATCTGGTCCACTACCATCCCATCACAATAGCTCAAGAAGTTTTGTCCTGTAGATTATCAATAGTTTTATCCAAACCGGAGGTTGTCCTTGGTTGCACTTCATAGTGTAGACAGGGGTAATCGCCGGTTTAGAATCCACCCCATTGTTTGCTATTATACTTGTTATTGTAAAGGGCTTGTACGTGTTGGCTTTGGCTCCACGCACGCCTTCCAAAGGTCCGGGGCTCCATAGCCCCGTGATACAGGACATAATTACTGACATTTAACCTAGAAGATTCTCGGTAACTTTAATCCTAACTATTCGGGACATTATAGTGCCTATTAGGACATGAATAAGGTATATACACCATACTACCCTCTCAGCGCAGTGTAGAGTTAACTATTAGGTCGCAAGTCGCGCGGGTTTCATCACGGACATAATGATTATAATAAATAGGTAAACAGTTCGCTCGTTCAGTCTGTGTTCCCGTTTCCGGGATATTTGTCAAGCATTGTAGCTGTCAATAGGAGTTATCGTGTATTGTTTACTGTTGCCGTCTCTTCCGTCTTAGTACGAAGTGAGCGAGAGGGAGGTTCAGTTACTAAAATAGGAAGTACAAAGGTCGAGTCGTCACGGTCCAATTCATACGGGCCCTTTCCCCCTTCCTTTCCCCCCCCCCCACCCCTCTGCTTTCGAAGTTCTTAGACGAGTTTACGTGAATAGCTGTTTTCAAGACATCGGTAAATGGAGTGATAGCGAAAGAAACCCATAAACCTATTGACCTTATTCGCGACAATATAGATTATTCTTCATCTAAGCGCCTCTATAGATGTATTAGAATTCTCCGTTATTTTACGTTAGAATGCAGTATTTTTAAAATATTATGGTGTAGTTTTTGAATAAAATTTAAAAAACCGATAAAAATCTGACAAAAATAAAAACTAAAAAAACCTTTTGCCACGGAAACCCTGGGCCCGTGGGGACCAGAAGCCTTAGATTTTTACAAAAATATTTCAAAATTATTAGTATTAGCTTCAGGTGACCAAAGGGCTGGCTGCTACTTTGGCCAACGGATCGGCATTGCCATCCAAAGAGGCAATGCAGCGAGCCTTTTGGGCACCCTCCCTAGGGAGACTTATTTATAGAAGTTTAATAAACATTTTACTTCTTGAAAAAAAAACCTGAAAACAGACACTAAAAAAAATAGTGCCGCTGTCACTGAAAATTCTACTCCATGAGGCGAAAACGATTATTTCTTCAAATTGCTACATGTACCTAATCGTAACCCATTGAGGAGTTTGGTGATGAGAAGGACCACCTTCTCATCACCAAACTCCTCTATGGGTCCACCTCTGAGGTATCACCTTTCGAACACAAAAAGAATCATCTCAATCGGTTGAGCCGTCTTCGAATGATCGCGTAACATACATACAAAAAAACATAAGGACGAATTGAGAACCTCCTCCTTTTTTGAAGTCGGTTAAAAACATTACGTAAGTATTTTGGTATTTGCTGTAAACGGTGTTAATTCCAGTTAAATTACTGAATGTATTTAGGTTTCCTTTGATTTTTGGGTAACGACTTGATACAAACATTTTGATTAGACACTGATGCACAAGTCGTGCGAAGCTCTAATCCCCTATAAAGGATTAAACTGACAGTAAAATATTGTGATGTCAAATTTTAAGTAAGCATTCCACTTCTATTATCATTAGTTCCCGCATTATCTTAACCGCAGGTTATTGTAGTTATAGAGCGAGCGATCCGGAACAAGTTTAGAAGAATCTATGTATTAGATTCTTTCCCATTGATAAAAATACCCACTTAAAACAGCGACTGCAATCACATCATGAGCAACAAGGTGAGCACCGATCGGCGCGGCGCGGAGACCGCTCAAGAACTACTTGAAACTTAGTCGATTGAGAAACTTGAGGCACGACTTGACTTACTCGGGACAAATACTACCGGAGACAAATATTTGTATTGTAAAAAGCTAAAGCAGGGCTGCCGAGATGAGGAGCCGCTTTGTAGACAGACAGATAGATAGATGGAACTCTTTACTGTAATGATTACAATAAATAATAATATACGATGTGTTAAAAACTCATCTTAGGCACTTCTAAATAGATACCCCCAGGGTAGGGTAGGTATTTGGTATCCAAAGCAGTCGTGTAAGCAAGTAGGACCATGATACGGTTCATTACGTGTGTAAAGAATTTAAAACTCATAATATTATCGCCTCTTGCTTGCAATATCATAAGTTACTCTGAAACTATTTGGATGTTTTCAAAGAAAATAATGGAAGCATTTTAAATGATTGGATTAGACCATTCCTGTATAAAACATAACGAGTGGGTTAAAGCCTTTGATACGCTTTATGAGGAACGTAACAAAAGGATAAAACGTCGGGAAACAGTACAACTTTTATTTGTATAATACCATTTGATTTCCTTTACGTATCATACATGTATTGTATATAGGTATCTACTTACATCTGTTATACTATGCTATTTTATGTTGCGATCGATATGAGCGAGATCAAACCGACCGTCAAACCGAACCGAAGGAAGGTAACACAATGTTGCGTTAAAGCATCGATAGCCTGCGTTAAACGCATTTTTTTGACACTGACGTCTAAAGTTTATCGGTTTTGGAAAGAGATCTCATTTTATAGCACCATGTCTAGAACGATTCTAAACTAGTTTGAAATTTCGCACAACTCGTCGCACCGGTTTCCCAAAGGGAATAAACGTAAGTAACCGAGTTAAAATCAAACTTAGTTGTTAGACATATTACGAGTCAACAATGCCGCCTCATAAAAAATTAAGCAAAGGTATTTCAAGATGTCAAGGCTGCGAGGGTTATTAACGCTGTCCAAAATATCGTCTATAATGGGGCCAGTCGAATATACGAGTATATATTCTAATAACCTATAGGACTTGACTTACTTAAGGAAACCAATCACGAATTATCTATGCATTTTAAAGCATTATTTTCTTATAATGAGGCTTCCAGGAACTAATGGTCGTTGTGGACTAGGTCCTATAAAAGCGAAGGTGGACGATGGGTAAAATTAATCTGCCCTCGGTTCACCCAAGTTGAATAAGGAGGTGGACCAAGACCAATGTTACCTAACATTTAAGAATATCAAAATTCGTGGTAGTGGAACTTGTCGGGTTTCGAAAAGTTAGGTTTTCACGTTTTACATTAATTATGTAAGTCTTTCGACTTACACAAGTTGTACGCGTGATCAAAATGAACAGAATACATTTAATTTTCACGTGAAAATTGTGTTTGTAATGGCTAGATTATAGAGGGCTTATTTCATTTATATCCAAAATACCTACTTATACCAATCCATTTTTCTCTAACCTTCTAACCGTCCACAAATACTAGTGAAAATAAACGTTTAGTTTAAAATCCTAGAAATTAAATTATTTAATACAACAAATGAGATAGAATGTAACTGTATGAGGGATGTAGGCACAGTGAATGTCATGAAATGTGTGCTCCTAGGCACTACACTAGACTAGGCCTTCTTGCCTCAACTCAACACAATTCTAAAGGACAACGGAGCGGATGTAGCTAATACAGGTTGTATTAATAACTTGTATACTTTTGTAATAAGTTAACGCAAGGAACGCTTTCCTTTCGTCAGTCACATGTATTTATAACTAAACTTTTGCCTACTTATTCCAAAACGAGGGTTAAGGATAGTCCGAGATGTAGATTTAAACCTTAGATTTCGACACTGATTTACTCGTGAACTATTAGTCTAAACACTATCCTTTATAGTCGATAGGGATAGTGTTTAGACTATAGTTCCCTATTTTATCTATAGGGAGAGTGTTTAGACTATAGTTCACGAGTAAATCAGTGTCAAAATTTACATCTCGAACTATCCTTAAACCTCGTTTTGAAATAAGGGGGTTGGGGTCTTTCCTTACTCTTTTGACCGATTTCAAAACAGTTTTACGTCAAAATAATATTTCGTAAGTTCATAACTCAGCTTGTTTCGTGAAAATCGATCGAGCCGTTTAAAACTTCAAAACAGGTTTCATTGTCAGTGTGTGATATTATTAATTTGACCGATATAAAGTTTCCCACAATAAGAAGAAACTAAATCAATTAGGTACAAACTATTCGGTTGCTAACTTCCCAGTTTAGGTAGGTAGGTAGCTAATGATTTCGTGCAATGGCTATATCAATTACCGAACGACAAGTGAATATGAACAGTCTACATAATACGAACCTATAGCATGTGCCCATAAAATTTGAGTTCGCCTGCATGTGCCTGCCTATAGAATATCACATTGTCAAGTTAAGTTCATGAAATGCCTCTATTTGTCTACTTGTCTATGTCTAATTTGTTATATTTTGGCTATGTCTGATATGAAGCCCTCAATAGACATAACAAGCAAGGGTGAGTTCATCTTTAGATTTATAGGAACTAGTTAAAGCATCGAGCATATACCCAGTAGAGAATAAATTACTTTCATTTGTTAAAAAAAGTCCGTAAAAAAATCAAAGCTAGAGCAGAATTTTTAATTTTGGACAGTCAGAGTATCACTGGGCCTAATACTTTATTTTATGGAAGTACTCATACTCATTTATTTAGACTGTAGGTACATACAGAACACTTAGTCACGTCAGAACATTACATATTTTTAAGGACATTGAGTAAATTACATCACAGGCATAAGTAATAATATTAAAAACTAAAACAATTATTAAATAAGTAAATAAAAATAAAACATTAATAAATAGGTGCTGCTGTAAAGGAAGTAATAATTTCAGTACTTAACAATTTTTTTTACATGAATGTTCTATTATGTTTTATCGTACAAAATACTCTCTATTTACATAATTTTTTTAATGATTTTTTTAACAGACCACAATTAATTAGAAAATCATTACATAGTATAAAATAAAGTCACTTTTCGCCGTCCCTATGTCTCTATGTATACTTAGATCTTTAAACTACGAAACGGATTTTGATGCGGTTTTTTTTAATAGATAGAGTGATTAAAGAGGAAGGTTTTTAGATATAATACATGCATAATACAGCCGTGCGAAGCCGGGGCGGGTCGCTAGTTATAAATAAAACAACTCGTAAGAATTCAAGGTATAGGTACATTGAGTTTTTAGTTTTCTATCTTACTAGTTTAACAAATAAAATAATGCAATAGTACATTGTTATCCTAGGTGTGAAAGTCACTCATTACAAGTCCCGAGACGGAGTTTGGCGCCCGAGCGTAGCGAGGGCGCTAATAGTTCGAGGGACTTAATGAGTCTTTCACATGTATAATGATACTGATACTGGCTATATGCACATTGCACGAGTCGTGTGAAAGCGATTTTCCCTAGGGCTGGATTTGATATTTTTCATTACTCATACTCCGAAAGTAGGTCTAAATATGAAAAATATTTTTCATTACTCATACTCCGAAAGTAGGTCTAAATATGCCTGAAGAGCGTGTAGAAAATAAAACTTCCAGCCCTAGGGCTTTTCGCTTTCACTGACAGCTGTCATGTCAAATTATGGCTTCGCACGACTTGTGCAATCTGCATGTAGCCAGTATCAGTATCATTACGCATTAGGAACTTCAAAAACCTAACCTCCTTGCTTTTTTTTTTACACCAAAGAATAATAATTATGGCTTGGCACGGCTCATGCATACTGCCAGAGTTTAGTACTTAGTAACTTTTTTCTCAGTAATCAAATTCAAGTAGGTATATTTAGTTCAAGATATCTTATTTAATAAAATAAATGTAAAGACAAAAATGGTCAAAGCGACCTATGACCATGCGTGACCACGTGGCACATTTTTTGTTATTTTATTATGTTTTTGTGTTAAGTTTAATCTGGTTTTTATTTATGATTGTGTATTTTGTGTAAATAACATTTTCTAGACAAACCGTGTTACAAAAACTGTAAGTTAAATCTACGGACTTCGCGTCATTTCCCAGTGTTGGATTAACTCATTAATAAAAATTTCTTCGGTAAGTACCGCCGTATTTAAGTATTGAATACAAATAGCAGAAACCTAAAAAAAACACTACATAATGTATAACCTCTTTGGTCCCACCCAACCTTGTAAGAGGATCAGGTAGTATGGACACATGAGTAATGAGTAGGTACCTACTCATGTGGTATGGAGTCTCATTCACTCTCGTTGTTAGGAAGAATTTTATGTATTATTCGTAATGAAAAGCACAGTGTTTACCTCGGGTGAAAGACTCATTAAGTCCCTCGAACTATTAGCGCCCTCGCTACGCTCGGGCGCCAAACTCCGTCTCGGGACTTGTAATGAGTGACTTTCACACCTAGGATAACAATGTACTATTATTTTATTTTATCTAGCACATCAGTTTCAACTACTAATCATATTCAAAATATTATTGGCCGCATTATGTCTCTACTGGGTATATAGGTACTCGATGAGTTATGGAGGTGGGTACTTACCGCGCTACGTCCACTGCGGCTCCTCAGGCTGAGCCTCATCTTCCAGTCGCGTTTGGAAGACGAGCCTCCCTCGGAGCTGAACGACCGCTTCATCGGGAGCGACATCGTTCCTTCTCCCTCTAACGCACTGTTCTCTAACCCTCACCGATCATTGCGTCTCTATCGCATATATAGTCACTACTTACTAGTCTATATCACTTGATAGTCACATGTCACTCGCAGTTTAAATACAACACAAAGTTAAGATGTTAAACACTTTACACTAAAATTTGAAATTCTCACGAGGACAGAATCGTGAAAATATCTGAAACAAAAGAAAACATTCTTGTTAAAATACGTTTTTTTTAAGAGGCTTATTATCGTCGCGTGTCGGTCACTGTCAGACTGTATAGAAATAAGCGAGATGCGAGATGATGACGTGCAATTAGCGTCTTATGCCGGCGCTTCACATTGGCTATGTTGGCTCCAAGGTATACTGTTGTATCCAACGCACCAATGTGAGGATCGATCTTGGAACGTTCAATAACGTCCAATAACGTTCCAAGATCGATGCTCACATTGGTGCGTTGGATCCAACAGTATACCTTTTAGCCAACATAGCCCATGTGAGGCGCCGGCATTAGACAATTCATCCGTTTTCTGATAATATGCACACATAGGTACACATGAATCTTAAACAATAAAACAATATTCAAGTAGTACTTATTATATTTTATACAGATTTTTCTCGTTTAAAGATAATTCTAAGATAAATATAAAATTCAATGAATTGAATATCGATGGTATACATCGTTCAAAATGTATGTATACTTAATCATATTATCTGTTTATTGTTAGATTCACTGTAATCATTTAATAATACTCTTAACGCTTTAAGTCATGTCTGCCTCTAAAATCTACATTATATCGTTCATACCCTTAAAGTTATTAAGAGACCTTAGTATAGTATTCTATACTCTGTACCGGCGGCTTTCCGAAATATGAAGGTAAAGAAAAAGCGAGGGAACCCATTAAATGACGATAGTTAAGTTTGTTATCTGCGCAAGCCTAAGCCATTGCATGGACATTGGACATTATCCCAAACATGTCCAAGGTAGAGATTAAAAGAAAACAATGTGAGTTTTCCTTCCATCAACTTTAGTTTACTAAACTAGTAAAAATAACAAAAGCCTGCGCGTTTCGTATTAAGGGGACCGTAAAAATGTACAATTTATTTGCCATACGTAATGTATATCGTTGTAAGTGGAGTATGAAGTACTGGGAGCACCTTTGTTTGTTTTATTCACTTAATAAAAACTTCAAATAAATAATCGGTATGATAAATCTCTTTGAAGTTTTATACATATTATTTTTAAATGGGACGTGACGCCTCTCGAACATATAAAGTTTAATAAATCCCCACGTATTACGACGAACGGAGTACAGATTGTTTTGGTAATCCTCATGCTGCTGAATCTTTTGGTAATCCTGATGCTGCTGTACTTGACACTGTGAATGCCGGACGGGTGAGCTAGTGACTTATTCGTATAGGATTTATAGTATCTCTACGCGAATAGAGAGCGGCGGTACAGTATATTGGGATTGGGATGCTATTTGGTTTGTCATTATTCGATATCGTCTTTTGCTTTAGGTTCTATCGTCTTTTGTTTCGGTTTAGATTGTCTTTTGCATTTTTAGGAATTCTATATACTTAATCCCATCAAAAACATAACTTGTAAAAAAAACCAAGTCTCGCAACCCTCGCAAGTTCTTCTACCGTAAAAAGTTGTGAGATCCATGTAATATCAAGTCGGTTAATTTATTCAGTCCCGCTAAAGGGACTTTCTGTCTAAGTTATTTCGTAACAGATTGACTTGGCAATCGCATGAAAACACAATGTATCTCGCAAATTAGATTTTTTAGTGCGATTGCCAAGTCAATCTATTACAAAAAAACTTAGACAGAAAGTCCCTTTAGCGGGACTGAATAAATTAACCGACTTGATATTACATGGATCTCACAACTTTTTTACGGTAGAAGAACTGGGTGGCGAGACTTGGTTTTTTTTACAAGTTATGTTTTTGATGGGATCTCATTTCTTTTTATATTCGTAGATAGTCCTACTTTTTTTTCCTTTCCGGTACCTTCTAGTTCTTGAATACCTACAACGGATTTTCTTATACAGGTACACTGATTCATTGACTGCAAATATAACTTTGTAATCCTATATATTTATATGGGATTACAAAGTTATTTATGCAGTTGGTGTATCTGGAAAACTGGACCGAAATTTAGGTTAGTAATAAAAATCATGATTTTTATACCATGCCCAACGTAACCCGGTACCGGGTTGGGAATAATTCGTATATTTTTATTTCCCCACACTAGCAGTGTCACCACGAGTCTTATGTTTTAATGATTTCTTGTTAATCACACCACACAGGGTAACCACGAGTAACAGAAAATACTCGTAGTTACACTGGTGTAGTAAAACGGTGTGACCACGAGTCTGTCGCGGAAATTGCATAATATTTTAGTTTTTCCTTGATTTACACACTAAACACTAAATTGTATTCAAAATTTGAAGCTTCTATGTCTGCTATAAGTGCCTTAGACTTTTGATGATCGGTCAGTGAGTGAGTGAGTGACAAAATTAGGAAACTTTGACTAGTTATAATTCTGAAACGACTTGTTCAAATTGGATGAAATTTGAAATATACCGAGTTCATACAATGCTTGCTTGGTATATGAAAATTCAGGCTTTTAGTTTTATCCACAACGAAGTTATAGGGGGGCGAAAATGGCCTGAACTGTTTCGAGAAAAGGATGGTACGGCCGTGCAGCTTTTTTGCTCGACTTGGCGGGGGCACTGCCGTGCCCCCAGATGAAGTGGTAAATTTCACCATGTTCCCCTAGAGGATCCCGATGGACGCCATATCGTTCACTTTCATCAAACTTTCCAAGCTCTATTTATTTTACTTTAACATCTCAAAACCAACAGATATTGATACAAACTAAAAATAACAGTAGATATCAGAAAACTAACAATTTGAAATATATGGGTATCCACTAGAAGGATTGCTTAGTTGCTTTAGTGTTTAAAATACTAGAATTGAACTAAATTATACTAAAATAATATCTACCTTTGCGTACGAATAATCGCAAAAGTTCAAATTGTCAAAGAAAGGTCCCATTATGGGCAAAGAAATAATACTAAGAAACTACACAATAAATACTTAAGTCAGAGTATAAACTTAGAAAGCAAGCAAGCTTTGTAAAACCAACGTCGGTCGTGTGTTTGTGTCCATGTAAAGTCTCCCTTCGGGCGAGGACTGTATTTGACAACGTTATTATTTTCATTCAATTCCTTTAAAAAAATATAAGTACCTACGTATTTTATCGTTTTCGGTTGTTTTGCGATAGTCACTTATTCTTTCGCTTTCAGTTCTTTTTCTTGGAACATCTCGGGATATAAAATAAACCTACTAACTGAGCCCACCAAAAAGAATATAATAAAAAAAATATTCTATAAGATAGATAGGTACACTAAACTAAAAAAAATGTACTTATGTGGAAACAGGTACTTATCGCGTCTTTAAAGTGTGTTAGAAGATTAGGGGTCACTTGCAAAAACCAAATTCGGTCATAAACACGTCAGAATTTGTAACCGATGTCACAAATCCAATCTCTTTGAGTTTTTGGTTAGTTATTTTATTTTAAGCAAGTTATTTAATGTGACATCATTTGAAATACCACTGTTTATTTAATTATCTATATCAGGGCCTATAGATAGATACCCACTGTAGAAAATTAGCACCAGTAAGTACGCCCATCCAATTTTTTTTTACATGGACTTATATGAAAAAAATAGAATTTGTTAGTAAGTTTAAAAAGTTTATTTTCCCTAAAAAAGATACAATAAACACAGTATCCACCTATTTACCTTTGATGTGGTTGCCTTCGTAACTTTCATCTGTATTACTTTAATGCTAAAGAGACCAAAAGCAAAATAATATTGTATTAAAATAAATGAATAATTTCGTAGCGAAAACCTACGAAAAATGTAATTTGTATTAGACCTTGTAAAATAAAAATAACGTAAATTGTTTCGCTTATGCTAGCGAAACGGAGATGTTTAGATAACAGAATAGAGACAACATTACAATATTTAACTGACCGAACCGAAAGTCGGCCTGGCATCAGATGTGTTTTAAGCACGATCTTACTTTAAATTAGCGCCCATCGTCTCCCCTAGTCCAGGTGGTACAATGGGCGTCAAAAAGTTCTCGACGGGGCGGGGGTCCGTTAGGGGAGACGTTGGGAATAAACCGTTTTTAAAAAAAATTTCATGCTATGAAAAAAAAATGGCTCTAGAATTTAGGAAGTAAAAAGAAACGACTTAAAGACTTAAATTGTGGACTCCATAGCTGCTTTCTCGAAATGATTTTTAGTTGCTTTCTCGATGTGAATTTGGCTCAAAGGTCATTATGACTAGGAAACTACGAATTTATCTAATTCAAAAGATAATGAAATTTGAAGAACCTTTGAACCAAAAGAATCCGAATTCAAACATGATGATCCACATGAAAATGTTAATGTATTCTCTATTGTAAATAGACATTTTGAAATCTTTGTATCCTTAGCGAGACGTGGCGAGAGTAGCGAGCTCACGTATATATAGCGTTAAATCTCAGACGGTACATGAAATTTTAAAGATCCCTTTGAGGTTAAATCCAGGTAACCATTACATGGAATATTTAAACGAACACACATTCGATTGAAACATTAGATTTTAACGTTTAACATTTACAATATTATAATATTATTATTATGTCATTATTAAATCACATTGTTTTTCTGTTTTTGCTAGTTAATATGGTGAAGGAGCACCCGCGGTTTAGTTGACTCCAGATGTATTAAATGAGTTATTTCCCCAGGATACGGTCGACTAAGCTGAAAGGATGATATAGGTTTTGGACAAGCCTCCTCCATCTAATACATGTCCCATATAGCATGGAAAATAGTTGCTGACGCTGTGTACACTAGGTATACGACTCTGTCATTCTCGAGGAACAAACGCCAGAGGCGTGGAACAGGAGCGTGGTGGTACTGTTCCTAAAAGAGTGACAAAGCCCTTCTAAAGAGCCACGTCTATAAGCTGTTTTCGAGAGTTATTACCAACCGTCTTTGTCGAAGGTTGGACGACTTCCAGCCTCCCGAACAAGCCGGGTTCCGAAAAGGCTTTAGTACCGTAGACCACATTTATACGTTCCAGCAGATTATACAGAAGACAGAGAAGTATAATCTGCCGTTATGTCTTGTGTTTGTGGACTACGAGAAAGCCTTTGATTCAGTCGAAACCTGGGCAGCGTTACAGTCACTCCAGCGATGCCAAATCGACTATCGGTATATCCAAGTGCTGAAGTGTTTGTATAGCAACGCCACTATATCTATCCGGCTTCAGACCCAGAGCACAAATCCGATCCCATTGCAAAAAAGGGTGAGACAGGGAGACGTTATCTCTCTGAAACTGTTCACCTCTTCATTGGAGGATATATTAGCTCTTGGACTGGAACGGATATGGCATCAATATCAATGGCGATTACATCCCTCATCTTCGGTTTACCGACGATATAGTCTATGCAGGAGCTATGCTCGGAGTTTCTCTACGTGATAGAATCCGAAAATCCGTTAAAGAACCAAAGTCACCGACATAGCTCTCAGGATTGGTAAGCTGAAATGGCAATGGGCAGGTCACATAATATAAGCTCGCAGAACTGAAAACCGCTGCGGAGTAAAGATTCTCGAGTGGCGTCCGCGATGCAACGCGAAACGGAGTGTTGGTAGACCAGCTGCCCGGTGGACCGACGACATGATACCTCTACAGTCCCGAAACATGATTGAGGTTTGTTGTAAGGTCAATAACAAAAAGATACCACCAGTAGGTATTGATTTCCATTTGCAGGCGCCCATCAAAGCTCTCATAAACGGGTCCACATAGAGATACAATAAATATAACTATTTATTGTATCTCTATGTGTCGGGCGAGCTAGTTTAAAATAAAAATATAACATTTTTATTTTAAACTAGCTCGCCCGACAAGACGCCACCTCAATGGGTCCAATTGAAAATGTAAACCATTTATCTACTCAAACAAACACTATATTTTTTGTCACAAGTAGGAGGTAACGGTTATTGCTAACTTGTCATAATTTTTCATTGCAAGTTTTATGCACCAAAAATATTTGCTCTAGTGTCATTATCCAGGGAGAAAACAGTCGACTACGTTTGTAATAGTTTGTATGGAGAAAGCCCCCGGTACCCTTTCCTCTTAAGTGTTATAGTAACTTAATTTCAATGAGCGAAATTTGTGAAATAATTAGTACTTGCAAACACGACCTCGGAACTTTTTTAAAATAAAATCAGCAGGTAAGTATTTTATTAAAGAAAATAATATCTATTATGTTCAGTACGATTTATATAGCAGCACCGCCTACGATCGGCATAAAGGCGATGACAGATATGAGCACTCTATAACTACTTAGTAAATGTAACCTCTTTGAAGTGTCAATTTCATATTTATTGAATGTCTATATACGTGTCCTTTATTTATGACATAAAGGGGCATCCACAAACGTCCATCATAAGGGACAGGTATTATCGTGTCATATGAACATGCCATTACCTTCGTATCGTTTACAAACGAAGCAAGGTCGGGATGCTATGTCAGATTTTAATTAAATAAAAGTTGTCGTCACGTTGCGCGTTGTTCTGCCTTGGTCAGAATGGATTCTGTTACGGGATATTATAGGTATATAACGGGGTATTGTGGAACGGTTAATGATGTAAGATATTTTACACCGTGCTTTATGATTATGGTAGGTATTAGGGTATAATACCGGGATGTTCCGGTCTAGAAAGTCCCGGGAAATCGCCCGGAATTTGGCGTTGAAACGATCTTGTCACTGCATAAGGTTTTATCAAAAGACCCCCGGTATTTACGACGGCAAATAATAATCCAAATTTATTTTATTCCGTTTTTGAGTGTTTTCTTCGTTTTAGATATGTTCATTTGGTTACCCTAATTAATTTTCATTGTAAAATAATTATTAAATACTAGCAGAACGCCTCTTTATAATATAGTATAGACACATATAGCTACAGAAGTAGTTAGGGGGGGGGCATCGGGAAGGTCTTGGTATACTTTGTTCGCATTCTTGAGAGCACGCGCTACGAGAATGCGCTCGGCGGCTACTATTTATACCGATTTTCCCACGGGATCGACACTAACACGGATAAAACCGCTGAATGCCACCTCGACATTTCGCTTCGGACAAACTGACCACCAAATCTCACCATGACGTTCCTACTGAAAACTTTAAATACTTGGCGGACTATTTCCTTTCAATCGTCTAGGAAACCGTAGTTTTGTAACTACGAAAAACCGATACGAAACCGTTTTCTTCCAAAGAATTATTTCTTTTCTCTACGAAACCTAATCTACATTTACAGTCGGATGGGTAAAAATAGCATCCGACACGTTAAAGTCATTTCCAAGTTAAATGGAAACAAATGAACTGAACTGACAATCGATTAATTTGAATCTGGAATACAGTTGGCAAAGCCAGCATTGTATTGAGTAGTTTATATACTTAGGTTAGGTAAACGTTACAGAGTATGTACTGTTTGCATCTGTTCATACAGAGCATTGCATTGCGAAAATATAAAGTTTAAACTTAAAAACAAAATACCTACGTAGTTGAAAGCATAATATTTGTAATGTAAGGTTATTTTAAAAAAGTACGATGGCTACTCGGGCAAAAGAGCTACAATGAAATAAAGTCGTGATTTTTTGTTGACGTTTTAAAAATGATAAAAATAGAGATTTATGGTGAAGTGTTTGGACAGTTGTCAGAAAAATTTAACCTTTTTAATTATGATTATTTAATACGATGTTGTAACAACTGTTTATGATCTGCCTCATGGATGAGTGAGTGTCATGAACACTCTTTAATAGATGTATCCTCTTTGTTGTTTGGAAACTCAAGTAAGGAAAAAGAAACGTCGTTAATGGGTCCCGTTTTAGTTTTAACTGTATAGTTAGGTTATCTTTAATTAAATTGAATAATTCCGATGACGCTCTCATACGAAACATGACAAAGTCAAAAGAAGTGGTAAAGAAAATACTAGGTTCAAAGAATAAGGGGTCGTCCAAGTCATTTAAGGAGCGACGACATAATCAAAGTAGCCGGGAAACATAGGTCACGCACTGCGAGAGACCACAACTGCAGATGGGGCTTATTGGAGTAGACTTAACCGCTTTATACGGTGTGTTATGTATCTAAAGGGTCCCTACACCATCTAGACTGACAAAAAACTGTAGCTTGTGTTCAGTTGGGAGCAGCTTCTAAGTAAATACTAGGAACAGTCAATAAAATATACATGCGGCTCGCAAACTCCTCACAATATTTCCAAACAAATTGTTAGACTTTATTAAATCCATAAAAAACGAGAAGAGAAAAGTTTTATTAAATATGGACGCAGACCACAGACCTATCGGCCGATAAAAAAAACAAGTGAAAGAAGGTATTTTCATTGAAATTAGGAGTTACGAAGACGGGTGCATAAGGGATTGTGATCTTCCGGTACAAAACCATTAATCTATGGATGTTGTTTTTTACAGCGAGTATCTATGGCGCTGTAGTGTGAATTAGATGGAGTAAGCTCGCCAGGCACATATGACCTATACCACCCTCTCAGCTTATTTGAACATGTCTCAAGGAGACGTCAATACATCTAGGATACAACCAAGCCGCAGGTTCGCATGAATGTTTTCCTTGAAATATAAGTAGTGCACTTCAAGTTGTCGTACTCCAACTCTCAATTATCGACCGATTTCGAGTCTCTAGTCTACTTCGATCCTAAACGAACTTCTGTTTAACATATAACATAACATAATTGAATAAAATATGTAGGTACGTACATCAAAAGAGGTAACTTTACTAACGCATAAACTTAATGAATTCGGCGGGTGCCTTTTTCATATGCGTATGTATCCATCTTTATTAGTGGTTGAGACCCATAGAGACTAAATATATATACTACGACAGAGAGTTCATCGGATGTGCTTTTTTATTTGCTTTGCCTTGTAATTACAAATTTAATCTAGATGATATAAGCAATGCCAGTAAATATAATTCATGCTATTTAGAGCGCTATTGTGCCTAGGACATGTATTGCATGGAGTAGGCTTGCTCGGGACCTATACCACTTTCTCAGCTTAGTCGACCAGAGAAAAGAACTCTTCAATACGGCACGAGAAAAATCACGTAACGTATGTATAAAGACCACGACCAGGAGGCACGTCACGTCCCCGCCCCGTCCGAGGTTTTATCCCGTTACTTATGCAGCGGCTGTGCGTTGCCATCAGTCAGTGAGTAAGTGAATCACTGTGTTTTAAAAATATGTACTTTCTTTATACTAATATATCTCTATGTTTCAGAGCGTCGAAGTGAAGTCCCCCTCCGCTCAACGCCTCACGGTTCCTCTAATGGAAGAGACTTGTTCATCTTCGTACCTACATTATGAAGTACCCTGAACAGTATCTTTTAGATCGTGGCTAAAATAGCAACTGACTGCCATATTGAAAGTTATTTTTCAGTAAATAGTTTGAAATTGAATTAAAATACATGCGTATTTGATAGATTTACATGAAAAATACTACTGCATAAATACCTATTACTGAAATACTGTTCTATTTATTTGAAATCTAGACAGAAATGCAGTTCGACAGTGACTGGCCATTACCTGACTTGATTTGTAGGGCTTCATGATGACTAATCGAAGTGTCAGCATGTTCTATGTAACCTTTACTAGGTGAACTGACAGATCGCGGGATAGGGCAAGAGGGCGAGCACCCCGGGCGGCTACACGCCAGCTACTCGCCAACCACATGCCACCCATAATAATCTGGACATGTTTTATTCAGCAAACAAGTCTAACGGCGATATTGTTGTCGTTCTGTCTATAATGCAATGGTCGCCTGTATCTCAGTTACGTTGTACCTACACGTTTCTCTCATCCATAACACGAGCGACTTATTGTCCTTCCCGCAGCCATCGCAACTAAATTACACAACCACTTGTGATCATAGAAATAATATTTTTATACGTAAATGGTTGCGATAAAACTTATATGTTCGCAACTGGCCGTTAATATTTCCTTTTTGAACAGTTACGAACAAAGAATTGTTGACATAGTGAAGCATTTTCTATTAACTGGTTCTAAAGATTGCTGCAATTCTGAGAATAAGAAGTGATACTACATGTCTTGAGGGTGTAATATGAAAGTAGGTATAATAGTAGGTTATATTGTAGGTACCGCTGGAAGAAAGAGGTATATTTGTTCATATATATATTGCACTGAATCCCCCCAGGGCAGTTACGGCCGGAATTACTGGTTACATAAAATATCATTTTGTGGAATTGAAACTCATGGGGAAATTGATAAAATCTTGCATTTGGTGTTGAACAGTTGATGTACATCGTTATTATTATGTGTTAAATTATCAAATTGCCCTCGATTGATATTCACATTTATTAATAATATTTATAAAAGGGTGTGCCGTTCGATATTAAGAAGTAATCTTCATCGGTTGGTATTTTATAAAGCAGCTGCTGATAATGTCCGAAGGGTATTTACCAACTCGGTAAAAAAAACTTTGAAAAGCTTGAGTTTCCGTGAGGGGAGAATTTACTTCATAACAATAGCCTGCTCGTTGCTCTCCTTCTAATTTATTACAAATATGGTGTTTCCTGAAAGGCATAAATTTAAAATTTTCCTAAAAACTGGATTTCAAATTTTCGACTTGGGCATAGCATATGAACTATGATATTTTCAAGTAATGGCCGGTCACAGTCGGACTCAGGACTGCATACAAATGAGCGAGATCTTAAATACGTTGAATAGTATTTCAATTTTTATTCAGTCGCCCTTCCACTTTTAGTAGTCTCTTTTTAATAAGTAACTGTTAGATTTTGAGTTAGATATTTTCCATTTTGACGTGTAAACGTTTTCAAAATCCTAAAGGGTTACTAAAACGAAATGCATTCATAAATACTGGCGTCATTAGTAACGGAATGGAAAAAGAAAGTAACTAATCTAATATCTTTGTTAGAATATACACAAAGAGAGAACTCCTTCCGTCCGTCATCCGTCAGAAATGTGCCGACTTGACTTTATATGATACGTTCCACCACAAGAATAGTATGTAAGTATACCTATTCATTATATGCGTTACACCATGAAGCAAGAAAAAAATTTCCGTGCTCAGATGGAGTAGTAATCAAAACGTATTATGGGTGCCGGCTGAGATACAATTTTGTAGCTCACACACACATTCACACTTTTCCTTCAAATAGTCGTTCATGGCGTGTGACATGGACATCACCTCTGTCATAAAATATTACAAATAAAATATTACATTAACAAAATGGGCAGTGAAATTATGCAGAAACCATGCCGCAAGCAAAAGTACAAAGCTTTCTGGTATTACATTTTTCTGGTAAGTAATAAACGGCTTGGTTTTTACAATTTTCGTGGTCAAATTTTTAGTAGAAAATATTGTTGTTGATTTTTAGTGATGTGAAGTAGTCGATAAAAAATAATATAGAATCGAATCGTCAGCTTATTATTATTTTATTTCATTTATTTATCGCAGTTTTCTAAAAGATTCTAAGAACTGTAAGATTTTTGTGCTTCAGAGTCAGACAGACCATACTGATGGAAGTATTGGTGTTTTATTAATTTCAGCATTAGCTCTCTAAATAATATATTTTCCTTCTTACAGGATCATGAACAAAAAGTGCTTCCCTCAGATTACGAACTCAACTAAATATTATGTCAATATTAATGATGATTTACGAGAAAAAACAGCTGGTCAAAAGCTATTCTAAACGTAATGTAAATAGTTAAAATATAAATTAAAAATATTGTTTTAAAATTGGTGATGTATTTTTATTTGTATAATTAGTTCTCTACTAGCTGTGCCCGCGACTTCGTTCACGTGGACTGCAGGATATTTCATCATCAACACTATCGACATTTAGTCGTCCATTGCTGGATATAGGCTTCTCCAATACCCAAAAGACACGAATTCAAAAGACATTACACCATACAAATGACTGAAGGACAACGTGACTATCCGCAACCCAGTGAAATGTGGATATAAACCGACGGCTCAAAAACGGACACGGGCACTGGATCCGGGGTCTTCTCGGAGGACCTAAACATAAATCTAAGCGTAACTCTAGGCCCCCACAACTCAATCTTCCAAGCTTGGCTGCGCTGGATCGCGATGTCTCGGGCCATGACATCAGAATCCTGTCCGATAGCGCGGCGGTGCTACATGCACTGAACAGTAAAACTATAAGTTCAGCCCTGATTACGAATGTTACGAGACACTCAACAGACTAGGAGAACACAATAGACTGACCTTACAATGGGTAAAGGGACACAGCGGCTCAAGGGGAAACGACGCTGCGGACGAGCTGGCAAAAAGAGGAGTGGAAGCGGTCAGTTACGGGCCTCAACCCTCCGTCCCAATCCCCCCCAACCAACTCAAAGCCTGGATCCGCAACCACGCTAAAATGCGACACCGTGACCTCTGGACCACGACGGAAAGCTGTAGGCAGGCCAAACTAGCACTCCCCGACATAAACAACAGACTCACGAAACGCCTTCTAAACTTAAACCGCCCTCAAATGCGCTTGGTTACAATCGCCTTGACCGGTCACGGCGCTTTCAACAAGCACTTCCATAACCTGGATATAACGGACAGCCCACTATGCAGAGCGTGCATGGAGGCTGAGGAAACGACCGCGCATGTGCTGCTGGACTACATGGTATTGACAGATATTAGACTCAGGACTATAGGTGACGTTAAAAGCCTTCCAAAAATGTTTGAGAAGCCATCTAGTGGCAAAATTTATGGAAGAGCCAGCTCTTCCATAAATTTTGCCCACTTGTCAGGGGGAGAACCAGCCCAGGCTGGTTCTCCCCCTGACAAGTGGAACCTCACGCAAAAGGGACCTAACTAGAAAGGTCTGATTGCGGAAAACAGCCCGTATACAAGTACAAGTAGGCTTCTCCAATAGCACGCCACTGAACTTGGTCCCCCGCTCTGCACCCCCAACAGCTACTAGTCACTTAGCGAAAGTCGTCACTCCAAGTATTTGGAGGACTTTCTATGCTACATTTGCTAAGGCATGATCTCCACTTAAAATTTAACATGATCCATGCAATTTAGGTAAGTATAATTAATTCCGATAGGTGATAGATTTCATCCTCACCACCTGGATGTCTGATCTTGAACTAAAATAAATATCCCTGAACAATAAAATATAAGTAAATAATCGATAAATATACGTTACACTTCATACCACATCACATCACTATTTTCAAATTCAGCAACCATGAAGTTCCTTGTTTTTTACATGTCAATAAAAGACAAATAAATGTCGTACTTTATTGATATTTTGTTTTTAATTGGTTATGTCATAACATGAATGTCTCTATCTTTTTCTAACGTAACGTATATGAAGATTTGTGATAGAGATAAAAGACAAACCCTGTCTCCCGCTTCCACCTACCCTCCCACCCCTCTGAGCGGCCGCATAGGTTTCGATACAAAATAGGCATGATTATAACTCCATCTGAGCGGGATTTGTTTTTATTCCTCCATGCGTTACACGAACTGACTACACGTCACACCACGTTGTTTTACTTTCTCTTTATTCTACTGTTCTTTGTTCTCACATAATGTCGTGCTTATTATTTGTAAATGTGAAAATTGGTTTGTTTGTTTGCTTGTTCGGGACTAGAACTAGAATACATCACATTTACGACCAACTTATTCAGAGATATGAAGATGAAACGTAACGCCTATCATTTAACCGGCACGGTTCATTCGTCAAAATATATATATTTGCATATCATAAACCTGAAGTAGACTGAAGTAATACTAGACTAAATACTTAAAATCTGCCGATAGTATAAACTACAACAATGATGTTACTATATTATTAAATATTCTTACTGTTATGCCTTAATTCCAAAATGACCTGTTCCCAAAAAGCCCAAAAACCAGCACTATCAGTCAGATAATCTCATTATCCCCTAAATGGGATCTCCAAAATGGGGAATATGAGGATTCAGCCAGTTGTAGCCTGAATTGTGTCGAAATATATCTTTGTCCTGTATGTCTAAGCTTTAGCCTTTGACTTTAAGGTAATAAGGGTAGTTTGCATTACTAAAACTTGTCATGGAGCTTTGGGATATCATGAAAAATCATGGTATCGAACTTGGATTTTATCGTCTCTACCAAGTGGTTTAATGAATCTAGCCAAAAGCCACTTGATGAAAGCAATTGAAGTGTAACGAACACTAAAATTAAGCTGAGTCTCACTTCACTAGGTCGAGAGCGCGCGGCTATGTCGCACTTGAACAAACACAATGGACGTTAGTTTCAATACGGCTTGTTACCTCCCAGTTGGTCGAGCGAGGCATAACGCGATTAACACGTCGAGTGGCAGTAAGTCGAGCACGTCCAGCGGTATTCAAATTGATGCGACACAAACCGTATGTCGATGTGTTTCTTTGAGCTTTGATTGCGGTGATGTGACGTATTGTGAAATAATTCAACCTTCTATTGTCGTATCGTATCGAGTCTCAATACGCCTACGTTTCGATTGGTTTAGGTATAACGCAATTTAGATACACTGCGATCTAGCTATACAGAGACTATACGCTTTCCTTACATCCGATATACATTACGCCGTTGCATCCGTTGCATCCGTTGCATTTGGTTTTTGCAAGTGATCCCCTACCCTTCTGGCCGATTTTAAAGATGTTTTAACGTCAAAAGATACCTTAGACGTTCAGGCACGTGACGCACCGCGATATGACACTACGTCACAGGACGTGCGTGTATCACTGGAGACAATTATGATTATAACCGGTACGTGTAATATTTGATTTTAAGGATACAGCGAGTATTATAGCGAAGACAAAACACATATTATAACGACATGTTTTTCACAATCCACATGGAACATCTATAGGTTTATCTTCAAGTCTGACGTTTTTTCCGTAGTCTGCGCTCTCCCTACTGCGTTATTTTTCCCGTATTTTGTTCATGACGTGACTTCACGAGACTCCGCGTGACGCATGACGTTGCTACGTGTAGAAACGTACCTGACCTCGTCACGGCATTTACATAATTCTTTCATCTCGAATCTTGCGAGATGCCACAATCAACTTTTAATGCCGTTTTAGTTGTTTTTTCGTGCGTGAGTCTGGTATACCTACGTACGTAATTCAGATATACTCGTGTGTTTTATACCGGGTCGTTCGGCGGAGGTAAGTGAGGTCTGGAACGGTAATGTGCCTGAATTTAGAACACATATCAGGACCTAAATGCGAGTATTATAACACTTAAATGTAACGGGCGGAAAGTTATAAATACGTCATAACTTATCTATTATCTATACCTAAAGAGAAAAAAAAACTCATCGCGGAATCTCTAAAACTTGAAGAGCTAACGAGTCTGCAACTTTGCATGCGGGCTCCTTCTGGACGTAGGCCGGCTCATAAAGATTTTCTGGAAGTTCGACCTCTGAAAGGTTTACTTACGCGATCGCAACTAGTATCGTTACTAGTTTATGAGATGCGGATTTAGCTAATTTAACTTCTTAGTTAGAAGTACGATTAGCTACGACATAAGATGAGACGTTTCAACAACTCACTGCGGCTGTGTCCCTGATACAACCTAACCGTGTTTTATGGGCTTACTTTAACACGTCCTATGCCGTCAGTAAGCCCCCCCCCCCCTCTCACTCACTCCCTTACACTCGTATATTGAAACATTAAACAAAGTGATCGTAAAAACATCCATAAAGGATTACGAGTGACATCACGTGTCATCACTTTATGAACCGGTTAATTAATACAACTCCTCTCTTAATACATAGACAAATAACGTCTATACTACACACAACCTACCCCAGCAGTAGAGATATAATACTTACTATACAATAGAGAGTAAAATAGTTCCTAATGGTCTATGTCGCTGATATTCGTTAAAATTGTAAATTTTTGCATTGAAAATTGTTGTTAGGTGTTGTTGTAAGTACCGTTTGTAGGAGCTGTTAGCTTGAGATTGTGCCTAAACAATATTTACCTAGATTCAATTCAAATTAAATTGATGACTACAAAATTTATATTATTTGCCTAATCACAGGAGGTTGTGTTTGAAACTTTGACAGTTTTAGTAATCATGTTTAAGAGCTTAAACAAAAGTATTTTTGTTGTGTTCTTTTCCTACATTTAATATAACAACGAAAATACTTTGTCGTTTCTAAGCCAATCTTTTAACGCGAAAAACACTTATGCCGTCTTTTTTCCAACTTAAGTTTGGATAAGCTTTATAAAATAAATGTATTTATATAAAATCGACGTACGTTGTCTCGCAAAAACACGAAGATGCACCAGTTAGAATTATGTCAAGTTGACACGACTCTAACTGATGTAGCTAATACAACCCATTTGTTAACTTAGCTGCATCCTCTTCGCTTGCATTTTATGGCGCATTTATGACGTAACATCCGTTATATTTAAAAAACGGTTCACGTCAAAACAACTGTTTTAAAACTATCTTTAAATGTCTAAAAAGGAATACCTGTACACACGGCTTCTTATTACAATACTCAAGTTAAGCTTAGTTTAAGTGAATTGCTGTTGGTGTCCTTAATAAATGAAATAAAAAATAAATATCTGTTTCGAAATACTTGATAACAAGTTATATCTCTAGGTATTCAGATTTATTTTGTTGTAAGTGTCTAACTTGTAAAAATTTCATCGTACTTAAATCGGTGTACGTACGGTAGTCATCAGGAGGTGTTACTGTGGGCGTCGACTGTTATAGTAAAGTTTTCTATTTCAAGCACTTTCAGATTTCATAAATTATTTATGAATTATACGTTTTGTTTTGGGACGAACTTCGGTTCAACTGTTTTGTAGGTCAGAACTCGAACGTTCTGCCTCCCTAAGAGGTTTGTTTATTGAACATCTACATATTTCTACATAGTAATAATAATATTCTTAGTATTTTTTGTCTGACATACAGGCTTTTGTCCCATTCCAAAACTGGAACCAGGGACCAATAAAATTATAACTTTTTGATTTTAATAATAGTTTACTGGGCCCACATGTGCTATTTGGACTGCTGAATCATTTTAATGGGGGGTTTCACTATGACGACACAATATAATAAAACCTTCATGCAGTGAGCTGTTAAAACAAACAAAAATGACATTAATAACTAAAATGTCAGGTGACAGACCGTTACAAATCTAATTAATGATGTAAGACTAGAATATTTATATATAATTACTTTTTTCAATTATTTGACGATTATTTCAAAAGATAAAAATGAACATCGTTCTATCCCAAAACTGGACTCAGAACAATTCCATCTTATCCAATTTGATAATAGTCTACTCAGACATCGTAACATGATTATTATGACCAATGAACCCTTAAATAATATTTTGTAGTAATATCATAATATTCCCCATTACCTAAACTGATGTGAGTCCAGTATCAAACTATCAAAATGGAAAATAGACAATCGATCCCTGGTTCTAGTTTGGAAGGGAACGATTCACCCCCTTAACCACTATATTGACGTAAAATAAGTAACAAAAAAAATTAGTGATTATTTTTTTTAGATTAAAAATTTATACCTATACTATTTTTTGTATCGGTTAAAATTAATGATAATTGACTAATAATGCATTGAATCGTAAGTAGGTAATGACAAGAAATGGTTTCACTAGTTCTATTCCAAAGCTCAATAAGACTAGTGAGAAAAATATCTGTTCTTCCATTCAAACCCGACAGACTGGTTGTGCCGAATGGAAGTGTTTTTTTTCCCGGAACCGACCAACTAGTCGTACAGATTGGAGCTCGATGAAAGGATAAAATATGTACACATGTCTATTAGAACATTTGCCCCGACCGTCAATTGAATAGAGGCAATGGAAGCTGTAAGCTCCAGGTAGCTGTAGAGTAAAAGCTTCGTGTTCGCACGCTGCACAGATAAATCACTCTCTCTCTCACAACGGCTCGGAGCCCGGCGAGGAGCTAGCACTCCGACTAATACCTTCAAACCACATACCTACGATCGTAGAGTTTTAAATTTTTGTACTAATTAGGTATATAGAGGGTACATCTCGTATGTAACGAAATATGTTATTATGTTACGACAAAATATGTGCTCCCATAAAGGTGGACGCAGATCGATACGCGCCGAACGCATTGGATTTTTGCCGTCCACGGAAAAAGGTACCTTATAATAATAGAGATAAGGTATCTACATTTATATTTCCGATGACGTCATCAGAGTCGTCCGCATCGTCAGAGGCGGCCGACTCTGAAATAAATATATGAATAAATGTACCTTATCTCTATTCTTATAAGGTACCTTTTCCGTGGACGGCCAAAATTCGTTTCGTTCGGCGCGTATCAATGTGCGACCACCATAATACTCTGGAAGTAAATAATGAGATACGAGACGTTCTAGATAATTGTACAGGCTCAAATTACTCTTTATTCTGCAGTATAAATATTTTAACTCTTTGTCTATGATCTAAAAAGACACTGAATTTTATTTCAATTTTTTGAAAGCACTGAGAATGCTTTCAGGTAATTTAATAGAAAATGGATTTTTTCCAAGCAATAGAAATTTTCCTTAAGGTTTAGGCCCTCTTCTTCTCCATTGTAAATTAACTATTGTGGGTTTCATTCACCATAACTAACCTTATTAAAGTATAGTGGATGGAATTATTATAATACCCTGACCCTATATTTTGATGTTATTTAGATTATACCTAATATTTTCTAACACAAGTCATACACAGAACATTATTAATTTTAATCAAAAATTATTATTTATATAAATGGACGTCATACGTTTTAACTTAAATTAAAGCTCGAATTCAGAATTACAAATTAATAGTTCAAAGCAATAATTAAAATAGAGACAGTTTGTGAGGGAGATCTGTCGTCGTCGGCTCAGAGACCGCGGTTTGGACGGCTGCCGGTGGTTGGTGGTTGGTGGCCGACTGCCGCTCCGGGTCCTTTCTGGTACGGAGGTTAGCCGTTGCCATCCGAAATGATGCTAGTATTCTAGGCAATTCCGCGCCGGGGACGAATACAGTAGTTTATGTAATTTTATTTTTAGTAATTTAATTTATTCTGATATTATGTTTTTGTTTTATAATATTTGTTTTTAGTATAATTATAGTACATTATTGCAACGGTTGTGAAATAAGCAATTGAAAGTCGAGTTACTAATACGAGACAGGCAATTGCCGTTTATAGTGTTTTTTTTTTCAAAATAATGCAGGAAAGTAAAACATTTTGTATTTTTGTATGTATTTTTTTTCTTCTTCTACTATCTTGTATTAGATTTCTGATCATAAATCTGGTGAATCTCCATTACACTCTATTGGAACTCATTTTAATGATTAAAGTATTTATTAAGTAGGTATGCAAATAACAAATCATGACGAGTTTTTTTAGCTTTGCCGCTAAATTTTTATTTATCATCTGTGCCAAAAGGCAAACGAATTTATGGCTATACAGCCACGTGAACGCAAATCGTACTAAGCAAAGAGACTTTATACAACATGCATTGCCGGAGCGTTGTAATGTTCCAAATTCAAAAACATTCCTGCAATGGATTTGATTTTCTTTGTTATCCATAAATTCAATACTTCGCGTGTTCTTTTATCGAAAATAGTGACAATATTTACATGCATTTATGTAATAATCTTAATATATATAAATCTCGTGTCACAATGTTTGTCCTCAATGGACTCCTAAACCACTTAACCGATTATGATAAAATTCGCACACCATGTGCAGTTCGATCCAACTTGAGAGATAGGTTAGCTTACATCCCGATATTCCCACGGGATCGGGAGTTACGCGGGTGAAACCGCGGAGGGCAGCTAGTAGATATATAAAATTTAAGAGAATGTAGATAATATTTCTGTTAGAAATATATTATACGCGTTTTTTACTATTAAAATGAATTTGATCGTTCATCTTGCCTGAGACATCAAACGATATGATCTAACAGTGAGTGAACAGTAGGTAATCAGTGAACCGTAGCTCGCCTCGTAGGGAAATATTACCAATATACCTACCAAGCAAAGCAATTTCTTTAGAATCAAATATATATTGTGACAAAGCTAACAATGTACCTATAGGTAGGTGTACCTTTGGTTCAACAATACCGGAGTAGCGACGACGACGTGACGCGCCCGCCTGCTCGCTGTGCCGCCCGCCGCCGAGACGAAATAATCAAATTCAAAAACTCGATAAAGTAATTATATTTGTCAAACATCATCTGAGGTCTCCCCCCCCCCCACCACGTGGTGGGTCGAGCCACCAGCATCGCTCCCCGAGCCGCAAACGTGCATTCTTTTTGACTTGACAGTCTTGAAAAAACCAAACGTAACGAAATAATTTATCGACCTAAGTTCGTCTTTAAAATGGGTCAGAAGAGACTTAAAATAACCATATGTAACGGATGTAACGTTATAAAATACTAAATCAAAAACTGCATTTGAGTAAACATGATAAACATATTAATTATTTCATAAAAGGTAAATTTGGCAAACAATGCATTATACCTCTATATTTAAACTATACCTCTACATATATAAACTATTAAGTACAAGTAGATAACTACCCACGCTATTTAAATTCAATTCGCAAACGGATATCGGCACAGACACCTGTCATTGAAACTTGATCCTTATTACCTGAATATTACGATATAATGTTCCCCTAAGTAGGTATGATAAGGTTTGGATTACACGATGTAAACCTATCGATTGTTGAAGAGCGATAATATCGAGCGATTACCTTAATGTAAACTGGTACCTCCCCCCCCCCTCTCCCATCCCCCTCCTCCGTGAACCACAAACGCTCCTTAATTACAACATTATCTATGATGATTCGTCAAGTGCTCCGTGAAATATGGCACTCGGTGCTATCTATTGCTACTGCAAAACGCGTGCGAATTATACCTATACAGTATACTATACATACATACAAACAATACGGACATCGGTGAATGCAGACAAAAAATTTAATAATAGACCTCGCCTAAACGTACAATTAAATAATAATAATAAAATAGCAACTCCCTTGGAACGGAATTATTAAATGATAAAATATTTATTTGGCCTTTGAACTATCGCTATTAAAGAAGCGGGTGATATAAATTATCTTGACTTCTTATTCGAGATTTAAATTGGTTACCTATTGTAGTAGTGTTCGAGCTACTTACGTCTCTGTCGCACATAGTTTACAGTAGCAGGATAGAAAGAGAAAACTTGTATTCCCTTATCGACTGCTAGTTCGGATCTTCATTATTGTTTGCGCGCTTGCGTTGAACGCACGTATAGTAGTTATTAAAACTGTTCACGGATCAAAAAGTTCCTACATAAGTACATTACTATGCCAAAACGAAGGAGCGAATCCAAGGAAGAAAAGTGGAGACGGAAACTTAGAAAATACGAAGATAAACTGTCAACCAAACGCCGTTATAAAAGAATTATCTATTCCAGTGCCAGTGATGATGATGTAGAAGTGATTGAGGGTAAGCTATAATTTTAATTGCATATTGCAATTTAGCTATGGTGGTTTGGCATATTGCCTACACGATATTCGTGTATATATCTTCTTCACATGCCGTTCTTTTATTTCTTGCGGAAACATATTGTCTCCTTAAGTCGGCGGCTCGCTGCCGCCATCTTACCTACATAACCCATAAGTATAACTAGCAGATATTTTGCAGTAACCTAACTACCTTTCTACTATGTACAAAATCAATACATATTGTATTGATTGCGTATTTTTCAATCAGCATCGCTTTATAAGCTTTGTTTTTTTGTAGAATCTACAGAAGTACAGGAACAAGCAACCGCGGCCCCTGAGGCAGCAGAAACTTCCAGAGCACCTGAAGACCTCGAACTGATAGACAAAGAGCTCCTCCAAACCTTGGGAGAATTTGAGCCCGAGGTAGTGGAATGGGGCGAGGATTTGCTCGAAGATGTGGCCAAACGCTTCCAATATGTTTTATTAAATGGCCTGAAAAAAGAATCAAGGGAGGCACTACACAAAAGCTACCCCTTTCCAAATAACATTAAATTAGCAAAGGCGCCAATGTTAAACCCAGAACTGTCGACAATTTTATCAGACACTTATAAAAATAGAGACAAAACGATACTAACTAAACAAGATCAGCTGGGAAAAGCATTATCAGCGTTGGGCAGGGCAATGTCGGCTCTAATTTTAAAATCGCCCAACCTCTTGGACATAATGAGACAACTGAATGACTGCAGCCAGCTTATAGCGGATTCGCAGTACGTATCGTACTTTTTCATATTGATTATCTTAAATATTCTATGGATAACATTTCTAATATTCATATGTTATTACCTTTACAGCTATAATGAAACATATACGCGCAGATCTCTAGTGATTCCGTTAGTAGACAAGTCTCTTACCGACTCACTTAAAAATAGAAAAAGAGATGAGTTACTGTTTGGGAATGACTTATCGGAAATGGTCAAAAATTCCCGAGGAATTAAGAAAACAGGAAACTTCATGCAAGTATCGGCGGCGTCCACATCTTTAAACTGGAAAGGCCCACTGACTCGGTCACTTCCGACTCGAAACTATCAAACCAACCGACCCAGTGGGCTGAGACAACAACAGTTCGTGAGGGGCCGTCGGAACCCATCACAATATCCCACGGCACAGAGGCGCGCGGGCCAACCGCCACAGCAGACGGCCGCGCTCGCGCCACCGCCGCCAGGCCGGCGCCAACCTGCGCTGCAGTCGACGTCGCGTCGATCGCTAGCGCCGACCGGCCGCGACAGAGCGACGCACCTGTGAATCTACCCCAGGTACATACAGGTCGCCTCAAATGGTTTTTAAATGAATGGATAGGTATCACTAATGACGATTACATACTATCAACTATTTCTGGTTATAAAATTCCTTTAAAAGAAATACCTAACCAATTACAGTCTGACTATCCTAGACGTTTATATACTGAGGTTGAATTGAATGCAATGCATAAAGAGATTTCTCATCTATTACAAATAGGTGCCATTGAAATTTGTGTTCCGGTTTCGGGTCAATTTATATCAGACATATTTTTGATTCCTAAAAGCGATGGTAGCTCCCGGTTTATTCTTAATCTCAAGAAATTTAATAAATACGTTCATTGCGAGCACTTTAAAATGGAGGATATAAGAACAGCTATGAATATTTTACACAGCAATGATTATATGACAAACATTGATCTCAAGGACGCTTATTTCTTACTATCCGTCTATAACGATGATCGGAAGTATCTGAGGTTCTTTTTCAATAATATTCTTTATCAATTCACTGTTCTACCGTTTGGCCTATGTTCTGCTCCGTATATTTTTACAAAAATACTCCAACCTGTTGCTACCCACTTAAGATCTCGTGGGTTTAGATCAGTTCGTTTTCTTGACGATTTTTTGTGCGTGGGTAACTCTAGAAACTCTTGCATAGAGAATACTCATGCGACAATTGAATCTTTAACTCGTTTAGGTTTTGTAATAAATAGGACAAAAAGTAATCTGATTCCGAGCAAAGTTTGCAAGTTTTTAGGTTTTATTTTAAATTCCGATTCTATGACGTTAGAACTACCTGATAAAAAAAGACAAACGATTTTCAATAATACAAATAAATTATTAACCACAAAAACAATTACAATTAGAGAATTTGCTCGGTTTTTAGGTTGTCTCACCGCCGCTTGTCCAGCTGTCACGTATGGATGGCTGCATACAAAAAGACTAGAGAGGGAGAAATACTTAGCACTTGTTAAAAATCAAGGTAATTATAATAAAAACATGTCGATACCATCTATCTTACGTGACGATTTATTATGGTGGAAAAATAAGATTTTCAGTTCAACTAGATCTATAGAACAAAATAAATACGCTTTAGAAATATATACAGATGCATCTACAACAGGTTGGGGAGCCGCTTGCGGCAATGAACGAACTGGGGGAGAGTGGAATGATCAAGAAAGACAGTTTCATATTAACTACCTAGAATTACTAGCTGCTTATTTTGGTCTAATGTCTTTTACTAAAAACATTCATAATTCTTATATTCTCTTGCGTATCGATAATACTACCGCTATATCCTATATTAATCGTATGGGCGGGGTACAGTTTGAACATCTCAACACTGTTACTCGATCGATATGGGAATGGTGTGAATCAAAACGTTTATTCATCTTCGCATCATATATAAAATCATCTTTAAACGTAGACGCAGACTTTGAATCAAGAAGGATTAATGTAGATACTGAATGGCAACTTAGTAAGGAGGCTTTTTCGAAAATACGTAGTTGTTTTGGTAAACCTAATATTGATCTTTTTGCTTCTAGGATTAATTCAAAATGCCCAAAATATGTCTCATGGAAGAAAGATCCTTTTGCTTATGAGATTGACGCTTTTACTCTAGATTGGACACCATTCTTCTTTTATGCCTTTCCTCCGTTTGCCTTGGTATTGAAAGTACTTAATAAAATAATTTCTGATAGGGCAATAGGTATTGTGGTTGTTCCCCACTGGCCATCACAGCCATGGTATCCTGTCTTCAAATCACTTTGTATTACTGAACCTATAATATTTCACCCTCAAGAAAATTTACTTTCTTCTTCATTCAGATCACGGCACCCACTGCACCGACAACTTTCCCTGGAAGCAGCCATGTTATCAGGGAAGCTTTCATCAGGCGAAACATTCCAGAATCAGCTATCCCTATTATGATGGGTTCAATCTCAGAGAAAACCCATGCTCAGTATTCAAGTAGTCTAAAATTATGGTGGCAATATTGTTTTGAGTCTCATATCGATTTTTACGACGTACAAATTAAAAATCTCTTAGATTTTTTAATGAAATGCTTTAATTCCGGTGCCTCTTACGGCACACTCAACAATCACAGGTCGGCTATATCTCTTATCTCAACTTGTAATTTTTCACAAGATGACTGTTTAAGAAGATTTTTTAAGGGTATATTTAGAATAAAACCAGCTTTCCCTAAGTATACTACGATATGGGATCCTAACATTGTTTTGAACTATTTGAGTACAATAGATATTAGAGAATCAAATTTAGAAATAATTTCAAAGAAATGTGTTATGTTGCTAGCATTAGCTTCCGGCCAAAGAACTCAAACATTATCTTTAATCAAAATATCTAATATAACAATGTATGATGATCGTATTGTTATTGTAATCACGGACATGATTAAGACATCAGCTATAGGAAGACCCCAACCAGTTATTAATTTACCTTTCTATGAAAATCCTAATATCTGCCCTGCCAGAACTCTACAGGCATATATAAACTTAACCGCTAATATAAGAGACAGTAATATTAATAATTTGATTTTAACTTTTAGAAAACCATATAAAGCGGCCTCTTCTCAAACAATTGGTCGTTGGTTAAAGCAGACACTTAGTGATAGTGGTGTCGATACTAGCACCTTTAGTGCTCACAGTACTCGTCATGCGAGTACTTCTGCTGCTGCTCGAGCTGGCTTTAATGTTGACATAATTCGAAGATCAGCTGGCTGGTCTGACCGCTCGGCAACTTTTGCTAATTTTTATAACCGTCCTATAGTAAATAGTAACTGTAACCTACTGGTATAAGAATAAGTAATTACACTTAAGTTTATTATTTTTATTTGTTTCTTGTGTTTTTCAAATACATCAAATTATTTACAATTAAAATGTTTATTTTTTGACTGTGTATCACAATATTGCTCTCTCTGAACATCCTACAATAGGTAACCAATTTAAATCTCGAATAAGAAGTCAAGATAATTAGATGATCAAACGAACTTACCTAAGTGAAGTTCGATCTAAATTATCTTGACTTCTTTGAAGAGATTTAAGGTCCCACCTCACCCTCTTTTTATGAACCCCATTATATTTCGCAATATTGCTCTTTATTTGCTCCAAACTAATGAAGATCCGAACTAGCAGTCGATAAGGGAATACAAGTTTTCTCTTTCTATCCTGCTACTGTAAACTATGTGCGACAGAGACGTAAGTAGCTCGAACACTACTACAATAGGTAACCAATTTAAATCTCTTCAAAGAAGTCAAGATAATTTAGATCGAACTTCACTTAGGTAAGTTCGTTTGATCATCTAACAAGGTAAACCTATAAAAAAAGTCAATTCCATCGTCCGATTATTCTGTCAATAGTCTAAGTGTTATCAATCAATCAGTCAATAGTCTGTGTTCTCGCTTGTGTGGGTGTGGGCTAGACAAAAGGCAATGGTAACAATTTGAATGTTTTTTCAATGGTTCGTTTTTTAATGTTATATTTTATGCAACTCGCTATAAGTGAAAACTGTTAGATACTTACCGTTAGTGTACTCATTTGTTTGCTTTTACATTTAACCAAATGATTTACTTGTTTTCTAAGTTTGTCTTACTGTATATCCACGGTACATCGGCTAAAGCGAGATGATCCTCAATATAGAAAACATATTTTCATTCCTGATCCCAAATAGAATTTTCATCGGAGGATTAAAAATATCCATCAAAACGCATGGACAAGTCTAGATTTCATAAAATTGAGATTTTGCAAACTACGTACATACCAACCGTACGGAAACATTACGGTTCAATAAACACTGCACCAGCTAAGTCTACTCGGAATGGGAAAACCCACCTCTTATAGCCCGTCTTTCATACATAATATTAAAATGTTTTTTAAGCTGTAAAATGACTCGGAATATGATTGCTTACGTGAGACGAAAATATAATATCCACCGAAAGACTGCGTATGAAATGGAAAATAACTAATTTATTATAAATACGTATGTTCATTAATTTAATTTTATGGCTATTTTTAAAGTTATTAAATACTACTAAATTGACCATAATTAGAACTGTTAGAAACTTAACCCTATATACTATCTTCGTTTTACAACCAGTTGTGAATTAAAGATTTTTCTGTCTTTTAATGGCGACAAGTTTTATTAATTATTCTTCTTCTCGTAGACAATGTGTTTTAATAAAAACATCGACATTATTTTGTAAAAGTAAATGCAGAAAAGAACAGATTGTGATAGAATCGCACAGTCGATTACGGTGTGGCGACCGACGCGTCACACTACTGCATATAAACTGTATATATATACCATCATATAGCGTGGCAACGCGTCGCCACGGCATGCGTCGCCACGCCAGAAATCGGTTTTACGTGCGGCTATAGATGTTTCACATCTATACACATCTATAGCCGGAAATTTCGGAAATTGGAAATTCCCAACAAAAACAACGCATTTCATATATTTCTAGTACATTGTTATATACAAAAAACAGACTAACAGACTGTAATGGTTATATAGAGTTTTCAGGACGCCCTGTATCAAAATATTGGAATGTTTTTTTCAATTAACGCCAAACAGGTAGGGAGGAAATTAAAGGAATAAATTAATTACATTGCCATCGACTCTCGCCTTATAACATTATCTTGTTAAAAATGTTTCTTCATTTATAATGATACATTTTAAAACATATCAAAATATTTTGTTGTACGTAGTAAATTATTTTTCTTTTCTAAAGTTTGAAACTTCGAATTACAAAGAATTTTGGTTTTTAATATTATTCCTAATTATCGATAAAGATTTCACCTACAGAATGTATAGGACGATCAAAACAAATAAAAAACTTGAGAATTGTATTTTTTTTTGTAAATAATCGTCGCGACCCCACACTGTTCAATGCGAAATAGAAAGACGAAACGAAAATAACTGGCTTGCTTTTTATGCAAAAAGTGTCATTACAACTTTTTGTCTTAATTTTTTCCGTCTAGCCCCCTTTCGCAACGCGCGATAAGGAACTTTCGTTCCCATAAATGCAATTTTTAACAATTTTAGTTCAAAGTCAAAGTCAAATTTCTTTATTTCTTTCGATGCTTATGTATATATAGTGATCACTTGAAATCGTCTTAAAAACTAAGTTAGGATGTGTGCCTTCGGAACGCGCCCACCAATGAGAAGAAGGCACAAGAAACTCATGGGGTTTTATTTATGTGATCACGCTCACAAAGGTCAATATTACAAATATTTGAAGGTATTATTTGAAATGGAGTAATTAAAGTCACATCCATGGATTCTTATCATTAAGGTACGAAGAGGTATCATAGTATGCCTTACCGCACAATTTATGCTTTATAAAAGTTTTGAATTTGTTAATAGACATGTCATATACATTTAAAGGGGATATGGGCTGATAATTGTCGTCACCCACCGCCTTAAGGGAGAACGTAATCTCTATTCGCCTAAGGTGTAAGGGCATGGAATGGCCTAAGGCATGGAAATGAATGCTATTTTTAAATCATTGCTAATGTGACAAATGATTTTATTTTTCACAGTGTGAATGCTAATGCTACTTTTCACATCTGAGTGAAAAATAGCTTTCACACGGGTGACAATTATTTTTCACATCTGAGTGAAACTCAGCTTTCACACGGGTGACAGTTATTTTTCACATCTGAGTGAAAAATAGCTTTAACACGGGTGACAATTATTTTTCACATTAGAGTGAAAAATAGCTTTCACACGGGTGACAATTATTTTTGCAATTTGTCATGGTCTGCTATTTGTGCTAATGTAAATGATTTTTCACTTTGTAATTATTAGCGATTTCAATGAACTTTCTCTCATACTTTAACAGGCTTGGGACTGTCAATGTCTTTTCGCTCTAAATAATAAATCAAAGAATCTTACTTAGAGGCTTGCCGCTAGTCTCATGTTGAGTTAAGCAACAAGCAAATTTATAAAAGCTTAACACGGTTAAAAATACGATTCAACTTCACTTAAACACTCTCAAATCAGGCAAATCGCATCTTAAACGCTTTGACAATAAGATTCAATTTAATTTGACAACCCGCGGTACATTGACAGTACTCGAGCCACATGCTCGAGCTACCCAAGATGGTGATTACGAAAAAAAATAGTAAGTAGCAGTCAGAGTTATTTTTTGTAGCAACTGCTACTTGCGATCGTTTTTTCACAGTGTGAAATATCGAGTGACATGCTATTTTTGCCATGACTAGTAAGCAGGCGACAAAGTACGGTAGCCTTACCACGAGTCGTCTATGTCTGCGTCTACGAGAAGCGTACCCCAAGCAAGAGATCAAGCTTCAATTCCGATATTTAGATCGCAAACAGACTTATCTGGAACGTGCTCTGTTTGACGAAGTCTATGTTTCTTGAAACATACTCAATATATAAAGTATGAAATGATAACGCCTCGTGGTAAGGTAGGTGAAGGCTCAATGGCGAACGGAGACCGGACAGGTGTAGCTGCCGTAAAGCCGGCTCACAGTCATGTGTCCACTGTCCAGTCGACGAGGGGACATCGCCGGGATTATATGGGATCAGGTGACACCCGAGCACCTTTGTGAGGTGTTGACTATGACGTGTCAACTACTTACCTACGTTTATAACATACATCGTATTTATTTATATTATGTTAGATCATGATTGTTCTAAGGGATTTGATTTGTTTCACAATCGCATTTGATAACTTAGTCACGTCTTTTATAAAGTGATATTTTTATCAGCTTTTGTTTAGGTATATATTCAACTTTAGACAAGTTTATTAGAAAAACTGCTCGTGGTTTACCTGCGTCATTCCGGAATAGCCAACGTGTTATTCCAGTTATCTTACATAGCAAGTTCCAACGAAAAACAGTTCAGTAGTTATAGCGTGAAGTGGTAACAAACATACCTACACTAAATTTGAGTAAATTAGCATCTTGCATCTCGCTCATTTCTATGTAGCCTGACAGAGTAGACCGACCTTAAACTCTTTTAAGTACCTAATCACTTAAGTACTACCTAAGTCTCTTAATTAAAAACTTCATCCGGCGACAAATGAAGTCATTTATCTATAGATACCTAGTAATTTGATATCAATTAAACACTGCTACGTTGCGTTTATAATCGCCACACAATTACAAATTTTACTGAAAAGGATGTACCTTTTACATGGAACTCGAATTACTGAAGAATTGTCTGTCATTAGCGCGTGTGTTGATACTTCATCACTACATAGTATAAAACAAAGTCGCTTTTTCTGTCCCTATATCCCTTTGTATGCTTAAATCTTTCAAACTACGCAATGGATTTTGATGCGGTTTTTTTAAATAGATAGAGTGATTCAAGAGGAAGGTTTATATGTATAATACATGCATAATATAGCCGTGCGAAGCCGGGGCGGGTCGCTAGTAATATTATATATTAGACTTCGGATACTAAGAGCCACTAAAAGGTTTTTTAAAAACCTTTATATAAGTGACAAAGTTACAAGAAAATAAACAAATGAATTGTTGTTATTCAGATTGACTATATAGCAAATATTTGTCTAACGACCAGTTTTTAAGTAGTTTTTCTTATTTTTCATTAAGGTAGAAGGTGCTTAAAGCTATAATATAACTTTATAATACCAGACTCGTCTTCTAATGGAATTATGACATGATTTAAACAGAAAAATGCAATAAAAACTATTATGAGGGAGTACCATGATATCGTGTAGTAACTGCGCAGAGCAGTGCAGTAGCAGTCGGACATCTGTTCGATACTACTACTTAATGTTATTAATGCAAAGGTATCTGTCCTGTCCGTTTGTCTATGTATGTGTTTGTATGTTACACTTCCCGCCTCAACCATCGAACCTTTGAAAAATACTTTGGCTCCTATTTATCTCGATCCCGAACTTATACATCTGGTGTTGTTCTATAGATAGGTCTAGAAAGTGTACTCCCACTTCAGCTTGTAGTAAATCATGCACTTTTGAATTTTATTTCCTTCAGTCAAATAATACCTGACAATCATCACTGACAAACTAAAGTAGGACCGAATTCCCTAATCTAATTTTATTATGTGAAAATATGTTTCAGACTAGTAATAGCTGTTTGGGGTTGCCCGTCATCCCTTGTCAAGGAACGCCCTACACCGCGCCGGCCGGACCCGGCCGCCTATTTTGAAATGCTCATTATTATACATCCCTACAGGCTGAGTCGAGCTAGATTGACAAAACATGGTAAACACGCGTAAATTGCCATTAACGCTGTTTCAATACCCAAATTTGAGCGTGACGAAATGATTACATGTGACTTAACAATCTTATTCAGATAATAATAAAATTATAATATAATAATTTACGATGATGAAAATTTATTCAATGATAGTAGCACCTCTACCACCCTTACTTTAACTCGAACTTTTTCAGAGGAAAGAACTGGTCAATTCTGGAGTTAACTAAGTCGCGGGTTTCATCACGATGTTTTTTTACCAGTAAGAGCAAGTTATCGGTGCACGTCCGAGGTTAGGTTATATATCACAGCGAGTGATGGTGACCTATACGGCCACCTCACTCCGTTGGTCGTAGCCTCGTAGCATACGTAGTCGGGACGTATGAAATGAGCATTTCAAGTAGCGCGTCCTGACCTGCCTGCTGACATCGCTCCATCGCTAGTGACAGGCCGAGACGGGTAACGCGTTTACACTGGCTCTATCTACAATATATAAGTACTTCTACTTGTCCCACTGAATCAATCCCACTGTACCTACCAGCTTCTGTTCCTATTTTGTTTGTGAAAATATCTCGCTCTCTTGCCGGAAACTACCTTATCTTTATCTATTTCGAAAACTATTAGTTAGTTGATGTATTTGTTTACGTTTGAATCAGAAGAAATACTACTTGCTTGTAACGGTATTTCAAGGTTCTACGTGTTGGGTTTTACTCTGAATTGACTTTCGGCTTTCTATTATAGGTATAGATTAAAGTTACTGAAACTACGTATAAATTATCTAGTTTCGATGTAATTACCAATATTAAATAATAATAAATGATACATATATACATGTAAATAGTAAAGCCGCAATGCGTCGGTTATCGATTTGGGTACACTGCCAAAAGCCTCCGGGAGGGATACACGTGTAATTTAAATTACAGACAAACTCTCCCCGTGGCATAAAACGGAACGAAATTACACTTAACACAATATGAAATGTCTGTCAAATTAAAAATCGAGCAGGGACGCAGCCGCAGTGGAGTTCGTGAAACATCTCATCTCGACACTATTCTGTAGCTGTGATAAGGTTTAAGTTTTAGCTACTTCCTCATTCCTTTGGCTAAACCAATTTTCATAAAACGTAAGCTTTCGGAACCTAAAACTACATTTTAATAAAAACAAAATAAATCCTTTGAAATATGTTTGTAACTATTACCAAAAGATTACGTAACGAAATATTAAAAAATAAAGTTAATTTATATTAGTATACATGAAAGAACGCCAGCTGTAAAATAGGTACCTACATTAAGTTATACCTACCTAGCGGTGAAGTAGTTAGGTAGGTAGGCAGTTGAAAGTGGTTGTAATTTATTCAGTAACGAAATAAACGGAATACTTGAAACATGAATGTTCTGAATGCTGCGAACGCTCTATCTTAATCGGATTACTCGAGTTACTTGCATTTACGACAACATCCGCCCACCATCGCCCACCATCGCCCACCATCGCCTGCCATCGCCCAACATCGCCCAACATCGCCTACCATCGCCCACCATTGCCCGCCGTCGCTCGTATTCATACAGACAACAGGTAACAGAAATGCTTAAGTGTAATATAAATAGAGAGAAAGACGTATGATCACGTAATCTCTGAAACTACAAGTGTTAAGAGTCTGAAACTTTGCATCCTTTTATTTTACATCCTAAGGTAGCAATAAGAAATAATTTTATTTTTCAAAATAAAAATCGGGTAAAAATGGCTGTTTGTAGTTAATAGTAACTATTATGTACTCTGTAAGATGAACATAACGTTTATTTTTAGGTTACGTGTGCATCTTATATTTAGGTAAATTATTCAATGTAATTATTCTACATAACTCACTTCTAATGAAGCCAAAACACAAAAATGACCTGCTATAAGTTTAAAACTTATTAGACTTTGCAAATATTGCAAAAATGTTTAAATATTGTAACAGCTTAGTCGTTAGAGATACGGTGAATTTTCGTTGGTATAAATTCGTTATTTAGAAACGTGGTTGGACGTTATAATAAGGTTATCATTTGCCGTTACACTGCTCGCCTGGAAGCGACGCCACCGTTACTAAGTTATCGGCTTTCTACATAGACATAAAACATATATTCTACAATAGACTGTGCATAAGAACCTTTGTTTACTTTGCCTTGAAACAATATCCAAGAACGCTATGGAAAAATATTCGAAGTGCTCTCTATTAAACGATAAGTATTTTATCTCTATGGAAATTTCATCCGCGTGCTCTATAAATTTTACCTTTTAAAAAACAGGATGTGAATTTATCACATTTTATAACTAACCAACTATAGTAGATCATGGCGGGATCGTGAAAAATAGATAAGAACTGTAACAGTGAAAACTATTCATTACTCAATGCATGTGCGTGCATAAATATTATGTGAATCGAAACGAACACTGAGCCGTAGCCGTAGCCGTAGCAGGTCTACGGGGACCTCCGTGTGCTACGAGCTACGACATATCACATACGATAACGCATGAGTGAATTCTCTCGAATATTTCAGAATACATCAAACATAGTAACTACGGAATTTAAATCGGCCGATACTTGATACCTACTATGAAAGGTATTGTTGTAAATTCGGCACATATTATTTTGAAAATTGTAAACTTAGCGAGTTGAAATCTTACAATACAGGAGTCTATAATCCTTAATAAGTGTAAAAAAACTGGTTGCCTGTAAAGTCGGTATACGGGCGAAAGTTTTACGTGACAACAACTGTGCTCGAGTGGAAAGGACGCGTGCCTTTCACTTTTTATGTCTGTCTCTCTCGCTCTTAGGCGGGCTAACCATGCCCGCGTGCCTCTCACTCGCTCTCATTGTGAGCGCATAACGTCAGCGGAGCGTAACGCAGTTTCTTGAAGTGTCACCCGGCAAACCAATTTATAAAACGTTGTCACGTCAAAAGGTCTTCTAATTAATTAGACTAATAACGCGCGTCAAGGTGTTTTAGTTAAAGCGATTAGAAGGTTTATATAAAATAATTCACGTACTAATTGGTAACTGTGTCCCTGCTTATCTGTTTTATTTTTGACTTGATAACGTATAGTAAATTGATGGGACACCTCAATACACAAAAAAGTGTTACGATAATATTGTGTGACGTCATGCGTCATTTAATAATATAATATTGCTCATCTAGGCTTGTGTTATAGTGTAACGAGTGACTTATATAAATTAAAAAACATATACTTAAAGAAAAAAATACCTATAAATGACCAAAAAAATGATTAAAAAAATATAAATGATAAAAAAAACGTTGGTTTCTTAAGACGTTATCACGTAAAATTATCGTCCGTAAACCGACTTGACAGGCAACAATATTAAGTTGTTTAAAATGTGACTGGTTGTCTGAGTTAATCGGCCGATTGTTTAGTAAGTTGTCTGCGTTACGTGTATACTGATTGATATATTCACTTTCATATTAATTTATGATAAACTGATCGAGTGTAAACTTATTGGAACGACAAGATATGACGAATTCGTCACAATCAATATATTGTATCTTTTTTTAACAATACCTACTTTTTTATCAATGGCTTCCCACGACTTGTCCACAGAGCCAGTGTAAAATAATTTTGCATCCAGTTTTAACCTAAATTAGGTCGAAAATGTTGTCTTTGTCCGTCCGTCAGTCCTGTCTAAGTTAAAGTAATGAGGGTAGCTTACATTAGGTACCGAAGCTGTGACTTGGAGCTTTGGAATTAAAAGTCTTGAAGTTTGTCTTCCCTTCACTTGTATACTAGGCATGGAAATGAATGCTATTTTTAAATCATTGCTAATGTGACCAATGATTTTATTTTTCACAGTGTGAATGCTACTGCTACTTTTCACATCTGAGTGAAAAATAGCTTTCACACGGGTGACAATTATTTTTCACATCTGAGTGAAAAATAGCTTTCACACGGGTGACAATTATTTTTCACATCTGATGAAAAATAGCTTTCACACGGGTGACAATTATTTTTCACATCTGAGTGAAAAATAGCTTTCACACGGGTGACAATTATTTGTCATGGTCTGCTATTTGTGCTAATGTAAATGATTTTTCACTTTGTAATTATTAGCATTAGTAGCAGTCAGAGTGATTTTTTTGTAGCATCTGCTACTTGCGATTTTTTTTTCACAGTTTGAAATATCGAGTGACATGCTATTTTTGCCATGACTATTGTATACGGTTATTTCAACCGTATATACATACATACCTATTATAGTGAAGATAAAACACAACGCGCCATGTTTTACACAAGCCCGTGAAAGTTAAAGTAAAAAATTGTTTATTTTTTTGGATTCAGCGAGATCACTTAATTTCCTTTCATTTATTGGCTCATTTTCATTTTCAGTTCATAGAAAAAAACTTAAACGCAACATTTTAAAAACGAAATTGTTTGTACAAGAAAATGGGTGGAAGAAAAAGTATGTAGTGTCTTATAGTTAAATGATGTGTGGCTGAAACTGTAAACTAAGTACTTAAGGGATGTGTGGTAAAAGCTCACTTCGCCGTCGATTTCAACACTGGTAACCAAGCTATGTAAACTTTGAATTCCGTAGAGAATCACTAGTTAATAATCTCACTCGCAGTATAACTCAATCGTTCTAAATTTCCTTCAATTAAGGCCTCGTCCTGTCCCTACAACCCCCCACGCTCCCCTCCACCAGCCTGCGTCTCCCCCCTCCCTTCGTCTGGTACCTACCACACATTCTATTATGAAAGCGGGTAATTAAATAAGTGTTTGCACAGGACAAGAGGTTCATAATTTGTAATTGAGTAGAAAGGTACGTTCTATGCCTCGATATGACTTATTTACAAAATTACCGGTTCTCAAAATGAAACTCGGCCATCAGAAAATCAAATGAAAGTCGGTAAAAACATAACCCCTCCCTTTTGGCCGTAGTCGAGTAAAAAACAGTTGACTGTCGGAAGAACAAACGACGGTCGTATGACACAGTTGAGGATTCGAAAAAGAAACAATTGAATGCGGGAAATAAACAGACACTTAAGCATCAAATAATAAAAATCAAAAACGGAAAAAAATTACAAAAATAGTGAAAAAAAATGGATAAAAACATATTTAAATATACCTACAGGGTGAATTTTTTATGTGGGCCTTCAGGGCTATATCCTAAACTATAAGAGATAGCAAAAAATGCTGAATGCTATCTATCTATCTATCAATTTTCACCTTTCTGTCTCTGGCAAAACAATAGTGTGAGGCATAGAGGGCAAGTGATATTATTGTGAATATTATAAAATATGTTCTCAATTATTAAGTTCTTTACATATAATTTGTAAAAACAGTTAGTATTTTAGTGCAGCAATTTGTTACGTCATTGGCCATACGTCCTCACTGCATTTTTTTCAGGGATGGTTGTATGAAAATTACAGAAGATTACTAAAATGAGCCATTTCCTTTGATTTGCCATACTATGTTTGTTTCCAGGAATTGATCTCTATCAGCAACACTATCGATTGGTATAAAAATATAGGATGATTATTTTTTTGCAAAATCAACAGGTTCGATTCTCGGCTAGGGTAATGACTTTTTCAAAAATCTAATGATGCAGTTTTAGTTTTTGTCAAAATCGGGCACGCAACTCCTTTCAGCATTTTTCGCAATCTCTTATAGTTTAGGATGTAGCCCTGAAGGCCCACATAAAAAATTCACCCTGTATAATGAGTGACAAGACGAGACACGAATACTATAACAAGAGAGTCCGAGAAAAGAATCAATGTAAAGGGCAACGCCCATAGAGAGTGCATACATCACTTTGTCTTAGGTTCATCTTTATAACCTTTACTTATGAGATGAGAGGATAAAGGTACGTTTTTAGGTAGGTTTTAACTCACAGTTTTGACATTGCTATAGCTATATGAATCATGTCATTTTAACTCCCGGTAGTCGGTAAGTTATTGATTTCGACTACATGTCGTGAGAAGTAAATCCGGTGTGTTGTGTTAATGTGTTACAAAAATACCGGTAAATTTACCCTAATTTACTGAAAATATAAGCTATTTATCTGGCAATATTATTGCACTGAGAAAAATGGATTGAAGACGACTTAATAAAATATGATGCAAACATTCTAAAATGCACTGCTTGCCACTAATAAAACAGTGCGCAATACTTTAAATAGTGACACGAATGTATATCTATTGTGCTGGGCATTAAACTTCATTGTGCAAGAAACCTCACCATAACATAAAGTACAAGTGGCTTATCTTTTATCGTGTAAGAAGTATACAACATTATGCACACAGCACCATAGAGACATAACGTTACTTATGCATAGTAAAATTGTGGAATAAGCATTATAATTTACAGTGATCAATGCAAGACAAATTAGTGACGTCACAAATGCACCTAAGAATATCGTTCTTTGCGTAGAAAGTTACGGTTCGAAGAGTTGCACCATTACATTTTGTGCAATGCATGTATATATATAAAACTACGCAGCATTTGGTATAGTGGCATCCAGGATTATTTGTAAAACATACATTCATCTCCAGAGGAATATTAATATTTAGTGCCTTTTATTGCCGCAAGTAGGTACTTACCTAATACCTACAATTTTAAAGGGTATAGTAGGTACCTTGATTGGTACTTTGATTTGTATTCCATAGAAATCTAAAAATGAATATGTAAAAATTACTGCATTTTGAGGAGCTATTCTGTTCATCGCTCCAAAGATCTTCATCAGATCTTCACCAAAATGAGACTAAGTTAAAATTGTCCCTTTTTGGGGGAAATACCCCTCTAATCAAAAATCCCCGACGACAAAAAGTACCAATGTACCTACTTACGGGCGAAAGCAAATATTACCAGACTTAGAATCGTGCCAGGTGAGAAAAAAACCCTAACACCCTAACACTAAAAGGTTTCATTATGCATATAAATTTATTATGCCTGTTATGATTTTATTGCAAAGCACATAAATATATCGTGCGTATGCACATAAATTCGTAGGCCTGCCGTGACGGGGAGAGGGTGGGGGGCTGGCGAAAATTAGAAAATCAAATCTGGCAACTCTTACGCCCGCGCCGGTCGGAGCGCATTGTGACTTTCTTTCGCCCGTGCGTGCGTGCGTGTTTTTCGAAATTACTTTCGTGGAAAATATACCTGCCGTAGACGATTCATTTAAAAAAATCACTATCTTCCAAAAGTTCAGTGCTATTCATTCATTAAAATATGGATCCAATGGGAGACCTGCTTAGAAAATGGGGATTTGGTGAAGAAGTTATCGAAAACTTTGCCAGTAAGTATACATAACCTATTTACCTATTTTTAATTATTAGTTTATTGACGACGACCTAATTATGTTGAAAGAGGTATTTACAACCAAAACAACCCAATTGAAAATATACCTTGGTATATAACTATGGGCTAAAATATCAACAGAATGGTCCCCCATAGGGATACGACCACGCGGCAGACCAAGGCGACGATGGCGAGATGATTTTGACTCCTATAGGAATGATTGGTGTGCAACGGCGACAGATCGTGATCAATGGAAGAAAGGTAGAGAGGCATTTGCCCTGCAGTGGGACAGTTTAGGCTCTTAATAAATAAATAAATAATAAATATAACTTTAATTTATGTTCTATTTCATATTCGCACTTATTTACCAGTAGGGTAGGTACCTACTAGGTACCAGGTATCAATAACTTGATCATTCGAAGATCATTCGTCACGGTTTTTATTATATTTTATAAGTTTTTTATACAATCGAAACGTCAGTTTGTTTCATAATTTTTAAATTTTATTTATGTACGTGATTTTTTGTTTTAGAAGAAGGGTTTGACCCAGCAACGTGACGTGCTTAGCGTTGTCGCCGCGTCATAAAGACGCATTATTTAGCAAAATTGAGGAACGATCCCGGTTCGAGAATAATTTAAGTCTCTATAGACAAGAGCAAAAAATGGTAAGTCAAAAGTAAAGTCAAAATATTTTATTCATTTTATGATAGGTACCTACATAATATTATCTTTAATTGAGGGTCATTAAAAATATCAAACCTTTAATAAGCTAGATTGAATTAGACATTCGGTGTAGGTACCTACCTACTTTTTTGTTTAGATTAGAGAACAAGTTTTGTTTTAATTGTGTAATTTAAATCAATTATGGTATTTCAGGGAGGATCAAAAGGACTTCCTTGAGATAGGGAATCAAGCAGAGACACCGTTTTACTGAGCGCCACAGTCACAACCTACAAGTGCCGGATAGCCCGCCGCCCGCGCCGCTGCTGGAGGAAGGTCAGGGCGTACCAAAGGGTAACCACTTTTTTTTTATCTATTTTTTTTATTGTAAATTGTGGAAAATTATAGGAAACGTACTTATAGGAAAAGTACTTTAATTATAGGAAAAGTACTTTAATTATTTTTTGAAAATTTGGAAAAAAAATGAATTATTTTTTGTACTTTAAAATATTAATTTATAATTTTTGTTATTTATTTATTTGAACTACATTACTAGCAGATGGTTTAGATATCAGTAATTGCCTGCTGTGTTAAAACAGGAATGTTATCCTAACCTCCCGTTCTTAATTTTAGTTGTGTATGTTTTATTTTATTTTGTAATTATTTAACTGAGGTGAAATGTCTACGAAAAATAACGTTTTATTTCGTCGTAATTTTAATATTATGTAAAATATATAAAACATAATATTAAAATTGATAAGGTAGGTAGGTACTTAGACATAGTTAACTGATTTAAGATCTTAATTTCATAGCAACTTGTGTTTCAATTTTAAAAGTGTATTCTTTAAGACAAGTGTATGTCTGTGTAAAATTGTACATTGGTATGTATATATGTAGCACATCTATTTATTATAGTTGCAAATTGTTTATATGTTGCGTTACATAGTATTGTGTATTGATAAATGTTTTAAATAGTCCAAATATATGTGTGCTTTACTTGTTTAACTTGGGTGTCATTATTAAAATAGGTATTAAATTATTATTATTTGTTATAACAAATGATGGTTATCTAGGTTACTCTTCTCAACTACTGTTCGGATAATTTGTGTTTATGGAAAATAAATGTTTGTATAATTTTAAACATTTTTTTATTATTTACTTAGCTAGCTACCCTTTGTGTATGCATACTGCTACAGGTATTGTGAACTTTAGCATATTTTTCTGCACTATATTATGTTGTGATGGCATTGTATACTTATTTTTTCAAGATTAGCAATAAATTATAATTATAATATGTATGGTTCCAGGCTTGCAATTTTCAAGCACATATAGGTATACAGCTTGAAGCAATGTGATGTGCTATTGTATCGTTTAGTTTATTTGAAAACTTCACAATCCAGTAGTACCTACCTACATCGCATTGCTTCAAGTTGTATATCTATAAGCTTTTGAAATCGCAACCCTGCAATCACATATATATATATATATGATGCTAATCCTGAAAAATGTCCATGCCATCACGATATTAAATAGTGCAGAAAAAAAGTGCTCGGGCACGTAAAGGGATGATGCCGAGGTAGAATAGCACTAAAACATTCAGTGCACTCGCATGTAAAAATATGGTTCCAAAGAATCAAATAATATCAAGGGCAAGCACGAAATATTATGGGGCATGACCTGATAGGCGCCAATTAATAAAATGCAAACGCACATAATAGTTTAGTGATAAGGAACTATAAGTAATCGCAATGCATTATAATGTAAAGTGCCTACAAATTAAGTATTTTAAAGCGGTGCACTACAAGTTTTCTTGCTTAAGGCAATGCGTTATGATTCCTTGAACTATATTTTATAGTGCGAGCTGCGAATGAGCTTGTGACGTCACTAAATTATTGACGTCACGGTAGAACCATATTTTTTTGTGCACCGCCGGCATCGTAACTTTACGTGCTTGCACGATTGGTGAGAAAGATGTGCAATCACAATAGTTTATAGTGCTATATTTTTCTCAGTGTGGTAGCGAGTCCTTGAGCAAATAATGGTACCCATTGTTACATTTTGAAAAATCCCGATACTCTGGTAAAATTAGGGCAATTTTCCCAATGAATCTTACATAGAAGTGTTTTCCTTATTTTTATTTATTTTTTGGCAACGTCAGTGAGTATCCCAAAGAGATCAGTGGTTTTGTAAAATATTGTATGCAAATCGCTTAGAAAGTACGTAGGCACAGTTGCAAACTTCTACATTTATAATACGTCCACTGAATTGAGCAGCGATGCAGTCTTGAAGGGCCCTCGACCGATTCTAACGGATGTCGTAGCCAATGGCAATATGCAAGGCATTTCATAGACAGTTTTTATAATACTTACTTACTACAAACAAATTTATGTAAATACTTTTACATATTTTTTCTTAGAAGAAAAGAGTACTTTTTTATACAAAAACAAATAAATAAAATAAATAAATATTACAGGACATTCCACACATCGCCATCTAGCCCCAAGCTAAGTAACTTGACTTGTGTTATGGGTGTTAAACAACGGATATACTACTTATATACTTTTTCTTTTGTAAATATATACTTATAATACATAGAAACAACCAGACCACAGACAAATATCTAAGCATAAATACTTGTCTGAGGCGGGAATCGAACCCGCAACCCTGTGTTTGGCAGTCCGGCATGGTGACCATTGTGCCAACTGGGTCGTCAAAAAAATAATTGAATAACAATGTTATTGAAGTAATTAACACAATAAATTACATCGTATATTATAATTAAATTACATAAACAAATAACAATTATATAAACTACATTTCAATAACGAACTAAAACAACCGTTACACGTTACATCCGTTACGTTCGTCATTTAAGTTTTGCAAGTAAGTACTTTTCTGCCCAAATGAATATAGGATAAGACCGTGAATCACTCAATGAAAGACGTCTCAAGTAATAATAGATTAGATTTTGACGTGATAACGTTTTATAAATTGGTGAACACCTGCAATCTCAAAAAAGTGTGACGTCACGCGTCGTTACTGGAACGCCTCATGTTATTGACAAGGTAACTATAGCAACGTTTTATCGTTGCCATGGTTACCATCAATGTTTTCTTATGACGTTATCACGTAAAATTATCGTCCGGAAACAGACTTTACAGACAACCATTTTTTTGTGAAACTTACTTAGATATAAGTGTTTGGTTTTCGATGCTAATACATATTTAAATCTTTCCAACTTTTCTTCACTACATAGTATAAAACAAGGTCGCTTTTTCTGTCCCTATTTCCCTTTGACTGCTTAAATCTTTAAAACTACGCAACGGATTTTGATAGGGTTTTTTTTAATAGAAAGAGTGATTCAAGAGGTTTATATGTATAATACATGCATAATATAGCCGTGCGAAGTCAGGGCGGGTCGCTAGTTAGTTATAATACACAGAGAAACATCTACTTTCATTTTATTTTGCTCGACGATGGCAGTCAAACCAGCAACCTTCTAAGTCACAGTTGCAAAAGTGGTCCCCAAGGTAAGTAAGCGCAGCATCATATTTCGTTTAATTACCTTGTCGTACCGGGAGCAAAAAAAAACAGTATAATTGAAGGCAACAAAAAAGCCCTTTTGCTCCCTCACAGCCCTCATTACGGCTTCGTATAACAAATTAAATCAGTGAGAAAGCTCGACTCGTGTTGCGATAATTGTAATATTCACATCTGTCCCCCATCTTCTCTGTCTCCCGCTAGGGGCCTATCTGATGAGGGCATAAGAAACTCTTAAACATTAAAAAAATTTCATCTAATAGGGTGACAGATAAAATGAGTTCAATGTTTAAGAGTTTCATTTGCGTATATTGTGAAGATCTTGCTTGAAGGTCTTCTTTTTCTTCTCATAAACTTGTTTATAATCATTATAATGAATTTTGTTAACATCAACAATATTATGAATATGGTGAAGTGTACTTAACGAGTCTATTTATAAGCATACAAGATAGCTTATACACAGCCGTTTTTTGTGGGAACTTGAGATCTCTATTAATATTTTAATACCACTTGCAGCTAAATTGAAAATTCTTGATTTTGTTAAACATAGATTAGTCCATATTATATTTTTAACAGAAAACTAAAATTTACTTTCAAAGATTGTTTAGATTTAGTAAAATCATTATTTTAACATTTTTCTGCAATTGGCCATTTGTATTTTTTAGTTCTCCGCTCACGTAAGTTTTAAAGTTGCCCTTTTTTAATTTGCATTTCCAATCTGATTTTCTGGAGGCTACTAATTCATCGATGGAGTAAAGTGGAACAAAAAGTAGTAGATCCTTTAATTAGTTTACTGGATTAGAATGAAACAGAGCTTACAGACGCTGCTGTCTAGTTGGCGCTCAAGTGTGGCCCCATTTGTTACGCTAATCACTAATTTAGTAACAAAGTGATTCGTCCTAAATGCCTATGGCCTATGGGACGATTTTGAAGGATCAAAGTCAAAATCACTTTCGCATGAAGTCACATCGAATCGTTTAAAAAACTAATATGTGTGGCTTCTTCACGCGCACCCTCCAATGAGAAGAAGCCATATGAAACTATTGGGGTTTTAATTCTTTTTTGGTTCATTATTTTCGCAGGAAAAGGGTTAATTTCGGCATATGATATATTTTAAAATGCATGAAATATAATGTGACATATCTTAATACGCCTCATTGCACTGTTTAGGCTATATAAATGTGTTCACATTTTAACTTTATGAATAGGTATGTCACATCTTTATCATTAAAAAAATATTTCTATTCTTGAACTTGTGTCATGTAATAACAAAAAGGAAGATATTCTAGGTAATTGGTACGTAAAAACGTATAACGTGTTCGCCCACGGGCCCCGGATCAAGGGTCGCGGTATACCATCGCTCTGATGTTTTCTGGCTGTTCTTCCGGTAATGATGAGGAAAACAATGCTTGAAGCGGGGGCGTGCCACGTGGAAGCTATTACTTCTTTATATATAAATACTTTTCATTTATGCTTTGAAGTATGTCATATTTTTTGTAATAAATGACTACAGAATTTAAAATTATATTCCATCATAATTTTAGGTAAAAACGTCATTTGTGAAATCGCCGTTATCCTAATATAAAAAATAATATAAAATACCAATAATAAAAAATACCTAGAAGTAGGTAGTACCTACTTACTTACTTATTAATGAATCTAATCTGGTGTAGTAGGTACTTGATTCTTTTTAAATTGATTCTTTACATATACGTTACATAACGTTATATCCTTTACAATTACATAGTTGGTAGGTATATACAAGTAACTCGTCTGGCCAATTTTAACACTTAGGTAAAACATCTAAAAACATATCACGTTTTTTTGAAAAACAAAACCTATCGAATTCTGTAAAATATTAGTAGAGGAAATAATATGAAAAGTGAGTGTAACCGGGTTAGCCAGTGAGTCTGGCGTGGCCGGCGTGGCGTGGCCAGGGTAGGCTGCTGGCGTCGTGCCAGCCAGCGGAGCACCCTTGAACTACCACCCTCTTATAGGCATAGAGATAAAACATACAAAGAAAGAAAGACTTACAGATCAAAAAAAAAACCTTTTGTTGAAGTGATAACGTCTCATAAATTGGTGAACACCAGCAAAGTGTGACGTAATGCGTCATGTTCCGGAAACGCGTCATGTTCCGGGTACGCGCGTTATGTTATTGACATGGTATCCAACGTATTATCGTTGCTATGGTTACCATCAATATTTTCATATGAATATGAAGGAGAAACAAAGGAAAAAGAAATATCATAAAAAAATGAAAAAAAATAAGGGGTAATTTGGATTCATGACTTAACTTCTCCTGGTCCCACTACTTAGTGATACCACGAGTCAAATGTGTAAAGTAGGGCTATGTGTAAAGTAGGGCTCTTGGTCCCACTGTCATGTACGAAGGTCAAAACTATGGGGCTTCGTTTGGTATACTTTTTGTTTGGTTTCAATATAACGTAAAGTGTACTCTCTATTTAAATACATGTGTATTATCTCTATAACGGGCTAGAGTTAGATACAAATCGACCTTGTAACACTGACTTTATTTGGCTGAATAGCATTGTTAAGACGAATGCAGGCTTATTCGATGACCAATTTAAAATATAACAACGGCCAATTCAAAATATTATGATAAATAACCAATGAAAAATGTCTAATGACCAATTCAAAAAATGGATATTATGAAAAGTAGTTAATGATCAATATAAAATATAACAAATGACAAAATTAAAAAAACGCCTATTTACAAATTTGTCCAATTTAGAAAATGACCATTGACCATTAAGAAAAGTGACTAATGGCCAATTTAATATTACGAGTATAACAAATGGCCAATTAAGAAAATGACAATAAATCAATAAAAAAATGACTAGGCATTTAATAGAAAAATAAGTAATGACCATTTTAAAAGATCTGTAATGAATTAACAGTAAAAAAAAATACAATTATGACTTGTTGAAATTTACTGAAACCAAAAAAAAATTACAAATCGAATTACGCGTAGACGTGTATATAGATGAACCTCCGTTAATATAAAATGACCCTGGTTGATACACATTGTATTTGACATCAGCGAGCATAGCGTTATGTAACACAAGAGGTCAAGGCAACTGACAATTACCGATATAACGCCTTCAACCAAGGTCCTCAGAGTTAATAATATGACAACCCTAATATTATATTAGAGGCTTGATAATAGCAGGCGAGAATTATGTAGTAAGGTAGCTATTATAGCGCATCGCGCAACTATGTACGTACAGTCGAGATCATATGTGCAGGTGTAGGTACACTTACAAGGCTTCAGCGTAAACCAGTACAATCGACTTAACGCATTATCGTATTTTCTTATTGTTTGAAACGAACTATAGATATACATACAACGAATACAAGAAAACAAATAGAAAAAGATTGCTCATAACATACAATATAAAACAGTGAATATAGAGTAATACCATAATCTTGAAGTGGCACAAAGGGCGGCCTTGTTGATTAAAGGCGATCTCTTCCAATACGTTGCATTATGAGCCTAAAAGCGGTTTAATAAGATCCACTTTATGAGCAACTGTGACAAAAAATAAAATTGTGTTAATAAGTAATATTCAATGAGCTATTAATATTAAAATCACCACCCAGTCTAGTGCATTTCTTACACATTAATAAATTGGGAGTATTTAAACACAAAAAAAATAGTGGGCACCCCGTAAGAAGTAAGTTTAGTAATTTAAAGTAATTTATTTTTGTTGATTTTGCCTGGTTGAATGTTTAGCATTGTTGTTGAATTTTTTACTATGATAAATGTTTGTAGAAAAGTCACAATTTTTTTTCTAATAATCTTTTATTACTTCTGCAGTAAGTTCTTACTTATTTACAAAGTAAGCTTATCTTTAACTGTAATGTCATCTAGCCAACCTAAACTGAAATGTCCTTAATATTTTTCTAAAATAACTTTGAATACACTCTAGCTGTTGATAGTACAGATTATAAAATATTATTCAATCAATCGCTACAACGGGGGGGAATTGAGACCGTGGGTAACTGAAACTGGGTGAGCTGACACTGGGGGAGTGCAACTATATGTAGTTGCATATAGTTGCACTCCCCCAGTGTCAAGTAATTTTATTCAAAAGTCAGTCATGATCATATTATTACATTGAAATGTACTCGTGTGAATAAACTGATTAGCCGTAGTCAGGTAACTTGATACAAGAGGTAATTTGCCTTCTTTTTCTTCTTATTGTATTAACGGCCGTTTTTCTTTTTATATCTTTTTATTTTTAAAATTTTCCTAGACCAGGATGCAGCCATATACAAGGTTATTGGAAATTAATTGACACGGCGTTAAGGGCTTCTTCTGTGCACCTTAACGATCAACTTTTGTTCTACGACTTTTGGAAATTCATTATAAAAATATTCCATACAAAAATAAAAAATTAAATCCAACAGTTCAAATAATACTTAACTCTACGTCTACGTCACAGAATGAATCATAGTAGGTACCTATGGTGCCGATCGCGCGCGCGCACTTGCCGCATAGACATAGAAAATTACCAGACAGTACGAGAAACACTTAAATATTTTTTTTGAAATATGTATTAAGTTTCGACAAAAGTCGTAGAACAAAAGTTGTTTGTTAAGGTGCACAGAAGAAGCCCTTAACGCCGTGTCAATTAATTTCCAATAACCCTGTATAAGACGGTGTCTGTGGCCTCAATCAGGTCTTTTCTTGTGCAATTGTCTGAATTTACGTGGACACGACTACAATGTTAAGTGTACCGCGTTAGGTACAAGACATAGATATATGAAAGCAGTTAAAAGTAATCCTTTCAGTGGCCAGTAGGTAGGTACCAACAAGGTGTCGATGTAACAGAGACCGATCGACCGACACTAAGCACTACACATGATAACATGGCAAACAACATTGTTGCACGTGTACCTATTTGTTTCACGTGTACCATTTGTAAATGAGAAAGTTTGTTTGTTACATTTTCTATATAAAAAGGGCTCGACCAGTTTGAATGTTTCGTACAGGGGTTGCCCAAATGGCTACTTTGTGCTTCGATACTTCAATGGGATCATGACAGCTCGTCTTTCGTTATTGTTTGGATGGTTATTTGTTTTGACGTGACAACGTTTTATAAATTGGTTTGCCGGGTGACACTTCAAGAAACTGCGTTACGCTCCGCTGACGTTATGCGCTCACAATGAGAGCGAGTGAGAGGCACGCGGGCATGGTTAGCCCGCCTAAGAGCGAGAAAGACAGACATAAAAAGTGAAAGGCACGCGTCCCTTCCACTCGAGCACAGTTGTTTTTATTTGATTGGCTTTTCGATCACGAATAAAATATCTTTTTTTTTAAAGTAAATTGACAAAGTAAAGGAGGTCCATGGTTCAACTAGTTGGGTGGTCCAGTTAGACCACCACCACCACCTTGCACTCCGACTTACGTGGGTTACGTGGTCCAGACACCAACACTACATAGTCTTTAAAACTATATAAAATAAAGTCACTTTTCGCCGTCCCTATGTCCCTTTGTATGCTTAGATCTTTAAAACTACGCAACAGATTTTGATGCGGTAGATAGAGTGATTAAAAAGGAAAGTTTCTAGATATAATATAATAATAATAATGCTTTATTTCAGGTCACAATAAATGTTCAAACCCATAGTATTTTAAAAATAAGCTAAAACTAAAACAAATAAGGGAATAATACCTGTACCTACTTAAAATTTAAAATAAAATTAAAGATATACTAAAAATATAATAAAATATAATAAAAAGATATACCTAATACATGCATAATACAGCCGTGCGAAGCCGGGGCGGGTCGCTAGTGTCTAATAAAATAAAATATGGTCATGAAAATTTTAATACAATGTCAAATGGATATAGAAATTAAATTATTTAGGTAATTGTTATACCTACCTATAATTATGCCAAAGTTGCATTAAATTTTCATCAACGCTATCAGCGGTAATCTTTTTTTTAATATATTTTTTTAAACTAGCAACGTTTTGTTCTTGTAACAGAATTTTGGTATTTTGGTGATTGTCTATTAATCGTATCAAATACACTTTTACTTAAAGCTGTCTTATCTTTACGGAACTGTATTGATTTTATTGAAAAATGATATACCTACATAGCTTATAATATATTAACTTCATAGTAGGTTACATCCTTTAACTTTCTAAGAAAGACGTTGTATTAGTTACATCGCTTGAATTGCAACGACGTAAGAAAATACGCACTAAAATAACGAATTCAACGACCAAAATCTTTTTAGCAATTTAGACCCTACGAGATCAAGGTATAGGCACATATTTTTAATGCCCTTTTATTTTCATTTCGATCGTCTTTTGTTTCGTTCCATCGTCTAGGGTCAGGTTTAAAAGAGAGTTTCGTTTGGAATGAAAATAAACATTTTTTTGCTGTTCCTAACCTAACTATAGCTGTGCTATAGCTACCACGTATTCAGGTGAGGTAAGGAACAATTTAATATGTTCATACAATATGTAAAATATAACCATCCCGCAGTCAAGCCAGTTATAAAAATAACTTTATAAACGATTTAATATTTCATCGGTATATTGAAAAAAGTCTCCATCTTTAATTGAATTCTAAGCTTCCGGTTACGTCGTCGTCGCGAAGTCGTCGCGTCGTCAAGTGGAAAATTCTCGAAAGACTTTTATATTATTTTATTAGATTTAAAGAGTAGTTGAAAGTGGAAAGGTTTAAATAAGGAAAAAACTATTCAGGAGCACTTCCGAGTGTATTACGCGGCAATCGAGGACGACGAGACGTCTTCCAGGCTATTTCCTGCTGCTAGTGCCTAGTGCTGGCTTACGCAGCAATATTAAAATCTTTTAAAAATTAATTGGTATCTTAAGTCAAAGTAAGAAGTCACCAGCGAAAACCAAATTAAGTCTAGTTACTTAGCTTGGGGCTAGGTGCGGCGCTGTTTGCAATGTAAAACAAAATAAAATATGACGTCATAAATACCTACGTAATAATTTGTAACGGATGTTGCAACTTGTTTAAGTTATTTAGTGGAATGAATATGGACTAAGTAAAAAAATAATAAGACCAATTGGTAGAGATATGTATCCAAAATATACGAATTAGTAGTATATTATGTACTTACCTACTATTAAGCTTCAAATTAATTACCGGTAAACATTATTTTAAAAAATGTATAATTGTGTGGAAAAATCATATGTACAGAAATTTTCTAGACTAAAATCATAACTACATTTATAACTGTACTTGGGCTACATTTTCATGAAGAAGTGCTTATTTTCGACACCATTGTCATACTAGATGGCTGTCTACCCACTAAGTTCACCTGGGTATACTAGGGGCACTACCTCATTGACGAGTTTAATACATGCTTGATTTAATCCCAATACAGCTCTGTATCCAATTCTCCCAATTTAAAACAAAATTCCAAATACATCCCAAATCACAAAAGTATAATACTGTTAGCACAACGGAGTGATTTTGAATATTAGGCGAGCTTTGATAGTTTCTGAATAGGGGGGTAGGTAATAGATTTCTATCTATCTATACATCAGTAGTGAGATGTACAGGGCCTATATTCACTAAGATTCAAGTCGTTGGGCGCGCGTGATTAGGGGCGGAGGGGGGGCGGTTTTTGTATGGAAATCTCGTCCTAATCACGCGCGCCCGACGACTTGAACCTTAGTGAATAAAGGCACTGTTCCTGTCGGATTACCTTTAAGCCTAGTTCGCATTAAGCTAGTATTTTAGTCGAGCAGCGAGTAATTTAGTAGCTAAAATACTCTGTACTACCCAAAAACCGTTCGCACTTTGCTCGAGTACAGTTTACAAGTGAGTGGTGTATAGCAAGATGAACAACCTACAAAACAAGGCAACGATGAGGTGGCAACTATAATCAACTCGACTAATTCGAGAGCTTCGGACTTGTTTAGCCGGTGAGCCAGTGAGCAGGGATGCGCTAAAATACTAGCCTAGTTCACATTAAGCTAGTATTTGATGTGAAACATCTATAGCCGCACGTAAAACCGATTTTTGGCGTGGCGACGCATGCCGCTATATGATGGTATATACGTATATTATATACAGTCTATATGCAGTAGTGTGTACGGTGTACACACTGTAATCGACTGTGCGATTCTATCAAAATCTGTTCTTTTCTGCATATTACTTTTACAAAATAATGTCGATGTTTTTTATTTAAGCTAGTATTTTTTAGTCGAGTAGCGAGTAATTTAGTAGCTAAACGTCTGAACACCTAAAATATAGTCGAGTAGGTTAGTACGTAATTTTGTCGAGTCGATCCATGATGCGAACTAGGCTTTACAGATTCAAGCATATAGATACCTATCTACCTTAACACAAAATAACATTAAATAATCAACATTGCCTTACAAAATTTCATAGTTTATTATTTTGTTTTGTATGTATTGGTCAAAAGTGTTCAATCAATCTGTCTGTGCTAGTTTATCGGCTTAGGTACATACAAATAATTTCACTTCTCGCTACTGCTATCTACGCATAATGAAAGAGAAGTTCTTTTTTATACATAACTAGCGACCTGCCCCGGCTAAGCACGGCTATATTAGGCATGTATTATACATATAAACCTTCCTCTTGAACCACTCTATCTATTAAAAAAAAACCGCATCAAAATCCGTTGCGTAGTTTTAAAGATTGAAGCATACAAAGGGATATAGGGACAGAGAAAGCGACTTTGTTTTATACTATGTAGTGATAGTGATATGATAAGTCATTGTTTGACCACTATCACACCTAGCTGATGGGTAGGTGACGATGTGGCCGGGCGGCCTAGAACCAGGAGATGGCAAAATTAGATCGTGTAGTTCTGTTGTACACTCCCCGAAATGTATCCGATAAAAGGCCGACAAGCTCGCCACCTTACGGCGATGTTCAAGCCTCTGAAGCCTTTGGTTGGCAAGCTTATCGTCACCTATGAGTCTCCGGACTCTCTTCTCAATGGATTCCAGCTTCCAGCTGGTGACATACAGTCCGTACTTGAAAGGAAATTAAAAGAAAAATCGAGCCTAGACTCGATTTTTCTTTTAATTTCTTGTGAAAGAATAAATAGAAAAAATCTTCAAAAGAGCAGTTTAGAAGTAACTAGCGACCCGTCCCGGCTTCGCACGGCTATATTATGCATGTATTATACATATAAACCTTTCTCTTGAATCACTCTATCTAATAAAAAAACCGCATCAAAATCCGTTGCGTAGTTTTAAAGATTTAAGCATACAAAGGGAAATAGGGACAGAAAAAGCGACTTTATTTTATACTATGTAGTGATTAGAATAAGAAAGAACACGGATTCATGGTATATAAAATTATTTTGTTTTTGTGAAACAGGTCAGCGTTTGACCACTATTTCGTCACCTGATGGTAAGTGATAATGTAGCACGCGCGTCTAGAAGATACCTATACGGCCGTGCCACTTTTTTGCTCGACTTGGCGGGGGCACTGCCGTGCCCCCAGATCTATTTTATCCCTATTTTTCAATCAATAAAGATATAGTTTATTTTCAGCGAAGGTCGTAGCATATCTCATTTACTCATGTGGTCGTAGTATACTTTACATTAAAACCTACCGAAATGGACAATGAAAAACAATTTTTCTATAAAACCATGAAAGACAATAGCAAAACTAAAATATAACTATCTATAAAAATAGAAGTGACTATAAATTCAATATAGGTATCTACATATAAAATGGACAGATCTTATTTAAACTTCAACGAAGAGATCAAAAATCCAGTTCTCGACATAAGTGTACTTATATCGTCCACTTAAGCTTTTACCGATAGAGAGTAATCGATTCTATGCCTTACTCAGTTATCTTTGGATACGTAATGGTTTGGAGCCATAGATAAGGATTTGAGACGCGACGACGACGATGCCCAATATCGCACACTTAGTCAAGTGAAAACGAGCGGTCTAAACAGATAAAGGAAAACTGGTTAATGCTTTCACACTCATCCAAAACCCAAACGAAACCGAGCGATGTATAAGTATAGAATATTAAGGCTTATTACTTATAAATTGAAAGCCATAACCAGTAAGAATAATCCGTAAATCAATTGATTTAAATAAAAATACTAAATGTCATACTTTTGTAAAAAAATCATGTTATGCCCCAAAACAACTATATGTTTTGTGACATAACATGATTTTAACAATGATTTTCTAGCCCAACTCTAGCGTTACGGTGAAATGGTAATCGGAATCGTCGCTCAGTCAGTCGGAACGCACAATTGCCGCATTGGTTTGGCGGAATTTTTACGGATACAAAATAATAGATATTTCTTCTCTACTGGGTATGTGCTCGATAAGTACCTACTGTATAAGTTTCTTTATAGGTAGATATATGCTTTAAAAGTAGGTAAACACCGAAAGCTGAACCAGAACGGGAAACAAAATGGCAAATGGAGTTGTCAAGTTGATGGATGATGCGATGTGAGAGGTTTTAAATTATTTTCTATTAGATATTCAAAAATGAATGATGTTAATATGTGTGGATAGGCCTAGGTATGTATACGTTACCATGTAGGTAGACTTAATTTTCCATCTCATCCCGTATACTTTCATCTCGCTATCTCCATAACACAACGATCGTGTTCATGTTCGAAATCAAGACCTCAACTACTCGTAGGTATAACGCATTAAGATCGGAGTAATCGTACTCAAATTATCATCAAACAAACATACAAACGACCGAGCATCTCACATTTAGACCATCACTCGTTCGGTCAATAATCTAGTTAAGTTATTCTAAAGCTGAATATAAGTTATGGCCATCTCCTGTAGGTACACATAGAAACACACTATCTCCACAATAAAATACTATGAACCAATATGTAAAAGTTCAACTCCAATATAAGACCTAAATAAACTTATACTTATACAAACATTGTTAGTGAAATAAAAGCTTGTAAAAAAGAACAAAAACACCGGATAAGAAAATACGCTGGAAAAATCAGAATTTCAACGGTGACTGAACAGGATTTATTAAGTCATGTTTTCAGGCCGTGCACGAATAACTGAATAGTCCATGTTCGGACAACGCAACGTTTTGTTGAAGCTTCATGTATACCTTAAATAAATAATATAATAAATAAATAAATAAATAAATATTTCAGGACATATTACACATCGCCATCCAGCCCCAAGCTAAGCAACTTAATGCTTGTGTTATGGGTGCCAGATAACGGATAAACTACATATTATATACTTTATTTATTTTTTTTCGTCTTAAGGTTCTTTTGTTTTATCGCGAGTCAATTATTTATCTTTAGAACCCACATTGGATCACAAGTAGAGGATTCGATCCCGGGATCCCGATCATATTTTAGTCCCGAAATTTTCGGGATTAAATTCAATGAATCCCGGGATTTTAATAATGTGCGTGAAACGAAACGCACTTACTTTCATTTGACGTTAAACGTCAAAATTTGCCGGCCATCTTGTTTACACAGCTGATTGCGTTTGTTTCTGCTAACGACCGGTGTCAGATTAAAATAGTGTAAAAATTACGCTTCAGATCGTGTAATGCTTCAAAGTATGCTTTCGGATGAGACGTTGGATGCGTTGTTATTTCTTAGATTTTATTTTCGTGGCATAAATAAGTAAATTATAGTTTCTAGTCTATTTGATTTAAAATATGAGTCCTATTAACATTGATCTCTTTTGACAAATTTAAGTTTATTGTAAAATATAATAAACAAACTGAGCAATAATTGATTAAACTATTTTAAAAGGGCCTAGTTTGTTAATTTTATTAGAAGAAATTATAATTTTGTTTTGTTTTTGAAGATTTAAGTAAAGATTTAAAATGAAAGGTTGATTTTGATATGTTTTACTTTCTTTTTGCTACCACTTTCTATTACCAATACAATCCCGGGACTATCCCGGTATCCCGGTATTAACTGTTGATAATCCCGAATCCCGGGACTAGAAAAATCGACCGGGATCAAATCCTCTAATCACAGGTCTCTAACCAAGCATCTTCACCCAGTCCCGAGGTCCAACTAGTTGGTCAGAGCAGTTGGACCACCACCCCGCAAAATAGCTGCACCCCGAGGTTAAAATAGGTACCCTAGTTAGTTTATAGTTGACTAGCTGTTGCCCGCGACTTCGTTCGCGATGTGGTTTTGGTTTATATAGAATGCCTAGCATTTTCCCGCATAGATACTATTTAACGTTCGGTGTAAGTTATAATAACAAAATAGATACATTGTTGTTAAGCTATATTTTTTGATTGATTTGGCAAAGGCACTTATGTAGGTAAGTAATATTTATATTTATTTATTTCACTCAAATAGAACATAATACACAACAATATAATAAGCTAAAACTAAGTTCAATTCATATTCGCACAAAACTTTCAACATCTTTGTCTTCCTCATCATCTCATCTTTGGGTTTCTTGTAAATGAAAGTAAAAAAGAATTATTAACTAACCGTTGTCCCTCTATCCATATTTTTGTATTCATAATATATGAGGTTATAGTATTTATAAACATGCAAAAAAAATAATCTATTTTGGTGCAAATAAAATTTTGTTTTTTATTTTCAAATATTATTAATGAACAGACAGAACAGATACTTATACATAAAATAAAGTCCTTACCTATTGATAGCGGGCATTACGTTGAACAAAAAATGCTTTCACACCAAACATCTAAAACGTCTCGGAAACGGGGTATTTGAAGGAACGTGATGTCCTATGATTTTACAAAAGTGCACGATGCCCTTAGAGACCTATACCTATCGATAGAGTACATCGAAGAAAACAAATAGGGCCTTCACACCAAACTTCTAAAGGATACAGGGTTTTTGAAGAAACGTGATGTTTCATGATTTTCCAAAAGTGCGCGGTGACTTTATGCCAATAATAATTGTGTAAAATTACGGTATGCCTAGGGTTATTTTATTATGCTAAAACGTTTATGCCAAACTACAAAAGGACATTTTGTTTATGCCAAAAGTGTGGTTCCCATCTAAAACCTCTAAGCCAACCTCCAACTACTAAATCGTCTGGGAAATGGAATATTTAAAGAAAAATGATGTCCTATGATTTTTCAAAAGTGTGCGGTCACTTTGAGACCCATACCCACCTAAATGAACAAAAAATGCCCTTATACAAAAACCTATAAAGCGTAAGGGCATTATTTATCCATCGGGTCTAAAATCACAGCGCAAAAAACATAACACTGCCACGCTCCCATACTGAATGGCCGGACCCTTTTTGCAATTTTCTGAATTCTAGACCAAATTTCCCAGATTTTCTTAATTAGGTAGCTAGGGCTACGTAATTTTGGGGAAAACAAAATAAAAAAATAGCTGTGACATACGGCAGACAGACAGACATGACGAATCTATAAGGGTTCCGTTTTTTGCCATTTGGCTACGGAACCCTAAAAATTGATTTTTACAAACATACCTTATCTATTATTCACTTCAAAAACTTCAAAAAAGGAGGAGGTTCTCAATTCGTTGCGTATATTTTTTTATGTATAATTTTCGTCGATTACTTACTCGAAAACGCTTGAAACGATTTGGAAAATTCTTTTTAGTGTTTCGTACCTCAAAAGGTAACAAAGGAACCCTTATAATATCACTTTCTTGTCTGTCTGTCTGTCTGTCCGTGTGTCACCACCGATTATCTCAGGAACGGTTGGACTTAGCAAGTTGAAATTACTGAAGTCTATGGTCCCTATTATGTGTATAAAAATCAAGGTGTATAAAAACTAATGTACGGAACCCTCGGCGCGCGAGTACGACTCGCACTTGGCCGGTTTTTTTATTTTGTTTTTATTTTCTAAGGTGTCCGCGACTTGAACTCATAATTCAAACTATAGTTGAGCGCGATATAAGTGTAACATCGAGGAGGTCTTCGCTATAGGAGATCCGTAATTTTATGTAGTAATACCTCTTTGTACCAACCTCATTTTCAGTTTCACGTAGGTAGTAGATATATGCAAACTATTTGGTTTTATGACAACTGTCATCTTGAGCGGAGGCATGTACCTGTACGCCTAGTATGACTTGTTGAAGCACTCGAAAATAAGGAACCCTTATAAGGTCACTCTCCTGTCTGTCTGTCTGTCGGTGTGTCACTACCGATATTCTCAGAGACGGGTGGATCTAGTAAGTTGATTTTTAGGAAGTTTCATAGTAAATACTCAATATAGTATGTTTGATCGAATACGTAAAAAAGTAGTGCTAAGCGTACTGTTCCTTTTTGACGTTTGATTACGTTTTACACGGAAAAATATTTCGATTTCACATTTTTTAAATGTTTTTTTATCAAATATCATAATAATTGTATTAAAGTTAAATTGAAAAATACCCTAAATGTTAATCTGGTATTTTCTGAACATATTGGTGTAGACCTCGTTGAAATCTGTTCTCTAGTTTATGAGATTACCTGGTTCAAACAAACAGACAAACAGACAAACAGACAAACAAAAATTCTAAAAACTACCCTATCGTGTTCAGCTAACGATTCTAAGACGACCTGTGTATTTTTTTTCTGGATATTTTACAATTACAGATTTTTTTATGTCTACAGATTTATTATATGTATAGATGTATAGATAATTCAGTTTCTAAATGGTTGGATCTCTGAGCTATCTTAAGGTGAAAACTCGATTTCAATAGCTTTAATAGTTTTAATTGCCGTAAGTGAAATAATAACCAAATCTTCTTCTATATAGGTACACAGATATAAAACTAGCGACGAATTTGTTTTATACTATGTAATAATGATGCTCTGTCTTACTGACGAATTAACCCACAGCCTCAACCACTGATCGTAGAGGCCTGAAACTTGGAGAGTGTGTTCTTTGTAAGAATATGACGTAGGTATCCAAAAAAATAAGATTTTCCGAAATTCAAACCCGGGGTAGTGAAAAAGGGGTCAAAGTTTGTAAGGGACAACGTGATTCCTTGCATGGTTGGAATTTTGGATAAACATTCTTTAACAGAATTGATAGAAGACATGCTTCATATTTTATCAAAATTCATCCCCTAACGGATTATAAAGGATTATAAAGTTATATCAATACTCTGCTTTCGATTTAAATTACATGTTATTGTTACACACGTTTGAAAACTCAATCCGAGAGTCATAAAAAATCCTATTAGAACCATTTTAACTTATACGCGAACGAACTCGCAGGCAAAAGCTAATAAATAACAAAAAATAAACTAATATTGTAAAATAACATCTATTTGACCGAACGCCACAAATAATATTATGTAATAACTAAACATTCCACGCCGGAGATTGCGCGGAAAAATGGCGGAAATTATGTCGAGCAGTAACATCACTTGGTTCTTCTGGTGCAGCCCTTTTAGCCCCATTGGGAAGGGGTGGAAAAAAGGAAAAAGATCTTCGATAGTGGTACTTGATGGCAATCAAGTCCCAATTATACCCTGAAATTTATCCCATTGTCTGAATTTATCCCATTTAAAAACGCACTATTTATATGATATCTTTCTAAGACCACTTATTAGAAATATATATATTAACTTGTTTAATGAAATTAAATTTGAAATATTGACTTTTACTTTTTATTATTATTTGTTATTTATACTGACTTTTATTTTTATTTTATTTTAATGTGTGTGTTCATCTTGTTCATACAATGACACAATTCAGAGCTAAAAAAATCTTTCAACTTCTTTCTATCAAAAATGTATCGAGTATCGTCTTAATAAAATTATTATTTTCCAATTTTGCTGTAAGTTTATTGTAAGCATTTTTGACAGAAAACTAAATTTGAGTTACAAATTGTGTCAAAACGTCAAGATTTAATAAAATCAAGATTTGGCCCTTAGTCTTGATTATAACAATTAAAAACCTGTGGCACTCGAGGACTGCCGCGGTAAAGCTATTGCATCGTGTGAGCTTCGTACAGTCGTACCATATACATACACGTTAAGCGAACGCTCGGCCGAGCTACATGTGTTAGGTTTTATTTTCGTTACGAAATTTATTGCATAGGTTTTATCGCGCTCAAAGCCCGCGATAAAAACTATGCAATAGCTTAAAAAGTAAACCAACATGTAACGATATGTACGCATGAAATTAAACAAAGATTTTCGCTATCAGCCTGTCGGTATATTGCGCGGTATGATAAATGTTTATCTTATTTTAACTGCCATATTTCATTGATACTGGGTAAGTATAACATCACTTGGTATATACTAACGGGTACTCGGCTATGTATAGTAAAGTGATACATTCAAATTAATTTCATTTTGAAACTATTCAAATTTATTGTAGAAAAAGAAAAATGGCCCAACAAAACTTCATCTTACTTACTTACTCTTTGTTCAACTCATTGAACAATAATTTTACTTTAAACTATACAATATATACACTAGGATAAAGGAGAATGACAAAAAATGTATAGAGCTTGGGCCTGAAGGCCTCATGAAACGAGTCATATATCAAAAGAATGGTGGTTTCAAGAGGAACATTTTATTGTAAGACCACTTTTTCAAATTAGCTGTGAGATCGGAGATATAGGTCATTAAAGGAAGACGGTCGTTTCACTTGCGAGTTTTCTCCGTACACCGCTAGGGAATAATAACGCCTGAATAGAATCAGATGTGGCCATCGCATAGCAATGAATTATATATCAAATGATAGGTCGTTTCAAGAGGAATAATTCAGTATATGACGACTTTTAAAAAATATTTTTATTTTTAGAGTTATAGGCCGTTTATGCTAAGTAGTAGGTATAGGTTACTAAGGTGATTCCTTGTGCAATGCAAACGCTTGGTTAGAACCAGATATTGCTCTCCTCATGAAACGAGTCATATATCAAATGAAAGGTGGTTTCAAGAGAAACATTTTATTATATGATCATTTTTTCAAAATAGTTGTGGGTTCGGAGTTATAGGTCATTAACGGTAGGTGGTCGTTTCACTTGAGAGTTTTCTCCGTACACCGCTAGGGAGTATTAAAGCCTGAATAGAATCAGATGTACCCATCGTATAGCAATGAGTCAAAAATCAAATGATAAGTTATTTCAAGAGTAATAATTCGATGTATGATGACTTTTAAGAATATTTTTATTTTTAGAGTTATAGGCCATTTATGTTAATTAGTAGATGTCGGTGACTAATGTCTTCCCTTGTGCAATGCAGATGCTTGGTTAGAAGCAGATGTTGCCCTCCTCATGAAACGAGTCGCATATTAAATGAAAGGTGGTTTTAAGAGAAACATTTTATTGTATGACCATTTTTTCAAAATAGTTGTGAATTCGGAGTTATAGGTCAATAATGGTAGGTGGTCGTTTATGCTAAGTAGTAGATGTTGGTGACTAATGTCTTCTCTTGTGCAATGCAGATGCTTGGTTAGAAGCAGATGATGCCCTTCTCATGAAACGAGTCGCATATTAAATAAAAGGTGGTTTTAAGAGAAACATTTTATTGTATGATCACTTTTTCAAAATAGTTGTGAATTCGGAGTTATAGGTCAATAATGGTAGGTGGTCGTTTATGCTAAGTAGTAGATGTTGGTGACTAATGTCTTCCCTTGTGCAATGCAGATGCTTGGTTAGAAGCAGATGTTGCCCTCCTCATGAAACGAGTCATATATTAAATGAAAGGTGGTTTTAAGAGAAACATTTTATTGCATGACTACATTCAAATTCTATTTAAAATAGTAGTGGTTTCGGAGTTAAAGATCGTTAAATGTTCTTAAGTAAGTGTTCGGTTGTTTTAGAAATTGTTGACTATGTCTGTCGTGATTTAGTCATCACCATTTAACACTATTTAGTGACACAACAGGCTGATAGAAAGCATGAAGCTTATCGTAACCGACGTACAGGTTGTGATACCTAGGTTAGATTATAAATAGGCTCAATATGGTCTCCCAATACACAACCGACAAAGCATAACCGTCAATGTCCTGCAAACAAATAATAAAAGAATGCTCACGTCTCGTGACGGGTCTTGTGCAATAGGTAATAATGCTAGCACATGCTCTACCTTTCTACGAGTACCTAGCGTGCGTTTCTATTGTAACTGTAATAATATCTATTCCGATTATCCTGTTTGGGAACTATCTATCTTTAAAAAAATATATACTTTTCATTACTCATACTCCAAAAGTACTAAAGGTGCCTGACGAGCGTTTTGAAAGTAAAACTTTCAACCCTAGGGAAAATCGCTTTCACTGACAGCTGTCATGTCAAATTATGGCTTCGCACGGCTTAGCCAGTATCAGTATCATTACACATTGGGAACTTCAAAAACCTAAACTCTTTGCTTTAGGTAACACCAAAAAACAACCATTATGACTTCGCATGACTTATGCATACTGCCAGAGTTTATTACTTAGTAGGTTTTTTCTCAGTTATACAATTCAAGTAGATATATTTAGTTCAAGATATCTTGTTTAATAAAATAAATGTTATAAAGACGATAATGGTCAAAGCGACGTATGATTATGCTGCGACGCCTGCGCCCTGTTGTGATGTTGCTGCTGCTGGCTTTTTGCGACCGTCCGGTTAGTGTCCTTGAGTAAAAAAAAACTGGCAGGAAATGCTTGCATTTTTAACTATTTTAAACGTTTTAATTAGTATTAGTTTTCGTTATTTTATTATCTTTTTGTGTTAAGTTTAATGTGGTTTTTTAATTTATGATTGCGTATTTTGTGTAATAGTATATTGTTACCCTAGGTGTGAAAGTCACTCTTTGAGTCCCGAGACGGAGTTTGGCGCCCGAGCGTAGCAAGGGCGCTAATAGTTCGAGGGACTAAATGAGTCTTTCACCCGAGGTAAACATTGTGCTTTTCATTACGAATAATACATAAAATTCTTCCTAACAACGAGAGTGAATTAGAGATTCCATACTACCTGATCCTCTTACAAGGTTGAAACAAAAGAGGTTATACATTAAGCAGTGTTTCTTTTAGGTTTTTGTTGTATTCAATACTCAAATACGTCGGTACCGAAGAGATTTTTATTAATGAGTTAATCCAACACTGGGAAATGACGCGAGATCCGTAGATTTAAATTACAGTTTTTTAACACGGTTTGTCTAGAAAATGTTCTTTACACAAAATACACAATCATAAATGTATAACCAGATTAAACTTAACACAAAAACATAATGAAATAACAACAGATAATACTAATTAAAACGTTTAAAATAGTTTAAAAATGCTAGCATATCACGCTAGTTTTTTTTTATTCAAGGAACGACACTGACTACACGGTCGCATAAAGCCACATCAACAACATGTCGACAAGGCGCGGGCGGCGGCGCGGCATGGTCATACGTCGCTTTGACCATTTTCTACTACATTTATTTTATTAAATAAGATATTATTATCTTGAACTAAATATATGTACTTAAATTCGATTACTGAGAAAAAACCTACTAAGTACTAAACTCTGGCAGTATGCATAAGCCGTGCGAAGCCATAATTGTTATTCTTTGGTGTTACCAAAAGCAAGGAGGTTAGGTTTTTGAAGTTCCTAATGCGTAATGATACTAATACTGGCTACATGCACATTACACAAGCCGTGTGAAGCCATAATTTGATATGACAGCTGTCAGTGAAAGCGATTTTCCCTAGGGCTGGAAGTTTTTTTTTTCCACACGCTCTTCAGGTACATTTGGACCTACTTTCGGAGTATGAGTAATGAAAATTATATATTCTCGACAAACCGTCTTACAAAACTTGTAATTTAAATCTACGGACTTCGCGTCATTTCCTAGTGTTGGATTAACGAATTAATAAAAATCTCTTCGGTAAGTACCGAGTTACCGACGTATTTGAGTATCGAAAATAAATAGCAAAAACCTAAAAAACACTATAATGTAAAACCTCTTTGGTCCTAACCTTGAAAGAGGATCAGGTAGTACGGAATCTCTCATTCACTCTCGTTTTTAGGAAGAATTTGATATATTATTCGTAATGAAAAGCATGTAATATTTTAACTCGATATTCCCATGGATAGGTACTTACGTTGCTGCAACCATGAACCGTCGTTATCAATTTCATTGAGCGAAATAATTCTCAAGTGTTATTCCTTTCGACTCCCGCTTATGGGGACCGTAAGGAAAAATCTTTCAACCTCCACTCAATAATAAAGTACGGGGGGTTCAACTATTCTGTCCAACGGGACTCTGCACAGTCCCGTGGTCCAACTATTTAAAAACTTAAACCACGACCCATAGTTGGAAGCCCAAGTGTGCGGTGATTCAACGCGGAGCGTGGATACAGAATTAATGTAATAGAGGATTATTATATTCGACTCCCGCTTAATGGACCCCATGGTTTGACCACCACTTCGCCCCTTTATTATTGAATGAAACGCCTTAAGCGCCCCCTTAAACGGGAGTCGAAAGGAATAACCGTTGAGAATTGTTCCTCTCAATAAAATTGATAACGACGATTCATGGTTGCAACAGCGTAAGTCCCTATCCAGTGGAAATATTGAGTTAAAAAGTATATTTTGTGTTAATCTAGGTCTCCAGCAATTTCCATACCGAGTTTCATCGCAATTGGTTTAGTCGATTAGGGCCCAAGCCTAGTCCCCGAACAGGAAATCGGAATAGATATTATTGCAGTAACAATAGAAACGCACGGCAGGTACTCGTAGGAAGGTAGAGCGTGTGGTAGCATTATTACCTATTGTGCAAGACCCGTCACGAGACGTGAAGATTCTTTTTTTATTTGTTTGCAGGACATTGACGGTTATGCTTTGTCGGTTGTGTATCGGGACACCATATTGAGCCTATTTATAATCTTACCTAGGTATCATAACCTATACGTCGGTTACGATAAGCTTCATGCTTTTAATCAGCCTGCTGTGTCACTAAATAGTGTTAAGTGGTGATGACTAAATCACGACAGACATTGTCAACAATTTCTAAAACAACCGAACACTTACTTAAGAATATTTAACGATCTTTAACTCCGAAACCACTACTATTTTGAATAGAATTTGAATGTAGTCAAGTAGTCATGCAATAAAATGTTTCTCTTAAAACATCTTTCATTTAATATATGATGAGTCATATATTAACAAGTTCATGAGGGCAAAATCTGCTTCTAACCAAGCATCTGCATTGCACAAGAGAAGACACCAACATCTATTACTAAGCATAAACGACCACCTACCATTATTGACCTACAACTCCGAATTCACAACTATTTTGAAAAAGTGGTCATACAATAAAATGTTTCTCTTAAAACCACCTTTCGTTTAATATATGACTCGTTTTATGAGGAGGGCAACGTCTGCTTCTAACCAAGCATCTGCATTGCACAAGGGAAGACATTAGTCACCAACATCTACTACTTAGCATAAACGACCACCTACCATTATTGACCTATAACTCCGAATTCACAACTATTTTGAAAAAGTGGTCATACAATAAAATGTTTCTCTTAAAACCACCTTTTATTTAATATGCGACTCGTTTCATGAGAAGGGCATCATCTGCTTCTAACCAAGCATCTGCATTGCACAAGAGAAGACATTAGTCACCAACATCTACTACTTAGCATAAACGACCACCTACCATTATTGACCTATAACTCCGAATTCACAACTATTTTGAAAAAATGGTCATACAATAAAATGTTTCTCTTAAAACCACCTTTCATTTAATATGCGACTCGTTTCATGAGGAGGGCAACATCTGCTTCTAACCAAGCATCTGCATTGCACAAGGGAAGACATTAGTCACCGACATCTACTAATTAACATAAATGGCCTATAACTCTAAAAATAAAAATATTCTTAAAAGTCATCATACATCGAATTATTACTCTTGAAATAACTTATCATTTGATTTTTGACTCATTGCTATACGATGGGTACATCTGATTCTATTCAGGCTTTAATACTCCCTAGCGGTGTACGGAGAAAACTCTCAAGTGAAACGACCACCTACCGTTAATGACCTATAACTCCGAACCCACAACTATTTTGAAAAAATGATCATATAATAAAATGTTTCTCTTGAAACCACCTTTCATTTGATATATGACTCGTTTCATGAGGAGAGCAATATCTGGTTCTAACCAAGCGTTTGCATTGCACAAGGAATCACCTTAGTAACCTATACCTACTACTTAGCATAAACGGCCTATAACTCTAAAAATAAAAATATTTTTTAAAAGTCGTCATATACTGAATTATTCCTCTTGAAACGACCTATCATTTGATATATAATTCATTGCTATGCGATGGCCACATCTGATTCTATTCAGGCGTTATTATTCCCTAGCGGTGTACGGAGAAAACTCGCAAGTGAAACGACCGTCTTCCTTTAATGACCTATATCTCCGATCTCACAGCTAATTTGAAAAAGTGGTCATACAATAAAATGTTCCTCTTGAAACCACCATTCTTTTGATATATGACTCGTTTCATGAGGCCTTCAGGCCCAGAAAAAACATTCTCCTTTAAAGATTAATAATAATTTGTAATATGTAAAAATAATAATTTCTTAACTAAATACTTATATTAAAATAATAAATGTAAACAAGCCAAGTCGCATGACAAACTGTATGTTTTAAATTAAATCTAGGTCACAAAGTAAACACAATTTTTGATGATTAATATTATTTTGGCAATAGGTAGGTAACACACGGCTGCACATCGACAGCACACTATTATAATAATTATTGATAAGTCATCAAAACTAAAATGTATATAATGTAAGAAATTTATGAATAAATTAATTGGAATCAAGAACTGAGTCGAGTATCACTCCTCCTCCCAAGAAGATCAAGCTGTGCCTAGCAACCGCTAGAAGAGCTATTGCAGCTGGAAGAAACGAGCAGTACCTAGCAACCGCTAGAAGAGCTATTGCAGCTGCAAGATACGAGCAGTCCCTAGCAACCGCTAGAAGAGCTATTGCAGCTACTCCATGCTCTTTAGCATCCTCTCACTGCGGCCAGGAAACCCTTAGCCGTCAGTCGATTGGTCTTGTGAGTCCGCTTGACCAGCAGTGAGAAAATCCATCCCGTGTACATTGCACGACGTACACACACCACCCTTCCTACCCACCGTCCGTCCGTCACCCCAGGTCGCCTGGTGACAGACAATCCCGTACTTATCTATATATTTATATATTGTTCGAACCCTATGGTTAGGGCTAGGGCAGTAGGGACACGTCAGGTAGGGTAGGGCCAGTAGGTACACATAAAGCTAGGTACACACACATACACACATGCACTAACTAGGATACACGCACAAGGGGTCCAGATACAGATACATACGATTAGGAAACTAGGGATAGGTTATTGTAGGGGTAGGTGTTAGGGGTAGGTTTTATTCCCCTTTCGGTGAATGTATCTGGTGACTGCACGCCCGCGTACACGCCTCGCGTAGGGTAAGGTACCGGTTACCAGGTGCGTTTACATTTGGTCCTTCGAGTTTTTTTTTTTTTTTTTTTTTTTTTGGTTTCGCGACGGGACACCAATCGCGCCCCGTTGGGAAATCGAACCAGTAAAAATCGCGCTCCTCTTGTCCCCGTAGGTTGACTGACATACAAAGACGTATTACCACCAACTACCGCGCTGCGATTTTCTCAACCAAGCAGCTACGGAACGTTCAACAGATTGAATATACCTACAGCAAAAGGAAGCAACAAAACAAAACACTATGGAAAATATGGACATTGAAGAAATCAATCGTATTATCAGAAGCCAAGAGGCGGACTACAACGAAATCAAACGAATACTTACAAATCTTAAAAAAGACCCAAACACAAGAAAAACTGACAAGTACATTAACGAACGGAGGGCTCGACTCACAGGAATACTCAACAGAACTACTACCAATCACGAGTTACTTAGAAATCAACAAGTACTAGTTGATCATAAGTACATTACTACAAGTTACTACGAATCCATCAAGTCACTCGTCAATCAAACTATGGAAAACTTAGCAAAATGCGAGAAGCGACTACAGTTGCTAGGCAAACTATACGAACCACAAGACATCGAAGAAAATGAATGTGAAGATGCGAACTCACCTAAAATCTTCATTCAACTCTATCGTATCACACAAATGCAGAAGAAACTACAAACAGCTACACAAGCGTTAACAGAAGATAAACCCGTATGGTACTGGGAATCACTGGCGAAAAATATAGAGAAGCAATGGCAAGACATAGAGGAAACTCACCTACTCATTCTAATGGAAGACAGCACCTTAGACCATAGCTACTTTCGAGATAACTTGTTTGAAAAAACGCAAACAGACTACGATGTAATCATTGAGCGTATTACGGCTAAAGCAAGTAACACAAAAAGAGTGGGGAACAGTGAGCACAAAGGTAACCTGCCAAGAATAATTATTCCGGTTTTCGACGGCCACTATGAGTCATGGGATTCATTCTACGACTTGTTTCTAAAAATCATACATGAAGATACGTCATTATCAGCGACAGAAAAAATGCAGTACCTTAAGACACACGTACGAGGCGAGGCTTTAATGCTCATTAAGCACTTGACAGTTTGTGACGCGAACTACGATGCAGCCTGGACGCTACTTAACAGAAGATATAGAAACGAAAGAATTATAATAGCGAAGCACGTAGATAACATTCTCAATATAGCAAAGATAAATCACGCCACTGCAGCCAACTTAAAAAGTCTACATGATACGATAAATCAAAATATAGAAGCTCTTCGACGTCAAAACATAGACACAACTACATGGGACCCCATCATGGGGAGAATTCTCAGTAGAGTGTGGGACTCTGAAACAAACGAAAAGTATGAACAACAATTAACCGAACCTAACAAGCCACAAAAGTTTGATGAGATGATGGAATTCCTAGAGAAACGATTCCAATGCTTACAGACAACAACTACGATAAGCAAACAAACAAAAACAAATTACAAGACAAGATACGACACACCAGGCCCATACAAGAGGTCAGACAACAATCATTGTTGGTATTGTAACAAAAAACCATACCATACCATATACCAATGCATACAATTTAAACAACTATCAGTAGAAGAACGATACAAGGCAGTTAAAGAGAAAGGAATATGCAGGAATTGCTTGGCGCACAGCCAATCAGAAGAATGTATGAGTACAAAGACTTGCCAACACTGTGGAAGGTTAGGACACCATTCCTACCTACACCAAGAAAACCACAAGCCAACTAGATATACGAAGAGCGAAAAAGCCAGTACATCTAAGAATACAACTACAACTAGAACAAACAATATGCATACAAATACGACAACGACACTACCAAAAACTACGCTACTAGCTACAGCGCTAGTAAATGTCAAGTCAATCGATGGTACAACCCAATTACTAAGAGTACTGTGTGATCAAGGCTCAGAAGCGTCTTTTTGCACGGAAACAGTAGCTCAACTACTAGCTTACCCGAGGAACAGAACACACGTTGAAGTAACGGGGATAGCTGACGAAAAACCCAAAATAGCGAATTACTCCATTGAAGTGAAATTACAACCAAGATTTCCGAGTGAATTCAAGCTAATAACTACACTAATAATACTTCCAAAACTAACTGGTGCCATACCGAGTACCAATATACCACAATTAGAGGAAAGGCAGTTAGAAAACAAAATGATAGCCGATCCAACTTACAATAAAAGAGGCCCAATCGACGTAATATTGGGAGCTCAAGACTATAACAAACTACTACTACAAGGGCTATACAAGATTAATGACGACATAATAGCCCAAGACACACATTTTGGATGGGTTCTATCTGGGTTCGTCAGTAGCCACACTACAGATAGAATGAAAGTTACTACTATGACATCAAGAACGAACGAAATAGAACAATTAACCAAATTCTGGGAATTAGAAGAAATTCCAGCCAATCACGAACTATCTAGCGATGACCAACAATGTGAAGACTTTTACAAGACAACAACTACCAGAAATATAGATGGGTCCTACACTGTGAGACTTCCATTCAAAAATCCAGACGTAGATTATGGAGACTCACGAAAGAAAGCGGCGGCTAGATTACTACAATTAGAAAGAAGGTTTGCCAAAGACAAAACACTACAAGAAAGATACCAAGAGTTTCTAAACGAATACTTAGAAATGGGTCACATGAGGAAAGTACCTAAAGTAGACTATTACCAAGGAAAGTACTACATTCCTCATCAACCAGTGATTAAAGAAGAGTCATTAACTACAAAACTAAGAGTGGTATTTGATGCTTCGAGTAAATCAAGCACAAATATTAGCTTAAATGAGAATATGTTGACAGGACCAAGGCTTCAATCAGACTTAACTACAATACTACTACGATGGAGAAGACATAAAATTGTTTTTATGGCAGACATTGAGAAAATGTATCGTTTTATAAACGTAAATGAAGAAGACCTGCCATATCAACGAATCCTATGGAGAGAGTCTCCAAAACATCAAATCGATGAATATGAACTAACCACCGTTACATACGGAACTGCATCGGCACCATACTTAGCAGTCAAAACTTTGCAACAACTGGCTATAGATGAACGACAGAAGTATCCTAATGCAAGCGAAATAACGTTACAAGATTTCTACGTCGACGATGTTCTCTCGGGGGCCAGGTCTGTAGAAGCAACAAAGAAGTTACAAAACGAATTGATACAGTTATTAAGAAGAGGTGGATTTAATCTAAGGAAATGGTCATCAAACAGTGAAGAATTATTAAATAACATACCAAAAGAAAAACAAGAGGATAAGATGTTAAAAATTCCACTGGACGAAACAAGAAAGTCGTTAGGAGTTCTATGGTCACCAAAAGAAGACAGTTTCCAATTCCAAATCACGATAAACAAAAAAGAGAATCCAACAAAAAGATTCATCCTGTCAGAAATTGCAAAGCTTTTTGATCCACTGGGCTGGCTTGCACCAGTTATAATAACCATGAAACTGATAATGCAAGAACTATGGACTAAAGGCCTAGACTGGGATCAGATTGTAGATAACGTAACCAAAGACAGATGGATTGGATTACAAGACCAGATGAAAATGTTAGAAGCAATTTCAATACCAAGATGGTGTCATATCACAGATGAATCTAAAGTTGAGTTACACGGCTTTTGTGATGCATCGGAAAAAGCATACGGGGCCGTGGTATACTGTCGAGTGCAAATCAATGAAAACTCGTACGAAGTTACACTATTACAAGCAAAATCAAAAGTGGCACCGCTGAAACAAAAGACAACACTACCAAAACTAGAACTATGTGCTGCACTGTTACTCGCCCAACTTATGGAGAAGGTCATAACAACAATGAAATTTACAAACACAGAAGTTTATTGTTGGACGGACTCAATGATTACATTAGGCTGGGTCAAAGGTGAAGCTACAAGATGGAAAACGTTTGTAGCCAACAGGGTAGCTGAGATACAAAAATTATTACCACAAGCAAAATGGAATCACGTCATAACGTCAAATAACCCGGCGGACGTAATTTCGAGAGGAATAGAACCAAATAAATTTCACAACTTTACACTATGGTGGAATGGCCCAACATGGTTAAAAACCAAAAATCTGCCAATAACTAAAACTATCCCTGAAATATGTGAAGAGATAAAAAAAACCGTTCACATTAACTTAGCAACAACTACCGAACCACAGAATGAAATATGGGAGAGATTTTCAAGTTTCCAAAGAATGGTACGAATACTGTCATATTGCTTCAGATTTAAGAATATGGAAAAAAGCACAGAACCCTTACGTTGTGATGAATTAGCTATTACAACAAACAAAATAATAGCACTAGTACAACAACAAGTTTTTCAAAAAGAGTACAAAACATTAACAAAAGGGATATCACTAAAAAAAAAATTATAGACTAACAAGCTTAGATCCATTTATAAATCAAGAAGACAAGATAATGAGAGTCGGAGGAAGACTTCATAATTCAAACCTTCCATATAACCAAAAACATCCTATACTACTACCAAGCGATCACCACGTCACATGGATAATAATTCACGATGCTCACATGAAAACCTTACATGGAGGAAACATGTTAACTTTAGCCTACATACGACAAAGATATTGGATATTAGGAGGAAAGAAAAGAATAAAGAGTTACATATCCAAATGTGTAAAATGCATACGATACAAAGCAACAACCCTACATCAAAAAATGGGCACATTACCAAAAGCCAGAGTAACCGAATCATACCCATTTAGTCACACAGGTGTTGATTTTGCTGGTCCTGTACAAGTAAGAGCAATGAAAGGAAGAGGACACAAGTCGTACAAAGGATACATTGCAGTATTTGTTTGCCTAGCAACGAAAGCAATACACTTGGAACTAGTAGGTGATTTATCAACCGAGTCCTACATAGCCGCAATGCAAAGGTTCACATCAAGAAGAGGTCCAGTTTCACACATGTACAGCGATAATGCAACTAATTTTGTGGGAGCTGCCAACCACCTTTACAAAGAAATACTGGAAATAACTCAGTCAAATGAATTCCAACAGACAATAACTACGATAGGAACACAATGGCATTTCATACCACCTTCGTCTCCTCACTTTGGCGGAATTTGGGAAGCGGGAGTAAAATCCATGAAGCACCACTTACGCAGAGTGATAGGAGAACAAACATTAACCTACGAAGAATTGATAACATTCCTGTACCAGATCGAAGCATGCCTTAACTCGAGGCCGTTATGCGCACAAAGCGAAGATATAAATGACAACGTAGTGATCACACCAAGTCATTTCCTAATAGGACGAGAGGCAGTAGGAATACCAGATCCCCTGGCAAATATTAGCACTGATCTACTACTCAGGTGGAAACAGATTCAAAAGATGAAGAGAGATTTTTGGAAAAGCTGGACACACGATTATTTACATCAATTACAACAGAGATACAAGTGGAAAACAAACAACGAAAACTTAACGATCGGAACATTAGTACTAGTGAAAGATGAAAACATAAGTCCCAGCAAATGGCCACTGGCAAAAGTAAAAGAAATACATCCGGGCAATGATGACCTCACAAGAGTTGTAACCCTACAGAAGTCCTCTGGTTCAACTCAAAAACGTGCAATACATAAACTTGTTCCTCTACCAATCAATGAAAACGACAGCGGCACTAAACCAAGTAATACGAGTACAACAGTACAATCAAATGTTATCGTAAAACAGAATAAACGACAAACCAGGAGTCATACATATAAAAAGGGATGGCAATGGTTCACGTTCCTGATTATATGCCTACAACTATTTGCCAACGTAACATCAACCTATACAATGATTAAAATAAAACCAGGATTTTATGTAGAACAGATCGGGACTGCATGCATTGACAGAGGAGTCTTTAGAATAGAGACAAACTTCGAAAAAGAACAGATTGAACAAAACCTTAGACAAATAAAGAAAGCAGTGACACAGTTCGACGACCTTTGTGAAATAGCAAAAAATACAACCAAAAATGCGACACATTGTGAACAATTCCACCACTACTTAAAAGAATCCGAGTCAAAGTACGAAAGAACAAAAGAATACCTAATGGAAGCAAACCAAACCAAAAGAAAGAAGAGAGGTATATTAGGACAGATATTAACATCAGTTTTTGGCGTAAACGACGAGGTCTACAGGGACATAGATAGCCTGAACAAAAACCAACAACAACTAATCGAAGCTGCAAATCAACAAACGAAGTTTATGATATCAACGGTATCACAAGTTAATGAGACAGAAAATAGAATCACGAAAAAACTACAAAAATTTCAAACAAAACTAAACCAGGTCATACAATTTATACATGAAACAGATTATTGGTACCAAGCAGTCATCAGAAACAGTGTAAATATACATATAATAGAAACGTATCAGTTAGCAAATGATTACATAACTGAAATAACAGAACATTACGCTGGATTATTAGATGTATACCTATCGAAATCAAGTGTATACAGCATTTTGACTCCAAAGAACGTCAGTAACCTAATTTATACGGCAAATAACAAACTTCCTAGTAACTTAAAGATAGTACAACGACAACTGCTAGAAACAAAAATGGCGGAAAACGAAACACACATCCAAGTGTACGCCTACTTTCCGATACAGGACACAACAAAATACACAATGATCTATGTCACAGCGGTTCCTGAAAAAACACGGGACCAGCTATTCCAAACCGTCGAAATACAAAAATCATACATTGGCGTAGACTATAACAACGAACAGTATTTTGACTTAGATCATGAAGAATTTACAAGTTGCCTACAAAGTATGAGTACATACGTCTGCTTTCCTAGTGCCGTGAAGAACATGCAATCAAATGATAATTGCATTGTTAACCAGCTCTTCAAAAACCAAACACAAACGAGGTGTCAATCAAAAACGTTCGACATAACTAACAAACTGTTATGGAAACAACTGCATATGCAAAATACATGGTTATTCATAGCTAAAGACCGTAGTTTGACATCGATCATATGTGACGGACAAAGAGAGGAAATTGAACTGCGGGATGTTGGAGTAATACGGATTGCCGACAACTGTATTATAAAGACAACTAATAACATATTAGCTGCAAAAAGAATAATCTCAGTTCAAACCGTAGCGTCATTTTCAAAACCAATCGACTTCTCTATATCCACCTATAATAGCACTGGCACCATATTTAATGTAACCAAAGACGAAGTTATAGAGAGTTCACAAGATATTCTCGACAATGTAGTCAAATCCGAAAATAACTTACAAACTAAACTAGACAATACAATCTGGACCCAAGTTACTTCTCACACTTACATAACTACTACAGTAGGAGGTATAGTAGTAGTTACTATAATTTTATTAATATTATTTTGTGTTCCTCAGATCACGAGGGGCATAAGGTCACTGGTACAGCTACAGCACCACGACAACAGACCTGCAGCTGACGAGCCAGCCAGCCAACATCACGACCCAGTCTACAGCCAGGTAGCACCCAGGAAACCAGCCAGAAGACAACAAGATCCCTCGAACACTGACGGAATAGAACTGTACCAACTGGAGTCCTGCCCTGGAGAGACGCCAGAATGTTCAACTCATTGAACAATAATTTTACTTTAAACTATACAATATATACACTAGGATAAATTTAAAGATTAATAATAATTTGTAATATGTAAAAATAATAATTTCTTAACTAAATACTTATATTAAAATAATAAATGTAAACAAGCCAAGTCGCATGACAAACTGTATGTTTTAAATTAAATCTAGGTCACAAAGTAAACACAATTTTTGATGATTAATATTATTTTGGCAATAGGTAGGTAACACACGGCTGCACATCGACAGCACACTATTATAATAATTATTGATAAGTCATCAAAACTAAAATGTATATAATGTAAGAAATTTATGAATAAATTAATTGGAATCAAGAACTGAGTCGAGTATCACTCCTCCTCCCAAGAAGATCAAGCTGTGCCTAGCAACCGCTAGAAGAGCTATTGCAGCTGGAAGAAACGAGCAGTACCTAGCAACCGCTAGAAGAGCTATTGCAGCTGCAAGATACGAGCAGTCCCTAGCAACCGCTAGAAGAGCTATTGCAGCTACTCCATGCTCTTTAGCATCCTCTCACTGCGGCCAGGAAACCCTTAGCCGTCAGTCGATTGGTCTTGTGAGTCCGCTTGACCAGCAGTGAGAAAATCCATCCCGTGTACATTGCACGACGTACACACACCACCCTTCCTACCCACCGTCCGTCCGTCACCCCAGGTCGCCTGGTGACAGACAATCCCGTACTTATCTATATATTTATATATTGTTCGAACCCTATGGTTAGGGCTAGGGCAGTAGGGACACGTCAGGTAGGGTAGGGCCAGTAGGTACACATAAAGCTAGGTACACACACATACACACATGCACTAACTAGGATACACGCACAAGGGGTCCAGATACAGATACATACGATTAGGAAACTAGGGATAGGTTATTGTAGGGGTAGGTGTTAGGGGTAGGTTTTATCCCCTTTCGGTGAATGTATCTGGTGACTGCACGCCCGCGTACACGCCTCGCGTAGGGTAAGGTGCCGGTTACCAGGTGCGCTTACACTCTTAACCATTTTCGGGTAAAATACTAAGTACAATGGGAACATTAAGGTATCTTAAGAAAAACAATTCAAATTGGTTCATTCCTTTCGGAGCCACTTGCCACGAACACGGACAAACAGACAAAGGGTTAAAAATATTAAAAAACCCTCTATTTAATTTCCGAATTCTAAGGTTAATGATGTAGACTTAATTTAATTAGAGAGAGGCCTACCTAGATTGAAGTTCAAAGAAAGGATTGTTTGAATTTCCCGCGGGACTAGCTCATAGTTTCAGAATGTAAAGTGTTTGCTCATATAGTTGATAATATGTATCTTGAAACTACGTTTTGATGATGGATACGTAGATATTGACGATATTGAAGTAATGCAGATAGCAAACTTCGAATCAGCAGATAGTTGAGAGATCGGTCGCTTTTTGGATACGAATTGATTCATTGTATTTTTAGGGTTCCGTACCTCAAAAGGTAAAAAAGGAACCCTTATAAGATCACTTTCTGTCTGTTTTTGTGCGTACAATGAAGTACATCCGCACCCCAGTGAGCGTGCTCCCGTCAAACTAAAAAAATGTGAACCGTCACGGGACGCCTGGCAGATGTGAAACATCGACATTATTTTGTAAAAGTAATATGCAGAAAAGAACAGATTGTGATAGAATCGCACAGTCGATTACGGTGTGCACACCGTACACACTACTGCATATAGACTGTATATATTTACCATCATATAGCGTGGCGACGCGTCGCCACGGCATGCGTCGCCACGCTAGAAATCGGTTTTACGTGCGGCTATAGATGTTTCACATCAAAAAGGTCAAAACTGTTCGTAAGTAATAAAAGGCATGTATATCTACATAAGTAAAGCTCGTTCAAAGAGCTACCGGTCTAAAAGTTTTCAATCTGCTTTGACTCGAACTTGCTACGCCGATACTCGAACTTCACAAGGCAATAAAAGGCGTGCAATCCTATTTATCAAATGCACCCATCAAAGCAACGCCGGAGTCTTGAACTTCAGTAGAGGAAGTACAATCTCACTCTCAGTGGCTTTTTGTTGTTATTGTTGCCTGGACGGGGAAGATATAGTAGGTACTTACATTCTTTTGATAGATTTTACAATACTTGGCTTCTTGAAAATTTCCAATAAGTTCCTATTTTATTGAAAAGTCGCAAATGTTTATTAGAAACCTCTTACAATCATCTTTTTTCCGAGAAGGCATTATCTATACATATAATAAATTAAATTAATAAAAAAAAAAACATTTTTTTCTTTGATTAGAATTTTTGCATGAAAACAGTCGATAACACTTTTAGTTCCTAGTTTAAGACTCAAAGGTTTCGTCTGTTTGTCTGTCCATAGGTCACCACCAATTTTGTTTCCGTTGTAGGTACAGCAGCCGTTATGTCACAGTCACTCAACCATGGTGTTTTGTATAGGTATCTTAAATTGTAACTAGCCGAAAAATAATCGCATTTTTATTTTGCAAAATGTAAATTAAATAATAAATTGATTAATGTAAAAATTGTTAATATTCTATATTTTATCGTTACAACTGTCAAGTAATAAAATGAAGTGACGAAAACAATTTAGTACGTAATAGACAAATGTTTGTTATCGTTACTGTTGAATTTTCAATATGGAATTAAAATTCAAATTTCTTACTTTTCGGATATAAGCTCCATTTTAAAAACATTTATTATATATACCTGTAAGTACTTACTTACCTTACTTAAAAACCTAATGAAGAATAATAAAAATAATTAATTAATTCACGCTTTTTCGAAAAAATAAATTGTACGGTACCTATAAAAGAAACATTTGCAACTTTTGAAATACTTGGCTAATACTTGAAAGTTGAAACAACTCACTCCAACAATTATCTCTCCTTTTGGAATAGACAATATGTCTACTATAGGCACAAGTCTTATCACTGTATCCTTTTTAATACTTTCGATTTTCAATGAGCAACCTTGACTTTTTGACCGTTCTAGATATATTTAAATGATCGAGATATAGAGACAATAACATATCCTTTTCATCAATTTATATGTATACCTCAGATAATGGCTTAAAATACATCAAATGTGACATGTTTCCCCTTGAAAACCCTTCAGATGCCAAACCGTTTTTGTTGCCATCTGTACTTTACGAAGGCAGACGTGTAGGTTGGAAGGAATTAATCGATTTTACGTTCCATTTTTTGTACTTTTGACTAGTTTGTTATTTATATTTTACTAGCTGTCCCGGCAAACGTTGCTTTGCCACATAAAATTACAAAACAATGTTTTATGTGTTACAAAAAATTTGATAAATGAAGAACCGCTCGACCGATTTTGTGCAAACTGTACATAAACCATCTACTAAATAGTCCGAACATGTGAGCCAGTTCTTGAGTTCTAAATTACAACGAAAAGTGGCATTGATTTTTATATATACAGATTCTTTATTTTACCTACTATTTATTTTATATTTGTTGGTTTGTACAATGTTTATGCTACTAAAAAAACAAACGTTTTAATTTAATCTTAAATATCGGCCCAATTGATTAAATATCTTATATGTCTATGTTTTTTACTAACTTCTAGTTTATAAGTCATACTAACAACACTATGGATGTAAAAGTCTGAAATAAATGAATTGAATTGAATTGAATTGAATATTGTTATCTCTTATTTATTGTCGCCACGGTATAGGTACGTCCCCAGAGGCGACAACTGAAATTTTATATTTTAAATAAAGCTATTGCATCGTGCGAGCTTCGTACAGTCGTACCATATACATACACGTTAAGCGAACGCTCGGCCGAGCTACATGGTAGGCGGAGTGGGGGGTGTTAGGTTTTAATTTCCTTACGAAATTTCTTGATTCGGTCGCCGCGCTCAAAGCCCGCGATAAAAAATATGCAATAGCTTAAAAATGTTCTATCTTACAATACTGTAGAGACAATTTTAATTAGAAATGAATATATATATTGATCATTTTGATTCATCTAGTTTGTTTGCACCTAGTCACCAATTTATTAATTTATATTTTTATTATAATGATTTGTGTGTTTAGGTATAAATATTATTTTAAGGCCGAATCGAACCCCCAGCCGCCTGTGGTGCAGGCTCACTTATAAAAGGGTTCGTAAAATGTCGAACATCGTCAGGAAGACGACACTACGCTGGAGATTTTTTTCCGGACCGCCATTATTCACCTGAGGTACTTTATTGAAATTCTACTCTATGATATTTTGCTACTGTTCAGTGTACCTATTCTTATTTCAAAACGTCGTATGCTAATGAACGCTATTCATTCATTCAGTCATTCAATGGATTGTCGTTAGCAAATGATAAAGATCCTCAGAAAACTGATGTTGCTATGTCGAAGACATTCAAAATGAGAATGACTGAAAAAAAATCTAAAATTAATCTGGGCTGAATTGAAAAATACTTTTTTAGATAAATTATGATTTTTATACTTGGGATAAAATTCTGTGGGACGAGTCGTTTGAACACTATCACACCTTTGGTAACGTAGCAGATATATCTACACTTTCTTTTACGCATGACTTGAAGACCGCATCAAATAGAACACGTCAGGATAGGCTCAGGCTTAGGTAACCGAATACATTCCCTCGCGGCGATAAATAAGAAATGACGAAGCGAATCGTTTAGTGCTGGTGTCTCGTATTTTTGTCGAAGATCAGTTGCCTACAGCTAGATTTGTAACTAGAGTTTCGTAACCAGCCACGTAAGAAGATTTGCCTAGTTGTCCGACGACGGTAGAACGGAGATTTCAATCATAAAACTAATTTAAATATTAAACAAATTTCGTTACGTAAGGATCTACCTACTCTAACATTTATTTACATTTCTCTTGCGAATTAAAATATATTAATATAGGTAAGTATGATAATATGAAAGAAAACTGAACATATTTTTTATATTCATTTGAGCTTTGACTTTCAAAATTTAAATAAGAATGAAATTCGTTGGCATTTGCTGCACTTGAGCACGGCTAAACCGATTTGTTTTTTTAGGGTTCCGTTGCCAAATGGCAAAAAACGGAACCCTTATAGATTCGTCATGTCTGTCTGTCTGCCGTAGGTATGTCACAGCCACTTTTTTCCGAAACTATAAGAACTATACCGTTGAAACTTGGTAAGTAGATGTATTCTGTGAAGATTTCTGTTAAGATTTTCACACAAAAATAGAAAAAATACTTAGAATCCCCATACAAAGGGAAAAAAAAAAAAATTTCATCAAACCCATACGTGTGGTATATCTTTGGACAGGTCTTCAAAAATGATATTGAGGTTTCTAATATCATTTTTTTTTCTAAACTGAATAGTTTACGCGAGAGACACTTCCAAAGTGGTAAAAAGTGTGTCCCCCTAACTTATAAGAGAATAATGAAACTAAAAAAATATATTAGGTATATCATATATTTTACCATGCAAACTTCCACCCAAAATTGTTTTGAACGAGAGGTAAGTAGTTTTTTTTTAAATGTCATAAACCGTAAACCGCCATTTACCCTTCATTTATGTATTTTTACTACTAGCGCCATCTATTTTTTTATGATAACGTGATTTTAATGTGATAATAATGGTTTGGAACCCTTCGTGTTTGAGTTCGACTCGCACTTGACCGATTTTTTTTTAAATGTTCCGAGATTTTTATAATAGGAAAAATAAGATTTTTTGTTGTTATCTGAAAATCTTAATTCTGGGGGTTTTTTAAATATTACAATCTCATTTTTTTACTTACGAAATATACTTCCAATGGGAGAAAATAAAAAAATATATAAGTACTTACTTACCTATAAAAAACAGGCTGAATTGAGAACAGTTTTTTGAAAGATTTTAGATTTTTGATGGAAAAAAATGTGAGATGATTAAGGACGAGGTGAATCTTTATTTATCCAAATTTTATCTTTAAATTTTAATCTTTATTTTTTTATTATTATTTATTATTTGTGTCTAGCGAGTGGTACAAGTTATAGTATAAGTATAGTAACGATTGACACAGATATGGTAACCGCGAAAGACAATGAAAAGAAAGGTTTTACTATAAGGCTACATCCCAACTCTACCCGATCCCATCTCTACCCGATTTTAAAATAATACGCGTTTCAAAACGATCCGAATATTATTTTTTCTTCTACTTTTAAAAAAATAATAAATTTATCCAAATGCGAACTACTTTGTTTTTTTTTTAGTTATAATTAATATTTTTTTAATAATAATGAAAGTTGAATAACCGTCGCAAGATGAAATTTCTTATTAGGAAATAACTAGTTGCACCCCGCGGTTTCACCCGCGTAATAATTTTCTATGCAATTTTCATATTTTTTTCTTTCATGAGAATCTTCTCCTGACAATAACCAACACAACAAAAAAAGATTTTGCGAAATTGGTTCTGCTGTTCTCGAGATTTGCGCTTATCAACACATTCAGCGATTCATTTTTTATATTAAAGTAGGATAAATCGGAATGCGACCGAGTTTTTTTTTATTTGTATACTAGCTGCGCTCCGCGGTTTCACCCGCGTAACTTCCGATCCCGTGGGAATATCGGGATAAATTATGATATAAGCTATTCTATGTTTCAAGTTGGATCAAACTGCACAAGGTGTCCAATTTTGATTGAAATCGGTGAAGTAGTTTAGGAGTCCATCACGAACAAACAACGTGACACGTTATTTATATACTTATACTAGCTTTTGCCCGCGACTTCGTCCGCGCAGGAGTCGAATATAGTTCTAAAAGGATTTATTGGTTGAATTAAAATTGGAAGGAGTTTCAAACATGTGTCAAAGAAAATGTACTTAATTAATTTAAATCAAAAGCACTAAGGAGTTCGAGTCGAAGCAAATCCACTAAAATAACTTTCTACCCCTTTTTAACCACGTTAGGGAATGAATTTCGGAAAATCTTTTCTTATCGGGTGCCTACGTCATACAAAGAACACACCCACCAAGTTTCAGATCTCTACGATCAGCGGTTTAGGCTATGTGTTGATCCTTCAGTCGGCCCCGGTCACGACAAAGAATTTTATATGTTTAGAAGATAGATTTTGAATTACATGTATTTTAACTTGGAAGACGAAAACCTCCGTTACCTAATTGTCTTGAGATGTGATGCAAAATGGGCTATACGTATATGAACATAAAGTTCTAAACGAACAATATTATTTCTTCTGCTTCTGTCTTTCTAGCACAGAACCAATAATGCACAATACTTACTATTATTATCTTTAATCATGTCGTGCTAATTACCTTTCTATCATAGTCATCTTTTGTGTTTTTAGGGGTAAAAAGGTAAAAAATCACTTTCTTGTCCGTCTGTCCGTCTGTCTGTCTGTTTTAATAATTAGAAAGATGTGAAAGTCCGATTCATATGTTAGTGTATTTTAGTATTCATAACAAAAGAGGTTTTAATATTTACAATTATACGTCACGATGACACCATGCAAATAATATTTGGATTTATTATTATTTTTAAATTAATATTTATTTTATATTAGTAAGTACCTAACTTTGAGAATTTGTACCTTTTGGCAAATTGTTCAGAATTTTATTATAAGTTAGGGCTGAACCGTTGCGCAGAGAGTAATTTTGCGTACCTACCTTAATAAACAATGGTTTTGCAAAAAAATGTTATAAAAATTACCTAAGAAGTACATGACATTGGCTGTATGCAGTTCGAGGAGACAACACGAATTTTAAAAAAAAATGGAAGACCGTTAACTGTAACCGTGAACGTCAAAAAGGCCTTTGGACACAACAGATATAGTAACTTAAAAAGGCCGTGATGCACTTTAAGACACATATCTATCGATAGAGGGCACTAAGAAATAATGCCTTCAAACCAAATCTTTAAAGTGGTGGGATATTGAAAGAAACGTGATACGTTCCATCAACAAATATCCCGTCTCCGAGATGGTTTAGATTTGGTTAGAAAGCATTATTTGTGCGCCGCAATAACCTCATAAGATAGGTATGGGTTTCTAAGTGCACCGCGCACTTCATCATAAACAACGCGCACTTCATCACAAATCATAAACATCACGTTTGGTCAAATACCCCATTTCCGAGACGCTTAAGAGATTTAGTGTAAAAGCATACTTACTTGATTTGCCATAATGTCCTCCGTTCTCAAAAACATCGCGCAAAAAAAAACTATGTCAAGTTCCCAGTACTAAGTGGCAAGACCCCTTTTTTTAGTTCAAAATTCGAAGTTTTTAACCTCTTTGGTTTTACGTTATCAGCTGCTGTCAGATTGAGTTGACGTCAAGAAGAAAGTTATTTTGGGGCAAATCACCCCCAAAATAACTTTCTACCCCTTTTTAACCCCGTTAGGGGATGAATTTCAATAAAATATGAAACACGTGTTCTATCAATTCTGTTTAAAAATGTTTATGCAAAATTTGAAGTAGATTGGACCAAGGAATCACGTTGTCCCATACAAACTTTGCCTCCCTTTTTCACCCCCTTAGGGGTAGAATTTCGAAAAATCCTTTCTTATCGGATGCCTACGTCATACAAAGAACACACCCTCCAAGTTTCAGGTCTCTACGATCAGCGGTTTAGGCTGTGCGTTGATCAGGACAAAGGATTTTATATGTATTTATTTTTTATTTATTAAAATAAAATATGAAACACGTGTTCTATCAATTCTGTTTAAAAATGTTTATGCAAAATTTGAAGTAGATTGGACCAAGGAATCACGTTGTCCCATACAAACTTTGCCCCCCTTTTTCACCCTCTTAGGGGTAGAATTTCGAAAAATCCTTTCTTATCGGATGCCTACGTCATACAAAGAACACACCCTCCAAGTTTCAGGTCTCTACGATCAGCGGTTTAGGCTGTGCGTTGATCCGTCAGTCAGGACAAAGGATTTTATATGTATAAAGAATTTATTTTTTATCAAGATACCTAATGATTGAAGAAAGAACAATATCCTTCATATAGGTTCCGAATATTTTATTTACTTCTCTTCCGTTTTTTATTTATATATTTTATTATAGAGACGATAGAGTTTTAAGAACAATATTTAATGCAAAATATCCCGAATTATTTGTATTTACCTTTTCCTTTTTGGGAAATAATAATTTGGACTACGTTATTATTTTATTTATTTTTAGTTATATACCTATTTTTTATTAATAATAAAAGTTGATCAATATCCGTCGCAAAATGATCCTATTTTTTCCCTTTTTCCCATTATGGAAATAATAAATCTAATCTAATAATAATAATAAATGCGGACCGCGTTGTATTTTTATATAGGTATATTTTATTAACGATATTAATGTACTTATCGTTATTAAATTAAAGAACAATATCCTTCAAAAAAGGCTTCGAATACTTTTTTCTACTTCGTACTTTCTATAATGTCCCGAATAATTTGTATTCTTCTTTTCCTTTTTCTTTCTTTTGAATTGGAATGCGGACTGCGTTATTATTTTAAGTATTTATTTTTAGATATATATTTTTTATTAATATTAAAAGTTGATCAATATCCGTCGCAAAATGATCCTATTATTTTCCTTCTTCCTTTTTATGAAAAAATAAATAGGAATACGGGCCGCGTTGTTTCTATTTGATATTTTATGTTTAATCACGAAAAAGATTAAAGAACAATAATAATATCCTTTATAAAATAACCGGAATATTTTTTTACTTCTCTTTTTTCGGATTTAAAAAATCGGAATGCGGGCTGCGTTGTTTTTTATTTGTTTATTTTATTATAAAGACGATAGAGATTAAAGAACAATATTCAATTCAAAATGTACTGAGTAATTAGCACTTTTCAGTTTTTTTTTAGTATTTGTTTGTTTTTAGGTTTTTTGAAGTTGGTTTTTTTAATTTTATTTTATTTTTTATTTAAGAAATAATGAATCGGAATGCGGACTAAGTACGTTATTTTTTATTTGTTTATATTATTTTTAATGAATCTAAAGATTAAAGAACAATATCGGTCTTAAAATGACCCGAATATTTTTTGAGTGCTTCGTCGGTCCGCCCGCGAGGCGACCGCCCGAATCGGGCGGACCGCAGTATTGCAAAAAAAATATTATTTTCGTTCCGCGTTCCGCCCGAATTTATTTGATACCTATTTTTCTATAAAAGTACAGTCGGCAACAAAATAATTTGATGAAATAAAAGTAAAAAATGGTTTATAAATTGTATACTGAATACAATAATCTGAAGCTAAGTAAGTACATTAGTACACACGTTATTCAACTGTATGAATAGATAAACTAAAATAAATTACTTAACGTATAGATATTAATTACCTTCTACATTTCAACCATATTAGTGGTTCTGTGTTGCTGGTTATAGCAATTCCAATTACTAATAAAAAAAACCGGTCAAGTGCGAGTCGTACTCGCGCGCCGAGGCTTCCGTAATTTAGTTTTAACTCTCTTTCTCTACCCTTGCAGTGGTACGGTTGTTACCAATTTAACTTGACCCCTGTTTCGTTTGCGCGCCCTTACAATGTAAGGCTCAAGTTAAATTGGTTTAACTATGTAAACGTATGGGGACGCTCTTTAATTTTCAACTTTTTAATTTTTTGGAATTTTTCCTGCATGTGTGCTATAGGTCTTGGGTCTAAAACCTATAGGTATGGTAGTTCCCGTTGACCTAGAATCACGAAATTTGGCTGAAAACAAGGTCTTACAGCACACATAAAGGAAAATTCCAATAGGGTACTTCCAGTTGACCTGAAATTGTCAATTTTGGTTAAAAGCTAGGTCTTACAGCACAAGTATTGGGAAAAATCCGACATATAAAAAAGTTGAAAATTAAGGTAAATTTTGGTACTTACAAGTTTTTGCAAAAATGAAAATTTGCCCATATCTTTTTATCATGTTGACTCAGAACTTTTGATTTTTATACACCTAATAGAGACTATAAACCCCAGTATCTGGTATGAATTTCAATTTGCTAGGTCCACTCGTTCCTGAGAAAATGGGTGATGACATACGGAGAGACAGACAAGAAAGTGATCTTATTAGGGTTCCCTTTTTTACCTTTTGAGGTACGGAACCCTAAAAATGATGTTTTCTGTACCAATTAATCTACAAAATAGTCACTAAATTTAGTGACATCCAGATTGATTGGACTTCGAGCCATTATATACAACCACCCATCACTGACTGAGGTTTGTGGCAAGTGAGCCAAATCTGCACATTTTTAGGATTCCGTACCTCAAAAGGTAAAAAAGGAACCCTTAAAAGATCACTTTCTTGCTCGTCTGTCAGTCTGAATGTGTTACCACCGATTTTCTCAGGAATGGGTGGACCTAGCAAGTTGAAATTCATACTAGTTACTGAGGTCTATATAGTCCCTATTAGGTGTATAAAAATCGAGGTCTTGAGTAAACATGATTATAGATATGGGCAAATTTACATTTTCGCAAAAACTTGTAAGTATACCATAATTTACCTTAATTTTCATCTTTTTTATATTTCAAACGAAATATGGGTTAAGATAATTGGTAACTACCATACCACTGCAAGGGTAGAGAAAGAGAGTTGGAAGTAATGTATGGAACCCTCGGCGAACGAGTACGAATCGCAATGACTGGTTTTTTATGTGCTTTTTCACAAGTTTAGACTTTTTTCTCCACAAACATCTTAGAAAGTGAAACAGGCAACCCTATTTTTTGGCGTAGGAAATACATCTTCTACAGCTTAATAGGTACTACATTATTATGGGGTTTTGTACTCCATAATCGACATGCAGTGTAAGTAAATAACTGATAAAAAGGCTTTACGTAAAATTGAAAAGGTCATTACAAAGGATTATCATGTCCTTTTTAATTGAGCAAAGATCCAGCGGTTTTTGAATTCATAACTCCAGTCTGTAGTTTTTATTAAATGTAATAAACCGATTTTGTTGCTAACTGTACTAAATCTAAGTAAGTTATTAAAATAAGTAGGTATAAATTACAATCGGGCGGTCTGCCCCATGGATTTATTACTGTATGCGGTCCGCCCGATCGGGCGGTCGCCTCGCGGGCGGACCGACGAAGCACTCTATTTTTTTACTTCTCCATTTTTTATTTACTTTTAAATTTTATTTTAAAGACGATAGAGATTAAAGAACAATATTTAAACAATATTTAATTTTTTTATAATAATAATATCCGTCGTACCTGTGATCCACGGATGCCCCTTAAACTGAAGGGTAAAATCTATAAAACCGTGATAAGACGGATATTCAAAATGTAGATAAGACGAATATTCAAAATGTACCCGAATAATATGTGTTTTTTCTTCTTTTTAGGAAATAATAAATCCGATTGAGGACCGCGTTTTTTTATTTTATTTTTTTAATAACGATAAAAATATATCGATATTAAATTAAAGAAAAATATCCACCAAAACAGGACCCGATAGGTACTTTGTCTCCTTCTCCGTTTTTGGAAATTATAAATCTGAATACGGACCGCGTTCTTTTTTATTTGATTATTTTATTTTTATTAACGATAAAGATTAAAGAACAATATCCTTCATCTCATAAAATGACCCTATTATATATTTGTCCTCCTTTTTAAGAAATACTTAATATTTCGGCATGCGGACCGCGTTGTTTTTTTATATATTTCTTTTTAATAACGATAAAAGTGTATCGTTATTAAATCAAAGATGAATATCCATCAAAACAGGACCCTAATGCGTGTTTTTCCTTCTCCTTTTTAGGAAAAAAAATCGGAATGCGAACCGCTTAGTTTTTTATTTGTTAATTTTATTTTAAATCACGATAAATATTTTTAAGAACAATTCATAAAATTACCGGAATATATTTTTCTTCTTTTTAGGAAATAATAAATCCGAATGAGGACCGAGTTTTCTATTTTATTTATGAATAATCCATCACAAAATGACCCGTATATTTTTTCTTCTTCTTATTCTTCTTGCGTAACGTTATGTACCAATAGTAAAAAGGACCAAACAATAACATTATATTTCCAAAATAAAAAAACTTATAAAAAATAAATTAAAATTAAAAAAGATAAGATTGCAATAAAATGAAAACAAAACATATTCCAAAGGATAATGCCAAAAAAAAGTTCGTAATAAACTTTATTTTAAAAACAAATTATTTTATTTTTGTATAAAATAAAAACTTACCAAAAAGAAGCGAAAGTGCAGAGCGGTTCCCGAGGCGCGTACCGAGTTGGTGTTGGTCGCGAACGCAACGAGCCCGCATATAAGTTAGTGATATAGCGGGAGTAATCGACCGCACAGGCAAAGGGTTCGAAGCGCGGACTGCGAGTGAGGGATAACCGAGGAGCAGACGAGCCTTGCCAATCTGTTGCGTTCCCCGCACATGCGCAACACACACCCGCGCGCCCGCCGCCGCCGCCGCGCCGCCGCTGGGATGAAACCGCACCGCACCGCCTCCTGAACAAATAGCAACCATTTTTTAAATCATTAACTTTGAAATTATACTCGTTTCACACAATTATCAAAATTTTCTCTGGTAGATAAGTAAAACCCGCACCTGATTCTCAAATACGTTGTATATTTTTCATCTTCTTCTTTCACTTATCCCGGCTCACCCGGAGCCGCCCCCATTAAAAAAATCAGTGAAATCCGTTTTATATTTATTAAAATCAAATAATTTATTTCAGACAAAACTGCCAAAAACAAAACAGACGTTTGATATATAATATTTTAAAACCAGTAGATATTCTTCTTCTTCTTTGCGTATCGATTCCGAGTGTTAATATATATTTATTTTTTTAGGTATTTTATATTTTTGTATTTCGTTTTTGTACATTTTATAATTTTGTATTTTTATTTTTTATTACTATAATTATTTACATGCCAAATCCAGTCCAGTAGGTTGCCACAGCTACGGCATCGTCACTTGCTTTGTAGAGATCTTGTAAGGTGCAGGAGGCAGGGCTTGCAGAGCACACCAGTAGGTGGGGCATTGTCTGCTCTGTTTGACCACAGTGGCATTGGACATTTGCTGGGTCGGAGTAACCCCATCGGCAAAGGTTAGTCTTACAACGACCCACCTGAGTTCTGAGTCGATTAAGGGTTTTCCATGTTGCCCACGGTAGATTGTAGCCAGGGGGGAGATTTTCTGCTGGCTCAATGTATCCACTGGGAGGCGGGTGGTGTTTCCGCCATAGATTTAATCTGCTTTCCTTTGGGTGTTCTGATAGGGATTCGGTGCTGCTCAAAAAACTATTGCGACTTTTAAGTCTTGGTTTGGAAGCGGTTGATGCAAAAAGGGGGTGTCTGGGGTCTTTTTCCTGTTTCTGTTTTTCTATTTTGCATGCGACAGACCTACGCACAGCTGGAGGAGCTATACCCGCTAAAGGGTAGAGATTATGTAGCGGCGTTGGTTTCAGACAACCAGTAATTGTGCGGCAGGTCTCGTTTAAAGCAACATCTACTTCCCTTGCGTGAGCAGAACGATGCCACACGGGGCATGCGTACTCACCAGCAGAGAAGCAGAGCGCTAGGCCTGTCGTACGGAGGACGTGAGGTGTTGCGCCCCAGGTTGTTCCAGTGAGCCGACGGAGCAGATTATTGCGTGATTCTACTTTCATTTTAGTTTTCTGGCAATGGTTCTTGTATGTTAAGGATCTGTCAAGTGTCACTCCAAGATATGTAGGGCTGTGACAATGGTCGATGGGTGTGCCTCGCCACGTGATGTTTAGCCTGCGCATGGCCTGATGGTTCCTAAGGTGAAAAGCACAACATTCTGTCTTACAGGGATTTGGCCTCAGAGCATTATTAGAGTAGTAGGAATCTAGTTCCTCAAGAGCTAGTTTTAAATTACTCTCAGCCTCTTCAAAGGTGTATGTTAAAATTGAATGAACCGTGTTGACAAATAAATCGGGATTTTAAGATTATGTTTATAATATTTGACGACCCAGTTGACACAATGGTAAGGGTTGCGGGTTCGATTCCCGCCTTAGACAAGTATTTATGCTTAGATATTTGTCTGTGATCTGGTTGTTTCTATGTATTATGTATACAGGGTAATTTTTTTATGTGGGCCATCAGGGCTACACAAAATTGCCTTACACTACCAAAATTTCCCTTATTAAGAACCCAAAAAAAATCAAGAAACCTTTGGTTCCGGTCCTTGGCCAGACACAGTTTTGCATTTAAATATCTATCGAGCAGTTAGAACTGAAACTGTGAACTAGGTTGGTTTAAAAAAAATTGACGAATTTATTTTGTGACTTTAATGTTGCGAGAAACGACTCTAGAAATCTTGTTTATTGATGAAAATATGAAGAAACTACACAAATTACATTTATAAAAGATACAAAAGGAATATAATATTTGGTTCACGGTATATTTGTGTAATTTTTTAGGCAAAATTTATTTAAAAAATATACATTTTTCTTTGAGCGTGTCACAGGAGTAAGACACGTTATGTGGGCTTACAGAATTAACGTCTGCCAGCCTGTAAAAGAAGGTGGAATTTACACAAATGTATTGATTTTTTATAATAAAGTCTTATGAGATAAAATCTATTTTTTAATTACATTACAGTTACAGAAACTAAGTGGTTTTGGACCACAAGAAACACATGAAAGTTTATAAAGAGTTTGAAAAAATTTGTTGGACGTACGAAGAGCTCCGTACCATTATTGAAGTGAAAACTTCTTATGGCGCGTTGGGCACTTTTGTGGGTGAGCATTTTCAGCCGTTCTCGCGACAGACGACAGATTTTCTCGCGACAGATGAGATTTTACACAGATATACAGTTTTTTAATTTGGCTGTGAGTGTATTAAGACGTACATATGGTATTTTTTAACGGACGACTATTTGTCGGACGACTATTGACGGACGACAAATGTCGAACGACAAATGTCGGACGACTATTTGTCGGACGACAAATAGTCGTCCGACTATTTTTTTTTTTTCATCTAAAACTCTTTTTGCGTATGTTCTCGCGACAGATGAGATTTTACACAGATATACAGTTTTCACTTCTGCCTGCACTCCCGGAGTGCGCTGTTTTTATTCTATTTATTTCAACTGTCTAGCTATTGCGGTTATTAAGATACAGCCTGGTGACAGACGACGGACAGTGGAATCTGAGTAAAAGGGTCCCGTTTTTACCCTTGGGGTACGGAACCCTAAAAATGATGGTTGTGACGGTTGTGTCATAATGCTAATCTCCAACGTCTTACTATTAGTACTAGAGAGCGGTGTTGGCTTAGTAGTAGATACCTCGATTTTCATTCTGAAGGTCGTGGGTTCGAATCCAGGCCGGCCGTGCACCAATGTATTTTTCTTAAGAAAAATTTATGTGCGCTAATTGACATTGCTCTTACGGTGAAGGAAAACATCGTAATAAAACCCGCGGCTTAGTTAGCTCCAGAAGTATTGACAAGTTCTCTCCTCTGGACATGGTCGACTAAGCTGAGAGGGTAGTAGGTGCTGGGCAAGCCTACTGCATCTTCACGCAAAAAGGACCCAATTAAAAAGGGTCTAATCGCGGAAAACAGCCTGTCTACAAGTACAAGTACTATAAGTATTACTATTACCGTGCTAAGGGCCGCATGCATGCATACCCAATAGCCTACCAATTATTTTGTGCCTGATAAATGTATTTAACATTGCACAGGTACTGTATGCTATTTTCTACGAAAAATTAACTAAAAGTGTATTTTTTTTATCCACCTAGTTGAATAAGCTAATTTGAATTAAGTATACGACACGAAACTTATTTAAAAAACTTAACTGACATGATCACATAGTGACATAAGTTCAAAATATTTTATATAGACAATTAGATAAAAAAACAATGGTAAAGACTTTAACAGAACTTACTGCCGTAATTACGTATTCTTATTTATTGTAAAATAGGTTATTTAAGTTATATGCATCGTCGTCGGTCTCTCGCTTAGGTTGTATACGACAACAAAAAAGCTATAAGTAGGTATATGTAAGCACTTGTACTGTACTTTTGACCGCTGCTGTATACAGTAAGGTTTCGAGCAAAAACACACAAAAAAAACAAGAATTGTACCCAACTCTACCTGAATAAAAAAAACCGTAATCTACAACCGTTTGAAAAAAGTCTTTGTAAGACCGGATAGGAATTACATCGTTTTCAATGTTCACAGAGACTGGGCGGACGGAGGGTGGGCGCCTCCCCAGCCATTGCTAGGCTGATTTTATCTCACATGCAATCCTGCCGTAAGCCTTCCACTCTTCAACTGCTGGATCTATTTAAAGCCGTACCTACTATAGTTTTACTAAGTATCTATGTGACCGTAAAACAAAGAGTTGAAATTGTACGACCTGACGACCTCTGTGGCGCGTCGGGCGAACACCCGACTGCGACGCAGAAGGTTGCGGGTTCGATTCCCGCCGGGAACAAGTATTTATGCTGACCATAAATTCTTGTTTCTGGTTCTGGGTGTTTCCTATATGTATAATATGTATATATTTACAAAAAAAAAAATAGTATATAAGTAGTTTATCCGTTATCTGGCACCCATAACACAAGCATTAAGTTGCTTAGCTTGGGGCTAGATGGCGATGTGTAATATGTCCTGAAATATTTATTTATTTATTTATTTATTTATTTGTACGTTCATTTTATGGTACAGTTTTAATTTGCAGATAAAATAATCATTGATTTTCAGGAGGTACTAACTTACTAGGTATATGGCTATTTATGCCTAAAACTGAAGAGTTCAACTGCACCTCCAGTCGGGCAACCAAACTACAAAGTAAGCAAGTACGTAAACGTACAACTTCAGATTGCGTCGATGCTGTCATTTTTGCCTTTTTTTTATATATTTTTATGTAAAATTATTGAAATATTCAAAATTTGTCCTTATATTCAATTTAATTCAGGACTCATGTAAAGTTATTGAATGATTCGAGATTTTTTTCCATTATAAATTCCATTTTTATATTCAATTTATATATTCATGTAAGAAGCATTGGATTTTTCGACCTTTTCCCTATGTCATTTTTTATTATAGCATGTAGGTATTGTTTTAACCTAGAACCACTAGAACTATAGAACTTTAAATAAAATAATAACTATATTGGCCTTTATCACAATTCTAGATTTAAATTATGCATACTGTAGGCGACGCTTTGTAATCTTTTACAACCTTGTTTTATATGTATATATAACCTTTTGGATTTTTAAAAATAAACGGGAGCGGGTGACACGGGGGCGGCGGCGAGTTGTCAGTTAGTTGTCCTACGTTTCTCAACGAGAGCGCCGCCGTCCTCGTTTCTCCTAGCTCACCACCCATTGGAGGCCTATTTGTTTGTAACAAAGTGGTCCTTCGAGCCGGATACGAATGTTTCATACACCTCCACGTAGTATATTAGACATGGTGAGCACACGAAGTGCCTTCAGAAAGGAGGAGCAGCGGATCGCTTTTGAAAAGGAAGCTCAACAAGATGGCGCCTCGAATGTGGTTGTAGAAACAATTGAAGCCAGGAACCAGATGTACGAAAATGAACCTGGACCTTCTACAACGCAAAATATTCGTCATTCTTCATTGACCTCTTCGATCGCGGCTCGAAAGAAGCGCCTAGAATTTGAGGCAGCGAAAGCCAAGGCGAGAATCGAAATGAATTTAATCGAGAAACAGGCGAAAGCCGAAATGAATTTAATCGAGAAACAGCTTGAAGCAGATATTGCCGATCTGGAAAATGAGGGTCGTTTACCTTCACAGAAATCTCTAAGTGAAAACGATCAAAAGATTGAATCATGGATAGCAAATAGCCAGCAAGAGTATCAAAAATCTCAGTGTGTCACAAATGTTCAGCCCCCGGCACCGCAGGAAGTGAACCTGTACCGAATGACCGCCGCCGGGCCGCTGCCGCCGGCCACTGAGAACGCGCTCCAGGCCTGTTCGACACCCGCCGCCACTCGCGGCACCGACGAAACGGTACAGGCCCTAGCCAGCGCGCTAAAGGATCTAGCTGCTGCATCCACGGGACGTGGAACCAATGCTAAAATGATTAAACGTTTACCTAGAGAGCTACCGAAATACTCCCGCTCAAAAAGGAAAATATTATGGTGCGACTCAAGCACTGTTTTGGCGTGGATTAGAAACACTGATCGACCGTCATTCTTATATGAAGATGAACCTATCTGGCCTAAAGAATCCGTGTACCAGAAACCGGAAGTACATGACGAGGACCTAGAAATCGTGAATGTTCTACAAGCTACGCATGCGAGTTTACCTGTGGTGCCGGAACCCTATTATATGTTATGTTTTATAGCTAGATGCAGGAAGGCTCCCGGGGTTTGTGCAGACGGCGCGACAATGGAACGCGCAGAGAACCTGCTACTAAAGTACGCCCAGATGAAAGCTTTTCCAGATGACCTGCACAACCTGCAACAAAACAAAAGGTTAGATAAAAAAAGTAAATTATTTACCTTGTCGCCTGTACTCGGAGATGATGGCCTCCTACGGTTGGCCGGCCGCATCGACGCTGCATCTGAAATACCTACCTGCGTAAAACGGCCAGTTATACTCGACGGACGCTGTCACATAACTCACCTTATAGTGAAGTACTACCATCAAAGGGTGTACGCGCCCTGTACGTCGCGCGATACTACATACTTATACATATAGACATCTCAGGGGTACGACATGAGGTGAAGAGAGGGAGGCGGCGCCGAGCCTCCGCGTCGAGCTACGACACACGCCAACCGACCGTATATCGTGCGCCCGCGTCGCCTATCTCACGAACTTTATATATACGTGTAATATCAACTGTCTCGCATCTTCGGAAATAAAACAAATTAAGAAAAATCACCTGCATTTTTCAATGTCCCGCTTGGACATTGTGGCGACCGTACCATTCGAATATTGTGGCAACCTGAACATTTGAAACAGTGCCGTATACATCAAGCAAATCGTATTAAAGTCCATCGACGTGGTGACGCGGCATACTTACTTACACATATCGGACTATTTTGGACGCCTGGAATTTTGAACAAAAGGGAAGTGCTGCTTCTGGAGCCTGCTGGGAACGTCTGGAGGTCAATCCCAAGGGAAGTAAGCCTTAATCCTATTTTATCCGTTCTAATTCCCGTGTTCCGATCCCTACTGTGTCATATTTTATGGTCGGCTAAACTAGCTTTTCAAGTGTCAAGCATTTATCATTATTTACATAGTGCACATAAATAGTAAGTCGTAATCTTCCTTATAATTACGCACACTGTGCTTATTTTTCATTTCATTCACCTATATACCTACGCTACGAGTAACTATTGCCAATTGCCTACCCAGCGTATTCTTATTGTATTACATAAAATTAAAAGTGCAATTCATCTTTTTCCTACTTAAACTTCTATTGCTTAAAGCAGTTGTTTACTATAAAAAACAACAGTCTTTCTTCATTTTCTTCATTACAAATCATTATAATTCAAAGGTTATCATCACATATTCCATTACTGCAGCTTACAAAGCTTTAATGATTTATTACTTTTCTATCTAAAAATTGTTGACTCAATTATAATTACCTACCTATTATTGCTTAAATAAATAAACCTTCTAGAACGTAAGTAAATAAAAGGTACCTATATTATGTTCTTTGTTAGTAAACTAATATAATACTTTTGTGATTTAATAGGTATTTAAGCTACCTATTGATTATTCTCTGCGCAATAACAAGCCTGTACGTAAGGTAAGGGGTGCGAGGCTGCGCTCACGCAGTAGGTAGTTGACGCGCGCTTCGCCCGCTTTGTGCGCGCGGACGCAGCTTGCTGGCTCGTGCTGTGTGCTCGGCGAGAGCAATCTTGAGTCGCGCCGTACCAACACTGATTTACACTGTGTCTACGTACAGCTAAACGTAAGTCTTATTTAATTCATTATTTGTTTGCGCTAGTAAGTATTTATTTAATTTTGTTGGGTTCATTATTTGTTTTTTTTTCTTTTATTAATTAAGTATATCATTATGTTTCCATCAAACCCTCAGCCTTTTGTGGGGAAGGACCTTCGGGCTTCTAGGTCGGAAACCGCTAACGATCCCAAATGCATAGATGATTTGCCTAAATTATTAAAACGCAGAAGCATAATAAAAGGTCAATTAACTCGATTTACAGACTACACAAATAACATTAAGCAATTAGATATTGGTGCGATTACCTCTGCTAAGTGTAAGGAGTTAGAGTTAAAAATAAGTAAGGTACAACTTTTAATGCAGGAATATGAGGAAACACAATCGGAAATAGACATTCTCCACGCTGATGTTGATATTCAGGTTAAAGAACGTGAGCTTATCGAGAACCAATTTATTGCTGGACTAGCTATTTGTCAGGACATTCTGGAGACGGCTACCGTGTACAAACAGGGCATGGTACAAGGTTCGGTTAAAGAAAATTCCCTGGATGCAGTTAGCTGTCAATCTAAAATGTTCAATAGCATTAAGTTACCTACGATTAAGCTACCTACGTTCGATGGTAATTATTTACAATGGCTGGAGTTTAAAGATACTTTCGAGTCTATGATTAATTCTAATGAGAACATTCCTGATATTAATAAGTTCCACTACCTACGTGCTGCATTGGAGGGTAGCGCTTCTGTTGTAATTAAGTCTATTGAATTTAGCTCTCAAAACTATAAGGTAGCGTGGGGACTTTTGTGCCAGAGGTATCATAATAAGAATATTTTAATAAATAATCATTTAAAAACGCTATTGAGTATCGAACCGCTGGCACGGGAGTCCTTCAAGGCATTACGTTTTATTGTCGATCACGTGTCCAAACATTTGCGAGCATTAGATAGTCTCGGTCAACCCACTGACAAGTGGGACTCATTAGTTATTTACATAGTGGCTAGTAAGCTAGATATCAACACTAGTAAACGATGGGAGGAGTACAAGTGTGAACACACGAACCTACCCACTATAACCGAATTCTTCACGTTTTTGCGCGGTCGGGCCGATGTACTCGAGACAGCTTTTAGTAACCGTAGCGACACTAAGACCGACCCAAAATTTAAACCAAGGCAAAACCCTGCCACCAATCAGAGCTTTGTTGTGTCCGTTGATAAAACTCAAAATGTGGGTAGTTGTAAAATATGTGACAACAAAGGCCATCCGGTTTACAGATGCGCCAAGTTCAAGGCGATGAGTGTACCAGATAGGTTTGCAGAGGTAAACAAGTTACATTTGTGTAACACTTGTCTATGTACAGGTCACGCAACTTCCAAGTGTAAGTTGAAGGGCGGATGTCGCGTTTGTAGGAAGAGACACAATACTCTTTTACACACCGCGGACGATACTCGGCTTTCTAGCTCAGCTCCTGACGGCACTCAACCTTCTAGTTCACTCTCTTTGTCGCTATCCGCAGGCGCTGCGGGCCAAGTGTTGCTATGTACAGCCTTAGTTCAAGTAGTTACTGATAAGGGTATATACACCGCTCGCACACTACTAGATACCGGTAGTCAATCCTCTTTGATGACAGAGAAATTTAAATCTAAGCTAGGGTTATCATGTGACTCAGAACCGATTAATATAGTAGGAGTTAACAACGCTGCTTGTAATATAACTGAAGTTTGTCGTCTTAAATTAAAATCACGCGTTAACGATTTTATGATTAATGTTCAATTACTGATAATTCCGCATATAACTAATATGTTGCCTAATTCTGAAGTAAATTGCCGGAACTTGCAGATACCCGATACCATTGAACTTGCCGACCCTACATTTTCCTGCCCGTCACAGATTGACATTTTGTTGGGGGCGGATGTCTACTGGCATATCATTGGTTCTAACATTGTTAAGCTCGGTCCCAATAAACCAGTACTACAGAGTTCTCAATTGGGATGGTTGGTTGCTGGCCCCGTCGTAGGCTGCCAGTCGAACCCGAACCCTAGAACCCACTGTAACTTTACCCAAGAAATTCGTGAGTCCCTCGAAAAGTTCTGGGAAATCGATGACTTGCCTCAAGGCAAAACACACTCACCAGAAGAACAGCTGTGTGAGTCGCACTTTAGGGAAACCGCAACCCGCTTACCGTCTGGTCGATTTTCGGTATCTATGCCATTAAAGTCAGATCCTGCAATTGCATTAGGTAAAACGTTTTATGTAGCCAAGAAGTGTTTTCTGAATTTAGTAAAGAAACTCGAAAGACAGCCTAACCTTAAACAAAGATATAGGGAGTTTCTTCAGGAATATGCTCAATTGGGTCATCTCACTAAAGTTGAACCCCCGCAATTCGGGTACTACATGCCACACCATGCAGTACTAAAAGAAAATCACGATACTACCAAATTACGTGTTGTATTTAACGCATCGTTTAAAACTTCGACGGGTAAGTCACTGAACGATATTCAAATGGTAGGCCCGGTGGTACAAAGTGACCTTATGTCGATTTTACTGCGCTTTCGTCAGCACAAGTTCGTGTTGATCGCAGACATTGAGAAATTTTACCGTCAATTAGAAATAGTCAGAGAACAGCGCCATCTACAACTGGTACTGTGGCGCGACGAGCCTGACCAACCGCTAGACGTTTTACAGATGAATACAGTCACATACGGCACGGCAAGCGCCCCATTTTTGAGTACTAGGTGTTTGCTGCAATTAGCCATTGAATGCCCAGATGACGTCATAGCTGATGTCATCAAACACGACTTTTACGTAGATGATCTTAATACGGGCTGTGACTCTGCTGAAGGTCTAGAACATATTATGAAGGGGGTAGTTCGGGTGTTAGAATCCGCTTGCTTACCGCTACGTAAGTTTAGGACCAATTGCCCTCAGCTATCATTACTCGAATCAGATACTTTAAAGTCGTTAGATTTATTTAAAGAGTCTAGTGTGTTAGGATTTAATTACTCACCTAAACGTGACACGCTTCAGTTTTCCGCGGACTTAGAGCCCGCCAGAGAAATAACTAAGAGAACCGTAATCTCCACTACTTCTAAAATATTTGACCCGTTAGGTTTACTATCGGCATGCATTATAGTAGCCAAAATTTTATTACAACAGTTGTGGTTGACCAAACTAGATTGGGATGAGGCAGTTCCAGCAGATATTGCCCGAGACTGGAAGAAGTTACTTAACGAATTTGCTGTATTATTCGATATCCAAGTCCCGCGATTAGTTATTTGTGACTCGCCTACTAATATTGAACTGCATTGTTTTGTCGATGCCTCTCAACATGCCTACGCAGCATGCGTTTACCTTCGGTCTCAAAACTCCTCCAATCTAGTGTCAGTTAAGCTACTATGCGCCAAAGCCAGAGTAGCTCCTACAAAACCAGTCACGATTCCGCGCCTGGAATTGTGCGGTGCACTTTTAGGTGCACGCTTGTCTTCAAAGGTCTTGCAGTCATTAAGGTGTACCATTTCACACAAATTCATCTGGACCGACTCGACCGTGGTTCTGGGTTGGTTGAAGACACCGTCGAAGGATTTGAAGGCCTTTGTATGTAATCGAGTCAATGAAGTAAATGAGCTGACACCAGGTTTTACTTTTTATCATGTACCTACTGATGAAAATCCCGCCGACTTGGCATCCAGAGGCATTAGTCCCAACCAGTTACGATCTTCATCCCTTTGGTGGGAAGGACCTTCGTACCTCAAGTCGGAACCCGGTCATTGGCCCAAACAGACTCATACTTGTAATAATACCCCACTTCCAGAGATAAAGGTCCCTAAGAGTTCGCTCAAATGTAATGTCACCAGTGTCATAAACGATAATTTCATTACAAGGTTCTCAAACTTTAACAAATTAAAACGGACATTCGCATATGTTCTCCGGTTCATTAATAATTGTAAGCCTAATAGTAGTAAGTTAGTTGGACCTATTAACGCTGGTGAAATGAATAATTCCTTGACAGTTTTAGTTCGGTTTAGTCAAGCTGAGTCATTCGCTCAAGAAATTGAGTGTGTCTCAAGCAAGACACCGCTCCATCGAAAATCCAAACTGCTACCTCTCACTCCGTTCTTAGACTCTGACGGAGTGCTTAGAGTAGGTGGTCGAATTCAAAATTCGGAATTCGATTTTGATAAAAAGCACCCCAGGATTTTAGATGCTAAACATCACCTGACCAGACTTATTATGGTTCATGAACATATACGCTTATTTCATGCTGGTCCCCAATCGCTTCTCGCATCTGTTCGTGAGCAGTTCTGGCCTATCGGGGGTAGAAACTTAGCTCGTAGCGTTCCCAAAAAATGCACAATTTGTGTGCGTCTGCGAGGATCGACTGTGCAGCCCATAATGGGTAATTTACCCTCCGAGAGAAATACTCCCACCTTCGCATTTTACACGTGTGGAGTCGATATGGCTGGTCCGTTTATGATATCTAGTCGTAAGGGTAAAGGTAATCGCATAACTAAATGCTATTTGTGTTTGTTTGTCTGTCTTACTTCTAAGGCAGTGCATTTGGAATTGGTTAGCGACTTAAGTACCGAATCTTTTATATTATCATTGCGTCGGTTTATAGCAAGAAGGGGTAAACCCTCCGTCATTTATTGCGATAATGGCACAAATTTCAAAGGCGCAAATAATGAATTAAATAAACTTCTAAAGTCGAGCCGTCAGTCTGTGTCCGAATTCGCGTGCAATGAAGGCATACAATTTAAATTTAGTCCCGCTTACGCACCTAATTTCGGAGGTATATGGGAAGCGGGTGTAAAATCCGCCAAGCACCATTTACGACGTGTCATAGGTAACGCTTCCTTGACATTTGAGGAGCTAGCCACGTTGTTCATACAAATTGAGGCCATCCTCAATTCACGTCCACTCTCCCCCTTGTCATCAGATCCCTCAGACCCATCTCCCTTAACTCCAGGGCACTTCCTGATTGGTCGACCATTGACGTCACTACCGCACATACCTATCGACGAGAAGCGGCCCAATAGGTACCGATATATAGAAAAGCTGAGGCAACATTTTTGGGAGAGATGGCGTAAAGAATTCATCGCAGAGCTGCAGCAGCGCGCGAAGTGGAAAACACATCAACAGGAACTCCACGTCGGGGACCTGGTCTTGCTTAAAGATGACAATACACCTCCACTTCAATGGCGCCTCGCTCGAGTCAAACAATTATATCCCGGAGCTGATGGTGTTGCTCGCGTGGCGGACGTAACCACAAGCACTGGAGTCTTCAGAAGGGCAATTAACAAAATGTGCCCTCTACCCACATCGATGAAAGATGACTGTTGAAAGCCGCCGTTTGTTGCTGCTTTCAAGGCCCCGGAAGATGTACGCGCCCTGTACGTCGCGCGATACTACATACTTATACATATAGACATCTCAGGGGTACGACATGAGGTGAAGAGAGGGAGGCGGCGCCGAGCCTCCGCGTCGAGCTACGACACACGCCAACCGACCGTATATCGTGCGCCCGCGTCGCCTATCTCACGAACTTTATATATACGTGTAATATCAACTGTCTCGCATCTTCGGAAATAAAACAAATTAAGAAAAATCACCTGCATTTTTCAATGTCCCGCTTGGACAAAGGGCTTACCACGGTAACCAGGAACTTGTCGTAAATAACCTAAAGCAAAAATATTGGATTATAAAACTTAGACCGAAAGTGAAGTATAAAAGTTCTAAATGTATGTTATGTAGAATAAGAAGGGCTCAACCCGCACCACCTAGAATGGGTGACTTACCTGAGGCGAGGCTCGCGCATCATCAGCGCCCCTTCACGTTCACCGGGGTCGACCTATTTGGACCCTTGGAAGTTACAGTCGGCAGGAGAAGAGAAAAAAGGTATGGCGTTATATTTACCTGTCTCACCGTAAGAGCCGTTCATATAGAAATAGTGAACCAGCTCACTACTGATGCACTAATAATGGCTCTCCGTCGGATGGCGACGAGACGAGGCTGGCCACGACATTTTTACTCAGACAATGTGACTAATTTGAAGGGAGCAGACACGGAGCTGAATAGATGTGTCCTGGAGCTAGATGAGAATAAACTCAAAGAAGGAGTAAGTACATACAGTATGACTACTACTTGGAATTTCATACCTGCAGCCAGCCCACACTGGGGAGGAGCGTGGGAACGATTGATAAGAAGTATCAAGACTGCACTCAGAGTAGCTCTCAATGAACGAGCACCACGTGACGAGACTCTACAAACCCTCCTGGCAGAGATTGAACAGATGGTAAACAGTCGCCCCCTCACCCACGTCGCAGTGGAACCTACGAGCAACGAGACTTTGACCCCGAACCATTTTTTGCTTGGTATGTCTTCTAATCTACCTACGCTAGGTACATTCGACGAGTCTGACACCTACCTGAGAAAGCAATGGCGAATAGCTCAGAAATACGCAGACATGTTTTGGAAGAGGTGGGTCCGAGAAATTTTGCCTGAGATGCGTCCCAGGAAAAAATGGCACGAGGAACAGAGACCCCTACAAGTGGGAGATCTAGTGCTGATCGTAGACCCTAGCTCACCTAGAAACACTTGGCCGAAAGGTTTGGTACAGAACGTACTCACTGGGAAGGACGGCCGAGTTCGGGTAGTCGATGTGAAGACAAAGACGGGGCTATTGCGTAGAAACGCCACGCGCGTCGCACATATCGCTATTGGTGATGAGTGCTGTTCCAGCACTAGGGGGGGGGATGTAGGCGACGCTTTGTAATCTTTTACAACCTTGTTTTATATGTATATATAACCTTTTGGATTTTTAAAAATAAACGGGAGCGGGTGACACGGGGGCGGCGGCGAGTTGTCAGTTAGTTGTCCTACGTTTCTCAACGAGAGCGCCGCCGTCCTCGTTTCTCCTAGCTCACCACCCATTGGAGGCCTATTTGTTTGTAACACATACAGCTACATACGCCAGCTTCCTACATACGCCAGCTTCCTGAATACTATGGTTGCTGGCAACCATAGTATTCAGGAAGCTGGCGCTCGCTGGTAGTACCTGGAACATGTATGATGTAAACTATATGCCCAGCATCTAATACTATATATTTATTAATCATGTGGCTTAATTAAGTATGTAAGGTAACGTAAACCTAAATATATATGTTAACATTTTTAAAATATGCTACAGCTTCGCTCGTAAGGTTTCAGTGGAGGGACATGAAGTCAGTAGAGGGACTTCAGAGACCGCTGTATTTTGTTTGAGGGCGCTCAAGTAGCACCACCCCCCCCCACCTTAGTTGACCGTGTCCACAGAGAATAGAAGCAGTCAATACGTCTAGAGCGATGTCGGTCGAGTTGTAGATATTGAACAATACGCGTAACATATCTACTTTACAGAGCTCCCGAAGAAGCCAGATTCCGAAGAGGCTTTAATACCGCACCACATTCAGAGGAGTATAATGGGCCGATATGTCTTGCGTTTGTGGACTACGAGAAAGTCTTTGATTCAGTCGAAACCTGAGCAGTGCTGCAGTCCCTCCAGCGATGCCAAATCGACTATCGGTATATCCAAGTGCTGAAGTGTTTGTATAGTAACGCCACTATGTCTATTCGGCTTCAGAACCAGAGCACAAATCAGATCCCATTGCAAAAAGGGATGATAGGGGGACGTTATCTCTCCGAAACTGTTCACCTCTGCATTGGAGGATATACATATATTTCAGCTCCTGAACTGGGACGGATATGGCATCAATATCAATGGCGATTACATCACTCATCTTCGGTTTGCCGAAGATATAGTCATCATGGCAGAATCGTTGTAGGACCTGAGCGAGCAGGATGCTGAGAGACCTCAACACCGTCTACGGCCAGGTGGGTCTTAAAATGAACATGGGTATGACAAACATCATGTCGAACGCCCATGTCGTACCCATACCTGTTCACATTGGAGACGATGTTATCGAAGTTGTTGATCACTATGTCTACCTAGGCCAAATGGTCCAACTAGATAAATCCAACTTCGAAAAAGAGGTCAGCCGACGAATCCAACTCGGTTGGGCAGTGTTTGGGAAGCTTTGCAATATTTTCAACAAATACCACAGTGCCTCAAGACGAAGGTTTTCAACCAATGTGTGTTACCAGTGATGACATACGTACCGAGACATGGGCGCTGACTATAGGCCTCGTTCATAAGCTCAGAGTCGCTCAGCGTGCTATGGAGAGAGCTTTGCTCGGAGTTTCTCTACGTGATAGAATCCGAAATACGGAAATCCGTAGAAGAACCAAAGTCACCGACATAATATAGCTCTCAGGATTGGTAAGCTGAAGTGGCAATGGGCAGGTCATGTAGCTCGCAGAACTGACAACCGCTGGGGAGTAAAGGTTCTCGAGTGGCGGCCGCGATGCTGCCCGGTGGTGGACCGACGACATTGTGGCGGTCGCGGGTAGTCGGTGGATGGAGGCGGCTCAGGACCGCTGTTTGTGGCGTCGTATGGGGCAGGCCTATGTCCAGCAGTGGACGTGTATGGGCTGACATGATGATGATGACCTACAACTAATTAGTTACTTATGATACCTACCTACATAATACGTCACGCTAATACGTCACATGGTGGATGTTAACTAGAGAATGCAAACAGTATCAAATTCTTCAGCACCGGGAACTCGATACTGGAAATTATAGCATAAAAACCCAGAATTTCGGGTTAATTTTCTGTGTCTACTAGTGATAAAAGCTGGTTCTAGATATTAGCGGATCGTGAAGTTTAGACTGTTGAAATAATCAAAGGTTTTAGGAAAACATACACATTATTAAATTTTGGAAAAAATCACACTTCAAAGCCGCTGAAACTTTTATTAATAAGGCATTCGACTGATGACGTAGATGACCGTTATACAATCGCAAAGTACCAGGCGCGCACGCACGCGGGTGACCAGAGTTCAAATGACCATAACTTAAACTATAAAATAATATTAAAATATTAGGCTTCTTACCGATTTATCATTCCAAATGTAAACAAAAACTTGGTAAAAAAAATAAAGTGTTGGATTTTTTTTTAAGTTTGACTTATAAAGATTTTTATAAGTAGGTACAATATATTGCTTTAAATTGGCAAAAAATCAGATACCGAAAGTAACAAATATCCCGAGAATGTATTAAAAACCGGAATTTCCCGGTATTATCCTGTTCTATAGGTACCTACAATAGTGTTCGCCCACCGCGACTCAAAGGTCGCCGGATAGGGTGGCTAATTAACGAATCACTTGTGTTTTATTTGATAATTCAGGCAGATTGCGTGGCGGGGACTAACTAGTCACTATTCAGTACACTCTCTGTTTAATAATTGTGTCAATCAGTGTAGTTTCGCTTGGGGAGGGAGGCCGCGCCGCACCGCGGAGGCGTTGGCGGGCGCGGGCGCGTGCGCAGCCGCATATTGTTCTAACGGCCACCACTGGTGGCCGTTTTAGTGGGGCGCGTTGGGAGTATACCATCTCCAGAAAATGTAGGGTTTTCTCTTTCAATAAAAAATAATTTCTATTAAACTTTCTATTCTAAATACTTCTATTATATTTCGTGGAAATCGTAATTTCGATGCTATTTTATGCACCCAATTCACGAGACTGCGCCGTGGGTTTAAAAACATGGTAAATATCTCGTTCTAAATAAATTTTGTACCTTTAGTGCATCTAACGTTCTAACGTATTCTAAAGACGTTTAAACATCAAAATAGACTAAAACATATCCGATATTTTAAACGAAAATAAAGCAAAAATTTCTTATTATCACATGCTACGTTGGATGAAAAAAAGGTAATTAATGGATAATTCCGTGAAGGTTCTGTAATTAACGCGGATAGTTGAGTCCATTGCTCGTATTATTGTATTATTTTTCACGAGACATTTTCCCTTTATCTGTTACATGAATAATGTTTGCAATATACGAGCAATAAACGTTCAGATTATTACAGAGTCGGGCCTTCATTGAAACACAAGGCAGGCAATTTCAACACCGATGTCAAAAATGGGTCAAATATTTTTCCACACATAATCAGAATATACTAGTAGGACAATTTTTTTTATGTGTTTTTTTGTTTAATTGCTCTACGTCAGATTATGTACTTGTGCAGTTATTTTTTCTTTTATTTGAAGTTGGTTTTATAAATCTAATTCTCTACGTTGGCATTTCGATCCCTATCTATCCATTTACACCTTTCTATGTTGATTTATTTAAATTTATTTTTTATTTCTAATTGTACAGGTTAAAATTCGGAACAGAGTAATCTACTGCACTCTCGAGGTGCAACTGTTCATCACGTCAAAAATCTTCGTCAAACCAAATAATTATGAAACCATAGGTACCTATCTACCTATCTCCTTTCGTAATAAAATAATAATCGCTCCCCAAATAATCGCAAAAATCTGTTCATAAACAACGAAATCATGCCCGAAAACCCATAAGACGGAGGTGGTTCTCAATTTTTGATAAAATTACCATTATTTTTATTAAAAATGTCTTATCTTCAGAGAAGTATGAGTATAATATATAATAAGAAACATTACGTAGGAACTTATAGGTATAGTTTAAGATTAGGCATATTACCGACATGTAGGTACGTAATACAGAGCTATGAATAAAATATTGTATTGCATTGTAAGAAAATTATTCAAAGTATACGGTGACAGTACTATAAGTTACAAGTTCTATTTTCAATATAACCTTTCAAAGACCTCCAGTCGAAACCGCACCTTGAATTGCAAAATTGTATCGTTTAAAAAAAAATCAATAATTCATTGAACATTACCTTTCAGCGGTTTAAGCTCTAACTAGACAAACAAGTTATACTTTGCACTGGAAATCTGAAGAGTTTTAAATAAGGTGGAACGTGGAACTTTGATATTTATCAAGGTACGTACACCTAGGTAGACAAAGGAAAGCCGTTTTAAAAAAAACTTCTAAGGTTCACCTTGGTGGTATCAGGAGATGGACGGTGGATAACAATCGAAACTATGTAAAATTGACTATTGAATCGTAAATGGCGTCTTAATTAATTTTTTTTACCCCTGATGGCGCTCAAAGAAAAGTGGGTTTCAGCACAAAAATTGAAGGTCTGGAAAAAATTGGAAGGTCGGAAAAACAGATTAAGATATTAAAATTTGGTCGACGCAGTACCAATTTATCTTCTTATCTTATACACAGGTACTTAAAAAAGTATTTGTCAATATTTTATAACCAGCTACCTCTTTAACAACAAATTGAAAATAGGTTAATTCAATTCTATGTATGTTCGGAGGAAATACTTAAGTCATTTTCAAACGCTGGTGAATCAAGACGTTTTGTTTTTATAGTTATTCAACAATTGAGTCATATTTTTTTAGTATCGAGCAGACTTTTTGACTTTAACCCATACACGTGCCAATTTTGTATACTTACCTAATAAACGTCTACAAAAGGTACTATTTTATGATATCGACTCGTTATTTTAGAATCCTAAATATTTCGGCGAATTGATTGTAATAACAAACAATAACAAGATTGAATATAAGTAAGAGTTTAAGAGTTACGATCCATAACGTAAACAATTACTGCCGAAGAATACCAGTGGATCTAGTTATGCAGAATCCAACCAAGAGGCAACAATTAGAAATTGAAATATAAGTACTTACCCGCGGCTAACTTGGCTTCAGACCTCTGGACACGGTCGATTAAGATGAGAGGATGATAGTATAGGTGGTGGATAAGCCTACTCCATACTTACGCAAATAGGACCCAACTAATGAGCTTATGAGATCTAGTTGTGGATACAAGTAGCCCGTATACAAGTACGTACGAAATATACTTTTTATCACAGTTGCTCATAAAGTGGATCTTGTTAAACCGCTTTTATGCTCATAATGCAACGTATTATATGCACGCGTGAGTTATAAATAACCAACTAGTGCTATAATGTTAGCCCGATAAGTTAAATACGTATCTTACTGCTAATTACATGTTAGGTAGATGAAACATTCTTAATTTATCTGGGTTATACTGTTTTGATGTATAAAAAGGTACCGACAAAAAGTTTTTAACCTAGCAAAAATAGTTGTCTATAAAGTCGGTTTATGAACGAAAATTTTACGTGATAACGTCAGAAAACAATTAAAAATGGAGTTTTGTTTTTATTTTGTTTTTTCTTTATAAATATTTTTTTTTTCCTTACCATTATATTCTGTTTTTAACCCCCGACGCAAAAACAAATGGAAAAACCCTATAAAATATTGTATGTCAGACGAGGCTGTATAGGTTAAAAGTCTTTTGCCTGACCTTTCGAGAGTATAATTAACAAAAAAATATTGCCTAAAAAAATTGTTAACAGAGACTTATCACAAAAATTTTGTTAGGTATTTATTATTTGCTTTTCTTTTCAAGTAATTTCTTTTATTCGCAACTGTGATAAAAAAACGTCGTACGATACGCGTGTGGAATTGATCTTTGCATCTCGGCTACTAACACGCTCGCGCGTTTAAACTGCCTCTATGCAAAGATCAATTTTCCACACTTCTATCGTAATGTACAATTACTTTATCAATAATAATTTAGGGTGAACTGGGAATTCGTTTTTAAATGACATGGATTGGAAAAATGGAATGAATCCTAAAGCTGAGGTGGAACTATATCACATATAAACATTTTATCTTCCTCGTGGCGGCAAAACGGCAGTTAGCTGACTCTTATTTCCATTGCATATTGAAATATGAACATTATGAACATAGCTGTATTTGCAATAACAAAGCTAGTAGGTAAGGATGGCTTTATATAAATATATTTAAAACTAACACCCAACTGCGCACCAATCAAGTTTGAAAAGACAAATAATTCGTCTTTAGTTTCAGTTTATATCACATTTTGTTTTTTTACTATCGACTTCTGTTTTTGTCTACTTTTAGTCTAAAACATAATCCTCGTTTTAGCTGTAGTCTGGAAATATTATTCGTGTTAGGACAGAACTTAGGTATATCTCCTGCTAGTTAAATTAAAAGGAAGAGTCTTTTGTCAAAATGAAGGTGAATGAAGGTTGGGAATTAATAGTACATTGTTATCCTAGGTGTGAAAGTCACTCATTACAAGTCCCGAGACGGAGTTTGGCGCCCGAGCGTAGCGAGGGCGCTAATAGTTCGAGGGACTTAATGAGTCTTTCACCCGAGGTAAACACTGTGCTTTTCATTACGAATAATACATAAAATTCTTCCTAACAACGAGAGTGAATGAGAGACTCCATACTACCTGCTCCTCTTACAAGGTTGGGACCAAAGAGGTTATATACATGTAGTGTTATTCTTTGGTGTTACTTAAAGCAAGGAGGTTAGGTTTTTAAAGTTCCTTATGCGTAATGTTACTGATACTGGCTACATGCACATTGCACAAGTCGTGCTAAGCCATAATTTGACATGACAGCTGTCAGTGAAAGAGAAAAGCCCTAGGGCTGGAAAATTTATTTTCTACACGCTCTTCATGCATCTTTAGACCTACTTTCGGAGTATGAGTAATGAAAAGTAATAATTTCGCTGATCCTATAGTTTTTTGAGTCAGGTTAGAAAGTATCCTTTTTAGACAAGCATTTCCCAATGTAACACGAAGCAAAGACGATCTGAATACAAACAATGGCTGGTTTCTGCATAGCATAGTCCACCTATTATTATAAATGCGATGTACCTACATTTTCAGGATGTTTATATTTTTCATAGTCTATTACACGGTATGTAATAAAATTGTGAAATATAATAAAATAGGTTAGTAATGTTAATTTTCGGCGTCGCGTCGCTTTCAATGAATTTAAATTATTCTGTGTTCTTTGATAGCCAATCAACGGATATTACGTCCGTTGTCAGTTTAATATTGATATTAAAGCTTCTCCTTTTGAAATTAATGTTAATCAATAACTAGCGACCCGCCCCGGCTTCGCACGGCTATATTATGCATGTATTATACATATAAACCTTCCTTTTGAATCACTCTATCTATTAAAAAAAATCGCATCAACATCCGTTGCGCAGTTTTAAAGATTTATGCATACAAAGGGAAATAGGGACAGAGAAAGCGACTTTGTTTTATACTATGTAGTGATACCCACTATATAACACTTGTTAATTTTATATTATTCGTATATATACAACACAGTCAGCCCCCACGTACGAGTCACAAAACAATACTTTTATAGGTAGGTATATGATTTAAATAATATGATTTTTGTAATTAGGAAAGTATATTTCATGAAACTTAGATACCTACTTATACAACTAGAATGTGCACAGTCGACACATAACTGGGTTAGAAGCTTTATGACTACATAGATACGTTCTTAATTACGATGACATCTGTCTAACAGTTGTTACCCAGTGAACGGAAATAAAATTGTTACCTAATAAACCCTTGATACCCAAAGGTGTTAAAGTAACTAATGTTAAAAGATTTAAAACTCCCGCCATTTGTCCTTTATAAACATTCTTCACTCGATCCATCAATCAATATCCCATCATTAATTAAAAAAAAAAAAACAACCACTTCCTTTTTTCCGCTTTCTCAACAAGAGAGCTCTCGCGACCAAAAAATCAATTAAATCAATAAAACTCAACTTATGTCGAAGTGAAAACCAAAATTAGCATCGACGGACCTATATAACGTGAACTTCCAACTGTGCTGCAAGCGGGGCCCTGCAGAAGAGGATATTTCAAATATACCTAAGGAAACCACGCGACAAACACCGACACGTGAGTCCTTTAATTCCCTTCCAGCATTATCCTAGCGGTCCCAAATCAAAAATCAATAATAATTTAGATACAGTCCACATCAACATCAACACAAAGGATTTAATCGACCAACATCATTATAGACCAGGGTAGAAGCTTTTAAAAATAATAAAAAGTGAAAAACAATAATAGTAGGATGAAACCCATTAGAAAAGAGCGTTAGCTCTGCGAGAAGGCAGCTTAGTCTTATCTTCTATCAAGGCTCCTAATTTTAATGTGTTTTTATTGTTACTTCATATTTACGTATTTGTTTATCAATTTTAGTATTGTATCTATATTTATATTGTATTTACCTATGTTTTCATTCTTGCTGTATTATGATTTGTGTTTTTGCCTGCTTGTTTTGTATCTATCTATACCTATTCTATTTTCTACTCGTGAGAACCTATAATTGGCTTTCTGTTTCTTGTTTCGATTCTTATTATTTTTATAAAAATGTTGGTTTTCCAAATAAATAAATAAAAGAAGGAGAATATTATAAAAATGAAAGGAGGCGACGCCCATTTAGACAATTTTCATGCAAAATAATCAATACATTACGTTTGATCCTACTTGTGGTAGGGCCTCTCTATAATCTATGTTCGCTCATTTCATCTGTGTATAATAAAATGGTACTGCACCCATGCATGGTAGATAGGTATGATCTCGGTATACCTACCTAATACTAGCAGCGCTCCGCGGTTTCACCCGCGTAACTCCCGATCCGGAGGGAATATAGGGATAAACAGTACCCTATGTTATTTCCAATGAATCAATGTATCCTCATACCAAGTTAAATCAAAATTGGTCCAGTAGTTTCGGAGCCTATTCGTTACAAACAAAAAACAAAAAGTGTTCCTTTATAATATTAGGGTATTATTGACCGAAAAAACTTTGACCTACAAAGATTGACTGACAAAGATTGACCGACTAAACATATACCGAAATAAACATTGACCGAAAAAAACATTGATTTGTTCAACTTGACTTAATATGTCAATGTTTTCCGGTCAATGTTTTTTCGTTCAATGTTTAGTCGGTGAAAAAAAAATTTGGTCAGAATTTTTCGGTCAATTTTTGTTGGTCAATGTTTTTTCGGTGAAAGCTACGATACGATAATATTAGTATAGAAAATATAATATAAAAGCTGCTGTAACTTATAGGCAGTTATATTATAATCCATCGGCACCAGTCAGACCGACTGATCGAAGCCATAAATAAAATACATTCAAGTAGTTTAATATACAAATAGTTTGGCGGCGGACGTATATCATAAACAAACACTTTTAAAACATATTATTGTTCATCTTACGGTGAATGTTAGTCGTATGTGTGTGTGAACTATTAAGGTGCGTACGGATAGCGCGTACCATGTGGCGCGTACACTGGTACGCGTAGTCAGTTTACGCGTGTCCGGAACGTCATGTCCATACTTGCAGCTACGCGTACACTCTTGGGGAACGCGTACCGCGCGAGCTAGCTCGCAACGTGAGCCGCCGTCTGTCGGTTTTTGGTCGCGCGTCAAACAGGACGCACACGACCGGGTACGCTATATTTGGACGGCAAAATGGATAGACACGCGTGTTCTTGGAGTTTCAATAATGAAATATATGAGGCTCGCGGAGCGCTCTGGATCGATTGACCTCGCGTACAGGTTCGCGGCGGTCCGTACAGGAGCTGTACGCGTATCCAATGTACGCGTGGACAGTGTTTCCCAGCTACGCGTAACACAGGAACGCGCTACGCACCTTTCATTCTTATCAGTTTATTGTTTAATAACCCAGATATTATTGAACAAAAAGTTGCAGGACCTTTTATCTGGCCACCAAGCTAAGGTGGACGCACATTGATCAGAGCCGAAAGAATCGAATTTTTGCCGTGCACGGGAAAAGGTACCTTATAGTAATACTAGCTGCCCTCCGCGGTTTCACCCGCGTAACTCCCGATCCCGTGGGAATATCGGGATGTAAGCTATCCTATCTCTCAAGTTGGATCGAACTGCACATGGTGTGCGAATTTTATTATAATCGGTTAAGTGGTTTAGGAGTCCATTGAGGACAAACATTGTGACACGAGATTTATATATATTAAGATAGTAATAGATATAAGGTACATTTATATTTCAGAATCGGCCGCCTCTGACGATGCGTTCGACTCTGATGACGTCATCGGAAATATAAATGTAGGTACCTTATCTCTAATAATATAAGGTACCTTTTAACGTGGACGGAAAAAATACGATTCTTTCGTCTCTGTCTGATCAATCTCCGTTCATCTATAAGCAACTACATAGAAATGTAATCTAAATGGGTCATTACCACTAAAACAAGAGTAAAAAAAGGAATTTGGCGGGCCGGATGTTCGAAATCACCTGAAACGTACGCAGACTACGCACTTTAACAATACCTAGCGACGACGACGCGACGGTCGGTCGACCCGTTCCTTCGATACTAAGGCATCTTGAACAATTCATTATATTATTCTTTAACAGCACCCTCTATCGAACTATTCGGAGATATTGAGAGACCGGTAATTGGAAGTTAATAAAAAAAAGTCGGTGAGTTATAGACCGATCGAAAAGTCTGTCGACTACATTTGCCTTAAATAATAATATAAATAAACAGACACGTCACGATGGAATCTCTTGTGTGGACGACCATTATACTCTGACATACTACAGCTTGTCCTGATATTAAATCAGATATATATATTTAACAAAATAAGCATCTAGCTAGAGGGAATTTATAGCCAATCTCCCATAAAAAACGTATTATACCTACTTGGTTAAATTTTAAAACAGTCTTTAAGGGCTAGCGGAAAATGATGAAAGCAATCATGGGTCCAATTTTAACAAGTATTAGGTGTTCTGTTTTGTATTAATTATATGCCTGAATATCACTTAATTAGCAATTATAAAACCACATAATATGATTGACATAAAGAGGACGGTCGATGCGGTTGCGTCTAAAGCCTGCTCAAATAACGGCAATGAGAGCACGCGACCGCTTGCCTAATTGACGAGCGCCCGTTGCACTTATATACGACGACCGTACCACACAATATTATAGGACATCATGTCATAATATCGCATCGCATCGCCCGCATCGTACTTAAGGCGAAGTTACCTCGAATACTTTGTCATCTAAGTCTACGGGATCGGGGGTGGGGGGGCGCAGTAATCGCTATTATTGCATAATGGTGCTCTTAGGTCGTCAGTAACTAAAGTGTATTCTTACTTTCAGCTCCAGAGCTGGTCACATGTATTAATTTGTTTCTTACAACTATTGGCGATAGAATTGGTGCCGCTACTTGTACTGATATTTGCGGCGGTTAACAAGGGCCTCTTTAATTACTTCGTAGAAATGGGGAAACCTAATTAAAAATAGGTCATTAGATAAATATAAGCTTCATTGTCAATCTAGAAACAATTTATTTTCTTGTAATTTTTTCACTAATATCAAGGTGTCTTAAAAAACTTTTTAGTGGCCCTTATTATCCCCAGGTACTTTAGTGATGCTACAACTGACGCCGAGTAATCTTCACCGAACCAGATGGTTTTTTGTTTGTAATCAGAAGCTACCTATTTATATGTGCAACACAAGTATTTATATTATGTGCTTAAAAGGGGTCTCGAAACAATTATGTATTAAGAAAATATTTTTTTTAGCTATTGAAAAACTGATTATTGATTCATTAGGAGTAATATAGGCTACTTTTATCATGATATTCTCACGGAATCAAAGACGGGTGAGGGGCGCTAGCTTATTTATAGTAAGTAGAATTAACGTAAGTATCATCTGTCCTCGCCTTAACAATCAATGCAGAGAAGTTTGAAAGCAATTACCTTCAGTTGAGTTATTTACGACTTAATCGTGTTTCAGCAAATAAACTTTTTAATTATTTTTCTATTATTATACTTTGACCAATAATTCGGTCTACCTAGAGTTATAGTTGTGGGCATCGGGTGGGTTATTCGACTGATAAATGAGGTGACCATTCGTGCGATAAACATTGACTAGAAGAGACTAGATTGTCTGCGCGTATACTAGAGGCTGTCGCATCAGTGTTCTGTAGGTAATGATAATTAATATTGACCTTTTTTGGTAATCTAGATGATTGATACAGCGTGAGTAATCTATGCTATTCAGTACACCTGTAGTAGTAGTGCCTGGAACATGCATGAGATAGAGCCAGTCTCTCTCAGCTTAGTCGCAACTAGTAACCGTATCCAAAGTTTCATCACAATGCTTTCCTTCATCGTAATCTAAGAGCAATGGGTCGGCCCAGATTCGAACCCATGACCTTCTGAATAAATGGATCTATCACTACTAACATCAATATCACCTGAATGTTTCAAATAGGCGTAAGTTGTGATCGCCCACCCGGCACATGGCACCCGAACGCGGTCGCGTCGTCACGAGGAGGTGATAATTAGCCGGTATTGCTCACTCTTACTACAGACAGACACACATCTATACATATGTACATCATTTTACTGAAATACGTCAACTTAAGGTGATAATGATATTGATAGCTAACTGACAGAGTAATGTCAGAGAGGCCCTTCCTTTACTTATACACTTTACTATTTACGAGTAACTTACAGAAAAACAACATACATAAGATGCTTAACGCGCAAAAACCAAAGGAAAAATGCCTTTCACCTAAAAATATAGTTTTAATTAATTTATGGAAAGTTATTAGCTATTGTATCTACCGTTTGTAGGTGAAATATTTTTCTAAATTTTGGTATAACTTGTACTAAATAAAAATTCGTTATTGTTACTCTGTCTTTCCAAATTTAGGTCAAAAGACACATCATCATAGATTTCACCCACAAACTGTCTGTACAAAATAACACTTCACAACAATAATTTTCCATGCCGTTATATTAACAATTTTAGCTATACATGACTTGAAGTCGTTTAACTCTAGCTCCTTAGGAATATAAGCATTAAGTGTAAGTGTGTAAATACATTCACGTCAAGTCACTCACTACAAACAAAAGAGTCTTCTTAGTTTTTCCTACCAACTTATAATTTCAATCACTTTACCGAGTTAGAAATCTATGGAATTAAAATACCATGGAATGGACAACGGCTGGATTTATAAACATGTTAAGGGCGGGTAGTATCGGTCATGCATGGTCTACCTCCTTTCTTCTACAAGGTTTACCGATGGTGTACAATTAACGTAGCTTTGCTCAAAGATGAAATATTTCATCGTCAATTATACTAAACATAAAGCACTGACTATAATGTTATTTAACCATACCTACATTTATGGATAAGAAATCTAAAACATTTTCGAAAATCCCGTGCTCCTAGTTCGAACCCCAGATCGCCGTCAAACCGCACCGGTGCTCTAATCAACGGAGGTCCCCGTAGGCAGCTCCAAGGAGCTCAGTTGGTTAGAGCACCGGGTTAAATTAAAGTTAAGTTAAAGATAATGTACAGACATTACCGGGTTAAATTAAAGAGAACTTTCTTTTTATTTACGAGTAAAGCTCGTAGCGCCATCTATCGGAGTAATTTTAAAACTGCTACTTGACTCGCGAACATCGAAGATATACGTCACGACAAAAGATTCTACTTTCAATGGTGTAGTACAGCTCATGTAGCTCAGTTGGTTAGAGCATTGGTATCGGTTAGGGGGAGGATGGTTCCCAACCGCGGGAACTTAGAATTTTTGAGAATGTAGACAAACGACTCTGTCAGTTTAGATAAATATATTATAGGGTCTTGCTATCTAATTTCTTAGAAATAGCCGATGAAGTCGTGGACAAATAGGTTGCACTTTCCAGCCCTATATTCCTTGGGGTTCGCTGCTAGTGAACCTCAGTAGCATCTTGCTTGCATGTCAAATGACATCCGTACAGTCTCGACAATCGACCCTGACCCAAATCTTAACAACCGAAAAACTCACACTAAAACACCGATAATAAACCATAACGAAACGATTTACGTTTCAAAATCGTGTATCTTGTTTATATCGCAAACGCTGAAGATTTTTACTTCGAATGACATAACGTTCGTTAAGACCTTTCATACCTGTGCTTCTATAAAGTATTGTTACCATTAATACTCAATATAGTATCGATCGATAGGCTATCGATACTTCGATAGAATTATTAAAAGTAAAAAAACAATATATATTATCAATTGTTCTATAACACAGGTAGAAATCGATGGTACAGACTAATCGATAGTATTGATACTACCGATACAATCGTTATTATGCAATACTATCGATACAATCGTTATTAAGCAATAGTACTATCGAAAGGGTAGCTAATTTTCGATGAAAATTATCTACAACATTACTGTCAAGTCTTTGTAAAGTATTCGCCCACTACGGAGTATACACAATCAAATCAAAAAAGGATATAAGGTATCCAATCCGTTGCCTGACAACCATAACACATTAATTGTATACTTAACACATAACAGGCACACCGTGTCCACTCAAATACATTGTGAAAATACATTACCACCGCTTTATTAAAAATGTTTTTTGTCGTCAAATCAAAATGGTAGAGAGTATGTGCCAGAAAATTTGGTGCGCGATTGGTGTGGTGATTTTCATCATATTATTCCGTTCTTATCTCTGACAGAACTTTAAATTTTATTACTTTTATCTATACATATAAAATGCTTTGTCCTGACTGACTGACTGACTGATGGATCAACGCACAGCCCAAACCGCTGATCGTAGAGACCTGAAACTTGGAAGGTGTGTTCTTTGTATGACGTAGGCATCCGATAAGAAAGGATTTTCCGAAATTCTACCCATAAGGGGGTGAAAAGGGGGGGAAAAGTTTGTATGGGACAACGTGATTCCTTGGTCCAAACTACTTTAAATTTTGCATAAACATTCTTTAACAGAATTGATGGAACACGTATTTCGTATTTTATTAGAATTCATCCCCTAACGGGGTTAAAAAGGGGTAGGAAGTTATTTTGGGGTGATTTTCTCCGAAGTTGACATCAATACTCCTTTTAACTTACCTACATTGTATTTTGACACATGTTTGAAAACTCAATCCGATTTTATTCAAAAGAGGTTGCACTTTTAGGACTCGGCCTCTTAGGGACGTAGAATTCGAAATTTAAAATAGTAATGACTATAATAGAACATTTTGGTTATAAAATTACGAATTAAAAACCTATTAGCTAGTAGAAATACATAATATTATTTGCAACGAAAATAAATTACTTACAAATTATAATACATACAAGGTGAAAATAAAACTATACCACTAGATTTTAAAAAGTTATCACACTAGTCAGGAATCCAACCTGTTAATTTTAAAAAACAACAGTTAAGGTGGACGCAGATTGATACGCGCCGAACGCATCGAATTTTGCCGTCCACGGAAAAAGGTACCTTATAATAATAGAGATAAGGTATCTACATTTATATTTCCGATGACGTCATCAGAGTCGTCCGCATCGTCAGAGGCGGCCGACTCTGAAATAAATAAATGTACCTTATCTCTATTGTTATAAGGTACCTTTTTCCGTGGACGGCAAAAATTCGAAATGTATAAATTGACCAACCATTGATAAAAAAAAATGCGTCTTCAAAAACCGCAGCTGAGACAAGACTCGAACTAGCATACTTATTAAAGACGCATTTTTCTTTTGAAAACATGTTCAGATAGCCCAGTGCAGGCCAAGCACTAAATCATTGAGTGAACCATCGATGAAATCGGATTCTGAGTACGCGCATACTATAATATGGCGAGCACTCTACTAGCGGTGTTCGTCAGCCAGATTTTCCTATCCATCTACCTAAATTAGTAATTCCATTTGTGGTACATATTTAAGTCAAATCCTGGATTAGGCGGGCATTTTAGTAAAGTTGTTGTCATAATGTCCCCTGTACAAAGATATTTAAAATATATTGTAAAAAGTAAATATTGCAGGACATTCCACACACGCCATCTAGCCCCAAGCTAAGTAATTAAACTTGTGTTATGGGTGCTAGACAACGGATATACTACATTTTTTTAGATAAATATTTTTTTGTAAATATATGTATTATAATACATAGAAACAACCAGACCAAAGACAAATATCTAAGCATAAATACATGTCAAAGGCGGGAATCGAACCCGCAACCCTGTGTTTAGCAGCCCGGCATGATGACCATTGTGCCAACTGGGTCGTATTGTGTAGGAGAACATCAAGTTTGTCACTTTTTGTTTCGTTAAATTTTGGTAATATTTCTTATTTACACTTGCTTTATGTAATGTAAGTGACGCACTTTAATGAAACCTCGAAGTAGAGTCATTTAAGCAAGAGGTTTAAGAAGCAAGAAGCAAGAGGTTTGACGACCCAGTTGGCACAATGGTCACCATGCCGGACTGTCAAACACAGGGTCGCGGGTTCGATTCCCGCCTCAGACAATTATTTATGCTTAGAAATTTGTCTGTGGTCTGGTTGTTTCTATGTATTATAAGTATATATTTACAAAAGAAAAGTATATAAGTAGTATATCCGTTGTCTAGCACCCATAACACAAGTCTAGTTACTTAGCTTGGTGCTAGATGGCGATGTGTGGAGTGTCCTGCAATATTTATTTATTATTATTTATATTTAGGTGTAAAATAATGAGGTCAGTGGGATATACCTTAATGGCACTCGGATCAGAGTTTTTCTAAGATCCCCGATTCGGCTGTAATTTGAATATCTTCGTCCTTGTATCTAAAAATACTGAAACCTTGTTGCCAAACGGACCGGAATGAATAATGTAGGTATTATTATTAAGATGAATTTCCCCTAGTGGCCTGCTGCCCTCGACTATACTTTATACGGCTGCCATGGGCTAAGCCTGCTTCCTATACCCACTTAACTATATACTATAACTACTACATTTTGTAACAATTGAATGCATTTAAATTCCCTCTGTCTACATCATCGGCCCCGTTGACCGACTCAGCACTTGTGCGATGTCATCACCTGAACCCCATACAATTCCATGTATTACTAGTTTCTACTCCAAGCATTATTTAGGTGGCTTTTTAATTACTTAATTCATATCATTCAAGGACGGAAGTATGACTTTTCGTGATGCCCCAAAGTTCCAAGATATATGATTCAAGTAGGTAAGTATAAAGTCACACACATTTTCTCAACTCTTGCAGGACTGACGATTGAACAAATTGGTACCTATTATTGAAATATTTTCAGCTCAATTAGGGCTACAGTTATTGCAAATATATGTGATTGCAAATAATATAGATTCGTTAAACTTGTTCCTATACCTATACCAAGTAACGTCATCTCGTTCACGTCGTCACTGAAACCTACCGAGTAGGTGACGTAGTGGACGGACTATAAAAGCGCACTCCAATTGTGTTTGACCCATATTTCTATATATCTGGTGTTGCAGGTCTGAAATTCTACGTGGAGTTAATTATGTTCACTCAATAAGTCCTTCAGACTTCATCGTTTTGGGGAGCTCTCGGCTGAGACACAGAACCTTAAGTCACACTTAAGTGTCGCACATGGTGATACATAAATAGGTACATGGTAAATATCCCATTTTTACAAGCTTTTATTTAGCTTCATCTGTCACAACGTCTGTCATCAAATCTTGCAAATTAAATTTGATCCACTTTCCGGTTACCGATCGAGCTGAATTTTTTTATAACTTTTGTAGTGAAAATAATCAAATATTTTGTGATACAAGTATTTCTTTGATTTACATTCAGCAAAAGTACCTATGAGGTCCTATGTTTTGACAAAAGAAAAGTGTGATATTCTATGCAATACCTACCTAGTCAATTATCATAACACAAATTGTTCTTATAGTGAAACGCACTCTAGTTTGGGGCTAGATGGAACAAGATGTGCATTAGTAGATATGCTTCGGTGTTATATTGGGCGGAGACTTTATAACGAGTAGTTTGATAACAATATGTAGTGTATGTATGTTCATTTTCATCAGATAATACAAGCGAGACGTCAGGTTACTATCTGCCGCTAATCTCGTTAATCTCATTAAAGCACAAATAAATATGGTTGTCTCTCTAAATTACGGAAAATTCGATATTAATGCGGCTAATATTATGTCATAGGAAAGAGAAACGTGTGGGCGAAATGTGATAAGGTCGTGGGTTCGAATCTCGGCCGTGCACCATCGCTCTTACGGTGAAGGAAAACATCGTGATGGAACTCGAGGCTTAGTTGTAAAATACGTATTTAAAATTGGTTTCCTCTTGAAATGGTTAACTCTATGAAAGTCTGGACAAACCCACTCCACCTACAAATGTACCCCGCAGGCATTAAACCATAGATGTACTAAAGTTGCGACAAGACAATATATAAATAATCTTTAATACATGTAAAAGACAACATTATACTTCTGCTTATAGGTATGTACTTACAAGTCGTTCGTTAACTTTAACTATAGTGCACTTGCGAATCCAGTATCCCAGTTTCCGAGATCAATACTTAAGCGAGTAACACCGCGAGGCACAACTAGTATGTATTGTAAACACGACTCGTAATTAGCCACTTTAGACAGAGCCGTCCGTCCGCGTCCATCTTCTCGTTTCTAACTATTGTCCGATGATTTGTAATCGACTCTCAGAACAATAGTAAAAAAATCTAGAAGGTCATATTACTTATTAGTGTAGGCATTCTAAGATAACGGTTATATTTACCTACAATATTATATTTGCTTCAATAGAATCGACTCTAGGGAATGCAATCTCGATATTACAATCTCGCGAGATCCTGGATTTTCAAGATATCGAAAAGTATAAAAAAATGACTGAAAACCGATGAAAGTGCTTAGTTGTCTTGTGACTAAAGGTTCTTTATTCTAAAATATAATATAACTCACTAATTACCCATATTTTTAAGCTATTGCATAGCTTTTATCGCGGGCTTTGAGCGCGGCGACCGAATCAAGAAATTCCGTAACGAAAATAAAACCTAACACCCCCACTCCGCCTACCATTTTGATATAAAAAACACTCGATTCTAACAAAGATCAACACTTTTTAAACATAAATATTTCTCCAATGGATTTCTAAATAGAAAATCGGCTTTCCACTATTGAATAGGTATATATCTGTATATTCTTCAATCATTGCCTGGTGTATAGTAGTGTACAGTGAATGCTCGTTGTACCGTACTGAACCAGTACATCCACCTACATAGAGTAGAATGAACTACTCTTTGAAATGCATTCAAATTGCTGAGTTTCAATTTAAATGGAAATCCTTTATAGATTCAACATACAGAGAAGGGTTGATGTTTCAGAGTTGACACCTGTAATCGGCCGATAGTATAACAATAACAGACAGGAGCCTCCATTCCGACCGACGACGACGCGACGCGACGACTGCTTGTACCTACCGAATCTAACTATAGTGACCTTCGACTTGATTCCTCTATGATAGTGACCGAATTAGTATAACAATGGCATAGTGATTATCCACTATTGTTTTTGTTTACGATAGTTTTGTCGGGTTCACTACGCCATATCGAAACACGTTTGCACTTGTTACTTAGTCTGTGATTTATGTAATGTTTGCCGTTTCAACGGTGCTTCGGGTCATGGATTTTAATAAACGGAGAAGTGAGCGCTATAGAGTCTTCACTAACCAACAAGTCCACTATTCTGTAAGCCCGTGAGAGACGTGTCTTACGTGTGATATTTACATGCATATTTCATAAATTACTAAAAAAAATGAGGAAACTGTCTGTCATGTGTAAACTTTAGTAAATTTGTATTTACTTATATTATATATCTGCATTATTATATGTAGTTTCCATTCATATTTTCATAAATAAACGTTATTTAGTGTAGTGGTATTTTACGTTCGAAATCATGTGGTTCTGGTGAGACAGTGGTAAAATTTTGACTTCATTTTTGGAGTAAATAAAATCTGACATCCCTAGCAACCTGGTGTTCCGACTGGAATATGTTTTAGACGTGAAACGTCTTTGATATGGGTCAGTAGAGTAGAGTAGGGGGCTAAGGGGCTAATTTGTTGAATAATACTTGCAAAATCCGCAACGAACGATATACTCCTACCTATGCCACACCTATGCTATGTTAGGCGCTCTACGTACAGTGCTGTCTACAGCAAAGAGGTTATACCATACTCATTTTATAATTGAGAAAGTAACTCTATCTGTTTGTATGTCACGTTTTCACACCTTAGAAACTGCTGAATCAAAGTTTTTGTTTCGGTCACCTTCTGTTTGTTTATATCGTCTTTTGATTGATCACGAGTCAAATATATTTTTCTGAGTAAATTGTACAACACGCGGCTTTATATAAGGGTTGAAGACTTAAGTACTATTTATTTTTTAACTACGTGCTTTTACCGAGATCATTGCCCCAACAAGTTAGATAGACGAGTTGGACGACTACTCGATACTCGTTTAATGAGTTTTGGTATAGTGATAGATGGGAAATGGACATAAGCTACTTTTTATTGAGATCTTGAATTTAGGGTTTATTATCGGATCTAGAAGACTGTCGTGTATGGGAACACTGTCAGTACTGCTACTTACGACATAACCGAATAAAAACGTAATACGATAAAACGATCCTATAAAACGGATTGATTTAAAAACAGAGTAAAAAAACAGACCACAGCCAGTAGTTAAATAAATGGGAAACGATTACATTTTGTTTTATTTCAGTGCAACTCAGTAGGTACTAGGTACCTTAGCTAAATGACCGAATTTCTCTGTGGTTTTGGTTGAACAAAGGGTAATTATTTCCTTTGCCTTTATTGACCGTCGTCGTCGTTCCGCGAACAGTCTGACGGACAGGTAGATGGGTTGACACTATACGTTTCAAAATTGGATTGTTAAGTACACTGAGATAGGTTTGCGAATCTAGGACCCAAAGAGCGCGTTCAAACATAGGACTATGTCAGCGTATGAGCATATCACCACCAGACTTTCCCTATTTTATAAAAGCTGAGAATTTCTTAGCACATGCCCTCAACACAGGTAAGAACGACGTGTCACTATGAAGTTAAGACCATGGTGGTTTGGTCACATGTGAATTAATATAAGCAAATTTCTTTTTATTTAAGTAAATTGGCAAGGCTAAATATGGATCATGATTCAGCATTTTTTCCAAATGGTCTACCGACCTTTTTGGAATCTCCCCATGGTGGAACAAGTTAAATAGAGTAGTTGGACCACCAAAACCGCAATCCAATAGTTGAACCATTAAATGGATAGAATAAGAATTGTTATTTAATCCCTCCTGCCCCCTTAGACAAGATTGCTTTCTATTAGCGATATCGCCAATCGACAGACTTTTTTTTGTATGAAATTGACGTAAGCCAACGAAAAGTCACGTAGTCTTGCGTTAGAGAATTTTTTTTTATAGATAAGTTTCACCTTATGCCAATTTTATACAGTGCTTTAAGTTAATTTCATACAATGCAATCTATCGATTGGCGATATCGCTAATAGAAAGCAATCTTGTCTACGGGCCCTGATCTGAAGTCCTAACTTCCAAAACGTCTTTGTATGCAAAATGCCATGTCTAAAATAGATTCAGTATTCTTTCTCTAATCTGTGATTTTTAAAACTTTTTAGGCAATTAACATTCAAACGTTCATACGAAGACTTAAATTATTCGGCTTTCAGAAGCCATGCAGGTACCTATTGTTATCTTTTGCTATCAGATAATCGTGAACCCGCATACTCGTAGGGTATGTTGGTTATGAGCCGGAAGCATTTGTGTGAGAGGTAACTCCGTGACCGGAACGTGAACGGAACCATCCAGTCGTTCTTTCTTTCATTCATTCACTAGCAATACGCGCGCTGCTGGCTAACAATAGTACGTTTGTAGATAGAAGGTAATCAGTAGATACGACTCACTCACTCGTAATTATATACGATAGGTGTCGAATCAGGTATATTCGTTAGTAACAGATAAGTATCCAAACAAGGAGATAAAGAGAGGCGCCAATAAAATAACCAATCATCATAATAACTGAATTAGGTACAATATAGCTACATTTATATTATATAGCAGCTACATAAATAATATTTTCCATCGCAACTTTTACAGTTTCTCCCTCATCTTGAGTGGAATAAAGATAACCTGCGGCTTCAGAAGCAGGGCGTTGTTTATCGTCTTCTGCGTCGGTTATTTCAACTTGGAGCCTTCTCAATAAATGCTTTAATGATTTCATTAAGAAACAACCTTCGAAAACCTCTGTTAAAAAACTTGTAAGCGTAAAATGTTCTAACAAACTTTTTTCAATAAATGGAAGTAATTTGTACGCCCCACAGAGCCTCAAATAAATTTACATTTGACCGGATATTTAGTCGGCTAAAGTGTTTGAGTGGTTACAGCAGAATGTACCTACATACCGACCGACTGCTGCTGGTGAGATAAGCCGGCTTTAATACAAATACTACTGTGGAAAATCTGTAGATATACCAACAAGTTATATTGTATGTAATAATGCGTGAGGTTAGGGCATCGACTCGTACCGGGACGCTTCGCTCATATGACACGCGTCTGCAGCGACCGCGCCGGCGCGGCGGCGGCGCCTGCGTCCGCGCACTGCACGCCGACGGTAGCCACGCCACAAACCCAGTGACTCTCAATCAACAATGGATGGAAGACTCGTGTCCTCGAGCAGTGTGTCGTGCGTATTATCGAGATGCGCGCACGCGCGGCGTGATGCGGTGCGCGGCGGCGGCGGCGCGGGCGTCTCTAGCGAGCGCAATGTTTGCCCTCTTACCGCTGACGAAACGGCAGGCTTCGCGGGAACACAGCACTCGACGATAACGATAACCACCGTCTTAGACGTTAAGTAGATACAAATTTACATTAGGATGAGTCGACCTTGATAGTTTTCCGTGACTCACGGAACTCGGTAGCTTAGCGATACCTAATGAAGGGAACTATCAGCAGAGTGGTAGGATAGGGAAAGCCGCTAGCAGGCGTACGAAGCCACGAATCATGGTACTTACGTGAGCGGTGGGTTGGAGTTGTGGGTGGATGGCGCGACCACGAACGATGAACAACAAGCGATGACCGAGAGAAGGCACGCGACGCGACCGCCCCCTGCGGCAGAGAGCGCGCAACTGACGGTGCATTCCCCACTATCGCGGTGATAACCGCTGATAAGCGACACTACGCGTCATCACATCACACACGGTGGACATCTAAGATAACGCCTGAACCGATCACCTGGATACCTCTATCAGGACATTCTCTTTCCTTGGACCGTCTTTTCCTTGAGCTATATCATCAGCTTATCTTAAACTTACTTGCTCAGCTCTATAGGTTTCCATCATACACGCATGATATTTCCGAAATGAAATACTCCTAAAAATGTATACCCTTGGTGCGTACCAATCGTACCTGCTATGCTTTGTTTACTATTAACCTAAACTAATTAAAAAACTGAAACAGGCAAATTTTGAATTTTGGGAATGCAATACAAGGAAGTGATAAGAAGCGTGATTTTAGACGCTCTATACGAGAGATTGTTGGTCGTGATCGTGACGGTACCGATCCATGTGAAAACGAGCAAGCCTTGGATACGTTGTACAAACAAAAATAGTACAATGATTACCTACGTATATTTGAAATGCTTAGTATATCCCAAAATTAACTAAACAAGTCACATGGTAATTTACTATAAATATTATTTGAGAATAAGTGTGTCGGTAACTCACGAATATAATAATATATCCAAGCTTGTAGCGCATATACTTTTTAATAGTAAACATATTCCTTAAATTTTCGTTACAAACCGACTGAACTATTTACTCGTCACAAGAGCCTTGAATTCACAAATAACTGAAAAATCCCAAAGAACAGATGCAGACTTCTTCCTACCGTATATCTCTATTTATTTGGACTCGACACACGTCTTCTTCCATTCTCATATCAATTGTGTGTGCAATCAAGCGTTCTACTAATCTTTCTTTGCGTTCATCTCATTGTTCACATCCATTTCTTTCATATCTTTACTTAGGTCGCTATTTCTTAACCTACATTCATACTCATCACTCTTCTAGTCACATGCGTCTCATCTCTCTTCATCACATGTCCATACCAACTCAAACGGTTCCCATTTACCTTTGCGTTTCTTTCAGGGCCAACAACCCTGTAATCCGTCTTAGGTACCGCCGGATTTTCCCAAAAAAAAGAGTGTTTTTAGGTTTGATTAAATTAAGCAAAGCAAGCTCAATAAATATTTACCTAGGGTTTGGGGTATTTACAAAATATTATGACAAATGCACGATTTATGTATGAGCCCGCTGCTATACTCCTGGCGGACATTAAACTCCTTCCTATAATATTATTATGTCTAATTGTCCAGATTATGTTTCCACATAACTTCTTAACTTCTATATACGAGTATACCTTTGTAATCGAATGTAACTGTAATCTATATTCTTTACTCAGAGCAGTTCCGAAATAGGCTTGGTACATTTGTTTATTTCATCTGGAGCTTGGCCATGGTCTTTAAATTTGGAATTTAATTAGCTGAACTTCTGAGACGACAAGACAACGAAGGTTTCAATGGTGAAAAATGATACCTCCTTAAAAACACTCTCGAAATAGAATAACAGATTTAAATCTGTTTTTTTTTCTCCTTTTGAGAAACCTAACACTGTTTCAGACAGCCTGCGCGATTAACGAGGGACCGATTCATTTCAAACGAATCTCAAAGAAAATAACATTTTGTAATTAGGATGAATTCGTTTCAAGTTGAAAATTGTTTCGATGTTTGTTGTTCGTGGAACGAACGAGAGATGGGGTGGGAGGAGGGTAACTTAAACGTACGTAGATTATGTAGTTTTTTAAGGTTTAACAGGTAACAGAAAATCTTCTAACTTCTTAGAACAAAGTAACATTAGTAGTAGCGGGGCGCAGTCAGTATAAAATATGTTGGAAATGGTAGGTTACTGTTTCAGTTGATTAGGGACCAGCAGGGAAAAAAACAAAACCTTCACAGAGTGATGATAAGCTAATTAGCCATCGACTATTTACGTGCGACAATTCAAACGCAAAAATATAAGGGTTTTTTACCTTTTCAGATACAGAACCCTAAAAACGGTTTTATTTTCATTTAGGTAATTAACGCTTTTACGGAACCAAAGTTAATTGATCTTTTGTTCTGGAAAAGCGTTAATTAGAGGTTAATTAAGAGGTTTATAATAAACATTTGCGACTTCTATACTTACTGGGAAATTTTCAACTAGCAAATTATAACTGTTTTAGTAATGTACGTTTAAATCCGGTACACTAAAGTATACAAATGTCCCTGGAGTCTGGCTTTGTGGCTCTCCCTTGAGGTGGGGTCATCGGGTCACTGATGACCTCAGAGATAATCTCGACTGTTAGATGTAACTACACATGCAGCCATTGAACCTGCTACACTCAGCGGACACACAGCGACCAGGATAGTGTTGGGGCTGTCGTGGAGGTGCAGTGAGTCCGGGATGTTTGCCACTATCCTGAATTTACTCACGGACCGGTGGGACTCCCACCCGCTACTACTATTTTTAATTTATGATCAATTTCATACTAACATTAGTTATATTGTTACTAACACTATGGACGTAATATGCCCGTAATCAATAATATCAATTTTATATTCAACTAGCGACCCGCCCCGGCTTCGCACGGCTATATTATGCATGTATTATACATATAAACCTTCCTCTTGAATCACTCTATCTATTTAAAAAAAACCGCATCAAAATCCGTTGCGTAGTTTTAAAGATTTAAGCGGTCAAAGGGAAATAGGGACAGAGAAAGCGACTTTGTTTTATACTATGTAGTGATTACTAACATAGTTATACTGTACAGTGTACTAACTTATACTTGTACTTGTATACGAGCTGTTATCCGCTATTAGACTCTTTTTAATTCAGCACCTACTTCCCTCTCAGCTTCGACGACCGTGTCCAGAGGAGAGAACTTGTCAATACGTCTGGAGCCAAATAAGCCGCGGCTTTCATCACGATGTTTTCCTTCACCGTATGAGCCAAACTAACATAGTTACATAACAATAGAACACTTACATACCCAGAATAGAATATAAACAATAAAAATTGAACCAAGTCCATAGAGATAAAACTTAAATTAAGTACAATAGAGAAGTACCTTCAGATATATATATTTTTTTCATATTCTTCAAGCGACCTATTGAATAAATATTTTTGCAGAAATATTTGTATCTGGTCAGGGTGGCTCTGTCTGTATGTATACTTCTTACTCGTAATTGTGTATTTACAATATATAGAATTGAAATATCTGTCTATCTGACATCCATAACCCAAGCATAGCTTAGCTTTGAGCTAGATGGCGCTGGGTGCAATGTCCTGCGATATACATATTTAATAATCATTTCGGACAATGACCTTTAGGTACTTCCGAAAAGAAAAGATAGGTATCGTTGTTCACAATATAAAACAATAGAAATAAAATTATTTTCTGCGGCATATATTTTATAATATTTTGCCTATAGCAATCTATTTACATTTGATTTCGTGACACCCATTGACGCTGGCACTTAATTGTATACTTTAAAGATTACTAATTTTTTTTATTGCTGCACTCCGTGGTTTCACCGTTGTTTTGCGTAACTTAAAGGCAGTGCCAGACGGTTGGGCTGAAATCTGCAGCGGTGACCTTGGCTATTTTGCCGGGCAGGCGGACAATTTAATGCCCGGTATCAATCGTGTAGCTGCTGGTGGAGCTACCAATGTTAGATAGTTGCGATTTGTGCAAAATGCAGCCAAGGAAAACCTCCGGTTTGGACAGAACTATTGACAAACTACGATAGAATTACGGGGAATGCTCAGACTGGGCCACCCTAATTAGCTGGGCTTACAGCAAGAAGACATAGGGACGTAAGCGGCTAAAGGATGGAGAGTCCTGACTGGATTTAAAGAAGTATGACATCTTATCTCCCATTACAAATAGGTACCTATATCATACTTTATACATTAAAGTAGGTTTGTCCTTAAATAATAACTAACTTTGATATAATACGTCAAACACGACAAATATGTACTCTTTATTGTAATACCTTAGCGTATTGTATCTCTATAAAACAATATTGAACCCATAGCATTTGCGAGTTGCATCGTCTATCCGCTAGCTGGCGCCACCTACTACGGTATACTCATTCAAAAATAGAACTCGAGTGTCCATTGGCAGTCATGCTGTAATTATAGATCGTACCGACCGGCGCAGGCGCCTATACTCCGTCCGACCACGCTACACTCAGGTAATTAAATATATAATTAATTTTAAATTAATTTATATACCTCCCTATATAACACGCCTAACGCCAACTCCACATCCAACTAATAATGTACATTATTAATATTTGAAAGACTGTGCGAGTCTTCGACGTGTTATTGTGTTTCTAACCTCTTTACGCAAAAACTACAGAACTAATTGTGACGAACTTGATATTATGTAGATAATTTGAATCCAGGAATAACATGCTACATTTTATTTATCATGATATTCAAAGGAGGTCGAGAGTTACGCGAATAAAACTGAGAAGCAAAGCTAGTAGTGGATATAAATGTAGGAAAAAGGAGCCAGCCTTATCTAAAATAGATTACATTTGAATACATAGACTAGAAAGTGTTTTAACCATAGAGATATAACTTTTCTTTTTATTTGAAGTAAATTGAACCACGGGAGCCTCAGACTAGGAGTTCCGCTGCATGTCATGTTTTTAATTCACATGGACTTTATTTCACGGATTTATCTATATTCAAGTTGTCAGTCAGTCAGTTAAAGTAACTATAAAAATAAAAATAATATTCCTCGACTTATTATTAATTAAATATTTAGTAAATCCGTGATAACAATTAAGATTTACCAAAATACTTACTAGGCTTACCTTACTAAGAACAAATTGCTTTTAGTTAATCTTTATTCAAGTTAATTATACTCAACCGAGCAAGCGGTAAATGTAGGTGGTACCTACCTAGACTATACCTGCCTATCTATCTATAACTATAGATATCTAACTAAAGTAAGTACATACTTGAGAATGTGCTTCAGATATGTCACACTGATGACAATAATTTGAAGATCAAAATGATAAAATACAGATTCAGTGAGTATCATATATTTATCTGTGATAATGATAATATCATGTAATATCTATCTATCATTCACGGTATCGGTTAAGGAACTTTGTTCGACAATATCCTTAGGTTAATTATAACTTTACCATTGGCCAATAAACGGGTTTCCTTGTTCACGAAACCCATCCATATTCCCTGTTAAAAAACGTAATTAAGATTCTGAATGTTTGTAATTAATGAAATTTCAATTATTCATTTATTGATGACTAGCGACCCGCTCCGGCTTCGCACGGCTATATTATGCATGTATTATACATATAAACCTTCCTCTTGAATCACGCTATCTATTAAAAAAACCGCATCAAAATCCGTTGCGTAGTTTTAAAGATCTAAGCATACAAAGGGAAATAGGGACGGCGAAAAGTGACTTTATTTTATACTATGTAGTGATGTTGTAATGATGGTACGTCATCAATAAACAGACGATGGAAGCCATGTTGGTCTAGTAGTCGATACCTCGACTTTAATTCCGGAGGTCATGACTTTGAATCCCGGCAGGCCTTGATGGATACTCTGTCACATAAAAATGTACGCTTAAAAATTGCTTCTACTGTACGCGGAATAGTTTTTTTTTCTGGATATAATCGACTAAGCTAATATGGTATAGGTAATGAACCGAGACGTAAGTTAGATACGCACGTGTAAGAGGGTAGACTAGATACGTGTTTCCCTAACTGCCATGGCTTACGTGCAAAACTCCAGACTCGTTATAACATGGCGCTTGCAAGTGCTTGCATATCGAAAATAACAAACAAAATAATAACTTATAACATGGCAAATATCTCGTTTTAATATAAGTACATTTAGTAGTGATAATGGCCACGTTAGATTGAAATTCTATACTGATAAGATTAATCTCAAATTCGAGTTATAAAGTGGTCTTGAAAATGAAAAGTACTTACCTGTAAATAAACTGTTAGTATGGTTGTACTATTATATTCTGTGGTATGGTGGTCAACTTATATAATATGTAAAGAGACATAATAGTGGCATATTCGACATGGACAACATTTTTGTTTCAAATTAAATTCTCTGAAATTTTGGTAATATGACTTTTAGTCGTAGAACTAAAAATAAAAAAGTTTCAAAACGGGCACGAAACGAGTGGCGAGCCCCCTTGACATCTTAAAAGTAAAATTGCGACCCGTAACAAGTGCACGCTAAGTCTACAAAATGTAACAGGCAGGCGGGCGGCGCGGGCGCCCGCCGCGCCGGTCAAATGTTTTTTAAGTGTTTCATTGCAAGTATTTGCATGTTCCTTGTTTTCAGATAAATAGAGTGCGCCTTTTAACATTTTTTATACTAAAACTTTACTGGGACAAATATTTGTTATATTGTCCGGTGTGCTTCTGTAAAAATTATATGTTTCAGATATAATAATGTCACGAATATACGATGAAGTGGATTCGGCGTACGCGATGAGGTGCAGCAACATCACGCTCTGTTCTAACTCCAAGGGTTTCTTTATGGGGTTCTCTGAGGAGGTGGTCGCGCTAGCCGACCCTCATTGGTTGGACGCGTTGGAGAATATCGATGAAAGGAAAAGAATCAATGCTGTGCTGGACAATAAGGAGGTAAACTTTGTATCGCATCAGGCGTTGCTTAACCCGCACTCATACAGTCTATGTTACAGTCATTTTCCTCCTTCGATGCCCAAAGTTCTAATGAATTTGCAAATATCTAATCAGTTACCCATCCAAGTCATGACCGCATCAAGCGTTGCATCTAAATTATTTTCACACAAACAATGCTTTCAATGAAACTTGTTGGTAGGTGAAGTTCTAGAATATCACAAATGTTAGTTTTCATCTCGATATTCCCACGGGATCAGACTTACGCGGCGGGTGAAACCCGTGGTGTATTTTTAAGTTGACGAGTATTTTGCATTTGGCGGTAAAATCATCAATAACTACCTTAAAATATTGAATGTTCGAAACGTTCAAAGTAGGTATGTATGTATTAAAGCACAGTTAGCACGAACTGTAGTGTAACGAGGGTCCTTAGTTCGATGACTATGCTCTTATATAAGACGGCACTTGACACGGTTGTGGCCGCTCCCCTGCCAGTGGTTGCCAGTTTAGGGGAGCGGCCGCAAACTAGCGCATTTTTGACGCGTTCAAGGTATATTTTTACAATTCTAAACCGTAAAGTAAATTGGCGATTTTGTTTCCTTGAGTAAATATCGTTTCGAGCATCTTATAAAAAAGAGTAGAGTGAGTGTATAGAGTGTTTTACTAAAATTGAAAAAAAAACCGTTGGAAAAGTTAGTGAACCATAGGTAGGCATCCCTACTTCCATAATACATTAATTACTAAATATATTCATACTTCCGTGGTTCGGAAGGCACGTTAAGTCGTTGGTCCCGGTTGCTACCCCTAGTAGCAGTCGTTAGGTCAAGTTAGAGGCCTTAAGGTGATCTGAAAACTCTAACAATAGGTGATCCACACCACTATACGAGAAGAAAAAGAAGATCATTACTTAAACCAGATAAAAATTTAGCGACTTCTAGCGTATTTGGGCGATTTTATTTTATCAAAGCAGCAACACTGTCTGCACCATCGCATCGTCCCTATCTTAAAACCCTAATGAACTACTTAAATTCACTCACTACATCATAATATGAAGCACTCTGACCTTAGCAGGTGCAGTTTGCGGTCACAAGTGCAGTCTAAGTTTCGGTATTCTACATCTTATTAAAAATTTCGAAGCCTATTTGTTACAAACAAACAAAAAAATATTTCCTCTCTATAATATTTATGTAGACTTATATTCAGCGCCAGCAACTATTCAAAGCACTGGTAGTGTCTGGGACATAAAAGCTTGCCCATACTATAACAATAATTATTTTATGTATATTGTCTGATATATGACAGGTAAAAATGTAGACGTAAGTAACATGCTCTGCTACTCGTGCGAAGTCAGGTCGGATCGCTAGTGTAATATACAACTTAAATATTCAAAAGGAACTTAATTAGCATCTACCATCATCGCTGCAAAAGGGAAGCGAGCAAAAAACGCTCGCAACATACTGCTTACCCAATATGTAGCTAGGAGCTACTAAAATAAAGTCATTGTATTAATAATGAATACGTTACTGAATGTAACGTCACTAATTAAGATGAATAAGAAGTAAGGCAAGTAATTGTCTAGGCTTATTATTGTGTTACACGGTTAAAACAGCGGGATGCCGCTAGTTTTAAATAAATTGTACATAATAATTTATTGTGTTGTTTAAACCAAGTTTGTGTACTTACGACATTACATTATAGACATGATTCAGAAATGCATTTATGGCCGCTAACTTTACGTACACGTATATACATCTATAACTAATAGGTACCTTGTACATATTACGGAATGGCACGGACCGGACATTTAAGTAGACTCAACTGAAGGCTTTTAAAAGTGGTATTTGATACATTTAAAATGAATCTTCTTAGGCTGAGAGAGAAAAACTTTAGACTTCAGTTTGACTCGTTGACAATTTTCCATTAGGTAAGTATTTTATAAGTCGCAAATGCAGTTCGTCTTTGAAGACTCCATGAACATGCTGAAGCTGTAAAATAATTTTGCAATATGTTTGCAATTTTTACTTGTTTACATGCAAAATATGTTGTATAATTATTATTATCACATTAGTTATAATTACTATTATATATTAAGACCAGTGTGAGGCTGTAAATTTCCATACAAAAAGCGGTAACGTTTTCCCCCCATAAACGAAGTCCGATTTTGATATTTTTTGAAAATGTTCTAGATCTAATGGAAAACATGGTTTAACCGTTTTTATTTTAAAGAAATATTGCAACAGATAGAAGTTATTAGCATCTAAATATCTATATTTTTTACTTAAAAACCTAATCGAGCGTTTCAATTGTTTTTTAATAGACTAAACTGAATTACTAAAAAAAAAAATGGGTGCGTGTACTTATGTACGCGAGAAGTTATACTTCTTTGGCATTATTAAAAAAAAAAAAAAAAAAAAAAAAACTCGTTCGACAAAAAACTCGTCCGACAAAAAACTCGTCCGGCAAAAACTCGTCCGACAAAAAACTCGTCCGACGTGAGAATTTTGTGTGACGCTTTTGTAAAATTTCACTCTCATCATTTTTTCATAACGCGCCTAAAGAAGTATAACTTCAAAAACGTATAAACCTAGAATAACATGCAGTGAATTAAATGAGACCAAATAAGGAGGGGGTAAAAACGTTACGGCCCGCAACATCGAGAAACACACTTCATCAATCAACGATGTCTTGGGATATTGTTAGTACGGTTATTGGTGTCTACCATCTACTTTAACTTATATAGAATTAGATATATAGACAAGAATACAATATTGTTGGTATATCCCTCGACAGTTACCTACCGATATATTACTTACATGGAAACCTACCTGAAATATTTTGCGTTTCAAATTTATATGGATAGTAATAATTTTTTAATAAATTGTAAGGTAACTTTTCGTGCGAAATTAAAAAATAGAAAATAAAAAATGGAGCGCTAGGCGCGGTTGTCGGTCGGCAATTTGAAAATGAAATTCGATTTACCACGTGAAACCAACGCGTGAAACGTTTTTGTTCGTACAAAGGTGGCCAAAAATGTAATCATTTTAGTAAACGCCGCGCGCCGTAGGCAGGCACTATGTAATTCAATTTATTAGTTTCTGAATATTCGTCGTTAAAAATAATAAAGTTAAAGTATGTCTAGATGATTTATACAGCGACAGGCGACATACTTTAATCTGATGTAAGTGATGTCTTCTTAGCCTATTTCGACCACAGCGACTACTTAATGACTAGGTATGTATTGTGTCTGTGAGAATGTACGATCCGTTATTATCATGACGGATTTTGCTGATCAGCCGGTCGACCGAAGGTGCACTCGTTCGTGACTGATGTACCCGATTTTGGCAGAAAATGTTTTTCCGCATATCGGGCACGTCGTCGTCGGCACACCGTTCTTTCTGGGATATTTGATAGAGTAGGACTTCCCAAAACATATACTATCCTCTTAGCTTAGTTGACCGTGTCCAGACTAAGTATTTGTAAATACGTCTGAAGCCAACAAAGCAGCGGGTTTTATCAGATGTCTTTCTTAACCGTCAGAGCAATGATAATAGCGCACATAAGTATTTTGTAAGAAAAATCCATTGAAGCACATACGGCAGGGATTCGAACCCACGACCTTCGAAATGAAAATCAAGAAAGTAAACACAAACCATTAGCGGTGTTAGATAACTTAAAACTCCTTAACCATTTCAACGTAGGTAAATGAAGCAATAGAGGAGGTACTATCGAGGGTCCAGCCGCTGCGACGAGGTAAATGTGGCAAGACCTCCTGTGATCGACGCACTGCTGCACAACTTGCACTCGACAAAGGAGACTTCAACAAGGCGTTAGCGCTGGCTAGCCAGGCGGTTCTTAGAGCTCCTGTCACAGGTGACTATCATTATCAGCATCAACTTAAAGCATAATAGGTGAAGTAATCAACCACCACATCCAGGTCTCAGAACAATAGTTTCATTTTCTATCTTTCACATTGAACAAGATTTTTTAGTTATAATAATAGGTCAGCGTTTGACCACTATCTCATACGAAGATACGTGAAGATACTTTACGCTCGTGACAAAAAGACCCTCAAATAATCGGGTGTCATCGAGGGACGCAAGTGACTGTAGGAAGACGGCAGTGGCACAAACACTTATCCGACCACCGACCAAAGTATCGGAATACGAAATATATATTAATTTCCCTATTACTTTTGCTTATCTTTAAAAGGACGTTTTTTTTTAAACTAAATAGGCTTGCATTTGACCTCGTCTCACCTGACGGTGAGACGAGGTCTCACCTGAGGTCGAAGATGTAGCATGCTCGCAAGGTACCTATTCACTCTAGACTTGAAGACTCCAAGGTTGTAGTTTTGTGGGACGTAGATATACTATATTTCTTTTTGTACGTTATTTAGATAGGCACCCTATAAACTTGGGAATATGGAATGAATTGAGACGAGATGGACTAAATCTATTTATATTATAGGCGACGGGTGTCACCAACAGCGTATTTTTATACAATGTAGTTATATGTTGCTACCATAGATGAAAAATAGTAGATACATGCTGTTACGTTAAAGTAAAACACCATGAGGAAAGCGACATGATCTATCTAGTCTCATGATTCGATGTCTACGGACATTTATCAATCCAAAGTGGATTGGATTTGGATTGGATTGGATTCACGGGTGTCTTACCGCCACGCCACTTACCGCCACGCCGCCCTTCTGAGAGGAAGCCCTGCCTATATAATATTAAGACAATAATAGATTATTATAACTTTCTTCTTTACTAGGTGAAAATGAACAAATAGATGGTGGCGTAACCCTGGCGCTAGCGTTGTGGCTGCGCTCCCATATCCTGCTGAAATGTGATCGTCCTCAAGCTGCTCTCGAAGACTTGAAGCTTGCTTTAAAGGAACGACTCCCCGCCAAGATGCGGGCTAAATACTACTGGAGAATGGGACATTGCTACAGAGGTATATTTATTTGTATATGCATGTAGTGTATCTATTTCGGTAGCTTGAGTTTAAGTTAATCGATAGCCACTGTGCCGGCATATTTCAGGTGCCGGTGAGGCAACCAGAGCTAAGGTATCCTACGAGCTGGCTGATCGATTGTTAGGTAAAGATGCTGATGCGAGAACTCTGCTACAACACGATATAGACACCCTCGACTACACGCTACAACCAAAACCTACGCCTGACAAGAAAGGTAACTCTATGCTATGAACATTCCGCCTGACAAAATTAATAATGTACGAAAATTTTTAGGAAAAATGACCTAGTTATAAATCAAAATTATAAATCAGCGGATCTAAAACATAATTTTCTAAACTATTATAAAACTAAAATTGGAAACTTTGAAATTGCTACTTTGAAATTCCAACAGTTTCAAGGTCTAATTAAGGTGTTACAGATCCGGAGATAATAAAATAAAGTTATACGATTCATTCATTAAAAAAAACACTTTAACCTGACTTTAACGATATTTTTTTTTAAGAAATGAGGTACTTACACTACACATCGTAAGTCTAGGGTCACATACATTATCGAAATGGACTAACTCCACAACTGTAATAGTACATTACGATATATTGATCTTTGCAACGCGCGAGCAGAACGCCAGCGTCTTAGAAGCCGATATGCAAAGTAAACCAGGGCTGAAGCCTTCAAAAATGGTAAAAAATGAAAAAAAAATACAGTAGGATGAAACCCATTAGAAAAGGAGGGGAATATGATAAAAATGAAAGGAAAAATAAATTACGGTCGATCCGAGTTCGGGAAGTGGGAGGGAGTGAGTTTTTAAGGGTAAAAAATGGTTTAGAAGTTGTAGATCTTTTTATTGCCTACAACTTTGCCATTTAACTTTTTTCCATAGGACTTGTAGTTTTGCCGGAAATCAAGATAAACCATTTTTTACCCTTAAAAACTCACCCCCTCCCACTTTCCGAACTCGGATCGACCGTAATTTATTTTTCCTTTCATTTTTATCATATTCCCCTCCTTTTCTAATGGGTTTCATCCTACTGTAATTTATTTTGGTTTCAAAAATTATCGACCCTGGTCTAAAGATCAATTTCACACGCGTATCGTACGACGTTTTTTATTACAGTTGCGAATAAAAGAAAACACTTGAAAAGAAAAGAAAATAATAAATAACAAAATATTTGTGATAAGTCTATGTTTACAATTTTTTAGGCAATTGTTAATTATACTCTCGAAAGGCCAGGAAAAAGTATTTTAACCTATACAGCCTCGTCTGACATACAATATTTCTAAGGGTTTCCATTTGTTTTTTCGGGGGTTAAAAAGTCTTTGTTGGTACCTACCTTTTTTAAACATCAAAACAGTATAACCCAGATAAATTAAGAATGTTTCATCTACCTAACGTGTAATTAGCAGTAAGATACGTATTTAACGGATAACATTATAGCACTAGTTGGTTATATGTATAAAACTCACGCGTGCATAATACGTTGCATTATGAGCCTAAAAGCGGTTTAACAAAATCCACTTTATGAGCAACTGTGAAAAAAAAAATATGTAGGTATCCTTACTAATATTATAAATGTGAAAGTAACTGTGTCTGTCTGTCTGTCTGTCGCGTTTTCACGCCTAAACCGCTGAACGGATTAAGATGAATTTTGGTACAGACATTGATGTGACCCTGGAGAAGAACATAGGCTACTTTTATCATGATTTTGTTCACAAAACAATAAATATAAGACGAAAATTAGTTTGACTTTGACAGCTGTCACTTTGACAACTGTCACTTTGTCAAGTGTCACTTTGACATCTGCCATAATAATATGTCACTTTGACATTTGTCATATTATTATGTCGCTTTGACATCTGTCATATGTCACTTTGACCTCTCTAAATGTCAGTCTGATTTTGAAATATGAGGTTCACAACGTTTTCGGGGGTGCTGATTTCGAATCCAGGATCTGTTTTCAGATCAAAGTTACTATTGACATCTGTCACATGTCACTTTTATTTTGGAGTTAGGTTTTCCGGGTTAATAGGTATTTTTTATTTAATATATGAGATAAGCATTGAAAAAAAGACTCCATGTAGTAATTTTACGCGGACAAAGTCGCGGGTAACAGCTAAATAAATAAAACCATAACGCGAACGTAGACGCGGGCAACAGCCAGTAATGTATAGCTTCGTTAAGAATTTCGGGATAAAAAGTATCTTATGACACTCCCAAATGAATTAAATATCCAAGTTTCATTCAAATCGGTCCAGTAGTTTGGGAACATTTTCAATGTAATCAAACAATGAAATGTTTCTTCATTACAATATTAGTAATGAAGTTATATACCGGTTCATCTACCGGTTCCGTATAAAAAAATAAAATTTCTCTCTTATATGTATACCTATACCTACTCTTTCATAACTATTATAGTAAGGGTACCTGTCACCTGCCACTATAATTATTAAAAACTAAATAATGCGTAAGAATAAAGGGAAACTCCTTAAAAACAAGTTTTTCATAAAACTTAATTGTCAACTAGCGACCCGCCCCGGCTTCGCACGGCTATATTATGCATGTATTATACAAAATATAAACTTTCCTCTTGAATCACTCTATCTATTAAAAAAAACCGCATCAAAATCCGTTGCGTAGTTTTAAAGATTTAAGCATACATAGGAATAAATGGTCAGAGAAAGCGACTTTGTTTTATACTATGTAGTGATCTGTAAAACCATTCATTTGTTTGTGTGTTTTGTTATTAGATTTTTAACAACCTTTTAGTGGCCTATTAGGTACCTTATTTTCTTATTAGATAAAATGATCTCTGTATGAAACCGGTTACGTAAAACGATATTTTTTTCCTTAATAGTAACTGCTAACGTAACTACGATTTCGTAGACGACCGAAGGGTTTAAACATTTGGCCCTACTTGTTCCCCGATACCTAGATGGCGCCACGCGTAAATTTAGATCGCGCTAGCATTGTGTCACAACGTTTGATAGGGGTGAGTTTACATTTCTGTAGGCAATCACTCTTTCGATTTAGAGGATGTATTTGTAATTTTTGAAGCGCAACTTAAATGTTGGGCATAAAACTAATTATCCGGGGTTTCCCTATGGTCATACTATATTGTCACATTAGTATGATTACAAAGACTGTAACGATATCCTTATGATCATACTCACATGTCTGCACTTTCTGTAGATAAACAAATGGCAGAACATTGATAGAAACATTGAACATTGATAGAAAGAATAAGGAATAGCTGTCACACTTCACGACTTGGTGACATCTACTCGGTGATGTGGGTACACAATAATTTATTTATTTAATTATGGGACAACGAGAAATAGTGCACCCTTGTGGTCCCATTAATGGGACAAAATCCTGGGACTATGAGAAAACAGCGATCTAAATGTAAGGTTTAGGTAAAAATTAGGTAATTTTAATCATAATCCTAACTTCATATTAGTTTATTTATTTGTATGTTTGTTCCCTCTTCGCGGTCAAAACCGATTTAAATGTAAGTGGTAGTTTTAAAAATGAAGAAAGACTTATGGTACCTTTGATCCCGAAATTCCCGCGGCATCGGAACTTCCGCGAGAAAAACTACGAAATAAATTGGTAATATTTAACAACCGGCTTTGAGATTCTTGGGAATGCTGTTTTTGAAAATGGTTAATGCGCCATCACGCTAAGCACCCAAGGTGTATCGCACCTAGCCCAACTACCAGCTGTCTATTTTCTGTACAGCTAGTAATACAATAACATGAGACTATTGAGAAAACCTTTGTACCAACATTGCGCCTTTTTACCATGATTAGTCTTTTCTACCAAACACGGTAATCCGAGCGTAAGTCGCTGCGCTTAACTTTCATACTGACTAAATAAATCTTACCAAGAAATTATATAATTCATTTCGTCATTCAATAAAATATTTTAACATTATTTTAGACTATTCAATAAACTAAAGCGAACAAATTACTAGTAAGGTAGGAAAATTGTTAAAAATTAATTGTAAATGTTTACTTCTTTGGTGCGATGATTCCTTCCAATTGAGCCTTAAGTTGAGCGTTAGTTTTCTTCAAAGCGAGCAATTCTTCTTGATGCCGTTTCTCCTCAGCAGCTCTGAGTTCAGCAGCTCGTCGCTCCAATTGTTCAGTCTTCTGTTTCAATTCCATACTCGTTTTCTCTAAAGCTGAACGTTCAGCTTCTAACTTTGCAACTTGGTCCATAAGGTCGGATTTACCTTGTTCAGACTGCAATGCCTTTCTCATGCCAAAAGCGATCGAACTGCAATACAAAGTCTGATAAGCCTCCATTGTGATCCTAGCTTCATCTCGCACTCTGAGCAATAACAGTCCTCTTTCTCCACAATTTATTGTCACCTGTCTTATAAGTTCGTCGAAGCACTGAGTGTAAAGTTGCCTACGTACCGGACATATACCAGTCTCCCTCGCTTGTCGTTGTTGAAGACGAGTATCGAGCATCTCTTGTAGGTTTATCACGTCCAGTCTTGTTGCTGGTGTCGAAGATATCTTTTGTGTCCATATCTGTCCATCTTCCTCCCACTCTTTAGGCGGTAGGATGGCATTCAGTATCTCTTCAGTTTCTCTTTTAGCTTCTGTAGGAACGCATGGTTGAATAGAAGCGGCTTCGCGTGGGGATATCGCTTTCTCCGGTTGCTTAGTAACGAGCACCGGATTATCGTATCGCACTAACGTTTCTTCTGCAGAAATTGCAGATCTTTCTCCCATTTTATTTATATAATTTCCTACGAATCGTCTTAAATAGAACACCTAAAACTACAAAGAGAAACACTTTGACGTGACTGTGACAAGCTGTGACTACACCGCATGTAAATAAAAAGCAGTTTGTTATTACCATGGCGACGAACCATTTACCTATTTAGATTTTGCATTGATATCCGTGATAGCCCCTCTTCACGATGGGCCATTATAGTGGCCCACTTGCATGGGCCAGCATGTGGAAAGCGTAGTGGTGACTGATGGCTTATGGTTAGTGGGCTGGCGCCGGGATGGCCACGGTGTCGGTTTTTCGGTCGCACATCAAAGGAATTGGGCCAGCGATGGCGGTACACATCTACACGTGGCCCATTCCTCAGTGAGTGCTCGAACGTGGTTGAGCGTGGACGTTTGTACTTTGTCCTAATTTTCACTTTTTGTTTTCAATTACTAATTGAAAATAAAAATGAAAGAAATATTGCAAGCCCCAAGCTTAGTAACTAGACTTGTGTTATATGTGCTAGACAACTGATATACCTACTTCTTATATAGTACTTTTCTTTTGTAAATATATTCTTTTAATACATAGAGACAACCAGATAACAGACAAATATCTAAGCATAAATACTTGTCTGAAGCGGGAATCGAACCCGTAACCCTATGTTTGGCAGTCCGGCATGGTGACCATTGTCGAATATGTGGCCTGACAATGAAATTATAATTTTTTTAGAACTATATCACATAAACAACATAAAGATAAAAAATAAATGTATTTCCACATTTATTTTATTCAATGACTAGGATTATGAAGCCGACATTTTTATTGGTATTTCTCCTACAACCGCTGCCTGTCCAAAAATATTTGGACATTTTGTGCGGTTCGTATTTAAAAAAATATATTTAAATACATAGAATATCAATTATATTATAAATTATTAAATTATATTGGTATGTGGTGTATAGAAATATTGCCGAAGCGGTTAATGCTTCCACGTCCATCTCGAACCATCTCCAATTCACAACTGAATGCGGCCATCGTGAAGTTGCGCTACAACCATCGCATGGCTATCCGATGGCCATCTCGATGGGCCAGTGGTGGACTATTCTGAAGAGGGGCTATTACTCATGTGCTTAAGCCACATTAAGCCACTAAGCCACATGAGTAAATATCTTTATTTACTCATGTGACTAAGCTTGTCCATGTCCATATAGTCCAGTAACATTACAGTGTGCGTTAAATCCGGTAGTTCTGATTTTTTGCAGACTTGTTTATAATGTTACCCTAATGAATTATCCAAGTTTGTGACCTCGAGCGGCGAACGCAACTTTGTCAAAAACCGAAAAAACCGCGAAATAACCGGCATTTTCTCAAATTTCGGCGATTATAATCCACCTAGGGAATAGTTTTTAAAAAAGCTTTCTTAGTACGATTTTATAGTAGACTTGCTATAACATGATACTAGAACTGTCTTGTATCAACCCTTAAAGTTTTTTGATTTTATTATAAAAACGGTTAAAGCTACAACAAAAATTGTCTATGACTAATATATTTTTCGTCAAATTCTCTATATTAATTGTCTTAGAAGTATGTTGATAGGACTTATAATTTTCAAAATATGCTTACTTTTCTTCCAATTAAGCCAGTGAAAATGGACACAAAAAAAGCTAAACATAGGATAAGCGCATGTTATACATTTTTAATATGTAATTAGACCCTCCGAGAGTAGTCTAGATATCTGAGTTTGCATCCTTGAAACCCTGGGCTACTCCCATGGTGCTCCGAAATTCTGGCACGTGTTCAAATTTTTTAGGAAAAACTACCCTTTGGATACGTGTTTCAGGTATCTTTGTTTTATATTTTTGTAAAAAGTATGTAACATGTGCTTTTTCTATGTTTAGCTTTTTTGTGTCCATTTTCACTTCCTTAATTGGAAGAAAAGTAAGCATATTTTGAAAATTATAAGTCCTATCAACATAGTTTAAAGACAATTATTATAGAAAATTTAATGAAGAACATATTGACCCATATGTTCTTACGTATTGACAGTTTTGTTGTTGTACCTCTAACCGTTTTTATAATAAAATCAAAAAACTGAAAGGGTTGATACAAAACAGGGTCCAGAGGTGAAACTTTGAAAGGCTTAATCTTGGAAACTATTGCGTTTACAGAGACAGTTCTAGTATCATGTTGTAGCAAAAATAGTCTACTTTAAAAACGTCCCAAGAAAGCTTTTTCAATAACTAGTCCTCTAAGGCTATAACCGCCAAAATTTTTAAAAATACCGTTTTTTTTCGCGGTTTTTTTTCTATTTTTGACAAAGTTGCGTTCGCCGCTCGAGGTCACAAACTTGGATTATACATGAAGCCAACATTATAAACAAGTCTGCAAAAAATCAGAACTACCGGATTTAACGCATACTAGCCCGTACATTCAGACGACCAAGTTACTGGACTAATGGTCAGTGCTAAGACAATTTACACACAACCATTTTTCTTTCTACATTGTATTACCATATGAGTGCAATACTCTGTTAACGGGTTAATGTGGTTATCAATTTTTAAAAATGTGCGGAAGAAGTGTAAAAATGTGATCCATTATCCAATCCAATCCAATCCCAGTAAATTTTAGGTGTTTATTTATTAATAAATAAATATATTCAAGGGTAACTTCCTATTTCCGTTATCGTTTTCGTTTTCTAGAGTGTTCCACTCGGGATTAAAATACTTTATCCTCGGGCTGCGTACTTTGAATTCGCCGCTACGTTGATGATTCTCTAAAGAATATCTTTTTACGCTTGGGATTATACTTCTAGAATCCTTGACTCCACTTTGGATTCAATATACCTTACTCGAGAGAAACAATCTACTATTTAAAATGATTCAAACCGCAATAATAATACCTTAATTTACAGATATAAACCTCACTGGTGGAGCCAAACAAAACATGCCTTCACTGTCAAAGTTAGTAAAAATCATCGAGGAGGAAAATAAGGTAGGCACAATAAAGGAGTTTCTAACGTATTTGGGCACATTTGTACTCGTACATGGGCTGTTTTCCTCAGCTAGACGTTTTGAGTTGGGTCCATTTTTCATGACGAAGTAGGCTTGTCCAGCACCTACTACGGTTCGATCCCTAGTTTGGGTAATCACGTTTTCAAAAATCTAATGGAGTACTTCTATTTTATGTCAAAATCGGGCCCGCAACTCGTTTCAACATTGTCGCTATCTCATAAAGTTAAGAATATAGCTCAAGGCCCGTTTTAAAAATTCACTCTGTATAGTCTGTGACATAAACTAGTTTTTAACCGACATCAAAAAAAGTTCTCAATTATTCGTCTCGTATTTACCTTTTTTCCACGGGATCGGAACTTAACTACTTAGTATCCATTATTGTTGGCGATTAAAAATACCTGAAGTGCAGAAAATGTTACAATCAGATCTGGTTCTGTAGTTTGCAAAAACAATATTTAAGAAATAATTATTAGTCGTACGTAAGTATAAAGTACCTGCAATGTGTTTGGGCGAAATGTTTCTAATACGAGAGGGGGTTGTTCTAGACGTGTCGTCGCGAACAACTTTTGTTGTATGACTTTTGGTTTGAACTTTTATCGAAAACTTTGCTGTTGATACCTTATTTACGGTTTTTTTTGGGAATAAGGTTATTGTCCGTATGATTCTGCGTATTTAAATCATTTTTTCGCGCCCGCACCTGTGTATATAAGATTATTAATATGATTGTATCTTTTTTTTTTAATATTACCTACTTCACTATGTTTTTCTAGGGACGGTTTGCAGTAGCCAACTCCTCAATAAAGACCGGTGACACCCTACTCGTGGACAGCCCTTACGCTGCATGTCTGCTTTCTGACTACTACGGCTCACATTGCTTGCACTGTTTCAAAAGGTAAATAGATCAAAGATATTTAAACAAAAACTTTTTATCGCCCATTGTTAGTTTTCGCCTAACCTAACCCAACCATATTTTATATACAGATTAGAAGACCAAGAAGATTCAGCGCCAGTGTGGTGCCCTAAATGTTCAGCTGTCGCATTCTGCGGCATTCAGTGTCGGGACATTGCTGTTTCTACGTATCATACATACGAATGTCCTTTCTTAGATCTTTATATTGGTAAGCATCTAAGCTGTCTAGTACATCCTGACATAGGTTCTAATGAACGAGAAATTAAAACGTTCTTACGTTCTGACTCTAACAATGTAACCGAATTAGAACCTTATGCGCATTCTTCCCTTGTCCAAACACCAAGTGTACACAATTCGATAATCTTGTTATCACTATTTAATTAGCAAGATATTTTTACCTACGACTGTTCTTGTTCAAGGCTCCGGCATGTCAATTTTAAGCCACATCGCTCTTCGCATGGTAACTCAAGCAGGACTAGACACAAGCCTATCTATACACTCGAAACATATCAACACCGAGACCAAGTCAGTTGAAGGATCCGTCATCAATGACATCGAAGGTGTTTCAAAGAAAACTAAAATGAAAAGCAGGAAAGAAAGACTGAATCGAGCTAAAAAAGGATTAAAAAACTTTGCCGACAAAAATATAACGGAAGAAGCAGAAATCAAGGAAGATAACAAGATTGAAGATAAAATGAGTTTTGAAGATAAATTAGAACTGAAAGCGGCACAAATCTACTCGCTGTGTACTCACTCAGAGTTACGGAAAGGAGAAGACCATCTGAAGAGGATCGTCATGGGAATGTTCTTGACTGAGTGCTTAGTCAAAGGAGATTTCTTTAAGAAATGTCAACGAGATAATCTGGAAAAGGGTAACCAAATAAATTGTAGCATAAACTTAGCGACGAGACGTGAATCAATGAATTGTTTTATTAATATGAGTCACTCGCAGTAGACGCAGCGTCCGATGCAGAGATCTATTCACGTACATAGGTAATTGAAATAGTATTTCATAAGAAAATGATAATACAATTAAATATAATATTTCAGCAAAAATAGCGATATGCGAGTTGATAGTCCGCAACTTGCAACTGCTGCAGTTCAACGCGCACGAGATATACGAGACTCTGCGGGGAGAGCACCAGTTCAAAGGGTCCAAGTCGATATACATTGCAGTGGGGATTTACCCTGTTGGAGCACTCTTCAACCACGAGTGTTATCCAGCAGTGGGAAGGTAAATACAATAACACGATACCCTTACAGAAGAGCATAAACAGGTCGAAGTCAATACACAACGTAGGTAGTAAGATTCTACACAATCTTGTTTAGTCAGGGTACTTTATGTGACAAACTGAGAAAAATAAAGGTGGACGCTACCTACAACATCTTGAGGCAAGAACAAAATATTTTTTCAGGTAGGTACATCAAAAACATTATACAGTTTACTGGACGGAAAATTAATGATGGTCAACTAATTATAATTTTTAAATCCAGTAAAATTCAGTACCTAGTTTGTTTTTGTTGAGTGGTTTCCTACTATTATAGAGGCTTATTTATGTACCTTTTATGAATATAAGCGATTGTGTAAATTCCGTCAGATACTTTACCGGTCGCGACATAGTACTAAGTGCGACACGTCCACTGGCGCCCGGCGAGATGGTATCCGAGAACTACGGGCCGCACTTCATGACGCGCAGCCTGCGCGAGAGACAGCGTGCGCTGCGCTGCCGATACTGGTTTCAATGCCAATGCATCGCCTGCGAAGAGGATTGGTCCACGTTGAAGCAGATGAAAGACGATTACGTCTTCTTGAGGTACACATTTCTTGCTGATAAATTCTATGTTATCGCCAAACAACCAACTAGCTGCGTGTCGCTGTCTCACGTACGTTAACGTCGATCCCGCACAAATATCGGAAGAAATAGTATAGCCACAGATCTATTCGCGTACCGCGTGCTCGCAGGAACAAACACAGAATACATAATACTTTTTTCACACCTACAGCACTTTGCTTACGGATTAAAGCCCTATTAACCTCAACCTAAAGCAAGACTTTATTCCCTAGGGAGATAATGTTGTATGAAACTCCCAAGGGAATAAAGTGATTTAAACGTTGAAATTCGTGTGAAAACTCTTGGTTTTAATTTTGAAGGTCTCAGCAAATAGGTTTTATTAATAATAAGTAATTTGATTGGTCTACAAAAATCTAACAGGCCACGATTTATGTTTTTTATTTTGATTGTTACGTTAGGTCTAAGCAAATAGGTTTTGCCTATAATACATACCAAATATTTACTGTCATGCTACCATCTCATTGCAATTGTCCCATTTTTTTTTTCAAATAGGGAACTGGCCACCACAATAATTTACAAAAAATTGGACTGACGGTATGAAAAGTAGAGTATGCACCTCGGGATAAAGCATGTCTTCGTCTTGGGCGGCTTAAACCCCTCGCTTCACTCAGGACTCTACTTAACTTTAAACTCCCTCGCTGCGCTCGGGAGTTAACCGGTGAGTCCCTCGTTACACTCGGGATTCAATATGCCACCCATATCATAAGACATTGCTTTATGCATTTGATGCATAATCTACTATTATTACACCAAACGAATTTCCAAAAATATATTTTTAGTGGGTACTAATCCCTACGTCCGCGCGTCCCCTGGAAACAGACTCGTAGCTCTTGTAGTTTCAGAAATATATTGATAAGTCTTCTACAGCCCGCGGTTTCTTCGCGATATTTTTTTTACAAACCTTATTCCGACAATAACGAACACAAAAAAGAGTGTTATTCAAATTGGTGCAATCTTACGTAAGTTGTGTGCGTACATTACATTTCTGCGATTCATTATTTTATTCAAATATACATAAATTACGTGTCACGTTGTTTGTGCGCGATGGACTCCTAAACTACATAACCGATTTTAATCAAATTTGCACACCGTGTGCAGTTTGATCCAACTTGAAAGATAGGATAGCTTACATCCTAATTTATCCCGATATTCCCACGGGATCGGGAGTTACGCGGGTGAAACCGCCGAGCGCAGCTAGTTATTTATATATTTAACTTATGTAAAAGATAGTCATACACAGATAATCTATTAAGGTATATCGGTATAAAGGCTTGATATAATATTGATAACGTTTTCGACAGGTGTCCAAACTTATCATGCGGGTGGAAGTTCAGAGCAGTTCCACAATCGGTGCCGGATCGATGTGCGAAATGTTTGACAGAGATCGACCCACTACTGGTTAGGGTGAACATCGAAACGGTCGACAGGTGCCTCTTACAATACCAGGTCAGATATAAATAAAATACCCAATATACATTTGCAATAACGAGTTCCTCGTTATTGCAAATGTATATTGGGTATATAGTTTTGCTATGTCCTTCCGTCCATTCGCGGGTTAGCTCAGAGACTATTAGTATTAGTAGAAAGACGTAATTTGGCATGAATATACATATGAATCACTTACTTCCATCCGCCCCGGTGGCTCTGCCCTGGCAACGGCGCAGATGAAAAAATATTATTTTATTATGATACCGCCCTAACACGTAAGGGGGGAAACTAACGATATGGTAAGCTCTAGACTTATTGACTAGTTCTTTGCTCTGAACATGGTCAACTAAGCTGAGATAGTGTTATCTATTATAATTGCTCGGTGCTGGCCGCAGTGTATTTCGTTACAGGCGCCCTGAATAGCATAAATTATTGAATGACTTCAATCATCTAGATTAGATGTTAAAGTCGTTATTATTGTCTCCAATCATCTTGATTAGATGTTAAAGTCGTTATTATTGTCTCCAATCATCTAGATTAGATGTTAAAGTCGTTATTATTGTCTCCAATCATCTAGATTAGATGTTAAAGTCGTTATTATTGTCTCCAATCATCTTGATTAGATGTTAAAGTCGTTATTATTGTCTCCAATCATCTTGATTAGATGTTAAAGTCGTTATTATTGTCTCCAATCATCTAGATTAGATGTTAAAGTCGTTATTATTGTCTCCAATCATCTTGATTAGATGTTAAAGTCGTTATTATTGTCTCCAATCATCTAGATTAGATGTTAAAGTAGTTATTATTGTCTCCAATCATCTTGATTAGATGTTAAAGTCGTTATTATTGTCTCCAATCATCTAGATTAGATGTTAAAGTCGTTATTATTATCTCCAATCATCTAGATTAGATGTTAAAGTCGTTATTATTGTCTCCAATCATCTAGATTAGATGTTAAAGTCGCTATTATTGTCTCCAATCATCTAGATTAGATGTTAAAGTCGTTATTATTGTCTCCAATCATCTAGATTAGATGTTAAAGTCGTTATTATTGTCTCCAATCATCTAGATTAGATGTTAAAGTCGTTATTATTATCTCCAATTTCAGAATTCGGCGCAACTAATGGAACAGTCTCGCGCTGATGATGCGTTCGAGACGTTTATATCAGCAATAGATAGTTTCCACGAAGTAGCACGTCCTCCACATAAAGAGACCCACGTAGCCCAAGAAGCACTCCGATCCTGTTTTGCTGTCCATGGAAACGTTCACAGAGTGAAAGACGCTCCTGGAAATGCTCCTCAAATCCATACGGAGTAGTACCAACAATAATTACTGTCTTTCAGCCCCAAGCTAAACAACTAGCCTTGTGTAATGGTGACTAAACAACGGAAAGAATACTAAAATACTTTTCTTTGGTAAATATGTATAAGGGAAGGTTAATTTGCGTGTGTCAGTAAGTAAAGGTCCTAGACCCGCTGGAGTAGCTACGAGATAACGTTCTAGACCTTCCCTTATTTTTGAAATAATTAACGTTTGCATTTGTTTATTTTTAATTTGGTACAGCATGTGGTACAGCTACCAGCAAAAAAGGGTATTTTCGAGAAAAGTTTTAATTACCTAAAATTGTCATAATTAGTACTGTGTAACTAAAAAAATCCATTCAAAAGTACGTCGATGAATATTACAAATAAAAAACTACAATATTTTATACGTAATATTTACTACAATAAATATAATAGCTAGGAAATGGAACCATTTGCCTGAGTGTACAATTTGAGAGTGTTTAAGTTACGAGCAAACAGCATCTTCGCTTACCGAGAACCTATATTTGTCACTTAGTTACCATCAGGTGAGATAGTGGTCTAACAATTATCTATACCATTTAAAAATTTAATTTAATAATTCAATGATAGGTAGGTAGGTATAGTAATTGTTATGGTGTACCAATTGGCAATAACCCGTCAGATCGCGTCAGGAACTCCCGCATCCGGGGCAGCCTTCATGTCCGAGACATTGCAGATAAATTGCAAGAATGTCGCCTACGCTGGTACGGTCACGTCTTGCGAAAACCGGCTAGTTACGTGGGGAACAAATGTCTTGCCATGGCGCCTCCGCCGGGCCGTGGCAGACTGGGTAGACCCAAGAAGTGCTGGCTTGACGTCGTAAAGGGTGATATGCGTGCAAATGGCCTTACTAACCAGGATGCCGAAGATCGTGCGAAGTGGAGGCGTAAAAGTAGGAAAGCGGACCCCGGGCTCCTGAGAGGGATGCAACCGGGAACATCGCTCGGATGATGAGATGACCAATTGGCAATAACCCGCGTAGTGCCACTTGATACTTATATTATAATTATTTTGTAGTAGGCCAATACATTCACATAAATAAATAAATACTAAGATACTTAATCACTACATACATAGGAATGAATACAAAAATAAATTCTTCGAAACCTAATCCAATTAAAAATAACAATTATGTAATTAATTATAATTAATTAATAATAGCATGATGTTTTCAATTTCAAAAATGGGCATTCGTGTATTTTTTGTTCAAATCTTAACAATGTAATTCACAGTAATTATTTTTTATTATTATTTATTTTACCAAATAAATTATTAAAATAAAATAATAAAAATACAAATCCTTTTGCACTTGCAATTTGAACTAGGTTTAGTATGTTCTCTTTTATAAGTTATTTAATTATTTTCTTTTTATATGTAAACAGTAGATGCATTAATTTATATAAATAAATTGTTATTTATTCACATCGAAGGTGGCAAGGTGATTTGGACAAATTTCTGACATTTTAGCAATCCGTTGCACAAGATCACGATCAGTGGAAGCGGAGTAGAGAGGCCTTTTCCCTGCAGTGGAATACTACAGGCTCATAATAAGTTATATTCTAGCCAACTATTCATATAAATGAGAAAATAATGGAATAGTTACTTATAATAAAAAGACAATAATAATAATTTTTGCAAAGTAAAATCTAGTAAATACCTTACAAAAGCTTTTTTTTTAATCTTTGAAGGGAACAAAAGATCTGCCGAAATATTTTGGTGCTCTTAGGAAAGGCTTTTAAAAAGTAATACTATTGATCTTTATAAAGAAATAGGTACCTACTTATCAAAGTCGATTTTATTTAAATTATTTTATAAAATAACCACGTTTATGATGATCCTATCACAATGTATGTCTGTCAATCTGTATGTAATAGTATTTTTTTTAATTTTGTTTAAATAAAACATGCATTTTATGTGATAATGATGGAGTTTTAAAACTTGAATTCAATGAATCCGATCATTATTTTTACGTTATTAAATAAACTAGTAGCAGGTATCTATAGCGGAGAACCTAATGGGTAGGACAGCAACCGGTTCCGAGGCGTTTGGCTTGTTTATATAGATGCTCCAGGTGCGGCGTTCCAAGTCGAAGATACCTGCATTTACAGAACAGCTATACTTAGAAACATTCGCAATTTACGTCGGAGGTAGTCGGCAAATGCAAAAAAAAACAATTTACATTACAAGTTACACTGGACATGTCAAACAAAAAATTTCACTGAACCGACAGAGCGGGGTGTTCTCGCATGTGTTTAATGCGGTTTTGGTTTGGTTTTGCTAAAATTTTAGACAAATCATCTCAAGTGAAACATAAAAACTGAGTGCCAATTTATTGGACAAAAATGGTGTTTCTATCACCGCAATTGGGATAAAAAGTCGGAAGTCTGTTTCTTTTAATTTATGAATACTATCTGGGATAGGATTACCTGCAGCAATAGTTTTGATGACAGTGTCAGGTTTATTCTGGAACACTTGGAAGTCGGTGCCGGTGGTATCGGAGATAAGGTCGGCAACATCATCGCGACTCCTGGGAGGGGGGTGAGAGTTGATCGCCTTCATACGAGCCTCGGAGCTGTCTATGATAGCGCCAATTACCTCCTTTATGTTGATTCGAAGATACCTGAATTTGACAGGATGATAGTTATAAACAATGGCAAGTCCAATAAGCTTACTAACCCTCACTAATAAATAAGGTAAGTACTACGGATCAAGATTGCCTATAATCTGGGGGATTCTATATAATAAACTTTGGAAGCAGTACCTACTTCCGGAAGATCTTGCAGGCATGTGTGAAATCAAACCGTAGCCCGACGATTTATTGAAAGCAATTGTATGGGTAGGTATATGAGTTTAACCTCAGAAAACACTTACATGTTAAAATGCACCAACGGGTCCTTGTCATACTTCTTGATATTCAACAACGAGCGTTTATTCTTTAGATCAGGAGCTATTTCGATGTTGTACAGCTGTCTACCCCCAACGGCATCAGACCAGATCATGTTGACTGAGAACCCGTTTCCAATGCCTAGATCATCGTCGAGGAGGATGCGTTCGGTTTCAGCAAAGTTTCGAGCGCTCAACAGCTTCCTTGTGATGAACGTACGAGCTGAAAATCACAATATTCATTTCCCTAAAACGTCTGTTTAAAAAGTAAATTATACAAAGTCTTCTATTCATTAGTGGGTGCGTTTTAAAGACACACATTTTAACTTAGTTTTTAAGACGATTCGATGTAATATCATTGGATCACATGCAAATGATTTCAACTGAATTATGTAATGTTGATCTTTGACTATCGTGTTTCACCCACACAAGCCTCTTAGTATCGAAATATAAAGTGTGCTCTGTGTTATTTCAAGGATTTCAGCCATCTACTATACCCATACCAAGTTTCATCATTAAACTGTCGGATGAATAACTTTAGTAACTTTTGAACTTACGTGTGTTCCCATATTTGAGGGCGTAAGGGCTGAGGGTGTTAATGGAGAAGACCAGCCCGTTCTCGTTGAAGCCCATAGTGTAGCCAGGCATGTGGCCCGCGTAGCACAAAGACGAGAAACGTTCTTCAGTTGCCTGAACACATTACAATGCATTGGTAGGTATATCACTATGAGGTATTTATTTATGTTACAGGTTCTTACAGAACTCAGAGACATCCCATTATATTTGAATAGATGATACATGAACATACAAAACTATTATATAACAAAAGGTCCCACAGTGTCGCGTTTCGGAGATAATACTATGAGCCACTTAAGTTTAAAAGAAATCACTGAGATACGGCCAAGCCGAATTGCTTCGAAGACACTTTAGGGCATCATGTGATAGCATGAAATGAGGATAGACTGTCGTCTGTTCCTTATTCTTTAACAAATCGAACCACACATTTGTAGTTGCCGTTACTAACCCAAAGTATCAGACAATGTATACTCACCCCTTTCTCCCTATCTTCAGGGGTTGGTATGATATGAGCGGACATTATGTAAAAGTGATTCAGAGTTTCAGCAAACGCATCCTCCGTATGTCCCAGCACAGTCTGGAACAAACAAAAAACTTTATTGCACGGCTCTACGCTAGCACCGGTGCCGTTTTGGGCACTGCTGAGGAAGTAGATATAGCTGGTCATAGCTGTCTCCATATTTTTGCGCATCTATGTGTCAGTGATATCGACTGTCAAATGGTTTATAATAAATTGAAATTGCTACTGCATGGTGAAAGGAAAAAACTGGACACAAATGCAAAAACTTAAGTAACTAACAATGTATGCCTATGAAATATGTCAACACAAATACTCCATAGACGCTTTGCTATCGTTAAATGTGAAACAATGTTAGTTCAATCAGTAATCAGTTCACGATAGCTTACAGACACGCAACACTAACCGACTTCGCTTACCTGAATGAAGGTAACGATACTGGCCGCTAATAAAACCCTCCCCTTCGATTTGTTTTCAAATACGAATATGTTTTTAATATCCAAGAATTTGAGTAGGCTTTAGACGTTGTCTTGGAGACGGAAGAGGATTAAAGTTATAGCTTAAAAATACTTTACCTACTAGAATTCTACACCATTGTTATGGAATGTAAAAGATAATTATTTGAACATCATGTCTGGGAACAATTTGATTTTTGTATTTGGATATCTGTTAAAGGATTGTTAAGTTTCAAAGTGACGCTTTTTTCACCGTAAAACCGTGGTCGTAGGTCGATTTTTTGGCAAATAGCGTACGATCAATTATATTTTCTAATCCAATAATATTGATGATGTAAACGTGTTTAGAACTGACAAGAGTGAGAAGAGTGAATGACCTCGCACTCTTCTCACCAATTCTAAAGGCTTAAAGTTCTAAAACTGCTTAAACCAAATGCGGATATACAGTCATAAATACGTAATAATATAATGATAATAAGCAAATTGTTAGAAAATTCATACATACGTAGCTTAGTAGTTGAGAAATTATGTTACAGATCCACAGATTACAAAATAACATTACAATACGATATTCTACTTTTTGTCTATGATTAAGGTAATATTAACAAGAAATGATAGAGTGTCTTACATTCCTATCGTTATGCAGCAATATGGAACTGCAGCCGCCGGTGTCGTTCCTCGGGATGTGATTGTCGTTCACAGTATCGATCAGGTCGTCCATCTGCAGCAGGAACAGCTGGAACACAGGTTCAATCATCAGTCTATGCTTTAATGATACCATGTCATTATTTACACTAACATATTCTTTACGATATACAATATCGTGTACCAATGAAGAGTTCCTAATACGAAAGAGGGTTGTTATAGACGATATTTGACTTTTTATAAAACGAAAACTGTTTTTTGGGAAAAACGCCACTCATATTTAAAATAGTAGTCCAAGTTCAATAATCAAATAAGACCCCAAGGTCAATGACCTCGAATTCCAAAAAAGCTGATTTTTGGATAAACATCTACGAAAACTATATAAATAAATATCATCATCATATCAGCCTATACACGTCCACTGCTAGACATATAGACCAGGGCCGAAGCCTTCAAAAATGATAAAAAATGAAAAAAAATCACAGTAGGATGAAACCCATTAGAAAAGGAAGGAAATATGATAAAAATGAAAGGAAAAATAAATTACGGTCGATCCGAGTTCGGGAAATTAATTTAATTTAAAAAAAAATCGATTTTCTCGATCGGTTTTATGTAGGATGAAACCCTTTCCTAATGGGTTTCATCCTACTGTGATTTTTTTTGGTTTCAAAAATTATCGACCCTGGTCTAATAGGCCTCCCCCATACGACGCCACAAACACCAAACGCCATGCGGCGCCTGAGCCGCCTCCATCCACCGACTACCAGCGACCGCCACAATGTCGTCGGTCCACCGGGCAGCTGGTCTTTCAACACTCCGTTTCGCGTTGCATCGCGGCCGCCACTCGAAAACCTTTAATCCCTAGCGGTTGTCAGTTCTGCGAGCTACATGACCTGCCCATTGCCATTTCAGTTTAGTAATCCTGAGAGCTATGTCGGTGACTTTCTTCTACGGATTTTCGTATTTCGGATTCTATCACGTAGAGAAACTCCGAGCATAGCTCTCTCCGAACGAGGCCTATAGTCAGCGACCACGCCACGGATCCGTATGTCACATTGGTTGAAAACCTTCGTCTTGAAGCTCTGTGGTCTTTGTGACGAGAAGATATTGTAAATGAAAATGTATGTGTTTAAAACGGGAATCGAACCGGCAACCTTCTTCATCACAATCACAAAGGTTGACGAGTTGGATGGAGAAGTAATTTTAGATTGTGTGAGAGGACAATAGACTGACCTGATAGAAGGGTACGTTAGCACCGTCAGCAACACCTTGGATCTCCTTCACGTAGTAGGGGAACTTGTCGTTCATGTTTGCCAACGTGGCGTCGTAAGCCGCTCGTCCCGCTTCCGTCTTGTACTCGCGCTCGAAGCCCCGTAGGTTCGCATAGCTAGCGATGAAGCTCTTGATCAGGCACGAGAAGGTGCGACCCTATATAATCGTACTTATTAAAATTTTATATATATGTTGAATAATGTGTATTTTAATATTTAAATAAGTTCGTCATGATGATGGTTTTTTAAGTTTAACTCAACACTTTGTTTTGACCGCAGGCTCTCAACAAAAGTACTTTTGACTAGGTGTTGTGACTAAACCTAAACACGCTTTGGGCCCTACGAGTCAATATTTTATCGAGATAATACGTATATCCTGATAATAGTATTTTTGACTAAGAGTGTCAGTTAAATTACCAATGATTTTCAGACAAAACTACTTTTGACTGTTGTGTTTATTTTCGTTAAAAGTTTGACAGATTATTTTTTGTTTCGACTGTAACTTAGTACGAGTATCATACAAAATGTAGGTAATTATGCCTTTTTGCCAAGTTTTGTACCCGAAATGTTACCACAGTCCTTGATTATTGTATTATAATATTTTATAAGATAAATTTGAGCCAAGGTTGGAAACGATCGTCGATAATTTTCACTTTTAATAATTTTAGGATCATCAACGTATAATATGAATTCTGAATACTTAAAAACCTTAGAGACATCATTAATGAATATGTTATAAAGCAGCGGACCCAAATAGAATCCCTGAGGAACACCCAAAAGTGGAGTCGAAAGAATGGACAAATTGGACAAAACCTTTTACGGCAGCAGTCTGAAAATGTCCATATTAAGATAGCCCCTGTTAATAACTAGCTGTTAGCTTGCTGGTACGTATAAGTAGGTAGGTATAACTAACCACATCGTATCCGACATCATAATGAGAACCTGTGACGTAGATGACAGGCACCGTCTTCCGTCGGCCGATAGGCTCGTCTGCCAACGTTACACCTGAAACATGACAACACGTGCATCGTAAAATACCTATGGTATTTCGATCTTTTTTTTTCGTTTCGTCTTTTACTTTTATTATCGGTTCCCCCAGTCCAGGGGATCGATAATCGTGAAAAAATTCTTCGACAGGGGGACCGTTTTCCGTAGGGGGACCGTTAGAGGGACCGTTAATCGTGAACCGAAATGATATGTAGGTCAGGTATGTTACATACAAAACGTCTTTAGTCGAAATCAATAACTATCAGTTACCAAACGTTAAACCGTTTTGTGACAGTTTTGCTATTGGAAAGATGTCAGAAAAACATCATTTTAACCACCGGTAGCCGATAGACAAAATTATCGATTTTTCACTTATTTATTTTCTTACTTTTATTTTTATATATTTTTTACCTTTACTAATATTTTATAGATGAAAGATTTGATAGTTTGTTTGAATAAATAGGCTCCGAAACTACTGGACCAGTTTTATGAAACTTGGTTAATTTAATTGAACTTGGATACATTGATTAATTGAAAGGGACATAGGCTAAGTACTTTTTATTCCCATAGGATCGGAAGCTACGCGGGTGAAACCGCGGACCGCTGCTAGCTAATTATAAGTACTGTGACTACTTTCGCGCCTCGTTAAAAATAATAATTACTAAAATAAGTACTAATTTTTTTTTACTAAAACAAAAAATCAAATATCTACCAATAACAATAATAATGAAGTAGATACATTACTGGCAGTCACGCGGACTTGGTTTTAACACAGACAATTAAAATATACCAAAAAAAACACCCACACACACACACCAATCAACCTTTAATGGCAACACAAAAATATGTCTTTATTACTATTTTTATATAAACTAGTCGAACAACTGATTACCTATAGGTAGAACTACGTGAGTTGGTAACTAATTTTGTTTTACATTTTTTAGAACGTAACTACAAAATGAAGACTGAGCGAGCATTATTTAGCGGGAACGAAATTAAGATAACATTTTTACCAAAAAAAAATTTATACTTGAGATCGAAATGTATTTCCTTGCGCATAATTTGTAAAGAAGATCATTTCCAACCTTCTTAAAGCCTAATGTGGCGACAAATTATGCGAGGCGCAGCCTTAAGAGGACATTTTTTTTCACTTGTTTTCAGGTCGTGTTATTGAAAAAAATATGTATATTGGGGTAGAACACGAAAAAAATAGACGGGGGTTGAAACGGGGGTTTGAACCCGGATGTTACTCACCGTTCAATTCTCTCATAATAACGGTCACTATAATAATGAATGAATGTCGTATTTTATTGTAACAATATAAACCCGTCGAATACTGTCAAGCACTGCGCGTGCGCCGCGCGCCGGTCGCACTGCGAACTCTACTAAATATAAACGTTATAATATACCTACCCATTATACACGGACAACAATTTCACACTGACACTGGATGTTTAAACAACTCATTTATCAAATAGATTATCTTATATTAAAATCAATCATTAGTCTCGCAAATAATTCAAAAAAAGTTCGACCTATTTTGATGTCATTTTTTGTGCGTTTATGAGAATTTAGGGATAGTATCTGTTCACAATTTGGTACGTGACGGTTGTAACCATAGATCTAAAAAAAAATTAAGTACTTCGTTCAATAGGTCAACACAGCGTGCGGGAGAGAAAAACATTTTTCATTACTCATACTTAGAAAGTAGGTCTAAATATGCCTGAAGAGCGTGTAGAAAATAAAATTTCCAGCCCTAGGGCTTTCACTTTCACTGACAGCTGTCATGTCAAATTATGGCTTCGCACGACTTGTGCAATCTGCATGTAGCCAGTATCAGATCATTACGCATTAGGAACTTCAAAAACCTAACCTCCTTGCTTTTTTTTTACACCAAAGAATAATAATTATGGCTTGGCACGGCTCATGCATACTGCCAGAGTTTAGTTTTCTTATTTTATTATGTTTCTGGTTTTTCATTTATGATTGTGTATTTTTTGTAAATAACATTTTCTAGACAAACCGTGTTACAAAAACTGTAAGTTAAATCTACAGACTTCGCGTCATTTCCCAATGTTGGATTAACTCATTAATAAAAATTTCTTCCGTAAGTACCGCCGTATTTAAGTATTGAATACAAATAGCAGAAACCTAAAAAAACACTACAATGTATAACCTCTTTGGTCCCAACCTTGTAAGAGGATCAGGTAGTATGGACACATGAGTACCTACTCATGTGGTATGGAGTCTCATAGTCTCATTCACTTTCGTTGTTATGAAGAATTTTATGTATTATTCGTAATGAAAAGCACAGTGTTTACCTCGGGTGAAAGACTCATTAAGTCCCTCGAACTATTAGCGCCCTCGCTACGCTCGGGCGCCAAACTCCGTCTCGGGACTTGTAATGAGTGACTTTCACACCTAGGATAACAATGTACTATTTTATGGAGATTATGGCAAGAAAGAAAAGGATAGCGAATCATTTGTGATTGTAACCGATTTTGATTGACAGGTTAGATAAAATCAACCGCGCTTGGATTTAGCTCCCTAATATTATATTTATTAGATTGCAAAAAAATCCTGGTTAATTAATAGGATATTAGGATTGTGTTCAATTGTTAATTGTTCTGTGAGTGCTTGTGGTGTTTATCAGAAACATAATGGTGAAAACAACATATTTTCGTTGACATTGCCTAAAACGTTTATTTTCGAATTTTACAATAAAAATAAATGCTAAAATAATACATAAAATAAATACTAACTATAATAGCTATCGGGCATATGGACATGTCAAAATAGTTTACGCATTAGGTATCGGGCTGTCAGGTCGTCTATACGCTAGGTGATTTTCTCTAGATGGTTGTAATTGTAACGATAAGATATTTAATATATTGGAAATATGGTCGCTAAAAGGTTACAATACTATATTCTATTGCATTAAAATATGTTGTAAATATTTCATGTATGGAAATTAAAATTATTTGTATGTTGATTACAAGACAAGAAGCACGACGGCCACGCCTGTGACGTCACAGGCAGCGTATACCTGCATCACATCCAGCGTGCATCCAGCATTACGTGTGCATTACATTTCACCGGAAACATAAAACCTCCATAGATCCATAGCCTTCAAATAAGGCCTGTGACGTCAAATGTTAACATGCAACTTGTAAAATTATTTATAAAACATTTTTTTTTTTTTTCAAAAATTATAGTTTTAGTGTGGTTTTAGGTGGGTTTTAGGTTATAAAAAATAAACATTGCAACTTTTATAATATTTACTGAAAAGCTGTCAAGGAGCCAATTATTGGACTTGAGAGATGTTTAAAGACAACGCATACCAGGACAGTTATGATAGTAACAAATATAATATTTATATTATGTTATATGCCCAATAGAGATCGTGGCCGTGGATGGCAACTACTTGTAAAGTCCTCGGATACATTATAATTTAGTTTAATCATGTAATATGTACGTACGTTCTCAGGGAAATACACTTACCTACAATATGATTCAACAGAACTTAAGTTAAACATCAGTGAATTAAACATTTGATTGCGTGAGGTTCCACTGATATTATAATTAAGTAAATAGATTATAAGTTGCCATTGTTGTAGGATTACATTCGCAGAGATAAAATAATTATAGGTAGGTACTACAATAGAGAGTTGGTTCATAATCAAGCGGCGGGAGAATAGAAGGTTGTGTGGGTTCCATTCCCGGATTAAACAAATATTAATTATTTATTTAGACAAAAGAAAAGTATATAAGTACTTAGGTATTATATTCGTTGTCTGCCCACCACAAGCCTAGTTGCTTAGATAAAAGACAAAATAATAAGTCACTGTATAAGATTTATTGCTTTTTGATCATTTTATAACTTTTGACGTGACAACGTCTTATAAATTGGTTTGCCGGGTGACACTTCAAGAAACTGCGTTACGCTCCGCTCACGTTATGCGCTCACAATGAGAGCGAGTGAGAGGCACGCGGGCATGGTTAGCCCGCCTAAGAGCGAGAGAGACAGACATAAAAAGTGAAAGGCACGCGTCCCTTCCACTCGAGCACAGTTGTTGTCACGTAAAACTTTCGCCCGTATACCGACTTTACAGGCAACCAGTTTTTATACAATAAGATGATTCGGTCGCCGCGCTCAAAGCCCGCGATAAAAGCTATGCAATACTGATGCAATAGCTTAATAACGAAAAATATTGAGAAAGTAATTGAAAAATGTTTGTTTACTTAACTGATGAAATTTTAATTGAAAATGTCAATTTTAACTGTTGAAATAAATTACATACCTATTCAAGATGTCTATGACAACTTGTACAATTTAGTACGTACATATTGTACTTGTTTTATCAGAGTATTAGATAGGTACTAGCTGCATCACGCATTTACATCGCATTGGTCCCGATCTCGTAGGTACATCGATATAAAAAGTTGTTTGTGTTACTACCAATTAATTAACCTCTCCTTAACAAAAAAACTTTCTTCTTTGTAATAAGTATAAGTGTAGGATGTAGATTCAGTTGGTTGTTGAATCAGCCCGGATTGTCCAACTTCTGGGCAAAGGCCTTCCCATCTCTTTCCGCGTATCGTTGATAAATACTATAAAAATAAATATACATACGAGTCGAACCTCCTAGTCTTTATTGTTTTCGTCGGTTCAAAAATAAAATATATGGTTCAAAAAGAAAATAGAGAAATAAAAACGTTGACATGTACCTATCAATGAAATGTCATAACACAAAAATATACATAAAACTCGCATGATGTTAAAAACACACCCATCGAGTAAAACAGAGACAACAACCAACCAGTACAATAGAAGAATTCGGCAACAGTTCGGTCAACCGAACTAACAACCGAACTACTGGGACAAAGCTATATATACATGAATAAACAAATGTATATGAATAAAAAACAAAATATGAAATATTTTGCATATTTTATTGTTTATGGTTTATTATTAACGAACTCTTGCCGAATTCTCCTATTGTACTGGTTGTCTGTTATCTATGTTTCATATCTATAAAGCTAAAGAGTTTGTATGTTTGTTTGTTTAAACGCTAATCTCAGCAATGTTGGATAGTCCATTTATCTAGCAAGGCTATAGGGTACTTTTTATCCCGATATTCCCACGGGATCGGGAGTTACGCGGGTGAAACTGCGGAGCATTGCTAGTTTTAACATTAATTTAATTATGTTAGGTAAAGGTTAACAATGATTTATACAATTTTTTTGCATTAAATATGCCTACTATTAAAGATTATTTTAATTATTCAAATATAAATAATTAGCGTCTCTCAGTCTGTGATTACAAGAAACGAAACGCGGAGGCCATGACTGTGACGTCACCTACCTACATTGAGTTACATTTTACCCATAAGGTGAGCTGGCAAAGTATAATTGCCATGGCGTTGAGACCAACACGGGTGAAACCGCGGGTTGTTGCTAATATGTTTGTAAAATGTAATAATTCGTTTAAAATGTTTCTTCCATTTTTTTTTTGTAACGTTCATTATCGTGGGTTTGCGACGGGACATATTCCATAAAATTCACTTCAATCTAGTGTGAGCGTTACACAAAATATGGAACGAAAAACCGCAAGATAAGTAATCCTACTAATATTATAAATGTGAAAGTTTGTGTGTGTGTGTGTGTGTGTGTGTATGTATGTTTGTTACTCCTTTACGCAAAAACCACTGGACCGATTGCAATGAAACTCGGTATCTAAATAGCTGATGACCTGGATTAACACATAGGCTACTTTTCATCCCGATATTCCCACGGGATCGGGACTTACGCGGGTGAAACCGCGGGGCGCAGCTAGTCTCTCTTATAAAAATCTCCCATAATATGATATATATGCGCGTGTGTAATTAATTGTGTATCTGTCTGTCGAAAGGAACTTCGTTCCTAACGCGTGTCCCGCGACACATTTTTTATTTATATTTTGGTAGTATGTATTATTCACTCATTCATTTATTTTTCTTAAATTTAGGTTTTTACAAAAACAAACTGAATACAAAATATATACATCACTATATAAACTTATAAAAAAATTCCATCTAAGCACTTACATACTAGGTACCTAAATAAAATTAAATTTACAAGTCTTAACAATAACGTATAAATTTTGCATATAAAACAGTAAATTATTATAAAAACCTAAACCTAGGAGACCGTCGGCAGCGAAGCAAGGCCCAGACTACCGATGGTTAGGGCTGCAAAGACAGAAACCTTCTTACGATACGTGCCGTATCCAGAACGACTGCCTTTTGAATCTGACCCTTGACCCAACCATCCAGCGAGAGCCTCTTCAGATGTTGATCAAGGCTCTTCGCTATCAGTCCGTTTGCCGATACAACTATCGGAACAATACTCGTCGAATCAACGTCCCACATGGCGGTAATCTCGTGGGCCAAGTCCAAGTACTTAGTTTCTTTGTCCTTTTCAGCCTTTACGAGATTAACGTCATGTGGAACTGTTATATCGACGAGTATTGCCCGTCGCTCCGACCGGTCTACTATCACGATATCAGGCTTATTGGCGACAATAGTCCTGTCCGTGATGATAGACCGGTCCCAGTAGAGCATGGCACGGCCGTTTTCTAGAACTGGCGCGGTTGCATATTGATAGTATGGCACCTCTTGGTCCACGAGTCCATATTTAAGAGCAAGTTGCTGGTGGATGATCCTAGCTACTAGGTTATGTCTGTGCAAATACTCACCATTGGCAAGATGAGAACAACCGGAAATAATATGCCTGAGTGACTCCCCGGGACGGTGGCATGCCCGACAAATATCGACCGTACCGTCCTTCAGGATATACTTCCGATAGTTGTTCGTCATCATTACCTCGTCGGCAATTGCACAAACAAAACCTTCGGTTTCCCCAAAGAGGTCACCAAAACGTAGCCAGTTCACCGAAGCGAGGAAGTCTACATCGGGATCTGTAAGAGCCCGATAAAACCTCCCGTGCAGCTCCTTGCTCTTCCATATGTCCTTGCGGTCCTCGACGCTGAGTATCGAGGGTTTACGCCAATTCTCTTTTGCCAAGGAGAGCGGAGTGAGGTTATTATCCACAGCTACCACATCACAATGCATCCCACTCTCGGATCCGAGAAAATATTCCCTGAGGCTGCACACTTCCCGATTGTGTAGGGTCTTAGCATTTAAAAAGCCTCGACCACCACTCTTTCGGGGAATGTACAGTCTCATCACCGATGAGCGCGGATGAAGCATGCGATGGACTGTCAGCTGTGAACGTACTCTCCGATCCAGGGCGTCAAGCTCAGTCTGAGTCCATCTAATTATGCCAAAAGTATAGATGAGTAAAGGCATAACCCAGCCATTGAAAGCTCGCACTTTGTTGCCACCCGACAAAAGACGTATTATATTATTATATGTATTGTGTATCTAGGATTACTTATGTTTGAATAGGTTCGCAATTAGCTAATTATGAAAGAGATGTATATTTGATAACTAAATACAGCTTTAACTTAATAAGTCCTTGATTTAAATAACTAGTGGGTTTTGTTTGACGCTGCGACTGACGCGGTAAGTGAAATGTTGCGACTTCGATTCCCACCTCGAATAAATATTTATTTATAGTTTATTCTTTAAAATAAATGAACCTTGAACTCGTCCTACGTACCTACGGTCAATGTATCGACTTGGAAGCATTTAAAAAACTAACATTTTAAATTAAACATAATGTTCGGTAGTGTGAGACGCTCCGGCCAGGTATAGTGGGCGGAGATCTTTAGCGATCTCGATGAAGTTATCTAGGAGGTACACTTTAGCGGAACAAATTAGAAACGATTTTGTTACAATTGAGATAATGTGTTGTTTGAGGTTGTTTGCTGCAAACTACAAAATTACAATCGAATGCTTCCGCCTACTACAATACTTACCTATGACGTAGAACGATGACATATTGTTGTGACATCACATTTACAAACTGATTTTATGAAATAAAAGCACGTTTTCGTCCGTCCGCGGCACTCGACGATATTATCGTTAAAGATACAAAATGGCCTTTTGCCTACTAGATACTTTTTTTTCTGTTTGTATAAATGCAAACCTTAGACAAACTAATAACGCAAAATAAATTATACTTCGTAAGCATTTCAATTTTGTGTGAATATTTAATCAATAATTTAGTTTGACCTTTAAGTTTTGAGGGTCATTACATGTTTTATATTTTTGAAAAAATTCCAAGTAACCTTGATTTTTTGAATTAAAATAGAGACGTACTTAATTATTATATGTTTTTTAGGAAAATGTTATAAGACTATTATAATACCTTTTGCCTACCTACCTTAGATAAAAACAACGTCATTTCATGCTAAAAGAATTTGGAGATATTTTATTATATTCGTAGGAGTCTAGAAAATGTTTAACCGATGGCAAATATAAAAAAAAAAGGTGTCTGTAAAGTCGGTTTACGGACGATAATTTTACGTGATAACGTCATAAGAAAACATTGATGGTAACCATGGCAACGATAAAACGTTGCTATAGTTACCTTGTCAATAACATGAGGCGTTCCAGTAACGACGCGTGACGTCACACTTTTTTGAGATTGCAGGTGTTCACCAATTTATAAAACGTTATCACGTCAAAAATAACCCGATGTTTCAATGGGATCAGGGCTCATGCGGGTGAAACCGTGGGGGCGAAGCTGGTATTCTATTAGTAATTAAAGTACTAAATTAGGTGTTGCACCTTATTTGTAGCTAAAGATTTATGGTAATTGAATAAACATATTTTACAAACGAATAGGTAAGTACATCTATTATTAAAATAAAATATTATAGAGCTTGCATCTCAACTAGAGTCCGCAAATGTAGGTACACTTCGTCGTGTCGGTCACTTGTAAATAAGTGAAGCTATAGCAGAGAATGTATGCTTGAAAGCGAATAACATCTGGATTAGTAAGGACTGGATTTTACTCAACCATTCCTAAAATTCGTAAATGGAAAGAAATAACGCTATCTTTGAGGTAAAAAAGCGTCCCAGGGGTTTAGAGGGGATATGTACGTCTCCCACTAGCTGAAAGATGGTACGTCCAGATGAATAACTACTAAAAATTAAACCATTTATCCTGGATATATCAAATCAGATTGCGGCGGCTGGTGTTAGTTAGTTAACCGGGGAAACAGCGTTTACCACATGGGTCACATGCCCCACAATTGCACCCTGCTAATTTCCTTAAGTTTTCCAGTGATCGATTCAGTTGGATTCAAGATTTACAGTCCCAATCGAAACCAAGCAAGTTCTTTGTGGGATCCGAAATGTGATGAACTACAGTGATAAAGACCACACCCAAATCACCATGATGTCATTGTGTTGGGATCTGTGTCCGAGAATTCATCCCCTCTCTTTCGAGAACAATCCCCAAGCCTCGTTTAAGAGTTTTTTTATTTTATTATATTAACCTGTCCCTGACCACCGGAGCAATCTGAGCACGGACACCACTTGGAAGGCTGGACGTCCGCCCCTGCTGCCGCTGCTTGGTGTTATATTATACCTATGGATTGGGTCCGACACGACCTAATATTAATCATATACACGGTGACAGACCCCCTGAGTAAGCTGCCGACTCTCATTGAGATGCAAGATCTATAGCCAACAAATTGAATAGTCTAAACGATGGTGACACTGGCATTGATCAACCGCCACCTCTATCACCATAATATCTAGGTCATTCAATTGCCACAGTTTAATTAAAGGGACAACAATTTATATATGTATCGAGAACTATTGTTCAGATAAATATTAATCTTGAACATTATTTATTCATAAAATGTTTTAATTGTTTTACGAATCGACAATAAAATAATATTACTGGATTGTTTAATCCAGTCACGTACAGAAAAATGTTATCTACTTACCGCATTTCTAAGAACCTAAGTGCTAAGATATCCTGCGTATATCCCGATCCTGTAGAAATATCAGAATAAAAGTAGCTTAAAGGTACTCTCCAGGGCTCAATGTATCCTTATACCAAGTATCAGTCATATATGTAGGTATAGTAGTGTCTGGGTCTCTTTTTGTTTCGACCGTCTTATGTTTCTGTTTCGATCGTGTTTTGTTTTTTTTTTGTTTTTGTTCCAACCGGACTATAAACACACTACCGGCACAGAATATAATATGTAACAACCGGACCAAACAAGTTGTAACAGTCCGGTCCCCAAACCAACAACATACCTAGACAAAACCTTCATTACAATCAATTTACGATTACCTAATCATTTATTTCACATTTTTTAAATTAATTTATTATACTTACTTAACATTATATCAAACCGTTTGTAGATTATTGCACAATCAAAATTTTAAGTATAAGACCATTGTAACCCATATTTCGTGCAAATAAATAGATATAATTAAATAAATTTAATTTGTAGATTTTTTTTAATTTTAGAATGTTTTTTTTTTTATTTATTTATTTTTTGTATCGATTTAAGTATTTGTTTTTTTTTTTTTAATGATTGTGATTTTCTTTTAGTTTTATTTGCTTTTGTTTTTATTTGTATTTTTTCAAATTTTAGTTTTTTGTAATAAATAATTTTTTATTAAATAAAATTTTAAAATATTGAAATTAATCTATTTTTTAAAGCTTTTATTATTGTACCTAAGTTGAACTAAATATTACAACATATCATCAAAATCTCTAATTATTATTTTGTGGTACATTACATAGCCCGACTAACGGAATCAGAGGGAAAACAATAGACTGACAGACGTTTTCTAAAGGTAGGTAGAGTAGGTAGTAATGGCATGTGGTAATGGTAAAGTATGAAGAAGAAGAATGTTTGTTTATAGGTATAATTATGTTTTATGATTGCTTAAAGTGACACGAATTGTTGTGATTCAGGATCTAGATACCTTATTCACTAGTAGCCGTTGTAGTGCGTATAGGTAGGTATCTACCTACCTTAGCTTGTACCTAGATGTGAATCAGGGTTGTGGCACCGCAATACAAGTTGTACAGTTATAGATAAACGTCTTTAAAATTAATCGAAAGAGTGAGAGGTCGCTTGCAAAAACCAAATGTATATAACGTCATTAGGTGTAGCGGTAAGGAAAGAGGATGTAGCTAATCTAACTGCTTTGTCAGAAAACGATTCAGCTATCTACACATAGGTACTGAGACAGAGTTATTGCGGCTCGCGTATTGGACTCGAGAAATACTTAACACGGCCACAAAATAGATAACTAGTAACTAATAGTTGTAGGTCCTCAAAGTGTGTTAATGACACGAAATTCTAATTTATTTTTTTAAGACATTAAAAACCTATTAAATTGTTTTTTTAAGTATGTTTTAAGTACTTTTATAAAAACTTCTACTTCCGACATTAAAAAGTTTCCTAAATGAATGTACAAAATCCAAACGTTAAATCAGCAAAAACTATCAAAAAGTATATGTATAGTATATGTATAAAAATATTGTAAATAAATTGTCACCTCGAAACCAAAGTCACTGAATAAACTAGATAATATATACCTACTTAGCTAAACATTTTTCGAAAATATTATATAAAACGCGACCTAGAGACACTTATTATGTATTAGAGAGATGTAGATATTAGTAAATGTGATTGTCTGAAACAATCGGGTACCTAAGTTGAACCTATTATAAATGTTTAGGACGCATCTAACGTCAAGTCTACACAATTCTGACGTATGTTGGTAATACAGCTTTTATAAGATTAGATTAGCTACCATCTCGCACGTGACATCCATTACCTGTTAGGTATAATGCATTTAATGTCATTACATTTGTCCAGAAATCCTTAACATTGAATCTTATATGTATGTATAAGGCTATTTATGCTGCCAAACGCAATGCGCCAGAAATACCCGTCGCTTACAACTAACATTGTTGATTGTAACGAATGTGTTTTGTTTTTTAACCGACTTCAAAAAAGGAGGAGGTTCTCAATTCGTCTGTATGTTTTTTTTTTTTTTTTTTGTGTGTATGTTACGCGATCATTCGAAGACGGCTCAACCGATTGAGATGATTCTTTTTGTGTTCGAAAAGTGATACCTCAGGGGTGGTCCCATAAAAATTTGGTGAGGATCTGATGAGAATCTTCGGAGTGATGAACAGAATTGCACCTCGAGAGTGCAGCAAATTGCTCAGTTTTCGATTTCCACCAGTAGATTTGACCCATAAACGAATAGTTACCGATAAATGGAATATCTGAAACCACCTTCTCATCAGAAAACTCTTCAATCAGTTACGATTACAGGTTACAATTTGAAGATTTTAGTCGAATTTAGTCGCCGGACTGGGTTTGAATGAATGTTGATAGAGAACCCTATCTTAAATGAAGTTCTGATGAGAATCTTCGAAGAGATGAACAGAAATGCACCTCGAGAGTGCAGCAAATTGCTCATTTTTCGATTTCCACCAGTAAAATTGGCCCATAAACTAATAGTTACCGATAAATGGAATATCTGAAACCACCTTCTCATCAGAAAACTCTTCAATCGGTTACGATTACAGGTTACAATTTGAATAAAATATTCGCTTTTCCTCGCCGGACTGGGTTTGAATGAATTTTGATAGAAAACCCTATCCTAAATGAAGATCTGATGAGGATCTTCGGAGTGATGAACAGATCTGCACAGCGAGATTCAACAAATTGCTCAGGTTTCCATTTCCACTAATAGAAGTGGCCCATAAACAAAAAGGATGAATGGGGCATCCGAAAACACCTTCTTATCACCAAACTCTTCAATGGGTTACGATTAGGTACAGGTTGCAATTTGAAGAAACAGTCGCTTTCGCCTCATGGAGTAGAATTTTCAGTGACAGTGGCACTAAAAATGGTTAAATAAAAAATAAATAAAAATTTAAAAAACCGACTTCAAAAAAACCTGAAAAGAAAAACTAACAAAACCTGAAAAAAAAAACCAAAAAGTGAAAAATAATCCATTTCGGGTCACTAAGACACATAAGTACTTACTTGGAAGTCGGACTGTTTTCTTTATACCTCTCAACATTCAATGTAACCCAGTCCGACTTCCAAGTAAGTACTTATGTGTCTTAGTGACCCGAAATGGATTATTTTTCACTTTTTGGTATTTTTTTTCAGGTTTTGTTAGTTTTTCTTTTTATTTTCTCAAAAGTGCATAGATGGAATTGTAGGTGAAATATTTACCAATACTTTGGGGTAATTTAAGACAAAAATCCCTTGTCATTTCAAAGCTAAACTAATTTTAATTCTTAATTTCGGATAGCTTCAAAACTATATAGATTTTTTGACACCAAAATGTCGGTCAAAATCTCACCTACAATTCCATCTTAGCACTTTTGAGAAAAACAAAACACATTCGTAACAATCAACAATTTTCACCAACGAAGGCGACCGACCGGTGCCGGGACCCTCCATAAGTCTATTCTAATTTTATTGATACGTTCTAACTAGAGCGCCACAAAGGAACAAACAAACAAACATACATACTTACATAGACTGAAAAACACATTATCACTCTTTTGTGTCGCGGAGTCGGGTAAAAAGGAAGAGGTTCTCAATACGTTTAAATTTTAAGTACCTCCTATATTCTATGGTTACTATCAACCCTACATAGAGCTTAGCACAGGCGCACGCAGGAGAAACGATGCTTGCGCACGATTTGCGGTCTCCAAGACCAAGACAAGGTCACAGTTTACCTCATAGTATGTACCTATGTAACTTGTTCCAAGAACAATACCTACTTATATTTTAAATGCGAAAGCAACTCTGTTCGTCAATCTGAACTAATTTTGGTATAGGTAGGTAGGTGTAAATGAGACCTTGAATGTTTACCTACAGTTTAGTATAAATAAAAGATTAAAATTCCTTGTCGTTCTTAACGGTGGCCTAGGTCAAAAACATATTGATGTTTTTGACCTAGGCCAACAAACACTTTTTTTCCATAAATTATATCTGCAGTTTTAATGCTAGAGCCATCTAGTGTCATTTTCCGGAACTACTTCAACAACATTGATCGATCATATGATCAAAACTCCTGATATAATAAAATCAGTGGTTCAATTTTTTTATGTCTACTTTATGTAAATACATTTTCTAAGGCCACTGATTATGATTTACGGTATTTTGATAAAATGAACATAAAATAAACTAAGTTTTTAACTTAAGTTGATGCGTCACCGGTTGGGCGTGAAATTAAAAATGTAATTTTTTTATAAGAATGACCAAGTTTTGAAATCTAAACGTAACGTTACCGTAAAAAAGGAGTAGGCTTTCAATTCGAATGTTTCTATGCTCTTTTTAGGGCTCCGTACCAGGAGAGGAGAAAACGGGACCCTTATAGGATCACTCGCTTGTCCGTCTATTTCGTCTTTCTTTAAAGACCATTTTTCTCAGGAAAGGGTTTCTTAGTCAACGCGATATGGGCATATTTAGAGTATAGTAAAAGTCACGAAACTTAAAAAATAAGTCTATGGATATGCGTGTTACTAATATGGGACATTATGTTAAAGTTTTTAAGGACAATATTTTACCAATATATTTATTAAAAACTATGTTTAATAAATTCTCCGCGCATCCGGACACATACCATTTAACTAATGCTCCATGAATAAATTACCATGCACAGAGCCTTTGGACGATTTTTGACCCTGCATACTAACTGCTTTGACATTTCGAAATCAAAAATATTTGATTTACATTGAATTTTTAATGATAATGATAATGAGGACCACAGGAACTAGATATCTCGTTCCTGAGAAAAATTAGTTTTGAAAGAGGAAGACAGACGCAAACAGGCGCGGATAATCGACTACTTGACTTACAAAGGGTCATTTTTTCCTCTTGAGTTACAAAACCCATAGAAATAACATTTTCACATGGTAACCATCTTCCACCACACCACGAGGTATAATAGACGTAAAAACAAATATGTGACCCATGAACAATCAACAAACCATAATAATATTTGAACCTTATTCTGTGTCTTATGCTAAGGACAAACTGCCACGGCTTTGACAGATTTAGACCAATATCCTCTTACCAACTAACATATAAATCACATGAGTAAGTTACTCATGTGATATAAATTGTATTAGCTCAGTATTAGCTACACCCGTCGACTTAACGTATTAGACGTCACGAACTGAGATTGTTTTATATTCTCACATTTGACACTTTACTCTTAATTATATTGCCATTTACATTCGAAGACTTTTTTAAATAATATTCTTAGTTCACATTTTTTATTTATGTAATGTTAAAATTATACTTAAACTCGTATAACATAAATTGATTAAATAAGTTACTACAAAAAGGCATAAGTAACTAAGAATATTGTATGTGTATTATACGAGTAAACATTAACAAAACCATTATTTGCAGTCAAACTAAAGCCAAAGGGTTTTAGGCACAAAAATTTCGAAAATGTACTTTTTATTTACATTAAAAACAAATACAAACATATAGTTACAAAGGGTCCTTCTTTCCTCTTGAGTTACTAAACCCATAGATATAACATTTCCACATTGTATCCACCTTCCACATTAAAACTGAGGTATAATAGCCGTTACATCAACAATACTGAACAATTTGGTACACGCTCAAGGTGCAATACTGTTCATCACTCCGAAAATCCTCATCAGATCCTCACCAAATTTCACAAAACAAAAAACACCAAAAACAATAATCTCAATTGCTTGAGCCATCTTCATTTAATTGGTGAACATACATGAAAAAATTATATGCGAAGAATTGAGACTCTCCTCCTTTTTTTGAAGTCGGTTAGAAACTGATGAAAATCGCGAAAAACAGTCGAAGATCTGGCCTTTAGGGTATATTTGTTATCTCGTTAACCTGTATGTATCTACCTACCTACCTACAGTTACCTATATAGTATGGAACCCTTACCTTATACCTACCACAGACAATATAAGTATTTAACGCAATTAATTAAGTGAATATGTACAAAGTTTTACATAAATATTATGTAGGTATGTATTTAGGGTACCTGTCTACGTCAATTGTAACAAGATATAACGCCGGGCTTCGAAAAATGATTTAATTAAATTGTGTTTGTTTTTTATTAAGGGGCCAGAGGCGGGCAGCAAAAACTGGTTTTTAAAACGGTTCACGAATTCTGTTAAAGTATATTTTTTAAAGTTCACTCGGTCCTTGCCTCAAAAATGTAAAAAAATATCGTAAGATAAATCCCTGACATATACCTAAAGAACTTTCCATCTAACATAACCTATTCAATAATGGACATTATATTTATACCTATCTCTTTATTATCATACTAGCATTTGTCCAAACACAGTGTACGGCACTAATCCGTCCATGCATCGGTACGTTGAAATATTTATGGTAATAAATAACAAGGCCTGATTCTCAATTTGTCGAAAGGAATCTTTCTGATATACAATGTGAAAAGAAAACTCTTTAATCCCTTTTCTTTTCTAGGTACCTTTGTAACCTTAAAAAATATAGTTTTGGTAAAATTACTCTTAGAGTTTAAAGAATTCACAAATATGACAACAGTATTCTACCTTTGAACCCTCTACAAATAAGGTGTGCTATATTTTTAAAAATTAATTAAATGTTAGTGAATAAATTAGGGAAATACCGAATTTTAATTTAAAATAAGTATTTATTTATCTAAATAAATATTTTTATAATGTTTTAGTAATTTCCAGAGGGTACCAACCTACTTAACCTAAGAGGGAAAACGACGAGAGCGTAAGATCTGCCAGCTTGAAGGAAATAATATGGAAAGTCAAGTGTATAATAACTCTGCTACGTAGAGATGTACTTATTTCAAAGAATATCTCGTTATCATTTGTATCCATTCTCAAGCGACAATTTAAACTCAGTTTGTTACAATTAAACAATAGCTATAATTAGTTTCCAATTAGTACCTAACTATCATAAATAATTGAAGTGAATTGAATAATTAAATGAAGATCGTAGAATATTCATTATGTGCTCGGTAAGTGTATGCATTTTACCGTTTTAGGGTTCCGTTGTCTATAAGAAACTAGTTTTGTCAAGTCCGTCTGCCTTCTGTACGCGGCAGCAGCTTAGCTCAGAGACTTGTAGATAGTATTAAAAAGCAGTAATTTAGGATATTAATCATGTTTTAAGATTTTATTTTACCACTTTGCACTTTCCTAAAATCGGTAATATAGCGTCTCCCATACACGTACAGTGGGGATGAAGTTTTTATGTCTTTCCCGTGGTGCGGGGTGTCGTTGGATATTTTAAAATTACCTATTAAAAGTGTTTATTATAACCATCTTTTGATTCAGAGTCCCTTTGCGCAAAATTAGCTAATGAGTAGTTAATTTTCTTTAGAGTCAAGTAAGTATATGGTCGAAGCCAGCTGAATGGTTGTTTTTTTAAATACGTAGTAGTATCTATAACGACGTTAAATATATCATGCCAAAGGATTTATTGAAAATTATATATACGACGTTACTTGCTATTAAACCATGAACAAAATGAAAATATTCATAGTAACAAGCAAAATTCCTGTCTAAAGCCGTATATAGTAACTAGTAACTACGGAACCCTATAGAGCGCGAGACCCGACGACTCGCACTTGGCCGGTCTTATTGTCATGCATTTCGTTGAGAGTTTTTATTTAAGTAGGTACATAGCAAAAGTTATGAGTTTATTAATGAACTTTTAAATAATCAAATCATTTGTTTGTAATACAAATTGGTTAAACTCATGAATTTTAGTGACATTCATTCAGCAACGTAATATTATCGTATGACATTGCACAAAGCGCCATCTAGCCCTAAAGAGTGGTGACCAGAAAATGGATAGATTAGGTACTTATTTAGTTATAATACTTTTCTCGTACAAATACAGGGTTATTGGAAATTATACTAGCAAGCCGTTGAGGGCTACTTCTGTGCACCTTAACAAACAACTTTTGTTCTAAGACCTTAGAAAATTCGAAAAAAAGATTAAAATTTTGAGGTTATGTTAATTTAAAAAACAGCAGATTTTTTAAAACAAAGGTCGTTCAGACTAAGAACAGTAGATAAAACTTAAAAAAATAGTAAAATATTAAGGTTAATGACCTCTCCGTGTAAGGAACAGCAGATTTTCAGGTAAATCTAACCTCAAAATTTTCGAAAAAATGTTCGAATTTCCAAAAGTCGTAGAACAAAAGTTGTTTGTTTAGGTGCACAAAAGTAGCCCTCAACGGCTTGCTAGTACAATTTTCAATAACCCTGTATAAAAGAGACGACAAACAGATGACTATTTGTAGTTCCATTACAGTAATCAAACTTGCGATCTTCTGCATCACAGAATCTGAAGTCGTCAAAGTAACAGTGAGAAGAGTATGGACCAAATAATTATCTTAAAATTATGTGGTCCATACCTACTCTTCTCACAGAATTTTATCACAGATTCAAAAAACGTTTGCTCAACTCAGCTCGAATTTAGTGTAAAAAAATTATTTAAAATTATTTTTCTCGATTAATTTTTTCACTCACCCACAACAAAAAGCACAAGCGCACTCTTCAGCATCATACTTCCGCGAATTGTTGGCGTTACACCGACGAAAGGTCGCTCTCACCGGCACAAACAAAACTAAACACACTACTCTACGCTTTACTTATAAGTATTCAGAGAAAAAAAACATCACTGAAAAAAAGTAGCGATAATTAGTTAGACTAGTGATGCGCCATTTGTTTACCCGATAATAATATAATATTTTTTCTAGGTACTTAGGTGTACAACTGAGGTGTTCCCCCTATCCCCGTTTTGTTCTGTGACGGCTATCCCCCAAAATGAACACAACGAATCGCGCGACTCATTCAACGCGTCTTATTTCAACTAAAAAATCTCGAGCGTTCATTTAATTCGTGCGCGACCGACGCAGCGACGACGACGTGTCGCGCAACCCGTGTTACTAATCGTGCAAGTCTCATTTTGAAATTGTGACTTTTATATTAAAAACAGGAATTTGTTCCGGTTTATATTTAAACCTCACACTAAACGATGTTTAATTAATTATTGAATATATTAGTGCCGGTTCATTAGCACGTAATAATATAATTAATCTACTTTCGCCACTGCAACTTAATGTTGTTACAGTTCTTAATGCGATTCATGACATAAATATGAACAAGCAAACTGACACTCAGAGCCATTGGCACATGAGTAAATAATAGAACCATTGGTCCGTCAGCTGTTGGTGCTCGTTATTTATCATCTTTTGCTTTTAGTTCCATTGTCTTTTTGTTTCTGTTTTGACACTATCCTGGGGGTCGATAAGTGACAAAAACCCGACTAACAATGAAATCACAAGAAAAACCAACAAAAATGTGATCAAGACTCGTGAAAATAACTGCACGAGGGGGTTATGTTCTAATAACTACACTGTTACAATAATTATGGAATAGATTTTTTTTCCGTCAAGTGACCATACCGGTTCAACCGTCTGTTTCGCTACTGATGAAGTCGGTTTTTCTACATTTTATAACGAATTCGGACAAATTGAAACATCACTATTTTGATGATAAACAAACCGGTTTGGTTTCGGTAAATTAGAAGATAAAAAGTGACACTGTCAGGTAAAGAGATAAAATTTGAATAGGAGATACATTACGATAGAGAAATCATGAACCGATTCAAATATACTTTCATCTATTTAACATTATTTTTTAAGTACTTAATTAGTTGTTAAAATAAATAATAAAAATATACATACATAGGCTAATAACCACATTACTCTCCTTTTTGAGAAATATATATATAAAAAAGGCTGTGTGTAAACACTGTGCTTTTCATTACGAATAATACATGAAATTCTTCTTAACAACGAGAGTGAATGAGACTATGAGACTCCATACCACATGAGTAGGTACTCATGTGTCCATACTACGAACGTGATTTGTTTGCGGAAAGATGGAGTACTCTAGGTACATATAGATTGTTAACTGTAGTAATTGGTTTTTAAAAATTATAAAGGGTGTTTCAGCAAAAATATTACTTTTAAAACTAAAAAATATATATTCTTTTTTAATATTTTATTTCATTTCATTGAAATCATAAAATCCCGATAGAATAATCAAAACAGTTATTGAGACTTCTTGGTGGCCAATTTTGGTCTCCACAACGAGAGATAAAACAACCTGCAACTTTTTTGCAACAACTTAATTTCCTTCTTCATTAGCCCATAGTCCTTATGTCAATACCTCTGGACATATAAAGAACAAAATGTTTTTCTAAAAATATTACTGAAAAACCCATCTAAAAATTTACTAGATTTCCTGTAGTATTTTTTTTTAATTATGTATTTTCAATTTTGCCAAGAGTTGTGCTGTTGGATGTTCTCTCTAATCAACTGTGATTATAATATCTTCGATGTCAGGTCTTGATTTACGTATCCGATGGTTTCTCAAACAAACCAATGCGCGCCCGCAGGCCCGCTCGCTCACTGACCCCTATATCCTATTGATAAGACATTTTATTTGGAAATAATTTGTTTGTTTCAAGTACATATACCTACAGTAGGTATGTGCGGTAGGTATTCTGAACGATTAATATATACAGGGTGTCCCGTAATGAACGGGCACCTACGGATAGAGGACACTGTGCCGGATCAGAAAAACGAAAGTTATGTTCTGTGAAAGTCTCTCGGTTTCAGAGATATCCGCCATTTTAAAAAATTTAAAAATTTACACCGTTCTCTATGTTTTGTGATGGTAAAACTGCAAATGAAGGAATTATCCCAATCTGTTTTTTGGATAGTATTCCAGGATAAATGTGCTATCGAATGCAAACAATATTATTTATGACACATTGAAAGTTTTTTTTTAAACTAAGATTTAACTCAAACTTTATGGTTTTTTAATTTTTTAACCTGAACTTTAATCTTTCCTGGTGTAAAAAAAATGTATGGTCACCCTTGTGCCAAATGAAAAAAAAACTTGCCTATTTCACTGAGATTCTGAAATGGTATAATATGTGGTATTGCCAGCATTCAATACAAAATTAATTCCTATTAAAATGAGCCAGAGCTGTCTTTTTTCCTTTTTTTCTAAAGTGAATTCGGGGAATTTCAGAACTAAAATTTCTTGAATTATTTTAAGTACAATAATAGTACATTGCGATACAAGTGTGGAAAGTTGATCATTCCATAGAGGCGGTTTATGACGCGCCAGCGGAACGCGAGCGTGGCAAAAGCCGAGACGGAATGATCAATCCACACCTGACTCGTACGACGTTTTTTATCACAGTTGCGAATAAAAAAAGACTTGTTAAAATAATAAAAAGTTTTTAAGATTTAGGTTATGTTTACTATTTTTTGTTAATTACACTCCCGAAAGGCTAGGCAAAAGACTTTTAACCTATACAGCCTCGTCTGACATACAATATTTTTTTAGGGTTTTTTTCATTTGTTTTTGCGTCGGCGGTTAAAAACAGAATATAATGGTAAGGAAAAAATATATTTATGTAGGTACCTAAAGAAAAAACAAAATAAAAACATTTTTTTTAATTATTTTCAAAGACGATAACACGTAAAATTATCATTCGTTATCAGACTTTAGAGACAACCTTTTGAAAAGAAGAAAAAAGGTACCAACAAAGAGTTTTAAGCCAGCAAGGCTTAAAAACTCTTTGATGGTACCTTTTTTCTATACATCAAAATAGTATAACCCAGATAAATTAAGAATGTTTCATCTACCTAATATGTCATTAGCAGTAAGATACGTATTTGACTTATCGGGATAACGTATTATTTTAGCACTAGTTGGATTTTTTTTTTATCGCACGCGTGTATAATACGTTGCATTATGAGCCTAAAAGCGGTTCAATATGATCCACTTTATGAGCAACTGTGATAAAAAAAAACTAACTGCATACAGAGCATTATGGAAATGTACATAAAATGCGAATATTTGTATACATACTCTTTCTTATTTTTGATAAACGCGAAATACAACGGTGTTTTTTTTACTGCTATTGAAAGTATTTCGAATTTGGTAGGAAGAAACTTGACCGACCCTTGGCCACAGACTGTAGATCTCTAACGACTCGAAATAAATTAGGTAAAGGTCAGATGATCAATAATAATATACGAAATAAGTGTACTATAAATAAGTTACAATTTACAAATGTATATTACATTTTTTTTTATTTAATTTACAATTGTAGTTAACAATACCAAATCGCCTTGGCACTCTTAAATATCTTATGTAAATATCTACCTGTAAAAACAAACATTGTACAAAAGGTCGTCAGTAAATTAAACCGGAAAACTGAACAAACATCTTAATTCCGGAATTTTCAGTGCAAAATTCGACACACAGTTTAAAATTTAAAAGTAGTGAATAAATGACTTACCACTCATGTTTCCTATTAGAAGTGTAGCTGATAAACTGGCTTCTTTGTCAAGAAATCTTACAAATGCCCTAATTGTATTAGGTACATTTGTTCTAGCTTAACGTTATTTTTACACGAAGTATTAAGGGAAAATACACCCCCATGTTGACCAATTAGAGTTTAAAATGAATCGAGAAGACGGTGATATGAATCTACAGATAAGTTTTACATACCTACGATTGACGTAGAAATGACTGTAATATCACTAAACAATGTAAATATACCTCACGGTTTTACCCGTGTATTAATGTCGTGAGAATATCGGGATAAAACGTATCCTATGGATACTCTCAAGTTTTTAATGTATCCTCATATCAAGTTTTATCACAACCAGTCCACTAACTCCAGAACCACTGTGTTCTGAACCTATTCATAGAGTACGCATAATAAACAAGTAGGTATATGGCAGTATTTTTTTCCTTTTGATTATACGAGGTGCAAAACATGAGAAAAATTGCACAACATTGAGTATTAGGGATCAAGTGCATAGCACCACAACGCATCGTGTCTCCGCGCGCCGCACCATTACAGTTTCTAGAGTTTTTTCCTTCGCAAAATTACTATAGAAAACCAATATCTCTGAATTAGCTGCGTTCCGCGGTTTCATCCGCGTAAGTCCCGATCCCGTGGGAACATCAAATAAAAAGTAGCCTTCCTAGATAAATGGACTATCCAACACAAAAATAATTTTTCAATTCGAACTAGTAGTTTTTGAGATAAGTCGTTCAAACAAACAAACTCTTCAGCTTTATAATATTAGTATTGATTGCGTACGTTACGTGTTTTTCGGCATTCTCACGATTCACGAGATTCACACACTTGGTTCAAACCACAGTTCAAACTTCCTTTTTATGTATCTAAATCTCTTTCTGATAATGATTCTGACGGCTAAGTGTCAACGATACCAAAGAGAATATAATATAGTACTAGTATTTAAATTCTCTTTGATAGTACGTGAACGATACGGTGTCAGGATGTTTTGACAAGACAAGATTAATTCAAGAAAATTTATACAACGGCTTATTGCTGTATTATTGATTTATTATGAAGGTAATAAGTAGTTTAATATAATTTATCTTAAAATATATATGATGAGATTGGGAGATATTCTGACTCTATGCTCCCAACTGTTGAACTTAGAACCTAGAGATAGATGAATCTCAAACAGCTCAACCCATTCTCAACCATTGAGGTATTAAGTACTATTCTCAACCGATGATTTTTTAAACACATTTTAAACATTGCATCAAGCCCTTTTTAGGCCTTGAATCAAGGTCTGAAAAGGGCATGGGCGAGAAATGTTTACAAGTAACTTTCTCTATATTTAAAAAAAAGGTTTATCGCTTTTACAAATTCATCCATATTTATACCTAATAACTAATTGAATGGCTGTTTGGAAGAGTTAGTTTTTGCGAAATACTGAACCGTTTCTGATAAAAAAAATACGGGTTTTAGGCTACGCCACTAGTAGGCAATATTTTACCTATAAGCTTTTAAAACAGTCAAAACCGAAGTTAACCACGTAAATTAATTCTACCCACGAAATAATGTTGGTATACCTACGTACTTTCGATAAAATGATGGATGAATTTGAGTGGATATTTTTGGAATATCGGTTTTGCGGTTGTTTATCCTACTAATATTATAAATGTGAAAGTTTGTGTGTGTGTGTCTCTGTAGCAGAAGGACAGATACGCAAAATCCCGGAATAGCAAAATCCCAGATTAGCAGAAGGACAGATTAGCATAAAGGCAGAAGAAAGATACACACAATAATTTTTTAAGTGTGTGTGTATGTTACAGTCATGTTAGTTACTCCTTCACGCAAAAACTACTAGACCGATCGCGATGAAACTCGGTATGTAGATAGCTGGGGAACTGGATTAACACATAGGCTACTTTTTATCCCGATATTCCCACGGGATCGGGACTTACGCGGGTGAAACCGCAGGGCGCAGCTAGTGATTCATATTTTTTATATATTAGACTACCTGCGCCTTAGGGTTCAACCCAGGTTCAACCCGCGTAAGTCCCGATCCCGTGGGAAAATTAAAATAAAAGTTACCAGTGTATTATTCCCAGGACTCCAGATATCTACATACCAAAATTCATTGCAATCGATTGAGTAGTTTTTTGCGAAAAAAAAATTGTATATCCTACGTAAGTATGTACTTTCACATTTGAAACAAAACATTTTTTTCAGTGCCACTCGACGGCGAAGGTAGGGTTATGTTATTGGGTCCGTACATATGTTCATATTTTCCTTATGGAATATTTTTCTTAATTAATTATTTATATTGCATGATTACGAGATACAAATTCACTTATTTCTCCGTTTGCCCGTACCCTTAGACCCTGTAGGTAGGTATTTTGGACCTTGTTTCAAAGGAGTGAAACAAGGTTCAAAATGTCTACCTCCTTGTTGTCACACAGGCTACTGTGAATCAAGTAGGTATCTATCTATCTAGTTGGCACCGAAACTACCACTCCAAAACAATAAACCTTCATATAAAAGGTACCTAATATTTTTACCATTTAATTCACACTAACTAAGAACCTTGCGCTATTTTGTTATCAGTAGGTCACCTTGTGAATCTATATGTAGCGAGAGATGTACGAGTCTTAACATTTTTAGAAAAAAATGTAGGTAAATCTTATTTACCTCAAAACTCTTTAAGAGTCGTTATTTCCATTTACTTCTTCATAGTTTAGTGGCGGCGTGGCGTAAGGCAGAATTTTCAGCCATGGTTCATATAATATCCTAGCTAGGTTGAGCAGGGTAGGTCACAAACTATGTTTTTAATTTAGATGGGTCTTGGTCCAGACGACTGCCTACTATGAAACCGCTGGTCTAGGCAGTTACCTGATGACACCGTCTCGTTCCACAGGCCACCAAGTTAGCACAACGTCCTCGCATAACGTCTAGGGTGGAGCATTACTCCAAAACCAGCGCTGTGGAGTCGACCAGCTCGCCTGAGATAACCGACGGTAGCAGGAGGGGACATGTTCAGGTCTGCGCAAAGGTGCACCTTGAAGCAGCAACAGCCTCCGAATCAAGACTCGTATGGACAACCTTTTCCTTTTTTTTTTTCATTTATACTTAAGCCAGTATTCGACCACTGATGTAGACACGCCAAATATTCACATCAGTAAAATGTAGCAAAATTATTGTACTGTTTTCTTATAAATACAGGCTTATTTATTTGCTTCGCTACCTGTATGAAGTCAGGGGCGGATTGCCAGTAGATAATAACATAGACAGATAACGATTCGTTCTGTGTGCGTCGATTCTTGGTTACGTCGATTCATTTCGATAGTGCGCCGAATTATAGCGAGTCTTTGCATGTCGAGTCACTTTCGAGCGGCGAGTTCCTGCGCGGTGAGTCTTTCTACGTCGAGTCTTTATAAAGAAGCACAATATTACGGTGAATTAGCCGAATGTCGATCCTCCAAGTAACGCGGTACTGTTCGCAAGAAAAGTTGTTATTAAACAGACTTTCTAACTATTTTAGAGTTAAAAAATACCTACTACATATTTATATATAAAATCAAGTTTCAAAATCAACTTTAAAAAATATAAACTTGTAAAATATAGGTAAATATTAAAATCAGTCTTCATAATTGTGCAAAAAATATATATATATCACCTGTAAAAATCACAATAACACTACAAAATAATTAAAATGGAAGAAAAATGTTTAAAAAATATTAAAAAATCAGTCATAATTGTGCAAAATAAATAAATAAATCACCTGTTAAAATCACAATAACACTATAAATAATTAAAATGAAAGAACAACAATTTTCAATAAATATTTTCTGATTCTGATTCTGATTCAAAAAAGCCATTAAAACATCAATTAAAAATTTGGGGTGAAGGTGTCGACTGCTTAATTTAAAAATTAGTACTTAATTATCACAAAAATCTGTCTAAATAAGGAGCAATATTAAAATAAAATAAAAATTGTAAAAATCACAATAATTATAAATGCAATAAAAATATATTGTAAAATGTGAAAATTAAAATGAATATAAAACAAATTAGTCTTGAATTTATGACAAAGAAAATTAAAAAACTGCAAAAAATAAATAACTAAAGACTGTGTTCATAAAAAAACAAAAAGGAATTTAAATAGAACAGCCTCAGGTAATAAATTATGTTTAGGATTAAAAAAAATAAATTAAAACTGTCATAGTTATAGAAAAACATAAAAATCTGATTAAACAATAAAAGACAATAATAATTATAAAATGAAATATCACAGATAATCAAGCCATCGAAAATAGTTTAATAATAATATTAAAATAAAAGAAAGGTTAGAAAATGTCCAATCTACTTCTTTCTGTCTATATCAAAGCGAATTGTAGAAAGACGCCGCAAACATATTTCGACATCAGTAATTTTTTGAGCTAAAAAATCCGCCATGATTAGCGCAATATTTTTGTCTCTGCTTTCTTGTTTTTAACCGACTTCAAAAAGGAGGAGGTTCTCAATTCGTCGCGTATATATATATTTTTTATTTTTTGTTTGCCACTCAATATTTGCCTCTGACTGTTATATTTTAAAATCTGCCTCATCTGCCTCAGATTTTAAAATATCGACAGTACGATGTATTGTCGGACATTTCCCAACTTTTCTATTATAGCGGTTGTGCCAGCCTTCAACGTTATTAGTTGTCCTAGTAATTTTACCGTAACATGATAATAAAATAACGTTGGAACCTAGCCATTGGTTACCACATTAGTATAAACTAGTACATATTTTAACCAGAACTTAGACCTAATGGGTTTTTATTTTTATCAATTTTTACATTTATGTAAAGTAAAAATAATTCCATAGTTTATTCATACACTTCAAATCTTCATTTTTCATATCTTCTCCTTCTCCTTCTTCTTCTTCTTCTACCTGCCAGTGTTTGAGGACGATAGTCCTTTACTATTTTTCGACTGATAAATATACTTAATTATATTTATTTTAACGGATATTTTCGCATTTTATATTAATTTGCAACGAAACGTCAGGTTTAAAACAAATTAATATAGAACGCGAAAATATGCGTAAAATAAATATAATTATGAATTTAAGTTCAGAAAACCTTACAAAAATGCTATGATAAAACCTATTTTAAAATTGTAGAATATCTAATTTAACATTGTAGCCTGTTTTTCCTGACTGTACTGCATGAACGATGCTGTTCCCAAACCAAAACTCGATAACGCAAAACGCAGTATCGAAAAACTCGACGTGGAAAGACTTCGCTGTAAAACCGTTTGCGACGTTGGAAAACGCGATGTTTAAACTCGATCGACATAAAAGCGCTCACTATACAAAAACTCGACGTCAAACGACTCGGCAAACACAGAACCATTCCAGATAACTTCCTTCACCTCAAAAGGACCTTTATCACCAGCAGTCAGCAAAGAACAATGAAACGAGACTCGATACAGTTCGCCTGATGAAACCTTCAGCTCCTGGAGACCAGATAACCAGTCCTCATCACTCCGGAGACACACTGGAGGCTCACGGGAAAGACATGACCAAGTGTTCTAAGATCTGGAAGAACCCTAAAGAAGCTACCGTAAAACCTTGCGTGCTGGACAAGGCGAATTATAACTTAAATACTGTAAAGGTAATATTCACAAGCTACTTTATATCCCGATATTCCCACGGGATCGAGAGTTACGCGGGGGAAACCGCGGAGCGCTGCTCGTCTTTTAAAATATCAAGTGCTTGTGTAATAAATGCTTATTCATTCATTCTTGTGCTTGTGTTTGTAACACCCTGCTGCCTATTAGGGGTTGTCTATGAGTCAGTCAGTACAAATCCCCTTTCCCTAATACTAGAAGTTTGACCCAATTATTTGTCGGATTAATGTGGATTAAAGAGAGATTACTGTCATAGCATTAAATCCTGTTATTAAGTCTTTTACAAGGCAATCCAAGGTTTGAAGCATTATAAGATTTTACTGTGGCTCATTACTCATCGTGAAACTTTTTTTGTTTCAGAAATCACGTGCCTGTAAGTATCGAAAATTTTAAATTATAAAAAAAAAAGTATTCTGAACGAGTTCTGAATATAATAATATGTTGATAGTTTTTTGAATTTTTTTGGCCTTTGGTCTTTAGCTAGAGGCAATTACCCATTAATATAGATAAACTATCTTAATGGTGAATTAGTGCTATCTATCGACCGATTCGGAACTGTAAAGTTTAAAATAAATTAAAAATACGATTAGAAAACCGGCATTACATTTCCCTTCAAAAGAAATACATCCTGTATTCGCTAAAAAATAACTATAGTACCTACCTAATTCAATAAATATAACTATCGACCTTGATGAAGACTGGCCAAGTCAACCCCAGGATCAAAATACCTGCAAGGATGTGAAGGAGACCTAGTTGCCCAACATTGGAGTAAAATCTAAAAATATTTCATTTCAATTCATGTAGCTTTAATATAAGTTTGTAAATGAAAAGGTTCTCCGCTGGTGTTGGAAAATGAAGATGCCCTGTCTCGTCAGATCCGGGACATCCACAACGACACCAGGAAGAGCGCGAGGATCATTCGGGACTCCAGGGCACGTCTGCTCGAGATACAGAAGGTGTTACAACTAACATAACACTTTTTTATTTGATTTTGAACTCGTACGACTTATATTCACATGTTTGCTCGACATTCAAACAGCTTCGCGATTTTTGCCAACTGTAACGAAAGATATCTGCGAGATTCATACTACGAAACATCAAAGATAATGACGGTGTGAACATTGGGAATGTTACGTTGATAGTTTAGCTAGATTGCATGCTAACCTATGAAGTCAAGGCAAGTCTTAATGGTATCGCTGCTTGCAGAAATCAACCATAACTGACGCTGACGTACGTGAACTGGGAGATCGAAGCGAGTTGCTTCTTCGAGAGATGGAGCGGTTCGATCAGCTCACGAAGTCGTTGCAGAGGATGGTGGGCTCCGAAACAATACGGAAGCAAAAGGAAGCCATGCAGATGGAGTATATCCCTGGCAGCATTTACGGTTATAATTTAATATTTAGCGCGATAAGGATCATAGCGAACGTGAACGAATGGGCTTTTATTGTTCTTTATGGTTCAAAACTTAACGTGATTGTTGTATTAGTGATTATGCTAGCGCCTTAACGTTAATTAAGATCCTTGTCTCAGTGTAATATTTAATGCCTTTGGAGTGTGCCAAAACAATTAGAATTTGTACAAATGTTGCGTGTCCGTACAGAACCGGCCCTCCACCACGAGATGAAGATGGCCCACCCAGCAGTAGTGCTCGCCGGTGACCGCACCTACCACTCCCAGCCCACTCGGAGCAAATCCGTACGTCCACCCTGCCACTGTTACAAATAACTACTAAATCAAATTATAGTAAAATATACGGCTTATGTAACTGAAGTAGTGTTTATTTGAAGGAAATTGACCTGACGAGGAAACTGAGCGAGTGTTACGACATGCAGGAGAAGCTCGTTGCTGATAATGCTGACTTGGAGGTCAAAAGGTTTGACAACATTTTTTTTTCTTATTTCTTTTCAATATTACTTAATCGTATCTGATTATTTACAAGTTTAACTAAGAACAAAAATATTTGCTCATGTAGATTTTTATCGGTATTTGTTTCTGATAAGTACGCTCTGATACTCTGATACTACACCAATTTTGATTGATTTTAAACCGATTTTCCCCTAGGATTGGGACCATTACGGATAAAATCGCAAGACGCAGCTAGTTTGATATGATTTGTGATACAGTTCTTGCAATTCACGAGTGCGGTCGGGCTTTGCTGTAGTTGTTACCGTAAATACACATGTTCGTTAGTTGTGTATATACCCGACGACGGAGCGGTCAGTAAGCTATTATACAGTAAACAGATAGTATAATAACTTCACAAACAACGGCCGAGCGCACTCGTGAATTGCGAGAACTGTATTTAATCACTAGCTGCGCCCCGCGGTTTCACCCGCGTAAGTCCCGATCCCTTGGAAATATCGGGATAAAAAGTAGCCTATGTGTTAATCCACGTCTCCAGCTACCTATACACCGAGTTTCATCGCAATCGGTCCAGTAGTTTTTGCGTGAAGAAGTAACAAACATACATACACACACACACGCACACACACACAAACTTTCACATTTATAATACTAGCTGCGCCCCGCGGTTTCACCCGCGTAAGTCCCGATCCTGTGGGAATATCGGGATAAAAAGTAGCCTATGTGTTAATTCAGGTCTCCAGCTATCTACATACTGAGTTTCATCACAATCGGTCTAGTGGTTTTAGCGTGAAGGAGTAACAAACATACATACACACACACTCACACACACACACACACACACAAACTTTCACATTTATAATATTAGTAGGATTAGTAGGATTAAAAAGTTTTCATGAAAACTCCAATAAGTTTCAAACTCAATGGTTCATAACGTCAAACTGGCAGCAGTCAACATTCAAATTTAGAAGCACATCAAGATGGCAACCACCGTCGGAAGTCTGTAATAAAAATTGACAATTAAGTACACAAAATCATCCAAGCACAAAAACTTCACCATGTATTTTTAATTTAAAAGTGGTTTAAAAATGGTTAAATTAAGGTGAGTATTTGCAGATATATATTGTACAAGGAGTTGATGACCAAGGATCAGAACTTAGAGACTTGTCGCGCACAGGTGAAGAGGTTGCAAGGAGAACTGAAACTCATGAGCAATGAGAATGCCATCCTGCAGGACAAGCTTAATAAGTTCAACCTTGAGGTTCTATATTTATGTTCTTAGCTAGCTAAAACCTTAGTAACAAATTGCGGGTGTCTTCGCGTCTTTGCTGTACTTGCCTCCACTTACTCGCCGCTTACTTGCTGCTATCCTAAGCTTTGTTACGTGTTTTTATACCCCAGGAGATAGACCCCAATTCAGTTTTCTGGTTCTTTAAATAATTATATGACAAATTTATTGATATTCACTTCTTCTAAAGTCCAGATCTAGCAAAAGGTACCTATTGTCTGCGGAATATAATTATGATTTAATAAAGAAATCATTTTTATTTTACAGAGTGGCGATGCAGCTGAAATAAAAATTAACCCACCGCAAAAGCCAGAACTCGAGGAGGTAAACTAATACTTATTTATGTATTTTGAATGCGTTGATTCAATTTTTGGTTTGTATTGAGTTTTGGACCGCCCAAAACTCTCGGATAAACTATTTTTGATATTTTTTTTATATTCTGTATACCGACAAACGGATCGATGGAAAAGGGGAATTAACATAATATTATGAATTATTATAAGTAAGTACCTATAGATCATAGTATAGACACTGTCGTCGCCTTAAAACTTTTTGTTGCAATTTTATTAGCGCCTCCTGTCAAACCTATGTGCTATGGCAATGTTTAAAGGACATTATACAAACAACAAAAGGCCATATAGGAAAAAAAATTGGTGTAAAATATACACGATGAATTAATACCTCCTATTTTGAAGAAAATCTTGTGTAGTGTCCGCTGCCAATAACAAAATTGCCACATCTATTTTCAGAACTTTAAAATAATAATATTTTTAGTTAGTGTAATGTACTGTTACAGAACGTAGCACAGCCTGAGGACTCCAACCGAGAACTTTTTGAAAAACTAGAAAAATACAAATCTTCTACTTTAGAAATTGTAAGTTGTATCTTCAAAGGTTTCCCCTCACGCTAGAAGCGCTTGCGGCGCCCTCAACTCCACAGTTTTCAAAAGTTTTACTTTGATTTTTTTCTCCCCGAAAAAGAAGTTCATTCCATAAACATTTGCTTTTTCACATTTTTTTTCACAAGTCCCTCAATATGGGTATCAAATGAAACGGCTTTAGAGTACCTAGAACCTATCGAATATATTTTTTTTATCTATCAATATTAAACCCATTATCTTATAAAATCTTCTTTACTTATTTTTTTAATGGATCGCATGTCTTAGGAAAAGGTGGTGTGTGATTTGGAGATAGAAGTACGTCAGATAAAGCTCGAGATGGATTCGAAGGAGTGCCCCTTTAAGGACATAATGAAGGCCAAGGGAGTGTGCCGTGGCGACGGAGGAATATCATGCCACGATCAAACAGTTAATATATCATACCTAATTACTACCATCACATCTCCATAGCTCAAGTAGTTTCACTCTTACATTTCTCAATAGTCTTATTTGAACCGAGGGTTGTCTTTGGCTGCAGATTTTCCGGTTTGCCGTTTGGTGTCCACTTTGCGATTGCCCATGATGAACTTAGACTATATGATCATCCATTTTAATTCCCAACGGCCGTGCACCAATAAATTTATCATTTTATTTTTTATGTGCATTGCTCTTACGATGAATGAAAATATCATGATGAAATCCGCGGCTAAGTTGGCTCCAGAGTTGACTAAGCTGCGGATTGTGACGAGTTCTTCCTCTGGACACGTCGACTAAGTCGAGAGGGTGGTATAGGTGCTATTTTAGCCTGCCCCATATTCTAAACATGTCAGTAGGTACTCCAGGCACTACAGAGTCTTGAATAGTTGCTGGCTTGATTAGTAGATTTTAATACTGTTTGTGGTAATAACTATTGTTGACATTCGTGAGATTTCATGTTTATTTCCGTTTCAGCCTGGAGGTGCGAATGTACCGCCAATGACAAAAGCGGTGAGTTATCTCTATTTTTAGTGTTTTACTAATTACTAACTTATTATTGGTAGACTAGTTGTGCCCCACAGTTTTACCTGCGTTAGTCTCGATCCAGTGGGAGAAACTCCGAAACTAACGGCCCAAAAAATTCTTTATATTTTCGTCTTTTTGTTCTTCATAAAAGTGACAAAATAACCAATCGAAATATAGGATCGATCTAAATCCGGTCCATGCTAGGGCTTGAATGTTGGACCATTTTTTCAATTCCGGAATTGAGTTTCAATATTAAGCAGTTAAAGTCCGTAATTAAACTGTTTTTCGGTGAAATCAGAGTTTATTTCTCTACAACAGAACATAAATTATGTTTCTTACTAAAAGCTTGCTTCAAAACTATTTAAAATTTTTAATGTTATTGACGTTTAGGTATGTATTTACCGTAAATGGCACTATCATTCAAATTTAAGATAGCTGCTAAGCATAATATGCGTTTTTGTTACTTGGAAAACTGTTCTAAAGTAGATGTTTACAAAAAACTTTATAGGCGGGCATCGTGTTAACATCCGACCTAATCTATAATAATATTATATTTTTGTTTGCCAATAAACTGATACCTACCTACATTGAGGTTAGGCTAAGGTTGAGTTTCGAGGTTATGCAGAGTTTGAAGGGATAGGCAGTAGGCACGTAGGGTTAGGTGTATCAGGTTACAAGCCAAGTCATTGCACCCTGTCAGCTATGCCATTGTTTAAGAATTCCTTTCAACTAGTTATAATATTATTAATATAATATTATTGTCGAATTGTCATCTCAATTGAAGCTTAGATATTTGATAGCTCTATTGTGTAGATAAATGATGCTGCAATTTTCTTTGAATTTTATTTGGAAATTATTATGACTCGTTGGTTCTTTGAACCTTGTTATTTTTAAGAATGTTGGACTTTCGAACCTTTTTTCGAAATCTTTTCTGCGGTCTTGGTTTCGCCCGAGTAGGTAAGTCCCTATTCTTTAGGAATTATAAGTAACTTATGTGTTATTCCAGATCTCTAACTAGCTATCTACATACCAAGTTTTATCGCAATCGCTTGAGTAGTTTTTGTGCGCAGGGATACTTACCTATATAATAGATACGAAAATAAAATATTAAGATGGATAGACTTTGATGCTCCATAAAATTAACAATAACAATAAATTAAGTGTTTCGTCTGAACTTTCAGGGATATAGTTTAAATATGATTATGGACTACATGGGAACTCTATTACCTATATTTTTAGATATATATTTATAGGTTATGTAATTATAAGCCTTGCAAATTCCACACCAAAAATGTAATAAAACATTTCAAAATTAAACACAGATAAAAACAGTGAAACCTAAAGGTGGACGCAGATTGATTCGCGCCGAACGCATCGATTTTTTGCCGTCCACGGAAAAAGGTACCTTAAAATCAAAGAGATAAGGTATCTACATTTATATTTCCGATGACGTCGTCAGAGTCGTCCGCATCGTCAGAGGCGGCTGACTCTGAAATAAATAAATGAATAAATTTACCTTATCACTACATAGTATAAAACAAATTATAACAAACAAACAATCGCTTTCTCTGTCCCTATATCCCTTTGTATGCTTAAATCTTTAAAACTACGCAACGGATTTTGATGCGGTTTTTTTAATGAATAGAGTGATTCAAGAGGAAGGTTTATATGTATAATACATTCATAATATAGCCGTGCGTAATCATGTAAAGCCGGGGCGGGTGCCCCGGCTTCGCTAGTCTCTATTATAATAAGGTAAGTACCTGGACGGCAAAAATTCGATTCGTTCGGCGCGTATCAATGTGCGACCACCATAATAAGGCTTAAATTAAAAGAAACAGTGTTTTCCTCTATGATGTACATATTGTACGTACGTGTGCAAGCAAACAACTGAGCGAGAATCGCAAACTCTCATGAAAGTTTGAACCTACGAAATAAAACATTAGAAAACAAAAACACATCGCCTTTATCTTTACCTAAGTATTCTCCGTTGAGTTATTGGTAAAAGCTCCAATATACTTACCCATACTTATCGAATCTTATATTATTTTGTGTAATATTTTCATTTCAGAATTCTACTTAAATACAAAGAAGAATTTATTGAAAACAATATCCAACTTTATATTACCTACATTTTATTTAACTTGGTAAAATGTTTCTAATAAGTACTTACCTATTTCAAAACGGCTTTGTTACACAATTAATGTGAAAATGTTTCAGTTTATTTCAAACAAAATAAAATTTAGATACCTTCTTACTCGGAAAATAAACATTTATTTATCACTACATAGTATAAAATAAAGTCACTTTTCGCCGTCTCTATGTCCCTATGATGTCCGTATGCTTAGATCTTTAAAACTACGCAACGGATATTGTTGCGGTTTTTTTAAATAGATAGAGTGATTCAAGAGGAAGGTTTATATGTATAATACATGCATAATATAGCCGTGCAAAGCCGGAGCGGGTCGCTAGTTTTCAAATAATTGAGACAGAGGACAAAACGCATATGTCTGAATTGCAACCGGCCCTGATTCTAACTAATGGTAAACGGAAAGTTTGTCTCCTCGGACAATAGGCTTAATGCAAGCGCCCACTTGTCGGTATCGTACGCATCGGACGGATCGCACGCAACGGATCGTAGTATTCTTTGCATAGAAACTCATATAAGTGCGTCCACCTGGCCGCACCGTACACATAGCACATCGGCAATGCCGACACCGTTGCTCCGAGAGGCAACTTTTGCGATGCGTGCCGATGACGTCATACGGAATGCCGACTAGTGGACGCACCCCGCGCGCTCGCTCGGCATTTTTTTCCAATTCTTCCTCTTCTGCTAACAAACAAGCTTCAACGACAAATTGTTCTTCATCGCTTTCCTCCATTCTCACAGTGTCCACACGTGCGCTCACTACGAAAATCCGAATGAACTGGCATCGTCAAATTCGTCAATCCGTATGCTGGTACTCACTGTCAGTAATCCGTACGCTGCCGAAATAGTGGACGCACTGTCAAAAAATTATCCGTTTGATGCGATCCGTCCGATGCGTACGATACCGACAAGTGGACGCTTGCCTTTAACCGATTTGGATTAATAAAACTTGCAGGGGTACTCCGAATAATGGAGGCTATACTTATTTTGATATTCCCATGGGATCGTTACTTAATGCGGGGGAAACCATGGGGCGTAGCTAGTTTGAAATAAATTCATCGAATTTTAACACAACACATCTAGTACATTAATACGTTCTAAAACACGAACTTTTACGTTAATAACATTAGTGAGCGAACGAAGATTGTCTCGCTTCAAGTTTGGCAAAATTTGTTTTCCTCAGTAAGTATGTATGTATGTCTGTATGTTGGTTGGTACTCCTCTACAGGTCGTACCTATTTTACAGGCGATCTGGACGAAACTTTGTATAGGTACAGGTTTACAATTTTACCTATAGATTTCGTCGTCTATATATAAAACTTATCAGACTATTAAGGTACAAACGATTTTCGCTCACTTGTGTATTTAATATTATTTATATTCATTTTTAATGCAATTGCTTCTAAATTACAGTGTGGCGTGTGTCCGCCATGTCCTGCCTCTTGCAATCCCAACGCACCTCCGGTAAGCATTTTATTTATTTTCTTACACTTGCTTTTAATAATAAATCAACAAGTGACGATGCGTGATGAAGATTTAACCTTCTACTTTGGGTTTCCCTATTTGTTACGAAAGAGTTATTCTGTTTCCTGACAATTATAACATGGCTGAAGTGGAGCAGATGGCGCTAAAACGTTTCCGTTACTGTGTAGACTCCAGCCGAGAAGGAACTCCAGAAAACGACGGTCCAACTCCGGCAAACTGAAGAGACCTTCAGGACGAAGGTCACAGAGGTAAATGACATATCAATTATTCATACTTATTTGATATACATAATGTCTATGTAGTTACATACATACATACATGGTGAAGTGTTTATTAGTTGAAAGAGAAAGGATTTAGGACCCATCCGCTTTAGTCAGTATTTATTGAATAGCAATAGTACAGACTATTTGGTTATCATTTATAATATTGGTCTTTAAATCTAATCGAGACGCTTATACAGCGCCAGCAACTTTATATTCTGGGCGCTGTAGTGCCTGGGACATGTATTATTAAGCAGTGTTGGCCTAGTAGCCGGCTATATAAAAAACGATATTTCATGCGAAAAAATTATGCGAGCGTTTAGTCACATTACAGTGAATCTGGATGAAACTCGCGCCTTAGTTGGCTCCAGACGTATTGACGAGGTCTTTCTTCAGGACACGGTCGACTAAGGAGAGGGTGTTATAGGTTCTGGGCAAGCCTACTCCAACTAGTACATTGCTTATTTCAATTGCTTATTTTAAAATCAGTTTATATAAAGATGGACGAAAATAGTTTGGCTCAAAATTTTTCGCAACTAAAATGTAGGTAATTTTTCAGTATATTGCAATAGGCGTAAGGCTTAGGTCACGAGTGTGTTCTTAAAATCAGCGTTGAAATGGGATTGAACGGGCTATATCTTAGAATAATTTTGTTAGACTAGCCACAAACTGGACACCTTCCGGTGCTCGGGGACAACATCATGGTCAGCCGCTACAACATTGGCGAGATGACCTCGACTGTTGGCCGGACGAGAGACACCCTTGCTACTAACATAACTCGAAAAAAGTTTTACAACAAAGTAATTTCTTATTTTTTGATATCAGTGTGCGATGCTAAGAACAGAGCTGGTGAAAAAGAAAGAAGAATTGGAAAAAGAACGGTGCCAACATCGTGAGGTACAGAACAGGCTTAGAGAATTGGAGATGAAATTCGAAGGTAAAATCCTCTTAAATTAACCGACAGTATTTTCAAAATAAATAGTATAAAAGTAAACTCCAGTCGCACGTCGTCGCGTCGCTGACACGCAATTTGTACCTTGTGTTTAGGTCTAGCAACGCACACAAACATGCTGCTAGGCACGAAGGAACAGGCGTTAGAACAGGAGGTGAACGTGCGCGCGTTGAAGCAGTGCTACCGTGAAGCTCGCGAGGAGATCGAAGAGCTGAGGACCTTAATGAAGGAACAAAACGACCAACTACAAGACTATAGGGTCAAGGTACCAGGGGCATAACGATCACAGAAATAAATAATAAAAACCAGATATTTTCTGGTTAACTAGAGACGGTCCATTTGATTTAGCTTGTAGTATTTTCTATTGTTTCCATGAGATGATCGTCACGTTTGTATGTGCAGTACTTGCAAGCCCAACAGCTGGTGGAGGAGCAGCGTCGGCAGATGGACCTCATGGACATGGACAATACTAGGATCAGCGAGCAGATCAATCTCGAGATACAGAGAGTTAAGGTACGCAGCTTACGTTGATTACATGAACGTTATCGATAAAGAGATTACCTATAGGTACTTAGGTACCTTGCATGTGACTTGCGATGATTTCATACATGTACTCGGTCGGATTTCTATGGGAAATGCTTAAAGTCAAGTCAAAATTTCTTTATTCATTTGGAATTCGCCCTGATTGCACAAACGAAATCTTTAAGCCTTTGTCTACAGTTTGATTTGTCTGTATAAGTATGCCATCATAGCTGAGAAATTACTAAACCTTAGTATAATGTATATAGTTAATGTTTGTTTGTTGTCGTAGTTGAAGTTCCAAGAGAAGCTGCAGGAGTTGGCGCCGATCCCGGACCTGCTGAAGGCGACGCAGGCGCGGCTCAAGGACGCGCAGCAATCGCAGGCGATTGCCGAACACAACGCTGAGCAGCTCGCCAGGGAACTCAACTGCGCCAGGGAGAAGGTACCTCACTCAACTCTCTTACTTTACAGCAACACGGAGCAGTAGCTGTCAGTCAGAAAATACTCTTGTACTCGTGTGTCAAAATCATGAAGATTAGTGCAACACATAGTTACAAAGATACAAACGCTTCAGTATCTTACTACCTACACAGATCTTATTCGGAAGATCAATAAAAGATATTTAAGTACTATTTTCAGCTAAGTAATGCATCTATAGGTTCAGTTGGAAAACCAATTAGCTGAACCCCACGTGACCCAGAGCTCACTCGCACATCTGAAAAATGTTCCACACCATGGTTTCCCAAACCTAACCAAGTTTCCAAAACCTAACATTGTATCGATTGTGTATCCCACAGGTGCACGTCCTCCTGCACAATAGCCTGAAGCAGCCGGAGAAGCCGGACCGCGGCAACGCTGACGAGAAGCAGATAGCAATGCTGACGCAGAGGATAGTTCAGCTCACTGAAACCAACGCCACACTCAAGACTGAAATCGAAAGGCTCAAGTACCATATCACTCCTACTAATCGCATCTTACTTCTTACTTACCTATATTTATAAATGTGAAAGTTTGTGTGTTAGTGTGTTCGTTACTCCTTTACGCTAAAATTATTGGACCGATTGTAATAAAATTCGGTTTGTAGATAGCTGGAGACCTGGATTACACAAGATAGTTTTTAATCCCGATATTCCCAAGGGCTTAAGCGGGTGCAACCATGGGGTGCAGCTACTACTCATTATAATTAATGCGAAAATTTGTTAGTTAGTTCGTTTCATTATCACGTAAAAACTACTAAACCGATTGGAATGAAATGTATTTAAGTAGTCTTATTAAAACGTGTTATTTATCAGACTTAACTTTCGAACAGCTTATCCGATAGTAACAGCTTATAAACACAGTTATTACAACCGTCTCTGGTATATCAAGGGCCAATAGCAATAGCAGCGACCTACCTACCACCATGAAAAAAATCGTAGTTTTTAGTACCGATCTTAAGCTAAAACACAAGCTTTCCCGCCTGTAAACAATGCGATCAGTGTTTATGACACTATTCAAACTGGTAATGTATTGTGTTCTAGGTTAAATGTGATTCGCATGGAGGAGTCTGTGCTGGCGAACGAGAAACGTCTCCAGGAGAAGATGCACGAGTGCGCTGCGCTCGGCGGAGACTTGGACCGGGCGCGAGACGAGGCCGCCCGCGCGCTACAACGCGCCAACGAACGCATGGATACTCTGCGAAAGTAAGAACCTATAAAAGATCTTGACGCTAAACGCCTTGCTCGGAATAACAGCCGGTTGCACCGTCTGCGGGAACCACATTAATTGCTCTCATCACCCAGTTTCTAGTACTAACCTAGTACAGTTCTTGCAATTCACAAGTGCGCTCGGCCTTTGTTTGTGTGAGTGACCAATCTGTATAAGTGTCGCTCTCGCTACTGACCGCTCCGTCCGCGTCGGGTACTCACGTACACTAACGAACATATGTATTTACGATTAGGTACAACTACAAACAAAGGCCGACCGCACTCGTGAATTGCAAGAACTTGTTTTCGCCGTTGACGGATACGTCATGGAGGACGTCATTCATTATACATAACTACTAAGCCTTTTTCATCATGTCGCTCCTAAAGCTGGGTTCCCACGGTGCGTGATTCTGCGGATCATCACGCACTGCCGACGACCGCACGGACGGCAACGCACACAGACAGGCTCTTCCAACGGTGCGTGTCGGTCTGTGTCGATCTTTTGATAGCTTCATTTCAAAGTGAAAGAGAACGTATCGTCGCTGCAGCTGCGGCTGTGGTTTTGATAAAGATAAAGATTCTGACAGATAAAGATTTTGATAAAGACAAACGAACTTATTTTTGAATTTTTGAAAAATTCAAAAATAAGTTCGTTTGTCCACTCCATTTCTCCTCAAGTTCCGCAACCAACTACACACAACACCACCACTCGTGTTCAAACAAGTTCTGACTTGTTTACGTACAAGCAAGTTCTGACCTGTCGTCTGTGCTACGACACGCACCTTTGAAGTTACTGCCTCGCGATGGATACCGGCGCACCGCCACAGACGTCCTGTGCTACCACGGACGAGACCATTCCCACGGTGTGTCGTGCGAGCTGGTCCGCGGTCCGTCCGCGATATCACGGACGTGGGAAGCTAGCTTTAGAAGGCTGAGAAGCGAACACAGATAAACTAAATGGGTTGGAAATGGTAGACAACCATTAGGTTTGCCTACCTACTCGCAAAAGTTCACTGATTCCTTGCCCTCCATAATGTATGAACACTATGGACGCGGAATACTTCCACTTTTCTTTATTTTTGCTTCATTCAAAATACCTATTTTACGTCTTATTTATTAAGTCACTTCAAATAAAAGCTTTTAATTTCCTCCTCCGCACCCAGGTAGCTATTTTTAAATCTATAAATATAGCAAATCGATTTTGTTCATTTGAGAAGCAAAGCAGAAAGGTACTTAAGTGCTTACCTACATTTTGAATAGAAGTCCCGTTTTTAATTAATTAGGTACTTGTTAGGGTTGCGTACCTCGAGATAAAAAAACTTGAGATCACTAGATTGTCCGTCGTTAGTCTTAACGGCAATAGATTGAATGATTTTAATAAAGTTTTAAAGAGAAAAGTGTTTACGAGAGCCGGGAAATAATAACTACAAAAACAAATCGTCAAAATGAATTTAAAAAGCTGTTTTTAGTGACTTGTAAGACGTTATATTGATGACGATGTACTTATATTTGTATCTAGATGTATGCAGACAACAGTGGCCGACCTGGAGCGACAGCTGGCCCTCAGTCGTGCGCAAGTCAAGACCGGCGAGAAGGAACGGGAGGAGGTATGTGCATTGTACATCAAATCTACTATATAAAAATAAGTCGGGTTTTCCTACGCTATAACTCCAGAACGCACGAACCGATTTAGATGATTTCGGTTTTGAAATGTTTGTCGTAGTCCAGGGAAGGTTTAAACGGTGAGAAAGATCGGACTTACGCGAGTGAAACCGCGGGGCGCAGCTAGTACTTTATAACATTATATACATAGTACATACGCACGCACCTTCTATAGGGGTGCATCCCCCCTATAAAAGGTGCGTGCTTCTATGGGGCTAGATGGCGCTGCAACATAAGTTGGAAGGGGCGGGTCGAACCCGCTATTTTCAGCACCTTGTCAGTGGTCGTGAAATAACAGTTATATTCGGTTTATAGATCCAATCTCGCATGCAATGCCAGATCAAGCGTTTGAACGAGAACTTCGAGCAGGCGCAACTTCGTATCCTCGGACTCCAGACGCAGGTCCAGACTCTGCGCCGGACAACCTCGAGCACAGGCGACGGAGATGCAGAAGTAGAAGATGCGGACTGCACTTGCAAATCATTCTTCAACGATCCCTGATAACTTATGTTGTTAGATATTATTTTCTACTCTTATTATAACTCTGGTCAGTGCAATCAGAACGGTTGAGTGCTCGTTTCATAAGTCTGGACACACTATTACCCAAAAAAAAATCTTTAACATTTAGCAATAGCATTTCATTTTTATGGAATTATAATCGTTAGACAGACTTGGGAACATTGCGTCGGCGGCGTCATCGCATCTATTAGATCCGATTTTGAAAACGTGCAGACAAACTTTTGTGATGAGCACTCTAACAGGATTAAGCTAGAGCCATTTCGTACAACAGCAGATCGTAACTTCCGCCCAGTCAGATTTGATCCAATCTAAAGTTGGCCAATGATTTTGTTTTTAATTTGTGGAGAGCTCAATAGTTTCTGCACAGTTTCAGTTCAGGATTATAAATACCTATACAAACATATTATTTATTTATAATCATAAACTGAAAATAGATATCCAATATGGCACTAGTTCAATCCTAGTATAAACTATGTCATGTCTTGCTACTTTTTTTATTGTTTGTATATCTATTGATATATTCGCGGCTATGTATTATTTACGTGATCGGTTGTGGAACGAGATTTTACGAGATATCTTTGAACTTCGAAATGAACTCATTTGCTACTTTATAAGATTTGTTTTCGGTTGTTGAGTTGTTTAATTTGTGAACGTTCTCATACAAATTCATAAATACCCCCCCCCCCCTGTAAGGTTGTAGCGATCACCACGTACCAATTGCCAGAACGTACCAAACTACCTACACCAGTCAACGGGGTAATGACATCGAGTATGTACATACACAGTAGAGACGTACCTATAACCTGAAAATACCTACAGTGTATGTACATACACAGTAGAGACGTACCTATAACCTGAAAATACCTACAGTTTAAGTGCAACACTAGCACATCAGTTGAATACCACTCAGATCAAGTTTCAGTGTTGTATTGCCCGCTTTACGCCTCTACTGGGTTAAACACTCGATGGTACAGCTACTACTTTTTGGCGAGTTGAGTCACATCACAAAATTAAATAATAATATGATGGCAGTGTATGAAGACCCACCCTTTCGCTCAGCTAGCGAGAGGTATACCTACTGATGGTACGACCAAACACGCATTGTGTTTGGTCGTCGAATAAGATACTTTGCTACCAGAAGTAAAACAGTAGGTAGCTTTTTAAATAAGTATTAGTTTTGATGATGATTAAACAGTCATGTATTTTTAGTAATTGTTTTCAGAGTCTTAATAATATCGCGTATTATTGCGTATGCGATTATGAGCCGGGAAAACAATTACTATGAAAAGGAAATACCTACAAATTAAAAACGTTTATCATGTAATATTTTGTAGATAACAATATTCACAGACTGCAATAAAAAACCTAACAACGCCCTGTATGATTTATGTTGCAAATTTAAAGATAAATAAACAATAATAATGAAAAATAAAGTGCTTTATTTTTACTATAAATCTAAAGAGATGTCGACTTTCATTCTGAAGGTCGTGGGTTTGACTCCCGGCCAGCCGTGCATCAATAGGTTTATGTGCACTAGTTGCTCTTTAAAGAAGCCTGGGGTTTTCTGAGCAGCAGAGACCTTGAAGTTCACACGTAAACCTACTCTTGGACACTTTGGTCTTTGGGATATAATTTAAAGGTATTTTTATTACGGTGGCTCTGGCAGATGCTGCTGCAGATCATGATTAATAATGTTCAATTATCATAGAAATGAGCCACGCCACATGTCGTGCTACAGTTTTATTTCATGAAACGTAAACAGTGTTGAATTGTAAACTTCTGGTGGAATATTGTCCAATTTAAGTAAGTGCAAAAGTGTAGTAAAAATAACAATCAGTGCTAACCAGGTGCTAACATAGACTTTCCTCGGTGCCTCCAAGATCATGTCATGATCTGCAGCAGAGCCACCGTAATAAATACCTATAAATTATATCTTAAAATGATGTACTTTGAACGTACATAGTGTACGTATGCCCGTTACAGCTGTACGTATACTAGAAAACTAGATAATATGAATTGTTTGTGGCGCTGCTGCGGAGTGTTCTCTCTAGCAGAGCCACCTAGTACACATACTCAGGAACGATAAATAATACAGTTTTTGAAGTGAAAACTTCTTTAGCGGCGTTGAGCACTTTTTCTGTAATGGGTATAAAATCTTAAACTCGCATCAGGACACGTGACCTGATCGAAAAAGTGTAAGACGGATGGAGAGTAGACAGCTATCCCCTCTCTACGGCGCGGCGAAAATGTATGCCTGGGCCTACTGTTTTTAATTTGGCTGCGAGTGTATTAAGACGTACATATGGTATTTTTTAACGGACGACTATTGACGGACGACAAATGTCGGACGACTATTTGTCGGACGACTATTGACGGACGACTATTGACGGACGACAAATGTCGGACGACAAATGTCGGACGACTATTTGTCGGACGACTATTGACGGACGACAAATGTCGGACGACAATTTGTTGGACGACAAATGTCGGACGACTACTTGTCGTCCGACTTTTTTTTTTTTTTCATCTAAAACTCTTTTTTTAATCAAAATTGATGTACGTCCTCTGTTTATTACGTACGTGTCGAAAAATATCATTATTAGATAGTGGTTTAGTTGTTTTTAGCCTTACTCATTATGTTCAGTACCTGGGTGACCGTGCTTTGCTCGGATATTATTTGGTCTGTTTCCACTAGTTCTATTGATTGTTCTATTGATAGAACTAGTTGTACTTTTTTGTCCACTAACTAACTGGACTATTTAATCCATTTAGTTATATTGCAAGTTATAAAGCAAATTCGTGTTAGGGCAGAAGAAAGACAGTCATGTTCACAATAAAAGTTGTAATCTAATCCGTCTAAAAACAAATGAACATCGGAAAAACAGAAGATCGGAAACAGTGACATAATGGCAGGTAGCTGTCAAAATGACAGATGTCAATTGACTGCTATCAAACTTAAAACGGCTATATTTCAGAATCTAGTGATCCTAGATTGATAGTCTCTTTAAGGAAGTGATAGATCTCATCGAGATCTTCATTGCAGGTGACAGCTGTCAAATTTGAAATGAACAACTGAAACGCAGTCTGTAAAAAAGCAGTCAATTTAACATCTGTCAAAATCAAATTTCGGAAAGAGCACATCAAAATCTTTAAAACTACCAATTTTTAAAACTCCCGGAAAACTTTCCAGGATAAACTACCAAATGACTGTACTAAAACTAGTTTGACCAGCAGGAAAATACCTACCCTTTTGACTACCCATTAGGTATTGACAGGACCTTTTTTTCAATATTATAGTTTTTTTTTTTAAAGACGACTATATGTCAAAAACTTCCAAACAGTTTGTTATCACAAAATAACAAGGCAGGTTCTATGAACATAATCACTAAGGTTAAAAACAACGGGAAAACAACAAAACAACAACGAGACGGTACTTCACGTCGGGACAGATGCTCAACTTGTACCAAGCGCAAGTCCGCTCGTGCATGCAGTACTGTTCTTACCTCTGGGACGGTTCGGCGATATATCAGCTGGGGGCGTTGGAGTCAATTGAGAGGAGAGCCAGGAGACTCATCGGTGACGATAAGCTTGCCAACAAAAGGCTTCAGAGCCTGGAACATCGTCGCAAGGTGGCGAGCTTGTCGGCTTTTTACCGGATACATTTCGGGGAGTGTGCAACGGAACTCCACGGCCTAATCTTGTCATCTCCATTCTTTCGTCATACAACCAGGCAGACTGGTGTGTGGCACCGATTCATGGTGGACATACCAGACGTTCGCACTAAGCGCTTTGCTTCGTCATTCTTTATTCGTACTGCAAGGGAATGGAATCAGTTGCCTGCTTCTGTCTTTCCTGACGTGTACAATTTGGGGGTCTTCAAGTCGCGAGTGAATAGGTATCTTCTAGACACGCGTGCTACATCTTAGGCCGCGCATCGTCGTTTACGGTGCAGAATGACTGAATGTTGAAATGTACATTATTCCACAAAGAAGATTTCTTAAAACGCACTATTCCCATAATGTCTGAAATTCAAAAAGACTGATTTGTATAATGACTGCTTTTCAAAATGACTTATGAATTTGTACAGTCATAATCAGAAAGGCCTTTAGACACAACAAGCATTGTAACTTAAAATGCCGGGGTGCATTTTGAGTCCCATACCTTCACAGTGAACCTCTAAAGCGTCTCGGAAACGGGATAATTGTTGAATCATGTTTTTGAATGCATCACGTTTCATTGAATATCTCGTTTTCGGGCACTTTTGAAAAATCATGGGACAATTTGGTTAAATATCCCGATTCCGAGTCGCTTTAGCGGTCTGGTGTGAAGGCATTAATTGTTCGCCGTAATGCCCTATTTCAATAGGTATGGTTCTCGAAATGCACCGTGCATTTTTGGAAAAACATAGGACAATACGTTTGGTTAAATATGCCGTTTCTGAAACACTTTAGAGCAGTCTTTCCCAACGTGGGCGATAACGCCCCCTTGTGGGCGCTGCAGGCCTAAAGGGGGGCGGTAAGAGACCCAGGAAAAAAAAGGGGGCGTTGTGTAGGGCTTTGGGGTCGATTTATAATTTCATCTACCTAGCTAGGAAGACTGTTAGACACCGACTGAGCTCTCGACTCTCGACTACATCTTGTGAACATCAACTAATATTAATTAAGATATAGCTCAAACCCGGTTCGATATAATAGACCGCGGGCAATCATGTTTTAAAAAGTTTTTGTTAAATAATCCGATTTGTACATTCCTGTATCAATCGGCTGGTTCTATAATACTTGTTCTTGCTTGTCGAGTACGATTGGGCGTCGAATGAGATAAACGAGTTTATGCACGTTTGTCTTATTCCTGTTGGTGCGTGCTGCTTATGCAATCCTATATAAACGACGTAAATTTATTTTATTTTCATTTGCGGTTTCGCGCTTAATAGATAAGCAGTACTTGATTTCAACACTTACGTATTTCTCAAAACAAAACAATGTCGGAAGTAAAAAAGAAGAGACGGCAATACTCTGCGGAATATTTTAAATTCGGATTTATTGAAAATCCCACAAACCCGTCGTCGCCTTTATGTCTTCTATGTCTAAAAACATTTTCGAACGAAGCAATGAAGTCTTCAAGACTGCAAGATCATTTGAATAAAATGCATCCAGATAAGAAAGACAAGAATGTAGCATATTTTCAAGACCTAGAGAAGAAGCATAATACTCAGCCAAGTGTATCAAAACTAGTTTCGGCGGCTGCTAAGCAAGATGACGACGGACTTCGAGCTTCGTACAATATCTCTTTGTTAATTGCTCAAAAAGGCAAACCACACAACATCGGAGAAGAGTTAATTTTGCCAGCAATAAAGGAAGTAATAACTACTGTGCTTCATAAACCGGCCGCAGATATTATCCGAAAAATTCCTTTGAGTAATAATTCTGTGCAAAGACGAATTGATGAAATGGCTGAAAACATTGAAGAATCATTGTGCAATCATCTGAGGACTAGTCAATTCTCAATTCAGCTCGATGAGTCCACTTTACCAACTAATGAAGCGTTGTTGCTATCTTACGTGAGGTTTATTAAAGATGAGAAAATACGTGAAGAACTATTTTTTGCCAGAAATTTGGAGACAGATACAAAAGGCGAAACCATATTCAATACATTGGAAAAGTTTTGTGAAGAGAAAGAGATTCCTTTGAAAAATATTATATCAGTTGCTACGGATGGCGCTCCGTCTATGACAGGGCGCCATAAAGGCTTCATAGCGTACTTAAAGAATAAAATTCCAGATGTCCTTGCTATACATTGCGTTATTCATAGACAACATTTGGTTGCTAGAAACTTAAGTGAACGACTATTTCAATCACTGCAATATGTCATCAAAGCTGTCAATAAAATCCGTAGCAGCTCTTTGAATGATAGATTATTTCATCAGCTTTGTGTTACTAATGACGAAGATTTCAACCGTTTGTTGCTTCATACTGAAGTTCGTTGGCTGTCAAGAGGCAATAGTCTGATTCGATTTTACAACCTGTTTGACTCTGTGATAGAGTTCTTGGGAACTAAAGATACAGAACTGCGCAACAAGCTCATAACATCAAAGAATGATATAGCTTACATGACAGACCTGTATAAATTGTTCAACGACATGAACCTCCAACTGCAAGGCGATGAACTAAATTTAATTAAAACAAAAAATGTCGTTGCTGCTTTCGCAGCCAAACTGCTTCTGCACAAAAAGAATATGGGCAGACGTGAGTTTCACAATTTTCCGAATTTATCAGTATCCTGCAGTAACGACGACTTGTTTGCCTACTGCCAACATTTGGAAAACCTCCACATTGACTTCACCGAACGATACCAGGACATTTTAAACTTGGAAATACCAGACTGGGTGTTGGATCAGTTTTCAAATGTCAACACAGCAATGTCACCTCAGCTGGAAGAACTTATAGAATTGACAACAAACGAAGAAATAAAAATCAAGTTCAAAAATGGATATCAAGAATTTTGGCTACAAAAACCGATCCCACAATTGTACCCTGGATTGTGGTTAATTGTTCAACGATTCTTGATAGCATTCCCATCGTCATATTTGTGTGAACGTGGATTTAGTGCTGTGGCAACGCTGCTTACTAAAAAGAGAAATCGTTTGCGTGTTACCGAACGTGGCGACTTGCGGCTGTTTTTGAGTAAATTGGAACCTGATATCAACAAACTTATTGGACATCATCAGATTCAACCTTCACATTAGTTTTTATATGAATTGATTATGTTTGTTTTATTTTCAATAAAAGATACTCTGTCCGAATACTATAAAGTTGCGTTTCAATAATCAGTTATAAGTACTTAGTGGTTTATAAGTATGTTTAAAAAGGGGGGCGTTAAAAAATAATTTATTCTTAAAGTGGGCAGTAGACAAAAAAGGTTGGGAACCCTGGTTTAGAGGTTCAGTGTGAAGGCATTAATTGTTCGCCGTAATGCCCTCTTTCGATCGGTATGGGACTCAAAATGCACCCCGGCATTTTAAGTTACAATGCTTGTTGTGTCTAAAGGCCTTTCTGATTATGACTGTACTAAATTCATAAGTCATTTTGAAAAGCAGTCATTATACAAATCAGCCTTTCGGATTTCAGACATTATGGGAATAGTACGTTTTAAGAAATCTTCTTTCTGGAATAATGTACATTTCAACATTCAGTCATCCTAGACCGTAAACGCATCGTCCACCTACCATCAGGCAGGTGTGATAGTGGTCAAACGCTGACCTATCATATATCCTTGAACCCTGTCTAAGGAGCTCTTAATACCCCATAGAATCTATGTCTATTATCACATTGCCCAACGATTAGGTAGCAATATACTAATGCCCAGATAGTGTGATTAATATTAAAGTTTACATGATAATTAATCACTTTGCCCAAAGTGGTCTGTCATTATTCATAATACCCGGGCATTATGTATAATGCCCGAATTAATCACTTGGTCCATAACACACACATCAACAAAGTCTAGGGAACAAGGGTAAAATTTAGGTTTTTTGGGGGAAAATAGTTTTTTTTTTTTTTTTTCATAAGTCTATGGCAATCAAAGCGACAATTTGTACTCTTTTTAATGTTGTGATCAAGAAACTTAGAAGAAAGGTACGAACGTCAAAAGTTACCTACTACAATTTTTTTTTTAATTAAATTGTATCTTATCTATAAATTTTTTATGTAAATAAACTTGTTTTGTTTCTCAATTTCGGCACTATTTAAGTTTTAATAATAAAGTTCAATTTTTGAAGTGAAAACTTCTTATGGCGCGTTGGGCACTTTTGTTGGTGAGCATTTTCAGCCGTTCTCGCGACAGATGAGATTTTGACAGATGAGATTTTAACAGCTATTGTGCTTCTACTACTATGCAATATTGAAAACAGCGCCATCTCTGTGCAAACGGCCGAACTACGATACTCACTTCTGTACAACAGTGTTAACAGCGACATCTCTCGGTGGATGGTGCAGCAGAGTTTTCACTTCTGCCTGCACTCCCGGAGTGCGCTGTTTTTTTTTTTCTATGGCAACATTGGCAACCCTATAACTAAATCACAGCAATAAAAAAATTAAATTCCGCTTCTATTGCCTTATCACACTTATGACAAGAACCCAACAAAAATATTTTTCCCCAAAAAAACAAAAACTTACCTTATTAATTATTGATGTGTGTATTTAATTCTACTGTACGTGTGTCACTGAACTCCTCCTTAAAGGCTGGACCGATTGGAATGAATTTTTTTGTATGCGTTTGGGTGGCACCCTAAATAATTTAGATTCACAACTCAGCCCGGTTTTTTTTAATGGCAAAACAACGTCTGCCGGGACAGTATCAAACAAAGTCGCTTTCCGTTGTCTGTCCCTATGTAAGCATACATAGGAACAGACAGCGGGAAATGACTTTGTTTTATGCATTGCAGAGGTGCTTCTCTAGCTATCTGGGACGTCCTTTTTAGGGTTCCACACTTCAAAAGGTAAAAAAGGAACCCTTTATCGTCATAATTCTTTCACTTACCTTTCTCAGCGCCCGGCACGTAAACACACTGCCCCTGGCTATCGAACCTCCACTTGTGGAAGGGACATTGGATGTGGTCTCCACAGACGAGCCCGCCGACCGCGAGGTGAGCTCCGAGATGTGGGCAGTACGCGTCCACTACATGCGCCGTGCCATCCGTGGCGCGGTAAACGCATAGATTCTCACCTGGAATAATTAACAGAGCAGTCAAGTCTCTTAAACAGTTAAGAGGAAAGGGTATAGGCTCTCCCTCCATACAAACGTAGTCGACTGTTTCCTCCCTGGCTAATGACACTAGCAGAAATATTAATGTTGCATAAAACCTTTAACTGCCATGAATAAGTCTTGGTTTTTTAAATTTTCGAATTATCATAGAAAGTAAGAGTTAAAAACCAAAACATATTTAAAAAATAAGACATAGGAGCATGGTCATGGCAGTTATAAGTTTTATGCTACAAAAATATTTGTGCTAGTGTCATTATCCAAGGAGGAAACAGTCGACTACGTTTGTATGGAGAGAGCGTCGGTACCCTTTCCTCTTAAGATCGATGGCAACATTAGTGACGAAACGAACTTAAATTGTGGAGTCCCACAGCGTAGTATTTTGGGCCCGACCTTGTTTGTGCTTTATAAAAATGACCAGTGTGAGTGAACTGGTATAAGCTGCGAATTTTTTACGTACGAAGATAGATTCCGAGTTCAAGTAGTTTGTTGAGTGCAGCGTCGCTTCTTGTACCATGCTGTGTTTACTCGTCGCTTGATGTCGCCTCATTGTAATTTGATTTTTTCTCTATTTCTGATATATTAAGATTTAAGTTAGGATACGGAGGTGGTAGTTTGTTCCCGACTCGGCGCAGAACTTGACGATAGATGTCGCTATTTGTACCTACCATGTCATCTCTACTCGCTGTTAGATGTCGCTACTAGTCCATGCCATCTCTACTCAACACTAGATGTCGCTACGTAGTAGTACCATGTCTACTCGCCATTAGATGTCGCTACTAGTCCATGCCATCTCTACTCAACACTAGATGTCGCTACGTAGTAGTACCATGTCTACTCGCCGTTAGATGTCGCTACTAGTCCATGCCATCTCTACTCGTCATTAGATGTCGCTACTAGTACCATGCCATCTCTACTCGACAATAGATGTCGCTACTTGTAACATGTCATCTCTACTCGACGCTAGATGTCGCTACTTCTACCATGCCATGTCTACTCGCCGTTATATGTCGCTACTAGTACCATGCCATCTCTACTCGACATTAGATGTCGCTACTTCTACCTTGCCATCTCTACTCGCCGTTAGATGTCGCTACTTGTACCATGCCATCTCTACTCGACACTAGATGTCGCTACTTGTAACATGTCATCTCTACTCGTCACTAGATGTCGCTACTTCTACCATGCCATCTCTACTCGCTGTTAGATGTCGCTACTAGTACCATGTCTACTCGCCGTTATATGTCGCTACTAGGACCATGCCATCTCCACTCGACATTAGATGTCGCTACTTCTACCATGCCATCTCTACTCGACGGTAGATGTCGTTACTTGTACCATGCCATCTTTACTCGTCACTAGATGTCGCTACTTGTACCATGCCATCTCTACTCGACAATAGATGTCGCTACTTGTAACATGTCATCTCTACTCAAAACTAGATGTCGCTACTAGTACCATGTCTACTCGCCGTTATATTATGTCGCTACTAGTACCATGCCATCTCTACTCATCACTAGATGTCGCTACTTCTACCATGCCATCTCTACTCGCTGTTAGATGTCGCTACTAGTACCATGTCTACTCGCCGTTATATGTCGCTACTAGTACCATGCCATCTCTACTCGACATTAGATGTCGCTACCAGTACCATGCCATCTCTACTCGCCGTTAGATGTCGCTACTTGTAACATGTCATCTCTACTCGTCACTAGAGTCGCTACTTCTACCATGCCATCTCTACTCGCTGTTAGATGTCGCTACTAGTACCATGTGTACTCGCCGTTATATGTCGCTACTAGTACCATGCCATCTCTACTCGACATTAGATGTCGCTACCAGTACCATGCCATCTCTACTCGCCGTTAGATGTCGCTACTTGTACCATGCCATCTTTACTCGTCACTAGATGTCGCTACTTGTAACATGTCATCTCTACTCGTCACTAGATGTCGCTACTTCTACCATGCCATCTCTACTCGCTGTTAGATGTCGCTACTAGTACCATGTGTACTCGCCGTTATATGTCGCTACTAGTACCATGCCATCTCTACTCGACATTAGATGTCGCTACTTGTAACATGTCATCTCTACTCGCCGCTAGATGTCGTTACTTGTACCATGTCATCTCTACCTCGCTGTTAGATGTCGCTACTTGTAACATGTCATCTCTACAAGTCACTAGATGTCGCTACTTCTACGAAGCAAAATATTTGAAGTTTTTACCCTATCAGGTAAGGACATTAAAGTTGTTACCCTATCGTTAAAAATTGAACTTCGATCTCTGTTAAAGATATTTGGGTTGTGTATAGGATAGTTTTATTAAAAAGGTAGGAATCTTTGTTTGTTTACTTGAATAGGAAGTTTTATGTTTTGTCTATTGCCCGATGTGAAAATAACAATGGTGTCTGTCATTCTAAAAAAATAAATGATCTACATTCTGCAAATAGAGTTGTGCTTTTATTGAAGATAAAATACCTATTTGTAACAGGTTATTGGCCCAGCTGGCACATAACTCTGTTACAGATGTAGAAGATAGAAGTCGAAAAATATAATCGTCGCGTCGGTGGGGACGTTTTGCGGGTGGCGGTGTCAGGGTGAAGATACTGCAGCAAGACGTATCTGGCGTGTAACGACTGCTGCATCCTAAAAAAATGGAGCAGGGAGCATCGACTATAAAACTAGAAGGTCAAAGGAATTGGAATGTCTGGAAATTTCAAACTACGGTGTTGCTGCGGGGACTGGAGATCCTGGGTGTTGTGGATGGTACCGAAGTAAAAAATGAGACAAATGCAGCAACATGGAGTAGAAAAGATGCTAAAGCTCAAAATGTAATTGTCTCAAGATTGACTGAGAATACCATGATTCACATTTTGACTTGTGAAACAGCATATGACATGTGGAGAAAATTGATAAGCGTATATGACATTCAGTCAAATACGAGCGTTCATTTGTTACAGCAAAGGTTTTTCCAATTGAAATATCAAGGCGGAGAGATATCAGTATTTTTGGCTAAAATCCAAGAGATGAGAAGTCAACTTAAACAATCGGGTAAAGAAGTTACCGAAAAATTTATTATTACAAAGGTACTAATGTCACTCCCTGAAGAGTACAGTCATTTTGTCACAGCCTGGGAGTCCGTGAACCCTACCCAACAAACATAATATGACAACTTGGTATCAAGATTATTAGCTGAAGAAGAAAGATCGAATTCTAGAAACCAAGGAAGTGATAATGTGGCTTTATTTACAAAGAAAGAGGGAAGTAGACAGGGAGCCAAATGTTTCAAATGCGGGAAAGTTGGGCATTACAGTACTGTTTGTAAATCAAACAAAGAGACAAGAAAGTGTTTCACTTGTGGAAAAATTGGACACCTAAAGGAAAATTGTCGAAAGGGAAAAACAAGTAACAATGCCTTTATAACAACTTTTGTGTTGTATGGTGAGAACCCTAACCGTAAAGAATGGATAGTGGACAGCGGTGCGAGTGCGCACATGACCTTTGAAAAGGAAACATTTATTGATTACAAAGAAGTCCTTGATAGAAATGTTGTTGTGGGTGATGGACGACAACTGAAGATAGAAGGAATTGGACAGATTGATCTGAAATCTTATGATGGAAGGAAGTACATAAGTACAACCTTAAACAGTGTACTGTATGTACCAGAATTAAAAATGAATTTATTTTCTGTTCCATGTGCAATCGAAAAAGGATACACAGTAAATATGGAGGGAGATCAATGTCTGTTTACCAAACACAACAAGGTGATGGCAATTGCCAACAGGAAAGGAAACTTTTACATCATGGATTTAAAATTTGAAGAGGAAAAGAGAAACACAATTTTCAATTTGGCAACACTTGATGAATGACATGCGAGACTGTGTCATCAAAATTATAAATATGTGAAGGAAGTGTTGAAAAAATGAGATCAAGTTTCAAGAAAATGGAAATGAAAAGTGTGAAGAATGTTTAAGAGGTAAAATGCATAGATTGCCCTTTACTGAAAGTAAAGTTCAACAAATAAGACCCTCGAGTTGGTTCACAGTGATTTATGTGGACCAATGGAAGTAAAGTCACTTGGAGGAGCAAAGTATTTCCTACTATTGAAGAATGATCACTCAAATTATAGATGGGTTTATTTTCTTAAAGAAAAATCAGAAGTTCCGGAGAAAATACAAAAGTTTATAATACAAGTCGAAAGACAAACAGGAAATAAACTGAAAGTATTACGCACTGATAACGGAACTGAGTTTGTGAATAGAAAAATGAAAGAAATACTTGAAAACCAAAGAATTCGTCATCAAACAAGTGAAGCATACACGCCGGAACAGAATGGAAAGGCAGAAAGAGAAATGAGGACTTTAGTTGAGGCAGCAAGATCAATGTTACAAGCAAATAATATTGAAAAAGAATTATGGGCAGAAGCTATCAATATAGCCGTGTATGTACTAAATAGAACTAGCAAAAGCAGAGTAGAACAAAAAACGCCATAATAAGTCTTAGAAGAAAAAGAATTTGATATAAAGTCCTTAGACAAGTTATTTGGATCAGATGTGTATGTTCATATACCAAAACAAAAAAGACTTAAATGGGATGCTAAGGGACAAAAAGCCATCTTTGTTGGATATGAAGAACGGAAAGGATTTAGAGTTTATTATCCAGAGAAGAAATTTGTTGACATCAAAAGGGATATTGTGTACATGAACAAAAATGAAATTACTAAACCTGAAAGTACTGTAAAAGTAATTTCACTGGATTACAAAGATGATGAAAATATAAAAGAGGATATTTTGCTACAGGAGGAAGATGAAAATGATACTATACATGAACTTGAGGAAAACATTGAACAAATACAGGAAAGAAATAGTGAAGAAGAAGATTTCTTTGATACAGAATACCGTGAAAATGAAGATCAGGAAGAAAATACATTACAAACAGAAGGAGAAATGACTCGTAGAGGGAGGAGAATTAAAAAACCTACCTGGCACAATGATTATGAGTTTGGAAATTTAGTTACAGAGGGGGAAGATCCAATAACCTATGAGGAAGCAATAGAGAAAGGATGGGGTGATGCCATTAATAAAGAATTAAATGCTCTTAAAGATCAAAATACATGGATAGAAACAGCTCTACCAAAAGGGGAGAAGGCTATAGACACCAAGTGGGTTTTCAAGACAAAATCAGATGGGACTATGAAAGCAAGACTTGTTGCTCGAGGATTTCAGCAGCAATGCTCTGAAGGCCAATTCTCGTAAATAACATTGTTCATATTACATTTAAATATCATTTCGATTGCATTTCGATCACAAATAAAACCCTCAAAGTAGCTCAAAATACTCTCAAAGTTAGCTTATTGTATAAAAAAACTGACTTTGAAGGTATCTTTTGCAACCGAAATGCAATCGGGATGATATTGAAATGTAATTTAAATAATGTTATTTACGAGAATTGGCCTTCAGATTACGTATATTCACCAGTTGCAAAAATATCTACAGTACGACTAGCTCTTTCGCAAGCTTTACAGAGAAATTTGGTAATAAGACAACTCGACATACCTACAGCATTTTTAAACGGAGAGCTACATACTGATGTATATATTAAAAAGCCAGAAGGAATAGCAACAGGGGATAAGAACACAGTACTTAAACTCAAAAAAGCTTTATATGGACTTAAAGAGGCACCAAAATGTTGGAATGAGAGATTTAATTCATTTTGTGTAAAGATGAATCTAGAAAGATCAAGATATGATGTCTGTCTGTATAAAGGAACAAATATATGGCTTATCTTATTTGTCGATGATATTTTACTGATTGGAAAAGAAGAAGAAATAGAAAGTGTGGTTAAGGAGTTGAAAAATGAATTCAAAGCAAAAGATATGGGAGAAATAAGTACCTATTTAGGAATAGAAGTAAAGAGAAATGAAAACACTTTGGAACTTTCACAAAAGGCATTTATTAAAAAACTTTTATTGAAATTTAACATGGATTCATCCATGTTAAATTTCAATAAAAGTTTTTTGTAAGGCCTCGAAGACACCAATGGAAGTAAATTTCAGCTGTGAGGGGGAATGTAAAGAAAACTTACCTTACAGAGAATTAACGCTACTTAATAAATTAGAAAAACTTGGCATACGAGGCATACAGTTGCAATTATTTAAAAGCTATCTTACTGACAGGCAACAGAGAGTAAAGATCAACGAAACACTCAGCGATTACCAACCAGTCACCTATGGAATTCCTCAAGGAAGCATTCTGGGTCCGACTTTATTCCTGGTCTACATTAATGACTTGACTAGAACCGCTCTATCCAACGGAAAGATTATATCTTTCGCAGACGACACTGTGATCACTTTTAATGCAAATTCGTGGTCTCAGGCTCAAGCTAATGCTCAAGCTGGACTAAACAAAGTAACGTCTTGGTTAACAAAGAACACGCTAACAATAAACGCATCAAAAACAAAGTTTATTATGTTTTCCGTCCGTAATGTTACACTTCCTCGCATTCCACCAACTCTTAAAGTCCATAGCTGTAATAACACTGATCGATGTGATAATTCCTGTCTACCCTTAGAGTCAACAGCATCTATTAAATACCTAGGCGTTATTTTAGACCGCAATCTCAAGTTTAAACTACATATAGATTCAATGTCTACTAGGCTCAGAAAGCTTATATATATATTTAAAATCCTTCGACATGTTGCCACACCTACAATTATTAAAACAACCTATTTTGCACTCTGTCAATCGGTCATAGCATACTGCATATCTTCCTGGGGTGGAACTTATAAAACTCATATTTTAAACCTCGAAAAAGCCCAAAGAGCACTCCTTAAAGTTAGTCATTTTAAGCCACGAACGTACTCAACCTCAAGATTATATGAAGAATGCCAAGTCCTAACCGTACGGCAACTGTATATATTGCAAATTATCCTTACCGTACATGCAAAAACACCCTTAATCGCTACGGATAGAAGAAGACACCATGAAGTATGTCAAATACCTTCTACTAGGCTAGTTTTCACAAAACACTTCTACTACTTCCTTGGCCCTTACCTATATAATACAATTAATAAACTTACTGCTCACCACTCCTTACCATATTCACGTTGTAAAACTTTCCTTACCAACTGGCTAATAACCAAATCCTATGACGAAACTGAGGAACTCCTCGTGGTACTCAGCTAATCAGACCATAAAAACCATGTTCCTATAATAAACTACACATATAAACCAAATTCACACTAAAACTAATACTATACACCTAATAATTAATAAACTACCTATCCTAAAAAAAAAAAAATCTTTGCAGTTTATTACATAACAGTAGAATTTCTTCATTTTTGCGTTTGTATTGTTAATTTTTATGCTCTATTGTACAAATTAGTATTTCACTTATGTTTGTATGAAAAATTAAATTTCTAAATAGCACAACCGCACAATCCCTTATGGAACGAAGGAATGGGACTGCTACCCTTAACACAGATTAATTATTAATCTAGCTAGGGTTCAGTTGTGACTCAAATTACTTGAAAAATATGTACCTACTTACCTTAACATGTTCTACACTATTTGGCATAAATAAATAAATAAAGAATTAAAAGGGAGCTTGAATTACTTGGCTATGATGACTAGACCAGATATAACTTTTGCCACATCTTACCTGAGTAGATACCTGGACTGTCCTACTGAGAGCTGAGAGTGCATGGAAGGCTGGAAAAAGAATAGGTACTTAGATACTTACGAGGAACCATGGAGAGGTCTCTTATCTATAAAAAGAAAGAAGAACTTAATCCTAAAATTTTAGCTTTTACAGATGCTGATTGGGCTGGTGACCGAGTTGACCGCAAAAGCACTAGCGGTATGGTGGTCTATCATGGAGATAATCTTATCTCTTGGGCGTCTAAGAAGCAGTGTCTGGTTGCTCTGTCGACGGCTGAGGGTGAGTATGTGGGAGCTGCTGCATGTGTGGCTGAACTGCTGTACATAAAAGGATTATTAAGTGAGTTTCAAAGACAGTGTAGTGCAGTGATGTTGTGTGACAATCAAAGTGCTATAAAAATGATTTGTAATTACAAAAATACGAAGAGATCGAAACATATTGACATTAAGGTGCATTTTGTTAAAGACATTGTTGCAAAGAAAGTCATTATTATAGACTATGTACGAACTGGGCCATTATTCACTAAGCTTCAAGTCGTTGGGCGCGCGTGATTAGGGCGAGATTGCCATACAAAAACCTCTCCCCCTCCGCCCCTAATCACGCGCGCCCAACGACTTGAAGCTTAGTGAATAATGCTACTGATGAGAACATTGCGGATATTATGACGAAAGCTTTATGTTTCGAGAAATTCAATTATTTTAGAGGTAAATTGTTTAATTTGGAAATGTACTTAATTGTTTTGTAAAGAAATGTATTTTTTCGGATGGTTTTCGGTTAAGTTTTTTGAAATGTAATTTTTCGGTTATGTGTTCAGATGTGGGGTTGCCAGCTCTGTAAACTAAAAATGGTACAATTTCAAGTTAATTTGTTATTGTTAGGTATTTGTTGGTATGTTGTAACTTGAAATTGAGAGGGGGTGTTAAAGATATTTGGGTCGTGTATAGGATAGCTTTATTAAAAAGGTAGGAATCTTTGTTTGTTTACTTGAATAGGAAGTTTTATGTTTTGTCTATTGCCCGATGTGAAAATAACTATGGTGTCTGTCATTCTAAAAAAAATAAATGATCTACATTCTGCAAATAGAGTTGTGCTTTTATTGAAGATAAAATACCTATTTGTAACAATCTCTGATTGGTGGAGAAGTTTACGCAGCAAACTTTTGATTGGTTGCTAACGAAAAAATCTGGAACCAATCAAAATTTGCTGCGTAGAAATAGCCAAAACAATCGAATTTTTCCATAGCAACCGCCTTGTCTATGACTGTTACTACACAACACACGCACAACTCTGTGTCTCTGTGTGAAACAGGTGTGAAGGACTTTTGGCGGGAATGTGAGAGCAACATGGCGCGCTGATTTTTATTTTTTGCAAGGCTTTGTGAATAATCGAGATTAATTGCATAATTCCGGTGGTAAGTTTTAAATTTAATTTTATGACAGTGCGAAAGTGTAGTGAATATGAAAATCACTGTCGAACATGGACTTTTCGTGCTGCCAAATGAAAATCAGTGTCGAACAATGGTCGAACTCCGACTTTTCGTGCTGCCCCACCTTACTCTCCTGCTTCTACCTTTTTCTGAGTGCTTCTAGTAGGCTTTGGTATAGTAGCTACCCTTTAAATAAAGCCCCCGACTTGACGGACTTGACGACTTTGACCAAAGAGAATTTAAATACTACGTAAGAACTAATAAGAGACACTTTGAGCCCGATTTGTGGAAATCATATATAATATGACGGAGTATCCATAGATAAACAACTAAATACTACGGCGTACCTACTCGTCATACGTCAGATTGACTATGGTAATCAGTCAATCTAGCGAAGCGTGATATGTCAATGGATCGCGGATTGTCATCTTAGAACGCTTAGCGAACAGTAGCATTATTCACTAAGCTTCAAGTCGTTGGGCGCGCGTGATTAGGGGCGGAAGGGGTGCGGTTTTTGTATGGCAATCTTGTCCTAATCACGCGCGCCCAACGACTTGAAGCTTAGTGAATAATGGTCCAGGACGAGCGTCCGCGAACCGTGCTCGTTCACGAATCGCTCTAAATTGTATTAACATACTATTTTATGATTAATTTGAGTTATTGTGATGTTAACTAAGTGTTTCCTTGAAAACTACGTGAATCTAGTTACTTGTAGTGTATAAATAATACTGGCTGTCATTGAATGACATTGTTCTTAACCTTACTTTAAATACTTCCTAAATTGGTACAAGACGAATAATGATGAAGGCTATCCTGCTATGCTATCCTGCCTAGCTAGCATGGCTGTTCGTGATATGATATGATAAAAGATAACGTATTATATCCACACCTAAAGATTTATCGATTTCGCGAGTATGACAAATGGAGCGATATGATATGTTAAAATAATATCACGCAATATGAGATGATAAATACGTCACATCCACTTGATATGAATTTCAATGCTGCCAATTTAATAACGTTAACCATTCATTCTTTTCTTCTTTTTTTGCAACTTTTAACGCAATCTGTGACTGAATTTGACACATCTTTGTTGACAGAACGATCAAACAAGATTTTCTTCAATGTTTATATTTTGAAATCGTGCTATCATCGTGTTTGAGTGTTGGCGTTTTCGTGTAAATCGCGTTTTGGAACGCGAGAGCAACATGGCGCGCTGATTTTTATTTTAGCAAAACTTTGTAATAATCGAGTTAAATTTAATTTAATTTCGTGACAGTGCGAAAATAGTAACTCGACACTAGATATACTGCACACTGCGAAGCTTTAATTAATTATAATATAAAAAAAAACGAATGGAATAGAATCTTTTTAGTTTAGTTATACCTACAAGTAGGTAGGTACATTTTCTGTATTTATTAAGAACATTTACACAAAAATCATTATAATATTTCTTACATTCTAGTCTAATAATGGATTTAAGTTAATATTGGTTACGCTAAATAATCTTGATAAATTTATCACACACTCCAAACGTTGTCGATAAAATAACGCGCCATAATGTCAAAAATCGATACTTTTCACGTTTTTTATCGACAATTAGTCGGTCATGCTCGACCTTTCGATAAATAAGAGACTGTCGTGCTCGCTCTTTTGTCTATCTTATCATACCGTAACAAGTGACGTCACACACACGGGCCATGCTCGCCGTTTCGATAAAAATTCAACATGGCGGCTTTATATAGCATATTTTGACAGTTTTTGTCGATAAATCGCTATATCGTGCTGCTCATGCTAGCTAGGCTGGCTTTTCAAATATAATGAAAATAGTAACTCGACACTGGCTATATGCACACTATTCGAAGCCATAATTTTCAATAATAAAAAAGAAAAACACCCCCTCTTGCTGCGTAGAAATAGCCTTTACCATTTATTTGAGGCGCCGATTTATTTGCAAATTATAAATTAAAGGTTTCTATTGAATCTTTAAGAGATTATACACTTTTGTGGCAATAAGAAGCTAGTGCTGGCTACCTTGGTTGAAGCGATGTATAAAGTAACGAAAAGAAAACATATTGTATTGAATGATGGTTTGTGGGACCATTGTGAACAACCAAGAAAAAAACAGAGCGTCGTGATGGTCCAAGAAAATAAAGGATACAATTCACCTAAGGTTCGTTGCATTTATATTATTAGATTTCAGTAGGCTTACCTTTATAATATTCGTTATTTATTTTCTGGCTTCCTATGTGCGATCGGTCTTGAGCTAATGTCGAAAGCTTGAAAACGGTTGTGACTCGTAACCATTGCCTCTGTTTTCCGTTTTAAGATTTGCTCCACCTCACAGCTTAGAGGCGAGAGGGTTTGGGTGTTTTGCGAGTTTCGTTGGCTGTAGACATGTAAAGAAAGATACTCGTTTTGTGCGTAGGATCATGTTTGGTACCTACTTTTCAGGGCTCTGATTTCCCGTTTAGGTATAATTTTAAAGTCCTATTTGTTTCAAAACCCATATATTATTCAACTGTTCCAGGTAATTAAGAAACCAAGTTTCATATCAATTGATTCAGTAGTTATTAAGATTTTAAATTATTTTATTTATTTGAATGGATAATAATATATAAAAATCAATGCCACTTTTCACTGTAATTTTATAACCCCAGAACGGGCTCACCTATCCAAACCAAATGTTTAAGCTTTGTTCGGACTATAGATGTAGTAGATGGTTTATGTGAAGTTTGCACAAAATCGGTCGTACAGTTCTTCATTTATAACATTTTTTGTTTTTCCTATATTTTTTTGCATGTGGCAAAACAAACTTTGCCAGGACAGCTAGTAATACATAATTATAACTTACATACAGGTTCCCACAGCACCAGGAGAGGGATATTTTCGTGGAACCAATCTTAAAAGGGAACAATATCATGGCTGAAGTACTATAACTACCTGACCTTAGAGACGTTACCATATTATCTCATTGCTGCGTCACCTACAGTATTCATACCATCACTGGATCTACTCAACACACACACACAAAAATATGTAGTCATTAGATATGTTTAAGTAGTGTATCAATGTGTAATACAAGTAGAAAACTGGCACCTATTTATTCTGATATAGCTATGTATCAAACTAATGCTAATGCAATTGAACTTTAACTTCAGTAGAAATATTTTTAATTAATAATATCCAATAGTCAAACATACTTCCTGAATAATTAACCTATAGATAACAACTGAGAACTCATGTATTTAATAGCAATTTTTCTAAATTCAAAATGTCTGTATACAACTTTAGACAATCTCTTGATATAGACAAGTTGCTACTGTAGACTACATGAGGTCACGGCCATTCGATACTAACTCGGCTTAGGTGAACACTTGTTATGAATTCATGTTGGGCAACTGGTTGTGAATAAAGAATAGAACGTGTTTTTACGCAAATGTTTGCGTAGCTCGTTTATTATTTCTTTTTTGACAACTAGTTGTGAATCTTGGTTGCTAGATAGCGGCCAAAAGGCATTATTATCTTGACCTTGATTATAATAAATCATATATGGCCTGAATGCCTAATACTAACCTTTCTAAAAATTCTAAATGTAGAAATTAATCTTCAATAAAATGTATCATGACATTTTATGAACAAATATCCCTATATATATAAAATTCTCGTGTCACGGGGTTCGAAGTTGAACTCCTCCGAAACGGCTTGACCGATTCTCATGAAATTTTGTGAGCATATTCAGTAGGTCTAAGAATCGACCAACATCTATTTTTTATTTTGTTTCTTTCAGTTTTTTTTTTTGTAAATGGCAAAACAACGTTTGCCGGGACAGCTAGTTATATTTTATACATAAGTAATGTTTTGTTCCTTTTTTAATTTTTGCTTATGTATCAGACTGCTTTATTTGATTGTTTTTTAATTCATATCTGGACATTACTCTGCAGTTAAATATCATATTATTCAAAACCCTATTATTTTAAATAAAGGTACCAGTACAGTACCTAGTTGATAAACTTTTTAGTATTTAGGTTTTATGTAATAATTTAAAAAAAGATTTTCTTACATATGTTTGATTTTAGATTTTGCCTTTGGTTATTTTGTAATATTTTTATAGTGATCTACCAACCCAGTACCTAATAGTTGTGTTTAGGCACAATAAGACTGATTTTTAAATGAATATCTGTTTGATGATTAGTTTATTATGAAGACAAAAATGCTGTTTTAAAAACCTTATCTTTATTAAGTTGAAACTCATTTTTTGTGTGATTTTTGTTAAACTACATACATAATTTGTTAAAAGTTATAGAGAAATATGTTTTATAGTGATCAATAAAAACATGTTTAATTTATAGGATAAAATATAAGTTGCATTTAATTTCTAAGGACTATATTGCGAAGTGTTTATTCTGTTTACCAATGACACTACATACCTTCTGTAGAAACTTTCATGGTTAATAATAAATATTGAATTTAAAATTAGTCCCATAGCTTTTACGGTTTTAATGAAATACTTTCAATATAATTATTTATATTACCAAATGCACACCAGCTAGCCTAGCATAAAGGCCAAAACACGATACGATAAAGCGATATAACTACATCAACTCTCAAAATATGATAGATAAAGCCGCCATGTTGAATTTTTATCATAATTTTTATCGCAATTTATAATTAAAATTCAACATGGCGGCTTTATGTATCATATTTTGAGAGTTGATGTAGTTATATCGCGTGATATCGCTTTATCGTATCGTGTTTTGGTCTTCATGCTAGGCAGGCAGAAGTAGACCGAACAGTAATATACAAACTTATGAGTACAAAATCGCTCAGTCTAGTGTGACGTTTGTGTTCAATAAATAAATATTGTTATTAAAAATGTCATAATGTCATCTCTATTATCTGAATCTCTCTGTAATGTACCAACCTATGTGAGTTCGTTGACATGTACTTACAATGGAATGGCCCACTTAGGAATAGCCCGCGTACAACTGTAATATTCCTCACATCACACTAAACTGTATGTCTGTGCTATGGTATAAATAGTTACATATTAAATAGAAAAACAAAAAAGGTGACAATGTTTTGGTCTACTTTTTATTTAGTACACAATGTATTTGATCTAAGATGAATATAAAATAAATCAATTTGAAACAAGCAGCCGAGTTTTAGAAGCACCCTGATATATTCTAGACGAGCAGTTTTGAAGTTCCCTGGCAAGGATGTGTTTTGTAGGTACCGCTTCATTTTTTACCGGTCTTGGGTTCTATCTTGCAGGATTTCAGCAATTATTATCTATTTAATAAATTCGTCTTCAACAATAGTTTTAACCCGAAATGCGTCATACTACCTACATTTACTTATTGTACGATCGGCTGCATAATTGCACACCCACCGTAGAGCTCCAAAACGGCTGTTATAATAATGTTTTCAACACGAGCAAGAATATAGACACCTGCTTTAGGTGAAGTTTAAAGTTTTCTAACTCATCAATTAATCAAACAAAAATTATTAGAATGCAAACATTCCAATAATAGTAATTTTCAAACTCTATCGAGGGCTGCAATTATGCAGCCGACTGTACATAGATTGTTTTTATTAAGTAGGTGGTTTAATTGTAAATGGGGTGTGATATTTTTTAAGAAACTTTACTTAGTAACTATCTTTACATAAAGGGAATAAAAGTCCGCATTTGAAAGCAAAATAAAAGACTTAGAAAAAGTAGTTGAGATTATTTATCTACCTACATATCGTAGGTACTTAAATAAATATTGACGCGTTTATGGAATTTCGGATTTTCACGTTTTCGAAGATAAAGTCGCGCGTTTGTAAAAATTGATTACCTACAGTATCGAAACCACGGAACTATGGGGGGGCATAGATAGTAAGGTGTAAGTAATACATAGATTAGACTAGCGACCCGCCCCGGCTTCGCACGGATATATTATGCATGTATTATACATATAAACCTTCCTATTGAATCACTCTATCTATTAAAAAATATTGCATCAAAATCCGTTGCGTAGTTTTAAAGATTTAAGCATACAAAGGGATATAGGGACAGAGAAATTAGCGACTTTGTTTTATAATATGTTGTGATAGTGATTGTCGTTCGTCAAGTATTTTTTTGTAAATATCCTCGTAGGTAGGTTATCTAAAAAACAGCACCCTTTCCTTGCAGTCGGTTATTAAAAATAAAATGAATATTTTTATATTATTTTTTTTTTATAAAATATTGACATTAAATAAAATCATTAAAAAAAATCTTTAAAGGCATAATTAAAAATTCCGGTATATTATACGACGGCGCTCAACAAGAATCTTTGGCTTAACAAAAAACGAACAGTGTATAGTGTGTAGGTTCTTTCATATGTATAAAGTTCAAATGCGATGGAACCGTTTTAAGGAAATAGTGCCCTCTCTCTGATTCAAAAATATTAATGGCAGACCGTATAGGCGTATTACCTACACATGTATTATAATATCGAGAAACCGACCAATTTAGTAAAATGAAACCATTATGGAGAGTAGATACGATGGTGATTAGAGCCTGAGCCAGTACTGTCCGGCTCGTATTCTGTTGTACTCTGGTAGATTCTCTGTGGGACCAACGGCGGCGACCGCCGGGCACCGATCGTAGAGGACTTGGTCGCACACCCTGTTCACAACGGCTGGGGTAACACGCGACAGTTCATAATACTTGTCAGTCAACTGCTTACGCGTGCACGTGTACATAAACTGCTTCCCGATGTCATGTGCGGACCGCACGCACCCATCCACTTCGCGCGCCATCTTCAACTTGGCTTGGTTCAGGCCCCGCTCGACGTCAGGGAACTGCGTTATCGTGCACAGCTTCATCCACTGATCCTGGACGTTCGACAGCATGTCTTCCAAGTTCATCCGTTCTGCGACGAAGTAGATGCCCCATAGGCCGACGTCTCGATACGCTAAGTAAAACGATTCGAAACTCTCGCAGAGGCCCGTTACGGAGGCAGCTCGCGCCAGTGGCGAGAAGTTGTTCTCCTTTCCGCCTTGACTCTTGTGCCACTCACCGATTATGCAAGAAGCAAGATAAAGCGCCCAGTAGTCGTTGTGGTAGTAACCCGGCGCTTCGAACGCAATGGCGACGTGAGCGAATGGCATTGAATCATCGCGATATATAACCTGTGAACCGGTGAACCGGTACGGGCCGTCGTTCGACTGGTAGCAACCGTCCCCGACCAGGTGACCGAGGTTCGCCTCCACACACCTAACTACATCATGGTGGTTTAAAGGACCAGACGAAGCGAAACACAACTTGTACGGTTGATAATGTTCCACGATAAAATTATGAACATATTCCCGATTGAAGCTTCGCACATTCCACGTGGGGCCGATAACGCGATGCGCCAGCGGCGTGCCCTGGAAAGCGGTCTGGTGTAAGTAGTCGAAGGCGACAGCGCGCGGATCGTTGTCCGTGTCCACCATCTCGAGACACATTTTGTATCTTTCGTCATCGATTACGTTGTCTTCTATCGCTAAGGTGGTCACTATGCAGGAAAGCGAAGTGATTATATTCGATGCAAACTCGGGCGGGCAGAGGGCAGTGAAATACTGCATTTCTCGCAAAGTTTTGGCGGTCATCTTCGCTCCCATCATCCGGAGAGTTTCCTCAAAGATGCACTGAGAAGTCGAACTGCAGCCTTTGTATGCGAGGTGTTCGATGAAATGTGAGATGCCATTATTGCAGGCAGTCTCGTAACGTGATCCGGCTTCCACAAAGAGCGAGATGCACGCGATTCCCGAAGGTATACACTCTGTCACGACGCGCACGCCGTTATGCAGGATGGTCCACTGTAAGTTAGGGTCGACACACTCCGCCGGAAAGCATGTGTCACAGCCGGAATACCGTCGTGATCGCATCGATCCACCACCACTCACACTTATTCCGCACAATAACTTTTGTAAGATGTTCCTTTTTAACATTAACATTATTGCGTTACTCGACCTCGATTCTTAATATTGAACAACCGGAGATTTTACAAATCGTGTTTAAAATTATTTAGTTACAAAAATCCAAGGAACTATAAATAGGATTAATAAAAGATTGTAGTAAATTATCTCGTGTTATTTTACGCTAATCCTCTTGTAGGCATGGACCAAAGAGAATTTAAATACTACGGCATGGACCTCTTGTAGGTATCTAAAAATCACACAGCTTATTGGTTGACAGTGATTTGTAGTCTGAGGCAAAGAGAATTTAAATACTACGTCTGAGGTACTTACCTACTGATGATTGATAGACAATTGACAGAATCTCATAATCTCATATAGGATTTTTCCTATATGACAATGATCATCTCAATAACAAAAAGAAGTACCTAGAGTTTTTGTTATTGAGTAGAATCAAATATTATTCTGTTAGTCTATGGGTGCACCTATCTATAAGCATACCTATATAAATACTTATACTTTTTTATGTTAGTCTATGCTCAGGTACATTTCTCAGGTATTTTCATATTTTATTTTGCATAGAGGATCAATTTAGGTAACGTCACAAGATGGGTGACAACTTTAAAATAATTGAAATCATAACATTGGGATTAATAGGCGGTGTTTTGTAAATATTACTGTTAATGTGTTACCGTAGTGCAAAATGTTGAAATATAGTCATGTGATTTTGAGGAGAGTGTGGAGTCCTTGCGTAGGATCAGTCCGTCGACGGCCGTATCCCACGTCGTTCGTAAATCTGTTACGGAACCTACCGGTAACGCAGTACACCAAGCTTGAAAATGGGATGATGGTGGTCACCGAGGAGCGCGAATCTTGCAACGTCAGCTTCGGCATATTCATTGACGCCGGTGCCCGCTACGAAAGCTTTTTCGAAAATGGTATCGCGCATTTTTTCGAACATATTGCGTACAAGGGTACGAAGGCGCGCAAGAAATCCGAGCTCGAAGCGCAGATGTCGGCGACGGGCGCGAGGTTTAAGTGTTTCACAACTCGCGAGATGGTAGGCTATTACGTGGAGTGTCTGCCACAGGACGTGCCTATCTGCATGGACATTCTCGCCGACTGCATTTTCAACAACTCGTACTCGGAGAGTGACATCGAAGAGCAGAAGAAGGTCGTATACATGGAGATGCATGACCACGACCGTGATACAAACGAGGTGCTCGACGACTACCTGCACCAGACCGCGTTCCAAGGCACGCCGCTATCACAGACTGTAATGGGCCCGAGCTCGAACCTACACAACTACTCGGCGCACACTATCGAACGCTATCAACACAACTTCTACGGGCCGAGTCGAAGCGTGTTCGTTTCAGTCGGCTGCGTGAGGCACGAGTACATGGTCCAGTTGGCATGCACGTACCTCGGCTGCCTCCTCACAGGGCACTGTATCGAGACAGACGTGTACAGATACTGCGGGTCTGAGATCCGTTACCGCGACGACTCGTTACCGGTCGCCGCCGTAGCGATCGCCGTCGAGGGACCATCCTTCTGCGACCAGGATACCCTAGTTATGGAAGTCGCCGCTAACATCATCGGCGGGTGGGACCGGTCGCAACCGGGCGGTATCAATCACGGCTACCCGATCGCTCGTGCTTCCTCCAGCGGTCACTTAGCGGACGCGTACCGCGGTTTCAACATGGCGTACAAGGACACAGGCCTGTGGGGCATCAAGTTCACAAGTTCGAAGATGCAACTCGACGACATGGTGAACATGGTGCAGAACGAGTGGATGGGCCTGTGCCACACGGTGACCGATAGTGACGTGGAGCGCGCACGACGCTCCATCAAACTGCGTATATTGTCAACGCAAGAGAGCGCGACGCACTCGTGCCTCGAGTTGGCGCGTTGGTCACTCTATTACGGTTACCGTCCACCGGTCGCGGATCGTATCTGCGCTGTAGACAACGTGCACGCTGAAGACGTACGCGAGACATGTTTCCGTTACATATACGACAAATGTCCGGCCATAGCCGCCGTCGGCCCCGTTGAGAACCTCGGCGACTACACTCGCATCAGGGCTGGCATGTACTGGCTTCGATGGTGACCATACCATACATCCAACACCACACACACATTATTGTACAGATTTATTTTGAAATCGAGCTTTTCTAGAAGATATAAATAAAATAATACAATTTTATTAACAAATAGATAAACGCCATTGTTATTAGGTACCTATAATAGCCAAAATACTTCGCTGTTTACATTACCTAAATGTAAACAGCGCCTGCGCCAGCCAGCACCGACTTAGGTAGGTAATTCGCGCGACCAGCAGATTGTTTGTTTTATGGTAAATAAACGCTATTTGTAAAATTATCACAAGATATACGCGCTACCTATTGATTACAAATTATATTTATTGATATTATATTTTCCTTTAGAAATAAAATACAGTTATACAATACGAAATGCTTTATTAATTAAATATATGAAGCATATATATGATAGGATACATGTTTATATAGAGTCATAAGCGAGAAAGCCGCTGATATGACTGATTATTCCTACTGGAAACAAATGGGGAATAGATCCCTGCTGTTATTCCAAGTAGATACAAATTGACAAATCTACACAAAAGCTTAAGGAAAATAATACTCCTGGCCCGTCCACTTACTGGACTTTCCCATTAGTAGATGGAGAGGTAATTAACTATTACCTCCCCGCGCCCGCTGCACAAGTGGCGTGTGACTACGGGCTTTGTGGCCGAACATTACATTTCAGCCTTATAATGGTGATCTTTCAAAGTATATATACAACTTACATTTGAACTTACTTCGCAACATAATTAGATACGATACTATATGCTATATACGGTTATACCTGCATTAAAAGTAGCTAAAAACATTTTACACTTTTACTATCCGTCGTAAAAGTTATATGAAAATCTGTCGATCCGTTTGATCGGGGACAAACTTTCGCATTATCCATATGAATACACAAAAGTATTATTATAAAATACCTAATACCTACCCTATAAGTAAATTGATTAATGCCAAGCTTGGGCTATGAACCACGGAGCAGAGCACGGACAAACGTCCTTTCGCATTTAATATTAGTAAAAATTTTGGTCTTTGTCACGCTGACGAGCTCTCACAAAATAAAAGCAAATAAAAAAATAACATTCGCATAGCATGCAAAAACTAATCGCAAGAGCAAAACAACATCAAATGCATTAACATAAAATAAGGTAAATAAAATAAAACAACACATACAAAGTTATAATTTATTATCATGTAAAACTACAATATAAAAAAAATATAAAAACCGGTGTTTTGAGTATATAAACGAATTGGATAAATTTTTATCTTACGAGAAATGATTGAAGAAAGAATAGCTAAGACTAAAGAAAGGCAGAAATTAATAAAAAAGTAAAAAAAAATAATAATAAAAACGCAGTCTGGTAAATAAGCAGCTAACTAATGAAATGTTCTACCGAATATACGTCTCGTCTGTCAGTTTGGTTGAAGGCGTCCGGCACCGGCCTATGATACGCGCGGTTTCGATGCAGACACATCGAACGCGAAGCATAATGTACGTACACTCTGACGAGGATGTTATCTTGTGTAGCTTTCATATTGTTAGTATTTTCTGGTCACCCTGGGAACTCTTATAATCCATAACCAACGATCAAGGGTTAATGTATTTCCAATAGCAAAACATTCAAAAATATGTCACTTTAACCCTTGTTTGGATTGAATGGTAATTGAACTTGATCTAACGACTGCTACCAGAGATATGCCACACGTACCGCACTGAAGGTACTCGAGATAACTCAAAGAAGCAATGATCACACCAAATGATTAGTACGCTAGCACTCTTCGCCACTTCTTAAACACCCTTGTCAGGTACTTCGACAAACCGGAACGGAGGATTTTCGATGTTTCACACAAGACAACCGACCATGCCATTTGTTAAACGATCTGACAAGTTAAAACCATTGTTTTTGTTTAAGAAAATCCCCCATTACTTTGCAGTCAGCACATCAAATTAAATGTACGATTACGTTAACATATAAAAATACAATCACAACTTAAGAGAGCATTAAGCAAATAATAGCAAATCATATTGTTTTAAGATCCGCTTACTAAACGTTACAGGCGTTCGTATAATTCGTGTCATCAATAACCTAGTGCGGTCTTTGACCACTGTCGTTTAAATTCATTCGAGATACCCTCTCCCTGGTGAAGGGGAGGAGGGGACGCGTTATTATGTTGAGCAATGAGAGTAGGTGAAGCGTGCGACGCCTAGCTAACCGAAATCACAACCCCTTAAAGATATTTCAACACATTTTGGCGTGCGGTTCTATGTATGCGTGTAATTTCGTTGCTCGAACGACAGTTGTCGCACACATAGATCCGCGCGTCGACATGACTTGAAATATCTATACCATAGCGCTACACGCAGTTTATCGACGTAGCGTAGCGCATCCTTATCGCAAAACCTAGAGATTCCATCTCCTTAGGACGAATACATTATCACTGCGTAATTTAGACCTAACGTCGCGTCGCATCGCGTCGATTCGAGCACCTCTTAACATTATTGTTTATAACTTTATAACTAAATTCGCGCGATTCCTTGATGTAAGGTGAAGTGAAGACGATAACACTGCATACGATACTTATAGCTGCACTGTATATTATATAGTTATAACTAACACACACTAGCGATGGCGCCCTCTCATACTAGGTTCAACTCTGAAATTGATATAGTACATAATAACATAGAGTAATTATCTCTGTCTGCCTTAAGTCGGGATTAAAAATTATTGATTTACACCCAGTAAACATTGTGCATATCCGAGACAATGTCCTATGCTAAGTTAATACTTAAACTATTTTCATCAGGTATAAATTTTTTTTGTAAATAAAACATGAGTAGGAGTTAAAAAAAAGTATGACATGACTGTACTTATAGATTTTTTTAAGTTAAAATAACGCAAACTTTACCTTTTTTTCACTTATTTATAACAAGATCCACCCGTATAAACAATAACTATAAACTTGTCGTTTTTAAGATTCATTATAGACCCAAGTATGGCCGGTGCTCGATTGGCTTTTTCGTCCAGTCCTATGACGTAGTTAAATATGTGTATATATTTATATACTTTTTGTAATAATTATGTAATGGAAACAAGCCCACTGCTTTAATAATTAAAAGATAATTTAGAAAAGTATTGAGCGCAACCTTACATGAAAAGGCCCCCAGTTCGCCATACAATATGTATGATTCTGGAACGCAACTTAGTCAGTTTCACGAGCGAGATGAATCGTTGAGATGTCTGTGGGACGTCAACTTTAAAAATGTACTAAAAACATTACAAAAATGCATATTCAAAAAAATTCCACCGCGAAACTTTGACCCTCTGCTTAATGTGCAGTGATAGTACCAACTGTGCTACGCGCCCCACAACGCCGCAGGTATAATTCAAACTATGGATTTGACAATGTTTATTTTACTTCTTGAGGTTCGTTTATCGCAAAAACTGTACTAAGTTACGCGCTAATTACTTGTTGTATAGCTGTCAAACCGTGCAGTGAAATCATCTTCACGATACCATCAGTTCAAGTGTCCCCCACAACACAACCCCTACAAGCGTTAACGTACAAATACTGGCCAATCATTCCGACATCAAAACTTACAATTTTATTTATATATTATGTATAACAATAAAGGCGCGAGGGGAAGTTCACTAAACACCACGGTTTCGCGCAAATTTAAACATAATGTAATACATATAGAAAAAGTTCCTTAATCTTCTTAGTATATAAATCAGACTGTAGATTACACATAGAATAGACGTGAGTATATCAAGATACGAGTTACACTTATGTACCTATTATATACTATACTAATACAGTTATATAAAAGACGGAGCTGAAAGTAAGTATATAAAATACATAATATCGAAAATCTAAACGTACCTACATACATTGTGATGAGTTTCGGTACTTATACATATAAGGAGATTACATATCGATGGGTTAATTCTCAAACTGACGGAAATGTTCGCTATCCCTTGCACTCCCACGATAGTAACATGTACTTGTCCTTGTCTATTCGATTTTACAACCTTCCGACGCATTGAGAATCAAACCTCTACCCTTTCCATAAGTTTTGATAGAATTCTACGCAAAAATCGAAAATGCCATACGTAAACAGTCTCACGTTTATCGTATTGTAACAAAACTTATAGTAGAGGTATATAAATAGCATACACAGTAGGTATTTAATAAACACAGACTTAAGACTACTATAATATATACTAAAAACTATAAGTTAACACTATCTAACGTTTGTCATGGAAACAGATCTGATTACCACATCATTATGTATCGTTATTTGAGCACATTCTATACTAAAAATACTTTTAAAGTCAATAAATATTGGAATGTTTCGTTGCAGACGGAATGTGCCGACTTTTGTATAAATTGACTCGCAATACGTACTACAAGAGCCAAATGAACTTATCCATGAAGCGGATAACTGATCCATTTACTCCGCTAGGTGGCGCATAAACGACCGTACCTTTTACATGTGTTTACTGCGATTACTGTACAAATCAAATTTAAATAATAAAAATAACATTCTAGAGGATAGAGCTTCCTGTCAGCTACTGATGAATTTATCTTTGGTAGCTCAATTTGGAAAGACAACATTTTTATATAATAAACATCATCTATAATCAATGGATGGATCAGACTTTTTGGCATACATATAGCTAAATATTTTAGAAAATTCAAACCCTAGGCGGACAAAGTCGAAGACAAAAGCTAGTACTTATTAAAGTGAAACTTTCACTTCTTAAGTGAAGATTTTGAAATTTGTATAAATAAAACTCATTTAGCGTAATAAAAAGGTAAATCGCCCCAGCGCCACCTACGCCGATGTTTTACTTTGACGCCACAATTTATAAAGAAATGACATGATACGTTCGTTTTACTCTTATAGAACGATTTAATACTAACATATCAATAATATCTATTTGGCCACTTGTATTGAGTATTTTTTTTAAAACTGCAAATGCGTGAATACACACGCTTCATAGTGTAGCGTTAATAAAGTGTACTTTGTTTGTTTGTTTGATATAGATAACGCTAACTCAGTTATAATAGCTGCGCACCTATCCATAATATACTAGAATGTAACAGCATTGGTATGAATATAATTTGGTAAAAAAAGATATTAGAAATATAACTTAAATCTAGAGCTACCGGTACTAACAAATGTTATAATATAATCTCGATATTTAACACTACTACACTTCGGAATGTATCCGTCATCGTCATCGTCAGGTGAATATGCAAACTTAAACCTATTGGAATGTTATACGAGTGTTAGTCTAACTACCCCCTTACTGCTAATGGTTAGAACCGAAACCGTGCAGCCACAGTCTTATACCATGGCTACTATAAATGTATATAATTTGACGTTGTTTCACCTACGTAGCTACATAATGCAGGACCGAATGGCGGCCGCTCTGTCCTGTTACCATTCTAACGACATTGTATGGAGTACACCTTCTCGTTCGGTATAATTAATGATTAAAAAAGAGAGCTAATGACTAAAGTTGCTTCGACTTGCGATGGGATGATTTATAAACGTTAAAGCTATCCTCGTAAGCTCAAGACGTTGTCGTACGTCAATCGAAGAACCGAAACACGGACGAATTCATATCATATCTTACATAAACAGTCGTTATAAAGAATATTGAGGTATAAAATCATATTCTTAAAATAATCTAAACAACCCTTGTATCAAAAAAAAACTAATATAAAAAAACTGTGTACATAACTTAACCGACTACTTGTACGTATAAAACATTATTGTTTCTGATTCAATTTGTACATTGTATAACGGCAAGGTTGTTACTTACCGCTACACCTTGTTTCAATGATATATTACTAAACGTTATTATAAACTTAAATCTAAGTAAAGCATAAATTTGTTTTAAAATACAAAAGATATAATATTTTGTACTGTAAGGTTATGCTTTCGTCGCGTTCAAGCATAATCGTATTACGATATAATGTTATTTACGAAGCGCGTTCGATATGTTAGCGATATCTGCAGATTCATTTGTATAACACATACTACTCAATTAATACTTATTATGTTAGGGTAAAAATATAGAATTCAACACAATTATGGTGACCTTTGCTTCGCTAATTATCATTAACCAACGATGCTTCGTCATTAAAATTGCGTGAGATTATATATTGAAACCGTTAAATTATTGGTATGTAATGAGTTAATGAACCCATAGAACTGATAGCATATTGAACGCTCCTCGTAATATGTATAGATAGGTACAAATAAACAATATAAATGTTCGTTTTTTGTACATCCGTGAGGGGAATGGCAACATTGTTTTTAAAATTATATTCTAATTGCGGTCTAAACAACCTTGTACTTGGCAATTCACTCAGCACTTTTTGTGTTCAAATCTTCATTGTAAAGTGTTATCTTAAATTTAACTAAAATAATGAAATTTAATATTATTATCGCAATATTTTGTAAGTGGATCGAAAATTACGCGATTTACGAATAAAATACGTTCAAAAAATGTTTCAGTCTTTGGATTTTGTGTGTATGGGATGTTTCTTGTTAAAAGATAATAATACTTACTCTACAAAAGAGAATACATTTGAAGTCTTGTAATATCATCATTTGTGACAGTATTTCAAGCATTTTCTGACCTTTGATCGGGTTGTTAATTAATAATATTCTTTCATGTTTTCTCTATTATAGTCTAAGTAGTTTATCCCTATGATTGTGTTATTTTTTCATATAACACGCGGCCCTCGATTTCTGTTCACTTTAAGCTGGTGACGTACGATCGACAACAAGTTTTGCACAGATGACACTGTCTATTTCTACAGTGTGGACAGTTGTTGCCCGACAGCGGTCGGCGATCGCAGTTGTCAACAGTGTAGCCATAGAAACATTTAATCTATTAAAGACACAAGTAAAGAAAACGCCAGTAGGGCTTTCGTGACTCAATTTGAAAGCTAAAGTTATTCATTTGACAAGTACCGAAAATATAATGATAATTATTATTAGGGTGATTTCGATTCACAAGCTCAAAAGACATTTAAGTTGAGAGCTTATCGTCAACCGTGTAGCCGTGTACCGATCCTCCGACAAGGTCACAGAAGAGATTTGCTTGTTGACGATCGTCTCGCACTTGCTTTATTTAAAAAAAAAACGCAACTATACAAAAGTAATATTAACAAAATAGAAAAAAGCTTGTTATTAAACGGTGGGAACAGAAATGGGCACTATTTCCTTAAGATATATTTAAATATATAAGTAAACTTATCAGAGTATTGGTATTTATGTAGGTAATATGTACCGACTAGTTGGAACCCACGATCGCGTTACAAAACACCCCAATTTATTACAGTTTCGCCTTCATATATAAAAGATTAAACCATCAACAGAATATCTAACGTTAAATAAACTGCTTCCACGGCGGGAAGCGATTGTGAATTCCAACTGTGTGAAGTGTATAATTAGTCGCGACCTTATAGATAGTAAGTCGCGGTTTGAGTACCGTAGAAGTTATAAAAAATAATTTCAGAATTCGACGTAAGTAACCCTATAATTATTTGTATCACTATGAAAAATTGATTTGAACAGATTAATACGAAAATGTCGTATTTTCAACATAAAAGGAACGTAATCGGGATCCGTTTTTTTCTTCTTCATTAAGACGGGTCGCAATTGCCTTTTTTATAATGATTTTGAAAATAACTGCGTTTCGGCTGAGTTACACCAGCCGTGGTAGCGAGATATAAAAGTTTTAATAAAAATAGTTAATTTAAATCGAGTACGTTTACAGAGCGTATTACGCGTTATTGTCGAATGAAACTAGCCTTTTTAAAACTAGCAACACTTAAGAATGTGCAATTACTTTGCCGAATTCTGTAATGGCTACACTGCTGAAAAAAACTGCACGATTTTTTTCACGAGGTAAGAAATTAATGGTTACATACAAAATAGACGCGGATTTATAACCGAAAGTCATACACTATGGAATGATGTACACAAGAGTGGGGAAAAAATCCGCGCAAGTTTTTTTCCGCATATTGGGTTCGGCGCCCAGATAACAGCTTCCGCATTAGAAAGACAGATGCGAGCAACACAAACTTGCTTTACTTGAAAATTGTATTAAAATCGTACGTGTGTCCAAATAATAAATAACTATTGCAGGTGATTGCACATAGCGCCATCGTAGCCCCCAAGCTAAGCAACTTGGCTTGTTATGGTGGCCAGACGACGGATGTAATACTTATTTCCATTATTTAGATACATAAACATACAGAACGCTACCTGATACAAATATCTATACACAAATATTTGTTTCAGACGGGAATCGAACATAAAGCAAGTACATGCGTTGCGTCCATCTGTTGTCATTATAATATGCGGAATCAACTGTTAGGTTAATCTATATTGTCGTTTAATAGGGAAACATTGAGAACATATAATCGCTGGACCATGAGCATTCCTTGGTGAATATGTGGTAGAGTACATCCGGATCGACATAGTCCCTCTCGGGGGCTATGAACCTTGGACATCAGGCACGCTCGAGGTCGGGCTCGGCGGCGGCGGCGGCGGGGGTCGCCGGCGTCGGGTCCGCCGGCTCCGGCACGCCCGGCTCCATCGGCGTCTTGACGCTCTCCGCTGTCGGCGCCGCCCGGGGCGATGGGAAACTATACATACATTATATTATATACAATTGTACGTACATCATCTAATAATAAAAGAGTCATCTAATATTGAAGTGCTGTGTATGAAAGGCTTCTATGTACTGATTTTATTTGGCTTGTAATTGTACTTGGCTAGCGACCCGCTCCGGCTTCGCACGGCTATATTATGCATGTATTATACATATAAACCTTCCTCTTGAATCACTCTATCTATTATAAAAAAAACTGCATCAAAATCCGTTGCGTAGTTTTAAAGATCTAAGCATACAAAGGGACATAGGGATATAGGGACGGCGAAAAGTGACTTTATTTTATACTATGTAGTGAAGAGAACCCTGCAAGGCAAGCATGGCCGGAGACATTTCTGTCAGTTATGTCCACCCCCCGAGCATGGGCGCAAGGGTGGATATACTATCCACGGTAGACAAAACGAGGGAAACGCTTATCCCGTGTTATGTCAAATGGGGATATACTAATCCTTTCCCCTTTTGCCGTGCTTTGGCACGTGGACAAAATAATTGTCTCCCTTGACAGAGGACATAACGGGTGGACATAATTTTATCCTCTGCCCATACTTGCCCTACTGAAGTATTTAAGATCGAATATTTAAGGGTAAACGTGATTTAAGCTTTAACTACTATTTTAATCAACTTTAATAAATGAAATAACCACACATATTAGATGAGATATAATAATTCATCAACTGGCAGATAGATGGCGCCATATTAAAAATGTATGAAGAAACCCCCGAGCGGTTTTTCTGCCAGTTGACATGTGTGTTATATTCTAGCTTTACTGAGAAGGTACAACACTTACTTGTCATAGTCGGCTGAACCGGGTGATGCGTCGGCGCGCCACTTGCCGCCTACAATGTTCTGAACTCTGAAACATTTAAATATACTCTTTAAATAACATTTCATTTCAGTTCAATCAACTTTAAAGTGTATTCATTATTAAATAAAATAAAAATATATTTTTGAAATAAATACACTTTTGTACGAACGAATGGAGCACCTCATGGCCAGTTCCCCTACTAGCTTGTCAGCGTAGGACCTGAACAGTGCGCCGGATAAAGCCTATCATATCAGTCTTGGACACGACAGCACCGACGAAGTCTCCTTGAACTCAGAAAATGAGCTTTTTTTTCGGAATTGAACCTTTGATGAAATCCTTTCAAGGACTTTTAATAACATAAAAAAGAATTCATATTTAGGAATAGTAGTCCAAATCGTATTACCAGATAGGTGAAACAGACCACTCTGACTTTCAGAAACAACTGAAACCTAAATTGTGGATATAAATAGTGATGTTGTATTGCGTAGGTACTGTCCGAGTGTTGTCGTACTTACACGTGCCTCATTTGTTCGCCTTGCGTACTGAGTTGCGCGAGGTAGGCCGCCTGCTTGCGATGGTGGTACATGTGAACACGGAGGCAGGATGGGTTGCGCATACGCTTCTGACATATCTCGCATTGGAGCGTACCCTCGCGTGTATCGTGCTTATCACGAATATGCACCTTCAAGTTGTATCGGTTCGCGAAGAATCGGTGGCAAGACGGACACTTTACGCCGCCAGATTTGCAATTCCAACCTTACGATGCGGTTAACAACATAAAGTTAATGAAAAAATTAAAAGAATAAAAGCGACTTCAAAATCTCTGTTGCTGGTGACTGAATAAACATCTCAAACTTTATGGAATTTGTAAAAGTCGGAGAACAATAATTTGTTAAAATATACAGAAGTAGCCCACTTTTGTATTTTTTTTTATTTAATTACTGAAAGAAAAACAACTAATCACAAACCGATAAGATAAAAAAAAAACCAGGGATATACAAATATACCAGAAACAGTTTTATTTTTGAAGTCGCTTTGAAATTAATATAAACGAACGAACACAAAAAGTAACTAAAGTAAATATCGAAAAATAAATTTAAGTAAAACAGTAATAAAAATGAAATAAGAAAACAATGATATTTTTCGTTTATGTGCAAGAATTTCGTAATCTTTATTATAATTTTGAAGTGAAAACTTCTTATGGCGCGTTGGGCACTTTTGTGGGTGAGCATTTTCAGCCGTTCTCGCGACAGATTTTGACGCGACAGATGAGATTTTATTTGTGTTAGTCTTTTTGTTTAACTTATACTGCCATCTATTACACAAATTGAGAAACTTAGTTTCTAGAAAGACCGCTATTCGAATGTAGATGGCGCTGATTTAAATTTTTTACTGCCATCTAGCGAATAAAAAATAAACTATATTTGTTTAAGTGAGTGCTAATAGATGGCAGTAGCAGATCGTTTCAAGAAATATTCTATGAGAAATAACAAGTTTATTGTTTTCACTTCTGCCTGCACTCCCGGAGTGCGCTGTTTTTTTTTTGTTTATTTGCCTTTGTACATTTACTACAGATAGCCAAAGAACTAATGGGGTGGCACATAGAATGCAAAGAGAAAATATGTATATGTTAATACATCGGGCATTAACTATAGACTACAATAAGCGCATTCTAAGTTGACCCGCCTGAAGTTGCAGCGACCGTATCGCGAGTCTCGCTCAGCTGTCAACGAACTGTATTGGCCTATGTTCACACCGCTCTATTGTCTTATGGTGTCCCTATGTGGTGTGAATATAGATGCAGAAATAGCGACAGACAAGCTTATTTAGCCTGCAGACCGCACTCATTTATCGTCAGTCATTAACTGCTACTTCATGTCGTTCAACTCAAAACGCATAAAAGGTATGTAAGCTAATTAATAAAATAAAAAAGCAATTAGAATAACAATTAGACCGGTACAACGTTTCGTTGCGACGCCGCAACAGCAAACCTAACTTCAGACGAATGTATTGCACCGAATGCCACTCGAATGAAGTTAGTTGTGAGTTTACAACATGACGCTAGCCCGGTCTTATTGTAATTGTAACCGCATGTAAAGCTTACCGCTCTCCTTGGCGGACTCGGGTAGTACTAGCACGTTATGATACAGATCGCTGTCAAAATCGATTAGTGGCTCGCTGGAAACGTGCAAAACAATAAACGACTAAATAAAACGGAAACTAAACAGTGCTGTGCGAACATAACAACGACATATTATATTAAATAGTGCATTAAAATTGAAAACATAAAATACTTACGCTAGAGAAAAGAGTACACCCGATTCAGGATCCGAATTACACGAAATACTATGTTTTGTGAAGACAAAACTACCTTCTAAATTTTTCTTTTTAGTAGATAATTGTATTGGTATTATTTGAAAGGCTGTACCCTCTATTGCAGTTTAAGTATTTTATCTTTATGTGGTTAACTGTAAAAATAATTTAGAAAAGACACGATGGTTTTGCGTAAGTTTGATTATGGCAACAAAAACAAGCAGGGTAGGTACAGGTGAGCATCAGGAATCTTTGACAGCTCAACTATTTAAGCATATAAATCTTAATGATGGGGAAAATGAAGCTAACCTTATCTTATTGGTGAAAATTAAGTAGATGTGGTTTCACTCGAGATGAGCATTGTGACTGCGGAGCTTAAGCACAGTCTATGGAATACCTTCCCCAACGTCCAAAGTGCCTCAACACAGTCTATGGAGCACCTTTTATAAAATCCAATCTGGTTTACACGGTCAATGGGGACCTTCACCATTGTCCAATGTGTCTTGACAGTCTATGGAGCACCTTTCACCTGTCCTGTTACCTTGTCACTTACTTACCTGTAAGCCATCTCTCTATATCCATAATATGTGTAAGGTCTAGGTATAATTATTTACCTGTCATATCCATACTCGGCATTCTCAGCGTGGGTGGGACTGTCGTTGACGGGCCGCGGCTTCTTCTTTACGCTGTAATTGTTCTTGTTTGGAGTGTTCTTCAGCAATCTAAACAATTAAACACAAATGTACATCTTGTGTCTAAGCAAAGTTCGCAACACTTAAAGATTCTGAACTTAAAGACCTTGTTAGTTACCTTTTGAGCGGACTTCTGGCATCATGCGCAAGCGGCGTAGACTCGGCTTCGGGCGGTGATTCAGTTGCGAAAGTGTCTTCGCCACCAGGCACCCACTCGGTAAGACTGTCAGACTCCTGGCGCGACGGCGGTCGCGGTGGCTCCGGTTGTTCCACTTTCGGCGCGAGCGGCGGAGACTCGCTCCGCTACACGGATAACGAAATAGCCGAAATTAACTTCAAATCTTAGATAAACTAAAGTCTAAAGATATTATAATCAAACAGCCTAGGTCAGTGATCAAGCAATTAAAAGATGGCATCGTGATCTGGCTGTTTATGATAGAAGCTGGTCCGAGCAAGACCGATATGCGATGTACTGACCTCCCGTCCACCAGTAAGCCCTTTGACCTGGAGCAGCTCGGCGGTGTGCAGGAATCCGGACAGCTCCTGCTGCCGGACGTGGACCTCGCCTCGATACATGAACTGCAACAGCTGCTTCAACTCCTGGTGAGCGACGTCCTTGAGGATCACGATCGGGTGCTCGCACGGGTTCGTCTATCAACGAACACATGACAACATTTTTTATTAACAACAGTTCACTATTATTAGATTGCTTTAAATATAAACAAAGAAAGTATGACCATAATATGACCTATGACCATAATGTTGTTCCATTTTGGACATCGCAAATAATTTCCATACCTAATCTAACGTCTTTTTAATTCTAATTGCACTTATAAAAGCGCCCTAGCCCTAAAGAAGCCAAAGAGCTCCCATAAAAAAACTCCTTTTCATACAAATTAAATTATTGTAGGTAATTAATTTTGCTCTCGATCCTGATTCCGAACGATTTTCCTACTACTAAGTATATTATTATGATATCTCGATATTCCCACGCAATTGAAACTTAATCAGGAAACACCGCGGGCTTCGGTTAGCAGAGACATACTTATTATTTCCGTAGGAAGTTCAAAACGGGCCTTTCAGGATCATCAACATCCTTCAGAAGGGTGATTAGAAACTCTTTTGGGTGATTCATAGCGTATAGTCCCAGAAACTACGATCTAGAAAATTTTGTTTGTTGTCCCTAATAATATCAATTGTTTACTAATAAACCCACATTCAAAAGTCAGACCTCCAACCCTTCATCGTGGCTTTAGTAAGACAAACAGCGATGAGTGGGTTGGCGATCCGCGCCTCGACGTGGGGGCAATAACATCCCAGTCGCCACCCGGAGGCGACTGGGACATTTAGTCCCGATTGCCACCGGATGGCAATCATGTGGGGGCGACTGGGATTATACGATTCATAGGAGTAGATTCATTAATAAACCTATCTACCCAAAGCTAAGCTGAATACAAAGTTTTGAAGTACCGAACTATATTAAATAAAATAAATAAAATTACTTAACTTAAATTATCAGTTAATCAACTATATTTTATCATAAACTAGCGTCCCGCTCCGGCTTCGCACGGCTATATTATGCATGTATTATACATATAAACTCTCCTCTTGAATCACTCTATCTATTAAAAAAAACCGCATCAAAATCCGTTGCGTAGTTTTAAAGATTTAAGCATACAAAGGGATAATACCTACGAGTATTAGGTAGTTGGCATCACGCGTATAACTTATATAAAAGTACCTACGTCTAACAAGAGGTATTCAGGCAGGTAAGTAGTTAATTTTTACAAATGATAGGTTAGCGTTTGACCACTAACACACCTGCCTGATGGTAGGAGACGATGTGGTTCAAGGTTTTTTTAATTACTGTCCAGTAATGGTTGGTTATTATGTAATTGATATTAAAACTAGCTGTCCCGGCAAACGTTGTTTTGCCATTTACAAAAAAAAAAAAGTGAAAGAAACAAAATAAAAAATAGATGTTGGCCGATTCTCAGACCTACTGAATATGCTCACAAAATTTCATGAGAATCGGTCAAGCCGTTTCGGAGGAGTTCAACTTCGAACCCCGTGACACGAGAAATTTATATATATAGGGATTTACAAAACCATCAACTATTGTAAAACAATATAAACAACCTGCCTAGATACCTAACAAACAATGTGACTGACTGTACATTTTGTTTCCCACATTGTGTGTGTTTACTTTTGTCGATTATGGAGTTTTATGTTTTATTTATTTGTTTGTATGTATTGTCTCTATCTCCATACCTATCTATTTCAAAGGCATAACTGAAAACTAGCGCTGTTTCCGTTTTGCGAAAACAGCACAAAACTTAGTTGCATCGTATTTCAATATCCTTATGTCTTCTTCTTTCGTTCTTATGTCAACTTCAGATACCTATTTATGTAAACAAAAACTATTGAAAAACTAAATTACGTACTCAGTTTACACAGCTTACTGTGTCAAAATCCTATATCAACTTTTTTATATGTGCATAATCGGCAACGAATTTCCATTCTAATTCGATTAGTGTCTAATTGTGGTCTAATTATTTAATTGGACGATTTAGATATGTCTAAGAAATGAAACAATCACGAAACCTAAGTCGTCTATATTTTTCAATAGATCTATATTGTAGTAAGTAGGTAAGGCCCTAGATGGTTTATTTATATCCATCCATTCATACGCTATACTTCAATGAGTAGAAGTCTAATTTGTACTAGTGTTAATACGTTCCATCGTCAAAATGTACAATATGCTATGGTCAAAACCATACTAAATATTTTAATTAAACGCAACGTTCAAACAACCAACCAAATAAATTCAATCAAAATGCGTTGTGCGAATGAATTGGCGAGCTCATCTGTATACTGATATCGATCAATAGATGCGTCTAGACAGGCGAACGGGGAGTACTCGCATATAATACCCGTACATAGGTATATATATATAATTTAACACGCGCTTAGGTAGATATAATACCGTCTGTCTGCGTGCACCCTTCTAACCAGTCCACCCACTTGGCACCCTAGCCAACCCCTGCTGCATCTCGTATAACTAATATGTACCTACTTAATATGTACTTATTAAACGGAGGTTTTAATTAATTTAAGCTTTTTAAAATGTTTAAATAAACCGCTTCTAAATGCACTCGGGCAAAGGACCTGAGAATACTTTCAAATGGTTTAATGTAATACATACTTTATTAAGAGTTAGATACAACGGATAATTTCGTTTTTTTTTCTATTAAAAAAGCTTATCGTTTACATAAGTACATAGTTCAAAAAGAGCAAGAAATAGCTTGTATTCGAAGTGAGAATATTACGTTATGCCGAGGGTGTAGCTTCAGAAGACGGCTAGTCCCGATAATTTGATAGTAAATCGAATACGTTGTTACCTACAAAGCGAGGTATACCCCTGGTGCATGATAACGTTGGTTTAAATGAATTCATAAACATTCTACTATGTCGTCTTAATTTAGAAGTTTAGACATGGAATTCTAGTCTTTAAATTAAACCAAAACGTAAACAGATTTTTCGCAAACAGTAGACATAACAACAATTTTCCAAGAAATTATTAATAACTTTTTACTAATTGGACCGGATTAGGTACGGTGTAAATTATACGACCTTCCACGAAAATTATATCCAATATTGAAAAAAAGGCTACCCAATATTGAAAAACAAATTTCAATTGGTTAAACAAGTAAGAGGAAACAGCTAGACATGAATTTTAAAAACTGAATAATTCTGTTGTTATATACTGTGGTAGCAGGGATAACGGGATGATATGGGAATATTGGTTTTGTTCACCTAGACGCAATTTTTTTAGATTTGCTTTCAAGTACAGACTTTTTAGCCTCCCTTTCAAGTACAGAATATACAGATTTAGCAGATGATAAAATAAATAAATGGTCAAAATGTTTTATTACGTAGGTCAGGTAATATAAAATTAAAAGCACTAACTGATATATCATTGCACAGTTTAAGCCGCTGCCTGGTCCTATGTTTGGAGGGTTTGAACACACCCGTTCTTTGTGAAATGTGAATACACTAAGGGTTTTAATAACACCCCAAAGAGGGTGAAATGGCAGACGAAAACGCGGACAAAAGCTATTTTTTAGGGTTCCGTAGCCAAATGGCAAAAAACGGAACCCGGAAAGATTCGTCATGTCTGTCTGTCTGCCGTATGTCACAACCACTTTTTTCCGAAACTATAAGAACTCTACTGCTGAAACTTGGTAAGTAGATGTACTTATTCTGTAAACCGCAATAAGATCTTCACACAAAAATAAAAAAATAAATAAAACATTTTAGGGATCCACATTCTTAAAAAAAAATTTCGTCAAACTTATACGTGTGGGGTATTCAAAAATGATATTGAGGTTTCTAATATCCTTTTTATCTGAACTGAATAGTTTACGCGAGAGACACTTCCAAAGTGGTAAAAACTGTGTGTCCCCTGTAACTTCTAAAATTAGAGAATGATGAAAATAAAAAAAATATATGATATACATTACCATGTAAACTTCCACCCAAAATTGGTTTGAACGAGATCTGGTAAGTAGTTTTTTTTTAATACGTCAAAAACCGTAAACCGCCATTTACCCTTCATTCATGTATTTTTACCACTAGCGCCATCTATTTTTTTGCATTTGTTTTTGCGTCGGGGTTAAAAACAGAATACAGTGGTACGGAACCCTTCGTGCGCGAGTCCGACTCGCACTTGGCCGGTGTTTAAATAATTACTGAGTTTATAGTGCCATTTTTTCTAGGTCAGCGTTCGAGCATTATCTCACTATCAGATTTGAAAAAAAAAATGGTAAAATCACTATAAAATTGAAATAAAATATTATCCATTACTTAAATAATAATTTCATAGGAAATATATAAATATTTCTCAGTTAAAGATTATTTAGTTCTAACTAAACAATAAATGAAACCAATTTAGTGAAAAGTTTAACAAAGAACAAAGAAAGTTAAGTACTTGAATAAAACTATTAAACTGTTACAACTTATTCAAAGTAGCTACTTCTAAAATTAAACATAATAAACTAAAAAGTAACAATATGTAAGAAGGTAAAATATACCAAAATAAATTTGAAAAATAATGAAATGGTGACTTACAAGTGAGGAGCAAGTAGCAACAGGATAGAAGGCAACGCGCAACAGTAAGATAATGGGAGTCTGGCTGGCGCGGTTGGAAGCTGCGGAGACGCGAGCGGTTCGCGCATGCGTCTCATCAGCCTAGGGCTAGGGTACCTAGTACGTACACGTACACAAGGTGCAACAATACGACCCCAGATTGGATGCTGTACCCCATTCACTTTACACAACGCACACAATAACAAACAATAACCTATCTATTGATTTTGCCATCGTTCAGACCACGGTGCATCAACCCGATCAACGCTTTTCAGTATTCATATTTTATAATTATGCGAGTGTTTTCAGAGTTTGGCGATTTATGTCTGAAATTAATAAAAACAAGGTTTAATTATGTCTTTTATATCGAAATTGAAATAAGTATAAAAATTTAATTTAATTTGACATTTTTTTACATTTTTGGATAGTAGCGAAAATTACAAAATGTAATATTTTCTAAAAATGACAGACAGGTGGAAATGGCTTGTCGAATTCGACTCATAATAGCGACTGGACTGGAAGCGCTGTAAGGACATATTAAGCCTATTGCCTTTTAAATATTGACTAAAAATTATGCGCACAATATATAATTTTGAGCAATGAAACGGGCATAATAATGTGGGCCAAAATTCAAACTATGAAGTATAATATAAACACATAGTCGGAATTTCGGTAGACCCAAACGAAGATTCGAGACCCATACTCGATGCCTGCTGTATCAAAGACTGGCCAGATATCACAGACCAGGGTACGTGAAAGGACGAAAGAAGAACATTAAAATTTGTTGACCCGGCAATAAAAAAAAAGAGTACTTAGTAAAATAATTCAAATTTTCTATTCGTCAAGTCAACATGAGCAAAAACATCCAACGAGCTACAGATTCACGTTTTCTGACTTGATGAATAAAGAATAATAATAAGGCGTCAGAACGACTAAAGAATAAACGTCCGTTTCGCAGCACAAAGGAGCTGTTCAGCGCATCAAATTCACCAAGACATCGAAACTTTTCCATTTGTTACTAAGTCTTGTGAAAACGTCGATGAATACGACACAGTAGGTATGCCTTTATAGTAAAAAGAATAAAATATTCTAATGAACTGGTTCTACGGTGTGATTCAGCACGGAAGGTCACATTTAGCAAAATATGACAAAATGGAACATAACTTTTGAAGTAGAAGCTAAAAATTAAATGAAACTTCTTAAAACTTTGCACAAGACACGTTTTTATCAAAGGGAAGTCTTATAAAAAGGAAACGTGACTTATTGACTCACCCAACGCTCAGCTGAAACCAATGGATGGTTCGGACTGAAATTACGGACGAAAACTAATAGCAAATGAAGCAGGTCGAAAAATATAGTAAACCTTAACCGCATCCCACATACCTGGGGCCTTATTCTGCTATTTGGCCAACCATTGTCATTATATCGAGACTCTATTGATATTATATCGAGATTGTGACTTTATTTGGTATTCTGCTAAAGTTTTAATAACATCGCAATATAATCACTATGGAGTCTCAATGGTATGGTAATATTTACCTTGCAGGTGTTGCCTAGCAACATGGTATATGTTGCTAAGCAATATACCGTTTTGACAACTATCGAGATTCCATTATGCCACGATTGTAGAGCAAAATACAAAAGTGAGTCAATGGTGTGTCAGTGGTGTCTCGATAGAATAGTCAACGTTAGGAGAATACCAATTTGACATGTAATGTCATATTTTTAACATTAAATTTCTATTACGATTATATCGACACACTATTGAAACACAATTGTGTTAGCAGACTTAGGCCCCTGTTGGGACGAGTTTCAATAAATATGATTATATAAAATTTAACCATGAAATCGTCCCATCCCATTGGTTTTTTGTATGGAATATTAAACAAGTACGTCATCATGGAGAGCGTAATATTGTAGTAGTACTTAATAGGAATTAGGTATATCTACTCCTTTACAATGTAAGTTGAACCCCACAGTTTCATCCCCGTAAGTTTCAATGAATGAATATGTATCTTCATACCAAGTTTCATGAAAATCGATCCAATGAGCTTATTCGTTAAACAAAAAATATATATTTCCTATTAATAAATTAGTTTCAATTGTATGGTAAGTAGTTTAAAACGGTTGATAATGTAGCTGAAAACGATCGAGCAATGAACCGTAAGTTGTCGTCAAATGAGGGCAGCTCGAGGCTCGAGCCCGCGCGTTCAAGTACGTACGGAACACTTTACCAACTTCTCCATCCTTAACAACGTACCTGCGTAGTACGTAGGTACTAAAGGTGGCAAGGGAGAGGGTTGCTGTGGATTTCTATCTACTCGTCCAATGCGCAATTGGCTTCTTGACAGTTTTCCACTCAGTGTTTAACTAGCGTTTTTAATGAGAATGCGACCGATATCTTTGGTGGAAGCCTTTGTTAAGCAGTAGACGTCTTGTGGCTGATATGATGATGACGAAATGTTTTTGTCTTTCGATCAAGCGTTAATTAAAAATAAAACATTTCTTCATTGATTTGAATTGTAGCACGAAAAAGTCGATGAATTCACGGCACTGACTTTGATTGAACGCTCAGTCCAAGAAGGCTTTTTCAGCGGTAAAATGTATTGCAGGTGCTGCCTGTGACGACACACTCACAGGCGCTAGGCGTGGCTGTAGCGTTTTTGCGTGTTGTGAATTGTGATCAACAGACAAATAATCATAGCAAAATAAAACATTTGCGCCATATTTTTACCAATTTCAACATATTTCATAATATTTCATCGTTTTACCTGTCAAGTACCGAATTCCAGACAAGGCTACACGTGTAAGGCCCCGGCCACGAAGGCAGCGGCGCGGCGAGCGGCGCGATTCAATGCATGGATTTAGACGGAACCGGCCACGATGGCAGCGGCGCGACAGCGGCGCGGGGAGCGGCGCGGCGAGCGGCGCGATTCAATGCATGGATTTAGACGGAACCGGCCACGATGGCAGCGGCGCGGCGAGCGGGGCGGGCGCGGCGAACGAGCGGCGAGCGGTGCCGCGTCAACTCCATTGACGTAGTGTTGTGCTTTTCATTTTACTCGATAACTATCGACTATCGGTTTTCAATTGATTTATTGGTGGAAAATCAGGTGCTTTTAAAGTGTGGAAAATTAACAATTAGGTAGTTTAATTATTTTATCTAGTAATGGATCGAATTACAGAGTTTGTAATTGTTTTTAATTTATGTAAAATAGCTGTTGCCCGCGACTTCGTACGCGTGGTAGTTTTGTTTTATATACTAAAACCTTCCTCTTGAATCATTCTATCTATTAAAAGAACCGCATCAAAATCCGTTCTATAGTTTGAAAGATCTGAGCATACATACAGACAGCGGAATGCAATTTTGTTTTATACTTTGTAGTACATAATACAATTTTTTTTTTCTTCTCAAACAAAATATCTTTATTATAAACATTCGTCATTGTGTGTCGTTACACACTACAGACCGACTGACGAAGAAATTGGTATCAAAAAAAATTGTCGTCGCCGTTGAGACATTTCGGTCGCGACCAAGACATTAAATTTCTCCTAACACAACACGTGACAACACTACGCCGCTCGCCGCGCCGCTCCCGCCCCGCTGGCTTCGTGGCCGGGTCGGCGCTCGCCGCGCCGCTGACCGCACCGCTCCTTCGTGCCTGCCTTCGTGGCCGGGGCCTAAGGCTGCCCTACCTACACAGCCAGACGTCCATAAAGAATATTCTTTCTGATGACGCAGGTAGGGTTTGTTCGTAATTGAGAAACCTACGTAATATACCTACTTGTAATAATAAGAGTAAGTAGAATTAAGCATTTCGGTGATAGGTGGACCGTTTGACCGCTATCTTCACCTGATAGTAAGTGACCATTTGCGGTCTTAAGCTGTTTTCCTTTTTCTACCAGCTCCGACGCGCCACTATTGTTATGGTTGTCTGTAAAGTCAGTTTACGAACGATAATTTTACGTGATAACGTCATAAGAAAACGATAAAAATTGAGATTTTTTATTGGATTTCCTTTGAGTATATATTTTTCGATTTGAAAAAACATCGTTTCAGCCGTTTAGGTGGTAACTAACATCGCAACACGAGAATTTTATATACACGGTGTAACAAGAGGGGTGGATTTTCGGTTGTTGGGGGTAGAGGACCTCAGTTCCTATCAATTTAACCCCCCTGTATGTCCTGCAATATTCACTGGTTCAAAAGTTATTTGGATTTTGGTAAAATTTTAGTCAAAATCAGATTTTAGCCTGAACATCGTAATTACAGCTAAACTATCAGGTCTGCGATTCTGCTTTTTTTGTTAAAACAAGTTTAATAGTGGACCTTTTATACCCTTACACCAATCAAAGCCTTAGATTTATAAAACTCCAATTAAAGCAATTTACTTAAGTAACTTTTTTTACAAAATCTAATTTTTCATTATCGTTGTATGCTTCTAAAAAAATATTTCACGGATTATTTATTTTTTGCAATCTGTCTTAAAAACTAAGTACTGGCTTTCATAAAGAATAAATTCTGAAAGTTTCATTCGGCTAGAACTTGGGCGTCATGTTGAAAAATGTACTTGATAGTATAAAATTAAAAATGTGACAATAATCGATATTATTTCCCTTCAAAAAACAACAAAAAAAAATATTTTTGATCCGTAATTTCCGTTGCATAATAATCCGTTCCGTTAATAATCCGTTGCATATTAGTGTATTATATTTGATTTATTTCTGTACTTTCGTATAATAATTTTGTGATTCTCTAGTTTTAACAGTTTACGCTTAGTATCAAACTTTACCTAAATAATGTCGATTATTGGCACTTTTGGACTATCATGTACATTTTACAACATTATGCCCTAGTTCTTGCCAAATGAAACTTTTAGGGTTTATTCTTCATGAAAGCCAGTAGTTGTTAGGATAGGTTGCAGAAAAAAAAATCTATTAAATATTATTTAGAACCATTCAAAGATAATGTAAAAATTAGATTTTGGAAAAAAGAAATCGTTAAGTGGTTTTATTTGGAGTTTTATAAATCTTAGACTTTGATTGGTGTAAAGGTACAAAAGTTCCACTATTGAGCTTGTTTTAACAAAAAAAGCAGAAACGCAGACCTGACACTTTGGCTATTATTGCGATGTTCAGGCTAAAATCTAATTTTGACTAAAATATTACTAACGTCCAAATAACTTTTGAACCAGAAAATATTGCTGAACATACCTGGGAGTTAAATCGATAGGTACTGAGGTCCCCTACCTCCCAACAACCGATGATTCACCCCCCTTATTACACCGTGTATATAGGGAAATGAAACAAATACGAGACGCGTCACATCGGCGTCCGTTCCCGGCACGGGACGCGTCGTATGACGTCACGCTTTTTTGTGAGTGCTGCCGGTGTTCATCAATTTAATAGACATTATCACGTCAAAAACAAAACACCCCCTTAAAAATCTAGTCATTTAAATATAATAAAATCGATACTTTAAGAGTAAATTTCAAAAGCCTAAGATGTAGGCTTCCATCGCGTCGTTTAATTAAAACGTGATTTGTGTATAAACCCATAAAAGTATCAAAGAACGCTCGATCAATTCCGCAAATTTTCCGAGAAATTTCGGAAATTTCTATAAAACCCTAGTTCGGACTATTATGTTACCACAGATTTTCATTATTTTTAACCGACTTCAAAAAAGGAGGAAGTTCTCAATTCGTCTGTATGTTGTTTTTTTTGTATGTATGTTACGCGATCATTCGAAGACGGCTCAACCGATTTAGATGATTATTTTGTGTTTGAAAGGTTCCTCAGGGGTATTCCCATAAAAATTTGGTGAGAATCTGATAAGAATCTTCGGAATGATGAACAGAATTGCACCTCGATCGTGCAGAAAATTTGCTCAGTTTTCAAGATCTTTAGTAGAATCGACCCTTAAACTTATAGGTAAAGATTGATGGAGCATCTGAGACTAACTTCTCATCACTAAACTCCTCAATAAATTACGATTACGCGTCACAATTTGAAGAAATTAGTTGAATTTAGTCGCCGGACTGGGTTTGAATGAATTTTGATAGAAAACCCTATCCTAAATGAAGATCTGATGGGGATCTTTGGAGTGATGAACAGATCTGCACAGCGAGATTCAAAGAATTGCTCAGTTTTCCATTTCCACTAATAGAAGTGGCCCATACACTAATAGGTGCCTATGAATGATGAATGAATGAATGATCACCAAACTCCTCAATGTTTTACGATTAGGTACAGGTAGCAATTTGAAGAAATAGTCGCTTTCGCCTCATGGAGTAGAATTTTCAGTGACAGCGGCACTAAAAATGATTAAATAAAAATTTTGATCATTATTGTATTTAAACTTTCGGTATTTTAACTTTATGAATTATAACGTTACTAGCGACCCGACCCGGCTTCGCACGGCTATATTATGCATGTATTATACGTATAAACCTTCCTCTTGAATCACTCTATCTATTAAAAAAAACCGCATCAAAATCCGTTGCGTAGTTTTGAAGATTTAAGCATACATAGGGATATAGGGACAGAAAAAGCGACTTTGTTTTAAACTATGTAGTGAGTGATGTATTTTGAGTTTATACATTTTACATAGACCTAAATATTAGATAGGCTACTGTTTGTAAACGAAAATTAAATCATATTTAATTTTCGTTTAAAATTATCATAAAACTAATAAATTAGAATCTTTAAAATTGATATTAAAAGTTACTTGTATTTGTTTGTATACATGCTGTTTTCTGCAATTAGACCGTTTTTAATTGGGTCCTTTTTGCGTGAGGATGGAGTAGGCTTGCCCAGCACCTATTCAGCTTAGTCGACCATGTTCAGAGGAGAGAACTTGTCAATACGTCTGGAGCCAACTAAGCCGCGGGTTTCATCACGATGTTTTCCTTCACCGTAAGAGCAATGTCAATTAGCGCATATAAATTATCCTAAAGAAAAAACCATCAGTGCACGGCCCGGTCAGGATTCGAACCCAAGAGTTTCAGATTAAAAGTCGAGATATCTACCACTAAGCCACCACCGCTCTATATTACAGGTTACAGTACTATGCCCGGTTTTGCACTGGTAGCAGAGTTTTTTTTCTGTCATATTTTAACATTTTCAACCAATTCAAACAAAAAACCTTAATTTCTATATAACCTTCTTCATGAATCACTCCTTCCACTGGTGAAAACCTTTGGAAAATCCGTACATTATGCTTGAATATTCCAATAGGCCTCCATCTTGCTAAGTGCAGGTAAGGGCACAATATACAACACACAATACCAGATTAATTTAGAGTTAGAAATCATATGGGTGTGTGAGTAACTAAGGTGCATCTAGGAGCCAAACGCAAAATTCCTGTCACCCATTTGTGGGTGATTTTTTTACATTAAAATGTTTAATAGTATAATTTAAAGATGAACATTTCTCATTGTATCTATTAAAGGTCGCCTAGGCAGGTGTGTTTTGACATAACCACAAGGAATTTTCAAATCATACCAAAATATAGGAAAACATTGCAACTACAAACCATACACCTAACAGTGCTTAAGGTGAAAAGGTACCTGCACTCTCTCCATACAAACATAGTCGACTGTTTTCTCCCTGGATAATGACACTAGGACAAATATTTTTGTGCCATAAAACCTATAACTGCCATGACTATGCCCCAATTTTTTGCTTTTTTTTTTAATTTTCTAAAAAACATGGTCACCATAAATATTTGCATAATATATTAAATAATATATTTTTGCTTTAATATTTTTAACTAACTACTTGAAAAGGACGAATTCCACCTCTAAAACGGTTAAAGGGTTGTTACACTTTCAAGCACTTGCTTCTACTTTTGTATTTGCTGGCCTTCAAAGCTTATTTACTAACTACAAAACTTCAGTGCTTCATGTTTGTAAATCCAGCAGTTCTAGCTGGGTGCTTATGAAGACTGGTATAAAATATATTTATAGACTATACTGGGTTCTGCGGTTTTATCTGTGCTCATAGGAAAATCAGGATAAATTGTACCGCAGAGCCCATTTTCATACGGCACCAGTTTTTCATTGAAAATTCAGTTTGTTTTAGGTAGATTTTTAATGTTAAGTATACCATGGGCTATCCAGAAAATAGAGTGTGAAGATCACATTTTATTCACTTAGTAGTTTTAAATTGCATAGGTAACAGAGGAAAACCGCCAGACAGAGATAAATTTGTGTTCACCTACTTATTCTAAGACCCCAATTATTTTGATTTAGCGATGTACACACATTTTGCCCTTTCTTTCTTTATTTTTTTTAAAGAATATCTGATTGTATATAGAGTTATTTGACAGTGAACAAACATACAAACTTTAGAATTTGTGATATTAGTTAGCAAGTAGCAATGCCTGAAATCAGCTCCAAAGGGTCAGTCAAAGATAAACAACAGTGTCCAATTTTAATATTATGCAAACAAAATTATCACTGTGAAACAACTTATTTACTTACAATTATTATTATTGTTGTTATAAGAAAAAATATTGTAAGGAGTAGGTAGGTAGGTACATATTTTAGATAAGGACATGGTACCTATAGGTATGTACCGTGTATAAAATGATATTATGTAGGTAGGTACAACATGTAGTCTCCTGAGAGCTTTGCATCATGTTAGGTAAGGTTTTGGTATGGAATAGCAAGCAAAGATTGCCTTTGTAATATGAGTCATAGGTATGTATGTATAAATGTTACCTTGAACAATTCCTTGAAGTAAGGGCTGCAGACTGAGAGGATAAGCTTGTGCGCGTGCAGGTAGTGTCCACCAGCTGCGAGTGTCACGTCGACCATGTCCTCGCCTTCCAGCAGGGCGTGGAACGACTGAGATAGGTTCGAGTGGAAGTCGTTCCATCTTAGAGAGAACTGTTCAGGCATCGCCATCTCGACGATACCTACCACGATTATATCGATGCTATTTACAACAAACAAACGTATCTCTTTTGCTACCCGATACTTTCAGCTTTGCCTACGATTTCTAGGCGTCCCTATGCATCACTGAAAGAAAACGCAAACAAGTTTTAACTGCCTACGTAGGTAGGTATGCCTTTGGAACTTAATTAAACCGTCATTTTTATTAAAACTACTAATCACAGTAATTATGCCCCTTAATTGTTTACACTGATTCTAAAAATATTTGTTGGCATCGCAATTCGAGAAGAAAACAACAAAATGTCGCTCGGTTTGTTCACGAATTCTTCACAATGCACCGTTCATTGTCCGACAAACAAGCAAAGCAACGTTATGTCAGACGCAGCAAAAAAAATTGAAACTGTGCGAAAAATATTTTGAGTTGATTAATTAATGATACATCAGTAAATGAAAATCTTATTTTTAATAAATGGATTTTTTAGAATTTTACGCATTAGATTTATAAAACAAAAATATTGAACTCTAAAAGAAAGTCTGTGTTTGATAAATCAAGCAAACGCTTGGATAAGCGAAACGTTTTTATATACGGCTATCTCTTTCTTTTAAACGAAGAGTAAAAGAAAAAACCTATGAGTACCTACATGCTTGTTGTCATTAACAAACTACCACCAACCCAACCACAGAACAATTTCTGTTCCGTAAACCCAACCAAGATGCTTGGAAGCCACACCAGCCACACATGGATTTCTATGGTTGTCTTTTTCTGTTCTGTGGTAGACAAGGAGGTTACAGTGGGGGAGAGAACAAGCAGGGTCTTCCCCCTCAGGCTAAGTACATTGGCTACTGGTCGTCTACGTTAAATAAAACTAGTTGAAGCGATATCTAACGATATTGTTGGTGACTGTGTCGCAGTTACGAGCTCCTCTAAAATGGTGAAATGCTCAGTCAATTCGTTCAAAAGGCGATCAAAAACGTCAAATATGAAAAATCACGGTGTTTCTTATCACAACTAAGTAAAAGTTATGCACCGGCACGTTTTTATTTAGGTAAAATCTTGAAACAAACTTTATATCCTAGCGATAGCAAAATACCACAGTGCGGAGACATTTTTTGAAGTGAAAACTTCTTATGGCGCGTTGGGCACTTATGTGGGTGACCATTTTCAACCGATCTCGCGACAGATTTTGACGCGACAGATTTAAACGCGACAGATTTTGACGCGACAGATGAGATTTTATTTGTGTTAGTCTTTTTGTCTAACTTATTTTATATCTATAGTATTCCACAGATAACGCTTAACGGAGTAAACGAAACATAACTGACATTGACAAATAATTACTGAACTAGTGATGGGATAGTGTGAATAATGGCTAAGGGAGTCTCAGTCGATATTGCCAAGTAAAATAAAGATTTGATTGATCATGATTTTGTACCACTGAATAAACAACAGGTATTGTTGATCGTTTATGTTTATTTGTTGATTTAAAAATGAATCGTACGCTAGATTAATGATCTAGCTAGGTTTGCTAAATAAGTTCCGATTTTTTTTCCGTCTTGTTAGGATTATAAAAAACTTATATAATTTTTATCTTATATCTAGTTTTCAACCAACTTTAAAAAAAGGAAGAGGTTATCAATTACTATGTATTTACCTATTATCACGATTATCATATTTTTAGGGTTCCGCACCTCTCTCAACAGGATATAACGGAACCGTTTTAAGATCAGTGGGTTGTCAATCAATCTGTATGTCTGTCAAATGTGTGTGTTTTTTTGATAGTTGTTAGTTTTTATTTTTTATTATTCTGCTACTCATTGTACTTGTGCGATGGTGACTTTTGAATGTGTTGTTTGTTTTCTCACACTGTTTTTCTTTTGTATTATGTTTTTATACGTGGGAACCTCTAATTGGCTCTCCGTGTCTATTATTTTATGTCTAAAGTTAAGTTACAGCTGTTGGTTCCCCAAAAAATAAATAAATACCATAGAAATACACGTTCGTGCCTCACAACAAGATTTCTATGGTCCCTTCGTCTCAGGAAGGGGTCCAGTCAATCGTAAAAAATCGTTTTATCTGTGCGGATCAGCTTTTGTTGGGGGTAGGGAACTTCAGTACCTATCCATGTAACCCCCAAGTATGTTCTGCAATATACACTGGTTCAAAAGTTATTTGGACTTTTGTAAAATTTTAGTCAACATCAGATTTTAGCCTGATTATTGCAATTACAGCCAAACTATCAGGTCTGCGATTCTGCTTTTATAGTTAAAACAAGTTCAGATAGTGCACCTTTTGTACCCCTACACCAATCAAAGTCTTAGATTTATAAAATCCAACTCTCTCAACACAACTCTCAACCGCACATTGCGTTTGCGGTAACGGCAAAATGTCACGCAGCGGTTAGCCATAATCACAATCAAATTCTGCGAACGAACCACATAGTGATCCGCGTAGCATCAGTCGAATACATTTCAAAAAAATAAATACTCAAATAAAGTAGCTAGCATTTCGTTCATTCATTCATTCATGACATGACGAACAAAATCACAATCTTGGTGGTGTCCCATCACTACGATCCCTACCAAAATGTTTGTTTGTTGTCGTTAGACGTCTGCGTAATAACACGCATTTTTGTTATTGTGTGAGTGTTTTTTTATTGTGTGGCTAATTTTTCAGAGTGTGAGTTTGTATGAATAGAAATTATTGTCTCTGTAAGCAACAGTCGAATTTACGTAGTGTGCTATACGTGTTTACCTCGCCCCCCGCAATTAAGTCAGAGACTAAGGTTGTTCGGAGCTGTCAAAATGAATACGTAATTGTGACATAATCATGTAGGGTTGGCACAGGTGGATTATATTAAATAAAAAAAACTTGAGAGGTGTCGAGGGACACCCGGATAGAACGAAGTTCCTTTTGATTATTTAGTTAGGGAGTTGTAATAAATTAAAGTTTTTGTTTTTTAATTTTTATTTATCTACCTTTTCTACCTTTTTTTTGTAAATAATCGTCGCGACACCACACTGTTCAATGTGAAATAGAAAGACGAAACGAAAATAACTGGCTTGCTTTCTATGCAAAAAGTGTCGTTACATCTTTTGGTCTTAATTTTTCCGTCTCTTTTTTCACAACGCGCGTTAAGGAATTTTGTTCCAAAAAAAATGTGTAAGTATCAGTGTCTTTTATTATGGGCGTTTATTTTAACGCGGTAACAATGTAATCTGAATTGATGATTAATCTATACTAATATTATAAAGCTAAAGAGTTTGTTTGTTTGTTTGAACTCAGGAACTACTGGTTCGAATTGAAAAAAATATTTTTGTGTTGGTCAGATATTTCCACGGGATCGAGACTTACGCGAGTAAAACCGCGGGGTGCAGCTAGTAGGTAAATAAATGAATGATGAACAAATTACTTACCTAAATCAGAAATTTTTGTGGCCTTCCGGGAAACTTTGATGTCACAGAATCGAACGTTAAATAGATAAACGTTGACATACTAGAATTCACAAGTAGTATGTTATACATACATATAACTATGCTTTCCGTCGTGTCTAGTCACTATAACACAAGCCTAGTTTCTTAGACTGGAGCACTCACTCACTAAATCGTTTCCATTCTTCCTCCCTCCCTCTCTATAAAAGAAAATCTTCTATCCGTGGTCTGGTCACGATAGCACAAGCCTAGCTGCTTAGGTTGGGGCACTCACACACTCAATTCCCACCCAGTAAAGGTACATATTTATAACTATTATATCCGTCGCGTTTAGTCACTATAACACAAGCCTAGTTGCTTAGACTGGAGCACACGCTCACTCACTCACTCAATCGTTCCCACCCTTCCTTCGAAAGAAAGAAAATTATTTAAGTCTTCTATTTCGTCACTCGTCACCATAACACAAGAATGGTCCACACTCCCTCCCTACTTAAGATCAAATTAATAACACTATATTTTATTAAACAATATGAAACAAACATGCGACGCGTGATGTTTACCGCTCGCATGCGAGTGTGACAGCCCTGAACTTGGGCACTGGCCGAGCCAGTATAAACCGGTTTCTCTCCGTACGTGACGTGCCGCCAGTGCCCACGCACACACGCGCGTCAAGCTTGTAGTAGTGGACTTGTCAGAGAGCCTTGTATGACACATTAGTCTCTGGTTGTATTATTTACTCATTACTCATGTGATTAAGTGGCAAAAATATTTGTACGGCGATTTTGATCGATGCTACGTCCTCTTAGTAAATGGTCGAAGGTGGTATGTGCGACTCGAAAGGGCAAACCTAGAAAAACCCATAGGGCGAGTGATTTTTATTAAACAATGTACCTATAATTTAATAAAACAATTTTCAATGCTTTGAATAATTTGGCTGTATGGATTAATACCTATGGTCTTTTGGTCGTTACAAGGTCGTTACATTTTGTTTGTCACTTGATTGTCAAATAAATGTCAATGTCAGTCAACGTCACACGTCAAACGAACCAAGTTTGCATTGCGGTTGTTTCACTTTCTACAGTCAGAGAGGGCGCTAGCGTCCTCATTTTTACAATATTTTTGTCATAATTTGAACCATATTAGAAATGAAATAGGGAAGTCAGCTCAGTTCCCTTTTTTTGCCACAATAAAAAAAACCTTGTCGTGTCTCGTGTCAAGAATTTCAATCTGTCAAGCTGTGTAAATAATTACTGTTGAGTTCATTTCGTTATCGTTTTGTACATTATAACCACCAAAGAGACTGTAACCACATTACTTATGTTAATTTTGACGTTTTCAGTGTTATAGCCTAATAGATTATTATTTAAATAATGTGATAATATATGCATGCCTTCAGCGATCCCATTGAAATGTTGTTGGTCCTGCATAACATGAAGGTTGTCATGAGCTAGTTGCATGAAAACAGAAACGCAACTAGCCTATGGTAGAAGAAAGTATTAAATTGAATATGAGATCGTGCAGTGCGTGAGTGTATAGCGAGCACCGGGCGGGCGCCATGTCGAGGATCGTGACTACCGGTAAGGTCATCGTTGTTGTCGTCGTTGATTATGTAGGTACGATATTAATATAATAGTGTGTATTGGTTGCGATCACAGGTGGCGGCATGCAGCAGGAGGAGGCGGACGTGGAGAACCGGGCGCTCCTCGCGAAGAAAGTGTCGAGTGCGGCGTTCTACGCCCTCGCCTCGTTCATGATCACGGTGGTGAACAAGACTGTGCTCACGACGTACGCGTTTCCCTCGTACCAAGTGCTGGGCCTCGGCCAGATGCTCGCAACTATAGTGGTGCTCTGGGTTGGGCGGCGCGCCCATTTGGTCAAGTTCCCGCCGCTGGACAGCGGCGTGGCGCGCCGCATATGGCCGCTACCACTTATCTACCTCGGTAATATGGCCACCGGGCTCGGTGGCACCAAGGAACTCAACCTCCCCATGTTCACTGCTCTGCGACGTTTCAGCATCCTTATGACCATGATCTTGGAGAAAATTATCCTCGGAGTGAAAGCATCTTTGTCTGTGCAAGCCAGTGTATTTTCCATGGTGGGTGGTGCTCTTCTGGCGGCCGCTGATGATGTCACCTTCTCCTGGTCAGGGTACACTCTGGTGCTGCTCAATGATGCCTTTACAGCAGCAAATGGAGTCTACATGAAAAAGAAACTGGATTCAAAAGAACTGGGCAAGTATGGTTTAATGTATTACAATGCTCTTTTCATGATTGTGCCAGCTGCCATTGTAGCATGGTCTATGGGTGACCTGAAGAAGTCTGCAGAGTACCCCCACTGGGACGATCCACTGTTCCTGGGTCAGTTTGTGATGTCCTGCATGATGGGATTTGTATTGTCATACAGTGTCATGTTGTGTACACAATTCAATAGTGCTCTAACAACTACCATCATAGGATGTCTAAAGAACATCCTCGTCACATATTTAGGGATGGTCATAGGTGGGGACTATATATTTTCTTGGCTCAATTTCGTCGGTCTCAATATAAGTGTAGGTGGTAGCCTGGTATACACTTATGTAACATTTAAAAGGAGACCTAATGTCTATGTCATGGTTGAGAATCCCAAGGTGGACACCGTATAGCATTCGCTTGAATCTGTTCTGCAACGTCAGAAACTTCGAAAGGCTCTAAATACTTACTGGTGGTTGCTACCAAAGACTAGACCGTGATGGCTTTGAGAAACCCAACACCAACTAACGAAGAAACTGAACAAGTCTAAAAGTAACTTAAATAGGTATTTGCAACTTATATAGTATACCTATAGTTTATTGCAATAACTAAATGAACGAAAATTGGTAAATTATAAAGATTTAGATTAAAATTTAGTAATAGTTGCAATAATTCTAAATTCCTTCTTTCCAATGTACTAAACTTTAAGGAGGCTACATATTATATTTAAGATTAATTCTAAACTATGTGCATAACATTGAAATGGAATACTTACATGAAATACATGATAACTTGAATTGGCGTCATACCTATAGATTACCTACCAAATGCTTCAGCAGATGTTTAAAATACCACCTGAAAGTCAGGTGGAAATTCAAATGTTGCAGGATATAATATATGTAGTTAATTGTTATTAGTCGGTTTTGACTAATTGCGGCTTAAGAATTATTGGTATTTTTTATAGCTATATTATAGAAAGAAGATGTACTGAATCTACAATCATAAAAACAAGTAAGTACACTTACGCTCAAACAATAAAATACGGAACAGTTTTATATTTTAATGAAGTACATAGTCTGAAAGCTTCTATAAACCGATTTGCATAAATTTTCTTAAGCTAATTCCTGAATACATTTTCTTAAGCTAATTCCTGAATATATTTCTTAAGCTAATTCCTGAATATATTTTCTTAAGCTAATTCCTGAATATATTTTCTTAAGCTAATTCCTGAATATATTTTTTTTCGAAATAGAATGAAATCGGTTCAAAAAACGCACTCGATTTTTAAACTGTATATACAAATTTGTTTAAAATTTGTCTTTAAAAAATGATCCTCATTGAAATATATTCTTACCGTTGCTTTTAACTTAATATACGTTTTAAGTAAGTATATAAATTACTGTTGATTACATTATCTACCATATGTAGTTTTAACTTTATCTATGAGTTAATGTAATATTATACCTAATGCTTCAATTACTGTTATCTGTCACTGGTTATCTGGCATAGAATTAAAAAGGTATTGGCATTTACATCTGATCTAGAGAGCAACAGTAATTTAAATAGAAGTTTTTCAGGGCGCCATCATCGCCAGCTGATAATTGTTCCGCCATTGTATAAAAATACCCTCCCGCAGTAACATAAAGAAAAATGGACAAACGTTCAAGTAATTGCTGGTTTGATAACAAAATATTAAATTAGAAATGGTCGCAATTAAAATGTTATCGCTGCTGGTGCCGCTCACGTGCAGGTACTAACACGTAGCAGAAATAACTAAGCTTATTTAAAAATGCATAGACGTAGAATAAATAATAATATCTATGCAATATTTTTTATTGACAGATAGATAAACAATTTATTGCACCATAAAACGGAACACAGGCAAAAAAATTAATGTGTAGCTTGACATGCGTAATTATGTGGGAGATTAGTTCCTGTTCAAGTCATATATAGATAAGTTTTAAATTTAGTTTACTAGATGGCGCCACAGGTAAAAATAAGTCGCGTAAATATCCAAGAAGCGAAAATACCGTAGACAGAGAATAAAGAAAATACCATCGTATTAATTAAAAATCATGTTGATTATGTACCTACGTCTTAATGTTTCTACGTCTTGACATTTACTTGTAGTTTTCGCAATAACTTATAATATGTGAAGTGTTTGCGCCATCGAGTGCATACCTTAATAGAGGAGTAATCCGAGCCATAAAATTCCGAAACTGATAAGTGGTTTTTAACTAATGTGTTGGTGTTTCACACACAATCAAATGAAATATTATCATTATTTTTTTAAACAACCAGTTACGAGTAAATAGAATAAAAAAGTCAGTTCTCAATTTATAAGTACCTGCTACAATCCCTATAAATATAAAAATCTCGTGTCGCGGTGTTAGTTGCCAAACTCCACCTAAACGGCTGAACCAATTTGTACTTATATTCGTTAGGTCTGAGAATCGAACACTATTCATTTTTTACCTTTATATACAGGGTGTCCCGTAATGAATGGCCAAGCGGGCACCTACGGATAGAGGACACTGTGCCGGATCAGAAAAACGAAAGTTATGTTCTATGAAAGTCTCTCGGTTTCCGAGATATCCGCCATTTTAAAGAAATTTAAAAATTTCACTCTACCACATATTATACCATTTCAGAATCTCAGTGAAATAGGCAAGTTTTTTTTTATTTGCCACTAGGGTGACCATACATTTTTTTTTACACCAGGAAAGGTTAAAGTTCAGATTAAAAAATTAAAAAACCATGAAGTTTGAGTTAAATCTTAGTTTAAAAAAAAACTTTCAATGTGTCATAAAAAATATTGTTTGCATTCGATAGCACATTTATCCTGAAATACTATCCAAAAAACTGATTGGGATAATTCCTTTATTTGCAGTTTTGGCATCACAAAACATAGGGAAAGGAGTGAAATTTTTAAATTTCTTTAAAATGGCGGATATCTCGGAAACCGAGAGACTTTCATGGAACATAATTTTCGTTTTTCTGATCCGGCACAGTGTCCTCTATCCGTTTGTGCCCGCTTGGCCATTCATTACGGGACACCCTGTATATTTTTTGTTTAAGGCAAAACAACGTTTGCCGGGACAGCTAGTATTTATATAGGTTTTTTTAAAGAGTTATTTTCTCTCCAGCTTTTCCGTATGTGTATTGATTAATTTACAATGAAATACTGAAGAACTTGTTTCCACAATATTGATTACAATTTTATTTGGTCTCCATATCATAATTTGGTGTCCACGTCATACTTTGCTATTAAACTTGTTTTTGTAAAGGGCCTCTACGTGTTGGGTTTGGCTCCACGCACGCCTTCCAAACGTCCGGTTCCATAGCCTCGTGATATGGGACACATATCAGACAATATTTTCTTTCCTGTAAATAAAATGAACGACATTTCTTCTCTACTGTGGGTAGATATGTGCTCGATGGTTATAATGAACTAACAAGTTAATATAACAAGGCAAGGCCCTCAGATTCGTGTCCAGTTACGTTACGTCACCGCATTTAGTAGGGTCTAGGACCTCGGATCTGTGAAGTCTTGGCATTGACGAATATCCGTAAAAAAATCATGCCATTTAATCTTGAATTTGATTCATTAATATTTAAAACTTTTTTATCTTCACAGTGTAATATTGTTTGATAAATTGTTTGCGTAAAAAATACCTGTAATAGGACTCTTAACTAATATCTAGTACCTATTTATTTATAAACTTTTCAAACACATGCTATAATTATAATCTTTGTAAAGTGAGATAGATTTCCTAACTTTATCAGCCCTTTAATTCCTTATAAAGATTGAATTTACAAAAATATAATATAAGCGAACACCTACGTCTTAGAAAGAACCCCCTCATGCGTAGTTTCAGACTTATAGCTCTTATAGCTTCAGAGATTTATTGATGAGTCTTTTTTTCTTTCTGGGTAATTTTTTATTGATATGGATAGATTCATAATATCGCTTTAAATGTGAATTATGTATGACCCGGGAAATACTTAATGCTATCAATTCATATTTTACTTTCTGTTCCTCTCGGTTTTACCTGTTTAAATCCTGATCCAGTGAAAATATCGATATAAAATGTAGCGTACGTATTATTCTAACTTATTTTTTAGTTTTTTAGCCCATTCCGTCCCTGGCAATTGCCTCATTTCTTTGTAATGTTCCCTCTCCAGTGGCAGCTGAGTACCTACAGTCCCTACGATGTGAGTCCACTAATTTTACAATAACAAAAATTCGTATAACAAAACTACAACGACATTGAGTACTTCCTCGTTCTACAACATAGATAAGTTGATAAACAAAAGTATTGTGTTTACACGTTATCGTTATACATATTTTATAAATACTGATCGAATTGTAACGGATGATGACTGTTCTATATAGTATCTATAAACAAAACAGTACCTACATAACTGTATTTATAACTACATAACATTATGTATATATATTAATATTATCTTATCTCAAGATGGGAAAGGGTTCAACAAAAAGTTAAAAACTAAAAAAATATATAACTTTTGCCTGCAAAATATAAAATATATCAATACAAAAAAGTATCGTTCAATCGAAAATTATCAAATAGAGAAAGTAAGAAACACTATTGAAGTATATTATGTGATCACTCCCAACCACATCAACCACATAAAATATTGTAGTATAGTTATGGTCCGACAAACTATTTGAACAACCATCCTTGAAATACGCGGGGAAGTTCTCTACCTTTAGGTTTCAATATAATTATCGTCACTAAAATCGGTTCAGTAGTTTTAAGGCTGATCATACATACTTATTTATAATAAAAGGACAAAAAGTTGAGTCTAGGGAACTTATAATCGAACAATAAACACCAATAATTTTCCCTTTTTGATATTTTGTTCGTTTCGGTCCTGAGCATAACCCAATCTTAGAGTGGCGTTGTGTTGGTGTTGAGTGGCATACCTCAACCTTTAATCCGGCCGTGCACCAGTCGATTTCTTAAGAATAATTTGATCTTACGGTGCGCGGAAAACATCGTGATGAAACCCGCAGCTTAGTTGAGTCCAGGTGTATTGACAAGTTCTGATCGACTGGACTGAGAGAGTAGTATAGGTGTTGGGCAAACCTACTCCATTCTCTCGCAGGAAGGACGCAACTGAAGAGGTAAAGTTGCGAAAAACAGCCCGTATACAAGTACAAATGTATCAATCATAAAATAATTATTTAAGTATATGTGTATATATAAACATCTGTTGATTGCATTTGGATCAGAGAAATAGTATTTATTTTAATTATTAATGTATTACTATATTAGCGAATTCAAGTCTTCATTGACGATATAAGAAGCAATAAAATGTTATTATTTATTGTCAATAATTATAACCGATGTACAATTTATAATATATTATGTTATATTATACCTATCCTGTAATGTATTATTAGTGTGTTAACATTACAGCATAGTATGTACCTATACACCCAATAATTGTTATATTTTGCTGTTTTATAATAAATTATATATGTTCACATATTTAAGTAGATGTAAATTATCCGAAAATTCTTTTGATAAATTATTTACATAATACTTAAATTAATAATATTTAAATGTCGTTATTGTACTAGTTTTTTGCTAGAAAATTGTTATCGAAAGATAAATGAGTTTGACGTTTATAATAACGTTGTCGAATCATTCTCGACTAGCGACTCATTCGGTTGCGATCTACCTACCTGGCATAGCGAACAGACAGTGGCGACAGACAATAGATAAGTAATAAAGTTGTGGTAGATGGGCCGCCCTCGCCCCGGTGCGATGTGCTGTATCTACAGATACATAAACAAAGATGCGAGAAGGTACAAATTGAGCAGAGTGTTACAAGTATAAATATTTCAACCGAATCTTTAAATTTTGTTTCAAATTGAAATATTTTTGCAGCATTCAACCTCATCTTTATTAAAAAATACACCTTTATAGATGCTTTAATTAATCAGAAAAAAATCTAGTAAATTATGTTTTTAAATACACTATTCTTTCTTGGAAACCGAAATACAATTAGAAAACCTTGGCTCGTTAGACATCAATTCTAAGTTCGTAAATCCAAAAAATACACATTTTCTGGTGGTCGTCGACGCAAAGAATCTTCATGTAGTTGTGTCAAAGATTTTGCCACGATGGAAGCTGCAATGTAAGGCTAATAATATTTCTCTTATTTCTTGGAACTATTTTGTGAAAAATATTAAGAACTAACCACTGCAAAAGTATTTTAGATAAATTCGGCTAATTTCGCACCATCTCGCATCTAATTTATTTCTATTCATTCCGACAGGGACCGACGATTATGAACGAGAAGTACCTTTGTGAAAAATAGTTCAGTTTGAGACAATTTATTAATAATTGTATCACTGCGATTTTTGCACATTAATTACAATTTTTATGCAAAACTAGCGACCCGCTCCGGCTTCGCACGGCTATATTAGGCATGTATTATCTATAATATAAAAATCAATTGCTGTTCGTTAGTCTGGCTAAAACTCGAGAACGGCTGGACCGATTTGGCCAATTCTTTTTTTGTTGTGTTCGTCGTAGTCCAGGGAAGGTTTAAACGGTGAGAAACATCGGACTTACGCGGGTGAAACCGCGGGGCGCAGCTAGTTATACATATAAACCTTTCTCTTGAATCACTCTATATTATATAATACTCTATTAAAAAAAACCGCATCAAAATCCGTTGCGTAGTTTTAAAGATCTAAGCGTACAAAGGGAAATATGGACGGCGAAAAGTGACTTTATTTTATGCTATGTAGTGATGTTTCGTACAACATTGCGACTTGTCCCCTCTCAGTATTGTGTTACTCTGTGGCTGCAACCCTGAAGGAAGAATACTTTGCGCCGCCCGCGCCGTACATGTGTAATCACGGAAATAGGGTGTAATAGAATACCTGTAGAAATTAACCCCTTTATTTACAAACTTATGTAAACCCTCGTTAGATATATATAAGGATTTGCATTTTTCGGACATCTCTCATTTGGAAAAATGAATGTGACAAAATATTTTTAACTATCAAAGGCTAATATTTGATTGAAGTGAAAACTTATTTTAGCGGTATTCACGAGATATTTAAATAACATCGAATCAAAATTGTTTATTTCCTATTTTAGTTTCCATAAACCTATAGTTTCTATTTTAGAGTGTTATAATTATAATGATAATGATACAAGAGCTGTCGAAATAGTTAACGATGATTCATAAAAGAATATTAAATGTATTATAAAGTTTCTAATAACTACATAGTATAAAATAAGGTCACTTTTTGCCGTCCCTATGTATGCTTAGATCTTTAAAACTACGCAACGGATTTTGATGCGGTTTTTTTAATAGATAGAGTGATTAAAGCGGAAGGTTTTTAGATATAATACATGCAAAATACAGCCGTGCGAAGCCGGGGCGGGTCGCTAGTCACTACATAGTATAAAACAAAGTCGCCATATCTGTCCCTATGTCCCTATATCCCTATGTATGCTTAAATCTTTTAAACTACGCAACGGATTTTGATGTGGTTTTTTTTTCATAGATAGAGTGATTCAAGAGGAAGGTTATATGTATAATACATGCATAATATAGCCGTGCGAAGTCGGGGCGGGTCGCTAGTAATTAATAAAATACAATTCATAACCCAATCTAAAAACCCATCTAAAAAATGTCTAACGCGCCAAAATGAGTTTTCACTTCTGTCGGCACTCTCGGAGTGCAACCCGTTTTTTTTAATGGATCAGGTGGTAGCTCTGGCTGGACTTACGTAATTGCTTCTCGCTTTCTTGCCGTGCTGTTTACAAGAGCATGCATTGACGGGGGTATCAATAATTAACGAATCAATAGTATTTTTTTAGAATAATTTCTCTTGACAGCCCTGGTATTGTCCACGGATCTCAAGAGGAATGGTCTTCTTATTTATTTCTGACAAAAAATGTTTTAATATACTTATTAATAACTAAAATGGTAATTCAGTTAGTAGGTATAATCTGTTTGTGTTGTGTCACAAAGCAAATCGTGTGTTATTCTTTGGTGGTGGTTAATTATTATGGAGGGTCAATATTGCAACAATGTTTCAGAAGACATATTGTTGTGCTGTTACCGATAGATATAATGTAGATAATAATTATATTTATTTATTCTTATAATATAAATGCAATAATTTAATGTAGATCATTCAATTTTAATAATGCCTGATAAGGATGTTTTGGCAACCTAGTGCTTTAGGCCTAGTCCGCGCTGCGTGAAATACTGCCCGATTTTTAATTAAACGCAGCGCAGTGCAGATAGACCCTTATTGCATAAGTTTTAAATTCGGTAGCAATGTAAAATCAGTGAAAAAGCTAGCTTCCTCACTGATTCGTTTAGATTCGACACTCAGATTAGTTTTTTTCTGAACGAATTATGAATCGCTCGATAGACGGCGGCGGCGCGGCGGCGCTGAGATCTAATTTCAGTATCGTATTTCTCTGGTCAAGTGAATACCATAACCGAGGTGATGACTGCTGAGTGAGCCCATACAACCTCGACCCTCGTGTTTACAAACTTCCTTGAATACCTATTACTAGCCACAGGCACCTTTCAAATCCGGTGCCGAGATTGTGCTGCCATCTATCGAGGCATAACGGATATTCTTTTTTTAGTAAATTGGAAAAGATCCTTGTGAGGCTGTGATAATATTTTTATTAACCGATTTCGGGTTATGTTTTTCAAAGTCTGTCGCAGTAACGACATTCTTTTGCCTTAAATGTACGTGGTATTAAATGACCTTTACCTTTGTAACCTCATACGAGACTAAAGGTCTGCCTCCATTTTGATAAAGGACACGTCATCGTTAAAATATTTTAAAAAACATTGTAGCGAATAACTAAAATGATTAGTATAATAAGTGATTAAATAAAGAACTAAAAAAACCGACGACAAAAACGTGAAATGAACATAGATAAGTTAATAAACCTATGAAAAGTAAGAAGCAGACGATGGTTTTATGAAACGGTTCATGTTTTTTGTGCAGAAGTTTGTTACGTTATCAGCTATACCTCCTCACTAGATTTTACAGAGACAGTTGTATGAAAATTACAGAAGACTACCAAAAATATTTATTTTCTTTGATTTGCCATACTATGTTTGTTTCCAGGAATTAATCTCTATCAGCAACACTATCGATTGGTATAAAAATATAGGATGATTATTTTTTTGGAACATAAACAGGTTCGATTCCTGGCTAGGGTAGTGATTTTTTCAAAAAATCTAATGATGCAGTTTTAGTTTTTGTCAACTCTTTTCAGCATTTTTCGTTATATCTCATAGTTTAAGATATAGCCCTGAAGGCCCACATAAAAAAAATCACCCTGTATATGCGTCATGCAAACCACACATTTTATTTAGTCCCACCCGGCTGCTTTTAACCTTTTCGAGGTTTTGTGAAATATCTATATTTTTTTACAACCGCAGTTGGATTTGTTTACTACTTTTTTAATAACCATAAGACTTAGTACGTTTTGTGCATTATTAACCTAGGCTAAGTAACGTTAAGTATTTCTCGTTACATTGTCTGCTCATATTATATATGGGAAACGAAAAAAACAATTCACTTATTAACATAAAACTCCATTTTACATTATTAAAAACCATAAGACTGTGTAATACATTTTGTGCATTATCAACTTAGCCTTAGGTAACGTTAAGTATTTCTCCTTAAACTGTCTTCTCACATATACAGTATGTCCCGTAATGAATGGATAAATGGGCACCTACGGATAAATGACACTGTGCCGTTTCAGAAAAATAAAAGTTATGCTATGAAAGTCTCTCGGTTTCCGAGATATCCGCCATTACAGAAAAAGGTATAGGCACCCTAGTATCAAAACATAGAAAGGGAGTAAAATGTTTAAAATTTTGATAATGGCGGAGAGACTTTCATAGAGCATAACTTTTATTTTTCTGACCGGCACAGTATCATCTATCCGTTCCCGTTTATCCATTCATTACGAGACATCCTATATATGAGAAATGAAAGAGAAAAATTTACAAAATAACATCAAACTCAATTTCAAGTAATTAATAACCATAAGACTTAGTGTGTAAAACGTTTTGTGCATTATCAACTTAGCTTAAGTAACGTTTCGTTCAATTGTCTGTTCATACATAGTAAATAAGAAAAAAAAAACCCAAATAACATGTAACTCCATGCTATATTAATTAAGTGCCTCATTACTTACTATTTATTGTGACTAAGATAATCTCCCCACGTTACAGGCTTTACCCAGGGAGGAAAGCCTGTAACGTGGAGGGAGTGTTTTACCAAGCAATATAATATTATTATATTTATATATATATGTCCATTTTAATATGTAAATTAAAAGAACTTTATTTATTAGTCAAAATAACAGTAATTTTTATAATAATATCCTGTCAGTAAAAGTGAATTGCGACCAATTTTGTAAGCCTACATATTTACTAAGGATTTTTTTGTTAAATAAATATGTATATTTGATAGATTTTAGTTAAGCAGATTTTTATGTCGGTTTCGAATTCTATATTTTCTTACACTGAGAAACATATTTAAGGATATTTCGTATCGGATGGCCACTTTATTCGATAAAAAAATAATTTTTCGTAAGATTGACCTATAGTTAGAAATCGAAATATAACATTATTGGAACTTATTTTATAAATCATGCCCCTATAAGTCTGATGGACGGTCACGGTTCGGCACTGTGTCGTCACTGTGCTGTGCGGATAGGCCTTTATTCCGAATTATTCGCGAGGCGCGTAGGCATAGTTCAAAATTCAAAATACGCGCCCCTCGCCTGCAGTAATCGCAGATCGCGGCAGTACGCGTTACCGTGCGTGCGAAAGGGATGGGGGCGGCATTTTTCAGTATTTGCCCCGCCTAGAAAAACATGAAGATCCGGGACTGCCTAGAACATACTTTTTAAAGTGGAACATAGCGTTTCCCAATTATTAAGCGTTTCGACTTTAAAACTGCCCTTTTAAATAACAGTGTAGAGATCAATATTTGACGGATAATTCGTTAAATTCGAAATAGTTCCACAGCTTAATATATATGTGATTAAAAAGATCTTATGGACGCTGTTTACAAAATAATGTTTAATTTTAATTTCTAACATGGCCATTTTTGCGGAAAAACTGAAAAAATTGAATTCTGCGGGATGTTACTTTAACACAACCTAAAGTAGAAAGTAAGAAACCTATATTATAATATGTAGCATTAGTTATATTATAATAATATATCATCATACTTGCATATTATGCAATATGATCACTTCTAAGAATAGTATTGAAGCATTCTTAGAAGTGACATTCATGTTGGATTAATTATTCCTTATTTATGTTTATAAGTATATAGGTACTTAGGTGCATACTTATTAAATTCTAAATATACTTATGCAGTGTAATAATAGTTTATAACTAGGTTTGTACGTTCAAAAGTAGCTGACACAGCACTCATATTAACTCATTTTAATGCACGCAATACTTTTGAAAATGCCCCTTTCCTTAATTAAATATATAGAACGAACGCGCTTTATCACACAAATACAAACAAATATAAGTAGGTTTAAGTATTAAAAATATACGAATAGTTCTTCCCTCAAATGTCCCTTCCCAAAAATGTGATGTCCGTTTCCTACTGCTTTCGTATGCTTGTCGATGATTAAAAAATTGAGCAACAAAAACATACGAAGATTTCACAAAATACTTTGTCGGACAGTTTGCAAGGGTTTGCACCTGTTGCGATCAAGAAACCAAAATATTATTTTGATGCTATAGTGTGGCTATAGTGCGAGTAACAATCGTACTATATTTTACTTTATTATATTTTTTTATCATAACTTTAAAATCAATAAGTACAATTAAATATAACATCCTATCTATATAGTTTACCCGTACCTATTACTTACGTATAATAGGCTACCTACCGACGACATAATGCAACCGGATATTATATTTATATACGTACGTAGGTACCCATATTGTACGAACAAACTTTACGTCGATTCCGTTTAGTTGGAGACTACCTTCGGTTGGTTTTAGAACTTGGTCTTGTCTACCCCAACCCCCCCGGTTGCCCATTACTCGTTAACGGCAGCTCGGGAAAATTAATCGAAACTAAAACAAAAGACGGATCGAAATGGAAACAAAATGCGATCGTAACTTGTTTGTATGCATTTATTCCTTAATCCGAACAGAAGAAAAAAGATTACTGTAAAATGTATTGACTAGATGTACCTACGCCCGCCCTGTAAGGTACTAATAGCAAAGAGTTTATCTATTAGGTACATACCTAATTATAATATAATGCAAACCTACATGGATTGCTATACTGGGTGATATCAAAATCATTAGTTAGATTTATTATATTATTTCGTCTAAATCAGGAACAACTTTGGCTGTTATTGTTCCTTGTGTAATATTAAGAAAGTAATATTTAGCTAATGTAATATTAAGAGAACAAAGGATGCAAACTCTACTCTATTTGATATGACGCATTAGATTGGTCCTAAAATATTGTATAAAAGGTAGCAAATCTGTTTATCCAGAGTAAATATTATGTTATCTCCGCCATCTCTTAAATCCAAATCTTTGTTATTAAAATGTTTACAATATGAATAAGTAGGTAGGTACACTTTAGGACCTGAAATAGGACATAGGGTGCTCATTAGATTATCAATACGTTTTTTGTCAACGCTCTGGCGAAACCAGTTGAAAAGGAAATCACATTTTTCGCGAAAGGGAGATTTTGAGAAAGGAACTTTTTGGAGAAAGGGACATTTTGGAGAAAGAGCTATTTTGAACCTAAACGCTTCTGAACGGTCATTGTAGACTTATTTTTTCAACTAGTAAAAGTTATTTTATCTGAAGTAGACTTGTTAAAGTTTTTGGAATGAGCTTCGCTCAGATTAGTTTATTTGTTGTAAACTGATTCCGATTCGCCAAATAGACGGCGCGGCGGCGGCGCGGCGGTGGGATCTAATTGCAGGATAATCCCTGGTCAAGAGAGAGTCATTTTATTTTTACTTTTGGAGTTTACTCCTTGAGAATCGAATTAGTTGAAAGCCCCCGGTATGCAAATTTAATAGGTTGTGTGCAAAAACGCAACAAAATGAAAATGCCTTTCGCCTGTTATTAAAATTATAATTTACGTACTTATAAAATTGTGTGTATAGGTACTTACTACATTTTGAAATAATTTAAAGTAGTAAGTTCTGTGTCGTTTCTAAGCTTATCCAATCTTAAGGCGATCATAAACAACGTAGCATTATCGTCTTCAAATTATACTAAAATGTACAAAAATATTTCAGGTACAAACACTAAAAAAAAACAATTTTCAATAGGCGACAGGTATTTTGCGTTAGGCCCTTGCACACTTTAATAAAAAGCTTTATACTTTCACGATTCTTGCCGGCTAATAGAATGCCAGCACAGGTATAATTCTTTAAAGAGTAAACTCCAGTCGCGCGTCGTCGTCGGAACTGCACATTTTTTTGTAACTTTTCATAGAAGGCGAAGGCTAAACATAGACAGCCTCGTCTTTACAAATTTTGTCAATTTGTAGTGGTCATATACAGGTTTTCCGGTAATGAATGGATAAGCGGGCACCTACTACGGATGGAGGACACTGTGCCGGTTCAGAAAAAATAAAGTTATGTTCTATGAAAGTCTCTCGGTTTCCGAGATATCCGCCACTATTTTTAACCGACTTTAAAAAAGAAGGAGGTACTTCCAAGTAAGTAATTACATGTTTAAGTTATCTGCTGTCTTAGTCACCCGAAATAGATTATTCTTCTTTTTACTTTTTGTTTTCAGGTTTTTTTGAAGCCGATTTTTTAAATTTACATTTATTTTTTTATTTAAATTGCGGATGTCTCTGAAACTGAGAGACTTTCATAGAACATAACGTTCATTTTTCAGAACCGGCACTGTGTCCTCTATCCGTAGGTGCCCGCTTATCCATTCATTATCCGGATACCCTGTATACATTTCGGTTTGTTATCTGGTACTAAGAAAGCCGTGCCAATATCAATCGAAGCGTAATGCAACTAGGCGCCTAGTGGGCCCAATTGTCTAATACCTATGAATTTCCTAACAAGTGGTGATCATATCTTTGTGATCATTATGGCTGTGTATATTATCATGTTTGGCTATTTTTTTGTATTATTGTTGGTTCTGATTCTTTGTAATTTCAAAGGGTTAGTATGGATACTGGCGTAGTAGTCTGCTTCTCCTTCTTTTTTTGCGCGGCCACCTTTTAAACCTTTGGCAATGTATAGAGGACATTTACAGCATACCTACCGTTTGTAGACAGATGGTTGACACCAAGGCGAGACTTTGGCCACGGTATAAAATACAAATAACAAAATTAAATCCCATGTAACAAAATATCGTTAAGTGTCAGGTTGGCCTGTTCATGTTCAAATTTTTATTGAAGATGTTTTATTTTAATTTTAACACATAACAGGCTAACCCAACACTTAACGATATTTTGTTACATGGGATTTAATTTTGTTGTTGCTGATGCGGTTCGAAAGGTGTGCACGCAACTTAAAAAAAAGAACGAATGGCTGACCGTTTTCTGTGCTAGAATGTTACAATCCCTTTTGTTATAAAACTAATGCATTTATTTTTAATATCGACGCCATATTTTGTGTAAAAATTTATTTCAATAAAGGTATTTAAAAAACAAGAAAAATTGTTTGATTGAAGACTTGAAGTGTCCCGCGGCTTCAATCGCGTAGGTCTTTTGATCTTTTGTGAATATGAAGTAGTACATAACAATATGTAGCATAGTTACCAAAAGTGAAAGGGCATTTTTGTATAGATAGTGTCTTATCCTGTTAGCACATGAGTGTGTTATGTCGTTTGAAAGGTAGTAGTGATAGTAGCTTAATTGGGTCCAACCCTGACATCATCCTAGATCCGTCGCTAAAACTAAAAGGAAGATAGGAAACAAGAAGTTTGTTCTTAGAAGCAAATAGTGTCACAGAGTAGGTATGCAGTAGAACCACTTGTAGAACAATAATTGACCTAATAGTATTAGTAGTACCTACAGTAAGTCAACGGAACCGGAGCCGGAGCCGTAACTCCCTAACCGGGGGAATATCGAAGTATAAAATAGCTCGACAAATGGACTATTCAACACAAAAATAATTCTTCAATTCGAACCAGTACCTAGTTCCTAAGATTAGCGCGTTTAAACAAACAAACTCTTCAGCTTTATAATATTAGTATAGATTTGTCGGTTCTCCCATCTGTTACTTTTGTATATAAAAGCTACTGAACCGGTTGGTTTTCTCCAATGGATACGTCTATCTCTATTTAAACTGAATCTATTGAAATTCTGTTTTGAACAAAAAAAAACAACATAGGTACGGACGAATTGAGAACCTCCTCCTTTTATGAAGTCGGTTAAAAAATAGCAGCCGCCTTATTAGAAGATGCGCTCCGTAATCCGTTGCATTGAATGAATACTCTGCGAATCGGGACCAACGCAGGTAAAACGATTTAGGCGGGAGATGTCAGAAACGAAGAAAGTCAATTTAGATTTTAGGTCAAAATCTGAAAAGGTATGTTTCTTATTTGTTCGGTTTCTGAGTAAGTTTTATGTAAGTTTCTTAGGTCAGATAATTAGATTGCCAGAACCTCAGCAGCCCTAATGTTGAGTAGGTACCTACACCAGATTCTTATTTCACTAGACTATTATATTTAGACCATATTCTGAGTAGGACATAAATTCAGTACAGTCGAAAGGAAAACAACAACGGGTTCCGTAGCCAAATGGCAAAAAACGGAACCCTTATAGATTCGTCATGTCTGTCTGTCTGCCGTATGTCACAGCCACTTTTTTCCGAAACTATAAGAACTATACTGTGTGTCGTATTTGTTTAAATAAAAAACCGGTCAAGTGCGAGTCGGACTCGCACGAAGGGTTCCGTACCATTATCATCACATAAAAATCACATCTGCTAAATAGGAGTCATAAAAAAATAGATGGCGCTAGTGGTAAAAAATAAAAATACATGAATGAAGGGTAAATGGCGGTTTACGGCTCATGTGGTTTACGGTTTATGACGTATTAAAAAAAACGACTTACCAGATCTCGTTCAAACCAATTTTGGGTAGAAGTTTGCATGGTAATGTAGGTACCTATATCACATCCTATATCATATATTTTTTTAGTTTCATCATTCTCTTATTTTAGAAGACACACTTTTCACCACTTTGGAAGTGTATCTCGCGTAAACTATTCAGTTTAGAAAAAAAAAATTAGAAACCTCAATATCATTTTTGAAGACCTATCCATAAATACCCCACACGTATGGGTTTGATGAAAAAAAAAATTGAGTTTTAGTTAACCTTAAAATTTACTGTTTTTTTTCTTCTATTTTTGTGTAAAAATCGTTCAGTGGATAGCCGTCGTCGGATGCCACCTTGCAATGCAACAGTACTAAGGGATTATATGGCAAGGTGGCATCCGACGACGGCTATCCACTGAACGACACGAGACACGACACTTTGAGATTGCCTACAGAATAAGCTCTCTGTATTTTTCTTGTTTCATACTTTTTAGAGTGCGATTTTTATGTAGGTAGGGGAAGCAGGGTAACAATGGATAAGGTTTTTTCTAAAACTATAAATGACCTTTATTTGTGTTTCTAGGAGTGTATTTTTGCATTTATACCATAGATAAATTATCAAAGTACAATTTGAGCGTATAACTTAGACCCTAACTTCAATAATTAGGACACTACAGCCATATTTATAAAAAATGGGAAATTATTCATTGTTCCCCAGGGTTGGGGTACCTTGAATAACCGGTTGGGTAATAATGAACATACGGGTTACAATGAATTTTTAAGCAATTACAAAGGATGTCAAAGTAAGAAAACTTTAGGTATTTTGAGTTTTTATTAGAAAATAACGTATAAAAATAGAAGATAAAATCGTATCTATACGCATTCTATAGGAACGTACAACTCTTTATGTTTTATTTATCATAGGAAGGAGAGATGGCGCTCTTATTTCCACGAGCTGCTGAATAAGCAGTACAAAGAGGTGCAGCCGCCGGAACTCCCTCCGAATCAAGGACTTGTGCCACCGATTACGCCTGACGAAGTCCTCAAGGCTCTTCGCCGCATGAAGAATCGGAAAGCTGTCGGAGCCGATGGAGTCCCTATCGAAGTGTGGAAGGCGATGGGTCCTCGTGGTGTGGGCATCTTGACCAACCTCTTTAACTGCATACTCGAGACCGGCGAGATCCCTGCCCAATGGAGATTGAGTGTTATTACCCCAGTTTTCAAGGGCAAGGGATCGGTGCAGGAGTGTGGCAGTTATCGAGGTATAAAGGTCATGTCCCACACCATGAAGCTCTACGAGCGGATAGTGGACTCTCGGATCCGACGGGAGTGCACTGTCTCTGGGTGTCAATATGGTTTCCGCCCCGGGCATGGCACCATGGACCCTGTTTTCGCCCTCAGGATCGTTATGGAGAAATACAGGACGAAGAATACGCCTCTGCATTTTCTATTCCTAGATTTGCAGAAGGCCTTCGACTGTGTTCCTCGCATGATGATCTGGTGGGCGCTGCGGTCCAAAGGGGTTCCGGAAGCTTATGTTGAAATCATCAGAGACATGTACCGAAATTCTGATTCTGTGGTGCGAACTGCTGTTGGCGACACTAAGCCCTTCCCTGTTACCGTTGGAGTTCACCAGGGTTCCGTCCTAAGCCCGTTCCTGTTCAGCGTAATATTGGATGCACTGTCCGTTGCCATCAGGGATGCACACGAGCAGCCTCCATGGCTGCTCATGTACGCTGACGATATTGCGCTGGCGGATTCGGATAAGGGGCGGCTGGTCCAACGTGTACACACGTGGAAGGAGTCGCTTGAGAACGGCGGTTTGCAACTGAATGTGGCGAAGACAGAGTACTTGGCTTGCAATACCACAGATCCCACACCTGTCTGCGTAGACGGTCATATGGTCGAGCGGACAGACCAGTTTAAGTACTTGGGATCTGTGCTTCACGCGTCCGGCGACATCGATTGCGACGTCAAGTCACGCATTTCAGCGGCTTGGGCCAAGTGGCGTGAGGTGACTGGTGTCATTTGCGACCCCAAAATGCCGGTTAAACTAAAGGGACAGGTCTATAAAACCATCATTAGACCTGTCCTTTTGTATGGTAGTGAGGCGTGGCCGGTACTTGAGCGACATAAGCAGGAGCTGCGTGTCACGGAGATGAAGATGTTGCGCTGGATGTGTGGAGTGACGCGAAAGGATCGCGTCAGGAACTGCCGCATCCGGGGCAGCCTTCATGTCCGAGACATTGCAGATAAATTGCAAGAATGTCGCCTACGCTGGTACGGTCACGTCTTGCGAAAACCGGCTAGTTACGTGGGGAACAAATGTCTTGCCATGGCGCCTCCGCCGGGCCGTGGCAGACTGGGTAGACCCAAGAAGTGCTGGCTTGACGTCGTAAAGGGTGATATGCGTGCAAATGGCCTTACTAACCAGGATGCCGAAGATCGTGCGAAGTGGAGGCGTAAAAGTAGGAAAGCGGACCCCGGGCTCCTGAGAGGGATGCAACCGGGAACATCGCTCGGATGATGATGAAGCCGGAGCGGGTCGCTAGTAATAATATAAAGTACTCTTTGGCCGTGGTTCAGTTGTTCTGTCAACCGGAGTTTCAAATTCTCCGTTCAAAGGTAGGTACTGTTGACCGGGCTACTATCAGACCTATCAATAAAAAACCAACCTAATTCTAGTAGGTAGGTAACCTTTGGTACATAGATATTAGACAGTGAAAAGTAAATAGATACCTAGATGAATCGAGGGATAATAAATAGTCTCAACATAAATATGAATAGTTTATTACATATATTTTAGCCAAGCTTACATTTCCATTGTTTTATCTAAACATTATTCGAATCGAAAGGCTTTAAAAACTGTCTAGTTATCTATGCGTAACGAGAACAGTCGTGGACTCTTGAGTTCTTACCACTACTTGTTTACGCACTTGATTCAACCAACCCCTCCGGCCGCTTTGGCAACCAATATTCACAACTAGTTGTCAACACGGAAATTATAACAGAAAAACAAATCTATTATTTATTCGCAACCATATACACGGTGTAACAAGGGGGGTGGATCATGGGTTGTTGGGGGGTAGGGGACCTAAGTACCTATCGATTTAACCCCCATGTATGTTCTGCAATATTCACTGGTTCAAAAGTTATTTGGGTTTTAGTGAAATTTTAGTCAAAATCAGATTTCACCCTGAACTTCGCAATTAAAGCCAAACTATCAGGTCTGCGATTCTGCCTTTTGTTGTGAAACAAGATCAATAGTTGCCCTTTTGTACCCCTACACCAATCAGAGTCTTAGATTTATAAAACTCAAAATAAAACCATTGAAATCATATTTTTTTTTTTCAAAATCTAATGTGTTCATTATCTTTGAATGGTTCTAAAAAAAATATTTCACAGAATATTTTATTTTGCAACCTATCTTAAAAACTACTGGCTTTCATAATAAGTTTCATTTGGCTAGAGCTAGAGCATCGTGTTGAAAAATGTAATTGATAGTCCAAAAAGTGAAAATAATCAATATTATTTTCATACAAATAAGAAATTTTTTTTTAGAAGCATACAAAGATAATGTAAACACTAGATTTTGAAAAAAAAAAATGTTACTCTAATGGTTTTATAAATCTAAGACTCTGATTGGTGTAGGGGTACAAAAGGTCGACTATTGAACTTGTTTCACAAAAAAAGGCAGAATCGCAGATCTGATAGTTTGGCTGTAATTGCAAAGTTCAGGGAACTTTGCAATTACGTTCCGGGTGAAATCTGATTTTGACTAAAATTTCACTAAAACCCAAATAACTTTTAAAACACTACATAATTATTGCAGAACATACAGGGGGGTTTAATTGATAGATACTGAGGTCCCCCACCCCCCAGCAACCGATGATCCACCCCCCTTGTTACACCGTGTATATTGAGTAGGTATTTCCCACGAAACTTTAAAACTGGAGTCGGTCGATACGCGAGCCTAGATAGATAACATAAGTATCTCTTCTTAGACAGACTAAATATTATATTGTGTAGAAAGCTGAAATAGATGGCGCAATAAAGGCGATAGTAACTGTATCGCAATAAAGAGATACAGTTACTAGTGTTGAAGTTTCATGGTAAAATACTAAATACGATAGGTAGCTTAGTTGGATCGAGTGCGTAAACAATTCGTGGTAAAGGTGCTCCACCAGCGGCTCCTCTCGCCCTAACAAACTTATAAATAAATAAAATCTAACATCACTATGTATTACGTTATTTAGGCTATGATTGGTGTTACTACTGTCATCTATAAAGTTTTCCTTTATAATAATATACTTCGTATGATCGTATAAACTAATTAGTACAAATTGTGTGTTGTGTCTACATGGGTATGGGTACCTTGGAGACGTATTGATAGCTCTGTTCCTTGCCGCAAAGCCCGCCTTTATTACAAACAATTGATAGATTAGATAGTGAAATGATTTCTACAAACTCCTATCTTTATAATGGTTTATCTGACGTAATTGTTGTAATAAACTAAGTTTTCGGAACAAGGCGGGGTTGAGGCAGACCTAACACCTCCCGTTGGCTTGCAATTTAAGTTAGCCAACTAAAGCGCTAAGTTAGCAAGGCATTTCTCCAACTTAATCGATATTCCCTTCAGCTTACACACACTTATAAAAGTTGGCAGATTAAATAGTGTACGTACGTGATTTAGTTGTTCAATAGACGGCTAACTTGAATTGTAAGTCTACGGCAGTTCTTCAGTCATTTACCGTGCAGACACGATGCACGACCAAACAGTTATTAGTCACTAATAACTGCTAATGATTAGTACATTGTCGTGCAGTGCACGTTGCGACGACGACGATGCGACGTACCATATCGTGTATCGTGCATGCACGGTGTCCATATATCGAGCGTAGATAATGATACATCCGTGCAGTCTCTCAACCGGTCTCGTACCAATACAAATTACGTGAAACATGATATTCGAACTAATACTACTCAAGTATTGGACATAAATTTTCTTCATTATTCTACCTTAGTTCATATAATCCGACACGTATCAAAATTTCTTATTATCTTTATTTATTCTAGCTAATATTAAATAAATTCTTAAATAAACATTTTTATTTACTTTTTTTAATATATGAGTACGAATTGGTGTTATGTGTTTGTTTGTTTGTTCCAGTATATAGATAATATAATAAGACTTAGTTGGTGAAACACTGAGTTTATTATATTTTAATATTGCTTTTTATTTTCATTAAATTCGAGTATATTACTGTATTTTATAATGAGCAAAGATTGAAGACGAATGTAATACGTTATATTTAGCTAGACACTCAGAGATCCACAGAACTATGCGTTCTTTTTTATTACTTAAACATTGTAATTATAATTTGATGTCAGAAAGTTTATTGATTTTCCACTGACTTGTCTACTCAATAAATATAGAAATAAAATATTTATACTATAATAAAGAGTATATACAGCAGGTTTAATGTTCGTGTTGCAACTTGTATTTCAAGATTTTAGCAAACACCTGGATGGTAAATGTCTCATTGTAGTATTTGTTTTTTATCACTAAGCTAATAACAGAATAGATAGGTAGGTTTTTATATCTATTATTATGATGACAAAATATGTATATGTATTGATTTGTTAGTGTAGGTAGATAAAGTGAAGTGAAACAGTATATCCAGCCAAGGAGCCTACTTCGAGACATTGAATAATGGATAGGATGGTTGACTAAAATTAGATTAGTATTAGGTATATTTCCAGCGCTTATTCAATTGGTCCCAGAATAGGACCCCCAGCTAGGTTTGTTTCAATAGAATAATTACATTTGACCACTTACGATTTCAGCAAGTGTTAAAGCTAGATAGTAATCTATCTACCGATACTGTTCAACTAATACAATAATATAAATATCTTATGAATAAAATCTACTAAAAAACATAATTAGAATAACGTAGGCAGATATACATAATATATAGGTACTTAGAATAACATCAAATAATAAATGTTGGTATTGAGCTCAATGTATGTCATATGCGCGTTGGAAGTTAGAGAAAACATGTAACGCTCGCCATCTAGCGGCTAGACGAGTAAACTCAAGGCGAGATATCTAAAACAAAATGTCGGAACCAGATGAGATTTTTCATACTTACTCATGGAAAAAATGACCTTTGCACGACTTATGTCCAAAATACAAAATATTGAACTACGATAAGCATGTTTGCAGAAGTATTCGGGATCAGGGCGATTTTGTTTCTGAATGATTTTTTCAAAGTAAAGGAGTTTACAAATTTTAAAAAATTTGGTTGCCTCGGTATTTTTGCAAAACAACATACATTGAACCATTATGTTAGTGCTCCACATTCAATAAAAATGAATGTTTGAAAAAAATATAATTAAATTAATATTATCGATTGAAATTTGTTATTTTTGTAATTGTAGGCATTAGGAATGGTATTAGAATGTAGTGCACCAGCATTGTTACACTGCTATTTATACATAATATTTGAGCAAAGAAAAGGTTTTGTGGAATGGAAACATTTCGCGCATTATATCGCAAGGCAGTCGCAGAGCAACTATATATACTGTCCGTAATTCGCATCACAGGAAGATGACAGCGAGGCCGAGGGCAAAGGCGCGCGGGTCAAACAAAGCTAAGCACTTACAACTAATATTGGCAATACACCTATCACTAAATTTGATCGCAATTCATAAAATACATTAAAAAACTATTACTATTAAAATATATATTACATTGCTTGGTAGTAAAGGCGGCCAATTTTAAATTCAATACCTACTTACATATTTTTTAATTTTTTAGATGTGGTTTCTTGTGTATGTACCTACCTATTATAGGTTTAGATATTGGAATTTATGGGCATTATCCTGGGGGGTTATTCTCAAGTCCTAGTTCGAATCAAAGTTCAAAAACTATTATTAACAGTTGTTTTTAGCTTTTAAATTCATAAGATTCAAGATATAATCAAATTTTATTACTACAATTTCTTTAATATTCCTGCAAGTCACCTATAAAAGACTAAAATAAAGAAAAAATAAAACATTAAAATTCAAATTCAACAATATTTACCTACTTGTAACTGATTTTAGACAATAAAATAGAGATGTTACAAATATTTGGCAACTATTCGGTCATCGACCGAATATTCGGTGGAATACCATGAAAAAAAAAACGCATAAATATTACTTATTACTCGCAAAAATATTTCCAATACTTACTTAACACCATAAAAGCATTTTGTTTAAAGCAACCGATTGTACTTTTCCTCATAAATTATTCGACGATGATGATAAATAAATTTTAGTCAATTCTGTCGTCTGATCTAGGCGAACAGTTTTAATTTAAAAGTCAATTTCAATCTCATTTCACTATGTGTCTCCAAATGTTAGGCGCTTCGGCCGAGTCTAGCCGAATACTCGGTGCTCGGCAAAATCACTATCTCTAAACAAATCAACAAAAGTAAAAAAAAAGGCGACGAACATTAATATCATATAATTGTAGTACTATGGAACTCAGTGGTGAAGAATAACCTCCCAAGGGACTGCCTTTATATTTATTATTATTATTCAGAACTTTTAGACATTATCTGATGAAGGACACAAAATAAGATAGTGTCCTAAAAAATCAAGTCAATTTATTGAATATCCCTCAAACATCACTACTGAACATACAATCAAATTATAATAAGCAAAAAGTTTAAAGTATTCAGCCTTATTTACATGCATTTTAAAAATAAATAAAAAGTACCTACAATAGTTTAAATGCACAATTGTGGCAAATTTAATACAAGTATGTATAATTAAGTACATTCTCCATCACAATTATTAATTTTTAACTAAACACGATGAGTATTTGACACAAACCAACCAAATTTCAATAAAATAATTCGATTATAAATCAATGTAATAGCAAATTGGCTATCTACGATACGATTTAGTTATTTTTCTAATTCAAATACTCTCAATACAAAATGGTGTTTCTGAACTCACAAATTGACAACTGATGGTACACAGAGTATTCTATTTAATTTACTAAATATATTATTTATTAATAAAAAGCACTACTTATATGGTGTTTATCGATCATCTATTTGAGTAGAATCTAATTATTGATTATAAAAAACAATCCAAAAGAGATACAAAATGTATTGTACAGTTTTATGTATTTTGTTCCATTAAAAAAACTAATAGAAATGTTATTGAATATTGAATACCTACAATAAGTATTTACAAAAATCTTATCCTAAAAATAATTTTAGCAGTTTTTCTGAGAACTTCATGCTAGCTGTAAAAGTGATGATTCATAGAAATAATCTGCTAGAATTGCCAGTGACCAATAAAATCACAGTACAAACATTAGGCAGTGATACTTACAAATTGGTTTTATCTGGAGTCACTAATTATACAAAACTATGGAATATCAAATGTATACATTAACTGTATAAATGAATATTATTAATGTATAATAAATATACCCCATCTCTATGTTTCATTGGAAAATAGGTAATTTATGGCTCTGTGATTCGTTGTGTAGTAAGTATTAGCAATAAAAAAAACGGTACTGATGTAAAGCTTCTAATATCGATAAACAAATCAAATATAATTACGTGATTCAGATCAGGCCAGTATGAGACAAATTGAGCTGCCAATTAATGTAAAGCTTAAAACTCTAAATAGTTACAACAATAAAATTAAAAATATATAAAATGACATGTTAAATATAATACTTTCTTAACTGTATAAATGAATATTATTAATTTATAATAAATATACCCCATCTCTATGTTTCATTGGAAAATAGGTAATTTATGGCTCTGTGATTCGTTGTGTAGTAAGTATTAGCAATAAAAAAGACGGTACTGATGTAAAGCTTCTAATATCGATAAACAAATCAAATATAATTACGTGATTCAGATTAGGCCAGTATGAGACAAATTGAGCTGCCAATTAATGTAAAGCTTAAAACTCTAAATAGTTACAACAATAAAATAAAAAATATATAAAATGACATATAATACTTTCTTAACAATCAATGAAGACATGTCTCTTTTAATATCTATAAACTAACACTATGGCAGTTCTTTTAAAAAAATATACAAAGTGCATCAATTTAGAATGTTCATTTCGGAATGGGAGCGCGCAAGGAACGCGCGACGCACGGCATCGGCGCGGCGGCACGACGACGGCGGCGGCGCGAGCACGACCATGTCAGTGTATAGAGTGTATTCGCGTTTCACAAGATATATCAGTGTTCACACTAGGAACCCGTAAGGGCCGTTGCCACGAATTTGAGCGCGCATGCTCTGCACGCTGTTCATAATCTTCTTTTGGTGGCCAACGAGTGTGACGCCGAGCGAGGCGAGTTGTTGCACGTTCAGGTCGAGTACCGCGTCCATGTCGCCGATACCGGCGGCGCGGAACTTCTCCACGTAGCGCGACATTTTTATGCACTCAAGCCACTCCTCCACAGATGAGAACTGGATGAGGTCGGGCGTGTCACCCGCCAGCGGGTCCGCTGACCGGTTCGGCGCAATCTTGCGAAGCGTGTCCGGGCATCGGATCAATTTCTCGAGTGTCTTTACGATGCTAGCGAACGTCGGCCGGTGTGTGCGCTCTTTCTGCCAGCAGTCCAGCATCAACTGGTAAACAGCCTCAGGGCACTCCATCGGCGCCGGCAGGCGGTACCCCTTTTCGATTGATTTTATAACGTCCTGGTTGCTCCAGTTCCAATAGGGTCTCTCGCCGAAACTCATCACCTCCCAGCAGACGATACCCATAGACCAGACGTCGCTCGCTGAGGTGAATTTTCTGAAGGCTATGGCTTCGGGCGCCGTCCACCGCACAGGAATCTTGCCGCCGCGCGTCGTGTATGCGCCCTCCGACGTCGACTCGATTTCGCGCGAGAGACCGAAGTCGGCGATCTTGCAGACGAGTTGCGAATTGACAAGCACGTTGCGCGCCGCCAAATCGCGGTGAATATAATTCATCTCGGACAGATATTGCATGCCGGTAGCTATGCCACGGAGCATGCCCACCAACTGCACCACACGAAATTTCCCGTCATTAGCTCGTAAGAAAGTGTCTAGTGAGCCGTTTTCCATGAATTCTGTTATTATCATGATAGGATTGCACTTCGTAACGACTCCTTGCAAAAATATCACGTTCGGATGTTCGAATTGACCCATTATGGAAGCTTCGGCAAGGAAATCGCGACGCGCACGTTCTGTCGATCCCGCCTTGAGCGTCTTGATGGCGACATCGATTTCTTGACCGCAACTAGTAGGCAACTTAAGTTTGCCACGACACACGTCGCCGAACTCACCACCACCGATTATGGCCTCGATAGTGATGCATGAAGCGTCAATTTCACGTGCGAATTCTCTGATAGCCTGGTTCGGGTCTTCGTAAGTGTGTGGGTCGATGTAGGTGCGGGACCCTGTGCCAGCAAAAAGTGGGGTAGTGGCATTGCTGGCGGTCTTAGTTGGCCGTTCGGGGCCAGTATACACCTCGCCATTGCGGTAGTTGAGCGCGTTGCAGTCGCTGGGCTGTTTCTTATCGCAGGGATCGTCGGCGCGTGCGCGCATCACGAGCACGGTGGCGATAATAGCAACGACAGATAGCACAACCACAGCTACCATTACGCCAGCCACTAGCCGCACTTGCGCACCCTCCTCCTCGCCTACGAACGTCGTTTCCATCACAGATCCGGTGCGGGCGTATACGATCCCGCTGAACTCTCCCCACCCTCGCTTCATTTTGGCTCTCACCCTGATACCGTATTCTGTGTCTCTTTTTAGTCCAGTTATTGTCGTGTGAGGGTCTTTTGTTATTTTGAGTGTGGCATTTGCCATTTTGTCCATGTTATCTTTTGGGAAACATTTGACTTCATAACTCTCAATAGCGTCATCGGGGTCAGTTAAGTCTATAGGTGGGGGATTCCAAGCTATAGACAATTTGTCACTCTCTGCATTTAGGATTCTGAGTTTTGAAACTACACTGACCACCGAGGCTTCAGTGACGGCAGTTATTTCTATTTTTCGTGCAGGCTCTCCTGTCAGTTCAGTGACCCCATTTTCAGCATACACTTGAAATTTATATTCAGTGACAGGATCAAGTCCAATAACAGTAACTCTAGTGGCATTAAGACCAGTTGCAGCAGGTTTATACTCCACAGTCGGTGCACAGTTGGTGCAGTGAACTCGGTATGTGATATCACTTCTTCCACCAGTCTGGTGAGGTGCTTGCCAAGCTAGTGATATTGAAAACTGATCAGCAAAAGTTACTGTCAAGTTATCTGGTGCTGATGGTGGTTGAGTGCATGGTACATTCTTAGGATCCTTTTTAGATCTATAAAACCCAGGAACACACTTACATTCTGCTGCTGCATATGAGGTGGATTCAGAGTAATTAGGGCAAGGGATACATGGTTCATCACCAGTATGAGATTTGAATTTACCAGGTGTACATTCATTGCAAACTTGATTGTCATGATCAGGCTCGAAGCCAGCTCGGCACTTGCAAGAGCCACGGGGTAGAGTCCATTTGCCATCTCCTTTGCACATGTATACAGGAGGTTCCCCTGGTGTTTTCTCAGCATTTTCTACACAAGTACCGTTGGCTTCCTCTATAACAGTGACCTCCCGCCCAGTTGGAGTTGCGGAGAAACGAGCAAAGTTAACAGTAACTTCAGGACAGGTAATGTAGTATACTTTCACAGCCAAAATAGATATGCAAGCCCCTTGATCTCTAAATGCAAAGTACACACCTCTTTTAGTTACTGCAATGCTCTTTACTTCAGTATTGATATCAACATCCGAGTTGGTGTTAAACCTTCCCTCGCCGGCAGCAATGCGGCCCACTAGCTTGTAACTCTCAGGCTCCCAGGGCGGCTGCTCGCGTGTCGCTACGTCGAACTCGTAGTAAAGCAAACTAAACGTCTCCTTACAGCTAAGCGCATTCCCAGGGAACAGGGAACAGTCACGGATTGTAAATTTTATCTCAATGTAGATACGATTGGCGTTTCGTCGCTCGATGAACGGCGTCCACAGCCAGTTGTTGACGTTGTGGTGCGCGACGTCGCAGACGACGTACGACCGCCAGTTGATCTGTTTCTCGAAGTTGGTGTAAGATTCCTCAAGCCATCCGGGCGTGCTGGCCTGAGCACCGTAAGGGAACCGCGTCCAGCCAAGCGTGTCCTCCGTGGTGGTATCCAACAGCAGCACCTGCTCGCCACTAACACCTAGCCCGCTCCAACACGCCACCACCAAGCACACCCACCACATCATGTCTGCACCATAATCAGTCTACCTACTCGTTTATTAACACGATCGCAACGAGATAAACACAACGTAACACAATACGACACTTTCTACATAATTCAGAGTCAACAGTAATAGTTTATTTCTAATCCAACACTTCACACATAAAGAACGGTCCACTCATTTCTCTTTCACAACTCTCGATCTTGAGATGTAAACTAGCTCGTGTACAGACACCGAGCGATCCGATCGCAGAATGTTCAGGACCTTCCAGTTTTCTCACACATCAAATGCACACTTTAATCACTGTTATTTCCATACAGAATTCATTTTTATTTTCTATTGATCCCGAATTACACAGATGAACTTCTCTTGACATGGACGCGCAGCAATTTTGTATGTTGCTTGTTGGAAAAAAATTGTAAAGCCTTGAAACTGCGACTTTTTATTATGGCAACATTCACGTGCAGTTCGCATCACAAGTTGCCGTAGACAGAGCTAGAAGACTGCAAGTGATTCCTCTGGTGATTCACTCGGCGAAAGAGTTGTCAATTTTCGGTCGGTAGCAGTCTGTGGCATTATCGCTTCTGTCAAACCTGACTTTGATGTTTTCATGACATGACACTGACATAAACTGGCGGTGCCGCTGCCCACAGACTATACTATTACTCCTCCCCGCTGCCTCTGCAATCGCATTGTTTCTGTGTAATTCGTGAAAAACTGTGTTTTTTCTAAGATTTTCTGATAAATTATATTTTCACAATGAATTTACCATTCCCATCGTTGACCCCTCGTCTTATAGATTCCAAATGGTTCAGCGCCGACAGCCCTTGTGACGAGGAAGCCGAACTTACTGCAATGGAACAGGCTAATCTACATCGGGTCTGTATACTTTAGAAAATAAAAGAAAATCCGCTTATTTTTTACCAAGACTTCACTGTCTGTCTATCACCATGCTGTATCTCATGATCAGTGATAGCTAGACAGTTGAAATTTTCACATATTAAGTATGTATTTCGTTGCCGCTGTAACAAAAAATACTAAAAACAGAAAAAATCAATATATTTGTAGGGCTCTTAAACAACACGGTACAGAACCTTCCGTGCGCGAGTCCGACTCGCACTTGGCTGGTTTTTAAATGTTTTGACAAAAACTATTCTTTTTTAGTTAAATTCCATTGGAAAGCAATACATGAAGAAAATTCCTCTTGGGAAACCAGATGCTGTACCAGTTGAAGAGGAAGCTGATACTGATGAAGAAGAAGGTAAATTCTCCTACACCATATTCCTGACATAGGTACTACAAATTAAGGACTCTTTGGTTGTAAAAATTTAAATAGTATGAAACTTTACTACCTTCTGCAACTTTTTAGATAATTGTCCAATAGCTGCAAATAATTTGTTCCCAGAATTTAATCTATTTTACAAGCTTTAATTTAAGCTTCACCTGTACTAATGTTTGTCATGGAATCTTGCAATTTATTTCGTAGATATTTTTTGTATAATTCGAAGAATTGGTATATAGGCAGTAGTAGCACATGAGTGTAGTAGTAGCTGTCCGTTAGTACGGCCTCATGTTGTTTTTGAGCAAATTCTCTTGTCTCGTTTAATGTTAGCCGAACAGAGATGGGCTCTGTTCGACTAACGTTAAACTAACTCTTGATTCTGGCACGGCCTCACCGCGGCTTGGCCTTGCCCTATAGACCAAGGCTGCTTCGCGAGGATGCTTGCTCAGTCAGTACACTGCTAATGATTAATGCAAATAAGATTTCTTACAAGAAATGTTTTACACAACAGCTAATGATGAATCAGACGAATCGGAGGAATCACATGATGAAGATGAAGAAGAAGATGTCCCGACATCTTATTCAACAACTAGAAATAACAATGACTTGGAACCGGACAGTTTGGAAGCCCCCGATCTTAATACATCAGACCAGAGCACTTTGTGGCCTTTGCAATAAAGGTAATCCCAGAGAGACAGATGTGTAGTAATCTGTAGAATGATGATTTTGATTAGAATGATTATGATTTAAGCTTTTATATTTATTTAACTTAGTAAACCTATTTGGGAGTAGCAAAACAATAAAAATATTGTCAAAAATATGTCAACAAGTTTTATTTCAAATCGATACCGTCCGGAAAAAATGCACGTTTGCGTGTGGTGACAAAGCATTTTGTATGATTCGGGAACCCGAATGCGATCAGCGATAACCGCATACGGAAAACGCACGTATGCGGCCAGGCCAGTGAACTGAAATAAAGTTATCACTTTATTTCCGTTCACTGGCCTGGCCGCATACTTACTTAATATTGGATTCATATCCATGGTTCATAACATACATATTAGCTATTACGTTTAGGATGCTGTTAGAGCCACCACGTACCCGTCCAAGTAGAAAGGCTGCCCTTTTTCGTAATATTGTATGAAAACAATCTACTCCGGCATCCGCGAACAATGAAAGTCGTCATAGTTCGTCTTGTCAAGGGCTAAAGGCGGGCGGTTGCTCATAATATCTACAACAACCGTTTGGATTTTGGATGTGACGAGAAAAGTACTTACTTTCAATAGCTTGTACATGGCTTGTACACACGTTACCTGTCTGTCTGCCTGTCTGTCATCCGGTTGTATCTCATGAATCGTGACGGATAGAGAGTTAAAATTTTCTCAGATTATGTATTTCTATTAGTGTCGCTTTAACAAAAACAACTAAAAAAAGAAAATAATGAAGTGTGGCTCAAATACAACATGATACGGAACCCTTCGTGCGGTAGTCCGACTCACACTTGTTTGTTTAGACCACGAAGTTGGGTCCGATGCGTACACACGTCCCGATTTGATCGGACACAACCAAATTGGGTGGGCGTATCAAATTTGATCAATTAATAATAATTAAGTCTGCCCGACCACGATACACACGTCCCGATTTGGTTGTACACCCGACCAAATTGGATGTCGGACCCGACCAAATCGGGACGTGTGTATAAGCTATAAAACCGAAATCGCCGAGTCGAGAAAAAAGCGGCACGGGCCGAATCATCCTTTTCTCGCTTTTTCTCGAAACAGTTCATAACCCTTTCCCATCCCTTTCCTTGCCACTGCAAAAAGTTTTTTCCTGACCTTTTCAGACGGTGTAAACAAAAAAATAAGAACGAGTGAGTGAACAAGAAGCTTAGTTGTTTCTACCTCCATGACAAGAAGTGAAGGTTTTGGCGGGAACGAGCCAACGATATGTGCTGCAGTTTTATTTACATTAAACTTGTAAACCGAGTTGAATTGTATCACTACGGTGGAATATTATCAAATTAGTACCGTGAAAGTGCACAAGTCGTGTAGTAAAAGTAAAAATCAGTTTCCAACATGAACTTTACTCGTTGCTTTCAAAATCTCCCACAGGATATAGTTATGTAGCCGCCGCTTTATTTAAACCCCTGACATAAGAAACTGTGACGAGTTTGACTATTTTAAAACACTTTGAGCCTCCTATAAGCCCGATTTCTGAAATTCGGGCAATTATTTGATGGAAAATAAATAATACTTGATACTGGCCATATGCATAAGCCGTGCGAAACCATAATGATAAAAAAAAAGTTTTAGAATGGTATGTATTCTGTGACAAATTGAGTGAGTGGGAGGAGGGCCGAGGGACGAAGAAGGTGGGGAGAGGGCCGCAGGAGCAGGAGTGCAGGCAAGCTGAGAAAAAAAAACGTATTCGACGACAGTGATTTTGTGGTTTTGGATTCAATGCGATGGTTTTGAGGTGTCTTTATTTATAAAAAATACAAAAAATTCAGGTTAGTGAAACAACTTTTTTACTAAATACAACTAGGTACGGTGTCTATTTAGTGGTCAATGCAAACGAACAATGTTCTATGTACTTACTAAACCTTTTCAAAACTTGCTTGTTGTGAACTCGTAATACGATTCTTACTAAAAGTTTATAGTAATTTGTGGTTGTGGTCAGTAAACGATTGAAAGTGATTTTAACGATAAATAAAGGTGATATTATTGTAAATTACGTCGATTTCGTGTGTGTGGGCGAGCGGGGAACCTCTATCTACATAAATCGGCGACATAGGTGTTTTTCTAAAATTACCTACACGTACATTCACCTACTGTGTAACACTTTCGTTTATTTCGGTTGTATCGAATACGTGAATTTGTGAAGTTTGCGTTTAAGTTGGGTAGGGCCTACCTATATAGTCGGATAGTTTCACGTAAATGTGCTGATATTGTGGGATATTACAAACTGAAGTACATCTTTGCAATGTAAACAATAATCTATCATACACATATTTACTTATACAGTTTGATTGAGGGCTTAAAGTAACAGATAAAGAATATATACCTATATATAACATACAAAGACTACACAAATGGTACCAAGAATTTTGTACTGATGTTCAGAACAGAACACAACCAAAATATTATTTACTATATTTCTCATAGACCTACTGTATTTGTTGAATCTTTTTGGTAATTGAAAAAATACCATTGAAATCTGATCTCATAGGGCAGTAATATTTAGTAACCCCCTTATTTATGGGGGAAGCCCCTCTAATCTGTATATGTTCGAAGTTTAGGAGTAACCAAGTTGTAAAATAGGGCCTGTAGCGAAAGTATTAACATACACACAGGAAATTTTGGCAGACTTAATGCACAGATGCTTGGCTCGTTCAGTCAGGTGGAACTTCAGTTGTTTAGTTGATTTAAAGGTTTTCTATTCAAATGTGCAAGTCAACCTGTGATATAACCATAGAACTCGGAGCCAGCCAAGTGACTGCTGTAATATAGGCACCCAGATTGTCTGTTTTATTACATGTTAATGCACCCTGCCCGTGATCCACCAAAAAATTCATCTGAGTTTACCGGTAAGATCTCAAGAAAACTTGGTGGACCAGGGGATTTTGTTTCTTGCCACAGTTAAACTTAGTTGATTTGTAGGTATTATAAGTAGGTATCCTACAATCCCAAACTTAAACAGGTCAAACTGCAGGGTGGGCACATTTCAATACTTAGTTGATTATAAGCTATTTTATTAAAATAAATATTTAGTAAATATACCTAGTTACAATATTAATGTTAACCTTATATCTCTTCTAGACTACAGCATAGTGCTCCTCATACTTTTCGTCATTTTCTATTTCCATAGGTATTAATATCAACCATACCTACTTAATTCATGATCACTATACTTCGTTCTAAATAATAGACAATGCCCTTTCACATTTACTGAAGGTTAGCAATATTACCTAAAGAACATAGATATATAGAAGATATCTTCTCCTATTAATCACTACATAGTATAAAACAAAGTCGCTTTATCTGTCCCTATATCCCTATGTATGCTTAAATCTTTAAAACTACGCAACGGATTTTGATCCGGTTTTTTTAATAGATAGAGTGATTCAAGAGGAAGGTTTATATGTATAATACATGCATAATATAGCCGTGCGAAACTGGACCGGGTTGTTAGTAGGCTATATAAGATTATCCTACCTATATAGGTAGGATTAAATTAAAATGATAGTGATAGTAAATCAATAGTTGAATCTACAAATGAACTGGTATGAGGCAATAACTAATACGTACTGCCAGGTTGAGATACCCTCGGGCTCATTGCCAAGAGTTTCAGCATTAGTCATTGACTGATCTCCTTCACTGTATTGTATTGTTAGGCCAATGACCAGCCTCTCACAATTATTGAGCCAGTGACACATACATGCACAAATAGTGCAATAAAAAATTTAATGACTGTTTTTATTACATTTAAATCTTACGAGTTTGGAGAAAGAACTCAATTAGTGTTTTTTTGTTGGATTATACTCCTTTTGAATCTATTTTACTTCAAACTTAAAATAGGAAGTTATGAAAGAGCGAAACCGAGACGATTGGGTTTCTATGCACCCAAACCCATCCACCATTAATTCGATTTGAGTTTACAATCCCTCAGTTTAAGGGTTGGATCGTTTTGGATGCCAGCCAAATTCGAAAAATGCAATCGTAATCAAAATTCAATCAGAAATCAAAATGTTAAATGATAATGTAAACCGCGCGCGTCTAGAACATAATCTTCTAACTACTTAGATTAAAAACTATCCCAAAAATTTACAATGTAATTAGCAATAAACTATGTACTGTGCAATAAATCACTGTTAACTCTTGAATGACATTTTCATAAGATATTAGTTAGGATGCCACTCATAGAATTTGACGTTCGTACCTCATAAGTAGAAAGCGCAAAGGACATTTTACATCATTACAATATGATAGTAGGATTTATTTACACACAACGGCAGTCCATCGGCCATATTGATTTGATATCCGCGGTAACTTGGAAGCGATATTTATTGCCATTTGAATGTTTTTTCCTAATAAACAGTATTATTTAATTTAATATGGGTAAAATTTGTTCTATTAACGGCAGCGAAAGCCAGTCATACCTTAATTGCAGAGTTTTTTCTTTCAGTAAGTAACTTTGCCTAAAAATTTACTTTCTTAGAAAGTAGGGTAACCATAAATAATGATAAAATTATGAGATCATAGAATGAAATGAGATTTGATTTGAATTTACAAATTACTTAGTACAATTTAAACTAGAAAGATCCTTGTTTGACCTCTAAATATTAACATAGTTTTTGAAATGCCCCGCGGTTTCACCTGTGTAAGAATCAATGTCCAATCCTGATACAAAGTTTAATTTATCCCATCAGTCCATTAGTTTCCAAGCCATAATGGCAGGTAACTGTCAAAATGACAGATGTCAAAGTGACAGCTGTCAAACTTAAAGCGGCTATATCTCAGAAACTATTGACCCTAGACTGATGGTATCTTTGCAGAAGTGATAGACCTCGTCAAGATCTTCATTTCAGGTGACAACTGTCAAACTTAAAGAGGCTGTATCTCAGAAACTATTGATCCTAGATTGATGGTCTCTTTGCAGAAGTGATAAATCAAATCCAGATCTTCGTTTCAGGTGACAGCTGTCAAACTTAAAACGGCTATATCTTTCAAACTATTTATCCTAGATTCGTCGTGATCTTCATTTCAAGTTTGACAGCTTTTGAGATTTTGTGTTAGATTAGAATAAATAAATTAAAAATTAAACAAAAAATTGACAGCTGTCTCCTGAAATGAAAATCTTAATGAGATTTATCACTTCTGCAAAGAGATCATCTGTCTAGGATCAATAGTTTCTGTGATATAGCCGTTTTAAGTTTGACAGCTGTCACCTGAAATGAAGATCTCGATGAGATCTATCACTTCTGTAAGGAGACCATGAATCTAGGATCAATAGTTTCTGATATACAGCCACTTTAAGTTTGACAGTTGTCACCTGAAATTAAGATCTTGACGAGATCTATCACTTCTGCAAAGAGACCATCAGTCTAAGGTCAATAGTTACTGAGATATAGCCGCTTTAAGTTTGACAGCTCTGTCACTTTGACATCTGACAGTTACCTGCCATTATGTCGCTGTTGTCGATCGTCTTTTGTTTTCGTTTCGATCGTCTTTTTTTTTCATTTCAATCGTCTTTTACTTGGCCCACAGCTTGGACTAGGGGGACAGATAAGTTTGAAAAAATCTAACACTGTTTAACGATTGACGATCCCCCTGAATTAGCATAGGGGGACCGTCAATCGTAAAATAAATCTTGACAGGGGGACCCTTTACCGCAGGGGGACCGATAGAGGGACGGTCAATCGTGATCCCCAAAATCTGGATATTTCTCTAAAAAAACTACTTTATTAGGTTATTCCCTGGGGCCATTTCGTAGATAGCTCGGACAGTTCTTTTTGCAGTACCTATAAAGATAGTATCACTATCTGATTCTGACTGCAGAATCAGATAGTGAAACTATCTAGCGTATGCGCGCAGCGCAGCGAATGTTAGGTCAGTACCTACACCCCCACAACTTGTCGCTAACTTAGAATACACCATCAGTCGAAACTAGCTATTTCAAAGAAAATAAATAAGATTTAAAACTTCACATTATAGCCTATATAGTTATGTAGCTGTGCGTGTATTTCATCTGCAGAAAATTTGAACGTTTGGTCACCCTAATGACAGTGACAAATATACCATCTCAAATCTATCCTTCTCGGCTCGCTTATAGGCCTTTGGTGAGATTTCAGTTATTTTTTAAGTTTCTTGATGCCACCTTATTCCGATACTCTTTTGATCAGTAAGTATAGCTCCATTCTATACCATCTATGGGTTACCTTGAAAAAAACTTGTTTTGCTTTCACAATAATTTCTATAATTTCCACAAGCTATAAATAGAATTACTAAGAAAGACCCCGTATAAACTTGTTCTGATTAAACAAATTCGCGAAACCCGTGGGCTTGTAGGTAGTTAGGTACCTATCTAGGTAGGCTTCAGGCATGTGACTTGTAGCGCCATTCGTTGACATCATGTCATTTTGACGACCCAGTTGGCGAAATGGTCACCATGCCAGACTGCCAAACACAGGGTTGCGGGTTCGATTCCCGCCTCAGACATGTATTTATTTATGCTTAGATATTTGTCTGTGGTCTGGGTTGTTTCTCTTTTATTAGTATACACGGTGTATCAAGGGGGGTGGATCATCGATTGTTGGGGTGTAGGAGACCTCAGTACCTATCGATTTACCCCCATGTTAGTTCTGCAATATTTACTGGTTCAAAAGTTATTTGGACTTTGGTAAAATTTTAGTCCAAATCAGATTATAGCCTGAACATCGCAATACAGCCAGACTATCGGGTCTGCGATTCTGCTTTTTTTTGTTAAAAGAAGGTTAAAAGTATGAAAATACATTGAATTATCGGGCTACTTTTTATCCCGATACAACAACGGGATCGGAACTTACACGGAAGATATATGACGATGTACTGAGGTACTTTCTGTTATACTACGAATATAACTGGTATTCATATAGCCTCATTTGTGCGAGGGCGCGGGCGCGGGCGTTTTATCAACTACATAAATTAAGCCTAATTTGTGTTTGTGTACTTGTTTGCGCCATCTTTTATAACACGGCTCGCATTCTAACTTTAGTTTAGTATACGTAGCGCAGCGAATGTTGGCCTCTGATGGAAAGTAGAAGGGATATGGGCAGAACTCAATTTTCATATAAATATCGAGTTCTGCGCATACCCCTTCCACTTACCGCAGAGGCCACCATTCGCTGCGCGAGGTATTACTGACAACGGTATTATATCTTTTACCGCTTGTGACGTGATAACGTTGAATAAATTGATGGAACACCTGCATTTATAAAAAAGTGTCTGATGAAATATTGTGTGACGTTATGCGTCATGATAACGTGACCATGACGCGTCCGTTCCCGTTAGGAAACAGAGTATTTAATAATAATATCGCTCATCTGGGCTTGTGTTATGGTGACGAATAAAAGACATAGATAAAGTAAAAAAATAAATAAAGATTTTTTTTCTTTTTTCTTATGACGTTGTGACGTACAATAATTGTCGTCCGTAAACTGACTTTACAGACAACCATTTATTTGTATTGGTAAGGATATTAGTTAAAAATATTAGTAAGGTGAGGAAGTGAAGATAATAAATGACTAAAGATATTCATTCGAAGTGTTGAACTACTCAGTTTTATATTTTTACGAGTAGAATCGGCCCTACGAATAGTTTAGATTTATGTGAACTAAAAACAGACGGACAAGAAAGTGCGATCAGACAAGATGCCACAGCAAGTTGCAGAGAAAAGCGATCGAAACTAAAGTACATGGATACTTAATTTAGTACCTAATCTACCCCTATTGGTATTATGTCTAGTCTATGAATGAATAGGGTCGTATCGTATGTAATATACGAAGCAGCTTTTTCTATTGATAATTTCAATCGATATGTATACTTATATGGAAGCACAAGTACATTATAATCGATAGTGGCCGCAGCCATGAACTTGCATAAACGATTAGGTACTTATTTATGAAACAGGAAAACATTGTTTTGTTTGTGTATCGTGAACGGTGTCATAAAGAAAATATTCTTTGCTGTTATTGTACTTGATCCGTTTGTTAATTAAAATAAATCATTATGCTACTATTATTACTACCTTACTATATTACCACGGGTTCGGGACTTACGTGGGTGAAACCGCGGGATGCAGCTAGTAATAGTATGTATTTTCTGTAATACAACTTCTTAGTAAATAACATAATAATCAAAGTCAAAAATCCCTAGTACTTACCTAAGAAAGTAAGTCCCCTAGATTTTTTTGTCATTTTTTTAGTACTTCAAGTAAGTTCTCACTAATTAATATAAACGTTGGCTTATATAAGTTCGCGCTTGATCAAAATTACCAATAAGCATAACTACGGGTAAATGCTATTGCACTACTAGTATAAGATCCCTTTAAGAACGACCTTCACCGAGATGCTTATTTAATGAAACGTATTTTATATTTAATTTAATATGTCAATAAATATAATTCCATATGGGTTGCCTAGCAAATTTCAGTCCAGAGTATGTTTAATTAATAATTAAAAAAAAATATTTTTTTAAACATTTCACCGGTATGATTATTAGATAAATTCTATACCAATCGAAAGTATGAAGCCCATAGAATATGCAAACGTTAGGTTGCCTATTCTTTTCCGGTCACAACTATCGGGTTGCCAGGTATAAACAGGTAAATCTGTACTATAGCATTTTGCAACGGTCTGTTTATTGAATGAAATTTAAATGAAATTAAAGATTATTTTATTCTGAACACGGTGGTATAGGGTTGCCTGCGAAAAATCAGTCCAGAATTGCGGTTGTCGAATTTTAAAAAGTAAAATATTGCTCCGAGTGAATGTGTGCGACTGAGAGGTCCCAACCGACCATCCCATGCGATAGAAGAGGACACAGCATAGCAGCTGTTTAAAGGCCACCCACTTAAAGAAAGAGAGTGCGCATGCTATTTGGGCTTGGAAAAGAAAAGGATAGCGATAGACTCGTGTATACTATGCATCATTTTGGAGTAGAGTGTCGCTATAAATACAATTGAAAAAACGTGCTACTATTTATTGTTAGAAAAAATGGCAAAAAAGTGTTTTTTGTGTGGATCGGATGATGAAATATTTGATTTTAATGATGAAACTTTTAAAAACTGTGTATTAAAGTTAGCTTTTCGTAAAAAAAACACTTTAAATACAATTTTGTTGAGCTATCCAGTGCGTCTCTTCAATTTGTAGGTTATCATACCACGTGCTACAAAAAAGTAACCGTTTTGAATAAAAAATATAACGAAGAATTTCTTAATTTTAGTGCTGAATATACAGTAAGTACATAATAATTGATTTAAAATTCGACAACCGCAATTCTGGACTGATTTTTCGCAGGCAACCCTATACCACCGTGTTCAGAATAAAATAATCTTTAATTTCATTTAAATTTCATTCAATAAACAGACCGTTGCAAAATGCTATAGTACAGATTTACCTGTTTATACCTGGCAACTCGATAGTTGTGACCGGAAAAAAATAGGCAACCTAACGTTTGCATATTCTATGGGCTTCATACTTTCGATTGGTATAGAATTTATCTAACAATCATACCGGTGAAATGTTTAAAAAAAAGTTTTTTTTAATTATTAATTAAACATACTCTGGACTGAAATTTGCTAGGCAACCCATATGGATTATATTTATTGACATATTAAACTAAATATAAAATACGTTTCATTAAATAAGCATCTCGGTGAAGGTCGTTCTTAAAGGGATCTTAGATTATACAAATTCAATCGTAATCTAGGCGATTACTTCTTTATTGATTAGCGTCTGTTTTGTTAAGTCGTCTCGTGTCGGTGTTGGACATTGTGAAAATATGGGGTAGGCCGTAAAATTGGGTTGCAGGACATTCCACACATCGCCATCTAGCGCCAAGCTAAGTTACTAGACTTGTGTTATGGGTGCTAGACAACGGATATAACTACTTATATACTTTTCTTTTGTAAATATATATACTTATAATAATAGAAACAACCAGACCACAGACAAATATCTAAGCATAAATACTTGCCTGAGGCGGGAATCGAACCCGCAACCCTGTGTTGGCAGTCCGGCGCATGGTGACCAGTAATCCGACATCTAGAGGTTCTAGATGATTAGCTACATCCTCTTATATCAATTTTCAATTATGACTTTACATCTCCTACTCTTCTGGCGATTATTTTAAAGAGATGTTTACACGTCAATAAATAAATTATTGTCACAATATGACGACGCGCGCGACGTACGGCCACAACGGGAGCTTATCAGAGTGCAAACAATACGAACGCTTGTGCAGACTTACTTTTTACCCAATTCACGACTGCTATGCAATGGTCATGTTTTTCGCGCCCATCTTTGTAATATTCTGGACGGATTTCCATAATTAATGTACCTAGTATTACTAGTGTCTGCTGAAGGCTGTAGGCAGCATCATCTCATAAACGTCATTTTTTTTATTCATTTGGCTGCTCATTTTTTTTATTCAAAGCCGACAAACGCACAATGCCGATGACTTATAACAGGGATCGGCACGGCTACCTTTTGAGTCGGAAGAGTCAAAAATTACAATTTAGAATATTTTAAGTTTTTAAACAGCCACAATTTTTTTTAAAGTGACACTATTTTCACGCATTATTTGTGTAGTCGTGAGCACGGTCCCTGCAACGGGATCGAAATTAATTATATACTAATGTAAGTATTGTTTGTAACAGTATGCACCGGCGGACGGAGCCGACTCCGCCGGAGTGCGCCCTGGCCGCGGAGATGTTCGACTACTTCTGTTCCGCCGGCACCATTAAACAGATCGTCGGGCTACATAGAGAGATCAACAACACGCTCAACCTCAAACCTAACAGGCTGCCAGAATTCTATCCTAAACTTAAGGTCAGTGTTTTATATCTATTTCACATGTCCTTATTTTGTCTAGCTCGACATTTCGACACTATTTCAAACGTCATATTTACGAGCTGTTGCGGGTAAGGTCTTTAGTTTAGTAGTAGTAAGCAATGTGAGTTTAAAATAGTATTAAAATGTAAACCTGGTTTTTTGTTTTTTTCGATACTGAACTGTATTTCAATTGCTTTTTCGGCAATCAACTGGGTACGTTTCTATGTTTCAATATTTTTTTTTATTCACAACATACAGGTTTCCAATAGTTATTTTTTTACGTTTTGACTGTCGTCAAAACACAACGTCGTGTTGTTGTCGAGAAATTAGAAATTTGGGAGCGTCGGGGACGGGTTTCTCGGGGATCGGGACTCGCTGGTATTAACCCACTGTGATTCTAAAGTTCATTTATTATCTATAAAAGTTTGTTGTCAGATTTTGTGTTTTTCCGATATCGAATTAATTTTCCGACGATCACTTGTCTTTTCGACTTTCATTTTTTTACAAATAAGTAAGTAAAAAAACCCCGAAAAGCATTTCGCAATGTTTTTAATTCACAAGGGAGATAACAAAACCAACAATTAGATGTACTAGTGAAATATGTACAGTGAAATAATAAATGTATAAAAGTTAATTATTCTGAGTAGTCGCTAATTGCTTTAGAAATATGTGAATTAACCTATTTACACGGTTGACCGTGAAGTTTTGTGGAGGTTCGCGAATTGCGTTGACATTCAAAGTTAATAGATAGGTGAAATTACGACTTCGACAAGTACGCGATATCTCGGTTCTAACTATAGCTAGCTTAGTAGCTTAGGTAAAGGCTGATTAACAGTCGTAGGCGGTACATTTTAAGACCTTGTAGGTCAACAAACTTTTTAAGACACTAGTCCATAAACGTCATTGGGGTATATGGCACGCTGGACATGTTTGGACACTAGTCGTTGTGTGACTCTGAACATTGTAGGACTTGACGTATAGAACATATTAAAATACTAGACATTGTCAGCGTGAACGGTTGTCAATCAATGGTCAGGCGACTTTCTATCGTGCGATTCTTGTGCGTCCGTATTGCCCTCTCGAACACCCGAGTTGCATACACGACACGCTCCGGCACTGTCACGCTCTAGTTACATTCATAACATCTAATAACGTAATTCTTTTAATTAAACATTTATAAAGGATCTTTTTACAATTAATTAGAACCATTCAATGTGGTTATTGAATTAGTAACAAAGTAATAAGGGCGGAGATAGACATAAACGCAAAATACTTGTCGTCTAATTATTTAGTTAGTGGTTGTAGGTAAAATATTTTCATCGTAGCTTATTCCATTTTAGACAAACATACCTCCGCCTTAAGAATAGAATCGCAGTAGTAATTATAAAGTTCTGTGGCAACTTGTGTGACCTATATTTGTTCATTGGCCGAGATGGTCGCCAGCGAGAGTGGCAGCGTTACTGGCTTGTGTATCCAACAAAAAGACCAATTATATTATGTATATACAACCACAGAGAGTACCTACATTGGAGCATTTTTAGTAGCAAAAGGAAATTGTTAATATGCGGGCTAACAATAGTCCGATCTCGGTTTTTGTGAAACTCTGGGATAGAAAACATCTAGACAGTAAAAATAATCTGTCACATGCTGTCCTTATGTTTTGAAGATTACATTCGACAACCCGACACCTTTGAGACATAGTCGATTTTTGGACCGCAGTCTATTTAATTTGGTCCGTTCAGACCTTAGTATCCCATGGAACCATTACAAAATACGGGTTGCATTATTGAAGTGATAAAACATAAGCAGAATAATTGGTACAACAAGTATTCTTTACTTCACATAGATACATACATCTTACAGTATCGAAGTGAGCAGAGATGGACACTGTCAGACACGAGCCATTGGTTGGTCAGTCATTGCTCGTCGTTTATGGGCCCAATAGACGACGAGCATCTGACAAATCGACCAAATAAAACTGTTCTCTCGACTCCTGCTGATAAATGCTGCTGAATATTTTTTGACGTAGATTATGCATTCATTGCATTCACTGCACCTCCATAGTACTTGTATTATAGGATATCAATGTTTCATTATGATTTTTTGTAATCGCTGTGCGATAAAACAACACCATATATCTAGGCAAAATGGAAGTATATCCGTTTAGAAACCCCATTCATTGTAATGATAAGTAATGTGCAGTATTCGTTTATCGTAAAATCCGCAATCGTCACGTTACATTCCACCTGCAAACATGCCGCAAGTTTGTGTCAATTGATGATTAACTCAATTCGCAATACATGTCGGCTTTGTCAACGATAAGCGCACATCTAATTATCCCTACTAACATTATAAATGAGACAGTTTGTATGTTCGTTGTGCCAAATACTAGTTGATGGTTATTTAGATACCTAGATCGCTATACTTATATTTAAAACAAAATATTTTTGGTTTTATTTTTGTTTCGTTTGTATTGAATAGATTCTGAAACAAAGGGAATAATTATGATAAAACTTGGTAAGAAGATACTTTTATTAAAACCTGAAGGGTGAAATTGAAAAATAAATTAATGTTTCTTAAATGTATTCTATAGATCCAACAATTTTTTTTACTATTATTTTAAATTTTTATTGTCAAAATTGTGTAAAGATCACCATCTTTCCACAAATTCAATGAGGCAGTGCTATTAAAATTAAGTGTTAGACAATTATTTATGTAAGACGAGTTTCTGAAATAGTAAGTTTTGCGACCAGTAGATCTCGTAAGCATAGACTTTGAGAAGTTTTGTGTCAGAAGGTGGTTCCTATTGCTTCATCAATATCTACGTAGTAGTTATAGGGCCGATTGCACTGGCAGAAATATAAAAGTGAGCAATTTACTGCATTTGATGAGATATTCTGCTCATCACTCCGAAGATCCTCATCAGATTTTCGGAGTGGAATTGCGAAATCAAAGGTACCTTTTGTTGTACCCCTACAATCAAATCACCGAGGACAAACATTCTATAAAATCTTAAAACGTGGTTGGTTAGAAGGAAATCGGTTCAATCGGGTCCAAGATTTACGGTTAGAGTCGAAACCGGGCAACTTCTTCGTGGGGTCCAACACGAGATTCGAATTAACGGATCGGTTGTAAAAGAGTATATATACCCATAGAGCAGTACCAAAAACAAACATACATACATACTGACTGAGGAAAGTAAATTTTGCCACATTGGAAGCAGAGACGCTTAGCTCTCTTGCCGCTCGGATGCCGCTCAGTCAATTATGTCACTGACACTTCTAGATACGGTCGACTAATCTAACGCCTTTTCTTTATGTTCAGATCGGCATTTGTTTTTGCTCAGATCATCTTTTGTTTTTGGAACTAATAAGATAATGATTTTTGAATTTAATAACTTAGCCACAATTCGTACGCTAATTGAATTTCGTGCGAATTGTATTTATAACCTTTTTTAATTTTGTCATTCACCAATTCGTACGAATCAACTTGGGCTAATAACTTTAGTTCCAGTAGTTCCGTCCGCGAGCCCCATGACATGAGACTAGTGAGAACGAGCCAAGCATTACTCGATGTTTTTTTGCAATGTTTTTATCTCGATATTGACACGGGATATCGAGTGAAACCACGTCACGCAACTACCAGGGCGTATGTAATCGAAGAACTCCGGTTTCGCCCACCCAACTACGAACAACATCGTTCTTATGTATGACTCATGACATCACTGAGGCTTCATTAATGAATCATTTACTGTTTTATTGGCTAGTTGCAAGTTTTCAAAGCGTTTTAAAAGTTGCTAATGTTTATAATTATAGCTTATGATTTGACGTCGCAGACCAAAATGTCAAGTGGTCGACTGTTTCAGCGCGACAATACCAGTTATTAGACTTTTTTTTTAATTTATAATAATGCTCTTTCGATAGAAAAAAAGAAAAAAAAACAATTGTATGTATAAAATTAAGTATACGTTTACTCACGCAAATTAACTAAAAAAAAATATTATATCAGCATATTAATATGATATTGTGCTGCGCGAAAACCGTCGGTAACTTGACACTCATCATGAAGTTTTGTATTGTTTTTTTCGTTAAAATGTACAACAGCCACTGCAGGTAATTAAATACTTTTATAATAAGTTTAATGAATCTGACACCTAAATCTGCTCAAGGTTCGTTCTTGGAACTGATCTGGTTCAGTAAAAAAAAAATACTTCGTTGAAATTGTACTTGTTCATTTTTTATGTTTTGAGATATCATAAAATTATTGTTTTACTCGAAGATATAGCAGCACCTCGGTGTTTCGCCTGCTTAAGTTTTAACCACTTAGAAACAGCCTATGTCAATAATTCTCGATAATGTAGCTTTCTATTTGTAGATATTTTTAAAATCAGTCAAGTCAAGTCGTTCTAAAGATGACTTACCTTATTCAAGCCAAACCATTCAATAAACAAATAAAGCCCTTATGCAATTAAACTCTAAGAAATAGCTTATTTTCGAGTTAACATCACCTTAGTTTTAAAAAATGAATATTGATATTTCAAAAGTAGTTATTGTTCTACGTGATTCGCCTATACTTCTAGAACAACCCCCTTTTGTGTTAGAATACCCTATAGTTGGCACGCATTGAATAGATGATTAGATAATCTACATTCCTTAGAAGTGATTGTAAATTGATATGTTTACTAACATGGGCACTAATGTTTATATTTTTCCTTTATCTCTAAGAAACTAGTTTTTTTTTTAAATAAAATTAATAAATACACAAAGCGCACCTACTTGTAGTAGCGTGATCAAAGGCAGAATTTAGATTCGTTGATCTCATTTTATCGACTGTTATAAATCGAAATTACTCTTATTTAAAAAATCTGCTGAATAACGAATAAACGTATTTTCGTATATACCTTCCTTTTGGCGTTCTAGAAGCTGTCTCAAAAATAGAATCTCGTTCAAAATGGGTTTGAATTTTCCAAAATACTTTCTTAGCGGATTCCTACGTCATAATAGCGTTCGATTCGTCCTTTGCATTGGCTTGTTATTACTTTTATTATATCACTGACTCAGTTATGTATGACTTTGAATTTTATATTTATGAATATTTTAACTACTAACCTATGTTTAATTACTATTTTGATTGTATTTCCTAATTTTATATATAATATGTGAAAACAAAAAAAAACGTTACGCGAAAAGTTTTAAGGCAAAATAATACAAAATTTAATATAAGAAAGGAAGGCAAGTCATTTCTTTATTTCTATGGCTATTTATCCCTTGCGATCCAACAGAAAAGGTTAGCAACTCTATGTTAGGCACGAAACGTGTTATAATACAATGTAGACGGTGCTCGATTACTTTGGCTTCTTTGCGAAGCGATTATTTATCGCTTTAACACTTTCCCGATGCAAAACAACTCAACTGAACTGATGTGAAGTGAAGTGAACTGAACTGGTAGTGTCCGGTTTACACCTTGTTTACACTTTTTATTTTTTATTTAAATTCCTTAGTTTTATTGTAAACGAATTAAAATTTCATATGGCGAACGCAAACCATGGCCGCATAAACCTACTAATAAAAAAAAAATATTATAAAAAATAATAATTTGTATTACACCAACTTTATCCCGCGGGAATATCCCGATATCCCCATAATAGACTAACACTCGTTTTTACCCGCGACTTCTTCCGCGTAGGAGTTGAATTTTCCAAAATCCTTAGAGGACGCCTAACGTCCGAAGGGGCTCATTATCAGCCCGACCCGTTTGGGCTGTGCGTTGATATAATAAAATCAGTCAGTCAGTAAAGACTGAATTTATATTTATAGATAGCGTATATTATTATCCTACGATATAGTATTATCTATACATATAAAATCCTTCGTCCTGACTGACTGACGGATCAACCCACGCAACGAAATTCATTCTCTAACGGGGTTAAAAAGGGGTAGAAAGTTATTTTAGGGGGGATTGGCTTCGATTCGAACTCCTTAGTGCTTTTGATTTAAATTAAGTAAGTACTTTTTATTTTGACACATGTTTGAAACTTAATCCAATTTTTAGTCAACATACCTGCGCGGACGAAGTCGCGGGCAAAAGCTAGTATTCTATAAAAATCTTCCTGTGCATAATTTTTAGGGGACGTCACCAAGATAAGCAAGACGATGAGCAAATAGTAAAATACATAGCCTTTATATTATAGCTACGTACGTTGTGGCCTTAGCCTTAAGGCCTGTGTTGTAGGTATCCATAAATAAATGTTTCAATGAAACATATTATTTCTATGTATGTATCTTTTCTCTATTTTATTACAATTATTTTATTTATATGCGTTAAAAACGTAACAGACGCGGCGCGGGCTTCGCGGGAGTCGCGTTGTTCAGTGGGCGAGTTGTTTAGCAAATTATAACGTAGTGTTAGTATCTGGTTTGTGTTCGGTCAATAACGTTTGAGAGTCACTTTGTCTTGTGTATTCTATGATGTCGAACACTTATTCATAAAGCTATTAAAGTTTAAATTCTGTTCTATATAAACTTTAATTTTAAATTGATGATTTTACACGCATAATTTCAAATACCTACTTTATACCGGAAGCATAGCTCGAAACTGTTGGCAATTTTATACACAGCAATAACTTAACTAATGCTATACACTGTCCAAAATAATATAATTATAAAGGTTAAGTATATCCAAAAATAACTCTATTTTGCCTGAAGTAATTTACTAAAAGCAGCCTTCATTCATTCACGGGAATTGAATAGTGCTCGTCTCATTGGTGCGTTGGATACAACAGTTTACCTTGGAGCCAACATAGCCAATGTGAGGCGCCGGCAATAGACATAAACTCTTTGAGTACAAAGAGTTTATGTCTAATGCCGGCGCTTCAGTAGAAACACAATACAGCTTTCTTCGGGAAAAGCTTTATGACACTGACTTCCATGATGTGCAATGAGCTGCCAAAACGTCACAAATTAAAGATTTCACAATGTTTACGAGAGAATTACATAATTTTTGGACGGAAAAATCCTTTTATACCATTAAAAAGTATTTACCAATGTATAGAGTGTGTTAATGACATTATCCGTTGAGAGTGGGGGGTCCGTTGGGGGAGCCGTTAAGTGTGAACCATTATTTCAATTGACATTTAATTTTATTCTTTTTAATTTAGACTAATTCGCGTGTACCTCAAATGGATTAAAAATAACCAAGTACTTTATTAGAATTTTGATAGTTTACTACTCTAATTAATCTGAATAAATGATTTATTTAAGGTTTTATTGTTATCAAATCACAACAATTTGAGTAGGTCCTTGAAGTTGTCTCGGAGACGGTAGAGTAGTATCTTCGGTGACATAGATCAACAAGAGGACTTTTAGATTAGATTCGGAGTTAGGCCCCGTTTTTACCCCGTGGGTTCATTTTTTACGGCCTTTAAGGAAAATCTGAATATCTGCTTCTAAGACTACCGAAATGTTTAATGTTTGCCGCAAGGAAGTTTGGCGCCATATATCGACTGATACGGAACTAAGTAGTTAATAAAAAATATTTCATAATTCTACACAAATATTATAAAGTGGATGGATTTTGTTTGTAACGAATAGGCTCCGAACAGAATTTGATGTTTGGTATATGTAGTTTCATTGAAACCTTAGGAGTAACATCGGCTACTTTTTACCTCCATTATCCAACGGGAACGGGACTTACGCGGGTGATACTGTCGATTGCTGCTAGCGTTCAAATACAATGTAAGAAACCAAATAGACATAATGATTCGACAAACGTAGGTACACGTACGGCACAGTTTGAGAACGATTCAAACCTAATTAATAAATTAAATGCGCTACACGCAGCACAGTCGCACGTTGATGTTTCTCATAGAGATATAGTCGAAAGAGAGTACATCGGATGACTCGCCTTAACAAGAGTTTGATCCCGAACACAGGTTATACGAAATACTATCACGAATAATCAGAGGAAAAGTCGCCCCAATACATAATAAATTGACTGAAAAAAGACTAATACGTGATGAGAAGACCGGAGAAGCATGTTGTAAAAACAGCTTTAAGACCGGACAAGAGATAGAGGGTGTTTCGGTAAACACCCTCTATCTCTTGTTTTTTAACAGAAAACAAGAGATAGAGGGCATCCCCCTTCGACATGGTGGACCACTATGACAAAACTTCTTAAGACGGAGCAAGCCCGACAAACCTATGACATAGTTTTTGGGCGCCCGGATCGGACCCTACTTATAGTGGGCAAAGTGGGAAGGCACGCGGGAGAAGAAGAAGACACAGCAAAGTGTTAAAGGAAGTTAAGTAGCGGTCTACCTAGTGGTAGATAACTCGACTTCCATTCCGAAGGTCGTGGGTTTGAATCCTCGGCCGGCTGTGGCTGTGTTTTTTTTTGCAATTTGTTGGCTAATTGATAATGCTCTTACGGTAAAGAAAAACGTGATGAAACCCGCGGCTAGTTTAGCCAAGACGTATTGACGAGTTCTTTACTCTGGACACGGTCGACTAAGCTGAGAGGGTGGTATAGGTGCTGGGCAAGCCTACTCGATTCTCATGCAAAAATACCCAATTAAAGAGTTGTTGTCCAGTTGTGGAAAACAGCCCGTATACAAGTACTTACAAGTAAAAATTGTTGATTGAGAGACCCTTGGAAAATTCCAAAACACCTACGGTCCAAATGGGACGAGCAGCTCCGACGCGCTATTGAAGAAAGCCGGGGGCTCGACCGAGGCTTATCTGAGAACGTCTCATCATATATGCAGTTTTCGTCGGAGTCTACGTATATTTGCAGTTTGGAACTAAGAAATTGAAAACTTTTGCTAAGAAATAAATACTATTTTTTGTGGAAATACAATTAACACGTCTGACAAATTGTATAGTATAGTATAGAGCAACGTGCACAATGGACAGAATAATTGGCTGCGTGCGGAAACCTATATTGTATGAAGCAAAATATGAACAGGTACAAACAACAGTTCATACTCTGTTGCACTTACTGTTGTTACATATAGTGTATTACCTAATCAATGGTTTTGGTACTATAAAGCACTAATTGGGTACACTTAGAGTAAAATTAAGGTACATTGAACGGGCGGCCATCGCAAAGGGCGATATCTATGAAATCATAACTATTTAATCTCTATGGCATTTGATAGTTAATGTTGATTATCTGTACGCTTTAAAGTTATGGTTAAAATATGCGCACATTAGTGTCCAATTTGGTCTGATTTATCATAATTCAAGTGAAACAGGTGTTTCTTTAGCCAGAGTCACGCACGGTGCAGGGCAGGCTGGCATCTTGCCACTGGAAATATGCGGATGTGGCCAATATTCACGCGTTTCCATGACGCGCGGTCTTAGCTCTACGGAGGTGGACCGGTTCGACCATGGACCACTTGCAAAAGGGCTACTACTGCAGACACGCCTAACGTTTAGAGATAAAAATACATATTATTATACTAAATACAAAGGACGTAAAATTGTAGCAACCACTGTAAAAGCATACATTCCCTAAATATTAATTTAAACACTTAATTATCACTTCAAAATGCATTACTTATTATTATAAAAATTCGTAGATATATCAATGAGGAATTGTGAGAAACAGGTTGTATTAAATGCATCGACAGATGTTTCTGCTCAAAAAGTAGACGGGAAAACAAACTGAAATATGTAGAATTTCAACTTTTTTGATTAAGATATCACCGTCTCAATTATCTTGAGACTATAGAAATCTCATTTATTTTTCATGTAAGTACACAGAGTGAAGTGAATTTAAATTGTAATCGTTTTTAGAAATTGACATCTCATGACCTCAAACAATAACCCATTTAAGTAGGTACTAGTTTAGATAAATAAGCTGTTTACAAAATACCTATTTCTCGTACGTTAAATTCTCAAATCAGAATCTATTCTCATCTATTTTTGTTGGCTTTATTTTCGTGAGATAAACAAACATACTCGTATCGTATATATCTGCAGAGAAGTGTTCAAATTGCATTGACTCGTTCGTGATCTGGAATACTAAAATACCTACTACCATCTTGTTGATTCTACTTCGAAGGAATTTTAGAGTTGATTGTACTGTTACGAATTTTAAAGATCTATAAAGTTTGAAAAATGGGACAAAACATCCAAACTCTAGACGACGAACGCTCGGTGATGTCGAGGCTGAAACGGAACGAAAGCGTTGGCAAGAGGATCTCTACCGCTTCGAGCCAAACTAGTAGGAGGTCGTAGAGGAACACGATATGTAGAAAGTGATAAGGGAGGCCTTTGTCCAACATCGGGACGGATAGGACTAATAAAAAGTTTGAATTAAATCTGATTATTCTAAGTAGCTCAAAATCGTGCCCAAAGGAGTCTGTTACATACATACAAGCAAACATACAGGTGAAACTAATAAAAGCGTGTTAAAAAAAGGTTATTTATTTAGAAAAGCATGGTGATAATCCGCGGCTTAGTCGACTCAAAACGTATGCACGAGGTTTTTCTTCTGGACATGAGACTAAGTAAAGAGGGTAGTATAGACATAATATAGATTACCTAGCTGCACTATCTAATATATGTTCCAGGCACTACAGAGTCCTGAATAGCAATTTAAGTTGATGGCTCGTGTATAAATCATATAAATAAGATGTAAAAGACAATATTATTACTGTTCGCGATGCTACCGGACTCGACTCTTTAAGATTTGTATCCAGGCAAGATTATTGATTAGTCTTCAAAAATAAACTTGCCTCGAATGTTGAAAGTTTGCTTCTACCTATCGCAATTTCAGATGAATGAAGTCGTAGAAGTTAGATTTAGGAACGTGACTTATTTTTATGTTGTAGTTGCGACCCCGCATTTGACCGGCGATCTCGTTGCGTGTTGGGCCACTTTTACCTACCGATCGGGATTAAAGTGGCCTATGTTCTTCTTTACACTGGGATACATTTGTACAAATCGAAAGACAAACATATTATATATCATTTTTTATCACAGTTGCTCATAAAGTGGATCTTATTAAACCGCTTTTAGGCTCATAATGCAACGTATTATACACGCGTGCGATAAAAAAAAATCCAACTAGTGCTAAAATAATACGTTATCCCGATAAGTCAAATACGTATCTTACTGCTAATGACATATTAGGTAGATAAAACATTCTTAATTTATCTGGGTTATACTGTTTTGATGTATAGAAAAAAGGTACCATCAAAGAGTTTTTAAGCATTGCTGGCTTAAAACTCTTTGTTGGTACCTTTTTTCTTCTTTTCAAAAGGTTGTTTCTAAAGTCTGTTAACTTTTTCTTCTTTCTTCTTCTTTGGTAACTGGTTACGAACCTCCGGTTTCGTATGCGGCCGAAGGGTAACGAACGATAATTTTACGTGATAATGTCTTTGAAAATAATTAAAAATTGATTTTTGTCTTTATTTTGTATTTTCTTTAGGTACATAAATATATTTTTTCCTTATCATTATATTCTGTTTTTAACCGCCGACGCAAAAACAATTGAAAAAAACCCTAAAAAAATATTGTATGTCAGACGAGGCTGTATAGGTTAAAAGTCTTTTGCCTAGCCTTTCGGGAGTGTAATAACAAAAAATAGTAAACATAACCTAAAATTCTTAAAAACTTTTTATTATTTTAACAAGTCTTTTTTTTTATTCGCAACTGTGATAAAAAACGTCGTACGATACACGTGTGGATTGATCATTCCATCTCGGCTTTTGTCACGCTCACGTTCCGCTCGCGCGTCATAAACCGCCTCTATGGAATGATCAACTTTCCACACTTGTATCGCAATGTACTATTATATTATTTTTGTTAGATGACACATAGATATGGAACAACCAGTGACAATGGATCGATATGATTTTTTTTATTTTCAACTTATAACTTTGTGTTCTGCTTTTTCTGTGATCTTTAACCTCGACTTTTTGTCCTTTCTTACTTTATTGATGCACTAGCTTTTACCCTTGACTTCGTCCTCCCGTATCAAATTTAAGCCCGAGCCGTCCATTGTTTTGAGTTGTACGTTAATATATGGTACCTTCCTGCTGATCAAACTTTCGGGTCAAACTAGTTTGTCCAAAAGGTAAAAGTCAAACTCAATTTTTTTTATTTCTTTGGATGCTTAATACTTTAAAATTTTTATAAAAACCACTTAAAATCGTCTTAAAAACTAAGTTAGGATGTGTGCCTTCGGATCGCGCCCACCAATGAGAAGAAGGCACAAGAAACTCATGGGGTTTTTTTTCATGTGATCACGCTCACAAAGGTCAATATTACAAATATTTGAAAGTATTATTTGATTATAAATATCTATATTAGTCAGTTAGGGCTTTGCATTTTATATTTATACTTAGATCAATACGAATCAAAAACATATCTCTTCAAATTCAAGGTTTATTTCTTTCATTATTTTCTCAAGTACATTATAATTAAAATAATTTGTACTAATTTGTATTGAGTCGTTATAGAAACTAGCTCCGCCCCGCAGCGTTATATACACGCGTACGTTCAGAACACAGAAGTATAAATAGCATACCCCTATAATAATATCTATTAGTTTGAATCGTGAGTTATTAAATCACATAGAAAACAGACGTTAAGTTTTCTAGAATTTTAATTTTCGGGAAAAATGTCTAATTTTTCAGCCGTTGCAGTTACCAACGAACAGTAGTTATAGTTATATAGACTTTAGTTGAATAGTGTTGTATTTGTTTGCGATAACCTGGTTTGGAGGTCTGTATTGTGTGGGTAACAATGGTGATAATGAGCTTCGGCATCGTTTGACGACCATAGTGATACCACATGAGTAGCATTTGGTGATACTAGGGGACATGTTAGGTATCCAGGCAGATTTATAAACTTGAATAGCCGTAGCCGTTGTGTCATTCCAGAGCTTTGGTGATGAAAATATTTAGTTTCATCGCAATCGATACGGTAGTTTTTGGAGAAAAGTTAACAGACACACAAACTTTCACATTTAATTTTCAAGTAATTCTGCGAACAGTAGCATCGCACGAGCACATTTTTTTTGTAACAATGATTATACATATTTAATTATTTACTACATTTTGATGAGGATCATCGGAACTATTCTGCTTCGATGATCATCATTAGATCTTCACCAATTTTGTTATGAGATAAACTTGAACTACTTTTTTACTTGAACGTCTTTGTACGTCTTGTACTCTCCTAGTCCAGGGCGACGGGCGTGTTAAATTTCTCGACAGGGAAACCGTCCGCGTCGGGAGTATGGGATCCGTCAGTTGAGACGATGGGCGTGAATCATATCGTAGACGTTTGACATTTTATTGTTTACAAACTACAAAGAATATACTGGTCATAAATACTTTTAGATTTTGAACCTGTTCCTAGATAGTGTTGCCAACTATCGATTTACAATAAAAGTAGTTGTCAAGTAGACCTATTCGAGTCGGGTGTTGCAGTGACGCGGACGGTCAATGCCGCCGCTTACGTACGCCTTCAGAACACTTAGGCACTATTATTTTTCAAGTTTTACAACATGTTTAATGGCTTATGGACTAGAGAAAGTGTACAGAATACTTTCGTTTTGATTAAAGCTGCAACGTAACCTAGACCTAGACTAAAGGCGCAGGTGCCAAGTGCCTTTCGTCTATTACTTTAATCGGTAATTTATTACTTGCATGAAAAAATGTTGATAAGCGTTGTTATGTGTGCCGTTTGTAGGTGAACACTCTCCCTAAATTCATCAACAATTCAAACTCCGAAAAAAGACGTGGTATAGGTGTTTCTTTACTTTAAATTAGGAGAAGCATAGAAACGACATTGAATTTTCGGATTAAAATTATTCAAAAATATATTTTAAACCTTAAGTTGTTATTAATTCTGTACTGTTTACTAGCTGCACCCCGCAGTTTTACCTGCGCAAGTCGCGATTCCTAGGGAATATCAGATTTTTTTTTCTTCTATTTTGGCCACGTTCATTGTGATCCTTGTTTCGCTGTTAATTTGAAAATCAATCAGTGAGCAGTGTTTATCGCAGAGCGATGACTCGATTTGATAACGGTTTCGTCAAATTATAGGATTAAGATAACCGAGCTTCAAATGTGAAACGTACGAGTTACACTAATTGCGATGAAACAATTATAACTATTTATTTACGATTAAACTTGTATCTAGCTAGCTGGAAACCTGGATTAATGCATGGTCTACTTTTTATGATACATGTAGCCTCCATTAGCTGTAAACTTCATAACGGCCAAATTAGTATACAGACGATGTCTGTGATTCCTACAACGTTATGTTTCAAATGAAGAAGGGCGCATAGCATCCTACAATAATCTTATGGAATTTGAACTGTATGCAATATGGAACATACATAGGTCGTTATTTTGCCATGTCCAGGCTGTGAATGAATTCTAATTGAACAAAAAGTCGTCATAAGTAGGTCCTGGTTTTACACGCGTTATTTCCGGTCTCCGTTTGTTTAACTCGACACTCAACGCTACTGAAATGTACCGCTTTGTCGTCAAGAACTTGTGAACGGTTGCCAGGTAGGTCAACAGATACAGAATGGAGCATCACAACATTTTAATATATCATTTTGAAGCATAATATCAATAGAGTAGTCTTATGGCTGACCGGCCGGTTGATTGAATAGCTCGTTTCAGGCAAATAATGGACCATCCAATTATCATCCCGAAGATTTACAAGTCATTTGTCGGATATTCAGAAAGAGCACAAACTTTATATTTATTGGACGAAGAAGGTTGCGGTTTCGATTCTCGCCTTAACCCATATTTATGTTCTTACAGTTATTTATTTCTATTCTCGAATATTCTGTATGTGTAAAAACAAAAATAAAATACTTATATAGATATGTACTTACCTACTTATTATATTCGTGGTCTGGCCAATATAACACAAGCATAGTTCAAGCATATTAAGCAGAATAATACTGTGTTGAATGTTATGAAAGAAACGCGTGTAACTTATTTTTGAAAGTTACACACTTTTCACTAGTTTTTTTTGTGTATTTCACGGGGATTTTCATATTTACGATTGCTTAGCTCTAACTGTCTGGTAATAATGAACAGTTTTAAAGGCAACAAGATGAAATTAACGTATTTAAAGGTTTCAAAATTAACGGAATTGAATTTTGATTTTATATGAAAATATTTTTTACAATATCTAGTGAAAATGCAATGCGATTGAATTTCATGTTATCACTTAAGCGATTTAAATAAACTGTCTTAGTTAAATGTCATAATGAGATGTTGTTACTACTAGCTGCGTTACGCCGAGATTGGGATAAGAAGTAGACCATATGTTATTCCAGGACTCCAGCTATCTATGTACCAGTTTCGTCGCAATCGGTTCAGTAGTTTTTGCGTGACTAAGTAACAAACATACGCACTTACACATAAACTTTTATTTATAACGTATAGATTAATTCGATTTTATTACATTTAGGTTTTCTACCAATTTCAAACTCGATTTTAGATTTATATCAAAAATGTATGGACTAAATCTAAATGTAGTAAAATCGAAACCAAATAACCCAATCTAACAAAACAATTATGTGATTTATTTTCGAATTGCTACTTTGGTGGGAGATTTTATAATTTAGATGTATCTAGCTGTTGCCCGCGACTTCGTACGCGTGGTAGTTTTGTTTTATGTACCAAAACCTTCCTCTTGAATCACTCTATCTATTAAAATAAAATCGCATCAAAATCCGGTTAAATCGTTTTAAAGATTTAGGCATACATACGGAAAGACAGCGGGAAGCAGCTTTGTTTTATACTATGTAATGATACTGTAACTAAGTAGGTACTTATATATACCTAATGCTGGGCGTTTAAATAGGACTTAGTCTAGTTGCAGGTGAATTTAAATAATATATTTTAAGTTCCGAGAAAATTTTCAATTTTGTTAGAAAAAGAAAATTTAAAGATTATTGTAAAACTTTTTCGTTTTGTTCACTTAAGTTTATAACTTTAAGCGTAGAAATCAATGGTTATGACGACGATTTGCCGTCGAAAAACTATCTAATGACTTGCCCGCAAAACCTGAAAAATAAAGGTATTTTCTAAGAAGAACTAAGTTAGAAATGGAAATGTAAAATATTGTAAATCGCGCATTCTTACAACTACTTAATTCTTTATTAGGCTTTGAAACTATCCTAAATTTAAATAACAGTGTAATAAACAAAAATTGACGGTCTATTCATAAACAACATGGTTTAAAGTCCTAATAAAGAATTGAGTAGTTGGAAAGTTGTGTGCTAGATGTGCGGTTTACAAAATAATGTTACATTCGAATTCTAACTTGATCATTTTTATGAAAAACTGAAAACGAAATTGTATTTGTCGGGTCGTTACTTCTCAATCACGTTAAGATTATATTGTTGGATTAGTTGCGAGGAGTGAGGACACTCTAGTACCTTTACTTTAGATCATTGAAGTCCTTAGCGTAATGTATGATGATGATGATGTGGTGCGCCTGCGCATGCAGTGAAGGCACCGCGAGCGAGGCGGGGCGCGGACGCCAGCCGTAATAGACCGGTCACTATCTGCCTCGGTCCACTGCCGATCCCACTGTTATTGCTATACAACATACGAATACATATATTCTTTACTTTTGAATAGGAAAGTCACTTCTATTCGATCATCATGTACCCCACCTACCTGTTGGTATAAATGTCATTTGAATTAAATCCAATGGTGAAAACAAGATATCTATATTTAGAAGGAAACACAGACAAAACCGACTTGACGAATATAATCATACAGTAATACATACATTGCATTTTGAAGGCTTGACGCTAGTATACGGATTGACGAGTATACGGATTGACTAGTGATCAAACAGGCAAACAAAAGAAAAAAGGAAAAAATAGATTTTGGTCGATTCTCAGACCTAACAAATATACACAAAATATTTCATACAAATCGATTCAGCAGTTTAGGAGGAGTTTGGTAACTAACACCGCGACACGAAATTTTATGTAAATAGACTAGCATCGCCCCGCGGTTTTACCCGCGTTAGTGATATTGATTTCCTACAAACTTAGGATACATAATAGTTACTATAAACAACCAACTTTATTAGCCCTTTTGCCTCATTAGAGATCAAATTTCCAATAATTCTTCTACGGACTTTAATGAACCCCTATGCTATGTTTCAGACTCGTAACTCTTGTAGTTTCAAAGACTTATTGATGAGTATTTTTCTCTTTTATAAATATAAGATGAATTCGTGTTCTACTGTTTATTCTAAGATTATTTAAGATTATTCTTTCTTCTCTATGACTGTATACTTAAATGGGAAACATAATTCAGTGAACATTACAATGACAAATATGTCTCGGGTTTAGATTATGTATTCGGGTCATATTGCATTGCATCCGCGCGTCACTCCTTCAAGGTGGATAATATAATATCATGTGTCTGCAATTTTATACGTTTTTTTTTTAAATTATACTTACAAGTAGTTCTGCGAACAGAAGATCTCGTGGGCAGAGACAACAAATAAATAATATTTACTGCATTTTGAAGAGCTATTCTTCTCATCACTTCGATGATTTTCATCAGTTCTTCACCATTTTTTATGATTCAAGCGAGAGATGTTTGATTCTAATACGACTCATGAGCGCAAGTTTTAAATACTAAGTACCTTTCATCGAAATCCAGATCTCATGTAATTGATTCGGTTCTGTGATGACGCGTACCTACACAGACAGACACACATAATGATTTTGATGTGTTATACTTTGGTTCTGTAAGTTGCCCAGCTCCCACACCACCCTCTCAGTATACTCGACCGTGTCCAGAGGAGAGAACTAGTCAAGACAGACATAACACCAATTAACAGAGACTCCGTAGTTGAAATATATAATCCAAACATAGTATAGTGTTAATTATAAAAGAACCCCGCATGGGGTGAGCGAGGGTTGAACCCTCTCATCCCGTCTCAAGGTCAAGCCTTTAGCAGATGGTACAGCAAAAAATTTAACTGCGAAATAATATTCAAATTGCCGATGAATATACAGGGTGAATTTTTTATCTGGGCCTTTAGGGCTATATCCTAAACTATGAGAGATAGCGAAAAATGCTGAAAGGAGTTGCGTGCCCGATTTTGACAAAAACAAAAACTGCATCATTAGATTTTTGAAAGAGTCATTACCCTAGCCGGGAATCGAACCTGTTCATTTTCCAAAATAATAATCATCCTATATTTTTGTACCAATCGATAGTGTTGCTAATAGAGATCAATTCCTGAAAACAAACATAGTCTGGCAAATTAAAGGAAATAGCTCATTTTAGTAATCTTCTGTAATTTTCATACAACCATCCCTGAAAAAAAATGCAGTGAGGAGGTATGGCCAATGACGTAACAAACTGCGACACTAAAAATATGAACTGTTTTTACAAATTTTATGTAAAGAACTTCATTTAGAACTTATTTTATAATATTTAGAATAATATCACTTGTCCTCTATGTCTCACACTATTGTTTTTCCAGAGACAGAAAGGTGAAAATTACAGAAAACTACAAAATTCAGCCATTTCCTTTGTTTTGCCATCCTATGTTTGATTCCAGGAATTGATCTCTATCAGCAACACTATCGATTGGTATAAAAATATAGGATGATTATTTTTTTGCAAAATCAACAGGTTCGATTCCCGGCTAGGTTAGTGACTTTCTCAAAAATCTAATGATGCAGTTTTAGTTTTTGTCAAAATCGGGCACGCAACTCCTTTCAGCATTTTTCGCTATCTCTTAAGGTTTAGGATATAGCCCTGAAGGCCCACATAAAAAATTCACCCTGTATATATTTATCTACAGTAAGTAAGTAACATTATTTGTTGCTATCCAGGCATATATTTTACAATTGTCGGTGAATATTGATAACTTCACTAAAGCTTCCGAAGTCCGGTTGCCTGAACGTTTTACATAAACTCTCGCTAACTATTGTTTCAATAAAATATAAAGCTCCATTCAGTTGTATCTCATTGTATTTCCCGAGCTTTTCAATTTCAATACGCTTTGAAACAAAGTCTGTTACTTTCACGTCTCTGTAAAACTTGATACTCCATTGTCAACGTTAACTACATACAAAGCCTTTATATTGTACTTTATCTCGAGCTAAAATATGATAATGTTAGCAGTAGTAGCTGCAGTATAATATATGCCTGTATGTATGTATGTATAGGCAGCAGTATCCTGATGACAGTCGCTGAGAGGGTCAACTTCCCTATTATGGTGCATTACAGACAGTGCCCGTCAATCAGGGAACATCTAATAATATATATAAACTAGCTTTTGCCCGCGACATCGTCCGCGTAGATATCGAAAATGGACCGAGGAACCGCGTTGTCCCAAACAAACTTTGCCCCCCTTTTTCACCCCCTTAGGAGTAGAATTTCGGAAAATCCTTTCTTATCGGATGCCTATGCCATACAAAGAACACACCCTCCAAGTTTCAGGTCTCTACGATCAATGGTTTAGGCTGTGCTTTGATCCGTCAGTCAGTCAGTCATTCAGGACAAAGCATTTTATATGTATAGAAGAAGATAACGTGTCACGTTGTTTGTGCGCGATGGTCTCCTAAACTACTAAGCCGATTTTAATCAAAGCACACCGTGTGTAGTTTGATCCAACTTGAAAGATAGGATAGCTTACATCTTAATTTATCCCGATATTCCCACGGGATCGGGAGTTACGCCTCGAATTAATTAAAAAGGAATTTACTGAGAAATAAATATTCTTGATGATGAAATATTTTTTCGCATAATGGGTTAATACCATGATGGTAATGCAACCAACCTTAGTTCTTACCTGCATTGTAATTGAATTTTAAAACAAAAAACCTGTTATTGTGACTTAACTGTAATAGATGGGTATATTGCCTCGAGGACTTTCTTGTAGACAATAATAAGGCTTTGTTGAAGTGAAAACTTCTTATGGCGCGTTGGGCACTTTTGTGGGTGAGCATTTTCAGCCGTTCTCGCGATAGATTTTGACGCGACAGATGAGATTTTATTTGTGTTAGTCTTTTTGTTTAACTTATACTGCCATCTATTACACAAATTGAGAAACTTAGTTTCTAGAAAGACCGCTATTCGAATGTAGATGGCGCTGATTTAAATTTTTTACTGCCATCTAGCGAATAAAAAATAAACTATATTTGTTTAAGTGAGTGCTAATAGATGGCAGTAGCAGATCGTTTCAAGAAATATTCTATGAGAAATAACAAGTTTATTGTTTTCACTTCTGCCTGCACTCCCGGAGTGCGCTGTTTTTTTTTATCATCAATAGTTTTTACAGCGCACGCTAAAAACTATTGTGGGTTTTCTACCTTGAGTTTCTATCTTACGGATCCCTAGTTTTTTGAAAATAAATTATAGCCTATGTTATTCCGTAATAAGTTAACTTTCTATTGGTGAAAGAATTTAAAAAACCGTTACTTTTAATTTTATTTAGTTCTAATCTGGTTTTTGATTTGATTTAAATTTTAAGTTCATAATATGGATCATGGTAATCTGAAATAAATGCATTATATATTTTTTTTTTATAAGGGCACTCACTATAGGCACATATCGCAATAACATAATGTATTTTCATGATATTTTACCTGCAGTGCGGCTGTTTGTTGACAGACGTCCACTCCTATACAGCGATTTACATATAAAATATCACTTTATGTTCTAGCACAGCGCACGGCGAATATTATTTATATGAAATACAATGCGAGAGAAGTTATAATAACATCCTAATTTAATATCATAAATCCGAAATTTTGTATAGTTGTTTGTTTGTTACTTCTTCACGGTCAAACGACTGGACTGATTTGAATAAAAATCTGTATAGTGGTGGTTTACGGGATGGGTAAAAAATACAAACAACCGAATTGAGAACATCTTCCTTTTCTTGAAGTCGGTTAAAAAGGACATGGTCCGGAGGGTCCGGGGGGTGTGTTGTTTATGAGGCGTAGGTATCCAAATCCACTAAGAAAAGATTTTTCGACATTTGACTCATTTTTCGGCTAAGCCGCGGGCTTGAGCTAGTTTTATGCATAAATAAAATATCTACTAGCAAAATGTGTTATTTCGTGGAGGGTTTGCATTATGAAGTTACAAACATACACACAAAGTTTAACATTATAATTGTTTAATTTCAGGCGAAACTATCGAGTTCATGGAAAGCGCAGGCACTGTTCAAGAAATTCGATGCTCGCGCCAATCACAAGGTGTACGACAAGGGGCGTGCCAGTACACATACAAAGGTGCTCATCATTGGAGCCGGTCCTTGCGGGCTGCGAGCGGCTATCGAGTGTCAGCTCCTTGGTGCTAAAGTTGTAAGTTTACATTACATTGGCATCTATCCCTATATACAGGGTTAATTTTTTATATGGGCCTTCAGGGCTATATCCTAAACTATAAGAGATAGCGAAACATTCTCAAAGGAGTTGCGTGCCCGATTTTGACAAAAGCTAAAACTGCATCATCAGATTTAAAAAAAACTCATTACTATTAGCCAGGAATTGAAACTGTTGATCTAAAAAAAAATAATTTTATATTTTTATACCAAGCGATAGAGTTTCTGATAGAGATCGATTCTTGAAAACAAACATAGTATGGCAAATCAAAGAAAATAGCAAATTTTTGTAGTCTGGCTGGTATGACTACTTTATGGGTAAAATATAGCGTTAACAAAGAAGCGTTACGTTTGTCTAATTGGTGGATAGATGGATGAATGGATGTACGAACGGTCGGATGTATTAATGTCCATGACGCGCAATGTCAAATACCCTGTCCAGTATATTTATAAATATTAATTCTAATAAAATATGAAGTAGAAATAAGCAGAAAGGATCTTCATATTAGGCATCATAATTGGTAAACGGTCTATAAGAGCTCAAAGTAAACTGTCCGTGTGTCAAGAGCGGAAACACACCGCAATTTGGCTAACTACCAGCTGCAATGCATTCACAACTCGTATCGTACGAACTAACTAAATACTTCGCACTTAATATAAATAATACCAATGTCTTACTACTTGACCTGACAAACGTAGTCATGAAAAGATACCAACTGATTGTAAATCTTTCTACTTAAACGCAAACAAAAAAATATCGAAATAGTTCGAACTATTTTTGAGTTTTACCGCACGGCGATTGGTTTTTAACATATAGTATATCTAATAATATCAATACTTCACTACATAGTATAAAATAAAGTCGCTTTCTCTGTCCCTATATCCCTATGTATGCTTAAATCTTTAAATCTACGCAAAGGATTCTGATGCGGTGTTTTTTAATAGATAAAGTGATTCAAGAGGAAGGTTTATATGTATAATACATGCATAATATAGCCGTGCGAAGCCGGGGCGGGTCGCTAGTAAATGCTAATTCTCTGGGCCAAACAAAGACCAACATTAAAAAAATTGGAACAAAAGTCTTTAAATTAATTAAACACTGCAAATGATTACAGAATCAAAAACAAATATTTGAAACTTAGACTACAAAAAGGTACTTGTAAACACATAAAGCGCAACCAAAAAGGGATTATACTCAGCATAATGTTGTGGCATCACTACATACAGTCCCCCCACTTCGTCTGTATGTCGGGACGCGATAAACACAATAACGTTTTGTGTAAATTGGCTGAAATATGAAAGAAAAATGTAGACGTATATGCTTTGCTATCCTTGCGAAGCTGGGACGGGTCGCTAGTAAGTTAATATATTAAGTACCATTGTAGTTATTTTATAAATGTAGGAACCTAGTAGGTATTTGTCTAATATCTGTTGTATCTAAATAAATTAAATTAAATTAATTATTAAATTAATTTAAAAAAAAAGTGACACAATGCTCGTGTATAACGTGGTAGTATGTAAGTATCTACGATACAAACGACTGAGTTACCAGTTAGTGGTAATCTTGATTTTATTTTGTTTTATTTTATCTTAGTCCTTATTTATTCATTATTATTAATACTACTGTAATATGGGTACATGCCTGAATTAAATATATTTTATTTTTATTATTATTTTATAAATTATTCTCTTCTTCTTTATTGGTGTTATTTGTAAAGCTCGTGTTGTCTAGTCGACTCGTACGGGTTGTGATTCTGAATTGATTCGTACTTGCCTGTGATTGGTCAGTGGATCAGATGGACACAAACGGTGTTAGTGCATTAACCCATCTCCATTTTATCACTTCCTATTTATTCAACTAAGGCTAAGCGCGCACTACGATAAAAAATCGTTGCGAAAAAATAGGAAAACAGTAAAATCGGCGCACTGCGAATATAAATCGTGTGCCGAATAGTCTATCCGTTGTCTGGCCACTCTCTCGCAAGTCTAATTACCTATCTTGGAACAAGATGGCGCTGTGTCAAATATCCTGCAATTATTAACTGAAACTATTGCATAGCTTTTATCGCGGGCTTTTGAGCGCGGCGACCGAATCAAGAAATTCCGTAACGAAAATAAAACCTAACACCTCCCACTCCGCCTAGGAACAGTATGAAAACGAAATTGTATGAAATGGGAATTTGATATTAAATTAACTTGGATTTATACAGGACTTGTACATAATGGTCCGGATCGCTACCATGTAGCTTTATTAATTTATTATAGAAAAAAGTCAGATATCTATTATTTCTAAAAAAGAAGATGGTCTTCTCGAGGCTCGCCCTAATGGACGACAAAGTGACATGAGCACTCAATAACAACCCAATAGATGCAACCTCATTGCACAACACCTATGTACTCTGTTTACAACCTGTTATAATCTAGAACACTGAATATAATGAATTCTAACAAAAACCTACAATAAAATAGTAAACTCGGCCTCGGATCAGACATTTAGTGTCCGAATCGCCTCGTAAGCCTTTACTCATACAATATTATAATATCCAATCCAGGTGGTGATAGAGAAGAGAGACCGCATGTCACGCAACAACGTGCTGCACCTGTGGCCGTTCGTGATCCAGGACCTTCGAGCACTTGGCGCTAAGAAGTTTTTTGGAAAGTTCTGCGCTGGCTCGATAGATCATATCAGCATAAGGCAGTTACAGTGTATATTACTCAAGGTATGTTGTCATCTACATATTTTATGTATTATTATTATTATTTATTAAGAGCCTAAACTGTCCCACTGCAGGGCAAATGCCTCTCTACCTTTCTTCCATTGATCACGATCTGTCGCCGTTGCACACCAATCATTCCTATAGGAGTCAAAATCATCTCGCCATCGTCGCCTTGGTCTGCCGCGTGGTCGTATCCCTATGGGGGACCATTCTGTTGATATTTTAGCCCATCGTTCATCTGACATGCGGCAAACATGTCCCGCCCAGTCGTATTTTAGCTTAGCGGCTTTCTGGGAGACGTCAGCAATGCGAGTTCTGGAGCGCAGGTTCGTGTTTCTGATGCGATCTACATATAATTAACATTATTTATACAGGCATCAGCTGCTTGATCAATGTTATTCGGGACGCTCTGTAGTACCTGGGGCATGTACTTGTACAGAGTTGTTTCCGCAACTAGACCTCTTTAAATTGGTCTTTTTTGCGTGAGGATGTAGTAGACTTACCCAACATCTACTACCCTCTCATCTTAGTCGACCATATTCAGAGGAAAGAACTTATCAATACGTCCGGACTCAATTAAGCCGCGGGTTTCATCACAATATTTTAAAAGATTAAATATTTTATTTTAAAAAATACACTTACGATATGCTTTTACTATATTCCCACGGTCCTGGGATATGGTGGTAATGTAGGACTTTGGCTATCTACATATCGTGTTTCATTGCAATCGCATCAGTAGTAAACGATCTCCAAATGGATTACAGTTCAAAACAAGCCATATTTGTAAAAATGCAGAACAAGCTATATTTTTGCACGATTCCGTAAATCACTCAAAATATGTTTACAGGTTTCATTATTACTAGGAGTTGAATTTCACGAAGGAGTCAGTTTCGAAGAGTTACTCGAACCTACTGTCACAGAAAATAATGAAAGTAAGTAACACATATTTCATCGATTTTGTCAATAAAAAATGATTTGCAGTCCTAAGTATTTTTGACTACACTAAAAACTATTGCTGTTTTCTTTATGTTAAGGATACTTTACAACTTTACTGAAGGCCAATTCTCTTAAATAATAATGTTTAAATTACATTGCAATACCATTTTGATTGCATTTTGATGACAAACAACTGTATATGTAATTGATTCAATCCAAAACCGTCCTGGGGCTACTATCTACATCAAAACGAATAAATATTGTTTTACGACTTTGTTCAAAACCTATTTCAATCCCAGAAAAAATAGGTATTTAAGTTTTTTTTAGTACTGTCTGTCCATTTTCTATGTATATGCGGCAAAAAGAAAGCATGCGCTTGGAGCTCGGTCGAGCTGCGCACAGCAGATCTTACAATATTTATAAAATAGAATATAATTTTGCATACCCCCCCATGGTTTTTGACCTGTATATCGCCCTGTATATAACGTATATGTTGTGGGCTAGGTTTAGGATGGCGTGCCCGAGTGTTGCCTAGCAACCACCCTGTGTCACAGTACGAGTTTGACGTGCTTATCGGTGCGGACGGCAAGCGGAACACGCTGCAAGGGTTCAAACGGAAGGAGTTCCGCGGTAAACTGGCGATGGCCATCACCGCCAACTTTATCAACAGGCACACAGAGCAGGAGGCTTCGGTAAGTATATATATACCTCACTTATATCTAACATAAAACGTGTACTTTGGGTACGATTAGAAACGACAAGTATTATTTTTTTAATTATAAGTACCTAACTAAAACTGTATTGCCACATTTTAGTTGTAGGCGAATGACATATTGCTTTTGTCTTTTGTAAGCAAATCATAACTGACTTATTTAATATGTTTTAGGTACCAGAAATAAGCGGTGTAGCGTTCATATTCAACCAGAAGTGGTTCAAGGAACTTTACCAAATGACTGGAATAGATCTGGAGAACATCGTATACTACAAGGACGATACGCACTACTTCGTTATGACTGCCAAGAAACATAGCCTGTTAGAGAAAGGGGTGCTTCTTAACGTTAGTATTATTACATTATACTTTTACATTCGATCTAGATAGTTCATGGCGCTGCTGTAGTCCCTGGGACCATCTGGTACGTGTATTAGATGGAGCTGTAGGCTTATCTAACATCTCTAACCATCCCTCGCAGCTGAAGAACCAGCCATCTAGCCTAAGAGCTAAATAAGCCGCGGGTTTTATCACATACATTTTAAAAGTATATAGCATGTACCAGCCATATTTTTTTTACCGTTAATCAGTGGATAGAAGCCATTATTCGACAATCAAGGACTCGCCATTTGATCCGAATGCGCTATGTTCTGCCAATGGCTGGCTACTAACTAAATAGTTTATATTCTATCCGGGGTAACATTATTGTATATATGAACTAGCGACCCGCTCCGGCTTCGCACGGCTATATTATGCATGTATTATACATATAAACCTTCCTCTTGAATCACTATCTATAAAAAAAAACCGCATCAAAATCCGTTGCGTATTTTTAAAGATCTAAGCATACAAAGGGAAATAGGGACATAGGGACGGCGAAAAGTGACTTTATTTTATACTATGTAGTGATGTGTACCTATCTATATACAGGATTATTCGGAAGTGTCTCGCCTACTGAGCGTCGAGAACGTGGACCGGGCGGCGTTGATACGTTACGCACAGGAGGCGGCGCGGTACTCGACTGGCGGGAGGTTACCGCTGCGTGACTTCGCCTTGAACCACTACGGCGAGCCGGACGTCGCCCTCTTCGACTTCACATCCATGTATGCCGCTGAGAACGCGAGCGTCGTAAGTTATCGTCGTTGTGTACCGCTTCTTGTTGAACCATAGACGTGTCACCATGTTCCATTTGACTTATATATACTGTATATTATGTTGTTGTAGGTATACGAGCGTCATGGTCACCGGTTGTTGTGCCAACTAGTCGGCGACAGCTTGTTGGAGCCGTTCTGGCCGACGGGGTCTGGTTGCGCACGCGGCTTCCTCTCCGCGCTGGACGCGGCCTGGGCGGTCCGCTCCTGGTCGCACACGCCCACACCGCATCCATTGAAAGTTGTCGCCGAACGAGAGTCTATATTTAGGCTGCTTGGTTTGTTACATCATATACTACATACTATAATGGCGTTTGATTGACTCAAACATCTAACTTCATATTAATTGTTTATATATATAGCCCAAACGACCCCAGAGAATCTTCACCGCGACCTCGGCGCATACACTCTCGACCCTTGCACGAGGTATCCCAACTTGAACAAGTTGTTGGTAGCACCGGAACGTGCCACTGCCTTCTACGACACAGACGACCCGCTACCGCTCGACGCTCTGCCCGCACAACGTAAACGAGGTACTACCGCTCGACATATCGAACATAAACAATCTCAAAACATTTGACATAAAACAATACAACATTTTCAGTATTCGGTAGGAACAGTATTTTGGTAGTATAAAATCTATTAAAAAACCACAACAATTACATGTAGTGGATACGTTGCGAGTTCACCGTTTGAATACGGTTATAAAGTTCCACTACTTGCGACTAATCGCAATTCCATTCGAGTGCATGATGGATAAATACGTCGCATAATGGATGAACTGGAACAAACAATCTATCAATGGGATAAAGTGGTAAACAACCACCAGGTTTTAGCGGGAACATGTGCTGCACTTTTATTTGTTTCATTTACATGAGACTTGATTGTAAACCAAGTTGAATTGTATAATTGTGGTGGAAGATTATTCAATTTAGTTCAACTTTTTATAACCAATTTAGTTTAAACAAAATAAAAATCAGTGTTGATCACGGAATTTTCTCGTTGTTTCCAAAATCACCTAAGTACAAGGTTGTAGTGAAGCATTCACCGCTTTACAATAACCGCCTCTGACTTGACAAACTATGAGTTTGACTATTTTAGAAATGCTGAACCTGTTTCCTGCAAATCGTGCTATAATGTTAAGTATATGTAGAAGGAGTGGGTACGAAGTGTCCAGTACATTAAAGTAGATAAATCGTTTGTATACTAGAAGCGGATGTCCCAGAGCGCGTGTTGTCCGCATGGGTCGGTGTCCCGGACGTGCGCACGGCAGTGTCCGGGCCCGCGCTCGCGGCCGCCGTGCGACGTTACCGACCTGACTTGTTGCCGCACGCCGCTCCCTCCGCGCACGTCTATCATGTACTACATCAGGAATTCGGTACAGTATACATATTATTTACACACACGCGGCGCGTTGCTGATGTTTTTATATCGATTTATAAATATAATGCAATAAAATGACGTAGGTATCCCGCCTCCATCGCCAATGAACGGTGGCGGCAGTGTCCGCGAGGTACCGGACACCAAGGTCCGCTCGTACCTCTCTCGCGTCTATACAACCTTCAAGGGGGAGGTGCCCCATCTCTACCACGTGACTGACGTCTTTCATCAACTCAAGCAACAGACGGATAGACATCACCACAATGATCACTCTATCGCTATTTATTCTAGTAAGTACCTACCTATACAGACTTACGTACAATACTATATATGCATAATATAAAATGCTTTGTGGTGACTGACTGACGAATCAACGCACAACCTACCGCTGATCGTAGAGACCTGAAACTTGGAGGGTGTGGTGTTTGTATGACGTAGGCCTCCGATAAGTAAGGATTTTCTGAAATTCTACCCCTTATGGGATAGAAAAAAGGGGAAGGCAACGTTTGTATGATTCGTATTAAAAATCCAGTTAGAACCATTTTCCTAATTTTCGACGTTCTACGCAGGTAAAAGCTAGTTTATACATAAAATTCAAAATCAACGCACAACTCAAACTAATGGACGGATCGCGCTTCAATTTGGCATACAAATAGTTATTGTTAGATAAAGAGTTTTTGAAAGTTCAACATCTTGGCGAAGTGCAAAAATAAAAAAGATATCGCAATATACGCGTTGTATGAATACTATATTTTTCCTACGTGCATTGTCCTAAAAGGCTTCTTTAAGATGCCTCTATCTAGCGCGCTTACGTATTTTATACCCTGTGAAATCTTTTTTAGGTTATTGTAAAAACTTGCCGTTGTGAACGTCGGGTTTCGTTATTGTTGTTTGTTTGTAACAGACGCTGCGGAGGCGGACAAATCCCACTCGCCGTACAAACGCAAGCGACGCGCACGCGCGGTGAGTAGTACTGATCCCGCCGACTGTATCCGCAGGCAAATAGGACGACTCGATCTCGACGAGGTGACGACACTAGCGCGACTCATCGAGGGACACGATGCTATTGATATACAACAAGATGACCATGCAGCCAAGCAGCGCGCTTTACAGGACGAAATATTCGCGTTAATCGACCCCGATGACTCTCCCGATCCCGCTCTCCTCCGCGAATCCCTCTCCCGTCTCTTACAGGGTAAAACCGAAACTCGACTAACGCAAGACCGTAACAAACTGGCGCACTTTTTCCACGACGACAAACAGAAACCGACGAGACCGCCGCGACGGTTAAAGGGCCTAGATCCGACCACAATCCGCGTTCCGGATTTCGATTTAGACGAGCCGGTAGATAGTGACGCGACGACGACGGTCACCCGAGCCGATGCGTGTGATACCGTATCGAAGAATCGTCGTTCGTCCGACGTGGTCGTATCTAAGGACCGACGTCCCTCCGATGGAGTCGAGCGGACGTTCCGACGGTCGCCTAGTGTCGACCGGTCGAAGCGGTCCGCGTCCGTCGGCGCGACCGAGGCACGTCGTATGGCGCGCCTCTTCGAGAAGCCGGAGCGGAAGAAGCGGCGCACTCCCGAACGTCCGGCTCCCGTCACCGAGGCAATGGCGGCGCGTGTCGCGCGCGCTCACGTCGCTCTACGCTCGGCCGCCATCGATGCCGGCAACGGCGAGCAACAGCCGCGTCGTCCGTCTATCGGCGCGCCCGAACTAGAGACCCGTCGCCGGCGTGTCGTCGAACTGATGTCTGGACGTCGCGGCGGCGGCGGCCGGCGACGTGCCCAGCGCGACGTGACGCGGGCACGGGTCGCTCGCAGCGTCGCCCTACTGGCGTCCGACCAGCGGCAGACGTCGCCGGCACCACCGTCCGCCGACTTGACGCACGACGTCGGCCTCCAACAGTACCGAGCGTCAGCCCCACACTTCGACGACCGCGTGCGACACCTCGAGCGACAACTACAACACTACGTGAGCTGCTGCATGCAACACTCGCCAACTCCAATAGGCGGACGTGCCTACGTCACGTGTGTCGTGTGCCGTGTTTCGTGTGTGTGTGCATGGACGCTCATTATGTTAACGCGACACTGATGTTGGTTTATTTCACATACTAACTCTCTTTTATTTACAGAACTCTTAGTAGTAAACTATATATGTGTATATTACTGTACGAAACATGAAGAATTTTTTTACAATTTAATAATAGCGTCCACACAAGTATAGTCGATTACTGTAAATTAATTGTAAAACAAATTCATCGTGTTTTAAATGTCTAAACAATATTATTAGTGTGTTGATTGATACTAATCAATTTTTATAATTTTTAATCCTTTAGTGACACAATAAGGGATTTTACAGATGTACTGATCCTTTTGTCTCAAAAACGAATGTACCTATTCGATGATATGAACCTTATTATTTGTTCGTTGTCATTTCGAGAAAGTTCGTACTATCACTACATAGTATAAAACAAAGTCGCAGTTAGGGACAGATCCCTATATCCCTATGTATGCTTAAATCTTTAAAACTACGCAACGGATTTTGATGCGGTTTTTTTAATAGATAGAGTGATTCAAGAGAAACGGTTATATGTATTATACATGCATAATATAGCCGTGCGAAGGAGGGGCGGGTCGCTAGTGTTTCATAAAAATCAGTTAAATGAGTGTTGTTTAATTGTAAATCGGGGTAGAAATTCACGACTTTGCTCTATGTCCAGTTGCTTATCTGTATTGTTGCTACTAAACCGTTTATTTGTCTGACAAATATTTGTTTAGTAAAAACAAACAGATGCCGTCTTAGTCGTTTTATTGTATGTGTCTAGCGCGGGTAATGTTTTACGAAGGGTATAGAACTAAACGTCTAACACGTACAACTTTGTTCTACGTATTTTGAATACAATATTGAGACTACACTTACTCGAAATTCTGATGTTTTTAGTGTTCCGTACGTCAGAAAGGAAAAACCGTTATAATTAAGACTTAGAGGTGATTGACTTAATAATTTTATTTGTTTATTGAATTTGGACTAAGTAAGTACATTAACGGTCTATTAAAACAATCTCCTTTTTTAAACATAATTTAAAATTTTACGCGGAGTAAAAGTTGTTCGTTTAGACGTGTAGAAAAAACTACCGGATTACATTATCCTTGCTGAAAGTCATTGTATTGGTGTAATAAATAAGTACTTTGATAAATTTGAACACAATATAATGTGTAATACAGGAAGAGGGTCGTATCGTGGGCGGGGGCAGTAGATCGAGCGGGACGGGCGGGGGCGTGCGGGTGGCTCGCCTCGCTGCCGAGTTGTCCGGGCAGCCCACCCCCTTGCCCACCTCACCTCGACCCTCCAAGCCGAAGGACTTGATGCGCTCCGTCGGCAAGATAGAACCTGACGATTGGAACATGAAGAAAATTGAAAGGAAGATTATGGAGAACAGGCTTGGCAGGCCCGAGCCGAGGGCAGCTGAGAAGGTGCCCAAGTGGGATAGAGAACAGGTCTGTACACAAATATTAAGTGTACCTACTACTTAATGTACTTTGGTCTATGTATTGGTATTGTAGAGAACCAACTATATGCAGGAGTTGGTGAAGAGATCAAACGGCCGGAGAAATGTGGTAGACCTTTGGTTTCAGCCGTTGTTTTATTACTTAATTATAATATGGTTTGAAATGGTAAAGTTAATGATATTATAATGTGAATGTAGGTTGTACGGTGAAACCATTCATCACGTGCGCGGTGTCATCACATTTTCAAGACTACTGAACCTGTTTAACTAACCTTACTTTGGCATTGATATTGTTGCTCTCATGTAAATTGTATAGAATGCCTATAAAATTAACGCCAATCATAAATTCCATTTTGTGGATATGATTTCTGACTAAATTGTGTTTGAGTGATTTGGTGAATCATTGTTTTCTTGTTCCAGTTTCTCGGTCGACAACGAAAATTGAAGGAAGGTGACGGGAGCGACGAGAAATGGGGCGAAATCGATGAAACTCTACACAAATTCGATCAAAAAATGAGAGATTCCGGCCGACCCGACCACGGCACTAAAAAGGTAAGAGATCCGGACAGACCCCCGACTACGGCACTAAATTGACATTAATTTATTACTGATATACTCTGTGCTATGTGATATGAGGTTAAAATATAACGGAGTGTATATTGTTGTATTTCAGGTTGCGAAACTTGCAACTAAATTCGTGAAGCAAGATCCAGACCCTGAACCCATCAAGAATGACACACACAAAGAAGAGGTAACACGTAAACATCATATTTCTAATCATAATAACAATCAAAATCGTAATCATAATAATCGTATCGAAATATATTTTTTATCACAGTTGCTCATAAAGTGGATCTTATTAAACCGCTTTTTTAGGCTCATAATGCAAAGTATTATACACGCGTGCGATAAAAAAAAATCCAACTAGTGCTAAAATAATACGTTATCCCGATAAGTCAAATACGTATCTTACTGCTAATGACATATTAGGTAGATTAAACATTCTTAATTTATCTTAGGTTATACTGTTTTGGAGGTTTTGATGTATAGAAAAAAGGTACCATCAAAGAGTTTTTAACCCTTGCTGGCTTAAAACTCTTTATTGGTACCTTTTTTCTTCTTTTCAAAAGGTTGTCTCTAAAGTCTGATAACGAACGATAATTTAAAAATAATTAAAAATTGAGTTTTGTTTTTATTTTGTTTTTTCTTTAGCTACATAAATATATTTTTTCCTTACCATTATATTCTGTTTTTAACCGCCGCCGACGCAAAAACTAATGAAAAAAAACCCAAAAAAAATATCGTATGTCAGACGAGACTGTATAGGTTAAAAGTCTTTAGCATAGCCTTTCGGGAGTGTAATTAACAAAAAATAGTAAACATAACCTAAAATTCTTAAAAACTTTTTATTATTTTAAAAAATCTTTTTTTTTATTCGCAACTGTGATAAAAAAACGTCGTACGATACACGTGTGGAATGTGGATTGATCATTCTATCTCGGCTTTTGCCACGCTCGCGTTCCGCTCGCGCGTCATAATCCGCCTCTATGGAATGATCAACTTTCCACACTTGTATCGCAATGTACTATTATTTATTTAATACTGTAATAATCACAGTCATAATTATATTGCTGCATATGTACAAGCAGACCTAGACAACATCAATTCCGTGAAAATTACAATATAAGCGTCGATAACCTCAGCAACTCAATATATGATCGAAATTTGAGCCACCATACTTTCTTTTTTGTTTCAAATTGATATTTGACTTTACTACCTCTATAAGTCAAACATTTTAAACTATTTACTGTGATATCTCGAAGAATAGTAAGTAATGATGGTGTGATTGTGTAAAACAATGGAATATCTACGTGCGGACCCGGGTATGTAGCGATTGTATGATAGTTTTTACATCTGACGTTAACACGACGTTATCAGGTGTCCCTTAATTTCATTTTAAGTTATTTATTTTTTATTTTTGTTGAATTGTATCAAAGAAAACTATTTAGTGTAAATATTGAGTCGATAACAGTGTTCGTTTGGTTATTCGATGGTAATATTGGTTGAAAACTCTGTATCATGGATTTTTTGCGTCTCCCTTGACTTTCGACTTACCGATGTTCCACTGTATAATTTAATTGATAATTTATTAAATCGCAACCTGGGAATGAACCCGGTACGACTTTCAAAAAATACAGCATGCCAAATGCAAACAAGAGGCTCAAATCCAAGTGAAGATCGCAACTCACCCCTATCCGAGGCGAAACACAACGATAGCGCGATCTAGCCAATCCACGAAATAATCGTAGCGACATCTAGTTGTTACTATAGACATCACAGTCTCAGTACTGGCATTACCTATACATACCGGGCGGACCATTGATATCTTCTTTTTAAAATAAAATTCTTGTGACACAGTGTTTGTAACAACACTCCTCCGAAACGGCTTGACCGATTCTTATAAAATTTTTTGTGTATATTCGGTAGGTCTGAGAATAGGACGTAGACTATATATATATAAAAATCAATGGCTGTTTATTTGTCTCGCTATAATTCGAGAACGGCTGGTCCGATTTAGATGATTTCGGTTTTGTAATGTTTGTCGTAGTCCAGGGAAGGTTTAAACGGTGAGAAAGATCGGACTTACGCGGGTGAAACCGCGAGGCGCAGCTAGTCTGTACTAATATTATAAAGCTGAAGAGTTTGTTTGTTTGTTTGAACGCGCTAATCTCAGGAACTACTGGTTCGAATTGAAAAATTATTTTGTGTTGGATAGTCCATTTATCGAGGAAGGCTTTTGGCTACTTTTCATTTTGATATTCCCACGGGATCGGGAGTTACGCGGGTGAAAGCGCGGAGCGCCGCTAGTTCTAAATAAAACAAAACTACCACGCGTACGTATTTGCGGGCAACAGCTAGTAAAATATGAAATTCAGAGTCGTTACTGACTAACTGATGTACTTCCCCGTAACTGTTATGTTGAATTGAGGATAATTTAATTAGTTTCAGAACCAAACTTACACAGCTTACTTATTACTAAATGAGTTTTTAAATGACTGCTCATTATGAGCTTTTTGTTTGATATTTAACTATTATAATTCAATTGTGTACATTTTTCGACATTAATTCGAATTCATAAATTCATTTATGTTTTGTTTGAATGATTATATCAATAATAACGTAGAAATAATTGTAATATAATATCGTAAGTTTGACTGTAAGGTAGAGTATATAAACCGCCTATATTCACGAATATATTATTCTAATTCAAATAATCGGGGGCTATTAGTCATTAAATAGGAAAGTGGTTTGATCAACTTCTGTTTTACGACTTTTGTAAATTCAAACATTTTCGATGAGGTAATATTTACCCGATACTCCGCTGTTACTTACACAAATAGGTCATTTATCTTATGATAATACTTACTTCTTAAATTTTATCTACTTAACTCAATCTGAATTACTTTTATTTAAAAAAATATGTTGCTTTTCGAATTACCAAAATCAAAAATAAAAATTAAAGTTTGAATTTCCAAAAATAATCCAAAAGTAAAAGTTGATTGTTAAGGTGCACAAAGACAGCTTTAATATAATTAACCCGTATCGTACTGTAATTGAAGGTGAAGAAAGGTTGGCGCGGTCCAACGTCGGCGGGCGTGCAATGCGCGTCGTGCGGCACGCGTGTGTTCGCCGCTGAAGGCGTCACGGCTGACGGGCTCACGTTGCATCGTGGCTGTTTCCGGTGCGCCATCTGCAGGACAATGCTCAGACCTGGGTATGATAGTCAACATCTACTTATATTATGTAGGTACTTACTAGATATCGCCCGTGACTTCGTCCGCGTGGGTTTGAATTTTTGAAAATTCTCTTCGGATGCGCCATCAAAAAAACACCCTCCAAGTTTCAGGTCTTTACGATTAGCGGTTTAGGCTGTGCGTTTATCCGTCAGTCAGTCATTCAGGACGGTTAACCTGTCAACTGGCAGAAAAAAGCGCTCGGGGGTTTCTTCATACATTCATAGATAAGGCCGGTTACAGTGCTCGGCCGACCGACCGTCGTCGGTGCGTACGTCAGTCGCGCTTGTCATTCATATGAAAATTCATAAATGGTTAGAGTGGTGGACTGACCGCATGCACATTTCTACGCGCTATGTCAACAAACGAACGCTTGTAGTGCTGCGCCAATCGGTGGACCGGTGTTATACGCATTTATTCTGTGTAGATACCGACTGTACCAGTCCTGTCAGTTTGCAGGAGAACACTGAATGGTAATAAACTGAAGGTCGGTTAAGTGTACTAGAGCACTTGTAACCCACCTTAGATGATTGAGATAGTGTAAGCTTAGTTGCACTGCAGAGGGAAACAAGAAAAAACTTGCCAATACGTCTGGAATCAACTAAGCCGCGCGGGTTTCATCACGATGTATGCCTTCCCGTGGCCTTCCCCGTAAGAGCAAGGGTTAGAGCGCGAAGCCATAATTAAATCAAAAACATAACGGCATCAAGTATTCCCAGTACGTATTCATAACGCACCGTTGAAGTGGATGGAAACGTTAAACAAATACAGGTATTAAATAACTAACAATTATTGTAAATTGTCATTTTTAAATTTAGGGCAATTGCAAGTTTTGTTAAGTTTTTAGTAGTTTTAAAATTATGTTATTTATGGGACATTTTATAAAAATTGAAATATAAACGATTATCGCGGGCATCCGGCAAGATTATATTTCAAACAATGTACACTGTATTTACACAGTAACTACACAATGGAGCGTTACGGCAGCCGACTGGTTTGCCTCCGTCACGGCGGCATCGTCCCGGGCGCGAGTGTACCGGACGCCGCCCCTGGTGCGCCTACGACCGTCACGGGCGTGTGCGTCGCCCCGGGCACGCCCTTACCCACACCCGAGCGTATATCTATCGAGCTGTCCGATTCGGGGGCGAGAGAGATAGACGAGGACGAATGGACGGATCGGAACTGTCTCGCCTCAGAGACATCAGCTGCTAACAACGTCAGGTATTTACATAATATTGTATATTACATTGATACATCTACGGCGCTGTTACTCTGAAACCGACTATAAACAAAGATGGAGGTATGTAATACATATTGAAAGCGGTTGTGTGTTGACCCATTGTGCGCTGCCACCTCCACTTTGTAGGGCTTGATTGACTGAGACTAATGCTGCTGCAGTTGTGGCCACACATTGACGACCTACGTGCCGCAAGTATATTTCTTTACAGATATTTGTTTCTGCAATCCAAATATTATGGTCCGGGTGTTTCTGTATCAAGTATGTATTTATAAAAAAAACTATATAAGTATTCTATCCATTGTTGTACCATGACAAAAACCTAATTTAATTACTTAATTTGGGTCTAGATGGCGCTATGTGAAAACACCCATGCAATATTTGTTAATTAGGCAGAGAACATAATGGAATAGTTGACAAGGTTTGAGCGTATACTGCTTATGATTAGCCTAATGGACGACGAGTGACATGAGCTCTCCAATAGTTAATTAATTATTGTTGTGATTCTGGTTTCAGTGACGATGAAGACTCGAGTTCTGACGAGTACACTGATGCGACCGATAGCGAGGACGAGGAGAACGTTGCGCTGGCGCGTGCGCGGGCGCGGCCTCGGTCCCCCTCGCCGCAACGTGTGCCGACGCATGCGCGCACTGATATATACCTCTCTGATGACTCGTTCGGATACGATGACTATTCAGATGACGGTCAGTACTAAGACGTTTATTGACCGAGCAAGTGAAGCGTCTCTGCTTCTAGTCTGTCACTGTGTATGTATGTTCGTACTACTCCCCCCTTTCCCAACGACACTACTATTAATACGACCTTATTAAAAGTTGTGTCGTTGGGACACAAAAATAGTTCAATTTAATTGGGGATAATTTATATGAAATTTCATAAATATTAAAGGTATGAACTTGATAATCTACTTATCGTTAGTAAACGTGTTGCAGGGGTTAGAGGGTGTTCTTTGCCCTAAAAGGAGGGGTTGGTTTCCTTCCTCCAAAACCTTCGCCTTATGAGATCCGAGGATTGAGGCTTTCTTCAGTGTAACGACATTTAAACACGGAATTTGACGAATGTTATTACAGGTGGTGAGTCGTCAGGTGGCGAGTCATGTTCCCGTATGCGCGCGTTGCGCGAGGCTCGCCGCCGTGAGGTGCCGGCGGAGGCCCGCCCTCCCACGGACAGCAGTGAGGTACCGCACTGCCGCATCATGTAGAGGTGCGGCGATAGAACGAACCGCCGCCCCAGCCCCCAGCAACCGCGACCCCACCCCCCTCGCATCACAGTGGTCAACAGTACAGTCAATCTTTGATAGATATACAGTGTTAAATTATTTATAGACCAGTTAAGGTTTAAGTACTTCTGTACATTTGAACAATTTTTGACGTGATAACGTTTTATAAATTGGTGAACACCTGCAATCTCAAAAAAGTGTGACGTCACGCGTCGTTACTGGAACGCCTCATGTTATTGACAAGGTAACTATAGCAACGTTTTATCGTTGCCATGGTTACCATCAATGTTTTCTTATGACGTTATCACGTAAAATTATCGTCCGGAAACAGACTTTACAGACAACCATTTTTTTTCTAGGAATTATTTTTGGAAATTAAAAAACTCTAAATTATGTTTATTCCATAATCACCTGATTTGTGTCAAAAAGACAGCACTACCAGCAACATAAGACCGCAAATATACTTTCACCGGTTTACCGCCGACCTTTAGAACATGACACCCGATGATGATGAAAATCACCTGTGATTTTATTTTCAAACAACATTGAAATACCGTTTTTAGAACAGTCCAAAATACTTCAATTCAGGTGAACATAAAAAAAACTAAAATTTTTAAAAGTCGTGGAACAAGAGTTGTTTGTTAAGATGTACAGAATTACATAACTGGTCGTCAATCAATTATCAATGACAGTGTATAGATAGATCCACTGTTACTGGACTTATGGCCCCATTACTGTACATTTAATACAAAGCTATTACATGACTTAGCGCTTTTCTTGCATCAAACTATATTCCGTGCGTTATATGTATGCATATAGTCCATTTTACATAATTTTCTTAATTTTTACCTGATTTTTTTTTCTATTTTTACCCCTCTCCTTTTCCGGTAAAAAGGAGAGTAATGTTTTTGGCCCGTATGTATATTTATCTGTTCCCGCATATCTTCTAATCCATTTTTCCTTTTAACTTTTGACCGCGCACAATATATTATTTCACTTTCTTTTTGTACATTAATTCATTTCCCCCCTTTTTTATCTTAAATCTTTAACGAAAACCTCGCCGTGTATTTCACACGTTCGACGCGGGTGCACCTTGATATAACTAGCGGAGTATAGTAACCATTGAAATTGTTAATATATCATGATATCATTATACCTAGCCCACGTTGATATAGCGCTAACATGCCACGGGGCGGCGGCCGACTGAGAGCGAAGTGAACGTGAGTGTGACCACACTAACTATACCGAATTTATAATATTATAGTTTACTGTTTTATTTCACCTTCAAGGCAGCTGAAAAACGCAAAATGACCGTCACCTATGACTAAAATTGCTAATTATTTCATGGAAAAAATGTTGTTTTTTATTCTCTTTACAATTTGTAGATGACATTTTTAATGATATTTTGAAATATAAGATGAATATAGAGATATAATAAATATATGTATAATTTGTAGAGCACAAATCTATGCTAATTAAATTAATTTCGATAGGCTTCAAAAAGAAGAGGAATTTTCATTTTAAAATCATACCAAAATGTCGGTAAGTTTTTCTAAAATTATACATTTTGGATGAGAACATCAATAACAGTTTGTCGATGCAATAATTATCATTTATATGCGATGTTCCCAAGGCCGTAAGTCGTGGCGTATGCGGCGGACGCGTGCGTATGACGCTCGCGACAACTTTGCAATAAGTTTGATGATTACTTTTCATTGTACAAATGTTTTGCTGTATGTCGACCAGAAGAGTATGAGGTCATTTGCAGAAACCATATGATATGTGACGTCATAAATACACGTCCAAACTCTTTAGGTTAAGTTTAATACATTAAAATGATAACTCATTGGTTTAAGAAGACGTTTTCACGTCTTACGTACCTACGTGATACAACTTACCCTATTTTTTTATATGTAATTATGACTGACATATAAATAAAACAGTAAATTATCTATAGAGCGTTATATTTGTATTGATTTTATAAATATGTGTTGTAATATTACTAGATGATTGGCTGCGACTCGCGGTGTCACCCGCGTATGTCCCGATCCCGTTGGATATCACGACAAAATGCACCGATTTTAATTTCTGGAATGTCCTGGAAGTTTTATTAATCATATTCAAAAATCAATCAAATCATATGGAGACTCTTGTCTCTCTTCTCACGGGATCAGGGCTTACGTGGGTGAAACCGCGGACTGATTTAATTTGTGTGGACTATAATTATTAATAATTGGAATGAGCCGTGTTTTATACGTTTTAACGCTTATTTCTGATTTTATTATTAATAACTTTACAATTTAGTTATTTTGTTGTTGCTTTTCAATGACGTTTTTCTATCCAATTTTTTTAGTTCAGTTTTGATAGATGGCGTTGTGTAATTGTAAGATTGTCTGTGGTCAAGGGCAAGCCAGAATACTGGTATTCACTTTGCGTTCGTAAAAATAAGGTAGACGATGGTCTTTGTACGAGCTATAACTCGTACTCGGTATTGCGAAATGTCACCGCGCGCTGCGAAATATCCTCATCAGCATTAACCTCATTATTGTGAATTATGTAGTTCGTATCTATCATTACCGAAGTAAAGGCGCGCGAGCTCATTGCTATCGGAATAGGTTTTAATCAATTTAGCAGTGCTTGGTTTGATCTATACCAATATTATTAAGTTGAAGAGTTTGTTTGAACGCACTAATCTCAGGACCTACTGGTTCGAATTTAAAACATATTTTTGTGTTGGATAGTCCATTTATCGAGGAAGGCTGTAGGCTACTTTTTATTTTTATATTCCCACGAGATCGCGGGTGAAACCGCGGGGCGCAGCCAGTATAATTATAATTAGGTATTTGGTACTCAGTGTTGTTCTAATAGTGACAATCCATCATTTTATCAAACTATCAATTAAAAGAGATGTGGACTTCCTGGACCGTACATTCTTTTTGGCCCTTCGAGCCGGATTATTACAACTTAACTTTCAGTCGCAGACGGAAACCTTTGATCGGCTTGACCAGAGACTGTTTTATACTTACACTTGTTTTTTTTTTTACAAGAAAAAGTGATAGGAAAACAAACCCAAATCTTATGTAGGTAGCGATTATACATACAGGGTGGTCAACCTAATAATTTAGGGTTATATTTTTTGTGGAAAATGAGAAGCTTCGATCCCTGGCTATGGTAATAACTTTTCCAAAAACATTATGATTGAGTTTTAATTTTTTTCATAATTGGGCACGCAACTCCTTGAAGACAGTTACGTACCCAGCTACCTCATTTTACTGGCGTTGTATAGGCTATAACAGCTCCCAACTATACCTACTCACAATCAAACCTTAATAGGCTGGTGACTAGGTGGAGCCTTCAACTTACTCACATGGGGAGAGACTACTATCAGATGTAATTTCTAGAGTGAGAGGCTGATGATGTTATCATATATAGGATATCATTATCCTATTACAGGCACCAGTCTCTCACATAAGATTGTATACGTTTACATTTTGTACGTAGTAAGTGTATATCCTTTGTAAGATTTAAATAAGCATTTTTATTTATATATATATTTATGTCGACCGGTGAGTTAGTGTGGTGTAGTTATTGTCGCACCTCTACTGTGTAGTTGATTGTATATTATAGTAGGTTGTGTTAATATTGTGACGCGCACGACGCACGCGCGCGTGTGTGAGTGTGCACGTGTGTCGTGTAGCGATGTATCTAGAGTATATGTGTGCGTGTGTAGGTGGAGTCAGAGGAGGCGAGCTCGTCGGAGGAGGAGTCGGCGTCGTCCGGTACCGAGGTCTCCACCGACAGCGAGTTCGCGCGGGACGAGGGCCACCTCCCCGCCATCCTAGTGACGCCTGCGCCGCCCCCCGCGCCGCCCGCACCGCCCGCCTCGCGCGACTACCCCCTCTCGCGCGCACTCTCCACCGGTGGGCTGGCGACGCAACGCGCTCTCGAACTCAAGCGACGATACCTTCTCGGTGAACCGTCCCCGCCCGCCGTACGCAAGTCCGACTCCACATCACAGATAGACACGAAGTTCGCAGCTTTCACCAACAACATTACCGAGTTTCAGAAGATGTTGAACCCGGCGCCGGCGTCTGTACCACCTCCTACCGATACCACTGTCTACCACGCTAAGGTAGAACCTCACCCGATGCCGGACATCAACAAGACCGTGTCCGGTGCGGCGCCTGTCGACCTCCCCGTCAAGACCGAGCTCTCGTTAATACACGATCACATTACGGAGCGATCCGAGCCGGGTTCGGAGAGTGCCCGCCTAGAGCCCGACGACGAGGACACCGCCGGCCTCGAGTCGGACTCGTTGTCGGAACGTACCGAGAGGGAGTCGTCGCGTGCGCCCGTCCCCCGGCTCGAGGTGCACGACGACAGCGGCGAGATAGTGCACCTCGAGAGTGTCACGAGCGGCGCCGACGAGGACCCCGGCACCGGCACCAGCACCACGGTACTGCCCGTACCCACCCCCGCACCCGCCCCCGTCACTCTCGGCGAGGAGGGCTCCTCGTCCTCGCGCGAGGCTAGCACTCTCGCGCTCACTGAGAGTTCAGCCTCTTCATGGGCGGGAGAGGGGTCCGCGCTCGAGGCGGCAGGTGCCGGACGACGTGCCGCTCCCAGGCACCTCGCCAGGCCCAAGTCGGTGCGGGCCGCGGCCGACTTCGATGCCCACATATGCGGACGCACCGACCGCAACGCAGATCACGGTGATGCGGTGCGGTTCGAGAATGCATCCGACCACTTCGCGTTTGCGGACGACGGTGAGGGCGAGCCGGAGCCGGCTCCGGCCGCCAACCTCGGGTACATGGAGCTCGTCGACGACGAGTACTCGCCCGCCCGCGACCGATCTATGGACTTCATCGAACGCGCCTTCTCCGAGACTGTGTATCGACCGAGCTCGCTCCCAACACCCGCCCCCGCCCCCGCACCCACTACACCCGCGCCTTCATCCTCCCGCACCGAGATCGTGCACACTCTACCGTCGGACGCGTACCTCGATAATGATGAACTATCACCGTCTAGAACCGAAACCGAATCGAGCGAGATCACGATCGGCGACTCGAGACCGGACCGAGACGACTCCGACCAGAAGACGGAGGGTGACGCTCGCGGCGAGACGACGACGACGACGACTACGTCGGTCGGCAGCGTGCCCTCTCGCAAACCTTATCTCGGATCATTATCGCCTAGTGTAGTATCGCCGCCGCTCGCGTCACCGTCGGAGATAGCGCCGGTGGTAGCGGCTGGTAAGGTGGAAGCGGAGGCGGGTCGTATGGCGCGGCTACGACGCGAGCGCGACCACCAGACGGAGGTGGTCCGGCGGCTGGTGCTGGCACGGCTCGGTGGGGACCGCGCGCCACGGCGGCGCCCCCGCCCCATGGCCCCCGTCCCGCCGCCCGTGCCCCCGCCGCCTGCCCCCCTCGTACCCGCCGCTCCCGTCGCGCCCGTCACGCCCGCCTTCTCCGACCCGGAGCTGGCGCGCGCATCGCCCCGACGTAACACTATCATGAGAACCATATCCGTCTACATCAACAGACACCTGCATCCCAGGCACAAGGTACGTACAAAGCACAAGGTACAACTCACTCTGTTTACATTACGTACCTGAATATTTAAACGAAATAATAACAATAATAGTATATTCGATTATGCCATCGATTGCACTTCATGGAATCATTGCATTAGTACTAAATGTATAGTGTACAGAGTAGCCATAGTAACCGGGGCTGTAGTCGGTACAATATTGCTACAACCATTCACACTCGAAGATTAAAGTTTACAATATACATAGATACGTTATTTAATTATAAATCTATGTAAATAATTCTGAACTTTACTCTTCAACTGTGAACAGGGAAGTATACTTCGCTTGCTATATGATGGCTCGCTGCGCTGCGCCGGCGTCAATCGGTCGGGTTTCCCTGTACTGTAACAATAATAAACCACACTCACACACAAAGTAACCTTTACAACAGTACTAAAATTTTACAAAATACTTATAATCCACTGTATTATATGTTAAGTACGTGAGTCATCAGGGTGTCAGCCCCATCATAACAGTGGTCAATCAATGTTGCCCTCCTGTTTTTTTTCTTAACACCTCAACATTAAAAACTGCAAACGTCACGTGCCTATATGTAGATATACCTATTTATCTTTTACGTATAAATCAAGTTCAAGTGTAATACTTATATTTGTTATTTATACTAATAATATAAAGCTGAAGAATTTGTTTGTTTGAACGCGCTAATCTTTGGAACTACTGGTTCGAATTGCAAAATTATTTTTGTGTTAATAGTCCAGTCGAGGAAGGCTATACGCTATTTTGATATTCCCACGGGATGCTGCTAGTGTACTATAAAGACAACACGATCGGCGCGGCAGCGCACCGTCATATTGCGAGCTGAGTATATTTTGTAGAAGTAGGTTTTCGGTGATATCAGGTATAAGTCGGTAGACTAACAAGAGTCTAATTTTCAGTGGGCTTCGGAGCCGAACCTGTCGACGCACGTAAGCAAAGCATAGTATAATGTGTCGTGATTTGCATGACGTATTTCATCTCTTTCACACCACAAGCTCAATTTTATGTTATATTTACGAGTCATGTTGGGGGCTATTACCACGAGTCATCGCGTGGTAAGGTCGGCCTCGGTGCGCAGTTCTATGTGTGTGTTTGGACTTAGGACCTTAGAAACTAGTTACAGAACGGAACGGTTATACTTACAGAAACTACGGGCGAGGTTGTAAATATTTTTACCAATACAATGGCGGCTATTGATAGTGTTGATCTTATATTTTTAATGTTTTACTAAATTGTTAAAAACGTTTTACTAAACAGCCACAGCACAAAAATTTAGGTCAAAAATGGCATATCGGTCGATGTTGTTGTAAAAATGTGAGAATAGGGCGTCTCCTTTAATTGTTTTTCCTAATCGGTTCGGACACGGTTATCCCGTCATTGGCACACAAATCAAACGTACATATTAACATGTTAACGCACACATACAACCGCGCATCAACCAACATGATTTGAAATATCTATACTTATCGGTGTCTCGCTCGCTCGCTTCTCGATTGATTTATGTAGCGGTGTGTTTTATCTCATACCATAAATGATTAACTACGGTTCTTATAACAAGTTGTGAGTCTTCACATCATCTTATTTATGTATTATATATTTATGCAAATGCATCACTGCATTTGCCTATTGAATAAAAAATTTTGACTTTCATATTATATACAGATATTTGTACCTGGTTCTGAGTGTTTCTGTATTTACAAAAGTATTTCAGTATTCTGCCTTGCCACCATAACACAAGCCACGTTGCTGAATTTGAGTTTAGATGGCGCCTATTTGAGCTCACAACTAGTAACTGTATGATTAATTATTTTCTATGGAGACAGAACACACTCGACTACCATCTTTTGCATCTGGTCTCTAGCGATGTTATTCAAATCTCGACTTTATGGTCAGGATATAAGGCTAAGTTATCGCTGTGCATGCGGCGGCGCTTATGCCTTCAAAGCAAGGCTTACGCAATACGCATGTATTGTCAACACCTAATGTTGTAGTGTCTGTCATTCATTACCCCCTTATTCATAAACATTAAAATTTGATGACCCTTATTTAGTTGAAATGTATTTTGTCACGTTTGCACTTTGATAGATGACAGGACAAAAGTGAGCGGAAGTGACAAAAATGAACGGGTCGCGGAACACGCGTTTGATATGAAGTCCCTATATATTATGTGGAAGATTCGTTTCTCTGTTCAAGTCGTATGCAATAATGTCAGATAACTAGACTTTTTTAAGCTATTGCATAGCTTTTATCGCGGACTTTGAGCGCGGCGACCGAATCAAGAAATTCCGCAACGAAAATAAAACCTAACACCCCCCACTCCACCTATACCATGTAGTTCGCTATGCAATAGCTTTACCGCGGCAGTCCCCGAGTGCCACACGTTTTTTTATAACTAGATGGCGCCACAGGTAAAATTAGATCCCTTTAAAACCAACTACACAAAACACCACCTTTAGCGCAAGCATTGTGTTTTTATGGAATTATAGGGTTAAACATAGATTTTTGAAATATACAAGATCTGTTTGTAAATCCAGTCCTTGGTTTTAATAATTCAAACCTTTACAGGTTTACGATTTATTTTTTCGTCTTAAACTGGATTGAACCGGTTTTTTTCTGGAATATCTCCCGTCGCAAACCCGTGATAAGGAACTTCGTTCCAAACATATATTTGAACTAAGGAAGGCAGGAAATGTTTATGAAAAAGGGCGTTAAAGATTATGCTTATACAGGTTAATTGAGTGGGTCAATAAAGGGCGGGTCTCAGAACCGCTGTAGCTACGAGAAAATGTCCTTAGTAGGTTTTTCCGTATTTAAAAAAAATAGTACAGTTCTCGTAGCTATAGCTATTGTGACCGTACCACACTTGACCGTCTCGTATACCTAACTATTCCACGACCGCTCGTTATGTACAGATATAATTGTTTCTTAGAGTTATGCTTCTTGTTCGCGCCACTTATGTGTCTCAATGCTTATATATACCTTCTAGTAGTTGCAGCACGAAATTATATCTTTTTACTTCAATTTAAATGCTGTAACTACCTAAATGTAGATACAATGGAGTTTGCTTACAGGATTAATCTCGCACCATATTTTGACGCCGCACAAACTTCATTTTGTTAGATGCGGTTGAAGTTCGTGGTGATTCAGTCCTGCTAGCAAATAAACAGCGTTATATACAATGTGTAAAAGCTTCGGTAATTTCTAAAGGGAGTATATTCCACTCGTCTATACATAATATAACCTTGAAATGTTTACCCTCGCCGTTCCACATTGTATACAACATTTAATGAGTGGTCCGGTGCCTTAAGTTGAAATTAAACAGCAGGAGCCAGTTTCGCGCGTAAACATCGTGCACAAATCGACGGGGGCTTTACAAGAGATGCCACAGGAGGCGCCCCCTGTGCCCCCTCCACCCGCCGGTTACTGCCTACCCCCTGAGAAGGCTCGCTATCGGCCCGTCACACCCTCTAAGCCTACCAACACTTTACAAATGCCAGGTACCTAACATACATATTTACTACATAGTTACAATGTCACATCACTGACTTTACTATGTTTCACTGGAATTGACAAAACGATAATTTTATATAAATTGATTTTTTTTAAATATCATGTTTCTCGGAGTATATACCACCACCTACCACCTATCTAATAATTTCTGACTTATAAAATATGAAAAGAAATGATATAAGTAAAAGAGATTCAATCTGGTCCACAAGTGACTGCAAATAACGTAGGTATTTAGTAAATAAGTAAAATAGAATAAAGTAGCAATTTTTGCGAGCCATGGGCAGCAAGGGCAACAACATTTGACACGTGCGCGGGTGCACCCCGCGCTCGATGGTTCGGTGCGAACTTTTTCTACGTTTTGTCATCTCCAATGGAACTTAAGACGAATTTTATAAACTCAATAAAAAATCTTATATACTGTGTTTTTGTATAAGTTCTGATGAATTACTGAGAGCCCTAATTTTAATATCGTTTATAATAAATCTGCCTTAATTCATTCAAATCGCAATAGTCATTTGCATGCCATTTTTCAATCTACATCGTAACGTTATACGACTAAAGGTATTTATAAATGTACTTTTATTTATAAATGTACTTTTTGGCATCTTACAATACCGTTATTATTGCTGCCTAGCATTTTGACCATTTGTTAATTTGTTCATTACCATTTTGTCCGAAAGCAGATTACAGACCTAGAGCTGTGAGTTGTGACTTCACGTGTCTTGCACATTTAGCGAGCGTAACATAATTACAAATGTGGAAGCAAAAACTATTTAAGCGATTACTATATAACTACGAAAGCTGAGTACCTAGATTAACACATAAGCTAATTTATATCACGATATTTTCACGGAATCTGGACAAACGTTCTATACGTAGAAAATATACTTTTTCAAATATAATAAAGTAGAGACATGTCGCGACCTAATAGTCTGTACCCTGCGTTCGGAGACAAAGAAACATTGTTCATATTTCATGTATTATTGTCTTTCAATGTTTTCATAAACCACGGCATGAATATCGAGCTCGTATTGTAGTCGTCGTGACGTCGTCTAGTGATATATGAACTCACCTTGGCTCGGTTAGCCTATAGACCAATAGATGTGTGGGTGTGTGTGTTGGTCACAAGGCACCCGTTGCGGGTGATGGCGCACGCTAAACACGTAGCTAACGTGGTGGGCGTGTATAACGTGTGTCGTCGCCGTATAAGGCAGAGCCAAGATGTCTTCAAATAGGTGACGTGGCGGCGGCGCTGCGTCGCGCGAGGGACGTTGCACGACGATTGGAGCAGAGTAACGCGCGAGACTTCTATACCGCACAACCCGTCGACAGACCCGCGCTACGGCTCGCCAAGCTCGAGAGGAGGCTTTCCAGACCGCTCTCCGGTAAGGAGGAACGGTCCATCTATCTATACCATACCACTCCTATAAATATTATGAAAGAGGATATAGTTAATCTAACTTCTTCGTTAAAGGTTACTTCTAACAAAAAGGTTAGATCAACTACGGGGCTCGTTCGGACGAGTTCAAGTCTCGTCGTGGTACGTTTCAATACCTCACACTATCAGAGCAAGATTTGCGGTATCATATCAGTATTTAGTCATTAGTCATTCATATCATAGAAAGTAAAGACAAATTCATTACAAATACATGTTGCTTTAATTAATTAATTTTCATTCATTTGCATTTGACTGCTTTTTTATTTAGTTTATGCATGTTTGGTACTAAATAAAGTGAATAAGGTGACCCTGAAGCTATTATCTATATTAGGGCCATAGACCATGTTTTTTTTGTTTACCAAATTTTGTTGATAAAGGGACGTGTATCGTATAAACTTGTCGAGCACCTGTACCACCGTCTCACCTTAGTCGGCCGTGTCCAGAGCCGCAGGTTTGATGACGATGTCTGCCTTCACCGTGTACTTATATAAGAGTAATGTGTAATGTTAGCAATATATAATAATATGATTGTGTTAATACATAATAGCTGAGCAACAAGCGGCTGCTGTGGCGGAGTTGGTGCAAGTGACGGCGGCGCGTGAGGCACACCAGGCTCTCATGAACGCTGACAGGTATCTACTAAACTGTTATAGTTAGCGGGAAATTATAAATGGGGTTGCGTGCCCGATTTTGACAAAAACTTAAAGTGCATCCATTACCCTAGGCAGAAATCGATCTTTACTTAAACATATTTTTTCCGTACCATTGTATTCTGTTTTAACCCCCGACGCAAAAAGAAACGGAAAAACCCCAAAAAAAATGTTGTATATCAGACGAGGCTGTATAGGTTAAAGGTCTTTTGCCTGGCCTTTCGGAAGTATAATTAACAAAAAAACATTGCCTACAAAAATAGTAAACATAGACTTATCACAAATATTTTATTAATTATTATTTTCTTTTTTTTTTTCAAGTATTTTTTTATTCGTTTTGTGATAAAAAAAACGTCGTACGATACACGTGTGGATATTGATCATACCATCTCGGCTTTGGACGTAACCAAACCACCTCTATGTAATGATCAATTTACTAGACATACATATATCGTAATGTACTATTATCGTCTCGATAATATAGCTTTCTATCTGTAAAATAAGTATTCAATTCATTCGTTTTATTAGCTCTGAAGATTTCCTCTTCCGAACATCCATTTTCACAACTCTGTAATTTTTGTGTAGGAGATTGAAATAAGATTCTTTTTATTATCTTTTTAAATATTTGGAACTTATATCACTAAGTGAACATGTCAGTTAAGATATTTTTGGATTATAGATTTATAAAATTATTATTTTATTTTTATTTTAGAAGACGAAGCGCGGCTAGTGGAGGCAATTAGATCACCGTGTAACTTCCAGTTGGAATCTCGTCACGCACGCAAGTACGTGCTTATTGTACTTTGCTGCACGAAGTGTTCATGTCTAAGACACGAATGACAATGCTAATTGTCCTCATGCACGACAAATTCGTGCTTATTGTTCTAACGCACGAATAATACGTGCTCATTATTATATAGCACGATAAGTACGTGCTAATTGTTCTTCGCTGCAGGAAGTGTTTGTGTCCAACGCACGACAAATACGTGCTAACTGTCCTAACGCACGACAAGTGCGTGCAGATTGTTCTCCGCTGCAACGAAGTGTTCGTGGCCATTGCACGACAAGTACGTACCAATATGTATCGCAGGGTTACAACGCATGGAACGTCTTATAAAACATATCTTCCATTGATAATTAAGCTTTTTACAGTCTCATCAAAATTAATTATTTTTGGGGAAAAAGAGGACGTTGTAAAAAGCCTAATTAGGCTATTACGTTAGATACCAATCTTTGGTAACAGAATAATGCGTTTATTCTCCATAAATTACGTATTTTATATGGCAACTACATATAAAAAGCTACAAATATAATGATCTAAAGTTATTTCTTGAAAAGTATACCAGTATAGTTGCTTAGTTTAGACGTCGAGATGGCGCTGTGTACAATTTGGTACAATATTTGAATGTTGAGCGTCTCCAGTCGGTCTAATGTAGTTTTAGCTTTATTTTGTGATGTTTCCATGGAGGACGAAATAACATTATTCTCGTATGGTTTAAGTGATGAGAGCTTTATAGTGTTGTCGGGTTTCGAAGACTCGCCGCCGTCGACTGTCACAAACGTTAGACCACGTCTATAGGCCGGATTATATTCTACCAGTGTTGCTAGTTCTGCGGCTAAACTACGTATTAAACCAATGATAAATCTTTATTTGTACCAATCGTATCCAAATCTGAACTTCTCTTTTGTATCAATCTTTAACATAATCTTTTTGTACTAATTCTAACGTATTCTTACCTAATATTTAGTTGTTGAATTATCGATAATTTGATTTATTATAATATAATCGATGGCAATTGTGAGTTTTCGAGTCAATTGTTGTCAATGAGATGGTGCTGGCATCTATCTAGGCATAATGTTATTCTTTTTGAAGTGAAAACTTCTTATGGCGCGTTGGGCACTTTTGTGGGTGAGCATTTTCAGCCGTTCTCGCGACAGATGAGATTTTATTTGTGTTAGTCTTTTTGTTTAACTTATACTGCCATCTATTACACAAATTGAGAAACTTAGTTTCTAGAAAGACCGCTATTCGAATGTAGATGGCGCTGATTTAAATTTTTTACAGCTATCTAGCTAATAAAAAATAAACTATATTTGTTTAAGTGAGTGCTAATAGATGGCAGTAGCAGATCGTTTCAAGAAATATTCTATGAGAAATAACAAGTTTATTGTTTTCACTTCTGCCTGCACTCCCGGAGTGCGCTGTTTTTTTTTTCTTTAAGTGAGCCTCATTCAGAATCGCATATTATTATTTACCTAAAAATAATTTAGTTTATTATCGATTGGTTTCTTACGTATTTCGGCCCTAGGCTTGAATACTAGTATGGCGTCACCCGGCTCTACCTGTACCGTCGTATGTGCTAGATATGCCAAATGTAAAACATGGATAATATTGTATGTATAATATGTATATTCGATGTAAATTTAGAGTATATTATAAACTTAGTTAGGGGCTTCTTAGACGTTAATAGGCGAATTTGATAAAGAATACCATATTTTACGGTCAAATCATAATTGTATTGTTGTACGATTTGATCGTTGGTTGACTTTTATTTACTCAAAGATATTCATGTTTCGTATATTATGTTGTTGTATACATTTATAGGTAGAATTGCGAAAGATGGCCCCCGGCGGAAAGTGGAAGGGGTATGCGCAGAATTCAATTTTTAGGTTCGTTTGGCGGGGGGGCAGGAGGGAAGGGAGGGTCAGTTGCTCCCATCATCGCTCTCTGTTCCGCACACCCGTCTCTAGCCGCGCTCTGTTCCGCTCCCGCACGTCTTTAGTCGTCGAGTACTGTCGCGCACAAAAAACCCACACACACACCTAACTTTGCCTAAGTCTAAATAAAAAAATTGGATAGCCTAATGCATTAAAATTCAATGTGATTTTGTTTTGGTGCAATACATTGCCTAAGTTTTTCGGGTTGGGCAAAATATTAAGCGGCGGCGGTAAAGTATGACGATTTGGCTTTAGTAATTCTGTCCGCGACATGCGCAAACCATCCCCACAAATATCCGCTAGGGACCATGATTCGTTGGTCTACCTATAATTTACTTCATGTAAGTATTGCTTTACTTTACCTACAATGCGATTGGAATACCAATAGGTCGAGGTTAGCGCCTTGTCGTGACGTAACAGGTGAAAACCAACTTCACACGATACGCGTCTCATACGGTACAATACAACCGGACTGAAGTTAGGTTTGCTGCTGTAACGTCATTATCATGGAGCTAGACCTTTACTGTTGTAAATTAAAATCAATCTGTAATACAATATGTATTGTTGTCATGTTATCTGAAAAGGTCCTAGGCATACAACATTTCTGTTTTTAACTTTTGGAAACAATGAACAAATTTATCCTTAAGATAAATAACCTCTAACAAACAGTTGATTGTTTCAATAAGCATAACCGCGATATTTTTGAAAAAGTTGGTAATTTTAAAAAGTTGTATGTCTAGAACAACCTCCTTTATGTGACATCACAACTTACAAAACACATCGTGTTATATTATATTGCCTTATTATTCAATTATTACACCTAAGTATTACCTGAATATTATTGTATATTGTTCAACTAGGTGTGTCCTGCGGTTTCTGACACATTAGTCGTTATCAATTCAATCTGAGATAAAATAATGTAGTTTTCTTTCAACAGTAAATTTCTATAGAAGTTTTATTAGGGGAAAATAATAATTTATTTACATACTTACCTAGATTCAGTAGTTGATTGATATTTTACAATTAAATGTCATTAAATCAATAATCGGACAACAGGAAACCTAACTTCAGACTGGTGTATTGCAACGAATGAGACTAGAATGAAGTTAGGTTTGTACCTGTGACGTCACAACATGGCGGCCGGTCTGTCCTATTCGCAATTGAAACCTAACTTCAGACTAGTTGTATTGCACAGACTGAAGTTAGTTATGTACCTTTGACGTCACAACATGGCGCTAGGCCTATTATTCATTTAATGGCATATTATGGTAAAACTTTAGACGTGTGTTTGTAGTAGGTAACCTTTGGTATTAATTACTGAGCCGATTTATTTGAAACTTGCTATAAGGTTGCATGGAATAAATAAATAAATATTTCAGGACATATTACACATCGCCATCCAGCCCCAAGCTAAGCAACTTAATGCTTGTGTTATGGGTGCCAGATAACGGATAAACTACTTATATACTTTTTTTTTTTTCTGAATCCTGGGTAACAAAGGCTTTTTTATCTTCGGTACTTCTTCTAACCGCTTATACTACTTCTACTTACTTATACAGGGTAATTGGTAACTATACTAGCAAGCCGTTGAGGGCTACTTCATGGCTAGCTTGTATAACCCTGTATTTTTCTATGATAACAGTTATATTCTCATTTAAGTAATATTTGACAAATTAAATTGTATAGGTACCAGCAGAGCCACGCGGTTTTGTACGCGTAAGTTTCGAGATAATAAGTAGCCTATGTTACTCCCAGGTTTCTTTACTATTAAAGTTCTATTTAAATCAGTCCAGTAGTTTCAGAGTTTATCCATGACAAACAAACGAAGAAACAGTATAGTGTATCAGCATTTCGCAGTTTTACAAAGCTGTGTCGTCCCAAACAACACAAAATGTCTGTTCTGTGTTTAAGGAGAACCCTGTAAATACCCCTTAGAACCCTGTAAATACCCCCTCGGATGTTACACAAAACGATTTTTTTTAAGTTTGGTAAAACTACCCTAATTTACCAAGTATGGGAACATTTTATAATGTGACATTACCATTATTAGTCTAATGGCCATTAATAGTGTCGCCATATCTTGAAAATTCCTTAAAGTTTCAGTTAATTAGGGTAATTCACTCAAAATAAAATTAAAATATATGTTAATTTTTTTATTAAAGTCCTGCCAGTATCTAAGAGGTATGAATCTACAGGTTCAGTAACACACTGTTTATAGAAAAAAAAATAGTATATTTATATAAATAAGTAGGTAGATTAGTGTACATTCTATAGGTAAATATATATATTTTTTATATGCAGATTGAATGGTGGAGTGTGCGCCGGATAAGATTGTCCGTACTAATCGATAATGTTTACATTTTTGTCGTTTACTTTAGTGATGCTTTTGTGAGGTGTTGCTTTTATTCGTTCTGTTTTAGTATTTGTCATCGTCAAGCTTAAAGTAATTGATAATAAATACAAACAAAACATTGTTTATTGACGTGACAACGTCTTATAAATTGGTTTGCCGGGTGACACTTCAAGAAACTGCGTTACGCTCCGCTGACGTTATGCGCTCACAATGAGAGCGAGTGAGAGGCACGCGGGCATGGTTAGCCCGTCCCTTCCACTCGAGCACAGTTGTTGTCACGTAAAACTTTCGCCCGTATACCGACTTTACAGGCAACCAGTTTTTTTTTTAAAATGTTACTTTAGGTAACTCGATCTATACTAGGACTACAAATAGTATTTAAAAAGACTCCGACACCGACGATAAGATTCAACTAATGTTATGGGTGTATCTATTTTCACAATAAATAAATATGTAAGTATTAAAAGTATACGCCACCAATAGCGCGTTCTCTCATCTGGCACACACTGTAATGGAGTTATAACTTGAAATTACCGGAGAATATAGGAATTAAACTATAATTACACTAAATATAGTTTTCGGTTTAAAACATAAAGCTCAAAATATTTAAAAAAAAATTAAAAACTTGTAAATCCTGAATATCTTGTTTTTTTATACTTAAAAAACTGGAGAATATAAAGGCATAATAAAATCGAACCGGAAACAGTCTGATAGACAGACATACAACATTGTTCGATAGTATTTGTAAATGCAAATATAATGGGAACATACAAAATTGCTTGCGTTTTGTTTTCACAGTATTCTCCGTACGCTTCGATACAAATAAGGTCATTGACACGACTGAGTTACTCTGTTTCACTGGAGATTACAACACTAAGATAAAGTTTTCGACAATATTTGCGGTTCTTAAACAGCAAAACCACATTTGACATAAATTATGTGCCGCGGACGGTGCAATTTTTTCCTTTAATGAATTTATTATTTTTAACTACTCTCGGCATTTATACAATTCAATGATTTTGTTTTTTCAATTCGTAAAATAAACTAAGTCTAATACACCGGCGTAGTTAGCCGCGTAACACAAGTCGGTAAGTGCATCTACATGGTACACAGAAGGAATCTCTTGTTCTTTGATAAAATTTCTAAAAAACCTTATATCCAGTGAAACTAAGAACTCAATGTAAGGACCCATAAAGTCGACTTAGGGCTTAGATTTGGTCCATTCACGATATTGTATCGAAAATGTATGGACAAGTCTAGATTTAACCAAATCGACATTTGCCTATTAGGCATACATACACCTTTTGTTGTAAAATCTTCTTCAAACTGAACCCTTTATTATTATATAAATTAGTATTTATGTAAAGGCGGAGGTGTCCGCCAAACGTTAAATGCCCGCTATCTATACCTAATTATTGCATAAAACATTATTTTTATATAGAGAAAAAATCTATTGTAGGTAAAATCTTTACGTACCTCCGTAAAGATTCTTTGGGATAATATTAAGATGAACATTCTTTTGCTTTTAGAACCCTTATCCAAACAATCAAACAAATAAACAAATAATGTTTTTAAATACAATTTGGATATAGTAGGTACTTATCTGAATACTTCGTAACAATCAAGAATTTTCTTTTTAAAAATTATACAAAAATGTCTATAATGTATCTCCTCCACCTTCAAGTTAAATAGAAAAAAATTGATTTAAAAATATATACTTACCTATTTAATTATAGTTTTGACGACTGGCATTTTGCATTTGGCGGCTACCCCCTCCCCCTGCCTAAGGAAATATTAAATCTGATCAAAATATTATCTAAGGTTATTCGTGAGACAATTTACATAAACGAATATGTTATAATTTGGGCTCTTATTAAGTGTTAGTACCCAAATACTTTCTCAAACCATCATCACCATGTAAACAACTTGTCGTTGAATATATCAACTTAATGTTTTTTATGTCAAAATATGCGTTTATAAAGTTAATTTGAATATTTCGGTGAACGACTGAATTGTCGATCGAATGTAGGGCCATCTTTCGCGGAATAACGCGGATATTCGCGGTCTAATTCGTATTTGATAAGCTTTAATTTTGTTACTCTGTGCTATTTGCTATTGCTACCTTTATAACGACATGTCTCGTGTGAATTTATATACAAAACTTTCTTAAGAGGGTTACATACCGCTTGCTTAGCCATACAAAAGAAACGGCTCTTTTCTACCCTTAACATTGCCCGAATATGAATTTTTGTTTAAGTAAATCATTATAGATAAAACTTGTATTTTTTTAATTACTTAAAGGTTTCATTGACATACTTTTTTAAAATTATAAAACATGTAAGCTTAACTAAAGCTTAACTAAAATCAAGCAATTGACATGATTTATATAACATATTTGTTGCAATTTAAGGGATGAAAACAGTTATTACCCCGAAACGAAAATTCCATCAAAAAATTGAATAGGTATGTGATCCACTTAAATCAATCGGAATCAATGAATGCTGATGATATATCGCACGTTACCACCGAGTTACTAAACGTTCTACCAGAGATGACAAGATGAAGAAAATACCTCAGACTCAGTGCTCGCACGCATGGGTTCCTTTTTTACCTTTTGAGGGAAAGTACGGAACCCTTAAAAAAAGCGAAGCGGAGCGGAGTTTAACTAACCTACTAACAATTAGATTTGTTTCCTTACAATCGTTACAAGTTACAACGTATTAATCAAGTCCGTTACATTTGGTTTTTGCAAGTGTCTCTCTTCTGACTGAATGACGTTTCATAGCAAAACCAACAAGACCCGAGAGAGAATTACTGTCGGTTCGGTGTTAGTTTTACCTACCTCTTGTCATCTCTAGCGGAACATTGTAACTCGGTGCATGACAAATCATTTTGACATATTTTTTTTATACTTATTTTAAGTATCTTGTTTTGGCCAAATATTATAAATATACTTACACTTTACGTAGTTTTTTTTTGTATTTAAGTGCTTGTAAAATTGAGTTAAGCTTTTATACATATAATTTATTTGTTGTAAACATACATGTTGAGATAAAACTTAATTAATTGTTCAACACAAAGCGACGTACCTCCTTTTTGTATCCATAAGTGATTTCGAAAATTAATAAATAAATGTTTAAAATATTGTTTTTATTCATTTACTACCTACTCTAATTATTAATCCACGATCAACTACATAATATCATAAATGTGAAATAAGCTTGTTATACCTTCACGCAAAAACTATATTAATCGATTGCGATGAAACGTGGTATGTATGTACCTACCCTACACACACTGTGCAAGGAGTTTAGTGGAATTATGTACCTACCCAACTTTAGTGGTAATAAGCGCATCAGTTTACCACAATATGTGATAGACCGTACCCCAATATATTGATAGCTATTTCGTGGATATGCTTACAAACGATGATAATGTTATTATCATCTTTAAATAAAACTTTCTTACAAATACTACACACAACAAGATTCTGCGACAGGCATTTTGCTTTTGTATCTTGGGTATATTTTACATAATAAAACAATTGTTACAGATTTGTAAAATTTACGAATAGGTAATCTTTGCATAAAGCTTTGTATTTCGTTTTTTTTTTAAATTAAAAACATTCTTGTTTCGCTGAAGCTATTGAAGCTCTTTTACGATAACTTGCTGTAGGTACAGTTTTTTCCGTCACTATCAAAAAGAAATTGCTTGTTTTTTTTAAAAATCAAACTTGACGTTTGAAGCCACCTGCGTTTGAAACTCAGTTTCAGGCAGAAAAAAATCCTTTGATTTTTAAACCGCTCGCGCTGCTGAACCGAACGTTTGATCTGAAACTTTGACACATTGACACAAAAATAACTGAATATGAAACTGTTCCACCCGGTGTCGGGAGTAATGATGGACACCCGATACCTACACCTCAAAGTAACCTAGATAGATTGTTTTTTCCTAATTTTAACCAGGGGCAGGGGCGTATTTACAATGTATGGAGTTAGAGCAAATGTCAGGGGCGACAGGCTGCGAGGGAGCGGCGCAGTCTGCTTCAGCCTCGACCGCCACAGCTTTTGTCTTCGATCGGATAGAAGGACGAATAGGGTCAACGTAACGAAATAACGCAAGGCGGGTGGACGGGAGAGCGGTTGCGGCGAGCGCGGACTACTGAGGTCTTATAGAGGGTCTTATGAATAGAGGCGCTGCGCTCTTAGTACTTACCTACGCCCCTCCGACTTTTCCAAAATGCTGATCTGTGCGTTTCAAGGCAATTCTCATTTGTACATTAACTACAATCTGTCATGGATATGTCTTGGTTTACTTATTTGAAAACAAAAGCCTTCATTTTATGTTATTGAACCGTGTTTATTATATATTTAAAATTCACATTTTGTATCAATTAACAAGAGCTCTTATTTTCTACATTATAGCCGTAGCCATCTTTTTCCGTCTGGTGTTGCCAGTGTACAACACTTAAAAACTACTGTCGGGGAGTTGCCTGTTACTTAAATTTAAAAGGTACATATTCTACTCACGACATCCTCCCCACACGGAAAATAGTTAACATATTTTCAATAATACATTTTAATGTCAAGATCAAAACGTTCTGATACCTTTACAGAACGGTCTTTATAAAATTACATAGTCTAGCTACATTATTGTAGCACATCAATATTAAATATTCTTACTTAGTATAATAATTAGTTATTTACTATAAAAACTGACTTAACAGAATGTTAAGCTATGTTCTATACGTTACAATGTGTAAACCTGTCAATTACTTCTAAATTAAATAAGTTTTAAACATATTTCATACGAATTATCTGTCCTAGTCAATTAATAAATATCAAATCTTAAGTTATCAAATTCAAAACAATTGTTATTTCAATATCATATGGTTTACAAAAATACAAGTATATATAGAATACCATAATGCAATTCAAATTTTAATTACTGTCACTTTAGTTACCTACTTATAATCTAAAGACGAAAATTATGGTTGGCTCTTAAACTTACATAAAGAATTCGATTTTACACATAACTGACGTTAACCAAATTAGTCTAGAAAACGATGCGGCATTTTAACAAGTCTACCATGTCTAGTAGTCACAGGAGGGATCTGTGCATCGTCGTATCGGTCCGATTCCACACATGTGTCTGTACCAGTGTCCCTGGTCAAATTAGAATCAGACTTACCTTTATCTTTATGTAGTCTATGCCACTCATCGGTGACTGTGGTCAACTCTAAAGGATATAGCCTTTGTACCGCTCTTACCAATTCTCCAGTAGCTGTCTGCAGTTTCGCGACTCTGCTGTGACCGTCAGCACCTGTAAACAGTTCTCTAATAATACCTAAAGGCCAGAATAACCGACTAGACTCGGTCTCAATAAGAACTATGTCATTTACTTTAGGAAACCTTGGTTTACATCTGTCTTTACTACATATTAAAGCTAAATATTCGTTTCTAAAACGCTGTCTAAAGTCATTACGTAATTTCTGCAAATAGTTCAAACGTACATTTAGATTTGTAGTATCTATTTGGTCTAAATCAGGTGTATCTGTACTTGTCAAAGGTTGCAAAAACATCATTGGCGTGAGAGGTTTCAAAGAATCGTCGGCTGTCACCACATACGTCAAGGGGCGGTTATTAATAACTGCTTCGCAATCACACAGCAGTGTAGACAACTCTATATATGTAACAGATTGTTTACCTAAAATTCTGCGCAACATTTCCTTCACTACCTTGATGAGTCTCTCCCACCATCCTCCCCACCACGGAGCTCGAGGCGGAATCAGCCTCCATATTATAGGCGGAAGGGCGGCGGCTGTCGCTGCTTCTATTTCTGTCCAATTGACTTCCTTGAGATAATTTGAGCAGCCTTGAAAATTACCTCCGTTATCTGTATAGATGACATTAATTCGACCTCTTCGAGCAATGAAACGACGTAGAGCCATCAGCATGCTGCTAGTTCCAAGCGATTCCACTAGTTCCAGGTGTACTGCTCTATAGGTCGCACATGTGAACAGTACTATCCAGCATTTACTCTGGTCTCGAAGATAGAGCGGTCCGGCTAGATCTATTCCTGTTACCTGGAATGCTGCTGTTGCTTCAATTCTGCCAGTAGGTAATGGAGCTTCTGGGACTTCGTAGTGCTTGCTCTTGCTTCTTTTACAAATGACACATCTCAAAACAACACCCTTGACGAGACGTCTTATGTTCAAAACCCAGAAATCATTTCTGATATTTGACAATAAGAACTGTGTCCCGGCATGACTGAGTCTCTCGTGTCTCTGTCTTACGAGTCTCTGCACTATCTCGTTTTTCCCAGACAACAATATTGGCTTCACAAAGTTCTTATCTTCTTGGCTTAGCTCTAGTCTTGTATTCACCCTGAGTATCCCTTCATCATCTATGCTTGTGTTTAAATTATTTGGTATTTTTCCTTGTATGAAATTCTCTCTCTGTAGTAATTTAAATAATGACTTTTCTGCATTGATATATTCATCATTTGTTATGTCATTCTGTTGTACATTAAATTTCTTTCTAACTTTACTATTAAAACGTAAAATCCATGCTACGAGTCTAACAATTTTGTTATATTTAGAAAAATACATTAATCTTCTACTGAATGGCTCTACTGTGACATCTGTATTAACTACGACGCTACGACTTTGCTCTTCCAGCACCAATTCTTCATTGCAATCTCCTACCTTTGATTTTGGCCAATCTTCTATGTTGCATTTTAGCCAATCTGGCCCTTCATGCCATTTACTCTCCAGTAGCTTTGCTGCAGAGCATCCTCGTGATGGTAGGTCTGCCGGGTTGCTTTCGCCAGGTAAATGGTGCCAATCGTTGCGATCTGTAGTTGAACATATCTCTTTGACTCTATTTGAGACAAAAGTTTTCCACTGTGTTTGTCTCTTTATCCATGCCAGTGTCACAGCCGAATCAGTCCAAAAATATACTCTGTAATACTTACAGTTCGCTAGCAATCCAGATTCTATAACTTCTTTGTATAACCGAGAAGCAATCAGTGCCCCCATGAGCTCTAATCTCGGTAGTGACATCTTCTTATTAGCTGGAGCTACTCTGTTCTTTGCTAAAACTAGCTGCACATAAACTTTTTCATTATGTTCTACTCTCAAATAAATACAGCTTGCATATGAATTTTGACTTGCATCACAAAATACATGAAGACTGGTTTCACATTTCTCCACTGGAACAGGTGTCATACATCTTGGTACACAATATTTGTTGATCATATGTGCTGTCTTTAACCACTTTTTAAATTCCTGGGTGAGTTCAATGGGTATTTCTTTATCCCAGTTTATTTTTTGTTCCCATACCTTCTGCATAATAAGTTTAGGTATTAATGTTACTGGGCAAACAAATCCAAGTGGGTCAAACACATGTTGTACTATTGACATCACATTTCTTTTCGTTATTTTCTCTGGTATAGTCTCATTTATGTTCATGTTGCAATGAAGACTGTCCTCCAACGTGTTCCAAGTCAATCCCAGCACGGAGACTGTAACTGTATTATCTATTCTATGCGGCGCTGTCACCCATCCTCGCAAATCAAATTTACCATTACTCATGATGGCTTTTGATTCTGTAATAAAGGTCTTTAGCTCATTAATTGTGTCAAAACTAGTCACACAATTATCGACATAGAATGATTCTTTTAATTTATCTGCAGTTTTCTTACAGGCCCCTGTGCATTTTTCCAAGTGATGCTTTATGGTTGCACTCAACAAAAATGGGCTACATGTAATTCCAAAAACTACCCTTTTGTGTCTTAATGTCACTATCTTATCGCACATCTCTATATTTTCATACCATAAAAATTTCAAATAGTCTCTGTCTCTCTCTGTGATGGATATTTGCAAAAATGCTTGCCTAATGTCAGAGACCACCCCAAAAGTACCTTTCCTAAACTGTATTAATAACTTTGGTAGCAATTCTATCATATTGACACCTTTATTAATACAGTCATTCAGTGACCATCCATTCCTGTCTTTAGTAGATGCGTTGAAGACTGGACGTACTTTGGTCGTTGTACTAGAGGGTTTAATGACGATCTGATGTGGTAAATAGTGACCCATATCTGTTCTGTTCTCAGTAACCTCCTCAATGATTCCATCCTTCTTCCAATCTTGAAGGACCTTATTATAACTATTGAGGTTACCTGTCGACTTCAATTTTCTTGTAGTCGTCTCCAGCCTTTTACATGCAACTTCATAGTTTGTGTGTAGCTCTGGACGCCCTTCTTTCCATACCAGCGGGACTTCGTAACGGCCTTGCGCATTCACTGAAATGTTATTATTGAACACACTTAAAATTTCTGTTTCCATTTCTCTATTAATCCGCTTTTCATAGGGTTCCTTTATTCCTAATAGCTCCACACTCCACAAATCAGAAAGATTTGCTTTTGAAAAGCATGAAACATTCATAGTGCTGGTCGTGGTTTGTATTTCTATTGGGCCCTGTATAGTCCATCCTAAATTGGTGTTAACAGCCATCAAGTTGTTATCTAAATATACCAATCTATCTGTAATGATGGACCCTAGGTAATCTGACCCAATCAAGAGACCTATTTCAGTGTCTGCAAAATTATTATCACTGATCTTTATATTCATGTCTCGCAATTTTTCTAATATAGTCACATTCTGAAGTTTTGGTAGGTGTCCACACAAATTATCCTGCTGCAATGCATTGATCTTAATAAAAAATGAGTTGTCTACACTACTCACCGGTAACTCAAAGCATTCATATACCTCAACAGGTCTTCTTTCACCTCCAAATAATATGTGACTCATACTCTCTGTGCCAGTCGACTGCAGCCCCAATTTCTTGACAACTGCAGCTTTAACATATGACCTCTGTGATCCGCTGTCTAGCAGTGCTCTCACTGCCTCAACCTTACCTCCATGGGCAATGTTGACAATCAGCGTCTGTAAAAGAGTCATAGTATTATTTCTGGCACAAACTAAAACATTTTCAGACGTCTTACAGCTCTGTTTCTTATGAATTTCAGGACACATTATAACTAAATGTTTCTTCTGACAATTTAAACACTTAATGAAAGATCTGCACTTAGCAGCAGTGTGGCCAGGTCTTAAACATAAATAGCAACAACCTTGCCTTTTAATTGCTTTTGTTTTCTCCTCCAATGACATTTTATTACCCTTACTACATTCAAAATTACTGTGGCCAATTTGATTACAAAAACAACAGCGAATCTGAAAATCCTTACCAGTTCTTTCCTTGTTGTTGTGCGGTTTCATATTAGAAACGAGGGCGGCTGCTGTAGGCAAACTGCTCTCTGGTTTGTTGCTGTTGAGAGAGGGATTAGTACCTACACAGTTGAAATCGGACCGAGCCAACCTAATGCGTTCCTCCATTTCTACTTCAGATTTTAAAAACTGAACCAATTTGGTCAACTGATCTTTTGTTTGGTTACAACTCCTATTAAAAGCAAGCAAAATTGTTTCAGGAATGGCAGATTCTACAAGTGGGTACAGTATAACCTCATACTTTTGTTTAACAACACCTAAGGATTCTAATGACATTAAGTAGCTAGATAATTTGTCATACAAAGATTTTACAGATACCTGTTCCTTATTGTGATTAAGTACGAGTTTTAATAGTTGTCTTATATAAACTTGTATGAGTAGATCTTCTCGACCAAACCTGTCTTGCAGTTGTTCCAGCGCTTTGTTGTAGTTGTCTGCTGACGGCGGGAAACTTTCTACCAAATTTCTTGCACTGCTCCCTTCTTTTGTCGCCTGAATGAGATACTGAAATTTATCTTCACTGGATAGTGTGCCATCGTCATGAATTTTCTGAAATTGTCCCCAGAATCCTAGCCAATTCAGTGGTTCGTCGTCGAATTGTTTGAAGACTATCTGTGGCAGTTTGAAATTTCGATTTGTAGTCTTCCCTTTTTGCTCAGGACTTCCTGCTGTTAACTTCGAAGGACTCGTCTGTATTAAGTTCTTGATAACACATAATTTATGTTTGTATACTTCGGCAGTTTCCACTTCAGTTTGATACTGTGCCTCATCGAATTCCTCGGCCTCCAGCATGCGGCTTTGAATGCGTTCATCTAATATTTCCAATCGGGTAAATTTCTCCATGATATAGTTAAATTCAATTGTAGCTTGCGTAAATTCCTTTTTCTTCACATATTCTTCTGTTTGATTTGTGGATCTTGTAAATAGTCTTCGTAATTGGTCGCGTTCTCTAACTTCTTTTAATTCCTTCGCAGCCATCTTGTACAGTCTTGCGATCTCACGTTAGTTCCAAATTTTAGGTTACTTCTCGAAGAAAAGATCTTCGTCTATGAACTTGACGCTAAAACGGTGTGATCTTCATAATATATTATTCACAGCGCTAATTCGCAAGACGATAACTACGTAATAGTTAGATTATACGAACGCTCCATCTTCCCGAAGCATCTTCCACAAAAGAAACGTGTCCGCAGCTTTACATTTTCTTCAATAAAGGTTCTTCAAGTTTCGGTCGCCATAATGTCATGGATATGTCTTGGTTTACTTATTTGAAAACAAAAGCCTTCATTTTATGTTATTGAACCGTGTTTATTATATATTTAAAATTCACATTTTGTATCAATTAACAAGAGCTCTTATTTTCTACATTATAGCCGTAGCCATCTTTTTCCGTCTGGTGTTGCCAGTGTACAACACTTAAAAACTACTGTCGGGGAGTTGCCTGTTACTTAAATTTAAAAGGTACATATTCTACTCACGACACAATCTAGCACAGTACCAGATATTTTCACGAAAAACCTAAACACGACTACTTTCGCACTGTCATAGGTTGGAACATGAATAAAACTACAGCACTGCCGTCTCCTTAGAATATAATACATATTTCAGAAAATATAACTCCCAGTCGTTTACACCTGGTACAAGCATTAGTAGATAGGGGAGACCGAGGGGTTTTGCAACAGTGCGAATTTCTCGAAATCCAAAACCGTTAGCCAGTTGGCAATAATGCGATTGAGAAGCTTCCCCCCTGTCCTGCACGCCCTGCAGTAGTTGTCCATCGCCTACCGTGTGCGGTTGCTGAGGACACTCGCGGGACAAAAATACCTAAGTTATAAACGATTTTTTGAGATACCTTTATTTCAGCAATGTGGCCATATTGTGATTCATGTTATATACATTTTGAAAGCTTATTGATTCATGATTCAAATTTTATGGATGGTATGGCTCATTTATTTGTTGTTTACTGCTAATTTGTGATTAAACAGATATCGGGAGCATTTTTGCCACCGAGGTGATTTGAAACAGGGTGTTGCAAATCACCTCGTTTGAAATTTGTATGTACGATTTGCTTTTGCATTTGGTTTGATTTGGATTTTTTGCTTTGTTTGTTTCAGCATGTCTACTGATTATAAAAGAAAAACCGACAGAGGTATGCCAAGCCGGGAGATATGGTTTAATTAGTTTAGTTTTACGGGGCTATTTCAGCACTTACTTAACTCTCTTCATTTGGGCAATTGTGCGTGTAAGTCGGGATATATATGACCTCGCTGCAGCAGAAGTGTCACAGTCCGTAATAAAAGCTTTCGTGATGCGGCTCGATGATAATGATGATGATCTCATATCATACTAGTTCATTTCTTAATGTTTATGATTAATATTTTGCTGAAAAATGTTGATAGTTTTTTGTTTAAGGTTTTCAAAGCCTTTACTCTGCCCAATTATAAAATATTTCCTAAAATGTTGATGTTGAATGTTATGAATGCCAAAAAAATACGACTGCTTACACTTTAATGTACCTAAGTAAGTAAATAATTGTTTGTTCCAAATACCTAAGTATAAAATTTATTTGGAGTTTTATAAATCTATAAGACTTTGATTGGTGTAAGGGTACAAAAGGTCCACTATTGAACTTGTTTTAACAAAAAAAGCAGAATCGCAGACCTGACACTTTGGCTGTTATTGCGATGTCCAGGCTAAAATCTGATTTAGACTAAAATTTTACTAAAGTACAAATAACTTTTGAACCGGTGAATATTGCAGAACATACATAGGGGTTAAATCGATAGGTACTGAGGTCCCCTACCCCCCAACAACCGATGATCCACCCTCCTTGTTACACCGTGTATATACATAGGTATGTCTCTTTTCTATTAACAAGATTTCACAGTAAAACTGCCCCCGCACCGTAGCTTAAAACGAGATAAATAGTCTGCGCACCAGCAGCTGGAACTCACATACCAGTCAATCTTAGCTGGTAACGCACTACGTGTTAATTTAGGTGGTGGCTAACCTAAATTGCCCGGTGGCGCCAACGTTTTAAATACGCCTCTGGTTACAACACCCTTCTTTTTGCATCGGCCGTCCGAGACGCCGCCGACGCGACGGACCCCGCGGGTATAACCTAATCGAAAACTCCCCTCTATGTGTGTAGACAGCGTAGCCTACTCAAAATTAGCTTACAAATACAACACAAAATAAATGAATTCGGTAAAAATGTTTATATTATGGTAATACCTACCTACTACTAACTTAGGTACCTAACACAGTAGGCCTACCTAACTTGCAATTCGGTGCTACATTTGTAGGTTTATATAATGAAACTAGCGACCCACCCCGGCTTCGCACGGCTATATTATGCATGGATTATACATATAAACCTTCCTCTTGAATCACTCTATCTATTAAAAAAAACCCCATCAAAATCCGTTGCGTAGTTTTAAAGATTTAAGCAGTCAAAGGGAAATAGGGACAGAAAAAGCGACTTTGTTTTATACTATGTTCGTTTTCGTTTTATACTATATTGAAGAGAGAAAAACAGGTATATATAATAAAATATTAGTTTCTCTGTTTTTTTTAAAGCGATGATCGGAAAGAAGACTTTTTGCAACCATCTCTTTTTATCACCATACTAATCGAGATGACCGTCGCAAATTGTAATACAAGCGTGATGCAATATAAAAGCCATACACAAGAAAGTGATCTTATAAGGGTACCTTTTTTACCTTTTGAGGTACGGAACCCTAATTACACAATAAAATTCGTCGAATGTGGCCATTCTAGACCCCCTTCACAGATACTGTCCAACTGCAACGGTGAGCCGCCTTATCTGTCTATTAACAACTTAGTGAAACTTTACACAAATAAAATATTTAGGTAGGTAGGTATTCTTAAGAAATAAATCTATACCTACATATAATAATTAGATAATATGATTATGTTATTGCGTAATTTAATCGGTGCAGTTAGTATTTCCTTTTACCCGACTGCAAAAACAGGGTTATGTTTTTTTTTAAGTATTTTTTTACTGTAGTTTAAGGTATTTACCTAAGTCCTTATAATAAGTAGGTAGGTCGATTACTTAGCAGTAAAACTAGCTGACAGCACAAAGTGAAAAGCCCCTATAAAGGCAATGAAATACATTAATCCTTTATCACAAGTTTAATACGAATAATTAATAATAACATATTACTATTATAACGACAGTTTGTTCGCACTACATCAATCTTAACTTCAAATTTACAATGACACAAACATTCCTAAAATATGTCATATTATTTTAACAAAATAATATACTTAGTTCTTTTGCCAATATTAAAACAGCAACTGGAACCTCTGTGAATAGTTAGTACAAATTGCACCAGGATTGGAATTATCTATGAATGGAACCTTGTGTGAATAGTACAAATTCTACCGGAGTTTGAATTATACAGGATGGTTTTTTTCCGTTGAAGGCCCACGTATCATGCTGTATCACTTTTAGCATTTTTGGCTATCTCTTATAGTAATCTGTTTAGGATAAAGCCCTGAAGGTCCACGTAAAAAAATCACTCTGTATATGAATGGAACTGTGTGTGAATAGTACAAATTGCATCTGGGTTGGACTATCTTAGCACTTGGAACTTGCACTTGGCACTTGGGTTGAAACGGAGTTAACTTCATACTTATTGGATTTAAAAATTCAAACAAGATACAAAACATGGATTTTCAGTAACATATTACTTAATATTATATAAACTAACTTAAAGTATAATAGAAAATTTACAAATAATAGTCTTACCTAATTATCAATAATAACTAATTGTTTAAAATAAATAAAAATAAACTGGGATATCCTAAACTAAGTCTGCCTGTTTAATGGCACGTAGTCATATTTTTCGTGATATTTTTTTTTACTGTTACATTAAAATATTTTGTACCATTCATATAAAGGAGACTGGTTTTATGAAATAGGTATTTTTTGCAAAATACATAACATAGAAATAGGAAATAGTGTGGAAATAGTACGATCAAAAGCTCAATTTCATACCACCGAGTTAGAAATGACAAGACAAAGAAAAAGTATACAGCAATTTTTGCAGTTCATGGACAATATTTGACACCTTGCAATGTCGTTTCAGTGCAAACTCTTTCCCCCTTATTCCAAAACGAGGTTTAAGGATAGTCCGAGATGTGGATTTAAACCTTAGATTTAGACACAGATTTACTCGTGAACTACGGTCTAAACACTATCCCTACTTATAGATTATAAAGGGAACTATAGTCTAAACACTATCCATAAAGATTTTAAAAGGATAGTGTTTAGTACTATAGTTCACGAGTAAATCTGTGTCTAAATCCAAGGTTTAAATCCACATCTCGAACTAACCTTATACCTCGTTTTGGAATAAGGGGGTTAGTATGTGCTGCTTTGTATCTACCTCAGTGATTATATACGTATAAAATAATTCGATGTTTCGCTAGAAAAGTCTTTTAAAACGTTTAAGCTTACAAGAAACGTAATTTAAAACTAGACACATTAAAACGCTCATAAACAAAAGAGAAAGCAACAATGATTAACTTCAATCTAATTTTAACCTACTGCTAAGTTGCTAACAAATTAAACTAAACTATTTCAAAAGAAATACAAGATATTTTGTTGAAATTTAAATACAACATCATAAGAAAAGATCAAGGCAATCATAGTCTGTAAATATTACGCAGGGTCGTAATAAAAATTCGAGTGTTAGAACTAATTAAATGCTGCATAGTTCAATACAGGAATTTTTATTGTGGCCCTACTGGAGTAACGCACTCTGTGAACGATATAAACGCAGGCTGATAGAATCACACAAAACATTTCAGGATGACGGACGCAAGTGATTAAACCGAGCCTAACTGATATCATGGTGGGCAAAAGAATACCTTGCCTTACATTTTCTTTTTCACCAATGCGCAATGGTGGCTTCACGAGTTGGCTGAATGAGTAGAGCTAAGACGGCAGATTCTAGGGCTAGGTTTCAAATTATGTACCTACCTATACAAGTCGAAGGAATACACAAAAACAAACATTTTTTTGTCTTTTGAACATAGGTATATTTTCTTGGCCGTCACAGAACAGAGTTGTTCAAGGACAAACATCGCAAACCGTGCGATTATTTTAAATATCGTCAATGGTACGAGTATATCTCGAAGAATAATAATATGACTATAATGTTTCAATGAGTCTTTTAGAAATCAAATTAACAGCCTGTAAGAAGTGTTTCCTGAAGCCTTGCAGAAAGGCTAGACGTTATTGTTCCTTGAATTCGAAAATACCCTGGGAACTGAGAAATATGGAGGTAACGGCGGTTATCACCGCGGTATAGATAGCTTGGTACTTATATAACGTGTAAATCCGTCACAATTAACCATTAGAATATGATAGGTACTTGAAACAGTCCTGCGTCAATATCGATGCTGCACTTAAGCTCTAGAAAAGTAACTGCTAACTCTGCTAAATTGGTATTAATTTAAATAAAATATGAATTTACAAAACAGTAGCCCTAATAGCTATTTGGTACATTGTCATTGATTGTAACGTTTTTGGCTCAATCACTTATTATTCTTAACAGAAGTCTACGTGTAGAATACTTTTTAACCTGAGCATTAAATTCACTGCAAACCACTGTGACTTTGATGTTTCAGACTAAATTAATTCAAAGCTAAATTCGTTTTCATCATTACTTTGTACAGATCTCGATCGTGTGTGTCAAAAAATTTGTAAGGCTACCACCACACGATGCCCCATAGTGTGAAGGTACCACCACCACATGTTCATCTTCCACACGCTACGACGATGTCTCATCGGTACCCATTTGCCAGTATTCGTTCATCATACATAGGTCGGTAAGCCATCGTGTGGAAGTAATGCCTATAGTTTGATGTGAATCAGTACCTAGGTTTGTGATTGTGGTGCGTGCGATGGGGATGCCACTCGGGATGGCGCGGTTCTCTGTGATGGTGATGGTGGTGATGACGACGCTTGTCGCGGGGATACACGTCGGAGACGACGAGCTCGGACCCGTCCTTGGGCGCCTCACGGTCGCGATGATTCCTCCCACCTTTCCCGCCACCTCCAGCGCCTGCCGCCTCGTGCAGCTCCTCCCACGCCTGCCGGTAGAAGCGGTTGAGCCCGCTCCGCGACTCCGACGACGACGAGTCCAGCGACGCCACCGTGTTGCAGTCCGGCGTCACGTGGTGCCGGTAACGCTTGCCAGAGTTGTGCTTCCTACTGTACACATACAATAGCAACGTTACATTAATTAGGTACCTACTCTACTATACATATACCTAGTTCTACACACTAATAGGTACATCAGCACACGATAAATTAAAAATCCATAAAAGCTTTGAAAAGTAATAAGTACTCCATTTTCACACGTAGCCTGAAGATGTCTTCGTACTTAGCATTTATGTGGTTTTCAGTTCTGATATTTAGCTGAATTGAGATCGATGTTGTGCACTCTGCAGTATGATGTGGTGTTCAATTATTTTGAATCGCTCAGATAAAGGAGCTACAAAGAAAGTTAAAGTAAATGCGAGTGTATGGTTGAAATGTAGTCAAGTTGCAAGCGATGATACGTCGCGCGCGGCGGCTAAAGTGTGTCTGAAAGTAGGTAGGTATATAGAATGGTGTTTTGTGAATGCAGTAGATATGTGAGGTCGCGACCGGTCTCTGCGTGCGGTCTCGATCGTTGGTGGACTGGAGACCTCTCAGTGCATAGTGGAAGACGTGGGTAAGGTCGTCGATGGAACGCGTGCTATCCTGCACCCCCGGTGCGTATACGCAGGCGGACATGGTGGCCGGCGCGGCGCGGGCGGTGGTAGCAAGCGCGGTGCGAGTGATACAAGCTGAGTGTACGACGAGGTGAGCGAGACACGAGTGTCTAACTGGAAGACGAGACGATCGACCACCATATCGGCCACGCGGCGCAGTACCTGTCGGACGCACTGTATCGCTAGCGCTAGAGGGGGTTGGAGAAGTGTCCGGCACGATGAGCGAGGCGATGCGCTCGCGCGAACTCTCGCCGGCCCACCTGCTGGTCGGGGAAGGGGAGTGCGAGCAGCGTGTACCACCTCGAGGGCAGCTCGCGCGCCATCGCCGCCTGCTTCGCCACACCCGCGCCCGTCGTCGGACCACCGCCACCGCCACCGCCAACGACGCTCGTGCTGCCCCAACCTCAAGTTACTATCCAACGCTAGTCGCTCGATCCACAATTTGGTACTTATTGTTCCCCATTATAACACTATAGGTAGGTACCTACGTTAGCACGATATGATTATATTGAAAATAGCCAAGTACACCTGAGAAGTTTTGCCTTCTGCCTCGTCATGGTATTATTTTGTTTTTGTGTAACAAAGCTGAGATGGGTACCTATAATGCAGGTACCTGAGGGTTATTAATTTGTGATAAACGGTTACGTATTATTGGAAAAAGCGGACGTTAGCATTGTTGGTTGAAACACGATATAGACAACTAGGTTGTAATGTTCTCACCTGCGCACGAGTATGACGATGGTAGTGATGATGGCTATAAGGAAGACGAGGGCGCCGAAGGCGGCGAGCGCGACCACAGCGCCGATGTTGAGCCTAGCACCGGTCACGGTGGTGGCGCCGGGTTCACGGCGACCGTCCACTGGTGTCGGAACATTCACACGCGGCGTCTGTTCAGCGCGGATGTTGTTGCCGCTACCGATTATCTGCGTACAAAATGATATAGTTTTAACTACCACTTCTGTCTCTTCTAACCAAATCTGCAAACATAAGTAGCTGTATGCTGTAATAGGTGATTGTGGACGTTGACTAGTATTCCTCTTTCCACTCCGATTAACTGTTCAATAGTATCCAATAAATGGCAATCCAGTGAGATGAAAATGTTTGACTCCATACGTACGACACGTTGGACAAGATTGGATTGCTCAATCTGCTCTGGAGACGGTACCAATAATCTCCAGACGGTGATGTTCGTTACTAACCTGGTTTTCTCTAGGATGGCTGGCGACGATGATGTGCGGCACATGGCTGGTGGGCGAGTCCTGGTTATCTGCTGCAGTAGTCTTCCGTTCAGGGGCAAGGGGTCGGTCATAGCGGGGAGTGGTAGAAGGTCGCGGGCGGCGAGGCAGTTCCGCCGGTAGGAAGGGTGCGGGGGATGAAGGCCGCAGGGGTGGGGGTGATGTGCGGCGTGGGGGGAGGACTAGGCGAGGACTGGTCGGAGCTGGAGGGGGGGATGTAGTGGGAGGAGGAGGGGACGACGTCGTGCTCGTTGTTGTTGATGTTGTTGACGTTGAACGTTCTTCCACTGTAATGTTAATTATAGTTAAAATGTAAAGTGCTATCATAGATACTTTTTATCAATGGAACTATTTAGAGTGTACAAGTAGGGACATCTTAGATCTATCAAGCGAGACAGTGGTCAAACACTGGCCGTAGAACTGATAACTTAAGGTTCCGTACCTCAAAAGGTAAAAAAAGAAACCCATATAAGTCCTTATCACTTTCTTATCTGTATGTCCGTTTGTCACCACCGATTTTCTCAGGAACGGGTGGACCTAGCAAGTTGTTTTTTTTTTATTGACAGAGAAATAGCCTTGATGCAATTTCCGTCATTCTAAGGAAGAGCGACCACATATGTGGAACTCAACCAAACAGTCTACTCAATAATAATTCTACCCATCGTAATGTGTTCCGGCACATATACTTGCAGAAACTTTCATTATTCCCTGATTCTGATTTGCCACCTCTACAAAAAATTATAGATATCTTGTTATTTTTAAACGTTACCTTGACATGTCGGTGGTTGCTTGTCCCACAGTCCAGTGGCAAGACACTCGCTCCTCCTGGCGCCCAACAGGCGGTAGCCGCGGGCGCAGCCGAACTCCGCCGTCGATCCGAATATGGACGCGTTGTTCGCGAGAATCACGCGCCCGTTCAGAGGGGGCGATGGGCTCTCACATTGTACCACTGTTTTATAAACATAATATCACTTCAATTAAACTGCTCAAAAGTAGGTACATTTCAATTATTACTCTCGATTCACTATGCCCATCAATTTGGTTTTTAACACTTAACTTAAGCTTTGTTTTTTATTCAGAACATTTTATGTAATTACTAGCGACCCGTCCCGGCTTCGCACGGCTATATTATGCATGTATTATACATATAAACCTTCCTCTTGAATCACTCTATCTATTAAAAAAAACCGCATCAAAATCAGTTGCGTAGTTTTAAAGCATACAAAGGGAATAGGGACGGCGAAAAGTGACTGTATTTTATACTATGTAGTGATGGTGTTTGCAAAAAAGAATTTATCTATTTAACAACTGAATCGTTTCATCAAATCCAAACTAAGAATAAGATACCTTTCAAATAAAGAAAACCTAAATTAAAATTGGTTCATCCGTTTAGGCCTTACCTACAATGCTACATACAAACACACAGATATATAATGTCACCACACGTCAAATTGATACCATTCCATTTTTTTTGCGTCGGGTTAGTTAAAATCAAAAGGTACCAGAAGCTGCGATCATACTTGTAGAGTTCCAAACATGAATCATACGAATATCTTAAAAGATTGTTTCGATCTTTTACCGCGCGGTGCTCTCGCGCGGCTCAGACAGATGGTATCGCTCGCTCGGCTGCCGCGACAATTACATGTAATTACGCAGATCTCATGCCATAAAATGACATCGTTTTCTACTATAACCTGGGCTTTCTACCTGTCTCGACCCCCATTACAGTGCTTCTACATTGTAAGCGAAAATAAACGAGTAGGTATACAGTGTATAGAATACGCTAACGCGGATCATGCCATTAACCGATTTCGATAAAATTTGTTATCTTATATATAAAAATGAATCGCAAAATGTGTTGGTAAGCGCATAACTCAACAACGCCTGGACCAATTTGGCCAATTCTTTTTTTGTTGTGTTTGTTTTTGTCAGGAGAAGGTTCTTATGAAAGAAAAAAATTACAAAATTGCGCAGAAAATTATTACGCGGGTGAAACCGCGGGGCGCAGCTAGTTTACGTATAAAAGAGATAGCTAGATTCCTGATTTTTCAAAGGCCCTGTATGCACTTTCTTAAACCCGTGTGGCGCTCTAAATGCTTACCTAATCAAAACTAAATAGAGTGGCCCCTTTACCTTTCATCCCACTATTCCTTCCCCCTAAATGATTATACTGACCTGAACTACTCGTGTGCCAAAAACATGTAGATCGGAACAACATAAGTTAGGCTTGGTCATCTCACCACTAAGCTTTTACTGGTCAAAAATGTTTGGTCAATTCTATAATTTCATGCAGTATCGTAATGTCAATTACCTTCGCATCTCGGCGGTGGTCCGTTCCATCGTTCATCGATGTCGCAGACGAGCCTCGACCTGCCAACCATCTCGTGTCCCGGTTCACACGCGTACTGTACGTGAGATAGATACGACACCGAACCGTTCACGAGCTCGTAGCCGCCGTGCAATATCTCCGCAGGGTAACCACACTCTATACCTGAATATACAGAGGAAAGACACTGGTCATATATCAAAACATAGAACGGAATCGATTGCCTATAAGTCTGTATTCTCTCACGTGTAAGTACAATTTGTGGGCCTTGATGTCACGAAGAAAAGGTATCTTTTAGAAGCACGCACTAGTCTCTAGTAAACTAATGGGATTGAGCAGACTTTGCCTACCGCATGACCGAAGAGTTGTAGGCTTAAGACACTACAGAATGTTAACTAAGAAAAATATGACCTCGCGGCAGATATGTTTGAAGTGGAGAAACTTAAACTCATATCGATTTTTAAGCATTGACTAATGTGGCAGCAAATTTGTTTCTTAAATCCTTGTCTGGTGGAGTTGACACTCACGTTTGCAAACCGGGGGAAATTCATCATAAAAGCCAGTGTCGAGACAAGTCCTGACGGTGGGCCCGACGAGCAGGTGTCCTTCATCGCAAGCGTACTCTACCGACGCTCCAACGTCGAACCCATCCGCCACCATCGTAGAGTTAGGAGGCTGTTCCGGACGACCGCAGGCTTTCGGTTCTGCAGACAAAACGATATAATATCACCTACTGGATAAACAAGGGAAAATCCCAAAGGAAGGACGTCGCAGTGCATAATACAGATGTTTAATTTCGCTTCGCAAGCTTGCTATAGTGAACTTACGGTGCTGGCAGATGTAGTTGAGCCTGGCGTGGCAGTCGGTGTCCGCCCAGAGCCAGCCTTTGGAGCCGTCGAATCGTGCGCAGCCTTCAGTTCCACCTGGCGCATTCCAAAAGGAAACAGTCACGTCGCCACCGCTGACCCACTTCCAGTTGGAGGCGTCCTGAGGGTCGCGCACTGCACCCATCCAGTATTGGCTGCTGCTGTCGCTCCTGCGATACAATACCCAACACGTTAGTAACACCATCACGTCGTCGCTCGAGTCGCTGTCATATCATAAATCAAACATACATAGTGCAGAATCAGAACAACACGTCATGTATTCGCAGTAGGTACCTTACCCACTTAAGTAGAAATAGCCGGAGCGCATAAATATCATAAAGTTTAAAACAATATTTTGGAGAAAATCGAAAGCTCTGCATAATATTCGCAATGTGCCATGTAGTAGGTAGGTATTTATGTATAAATCTAGCTTAAGATCAGTTTCGTTCAATATATTATGTTAGTATATACATTATATACATACAGCTACAACAAACGTCTACAGTTAACTCTAGTGTGTGGCCCGGTTTATGCTAATTTATGGCCACTACAAGTGGTTTCACTCAAAAAGCTGTAATCAAAAACTGTGCTTGAAACAGCGATGTCGCTTTCGAAACCGTCACTGGCGACGCCCGCGCCGCCGCCGCTATGAAATGAAATGACATGGTCCCGTTTGTAGCGGACCGGGGTACAGCGCTGATACTTCGTCAACGATGTAAAACCAAATCTAAATTATTGATTATGATGATCATGCTATGTAGGTTTACTCCATAATGTGAAAGTAAATGGTATTATGAAGTGTAACTTTTTCACGCAAAATATAGATATATTTTGCGTGAAAAAGTTACACTACAGAGGTTACGATGAAACTTCATGTGTAAAGGATGTATCCCAGGAAAAGCACAACAAACCACAGGCATAGCTAGTCCACATAATTATAAGCGCTAACCGTGGCCGATGTCTAATAGAGCGTTCTGTTAAATGATCGCGATCTACGTTATTTTTTCTTTACATTAACTGTTACGCGCCCGGTTACGTTTCGGACAGGTTCGAATTTTTTTCGTAATGTGAACAATATAATTATTATATTGTTTACATCACGTCACGCTGCAGCGCGTTTTACAAGATTGTGTGCCGTAGGATGGACGAAAATGTCCCTATAGTCTTACATTCGCTAGTTTTCATCGAAACCAATATGATCATGTCATAAAAAATACAAAATCAATCGAGCTGTTTTTTACAGTCTTCAAAATAAACGTAGTCGACGAGGCGGGGTACGCGTGCCGATTCGCGCATTAAAAGGCTTCAAAATCCATCTTCGTCCTACAAGATGTCCTACTTACTGGTGGAGTTAACTTTCTCTAACATTTTCAACACAAAGAAACGTAATAAATAACAATAATATCTTGAGATCTTAGCCTTGAATTGTATCGTCATCATATCCATACGTAACACAAGACTTAGAGAGGTCCGTTACGTTGCGATTCACTTCGCACTAGACTAACACTTGTAGAAGGTAGGGGGAACATTAAACTCGCATTAGTAGCTTACAGACGGATGGACACACGCACTACACAGAACCTCTCTCACTATTACTACACACTCTATCTATCGACACAATGAGAATTAAATGATATCAAACTATCAGTAGAGGCACGTGTTAAATGTATAATGTACCTAGATAATTGGGTAAATATATCGCCAGCAGCAGTTATCGAGTGTATGGTAGTTACTCACCGGTGTCGTCTCCATAACTCCCAACTGATGAATCCCTGGAGCGCAGGGTTGGACTCATCGACGAGGGTACCGCCTCGCGTTCGACAGAATCCGAGTGCGTCTCTGAAGTTGGCCGGCTGTCGGTCGTAGAAAATGTAGCACTTCCCATTGTACGTAGCTGTACTGCCTGGAGGTTGGTCGCGGAACTGAGGGCATCGTTCTATGGGTAAGGCTTGGTCCGTGTATACGAATGCTTCGCAAATGGATAGTTGGCTTGGCGTGCTGGCTTCTAAATGTACGCTGACGAAGGCGCCGGGCATAGGCGGGTTGCACGGTAGAAACAGGGGCTGGCCTTCCTCGATGAAACCGGTGAATCTATTGCAGACCGGGTTGGTGCCCAAGTCGGGTCTGTTGTTACCTACTCGGACCACGATCACGGCTGGTTTGTTTGTACCTGCAACAAAAACAACATTATCAGTCGCTAGCTAAGTCATAAAATTTAGGTTTACTGAATATATGAATTAACCAAAATTAATTTAAAACTCATTCCTCCGTTTAAATTACTTCTCCCTGTATCACCCCCTCAATAAATACCTAAAGGAAGCGTTTTAAGTTTGTATCGAACATACACACTCGTTTTGCTCGTTCGATCAATGGAGCGTTTTAAAGTTTAATACTTATTCCATTGATTGATGAAGCAATAAATGTAAGTGAAATATAATACAATAAAAAACATTTTATTGCGCACTGACATATTGTTACAGACTGTCATCTTTTATTTTAAGAAGACAATACATTGCATGCATTGTATGACGATGTTGCAAGGTAGGTACCTATCCAATAGGGTAGGTATACCTACCTATAATATCATCATCTCCTTAGTTCAATGTTTAGGGAAATACTACGATAGTGGAGCAAAGAGCGGTTTCGGCAACAATATACCTACTTTGTTTACGAAAAATGTATGTGTGCTATTGCGCTATGTGCGCTATCATTGAAGTTTCTGTGAATGAAAACAACATAGTGAAACCCGCAGCTTGTTGGTTCGAGACGTATTCAAGTTATTTCGTCTAGACTTGCTCTAGACACGGTCGGACTAATCTAAGGGGTGTTGGGTGGTATAGGGTGACGGGACTCTACCTAATACAAGTTCTAGAACAGCATGGCAAAACAAAGTTGTTGGTTAAGGCCAACATTGAGTGTAATCGAACGACAGTTGATAGTATGAAACAGTTAAACGGTTCTGCATTATTTACCTTCAATTATGGTCTTGCTCATTCATATTATACATCATAACTGTTGTAATTCTGACGCTGAGACTATATACGTTACACATTGACATCGTGATCTCGACACATTTTAGTACCCGACCCAATTCACCCTCACCGGGACAGTTTTATTAGGGTGAGTAGAAAGTGAGCGGTTTGCAGTCGGCATTCGGTCTCTTGATAGACCACGTTTCCATGACAACTGCAGAAAACTTTCAACAGCTTCGTTAGTGTGAGTTTTGTCTTGTCACTTTCACTTGATAATAGTGATCAGCAACCGCTGAGGCCTGTCATAAACATTGATGATTTCCCCCCCATAATAACAGTTACAGGGTCTTAGATTAAATTAAGTATTTGTAGAAAGTCGTTGCGCTCCGTAGAGTTCCATTTGTCTCGGCCTATGGGGTTATTTGATCGCTAATACGCGTTGCAATTTAAAATAACTATGAAAAATATGAAGCCACCTGAACGAATTACTTTAGATAGATACCTAGATACCAGCTCTACGTTGGTCTTGATTCATTGAACATTCCCTAAAAAAACCTATTTAGTAATTTTGCTTTTAAAATTCAGTGGATTACGCATTGTTTTCTATTAAAGTAGTTATATTTGTATAGCTTAGTTAGGTGATGAATGATGTTGATTGCCGGTGATTGAATCTTGTAAAGTAGGTATATAAATAGACAATAGTTATAGTTGGAAAAATAACAATTCTCACGTCCCTCAGACACCGACTAAACTTCCAAAATCTTCAATCAAGGAAGTAAAACGGAGGTTTAAATTGCATTGTCAGATAGGGGTCGCAGCTCGTGCCTTGTTTATTAGTTTATCGCCCACTTTAAAGCGGAGGTAGCCGCCCGCCGCGCGCCGCGCCGTTTGTAAATGCATGGCGCCTACATAGAATTTAATTTATGGTTGCATATCCAAGTTTTTTGTAAAATTTGTAGGTGAGTGAGATGTTACCGACATTTTTTGATATAATTTTAAAATGAAAATATCTTTTCGTTTCGAAGTCTAGAATATCTGAGTCAAAATGAAATTATATGAGCTTCAAAAAACCGAAATCTTCTTAGAATTATTATACCAACTAGCGCCGGCTTCGCACGGCTGTATTGTGCATGTATTATATCTAAAAACCTTCCTCTTTAATCACTCTATCTATTAAAAAGACCGCATCAAAATCCGTTGCGTAGTTTTAAAGATCTAAGCATACATAGGGACACAGGGACGGCGAAAAGTGACTTTTTTTTATACTATGTAGTGAAATATCAGTTAAGATAGACCTACAAATTGTACAGAAAACTTGATTAAAAACAACAATTATTTTTCATGGAATATTAGATAACAATTATAGTAATAGGCGACGGGCCCAAGGCTGTTGTCGTCATAACCGGCCTTAAACGCCTTTAACACAATAATAGGAATTAGACAATTATCTACCAACTTAATTACTTGATATCGATAGGTGTGAACAATATACGTAGTTCCTTTTATTATGAGTCTTAGACTAATTTAAATTTCCTCTACTCAAATTGCTTCATCGGTGTTTAAGAAATGTGATATGATATTGTCTTGTCCATTGTAAATCCTCCACACGAGCGGTTCCTTAGACCGATGTATCCTGGTTGGAAGTGCGCAGCAGCGCGGGCGCGGGCGCCAGGTGTTGGTTGATGAATACAACGTAACGATCATGTCTTGGATACCGGACGGTGTGGTGTTCCACTCGACTTGGTTACTGGGTCACCTGAGCATGCGACTCTACCACACACAACGTATACCTACCTACTCACATGCGTGTATATTTTACCTACTTATTATACTTACATAGATACTTATACCACATGCTTGCCTCGCGGTGCAACAACGTCACTTGCGGTACACTTTCTGTGACGTCATTATAACAAGTTATCTGAAGTTTAGGCACATGTTTAGGCACATGTTTAGGCACATGTTTAGGCACATGTTTAGGCACATGTTTAGGCACATGTTTAGGCACATGTTTAGGCACATGTTTAGGCACAGAATATACAGGGTTATTGGAAATTATACTAGCAAGCCGTTGAGGGAAAGTCGTAGAACAAAAGTTGTTCGTTTAGGTGCACAGAAGTAGCCCTCAACGGCTTGCTAGTATAATTTCCAATAACCCTTTATAATAGTGCAAGCAGTCATCTTTGCACACAACATAGTGTCCTACAGTGGACAGACCAAAGAGGTTGTATTTACCTACTCAAGGCGAAAATTAAATTCGGTTTTAACGAGTTCAAACAAACGCAGAATTTGTCTATAAATATAAAATTTTATGTCATGACTGACTTACCTATTGACTGACTATTATAGTTCAAGCCAATGAACGGATTTAGCTAAAATTTGGCATACAGATAGCTGTACCTAATTATGACGTATATAGGTATCGGCTACGAAAGGATTTTGAAATGTAACTCCTACGCAAATGAAGTCACGGAAAAGCTAGTAGGTATATTGCGTGAATGGGATGGTAAGTAAAAAATCTCTACCTTGACGTAGTTGATATAAAAGTAAACTCAAGGGGTTAGGAGCTTTGTGACTACATCTCGATATGACTAGATCGTTAAAAGACTAAATCTCGATATGACTACATCGCGTTAAAGTTAACATTGCACATTCTACCTTCATTTATTATTATTTTTTATTTTACTCTGACGCAAGCTGACTGAAAAACTTAGATATAGACCACGCAGGATGAAAGCCGGAAAGCCGGCTCGAAACGATTGACGTGAAACGTCAAGTACTATAAAGAGCGACCTAAGCCATGCCTAAGCCCTATAAGCCATGCCTAAGCTATAATTATGCCTTTAACCCCCAGGGCCTAGCCTTTTGTGTCATATAGCAAGTTCGGTCTTGCGTGTCATATTAGAGCTCATAATAGAAATGCAAACTTATAAAATGAATAGCTGGGAATATTTATCGGTACTTATCTTACAAGGACGCAAGCTGGTTGAAAAACCTTGATATAGAGATCTGATCGACGCAGGACACATGATAATGACTAGTTAGGTTATGTAGGTACTTACCACAACATGGTTTCCCGAAGTCGAGCCGCACGAGCTGCACCATGTACGGCTCCAGCAGGTTAACGTACCACCAGGGCACGCGCTCCGGCTTGGTGAGCGTGCAGGTGTCCGCACTGAAGGCGGGTGCTGTGCTGCCGTCCAGCGCGCGCTGGGGGACTCCGCCCTCGTCTGTAGACGCCTGCATCGGTGCCTTGCCCGCCGCCACGTTCAACACTAAAACAATTATTAAAACTTACTTAAACGAACAGATAGCAAAATGTGTCTCAGAAGCATCAAATGTTTTATGTTTTTATATTAGCACAGATTTTATGACATTGCCTTGTCTATCTATATATATATATATAAAATTCTAAGTCCTTACTGACTGACTGACTGAGTGATATATCAACGCATAGCTTAAACCAATGGACGGAACGGGCTAAAATATACAATTAATTATTACGTAAATTATTACGTAGGCGTCCGCTAATAAAGGATTTTGGTAAATTCGAACCCTACGCAAAAGAAGTCGTGGGCAAAAACTTACTTCTTCTTCAACAAGTGTGCTAAACTAAACATATTGAAGCGCCGTTTACACGAAAAAGAGACGTCTTGTCAAGGCTAGAGATTCCTCATATAAGTGTTTTTAAAGGCATTAATATCATAATATAAAAGCTACTAAACTAAAGATATGTAGATTGTAGATAGCTGTATGTATGTAATATTCCAAAATAATTCCATATCGTCGGTCGCAACTTATTTTTGAATATATTCTATGTTACAATTGTTTGCCGTTCTAGAACTATAACGTTCCCAAAATTATCACATATACCTATTGTGTGATAGATGCGACTTGATAACTGGATGTTAATTGGATGCAAAGTGGTCTCCCGCTGCACTAACGGCATATCTAAGCTAGAACGAACTGATGCTAACAGACAATTTGTTGAAAGAATGTAGTGTGAGCACTTCGCACGAATCTATCACTCATACGCAGACAATAATACATACTATCGACCGATAGATAGATAAATGGATAGATACATGTACATTGTACTTACTATAAATACAATTTAAAAAGGTAACAGAGTACCGTGATAGATGAAACCTTACCGTATTCATAGAATCAAGATAAATATACACATAATTCAAGTTATGGCAGCCATTAACGCTAACATTATAAAAAAAAACAGCGCACTCCGGGAGTGCAGGCAGAAGTGAAAACAATAAACTTGTTATTTCTCATAGAATATTTCTTGAAACGATCTGCTACTGCCATCTATTAGCACTCACTTAAACAAATATAGTATATTTTTTATTCGCTAGATGGCAGTAAAAAATTTAAATCAGCGCCATCTACATTCGAATAGCGGTCTTTCTAGAAACTAAGTTTCTCAATTTGTGTAATAGATGGCAGTATAAGTTAAACAAAAAGACTAACACAAATAAAATCTCACCTGTCGCGTCAAAATCTGTCGCGAGAACGGCTGAAAATGCTCACCCACAAAAGTGCCCAACGCGCCATAAGAAGTTTTCACTTCAAAAATTAAGAGTTTTTGTTTGTCACTAATCGAATTTACCAATAATGGTGAAACTTGGTAAAAAGATACATAGAACTTGAGAGTACATTAGGCTTCTTTTAATTCCGATATTGCCACAGATAAAATGATTATACCCCCGTAAGTCCCGATGACTTACGGGGGTATAATCATAAATTTATCTATTTGCTTTTAAACATTAGTCAAAATGCAGCTTGACTAACTTGACCTAATCATTACCAAGTACCTACCGCAGGACGGCAACCGGCAACGCAAGCGACTCTCTCTCCTCTAAAGGCGGCCTCTGACTACTGACAGTAAATTGACCGATAGTTGATATCAAACAGCTCCTCGGGCAAAAGTCCGCCTACGACAACGGGTTCGATTTCCACCTCAAACAAATATTTATGTAGAGATTTCGTTTCTAGTCTACGTAATTCAGTTTGTAATTAAAAAGTAGATAAATAAATAGTATGTCCATTGTCTGGCCAAGATGGCACCAGCCTACATTGCTAAGCTTGGGGTTTAGATCTCGCTGTGTTAAAATGTCTTGCTATATATATTTATTCAACTTTGTTTTTATTATCATATCGCAATCGAGCATCATGTCGGCTGTCTGCGTCCACCACTAACTGTATCTTACTAGAAGCTAGAAGTAGGTACTTAGTGGTCACGTTTAAACAATTAACGTTATAGTTTACGTTTGTGACGTTACTCTCACAGAACAAGACAACCAGACATGACCCCGACTGAACACGATGAAAACGAAAGTTCCCAGACCTCAGCATTACTTGTCCAAATTGTTACACGATTTCCGCAATAAAACTTTGTAGACGTCGTTAGAGTAGACGTTTTCTTATTTAAAACTTTATGGATATGAACGATGAGTTGACTTTCTTGTGGCTTCTCATTTTAGTGCTGTCACACATCTATATCTAAAAATACCTAAGTTTTAAGATATTTGCAAGTAGTCATTTGTTTTTTAAGATATTGACAAAGACTTAAATAAGGTATGTAAATACCAGAAGCACACCAGAAGTAGACTGAAGAATAGTAACTTTTGTATTAGCATTTTTTTTTATAATATTAGTAAGATATATTGTACAAAATATAAGATATATTGATATAAGATATATTGTTGTTGTTGTTGTTGTATTGTGTTGTTTGTTGTTGCAATCGTACAAGGAGGCCCGACCCCAACTAAATTGGGAAAGGGGCAGGACAAAGAAGAAGAAGAGTAAGATATATTGTGCTACCAAACACCACTCACATAAAAAAACAAGAGCAACGATTTCGTTTGAAAATTGTCGTAATGTCCGCTTGATGAAAAGATGAAGAAGACGTACCTAATATGCGAACCTCAAATAAATTGTAACTAGATAAGAAACAAAAATTTTCTATAATCTATGTAAATGCGTTCATAGGACCGAAAAATTTAGTTGGTACTGGTGTAGTTCGGTTAGTACGCGAGAGAACTGAAAGGAAGAGTATATTGTTCAAACTTCCGGGCTCCGAATACCAGTTGTACTGTTCCTAACATTGACCTCTATTTAATTCACTCTCTATTACTCCTTATTTCGATTTAACTTTTATGTGTGTCTACGAAGTTTGAATCCAGATACTAGCTTAACCTTGCGGTTTAACCTGCGTACCTATTTCCCGATCTTATGAGAATACCGAGTATAAATAGCATATTATATTACGTCAGGGCTTTATCAATGTAAGTATGAAATATAATCACAATCGGTTTAGTAATTATTGCGTGAAACGGTAAATAACTATTATAAACACATTTGGATTTACGAAGCATATTACGCTTCAACAAGCCATTACAAAACGCTTAGAAGAGTTCCCTCTGCTGGACCCATTCCACCCAATTTTATGAACCTAAAATTTATTTTGAATAGCCGGCCTCACTTTAAAAAACTTTAATAAAATTGTATTATTTTTCCAAATACATAATAATGAAAAATAACAATAGGTAACAAGGAAGAGGTAGGAGTGTATGGGGGAAAGGAGAGTAAATGTGAACTCGACGAGGAATAGAGTGGAGTGGAGAATGATGATGTTGGGCGTAGACTAAAGGTAATAAGAAAATTATGATGTAGTATTATTAGACCAGGGTAGAAGCCTTTAAAAACAATAAAAAGTGAAAAAAAATAATAGAAGGATGAAACCCATTAGAAACGGAGGAGAGTATTATAAAAATTAAAGGAAAAATAATTTACGGGCGATCTGAGGTCGGGAAGGGTATGGGGGTGAGCTTTTAAGGGTTAAAAACGGTTTATCTCGATTTCCGGCAAAACTAAAAGTCCTATGGAAAAAACTCAAATGGCAAAGTTGTAGGTAATAAAAAGATCTAAAACTTTTGTATTCACACTTTTTTCACATAACCTCAAAATTTATGTGAAAAATCCAAAAAACCAAGTTTTTGGATTTTTATTCTTATCTTTTACAAAAATGTTTTTTTTTTTCCACGAAATTTGGTGAAAACTTTCCTATTTATGTCCCAAATACGCTGTAATTTATTTGATTAGAAATATTTATTTTTTCACCTTATTTTGAATTAATATCGAAAAAACACCCTAATTTTCAATCGAAAATTCACCCGTCAAAATATCAGCTTTTTTCAAAAAGTTGGTATGCTTTGAAATCTCTACTTTCCGATGGTGAAAAAAAATATAGTAGTAAATCTTCTCAGAAAATGCAAAAAACCGATCGATTTTTTTTTTTAATTAAACTCGAAAAACGTAAGATTACAAGTAAAATTAATAAAAAAAATTGCAAATCAAAATATACTACTATAATTACGTACACAGTACTACTATATAACTAATACTATTACAACAGCGTACAAAAAAAATCGATTTTCTCGATCGGTTTTTTGGATTTTCTGAGAAGATTTACTACAGTAACATATATTTTTTTTTCACCATCGGAAAGTAGAGATTTCAGCGAACAGAAAGCCTACCAACTTTTTGGAAAAAGCTGATATTTTGACGGGTGAATTTTCGATTGAAAATTAGGGTGTTTTTTCGATATTAATTCAAAATAAGGTGAAAAAATAAATATTTCTAATCAAATAAATTACAGCGTATTTGGGACATAAAAAGGAAAGTTTTCACCAAATTTCGTGAAAAAAAAACATTTTTGTAAAAGATAAACATAAAAAAACAAAAACTTGGTTTTTTGAATTTTTCACATAAATTTTGAGGTTATGTGAAAAAAGTGTGAATACAAAAGTTTTAGATCTTTTTATTACCTACAACTTTGCCATTTGAGTTTTTTCCATAGGACTTTTAGTTTTGCCGGAAATCGAGATAAACCGTTTTTTACCCTTAAAAGCTCACCCCCATACCCTTCCCGACCTCAGATCGCCCGTAAATTATTTTTCCTTTAATTTTTATAATACTCCCCTCCGTTTCTAATGGGTTTCATCCTATTTTTTTTTTTTTTTTTTTTTTTTTAAATTATCGACCATGGTCTATATTGTTGTTAGGGTTGTGAAACATCACACGTATTTCATTTTATGAAACATACTTTTATAGACTCTTTTTTATTTACTTTCTTCAGTTACTAATTTCTAGGGTTCTGTCCTAAAGGGTATAAAAATGGGACCGTTTGTCACCAGGCTGTATCTCATGAACCGTGAAAGTTAGACAGTTGAAATTTTCACAGAGGAAGTATATCAGTTGCTACTGTACTATAACAATAATACTTAAAACAGAATATAACGGTAGAGAACCCTTCCTGCACCAGTCCGACTCGCACTTGGCCGGTTTTTAAATTATTTAATGCTGACATACACGGAACCCAAAAAACACGTACAAAACGAATTATTATTAGGTATGCTTAAATTTTCGTTAAGGAAACTTTTGTTCGCTGCATCCAAGTCGATTCATTGAACTCCGGAGCTCCGTTGTTAGCACGTGTACAAACAAACATCAACAAACAGGGATCATATAACATCCCTTTACCCCTTTTTCGTTTGAGGATCAATTAATTGGGATGAGGGGCGAGGGTCACTTACGTAACACGGTGAAACGGTCAAACATAATATGCGTTCGTTACACAATAAACATTGCAGTTCATTCAAGCTTCAAGGCTAAGCAAATAGGCTTGTGTTTTGATGACTAGATTACGGACAGAATACTTTTCTTTTGTAAATAAATATAGAACCAACAAGAAACAAATATCTGTAGACCAACCAAACAAATATTTTCTTTCACAGCGGCAATCAAATCTAAGAAAGAACCTTCTGTGTCACAGGCGATAGTTCTTTCGTCCACACCTTGCGTACTCGCCGAGTGTATACGTAGTGAAAGCCCTGCGTATGCGTCGGATAACGGCTCGAGAAGTGTGCCACAGTGCAAGGCAATAACGGTGCGCGCGCGCCGCCGCCGCGTCCCATCCCACCAGCCATGTGCCATGCCACACCGAGACCGTGTCATTCATGAATACATCTCTTTACTATACTTCAATCGTAACATGCATTCAAACGAATTTTTGGTTGAGTTTTTTGATTGGACCTCTTTGTTAGATTAGCTACATTCCCTTTCGTTACATCCGTTACACGTATTACGTTACGTTACATGCAATATCTTTGGTTTTAGCAAGATATCACACTTATCGTTTTATACACGTATTATAACACCCCTAGCTTACTTTATTACAAACTCTATTACAAACTTATTTTGTGCAAACACCCCTATTTTGTGACGTAGGTGTATCCCATTTTAGGTCGGGGTCTAATTACTCGTATTCTGCCTTAAAACTTAAAAGCAGAACTAGAAGCAATCAGTTACCAATTTCCATTTGATACCGAGCTAGTTTCAAACCAAATCCAGCATTCTTCATCAAGTCCAATTCTACTTCCCCATAAACAAAACAACCGTGTTTCAAGCTTAGACCTCACACCAAATAAATAAAACACCTACCTACTTATCTCTGGATAATATTTAATCACTAGCTCGCGATTTCATTCGCGTAGGATTCGGATTTTGTAAAATATACTTTCTTAGTGGATTCCTACGTCATAATACCTATCAAACAAAGCGGTGTTGGGCTAGTTGTAGATATCTCGACTTTCATGTCGAAGGTCGTGGGTACGAACATTTATGTGCGCTAATTGACGTTGCTCTTACGGTGAAGGAAATCATCGACTAAGCTGACATAGCGGACATAGTCGACTAAGCTGGGTGGTATTTGTTCTAGGCAAGCGCTTTCATCCAACACATGTCCCAGTAGCATGGATGCTGGCGCTCTATAATTCATCTAGATATGATGGAAAATGCAAATATTTTCCAATACCTATCGGGACGTGACATATTTAGCTCGATCCATCAATTAGTTTGTGTTGTGCGTTGATATACCTATCCATCAGTTAGGACTTCCATTTTCATATTTAGATACATGACTCATATTTGACAAAAAATTTCGCCACACAAAAGTATGAAAACACCTGTTCATAATCGACAATTGGATATGGCAGCTTTAACAAAACACTGTATCAAAGAAACTGGAGATTCCAAGTATTAAGCAACGAAACAAGAGCGCTTGCTCAATACGACGTGGTTTGTATTCAGGTGCATGGCTTCCCAACAACCTGGTAGAGGTAGCTAAACAATACACCAACGTCGCACACATAGGTACATTGGCTACGGACCAAATTTTGGATTAGTTGACAATGCAATGTATTACTAAATTGTTTACGCAAGTGTATGTATGAATATTAAATTCCTGACCGATATATCAACAGACAATTAAAACGAATGGACGGATCGAGCTTAATTTTGCCATACAGTTAGCACTTAGCAGTCTTAATAGTATCCGCTGAAAATGATTTTGAAAAATTCAAACCTTGTGTGGATAGAAACTAGTCCTCTATTAATAGATCAAAAGTGCACCGAGCGCACAAAATAGCAATAAGAGAAGCTCCCACCCGTTTCACCCTTTGATCCCGATTCCAATCGAATTACCTACGTCAAAGTGCTTTGCAAGTGCTGTGCATATCGAACTACGAAATACTTTAAAGTGGATTATTTTACGTTTCAGAGAGTTCGCGCAGCACTTTGACATACCTGTTCCAAAAGCGAGTTGTTACTAATTTTATTTATTATTCGAGCTTCGTATAGCAAATTATTGTTAAAATAAACCTATTAAAACATTTTACAGAAAACCGTATCTACTGGTCCAGCCGTTTTATAAATATTAAATAAATATTGCAGGACATACCACACATCGCCATCTAGCCCCAAGCTAAGTAACTAGACTTGTGTTATGGGTTCTAGACAACGGATATACTACTTATATACTTTTCTTTTGTAAATATATACTTAGCATAAATACTTGTCTGAGGAGGGAATCGAACCCGCAACCCTGTAGTTGGCAGTTATAAATCAACACCTGCCCAAGTAGTTGCGTCGCTACAAGACAAAAAAGAGTCAAATACGGCTATTGATGAACCAGATATTTCCTTCGACAGGATTGTTCTTTGTGTTCTTAAGATGGATATTGGAAGGGGAGCCACCTGATTTTTCGATGTGGGTAGGAGGGAGGGGGGGATTTAGCTTTAACGATGTTCTTGGTAAATAACTGCATAAGTTTAGGTACTAAGTCAAGTTTAGTATCATTTTCGTATAAATCGAAGGTCTGGATTTCAATTCTGGAATAATATTTGGGGCAGTACATAGTAAAAACAAAAACAAACGAAATTTAAAAAAATGTGATATACATTTTTAATAATTTGTACTTTTTACTATCTGTAACTTCCATTTTCTACAATTTTAGTGGATAAATAATGTCTTCAGGGAGTAGCACTTACCTGGTTTAGATATACATAAACTTTGACAACATTCTTGTAGTAAAAGTATGTTAACAATATTAAAAAGCATAAGAGCTAAGCAAATTTCAAACAAATTACAACAATTTGAGACCAAATCTTGGTAGCTGCCAAGTTTGGTATTATAATTATTGTATGAATTGGGGATGTGGAATTGATTTGTAGATTATTATTTGCACGATTCAGATGTAAAAAATTAAAAAAATAGACTTGAAAAAAATCACAAATTTCCATAGTAATCAATGGTGCTAGATTATGATCTTTCATTTAAAGTCCCGCAAAAGGGTTTAAAACAATTAAAAAAAGTAGTTATAACTATGGGAGCTAAAAGTTTGAGACGTAGTATTGATGATGAAATATCTCGGTTCCTCATGGTAGAATTTTTTTGTGATGTAGTACAAAATTGTGGCCCTAGTTGAAACCTTTCGTTTGAGGTACCGCATGAAGGTGTGCAACGTTTATAAAGTAGTTATGACAGTGGGAGTTTCATTACTTAGTACAAATATTGCATTGAAGATGAAATATTTCGGTTCCGCCGGGTAGGATTTTTTTATGATGTAGTATAAAAATGTTGTGCTAATTAAGACCTTTCAATCGAAGTACCGCATAAACGTGGGCAGCGTTTTATAAAGTAGTTATGACTATGGGAGCTTTGTTACAAAGTATGAGACGTAGTATTGATGATGAAATATCTCGGTTCCTCATGGTAGATTTTTTTGTGATGTAGTACAAAATTGTAGCTCTAGTTAAGACGTTTCGGTTGAGGTATCGCATGAAGGTGTGCAATGTTTTATAAAGTAGTTAATGACAATAGCAGTTTCATTACTTAGTACGAATATTGCATTGAAGACGGAATATTTCGGTTCCGCCGGGTAGGATTTTTTATGATGTGGTACAAAAATGTTGTGCTGATTAAGATCTTTCATCCGAAGTACCGCATAAACGTGTGCAGCGTTTTATAAAGTAGCTATGACTATTTGAGGTTCATTATTTCTTACTATGAAACTAAGTATGATTGACACCAAAATATCTCCGCTCCACTGAGTGGGATCTTTTTGTTCTATAGAATTAAATGAAGTACTCATTACGACCTTTCAAATGAGGTACGCCACACCAAAAAATGACATAGCAGTCAGGACGTTCTGGGTTAGGCACGTAGGTAACTAGCGTAGTGCATCAAACTCGGTCGAAAGAGACCGTGCGTGGGGTCGTATTTTCGTCATAACTTCGTAATTTTTAAGGCAAATTGGAAAATTCAAGTTTCGGGAATACTACGAAAATGAAGCTAATTATTTACTACCCAACTGTTAATCTAATTAAAATATTAATTAGTTATATTGCCTACCAAACTTCTTCTGTCTAGAAAAAACTCATAAAAAATTACTTTTTTATAATTATAGTTCTAAATATGATTCCTACAATGAAATTGATTTCACATGTTTTGTTAGAAATTTTACTACCTCTCATTTGAAATCTAGTTTTGTCAAATTAGATAAATAGTTACCGCAATAACCGACAAAATCTAAACCTATTAGGTGCCATCTTTGCGACGTCATAAATGGCACCCCCACCACTTTAGGAAGCGGCGATATGCATTTTGATAATCAATAAGCAATGCTGATTCCAACGATACCTGTTGTTGTTATAAAACTTTCCAGTCATACGGAAATTACAATTTTTCAACTTTTCACTCTACTAAAAAACTAAAAAAAACTAACATTGAAAATCTTGGTGGCTCCCCTTCTTATAACTATTCTTAGGTCCTAAGGACCAAACCTTACCAAAGGAAATCTTTGGTTCACGAAAAGCCGTATTTTATGAGGTAGACACCCGACTAAAGTGCCCACCCTTAATGCATATACATATCCTCCATTCCGTCACGGATAAAGAGTAAAAACGAATCCCTTTTTACTCGACAACGCGAAGCCAAAAGGGAGGGTTATGTTTTTACAAGTTTTAGATAACTTCGAAATTGAACGTTATTTTTTAACATAACATTGTAAAAATAACGTTAACTTACAGCTGTGTGTGCCCATATGTTTTATCTGCTTAATCGGTAATTACTGGTTTCCCGCTATCCCCACATCAAAAGTTCATCATCAGTTTAAAGTAAGTATACATAATATTAGGTAGCTATGTTATATCCTGATATTCCAACGTGATCGAGAGTTACGCAGGTGAAACCGCGGAGTGCTGCTAGTAGTTAAACAAATCGAGGTTATTAGAATCTTAGATTGCCAATGTTTGATATCCAAAATGTTGGTGGTGCCCTCAGTCTATAGTCTAACACAACACGACGTAAATTTCGAACTGAAAACTACTCTTCTAAGAGCGTATTAGTCTATACTATACCATGGATGAAGGGTCTATACCTACTTCTATACTAATATGTCTACACTAATATAATAATAAAGAGGTAAGATTTTTTTTGTTAGTACGAATAGTAACAAATAGGGTCCGAAACCACTAGAACGATTTTGATGAAACTTGGTATGAGGATACATATTACTCTTTACTCCGATATACCCACGGGATCGACAGTTATACCTACGACGGTGAAACTGCGCAGCGCTGCTAGTTTGATAATATAAGCTATAACTAAAGTAACAACTGAATTTAATATTGACATTGAAAAACTTTCTCCAACAAATGCCAACATTTCTAAAGCAACCATTTATAAGGGTATTCGGGTCATCGGTCCAGGCTATCGAATCAAACAGTAAGTACCTATATATCATCAGGTCATCGAGACATATCGAGACAATGGACCCATACCTATTGTAATGCCGAGGTGTCAGTTGCCGGATTTGGTTCACAATACGATGGTCATGATACCGTCTAGTGATGTGACTGTCATGTTCAATATAGGTCTTCGGAATATTTCGGTTCCGCCGGGTAGGATTTTTTATGATGTGGTACAAAAATGTTGTGCTGATTAAGATCTTTCATCCGAAGTACCGCATAAACGTGTGCAGCGTTTTATAAAGTAGCTATGACTATTTGAGGTTCATTATTTCTTACTATGAAACTAAGTATGATTGACACCAAAATATCTCCGCTCCACTGAGTGGGATCTTTTTGTTCTATAGAATTAAATGAAGTACTCATTACGACCTTTCAAATGAGGTACGCCACACCAAAAAATGACATAGCAGTCAGGACGTTCTGGGTTAGGCACGTAGGTAACTAGCGTAGTGCATCAAACTCGGTCGAAAGAGACCGTGCGTGGGGTCGTATTTTCGTCATAACTTCGTAATTTTTAAGGCAAATTGGAAAATTCAAGTTTCGGGAATACTACGAAAATGAAGCTAATTATTTACTACCCAACTGTTAATCTAATTAAAATATTAATTAGTTATATTGCCTACCAAACTTCTTCTGTCTAGAAAAAACTCATAAAAAATTACTTTTTTAAAATTATAGTTCTAAATATGATTCCTACAATGAAATTGATTTCACATGTTTTGTTAGAAATTTTACTACCTCTCATTTGAAATCTAGTTTTGTCAAATTAGATAAATAGTTACCGCAATAACCGACAAAATCTAAACCTATTAGGTGCCATCTTTGCGACGTCATAAATGGCACCCCCACCACTTTAGGAAGCGGCGATATGCATTTTGATAATCAATAAGCAATGCTGATTCCAACGATACCTGTTGTTGTTATAAAACTTTCCAGTCATACGGAAATTACAATTTTTCAACTTTTCACTCTACTAAAAAACTAAAAAAAACTAACATTGAAAATCTTGGTGGCTCCCCTTCTTATAACTATTCTTAGGTCCTAAGGACCAAACCTTACCAAAGGAAATCTTTGGTTCACGAAAAGCCGTATTTTATGAGGTAGACACCCGACTAAAGTGCCCACCCTTAATGCATATACATATCCTCCATTCCGTCACGGATAAAGAGTAAAAACGAATCCCTTTTTACTCGACAACGCGAAGCCAAAAGGGAGGGTTATGTTTTTACAAGTTTTAGATAACTTCGAAATTGAACGTTATTTTTTAACATAACATTGTAAAAATAACGTTAACTTACAGCTGTGTGTGCCCATATGTTTTATCTGCTTAATCGGTAATTACTGGTTTCCCGCTATCCCCACATCAAAAGTTCATCATCAGTTTAAAGTAAGTATACATAATATTAGGTAGCTATGTTATATCCTGATATTCCAACGTGATCGAGAGTTACGCAGGTGAAACCGCGGAGTGCTGCTAGTAGTTAAACAAATCGAGGTTATTAGAATCTTAGATTGCCAATGTTTGATATCCAAAATGTTGGTGGTGCCCTCAGTCTATAGTCTAACACAACACGACGTAAATTTCGAACTGAAAACTACTCTTCTAAGAGCGTATTAGTCTATACTATACCATGGATGAAGGGTCTATACCTACTTCTATACTAATATGTCTACACTAATATAATAATAAAGAGGTAAGATTTTTTTTGTTAGTACGAATAGTAACAAATAGGGTCCGAAACCACTAGAACGATTTTGATGAAACTTGGTATGAGGATACATATTACTCTTTACTCCGATATACCCACGGGATCGACAGTTATACCTACGACGGTGAAACTGCGCAGCGCTGCTAGTTTGATAATATAAGCTATAACTAAAGTAACAACTGAATTTAATATTGACATTGAAAAACTTTCTCCAACAAATGCCAACATTTCTAAAGCAACCATTTATAAGGGTATTCGGGTCATCGGTCCAGGCTATCGAATCAAACAGTAAGTACCTATATATCATCAGGTCATCGAGACATATCGAGACAATGGACCCATACCTATTGTAATGCCGAGGTGTCAGTTGCCGGATTTGGTTCACAATACGATGGTCATGATACCGTCTAGTGATGTGACTGTCATGTTCAATATAGGTCTTCGGATAATAGTATTTTGTTCGGCTTTGTCTCAGTCGTTCACTATACAACACTGTTACAACTGTTTTGTCCAGGTACTTCGGAGGGAAACAATTACTAAAACTCCACTGTCTGTCATCAGCTTTTATCTCATGAGCCTTGATAGTTAGACAATTGAAATTTTCACAGATGATGTAAGTCGGTTGCCACTAGGTAGGTATAACAGTAAATACTAAAACAGAATATAATAATATTGAGCCCTTCGTGCGCGCATCCGACTCGCACCTGGCCGGTTTTTTTAAGTTATTCGACTACTTTATCTCGAACCCTAGACACCTAGTTTATTATATAACAATGTGTAACTTATATAATATGGATTACACGATACAAGTAAAAATATATTGAATCTAACGAATTTCCTGTACCTATATTGTAGGAATTTTCTTTTGTCTAATACAACAATATTTATTTATGTGGTTCCAAGTACAGCCATTTTGTCCAGTCTTCCTTTGTTGAAGTTATACTTCTTTAGGCGCGTTATGAAAAAATGATGAGAGTGAAATTTTACAAAAGCGTCACACAAAATTCTCACGTCACACAAAATTCTCACGTCACACAAAATTCTCACGGGAGAAGTTGTTTAAATCTAAATTGAACTTTATTGATTGTGTTGACAATCCTTTTCCAGTCCAGAGTTTTTTGTCGGACGAGTATTTTGTCGGACGAGTTTTTTGTCGGACGAGTTTTTCGTCGGACGAGTTTTTCGTCGGACGAGTTTTTTGCCGGACGAGTTTTTTGTCGGACGAGTTTTTTGTCGGACGAGTTTTTTGTCGGACGAGTTTTTTGTGGGACGAGTTTTTTGCCGGACGAGTTTTTTGTCGGACGAGTTTTTTGTCGGACGAGTTTTTTGTCGGACGAGTCTTTTGTCGGACGAGTTTTTTGTCGGACGAGTTTTTTGTCGGACGAGTTTTTGCCGGACGAGTTTTTTGTCGGACGAGTATTTTGTCGGACGAGTTTTTTGTCGGACGAGTTTTTTGCCGGACGATTTTTTTTTTTTTTTTTTTTTTTTTTTTTATTAATGCCAAAGAAGTATAACTTCTCACGCGCGTACATAAGTACACGCACCCATTTTTTAACGAAGTTCCTTATCGCGGGTTGGCGATAGAACCTAGCAGCGAAAATATGTTGCGCGTTACGAAAACGTGAAACGAAAATACGAAATTGGAACTAATCTCCGACATATACATTATACAGGGTTATTGGAAATAATACTAGCAAGCCGTTGAAGGCTACTTCTGTGCACCTAAAATAAATAAACACCTTTTGTTCTACGACTTTTGGAAATTCGAAAAAGAAATTGAAAATAATGAGGTTATGTAAATTCGAAAAACAGCTGATTTTGTAAAACAAAGGTCATGCAGACCAAGGACAGTAGACGAAACTTAAAAAATAAGTAAAATTTTAAGGTTACTGACCTCTGTGTGAAGGAACAGCTGATTTTCAGGTAAACCTAACCTCAACATTTACGAAAAAATGTTCGAATTTCCAAAAGTCGTAGAACAAAAGTTGTTCGTTTAGGTGCACAGAAGTAGCCCTCAACGGCTTAATTGCTAGTATAATTTCCAATAACCCTGTACATCTCCCAAATATATACACACATAATATGACACATAAAAAAATTATTACGATTCACCAAATATCAAAATCTTGAATAGGCTTTAAAATAACTATCTTAAATTCGAATGACAGGTCATTATCAGGGACGCAGCTACATTAGACACGTAAAAAACGTATTGTCTAACTAAACCAAATAGTTGCCCGTCATTTTAATGCAAAACCCAAAAGGCATTTTGTTTTAATAAGTACCTAACCCCTTCTGATCGATTTAAAAACAACAGTTCGACATCACCCCTTCTTGTTACGCTGCCAGTTAAATATCATTAATTTATAGCTTCTTTATACCGACGATGTAACGTTTCCAGTCACTGGCATTGTATCCCTTATTTGTTTGATGTTTCATAATTGTATAGTTAGGGAGCTACCAATATGATTTGTGTCTGCTTATTTATTGTTGGCGGTGCCCCAAGTCGCCTTGTTATTAAGTTCTACAGATCAAAGTTATTTAAAAAAAAACTATGATCTGTAAAAAACGTATCGTTCGGACGAATAGTTAAGATTACTCAAGATCCAGAGTTATGACTTTTTGAACATATCTCTGATGGCAACTTGTGTTGGTCAAACTTTGCAGGGGATATGTCCAAGATCATATTAGGCGATAAGCGGCAGACGATTTACAGTCTGTTTTTTGGCGGTTGGTTTTTTAAACATCCTTCTTGAGTTAGCGTCGGAGAATTAAAAAAACCAAGCTGCTTGGGGCACTACCAACAACAATATTGCATGCCAAGGAGACAGTACCAACACAGTCAATTGAATCGTATGGGGAGCTCCCTAACTAATACGTGGTCATAGCAAACACCTGCTATCATCTTATGTATATCATTATATTAAGATGGTTATTAATTAAACAACTGTTAGAAGTGCTGCGCGCGCGCCGATACCGTTACGGATCAATTTATGAGCTAACAGCGAGTTGATTTTGACTCTGACGACTTATGTGGGCGAACGGATGTTGCGGGTTCTATTCGATACTCGTTTTGATCACGGTTTTTAAAAGAAAAAGTGTAAAACTATTCGTTGTCTGGTCGCCATAAAAAGCAAATTTACATAGCTTGGGGCTAATTAGTTTGAGAAGAAAGCTTGTGGCCAGGTTGCCATGCAAGCCCATGGCACGTTTGTAATCTTGAAGCAAATTTATTGAGAATTTTCTAATTACTAACCATGTGTGCCACAAACTAACTTGAAGACTTCGCTTTTTATTTATGTTATTTATCAATAAAACCGACAGCAATTTGAGACTAAATTTTGACTTAAATATAGTAATTAGACGGTTAATTACACGTTTACTTATTTAGATAAGTACTTTTATTCAGTTTATTATAAGTAATCGGTAAAAATATAAAAATCTACTATAGCTATATTATTTAAAAATGAATTGATATTCGTTAGATTCGCTAAAACTCGGGAACGACTGGACCGATTTAGCTAATTTTGGTTTTAAAATATTTGTAAGTTTGTAAGAAAGAGTCCAGGGAAAGTTTCAAAGTAGTTTTTTTTTAGATCTGGACAAATCGCGTTGCGCAGCCAGTTAGGGTTAAAAAGCAGTTGTTGCTTTCCGTTCTTGAATTTTGTCCCATACTTTTTTTTGTATGGAATTCAAATTAAATAGTTAAGTACAGACATAAAAAAACGTAAATTATTTTATTAATGTTAGAGGAGCATTTTCATATAATAACAACGAATTTGAAGAGGTTAAGTGTTTAAGGTTTCTTAACTCTGTGTTAAATCGCTAAACTCTTATAAAATAACTCGACCCACATAACGTAGAAATGCCAGGACAAGTGCTAGCGTCTATAAATATTGTAATTCGGCTCATCGTAACCGGTTCCTATGGTTTAGTGCTCTCGATTGCTTCCTACGCTTAGTTAGCTAGCCGCAGGCGCAGCCTCACTGAAATGTGGACTAAATAGCTCGTGGATGAATGAGACATTTAAGTACTAGACTACCATTATGTTGATAGTTGGCAGCACCATCTACGTACCGGACTAAAAAAACTGGAACATAATCGCAATGTTAAAATTGCGTTCAAAAAACGTTTTGTAATTTTGTCGTGTCAATTTTTTTTAGCTAGCACAAATATAGTAACCAAATACAGCCAATTTCACCTAAACAGTCTCAGCCCGAAGGGATTAGTTAGTGTACAAATGATACGTACGACATAAACGATGGAGCCTCTACTGATTTTAGGTCAAATCTTCGCTTATTAAGTATACCGGAATTCTACAAAAAAACCGGTACCGTTTCTATAGTACCTATACTTTGCTATAGGTAAAACCTTTCAATTTGAATTTTGACTTTTTAATATTGTTGTGTTAAAGCGGCAACAGAAATACATAATCTATGAAAATTTCAACTCTCTAGCTCAGACGGACGGACAGTGAATTCTTAGGGCCACTTGCGCTGCTACAGTTAGCTCTGGGCTAGTGGGTTAGCCCAGTGCTAACTTTATTAATTATCGTCTCGTTTAGTAATTATCGTCTCGTTTTTACCCTTTGGGTTCGGATCGGTTCGGAGCTTCTAGGATTCTAGTTATCTACATACATAACTTAATAAACTTTGAACAAAAGGATCGATTGGTTTGATGTCAGTATTTTCCGGTATCGAGTTAATGTAATTACGTTGCCGGTGCGGTGTTACCGGAGCCGCTATATAGCCGTGTGCATCAACTATATATGTACTACATATCTACCTGTAGGTAATATTCCGCATAAAATTGACCTAATTAACAATATAGTTATAGTAAGGCACAGAGAAGCTCTCACGTACGTCTTCATCATCTAAACAACAAAGGGTACGCTTAGCTTTCATTGGAGAGTCATGGGATCTTTCCGGTTTTTTCCTCTATTCACAACTCATGAGAAATGTTTTCTCAAAGAAAGTAAAAGTGGGTCATGGAGATAACGTACAATTGTAGAATCGTATAATATCGTATGCTACAACTTGTTACAAACAAAAGATGTAGATTGTAACGTTAGGTAATTGGTGTTCTGTGTTGCATTGCAAGTCTTGAGTTGCTGTTGCTGCCTTTGTGAGTCTTCATTGATCCAATTAATTGTATTATTATATAGATAGGTACGTACCTACATTATACGTATTACATAGGAGTACATTATATGTCTCTCTTCCTGCTATCGGGGCTATGTAGTGCCTACGACCTTGGGGGACTCGCATAAAACTATAATGTTTAATTATTGCAAAATCTTTTTGTTTTCATCTTAATTTTCCATTCAATTTGTAGATGAATATCTTTCAGGTGAGTACAACTTTCACGTTAGTCTTGAGAAAAAATATCAATAGATGATTTAAAGTACTCCCATCTCTGCCGGCGAGGATTATATTACTTCGCACATCAGTACAGTTGGCGTGTGCTAGTTAATACTATAAAGTCACTTACCACAGAAGGGTATTCCATCAGGAGTCCACCTGCCGTTCGGGCCGCACATTCGTCGCGAAGGTCCCAGCAGCTCGAAGCCTCGTTCGCACTGGTACGACGCTACCGTGCCCTCTTCCAGCTTCTCGTCGCTGAACGTCACGCGGCAGTGCGCCGGCGCACCGGGGAAGCTGCACGTACCCTGCACGTAGCCTGCAATAGACATGATCAAACGTTTCAATAAGATTATTCACTGTATTATTACGGGTCTCGATATTTTCCGAAAGAAAAACCAAAATACAAATGTGATACAAAGTACCTACGCATTATACGTATTAGTACGCGCGAGATTCTTTTCTTTGGTGGTCGATACAAGAAAGTTGTACACTGCATGGGTCTTTGAGTTACAAGCATCATAGACATACATTTAAAATTAAGAAAAAGGCATAGAATTAATAATTGCACATACATGCGATTTCTATGGGAAAAGGCATAGAAAAGGAAAAAACGGCCAGTTTTCCTAGATATTTCTTTCTTTTGACACTAGCAAATGAATATAGTTTCACAATAAAAACATAAAAACCCAAAGGGAACCGTCAAACATGGATGTCCATTCCAGGCCGCCAAAGACCCTTGAACCCTTGAAAACTAAGGGTGAGTAACTTTACTCATGTGACCCATGACCGGACTATGAACACTGAAAACTGGTACAAAATAGTGTTAACAGTTCGATTGTCTCCATCAATCGAACTACGGATAGTTCGGCAATTTGAATTACATACTTGGACAAAGCCGTAGAAATCTTGTCCAAATATGAGAATGGGCCTCCACCATGCCAGAATGAGTAGAAAAGTAGGAAAAAAAACTTAACTTCCTAAGTAGCTTGTATTATAGGATATCCTTTGGAAGAACCATAGATATTTATAATGTCTAGGGGAGAACATGGGGGAGAACTGCATACGTACAGTAAAAGTATTCGGTGACCACCTAGGTTATCTTGAGGTGGAAAATGGAAAGAAAGAACCACCCCTGGTACACCCAGGTGAACTTGGTTGTTGCATGGACGTACAAACCATGTGTTGGTGAACCACGAGCAGGGATATCAATGTTAAATAAAATAAAAAAATCGGTAAATGGGGGTTATTTGACTCCTAAGCAGATCTTCTTTCTGTATAACACGAACGAAATAAATGAAATGCCAATATTATGATATAAAAGACAGCAATACAGCAATCAACCAGTGACAGCATTACTTCCACAAAGTGACTTTTTATTTTTATTGCCCTATTTTATTATAAAAATAATAAGAGTAATAATGAGTACAACGCAGAACCCATTTTGTAATAATACTCTCAATATTAGGGACGACGTAATACAGCGAATGATGTTCGGCACTGCCTTGCCCGACGATAAGGAGGGGAACACTCGCATGGCTCTGCTGTTGCTCCGGCTTCTGACGCTGGTGATCCTGGTGGCGCTGTTGACGGTACACGTGCGGTCGCTTCGTGTCTTCCGCTGGGAGCAAGCCGTGAGCGGTGGTGTTCTCGTCACGTACTGCATTGCAGTTCTAGGCTTGGTGATGTGTGCCAGTCGACCCAACGTCGTCGGTGGCACTACCTTCCAGTGCTATCTCTGCTTATCCGGTGCTATATTGCTGACTGTAAATGCAATGGTGATCTTACGACGATGGAAGACGGCAGGGGAACTGACTCGTGTTGTGTGTGAACTGCTCGGGACGCTCGGTATGAAGGTGCAGAGACAGATCCTACAGAAGGTTGTTCTCAGTGCTCTTGCTGCCGTCGGTTTATACATTGACCTAGCTCTCATACCGTTATTTAAGAAAAAAAGCGAGTAGCATAAATGTGAAAACAACTTATACTTCACGTTTCTTTGTAATGTACCTACCTACCTACATTAGTAGTAATATGTGCTACCTACCGCTGTCGCTGTCCGGCAACCATACATATAGATAAATCTACTAAGAAACCAGTCGGAAACAGCCCATAGCAGACCACCGGTGTGTCCATAGTTACAAATGAATGTCGATTTATTTTCACGGAAAAGTGCTTAGTGCAGATGAAATTATAGGGAACTAAGTATATTTATTATGTTACATTGTTTATCGCGCTGGTAACTTACAAATAATAAATATCCCGCTGATTGGAGGCTGCATTTTGATGGTGGAAATAAATATGAATGCATTCGGAGATTAATGCATTGACATTCCCTAAAACCGCTCATTCCCAATCATTACCGCCTAGAAAGAAACGTACCCACCCACGAAGCATTTCCGTCAAGTATAGACATGCGTTCCTTACCGTCCTTATTTTGGAATATATATTATTATTTATTTATCCTTTTATTTATTGATATATATTTGCCTCCCTATTTCCTATATTATAAATATTTTATTAAGATAGTTTTCATTTACGTAGGTAATAGGTAAGAACATTTGCTATAATAATTATGCTATATTGTAACATTATGCTATAATTGTATAGTGTTATATCACAATAGCAATTATAGTGCCTTGTACCCAATTACTATTGGTTAATTAATATAGCAATCTGTAGGCATCAGAGCCTACAGATTGCTATGGAAACGGGAGAACATGCGTTCGTATTTCATTTCACGTGGATGCACCCTCACCAATGTAGGTAGATATATACCTAGAATACCTACATTGTATGATGTATGGTAGGTATTCATCACCTTTCACCTTACATTTCACTGGGCTTCGATGACCTTATAGTAATGTCGTAAGAAGGTCACTTCTTGCGCACAAAAAGTAGTCCTCCCTATCGATTTCGAAGACGGCGACCTAACCAATCGTTAATCCTGCTTTTTCAGGTGGGCTCTAATGTGACTGGCGAGACGATTTTATACCCTAGCACAAATGATGGTTAGGAATGTGGTAAATGAAACCCAACATTTGCACTTCACAGATATTAGTCAGTAAAGTCAGCAGTGGCCCACCTGGAAGTCACTTAACTGACTCCGGACAAGAAGGCCGCTGCATATAAGCCAGTGCCGCCCGCAATAAAATTTACACAATCGATGGATTACCTAATTTAATATCCGCTATGAATGCACCAACGACCTACGACCTAAACGAAGCCACGTCTGAAGTTGCCGTAGCTTAGGCGTAGTTTGGGTCAAGCGACATTTAAAAAGTGTACCGTACTGATACGAAAAGGAGTAAAAACAGTGAGTAAAAAAAAATATCTAAATAAATTGGCCTATAAAGACGTAAAGAAGAAGACGTATGTACTATATATGTTAGTAAATCGTTATTTAATCTCACGAGTCCATAAAACCTACAATCCAATTAAGAGACAGTTCTACTATCTCAAACAAATGCATATAAAAAAGCAAAACAAACAATAAAATAAACAGTAAGTAATACAGATAGAAAATCTTCATGTTCAGTATACGATAATAACTGTACTTAGTTCATACTTACCACGCTATTACCTTAACAAGAAAGCGTGATGCTGGATACGTTCGGAGACCAGGTAACTTCGACCTTAGAACTTCGAAATAAGATTCTAAATCTAAAGATATACTTATTAATTAAAAGTTGACAATTCTATGCTGCGGTGTCAGTGGTAGTATTACCTATTACACGAAGGGTTGTTTGTTTTTAGGAAACCATCGATTAACAGGAAGTTCGATTCCTGTCATTTGAGGACAGCATTCGGGGACAGTCATTAATAATTCAAACTTACGATGAGCTTTTAGGAGGAAAATTTGAAAACAAGAATGAGATGTAAGGAATTATAAAGTTTAGTAATCTATTCGCGAAATGAATGATGATTCTGTCTCCTGACTTGATCTCAGTTAGATTATGTAGGTAGGTACTGTAAGAAGTAAGAAATGGATAGGCAACAAATACCTACTTACTTATTAATACATGGTTGAACTTACAAATGGTGTCAGCGTTGTAAACTAATCGAAAGCAAGTGGAACGTGTCTTCCCACGATAAGAGAAAAGTCATGAAAGTAGCCTGAGGTCAAAGTCCTTGTCCAAGCCCTTGGCTAGCGTTCCCAGAGGTCAGACATTGACCTGCTTACTCCGGAAGCATCTGGGTTAAGTTTTATGCTAATAAGTATTAAGCATATTAATCGAGATTAATTCGAGATACCAGTTTACCGTTGCTGTGGGACGTTACTCCACTCAAGCGAAACGACCTATATATTTACACTAGCAGTGCTCCGCGGTTTCACCCGTGTAACTCCTGATCCCGTGGGAATATCGGGATAAAAAGTAGCCTATAACCTTCCTCGATAAATGGACTATCCAACACAAAAAGAATTTTTCAATTCGAACCAGCAGTTCCTGAGATTAGCGCGTTCAAACAAACAAACAAACAAACTCTTCAGCTTTATAATATTATATAAGTAATAAGTATAGATTTGTAGCTTATTTTTATTTTACCTTGTTTGTCAAAATACGTTCAATTTTACAAATATTACGTTACGTAACATTTTACAATGTTATATTCTATAGACTTTACACAGTAGGTAACTACTAGGTACGTCTAAGCTTAGTGCTCGAAAATTTGTAATTTTAACTGATTCAACTGTAACGTTAGTTAAAATTGTGTTATTAAATATTTTTAAACTTTCCAAAATTGGAAAAAAAATTGTATGACTAAATACGGAATTAGAAATGGTAAGCTCTCTCGTAGGGTAGAGTCATCCGAATGATTTCATCTACAACTTTCGAATGAATCATTCTGGCCACCACACCACAAACCCGGAAAATCTCTCCTAATCTCGATATAATGAGGTTTGTTTGCAACCTGTATCAAGGAAGTACACAATATGTTCGCTATCGGTTGTTGACCTGCCATTCAGGGTTGTCAACAGTACAAACTGTACTACTATAAACTTTTAGTAATGCTTATTTTATTTTAGTGTAAGTGTACTATGTAATATAAATAAATACTTAACATACTGTCGGATAACGACATAGTCCGCAAATATTACTGTATTTCGAACAATAGGTTAGAACCTATGATTCTGAAAAATATTGGTAAGTACCTAAGTACTTATTTCTTTGCTTCTAAAATAATTTGTTCATAATTTATTTGAAAATGTTAAAAATATTGCGTTCCCATTACCCTGATAAACTGGTTTTCCAGAGCTGAACAAAATTTTCAATTCAGTAAATGTTATTAAAAATGACATTGCAGGAGTCTGGTAAAAAAGAGATAAAACAACAAACCACGATAATCAATTTCAATTGCGTGACAGTTGCAACATTTCAATATAGGTATTTAGGAGGTAGGTAAGGTATGTAAGTACCTACCTATGTTTTGCCAAAGCATTCTAGCAAAAATATGTTGTCAACCCTACTTCCATTGTTTGTTACCTATTGTTATCAAAGGACCGGTACTTATTCCCAGTCCGTTCTTTCTAAAAGCATTTCTACATCAAAGCCATTACAAACATTAAAAGATATTCAACCTCCGCAGTCCGGGTATTGATTTATCTAAGAATAGCAAGGATACCTAATCCGTCAACTTTCTAAGATATTTTGCCCAAAAGATGGATTTGCCTTTTAAACACGTTACCGGTTTCATCTGCTCGCTGTAATTCCTAGTTAGACTTTCCTAGAATTCTCGTTTTGAAATAATTTAAAATATTTCTTCATTGATAAGTAGGTTATGTTTGTCCACCAATTCTGTTCTTTCCCAATACATTTCGCCGAAATGAAGTCTCCGTTCGGATCACTTTCGTTGAATGAGTCATTGTCCTCTACCTGTCATATTGACCTAGTGCCGGGCGGCGCGGGCGCAGGCTGCGGCGCGGCGGCGGCATCGACTTAGTGGCGCTTGGTCACTGCCGCATGCCTTCGAGATGCGGACGCCTACCTGCCGCGCTGATGCCGGCTGAGAAAGTATCGTTATGATACAACCGGTTATAATAAAACATTTCAAGATGTTATTAGGATAGCATTTCGATAGGAATTCCTTTGAAATCTTACAGAGGTTTGTGCAGTATTTTCAGCCCTTCAAATTCTTCATTTGTAAGTAGCTTATACGATGCTGAGCAGCAATAGCTAGCTTGATAAATAACCTACCTAAACAAATAAAATCAAAACTGAATGAAAATAATTCTAGTGTGAAAACCATTCTAAAACAATATTTCCTCGACTTACTGGATTCATAACTATAATTTATAATTAAAAAAGGAGCAACCTGTATAGCACACGGCACACGCACCAGTTGTAAACAAGTTACCGACCTAGCATTGTCATAATATTACTTGCAATACAATGTTACCCTCACTTCTAATGTGTCAATCAGCTGTCGCACGGTATGCACCGACGCGTTGAATATTTTTATACTTTTGTCCCTATCTAACACCTGCAACCGAGCGACCAGTAATATGAGAAGGCGCAATACGAGTGAGGAGAAATGTTTAATTTTATCTTTGTTAATGGTTGTTTAATAATTTAATACCTAGTTATCGAGTACCTATTTATGTGACGAATGAAAGTGTCATGACAAACCTATATAGGTTTTTTGGCACTCCTAAAAATAAAAAATGTAAACACTTTATGATAAATAAATAAACTATAACTATAATATAAACTATAAGCTAACGGTTTTTAATCATTATAGGCGGATTAACATGTACCTTGTGTAATAAAAACTAAGTACATTTTTATAGGGTCATTATTATGTACTAGGTTGTTTTATATACAGGGTGGTAGGTTATGTTTAGTTTAGTTAGAGATATAATGTATTTAGTACCTACTTACTTACAAACTGTTTTATAAAAAATATTTTATATAAAATGATAGTTTAACCAGGTTTAGAATTTAACTATTTGTGACAAATATTTACACTTATGCACAACAAAACCGTTAACTCTTTTTATCACGTTTCTCGATACACTTTCGCACTCACGCAGTCAATGGGATAAAGCCCAAGGAAGGTGCTCCAGTGCTCCTTGGGCTTTATCCCATTGACTGCGTCTCGGATATTCTGTTTTATACGTTAATGATTCTTCTGCTTGTTAGCATAGTTATATGTAGCCACAGATATAGATATTAGTAGCTTTGATAATAGTTCTTCAGTTAGTCAGAAACAGTCAGGAGCTATCAGCTGTCAGATCCGGTGGTCTTGGAAGCCTATCAATAAAAGTTCTACCGAAAATTGGTAACAATTTTCCCAGTAGTTCCACAATATGATGTTTTGAGTAGAGTGCAATTTTTAAAAAAAATCTGAATTCTGATTTTGATGTGTCCCATAAATAGACTTTTGTTTTTTACGTAATATAAACATATTTTGTTCAAGATAACAATTAGATAAATAAAAGCACTGAATTATTGTTTATATTCGGATTCAAAATTTTCTTCTTAAGTTACGGAAAAACAAGGGTAAGTTAATCCTCTTTTACGTTTATAGTAATATGAATTGATAATTGTATATTACGTTTTCGATATCTTATCACAAAACTGTCGATTTTATCAGATTTTTTGTAGAAAGATGAAATTAAACTTTTGTGCTCATGTTCGTTACTTCCTCTTAAGTAACTTTTGTAATTGGAAATCGTAAGGCAGAATCCACATTGCATTTTTACCCAACTACGGCAAAATCAAAAGGAGGGTTATTTTTAACCGACTTCAAAAAAGGAGGAGGTTCTCAGTTCGTCGCGTACCTATATATTTTTTTTTATTTTTATTTCGTATTTAATTCTTCTGTTGAACATACAAGCGTTTGTCACCGAACTCTTCCTAAATAGCTGGACCGATTTTGAACAAATGTTTTTTTGTGTGTTTGAGTGGATCGCGAGTAGATGGCTTAAATTAACAATTAGACTCGGTAGGTGGCGCTTCAATCGGGATCTAGGGCTTTCTTATTTTGCACGATTTTTATAGAGGAGGGTGAACCTGATTGTTGAACCTGAGTGAAAACGCGGGGCGCAGCTATTAAGTTATATATCTCTTAACTGACCACCCTGTAGGTATGTGATATGCAAAGTTTTATCGTTAGTTGGTTACATACAACATTAGTTTGCAAAATATCCGAGAAGTGGACCAAGTTCATATGTAACCGGTATTTAAAAAATAAATATTAGGCATTGAGCAAAACTAAGTTATTTTGCAGGCAGTTCATTGACATTGATACTTTTACAAATATCCACCTAGTTACTTACATTTAGTATTTCCAGAGTGATGTTGACATTTTATTTTTTCAAGAGTTTTGTTATTGGCATGCTGTTTTCTTCAACTTCAGACCCCTTCAGTTGACTCCTGAGTTGTGGTGTAGGGTTTCACAGCACCTAAATTATCCTCTCAGCTTAGTCGACAGGAATTGCTACTGAGTGATAGTTAGTGAGTGATCGTTAGTTAGATTTGTTTTATTAATACGTCTAAATCAGAAACGTTTTTGGCTATGATTGTTCCTTATGTAGTATTTTGTGAATGTATCTAATAATTTGCGATTTTATATAACAAAGGTTTATATGCCATTATTGTGGATTTATCTCAGAAAAAGTACAAAGATATCGTTTTATAATATGAGGGGTTCGTTCATATAGAGATCTTCGCCATTAACGGTTCTTTGATGAGTTACAAAATTACATAAGTACAAACATTATCTTATATATAAAATTCTCGTGTCACATAACTTATAAACTCTTTAACCCGTTACGTAGGTAGACGTACCAATACGTACCAATAAAACAAGAGTACGTAATACGCAATCAATAATAACCGTCAATAAAGTACCGTTTAGTCGAGGCATTCAATGACACCTATATCGCGTTTGAATCATCATTTATAGTGATCAGCATCACACCACGATGCCGATGTTTCCGTATTATACCGGTAGGTAACCGGCAATCGGCACACGCCGCATCTGACGTAACGTAACGAGAGAAATGTGAAAGTCAGCGAAAAGCTGTAGGTACTGACGCTGCTCTCGAACTAAAATTATCCACCTATATGCGACCGCTTATTGGTCTAAGTACCGGCCCTACGACCTACGACGCCGACGGGAGATAGTCAAAGTTCAAGGAAACGTATCGATCCGAATAAATTCTTAATAAACCCTGCGACCAGCAGTGTGTTGTGTGTGATTGAGATCGAAGCATTAGCCATGACATATGAAAATCAATATTTCTACTGTTATTTACAGCAATCAAAGCATCGTTTTAAACTAGGGCATATTAAGGGCATAGTTCCTGGATCTAGAACACTCAAGAACAACTATATTAAGAGAGAAAAAGGAACTCATGCGTCCTCTCATCAATGGAACTTGGAACCGGTGCTGTGTGGTATAGTGGCTGAGTGACATTCTTGGTCCGTTACGAATCCAATGCGCTGTTAGCTTCGTGAAACCAGGGCAGCGACGAGCCGACACGTCCGTGGACAACACACAACATAGGAACTTGATTATAGTGCAGGTTAATCGAGTATTTGTCGCTGTTATGAAAGTCTCAAGGGAAACAAATCTGTGATTTTTCTTCTTAGACAATTAAGATCGCATTAATATGTACTACGCACACATATTATTACCTCAATGTATTGGCTTTTACATCTAATCTAGGCCATTTATATAACGCCAGAAAATGTAATTAATGCAATTTGGGGCCCTGCGCTGTAGTGTCTGAGACATGATTTTATGAGTCGGTGTAGGCTTTCCCAGTAATGCCACCCTCTCAGCTTAGTCGATCATATCCATAATAATAAGAAAAGAATGTCTGGAGCCAACTAAGTCGCGGAATGATTATTACAGGATTATTATGACATTGATAAATTTTCTCATGTAGAGTTTATCAATGTCATCTTCTGTAATCATAAAAGTTATGATTTATTATTGCTTGACAATCAACAGAACTTTGTCAATTCGGTGCCAAATATAATTGATATCGGAATATACTCCGTGGAAGCACAGTGGGAGCACATGAGTAAAGTGGTGGGAGTAAGCAAACCGTATGTTTGACACATATGGTTGGAGAAATCGTATATTTTTGATGTAAGGGTATATAGAATCAATGTTTTAAAATCCTTGTACATATTTAGATAGATATCATATTATATTTAGATAGTTAGATAGATAGATAGATTAACACTTTATTTGTACAACACACAAAACGTTGAAAAAAATCAAAGAGTACAAGAAAGCTTATTAAATTGCTTATTATTATTGCTTGTTGCTTATTATTAAATTGCTTAATTGCTTTGCTTATTAAATTGTTATTTAATAACTTATTATATTTAAATCGTTTGATAATATTTCGATAATGTCTCTGTCAAAGGTATGTTCATGAAGATACCTGATCTAAACCAAGCTGCATTGTTCAATCCGTATTGAATGTCCCAATTAATCCAGCTTAACCAACTGGTAATTATCAGATCACTAAACAAAGGCCTGGTAAGATCTAGCTCTGCCCAGGGCGACCTAGATAGATCAGGTGCAATGGTTTGTTAATTAAGAGATCAATACGCCCACGTCGGTCGGTCTTCCAGTTCCGGGCGGGGGGGCTACTGGACCTGCGTACTTCCGACTACAATAACAGGATGAAGAGCTAGTGATGGCCGTACGTTATGTATTATCACTAACTTATGATAAATGTCTTTCTAAAAAAATTAAGCATATTATTATGTATGCCAAACCAAAGATGTTTTATCTGCTAGGTGTTATAATATATTATTATTTACTGATGAAAATATTTTGCTTGTACGAATTGTATTTGCATAAGTTTCACAACTTTACGGAGATACTATCAACACATCTCTGATAATTTGTATAGAGTGTTCCTGTGTGTTGTGAGTGTATTGTATCGTTGACTTATTTGTATTTATTCGTTGATATAAACAATCTCATAAGTTTTGCAAATCTGACAACGTCCATCCTTATAATATGATACAGACGTAGTAAGTAAGTAATTATTGATTTCTCCCGGTTACAGGAGAGAACAGCACCGCGCCGGTGCGTGAGGCACCCCGCCCGCCCATAGCAGCCGCCCGCTCGCCGGCTCTTACATTCGCGAAGTATCCTACGTCAGGCTCACTCCTTTCTGAGCCTGCTCTTATATACTTGGTATATCTGTGACTTTTATCTGTTTGTGAATTGTGGTTTTGAGGAAGACATCATCATCATGATGGTATGTACCTATATCTGCCTCTATTGTATTCATTGTTTTATTATTACTATTAGTTTTGCTTGTTTGTTTGGTTGTTCTTTAAATTTATTTAAATAGATTTATTGTTACTTGCGAATTTCTTTGTTTCTAAGTCGTGATTAATTGATATGGTTGTCTTTTTACCGTATGTTTACTTTATTATCTAGTTATCTACTGATTATGTCCACTCGGTAAATTAAAGACTTAGTTAAATTAAGTTTTGCATATGCGACGTTTTCTCAATTTTTGATAGCATTTGCAAATTATCCTCATGACGAGCTTACTTTCTACTTGACTTCGAAGAAAAATATGGTTTTTTTATTAAGTACCTGAAATGCTTTAACTACTAACACCCGGAAAATGAGCGTACGCCTAAACGCGGCGCGTGTGGTGCGGGTTAAAAGTAATGCTCAATAAAAGTCTATCGCTTTCCGAAATATAAAACATTTAAAAAAAATACTAATTTCATTTATCACCCAAGTACCAAATTAAAAAAAAAGTGGCTCATTTCATTGAGATTCTAAAATGATACAAAACTAAAAAGATCTTCATCTCAGAAAATTATGAAATACGCATTTTTTTAAATTTGGCACTCGGGTGGAATCGGGTGGTCGAGGCGCGTAGTCGGGTACTCGTGTCCTGGGGACGTGTTGTCCGTACTTGCAGCTACGCGTACAGTCAACGCAATCGGGTAGTCTAGGCGCGTAGTCGGGTACTCGTGTCCTGGAGACGTGATGTCCGTACTTGCAGCTACGCGTACAGTCAACGCAATCGGGTGGTCTAGGCGCGTAGTCAGGTACTCGTGTCCTGGAGACGTGATGTCCGTACTTGCAGCTACGCGTACAGTCAACGCAATCGGGTAGTCTAGGCGCGTAGTCGGGTACTCGTGTCCTGGGGACGTGATGTCCGTACTTGCAGCTACGCGTACAGTCAACGCAATCGGGTGGTCTAGGCGCGTAGTCGGGTACTCGTGACCTGGGAACGTGATGTCCGTACTTGCAGCTACGCGTACAGTCAACGCAATCGGGTAGTCTAGGCGCGTAGTCGGGTACTCGTGACCTGGGAACGTGATGTCCGTACTTGCAGCTACGCGTACAGTCAACGCAATCGGTCCAATAGATTTTGCTTGAAAGAGTACATACTAACGCACAAACTTTCACATTTATAATATTAATTTGATAGTAGGATAAGTCTGATGATTATATTGAGATAAGTACTTAACTGTTCATAATTTAATTGTTAATTGTTCTTGCTTCAGATGTATTCCATGGATCTTCCTAGAAGCCAGTACGAGATATGTGACATATGTCCATCAGACATTGAGGTCCCGACAACGCCGCCAGCCCGTATGTTTTCCAAACAATTAATTGGTTATCTATTTGAGCTACGCGTTACTGAAGCCGACTATCCAGAATTATTAGAACTGAAGAATTGCGTAATGGAGCAGCTGAATGGAGCTGATCGCAATGCTGAGATCCTGAGGCGCATACATTCAATGTTCCCAGTGGTGGTAGGCGTTGGCGGTACAATCGTGACACTTTCTCCGATGTTCCTGAGGCTGCTGCGCGACCGTCTAGTGATCCTGTTGAACACCTGCGTGCGCCGCCGGCAGCAGCAGCGCCAGCAGCTGCAACGGGGGCAGCAGCAGAGGCAGCAGCAGATGCAGCGTCAGCAGGTGCAGCGTCAGCAGGTGCAGCGTCAGCAGATGCAGCGTCAGCAGGTGCAGCGTCAGCAGATGCAGCGTCAGCAGTATCAGCAGCGGGTGAAGCAGCAGCAGCAACAACAACAGCTGCAGCTGCGATCACGTCCAGCCCTGCGTCGCCAACCGTACCCGGCCTCTGGCCCGCGCCGTGCCTATCTCCACAACCGCCAGATTATCGCCGCTTCCAGAATGCGGCAGCAAGAAGCGATGCAGTCATGGTCTCTGTACAATATATTCAGCTTCATCCCCACAATGCTGTACATGATGCGTGATTGGTTCTACCAAACTATCGAGGACGCCTTTGATGATGACTATTTCTCGTCTGACGACGAGATGTCGGATTAGACGCTACATCCGACTCTCACCTAACTCCCATGCTATCACGGGGCTCCCTTTATATCCAATAAAGGATAATTATATCTTATTTCGTAAAGTAGTAGTCGATGTCAATGGGTCTTACTTAACTTCTGGACGAACGAGCCCCATACGATTCATTTCCGCCTCTAGGCCTTTCTCTTTTTGTAGACGTCACTCAGAAGGGTCTATCATAATCATAAAGGTCGTATATGATTAGAGCGATAAGAAACGAAATGTTAAAAAATTATATACAAAAACCCAGTAGTTATGGAAACAAGAGACTGTGATTATGTGAAGACTTGAATTCGTAGGATAGGAGATCGCAGGTGTGTTGCATGCTTCATAGCATATGTATAAGGCAAGGAAACTGCATGAAGCTGGTGTAACAACACTCTCTAGTGTCAACCAGGAGGTTGATGCTAAATGAATCGTCCGACAGAGCGACACGCCTTGCGCCCTTTTCAACAATTTGAATAGCGAATTAGGAATGAATTTTAGGTACCTAGCTACCTAATAAATTTTTCATCTGGGATGGTTATTATGCTCTAAGTACTTAAATTAAAATAAAAAATATTTTAATGAAATTAACAAGGTAAATTTACGCACAATTTGATAATTATTATTATAACATGTTTTAAGTTACTCTGAATGATTGTAAAACGTTCGGTCCAGTGAGAATATTCAATCGGTTTTATGGTCTCGATAAATAATATTACATTTGACATTAGAGTATACGAGTATATTATACCTCTGACCTAGCTTTCAACCTTAACAACAAACATAACAATGTCTGACAATATCATTTATATCAGAAAATATATAGCCAAAATATTGATAAGTACATACTCCTACGAGTATGTGTTAAATTAAAAAAGCTGGGTCTTAGGCGGAAATAAACAGGTATTATGTACTTAATTTTATTTAGGTATTAAATATCGTCTTTACTATTATAAATTATATATTGATTGAAGTGTAGAATGTATATTCGGGTAAACTTGGTATGGAAGATACATTGGATCCTGGAAATGAACACACCACAGGTTATAAAATATCTAAGCAGGTCATAATATCCCGTTATTCTAACGAAATGCTGGTTATAACTTTATACATATACTCGTATATTTAAGTAGGTTTTTCGCACAAAAAAGAACTGATTCTTAATTTCATTACTGTCAAACTTTTGGAAGGATTCAATGTAAGAATGTATTTCATTTGAAGGACTTAAGTACTTATTATCAATTGAAAATTGATTTTAAACATGAAACAGGGGATGTATTTATGAATTTTGGATGGAACTATATGGATATAGATGAAATGAAAATTATGTATAAGTAGGTATGAATAAATGATTGGCTATAAGCACGGCAACTAAATCGTTGGGGATTATAGTATATTGACATCTGTATTATCTCTTTAAGTACCTATAAATCTACTTAATTTTAACTATACTGAATATCTTCTGTCTATCTGTCTTATGTGACCATAGTATGTATATTGTTTTGGTCACGTTCTATGTAGTTAGATGTCCCCCTCCCTACTTAGATGTAGACGTCTGCTATAAACTGGACGTATTGATGTTACTTACTCTATCCACGCATATAACCATTGTTGTTTCAACATATATTTATGTGAAAAAGTAGATGAACCGTAGTAAACAAATATATGAATATCCTGTTGTGTTTTTCTCAGTCCTAATCCTTTATCCAACAACAAAATCGTTGGAACCCGAACCTTAGAAGCCCGTGATCCAACTATATCAAGATGTTTGACTCGCGATCAAACAAAGATCTGAACATAAACAAAAGACGATTGAAACTACAACAAGTGATGAGCTGAACTATAGCAAAGACGATCGAAAATACAACGAGTGACGAGCTGAACTATAGCAAAGACGATCGAAACTACAACAAGTGACGAGCTGAACTATAGCAAAGACGATCGAAACTCAAACAAAAGATGTTTTTAACAAAAACAAAAGACGATCTGCGGGGTCATTCTCATTCAGAGAGTCTCGCTATAATGTCATTTGCGGAAAAAGATCGTCGTCGATCTGCAATTCACAAACCCGAAACCGAATAATTATTTTGACAGCTATTGTCCGGTTCTCAGTATTTAACAACTGCTTCTCATTCATTCTGACAAAGTTCTGACAACGCTCTTTTTACCAGTGATTGAGGGCGATAGCATCCTTCCCTAAATCGGGCCATAATTTGATGCAATATATAACTTTGTACCAGTATCATGTTATCTATACTAATATTATAAAGCTGAAGAGTTTGTTTGTTTATTTGAACGCGCTAATCTCAGGAACACCTGCGTAACTCCCGATCCCGTGGGAATATCAAAATAAAAAGTAGCCTATAGCCTTTCTTGACGAATGGACTATCCAACACAAAAATATTTTTTCAATTCGAACCAGTAGTTCCTGAGGTTAGCGCGTTCAAACTACTTCAAACAAACAAACAAACTCTTCAGCTTTATAATTTTAATTAGTAAGTATAGATGTAATGTCAAAGTCAAAAATTGATGCTGATGACAAAAAGAACATTAGAAATAGAACTGGAAGGAGCCAACGAGCCGACCGAGATACACCTCACGAGTTACTCTTTACCTACCTTGAAGTGTTAGGATTCGATTTAACCAACAAATAACTGCCTACGTAAGCTATGTTTCTGTGAAGTTATAGAATGATTTTTTTTTAAATAATGTCCGTAGAAAAAATGTAGATGAGAATGGTCTATACCTACTGTATCATATTCCATCAGATTTAAGGCCATTGGACACAAAATGCCGCGGAGACCTAAACTTATCGATAGAGTGCACTATGGCAAACAAATAATGCCATCAAACTGCAAACCAAACCTAAACACTTCACACGTCAAACAAAAGAAATAATGATTAGGTGTTAGTATATCCCTTAAATACATTTTGATGTAATACTACATCATACCGATTTTTGGTTCATAGCTCTGTCTTGAAACACACTGGCCGGAAGCAACTTACTTTTTTTCTTTGTAAAAATATTGAATATTTATTTTTGAACGCATCTTTTCAATTTTGACAGAATTTTTTTTTATCTGTGGCGTTTTTTCGCGCCCGGTCTTACTTTTCAATGCGATAACTTCGGCGGGCGTTACAAATTGTTATTTTATTTAACAAAAGTGAGAAAACTATTGGAAAAAAAGTATTTTCCACAAGATAAGAGGTAAGTGTAACGAATAATAATAATATTTACCATAATTTGCTTAGAATATTGGAGATTACAGGCATATTACGTTTGATGTAGAAATACATCACCATGCAAAATCGGTAATAACAATTTTTGTTATTGTAGCGGTAATAGTTTGAAACTATTTGTTGATATTTTATTTATTTTAGTGAAAAATGATATTATTTCATTTTTTTTGCATACTTATAGATTCTAAATTATTTATATGCATTTACTAACAATTATATCCTAATTTTTATTATTAATTTTTGATTTTTCAGAATATCTCGTCGTCCACTTGAAAACAGAGACATTGAGGAGTTGTTAGCTGCTTTGGAGAGTGGCAACATATCCGACGATGGCCTGGAAGACGAGAATGAGGATGAAGAAATGTTTTACAACAATGCCAGAGAGTTGCTGCGAGATTTAGCTGAGGAAGAAGTACTACCCGAAGAAGAAGAAGTCACCGATCCAGCTCCAGGAGACAATCTTGCCGACACTGCAGGCGACAGTGATCCATCGCTTGTTCAAGAGGAGCCGGTGAGACAGGAGGACATTTCTTTGGGTTTTGATAAAAGAAACCTAATTTGGAGAGTAAACCATTTGATTTACAATGAAGACCATATTTTACCACTTGCTTGACTTAGCGGTTATAAATTCTTGGGTTCTGATGAAGAAAAACTGCACTGCAAAGGGCGTTTCCAAAAAGGACCTTCCAAATCTTGGCGAGTTTCGCAATGAACTAGCAGACGCTCTTTGCAACGTAGGTTCCACTAGTGGCCCCAAGAGAGGACGGCCAAGCAATAGTTCAATAGAACAAGAATATCAAACTAAAAAACTAAGAGGCCCTACTCATCCACTTCCCTCAAGAGATGTTAGAAGCGACAGTATAGACCACTGGCCGGTATTTTCAAATAGGCTAAGGTGCAAAATGCATGGATGTACAGGTACTACCCAGTGGGCTTGTACTAAGTGTCAGGTGCCACTATGCCTAAACGCCCGAAACAACTGTTTTACAAACTTTCATATTCGGTAATACAAAACTTACACACATATACATACATAGCTTTCAACGACTATGAAGGTTTGTAAAACAGTAAATTGCCTGGAATACTTTTAATTTAGGTAATAAGGCCGTCCCTTCTCTAGTTTTACTTTGTGCAATAAATATATTTCACTTGGTGATAGTAATGCAAAATAAGGTACCTAAGTGCATAGTGATGTATTTCTACATCGTACGTGTTTTGGATAAAAATAAAAAAAATTTAGATAGATATCGTCTTTTTACTATGATTTTCGTAATCCTTACCTTTTTTCCCATCTAATATATTTTTTTCATTTTTTTTATTTTTATTATGCATTTAAGGGATATATACCTCACAGTGTAGTTAGGTAGGAAGAGGGTAATATTGCTAATGACGCGAACTTTCGTTTCTAGCTACGTTTCTCACATTGAATAAACAATGAGGCTCATAATCGTAATATATACTTTAATTCTTTACAGTATATTACAGAATAACATATAATGTAAGTAAGTAGGTATAACAGCGGGGCGGGGAGGCGCGGTCGCGGTGGCGGTCGGTCGGTGGCGGCGCGGGCGCGTAAACGCAACTTTCACCCGAGAGGTAAATGGATATAACTTTTACTTCACATGGATTCCGAGGCTGATTGTGCCCGAACATAGCAGCCGAGGTCAATGACATTCACCTTGCTTTGGATTTGTATTTCAATGACAATGAAGGATACTTGATTGCTTATGTCTTCTCTAGTTCCGAATCTCTCGATGGATAGCGGGCTTTATAGCCACCACCGTTGTCTCTGCTCAACACAATGTTTTTCCCCTGCAGGCAATGACTGCTGAGTTAGCCCATATAGAGTCGTCTTTACAATCTTCGTCGATTGGTAATGTGTTTATCGGTTCCTAAGGGGATGATTACCCTTGCGGAGGCACAATTACTGGTATTCTGCGTGGGTAATAAACTGACAAATAGATTGCAAATATTTCATGATTTGATGTAATTGCAGCGTACAGTTGATTGAAAATCATAATGATAATCATACAGTTATCTACTGGTTATCTATAAGGTAATGTGACTGTAAGAACTTACCTACTCTGTATTTTTTTGGGGATATTCTTTGTTCAAAACTGATCATAGTTTCTATGGTCTAAGTAGTTTCTCAAGCTAAGTCATAGGGGTGAGAACAAAAAAGAGAAACCACTGCTATCTAATAGATACTGAGAATAGATAGTACAGATCCAGAGTTCGATTTGTTTAATTCAAATTAACTCGTTAAAATACTATAGAGGTGAAAGATATACTTACTTACGATTAGAGCTGTGTCTGTGTTGGCTTAGTAGTATAACTCGCCTTTCATTCTGAATTTCGTGGGTTCTAAGCTGAGAGTATATAGGTGTTGGGTAATCCTACTCCATCTAATACATATCTCAGGCACTACAACGCCCTAAATAGCATAAACACAAAGTTGCTGGCGCTATTAATAATCTAGTTATGATGTAAAGGCCGATAAAATGATGAAAAAATTCACAAAATTCGTAAAGAAAAGATCGGCACGCATGGTGCCGAGTGCCGACCGCAGCAGGTAGCTTAACATAATTATACCCGATGAATACCTGCGCTACGTTGTGCTGCACCGACGACGACGCGGGCGCCCGCCCGCCAGCGCCACTGACCCTAATTGTATACCACAGCTATCTATATCTATTTAAGCAACTTCCCTTAGAAAACGGACAATCGTATCGAGGCCTCAAAATGATGAAACAACGATTGTTTCGCGAAGATTAAAAACATATAATTATAACAACGCATCGTACGGGCAATGTATACGTAAGTAAAGTACCAGTAGTACCTACTAAGTGTTTATCAGAACGTTTGGTAGAGGCGACACGAGAGAAAGCAAAACAACAAAACCACAGCAGGTAGGTATTAGTGTCAGTATAGAGAAATACGTGCTAGAGGCAGTGTGTGCCTGTCAGCCTCCCTGTGTCACGCTATTGTAGTGCCTCGCTAATGTACCTGGAGACGTCGTCGCGTGGGTTCTTGCTTGACACTTGACTTCACAATAGAACGTATCAAATTATCTTGTGACTAGCTGCGCCCCGCGTTTCACTCGCTTTCCCTCAACTCCCACAAATATTTCATAAACAAAATTAGACAATGGCCCAGTGCGGAAACAGCCCCGTAAAACTAAACTAGTAAGTAAAACTAGCCAAATTGGTCCAGCCGTTCTTGAGTTTTAGCGAGGCTGGGTGCAAGCAAACTGTTTTTATATAATAAAAGAAGATGAAGATAAAACCAACTAGGTTTGCATTTTTTTTCAACGAGGGTATTGTAACATAAAAAGTGTTGTTCCAGACATCTAGGCGAACAACTTTTGTTTTACGATTATTAAATACTTCGTAAGTACAGTTTATTGAATTATTCCTGACCTTCTAACAGCTCAAAGCGGACTTTAAAAAAGACGGCCAAAATGGAAACAGAAGACTCTCAACAGAAAACAAAATATGATCATATTGAAAACGAAAGATAGTCAGAATTAAATGAGAACAAAAGCCGATCAAAATGGAAACGGAAAACCAATCATAATAAAACAAAAGAAGATCAGAATGAAAACAAAATACAATTAAAATGGAAACAAAAGATGATCAAAAAATGTAGTTAGATACTTCTTCAGTTATAATTATGTTCTCAGACTACCTCTTTTAATTAAACTCTTTTGTATCGTTGACATAACCATTTTGCATACTTCATAAGTTGCTATGGTTACCTACCATGTCAACAACGTGACCGTAACATGACACTTTTTTGCAAGTACAGTACGGTGTTCATCAATTTATAAGACGTTATTACGTCAAAAAAATACAAAAGGCGATCACAATGGAAACAGAAGGCGCGCGACCAAAATGAAAACAAATGACGTCAAAATGAAAATAAAAGACGATTACAATATAAACAAACTAGCGACGCGCCCCGGCTTCGCACGGCTATATTTTGCATGTATTATACATATAAACCTTCCTCTTGAATCACTCTATCCATTAAAAGAAATCGCATCAAAATCCGTTGCGTAGTTTTAAAGATTTAAGAGGCGAGTCCCTAAAAACGTCATTTACTATTTTAAAAATATTGAAGAACTCCCTGCATTGTAAGACACTAAAAAGAATTCTCGATAGCTTATTAGATGAGTCTACAGTTTCACTGTCAGATATTTTGAAAATAATCCATAGTTTTTGAAAAAACAATTATTAACTTTGATGAAAAACATCGAAATCGACCTTTTCTATTTTAAGTATCTGTGCTACTTCGTTGTTATATTTGAAAATATTTTTGGTTAAATTGTGAGACAAAAGTATAGAGAATGCATTCATCATTGCAGTTTTTTACTTATTGAAACCAAATAATAATAATCAATGCCGAAACATAGATATTTTTTTTGGTTAAAATCATTCCTCGCTGCCCATACATTTTAGTATGAAGCCGTAGCTCGTGACATTTCGCTTTATATTAGATGTCGCGGCGCGCAAAAGTGACAGTGTCATCTCAGTATTCAAGGTGAGAGCACGTCCATTTGTTTCCCGACATTTATTGTTTGACCTGGCATAAGGGTGGGGTGCGAGTGTTGCACACGACAACTAATTTGTAATTGTACCTATTCTTCGAGCAAGGAGTCGAAACTAGGTATAATCCGCGCACAATGAGAATAGGATGGAACCTTGTCAAAGTAAATCGAAAATGACAGTTTATAAATACATATATAAATAAATATTGCAGGACATTCCACACATCGCCATCTAGCCCCAAGCTAAGTAACTAGACTTGTGTTATGCGTGCTAGCCAACGGATATACTACATATACTGGGTTATTGGAAATTATACTAGCAAGCCGTTGAGGGCTACTTCTGTGCACCCAAACCAACAACTTTTTTTGGTTTACGACTTTTAGAAATTCGAACTTTTTTTCGAAAATTTTGAGGTTAGGTTTACCTGAAAATCAGCTGTTCCTTACACGGAGAGGTCAGTAACCTTAAAATTTGACTTATTTTTTAAGTTTCATGTACTGTTTTTGGTCTGAATGACCTTTGTTTTATAAAATCAGCAAATACCTACCTACTTATAAAAAATTGTAAATATATACTTATAATACATAGAAATAACCAGACCACAGACAAATATTTAAGCATAAATACTTGTCTGAGGCGGGAATCGTACCTGTGTGGCAGTCCGGCATGGTGACCATTGTGCCAACTGGGTCGTCTTCAAGTAGCGTTAGCATAAAAGTTCTGAATAATGGGTAATTCGTTTTGTTGTAATTAGTTATTTTTTATTTATTCATATTTAGTGTAGCTACATAATAATATATAGTATTAGGCATTTCTACTGTATGTGAAGACTTCACGGACAAACATACATACTGACACATATACGGGTCAAACTGAGAACCGCCTTTTTTGAAGTCTGTTAAAAATACACAAAAATGTTTCATGGTTGCAATCCTTTCAATAATAATGTTTAGGAATATTTTTTTTAGTTATTCCAATTATTATTCCCCAATGCCACTCATATGTGCTTCATGGGAATCATCATCAGAGCTTTGACTTTCTTCAGAAGTATCGCTTTCTGAAAAAAATGAAGTTGATGCAGCCAAAGTTCCCTCACCTCGGATGCGTGACACCGTGTTTGAGATATGCTTGTTGCTCGTTCGGTTATTGAAGTGAAAACTTCTTATGGCGCGTTGGGCACTTTTGTGGGTGAGCATTTTCAGTCGTTCTCGCGACAGATGAGATTTTGACAGATGAGATTTTAACAGTTATTGTGCTTCTACTACTATGCAATATTGAAAACAGCGCCATCTCTGTGCAAACGGCCGAACTACGATACTCACTTCTGTACAACAGTGTTAACAGCGACATCTCTCGGTGGATGGTGCAGGTTCGCAGCGAGCTGCCGTACGCAGTTCGCGTCGCACGCTACCGCCATCACTGATACACGAGTGAGCATTTTCAGCCGTTCTCGCGACAGATGAGATCTCGACAGATGAGATTTTACACAGATATACAGTTTTCACTTCTGCCTGCACTCCCGGAGTGCGCTTTTTTTTTTTTTTTTTTTTTTTTTTTTGTATTTTTGAACAAACCCATAGGTTCGTCAAAAAGATCTCTTGACAATGTAATTCCCGAATTACTAGATTCGTGATCCACAGCCAACTATGTCATCATTTTCAATGCGTTAGAAAAACCGACTTCGTTCCTGATCGAAATATCTATCGACTGCCAGAACTATTTGAGGTGGTTGACTATTCAAAGTTTTACCCCATTTTCCACTCATTATCACTAAATCACTAAAATAATCACACAATAATCCTACTAATATTATAAATGTGAAAGTTTGTGTGTGTGTATGTGTGTGTGTATGTTTGTTACTCCTTCACGCAAAAACTACTGGACCGATTGCGTTGAAAATCAGTATGTAGATAGCTGGAGACCTGGATTAACACATAGGCTACTTTTTATCCCGATATTCCTACGGGATCGGGACTTACGGGATTACTCTTTTACGCAAAAACTACCGAACAGATTGGGATGAAACTCGGTAAGTAGATAGCTGGAGACCTGAATTAACACAAAGGGTACTTTTTATACCGATATTCCCACGGAATCTGGACTTACGGGATCAGGACTCAAGATGTATTTGAAAAGGTTGTAGTTGGGCGGAGGCGGAGAGAGTGATGAAGGGGAGAAGGGTAGGACAGAAAATGGGGAGCACAGGAAAGGGGGAGGACAGGAAAGGGGGAGGACAGGAAAGGGGGAGGACAGGAAAGAGGAAGGGGGTGAAAGAGGGAGAGGAGAAGAGGAAAGGGGGACGACAGGAAAGGGGGAGGACAGGAAAGCAGGAGGACAGTAAAAGGAAGAGGATGAAATGGGGAGAAGAGGAAAGGGGGAGGAGAGAAAAGGGGGAGGGGAGGAAAGGGGATGGTAGGAAATACGGAGGGGATGAAATGGGGAGAAGAGGAAAGGGGGAGGCGAGGAAAGTGGGAGGGGAGGAAAGGGGATGGTAGGAAATAGGGAGGGGAATAAGGGTAAGGAGAGGAAAATGAGAGGGTGGGAAAGAGGGAGAGGAGGAAAGGGGGACCTAACCTTACCTAACCTTCTCCATCCGTGACAGTAATGTGTCAAAAAAACATTCCGGGCCTATCTGGACTCCTATAAACGTAAGCGCTCGCTTCGCTCGCACGTGTTTGCTACTCCATCCGCGACGGTCCCGTGTCAGAAAAGCATTCTAGGTCTGTCTGGACTCCTAAAAATCTAAACGCTCGCTCCGCTCGCACGTGTTTGCTACTCCATCCGCGACGGTTCCGTGTCAGAAAAGCATTCTGGGCCTGTCTGGACTCCTAAAATCTAACCGCTCGCTTCGTTCGCACGAATTTGGTCACAATAACTAACTTATCCTACTCCATCCGCGACGGTGACGTGACATAAAAGCATTCTGGGTCTGTCTGAACTCTTAAAATCTAACCGCTCTCCCAAACTTCACTTTCCACGACTTTAATTTCCTACGACATCGCTTTTCCAAGACACCGTTCTCCCAATACACAGTTTTTCCACAATGTTTCTTTTTGCTTTTTCATAACGTCGGTTTTTCACGTCTTCGCTTTCCCAAGACTTCGGTCTCCCACGAGACCTCACGTTACCTTGACGGGACGTTCCTTCCCTTCACGTCTTGCTTTCCTATAACACCGCTTTCCCTTAATACTGGCATTGCTAAACACAAAAACTACTATACGAATTGTGATGAAAGTCGGTAGCAGGTAGCTAGAGACCCTAACAAATAAGCTACTTCTTATTCCGATATTCCTACGAGACTCGGACTAGCGCGGGTGAAACCGCGGGGCGCAGCTAGTTAATTACATAAATCTAGCATTTATAATAAAACAAACCACAATTTATAACAACACAAACCACGGTCGGAATTTATTATTTGTTTATTTAATCACTTTAATAAGCACAGTCCTTAGGTGCTCGTTTTATTTATAATTTTGGAGAAAACATTTTTTTAAATGAAATCGCCATTGCTCCATAGACAATCTACCACAGACAATAATATTTTTTCTTTAAATCAATGGGTCTGTTTCAAATCCGCAACACTATGACCGTGCAAATAACTAATTTACACCTAATTATTATTCAGAACTTTTTTTCTAACGCTACTTTTCTGTCATTTTCGATTTACTTTGACAAGGTTCCATCCCATTCTCATTGCGCGCGGGTTATAATGTGATATTGATTATTCATTTTAACCTAAAAAAAACGAATGGCACCTAACCGATCCAATGGCTTTTCTAAAGTAAGATAATTAAAACAAGTGATAAGTACCTAAGAAATAACTGTTTCTATATTTCATTTTAATTTTTGACATAATTATGACAGGCAAACATAGACAAAAAATTAAATACTTCATGGACTGTGGTTTTTTACCTTTCGATATAGGGCATTACAACAAACAAATAATGCCTTCACACCAAACCTCTAAAGCGTCTCGGAAATGGGATATTTGAAGAAACGTTTATCCTACGATTTTATAAAAGTTCGCGGTGCACTTTGAGACCCATACCCTTCGATAGAGGGCATTACAGCGAAAAAATTATGCCTACACAACAAACCTCAAAAGTGTCACGGAAAAGGACGCGGTGATACGTCTTGTAGAAATACTTGGTCACAATGCTTTTATTTGAATATCCCGTTTCTGAGCTGTTTTAGAGGTTTGGTGTAAAGACATTATTTTTTTATTGTAATGCCTTTTATCAATAGGTATGGGTATCAAACTGCACAGCGGCATTTTAAATTACTATGCCGGTTGTGTCCAAAGATCTTTACATTTCGATCTCTAATTGGATATGTTTTACAAACAAACAAAAAACTCAACTAGTATTTGACGTTCCTGCCTTTTGCAGGACTTTTTTTTCTCTCTAAAGAAATTAAAATAGGAATTTATTGAGCTGTCAAAAATTAAATAAAATATGGAAAAGGTATGATTTAGGTAGGTAGGATGTATTAAAATTGTAGCTTATTTTTATATTTTAATCCTATATATCGTAACTTATTTTTATTCAAGGTTAATAATAATGGGAAAAGTAAAAGGAAATTACTATAAATCCCAAAAAAATAAAGGAAGATTTAAGACAAACCAGTAACTATAATGTACTCATCTTTTTACCCAACTATATCGAATATTATAAAGATTGGTAGGTGTTTTGCCTGAATATTTATATAATAATATATGATGCCGATACCGACACGTTTTAACCTGTTTCTTAGTAGGGCACATAGGTACATACGAACGTTTATGTGTGAATTTTCAATATATAGAGACGGATGTAATAATTATTTCGCATAATTATTATTATAAAAATATATAAATATAAAAATTATTATAGTACAGAACATTTACTTATTGACAATTTCGTTATCAAACAAAATACCCAAAAAACGTACACTCTGACCCCACCCTTTCCCGCCAGCTACTTACTACCGGACTGCAGTTTTGCGATGTGACAAGTTAAATACTACATACATTGCGTGTTTTCTATGATATTCATAAACATCCTACAAAGACGAACGCTTGATGAATATGTAACTTGTACAAAATGTACGATGCATCGAAAGTAGATTTATTTGTTTCCAGGGTGCGTAATTTTAATACTGCGTTGCACCTGTGTGGCTAGAAAATATCAATGTGTGTGTTCTATCAGAAGTTCCCACGGTCAAGGATTACAGGCTTAAGCATACATAGGGGGATATAGGGACAGAGAAAGCGACTTTGTTTTATACTATGTGGTGATAGTGATAGTGAAGACGATCATAGTTTTTTAAATAATATATGAGCCTTATCTTATATCTCTCGGGATTACGGGATAGCACGTTTTATGTAATGTTTTTCGTTAGCAGTGGATTAGTACAATTATACTTACTTATATTAAAGTCCCATACAAATATAACAAAACCCGTCGTGTATTAGAAATGTATGAGAGCTTTCTCCACTTAAAGCCATGTCAAGATATCACGAGGCGCAACAATCATATATCGTCTTCCCAACGTCTTCCGCGACTTTGTTGTGGAGTTTGGTTTATCCATTGATATTCTTTAAGTAATACAGTAACTACGAGTAGGTATATAGGTCAGTGGGTTTATATACGAGTACCTACCGGTTTTATTGTGACAGTTGTTATTTGCTCTGTGGTTATTAAAGAATGCAATCTCCTAAATAAAGCCGAGATCTCGGTCTTTTTTTTTTAGCGAGATTGATCTCGGACGAAAAAAGGGCGAGATCTCGCGAGTTTAACGAGATTGGACTCGAGCATAAAACATCTAATTTGAAGCTGTTTTATTACTAAAAGATTTTCGTTTGATATTAGAAGAGAAGACTGGTGGTTTTTTTTTCATTTATTATTTGATAGATACGAACGATACGAAAAAATTATAGACAGACTAGCTTTTGCTTCTAACCGGACTAAGTCGCGGCTTAGTCCGCTTAGAAGTCGAAAATAGCTCTAAAGGATTTTTAAATGGTTTAACAACACTTATATATTTCTGTGGGTTTTAATATTACCAAAATAGGTAGGTTGTTTAAATATTCTTTTATATTTGCATTTTACATGTTTTCTTCTATACTTATAATAAACAAAGAGAGGGCATAAAGTCTGTACTTGAAAGCAAAAAAAAATCGTGGGACTTAGAATAAGCAGTAGAACAAAAATATATAGTTTTTAAATTTCATGTCTGTCTGTTTGTTTGTTACTTATACAATTAACAACGCCTAATCCAATTGAAATCTGGTTTTCAATATTAGATAGCTCTATTTTGAGGAAGGTCGTGGTATACTTTATATCAAAATCCAATAAGTAGGTCCTGAGTATAATCAACAAAAAACTGCAGCCGCTGGAGAAAACCCCGGCCGAACACAACCCACCAAACACGAACGTCACAGAATACATAATAGTGTAGCATACTTTTTATCCCGATATTCCCACGGGATCGGAACTTACGCGGGTTTGATTATGGAATAATTCGTATATTTTATAACCAAAATGTTCTAGCGTCATCTTGGTTCTAGCTATGTGGTTCTAGCTCATGTGGTTCTAGTCCTTACCATTTAAATTTCGAATTCTACATCCCTATGAGGCCGTGTCCTAAACGTGCAACCTCTTTTGAATAAAATCGGGTTGTGTTTTCAAACATGTGTCAAAATACAATGTAGGTGTAATGTAGTTAAAAGGAGTATTGATATCAACTTCGAAGACAATCACCCCCAAAATAACTTCCTACTACGGGGTTAAAAAGAACCCTGTTAGAGGATGAATTTCAATAAAATACGAAACACGTATTTCATCAATTCTATGAAAGAATGTTTATGCAAAATTTGAAGTAGATTGGACCAAGGAATCACGTTGTCCCATACAAACTTCGCCCCCCTTTTTCACCCCCTTAGGGGTAGAATTTCGGAAAATCCTTTCTTATCGGCTGCCTACGTCATACAAGAACACACCCTCCAAGTTTCAGGTCTCTACGATCAGCGGTTTAGGCTGTGTGTTGATCCGTCAGTCAGTCAGTGATTCAGGACAAAGCATTTTATATGTATAGATAAAAAAAGATAGAAGATAGGTACCCGTCAAATAATGTTAGTCTATGATTAATGTATATTGAAAAAGTCATCATAGGCTGTATCTCATAAACCGTAGTAGCTAGACAGTAGAAATTTTCACAGATGATGTATTTCTGTTGCCGCTATAACAACAAATACTAAAAAAGAAAATAATATAACAGCGAGTACCTACATACAATTTCTCTTTGGAGTTGCAGTTGTCGATTGCTCAGCAGCTATAATAACTATCAGAAGAAAATCACCGTGAATGATATCTAACAACCGCCACAGTTACAATATTACAGAGCAAAAATATACCTCGTCATCTCATTTTATTCGAGTAGCGTTCGGTGTACCGTTTCACAATGCAATTTAGCTGGAAAAACTGCAAGAAAAACTCATACTTAGAACACCGCTGCAATGAGTTTGACACACTTGTATAAAGAGAACCTGGTAAACCTTCTCGCGCGTCATTCGTCTTAAGCTGGGTACTGACCGGCGTTACGGGGCGTAATGTAACGTGTTACACAGCGAGCATTCGTGCAGTCAGTACGTCGTGTTACGGGGAAACCAGCGAGCAACGAGCCGCTCGTTGCTCGCTTTGAGTGCTCCACCCGGCTGTCGGTTTTTTGGCGAATCCTTTGACTGAGCACAGAGTTTTGACGAGCATGTTAGAACACAGCGTAACATGCTCTATGCGTAACACGCTCGATGCGAATGTTACATTACACCTCGTAACGTAGGTCAGTACCCATCTTTAGTTTCCAAAAGCTTTTACGTATTATTCCAGAGCAAATATAGATATTTAGTTTCCCAAAAGAAAATTGATAGGGACATTGTGAACTAAACATAGTACCTACTAGCAACAGTAATTACTAATTAGGTACATAACATTCAGGTCAAAAATTATTTAGTTCCTGAGAATAGCTAATTGAGGGCGGTGTGCGACGTTAACAACAGCTTTTTGTATGTAGCAAAAATAAAAAAATATAAATTAACAATTTTTACATACAACATGAATAAAAAATGTAGCTTGTTAGTCATATTTTCTATGATATCTTTAACGACATTTTGTATAAAAACAATGTCGTTTTGAAGTCATAAAAAGTTTTAGACTAAACTTTTATTTTGCTGTAGGTAGGTATGGTGTTTATGTCGTTGGGATTCTCGCACACACGGAAATAATCAATATTACATCTTACTTAAACTTTTCCCAGGAACTTATATACGCCATATTACGTAGCATTTTCTATCCGTCTTAGTACATTATTTCTTTCTTGCGCTATCATTAAATAACACTTTAAAAATGATTTATATTTTCTGAAGCCGCGTCCTGCATTCCGGAGTTTTTGTGAACATATGGACGTAGGAAGATACTCCAGCCCCGATTCCAACAAAAAATACATTCCGATGGTTTTTAGATCCTATTATGGAATTTGATATCAGAACCTTGAGAAGGATTAAAGGTTACCCGAACCACACCCGAACTATACCAAATTTTAAATCACAAAAACATGACATAAATGCCAAATTCAATACAAAAGACACGGCCAACATGACGGCATAAGAACTATTTGATGAAACGCCCTTTAATTCGTAAACGACACTTTCATTTTTCGGAATCTTTAAAGTCTAATAAACAATTTTGAAAAAGAGAAAAAGATGTATAAAAGTCATGGATTACATAATTTAATTTATCATAATTTACAAAGAACTGTTTTTATTTTAAATTAGCGAGCCATTAGTTCGACATCACTTTAATGAAAATAAGATTAAAAAGCACTTTCTCGAGCATAACAAAGACGAACGAAGGGTATATTAAATCTATAAGGTTGGTACTGAAACCGGAAGCGAGGGGGGACCTGCCACTTCCGGTGTTTCTTGGTGTAATTTAGGGGAATGAGACCACTGCTGTTCTTATATTATTATTTTTTAATATTCTCATGGTTTATTTATCACGTTTTGGGCAGGTGCTGTTAGCGGAACGTTTATAACTGCAAATTATGGCTAATACCGAATCAGATGGATCACATCGCTTGCTTTTCTGTTAGTTATTCGAAGATCGGCGCAGGCACTTAATCCGACAACAGTACATAGGTAAACGTTATGTATGACCGATATTTCATAAACGCGGGGAAATGGTCTATGGTCAGACAAAAAACGCTTCTATAGATAATTTTACTCATATTTTACATTAATATGATTATGATGTTGTTTTTGTACTTCAGATGTTTAGGTATTTATTATGAATAGGCTCTGAAACGGCTGGACCGATTTCTTTGTAACTTGGTATGAGGATACTAGAATCCTTAAGAATAAGAACAAGAAGAAAAATAAGAAAATAAAAAACAAATAGTTAAGCCTCTCATGGTTGAAATTAATAACCAATATATTGGCTACCATTTTTTTGACAGTTTTGCTGGTGAAGAAGATTTCCGCCAAACCGATGATCATGGACGTAGATGCCGACGATTTAAATAAAAATTCAAAATTGTCCGAAAGTTTACAAATGCACACAAAATAATGAACTAAACATTTTTTGGTCTCCCATTTTGCTAATCTAGGTCAAAGCCAGCCAAAACTTAGTCGGGCTTATAGGTAGTGAAAACTTAAAATAGACCTTATTTTTTTCTAGATAAGAGATGTTAACATTAACAGTAAGTATGCCTACTTAATATAAAGAAATCCCGTCGTCGTAGTAGTAGAGACACATGAGTAGATGTGGTAGAGATTCTGAAAGTGGTACAATGAATGTTTCACCTATATTATTTACAACATAAAAAAGTGACTTTGATTGACAATGTCATGTCAGGTCAGGTACCCACCTTGCAGCAGCCCGATGACAACACAAATAAAAATCACATCCATTGTAATGTTCACAAAGTAACTAACTTTATAAAAGCACTCGCGGCGTATCTCGTCTGTCGGTTTTCATGGCGCGGTCTTGATCGCGCGACTCACTCTGTCAGACTGAAGTGATGGAGAAAAGAAACAGGTGCGCTCGCGCACCGCCACCATTCCCACTGCAAACTAAACAAGCTTTCCTTTCACAATCGTTACACCTGTCATCAAACGGTATGCGCCTATGTTCACACCGATTTTTTTTATACGGAATTTCGTAGTGTGAATATAGGTACCGTTCGTTGACAATTGAACGAGACTCGCTAATTCACTTTAATAGGCAATCAAAGAGCTTTGTTGCTTTCGCGTGCTGAATAACCAATTTCTCGAACTCCAGCCAGGGTATTGACGACGTGTGCTGTTTGACAAACATACCGCTCAGTCAATGGGGTTAGTGGGTCTATAGGTAATTCTTGGTTTAAGTATTGTCATATTATATATCCTTAGAGAGCGAACGTTTGAAAATGTAGTTATTGTGGCTATCGTGATGTAGCCCCACTGTAGAAAGCCGGTCGGCCGTTGATCGTCGAGGGTTATGTGTGATAGTTTCAACCAGAACAAGTCCGAGCCGATAAACGCCGATATTTGATTGTTTGTTTGTTTGCATTGATTAGCCTCAAAAACGAATAGACCGATTTGAAAATCCTACAGAAGTTCACTACAGAAGAAGTACTTAATTGCGCCCCTGGTGAGTAATTAAAGTAACAATTAGCTACGAACCTTTGCCCATAAATCACAAATATTTCACAGCAAACCGTATCTAAATCAGCCCACCCGTTTCGGAGTAAATGGAAATATTACATTTGTACACACTAACACCACCTCACCCTAAATGCATATACCGTTCTCCGTTCCGCCACGGCTAAAAAGAAATTACTAGGTATATTAGAAAAAGAAGATAAAAAAAAACACCCTAAATAATGAAATCTCGCAGCCCAAGGTCGAAGAGCAGTCCCATACCTATCTAAGAACACTTGGACTCAAGAGACAAATTAACGATACCATAATGAAAGAAAAAAGGGAATAAAGAACGGCGCGAAAAACATAACCCTTTCCTTGCAGTTGGGTAAAAATAAGTACAATCCGATTAGAAATTGAAAGTTCGTCCTAAGATAATTCATTCATTGACGAAATTAAATAAATTATAATTATATTTTTAATGCAATTACCTAATTTATCTCTTACTAGCGACCCGCCCCGGCTTCGCACGGCTGTATTATACATGTATTATATCTAAAAACCTTCCTCGTAAATCACTCTATCTATTAAAAAAAACCGCATCAAAATCCGTTGCGTAGTTTTAAAGATTTAAGCATACAAAGGGAAATAGGGACAGAGAAAGCGACTTTATTTTATACTATGTAGTGATAGTGATGATAGAAACAACCAGACCACAGACAAATATCTAAGCATAAATACTTGTCTGAGGCGGGAATCGAACCCGCAACCCTGTGTTTGGCAGTCCGGCATGGTGACCATTGTGCCAACTGGGTCGTCGATGTTTTCCGTCACTGTCAAAGCAATTATAATTGCACACATATTTTTCTATGAAAAATCTATTGGTGTACCGTCCGGTCAGCCGGTGATCAAACTGATGACCTTCTGAATGGAAGTCGAAGTAAATACGACTAGGCCAACATCGCTATATTCCATAGAGTAGGTACCTAGGTACCGACGTCATAATATCTTTTAGCCAGCCCTATGGTATATTATTACTCACTGAACTACTCTGTACCAATTTAGCTATAATGGAATCTGTCTATCTATTGGAAAGCAATTTTACAGACGAATCTAGTTGAGAGTCTATTTAACTCACTTTCTAGATATAATCGATTCGACTCGAGTTCTCGATTACGCGACGCTCGTTTAGAAAATAAATTTTTTTTGTAAAATATATTAATGAGCCGGAAAATAAACTTACATACCTCGCTTGGACTTAGTATCCCTACCATTAGTACCCAGGATTTAGGGTGTCTAATGGTATGGCTGTAGCGCATAGGTCAGACACAATTTAAAGTCTTGTACCCTGCTACGAAAAGAAGAAAAAGTACCTAAACCTTAAATATAAATATATTAAAACGGATATATTCGCGTTTTTTATTTTAATTTTAAACCTGACGTTTCGGGAACTTTGCAGTTCCCATGGTCACAGGCAGACTGAGATGACATTCGTCTTTTTTTTTCTCTCTCTTGTTTGGCCCCAGGAACTTATGCCATTTTCATCTTGTTCTTCATTTTCAGCAGGTTTTTTTTTTTCTTCAGTTATGGCTTCGCACGGTTTGTGCATATAGCCAGTATCAAGTAATATTTTGCATCAAGTTATGGCCCGATTTACAGAAATCGGGCTCAAAGTGTTTCAAGATGGTCAAGTCGTCAAGTCACAGTTTGTCAAGTCCGACATTCGTCTTACAAAAATATTATGTGAAATGCTGTCAAACTACCGTCTACTTAAAATTAATAAAAAGGTTACTAAAAAGGTTAATAAAAAGGTTTCATCTAACGCAGAATTGACTAACGGTGTCCCGAGGTATTGCAGCTGTTGCTTGTGGGGCTTGAGACCTAACTAAATGTAGTACTGGGTTCCAAACCGGTGGTATCCGTTTTAATATATTTATATTTATGAGTTCAAGTCGCGAAAACCTTAGAAAATACTACCTAAACCTTCTATCGTTCTTATTCTCTGACGGAACTATAGCTACGCTTAATGCACATGCCTATCAGATCTTATTTTGCGCAGAAGGTAGGGGATGATGTGCCGTGTCTTGCTTTATAAACGATTTTCTAAGGCAACTAGCCATTTAATAAGTGCTAGCTTAGAAACAAGAAACGGATTTCATGAAAAGGCCAAGACAATCATTGACGAAGGAATCAATGTATTTTATTTTGTAGGACCCGATATTTCGATTCTAGTAAAAATGGTGCTTGTAATAGCAACGAATTATTGAGCTCCAAAAAGGTGGAAATAAAAAACACGGTGAATATCCCGTTTTAAAGAACTTTAGTAGGTCAATATAATATTGAATGTGTCAAGATAATTTCGAAGTGATGTATCACCATCGGAATGACTCGGAAACGCAACTCACTGACCTCTTTTAGTGACCTCTACCTATAAGCTACCTGCTGGTAATAAGGGCCACCTGCCACCTTAATTAATAACTAAATATTTAGTAAAAATAGGAAAACTACTTAAGACCAGTGTGAGGCTGTACATTTCCATACAAAAAGCGGTAACGTTTTCCCCTCATAAACGAAGTCCTATTTTGATAATTTTTGAAAATGTTCTAGATCTAATGGAAAAATAGGTTTAACCGTTTTTATTTTAAAGATATATTGTCTAAGATAAAAGTTATTAGTATCTGAATATTTACACTTTTGACACCGTTTCAATTGTTTTTTATTAGACTAAACTGAATTACCAAAAAAGAAAAACCTAGAATAAGATGCAGTGAATTAAATTAGACCAAATTTCATTTTGTGAAGGATAAAGGGGGTAAAAACGTTACGGCCTGCAACATTATTTGAAAGCAAAATGAAGGCAATTACGTCCGAACTTAAACTCTCTCTATCGCAAGATACGGGTAATTTTTTAATATATCAAGATTTTCAAAGACTAACGTTATTTTCAGTGATTACACAAAGGCTGAAACAAACAATTTAAATGCTATTTTGTCTAAGAATCTTAATACTCTTTCCGCAAGCCATCATTGGATATCACTACATAGTATAAAACAAAGTCGCTATCTCTGTCCCTATGTCCCTATTTCCCTTTGTATGCTTAAATCTTTAAAACTACGCAACGGATTTTGATGCGGTTCTTTTTAATAGATTGAGTGATTCAAGAGGAAGGTTTATACATGCATAATATAGCCGTGCGAAGCCGTGGCGGGTCGCTAGTAAATGAATAAAATAAATACTTACTTCTTAGTTGTATACATTTAAAGCTTAATATATTGCAATCTATGACAAGTAGCATATTAATGAAATGAATTGCTTCAAAAGGGGTGCTTAGCCTAAGTGCATTGTACTTTAATTTAATATCTAGTCAAGAGTGTGTATCAGGAGTAACCGATATTTTATTGATGCCTTTCTAAATAGATCCAATAGAATGTAACTTAGTTTCGCAACTACAGAGAGTACAGGAATAATTTAATTCCTAGTTTCCGAAAATGCTGAAGTAGTGAAGAGAGAGTCTTATAAGTCTTTAATATAATAATATTTTACCGGGTTTATAATATAATTATGCTGTACCTGCACTCTACAGAGTGCAGGTACAGCATAATTATATTTTAATTTACGTCTTCTGTACTACTAATAGAGTAAAGGTAGGGCGCTGGTTTAGGTACAGAATGTCACTTTCTCAAAATGGTTCTATCTAACTTGCCCAGTGCGAGCATACGTGGGCGGGAGACGCTAGACGGGGCGGTTCTTCAATCCTGTTCGCACCACAAGCTACTCGATGAGTAGGTACTTTGTCTCGGTGCAAAAAGTTTTCCTACCCCCTTTTGTTAACGAGCGTAGTTTATAGTAATTATTTTCCCGGATCTTAAGGTGAAAGGGTACCTGCGCGCTCTCCATACAAACGTAGTCGACTGTTTCCTCCCTGGATAATGACACTAGCACAAATATTTTTGTGGCATAAAACCTATAACTGACATGACTAATACGACTATGCCCCTATGTTTTGTTTTTTTTTCATTTTCTAATTATCATAGAAATTAAAATTAAAAAAATTAATAAATTAATAAAAACAAAAAATAAGGGCATGGTCATGGCAGTTATAAGTTTTATGCACCAAAAATATTAGCTCTAGTGTCATTATCCAGGGAGAAAACAGTCGACTACGTTTGTAATAGTTTGTATGGAGAAAGTCTCCGGAACCCTTTCCCCTTAATCGCGTATTTTTTAATTTTTATTTCTCTTCCCTTGACGTTTCGACTATGTTACAATAGTCATGGTCGCGAGGATCTATAGATACCTACAAATCGTGTGAGTTCAAAAAGTTTATGAGCGTAGTTTATATAAAAAAATCTCACATTTTTATCTTATTCAATGTATTATACTAAAAATAAATTCATGTTGTTATGGGTTGTAATAATTGTTAAACTTAGGTATTTTAAGCTTTTTTAGACGTCTCTAGCCTGACAAAGCAAATTAATATTTTGCAAAGCAATAAAAGCAAAAAAGCAATAAATTAATATTGACGACCCAGTTAGCACAATGGTTACCATGCCGGACTGCCAAACACAGGGTTGCGGGTTCGATTCCCGCCACAGACAAGTATTTATGCTTAGATATTTGTCTGTGGTCTGGTTGTTTCTATGTATTATAAGTAAATATTTACAAAAGAAAAGTAATATAAGTAGTATATCCGTTGTCTAGCACCCATAACACAAGTCTAGTTACTTAGCTTGGGGCTAGATGGCGATGTGTGAAATGTCCTAAAAAATAAAAAAAAAATAAAAAAAAAATTAATTACGTCATAACAATTCTTTTTCATTGTATTGTTTTTGTTTGTTATTAATATCACTACATAGTATCTCAGACATAGTATAAAAGAAAGTCGCTTTTTCTGTCCCTATTTCTCTTTGACCGCTTAGATTTTTAAAACTACGCAACGGATTTTGATGCGGTTTTTTTAATAGATAGATTGATTCAAGAGGAAGGTTTATATGTATAATACATGCATAATATAGCCGTGTGAAGCCGGGGCGGGTCGCTAGTTTATGATAATACAGAACTTTTGAAAATGAAACCAGCAGAACTTTTTGGGATAAAAGTATTATAGCCGATCTGGAAAAACGTCCAATCCCGCGTTAAAATAACGTTGAGTGACAGGTTCATTAATCAGACGGGTAAGCTCCGTCACCCATCCGTTTTCATTTATAGGGAAACTACAATATCATTTGCTTGTTTGTTTATATTACTTAATTACCTATATCAAATCGCTTGAACAGACTTTTGTGGAATGTGATAAATGTAGTAGGTATAAGTACTTAACTTATTAAGACATTTTGGAAAAAAAAACCTATAAGTACCTACCTAATATCTAATATATATAAATTACGTGTCACGTTGTTTGTGCGCGATGGACTCCTAAACTACTTAACCGATTTTAATCAAGTTTGCACACCGTGTGCTGTTTGATCCAACTTGAAAGGTAGGATAGCTTACATCTTAATTTATCCCGATATTCCCAAGGGATCGGGAGTTACGCGGGTGAAACCGCGGAGCGCAGCTAGTATATATATAACTTTAAAGTATTTCAAGTGAACACAAACTTTTTACGTCTGTCACTCCTTCACGCAAAAACTGCTACTCTGATTGCGATGAAACTTGGTAAGTCTGTAGACAGCTGGATATTCCCACGGGATCGGGACGTACCCGGTTGAGACCGTGGAACGCAACTAATTATTGGTATTCTTTAGTCATCCTTCCAACACCATAAAATCTAAAACAATTAGAAGTTAGTATCCGGTATGCGATATTAGAAAACCGACTTACCCACCTACTTACTTACTATACCTATCAATAATTTTATTTTTAAGGCAACCAAATATGTAAAGAAACAGTGAACTCATAAAAGGGTTGAACCAATCAATACATCATTACTTTCCTTTTACGTAAGTGGATAAATCAACGCGGCTGCAACGTTTACATTGCGGTGTTTGTATATCTTATTTATTTGTTTTTAAGGTTGAATTTTTAAAACTTTTAATGATTTATCATTGGTGAAAGTTAACTCACTATCGACTAGGCGTTGGAATGCAAGAACCACTTTTCTTTATCCTTCTTTGATGGTTGATGGTCATCGTGCCTGCCATTAGTGGGTAACTTTAGATTATATAATATACTAGCGGTCCGTCCCGGCTTCGCACGGCTATATTATGCATGTATCACTACATAGTATAAAACAAAGTCGCTTTCTCTGTCCCTATATCCCTTTGTATGCTTAAATCTTTAAAACTACGCAACGGATTTTGATGCGGTTTTTTTAATAGATAGAGTGATTAAAGAGGAAGGTTTTTATAACATTAACATAAAAAACATAAAACATGCATAATATAGCCGTGCGAAGCCGGAGCGGGTCGCTAGTTATACATATAAACCTTCCTTTTGAATCACTCTATCTATTAAAAAAAACCGCATCAAAATCCGTTGCGTAGTTTTAAAGATTTCAGCATACAAAGGGAAATGGACAGAGAAAGCAACTTTTTTTATACTATGTAGTGATAAGGCCGTAGACCGTATTTTCGTAAGGCGGTCGGAGTTTTGTTTCTATGGACCTTACAGATGTTTTAGGTAACAAGTTAAAAAAATGTAAGTTACGCTTTTTATAAGTACCTACTCATACGATTTGTTGAAAACGACGTTTTAATTACCATAATAATTACTTAGTAGTTATCCAAAACGCGATCACGACTCGATGAATTAAAAAATATTTAATGTATTAACAGACAAAGCATACATACCAATACCTTAGTTATGTGAGGGCTTATGTTTTGTAGTGGAAATTATTTGAAGCGCGTCGCCTCCGGTATGCCTCCGGGACAGACAGGGGGTTGAATTTCCGGCCTGGGGCGAACTGTACCTACAGCGCATCATGGAAACGCTGCTAGCATTTATTTAGGTATCTACCTAAATTAAAATGCTAGCAGCGTTATTTAGGTGCTTCAATTTGATTTATTTTAGTGTTATTTGGTATAGGCTACTTGTTTTTTAAGCAGTATTTTGAAAATTCACAAAAGCCTTTGGACATTTTGGCATAGTAACATAGAATGCCGCGGTACATTTCGATACCCATGCCAATCGATAGAGGGCAATATGGCGAACAAATAATACCTTCACATCGAACTTTTACTAAAGCGTCTCGGAAACGGGATATTTGTTTCATCATATTATTGTTGAACGAATCATGTTTCTTTGTAGGTAGGTATACCTATATCCCGCTTCTTTAGGGGTTCGGTGTGACGGCAGTATTTGTTCGCCGTAATGCCCTCTATGGAAAATAATGGGTATCGAAATGCACCGCGCCTTTTTGAAAAATCACAGCAACACGTTTTGTTCCCGTTTCCGAGACGCTTTAGGGTTTGGTGTAAACAGTGTAAAGAGACATTATTTGTTTACTGTAATGCCCTCTATCTATTAGGCAAGGGTTTCGAAATGCCGGTGCTAAAAAAAACACTATGCCAAGATTGCCCAGCTCCTTTACTAATACCTATAGTATCATCACTACATAGTATAAAACAAAGTCGCTTTTTCTGTCCCTTTTTCCCTTTGACTGCTTAAATCCTTAAAACTACTTGATGTTTGATGGGGTTTTTTTTAATATATAGAGTGATTCAAGAGGAAGGTTTATATGTATAATACATGCATAATATAGCCGTGCGAAGCCGGGGCGGGTCGCTAGTAAAATTATAAACCTCTTCTGAAAAATCGTTAATTAAAATAATAATTGAAGAAAAGAAATAAGTACTTACATTTATCTTCATTAATTTGAATCGTCTAGTAGGTACCCAAGCCCAAGTACAATACGCAATAAAAAACAGAACCCTTTCCTTGCAGTCGGGTAAAAAAGAATTCCTGCACTTTTAGCATGACATTAATTTGGCATTCCCGCCAAAATTACAAATTGTAGGTTTTTTTCTCGACTAACAAGTCTGGGTTGCCAGATGTATAAGAAATCTAGTACGCGTACGAGATTTAGCTATAAAGTGAATACAAGAAAAGAAACGTATATATTTTGATAAGGTTTTTGGAATATTGACTGCCTACGCTTTGTGCAAAAAATGTGAATAATTAAGTCCTTGTCACTAACCTAACCTAACACTAACTCACGACGAACAAAAGAGGCAAGATGCGGGCGCGGCGGGCGACGCGGCACGGTGGACTGAAAATCGGCTCCCATAGACTTAGGAGACCTGTAAGGATATTACGGTTATCCTTGCCATTTAAGAGATAATTAGGTTTTTATCACAGTTGCTCATAAAGTGAATCTTATTAAACCGCTTTTAGGCTCATAATGCAACGTATTATACACGCGTGCGATAAAAAAAAATCCAACTAGTGCTAAAATAATACGTTATCCCGATATGTCAAATACGTATCTTACTGCTAATGACATAATAATATAGTGAGCATATAGTAGATGAAACATTCATAAGGACATCGTTCAAATCGTACCCAAAAATTAAGGTGCCGGCCAGAAAAAAAAATGTTTCTATCTTGTAGAGAATAACATTTTAAACAATGTTTACTATGGCAACAAAGAGCTACGATCAACCATCGTTGAGTTATTTTACATTGAAAACCCAAAAAAATGCATTTTGTAGAGATCCGTTTGACCACTTCTAAGATATTACTACAGAAAAAATATAAAAATAAGTAGTAAATGGATAAGTTTTGTCTGTTTTTATTATATTTATATACATAGGTATATCCAATAACCCTTTCAGAAGTTATAGTGGGATCTTAAAAGTGGTCAAACGGATCCCTATAAAATGCATTTTTTGGGTTTTCAATGTAAAATAACTCAACGATTTTTGATCGTAGCTCTTTGTTGCCTTAGTAAACATTGTTTAAAATGTTATTCTCTACAAGATACAAATAATTTTTATTACTGGCCGGCATTTTTTTTTGTGGGTATTTTTTGTTAGAAACATGAATGATCTCCTTTATCTGGGTTATACTGTTTTGATGTATAGAAAAAGGTACCATCCAAAGAGTTTTTAAGCCTTGCTGGCTTAAAACTCTTTGTTGGTACCTTTTTTCTTCTTTTCAAAAGGTTGTCTCTAAAGTCTGCGAACGATAATATTACGTAATGACGTCTTTGAAAATAATTAAAAATTGAGTTTTGTTTTTATTTTGTTTTTTCTTTAGGTACATAAATATATTTTTTCCTTACCATTATATTCTGTTTTTAACCGCCGACGCAAAAACAAATGAAAAAAACCCTAAAAAAATATTGTATGTCAGACGAGGCTGTATAGGTTAAAAGTCTTTTGCCTAGCCTTTCGGGAGTGTAATTAACAAAAAATAGTAAACATAACCTAAAATTCTTAAAAACTTTTTATTATTAAAATTTTAACAAGTCTTTTTTTTATTCGCAACTGTGATAAAAAACGTCGTACGATACACGTGTGAATTGATCATTCCATCTCGACTTTTGCCACGCTCGCGTTCCGCTCGCGCGTCATAAACCGCCTCTATGGAATGATCAACTTTCCACACTTGTATCGCAATGTACTATTTTCATACAAGTACAAGAAAAATCATGAATGACTGTCAATAATTTTCTTTGAAATAACGATCGATATACATTTTTGACGTGCTAACGTCTAATTTTGGGGAACACCAGAAGATACAAAAGTGTCATGTTCCGGTAACATGACGCGTCCCGTTTTCGATGTGTGTCGCCTTTCATCATGAGTCATAAGTGTATTTAATAATAATATCGCTCTTCTAGGCTTGTGTTATGGTGACATTGGTGACGAGGGACGAATAGAAGACTTATATAATAAATAAATAATAATAAAATTTCGTTTATTTTTCAACTTATTTTGAAACAATTTACAACTTATCATAATTATAATAATGTTCTAAGTCTCTAAAGTAAAGTAAAGTAAAGTAAAGTAAAGTATAATAACTTATATAAAGGACTTATAAATATTATAAAGGAATAACAAAAAAATATGACGTTATCACGTAGAATTATCGACCGTAAACCAACTTTACAGACAACCATTTGTTTTTTTCATAGAAACAAAATGTTGGATTAGTCCATTTGTTTAAAAAATGGTTATCTGTAAGGTCGGTTTACGAACGATAATTTAACGTAATAACGTCATAATAAGAAAACTATGATGGTAACCATAGCACCGATAATAATTTGCTATCGTTACATTGTTAATAAGATGACGCGTTCCTGGAACATGACACATGACGACATATTTTTACGAATGCAGGTGTTCATCAATTTATTAGACGTTATCAGGTCACAAAAATCTTCATTTAACTACCCAGTACCGTTTTTCTTGGATTTTGATTACTTATTGTCCTAAAAATCTTCAATTGGTTTAGCAGTTACTTTATTAATTCTGTAACAGTATGAAAGGTTAGCCATGGTACGAGAAAAAAATTAGGGACTAGCTGGCAGCACTGTGAAGTGCTTATCACAGGTGCTTATTTATAGTCTGTGGTGAAGTGCGATGGATGGCGTCAATGTTTTGATAATTTCGATTATTTGATTTTCTTCGCTATATATAAGTAAAAAAATGTCCAATTTAAATCACAGAACGATTTGGTAAAGTGTAATTACCTACCTACATTTTTGTAGATATTTTTTACGTATTTTGTAAAATGGAGAATATGCAACTACCGGACGACTGCGCTAAGAAATGGGAGGTTTTACTACTTCTTATAGCTTCAGAGGAGAAGAAAATAGATAGGACTAACGACGATGAGATTGATACTATGAACTATTTTCTAAAAAACCAAGGGGTCAAGTGAGTAACCAAACAACAATATCTTAATTTCACAGCATTTCATTTTGTATGAATAACAACCTTGTTTGTTAGTGTTTAAAGCACTAAAGCTTCCGCAGTGCTACATGATTTCTTACAAAATAACCAACCATTATAGAATTATAGTTTAACGTGATAACAAAAATTAAACATATAAATTATGTTTCTGGATGCCTACTTAATTAAAGCTTATTTCAGACATATCTTACTTGAATGGCTTCATGAAATGCAGTCATCATACAGTCGTAAGACATCGGAGACTGAGTCAGGTGTGAAATCTGATGAGGTATCTCTTCATTGGAGACAACGTGGCAATGAGGCGTTCCGAGCTGGCCGGTTCGAAGATAGTTATAAATGTTACACAAAGAGTGTCCTGTTCGCTGACCAAGCCGGGGTCATGTATCCGTTAGCCCTGGCAAATAGATCCGCTTCTTTGCTCAACATGAAGAGGTTTCAAGTTAGTTCAACTATACAATAATACATTTAATTTGTCTACATAATATAATTAGTTGCTAGTTTTATTCTTTGAATATGGTATTTACAGGAGTGCCTTGAAGACATTAAGTTAGCAATGAAAGCAGGATACCCGAGTGAGTTACGGCACAAGCTGATGCTGCGTTGTTGTGACTGCTACATCGAGCTGAACCAAAGGACGAAGGCTGCTGAGGCCCTCGCTGACGCAGCTCACCACGCTAAGGGTATCAAGCTTACATTGGTGCAGACTGGTGAGGTTACTGCCACACAACTTATCAATAAATATTAATTGCCATGTATTTTTCTGACAATCACCGTCATAATATTTCAGCAAATTTAAACAAACTCTTAATGTTACCTATACTTAAACCTTCCTCATAAATCATGTGTATGAGAATCGCTACAGTAGTTTTTAAGAGCAAATTCTCTTAAAAACACACTGCCCGTACCTCAAAAGGTAAATAAAGGAACCTTTATAAGATCACTTTCTTGTCCGTCTGTCTGTTTGCTTCATTAGGTGTAGTTCTGTGCTCTGTAAGAACTTCATAAAAACCCTATGAAAATCTGTTGGTTTTTGAGTTTATGGCAGACAGATGTGGTGGGGCTGGGGAAGTCTAGAAGTTTGTCTCAAAATTCTTTACGGACTTGGACTGCTCCAATTGTGTTCTTCTGATACAATGTATTAATCCATACATGAAACTGAATTGATCTGCATCAATTTCTTTTTAATTTGTGGACAATTTGCGCTTGACTAAAAATGTGTCAAGTCAAAATTGTGTTCTTAAAAAAGACTGAATGGTAACTAAGACAGTTTCCCTGTATCTTCTATAGTTTTGGATATGTACCTGTTGATTAAACCATTATAATGTTATTACAGCGGAATTGGAGCGTCACCTAAAGATGTTGGAGCGTAAGATGGATGCAGTAGCTGAGGTGGAGCCGCCGCCGTCGCCCGATGGTAACGACCTGCCTCCGCTGCTCGGGGGCGACAACAAAAACTTTGTCAACGCCTCCAATGTACTGCAACTCAGGTAACACTACCCTAACAAACATCTTTTATAAGCAGGCAAATCTTTTATACAAACTTAGATTCCACGAATCAGGCTCAGCCTTGTGTGGAATCTCCAGGAATAATATGAAACTCTGTAACTCTATATTGGTGAATAAAGAATATGTATTTGTATCTTAAGGCGGTTACATACAGCGTACTTACAACAGTATTCTCTCTTTCGGTCGATTTCGATGTTTATTTCTTTTGGATAATTAATTCATTTTAAACTAAGCTTGTATTATTTTTTAATCAGTTAAATGTTATAAGTGATAAGGCAATTGACATCAATAACATCAATAATGAAAACAGGTATGCACGGAACGAAAATTGTATCTAAAAATGACATTGGTATGTGATCCATCCTTAAAAGTCTTACATGAGCGAATGGTTTGTATTGAAATGAGCTTGATGCTGAGCTATTAGATATTTTAAGTTGATTTTAAAGTATACATTTTCAAATTAATCTCAAATAATAAACCAATATTGGTAGTTTGATAAAAAAAATATCACAAAACTAAAACGAATGTTTGGTTCAATGGAGGAAATTAAATAGGTAGTTTTAAGGCTTAGGTAGTCTTTATCTTATAAGATCTGCTGTGCTAGAAGACGTCAATGGCGCGTCGGGCTAGTTCGGTTCCCGCCTTGAAACAAATATTTATGTACAGTATTTGTTTCTTGTCTGGGTATTTATTTATTTTCTTTTATTTGGGAAACATAAATAAGTTTAGATATATTATAAAAAACATATCAATAACTTACTTAATCCAACTAAGGTTTTTTTTCTCTATTATAAAATTCTCGTGTCACGGGGTTCGAACTTGAACTCCTCCGAAACGGCTCGACCGATTCTCATGAAATTTTGTGAGCATATTCAGTAGGTCTGAGAATCGGCCAACATCTATTTTTTTTTTTGATTTTTTTGTAAATAGCAAAACAACGTTTGCCGGGACAGCTAGTATTTATATAAATATAATGTTAATTATGCATTTACAAAAGCAAAGTATTTAAGAATTTTAGACGTTGTCTAGCTAACACTAGCCTCGTTGCCGAGCTTACGGATAGATGGCGCTGTGTGGATTGTCCTGCAATATTTGTAGCAGCAAGTGAAGGTTTTGTTTAACAATCATAATATAAGTATAGTATATAGTAAGTATATATATATAAAATATTTATATGCGTATTTGCGAATTAAAAAGATTTACTAGTAGTTACAAGATATCAAAAATAAAGTACATGCATTAAAGTAACGCCATTTTTTACAAATCAAATGAAATCTACAAACTTGTAAATAAAGAATTAGAGAACTTTTTTTTGAGAACTACTATTGTGTAAATAAGCGTTAGCGCCATTTTTTGTTATTGAGTTGTTTAACATGGTAGGTATTAGAGAACATAAAATAAACCTTAAATGTAATCTAGATATTTATACAGCACCAGCGACTTTAATCCATGCTAAACAGGACGCTCGCGTTGTAGTGTCTGGACCATGTATTGAACGGAGTTATACATATATAGCTACATATTAAGATACCAGCTGTGCTTCAGCTTCAGCAATTTATCTATCTTTCATCCCCTATACTAGTTTTGGCTGGGCCTTGAATCAGGACAAACGATTTTGTATACCTTAAGATCTTCTCAAAGATTTTTTATAGTGGTTTAGCCACCAAAATATTTGTAAAGAACATTTCTAGAATGTTTTGACGAAAAAATTTGCTGTGTGATTGGAATTCACAACCTCTCGCTTACCGTGCGGTTGCGATCATTACTACGCTACAAATCTCGCCGCCTGTGAAAAGTTTTGTTTTGGAGATGCATTTATACTTGATAAAAAATCTAGAATTCTTATGTACAAATCTTCGAGACACACGCAGTTATTATTGACAGCCCGCTCAGTGACGTCACCAATATGCAAGGTTAATTTTTTATATGGGCCATCCGGGCCATTTGTTAAACTATATGAGAAAAAATGCTTAAAGGTTGCGTGCCCGATTTTGACAAAAACTAAAACTACATTATTAGATTTATGCTGGGAAAAGTCATTACTCTAGCCAGGAATAAACCTGTTCATTTTCCAACATTATTGGCCAAACCGTCTTCTTTACTTATTTTCGTGGATAGTTGTATGGAAATTATAGAAGGCTGGGTCATTTCATGAAAAACGCTACGGCACCAATAATTTTAAACTTGTCTTTTTTTTTACATTATTAGTCACTTAAGTAAGCCTTTATACATTAAATCATATAAATTGAGTGAAAATTTTACTAAAAACAAGTATCTATCTACTTTTTTCTCACCTTGAAGCATGAGAAAATATTCACCTGGTAGTTGGAGTTTTTAGAGTCAAAATGGCAACTCTAAAAAACTAAATTAGACGGTAGCTCTCGAAGCTTACTTTACGCCATTCTAAGAAGAGAATCGTAAACTTCTTGTGGACGTAAAAAAATTAGGTAATTTTGTTATTTTTACTTTGTCTATAGTACATTTTTAAAAGGGACATTGCCTGTTACGCCCTTTACGAAAATAAGGGAAAAGTAATATCTGTAGCCAATCTATTGCACTGACAGCAAAACGGTTTTGAGAAAGTAAGGCTTAGTTTCTTAACAAACTACCTGTGTCTGAGTTTTTATTCTAGGCTTTATAAATTACGATATTCTCGTGAATCATGATGCTTTTTGGGTACTAAATAAATTGATTTTAATAGTAGATTATGCATCAAGGGCATAAAGCAATGTCTTATGTTGTGGGTGGCATATTGAACCCCGAGTGTAACGAGTGACTCTCGGGTTAACTCCCGAGCGGAGCGAGGGAGTTTAAAGTTAACTCCTGAGCGAAACGAGGGAGTTAAGTAGAGTTCTGAGTGAAGCGAGGAGTTCAAGCCGTCCAAGACCAAGACATGTTTTATCCCGAGGTCAGTCCAATTTTTTTTTATTCTTGTGGTGGCCAGTTTCCTGGCCACTTTAAAAAAATCCACTTTAACAAAAAATGGGGCAATTGCAATGATATTGTAGCATGATGGTAAATATTTGGTAGGTTTTATAGGCAAAACCTATTTGCTTAGACCTAACGTAACGATCAAAATAAAAAACATAAATCATGGCCTGCTAGATTTTTGTAGACCAATCAAATTACTTATTATAAATAAAACCTATTTGCTGAGACCTTCAAAATTAAAACCAAGAGTTTTCACACGAATTTCAACGTTCCAAATTCAAATAACTTTATTCCCTTGGGAGTTTCATACAACATTATCTCCCTTGGGAATAAAGTCTTGCTTTAAGTTGAGGTTAATAGGGCTTTAATCCGTGATTAAAGTGCTGCAGGTGTGAAAAGAAATTTAAATATACTACAGTTCCTACATTTTTATTTTGAAAAGCAATAAAAATTTATAGATTTTCTCATCAAATTCGGATTTTCATATTTATTTACGTGTTACGCCCGTTACTCATAAATATTTACAAAGATTTAAAACACCATCACCATTTAAATATACTACCCTTGCATCATTACGTTTTCATTTTTTAAAGAAAATTTTGAGATACATATTTCATAAAATTTTGGTTTTTTACGTGTACTTGTTACGCCCGGTACAAAAACTTGTTGCGTACGAATTTTTAGTTTTATTGTAAAATATCGGTTGCATTTCATTATTGTACTACTATTTCTTCATCAATATGTTGTTAAATGTTTAAAAAATTAATGGTTTATCATAAATATTTGTTCTGAATTCGTACGTGCTACGCCCGTTACAAAAGCCTGTTACACCCGTTACGCACAAATACTGGCATAATTTTTAAAATATCAGCTGGTTTTTTTATATAACTATTGTAGATTGTAGGTCATTTATTTGGCTACAACCTTACACTCTTTGTTTTGAATAAAACATGGGAAATTCGTAGACTTTTGCAATAATGTCGGGACATCGGAAAGAGAGTGCCAAAATCAGGTTACACCCGTTACGCTACTTATGGGCGATTTTCTTGAAATCTACAGTATTTCAAAGAAATTGAAATTAATTTTCAATTAATACAGACTAAAAGGCGTCTGATGAAGTCATAAAATGTATATGTTCCCATTGTCAAATCACCAGTTGAATGTGTACGACCTGTTACACCCGTTACATGGAATGACCCGGCTACAAAAAGAAGCTATTTCCATTAATTAGCCATACTACGTATTTTTCCAAGAATTGCAACAGTATCGATTGTTATGAAGACATACATACTGGTCAAAAACATAACCCTTCTTTTTAAGCTTCGCCGTAGTCGGGTTAATATAGGCTAGCTATTATGTTTTTGGAAATTTAACAGTTTCGATTCCTGACTATATAGCTGGGTAAGTTGGGTAATGACTTCCAAAAATCTAATGATGCGGTTTTAGTTTATGTCAAAATCTGGCGGGCAACTCCTTTCAACGGTTTTCGGAATCACTTGTAGTTGAGGACATGGCCCTGAATGCCCCTGTAAAATATTTACCCCGTTTATAGTAGAATAATAAGTAAATAGTACATTGTTACCCTAGGTGTGAAAGTCACTCATTGCGTTTCGAGACGGAGTTTGGCTAAATTATTAAATGAGTATTTCACCCGAGGTAAACACTGTGCTTTTCATAACGAATTATACATAAAATTCTTAACAACGAGAGTTAATGAGAGACTCCATACTACCTGATCCTCTTACAAGGTTGGGACCAAAGAGGTTATACATTAAGTAGTGTTTATTTGTTTTTTATTCAAAATGCACAATCATAAATGAAAAACCAGATTAAACTTAACAAAAACATAATAAAAAACAAAAGATAATACTAATCAAAACGTTTAAAATAATTTGAAAATGCTAGCATTTCTCGCCTGTTTTTTTTTTACTCAAGGAACGACACTGACCACACGGTCGCATAAAGCCACATCAGCAACATCTCGACAGGGCGCGGCATGGTCATACGTCGCTTTGACCATTTTCGTCTTCACATTAATTATAAGATATCTTGAACTAAATATATCTACTTGAATTCGATTACTGAGGAAAAACCAACTAAGTAGTAAACTTTAGCAGTATGCATGAGCCGTATAAAGCCATAGTTATTATTCTTTGGTGCTACCTAAAGCACCTATCGCTATGGAGTCTAAATGGAATGGTAATAGATCGTCGCTGGTGTTGCCTAGCAATATGGTATATGTTGCTAACCGATATACCGTTTTGACATCTATAGAGGTTCCATTGAGCCACCATTGTAGAGATATCAAAGTGAGTCAGTTGTGCGTCAATGGTGTTTCGATAGAATAGTTAACACTAGGAGAATACCAATTTGACATGTAATGTCATAGTTTTGACATTACATTTCTATCACGATTCTATCGACACTCTATTGAAACAATTGTGTTACTTAGGTGCCGCGAAATAGCGTGTCTTTAGTCTGTGCGTTGTCCATTGGACATTAGTCAATTGAGCGAAGTAAAGTGTTAATAGACTATAGTTTCACTTTGGAATGTTTCCACGCGCTACCTTTAGTGATAAGTGTATTTTGTATAGGATTCCCGACAAATTGGATAAATAATACTAGCCGTTATACACTGTCCTTTTGAATAACATACCCATGACAATAATTGACGGTTAATGAGGGGTAAACTCAATAGGTTAATTTTTTAAGCCAGTTCCAAATCGATCGATAGAGGGCAGGCTTTATAGTTATCGTTGTCTCTGGTCAAGAGATTTTTTAAAAAATTTACCCGGTTATTGGAAGGCAAAGACTGCTGAGTGAGCCCATATAGCCTCGTGTTTACAAACTTCCTCTATTTTTACTGGTCATAGACATCTTTCCGTTTTTTTGGCCTTCCTTGATGTAGAGATGCTTCTCCAGTCTATCGAGACATCTAAGATGTTTCAATTGGTTGATTGGTTTTGTTTAATTTATTTAATTGTGTTGATAGTTTCAAAGCCTGATAATAAATATCGTAATGTGGTTTGTGCCCTTTAATATAATTTTGTACGTTACAGACGCAGCGAGACAGTAGGTCGTATGGTGGTGACGGTCGAGGCCACACGTCGTGGTGACGTGTTGTTCTCTGAGGAGCCCTACGCTTGGGTCCCATTGCCCTGCGAGCTACAAGTCTGCGACGGCTGCTGCGCCACACACATGAATATTGTACCGTAAGTATATAATATATTAGTATAGTATGCAGAGTATTTTTATATGGAACTTTAGGACTATATCCTAAACTCTATTATAGTAGAAAGCAGGGATCGGAAACCGGTTAATTTTTAAAACCGGTTTCGGTCATTGACCCCGAGCTGAATCAATTTCGGTTAAAGGTTTCGGTTATCGGTTTTTAACCGGTTAAGCTTAAAACCGGTTTTACACCCGAAACCGGTTTACCTATAAATAATAACCGATTAAGCGAGCAAAATTAACCGGTTAAATTTATTTCTCTAGGTTCAATAGTACGCCATCTATTGTATCTAGTTGATAGTAGTAGTTGATTTCTGAGTTTAACCGGTTAATTCAGCTTTTAATATCGGCTAGCGTTCCGTTCTCTGTACTAACCGGTTACCGATATCATTTCGGTCAGTATCATAACCGTTCAAACAATTAACCGGTTATGTGAGGAACGGAATTTAACCGGTTAATGAACGATATTAACCGGTTTTTGTTACCCGGTTCCGATCCCTGGTAGAGAGGCCAAGTTGAAAAATTGAAATTTTCGTAAAACTGGAAAGGTATAAGACGACAACTGGTATCGTTGGAATCAGCGTGGCTTACTGATTATCAATATGCATGTTGTCGCCGTTAAAGTGGTGGGAGATGATATCTATGACGTCACAAAGATGGCGCCTAACAGGTTTAGATTTTGTCGGTTATTGCGATTACTATTTATCCGATTTGAGGAAACTAGGTATTAAATGAAAGGCAGGCTCTGATAGGTTTATATTTTGTCGGCTGTCAGTTTAGGCGCCATCTTTGTGACTTTATAGATGGTACTTCATAATTTGCTCCTCTAGAGAGGAGCTCTCCTCTGGAGAGAGCTATGCTCGGAGTTTATCTACGTGATAGAATCCGAAATACGGAAATCCGTAGAAGAACCAAAGTCACCGACATAGCTCTCAGGATTGGTAAGCTGAAGTGGCAATGGGCAGGTCATATAGCTCGCAGAACTGACAACCGTTGGGGAGTAAAGGTTCTCGAGTGGCGGCCACGATGCAACGCGAAACGGAGTGTTGGGAGACCAGCTGCCCGGTTGACCGACGACATTGTGGCGGTCGCGGGTAGTCGGTGGATGGAGGCGGCTCAGGACCGCTGTTTGTGGCGTCGTATGGGGGAGGCCTATGTCCAGCAGTGGACGTGTATGGGCTGACATGATGATGATGATGATGAATTTGCTCCAATCGGATAAATGGTTATCGCAATAACCGACAGAATCTGAAACTATGAGACAAAGATGGCGCCCAAATGAGAGGTAGTAGAATTTCTAACAAAACATCTGAAGTTTTTTCTTGACAGAATACGTGTCTACCACACGAGTGACACATGAGTGTATTGCCTACCAGACGTATTCATATTTAAATAATATAAAAGGTTGGGTAGTAAAAACGTTATTAACCTTTCCAGTTCTAGGAACTTCGTAAATAAGCGACTTTTTGTGAATTGGCCTCTCTACTAATAAGAGACAGCGAAAACTGCTAAACAGAGTTGCGTGCCCGATTTTGACAAAAACTATAACTACGCTAACTATAATATTTTACTACTCTACTACTAGTAGGTACTTACTAAAAGATCCATTCCTGGAAACAAACAGTGAACGAAGGACGATAGAAGTTTGCTTCGACTGATTGACCAAAAAGCTTAACTACCCGAAGGGTATAAAGGTAATTTGTTTCCAATTCTGCCAATGTGGTCGAGTCGAGCCCTTCTTAACAGAAGTTAGAGCCGCCAAGTATTGCAAGAAGGATTGGCGGCGATGTTACAAACTATCTTCTTTTCGCGAATATCGCTTGCTTTGCTTCAGCGCCGAGTTTTACCAGACAGAGGCACGTCAGAGAATGCAATAAAATACTCATTTCCTAGCGTATCACCACTGCCACAGCATCCACATAAATTAAAGGATCCGCAGAAGAGAAGCAAGTTCGCTAACAGGTATAGGGTGCAAAGAAAAACCTTATCTCATCCCAGTCCCATGACGACATCTATCGCCTTAGACGCCGCTTGCATTAGGAGCTGGGCTCTAGCGGCGAGATTTTACCATACAGTGGTCAGAGCCACAGTCTGGATCAGATGTCATCAGGAGTTCCAAGCATAATACAGTGTGGTCAACAATATCCGGGATCCTAGTGGACCAGCTGAGAGAGACTCAGTGTCAGAGCCATATTATAGGTCTATTTCTTGTAAGTGAAGAGCCAATCACCATTATGGCCACTGGAGTTCGCAAAGAACACAACACACATGAACGCCATAATATGCAATGATGATCAGGAAAAGTCTAAGATAGTCAGTCAAATATCGAGAAAACTGTTCAAGATCATGAATATGATATAGTAAATTCAATTCAATTCAATTCATTTATTTCAGACTTTAAAATCCATAGTATTGTTAGTATAACTTATAAACTAGAAGTTAGTAAAAAATAAAAAATAACAACATAGAAATACAAGATATTTAACTAATTGGGCCGATATTTATTATTAAATAGTGCGACTCTAGACCGCTTATGTACTGCAGTCCAGTGTCGCACTGTCGGACAATCCAAGCGCTGCACTATTGGGCTGAGGAGAAGGTTGGAACTGCCTTGGACGCGGCGCATGAGTGAGGCTACTCTTTTCCGCATTATTGTGTGGAAATCATCTACTCTTGCCTCCGCGAACATACCCGATGCACTGCAGTACCGAGGCAGTCCCAACAACATTCTGAATCCATTATTATATTGGATTCGCAGGGCATTGAAGGCTTTTTGTGTATAATTGGTCCAGAGGCTGCTAGTGTAGAAAGTCTGGCAATAACTTTTAAAAAGACTTAATTTGACTTCCGTCGTACATCTAGCAAATCTTCGGACCAACATGTTACATCTTACCGCCAACGCCCTACGCTCCCTCTCCATGTCCATATTATCTGCAAGGTCCTCGGTGACCCAATGCCCCAGATACTTGAACTTAGTGACTCTACATAGCTCAACATCTCCTAACTTTACTGGTGGTATTATAACTGGAGTTTTGTTACCGGCCTTGAAAACTAATAGTTCACTCTTTTTTGTATTGTATCTGAGGCAGTGAGTCACCGGGTACCTCTCACATATTGCCAGCAGAATGTTGAGAGCCCTGACCGATGGTGTAAGTAGGGCCATGTCATCTGCATAACTTATATTATTTACAATATTGCCATCCATCGAACACCCGACCCTGGCACTACCAAGCTCCTCGATCAGCCCGTTAATATAAATATTAAATAGACGAGGAGAACTCAAACCGCCCTGTCGCACACCACATCCCAGACTGTATTGCGTTGAGTATGAACCAGCCCATCTCACGGAGTTGCTCTGGTTGTTGTACCAATACTTAAAGAGACTTATTATCGCACTAGGTGTGTTAGTACCGCTCCTAAGCTTATCCCAAAGTAGATCATAAGATACCAGATCGAATGCCTTTGACAGGTCCAGAAAACAGGCATACACAGGTGTTTTTCTAGTAGTATAGTACTGGACGGTATGCTTCAACCTCAGCACTGCCGTTTCAGTAGAGAGCCCGCGTCTGAATCCAAACTGGGCATCGTTTAATTCGATGTAGCTACTAAGCCGACGGTCAAGCAAACCGTCCAGAACCTTTGCTACCACTGTAGCCAGAGAAATTGGCCTGTAGTTGTTCCTGTCAGAGGCATCACCAGTCTTGTTTTTAATAATTGGCACAACTATGGTCTTCATAAGCTCAGGAGGCAGATAAGTATGACTGATACATAAGTTGAACAGAAGCGACAACACTCTTGGTAGATGTACCCCTGCGTGCTGCAGATGCTCAATACTGAGATCATCGTGACCTTGTGATTTACCGCGTCTCATGTTTTTTATTATGTGTGCAATTTCCTTAGCATTACAGAGAGTTACCGTGGAACTGTCTCCTATGACCTCAGTATCGGGCATCCGCATCACTGGATTTAGCGTTGATTCAACCTTAAAATGATCTTTAAACAGCTCCGCAATCCGACCTGGCTCACACTCACCTTCTACATTCGCCGGCAGACACGACTTAGTTTCCAGGCTTTTTGTATGTTTCCAAAAGCTTTTAAAGTCTTTATTGTTATGGTAAGTGGCCAGTATGTCCATTTTGATTTGATTTTCATTTTCATGGCACCACTTTAGCTTAGACTTAAAAGTTCTTCGTGTCTCACGCATTTTATTATACAAAGTACCCCTCGCGGGCTTACCTACTAACAACCATTCCTGAAAACTAAGCCGCGCCTCTCGGTGAGCCTCACTAACATGTTTGTTCCACCCGGGTACATAATTTCGTTGCCTACGTTTCGTATCTTTACAGCTACTCTCAGCAGCTGCCCTCATAACGCCAATTATGTCACTATATAATTTATCCAATACCATTCTATGTCCTATATCATTACATAATTTATTAGCACATGTCTGAAATTCAATTGGAAAATCTATACATTTTAATTTATCATTACATATATTTTTATATAAATTTATTTGTTTTACATCCCTCTCTCTCCATATTATTTTATTATAATTATAATTGTCATTATTTTTAATTCCACTCGGTAACTTATTTGTCTTTAATAGAATTTCAAGTGGAAAATGGTCTGACCAGAAAACATTATAACACACCTTAACACTACTTATACACTGCCAAGCTGTCTCTGTGACGAGACAGTGATCCAGCCAGCTTCTACAGTTATCGTGAATTTCACTTACATACGTATGAGTATCAGATTTCAATCCCAGCTGTTTCACGTCCGCACAGATCCAGCTCCGCTCGTCACAGAAATTAATTAATTCGTCAAAAAATAATTCACTAGGGTCCGCGTTAAAATCACCGAGAATTATAACCGATTGTATACGATTGTATACGATAAATGTGTGTCTAATGTCTATATCATGTTTTTAACAACATTTTCTAACTGATCCTTACCAAGATCTACATATATTATGTTGTTATGTTACAGTTGTAGCGTGTGCTCGCGTACAGTATACTGCAACGAGGAGTGCCGTGCGCGTGCGCAGGTCTACCATCAGTACGAGTGCGTCGGCGCGCAGGCGGATATCTTTCCAACTATTGGGATAGCACATTTAGCTCTCAGGTAAACTATACTTAAAAACATAACATCAAAAATAAAAATGTTTAAAACAAAAGTCGTAGAAGAAAAGTAAGTCGTTTTCTGAGATAATTTTCAAACACCCAAAAACAAATATCTGCACACAAATATTTGTTTGAGGCGAAATTCGTACCTCAACTTTCTATGTCGCAGGCGGATGTGTTGCAATTGTTTTCTCTTTTTTTTTACATATGATATGTCAGCGATTGACCACTATCACACCTGCCTGATGGTAGGTGACGATGCGGCCTAAGATGTAGCACGCATTCCTAGAAGATACCTATTCACTCGCGACTTGAAGACCCCCAAATTGTACACGTCAGGAAAGACAGACGCAGGCAACCGATTCCATTCCCTTGCAGTACGAATAAGGAATGACGAAACAAAGCGCTTAGTGCGAACGTCTGGTATGTCCACCATGAATCGGTGCCGCACACCAGTCTGCCTGGTTGTATGACGAAAGAATGGAGATGACAAGATTAGGTCGTGGAGTTCTGAGAATTGAGATATTAACGTCTCAAAATGTATATTCCACAGGGTGCTTTTAATATCAGCTATCAACGAGTTCCCACCGGTGCCACCGGAGCACCCGGCACCGACCTCGGGCTCCGCCCTCTTCCGCGCGTACTCATCCATTGACAACATTGACATATACTCCGAACAAACTCCAGCCTTCTATAGAATGTTCAACTTGGTAACAAACTTTGACAAGATGAACAATATGGATTATATACAGTACGCTCTGGTAAGTTGTACATATATATATTATACACGGTGTAACAAGGGCGGTTGATCTCCAGTTGTTGGGGGGTGGGGGAGTAGTAGTATCTATCTCAGTATCTATCGATTTAACCCCCATGTATGTTCATAATATAATGTACTAGCGACCCGCTCCGGCTTCGCACGGCTATATTATGCATGTATTATACATATAAACCTTCCTCTTGAATCACTCTATCTATTAAAAAAAACAGCATCAAAATCCGTTGCGTAGTTTTAAAGATCTAAGCGTACAAAGGGAAATAGGGACAGAAAAAGCGACTTTGTTTTATACTATGTAGTGATATGTTTATAATAACCTGCGACTTCGTCCGCGTAGGGTTTGAATTTCCCAAAATCCTTTCGTTAATTATAGTTATCTGTATGTTATGTTTTGGCCTGATCCGTCCATTAGTTTGTGCTGTAATTCGATATATTAGTCAGTCAATCAGGTAACGTCCAATTAGACTTTATTATCTTAACTCAAACGTTAACTAACAATCCTTGACAGTTTTCCAGCTCGCAAAAGTTTATTATAAACTTCTTATAATTAACTTAATTAAATCACTTTTCTTGATTAATTTGAATTGACGCATGAAACCAGTCGATATTTTTCACGTCTCTGGCCATATATTTTCCAATAAAATGTGCTGAAAGTAAACGTTGGGACTAAGCCGCCGCATTTCGTGTCTTGTAATGATCAGACAAATAATCTTATATTTATTTCGTAAAAATAAAACACTTGCAACATATTTCATGCAAGAAAATTGTTTATTTTGTTAATTGTTCGCCTCTCATTTACCCTTCTTAAAATATAAAGTTCAAAAACCCTGAAATACTTTATTATTCATTTATAATAAGTAGATATAAGTAATTCTAATTTTCAAGTTCCTATCTTTAAAAAACCGAGAAACTTTAACCCCCCATTTCTCCCTCTTAAAATAGTGGAATCCGAAAACCCAGAACTACGTCATTATTTATTTATGTAAAGTAAATAGAATTCCTATTTTCAAATTCCTATCTTTAAAAAATCGTATTTTGTATTCGCCAAAATTCCGCTCTGCGCAGCTTTAATGTTTTTCCCTTACAATTTCAGACAGCAGTAATGCTAACTTTATACTTGGAACACTTTACCTCATTCTTCGAGTACCTATCAACGCGCGTGCCCTGCAAACTTGCGCGCGGCCAGTTGCACGTCTTCTCAGCTGCTGTGTTGCTCCGGGCGTTAGGACAGCTCGTCTGTAACGGCCACGCTGCACTAACACTGGCCACTATCGATGATGGGGACGGTAATTAGTTTTACTGAATATTATTTTTTTCTCAGCTTTCTCTAGCTCGATTGATGGCGGAATAATCATGTTGTGTACTGAAATTCGTCTGCGTTATAGGAACAGATCTCGTTTTGGTACGGACACTTTAAATGCAGTGCAATATGTGTGGGCTTTGTCAGGCAGAAGAGCTTTCAGGAATTTTCATCAAAATTTATATACGGAGCAAGAGCTTTTTGACACCTTTTCAGAGTATAGAGAATGATTCCTCAGACAACGATTGATATCCCCATACGTTGTATGTCACGTTGATGTAGAGCCATCGTGCTGTAGGTAGATCATCAGATGGCTTAAAAGTTACTAAGAATACATTTTATTTGCGTAACTTTAACGTGTAGTATTTTTATTGAAATGAACCTGTTTTGTTTTCAGTTTCGGAATTATTTTAGTTTTCATACTAAATTTCCCTTTTTTTCTGTGGCAACCTTTTAATTATATCACAGCATTAAAAAGAGTATAAAATTCCGCTTCTGTTGAAATTCTATACTCAAGACAAAAACCCAAAAAAATACTATTTTTCGCCAAAAACCACTATTTAACCCGTGTTCCCCAGACTTTGTTGATGTGTGTAGTTCTGTTTTCGTGAGATTAAGTGAAGGATCATACTCCTCGCACCATCGCTCGCATCGCACCGCTCTTGTGAGATCGCAGACAGTGCTAGCAAATATCCCTGAGACGAGTATGACAAGATCGTCAGCATACCCCACTGTAAAGTAGCCATTATTGTTTAGTTTAGCGACAGCACTCCCCATGTGGACAACCCCTTACCGCTGTCGCCGCTGCTAACTCTCCTGAAAAGTGTGAACATTGACTAGTGCTATTCACTTGTTTAAAATTTTGGTAACCCAGCCAATGATAGTAGGGTGTATACCGTGTCTCTGCAGAGCAGCCATAATGCTACAGCAGTGGGGCCTGTCAAAGGCCTCCACATCAACGAAGGTTCCGAGACAGATCCCCTTTTCTTAGATTCTGAAGATTTCCCATGCGTGTTGGTTACAGTGCATGGGCAAATTGTAGAGCGGTCCATCCCTCAGCTCCCAGCCTCTCCATTGTTTTTAACAAGAGGGATGATCGGCCTGAAGGATTTGGTGTTAGTTGACTACACTAACACCAAATCCTTCCTCTTACCAGGTTTAGGTATAAAGACGACGTTTACCTCTCTCCATTTACGTGGGATGTACCCATGGTGGAGGCATGCTCTCATTACCTTGGTGAGTGTGCTAGAGAGTTGGTCTAATCTCCATTGCAAGAGGGCGGGAAATATCTCATCAGGCCCGACAGATTTGAAGGGTTGCAAACTGCTGATAGCCTATTTGAGTTTTTCCTCCGTTGTGATATTACCTGCTAGAGTCCACCCGTCCTCATAGGTACAACCCGGTCACATTATCTCGAGACCTGGCGTAAATAAAAGCCAAACGTAACAATGAAATGTTTAAAAATATACCACGAAAACAAGTCGACGCGTATCAGCAACGAAAGTGCTAACCGTACTGACGCGCCGTGGCGAGCGCGGGGAGGTGAAAGGAGAACGGGACGGGAGGTTCGCATTCCAGCGAGGTCTCGAGATAATGTGACCGGGCTGTAGTTGTCTCTTCCTCCTGTTCTTCTGAGTTTGTTAGGTACCTCTTTCCAACCGGGAAATGAGATTCCAAGAGCAGCTTTTGAGCGTCCTCAGAGGAGGATATGCCACTGCTGCATTTACTGGATAGCCAGGACCTTCCTAACTCGATTTGCTTTGTCTAAGGTTTCAATGCTGTCGCAGAAGTCCCTCCATCCTCTAGATCTTTTGTACCATAATTGCTTTTGTTTTGGGTCTTGACCCTCTTGTATTCGTCCCAATTTTGTTGATTGCCCTATTCAGACGTTTTCTGACCTGGGTGCGACATCTGTCCAAGTCTAGTCCCCACCATGGCTGACCCTTGGCGTTGGTTCGCACGTTGGGTTTGATAGGGCATGCATCGTGGTAACTATCTTCTATTATTTTAGTGAGTGCAGTTACCTGTTGCTCTATTACTGTAGTCCTCAGCAGGTACCCTGGACAATACTGTGAACCTAGGCGCTTAGCGAGTAGTTTCACATACTTGGCTTTGTCCGTTATGGGAGTAATTGTAGAAAATATCATATTCAAATCGAACCGGATCCACTTGTGGTCGGAGCATGAACCCTCTTACGAGACATGCCAGCCCTCTATGAGTGTGGCAGTCTTCTTTTAGTATTGTAAGGGTTACATGTACCGATTTAGTGATTTACGCAATTATTTTGCCAGAGACGGTAAGATGAAAATTGTAGAAAACTACAAAAAATTGCTTTTTTATTTAATTAAAATAGCAATTGCTAAACTATGTTTGTTTCTGAGAATTGATCTGTATCAGCAACACTATCTATTGGTTTTTGCAAAATCAACGGGTTTGATTCTTGCTTAGGGTAATGAGTTTTCCAAAAATCTAAAAATGCAGACGCAACTACTTTCAACATTTTTCGCTATCTCTTATAGTTAAGGTGAAAGGGTACAGGCGCTCTCTCCATACAACCGTAGGATATAGCCCTGAAGGCCCATGTAAAACCTCACCCCGTATATTAGGTGTAAAACACAGGACCCAATACGGAACCTTGTGCCACTTCAGCTTGTATTTCTATGAACTTTGATGTAGTATCACCTTCATTAGCTTAAAATATTTACATATATGTTTTTAGTCTAGGTGTTTTTTATGTAGGTTTTTAAATAAGGACCTTTATAAAATAAAAGGTATAATTAGTATTTTATCCGTTAACTAATAAGTATTTTAACCATAAAAGATGCCGCTGTGTTAAATGTCCTATAAAATTGATTATTTATTTATTTTTACTGGCTGCTTTCTAATGCAAATCAAATATCGTATTTTCCAGCAAATACTGTATCAGAATGTGAAATTCGTCGAGCGACAGCCATATATCCTTCGGCGGCCATGATGAACCATTCTTGCGATCCGAACATAATAAACACGTATGTATCTATCTATCTGACGTTTAGCTCTGACCCATCACGGTTACAACCGCGTAACCGTCTCACCGGTTTTCGCGGAACTTTTTTTGTACAATTTTTGCAGTAAATTGTTGATTTAGGTATGCGCGGTTTTACCCGTGTAAATACGGGATTGGAATAAAAAATCTGCCCTTCTCCAAATTCCCATCTACCTTAATAATTTATATTTTTAATATATAATTGTGCCGCAGGTTCTACAAGTGTCGTCTGATAGTGCGTGGTGGTCGCGATTTGACCCCAGGGTCGCAGGTTCTCAACTGCTACGGTCCGCATCGTGCTCGCGATACTACATCGAGACGAAAACACCAGCTCCGAGCGCAGTATCTATTCACTTGCTCATGTACTGCCTGTTTGGATATTGAGAGGAGAGACTTCGTTGTAAGTACAACCGGTAGATGACTCCACTAACCCCACGAACACACACATTTAACCATCCCTTCATCCCCTCAAACATACAAAATGTTGATCAAAACCTATTTATAAGTAAATGATCAAAATCAACCACTCAACCCCCATTTTATTAAAACGCGGCGCAAACATGTGGTCGGTGGCGACCAAAATAAAATGTAAAAAAATATCCATCCACCCAAAGAAATGGTCAAAATCGGTCGAGTTATTTTCGAGGTTGAACTGGTATAGATATTTATAATTTGTGCTTATATTTCTCAGTTGTTATTTTCGGCGTACGCGTGTTCGTCGTGCAAGGGGCCGATCGTGCGAGGCGGTCAGAGGTCTACCTGTCCGCAGTGTCATGCTTCGTTCCTTCCGCAGAAGGTCGTCAATATATTGGACGAAGCTGACGGATTACAAGATCAAGGTAACAAAAATCTATATTATAAATAAAATGCTTTGTCTTGACTGACTGACTGACTGACGGATCAAAAAAGGTGAAAAAGGGTGACAATGTTTGTATGGGACAACGTGATTCCTTGGTCCATTTTCAACTTCAACGCGGACGTAGTCACGGGCAAATGCTAGTATTTAAATAAAGATAATTTTTAAATGGACTTTTTTATGCTAGTTCCAAACTGCACAATGTATTTTAAGAAAACGATATATTTTTATTTAACCATTAGTGTCCCACTGCTGGGCATTAGGTCTCCCCAATCTCCCTCCATTGGTCACGTTTCTGGGCCATCTCCGGCCAAGCTGGAACGAGGCGGTCGAGAATATGATATATATTGTTAAATTAACCCATCAGGGACTGCTGAGAGTGAGCCCTGTAATCAATCTGAATGATAACAGTAAAAATCGACAGTTTGTAAAGACGAAGCTATGTGGCCTCACCCAGCAGTCTGCCTTCACCGACCGACACTTTAAAACTAACATGTGATATGTTTGTATCCAGCTGAACGCGCTCCCACTATAAACGAACAGATAGAAAAGCGTCTCGCGGCCTTGCGTCTACGTCAACAGGTCTGCTACAGACATCACGAGGGGTTGCGACGATCGGCTGACATACTCGCCAGGCTCTATGCTGATAATGGTATACCTTCATATACTTACTTATATTAAAAATGTAAAAGTAACTCTGTCTGTCTGTCTGTTACCTTTACACGCCTAATCCGCGGAACCGATTTTGATGAATTTTGGTACAGAGATAGATGGGACCTTGGAGAAGAACATAGGCTACTTTTTATCATGAAAAATTAAAATAATTTATAAAATTAAAAGAAGATTGAAAATTGACCTCTGACATTTGACAGATGTCGAATCGGACCTAAAAATGAATCCATGATTGATTTGGAATCAGCACCCTCAAAAACGTATTAACCTTAGTATTTAACCTCTGTAAAATGTGACTTTCACATCTGTTATATATCAGTATATTTTTGGAATAAGGTGTCGTTTAATACGTTTTCGGAGGTGCTTCCGAATCCAGGATCCATTTTTAGATCAGAGTTGACATCTGTCAAATGTCAATCTGATTTTGGAATGGAGTGTCGTTTAATACGTTCTTCAGGGGTGCTGATTCTGAATCCAGAATCCATTTTTGGATCAAAATTGACATCTTTCAAATGTCACTTTAATTTTGGTGTAGGCTGTCGTTTAATACGTTTAGATCAGAGTTGAAATCTGTTAAATGTCACTTCTATTTTTGAAGTAGGGTGTCGCCTATGAGGTTTTCAGGGCTGAAAGGTGTTTTTTTTAAATAATTGTACTCGATACTTTTACGCAGACGAAGTCGCGGGTAACAGCAGCAAATATATTATAACTATCGTCCCAATGCGTGACTTGATGTCCTATAGAGGTAATTTTATTTTGACGATAATCAAGACGATAAAATAATGTTAAATTCACAGGTGATTTCAGCAAAAGTGTGGAGTTGATAAAACAGAATGTACAAAGCCTGGAGTACCAGTTCGGTTCGTTCAGTGTCGAGGTACGTTTATTACTGTTGTTTTTTCATGAGTTATGCATAAATCCAGTGTAAAATAATAAATATTTGTTAGTTAAGAGAATATAAGTATTCTATCAGTTATCTGGTCACTATAGCACAAGCAGTATTTAAGTTTTTAATACGGCACATTTAAATAAAATAATGAATAAAAAAATTTTGCAGGACATTCCACACATCCCCATCTAGCCCCAAGTTAAGTAACTAGACTTGTGTTATGGGTGCTAGACAACGGATATACTACTTATTATACTTTTCTTTAGTAAATATATACTTATGATACACAGACAACCAGACCACAGACAAATATCTAAGCATAAATACTTGTCTGAGGCGGGAATCGAGTCCGCAACCCTGTGCTTGGCAGTCCAGCATGGTGACCATTGTGCCAACTGGGTCGTCAAATTTACCATGTTGCTGCGGACATTGTCCTGAAATATTTATTTATTTAAATATAATAAGTATAGTATATCCTAACATTACAGGTTGCCCATGAACTAAGGAAGCTATCGGATGTAATGCTTGAAAGAATTATGAAATCACCGCAAAATCCTGAATATAGGTAAATATGACTTTTCTTTAAATTAGTTGTTTTATCTCTTATAGTATAGTTAGTTATTAGTATAGATTTAGAGGGGGTTCGTTTTGCTCGTGTCCGTGGGATTTAGCCCTAGTTGTCCCGCATGTGACCCCTGGGTGGTGCTAATGGAGCATCACATGGTGGTAGACTTCGGCCGCGGTTTCTCACCACCCACCGGCGTGCAGCCTGTGCCCAAAAAAGGCAGTCGTACCGACTCAATATACAGGCCTATTTCAATCAATTTCATGACTATGGAACGTATTCTGATCAAAAGGCTCCTGGTATACCTAGGACCGAACTACCTCCTCAGTGACCGACAATACTGGTTTCGCCGAATCCGGTCCAATGGGGACCTTCATCGTAGTCATCGATGGCTGCTCGTCTGACTAAATTGCTATTAATACCGGGGTTTCTCAGGGATTCGTGCTCTCTGCAACATTATTTTTGCCGCATATCAACGATCTGTTGAAGCCTGGCATATATGGGTACGCAGACGACAGCACAGTTGTAGAAAGGTACACGGCCAGTGCACGGACTAGTGTGGCGCAAATCCAGTGTCTTAGAGAGGCGATGGTCGAGCGCATGAACTTGGTTTTGAAGGCAGTCTCTAATTAGGGTGATGCCAATCTGGTCAAGTTCTTCAATCTGGGACGGTTCGGCGAAATACCAGCTGGAGGCGTTAGAGTCCATTAAGAAGAGAGCCAGGAGACTCATCGGTGACGATAAGCTTGCCAACAAAAGGCTTCAGAGCCTTGAACATCGTCGCAAGGTGACGAGCTTGTGGGTCTTTCATCGGATACATTTCGGGGAGTGTGCAATCAAACTTAACCGATATTAACAAAAATTAATATAATTATATTTGTGGAAAAGGCAGAGAACCAGGCAGACTAGGCACCTGTTAATGGTGGACATACCAGACGTTCGTACCAAACGCTTTGCTTCGTCATTCCTTGTTCGTACTGCGAGGGAATGGAATCAGCTGCCTGATTCTGTCTTTACTGACGTGTACAATTTGGGGGTCTTAAAGTCGCGAGTGAATAGGTATCTTCTAGGAAAGCGGGTTACATCTTAGGCCGCATCGTCACCTACCATCAGGCAGGTGTGATAGTGGTCAAACGCTGACCTATTATATGTAAAAAAAATGTGGTATGAGCCAATACTCGGTATAAGCTAATTTCTTGAATTTGCTATACTATGTTTGTGTCCAGAAGCTAACATCTCTAGCAGCAGCATTATAAATCGAAACATTAGAGTGTTTTTAAGCAAAATTAACAGGAACGATTCTCGGCTAGGGTAATTCCTATTTTTTGTTAATATCGGTTAAGTTTGATATCGGTAAGTAAAGTGTGGGAAATGGCCCTGAAGGCCCATTAAAACACCATGTAGGTATATGTTTATGCCAAAACTAAGGATATGTGTCTTCGGAACGCGCCCTTCAATGAGAAAAAAATACGACAAATAGTGGTTTATTTTGTACATTTTGCTATTTTTGACGTTTAAACTTCTTTGGAACCAAAGAGTCATAAACGTGATGTCATCATCCAACTTCTTTGGGTTATTAAGTTTATTGCATTAAATAGAGCCTGATGTCATAATATGTAACTGATATTACCAATCCGACCTTTTTGAGTTATTAAAGTTTATTCATATATATGTCGTAATTTGTAACGGGTATTACTAATCCAACCTCTTTGGGTTATTTAGTTTATTGCATCAAAAAAACTCTTTCATTTAAACAACTGCTTTTAAAGGTAATTTATATCAATTCCAGGGACTGGTGCCTAGAAACACACAAGATAATAAAAAAAGCTTTTCAACTGATGGAATTGAACTACGGTTCATGGGAAGAGGCTGTTCGAAGGTTGAAGGAACAAGAGACTCTGGTTGCTTCATTAGTTGCTGAATCAAGGACCCCTGATGCTGGTGATGACGTGCATCATAATCTACATTACAACCTAAAGATATAGAGATCATCATCATCATCCGAGCGATGTTCCCGGTTGCATCCCTCTCGGGAGCCCGGGGTCCGCTTTCCTACTTTTTCGCCTCCACTTCGCACGATCTTCGGCATCCTGGGTTGTAAGGCCATTTGCACGCATACCACCCATCAACCTAAAGATATAGAGATCCTGTTATACTAATGGAAGTAAATGAAACGAGTTGATAACAGGGGATTTACCCCGAGTCGTAATAGTGCCTACCGCCTACCTTTCCATACAATGAGTCATATAGGTAGCTTAAAACGGTATCTCTGTCGCTGTAGAGCCCAGATAGATAGTTTAAAACAGTATCCCTATCTTTATAGCGCTGAGATAGATAGCTTAAACCGCATCCCTGTCTCTGTAGAGCCGATATAAATAGGTTAAACCGCATCCCTGTCTCTACAGAGCCGAAATAGACATCAGTCTCTTTTAGGCCGACCGTATTAACTGGTTCATTTGAATATGTTAACGACTCGTAGTAAAGCTATAACAGATCGTAGTTTTTTTTTTAATGAAATTCACTGGTGGCGCCATCTATAAGCACACGGATGGGTGGGTCACCTCCGTATGGAAGGGTTTTACACATTGATAATGCATGTGTTTATATCGAATGTGTAATTTTAGTGTTAACTGCAGCTTCACGCGCGTAATTAACATATCCAACTGATAGGTCCTATTATAAGTTAGCTACACCTTGATGAAGGTCCCGTTTTTTCCTTTTGAAATACGGAATCATAATAATAATTAAATAGACTTTTCGCATTTATAATACTAAGGTGGCGCAAAAGGTTATGACTCTATCGGGAGATTCTGTAATTTTTGTAAATGGCAGCAGATCTGCTTTGACATTTGTGAAAACAATTTGACACAAAGTACTTGTCAACAAGACATGAATAGCTATATTGCATCAACTGCTCGCCAAATCACTTGATTAAGTGATGTGCAAGCAAGGTCACTCGATTGAACCGATTCAGACTTCTTTATGTGACAAACAGACTCACGCCCTGTCGCAAACAGTTGCTCTTGGATAAGTGAACGCACAGCGCTAAATGCAGCCCTATGATTGGTCATTTTTGTGCTGCTCTCTTCACTCTAGCCAATTAGCGTCTTATTTGCCCTCCGTCAGAGAATCCGTCAAAAATGAAACCTATTGTAGCGAGTTGGGTCACTCTGATAGATATACAATCATATTATATTTCCGGGGTATGTAACTTGTATTCCTTTAGGTAATTATCTAGAGGCCCAGCAACGCTAATATTTTAGGATTTAGTAGCATGTGCACATACCTGGATTCTTAATAATTTCCTTCGTTGAATACCATATGCTCTTTCTCTCTCTCTGCTTCCTTATTGTCTTGTCCTGGTAATTACTATGTCCTAAGTAAGCTTCGTCTCTCTACCTCCCCGTCCTCCTTCTGTAGAATTAGAGATATAATAAACTAAGTTGCCATTGACCCTTGAAGATCTGCACAACTGCTCAAATCTAAATCTTATCATCGGCCAGTGCCGTCCTATAATTCGAATATAAGATAATTATATTTTAGCTGAGATAGTTAAAGTTGTTAGACCCTCAGGTTTCAGCTTTCCTGAGTCAGAGCATGACACCAGGTACCGAACGATTGGCTTTTAACGAAGCTGAGGCACGCTCCTTATACAGAGAATACCAATCGGACGGCTTTGCACTTAGAATGAGCGTGCCTCCTAGCAAATACAGTTAGGGGGCCCCAACTACTTGAATCAGTTTAGTTACACTTCACACAGATATCATTAAACCAACATTCATGCCGATCGACTGGCCTTCGGAAGGAGGCGACCTTTGTAGACTGCCAATCGACCGGCCTTGCTGTGGTAGGTCGGTCGCCTCCCGTAGTGATAACAGATCAATGATTTAACTTACTTCCTTACCGTTACTTGAGGGCCTATGCAACTGACAGTACAACAGTGTATCATGGTATACATACCAACAGGCAGCAGATTCAGGTAAATCTGCAAGGGTCCATAGTGAATAACTACTTATAATATGGCTACTTAGCTTTAACAATGTAGAAGCACAAGTCACAATTCCCCAACTGGTTATATTTTCACTTTGTCGTATGAAGAAAATATTTAAACTGATATTACAAACATCTGTCACTTGCTTACCTGAAGTAGCGCGAGATGGCGCTCTTAAAGTGTTGCTAGTATCATTATTGTCTATTCGCGGAACATGCCGCGACACTGCCCGCGAAGGGAAGAAGAACCGTTGCCAAACTCTGCGTCCATTCTTTAATTTTCTCTAGGGCTTTAATTGCAGCACTACGTTGCGGAGGTCTATCATAAGATTGGTTTCTAGTGTCCTGATTCGATATCTCAACATCATCAGTTAGACTGTCTACCACACTCTCATTTTCCGATCGTCCATCCGTACTCATTTCCTTCTCTTCTGTAATAATGTTCTTACTCTGAGCAATATCTTTGTGAAATTCAATATCCATATTTATGTCTTCTTCTCTTCCTCTAATTGTTTCACCAGTTACTTCACTTATTGGTTGAGGTGCTAACGTTATGTTGAAGTCATCTGTTGGTAAGTTCTTAGCTTCTTTCTGGCAATTTTCCTCACCATCTTCTATCTCGAGATGATAAAGATGGGCGATAGACCGAGTAAAGACGTTGTTACCCACTTGAACCTTAGCAATCCTACAAAACCCTTCTGATCCTTCAATCAAGGAAATAATTTTCCCAACTTTCCAATTCATTCTGTTCTTATTGTCTTCCTTAATTTGTACAATTTGTCCCACAACTGGTAGGAGTTTCGATGTCACTCTAGGGTTTTTGTGAGAGTGCCAATACCTTTCTCGCAAGCAAGGTAGATAGCGGTTTGAGAACATCTGTTTAAATTCTTCAAGTATCACTAGTGCTTTCTTCCAGCCTTCAATAAGATGAGACTTGGTTACGGTGCCTTGTACGATGATAGTGTCTTCTGATGTGTTTACACTTATGCATTTTCCTAAAGTTAGAAAGTCGGAAGGTCTTAATACGTGTTCTAGTTCCGAATCGACGCTAGTCAGGGGTCGCGTATTTACTACTGCTTCAATTTCTTTACTAATTGTAAGTATTTGAGTATCGTTTAAGAGATGTTTATCTAATGTCCTTTTTAGACAATGTTTTATAAGTCCAATTAAACGTTCGTAAAATCCTCCGAACCATGGCGCTAACTGTGGAATGAATTTCCATTTAATATGGTTTTCAATGCAGTATGTGTTTGTTAATATTTCCGCGATTAATTTGAATTGAGTTGCATTGTCTGATGTGATAACTTTTGGAGTTCCTCTAGTTGCGATCATTCTTCTCAATGCTAAGAGTCCTTCTGCAGCTGATAGGTCGTTAACAATCTCTAAGTGTATGGCTCTTACTGCTAGACAAGTGAACAAACAGATCCACCTCTTATCTGTTCCATTTTTGGTACTGACTATAATTGGTCCAAGGTAGTCAAGTCCTGTGAAGGTAAAAGGTGAGCTATATGTCACTCTCTCAGCCGGAAGTGCAGGAGTAGGTGGTAATTTAAAGGGTCCTCCACCATGCTTAACGCATCTTGCGCATTTTTTGAGGATTTTTTGTACCTGGCTTTTACCTTGAGGAATCCAATAACATTGTCTTATAATGCTAAGTGTATGATTAGCACCGACATGGTAGTTATCATTATGGGTTTGTATGATGATCTTATTAGTAAATTCGCTTTCTTTAGGTATAAGAATTGGATATTTTTTATCATATGGCCAATCAGTATTTCTCATACGACCTTTACAACGCAGAATACCGTCTACGTCTTTGAAAAGACTCAAGTTTCTTCCTAAGTCTGTCTCTTTTCCTTTTGACTCCAGCGGGAAATGTTCTTTCTGTAATTCTAAAATAACTCTAATCTTTTCGTTAACTATTTCTTTTATTTGAGTATCCGTATTAATCGTTTCTTCATTGGTTTCTCTTCTTTCTAAATTTTCTTTCTGAATGGGCACGATCAGACCCTCCCCCGACAAAAAGGAACAAGACGTAGTACCAGAACTATTAGGTGGCCAATACTTCCGACCTCTTATCAAGAACTGCGGGCCTTCTAACCATTCATGTATGTCTGTATTTGTGTTTTGAGGCCTCGTAGCTACATCTGCTGGGTTGAGTATAGATGGAACGTAGCGAAACTCTAAATCCCTGTTCATTTTTATCTCTTCGATTCTCCTAGACACAAAGGGTGGGAGTAACTTTGTTGATTTAATCCATTCTGTTACAATTTGACTGTCTGTCCATAAAATTTGCCTTCTTATTTTTCCTACTAGAAACTTAAGTGTAAAATTAATCAAACGTGTTCCGATCAGGACTGCCATCAATTCTAAACGTGGAATTTTTAAGTTATCTTGGTCTTTTAATGGTACTAAACGCGATTTCCCAATAACAAAATTCTTTTCTTTCCCGTTCACAAGATATATTACCGCTGCATACGCCTTTAGAGATGCATCAGTGAAACAATGTAGATCATAGTATTCTTTATAACTTCCACTAAAATAATACCGACTTAATTTTATTTCTTTTATATTGTCAATCTTTTCTTTAATGTGTGACCATTTATCAATCAGTTCATTAGGGAATGCATCATCCCATTTAGTTTTGTTTTTCCATAATTCTTGTAAAAAGAGTTTAGCTGCAACTAACAAGGGTGCTGCGTAACCACATGGATCATATATTGCAGCGATGGTTTTCAAGACACCTCTTTTTGTATTTGACTGAATAGAGTCATTTATATCCTTGACTCGTAGTTGCAGTGTATCATTCTTTACGTTCCAGTTAAGACCAAGTACCTTAATAACTTCTTGTTCACATATATCATTAACTGTGTTCATGAATTCCTGTGAATTGGAGCTCCACTCTCGGATGTTCATAGATATGGTATGAAATACTTCTTTAGTTTTCTTATAAAGATCCAATGCTTCATCTGGAGTTTTGACACCGGTCACCAAATTATCTACATATATATCTTTCGCTAACTCTTGGATCTGTTGGTCGTTGGAATTAGAAAGATGATGTTTAATGGTCGCGTTCAGAAGAAATGGACTTGATATAACGCCGAAGGGTACCCTACAAAATCTTAAATAGAGAAGATTATCTGGAGTGATAGGACGAGTGATGTCTTTTAGCCATATAAACCTCGTAACGTCTCTGTCCTTTTCATGTAAAGCAATTTGTAAGAATGCTTTCTCCACGTCTGAAGTCAAACCGATTGGATAGCACCTAAATTTTATCAATATTCCCGTAAGATCTTCGAGTAGAAGGGGACCACAGTACAGACATTGATTCAAGCTTTTATTATCACCGAGTTTTGAGCTTGCATCATACACAATTCTTAAGTTCTTCCCTTTCTGTTGGACACCATGATGAGGTAGATAGTGGATAATGTTAGTAGTTAAGTCTCTCTTAATATTTGAAACCACCTCTATTATACCTTTCTCTAATTGTTCTTTCAATGTTTCATCATATGACTGTAAAGTGTTTGTATCTATTCTTTTAATCAAACCTTTTAGGCGGCCGAAGGCAAGTCCAAAGTTATTTGGAAGGTCGTGCTTATCTTTCCAAGGCCAACTTACAGTATACCGATTGTTAATTAATTTAGTTGTTTCATTGAAGTTCTGAATAGCTTCTTCCTCTCGGTTAGCCTTCGGTGAATCTGATATGCCGATGGAGTCTAATTCCCACAATCTCTTGATGTCTCCGTAATCTAAAGGCAAATCGGGTAAGTTAAGACTATTTTCAGTGTTTGAATTGACATATGTAATAACGGATAGGTCATTCGTTGGAATGTTTTCTAGTTGACCACTAGGAATCCATCCAAAGATAGTATTTACCAAGAACAGATTTTCATTTAATTTTTTCCTTTCATCATAAAGAACACTAAAGTAATAATCATTTCCGATGAGTAAATCAATCTGGTCACCTAGGGTCCCATCATCAGCTAATACATTTTCGTTCGATATTTGAAGGCCATGATATGGGATTTTCCCTTGGGAAATAATCTCAACGCAGTTGGCTTGTATGGCAATTTTATGACCAGTTTTTGTATCAAGGATTAATTTCACTTTGGGGCTTTCAATTATTTTGGGTTTTTCTGCACCGAAGGTGAATATTGTTAATTTGGTCTCCTCTTCAATTGGTAGTCTTAAAGAGTTTGCCATTTTAAATGTCACATAAGAACGCTGGGATCCTGAGTCCAATAGTAAGCGACACGGTTTGTGGATAGCTCCTCTGGAATCCAATGCTCTCACAACTGCGGTTTGAAGTATTGTATGCTTATTGTTACTTACAGTTGTCATGGTAGTCTCAGGTTCAACAGAATTATTACTTATTGCTGCCATAGTAGTCTCAGGTTTGCTAGAGTATGTTCCAAATTTATTGGGACACAATGATCTATGATGGACTCCCATTTTTTTACAGTAAAAGCATGTTCTCCTGTCTGAGCATATTTGTTGACGATGGCCTGGCTTTAAACAATTAAAACATCGTCCTCTGAGCTTCGATCTTCTTTCCTGTAATGTCTTATATCTGTTACATTCATCGTTGTAATGATCGTTGTTACAGAAGATACACAATATTCTCGGTCTCTTTCTATCAGGCTCATTCTGGGCTCCTTCTCTGTCATATGTCATCACTCGTTTCTGGTATTTATTATCATTCTGAACGTAAGTATTATTTTTAATTTTATTTTCTCTGTTTCCAATATATTTCTGTGCTGGCATATGAACTTCACGGATGTGAAGTGTTTCCGTGGTGAATGTATCCGCACCATCAGAACTTTTCTTCTGAGCAATTCTATTAGCATCTTCTCTGGCGGTTATCATTGCATCAAGCTGTTTTCTTATTACCTTTATAGAATCTGTGTTCATTTTTATTTTTAGTTCGTAGATTAAATCTGAGGGGAATTTTTCCATTATAAGGAACCTCAAATGGTTATGGTTTATATCTTCGCCTAAAGTTTCCAAAATTCTCAAATGCCTTTCTAATTCATCGTACGTTTTTCTACAACTAAGAAGACTATTGTCGGCTGTCTCTATTTTATATAACGCAGAGTAGTGGGCATCAATTAGGTATTGTGGTTTCCCATATCTATCTTCGAGAGTTTTTAGGGCAATCATATAATTCTTATTCGTGGTTTCTAACCCATCTATTGCTTTCTTGGCTTCACCTTGTATTGATGCTTTTAGATAATTTAGCTTGTCTACATCAGGAATGTTTCTGGTATGGATACTCGACTTGTATTGATCAAAGAAGGAATGCCAGTGTAATATATTGCCATCAAATATGGGCAGGTCTAGCCTGGGTAGCCTAACCGCTGAGTCTGTATTAATTGTGGTCTGAACGTTATCTTGTCTTTTTGTATTTAACATATCTAACCTTGCTGTAAGACAAGCTAATTCTTCTTCAGCCATCAGTTGCGTCTCAGACATTCTTGAGATTTCTTCAATGTCTGAGGTGTTGTTAAATTTGAAGTATTCAGTGAGTTCTTCGCGGAAGATTCTGATGTTACTAGATAATTTGCTCTTTATAATTCGTGCGTCATTTATATTTTCAGAAGAGAAGGCTTGTGGAACTTGTGGAAGCGTCTTGAGTTTAGCTATGTTGACTCTTATTTGGTTGTGCACTGTTTCTAGCCTTTGCTTTAAAATTTGTTCCATTTTGTTCTGGAATAGTTCAAAATATAAATATAGCATGTAGCAAAATATGGCACGCCTACATGATAAGTAGATACATCCAATTTTTATTAAACCACTAAATTATACTTTCATTCAAAAGATTAGAATCATGTCTCAATTTTACATAAAGAGCTTAGTTCCTTTAATAAAATATGGTATTTCAATGTGTAGCTACTCAAATACTTATTAGTTAATAGTTTAGCTGTTAATACATAAGATACAGTATGATGACATACGGACAAACAGACAGACATACAGCGACCTCTCTGTAATATGGTTTTAGTATGGTACCCTAAGAAATTAACAATTCAGGGAGACACAAAGTCACCTCCTTGCCTCACAGCAAATAACAATTATTTTAGAAGTTTATTTCATGTCTAGTTTATTTAATATCAGATTTACAATAAGCTGTCTCGAAATTATTTTATTCCACTCTATGTTGTTGAAGCCCAAATAAAGAGGGTAAGAGTAGAGGCAGCCCCTTAAAACTACACCAAACTAAGTATTTAAAGCCAGGTGTGTAGCTAGGCAAGTATCTACGAAAAGAATTAATAATTTTAAAAAAATATCCTTCCACTTTCATGTAAGTAGGTAAAACTAACTATCCAACCTAGGAACTAATTTTCACCATATATATATATAGAAAATCTCGCTCCCTTTTTCTGAAAGTCTCAAGGCTCTCTTCATAGTTCTAATATGAATCTCCAAAACTTATATAAGCTCACTTGTATAGTACAATAAGTGCACTAACAGTCCGCTACAATGATAGCATAAAACCAATATTGGACTTTTGTATGTGTATTGTACCTATCTGAAAACAACAAACTTAAAGTAGCTTCACTTTTTAACCGACTTCAAAAAAGGAGGAGGTTCTCAATTCGTCGCGTATATATTTTTTTTTTTTTTTTTTATGTATGTTCGCCGATTACTCGAAAACGCCTGGACCGATTTGGAAAAATCTTTTTTTATAATCCTTTTTCAGATTCAACTATTTTGTCAATTCAGTAGAAAGAAACTTAACTCTTTGAACGAAATCATCTTGTGTAATGGAATATAACGTTAGCCTCTCGACCTATGTTAAAAAAGATTTAAGTATTTACTGTTAAAAGACATAGGTAGTCCACTTATAAGGAGTAGTTAATAAATACTCATCATTAAGTTAGTTTCAAACTTTCAGAGATCGTCAGTCAAATCTGTTAGACTAGCAGCGCTCCGCGGTTTCACCCGCGTAAGTCCCAATCCCCTGGGAATATCGGAATATCGACAATTGGAATACCTATTTAACACAAAATAATTTTTCAATTCAAACCTGTAGTTCCTGAGATTAGCGCGTTCAAACAAACAAACTCTTCAGCTTTATAATATTAGCACCTATGGATATTTTCTAAGTTTGTATTTATACCTAGGAACTGTTTCACACTGTCTTATCTTCCTTTAATTGGTCTAAGACTAGGATTAGGATCTTTAACTCTCAACTCATACTCCCTCCCTCATGCGACAGTACTTACACCTACACCTTATAATATAACCTCGTTGATTTTATGGATTTCGATCAATGTTAATTAATTAGAAAATTGTTTGAAGTAAAATACCTGGTGAGGCAAGGGGTAAAATACGTTTGATATTTAATTAAATCATGACTGTAATTAATTGCAAAACTGTAAATTTTTTCAACTGACCGCCATATTTGAAAAGTTTTGTTGGAATGGAACACAGAATTATACCTACTTTCTGAAAAGAAATTACTTTTATAAGTACTTTGTTGAAAGTTATATCATGTACTAAGATTATTAATCAAAACTCACCGAATAGAAAACACATGTAATTTATGAAGAATGTATACAAATTTCTCGACAGCGACAAGAACGCGGCGAATAGTCGCGTGTCGGTCATTAATTATGGCTAAAAAACTTTTATCCAAATATTATCCTCTTTATAATGCGTAGAACACTATTGTTTAACTAAATCTGAACGAAAATATCTCACTGGAGACTATTTTTAATAAATTTAAAATTGCAACAAAATTTTCTCTGCCGACATTTTCAATTTGGATGACCGTGGCGGGCGGCGACTCACTCACTCGTCTCTATGCCGTCAGACGGCGCTGTTCTCCAGTAAAATGACACTTCCATTTGAAAATATTCGAAATTTATCTTCGTAAAACAGTTCGGATGTTTACTTCTCTATGCAATAAATAAAAAGATTCTAAAACGTATTCATTCGGTCACCACTATGCAACGTTCTACCAACAGTACCAACACAACACCAAATATAAAAATCAATAATAAATCATTAATAATTACAATAAACGGCTAAAATATAACTGTAATAAATTCGTACAGTTATTAATTTACGTAATTTCAACAAGAAAATTACTGGTTCTGTCTCAACTCTGTTTGTTTTTTTTTTTTTTCATGCATTTTCGTTTTATATTTTACTATAATTACAACTAATGCCATCTGTCGCCGAGTAGAATTACTAATTATTTTTGATGTAAATCTTTGAATCCGTTTTTCTAGAAGGTTCTTTGCAGTTTATCTCTCTTCTAAGCACAGGGTATTCATTATTATTCGATTGTCATCACAAAGGTATCATATCCCAGCATTCTCCACCATGTAGCGAGTTGGGTCACTCTGATAGATATACAATCATATTATATTTCCGGGGTATGTAACTTGTATTCCTTTAGGTAATTATCTAGAGGCCCAGCAACGCTAATATTTTAGGATTTAGTAGCATGTGCACATACCTGGATTCTTAATAATTTCCTTCGTTGAATACCATATGCTCTTTCTCTCTCTCTGCTTCCTTATTGTCTTGTCCTGGTAATTACTATGTCCTAAGTAAGCTTCGTCTCTCTACCTCCCCGTCCTCCTTCTGTAGAATTAGAGATATAATAAACTAAGTTGCCATTGACCCTTGAAGATCTGCACAACTGCTCAAATCTAAATCTTATCATCGGCCAGTGCCGTCCTATAATTCGAATATAAGATAATTATATTTTAGCTGAGATAGTTAAAGTTGTTAGACCCTCAGGTTTCAGCTTTCCTGAGTCAGAGCATGACACCAGGTACCGAACGATTGGCTTTTAACGAAGCTGAGGCACGCTCCTTATACAGAGAATACCAATCGGACGGCTTTGCACTTAGAATGAGCGTGCCTCCTAGCAAATACAGTTAGGGGGCCCCAACTACTTGAATCAGTTTAGTTACACTTCACACAGATATCATTAAACCAACATTCATGCCGATCGACTGGCCTTCGGAAGGAGGCGACCTTTGTAGACTGCCAATCGACCGGCCTTGCTGTGGTAGGTCGGTCGCCTCCCGTAGTGATAACAGATCAATGATTTAACTTACTTCCTTACCGTTACTTGAGGGCCTATGCAACTGACAGTACAACAGTGTATCATGGTATACATACCAACAGGCAGCAGATTCAGGTAAATCTGCAAGGGTCCATAGTGAATAACTACTTATAATATGGCTACTTAGCTTTAACAATGTAGAAGCACAAGTCACAATTCCCCAACTGGTTATATTTTCACTTTGTCGTATGAAGAAAATATTTAAACTGATATTACAAACATCTGTCACTTGCTTACCTGAAGTAGCGCGAGATGGCGCTCTTAAAGTGTTGCTAGTATCATTATTGTCTATTCGCGGAACATGCCGCGACACCTATTGAGAAAGAGTGATGATTAAAGAGTGGTAAATGAAACCTATGGTCATCAATTCTAGCGGCAGCCACTTAACCGACGTCGTTTTCTCGGCTTTTCTTCTCTCATCGTGACCATGATTGATGCAACTCGATCTAAACTGTAAAATATTAAAATAACTAGTAGCTGTAACGCGGAAAAAATTAAGATTACTAATAAACGCAATCCATAAGCTGAGCAAAAGTTTTTTAAACATAAATTACAGCCAATGAACATCGGGTTAGAAGTAATAACAACTTCTGCGCCACCTCCTGTTATTCAAACTAACGCACAGAATTTAGTGTAACGCACAAATAAGAATGTAATAAGTGATTTCTACGCAATAAAGTGCACTAATTTGACTACATATAATTTAAATAACACTAGATGTGATTTTGTGTGTTGGAATGAGGAATACTGTTAGTTCCGTTACTCGTTGATAGATGGCGGATATTCAGAAAGTGAACGGGAGGTGAAACAAGTTTAAACAAGATATAATTTAGATTTTTTGAAGATACGTATTACGTAATCTTAGGGAAAAGTCAATTGTCAAAATCTCATTTTTTTTTCCGACAGCAAAAAATAACGATATTTTTTTCTAAAGGGTTGTAACTTTCTGAAATAGTTAACGGTCAGCTATTTATTTTTATTTTTTATATAACTACTAGCTGCCCTCCGCGGTTTCACCCGCGTAACTCCCGATCCCGTGGGAATATCGGGATGTAAGCTATCCTATCTCTCAAGTTGGATCGAACTGCACATGGTGTGCGAATTTTATTATAATCGTTTAAGTGGTTTAGGAGTCCATTGAGGACAAACATTGTGACACGAGATTTATATATATTAAGATAATATACTCTATATTGCAATCAACTTCACATTGTCCCACTCTAATCTATGGATTCGTTTAAACTAATGCTTGTAATTTTTTTAATATAAATATAAGAATTTATACTTGCATTATGCAAGAACTAGGCGGGTGAAACTGCGGGATAATAATTATATTCGCCCACTGTAAGGGAGTGGCCGAATCCAAAAATATTTCTTTTCTTTGTAAATATTTACAAAGAAAAGTTGTAAAATTGCAATTGCAATTAAACTGCAATAAAATTGCTGTAAAGTAAACGGAGTTCTCGAGCATCAGACCAATTTGGCAAAACACAACGATAGCGCGATTCAGAAATCAGAGAGGGGCGATCACTGTAACGCCATCTGTTGACACATTGGAGAGTTAATACAAGCCCAAAGCAACATATCACCTGTGATTCAATCGGTAATTATTGCATGTTGTTGTGTGTACATTTTGGTGAAATTTAATGACGAAAATTCTTTGTCGTTTCTAAATCTATCCAAAAAGTTTAAAATACCTAGGTAAGTATGTTATTTTTTTTCCGACTAAAGTAATACCGATATTCTCATGTGGTCGGGACTCACCCAAAGCGGGTAGAACCGCAAGGCGCAGGAATTATACTATTTAAAGAGGCCTTTTGAAGAACAATAATTAGGTAATTTCTTCAATGACCTCACACTACATTTATCATAAGATAATCAATTTGTAATCGGATTGTAGTGCTAATATATTTTCATTTAAATAATTAGCTGTACCTGCAGAAACATGTAACAACGTTTCGTTTACCATCTGTTGTTTATGTAATTCGTTTCTACGGTTCACTTCGGGTTTTCATTATAATATCTTAATATGGTAGTAGGTAGGTACTACTTCTTCTGTTTGTACATTTTAAATACAGATAGCGCTTACTTTTTAAAAACCGGCCAAATGCGTGTCGGGCCACGCGCAATGAGGGTTCCGAAGATATTTAATTTTACATGGTTCATAAACTTATATTTACTGCTTATTTTACACAACAAAAACTCCACCTAACTAATTTTCAATGGAATGTTGGAGATTTGGATTAACACTTTTCAAAGTACATTTTATACGTTAACCGTCTACTACTCACTAATTATTTACGCCTACCTTTACATACCTTTACATTTGTTATACATACGAAAAATTCAGAAAAACTGGAAAAAGTTGAAAATTAAAATATAGGTACACTTTGACAATTGACTGATCCATAGAATTTCGTCTCTATAAATTAAAATGGTTTTTTAATGAGAATGAAGGAAGTTTTGCCGACCTGCTGTCAGAATAGTGCCATCTATATAGCGATTCGGAACTAGTTTAGATATATAAACGAATTTCAAGAGAAGCCGTTGAAAGGTTTTTTATAATGGAACTTCTTCCGTACTCAGAAACGTTTCTAAATGAAACTTTAGTCTGCAATTTTCTTTTTCTTGTGTGTGTGAGTGATATTTAACATTACCCAAAAATGTGACGAAATCATTAACTAATGTTTCACTTAGGAATGAACCGAGCACAGTGGTAATAAAACATTGAAATTTATTAGAAAATATATTATAATTAAGTAAGCAAATATATTTTCGACCTCTGTGGCTCAGTGGGTAAATACTCGCTAACGGATTCGGTTCCCATCGTTACATAAATATGCATATACAAATATTCCTTCTGATCTGAGTGTGTCTTAAGTATGTATTTACAAAAGAAACGTATGTTAGTGTTGTATTCGTTGTCTTGCACCTATATTACAAGCCTAGGTGCTTTCTTAATTGTATGTAAGTAGATTACCTTAGATTTGATTTGAGATTCAAGGGCAAATAATAAATTAAAAAATATTCACTTTTGGAATTCGTTAGCCAGGTATAGCGTATTGTGGTACACCTGCTTCTTCAGCTGTATTAATTGAAATAAGTCTTCCGAGCGAATAATCATTATTTCAAAATACAACTTAAATCGAAGAGGACGTAATGTGTAAACATTACGACTATTTCAGCATTAAGCACTTGTTTTTCTTTTTACGGGGAAAGACAAATACTGTGAGTGTTCTATTTAAAGGGCAGCATATTGTATAAAAAGCGATACAGCATGAAGTTAATATACAGCTATGAAGCTTTACCGTAAAGGGAGCACGACGTTCTAGACCCAACCTTAGGTACCATGAAACTTTACCGTAAAGATAGTTACACTATTCTATCACACTAGATACACTATTCTATCCTACCTACTTATTTACTAACTAAGGAATCGAAAACAACAATAATTACTCTTTATTTACAACTTAAAACTTACTATTTATTTATACATTATAATTTCATACATACATAAGAATAATAAGGAGTTGAAAAGTAAGTTTTTTTTTATGTTTCTTTACAGTTTTTACTATTTCAGACAATAAAATGAAACAAAATATTAAATAAAACTAGATATTAAATAGAAAGGTTTTTTCTAAGAAATATACATGACAGCCTAAGTGTGTGTTTTACTTAGTTATGCTCAAGTAATGTTGTATCCATTATTCTGCTCATGATATTTGACTCAATTTTATTATAATGTTCTTAGTTAAGGTGAATGTGACATCAATGTCTTTTTAATGATTCAGTTAAAAAACGTAATGTAACATTATGTTTGGATGATCTGTCTGGCACGGCAAACACCAGCTTGCGCCGCAGAAGGAAGCTGGTTAGATTCCCGCCTCAAACAATTTTTTTTACAGTATTTGTTTTTACGAAAGATAAGTATTATATCCGTTGTCTAGCTACCATAACACACGCCTAGTTGCTTAGCTTGGAGCTAGATGGCGCTGGCTGGATTGTTCTGCAGCAGAACAAAACTTCCCAAGTGCTAAATACTTTAACTGCTAAAAACTATCTTTACAAAAATTGATGGTTTATTCATAAACAAACTTACCGTACATTAATTAAATTTGGATAGTTGCAAAGTTTGACTTATATAATTATCCAACTAGTAAAACTGAATTAGGGTTAGAAGATGGTTAGAAGCTTTGCATTTAAAACAAGGTTTTAGTAGTTTGCAAATAATAATTTAAAGTCACAGATTTACAAAATTATGTAACAATTTGATTTTTAAGTGAGTCATTTTTGCGGAAAACAAATCGATTTTGTCGGACCGGATGTTCACCGTTATTTTAAGCCAAGAATTGTATAATTATATAGTAGTGATTTTATGCAAAAACCCCATTTGTTGTTTTTAACTCGCAAAACAAAAATTTACTTACCTACTTTGGGTTCAAGTAAATCATTTTGTTCTTAATAAGTGTAATAAATTTAAGAACACAGTGAGACTAGGTTTAAATATTATACTGTAATATTGTATTGATTTTAAATACGTGTATAACGTGATTTTCAAAACATATTATCGTCGCGTACAGCGAGCTATTTCACGCACATCCTGTTATCCCAAGATATTTCTGACGTCACGGGTTTTATGATCAATTTTTAATTAACACATAATTTTGGGAGTCGTGGGTTTGAATCCCGCATTGGATTATTGAAAAGTGTTTTCAATTATTAGGTAAAATAGTTTAAGAAATACTGCCTATGACAATATCATGTTTGCGCACAAAGACGTCGAAATACCTTGAGGATTGTGGAAAAATTGCTCCATTTACACTAAATAACGACATTTTATTAAAAAAACATTTGGCTGTGTCGTTTATAACATATTTAAAATATGTGTAGCAGTAGAAACATTTTTAAAAATTAATCTGATTATATGGGTTTTTTGGACTTTACAGTACAAAACTAACCAATCTATATGATATTTGAGGTCAAGTGACTTTCTATGTGTCCGAGACTCTGTAAGCATGCTACATTGATCAGTAATGGACGTCACTTGAAATATCTTACTTTATAGATTCATTATGAGTTGTTCACATTATGTCGACGCTGCATTGTTGCATCTTAATTACAAATATTCGAAATCAATAACCCTATCTTACTCCAGTCGCTGATGAGGTCCGAAATGGGCATATAGCAACGGGCAAGCGCCGTAAATATTTAAGTACGGTCACATCAGTTAGCAATGTAAACTATGCTCATACAATTTAGACCGCAGCCTTCATATTGATTTAAAAATAGCAGAAAAGACATCAGCGACTGAAAAGAGCAAGTAACATAGGGTTAATGATATCGACTCAAAGCCGAATAAATAAAACGCAATTTTTTATTGATGTCCAAAAAACCAGTCAAACGTTTTGTTTCTTAATATTTAAAGGTAGACAATATACAGATATATTTTACCTATATATTACGTTTGCATTTTTTATATAAATTACATACATATTATTACGGCTACAATAAAGAGTATATAAGAACATTTTTATCTATACATATAAAATCCTTTGTCCTGACTGACTGACTGACGGATCAACGCACAGCCTAAACCGCTGATTGTAGAGACCTGAAACTTGGAGAGTGTGTTTTTTGTATGACGTAGGCATCCGATAAGAAAGGATTTTCCGAAATTGTACCCCTAAGGGGGTGAAAAGGGGGGCAAAGTTTGTATGGGACAACGTGATTCCTTGGTCCATTTTCGACGTTTACGCGGACGAAGTCGCGGGCAAAAGCTAGTATTTATATAAAATTCATTTTTTTACACATTCTTTGTCGACGTGTATGTAATCAAATCTTGCAAGTTAAATTTGATCAACTTCCCATTTACCGATTGAGCTGAAATTTTGCATACATGTGTAAATCGCGTGACAATGCAATATTATGATAACATGGTGCTGATCTGATGATGGAGCTGGAAGGTGGTCATAGGAACTCTATAATGAAACGACGAAACCCTATCGAGTTTGGGCTCGTTAGAATCGTCTTGACGAGTAGTTTGGCTTCCAATGGTGACCAGGGTCTGATGATGGAACTGGAAGGTGGTCATAGGAACTTCGCAATGAAACGACACAACCCCATCGAGTTTGGGCTCGTTAGAATCGTCTTGACGAGTAGTTTGGCTCTCAATGGTGACCAGGGTCTGATGATGGAACTGGAAGGTGGTCATAGGAACTTCGCAATGAAACGACACAACCCCATCGAGTTTGGGCTCGTTAGAATCGTCTTGACGAGTAGTTTGTCTTTCAATGGTAACCAGGGTCTGATGGTGGAACTGGAAGGTGGTCATAGGAACTTTGCAATGAAACGACACAACCCCATCGAGTTTGGGCTCGTTAGAATCGTCTTGACGAGTAGTTTGTCTTTCAATGGTAACCAGGGTCTGATGGTAGAACTGGAAGGTGGTCATAGGAACTTTGCAATGAAACGACACAACCCCGTCGAGTTTGGGCTCGTTAGAATCGTCTTGGCGAGTAGTTTGTCTTTCAATGGTAACCAGGGTCTGATCTAACATATTTCGATAATAAAGACCAAAAAGTATAAAATAAATTAATAGTTTATAAAAACACGCTTTAAAAAAAATCCAACTAAAAAAATAGAAAATAAAATTTAATAAATTTGGATTAAGAATGTTGTAAATAGTAAGCGTGTTACATTGTGATGCTACATCTTCATTATTTTTCTTTTGCAATCACAATGTAACACGCTTACTATTTACAACATTCTTAATCCAAATTTATTAAATTTTATTTTCTAATTTTTGACGTGACAACGTTTTATAAATTGGTTTGCCGGGTGACACTTCAAGAAATTGCGTTACGCTCCGCTGACGTTATGCGCTCACAATGAGAGCGAGTGAGAGGCACGCGTCCCTTCCACTCGGGCATGGTTAGCCCGCCTAAGAGCGAGAGAGACAGACATAAAAAGTGAAAGGCACGCGTCCCTTCCACTCGAGCACAGTTGTTGTCACGTAAAACTTTCGCCCGTATACCGACTTTACAGGCAACCAGTTTTTTTAGTTGGATTTTTTTTAAAGCGTGTTTTTTAGTTTTTTTAAACTATTAATTTATTTCATAATTCACTCGATAAAAAAATTTAAACGTGCTAAATGTATTTCGCCGAAAATTAAGTACCTATTTATCTTTGTGTAAATGTTCAAACTATCCAACTTGAAGTTAACGAACTTACCTATTCAACTTATAAATTAGATATTGTCATTTATTAAACTTATTATTGTTCATCCGTTAATAAAGTTCAACTGCTAGGCACTGCAGTAACTATGTCAAAGTTCTTTAATAAATATTTTCTGATTCTGGAAACAAGATCCTTGGAATCATAAAATAGTAAAATACATAATGCGGTATTTAAGTATTTGCACACTGGACAGATGTACTTACGTATCTGTAGTTGTTATATACTCTTTATTGTAAGCACAGGTGTTTTCTTTATCTAAACTTACAGCTGTAGTGACACCGGAACAATGATTATAATAAACGAAAGTATTTCTTTTGATGTTTACAACATAACCTAAATAGCAAACTGGTCTGGTCTTTAATTACATTTGTGTTTGTAGTTGGTATAGATGTACCTATATAAATTACCAAAGAATATAAAATTGTTTTATTTCAAAAAAAACATAGTACATAAGCAATAGGTACTTTTATTTTAACAGTTGATTGACCAAGCGAACGAAGTGTCTGCTTAAAATGCAATAAAATAGGTAGGTATATTATTTGTTGTAAAAAAAAGGGCATTAGTTCTACGATAGATCAAAATGGACAAAAAATCCAGACAGTTCTACTGCTTACTGCTATGGCCTTTGCAAACAGTAGAATATATTGGGCTTTAAGATATATTATGAATTGTATTTGTATTTAGAACGAAATGATATTAGTCAGTAGATTTGATAGGACAAAGAATCCCTCATCCATTCTGCACAACCATTATGGTCGTAGTCAATTTAGACACCGTCGCGTCGAGGAGCTGTAACCACGCAACAGAGATACATAATAAGTGCATCGGCGTATCCAGCTTCTGACCCAGGAGTCACAAGATAAGGAGTAGGTAACCCTATAATATTTTATATGCAAAGGTCGTTGACAGGTGGTCCCGCTAAATAGGCTCACACACATGTTGCAAAGTACCTATGGTAAGTAGGTACCTACCTACTTCACTACATACTATAAAATAAAGTCACTTTTCGCCGTCCCTATGTCCCTTTGTATGCTTAGATCTTTAAAATAGTTAGGGAGGCGAATAGGGGAATTTTCGGTAATACTCAAGCGTGGCAGTTTAAGATATGAGAGATACCTTAGACCTAATAGAACAACCTTGTAAAGTATTTAGCTCTATATGTAGTGACGCGCGGATAGACGATCAGATTAGTAAAAAAAAATCGATAGTCTGAAATACTCGAGCGCGTCAGATTAAGATATTGGGGGTTGATTTTAGTGTTTTAAGACTAAAAGAGAATGGGCATAGTGTCCCACCTATTGTATAGATGCAAGTTATATGTCATTTGAAACGTCATAACAGTAGCTTTATTTTATTGTATGACACCAACCCTGTAACTCGAATAGGGACGGATCTAGGACATTTTTAGTTTGTGAAAAAAAATCTTTCCGTTTAGGTCGAGATGTACGTCATTTGAAAGCTCTTGACAGCAGCATTATTTTATTGTACTACACTGGTCCTGAAATATGAACAGGGACGGATCTAAAACGTTTTTAATACTTAAAAACATTAAAAAGTTGAGATCGAGATGTATGTCATTTGAAAAATACTGTTAATAGCTTAATTTTATTGTGACGGATTCACTCTGAAATCCAAACAGGCACAGATCTAGGATGTTTTTAGTAAAAAAATATTGTTGTCGAGATGTATAACATAGTTTGAAAGGTCGTAACAGTAGCTATATTGTGTGACTCCTATCTGGAAATACGAACAGGAACGAATTAAGAATTAGCAACATCAATCTGTTAAAGAACAGGTTGATGTTGCTATGTACGTTATCTGAAAGGCTGAGATGTATGTTATTTGATGCAGCAAGCCTTTTCGGAGGGTAAACAATTATTTTGCTGCTCGAATCTTTGCCGTGAGCATAAGTCAAGACGCTAGAACAAGCTTTTTTGACGTGATAAATCTTTTAAATCGGTCAGAAGAGTAGGGGTTTTATTACTTGTAAAGATTAAATGCAACGAACGTTGTAACATCATAAATGTGTTATAGCGTGTAAAGGGTGCATGGAAAGAAGACGTAGCTAATCTAACCTTCTAACAATGACTTTGAATAAGATATATCTGTTAAAAATCGTGTTAATTTGTCGTAAAATAAAACGTTTTATGAATTACACTGAGGTTGCGTCCTCGACAGAGTCTACCCGTTATTTCCTTGATTTCTCTCTGGCGACTGGTCTTGGACGTTGTCATCATCACCATCCGAGCAATGTTCCCGGTTGCATCCTTCTCGGGAGCCCGGGGTCCGCTTTTCTAGCCTCCACTTTTCACGATCTTCGGCATCCCGGTTAGTGAGGCCATTTGCACGCATATCACTTTTTACGAGGTCAAGCCAGCACTTCTTGGGTCTACCCAGTCTGCCACGACCTGGCGGAGGCGCCATGGCAAGACATTTGTTCCCCACGTAACTAGCAAGTTTCCGCAAGACGGGACCGTACCAGCGTAGGCGACATTCTTGCAATTTTATCTGCAATGTCTCGGACATGAAGGCTGCCCCGGATGCGAGAGTTTTTCGTCACTCCAGATATCCAGCGCAACATCTTCGTCTCCGTGACACGCAGTTCCTGCTTATGTCGCTCAAGCACCGGCCACGCCTCACTACCATACAATAGAACCGATCTAATGATGATTTCATAGACCCGTCCCTTTAGTTTAACCGGCATTTTGGGGTCGCAAATGACACCAGTCATCTCACGCCACTTGGCCCAAGCCGCTGAAATGCGTGACTTAACGTCGCAATCCGTCGCGTCGCCGGACGCGTGAAGCACAGATCCCAAGTACTTAATCTGGTCTGTCCGCTCAACCATATGACCGTCTACGCAGACAGGTGTGGGATCTGTGGTATTGCAAGCCAAGTACTCTGTCTTCGCCACATTCAGTTGCATGCCGTCGTTCTCAAGTGACTTCTTCCACGTGTGTACACGTTGGACCAGCCGCCCCTTATCCGAGTCCGCCAGCGCAATATCATCAGCGTACATGAGCAGCCACGGAGGCTGCTCGCGTGCATCTCTGATGGCTACAGACAGTGCATCCAATATCACGCTGAACAAGAACGGGCTTAGGACGGAACCCTGGTGGACTCCAACGGTAACAGGGAAGGACTTAGTGTCACCAACAGCAGTTCGCACCACGGAATTAGAATTTCGGTACATGTCTCTGATGATTTGAGCATAAGCTTTCGGCACCTATTTGGGCCGCAACGCCCACCAGATCATCATGCGAGGAATAGAAAATGCAGAGGCGTATTTTTCGTCCTGTATTTCACCATAACGATCCTTAGGGCGAAAGGGTCCATGGTGCCATGCCCGGGGCGGAAATTATATTGACACCCAGAGACAGTGCACTTCTGTCGGATCCGAGAGTCGACTATCCGCTCGTAGAGCTTCATGGTGTGGGACATGACCTTTATACCTCGATAACTGCCACACTCCTACACCGATCCCTTGCCCTTGAAAACTGGGGTAATAACACTCAATCTTCATTGGGCAGGGATCTCGCCGGTCTCGAGTATGCGGTTAAAGAGGTTGGTCAAGATGCCCACGAGAATCTATTCATCGGATTAACTCTGGATGGTGGAAATGGCGAAAGGTCACATCAACCACTTGTGAGCCGCAAATACCCCTTAAACTGAAGGGTCAAATCTATAAAACCATGATAAGACCTGTCGTCATGTATGGATCGGAATACTGGACCATGAAGAAGAAGGATAAGAGAAGATTGCATGTAGCGGAGATGAGAATGTTGAGATGGATATTGTGTGGAGTAACGAGGATGGATAAAATAAGGAATGTGTAAATTAGAGCAAGCCTAAAAGTAGCACCGCTTACTGATAAAGTAAATTAGAACCGTTTGAGTTGGTATGGACATGTGATGAGAAGCGAAGAGATGCATGTGACTAGAAGAGTGATGAGTATGAATGTAGAGGGGTGGAGAGGAAGACGACGACCTAAGAAAAGATGCATGGACTGCGTGAGACAAGACATGATAGAGATAAATGTGAACGATGAGATGATGATTAATAGGAGTAAATGGAAAAAGAAGATATACTGCGCCGACCACAAACCAATTAGGTTAAGGGCAGGAAGATTATAATGTCTGGTTTTGGGACCATAATTGGCTTGGGCTGAACCGAAAGAAACAGAACAAGTCATGAAACGAACTGCTACAAAACGAAAGCGTCTACAAATATCAGAAATGTTACCTACTTGATCTAATGTACCGATTATCGCTGGAGTTAAACTCGTATTGGAGATTTCTTATTGCCAATATGGTAGTGCCACCGGTATACTTACTACTGCTACTGGTATAATGTTCATTGTCGGAGGTTTAAGCAGTCATAGTCTTAACCTAGAGGAATGTAGAGTGGAAGAGTGGGCTGAATACACTGACCTTTAGATAAAATACCTGCTTTTTTAAATATTGGTCGTTACAAAAAAGGTAACAACCAGGATTTAATTCATGACAATGAAATCTTTGTTCTGATAAACATGAGTACTATTACCAAAGTTTTTGCTTTCATAAGGGAACTTGACTGGCAAAAAATACCCAAATTGGCATCACTACAGTTCAAAATCCTTATTTTGTCCTAGTAAATAGGAAACCTTCAATTTAGAACATTCTATGTTTGCTACCAGAATGGGGTTAGTATGTGGCGTAATACAATGAATTGCCAAAGGATAGTGTTTTTGACTAATTTTTGAATTTATACTCCCAAGCATAAAACCCTAAAGCTTTTTGCCGATGATATAAGTTTCACCCTGCAGGTGAAATCTTTTGAGTGCGTAGAAGAAGGATTTATCAAACGCTTCCAGGATGTTAATGACAACACAGTGAACTAGCTAAATACTAATTACGACTAAGAACCAACTCTGAGCATTTAACCTACGTAAATAAATGAAAAATTATGGGTGACAAAAACTAGCAACTCTAAAATATTAAGGCGTTGTGGTAGACAAAATATGTTTAATTTATACAGCACTGTCAGAACACTAAAATAAAATGTGGGTTTAGAAAAAACGAACGGTATTCCGATTAGAGGATCAACCCACGCATGATGTATAGGTCTGCTGTTGTATGCTATTTCTGCCTGAAAAAATCTTTGCATAGCCATCGAGTTGATGTAACCCTAAGTAATGCATCTGTCGTCATCATAAGTTCAAACAAAACAATGTCTGAAGTTCAGAAAGTTCTTTTTAACTAACATCTCTCATAACTGTTTCTACAAGAGGATTGAAACTAACTCCAATAATGGGAAAAAAATTACTCGTTAGGAGGCTAATTTTGACAACCCTGCTAGTCCGGTGATCCTAAAAAGAACTTTTTGGAGTCTCATTTTCTTCCCATGTATTACATTTCTTATACTTCAAATATAAGTGGGTTTTATATGTGGATTAATTCATTTAGTGACTTGCTTTGGTGTCATAGTTATACTATCGGTGAGAACCAAATGGTTAATCAATTAATAACTACAATTTCTTAAGATTTTCCACAAGACACAAGATAGTTGAGAAATCATAGAAAATAGTTAATTCTTGTTTCAATCACTATCAAATCAACTGAAATAGATATAGATAGTTTTTTAACGTGATAACGTCTAATGAATTGATGAACACCTGCATTCACAAAAAGATTGTTGTCAGGAGTCATGTTAACAATATGCCAATGACGCCGTTATGTGTTTGTTGTATCATCATTGTACGCGACGGCCATAGTTATAGATAGATAGATAAATAGGATAGTTATAGTATTTTTATGTTTTATAAGTTAATTAAGTACATACTATTGTGAATTGTTAATAAATAATATTTTTCTCTGTCTTTTATTGAAAAGATAGTAAGAAGGATACCTAAGTAAAATAGAATACGATAGATAGGTAGGTAGGTAGCTGAGACAGAGATAGGTAGGTGAACAAGATAGAAAGAGATAGGAATATAGATGTAAACAATAGGAAACAGTGTCTGAAAAATATAGGTAAAGTTAGGTCTCCTGTAGAGCATAAAGATAGGGCTAATAGGCCATGAATATTAAAAACTGAAAATAGGTCATATTAATGCATTTGTAAGCGTGCGTTCGAGCAGACGTCTCGCGCCGCACTGACAGCGCGCAAATTGGAGGGCGCATATTTATACCCCGAACATTTAAGGGTGTTTTAGGGGTGCAAGGGGTTGTTTTCCGGGACCCATTTTTAGAACATAAGATGTATAGTTGTAGGAACTATTGTAATTAGTTAAGTGTGATTTGTAATAGTTTATAGTTTTTAGATATTCAATAAAGTTGTAAGAGGGGTGAGGCAGATGTTGGGGGATGCGCGAGCATATAAATATAGGACCACTCTCGCGCTCAGGGAGACGGCCAGCATACGCCCAGCGGACAACAACTCTGTAACCACATAACCAACTCTCGCCACCACCTACGACTCTGCCTGACCACTCTGTTTCCCAATTGTAACCTGGGGTTTTATTATTTTGGGACTCTCCACGTACCACTAAACTCCGAACCAGCATAGCGTGCGACCATCGCGCACAATCATCATCCGAGCGATTTTGTATTATATTGTTTAATTATAATATCGCTCATCTGGCTTGTGTTAAGGTGACGAGTGACGAATAGAAGAATTAAGTATAAAAAGAAAAAATATATAAGAAAAATAAAGGAAAATAAATATAAAAGAAAAGAATAAAAATAAAAGCTAATCAAAAAAATCACAATTTTCCATCGTTTTCTTATAAATAAATAAAAAAAAATAATAATAATAAATTAATAAATATTTCAGGACATATTACACATCGCCATCCAGCCCCAAGCTAAGCAACTTAATGCTTGTGTTAAGCAACTTAATGCTTGTGTTGTGTTGTGTTGTGTTGTGTGTGCTTGTGTTATGCTTGTGTTGTCTTATGACGTTATCATGTAAAATTATCATCCGTAAACCGATTTTATAGACAACCATTTCTCTATAAAATCGGTTTACGGCAAGACCATTCAGGATGCGCTAAATCCGTTCCAGTTCGTATCTCTCTGGAATGGTGTTAAACAATAAAGCTACTGTTACCACCTTTTAAACTATATAAATCTGGACAGCGTTTTTACTAAAAACGTTCTAGATCCGTCCCTGTTGTTATTTCAGGATCAGTGTCATGTAATAAAATATTGCTACTGTCAAGAGCTTTCAAATGACGTACATCTCGACCTAAAAAGAAAGCATTTTTTTTTCAAAACTGAAAACGTCCTAGATCCGTCCCTATTCGATTTACAGGATTAGTGTCAACAATAAAATAAAGCTACTGTCATGACCTGTCATATGACATATAATTCGACTCTATACAATAGGTGGGACACCGTCTATACGAAAATGCCCATTCACCTTTAACTAATCTGACGATAAGTCCTTGACGCCGTCGAGTTATAGGGTCGCGAACTTGTAAAAAAAACGTTAATCCGGCATTCTCGAGCGCGATTTATTTATTTTATATTTTGAAGAATAATATAAGTAACTTACTAAAAATACAAAATCTGCCGGTTTCCGCATGACCGGAAGTGTGGAGCAGCCATTTCGTCTTCCAAAAAACGCGTTGCGGCATATATATATATATATATATACTAGCTGTCCCGGAAAACGTTGTTTTGCTATTTACAAAAAAAAAAAAAAAAAAAAAAAATAGATGTTGGCCGATTCTCAGACCTACTGAATATGCTCTCAAAATTTCATGAGAATCGGTCGAGCCGTTTCGGAGGAGTTCAAGTTCGAACCCCGTGACACGAGAATTTTATATATATAGAGAAGATGTTTATGGTTCCCTACCGTAGACCTATGTGCCCTCAGTATGACGCCGATTGAAGAGAGAGAAAAGACCCGACGAAAAATAATAATAAATTCGAGTTCACGGGGTTTATCGGGAATCAATTGCCCGATGCGTATGAAAATGTTGTTGTATCGCCGGATATTCTGGGCAACGAGAATGACACTGAGGACAGCAATGACAAGACGCTTGATTCAGGTAAATTTTTGTACTTCTATAATATTCTCTCAACAAAATTACTGAATAGAAATAATTGTTACGGATGTTGCAGGCACTCAGCAGGAAATAATTGTGTTGTGTGAAAAGTTCCAGTGAAGAAGAAGAAGATGAATTTTATTGTATTGAGCAAAAATGTAAAGGTCATACATAACAATACAATTACTTATAATACAATTTTTATATCATTTCATTTTTTTATACAATAAATAATACAATTCGTACTACATTTCATCTACATTTACGTTGGTTGCATCTATCGCTTTATTGTCATTCTTAAATTCCCCGTTTTATCAAGGAGAAAGAAAGGAAAAAAAAGAAACCAAAAATCCTTTTTCGGTCAGATTAAGAGAACCCACCAACATTTTTGTCAGATTAAGAAAATATGCTTTCAGGATACCAAGATAAACCTCCCCTATGAAAATCTGATGCGCTCGAGTATTTCAAAAATACTTTTTTTTTTGCTTCCTTGGGGCCTACTTAACACCCCTTCCGAAAATCTGACGCACTCGAGATTTTGATAGGTCTCGACGGCGCCGTTGAATTACGCCATTTAGCTACCTCGCCTCCCTAACTAAAACCACACTAAAACTGTGCTAAAACTACGCAACGGATTTTGATGCGGTTTTTTTTAATAGATAGAGTGATTCAAGAAGAAGGTTTATATGTATAATACATGCATAATATAGCCGTGCGAAGCCGGAGCGGGTTAGTAGTACATAAAAATTCACCAAGGAGTTGTTTTTCTAAGCTAGTTCGGTATCGCTCGATAGATGGCGGGCTATATAGCCACGCCTCCGATCAAGAGAAAGACGCCGCCCGTATTCACAAATAGTACTTAAGTTGCTCTTGGATAAGTGAACGCACTGCGCTTAATGCGGCGTTATGATTGGTCAATGTTGTGCTTCAATGGTCTCTTCATTAGCGAATCACTCCTATTTGCGACTCTACGTGGTCGCGCGCACTATGCCATCTCATAGGGTTGATTGTGAATAGGTACGGGTGTGAGAGACGGCTAGGGAAGGCATATGCTTTGACCCCGTACAGCCTCGTCTTTACAAATCATCGATTTCACTGAAAACTTACTGCTGCCATCTAACAAAGAGTCTGGAACTAGTCACACTAATCGAGGAAAACTGCGATTAGGCGCTGTCCTAATTGCGCATCGTCGAGCGACCGATGCAGATGCGATAAAAATGGTCGTACGATCGAACACAGTCGTATCCTTTGAATGTCCTAATTGACAATCGCACGATCATGCGATGCGACCTAATGGTCCTTTGAAAATGACCACGGATGGGCAATAAGGAAAGCGCCTAATAGGTACCTATTATAAAATAAATAAAAAACAATTTGGAATAAACATTATTTATTTTCCACAGAAGACGAAACTTGAAAACACAATAGTACCCAGGTATAGGTCGGTAACTCGAGAGCTATATACCCACTCCTAGGTACTACCATGTACCATATCTAATACATGAATCAATGTCACAATAAAATACTAATTAACACCGAGATGATACATTCCGACAGGACGTCATCGATATCATCGTATACATGCAACCATATTGTGTTGTCTCTCTCTGATCGAGACAACACAATTTGTTTCTACCATACGATACCTCGGAATACCAGTAATATAACTTAAAATGCCCAAACCGAGTTGTTAAGCAATACGATATTCAAAAAACGTCCAAACTCATTAAATTGTGCTTCAACTAACAGATATCAAACATCTATCTAATACACCGAGTTACAATGAATATGTAATTGTATATCTATAGATAAACATAAGTAATTTAATTACTCATGATTAAGTCTACGATAAATTTGTCTATCATGAAACTGTTTTTGATCTGCATTAGCTAGCACAGTTGGCCGCGAAATATACAGTTACCTGATTTAACTATCGAATATGTTGGAAATCATCATCATTCCCGCTACCTTAATTAAGTTAAATTATGTTAGACAAGGACCGGTGATAGGACGTTGTTGATAGGCGTTGGAGAGGCATAGGTATGCCCTGCAGTGGGCTAATACATGATGCTGAAGAGAAAAGAGAGATGTTAGAAATGGTTAACAATATATTTTTGCATTTCTTTTTTTAAAATTTTGTGATGTTAGTTGATTACAAGGAACGAATATAAGAAATTAACTTGAAAAATGTTTGTAAACAAATTTTACGGGAAATAATAAAAAAACCTTCATAGAGTGAACTGTTCAAAGAATAAAATATGACGTCACCGAAAGTCTATTCGACAATTCCAAGTTGAAGAAAATTATGTATCCAAATAACGATTTTTGTATTTTCCAATTTTTAAAATACATTATCGATAACTTGTAGTCAACTAAAATTATGTAGAAACGCTATCAACTGTGCCAGCTAATACATCATTCTACAACACTTATAACATCTATAATACTAAATCTAATACACATATTATAAGTCAGTAAGGCTTGGATTACACATGAAAGACCTATTTAAATAAGTTATTGAAATTTATCATATATACATAGATGTTGCTTTTGATGGTTGCAAATGTTTTCCCATAATAAGCTTTCTATAGTTCAAATATATTTTGAAACAAACATTATTTTAACGTATTCATAGAGTTTGTAATATTACAATATATTTGAGACACATGTTTGTTCCTTTTGTCCGTAATTTTCTTATAAATAACAAATATTATGTTAGAGTATGTGAACCTCTCATATCCAGAACTACCTCCATACATTGCCCTACCATTTTTCAATTTACCCACTCAAATTAACCACCTTGAATACTGAGAGTAGTGTTTTGCACCCGTCGTACATTTACAAAAGTGACAAACAGTATATTTGGCAACTTTTCGGTATTCGGCCCATTTGGCAACTTATTGCACTTTTCGGCCGAATATTGCGTACTGTTCGGCCCAATACCGACTAATGAAAAGAATAGCCGATTATTTTAGCAATAAATCAACTTATTTAATACTTTAATGTATGAATGAAACAAGTTTATTTATTGTTGAAACACTTTTTCTGCTTCCGTATATAGCCGTTCATTATGACACTGCTACCGGCAGATGATAAATAAATATTAGCAAAATCTGCTAGGCTTGGATACTGTTTAGCGTTGACTGACCACCACTTCTAAGGATCGCACCCTGTCACCAGCGGGAAGTACTAAGTGTCACCCAATTTTCGGGGCTTCGGCCGAGAGCCTAGCCTAATATTCAGTATTCGGCATAATCACAATTCGTGGCATTTCTAATTTATATACTCTGCTCTGATTTTCTGTTAGGGATCCATGTGTATTCCAAGCAGAAAAATTACACATAAACTTATATACCATGACAGTTATTCAGGAAGCTCTGAAGTTGCTGCAACTAGACCAAATGCTAGAACAATTGTCCACTAGCGGCAACTTCGTAACGAACTGCAAAAGAGAGCAAACTTACTCATCTTGAAGAAATATTACCAGTTACTTGTGAACTTTAAACACTACAGTTATACGACAAATAGACGAATAAAACCGAATGTAATCTAATTATAACACCAATTATACGTAGGTACCTATATCTATATTTAAGAAATGAAACTAATTTGATATATTTTTTCTCTAAGGACCAAATATTCAAAGACCGAAAAACATATTTGAGAAGTTGTTGCAACACTAATTCAAATCTACGATCAAAAATGTTCTACTTTGTTGTTGGTATTTGAACATTACTAATATCTAAGTACAATGAGAATAAGTAGTAGCATAACATCGAAGATACAGACAGACACTTAATATTCATGATAATATAAAGTAGGTATGTCATAAATACACTTGAATATCATAAATGCTAATCAATAAACATAATGTTTTGTGAAATAAATGAAATACTTTTTCTCTCTCCAATACAATCTATTTTTATATTTAAAATAAAAAACTGAACATAATAGAAATCGTTAAAATTCTTTTTTTTTTTCCGTTATTTATAACCATATTTTATAGATACCTCATCATTTTCTTGTAGTATTAACAGTAACCCAACTTATATATAAAATACGAAAGAGTTTGTTTCCGTATCGGCTCGCCCTATTTGGGTGAAAATGTATACAAGGATAGTTCATAATATGGTAAAAGATAAAGGATACTTCTTGTCCCGAGATCGGGATTAACGCGGGCGCAATCGCAGGACCCTCTTGTAATATTACAATATGCTTCCATGATTTAACTACTCTGCATGCAAACGTGCAAAGTGTTTAGTTATTGAATTTATACGTTTAAAAATAAATCGAATTAAGTCTTATTGAAATACAATTTAAAAAATATCAATAGAACCGGGCATGTCGTGACGTCACAAGTTAGAGGACCAAGAGTCTCATTCAATACAACCGAGCTTCTTACCGTTTTTATTTCTTTTATAAGACTGAAGCGGGCTGAAGTAAGGGTCTCCTGCTGTGACGTCATAACATGGCGTCGGACCATTACCTATTGTAATAAAACATTTGGGATTTATATTAATTATGGGATAGTACAAGTAATCATAAAATTAAATACTGTATGACTATTTGGACACAAAGATATTATCTAAATAGTCATAGAGCAGCGTGCGGGTATTTAAGCACCCGATAGATACTGGCGTCAAGGTCGACTTCACACATTTTTTAAAACATTTGCTGTACCTTTACAAACTAACCTAGAATCTTACACTAAATTTTGCATCTTTCAATACTAGTTGAGCCAAGGTTATCTTGGCCGCGTCCTTTTCAAAATCACCAGTCAAGCCAGGACTTTGCTGGTTCGACGATTACTTAGACGAGGGTTTGACCATCAAATTGGCCATCTCTCTGATATTTATTACATTTAATTCACGGCATGTGCACCCTTAATCCGAACCTAACTGTTAGACAAATCATTAAACCTATAGGTACTGACCGTCAAAAAAATAGACTTCTTTGTTTACGATATTATTATTATATACAAGAATTAGAGTAGTACTTTTTACGTTGTCTATCGGAGTAAGTATACCTATAACTGGAAAAAATTAATTACTTTCACAAATTCCACAAATTTTTTAGCGGTCAGCGGTCAGGTCACATTACCAATTAGCTGCACCCCACGTGACCCAGACCTCATTCGCATATCTGTAAAAAATATAGTATTTACCTATTTTATTATTATTTTGTTATATTGTATTGTTTGGTATATTGTTTAAAAAAAAAAACAGAACCAGGTAACATTACAACCATACAGATTTGCGAATGAGCTCTAGCTCACGTGGGGTTCATCTAATTGGTAATGTGACTGTACATTTCAAACAAATGTATTTTACAATAAAACTGATATATAATATACTTAGTATAACTAGTAATACGACTAAAAGTCAACATAGACTCTAGATCTATCCATCTGCATTGTAAGTCTACTTCAATGGTGGAGTACTCATTAATTCAAAACATACTTATATTTAAACCTAAGCTTATTAAAGATATTAAGTGATGTATTCTCGGACGAGACGGTTTACGTGTCGCCGTAACAAACCGCGCGCCTTCATCACTTCAAATATATATAAATAAAAGACCAAATTTCTTAGAAACAATATACAATCCTTACCATTATCTTATATATAAGTTAATATTAATTAAAAACCTGTTTCTATCAACAGGTAAATGAAATTAATGAATATTTACACATTATTATATACATAAGGTTCATTTGAAGTAAACTCAGTAGTATGTGCAAACTTCTGGCTGGCAATCTTTACTTCAGACACACATTTACGATTGGTTCAGTTCTGTTAAATTGACGAATGTCAAGTGAGCACATTCTCCAAAGTCATAATATGTGCCTTAACACAGTTTACGGAATAGTTCCTCCAAAATCTTATGTGCCATAACAAAAATTTTTGGAGAAGTTTCTCTAAAATCCAAAGTCCTATGTGCCTTAACACAGTTTATGGAGAAGTTTCTCCAAAGTCCTAACAAACTTCTCCACAAACTGTGTTAAGACACACCTTAACACAGTAATTTGTCTAAAGTCGTATGTGCCTTAACACAGTTTATGGAGAAGTTTCTCCAAAGTCCTAACAAACTTCTCCACAAACTGTGTTAAGACACACCTTAACACAGTAATTTGTCTAAA